>OY288259.1:46556461-49529190 GCA_958450325.1 Agrostemma githago | reverse complement strand
CCAAAATCTCAAATTGAGAAAGAAAGCTCACCGGGTGAAATTTCACCCGGTGGGATTAGTTCGTCAAGACGCAGGGTGAAGTTTCACCCCATGAAGATGCAAAGGGTGATGGTCTAGCTTAAAGAAGAGGAATTGGATTATGGGCCTTAAGTTTGTGTGACCCATTAAGAAACACTATATTATACTTAACCTAGGGTTTTGTGCCACTCTTGAGCCTTGAGTGTGCCTTGAGTGAGCCTCTTAGGAGTAGTAGTAGTGTCCATAGCATTTGCGTTTTGGGGTAATCCAGCAGGGCATGAAGACATGATTCCTCTTCAACTCCACATAAGCTACAAATCGGGTCATCAATACAGTATCTTCGGTGAAGAAGTTTTCTAACCCCGATTGTGTTAGAACAATCTCTCCAAACGAAGTGGGTCAATTTAGGCGGTATTTCGAGGCCTCAGACTGTGTTCCATATCTCCCTCATCTGCGCATTGTTAGCAAAAATATTCGGCTCAAACCAGCCTCCTCTCCCAAGCCGATAGGCTGAGCGCATCGAAAAAAGCCCATCATTAGTCGGCCACCAGTACAACTCATCAACACCATGGAGATTATTTAGAGGAAGAGCTAGCACCGCTTTAACCTCCAATGGATTAAGTACAGCCGTTAGATGAGCTTCACCCCAAGACGCCTGGTGCTGGTCTATTAGCTCTACCACCATCATGTTGGGGTTTTCTTCAAGATTTACTCTCGGAAATCTATCTGTACTGGTGCCAGGTAGCCACGGGTCACTCCTGACTCGAATATTCTCTTCGTTTCCAACCGCCAACTTATTCCCTCGGCAAGAAGTGACTTCGCCCCCCAGATGCCCCGCCCACAATAACTCGGATCATAACCCTGATATGCCTCGAGAAACGTGGAGTGCTTGGAGTATTTAGCCTTTAAAACCCGAGCCAACACGGATGTCGGAGCTGACAAAATACGCCACGCTTGCTCGTTAGAAGGACTTGGTTGAAAACCCGTAAATCTCTAAATCCCATACCTCCAAGCTTCTTAGGATGGCACAACTTATCCCAGGAGAGCCAACGTAGCTTACGACTCTGATCCGACGAACACCACCAAAAAGGGGCCATAACCTTGTGCATTTCCCCAATAATTCCCTCTGGAATCACAAATATACTCATCAAGTAGGTCGGGATAGCTTGAGCGACAACTTTAATAAGAATTTCTTTCCCGGGTCTCGACAACAATTTCTCTTTCCAGCCCTTCACCTTCTTCCAGATCCGTTGATCGCCTCCCAATCGGATCGGTCGTTAACGAAGGACGGGGGATCGAACGATATTTATAGACTCGGAAATATCACAAAAACAAACAAGTAATCGTGGTAAGTCGAGGTCGGTCCACAGGGAACGGTGTGTGTTGTGAAGTTTAAAGTGTCGTGTTTGATGTCTTAGAAGGGGGGTTTTGTAGAGGTCGAGTCTATACTGGAGGGATTAGTGCGATGATGGTTTATAGTTGATCAATTTAGGGAAAAGTGTTAGGGAGAAGTCGGGATTCGGTACTTGGGGTCTAAGAAGGTCGGAATCGAGTTTTTGTCACAATATTGGTAAACTCACCTAAAAACCCGCTTTCGCGGTGAATGAGGGTAAGTCCCTAATCATGGTAATTTCTACCCCGAGTTTCCCCATATTGATAGAAATTAGTCAAGGTCGGTCTAGTTGGCCGGACTAAAACAACAATGACACAACACCATAAATAAGATAAACCAACATGCAAGCAACCCACCAACATCCCTATATTCAAATAAACCAAGCCCTCATCCCTAAACTCCCCAACAAGAAATTTACTCACAATTCATTATGAAATTCATCACAATATGCATATTAATTAGATTTGAACAAGATGATGATGAGAAAATATCACAAAAACTAAATAGAGATTAGAGAGTGGAAGAGAATTGTACCAACTATGTAGATCTATAAGAAATAAGAAGATATCATAGATAAAGATTGAATCTTTGGTGAATAAAATGGAGAACTTGTCACTAATCCTCCAATAAACCCAACAAATCTTCAAATAAACCTTGGATAATCTTCTACAAGCTTGAGATCTAAACAATTGTTGATGAGAATTTGTAGATCTACTATTAAACTACTAGAATTTTTGGGGATTTTCTAGATTACTACTACTAATGGTTGGTGTAATAAGATGGTGGAAGGGTGTAATGTCTTCCCTCCTTAGCACAATGGAGAGGTGAGTTTAGGCAATGAATTAGGGTAACATATATATAGTAATCTCTTAATGGATCCTTAACCTAAAGCCCAAATCTATCTTCATGCTCCATTAGTGAGACAATCTCCCTTTGCATCTCCATGGGGTGAAACTTCGCCCTGCGGACTCGTCAGTAATTCCCATCGGGTGAAATTTCTTCTTTTTTCGCGTTTTCGGCATGTCTTCACCATCGGGCGAAATTTCACCCGGTGGGCGAAATTTCGCCCGGTCAGTTTCGCCCGGTGGGTAAGCTCAGAAAATCTTCGGGAGGCAATTTTTACCGTTGGGTGAAATTTCGCCCGGTGGTGTCTCCCCGGGTGAAATTTCGCCCGGTCATTTTCTGGCTCGAGTCTTGTCTCATTCTTCGTTTGTTCGATCGGATGGCTTTAAACTTTAAGTTGTGTGCTTTGCTCTTTGGACGGTTTTCCCTTCTCTTGTGCTCGTGGAAGCTCAATCGTGATTTTTATAGCAAAACCTATCAAAATTGATAGAAAAACTACCAAAAACACGTAAAACGCACAAGAGGGACGCTAATGCGAGAAGTACACAAAATATGGCGATAATCGCACTCAAAACTCGCAAAACGAGGGAAAAACGGGTCTAAATGGAGGGAAAAACGGTCTAAATTTAGCACACAACAATTCCCCCACACTAAACCATTGCTCGTCCTCGAGCAAAGACCCAAAAAGAAATTACAAACTACTACTACTAGCTAGACTATGCTAAGCCGATACGGGGCAATTAACGGGCCCGCTCCGTCCCTTCAACTCACATCGAAATACTCATGAGGTAAAGTACTCCCATGCAAGGCAAGTTGGGGCTTGCTCAAAATGGTGGATGCGACTAAACACACAAAAACACATAACACGAAAGAATAGACGCATCCAAAGCAAAAATAAAACACTGAATCCCTCATCGAGACGGCGGGGAAAGACACCGACTACTTACCTAAAACAACAATAGACTTCCAAGATAAATCACCCACGTAAACAAGGACCAAAGCCTAATACTATGACAATTAAGCAATATAGATGTTGATAACTTAGGCAGGTCCTCCTAATCTTCTAAAGGGGTACTACGGGGCGTATAATGGAGTGGAAAAAGTGAACCATGGATTCGTTCGACACTGTAGGTAAGTGCAGTCCCGCTCTCTTTGGCTAAGCCAAGAGGGTCGTTCCAAAACTCGAATTTCCTAAATTAGCCCAAATAAAAAAGTGGAGTGTTTACAATTATTGGGATGGATCGACTCATCACCGCTATCTTCCGACCTCGGGACTCGGTCCTCTAGTTGGCACTTCACGATGATGAATCGATCAAAGGGCTTTTTTTTTTTTTGAAGTAGACACTTTTGATAATTTGATTTTTCATTTGAAGCTCCTTTTCTTCTCCTTTGTTTTCTTGTTTTTCATATTTTTGTGCCCTTTTTCTCTTGCTTTGGTTTGCCCTTTTTTGGCTCTTTGATGTGGTTTGTAACCAAGCTTGGAGGTTATTTTTGTGTAAACTTATTGTGATGATGTATAGGTGGAGGAAAAATAGGTAATCGAGAACGCGCGCCATTCCGGATAACCCACAAAAGATGGAAAAGATTTGGACTAAAGGTGCAATGGTCATTCGAGCAAGGTCACCTAGAAAACGAGATGCGGGAACCAAGGCCTAACTCCTCCATGGGTGGTCAAGGTGGTCAAATGCAAACCCCGAAGTAAACCTCTAGTAGAAAAGGTGGACTCAAAGCTAAAGGATCAACAAATTCATTGCCTAAGAGTCATTCTACTAGACTAAGGTGCAAAATCTACAATGGGTTATTTATAATGGAATGTAAACTCTTGTTATAAGTTTGTAATCGGGTTTTCGAAAAGGTTTAATCCTAGACACACTATACAAAAACAAAACAAAACAAAGCATACGAAAAGGAAAAACAAATAAAAGAAAACACAAGTAAAGTCATGAACTCCATACTCCATCAACATTCAAGCATAAACCACAACACCAAAATGCTCAACTTCGAGAGCCTCCAATAGCAACAACCTAACTCCTCTACAAAATTAAAGAAGAAAGAAGGGAGGAAGTTACCAAGCGGGTGCTTTCTTAATCTCTTCAATTCGCGCTATTAAGGTGGTGATTAGCTGTAAGAGTAGAGAACAAGACCATACACGGGAGATGAAACATAACAAGAAACAAGAAGGAAAAAGAAAAAGAAAATGTTTTTGATTTTTCGATTTTTCAAATTTTTATGGATTTTTGAAAAGATTTTTGAAAAATAAAAGATAGTAGACTCCTCCCCCACACTAAAACTGTACATTGTCCTCAATGGACGAGTAGGGAAGAACGAAAAAGATGGAAAAGAAAATTAAGAAAAATCTTTTTTGATTTTTATGATTTTTTCAAATGTTTTTGGATTTTATAATTTTTAAATGTTTTTGGGTTTTTCAAAATTTTTGAATGTTTTTGTGTTTTTCGAAAATTTGAGAAGAGGAAAATGAAAAGAAAATAAAGAAAACGATAAGATAGTGGCGGGCCTAGGTGCAATCACATCACCTAGACCCTAGCCAAGTGGCTAAGAAAATGAAAGAAAATAAAATGAAAGGGTGAAAAAAAATTGGGCGTAGGCGTAGTCACGTCACCTAGCCCGGATTAAGAAAAATTGAGAAAGTTTTGATTTAAAAAATTGGATTTTTCACAAGGGTCAATGGCGTAATCACATCGCCAAGAGACCGGGAGCATTACCAAGGCCGCGACGGCCACAAAAATCATTTGATGGAACGGTGGGACAACTTGCAATTTTGTTCGAGATAAAATGATCACAATGATTATAATGATGGGACAGGGAATAAGGAACAACATTAGTTCACATGCAATTGAAAATGATTAAGACTCACCGACATAAACCACACATATATACCCATAACACAAACAAACCAAATTATCTACCGACTCTTGTAGGGGGGGTCTAGTCTGAATAGTCATTGGACGCAAAGGAGGCCGTGGGAGTTCCGTCACCGGCATACTCCCAAACTCCTACATCCCCCGAGTTGTTCAGTCGGAATTCACAGGGACTGGAGGTAGGTCCCAATTGTGACGGTTATAAATATTGGTTCGGTTTTTGCCGGGGACAATTAAGGCACGGTCATGGCTAAGAGAAACGAGGCGATGGTCAGGCACATTAAATATCCAGGTAGGAAAATAAGCCTCGTTAAGCCAGACACGGGAGTCATGTGGTTTAAGATGGTCGGTCGAATAACCCAAATTTCTTGCTATTACGGTCACAAGACCACCACAGTCGATAGAGGGGCGTTGGTCAATGATAATTTGATGAAAGTGTAACGCCACGACAAGAGGTAGGTAAAGGGGATAAGGGTTACCGAGTAAAGAGTCACATATCAATTGTAAGACACACACATTAAGGTTAATGATATTGTCTGTAGAAGGCAAAAGACAGTGAGAAAGGAATTCAGCGAAATAACGAATGGCTGGGTTACGGATTTCAGCGGTAAAATTAGAATTGGGTTCGAAATCACGTTGACCCGACGCTATGCGTCTCCACAAGTCTCTCCTAGTCGCACTACTTCGCGAATCACTTAGGGGTCTACTTAGTCCGGTACCCGATGAGGGCAAACCTAGAGCTAAGCTAAAGTCGGAAATATTTAAACAGTGATTTCTACCAAACAAATTAAATTTGAATTCCTTAGGTGTGGTCGGGTTATCGATTGTAAAACTACCTAGAAACTCACAAGTCAAGTCTTTGTTTGTGACGGGCACAAAGCCAAGGAGTTTACTAGTACCAATTCTCGACGATAACTCTATAATATCGTTCTTAATTCCTAGAATTTTCATTGTGAATGGACAAGGTCATCTCGTACTCTGAAAGTCTTTTTCAAAGAAGGTACGAGCAAGGGGTGAATTTGGACACGGTAAAAGTTTAGGCCTAGAAGATGAATGTTTAGAAGTTGAGGCCATACCTTGTTTGCGCGCCGCTCGTTGAGCTCTTGTCTCCATAGTAAGAATTTGCAAGAATAATCCCGAAACTTAGCTTCCTCTTCTTCAAAAACCCAAACTAATATTCACCCAAGTATGGAATGGAGTTATGAATGGAGGTTGAATATGGCATATGGAAGGTGGTGTAATGATTTAGTGATGGGTGAAAGGGTGAAATGATGAGTGAGGTGAAAAAGATGGTATAAATAAGGGTGTTTGAGGAGGGAAAGTGAAAGTTTAAAGTTGGTGGTAAAAATTTGGTATAAAAATGATTGGAGGGAAAGTTATGTTGAGGTAAATTGTTGGAGGGAAAGTGAAAATGTAGTGAGTAAATAAATGTGCATAGGTGATCCGGCCAAGACACACCGCCGGGTGAAATTTCACCCGGTCGGGCACCATCGGGTGAAATTTCACCCGACGACATTTCGTCGTGAAAATCATTTTTGCCGTCTTTTTCCACCGGGTGAAATTTCACCCGGTCAAAATCTCACCGGGCGAAATTTCGCCCGGTGGTAACTTCTTCGATTTCGGCAATTCTGGCAACTTTTCCGTAGGGCGAAGTTTCGCCCGGTCGAGTCTCACCGGGCGAAGTTTCGCCCGGCGTTCTTCCTTCTGCGTTTTTCCGCCTTGCCATTTCATGGCTCTTCAATAGTCACCTAGAGATTCAAATATATGACTCGACTCACATTACACAATATTTCCCACAAACATGCTTGTGGTCTTCGATTTAAGCTCCATAACTTCTCCAAAAGCTTGATCTTCATCCAAATTATGCTCCATGGTGAAATCCAATTTTCAATCAATCTTCTCAAGCTAACAAAACTAATAAACGCAAAGAAATATGATACATATATACAAGGTGGTTGTTGAGGATACCACCAAACCTACATCAATTTCGAGAGGGGGTCAAACAACGCTCCCCGATGGGAGCTCACCAAACTTCATAGTAGCAAAGGTCTCACGAATATGACCGGGATGATAAATCTTCAAACGTTGCCCATTAACCATAAACTTCCCGGTTTCCGGGCTAGATATCTCTATCGATCCATATGGTTGCACTACGGTCACTTCAAATGGACCCGACCATTTTGATTTCAACTTACCGGGAAAGAGCTTAATGCGAGAGTTGAAGAGTAATACCTTATCACCAACGAAGAAGTCCTTACGTAGAATTCGAGAATCGTGCCATTGGCGAGTTCGTTCTTTGTAGATCTTCAAGTCTTCAAGTCTTAGTTCTTCCAATTCTTGTAGTTGGAGAAGGCGATTATTCCCTACAACACTCTCATCGAAGTTTAGCTCTTTGATTGCCCATTTGGCTTTGTGTTCTAGTTCCACTGGTAAATGACAAGCTTTACCATACACAAGACGATAAGGAGTGGTTCCAATCGGCGCTTTGTAAGCCGTCCTCAATGCCCAAAGGGCGTCATTTAATTTCAATGACCAATCCTTTCGGTGTGTATTAACAACTTTCTCTAAAATTCCCTTGATTTGACGGTTGGAGATCTCGGCTTGCCCATTTGATTGAGGGTGGTAGGCTAAGGACATCTTGTGGGTGATACCGTACTTCCTAAGAAGGTGTTCAAAGGTATCCTTCCTAAAATGAGAGCCTCCATCACTAATTATGGCTCTAGGCATACCGAATCTTGGGAAAATAACGTTCTTGAAAAGCTTGATTACAACCTTGGAGTCATTGGTGGGGGAAGCTACGGCCTCGATCCATTTTGAGACATAATCAACCGCGACTAGAATGTACTTGTTACCAAAAGAGGATGTGTACGGACCCATGAAATCAATGCCCTAAACATCGAACAATTCAATCTCCAAGATAGGTTGAAGGGGCATCTCATTTCTTCTTGTTATATTGCCACTTCGTTGGCATGCATCGCATGTGAGAATGAAAGCTCGAATGTCTTTGAACATGGAAGGCCACCAAAACCCGCTTTGGAGAACCTTGGCAATTGTCTTTTGATTGGCCAAGTGCCCACCATAAGATGTCGAGTGAAGGTGCTTCACGATATTATATCCTTCTTCGGCCGTGACACATCGTCGGTAAATTCCATCTATGCATCGGCGAAATAAATAAGGCTCGTCCCAATAATAGCGTCGGGCTTCATAACGTAGTTTCTTCCTCTCTTGCTTGGAATAATCGTCCGGAATAAAATGAGATACTAGGAAATTGACGATATCGGCATACCAAGGTGTAATAGTTTCAACGGCCATCAAGGCCTCATGTCTCATAGCTTCATTGATGGGAATGCCATCTTCTTCATTGCTCTCTTTACTTACCGTTAGTCTACTTAAATGATCCGCTACCAAGTTCTCCGATCCGGCTTTGTCTTTAATCTCAATGTCGAATTCTTGTAAAAGGAGCACCCACCGAAAGAGTCGGGACTTTGTCTCCTTTTTAGACATGATGTATCGAATCGCCGCATGATCGGTGTGAATAATGACTTTGGAACCGGTGACATTGTTTCGAAATTTCTCCATGGCATAGACAACGGCAAGCATCTCTTTTTCGGTTGTGGTGTACCTCGATTGGGTTTCATCTAGGGTCTTGCTTGCATAATAAATCACATGTAGCTTCTTATCAACCCGTTGACCTAGAACGGCACCAACGGCAAAATCGGATGCATCGCACATGATTTCAAATGGAAGATTCCAATCGGGAGCTTTGATAATCGGTGTGGTAGTGAGAGCGGTCTTTATCCTACAAAAGGCCTCAAGACAAGAGTCATAAAAAACAAAAGGTGCATCTTTCATAAGCAAAGAAGTCAAAGGCTTAGCAATCTTAGAAAAGTCTTTAATAAATCGTCTATAAAAACCGGCGTGACCTAGAAAACTCCTCACCCCTTTGACATTTTTAGGTGGTGGCAAGTTCTCAATCACGGAGACTTTCGCCTTATCGACTTCAACTCCTCTATTAGAAACAATATGACCTAGGACAACACCTTGTTCAACCATAAAATGACACTTTTCCCAATTTAAAACAAGTCTATACTCTTCACATCGAGCCAACACTTGATCAAGATTTTCAAGACAAGAATCAAAAGATGTACCATGGACACTAAAATCATCCATAAAAACTTCCATAGATTTTTCAATAAAATCGGAGAAAATAGCCATCATACATCTTTGAAACGTTCCCGGCGCATTACACAATCCGAATGGCATCCTTCTATAAGCATAGGTGCCATAGGGACAAGTAAAAGTGGTCTTCTCTTGGTCATCGGGATGAATAGGTATTTGAAGAAATCCGGAATGACCATCGAGGAAACAAAAATAAGAATGATGCACCAATCTTTCAAGCATTTGATCAATAAAGGGAAGGGGTAAATGGTCTTTTATGGTGGCCATGTTCAATTTTCGATAGTCTATACACATGCGCCAACCGGTAATAGTCCTAGTAGATATTGACTCACCCTTTCTCCATTAATAACCGTCATTCCTCCTTTTTTCGGCACAACTTGTACGGGGCTAACCCATTTACTTCCGGTTATTGGGTATATAATGTTAGCCTCATACAACTTGAGGACTTCCTTCATGACAACCTCTTTCATGGTGGGGTTCAACCTACGTTGACCCTCTACCGAAGGACGGTGGTCATCATCAAAGATGTTCCTATGCATGCAAACGTTTGGGCTTATGCCTTGGAGGTCGGCAATGCTATACCCGATGGCCTTTTTGTGCTTTCTCAAAACAATTAAAAGTTTTTCCAATTGAGGTTCATCAAGGGTAGCATTGACGATAACGGGATAATTAGTTCCTTCAAGAAAAGCATATTTGAGGGAAGAGGGGAGTGGTTTAAGTTCAAGATTAGGAGGAGAAGATACCATACTCTTACCCACCGGTAGTGGTTCTACCTTTTCATCATGCAAACATTCTTCTTCAAGAGGTGGAGAGTCAAATGGTTCATCTTCTTGCTTATCATCATCTATCAAGCTATACTCAACCAAACTATCAATAACTTCAATGAAATTCATTTGTTCAATCATTGGTTGTTTAAGAGCTTGAGAAAGGGAAAACTCTACCGACTCGTTCCCTATGTTAAATGACAACTTTCCATTCTTAACATCAACTATAGTGCCTCCGGTAGCCATAAAAGGTCGACCTAAGATAATGGGGGTAATAGTGTCTTCGGGCATATCCATGACAACAAAGTCGGAGGGGATGAAGAACTTACCAACTTGAACGGGTACATCCTCAAGTATCCCAAGTGGGTACTTGACGGACCTATCCGCAAGTTGAATTGACATGCTAGTGGGTCTCATCTCCCCCACACTGAGTCTCTTAGCAATGGAATAGGGCAATACACTAACACTAGCCCCTAGGTCGCATAAAGCTTGATTAACAACAACATTTCCTACCCGACAAGGGATGGAAAAACTACCGGGATCATCTAGTTTCTTTGGCATTTCGTTCATAAGAATGACACTACAATGACCCGTGAGAGAGACACATTCTTTGTCCTCTAAGGTTCTCTTTTTAGTCAAGACATCTTTCAAAAACTTAGAATAGAGGGGCATTTGAGAAATTACCTCGGTGAAAGGTAAAGCTACCTCTACTTTATTCAACATATCCACGAAACGGCTAAATTGAGCATTCTCTTTGTGTGGCTTAGCTCGCTCGGGAAAAGGCAATGGAGGGACAAAAGTGGGAGGCGGTGGAACATTGGATTCTTCTTCTTCTTCGGCTAATCGCTCCTCCTCTTTTCTTTTGGCTTCTTCGGCTTCCATTTGCTCTTTCTTCTTTCTTTGTTCTCTTAGTTCATTCTCCGCATTTTGGAGGATATCAAACTCCGCTTGTATTCCCCGGTTTTGTTTGGGGGAAGAGGGAGATGATTCTTGTGGTGCACTTGGTTGATTAACCTTGGATGGGGTAGTCTTGGTGTTCAAGTTCAAATTCTTGTATGGGTCCTCAAGTTCTTTGCCACCTCTCAAAATTAAGGCATTTGCTTGGTGTGAAGGATCTCTTGGGTTTTGGGGTTGACCGGGCAAACCATGGGGTGGATGAATTGGTGCGGCTAAGGCTTTTGTTGCTTCTTGTGATTCCCAAACTTTTAGCCTTGCCTTGGTATCTTGATTGTTCATTCCATAGTTGGCCAACGGTTCTTTGCAAATCATTATAGTTCTCCCATGAGGGTCTTCCTTGACCAAATTGAGAATTGCTTGATTGGCCATAAGGTTGAGAGGGTTGATTGAATGATTGTTGATTGTAACCTTGGTTACCATGAGAATTTCCTTGGAACCCTTGATTGTATGCATGATTAAAGTGATTACCAAGTTGATTTTGGTAATTGTTGTAGTTGTTAGGAACATGGAAGTTGCTACCTTGTTGATTGAAGTTGCTCCTTTGATGAGGAGGCATATATGGGGGCATCTTTGGAGGTCCTTGGTTAAAAGGCCTTTGTTGACTTTGATTGAATGGCCTCATTTGACTCCCTTGGGTGCGCGGCATCGGGTTTTGAACGTTTTGATTTCCATAAGAGAAATTAGGATGAAACCTTGTGCCGGCGTTGTAAGTATTAGAAAAGGGATCAAATTGAGGTCTTTGCCCATATACTTGTATAGCTTGAACTTCATTTGGCTCTTCAACATAGACTTCTTCATTAGGAATGCAAGAGCTAGAGTCGTGGCCATGATTGCCACGATGATCACATTGAACTTCCCATGTTAATAGCTTTGGAGGTGATGGTTGCCTTGGTGGAACACTCCCTTGAATTTGGTAAATACCTCTAGGAGTGGGCTTAGAAATCATGGCATCCATTCTCCTTTTCAATTCTTCAATTTCCGTTTGGAATTTCAGTTCATTAGAACTCGTAGATGAGTTCACTTCAATTTTCTTTCTAGAATCCCTCGATTGACCCATTCTAGAATCACTCATTGCCATCTTCTCAATAAGATTTTTAGATGCCTCATCGGTGAGAGAAGAAAAGTCTCCTCCGGCGGCCGAATTGAGGTTTTCCTTGGTTCTCGATGAAAGGGTGTTATAAAATGTTTGGGTAGTTAGCCAATCGGGTATTCCATGATGTTGACATTTGCGCAACAAGTCTTTAAATCTTTCCCAAGCCTCGCTTAGGCTTTCAAATTCATCTTGCTTGAACGTTTGTATCTCCATGCGGTATTGATTAGTCTTTGACGGCGGAAAATATTTCTCCAAGAAGGCATTAGATAGTTGAGCCCATGTTGTAAATGTATTAGCGGGATGGCCTTGAAGCCATCTACGAGCTCTATCTCTCAAGGTCTTCGGAAATAATAAGCGATGCAATTGGCATGAAGTCAACCCATTGAGACGTGCTCCTACTAATTTTTCTTTAAATGAAGCGATGTGCTCTTGAGCATCTTCTTGAGAAAAACCATGAAATGTATCTTGTTGGACCGCATTGGTTAAAGAAGCTTTCAATTCATAATTTTCGGGAATTTCTCCGAAATCAACGGGAGAAGGTGTTTCTTCATGTGTGAGTTGAGAATGCGAACCTAGAGTCGCCATTGGTTGGATAGGTGGTGATGGTGGATTTAAATTTAGTGGTTTTGGAGAATTTGGAGGGGATGGAATTGGTGGTGGTGTTTTCGGTGATGGTGGTGGTGGTGGTGAATTTGTGAAGTAGAAGGTATGGAAGGATTGTTTGGAGTGGGGTTATGTGATTTAGAAGGTGTAGAAGGTGAATGTGGAAGGATGGGATTAAGGTTAGGAGGTGATAATGAAGGATGTGGAATGATGGTAGTTGAGTTATTTCCTCGAAAACGCAATGTTCTAAAAGTCCTTTCCGGTTCCGGATCGAACCACAAGGGCGATGACGTGTTCCTGGGCATAAAACTCAATTAAACGGTGAGACTCCTAGCACCTCGCGGTACTAGGGAAAAGAGAGAAGGGAAAAGAATCAAACAGAACAACTAAAAACACAACAATTAGCCGTTCCCCGGCGCCATTTTGATCGCCTCCCAATCGGATCGGTCGTTAACGAAGGACGGGAGATCAAACAATATTTATAGACTCGGAAATATCACAAAAACAAACAAGTAATCGTGGTAAGTCGAGGTCGGTCCATAGGGAACGGTGTGTGTTGTGAAGTTTAAAGTTTCGTGTTCGATGTCTTAGAAGGGGGGTTTTGTAGAGGTCGAGTCTATACTAGAGGGATTAGTGCGATGATGGTTTAGAGTTGATCAATTTAGGGAAAAGTGTTAGGGAGAAGTCGGGATTCGGTACTTGGGGTCTAAGAAGGTCGGAATCGAGTTTTTGTCACAATATTGGTAAACTCACCTAAAAATCCGCTTTCGCGGTGAATGAGGGTAAGTCCCTAGTCATGGTAATTTCTACCCCGAGTTTCCCCATATTGATAGAAATTAGTCAAGGTCGGTCTAGTTGGCTGGACTAAAACAACAATGACACAACACCATAAATAAGATAAACCAACATGCAAGCAACCCACCAACATCCCTATATTCAAATAAACCAAGCCCTCATCCCTAAACTCCCCAACAAGAAATTTACTCACAATTCATTATGAAATTCATCACAACATGCATATTAATTAGATTTGAACAAGATGATGATGAGAAAATATCACAAAAACTAAATAGAGATTAGAGAGTGGAAGAGAATTGTACCAACTATGTAGATCTATAAGAAATAAGAAGATATCATAGATAAAGATTGAATCTTTGGTGAATAAAATGGAGAACTTGTCACTATTCCTCCAATAAACCCAACAAATCTTCAAATAAACCTTGGATAATCTTCTAAAAGCTTGAGATCTAAACAATTGTTGATGAGAATTTGTAGATCTACTATTAAACTACTAGAATTTTTGGGGATTTTCTAGATTACTACTACTAATGGTTGGTGTAATAAGATGGTGGAAGGGTGTAATGTCTTCCCTCCTTAGCACAATGGAGAGGTGAGTTTAGGCAATGAATTAGGGTAACATATATATAGTAATCTCTTAATGGATCCATCTTCATGCTCCATTAGTGAGACAATCTCCCTTTGCATCTCCATGGGGTGAAACTTCGCCCTGCGGACTCGTCAGTAATTCCCATCGGGTGAAATTTTCGCCCGGTGAGATTTTCTTCTTTTTTCGCGTTTTCGGCACGTCTTCACCATCGGGCGAAATTTCATCCGGTGGGCGAAATTTCGCCCGGTCAGTTTCGCCCGGTGGGTAAGCTCGGAAAATCTTCGGGAGGCAATTTTTACCGTCGGGTGAAATTTCGCCCGGTGGTGTCTCACCGGGTGAAATTTCGCCCGGTCATTTTCTGGCTCGAGTCTTGTCTCATTCTTCGTTTGTTCGATCGGATGACTTTAAACTTTAAGTTGTGTGCTTTGCTCTTTGGACGGTTTTCCCTTCTCTTGTGCTCGTGGAAGCTCAATCGTGATTTTTGTAGCAAAACCTATCAAAATTGATAGAAAAACTACCAAAAACACGTAAAACGCACAAGAGGGACGCTAATGCGAGAAGTACACAAAATATGGCGATAATCGCACTCAAAACTCGCAAAACGAGGGAAAAACTGGTCTAAATGGAGGGAAAAACGGTCTAAATTTAGCACACAACATCCGTTCCTATAAGCCATTAAAAACAGCTTTCTTAGAGCAACCGATCATCGTGGGCATACCAAGGTATTTCTCATGTCGATCAACCACAGCCTGTCTTAGCTGACCTCAAACTTTTTTGCTAAAAACAACCTCCGTCTTGGCATACACTACAACAAATTGACACTTGGGCCACGAATTATGCCACGGGAATTTGTTATTTGTGGCTAATTATACCTAGCCACGGGGAAAATTTGATTCACTGCTTGGAAAAAAATTATGCCACGGGAACATTTTTTCCCGTGCCAAAAAGTTTTTTGCGCCACAAATTTTATTTAAGTCGTGACCAATAATCACTCTTGCCACGAAAGATGCCACACCCGTGGCAAAAATATATTTAGCCACTAATTTGTTCATCACGACATAATTAACTTCCGTGACGAAATTAATTTTTAGCCACAGATTTAATAAACGCATCTGGCTAATGGTTCTCCAAACTTTGATCAAATTACTTTCAAGTTAAGCCGAGTGTCAAATATTGATCTTAAAAAATTCATTAAAATTCAAAGTTAAAGATAATATGAAAACAAATATATTAAATTTGAAAATATTTTATTAATAAAAAAATTGGTATTGTTTTATTTAGTTTTAAGAAAATAATCGATTTTTGTAAATTAAATACAAGAAAACTTTGGTTGTCTAATTTATTGATTTTTTACTAATCATCTTTTTGAAGTAAATGATTTCTCTTAATTTGACAATATGTTTTTATTAAAATTCTATAATCTTAAGTATGAATTTTGAACCCCTCAAAAAAAAAAAGTATGAATTTTGAAAGACAACTAACGTTTACATAGTGTAGTATATGCTAGCAAAAATGCGGCGTACATACTATATCAAGTAAAATAAGTATGTGATTGATCATCCGTCATTAAGACGTCTAATATTATTTAAGACTCTTTCATTTTTACCGCTTAATTAATTAATTTTTCTCACATATAATACACTTCTTTTTAAGATGAAAAAACTTAAAAATAAAGTGACCCAACATGATTTTTTTTCCAAATTATAGATTTTCTTACAATATATTCAGTGTGAAAAAAACCGCTTTATTAAACTCGTATTTAAGAATTCTAATCGGTCTTTATTTTTATGGAATTAACTTTGACTCCGAAAACAATAATTTTTTTTTGTAAATTAATTTTCTTTCAAGTTGTTTGGTTAGGAAGAAAGATTAATGCATTTGAAAGTCGTGCCGAAGTTCAATAATCAGTCAAAATAATTTTTCAAAAAAAGAGACGTATAAGTGAGAAAATCAAATAATTAACCAATACAAGTAAGAAAATCTAATAATTAAGAAGTAATAGTGAGAAAATCTAAAACTAATTTATCGTCAAGTGTTTAATTCAATAACTGTTCTGTAATATTATTTGGAAGGTATTTTTAAAAATGAATATAAAAAAAAATTTACTTAATGAAAAGTAAAATTTGGGTAAAACTTGAAGTAGGCAAGAGAAAACTCAATGAGGATAAAAAACTGATGAAATGAAATAACGACCGATAACGAAAAGAAAAAGACATATCGAAAGAATTAGTAATGAAAGAACGTAAAAAATAAAAATATCGATAATTTAATGAAATCATGAGTACGAAAATCAACTTCGTTTATTTTCCGGAATAATAATTTTTTAATCATAGTATGTAAATCATTGGGGAAAAAAATAACTACTCAAAAGTAAATGTAGTTTGTGAAAAAAACATCACTTTAAAAGAATTCAAACCAATGATTATGTCAATAACAGTTCAGCGTGCTTGAGTGAGAGTACTGTTAAGATGGGTGACCTCCTGGGAAGACATCGACTAAAAGTACTGTTAAGATGAGTGACTGATAAGCTAGTCGTATACCTATCAAAGATAACTAACTTAAGTCCAACTAAAAATATAGCTAGGGAAGTCAGGATCGTATCCACAAGGAGACAAATAAATTCTACTCGCAATTATAGTCTATCTAAGTAACCAAATCGGGGGGTTTGTAATTGGGTTAACTAAACTAAAGTAGTGAAGGAAAGAAAATTAAATGAGAAGAAATAATTAAAATAAATAGGATGAATAAAGACGAATTTATATGGAAAGAAAACTAGGATTGTCGGTTCACCATGAATTTCCTACGGTCACAGTCTAGGTCACAGGTCTATCATAGATATTGGTCTAAGGGGTAGTGAAAAGGTCCTTCCGGTCCGCTATTGACCCTAGCATGCGTCTAAAGGCTTCCGCTCTTATTAGGGCAAACTAATGTGTTGTAGCAGGTCTAAGTTTTACAAGGCTTCCGATCTTAGGTTCAAGTTCACCAATTCAATTAATCAATTACGTCGACTTAATCAATTAATCTCAATTAAATGCTACAATTAACAACATAGACATAATATCATTGACAGATCTGTAAACTAATTAACAATCGTATTCAATTCATGGATTCCCTAAACTCTAGCAAGGAAAATTAGCTACTCATAGAAAAATTTACGACAACAATAATAAAGATAATAAATAAATTAAGCATAGCGAATAGATCTAGAGAGAAATTAAGAATAAAAGAATTAATAAGATTAAGAGAGAAAGAATTAAGAACAAGGAGAACAAGAAAGAACAAAGAAAGAATTAGATTACCGAGTTTAAAGGAAGAGTAGAAAAAAATTCATAAATCTAGATCTAAAAGTTTAGGGTAGAGAGAAATCTAAAGAGAGTAGTCTAAAGAAAAGTCTAAAAAGAATTAAAAGCATAAAAGAAAAGGTTGTAGAATTCTAGTATAATAGTTTCTTAAATACTAAGCTAAAACAAAAGCCCAAAAGTCTTATTAACCCTAAACACCAAATTAGGAAAGTCTCGGTCTTCGTCCAATCTCGAGAATAGTCGGTCGACTATTTCTGACCTGTTTCTGTTTTCAGCATTGCGTGCTCAACTTCAAATGCTTGCCATTTCTTCGTTACGTCTTCAAATTGGGGCTGTAATATACCGTTGAAAAGCTAAGATAAAGGGCTTTTTAACGCAATTGGAATTAGCTCAATTGGAGTTGTAGAACTCAAGATATTTATGTTTTAAGCTGACTTGTTTGAACGATCATTCTCCTTTCTTATTTCGCATAAGATTTCATCTTTAAGCACGAGTTTTGCCTTGTTTATGCATCAACGGGTCCATACCTACATAAGATGCAACATGACCACAAAGTATCAAATTCGGGGGAAAATAGTAGACAATGCTACTCGATATGCATGGAAATGCGTGCGTAAAAGACGGAATAATCATATATAAATAGCACGCATCAAACCTCCCCAAACCGAACCCTTGCTTGTCCCAAGCAAGCACAAGACAAAGAAAAATATCCTAATGGAACGGTATACAACTCATAGCGGAATATGCTCCAGAGTTACTCAAACCAATGCCCAACGATTAAAGTCAATGTAAACAATCACATACAACAAGCTTGATCAATGGCAGCAATACTGAACCTTCAACCTTGCAATACTCATCTATGTCGGACTCTCACGGATCGCTCATCACACAAATGGGGTGATATTGGGAGTTTATGTAAAAACGAAAAGACAAAACACTCACGTAAACTACGACCCACAAGAACATGCATGCAATCTAACATGAAATCAATGTCTAATAACCGTACATACGCATTCTATCGGGAAAAGACACGTGCCAAAGACTTACATATGGTATAAAGTGAGGCTAATCGGGTAAGAAGGGGCAAAACGATATGGATATGAGGAGGTAAAAGCCAAGCTAGTATTCCTTACACCCATCAATAGTAAACATTCTGTTCTCACCAAACTCCTTTCGAAGAAATTAGGCATAGCAACAAGCGCCTTATCAAAACCGCTTCCCACTAATAACTATGAAATTAGAGAGATCAATTCTTTTCTCATAGCAAAAACACATTCTTCTTCTAGTTTCACTTCATTTTTTTTCTTTTCTTCTTCTTTCCTTTCTTTGTCTTCTTTTTTCTCTCTCTTTCAATTTTTTTTCAAATAAATCCTTTTTTTTTTCATATTTTTTCATTCCCTTCTCAATTGTCATGATACCAAGATCAACCTGAAAAAAAAAACAATTCCGTCCAACTAATCTACTAGCTTGACTAGGGTAGGCAAATTATGGCATGTAGTTAATAAACGGGTCAAACAGGTCAATTTGGCTATGTGAGGCTTATGAGAATTAGATAAAAGAAAGGATTTGCCTTTTCCGCACATGTCAAAACCACAAGTCAAAAGCGTACAGGTACCTAAGAGACGTATGTCATGCTTATGCAGTTTGATATTAAATGCCTCATAAGGAGTACTACTCTCAACTTAAATGAAACTGATCATGAATGTCATTAGTTTAAGGCTCTAATTCCTTACAAATCTGAGTAGTTTGCCAACAATGAGTCAAGTTTATTCGTTCAGTAAAGTTAATCAATGACAAGAGAATGATGCATGTAATTATATACAATAACGATAACGATGCAAGGCATAAGCAAGCTAATGAAGACATAAAACCAATATCATCATCATTATATAACCATTCCGACTCGACTATATGCACAAATATATTTTTGTGATTTTTTTTTATGCAAACGAAAATGCCATAAATATGTAGATGGATGAAAACAACAGATGCATACCCTCCCCAAACCAAATCACACAATCCCCGGCAACGGCGCCAAAATTTGATAAGCTAGTCGTATACCTATCAAAGATAACCAACTTAAGTCTAACTAAAAATATAGCAAGGGAACTCAGGATCGTATCCACAAGGAGACAAATAAATTCTACTCGCAATTAAAGTCAACCTAAGTAACCAAATCAGGGGGTTTGTAATTGGGTTAACTAAACTAAAGTAGTGAAGGAAAGAAAATTAAATGAGAAGAAATAACTAAAATAAATAGGATGAATTAAGATGAATTTATATGGAAAGAAAACTAGGATTGTCGGTTCACCATGAATTTCCTATGGTCACAGTCTAGGTCACAGGTCTATCATAGATATTGGTCTAAGGGGTAGTGAAAAGGTCCTTCCGGTCCGCTATTCACCCTAGCATGCGTCTAAAGGCTTCCGATCTTATTAGGGAAAACTAATGTGTTGTAGCAGGTCTAACTTTTACCAGGCTTCCGATCTTAGGTTCAAGTTCACCAATTCAATTAATCAATTACGTCGACTTAATCAATTAATCTCAATTAAATGCTACAATTAACAACATAGACACAATATCATTCATAGATCTGTAAACTAATTAACAATCGTATTCAATTCATGGATCCCCTAAACCCTAGCAAGGAAAAGTAGCTACTCATTGAAAAATTTACGACAACAATAATAAAGATAATAAATAAATTAAGCATAACGAATAGATTTAGAGAGAAATTAAGAATAAAAGAAATAATAAGATTAAGAGAGAAAGAATTAAGAACAAGGAGAATATGAAAGAACAAAGAAAGAATTAGATTACCGAGTTTAAAGAAAGAGTAAAAAAGAATTCATAAATCTAGATCTAAAAGTTTAGGGTAGAGAGAAATCTAAAGAGAGTAGTCTAAAGAAAAGTCTAAAGAGAATTAGAAGCATAAAAGAAGAGGTGGTAGAATTCTAGTCCAATAGTTTCCTAAATACAACGCTAAAACAAAAGCCTAAAAAGTCTTATTAACCCTAAACACCAAATTAGGAAAGTCTCGGTTTTCGTCCAATCTCTAGAATAGTTGGTCGACTATTTTGATAGTCGTTCGACTATTTGTGACCTGTTTCCGTTCTCAGCACTGCGTGCTCAACTTCAAATGCTTGCCATTTCTTCGTTACGTCTTCAAATCGAGCGTGTAATATACCGTTGGAAAGCTAAGAGAAAGAGCTTTTCAACGCAACTAGAAGCAGCTCAATTGGAGTTGTAGAACTCAAGATATTCACGTTTTAATTTGACCTGTTTAAACGATCATTCTCCTTTCTTATTTCGCTTAAGATTTCATCTTTTAGCACGAGTTTTGTCTTGTTTATGCATCAACGGGTTCATACCTACATACATAACCACAAAGTATCAAATTCGGGGGAAAATAGTAGACAATGCTACTCGATTTGCATGGAAATGCGTGCGTAAAATACGGAATAATCATATATAAATAGCACGCATCAGTGACCTGCTCCTGGTAACGCATCTTCGATGCGTATGGTCAAATTAAATAATATTGGAATGATTGAACTATAAAGCTAGTAACCGTTCCAGATGTGACTATTATAGGGGTAGAGAATTCTTACGGTTATTAATTTATTATATATTTTGTCACCGGAATAAAAGTTTCGCCACAAACATAATTAGTCACGGGATAATCCGTGGCAAAAAATTTATTGTAGCCACGGGAGACTCCGTGGCAATAAAATCAATATTTGCCACGCTTTTTTTTCCCGTGGCTATTTGTTTGCCACGACCACTTGCACCATGGATGGTCTTTCCGTGGCAAAGTACTTTAGCCACGAAAATTTAGCACTTTTGCCACGAATTCAGCCGTGGCCCAAGTGCTCATTTGTAGTAGTGATAATTTATTCTGTTCCGATGCTCGCTAATACTGGCTAATTATATTAGCTATCATGGAGCATTCTTCCATGGGTGCACGTGCAAAAATAATTGAATCATCAGTGAAGAAAAGATGTGATATCCGGGGAGCGTCGCAACAGATACGAGCTCCGTGAATGTGCCCAGTTATCACGGCCTTCCTAATGAGATAAGAAAAAGCATTAGCACCTCACAAAAACATATACGGAGAGATTGGGTCCCCTTGTCTTAAACCACGACTCGGGATTAATGCTCGTGTCAACTCCCCATCCACTACCACAATGAGTTGTGTCGTAGTTATGCACGTCATAACCCGATCAACCCAAATTGGCGCAAACCCGAGAGCCCATATCATTGTCCGTAAAAAATTCTACTGGACCCGATCATACGCCTTAGCCATGTCGAGCTTAAGTGCCACATTCCCTTTTTTGCCCTCCCCATTTCGTTTCATCGCATGAAAAATTTCGAACGCAATAATTGGGTTATCCGTTATGAGTCTGCCTGGCGTGAACACACTTTGCTCCTCCGTCACCAGGGTATTGAGAAATGGTTTTAGCCTGTTAGAAAGGGTTTTCGAAATAATCTTGTATAGAACATTACTGAGATTAAGGGGTCGGAACTCCATCACTTTTTGGGGCTTCTTCGTTTTTGGAATAAAAACAACCAAAGTCTTATTAATGTCAGTTATGTCATACCCCTCCTCCCACCACTTACGCACAAAAGAGTAAATCTCTGGGCCCACAATATCCCAATATGACTGGAAGAACAAAGCATGCATCTCGTCAGGTCTCGGGGCTTTGTTGGGGTGCATGTCAAAAAGTGGATCCCAAACCTTCTTGTCGTCCATAGGCCGTGTTATTCGATCATTCATATCCTCCGAGACAAGCTTGGGAACGGCCGCCAGAACTTCATCCACACTACTCGCCCCTTCCGTTGCAAATATTCTCTCAAAATAGTACTGCGTGACATGCTTAATTGCCCCTTACCCCGTGACCCAGGTCCCATTTGGACTCTCAAGCCCCCTGATCGTATTTCGTTTTTTTATGTTGGCTCGCCTTAAAAAGAAAGTATTGTGTGTTTTTATCTCTGTCCCGAAGCTCTGCCTTACGTGCTCTAGTGAACCAATATGTTTCTTCCTGCTGACGAAGTTCGTTCAGTTCGGACACAACTCTCTGACAGCCCTCGAGCATATCCGCTTAAGGAGCTCGTCTTTGCCAACTCTCTAGTTACTTATCCTTATCCCCGATCTTCCATTTTCTATCACTAAATTTAGACCGAGCCCAACTTGCAAGCTTGGCAGCATACCCATCGATCTTCTCCTCAATGTTACCAGAATCTCCGACGGCCCAAGCATCTCTCACCACCTCCCGACATTCTGTGCTAGACAGCCAGAAAGGTTAAAATTGGAACTTTTGCGGTCCCCTCCGTTGGACAACACCCCTATAATCAGCTATTACAAGGGGAGCGTGATCCAACGCATAGATAAGAAGGTGCGTAACCACCGACTCCGATAAAGGGGACTGCCAACCAAAGTTAGCTATAGCTCGGTCAAGTAGTTTGCGAACAAAATGGGACGCCCGTCTCCCTCTCTGCCAAGTAAACGGGTTTCCTTGAAAACCTAAGTCAAATAGTGAGCAGTCCACGAGCGATGCCCTGAATACGTTCATTTCTCATTCACCCCTTATTGCACCCCCTTCTTTTTCTTCAGCGCAGAGGATTTCATTAAAATCACTGAATCAAATAATTGGGTCATCCCTCCCTTCACACAGCGTTCGTAGCATTTGCCATGTCCTATATTTCTCACTCGCTCCAGGCCACCCATACATTCCAATAGCGAACCAGTTCTAAGCTTTGTTTTTTTTTGGTAAAATGTGAGTATATTACCAAAAAAATCAATGGAGTCGTTTACATCGAGAGGAAATTCACTTCCTAACATATACAATAAAAATTAATATATTCAACTTGTGAATACACAATATAGCGCAGCCAAAAAATCATCTCCAGTGAAATAAATTCACAGCATTCTTCCCCATAACTCTTGTAGTAGCTTCTTTCTTGATCGTATTTGCAACTTTTTCCGGTCTCAGAATCATCAGGTCATGCAAGGCACCGTTTCTCTGCCTCCATACATGGAAATAAAACGCATTCCGAATCATTGCATCAGTTTTCCATCGAATATTATTGTGGTTGTCGTCTGTCAGCATTTGCACAGTCCGATTTGTTCCATACCATTCAGAATTTGAAGCTTTAATCCTACTGATGTACACGCAATCTTCAAAGATGTGCTCTATGGTTTCCTCTTCTCGGCCACATAGACAACATTTGTTGTCCTCTATGTATCCAATTTTTGCTAGTTTTTCCTTTGTATTCATTCCTTTATTCAATGCCATCCAAGTGATAATAGAGTGTTTTGGTATATTCCAAATACTCCATATCACTTTGGCCTAATTTTTCTCTTCTTGTTTATTCCTTAGCATGCTGTAACCTTCTTTGACCGTGTACCTCTCAGTATCCCACATATCCTGTTGATTTGCTTCCTTCAGCGCGTCCTTAACTTTACATATTTGCTTCCAAGATCAATTGTTCCCTTGCTTTGGTTTGTAGCTGCTCCACTCATTTCCTTTTATATATATTTGATTCACCCATCGAACCCAAAGTTTATCCGGGTGAGAATGAATCCAACTCGCAAGTTCTAAGCTTTGTTCTCACCCTTCACTTCAATGCATATATGATTATTATCGTAGGTTACAATATCAGCCTCAATATTTCTCCACCATAAACCCAAACCTCCCGAACGACCATTAATACTTGTACACGGATCCATATTAATACCACATTTATTACGAACTTTAATTAATTCACTACTCCTAATCATCGTTTCCATAACAAAAATGATGTCCGAGCCCTCCCTCCAACACCAATCTTGGAGGTGTTCACCTTCCGAGGGTTGCCCAGCCTCCGGCAGTTCCAACTAAGGATTTTCATTGTTCTTCGCGGGGTTGCACTCCGACAACCTCCGCTACGTGAGTATTGAACTCGGAAAAAAATTTAGGTTGTAGGGTCGCACAAACTTTCTTACGACCCTCCAGCCTCTCTAACTCCTCACCCTCCTCGACTCTTTGCTTCCTATTGTTTACCCCTACCTCCCCCAATCGTTTGCCTTGACCCTCTGTTGCCATGGGTTCACTATGCCCTGTACCCCTTCGAACTTTGATGAACCTTCTGGTCACTCCCCCGTCAACCCCCATGGTCCAATTTGACACGCTCCTGCTAGTGTCATGGTTTGTCGTAGTTGATACATCGTTGGTACTAGACGAATCATTTCTCGCCACCTTCTCCCTCGAGTCTGAATGGGTATTGGACTCGTTCCTCCCCCCTTTCGTAGGGTCATCTACCATTGCCACACCTCGTAACATTTCGACCATGCGGTGTAACTCCTCCACCTCCGCTTCCTGTGTCTTCCCATCATTTGTGAATAGCGATCGGTCACAGTTTTTATCCCTACTACTCTCTCCCCGAGAAACTCTTGTCACTCCCCAAGGTGATGCCCATAAACCATCATCATACTTTTGCTCCTCCCCCACAACACCCTTCCTCTCCTTGTATTCCTTCTCGCCATGTCCTACAAGCCTGCAAACATAGCAAAATATGGGCAACCCCTCGTATGCAATTCTCACCTTCCAA
Source organism: Agrostemma githago (assembly GCA_958450325.1). Lineage (NCBI taxonomy): Eukaryota > Viridiplantae > Streptophyta > Magnoliopsida > Caryophyllales > Caryophyllaceae > Agrostemma > Agrostemma githago. The sequence goes on along the minus strand of OY288259.1, from coordinate 49,504,182 downwards.
CTTTTCCCTCCCCGTTGGCGAATCGTGATTGAATCCATCAACGCTTTTCTAACATCAAACAATATGCACAAACGCATTAAGCGATTAATGGAGGGGTTCACTGACCCATCACATGCCACAAAGGTTCCTAGGGCATTACCGATATTTGTTGCATTCTCTAAATTCTGACGACCCATAATCTGTAGGTCGTAAACCCTAACCCAGAGTGGTGTAAAGAAGAGAGATACCTCGACCGGGTTAGCATCCCCTTGCAAATCAGCTATGGCAAATAGATGGCGCTCGCAGTGCCACAGCTGATCAGCGAGCACCCTTTGCTTGTCCTTTGCATCGTTGAACATGAAAGTAAATATCTTCTTCTACTTTTCAATAAATTCTCCCTCCACACCTCCTGCTGTTCTCCATGGTATGCACATAGTATCAATCAACGCCCTCAAATTGACATGTCGATCTGTTTACAAGCGATCCACAATGCAAAGATTCGCCTTGTGTGTCTCCTCATCATCTGGTGGCACCCAATCAATAGAGATCTCCCCGGACCTATTCTTGTTAGGGTCCCTTTCTTCCTCGAGTGGGAAATGTAGGTCTAATTGTTCACTCGTTCGGTTCTCGACCATAGATCCAAAAGAGTAAAGTAAACGCTAGTAGAAGATGACAATGATATTGAATAAAAGGATTTTAAGTGAAAGAAAAATTGAAACTTTTTTAAAACAGTCACGCGGAGAGAAAAACCCAAGGGAAAACCTAGGAGGAAACCCTCAGATGAAAAACCTAGGGAACTTAAGAAAGCAGCCAATAATTACTTTCGTTACTTTAGTTATTAGTCAATTCAATCACAAACCCCCATTATTCTTGTTACGGTTACTATAATTAATCACACATTTGTTACTTCGCCTTCCCTATGGATTCGACACCCGACTTACCTCTACTATATTGTATAGGTAATAGGACTTAATTATTGATGTGTGTCAAATTTGGACTATTTTTCCACCAATCGAAGCTCGTTTTCCTATCGTTTTTGTGAGATTCGTGTGTGATTATCGCCCTTTTTGAATCTTTCTCACTCTAGCGACCTCTCGTGCATTTTACGTGTTTTTGGGTAGTTTTCCTATTATTTTGATAGGAATACATTGTCCGAGAGCATGTTCGAGCTTAAAGGGCACAAGAGAGTGGAATATCGTCCCAAAGCATGATTAAAATCCAAAGTCCAAACCCAAGAGGTGAGGTCTTGAGCAAAAAGGAAAAACTATAGTCCATTGTGTATCTTCACCGGAAAGGTCGAACTTCAAATGAATATATCTAGAATTCTAGACATCATATCTAAGCGATTCCAGTTGGAGGCGAAAGCTTATCTTCTTAGCTATCCAACGACATATCACACGCCTAAATCGAAGTTCAAACGAGAGTTATGACCCTCCGAAGTCATAAGGCGAAGTTTCACCAGTTGAGATCCGACCGGGCGAAACTTCGCCCGACGGTATTTCCTCCCCAGATTGCCATTTCTGACAAAAAATTTCATCGGGCGAAACTTCACCCGATGAGATTTTGACAGGGCGAAACTTCGCCCGACGGTATTTCAGCCATATTGGAGATAATCCGCAGGACAAAGTTTCACCCTATGAAGATCCAAAGGGCAAAGTCTCATCTCAAAGTGCAAAAGTTGGATTTGGGCTTTGGTTTAGGGATCCATTAAGCTACTGCTATATATATAGTTAACCTAATGGTATGCACAAGACACTACATTAGACTACAATCACACAACATTAGATCATTTTACTACATTTTTTCATTATCCATCTTCATCTTCCATAGAATAGCTTAGATAGAAAGCTAGTAGATCTTCATAGTTTTTATCAATTTCCATCTTCTTAGATTTATATTCAAGCTTTGTAGAAGGATTTCTAGTGTTTTTATTGAAGATTCTTGGAGATTATCAAAGGATTAGTGACAAATCCATTGTCATCTTCATCAAGGCTTCATCTTATTTTATGCAATCTTCATCTTCTTTATTGTTATTTTTTTCTCCATTGATGGTATATTTCTCTTCTTCTCCCTCTTCTCCCTCAACCTACATGCTTTGTACTTTTGGAACGGGGCTCGTCTAGCTGTGGCTTAGGCACGGGAGCGTCGAGATAATGCAGCTGAGTTATGGCGGTTTATGTGTAGAGATGCAAGGTTGTCGGGGTTGTGAAAAGTTGCTGAAATTTCGGGGTATTAATTGTATGTATTGTGTTGTGTTGTGTGTTGAATCGTATATGTGTGTTGTATATGTTGTTAATTGAAGGTTGCAAAGGGGTGTATTTATAGGAGAGGGTACCTGGCTTTGGCTAGGAAAGGTATCGGTTTTGGATGAGAAGAAACACCCACTTTGGATAGGAAAAACCGGTTGTAGATGGGAGGAAACACCCGGTTTGGATAGGAATTGACTCTGGTTCCCGGATAGAAAAGAGGTCACTCGATCGAGTGGTGCATGATACTCGATCGAGTGCCCGATATGATACCGGTTCCTTCGGGTTATACGAGCCTACTCGACCGAGTGGGCCGGTCCACTCGATCGAGTGGGTCTAGACGTGTGGGAGGACTCTTTTTGGAGATAGAGTTTTATACTTTTATCTCTAACGAGCTAGTTGTTTAATCCTCTTTGTAGCTGATTTTTGTGTAGTATTTAATTTCGAATCAGATTTCCTAAAGCTGCGTGACTGATGTTTTTGGCTTGGAAATGTCTTTGACCGGGGTTTGACTTGGTTGCTAAAAGACGGTTTTGCCCTTGGTCTAGGTTTTGATCAAAATTAGTCTTATTTGATTGGAAATGACCCACCGGGCCTGGTTTTGAGGTCAGTTTTGTGAGATTTGTACTCCGTAAAAAGCCTAAGCCAAATACTAATTATTTTGAGCCCATATTCGACTATGTTAAAGCACGTTTACGTCCGATCATCATCGGGTGTTTTTTGGAAACTGCTATAGACACCTGGCAGCCAAATGTGGGTGTCTACAGAGCCCCCACTCTGACTGAGGCTTGGACAAGACGAAAGTCAGAGTAGCTACCGGGCCAATCAAGGATTAAGACCTGGTAGACTTCCGGTCGGATCGTTTATAGTCCATTAGACTCGCGTGAAGGGCTCGCCAGCCATAAGATAGAAATCATACCTGAGTTGGTGTTGATAGCTCCGTGGGGCCTTGGACTTGTTGTATAAGTCCCGGGTGCGCCTGTATGTAGGCCCATCCCGTGCTGTTTTTAGGAGAAATGTCGCATTGGGCTTTCTGCTGGGGAGTTTAGTGAGTTGCGCAGGCCTGCTTTTGAAGCCTTGAGTCGTACCTGTGTACAGTTACATGAAATTTTTGCATACAACATTTAGGTGAAAATGACTCACGCTGGGGAATAAATTTTTTAAAATTTTCAAAATTTTCTGAAAATATGAGAATTTTGATTTTGAAAAGGAATAGGAATGCTCGGGATGACTTTATTCCTGTTCTATGCTGACATGAGGAATCTGAGATTGGGCCTGTATGCCTACGCCCACTCGGATTAGGAATCCTAAAGGTAGGAGGATCATCCGGGTTTGGTGTTATAAATACCCATCTCCTGTTTTAGCTTTCTCACAATCCCACAACTCTCTTCTCCTTTAACACAAGAACTCTTATCCTCCTCAAGAAATCTAACCATGGGAATTGAAAGTTTGATCGCGATGTTGCAAGATTGGTCCCGACGCTTTAGGGACGCGGATAAAGTAGCTCTGAATCAAACGGGTATTACTCAGTTGTTCACGATCCGCCAGATGCAAGTCGATCGTCCCTTTCTCGATGCTTGTTTGCCCTATTGGGATGACACATATCACGTTTATGCCCTTCCTCGGGGAGAGATTTGTCCTATAGCCGAGGAAATTGCTGCTGTAGGATGATGGAACCCCTTACTTCGTCCTGCTGTCCCGTTTTCAGTTTATGACCCAAGGAGGAAACTACGGGAATTTTTAAGACTCTCTCATATGGAGGTATCCCGTACGTTGGATGGGGATAATGTTTCTTTGACTGACTTGGCCGAGAAATTCATGAACCCGCATGATGTCCGGGTTAGACCGGCCCACAGCCATAGGGCTTTCGCTTTCTGTATGCTCCATGTTTATGCTTTCGAAGGCCATATGGATTTGTTGTCGTGTATGGGCCATGTCCGACTTTTTACTGTGGTCGACTTGATGGAGACGGAGCACATTTCCGGCATGGCTGATTACCGGGGAAATTATCCAAGGTTTGGATAATCGCAAAAAGGGACACGTCGATTCGTCTGACTGGGAGTACCCGTTTATTGCAGGTATATCGCTTCAGATTTCTTTTTGATTTTGATTTTTTTTTTACGATATTCTGCTCCAGGGGGCACTCGATCGAGTGCCTTCATAAAAAACTCGCTGCCCGATTTCAGGGGTGTCACTCGATCGAGTGACCCCTAGGCACTCGATCGAGTACCCTTAGGCAGACGTAGATTTTGCCTCGAGAACTCATATTTTTCGTTTCGTTTTTTTTCCAGCTTTGGTTATTTGAGAGGCTATCGGTCATAGATCCTCCCCTTGACCCAAGTCGATACCGACCTAACCAGGTGATGACAAGGAGACGGGCCATCGATTTTTCTCGCCACATCACTTAGAAATATTTGGACGAGGTGCATGCTATCTTTCCATAATGGTCCGTTGATCCGATGGGTGGTGTCGTGGTGGCCTATTCATGTTTGGACCGGCTTGGAACCGAGGAATAGGGCGCTATATCAGGTGATTCTATCCTTTAGGCAAACAGTTCATCTTTACCTCGACCGCATACTTAGGCAGTATGGTCGGTCCCAGAGAATCCCGGAGAATGAAGCAGTTGTGAGGGAACCAACCCAACTGACTGACGTAATGAGTGACACTTGGATGCAGCAATGGTATACCCGGGCTACCTGGTCTATTCCCGAGTCTCTTCACTCAATTTGGGTATCAAATTCTTATGTAAAATGGACTAGGACGGATTCTGCCAAAGCTCGAGCTGCCCTAAAGGTTGATGAGGCTTTTGACCTGCTCCGATGAGAGCAAGCTAAAGATAACAGAGGCTTCTTTGACGAGGGTAAGACTCCGGCTACTCTAGTTTGCCTAATGTCAGGTCAGAGAGGGAAGACTAGGACTCAAGCCGAAGGGTCCAGTGCTAGAGGTGCGCGGGGGAAAGTAAGCCCCCAGACAGACCCGGAAAGAAGACTTGGCCCAAAGCTGGCAGTTCAGGACCGACTTGGTCCTCGAGACAGGCTACCTGAGCACGTACGGGCCCGGGCTCGACTTGGACTGATTACAATGACAGAAGACCCGCTGTCAAAGAAATGGGTTCGAGCAAATGAGGTTCGCCTTGTGATCCGGGAACGCTCGCGCCCGCCCCGGCGACACCGGGCTCCGCGTGACCCAAAAGACAAAGGAAAGAGCAAAATGCCCTAAGTATTAGTCTTCTTTGTTTTTATTATTTAAATATTACTATTATTTTTGCGGTGTGCTTTTTTTATTGTGTGTGATGTAATTTTGAAACTCGCGAGTTTATCGTTTTTTTTAATAAAAGACATATTTATTAGTGAATATTGTTCTTGTCTTTCGTTATTGAAGTGGTTGTACCCTTTTGAGGGGCTGCCTACGTATCCACAATTAGCGGAATCAAACCAAACGTAGTTCGGGTTTAGATTTTTTGCAATTTCGAAATGCACCAAGACTATTAGTTCGAGATGTGTGCGACAGTAGGATAAATAATCCTAACTTATTGACTTGCTTATAATTTTGAAAATTTATCAAAAGACAATTTTTTATAAACTTTATGCAAATGACATTGAGATAAGTTTTAGGGGTAGTAACGCTTCAGCTGGTCCAAGTTGGTTGGGTTGACGCATCCATTCCCGTCCAGGTCTGTCTTCATCACTGCTCCTTCTGATAGGATCTTGTTTACTAGATACGGTCCAGCCCAATTGGGTTTGAATTTTCCTCTTGAGTCAACCGGTAGTAATGCATGGACTGATTTGAGAACCAGATCCCCTTCTTTGATATTTCTGGGCCTAACTCTTTTGTTGAAGACCCGGTTTATCCTCTTCTGGTATATCTGAATATTGTTGAGGGCCCAGGACCGCCGTCCGTCTAAAAGAACTAACGAATCGTATCGGGCTTGGACCCAATCTGCTTCAGGCACTTGGCTTTCAAGTAGAATTCTGAGAGACGGTACTTCCAGCTCAACTGGTTGGACCGCTTCCATTCCGTACGTCAAATAATATGAAGTTGCTCCGGTTGCGGTGCGAATTGACGTTCGGTATCCCCACAAGGCGAAAGGTTTCTTGTCGGGCCAGTCCCGGTAATTATCAACCATCTTTTTAAGTATGGTGACAACTGTTTTATTAGCCGCCTCTACCTCTCCATTTATTTGGGGACGGTAATGCGAAAATGTATGCCTTTGGATTTTATATTTTTCTAGTAGAGTAGCGGTTTCAGCTTGGAAATGCGTCCCGTGATCACTAATGAACTCGTGCGGGACCCCGTATCGGCATATAATCTTGTTTTGAATGAACTTGGCAACGTGCTGAGCGTTCAAAATCCGGTACGACTCAGCTTCGACCCATTTAGTGAAGTAGTCGATAGCCACCAAAATGAAACAATGACCTCCCGTCCCGGAAGGGTTTACTTTCCCGATTATATCGATTCCCCATGTCGAGAATTGCCATAGTGATGTCATGGTGTATAGTAGGGATGACGACATATGTTGCACATTGACAAAAATCTGGCAGTTATGACAATGTTTGACATATAACTGGCAGTCGGTCTCCATGCTATTCCAATAATATCCGAGCCTCATGATTTTTCGGACCAGCATTTGGGAATTCATATGTGGACCGCATTCACCATCGTGCACTTCGGTCATAACTTTCTCGGCCTGTATTTTGTCAACACATAGGAGGAGAGCCCCCTGCGCGGTCTTTTTGTATAATTGCCCGTCGTCCGTACGAATAAATTGGGTGGCCAACCTTCATAGGGATTTCTTGGCCCGATTTTCAATTCCCGGAGGATATTCTCCCGTTGTCAAGTAGGTTAGAACAGCGTGATACCAAGATGTTTGATCGTTTATTTCGATGTCTTGGATAACGTGGATATATGCCGGCTCGGACCGTCTTTCGACGCAAATCGGCATGCTGGTTAGATGCTCCGGGATATTCAATAAGGATGCTAACTTGGAAAGTGCATCCGCAAATTGGTTTTCTTCCTGGGGTAAATAGATGTACTCTACTTTTTGGAATTGCTTTTCGAGAACCCTTACTCGCGCCTGATAGGCCACAAGATTGGCGTTCCGAGTCTTCCATTTTTGGAGAGCCTGGTTGATAACTAGAGACGAGTCACCGTAGACCCGGAGGTTTGTGACTCCTAAATCAGCGGCGGCTTGCAACCCGTGAATGCCTCCTTTTGGTGATATTAATAGAATGCCGACTCCGAATCCTCGGAAATTGGATGCCCCGTCAAAATACAGATCCCATGTTTCCGTGTCGGTATGGAATATATCCTCGTCCGGGAAGGACCAATTATCGGTATGCCCCTCTTCGGACACGGGACTATCGGTGAGAAATTTGGCAACTACCCGGCCTTTGATGGCTTTTAATGGTATGAATTTGAGGTCGAATTCTGCCAGCATTAAAGTCCATCTGGACATCCTGCAATTGAGGATGGGCTTTTCGAACAGGTACTTGATAGGATCCATTTTGGATAATACATGTACCTCGTGACTGAGCATATAGTGCCGGAGTTTCTTGGTGGCCCAGACTAAAGCTAGGCACGTTTTCTCGAGCATTGTATACTTGCATTCGTATTCCAAGAACTTCTTGTTGATGTAGTAAATAGCCAATTCTTCCGAATCAACTGTCTGGGCCAGCATAGCCCCCATGGCTGTCTCGGTCGTTGTTAGGTATAACGACAAAGGCAGGTGGAGCAGACAGGATCTCCTTGATTTTGTCGAAAGCCGCTTGACATTTATCGTCCCACAGTGTTCGTTCTCCTATTTTCAGTTTCTTGAAAATGGGTTCACATACCATGATTAGTGTGAACATGACATAGGTCCACCCCGACGCGGCCACGCGCGGGTTTGGGCGACGAAATGTTTCCCATGTGAGATGGTTCTCGGGCTGAAATTTAAGTCGAATTAGGAGTCGCCACCGAACTTTGTGGGAGTTCGGGCCCATTCGAACCCACTCTATATCGTTGTGGACCGTGCACAGAGTACGGCCCATTTCAATTTCAGAGTTTATGGGGTTCGTCCCTTTGTATTGCGATACCGATACAGACATTATCGGTTATCGTGTATTGAATGACTCTCGTGTGCCAACGGTTTCGGGCATCTGGAAACAGAGGTTCTGAGTAAGGGGTGAGGGTACGTGTTGGGAAGCCCACAAAGGACACCCAACCCCGCCCGCACTTAGCGGCCTCTACTACGACATCGTTCGAGTTTATAATACGCGCGTTAGTGATTCGGTGGAATGATATGCAAACAACGTTTTACGACATGCATAGAAAAATCGAATAGGTTGCTACGTCATTTTAATGCATCTTCGAATTATATCGAGGTTGTATTTAGCATGCGAGGTTCATTTGTAAACGGTAAAACGCAAACAAATAAGAGCAAAATGAAATAAATCGGTTATAAGCTACGCGGGCAGAAATACAACCCCGACAAAAATAACGATCAAAGTTGAAATAATGATATAATAACGGTAATAATAATATGAGTAGCGTATGGATTTGAAAATGCAATGCATGGTTTTGAAAATGTAGGCACGTGATTGACTTTACACGTGTCGACCAAAGTCGTATAATATTTAACGAGGCAAAAATGACGTTTATGAATTCACCTTCTAGTATAAAACGGACCACTCGACAGAGTCATGGGTGGGACTCGGTCGAGTGACCCTATACTGGCCCCTCTGCATCATTTTTGAGGGGTCACTCGATCGAGTGAGCCAAAGCACTCGATCGAGTGCCCTCTGTCCGAGGTGTAACTCGATTTTGAAATGGTGGCTATTACGAAATTTATAATTTGTTTAAAATCGATTGTCAACCGAGTCGAATATAAATATGGCATAATTTATATTCGGCTCGGTTTTCGGTGCCTGTAACATTTTTATGATTACGAGACCGGCATCAGGATTTTTGAAAAGAGTGTTATGAAATCTTTTTTGAATCGGATTAGGACGAAACTAATTCCCTCCGCGTTACGACATCTATAATAATCCTTACGAATTAAGTGATGCTCGGTTTGGTGTCAACGGGTTTCGTACCAATCTTTGAAAATGGTATCGGACGCGTTCAACCACGTTCTACCACGATCACGTTACGCCCTTGAGTGCTTAGGGCGGTGCTCCTCGAAACGGACTTGGAGCGGTAATCGTAGTTAAACGCGTTCAATCCGAAAATGATTTATAAATTTATATGTACGCGATATTATATAATAATGATGATAAATAAAAATGTTAAACGATATTGAAATGCAATGCTATAAATGAAATAAAAATAATCATTTTTATGGGTTGATTCGCTTCAACAATCAAATACTTGGTGTGTCGGGATAAGCGACCGGCAACATTGGGTGCGATACCCTCATATTCAGATTTCCTTATCCCGTCATCCCTTGTATTCGACACGAATAGGCGAATATTTTATAGCGATACTACAATATTAATAATACTAGTAACAAAAGCAAATAAAAAAAGACAAAAAACGAAATGCAAAAAGAACGAAGAAGAGAAGAGAGAAAAGAGAAATGTCGGGATTGGATGTTTACACCTTCAGCCTACATGTTTTAGCTTCTCGGAAATGGGCTCGTCAAATGGTGGCAAAGACACAGGAGCGTCGAGGTACGTAGGAGAGTTATGGTGTGTATGGTTTGTAGGGTGGATTACTCTTTTGTTTTAACGAGTTTTTGGTTTCGAGATGTATGTAAGTGTGTGTATAGGGAGATGTCGAAATGGTGGTGATTGATGGCTAAAATGTGCCTGAAAGTATAAGAGTTTGAAGGTGGTGAAAGCTTAAAAAAAGTTATGAAATGTTGTGAGGTGATTGGGTATTTATAGAGAAAATACCCCGGTCTAGGGCCACTCGATCGAGTGGTGCAGGTGCACTTGATCGAGTGCCCGGTTCGAGTTCGGTTCGGCCGGTTCATGGCCTTACTCGACCGAGTGGGTGTGAACCACTCGATCGAGTGGGTCAAAACGGAGAGAGTGTAAATAGGGAATGATTTGTTGATTTTTTTGATGGGATTTGGTGGTTGGGTTGCTTCTAGAAGCTCATTTGGCTGGTTTTATGTGTCGGATTCGTCTTTGACCGGGTTTTGACCCGGTCGCTAAAAGACGGTTTTATGTCCGGTGTCGGTTTTGAACCAAATTAGTCTCATTTTATTGGAAACGACCCACTGGGCCTGAATTTGAGGTCGGTTTTGTGAGATTTGTACTCCGCTAAAAGCCCATGCCAGATATTACTAATTTCGAGCCCATATTCGAGCGCGTTAAAGCACGTTTGCGTCCGATCATCATCAGGTGTTTTGTTGGAGACTGCTATAGACACTAGCAGCTAAATGCGGGTGTCTACAGAGCCCCCACTCTGAGTGAGGCGTGGACAAGGCGAAAGTCAGAGTAGCCACCAGGCCAATCGCAGATTACAACCTGGCAGCCTTCCGGTCGGGTCGTTTATAGCCTGTTAGACTCGTGTGAAGGGCTCGCCAGCCATAAGCAAAAGGGTCATACCTGTCTTGATGTTGATGGCTCCGTGGGGAGTCGGACTTGCCTTTGAAGTCCTAGGTGTATCTGTACATGGTTACATAATAATTTGCACGTAACATTTAGGCAAAACACCGACTCCCGTTGGGGAGCAAAAATTTTGAATTTTTGAAAAGTTTTGAATTTTTTTTGATTTTTCTGAAAATTATTAGGACTGCTCGAGATGACTTAATTCCTATGTCTGTATGAGGAGACAAAGATCGAGCCTGTATGTTTAGGCCCGCTTGGGCCAAGGAGGCACAATAGCAAGGAAGCTGCCAGGGTTTTGATGTTATAAATACACAATCCCTGTTCCACCCTTTCTACATTTCTCAACTCCTCGATCCTTTCCTTAAAAGAAAAACTTGTCTCTTTCAGAAATCTAGCTATGGGTATTGAGCGCTTGACTGCCATGCTGCAAGATTGGTCTGATGCTTTAGGGACGCGAACAAGGTAGCCATGAACCAATCGGGCATTTCTCAATTGTCCCCGATCCGCCAGATGCATGTGGATAGCTACTTCCTTGACGCCTGTCAGTCGTACTGGGACGATACATACCATGTTTTTGCCTTTCCTCGGGGCGAAATCTGTTCTCTCCCCGAGGAGATTGCTGCTGTAGGAGGATGGAACCCTTTGCTCCGTCCTGCTGTCCCTTTCTCAGTTCATGACCCCAGGAGGAAATTGCGGGAATTTTTAGGACTTTCCCATGCGGAAGTATCCCGCATGGCAGAAGGGGATACTATTTCTCTGATTGTCTTGGCTGAGAAATTCATGAACCCGTATGATATCCGGGTTGCCAGTTCACAGTCGCAGGGCGTTCGCCTTTTGTATGCTTCACGTGTATGCTTTTGAAGGTTACCTGGATTTGCTGTCATGTATAGACAGCGTTCGTCTTCTTACCATTGTTGACTTAATGGAGACGGAATATAGTCCCGCGTGGCTGATTACGGGGGAGATTATCCAGGGCTTAGATGATCGCAACAGGGATCCGTCAGCCTGTTTGACTAGGAGCACCCGCCTGCTGCAGGTATATAGTTTTATTTTCAATTTATTTCGATTTTTTATTTCGATTTTTTTCTTAATTTTTTTTTTGATTTTTTTTTGCGATAACCTGTTTCATGAGCACTCGATCGAGTCACCCCGGCACTCGATCGAGTGCCTTTGTCAAAAACCCGTTGTTCCGTTTTAGGGGTGTCACTCGATCGAGTGATCCCCAGGCACTCGATCGAGTGTCTCTAGGCAGATGCCGAAATTGTCTTGAAATCTTATAAATCTTGTGTTTTTTTCAGCTCTGGCTATTTGAGAAGCTATCAATCATTAAGCCTCCCCTTGACCCAAGTCGATACCGTCCTAATCAAGTGACGACAAGGAGACGGGCTATCGATTCATCCTGCCTTATCAACCAGAAGTATTGGGACGAAAAACTATCATTCCATCGCGGTCCATTGATCCGATGGGTGGTTCCGTGGTGGCCCATTTATGTCTGGACGGGTTTGGCGCCTAGATAAGGCCCGTTATCAGGTGATTTTATCCCTTAGCCAGACAGTTCACCTCTATCCCGATCGCATACTCAGGCAGTATGGTTGGTCACAGCGAATCCCGGAGAACGAGGCGGTTGTAAGTGACCTACGTTATGTGCGTGATGGTAAGGATTTGTCACGTCCCTAGCCGATCAATATAACACCGACTAACCTAGTGGGTAGCTAGGGCAAGTCGGGATCGATTCCACGAGGACGGTATATCAAAGCTTAGACTATGTCGGCTTACAAACGAGACTATGCTACCAAAAACGACACAAAGAAAGCGATAAAAGGAAAACTAATGATGGAGGAGAAGTATGACTAAGCTAATGATAGAACTAATGAATAAACTAAAAGAACGATAGCTAACTAGGAGGATTAACACAGATATGGAAAGAAGTGGGGTAGGTCGGGTTCATAGGAGTAGAAGGGTAATTGGGGTGATCAAGGGTATAGGTGTTTCCTAGTCGCTAGGGTCGGTCCGGGCTCTCGCAACTTAAACCGATGCCAAGGTGGGTCCGGGCTCTCGCAACTTAGACCCTAGTCCGCGCTCTCGCGACTAAACTATTCTCGACATTTCCACAAAATAAGCAATCAATGAGAAGATGAACACAAGTATGGGAAGCATGGCCACTACAACTCACACAAGCATAACAACAAACACATAGAGTGCCTACAATGTGACTAACAACAAAGATGTAACCTTTTCCCCCTAATCAACCCTAATCATCCATAATCTACCCCTAATCCCCCTACTAACCCCACAAGATTACTACTCACTCATTATCAATGAAAAACTAACCATCATAAGAGAAAACAAACTCATAATCCAAACATTCATCATAAACAAACAATAACAATAACTATATAATAAGGATGAAACTTGATTGTATAACTAAGAACAAGAGTAAAGAAAGATTATACCAATACTAGATGAAGAAAAGATGAGAACTTGTATTAATGAGAAACCCAAATACAATCCCAAGGTTGTCAAGCTTGGAACAATCTTCAAGAGTCCCTTAATCCAAGACTAATTACAATCACTATCTAAAGATTAAAGATAGGATTAAAACTAATGAGAGTAGCAATAATCTAGGGTTTTGAATGTTAATGGAGGCTTAAACTAATTTAGGGTAAGATAAGATGTCTTAAAATTACAAGAAAGGAGTATATATATGGGTACAAGAATGAAGGAGAAGAAAAGAAGAAGCCCGTGCTGCCTCTGTAGCTTCCCGACCGGGACGGATCATCCCGATCGGGACGGCTCTGTCATCCCGATCGGGACGGGTTGGTCCCGACCGGGATGGGCTCACAGCAGCCATCTTAATGTAGCACCCCATCCCGAACGGGATGGGTCTTGTATGCCTTCCTTAAACACTCTTTGGTCCTTTCTTGCCTCTCATGGGCTTCCCACCGATTCTTGGGACTCGGGATCGGGTCTCGGAGGCTCGGGATTGGGTCCCAAGGTCTCGGGGTCGATTCCAAGGCCTCGAGTCATCGTTCCTTTATCTCGTTGGCTCCAAAATGTGTATGTATTGTGTTGGAATCGCTCCAACTCTTCCAAATTAGTCTCGGGAACCTGAAACGAACTAAAGGAAGCATAAGAAGCCCATGAATCGCTCCAAAACACAAGGAAAAAGGGACCAAAACACAACAAATAGGCACTACAAACTACACTTATCAACTCCCCCACACTTAACCCTTACTTGCCCTCGAGTAAGCACACACTAACTACTAAACTAGCCGAATGGGTATTAGCGCACCCTACGCCCCTTCAACTCACACGAGTGCACTTAGAGGACAAGTGCACTCCGCAAGGCAAGTTGGGTCTTGCGACAAAACTGTGGTTGCAACCGGACACAAAACACATAAACAAACAAACACATAATCGGTTGCACCCAAAACAAAAGAAATACCGCTTCCCTCTAAAAGCGGTGAATGAAACACCGGTTTAGGACTCGAGGTAAGTGACAACGTTCCAAAGCTAGCAATACAAACCGAGGTGAACTAAACCCTAATAGTATGACGATAAAGCAATAAAAACGTTGGTAACTTACCTAGGTCCTCTTAACTTTCTAAAAATAACGTACTACGGGACGATCGGCGGAGTGGAAAAGTGAGGAAGCACGGTGTTAGTCGACACTGTAAGTAAGTGAGACCCCGCCCCCTTTAGCGTGAGCCAAGAGGGTCGTCCCGTGTCCAAGACCGCCTAACTAGTCCAAGTAAAAAGGTGGAAAAACATGCAAAATGAGGGAAGACCGACTAATGCCGCTATCATCCTTCCTAGGGACTCAGTCCTTTGGTAGGCTCTTCATGGCAAAAGTCGGAAAAAGGCTTATTTTTGTGGGGATTTCTTTTTGTGAGACGGGTTTTCTTTTGGCATTTTCTTTCTTTTCGACGTTTTGATTTGTTTGTTGCCATGCCATTTCTTTTTTTTTCTTCTTTTCTATTTTCTTTTTGGCTTTTGTGCCTTTTCTTTTTCTTCATTCTTTTCTTTCTTTCATTTTTTCTTTCATTTTCTTTTCTTTTCTTTGCCCTTTTGGCAAGATTTGACATTTTTGGCATTTTGATTGTATAACAAGAAAGAGAGAATCAACAATTTGCATTTTATTTGTGTGGGAATGTGTAGGAGGTAGGTGAATGGGTAAGTCGGGGTTGTGCATTCCCTTTCAAACCCACAAAAAGTGGAGAACTTGGACTAATCAAACAATCC
The DNA here is from genome assembly GCA_958450325.1 of Agrostemma githago. Taxonomy (NCBI): domain Eukaryota; kingdom Viridiplantae; phylum Streptophyta; class Magnoliopsida; order Caryophyllales; family Caryophyllaceae; genus Agrostemma; species Agrostemma githago. The sequence continues at coordinate 49,489,178 of OY288259.1, read as the reverse complement.
TAAACACGGTCACCTAAGGGACGAGACTCGGTAACCAAGGCCTTTTCACACCGTGGGTGGTCATAATGGTCAAAAGTGCAAATCCCGTAGTAAATTCCTAGTAAGCTAGGTGGACTCAAGGTAAAGGACCAACGAATTCATTGATTTAAGATCATTCTACTAGGCTAAGGTTCAAGACTCGATTTACACTACTAAAAAGGGAAAGTACACACTCACACACTAGCCTCTAAACCGGGTTTTCGAAAACTATTTACACACAAGACACACAACACAACACAAAATGAAGACATGACGAAAACAAAAGGAAAAGGAACAAAAGCAACAAAAAAACAAAACAAGGCAAAACAAAACACATAGACAAAACAACCACCAACCCTATATTCCATACAAGCCACAAAATCATCCACCATTATGCACAAAGCTCCACCCGAGCACTCCTCAACACAACCTCCTCCAAACATCACAAGGAATAAAGGAGAAAAAGGGATAAGATGTTACCGGAAGTCTTTAGAGCATTCCAAAGTCATTGGCGATTAAAGCAACCTATAAGAACAAAGGGAGACAAAACACGCACACAAAACAAATGTACGACACAAAGACACAAAATGAAAACACAAAAGAGAAAATCTTTTTGATTTTTGTGAAAACATTTCGAATTTTTAGGATTTTTAAAGGTTTTTTTAGAAAAAAGGGAAAATAAAACTAACTACGATAGAATATCGCTCCCCCACACTTAAATCGAGCAATGTCCTCATATGCTCAATCGTAGTGTGCGGAGAGACAAAAGAAAAGAAAATAAACTACGAAAATAAAGCTAAAAAAAACAAAAATGAAGATGAAGAAAAGGTAGAAGGTGTCCGGCCGGGGTGTAATCAAGTCACCATGGGCCGAGACGAGAAAAAGAGATGGATGGGGGAAGAAATAAAAAGAAGGAAATAAAAGGAAATGGGAGGGGAGGGCTAGGTGTAATCAAGTCACCTAGCCCGGATTCCGCCTAAATCCGCCTAAATCCTCAAAAAGAAAGAGTGAAAAACTTGTAAAATTCGGATTTTTCGATTGACTCTCGACGTAATCACATCGTCGGGAGTAACCACTACCGAGGCCTCGAAGGCCACCATGACATCAAGACACATAAGTGTACAGGGGAAGGGAATAAACAAAGGAAAACAAGCAACAAAAAAAACGGAAAAGAAAGGATAGTTGCCGTACCATAGGTTAACAACTCACTCTCTCCATCGTCTCATAGATCGATAAAGGCGCTTTCTTGTCTTCATCATTGCTTTTCCGCTTCATTCTCGATAACATCGCATGGTAGAGGTAGTAATGGTGCGAGGGGGTGGAATTTGATGCGAATCACGGTGTAAAGTGAAGAGGAGATGAGGTGAAGGTATGACAATGAAGTACATGGGGCATATGATAAGGCTAAGGTAGTTAGGGAGGTTGGGAGGGGGCATAAAACGGTTGGGTGGACTCGATTGCGAAGAAGAATCACAAAGGGGGAGCAGAGGACCATCCCGATCGGGAAGACTGATTCCGATCGGGTTACCTCACCCGTCCCGGTCGGGACGACCTCATCCCGGTCGGGACGGACCCACAGTGAGCTCAAACCTTGGTGTTAAGTGTTATTTTTAGCACTATTTGTGAGTGCATATCATCATATTTGTAGTGTTTAAGAGTGGATTTGGGGCGATATGGTGACATTCGAAGTAATTTCCGATGATTTCACATATTTTGATTATATATGTGATTTTTGATGACGCTTCTAACTATTTTTTAAGAGCCGAGAAATTCATGTATTATGCCCGGATTATAGTGGTGGTATACGTGTCAAATGCCGGGTTATATCGAGGATTGAATGAAGAAAAGAAGAGAAGAAATCAAAGAAAAAGCAAAGAAGAGAGAATAAAGAATTTCAAGTGCCGCTACTAGCGGATGACGAAGAGCAAAACTGCCGCTAGTAGAGACTTCATCAGAATTCATGCAATTTGTGAAGGTTCCAGAGTGCCGCTAGTAGCGAAATGTGCCGCTACTAGCGAACAGCTACTCGTGCAATGACTCTTAATCTTCCTCCTATTCTATCCTACATATATCACATTTGTTTTATTAGAAAAAAGGATATCATTCCTAGACTACATACACAAAAACCTATGCAATTTTATTAGATTTATGCAATTCTAGTTTAATTATTTCAAGACCTTGAAGAAGACGTTCGTTCATCATTTTATCAATCGATCAAGACTAAGTTTTTCTAATTCTCTACTCTTTATTTTATTTGTTGATGGCTAATTTTATTATGAGTTGTGAGTAGTCTTTTTATCTAGGGCTCGGTGAGCCGATAATATGGGTTATTGATGCTTTGATCTGATTTTAATCGCGCTGTGTTGAATTATTGAATTGGGTTTGTTGCGGTTGTGCTTAATAATTGATTGATTAGTTTGAATTGCTAGGTTTGAGTCTAGATTATCATTACAACGAGAGTTGGATGTTATCATATGAATCATGCCTAAAAGTTTATATCTTTGTCGATTAATTTCTACTCAATTTTAATTACGACGAGAGTCGGGTTTTAATTTAGAGAGCCGAAACAAGATTTGAATTTTCACATGAGAATAGTTAATTGAAATAATTGGGACATGTTAGCATCGATTCTTAATGCGTCTAGTTTTGTTATTCGTGCCATGAGAATAAGATTTATAACATGCTAGATAGGCTTTTTATGTCTCGACGGAGAATTTAAAGTATTGATTAAAATAGGAATGCTAGTCTCACCCAAGACGGTAACTCAACAAAGTTGTGTCACATTTTGATTGCATCGATAATCCATGTTAATGGTGAACCATCGCCCTAGGTCTTTCTATTATTGATTTCATCTCGATTTAGTATATCTAGTTTGTTAAAATTAGTTATACAATCAATATCTTATTATTCGACGTAGATAACTTGAGTCAAAATTTAGCTAGTACTTAATCATTCACCTCCCTGAGATCGACCCGTATGCTACAATACCCGTACGCTTGCGGTACTACAAAATAAAACGTAACAAGTTTTTGGCGCCGTTGCCGGGGAGGTAACGGATTAATATTAGCTTAGATTTTTGATTTGTTAGATTACGTCTTTCTCCGCGTACATTGGTACGCTTTCTTGGTTACTAATATTTCTCTAGTTGCGTATTGTGATCTTTATGCGCAAGAGTAAATCAAAGGGTTTATACGAATTTGACCCCGAGATCGAAGCCACCGCTAGAAGACGAAACGCAGAGAGAAAGAAGAAGCAGGCTCAACGTGAGCCAGAACCCGAGGAAGTAGTTCTTAATATTGAGGAAGTAGTCACTGAAACCGAGGTAGAAATTACTATGACATCTATTAAGGATGAAAGTGCTCCTAAAGTTGTGCTCAATTCGAGCATTACGAGACCCGCTGTGGAAGCAAACAGTTTTGAGCTGAAGACTTCATTGATTTCATTTGTTCAACAAAATCAATTTAGTGGGTTACTAACGGAAAATCCTAATGAGCACATCAATACTTTCCTTGAAAATTGCGACAATGTGAAGATCAATGGGGTCTCCAATGATGCTATTCGATTGCGATTGTTTCCATATTCATTACGAGATAGGGCTAGAGAATGGTTGCGAAATTGTGATGCCGGCTCTTTTGATACATGGGACAAGCTCTCCACCGCGTTCCTTCACAAGTTCTTTCCACCGGGTAAGACTGCAAAGCTACGCAATGATATTAGCTCATTCATTCAACATGAGAATGAATCATTATATGAAGCTTGGGAACGGTTTAAGGAACTCCAACGTCAATGCCCACATCATGGTATTCCTAATTACCTTCTTGTTCTTACATTCTACAATGGTGTGAAGCCGGAATCTCAAATGAGTCTTAATGCTGCTGCTGGAGGTAGCTTAGATAGTCTACCATGGAATAAGGCTAAAGAACTAATTGAGGAAATGGCCGCAAATACATATCATTGGGGTAGTGACCGTCAAGTGCGAGGAAGGAAGGTAGAAAACAATGACTTGAACATGGTGCACACAAGGCTTGATGATTTATCTCAACAAATTTCCAAGATTAGCCAAGGTGGTTCGAGTTCATCGGTTTCTACGTGTCATTTGTGTGGTATTCGGGGTCATGATTCAACTGATTGTGGAAATGTGTCAATGGTGGAACAAGCTAATGCTCTTTATCAAAAGCAACAATTTGATCCATATTCGAATACATACAATCCCGGTTGGGCCCATCATCCAAATTTCTCTTGGAAAAACAACAATGCTCAAGGACCTTTGTCACACCAACAACAATCTTCTAGGCCTTTCAACCAACCTCCGGGCTATGGGCAAAAGCCTATGTTCCGACCACAACAAACTCCACCGGTTCAACAAGTTCAACCGATTCCACAACAAGCTCCACCAAAGTCTAATATGGAGTTGATGTTAGAGCAAGTCCTTGCTCAACAAACTCAATATATGCAAAATCAAGACAAGAAGAATGATGAGTTCTCGACCTCAATTTCTCAAATTAAGGCTTTTCAAAAAAATGACCGAGACTCAAATGGCCCAAATGGCTCAACAAATCAATCTTTTGTCTAAGTCGGGTGGACAATTCCCGGGGAACACCGAAGTAAATCCCAAGGGACAGATAAATGCGGTTACTTTGAGAAGTGGGAAGCAACTTGAAGATCTGGTGCGACCAACCAAAGTACCGGAGATTGTGGTAGTGGATGAGACCGAGGTAGAGCCAATTATTGAAGATGCTCCAATTGAGAAAGTGGAAAAGGATAAGCAAGCCGACGACACATCTACATCCGCAAGGGTACATTATCCTCATATTCCCTTTCCACAAAGGTTGGCACGAGAGAAGCTAGAGCAAAGGTATGGCAAGTTCATTGAAATTTTGAAAAAGATTCATATTAATATCCCATTTTTGGAAGCTATATCCGAGATACCTTCTTATGCCAAGTTTCTCAAAGACCTTCTATCAAACAAGAGGAGACTAGTAGAGCATAATGTTGTTGCTCTATCGGAGGAATGTAGTGCCATATTGCAAAACAAGTTACCAAAGAAGATGCAAGACCCGGGTAGTTTTTCTATTCCATGCTCGGTTGGTAATGTGACTATCCAAAAGGCATTGTGTGATCTTGGAGCTAGTGTGAGTCTAATGCCATTGTCTATTTGTGAGAAACTCCATATGGGTGAATTGAAACCCACTTTGATATCTCTTCAATTGGCCGATAGATCGGTAAGATACCCTCTTGGTATAATTGAGGATGTGCCCATTCAAGTTGGGAAATTGGTGCTCCCTTGTGATTTTGTTGTCATGGATATGGAGGAGGATATCCAAATTCCAATTATACTTGGAAGACCATTCTTAGCCACCGCCGGTACACTTATCGATGTGAAGGGTGGTAAACTTTCAATGTGTGTTGGCAATGAAAAGGTGGAATTCGAACTCCACAAATCTATGGGGCAACCAACATTGAAAGAGGTATGTTACCGTGTTGATGTTATCGACAAACTAGTTGAAGAAAGAGCTTTGGGTGATGCATCTACTGACCCACTCCAAAGTTGCTTAGTTAAGGACAATACCGATGACATGGAGGTGCTTTCATATACTTAAATCCTCGATTCCTCTCCCTCTTTTCATGATCATGGTCCTTCTTTTAAGGTATTATCGTTGGAGTCTACACCCGAGGTACGTCCTAATCCTCCTATAGTAGAATTAAAACCCCTTCCCCCAAATTTGAAACATGCTTTTTTGGGTGCTAATTCTACTTATCCGGTTATTGTCAATGCTAACCTTAATGACACTCAACTTGAGAAATTGCTTGATGTTCTTCGTAAATACAAGAGTGTTATTGGGTATACCATTGATGATATCAAAGGAATCAATCCATCTTTTTGTATGCATCGTATTTTGCTTGAAGACGATCATGTCACCTCTATTGAATCGCAACGACGCCTTAATCCTAACATGAAAGAGGTTGTCAAGAAAGAGGTTTTGAAATTGCTTGACGCGGGCATCATCTATCCTATTTCCGATAGTGCATGGGTGAGCCCGGTTCAAGTGGTTCCAAAAAAAGGTGGCATGACCGTTGTTAAGAACGATAAAGATGAATTGATTTCTACTAGAACAGTGACGGGTTGGCGCATGTGTATCGATTATAGAAAATTGAATAAAGCCACCCGAAAAGATCACTTCCCCCTCCCATTCATAGATGAAATGCTTGAAAAGTTGGCAAAACACTCATTCTTTTGTTACTTGGATGGTTATTCTGGTTTTTTCCAAATCCCCATTCATCCAAGTGACCAAGAGAAAACGACATTCACATGTCCATATGGCACATTTGCTTATCGTAGAATGCCATTTGGATTGTGCAATGCTCCCGCTACCTTTCAACGGTGCATGATGGCTATCTTTTTTGATCTCGTAGAGCGCATCATGGAAGTTTTCATGGATGATTTCTCGGTCTATGGCACTAACTTTGACACTTGTTTACAAAATTTGACTAGAGTGCTTCATAGATGCAAAGAAACTCATCTTATTTTGAATTGGGAAAAGTGTCATTTTATGGTGCAAGAGGGTGTAGTCCTAGGACACATTATATCTAATCGGGGTATCGAGGTCGATAGAGCCAAAGTGGAAGTCATCGAGGGACTCCCACCCCCTACTAATGTGAAAGGGGTGCGAAGTTTTCTCGGTCATGCGGGGTTTTACCGTCGATTCATAAAAGATTTTTCAAAAATTGCCCGCCCACTAACGAAACTATTAGCCAAGGACACCCCTTTTGTGTTTTCTAATGCGTGTCTTGAGGCTTTTGACAGGTTGAAGAAGGCTCTCACATCAGCACCTATTATCCAACCACCGGATCGGACTATTCCCTTTGAGTTGATGTGTGATGCTAGTGATCGCGCTATTGGGTCCGTGCTTGGCCAAAGGAAAGATGGCAAACTCCATGCCATTTACTATGCTAGTAGAACTCTTGATCATGCTCAAGCTAATTACACCACAACTGAGAAGGAGTTGTTAGCTATTGTGTTCTCCATTGAGAAGTTTCGGTCCTACCTTGTAGGTTCGAAAGTTATTGTTCATACGGATCATGCGGCACTCAAGTATTTGTTGCAAAAGAAAGATGCTAAACCCCGCTTGATTCGCTGGATTCTATTGCTTCAAGAGTTTGATATAGAGATCAAAGACAAGAAAGGCGCCGAGAATGTGGTAGTTGACCACTTATCTCGCCTATTGTTAGAAGATGACGATAAGTTACCCATTGATGATTCCTTCCCGGACGATCACCTTTATTCTATTGCTGCTCTCGAGTCCGATTTGCCATGGTATGCCGATATTGTGAACCACTTACCTTGTGGGATTCTTCCTAAAGGTTTAAGTTCATACCAACGCAAGAAATTCTATCACGATGCTAGGCACTATTATTGGGATGACCCACATCTCTACAAGTCATGTGCCGATGGAATTATTCGTAGGTGTGTACCCAAGGAGGAAATGGCATCGATTATTTCTCATTGTCATGATATGCCAACTGGAGGGCATGCTAGTACAACGAAAACCTCCGCGAAGATTCTTCAATGTGGTTTTTATTGGCCCTCTTTATTCAAGGACGTTGCACAATTTGTAAAGTCATGTGATCGTTGTCAACGGGCCGGGAATATCTCAAGGCGGAACGAAATGCCTCTTAATTTTATATTGGAGGTTGAATTATTTGATGTGTGGGGAATCGATTTTCAAGGCCCTTATCCCTCCTCTTATGGGAATAAATATATCCTTGTCGCGGTCGACTACGTTTCTAAGTGGGTGGAAGCCATCGCTACACCTACTAATGATGGCAAAGTCGTGGCCAAATTTTTCAAAAAGGTTATATTTCCCCGATTTGGTGTCTTTAGAGTGTTGATAAGTGATAATGGGACTCATTTTGTTGAGAAGAAGCTAGAAGCATTGTTGAGGAAATATGGTGTTCAACACCGATTTGGGCTCCCGTATCATCCACAAACAAGTGGACAAGTTAAAATATCCAATCGCGAGATTAAAACTATCTTAGAAAAGACGGTCGCAAGCTCGAGAAAAGATTGGTCAATGAAACTTGACGATGCATTATGGGCTTATCGCACCGCATTCAAGACACCAATTGGTACTTCACCATTACGATTGGTGTATGGGAAATCTTGTCATCTCCCGGTAGAATTAGAACATCGTGCATTTTGGGCCGTCAAAGCTCTTAATTACGATTACAAGAGTGCGGGAGAACGTCGTCTTTTGCAATTCAATGGACTCGATGAGATTCGCCATGAATCTTACGAGAATGCTCGAATTTATAAGGAAAGGACAAAAAGATGGCACGACAATAGAATTTTGAGGCGTGAATTTCATGAAGGGGATTTAGTTCTTCTATTTAACTCACGACTTAAAATATTTCCGGGCAAGCTGCACTCGAGGTGGTCCGGACCATTCCGAGTCACCAAAGTGTTTCCATATGGATCGGTCGAGGTTTCTAGTGATGAATATGGGAGTTTCAAGGTCAATGGTGCGCGTCTCAAGCACTATATTGCAGGTGATCCGATTCCGGAGAAAGTGATTTATACACTTTCCGTCATTCCCACCCTCAATTGAAAGAAAAAAACAGGAAGTCAAGCTCGTGACTCTAAACAAGCGCTTCTCGGGAGGCAACCCGTGTTGTACATATTTCTATTTTATTTTAATTTTATTTTTATTTTTATGACTAAAAAAAAAAACTAAAAAATTAAAAAAAAACCCAAAAATATGAGTGATACGGTGTTATAATGAGTCCGAGATAGCTAATTTGACTCGTTTTTGCAGTTTGAGGAAGCGGGAGTTCGATGTCATAAATCCAATGTCGCTAGTAGCGGCAACTGTAAGGCAATTGAGCCGCTACTAGCGGCGTTTCCAGCAGCTCAACCAAATTTTCAAGCTAGAAATCGATTTTTGTTCGCTACTAGCGGATAGAGTCGCTACTAGCGGCTCTATTATTAATCCATTAGGTATATCTCCTTCTTCCTTCATTCTTAAAAAAAAAAAGAATAAGAACCAACAGTACGTACATTACGTACATTGAGAAAAAAACCCGACAACCACCGTCATCCACCATCTCTGCCGCCACTCACCACCACCACCACCCTCTACTCGCGTCAGCCACCCACAAACCGCCACCTCCCTCTCCCTATTGAACCCAAAAGAAAAAAAAACCCTAACTTTTGGGGTTTTACTATCAAGAGCAATTTGGGGGAAAATTGGAATCGGAATCAAGCTACTGTTGTTCGTACGTGCGTTTGGCGTCGGTTTTTTGTCGGTTGTGGCTGCCTTCTTTGCTTTCTTCTCTCAATTGAAGGTTTGATTATTCCTTGCCTATTTGTGTCAATTTCAATTAGTAACTTATTGTATATAAATAATTTGAATTCTTTTGAAGTTACTAATTTCAATTATTTGAAGTTACTAATTTCAATTATTTGAAGTTACTGATTGTTGACATAAAAAAAAAACATAGTGTCTTCTGTTGAATTTAAATTGTGTTGGAGGTGGACTGTTTTGATTTGATAGGGAAATTGGGTTTTGTCATTTTGGTGAGGTGATTGTCGCCGTGCAACGGAATTTGAATTAGTCCGTGTTTGTGAGTGTTCGTGAGTGTTGTGTCAGCCTTGTCGAGTCCGTGAGTGTATGTGAGGGAGTTTGGTTGATTGTGAGTTAGTGAGTTGAAAAGAAAAAAAAAAGAAAAAAAGAGTGAAAAAAATGGGACGGAGTGTAAAAAAAGGCAAGGGTCCCGTGTCCAAGTCAAAGTCTAAGACCGTCTCTACTCTCACGATGCATCTTTCGGTTCCACCGGGTCTTTCACATATAAATGGTGATGAGCTCGTCTATCTCACCAATTTGAGACAAGCAAACCGTCATGTCCTACCAACTAAATTCTTTGATCGAGACACTTTGTCACAGTTAGGATTACTAGAGCCTATGTCGTTGTTGTTGAAAAGAGTGGGGATGGAAAGGTTGTTGGATCGACAAGCACCAACGTATACTAGGTATACTTTGGAATTTTTGGCGACCTTGAAAACTTCAAAAAGAACCGAGGGTCCAGTTATTGATTTTAAACTTGGTGGAACTTCCCATCAAATCTCCTATTCTAAGCTTCGAGAGATTTTTGGATTTGTTGGAGAGTGCACAAAAGAGTGGAATCCGTTCAAAGGTGGAGATTCGGGCATATTTTGGGCATCTATTACGGGGCAAGCTATTAAGAGAAAGGGGGATGTAAGCTCTAGTATTCCTCACCCATGTCTCCGTATGATTCACCGATTTTGGTCTATGGCGATTTTCTGTCAAGGGGAACCATCGAAGATTAGTCAAAATGAAATGGGTTACTTGTGGGCATTGATGCCCGAAGCTTCGATGGTGCCTGATTGGGTTGACCTATTTGTATCTAGCTGCCTTAAGTGTAGGAAGAACGTTAAAGGAAAAATTAGCATGGGTGGCATGGTTACATTAATACTTACCCATTTGGGAGTCACTATTCCTAGCATAGTTACACCGGTGACGGGAGGTCATTTGCTCAATTTTGATACATTGGAGCGTACATTTATGCTTCAAGATTCGGTGGCCCATGGTTATTTTTTATGGCGTCGTGGTCCGAAAGCTTCACCTTACTTACGGTTGCCTCGTTCCACGGAGCAATCTATTCCTACCGGGCCAAGGACCATCGATTTATATATACCACGTGACCCACTTACTCTCTTGGAGCCGGGTGACAAAAGGGTAGCGAAGCGTGTTCTAGAAAATGATGATGATGCTATGGATGGCAGTGATGATGAAATTGCGACCGAGAGACCCTCTCCCTCATTCACACATGCTTCATCTTCTAGGGAGTCCGACATGTGGAGATTAGAGGTCGATGATTGGCGGGCGGAACAAGGGTTAGCTATGCGGGAAGTGCTAGAGTTGTGCCGAGGTTTCGACAAGTTTTTATCGGCTAGACATCCTAACACATACACTTCCCCTTCGGAGCAGTTTTATGCAGAGTTAGCAGCTGAGAGGAGCGATATTAACAGTCGTTGGGAGGCACGTAGTGGCTCTCGTCAACCTTCTGGAGACTCCTCTGATTCTTCATGATAGGTGATTTGTCCCCTCTTTCCTATTTTATTTTTGTCTTTGTCGCATTGAGGACATTGCTCGATTCAAGCATGGGGGAGGGATATTTCACTTTTGTATATATTTATTTTCAAAATAAATAAAAAAAAAGAAAAAGAAAAAAGGAAAAAAAAAAAGAATAAAATCCCGCTAAGTCGAAAACCCGAAAGGGCGGCCTAGGCAAAATGAGGGATTAAGAAAAAATGAAAAAAAAAGTGAAAAATGAAAAAAAAAATAAAGAAAAAAAAAAGGAAAAAAAAGAGCCGCAAGAAAGAAAAGGGGCCATAATATCCCGTACTATGGGCAAATAGTAAATATCATGGCGGTCGGCGACATAAGAAGACGACGTTTGGAGGTAAGGGTAAGGATTAGGATCATTTTTTGGCGTCGTAATTTTGTGTCGGAACTGGATTGTGTGTTGGGGATCGTTGGTTGCTGTGACCCCGTTTTTGGATATACTTGTGAATTGATGTTTATTAATGTTGATATTATTGGCTTGTGTTTAGAGAGTGTGTTTGAGCTAGCATGGGGGAGTCATACACTGACTTGACTCCTTGGTTTATCTTTTGGTGTTGACCATGCTAAGTTAGACGATTTCGGAGTAGGTAGTGAGGGCGATATAAGAAGGAAGTTGTGAGTTAACCACTTGTGAGTGAGGGAGTTAGCTAGACCTTGCATTGATATCGTCTTATGCCTTTTGAGTTTACTCGAGGACGAGTAAAGGTTTAGCATGGGGGAATTTGTTAAGTGTTATTTTTAGCACTATTTGTGAGTGCATATCGTCATATTTGTAGTGTTTAAGAGTGGATTTGGGGCGATATGGTGACATTCGAAGTAATTTCCGATGATTTCACATATTTTGATTATATATGTGATTTTTGATGACGCTTCTAACTATTTTTTAAGAGCCGAGAAATTCATGTATTATGCCCGGATTATAGTGGTGGTATACGTGTCAAATGCCGGGTTATATCGAGGATTGAATGAAGAAAAGAAGAGAAGACATCAAAGAAAAAGCAAAGAAGAGAGAATAAAGAATTTCAAGTGCCGCTACTAGCGGATGACGAAGAGCAAAACTGCCGCTAGTAGAGGCTTCATCAGAATTCATGCAATTTGTGAAGGTTCCAGAGTGCCGCTAGTAGCGAAATGTGCCGCTACTAGCGAACAGCTACTCGTGCAATGACTCTTAATCTTCCTCCTATTCTATCCTACATATATCACATTTGTTTTATTAGAAAAAAGGATATCATTCCTAGACTACATACACAAAAACCAATGCAATTTTATTAGATTTATGCAATTCTAGTTTAATTATTTCAAGACCTTGAAGAAGACGTTCGTTCATCATTTTATCAATCGATCAAGACTAAGTTTTTCTAATTCTCTACTCTTTATTTTATTTGTTGATGGCTAATTTTATTATGAGTTGTGAGTAGTCTTTTTATCTAGGGCTCGGTGAGCCGATAATATGGGTTATTGATGCTTTGATCTGATTTTAATCGCGCTGTGTTGAATTATTGAATTGGGTTTGTTGCGGTTGTGCTTAATAATTGATTGATTAGTTTGAATTGCTAGGTTTGAGTCTAGATTATCATTACAACGAGAGTTGGATGTTATCATATGAATCATGCCTAAAAGTTTATATCTTTGTCGATTAATTTCTACTCAATTTTAATTACGACGAGAGTCGGGTTTTAATTTAGAGAGCCGAAACAAGATTTGAATTTTCACATGAGAATAGTGAATTGAAATAATTGGGACATGTTAGCATCGATTCTTAATGCGTCTAGTTTTGTTATTCGTGCCATGAGAATAAGATTTATAACATGCTAGATAGGCTTTTTATGTCTCGACGGAGAATTTAAAGTATTGATTAAAATAGGAATGTTAGTCTCACCCAAGACGGTAACTCGACAAAGTTGTGTCACATTTTGATTGCATCGATAATCCATGTTAATGGTGAACCATCGCCCTAGGTCTTTCTATTATTGATTTCATCTCGATTTAGTATATCTAGTTTCTTAAAATTAGTTATACAATCAATATCTTATTATTCGACGTAGATAACTTGAGTCAAAATTTAGCTAGTACTTAATCATTCACCTCCCTGAGATCGACCCGTATGCTACAATACCCGTACGCTTGCGGTACTACAAAATAAAACGTAACACCTTGTACGCCCATCCCGATCGGGACGGCTCCTTCCCGGTCGGGATGTCACACCCGTCCCGATCGGGACGCCCTCATCTCGGTCGGGACGGACTCACAGGAAGCTCCAAATATGGCGCACCCATCCCGATCGGGACGGCTCCTTCCCGATCGGGATGCCTTACCCTTCCCGGTCGGGACGCCTCATCCCGGCCGGGATGGGTCTTCTTCAACTTCCACAATCCCCAAAAGCTTGCTCCAAGCTTCAAAAACCCAATCCTCTTGCTCACAACCCAAGGTATATCATAGCCACTCTCTTCTAGGAGCATTCTCACTTCGCCTATCAAGCAATACTCAAACATACATCAAACTCTCTCCCTCACAACGCTCATCAATCAAACCAAATAACAAGAATTCATAAAAAAAATCCAACTAACTACAAGAAAGAGATATATACAATGAGACGGTTCTTGTGGAACTCCGTCAAACCAAGGTGGTGCTTTCTTCAATCTTTTTCAACAACCAAAACTAGTTCCATCTCCATCAAGGGCACGCAAGAACAAGTCGAAGGCCCTAGAGAAGTCTTCAATCAAGCTCGTAATGTAACCGACCACATCCCAAGGCTCCTCATGGCCTTGCCTTGACGTTCCCGGGGCATCCCGCTCTTCCAAGTTCAACGACTTGAACTTGTACTTTTGGTCCTTGGGGATATACCCAAACGTCCACCGGTCCTCATGCGGCCCCAAGGGAGGCTCATTTTCTTCCTTGTCATTGCACTTCATCTTGTCATCAAGCCCATGAATTGGGCTCTCATCTTCCTCCATATCGGAGTCATCATCATCAAGTACATGAGAGTACTTCTTCAAGCTTTGTTCCGGTTCACCCCCTAGATCGATGTCTTTCTTGGCTTGGATCATATTGCATGTCTCATCGCTAGTAGGCGAAGTGTTGCCTTGGAGGTCGAACACTATCTTTTCCTCGCCCAACTCAAATGTGATCCTACCTTTCTTCACATCGATCATGGCACCCGCGGTGTGTAGAAATGGGCGCCCAAGAATAATGGGAGTATTGGCATCCTCCGGCATGTCAAGCACAATGAAGTCGACCGGAATGAAGTATTTCCCCACTCGTACCGGTACGTCCTCTAACATTCCTAATGGTCGATTGAATGATTTATCGGCCATTTGGAGGGTGAGGGACGTACATTTCAACTCTTTCATTCCGAGTCGGCAACAAATAGAATACGGAATGATGCTCACACTCGCGCCCAAGTCACATAACGCATTCTTGATCAAGAAGTTGCCTATGGTGCAAGGGATCGAAAAACTACCCGGATCCTTCAACTTCGGAAGTGTGGAACCTTGAATAAGCTCGCTCACTACCCTCGTGAACGCTACGGTCTCTTCCTTGTCGACGGATCTCTTCCTAGCTAAGATTTCTCTCATAAATCTTCCATATGCCGGGATTTGGGTAAGTAATTCGGTGAATGGGACACTAACATCCAATTTCTTCACAATACTATGGAACTTGTCATAATGAGTGTCCACCTTAGTCTTCATTTGCCTTGATGGGTAAGGCAACTTGATTTGGTACTTGTTTTGATCAATTTGGGTGGACTCTTCACTTGACACTTTCCCTTTACCCTTTTCTCGTGCTTGAAGTGGGGGAGGAGTGTCTTCTTGGGATTTCTCGGCCTCCCATAAGACTTGCTCCTCAATTGGAATGTCAAAGCTTGCATTATCTTGAGAGGGGGGTATGACTTCTTGTCTTGGTTCTTGCTCACTAGGTGAAAAAGGGAGTTCATAGGATGTACCACTCCTCGTAGTAATAGCATTTACATGCTCAAATTTTGGTGTTTCGCCTTGAGGAGGTAGTTGCCCCTTTTGTCTTGTAGAGATCTCCGAAGCAAGTTGAGATATTCGGGTTTCCATCGACTTCGCATGAGCATCTCTTGCTTGGTTGTCTTTTTGAACGTAAGCAAAGAACTCTTGTTGATTTCTTGCCATCTCTTGATTACTCCTTTGCATATCCATCATATACTTTTAAACGTCGAAATCCCGTGGTGGAAATGATGGATTATGTGGAGTATCGGTGAGGGCTAACGGAGTACCATAGTCATGGATAGGAGACCGACTCCTAGGCTTGATTTTTTGTTGATGACTTTGATTTGCTTGTTGTTGATGGTTCCCTTGGAACCCATGAGAATTGCCTTGATTAAGGCCTTGATTGTGGTTTTGTTGTTGTTGAAAGTTCTGGTTTCCTTGGAAATTTTGATTTCCTTGGAAACCACCATGATTGAAGTTCCCTTGTTGGAACCCTTGCTTGTTGTTTAAATTACCTTGGTTATTTTGCTTGAAGTTGTTAAAGGGTCTTTGGTTACCCACATAACCTTGGTAACTTTCATTGTTGTCCCGTAAAGGAGGTGGAACATAGGGACGATGTTGTTGTTGATGTTGAAAGGCTTGTTGTTGAGGGACTTGATTGGAAGCTTGGTATTGATTAGAGTAGGAGGCACCTTGCTTGAACGCTTGAAAGGCGTTCACTTGCTCAATACTCCCTCTACAATGCATAGGATCATGACCAACGATTCCACAAGTATCACACATCCCAAAATAAGGCAAAGGAGGTGCAAACTCCAAAGCATTTACATCATGGATCGAGTGTTGGTTGGAGGAACTAGAGCTTTGAACTTGGTTGAGGTGGCTTTGGAGCTTTTTGTCAATGGTCTCCATGTGAGTTCTTAGTTGAGCCCCAAGATCAATGCTCAATTGTGTAATGGCATCAACCTCATGCCTACCTCCCCGATTTGCCTTCCTAGGCCTTGAGTATTGTGAATTATGTACCGCCATCTCTTCAATCCTTGACCAAGTTTGGTCATCCTCCACTTCGGTAAACCTACCGTTAGATCCCATATTGAGTATGGCCCTCGAGTCTTCATATAGCCCATTCCAAAATTGTTGCACGAGGAACCATTGTGATAAGCCATGGTGTGGACAAGAACGGATCAAGGCTTTGAATCTTTCCCACGATTCGTAGAGGCTTTCATCATCGCGTTGTTGGAAACCCGTGATAGAGGCTCTCAATAGATTTGTCTTCTCCGGGGGATAGAATTGTTGGTAGAAGGCTAAGGCTAGCTTCTTCCAAGTATCAATGCCAAGTCTTGCTTTATCCAACCCCTTGAACCATTGCTTCGCTTTACCGATAAGAGAGAAAGGAAATAATACCCACCGGATTTGGTCTTGAGTTATTCCCGTTTGTGAAATAGCGTCACAATAGTCCGAAAAGGTTTCCATGTGTTGATGAGGATCTTCGGTTGGTAACCCGCTAAATTGACTTCTCTCGACCAACTGGATAAATTGCGTTTTCGCCACAAAATTTCCGGTATATGCCTCCGGTAAAGTGGATGGACCCGGCAAAACGTCTTCCGTAAAGGTTGAGTGAGAAGAGAACTTAGGCATGATTGGATATAAGGGAGACGATGGTGGTGTAGAGGGTGTTGATGTAGAAGAGGAGGGGGAACTAGGAGAAGAATCACCGAAGGGATTGATGAAGGTCCCTCCGGTCGTCTCTCGAGGTGAAATGCTCAAGTCGGCTCCTTGGGCTTGCCCTTGATGAGTGGTGCTTGCACTTGGTTGAGAGATCCTAACCCGATTAATCGTCCGTTGGCGAAAGGCTCGAAAGAGTCTCTCCGGCTCTGGATTAAAGAGATAGAAGTCGCCTCCCCTCCTAGGCATACACTACACACTAGAACAAACGTGAGAACACCTAGTGCTTTATGGGCACTAGGCAACGACAATAGCAAACACAACTAGAGACAAAGAGAAAAAGAAGAAATAAAACTAAGGAAAGAAGAAAAATCTAGAGAATATTCACAAGGGAAGATGGGAGAGCACAAAGAGGGGTAACTAAGTCTAGAAATAAGCAAACTAAGTCTAAACAATGCACCGTCCCCGGCAACGACGCCAAATTGATGGTAAGGATTTGTCACGTCCCTAGCCGATCAATATAACACCGACTAACCTAGTGGGTAGCTAGGGCAAGTCGAGATCGATTCCACGAGGACGGTATATCAAAGCTTAGACTATGTCGGCTTACAAACGAGACTATGCTACCAAAAACGACACAAAGAAAGCGATAAAAGGAAAACTAATGATGGAGGAGAAGTATGACTAAGCTAATGATAGAACTAATGAATAAACTAAAAGAACGTGAGCTAACTAGGAGGATTAACACAGATATGGAAAGAAGTGGGGTAGGTCGGGTTCATAGGAGTAGAAGGGTAATTGGGGTGATCAAGGGTATAGGTGTTTCCTAGTCGCTAGGGTCGGTCCGGGCTCTCGCAACTTAAACCGATGCCAAGGTGGGTCCGGGCTCTCGCAACTTAGACCCTAGTCCGCGCTCTCGCGACTAAACTATTCTCGACATTTCAACAAAATAAGCAATCAATGAGAAGATGAACACAAGTATGGGAAGCATGGCCACTACAACTCACACAAGCATAACAACAAACACATAGAGTGCCTACAATGTGACTAACAACAAAGATGTAACCTTTTCCCCCTAATCAACCCTAATCATCCATAATCTACCCCTAATCCCCCTACTAACCCCACAAGATTACTACTCACTCATTATCAATGAAAAACTAACCATCATAAGAGAAAACAAACTCATAATCCAAACATTCATCATAAACAAACAATAACAATAACTACTCCCTCCTCCCCACATTGATGTTCCCATTTCAATATGGCACATTGATTAAGAAATCGATAATGAATGGTGGTAAATTGTTTGGTGGGGTTCAAGAAGTCAAATCACAAAAAGTAACCAATGAAAAGAGAGTAAATTAGATGAATAAGGAAATTTTTGAAGTGGGAAAATCTTAGTGGTGTTTCCTTTTAAGGAAAGTGGGAAAATCTTAGTGGGGTGGAGGGAGTATATAATAAGGATGAAACTTGATTGTATAACTAAGAACAAGAGTAAAGAAAGATTATACCAATACTAGATGAAGAAAAGATGAGAACTTGTATTAATGAGAAACCCAAATACAATCCCAAGGTTGTCAAGCTTGGAACAATCTTCAAGAGTCCCTTAATCCAAGACTAATTACAATCACTATCTAAAGATTAAAGAGAGGATTAAAACTAATGAGAGTAGCAATAATCTAGAGTTTTGAATGTTAATGGAGGCTTAAACTAATTTAGGGTAAGATAAGATGTCTTAAAATTACAAGAAGGGAGTATATATATGGGTACAAGAATGAAGGAGAAGAAAAGAAGAAGCCCGTGCTGCCTCTGTAGCTTCCCGACCGGGACGGATCATCCCGATCGGGACGGATCTGTCATCCCGATCGGGACGGGTTGGTCCCGACCGGGATGGACTCACAGCAGCCATCTTAATGTAGCACCTCATCCCGAACGGGATGGGTCTTGTATGCCTTCCTTAAACACTCTTTGGTCCTTCCTTGCCTCTCATGGGCTTCCCACCGATTCTTGGGACTCCGGATCGGGTCTCGGAGGCTCAGGATTGGGTCCCAAGGTCTCGGGGTCGATTCCAAGGCCTCGAGTCATCGTTCCTTTATCTCGTTGGCTCCAAAGTGTGTATGTATTGAGTTGGAATCGCTCCAACTCTTCCAAATTAGTCTCGGGAACCTGAAACGAACTAAAGGAAGCATAAGAAGCCCATGAATCGCTCCAAAACACAAGGAAAAAGGGACCAAAACACAACAAATAGGCACTACAAACTACACTTATCAGTGCGACACCTGGATACAACGATGGTATACCCGGGTTACTTGGTCTGTTCCCGAGTCCCTTCACTCAATTTGGGTGTCTAACTCTTATGAGAAATGGACCAAAGCAGGTTCTGCCGAGGCGCGGGCCGCTTTGAAGGTTGATGAAGCCTTCGACCTGCTTCGACGAGAGTAGGTTAAAGACAATATCGGCTTCTTCGATGAAGGTGAGACTCCGGCTACACTGGTCCGCCTAATGTCGGGTCAGAGGGGAAGAGCTAGGACTCAAGCTGAGGGGTCTAGCGCTAGAGGTGCTCGGGGAGAAGTGAGCCCCCAGACTGACTTACAAAAGGAGACTTGGGCCCAGATTATCTGTCCAGGACTGACTTGGTCCTAGGGACAGGTTGCAGGAGCACATACGGGCTCGACTTGGGCCGGTTACCATAGCAGAAGACCCATTGTCAAAGAAAAGGACTCGAGCTAAGGAGGTTCTCCTTGTGATCCGGGAATGCTCGCCCCCGCCTCGACGACCCCGGGCTCCACGTGGCCCAAAAGATAAAGGCAAGGGCAAGATGCCCTAAATAACTGTCTTCGTAAATTTTATTATTTAGATATTATTACTATTTTTGTGGAGTGCTTTTTTTTTGTGGCTTTTTTGTGGCTTTTGTAATTTGAAATTCCCGAGTTTATCGGGTTTTTTTTTTAATAATAAAAGTATTTTATTGTAGACACCCGGATTTAGACCTGGTGGCTACAAAAGTGCCCAACAAACACCCGATGACGATAGGACTGCAACGCGACGTGGGTTCGTGGTGCTTTAGATAGTTTTTCTATAGAATAAATCAAATAAATTATTCGGGCAAAATAAACTAACGTGATGGCAGCCTTAGTCGCGTCGTTACGATCGCATAGACACTAATTAGAGTCAATTCCGACACCGAGACCCCGAGTCGGTCCCGAAACTCGAACCGAGTCAACACCGCGCCAAGCGAACCTCGGGATGAACACCCGAGGCCCAATAAATCCACGGCGCTAGGGTAAACACCGGAAGACTTAGGCCCTAAGTTATGAATCATACACCCGTCTCTCGGTTTTGGAAAGTATCAAAATCGTATCTTCAAAACTCCAGCCGTCCCGCCTCACGCGCCTAAGAATCCCCACGCCTGAGCCCAGGCGCCTGAGACCTGGTCCGCCTCAGCTCACGCACCTATATGGGCGACGAGTGCCGAAAACACCTATAAATTCCCCCCTTCACGATCTCATTTGACACAACTCAACTCTTCTTTCTCCCTCTAAACTCTCGCTAAGGGCTCCCACTCTGACACCTGAGGCAAACGATCCACTCGATCGTAGTTCCGATAATAATAAAATGCGAAATCGACGCTACTCTTCACCTTCGAGCACTCCACTCAATACCGAGGTGCCTGTGATCGACTAGCACAAAACTAGTACCCAGGTTCTGCCGGATTAGCCGCAGAACTAGTCCTTAGCAACGAAACTTTGCCGGAGTAGCCGCGGGAAGGTCAAACAGTAACGGAGCTCTGCCGAAGTCACTGGTCAAGCTAGGAGGATCCGCCTGTTGATAGAGTCGTCACTAGATTGTCATCTAAACAAAACTTTCCATATTGGCACTTTCTATTATTATGCACTACGACAATACTAGATATGGGCACTAGGCCCACATATACATATACTAAAATACGTAACGTCCCAACTTCAATCACAAACAACTAAAACACACTAAATAGACCCGAATAATTCCGAGATCCGTTCCCAAAACTATCTATGCATCGAGTCCTGCTTAGTGTATACTTTGAGGGTGCAACTCCTCACAATGTGATTTACATACATTCGCATTTACAGTTTTTTCGTATGATATATTGCTTTTATGACCTTATAATCGCATGCTAAATCACCTAACACGGAATTCAAAACGTAAAACAACTAAAACTGAACAAAGCGATGGTCGGATTCTGTATTAGTCCCGGTGCTCACCTTACTAGGTTCGATGCATCTTCATTAATACCGAACCGACGCATCTTAAGCAGAATACCAGGTAAGGAATACTACGAGAATGACTAATATCCGTATTACCGCGTTAAAACTGGTTTGCTAATACGTATAATACTAGTACTCTCTACTCTCCTATGTGCATCTTTTCATGGCCTGATCGTCACGTGAAATCGCATGCAAAGTATGTAAACACAACTACTTCGACGACAAAACTTACTTGTCCTTAAACAACCGACGTAGCAAAAGGTATAGGGTTAAAACAACGAATGTTACAGTAATTCCACCGCAACAAAAGAACTAGGATACCAGCCCATCGATTGATTAGTAGAGGCCGCTATAGTGCGGGCGGGATTGGGTGTTGACATCTATCGGATGTTGGCTTCCTAATATGTACCCTCACCCCATACTTAGAATCAAAGGTTTCCGGATGTCCGAAACCATTGGCAACGAGAGTCATTCCAGGCATGGAGTGCTTAAGGGTACAAGTCTTTATCTTTAGGTCCCGTGCCACTCACCTTTGAGCCGGTAAGGGATCAAAGTTGACTTGAACGGTTTCCGAGTCCCCATAATTTGACTCGGTGGCGACTCCACAAATCACGACAACTTCAGTTCACTAAAAAGGTCGCCTTACCAAACAAAACGACTTTTAAACATTTACAACCACGACTCGATCGATTCCCAAACGGAAACACGGGTGCCCCACGCCCGTCTAGTACAAGTCCGGATCGTCATCCAAATCGAGGTCCGACACTTCGCCCCTTATGCAAGATCGAACCGGCCCCTGGCAGGGAGGGGGCCGCGTGGGTGGCCGCCGCCACACGTTTAAAACAGGACTTATCCAGCGCGGGCGCGCGCGGGTTGCCGGGCGGTGCGGACGGACGTCCACATTTATTAGTGAAACCGTTTTTGTCTTTTTGTTATTGCAGTGGTTGTGCCCTTTTGAGGGACTGCCTACGTATCCACGGTTAGTGGAATCAAACCAAACGTAGTTCGGGCATAGAATTTTGCAATTTCGAAATACACCAAGATTATTAGTTCGAGGTGTGCGCGACTGTAGGATAAATAATCCTAACTTATTGACTTGCTTATAAATTTTGAAAATAAATAATTTTAATAAATTTTGCAAATGACATTGAGATGAGGTTTAGGGGTAGTAGCGCTTCATCTGGTCCAAGTTGGTCGGGTTGACGAATTCATTCCCGTCCACTGTCAACATCACTGCTCCTCCTGATAGAACCTTCTTTACCAGATATGGCCCAACCCAATTGGGTTTGAACTTTCCTCTTAGGTCGACTGGCAGTAATGCACGGACTGATTTGAGAACCAAATCCCCCTCTTTGATATTCCTGGGCCTAACTCTTTTGTTGAAAGCCCGTTGTATACCTTTTTGGTATATTTGGATATTGTTGAGGGCCCGGAACCGCCGTTCAACCAAAAGAACTAACGAGTCGTAGCGAGCTTGGACCCAGTCTGCCTCGGGCACTTGGTTCTCAAGTAAAATCCTGAGAGACGGTATTTCTAACTCGACTAGTTGAACTGCTTCCATCCCGTAGTCAAATAATATGGAGTTGCACCGGTTGCGGTGCGGATTGATGTTCGGTACCCCCATAGCGCAAAAGGTATTTTGTCGGGCCAGTCTCGATAATTATCAGGCATCTTTTTAAGTATTGTGACAATTGTTTTGTTAGCTGCCTCTACCGCTCCATTTGTTTGAGGACGGTAAGGCGAAGACGTATGCCTTTGGATTTTATATTTGGCTAGCAAAGTAGCGGTTTCGGCTTGGAAATGCATTCCGTAATCACTGATGAACTCGTGTGGGACCCCGTACCGGCATATAATCTTGTTTTGGATAAACTTGGCGACATGCTTAGCGTTCAAAATCCGATATGACTCGGCTTCGACCCATTTGGTGAAATAGTCGATAGCCACCAAAATGAAACAGTGACCTCCCGTCCCGGAAGGGTTTACTTTCCCAATTATATCAATTCCCCATGTCGAAAATGGCCATGGCGATGTCATGGTGTATAATAGGGATGACGGCATATGCTGCACGTTGGCGAAAATCTGGCAGTTATGACAGTGTTTGACATATAACTGACAGTCGGTTTCCATACTGTTCCAATAGTGTCCAAGTCTCATGATTTTTCGGACCAGCATATGGGCGTTCATATGCGGGCCATTTTCACCATCGTGCACTTCGGCCATAACCTTCTCGGCTTTTATTTTGTCGACATATAGGAGGAGAGCCCCATGTGCCGTCTTTTTGTATAATTTTCCGTCGTCCGTACGAATAAATTGGGTGGCCAACCTTTGTAGAGCTTTCTTGGCCCGGTTTTCAATTCCCGGAGGATATTCTCCCGTCGTCATGTAGGTTAGAACAGCCTAATACCAAGGTTCCGGATAAGTTATTTCGATGTCTTGAATGGCGTGGATATATGCCGGCTCGGACCGTCTTTCGACGCAAATCGGCGTGCTGGCTAGGTGATCGGGATGTTCAATAAGGATGCTAACTTGGAGAGCGCATCTTCGAACTGGTTTTCTTCCCAGGGTAGATAAATGTATTCTACTTTTTGGAATTGTTTTTCGAGAACCCTTACTCGCGTCTAGTAGGCCACGAGATTGGCGTTCTGAGTTTTCCATTTTTGAAGAGCTTGGTTGATGATTAGAGATGAGTCACCATGAACCCGGAGATTTGTGACTCCTAAATCAGCGGCGGCATGCAACTCGTGAATGCAGGCTTCATACTCGGCCGCATTATTAGTCATGTTGAAATCCAGTTTAATGGATAATGGCGTATGCTCCCCTTTTGGTGATATTAGGAGAATGCCGACCCCGAACCCTCGGAAATTGGACGCCCCGTCGAAATATAAATCCCATGTTTCGTGTCAGTATGGAATATATCCTCGTCTGGGAAGGACCAAGTATCGGTGTGCCCTTCTTCTGTTATGGGACTATCGGCGAGAAATTCGGCTACTACCCGGCCTTTGATGGCTTTTAGTGGCACAAACTTGAGGTCGAACTCTGCTAACATCAAAGTCCATCTAGACATCCTGCCGTTAAGGATGGGCTTCTCAAATAGGTACTCGATCGGATCCATTTTGGATAAGACGTGTACCTCGTAGCTGAGCATATAGTGACGGAGTTTTTTTGGTGGCCCCGACTAGGGCTAGGCACGTCTTCTCGAGCATGGTATATTTGCATTCATACTGTTGCTTTGAAGGATCGAACCTGTTGCTCCGGAGAATCAGGTTCACCAAGTCTTCATTAGGGGTCGAGACTGCCTTGTCTTCCCCAAATAAGAGTCCCAGTACGGGCTCGGTATTGCGAGCACCCTCCTTTGATTATGATTGGATGAGGGAAAATATGTCGTCTGGGATATAGTTGCATTCCCGAGCTAATTTAGTCTCGGGATATGCGATAGTTGGTTGGTACAAACCAACTTGGACAGCCCCGAATACCGGTATAACGAAGTAGTCAGTCAACCGTGGGCTGTAAGGGCCCAAATAGGTACCCTTGATGATGTTGCAGGCCTTCTCAATACCTGCCCGGACCACATTTCCTGGGGTCACAGTGTACCCTAAGCCGAAGCGAGATTCTCCGTCGTTCAGGACTTCAATAATCTTCCCAGCTGGAAGATATGGCCTCGAAGTAGCCCCCGGAAAATACTCCAGATTTTGTAACATCGTGTCGATGCTAGTGGTAAAATAGGGCCTGAAAAGGTATCCCTCCTCAATCATCCCCACAAAATCGAACCCCCAAAGGTCTGTGTGGTCCGTGGCATTGCAGCTAGCCACAGTCATAGGGGTTGCCTCCAAAGTAATAATACTGTCTTGCAGGGGCATTTTGACCCTTCGGTGAAGAGTGGAGGACACCGCCTTAACGGCGTGGATCCACGGCCTTCCAAGGAGCAGATTGAAAGAGAAGGTGACATCGATCACCTGGAACTCTAGCTCCTTTTCAATTGGGCCCGTTATAATTGTCAGCTTAACGGCCCCAGCAACCGACTTCGTGCTTCCATCAAAAGCCTGGATGGTTTGAGCAGTCGGTATATAATCGACCTCGGTGATGTCGAGGGCCTTGGCAGTCCTTAGAAGGAGGACATTCACAGCAGACCCGTCATCAATTAGGGTCATTGGGAGATATTTCCCCCGGCAAATCACCGTGATGTATAGTTCCAAGTTATGAGAGGCCCCGAACGGTGGTAGGTCGGACTCCGAGAAGGTAATTAATGGGCCTTCTTCTTTGGACTTGCCCTTGAGATAGGGCATGATTGTGGCTACAATTTCAGTAGGGGTAACCAGGGAGTCGACCTTGATTTGATCGAGAGCCTTAGTAAGTGCCTCTCGATGTTCTTGTGAGCTAACCAAGAGTTTTCATATAGTGAGGTCAGCTCGAACCCTCTTCAGTTGTTTGACAAGAGCCGTATCAGTGTTTGGTTCTTCAAGGGCATCTTCCGTCCTGGCACGTTTAGTGACGGTTGCCGGGACAGGGGCGTCCTTAGAGCTAGTAGCTTGGTAAGGACGACCGGCATTGGCGAGGTGGTTACTGGCTAAGACTTTGGACTTAGCTTTTCGGATCTCTTCGGGGGTGATGGGGGCTGCTTCCCCCTTGGCAAGGTATACATCATCCTCATCATCGAACCAGATCCCATTGACTTATGGGATGAATGGAGAAATGAGATGAGAACAATCAATCACTTCCCCCGCAAAGATAGCATGTGAGCTAAAAGGGTTGTCTTTATTTCTCGGTTTATCCCCGGGCAACGGGATCTTACCACTCTCGATTAAATCCTGAATCAGATGCTTCAGCTTCCAGCATTTTTCGGTATCGTGCCCATTGCTCCGATGATATTGGCAATAGGCTTGGGCATTGTAGCTTTTGGAACGTTTCTCAATTGGGACTTCAGGAGTTGGGCCTATCGGTTGGACCAGGCCCTTGGAAGATAGCCTTTGTAAGGCATATGTATAGGTAGTGCCTATATCAGTGAACACCCGAGGAGGGGTGTTCTTTTTGGACGGGGCATCTAGTAGATTAACCGCGTCAAAGATGCTTCGGGTTGCAGCCGGGGGCTTAGTAGTGGACGAAGAAGCCCCTTGGTATCCCTTGCTATAGGCCTTAGTAAGGCTCTCTAGTCTCAGATCGTATTCAATTCTCATACCCATTTCAGTAAGGGTGGTGAAATTGGGTATGACAGCGTACCAGAGGTGGACCCGGTAGGAGGGGAGGAGGTTCTTGACAAAGGCCTCCAGTAAAGTCTTCTCAATGGGCTTATCGACCAGTTTCACACTCTCGGCCCTCCAGCGTAGAAGGTATTTGGTGAAACCTTCCTTGGGCTCTTGGGCCATAACCTCTAGAGACCGCATTGTGGTCTGGATCTCGGTATTATCAGCATAGTTCCGAGCAAATTCTGTAGCCACATCATCCCAAGTCGGGAATTTCTTGGGGTCTAGCCTGTAGTACCAGGCTTTTGGGTGTTTCTCAAGAGAAGCAGCGAACAAATTTTTGAACATGCTTGAGTCAACCCCCTTAATTGCCATAAACTCTTTGAAGGCCCGCACATGTAGAAACGGGTCTTCGGTTCCCTCGAACATGGGCAAACTTATGAGGTTCAGGTTAGCAGGAAGCTTGTCGTTCAACGGGGAGTAGTCCAAGGAATTTTCCCGATGAATGTTGTTTTCCCCTGATAGGTGGACTTGTTCTTCTAGTCGGCGTACCGCGCTAACTAGTTCAGCTATGGGCCCAGTATTTCCCGGCCTAGTGGCAGAAGTCCCTTGCTCCACGACAGTCACACGAGCAGCGACAGCTGCCTGCTCGTCTCTTATTGCAGCCAATTGTGTCTCGATTTAGGTCTGTTTGGCAACCATGGCATCCATCGAGGTCTTCAAATTGTTCAAGGCTGGCTCCATTTTTTCTGTGTTTGGTTGACGGTGGCCTGTCTGTAAGAACACCGCGTAATCAGAATCCGAACCCGGACCTTGGAATCAAAATGGTTCATCCCGAGCAAGGAAAAGACTAAAAAAGGAAAGGAAACGACTCGAAAAAGACACCTAGTTGGGTGACTCATGAATGGTGTGCCTTCCTTAGGATTCGGCTATGTGGGCCAAATCCTGTTCGAAGGAAGGTCCACGTGAGGTTTCCCAAGACTTTGGAGTCAGAAGTGTAAAAGGGCCTTCCTTTGTAGGATTATGTCCTACGCAGGTTAGCCATGCCTTAGACAAATAAGGCGGACCGGGATAGGGAGGAAACTCGTGATGTAAGATCGACGGAGTTTCGACGCTAAAAACCCTCGACGACTTATAAAAGACTTGACACTACTAAATACTGTAAGCCTTAAGATAAGGAAGGTTTTTAAAAGGAAAGTTCGGATTCCGAGAAAATCAGAGGACGGTCCCGACATTTAAAATTGGCGCAAATGCCGTCGGGGCCGATTTTTTTAAAAGTCGAAATTTTTTTGAATTTTGAAATGGATAGCATACCGGCTAAAAATAGGCTATTTTGAGTCAAATCGTAAGTCCTAATTTCGGCAGCATTCCGGTTTTGAAATTTGAATATTTCTTGAAAAGATGTATTTTTAAAATGACAGTTTTTGAAAACAACACGGAAACCAAGTAGCACATAGTCACGCAAACATTAAAACGACACCATGTATGCTTTACACTAAGTCTCGGTCGGTCGAAATAGGGTCTATACCAGTGTGCATGGCCTTTCCGAGAATCGGGACGGACTTCCTAAGTCGAGTCGAGCTTAGAACATGACGTGAAACCCATACGAATTAGCCATGGACACCATGACATATCCATGTTGGAGTATATCACGGTATAGTGGGACGTCGGTCACCAGTACCGGCCCGGGTAAAAAATGGGGTTATGCATGAACCGTAAAACTAACACGCGTATTGTACTAATCAAACAATTTCTCCTCGAGTCTCACCATGAGGTTCCCGATGGTAAGGCACACATCAGTTCTCCCCAACGGAGTCGCCAAATTGTGGACATGACATAGGTCCACCCCGACACGGCCACGCGCGGATTTGGGCGGCGAAATGTTTCCCATGTGAGATGGTTCTCGGGTTGAAATTTAAGTCGAATTAGGAGTTGCCACCGAACTTTGTGGGAGTTCGGGCCCATTCGAACCCACTCTATATCTATGTGGACCGTGCAAAGAGTACGACCCATTTCGATTTCAGAGTTTATGGGGTTCGTCCCTTTGCATTGCGATACCGATACCGACATTATCGGTTATCGTGTATTGAATGACTCTCGTGTGCCAACGGTTTCGGGCATCCGGAAACCGAGGTTCTGAGTAACGGGTGAGGATACGTGTTGGGAAGCCCACAAAGGACACCCAACCCCGCCCTTAATTAGCGGCCTCTACTAAGACATCGTTCGAGTTTATAATACGCGCGTTAGTGATTCGGTGGAATGATATGCAAACAACATTTTACGACATGCATAGAAAAATCAAATAGGTTTCTACGTCATTTTAATGCAGCTTTGAATTATGTCGAGGTTGTATTTAGCATGCGAGGTTCATTTGTAAACGGTAAAACGCAAACAAATAAAAGCAAAATGAAATAAATCGGTTACAAGCCACGCGGGCGGAAATATAACCTGGACAAAAATAACGATCAAAGTTGAAATAACGATATAATAACAGTAATAATAATATGAGTAGCGTATGGATTTGAAAATGCAATGCATAGTTTTGAAAATGTAGGCACGTGATTGACTTTACACGTGTCGACCGAAGTCGTAAAATATTTAACGAGGCGAAAATGACGTTTATGAATTCACCATCTAGTATAAAACGGACCACTCGACCGAGTCATGGGTGGAACTCGGTCGAGTGACCCTACACAGGCCCCTCTGCCTCATTTTTGAGGGGTCACTCGATTGAGTGAGCCAAAGCACTCGATCGAGTGCCCTCTGTTCGAGGTGTAACTCGATTTTGAAATGGTGCCTATTACGAAATTTATAGTTTGTTTAAAATCGATTGTCAACCGAGTCGAATATAAATATGACATAATTTATATTCGGCTCGGTTTTCGGTACCCGTAACTTTTTTATGATTACGAGACCGGCATCGGGATTTTCGAAAAGAGTGTTATGAAATCGTTTTGAATCGGATTAGGACAAAATTAATTCCCTCCGTGTTACGACATCTATAATAATACTTACGGATTATGTGATGCTCGGTTTAGCGTCAACGAGTTTCGTACCAACCTTTGAAAATGGTATCGGACGCATTCAACTACGTTCTACCACGATCACGTTACGCCCTTGACTGCTTAGGGCGGTGCTCCTCGAAAGGGCGCCACCACTGTCGCGAATTGTAAAGGGATTAAACGGACTTGGAGCGGTAATCGTAGTTAAACGCGTTCAATCCGAAAATGATTTATAAATTTATATGTACGCGGTATTATTTAATAATGATGATAAATAAAAATGCTAAACGATATTAAAATGCAATGCTAAAAATGAAATAAAAAATGTTATTTTTATGGGTTGATTCGCTTCAACAATCAAATACTTGGGGTGTCGCGATAAGCGACCGGCAACATCGGGTGCGATACCCTCGTATTCAGATTTCCTTATCCCGTCATCCCTTGTATTCGACACGAATAGGCGAATATTTTATAGCGATACTACAATATTAATAATACTAGTAACAAAAGCAAATAAAAAAAAAAGACAAAAAACGAAATGCAAAAAGAACGAAGAAGAGAAGAGAGAAAAGAGAAATGTCGGGATTGGATGTTTACACCTTCAACCTACATGTTTTAGCTTCTCGGAAATGGGCTCGTCAAATGGTGGCAAAGACACGGGAGCGTCGAGGTACGTAGAAGAGTTATGGTGTGTATGGTTTGTAGGGTGGATTGCTCTTTTGTTTTAACGAGTTTTTGGTTTCGGGATGTATGTAAGTGTGTGTATAGGGAGATGTCGAGATGGTGGTGATTGATGGCTAAAATGTGGCTGAAAGTATAAGAGTTTGAAGGTGGTGAAAGCTTAAAAAAAGTTATGAAATGTTGTGGGGTGACGGTGTATTTATAGAGAAAATACCCCGGTTTAGGGCCACTTGATCGAGTGGTGCAGGTGCACTTGATCGTGTGCCCGGTTCGAGTCCGGTTCGGCCGGTTCATGGCCTTACTCGACCGAGTGGGTCAAAACGGAGGGAGTGTAAATAGAGAATGATTTGTTGACTTTTTTGAATGGGATTTGGTGGTTGGGTTGCTTCTAGAAGCTCATTTGGCTGGTTTTATGTGTCGGATTCGTCTTTGACCGGGTTTTGACCCGGTCGCTAAAAGACGGTTTTATGTCCGGTGTCGGTTTTGACCCAAATTAGTCTCATTTTATTGGAAACGACCCACTCGGCCTGAATTTAAGGTCGGTTTTTTGAGATTTGTACTCCGCTAAAAGCCCATGCCAGACATTACTAATTCCGAGTCCATATTCGAGCGCGTTAAAGCACGTTTGCGTCCGATCATCATTGGGTGTTTTGTTGGAGACTGCTATAGACACTAGCAGCCAAATGCGGGTGTCTACAGTTAGCTTCGAAATAAACCAGCTGATGTACTAGACTTTCCTGAGAAACCCCCTTATTTCTTTTTCAGTTTTAGGTGGTTGCATCTCGGTAATGGCCTTGATTTTAGCTGGATCGACTTCGACACCGCGTTGGCTAACGATATGACCCAGTAATTTGCCTGATGTTACCCCGAAACTGAACTTTTGAGGGTTTAGTCTCATGTTGTACTTGCGCAGTCGGGTGAAGAACTTCCTTAGGGCCACGATGTGCCCGCCTCGGTCTTTGGACTTGACGATCATGTCGTCAACATAAACTTCCACTTCCTTATGCTTCATGTCATGTAATAAGGTTGTGGCGGTTCGTTGATAGGTGGCCCCGACGTTGATGAGACAAATTGGCATAACGGTGTAACAGTAAGTACCCCAAGGTGTCATGAATGTGGTCTTACTCATATCTTCTTCTGCCATTTTGATTTGAT
This sequence comes from Agrostemma githago, assembly GCA_958450325.1. Taxonomy (NCBI): domain Eukaryota; kingdom Viridiplantae; phylum Streptophyta; class Magnoliopsida; order Caryophyllales; family Caryophyllaceae; genus Agrostemma; species Agrostemma githago. The sequence continues at coordinate 49,458,139 of OY288259.1, read as the reverse complement.
TGTACCCGGCATACCTGTCCATACATGATAGAAGGACATGATCGGCCGTGTTGTCCACTAGTATGTCGATGTGTGGTAACGGAAAGTTGTCTCTTGGGCTGGCCTTATTAAGGTCCCGGAAGTCTACGCATACCCGCACCCACTACAAGAATTGAAGTCTGGGGCGACTGATCGTAGCCACAGTCATCCGTCGCTAAAAAGAGACGCGCGATAGTAGACAGTCGCTAAGAAACAGTCACACCAGATAGTCGCATCTAGCGACTGAAATCGGTCGCTAAATTGTACGCGCGACCGATTTCAGTCGCTAAAGTTAGCGACCGAAATCAGTCGCTATGTCATCCCTTTAGCGATCGATTTCAGTCGCTGAGAGCATCAGATTAGCGACCGATATCAGTCGCTAAGTGGTGTGACGTGGCGTTCTCTGAGCGTCCTACAGCGACTGACGTCGGTCGCTAAATGAAAAATTTAGCGACTGATATCAGTCGCTGCGTTACCTGAAATAGGCCAACTTTATTTGTTTCTTTTCTAGCCAAAATCTGCACAATAAAACAAACCAACAACCACAATACGTCTCAAACGTCATTCCAAACATTCCAAAAGTTGTTCCAAACGTTACGCAAGCTTCACACTCCAGAATTGGCAACAAAGTAAGCAAACGTCGTGAATACACTAAATTAAAAGTGTTGTTACAAACTGTTTTCAACAAACATTCACAGACTACAAACTATTTTCAATCTACTCACCTAACAGGGAAACTAGCTGAAGAACCACTACCACCATCACCGAAAGGGTCTCTATAATCTCGGGGTCGGGGAGTGGGGCCGGAGTTACATTTCTGCTGCTTCATGCTCCTTAGGCGCTGTAGCTCTTCTAGAATTTGCAGGTTAACGTCATCCTGTCGCTGCATACCCTGATCCTGCATCTTCAGCCTCTCATCCTGCTCCCTCATCTTCTCAGCCATAGCCACCCGTAGCGCCCTCTCCTCTCACAGTTCCGACCTCATCTCAGCAACGACGGATGGTACATATGTTGTGTGCCAAATTTGGACCATTTTTCCTCCCATTTAGACCCGTTTTTCCTCCGTTTTGTGAGACTCGAGTGCGATTATCGCCATATTTTGCGTAATTCTCACATTAGTGTCCCTCTTTTGCATTTTACGTGTTTTTGGTAGTTTTCTGTCTATTTTGATAGGATTTTCGACCAAAAACGTATTTGAGCTTCTACGAGCAAGAGAGAGATACGGTCCAAGAGCAAAGCACACAACTGAAAGTCCAAGCAATCCAATTGATCAACGAAGAAAAAGACCGGAAAAGAGTCAGTGGACCACCGGGTGAAGTTTCGCCCGGTGACTCATCACCGGGCGAAGTTTCGCCCGACGACATTTTTTCATCCCCGAAGATTTTCACGGCACGTATGACCGGGCAACTTGACCGGGCGAAATTTCGTCCGGTGATGACTCACCGGGTGAAATTTCGCCCGATGGTGAAGACGGGTCGAAAGCGCGAAAATTGAAGAAAATCTCACCGGGTGAAATTTCACCCGGTGGGACTATTACGTCGAGCCGCGGGGCGAAATTCCACCCCATGAAGATGCAGAGGGTGATGGTCTTGCAAAATGAAGAGAAATCGGATTTGGGCCTTGAAGTTTGTGCAACCCATTAAGCAACTCTATAAATACAAAACCTAGGGTTTTGAGCCAAGGTGTGCCTTGATTGTGCCTCTTAGGAGTAGGATAGAAACCATCCATATTGTAGTAAGTTGTAGTAGAAAAACTCTCTTAGAAAATTCTCTAAATAATTAGTAGATCTATCAAACACTAACACAATTACTCCTTTATTAGTAGCAAAGTTTATATCTTTATTGAAGAATTTGTTTTATTATTGAAGATTTGGTATTGTTCTTGGAGATTCAAGGGTTTAACAAGGGTTTATGTGACAAAAACCCTTGTATTATTTCTTGAAGACTCTTATTTATATTATTGAAGATTGAAGATTTATGCATGGATTGGTGACAAATTCATGTATATTTCTCTCAAGATTCAATCTTTACTATTGTTAATCTTCTTCTTCCATTTTATATCTTCTCATTTGTGGGTAAAATTCTCTCCTCTCCATTTTCTCTATTTATACATTTGTTCATGCATGCTCTACAAATTTGCCTTTCAATGAATGTTATGTTTTTCACCATGATTAGTGAGTAGATCTTTTTGTTAGGGGATTAGGGGAGGACGATTTATAGATAAAGATTTAACCTTTGTGAGATTATTGCATTTGAGGGTGATATTGTCTTTATGGGATTGTTGTGTTATGTTTGACTTAGCTTGATCACCTAGGTTGACTTGACTCACCCGGACTAATATGGGGAAACTCGAGGTTTTGGGTAAGTCCATCTAGAGACCGTAGTCCATTCGTCGCGAAAGCGGGTTTAGACTTGGTTGGTAGGGAAACCGAAAGGTTGAACCTCCCTTATACACCTTGTGATGATTCTTGCATTATTAGATTCTTATCTTTATTTCCGATCCCCCGACTCTCCCTAACGCCTTTCCCATCAATAGTTTCCCATCTTAATCATATAAGCTCATTTAGCAAACTTAACCCGACTCGACCAAGAACCCCCCTTAATACCCAAACACTTATCGACTTAGACTTGACCAACTTTACGTAGACCGTCCCTGAGGATCGATCCCGACCTACCACTACTACATTAGTTAGGTTCGTCGGTGTTTATAAATATTGTTTGATTGTACGGGTCGCGACGCCCGCGCATCAAAATGGCGCCGTTGCCGGGGACGGCGATTAGTTGTTTGAGTTTTTGTCTTTTTTGTGTCTGAGTAATTGCTTTCTTCCATTTTACCCTAGTACCGCTCGGTGTTAGGAGTCTCATCTTTGAATTGAGTTGTGTTCAGGAACAATCATATTTGACATTGCTTATTCCATACCGGTGCAAGCGAGACGATATTATTATTTCGAACCACAAATCAACCAAAGTGAACCCTAATCCATATCTTACATCAACTTTTCACCCATCCACCATTCTCAAAACTCTCACAAAATTCCCTTCCTCTCTTCCCTCTTCAAAAATCATCTACAAACAACCATGCCGACTTTAAGATCTCACTCTCAACCCACTCATGAACAAACTTCTTCTCCCGTCGCATATGGAACCATACCCGATAACTTTGAGCTCAAGACTTCTTCAATTGCCATAGTCCAACAAGACACTTATCATGGACTTCCACAAGAAGATGCTCTAGAACACATAGCGACATTTAAAGAGAAGCTTATTGGAATGAAGCTAAACAGACTTACTTCATGCCAATTCCATAGACTCTTGTTTCCCAAAACTCTTCGTGATGATGCTAGGAGATGGCTACAAAGCCACAACGATGATACCTTCCAAACTTGGAATCAATTGGCCAATGCATTTCTAGAAAAATACTATCCTCCTTCCAAGACCAATCAATATCAAATGGAGATTCAAACCTTCCGACAAGGCGAAAATGAAAGTATAAGCGAGGCTTGGGATCGATTCCAAACTCTACAAATGAAGTGCCCTCATCACGGTATCCCTCACTGGCTCTTGCTCCATATATTTTTCTACTCTTTAACCGCCGATGCAAGAGACATCCTCAATGCTACCGCAAAGGGCGACTTCTTCCTACTCGACGAGAATCAATCCCATGAGCTCCTTGACAAGATAGCCAAAAGTGATGTGTATGCTAAGGAATTGCAAGCGGGTGAATCTAGTGGAAACTCGGAATCATCAAATCACATGGAGACCTCTCTTGAAGTACAACTTGCTCAACTTGATGAGAGATTTGAAGCTATGGTTGTTAGGGACGCCTTCCAACCCGAAACGGTCTCTCCTCCAAGAGAAGTCTCTCCTCCAAGAGAAATTTCTCCACCAAGAGAATATCTCATCAAAGAAGAGTCTCTCCACCAAGAAGAACTACACCACCTAGGCGAACATCCATCTCGCCTCCAAAGCCGTATAGGGTAGATATCCCTTGTGATAATTGTGGAGGATACAACCACGACTCCAACTTTTGTGTGAAAAAGGAGAGCGTTCATCAAGCCAACAATACTCATGAGACATATGAAAAGCCTCAAACGAGCAATCCTAATTCGGGGTTCGGAACTCATTCCATGCCACATCAAGGATCACATCCTTTTCCAAGAGCCCCCAATCAAAGGGTTTATTCTAATTCATATGAACCTCATTATCAACCGAGGCCTCCTCACACGAATCAAGGTTGTTTCCATCCTCAAGGACCACCGAGACCAAATCAAGGACCTTCCTTTGGAAATCATCCTCCATTCAATCAAGAACCTCCTTATGGAACTCATCTACCATTCAATCAAGGACCTCCTTTCGAAAATCATCCACCATTCAATCAAGGTCCTCCATTTGGAAATCATCAATCATTCAATCAAGGACCTCCCTTCGGAAATCATCCCTCATTTAATCAAGGTCCTCCTTTTGGAGCTTATCCACCGCCTAACCAAGGCCCTCCAAGGAACTTCCAAGGTAATTCTCAACCTTTTCATGACATTCAAGAGACTATCAAGTTCTTGTTGAGAGAGAATGCGTCAAATCGAGCTAGACTTGAAGCTTTAGAGGCACGAGCCATGTCGCGAGCTCGAGCACCTCAAGAGCCGACCGATTCTTTCAATCAAGCTTCCGTGAATGCCATTAAGGTAATGTGCAAAAAGGAACCGGTAAAATCTTTTGACTCACAAGCTTTTACATCTCATCCCTCAATCTATGAATTTGATGAGAATGTGGTCAAGGATGTCACCGAGAAACCGATAAGAGATCCCTCAAAATACCTTGTAGGAGACCTTTCATTTGTTATTGAACAAATTCCAATTGAGGAAACGAACTTACTATCTAGGATTGAGGTACCTCCTTTGAATGACAAGCCACCAAACCTATTTGATGACCAAGCTTTGGGTATGATAACCTTCACCGACCTTATCGAGAACATTGAGACAAGCCCCTCTATGCCTACTCCTTCCGATTATATTAGAGACATCATTTTGAAACCCACCGAGATAGAAAGAGCTCCCATTTCCCCAAGGATCAACCCTAGACTCACAATTCCTATCAAATTAGGTGATCCGGGTAGTTTTACCATTCCATGCTCAATTGACCATGTCTTAATAGATCGAGCCCTATGTGACCTTGGTGCCGACATTAGCTTAATGCCCTTGGCCATCGCTCGTACTATTTACATCAAAGATTTGGATCATTTCCCCGTGAATGTGCAAATGGCCGATGGAACCTCCACGGAGCCCTATGGATTAGCCCGAAACCTCTTGGTTAATGTGGGGAACTTGTATATCCCCACCGATTTCGTTATTTTGGATATGCCAATCGAGGAACGGAACCCTATCCTTTTGGGACGACCTTTCTTAGCCACCGGTGGAGTAATTATTGATGTAAAGCGAGGGCGTTTATCCTTCAATGTAGCCAATGAGACGGTCCAATTTGTGCTTCCCGCGTTCCTTCATGAAGATCCTCCTAACTTGGAGTTTTGGAACCAAATGGTGGAGTACCCATCAAATGAAGAGCCTTCTACCGAAGAGCTTGAGTATGACGTTGAAGAAGATGACGGTGCCCTATTTATACTTGGTGCAACCTCCGATGAGGACATTCCCGACGAGTTCGCAATGCTTCCCGAGGTAGCACAACTTATGGGTATGCCGGAATTCAAGGAAAAGCTCAAGATCGGTAGCATGGAATGTGGAACCAATGAACAAGACCCTTCGGGTTGCTTTTTAAGCAACCCCAACTAATCTCAAACATTCAATTCGGTTTGGTGGTGTCCATAATAACCACCATTGTAAATATTTGTATATTCTCGTCGAACAATAGATTTTAGATCTTTCTTTTGGGAGTTTGTTTTCTCTTTGGTACTTACAGGAATCATGAAGAATTCTCTCGAAATTTTTGGGATGCGTTATGCACGATTATAAACGATTTGGATTGAGAAGATAAGTTATTATTTTGAAGAAGCTAAGGATGTTTGGACCAAGTCATGGAAAAATTTTCGTAGCAAGAAGCTTATTCGGAGTGAAGGATCTGACCGAGCAACGTTTTGCCCGGTGGAATTGTGGCCCGAGGTCCGTCGGGTGAAACTTCACCCGATGGCGACTTGCTCGAACCAAAGGAATTGACGGAAAATCCGTCGGGCAAAACATCACCCGGTGGAATCTCACCGGGCGAAATTTCGCCCCGCGGTAAAAATTTTTTGCGACTTGGAATTTGACGGAAATCCGACCGGGCGAAATTTCGCCCGGTGGTGGAGTCTGAGCGGGCGAAATTTCGCCCGGTGGTAAAGCTGCGCGGAAAAGATCGAAACTCGACCCGAAGACCGTCGGGCGAAATTTCGCCCGATGGTGACCCACCGGGCGAAATATCACCCCGCGGCACACCTAACCCACCTTACCCATCCAACCCACCTTACCCATCTTCATAATACACTTATCCTATCTATCTCCTCAATCAAAACCCCAAAAACCCAAACAAACCCCAAATCCTCCATCTTAAATCATCTCTAATCCCTCTAATCCTTCACCAAAATCAAATTAAATTATATATTCTTCATCCTCATCACATTCCTAACACATTCTTGGAGTTTGTTTTCAGAAATTATTCCGATTCCGACAAACCCCAAATCAAGACCGTCAACACACAAACACCAAATTTCAAGCATCAAGGATGAAGAGAGTGAAGCAAATGGCAAGAAAAAGGATTTCATCAATGCTAAATCGTAATTCGGGGTCAACATCATCCTCAAGATCGGAGGAGCAACCGGCCGAGGCTCGAGACGAATCTGTCCCGATGCCCGTTCAAAGATAAGGAGCCGTTCCGAGCGAACAACCTGTTCCGCTCGAGGTGAGTTACCCGAAAATTTGTCATAATTTCCGTGAACCTTTATCTGGTTTGTATTTCGCTAAAAAATCTCATGTGGATAAATGCAAAAGATTTTGGGTCTGTCGTCTCCAGCCAACTCGTTGGGCGGCTCGAGATGTGCTTGATCGTATGGGCATAGAACCGCAGGTACGGGCAATGTGCCGAAATATCGGTCTAATCAATTTTTATGCCTCCGAGGAGGAAACTTTTCAAAAGCTGACGTGCGAGTTTTTCGCAACTTTTGAGCTAAGTGGTGACGATAATGACATTGTCTCCTTTCAGTTGCGAGAAACTTCGTACGTCCTTAATTTGAGAGACTTCGGTGCATTGCTTGGTCTACCTTCTTCGGTCCTTGGATAGCCTAGGGCGGGGCAGACTCGAGACGATAAATTCGCCCGAGATCAATTTTGGTTTAAAATAGCCCGCCAAAGGCCTTTCAAGGGAGGAAAGATGCGTTCTTTCTCGATCCGAAACCCCATCCTCCGGTATGTGGCGCGCATCATAGCTAACTCATTCTTGTCGAGCTATGATACACATCACAACTGCAGTGCTTTAGCTGTTCAGCTTCTAGAGGATGCAGTTTTGGAAAGAGGCCCATCTATCGATATGTCTGAGGCCCTAGCTACACATTTCGCCCAGATTGCGAAGGGCGGCCGCAAGAGAATCTCTTGTGGCGGGGTTGTAACGATGTTAGCTAGAGCCTTGAGAATCGATTTTAGTGATTTATCACCAGTTGATGGAGCGGGGATTTTTATAGATGAAGTCTATTGTCCTTTTCTTGTGTGGCCCCAGAAAGGGGATTACGACAGTTTGTTTCTGTATAAGATAACTGAGTTGCGCGCCATTGCTATGCCTAACCCCGATTGGGTGAGGCTAGATGTTGTAGAGAACTTCGGCATGCCGAAGAGGTCCGGGGAGTATGTTCGGGATGGCACCCGAGGTAAGTATCGTATAGTTCAATACCCCGAGGGACCTCTAGACTTTGGCGACGATGACATAGAGGTCGCAGATGTGTCGGAGGAGGAACCAGAGGTTGGAACCTCTCGGGACGAGGGTTATAGGACTTTACCGTCATCATCACATGCACCCTCTTCCTCCCACCAACCCGAACCCCAGACCTCACAATTTTTCACCCCTGAATTTTCGGAATTCACACCACACCGACACTCCACTTTCACCCAGTCTACCCCTGGTTTTCAGGAGGACGTCAACATGAGTCCTCCCCGACACTCCTCGTTCTTCGGATCTGAGGACTTTTACAACCAATGGGGGGAAGTCTATAACCGAACACGTCAGACTTGGGAGAACTCGACTACATCACTTAACCTGGCCCAGGATGCCTATAATGTGGCCCGGGATGCGCGCGATACTACGCATCAATTATACACGTACTCTAGGGAAGGTTTTGAGTACGCCCGGACTAGTTTTGAGATGGCTAGGGAGGCTGCTAGGGATGCCCAAGCAGCGAGGTTGGCGGCAGAGGAGAACCAAAGGATGTTGCAACAGCAGCAGCACTATTTCGATAGATTTTTCGGTATGCCTCCGCCCGGGTCTTACTACCCACCACCACCTCGTCCCCCAGGTCCTATGTGAGTAGCCGAGTGTTGTTAGTGTTAGTGTGGGGGTGTTGGGTGTTAGTTGTCATTGTCAGTCGTCGGTCGTCTGTTCTCTTATCTCAGTTATCTCTGTCTTTGTCAGTCCTTGCAGCGCCAAATTTTGGCAATTGAAATTATGTTGTTGATTGATTTTTAATGATTATTTTGTTGATTTGAGGAATTGTAAGCCCCTCCGTGATCCTACTTGGGTCGTTACATACGTGAGGTTTGTTGCAGATGCTTTAGAGAAGAAGGACCTGATTATTGCTCCCGGTCTTCGGTGACTTGATCGCACCAAGACCATTTTGAAAAATCCAAAATCTTCTTTTTCATTTATTTTTCCCGATTTGTGTTGAATCCAGACGAGGTGACGTAATTACACCTACGTCCTCATTCTTCACTTATCGTTATCCTTTTCTTTTCATCTTCCTTTTATTTTCACTCTCTTATTTTTCATTTTCACTTCTTTTCTAAAAAAAATCCAAAAAGATTTTCCAATCTTTATTCTCATACTTTTGAAAAAATCCAAAAACATTTAAAAAATCAAAAACCCAAAAACATTTAAAAAATCTTCAAAAATCCAAAAACATTTAAGAAATCACGAAAATTCAAAAAGATTTTCCAATTTCTCCTTTTTCTTCTTTTTCGATTCTTCCTCTACTTGTGCATTGGGGACAATGCACGGTTTTAGTGTGGGGGAGGGATCTACTATCCTTTTGCTTTTCAAAAATCTTTCAAAAATCCATAAAAATTTGAAAAATTCGAAAAATCAAAAATATTTTCTTTTTCTTTTTCCTTCTTGTTTCTCGTTATGTTTCGTGTCCCTTGTATAGTCCTGTTCTCCACTCTTACAGGGAACCACCACCTTAATAGCACGATTTGAAGAGATTATGAAAGCACCCCGCTAGGTAACTTCCTTCCTTTTCGCTTTCTTCTCTACTTTTGTAGAAGGGATAGGTTGTTGCTATTTGGAGGCTCTCGAAGTGAGCATTTTGGGTGTTGTGGTTGATTGTGCGCTTGTATGATGATGGAGCATGGAGTTCATGACCTTACTTGTGTTTTCTTTTATTTGCTTTTCCTTTTTTGTGTGTTCCTTTTGCTTTTGTATAGTGTGTCTAGGACTAAAGCTTTTCGAAAACCCGATTACAAACCTTTTACAAAAGTTTACATTCCATTATAAATAACCCATTGTAGATTTTGGACCTTAATCTAGTAGAATGACTCTTAGGCAATGAATTTGTTGATCCTTTAGCTTTGAGTCCACCTTTTCTACTAGAGGTTTACTTCGGGGTTTGCATTTGACCACCTTGACCACCCATGGAGGAGTTAGGCCTTGGTTCCCGCATCCCGTTTTCTAGGTGACCTTGCTCGAATGACCATTGCACCTTTAGTCCAAATTCTATTCGCCTTTTTGTGGGTTATTCAGGGATGGCGGCCGCATTTCCGGGTACCTATTTATCCTTTCACCCATACATCACCACAATAAGTTTACACAAAAATAACCTCAAAAACTTGGTTTCGAACCACATCAAAAAGCCAAAAAAGGAGGCAAACCAAAGTAAGAGAAAAAGGGCACAAAAACATGTCAAACATGAAAAAGAAAAACAAAGGAGAAAGAAAAGGAGCTTCAAATGAAAAAAATCGTATCGTCAAAAATATCTCCTTGAAAAAAAAAAAAAAAAAGCCCTTTGATCGATTCATCACCGTGAAGTGCCAACTAGAGGACCGAGTCCCGAGGTCGGAAGATAGCGGTGATGAGTTGATCCACCCCAATAATTGTAAACACTCCATTTTTTTATTTGGGCTAATTTAGAAAATTCGAGTTTTGGAACGACCCTCTTGGCTTAGCCGAAGAGAGCGGGACTGCACCTATCTACAGTGTCAAACGAATCCATGGTTCACTTTTTCCACTCCATGATACGCCCCGTAGTACCCCTTTGGAAGATTAGGAGGACCTAGCTAAGTCATCAACATCTATATTGCTTAATTGTCATAGTATTAAGCTTTGGTCCTTGTTTACGTGGGTAATTTATCTTAGGAATTTATTGTTGTTCTAGGTAAGTAATCGGTGTCTTTCCCCGCCGTCTCGATGAGGGATTCGGTGATTTATTTTCTCTTTGGTTGCGACTAACTTTTTATGTGTATCTTCTTTGTTATGTGTTTGTGTGTGTGTTAGTCGCAACCCCAATTTTGAGCAAGCCCCAACTTGCCTTGCATGGAGGTACTCTACCTCATGAGTATCTCGATGTGAGTTGAAGGGACGGAGCGGGCCCGTTAATTGCCTCGTATCGGCTTAGCATAGTCTAGCTTAGTAGTAGTAGCTAGTTTCTTTTTGGGTCATTGCTCGAGGACGAGCAACGGTTTAGTGTGGGGGAATTGTTGTGTGCCAAATTTGGACCGTTTTTCCTCCCATTTAGACCCGTTTTTCCTCCGTTTTGTGAGACTCGAGTGCGATTATCGCCATATTTTGCGTAATTCTCACATTAGTGTCCCTCTTTTGCATTTTACGTGTTTTTGGTAGTTTTCTGTCTATTTTGATAGGATTTTCTACCAAAAACGTATTTGAGCTTCTACGAGCAAGAGAGAGATACGGTCCAAGAGCAAAGCACACAACTGAAAGTCCAAGCAATCCAATTGATCAACGAAGAAAAAGACCGGAAAAGAGTCAGTGGACCACCGGGTGAAGTTTCGCCCAGTGACTCATCACCGGGCGAAGTTTCGCCCGATGACATTTTTTCATCCCCGAAGATTTTCACGGCACGTATGACCGGGCAACTTGACCGGGCGAAATTTCGCCCGGTGATGACTCACCGGGTGAAATTTCGCCCGATGGTGAAGACGGGTCGAAAGCGCGAAAAATGAAGAAAATCTCACCGGGTGAAATTTCACCCGGTGGGACTATTACGTCGAGCCGCGGGGCGAAATTCCACCCCATGAAGATGCAGAGGGTGATGGTCTTGCAAAATGAAGAGAAATCGGATTTGGGCCTTGAAGTTTGTGCAACCCATTAAGCAACTCTATAAATACAAAACCTAGGGTTTTGAGCCAAGGTGTGCCTTGATTGTGCCTCTTAGGAGTAGGATAGAAACCCTCCATATTGTAGTAAGTTGTAGTAGAAAAACTCTCTTAGAAAATTCTCTAAATAATTAGTAGATCTATCAAACACTAACACAATTACTCCTTTATTAGTAGCAAAGTTTATATCTTTATTGAAGAATTTGTTTTATTATTGAAGATTTGGTATTGTTCTTGGAGATTCAAGGGTTTAACAAGGGTTTATGTGACAGAAACCCTTGTATTATTTCTTGAAGACTCTTATTTATATTATTGAAGATTGAAGATTTATGCATGGATTGGTGACAAATTCTTGTATATTTCTCTCAAGATTCAATCTTTACTATTGTTAATCTTCTTCTTCCATTTTATATCTTCTCATTTGTGGGTAAAATTCTCTCCTCTCCATTTTCTCTATTTATACATTTGTTCATGCATGCTCTACAAATTTGCCTTTCAATGAATGTTATGTTTTTCACCATGATTAGTGAGTAGATCTTTTTGTTAGGGGGTTAGGGGAGGACGATTTATAGATAAAGATTTAACCTTTGTGAGATTATTGCATTTGAGGATGATATTGTCTTTATGGGATTGTTGTGTTATGTTTGACTTAGCTTGATCACCTAGGTTGACTTGACTCACCCGGACCAATATGGGGAAACTCGGGGTTTTGGGTAATTCCATCTAGAGACCGTGGCCCATTCGTCGCGAAAGCGGGTTTAGACTTGGTTGGTAGGGAAACCGAAAGGTTGAACCTCCCTTATACACCTTGTGATGATTCTTGCATTATTAGATTCTTATCTTTATTTCCGATCCCCCGACTCTCCCTAACGCCTTTCCCATCAATAGTTTCCCATCTTAATCATATAAGCTCATTTAGCAAACTTAACCCGACTCGACCAAGAACCCCCCTTAATACCCAAACACTTATCGACTTAGACTTGACCAACTTTACGTAGACCGTCCCTGAGGATCGATCCCGACCTACCACTACTACATTAGTTAGGTTCGTCGGTGTTCATAAATATTGTTTGATTGTACGGGTCGCGACGCCCGCGCATCAACATACTCTGTCGAGGTCGCATGGCCCCCCCGAGCGTTGGGTGGTGTCCAGTACAGGGAATGAGCGTTCCCAGTACCGTACGCCGCTCCCTTGCGGTACCCTTGCACGACTCTGAACCAAATATCGGTCGGGTCCTCACCTTCAGCCTCGGGCGCTCTAGTGGCCTCCACATACGATCTCTAAATGAAATTGTAGTGATGATTAGGTGAGATGTAAAGAAAAAAAAGTAAAGAAGCATTATGTTTGAAACTTAACCAAATGGCGGCATCCCTCTTCGTAACGAAGGTTCGACTGGTGTCGGTGTCGTCCCCCTTGCTCTTCGTGTCGAGAAATAGTTGCATAGGCAGGGGGAGTTCTCCTGTTTGCTTCTTCAACTGTTGACAGTACATGTAGATTTCTCCTTTACATTTGCAATGAAAACATTAATTAAGAATCGAAAATAAAAATCAAAGGAAAGGAAATACTAACATTCATGGCCCGCTGAATCATCGACTGAGACCCACCGTAGTGGGTGGCCTCCGCTTCCGCCTCGGGGTCCCCTCCCCGCCTCTTGTTCTTCTTCGCCTGGAGGGATATCTTAAGGAACTTTGGGTCGGAGCGGGCTTTTTCGAACTGTTAAATGGCGTCACCTACAATTTATATGAAGAAATCAATAAGCGTTTTGAAGATATATACAACTTTCTATTCAAGTACGAACACTAATTGAGTAATCAAACCTTTAAGGTATTTGGGTGCCCTTCCCTCGTTCGCCAACTTCCACATGTTGTCCTTGTATCTTGGCTTCGCGACGTCCATGTATCTGTCTCTCGCAGCCACCTCGAGACCTTCGCTCCAATAGTGTTTCATCTGCAAGATCGTTTGTTGTTAGTGTATTAGTAATCCGTAAACAATAAAAGTAAATTAATATAACAAAAAAATTGGTGCACCTTAAAGTTGGCGAACCACTTCTCCCACTGCCACTGAGGCACCTGGGTCCAACCAGTGCAATAAGTAGTCAACTCTTTCATGAAACTGTTCGACACACCAGTCACCACCTCTCGATCACGAAACCTACACCAAAGAGTGAAATAAGATGATGTCTCACAAAAAAAAGAAAGTATAATGTCTCACCATGTGCCCTCGGGGCTCATAATTAGGTGCCCGTCGTCTAGATATCGATGCTCTTGCTCTCCCTGCTGCGGTTGTTCAGGTTGTTGATCCTCGTTCGCCTCCTCGTTATCCTTCTGTTGGTCCTCGTTCTGGTCCTCCAGCCGTTCTCCTCCTGGTCCTCCTGCTGCTGCTGCTGGGACCTCTTGTTCCTGCTCCCACTACCATACCGCAGTCTGCTGCCCAACGTCATATTTGCAGACAAAGTAGAAAGTTAGAAATTGACATCATAATATTGATATAATTTGCCCAAAATATATAATGCAGATTACTATATTGAAATAATATAACTTACTAAAACTATACCCTACTAGGAATCATCGTCACTATCATTGTCATCTTCCACTTGCCTACTCGAACCAACAACATCCTCTTCCTCGTAGTCAAATTCCTCCTCCTCGTCATTGACCTATAAATCATTGGTATCTTCCTCCTCCTCGACCATATCACTAGAAGCAGCTTCCTCCTCCTGACTACCTTCATCGTCTTCAAAATCCTTCCCCACATCCACCTCATTATTGTCATCATCATTAATTGCGAAAAGATTTTCATCAACTGGAGACAATGTTGAACCACTAGAAATGACCTCCTCTTGGAAGAGGTCAGTGTCATAGTGCCCCCGTGTCATACACTACTCACATATTTTGTAAAATTCTCAATTCACCTAAACATAGTACTATTTGCACCCAATTCATCCATAATTACATCACTAAATCGGCATAATTGTATTTCACTTCCAATTTCCTAACACATCAAAACAACCCAATTCATTCAACTACTTAACCACAAACCCTAATTTTATACTAACAATCTACCTATTTCAAATTGGGGAACCTATGGGCAATTAACATTCTAACTACACTAAATACTCCAACACTAACAACAACACTACACTATAAAAACATCTAACTCAATAACTAATCTATTTATATCAATAAATAAAAAAATTAACAAATAATTTAAATTAAGTATAGATAAAAAACATACCGTGACTAAAAAAAATGGAGGAAAGAAGAAGGAATGATAAGGAAGGATGAAGGGGGAGACGGGTTAGAGAGAAGGGAGAGAAGGCGTACAGAGAGAGAGTGAAATGGGGTTTGTGACTTTGTGAGGGGGGGGGGGGGGGGGGAAGGCTGCTCGCGGCTTTAAAAAAATTCAGCCTCCGTAGCGACCGATATCGGTCGCGCGTGTTTTTTATTCGGTCGCTACGTAGCGAGTAATATCGGTCGCGCGCATTTTTTTTAGCGACCGATATCGGTCTATACGGGGAGTCAATTTTTTTAATTTCGTCTCTTCGTCCAGCGATTTATATCGGACGCGCGGATTACTTTTCAGTCGCTAAATGAGCGACTAAAAGTTTCAGTCGCACGTGTATGGTAGCTATGGGAAGTATTTCTTGTAGTGACCTTACCGTCCTTTTTAGGTACCGACACGATGTTCGCAACCCAGTCTGGATATTTAGACACTTGTATGAAGCCGGTTTGAATTGTTTGTCGACTTCTTCTTTGACTTTGAGAGACCATTCGGGCTTCATTCTACGGAGCTTCTGTTTTACCGGCTTACACCCCGTCTTTGATGGGTATATGCTGTTCAGCTATTTCCCTATCAATCCCCGACATGTTCTTGTAGGACCATGCGAATACATCTTTGAACTCTTGAAGGAGGTCTGTGAATTGTTTTCTCTCCTCAGGATCTAAGGATAAACCTAACTTAAGCATCTGGGGCTCTAAAGGAGTTCCTACATTGATGGATTCGGTTTCCTCAATTACCGGATCTCGGGATTCCCTTTGTTCGAGCTGCTCGATCAGATGCGGAGGTAGAGGTACCTGTTCGTCGGGTTTCTCAATGTCATTGCATATAAATTTTTTGAGACTGAAAGAATTTTGAAAATATGACAAGTCGTAAGCAGAACGGTTATCGTTATTATTGATAGTAAATTTGGAAAACAGCTCGAAGTGAACGGCCATCTGATCGTTGGTCAGTGGCGGGATAGGGATTGCCCTCGGGACAGACCCCGAGACTCCGGTGGGAGTGACTATAGGAAGAGGGGTTACGGACTCAACTCTAGCACCAGACCCTTTAGACTCGGACTCAGATTCTGACTCTGACTCTGACTCTGACTCAGACTCGGACTCGGACTCGATATCCGGCATGTCTCCTTCACCGGTGGTCAGCTTGTAGACTCGACCCTGGCTGTCCGTCCACTTGATAGTCTTCCTCCATGCTCTTTTCTTGGTGTCAGAACCGACTTCAGAGATCAGCTTCGTTGGATCGAACATGTTGCTTCGGAGAATTAGGTTCACCAAGTCCTCTTTTGGGGTCGGGACAGCCTTGTCTTCCCCAAATAAGAGCCCCAGCATAGGCTCTGCATTGTCAGCACCTTCCTTGGATTCAGCCTGGACGAGGGCAAATATGTCATCTGGGATGAAATTGCATTCCTGAGCCAATTTGGTCTCGGGATATGTGATAGTGGGTTGGTAGAGACCAACTTGAATAGCCCCAAATACTGGTGTAACAAGGTAGTCAGTTAGTTTTGGGCTGTAAGGGCCCAAGTAGGTACCCTTGATGATGTTTTGGGCCTTCTCAAAGCCGGCCCGAACAACATTTTCTGGGGTTGTAGCATACCCTAGGCCGAAGCGATAACCTTCCCGGCTGGAAGATATGGCCTTGAAGTAGCCCCCGGTAAGTAGCCCAAGTTCTGTAGCATCATATCGATGCTAGTAGTGAAATAGGGCCTAAAGAGATATTGCTCTTCGATCATTCCCACGAAATTGAATCCTCATGGGTCGGCCCGGCCCGCGGTGTTGCAGCTAGCCACGGTTATGGGGGGTTGCCTCCAGAGTAATGACATCGTCTTGTAGGGGCAACTTGACCTTCTTGCGGAGGGTAGAGGATACGGCTTTGACCGCGTGGAT
Source organism: Agrostemma githago (assembly GCA_958450325.1). Taxonomy (NCBI): domain Eukaryota; kingdom Viridiplantae; phylum Streptophyta; class Magnoliopsida; order Caryophyllales; family Caryophyllaceae; genus Agrostemma; species Agrostemma githago. The sequence continues at coordinate 49,441,449 of OY288259.1, read as the reverse complement.
CCATGGCCTCCCGAGAAGTAGGTTGAAAGAGGAGGTGACATCGATCACCTGGAATTCTAGTTCTTTTTCAATTAGGCCCGTTATAATTGTTAGTTTGATGGCCCCAGCAACCAATTTCGGGCTTCCATCAAAAGCCTGGATAGTCTGTGCCGTTGGGAGGTAGTCGGCCTCGGTAATGCGGACGGCTTTAGCGGTCCTTAAGGGAAGAACATTCACAGCAGACCCGTCGTTAATAAGGGTCATCGGGAGGTATTTCCCTCGGCAGATCACCGTGATGTACAGGGCCAAGTTATGGGTGGCCCCGAACGGTGGTAAGTCGGACTCGGAGAAGGTAATAAGTGGGCCTTCTTCTTTGGATTTGCCCTTGAGATGGGGTATGATGGCGGCTACCATTTCATTAGGAGTAACCAGTGAGTCGACCTTGATTTGATGGAGAGCCTTAGTAAGTGCCTCCCGATGCTCTTGCGAGCTAACCAAAAGTTGCCATATGGTGAGATCAGTTCGAGCCCTTTTCAATTGTTTGACGAGAGCTGTGTTAGTGCTTGGATCTTCGAGGGCATCTTCCGTCCTGGCAAGTTCAGTGACGGTTGCTGTAATAGGAGTGTCCTTAGAGCTAGTAGCTTGGTAAGGACGACCAGTAGTAACGAGATGGTTGTCGGCTAAGGCTTTGGACTTAGCCTTTCAGACTTCTTCACTGGTAATGGGGACATCTTCCCCTTTAGCCAGGTAAACGTCGTCTCTATCATCGAATCATATCCCGTTAATTTGTGGGATGAAAGGAGAAATGAGATGAGAACAGTCGATTACTTCTCCGGTGAAGATGGCATGAGCACTGAAGGGGTTTTCTTTGTTGCTCGGTTTGTCCTCGGGCAAGGGTATCTTCCCACTTTCGATTAAGTCTTGGATGAGATGCTTCAATTTCCAGCATTTTTCCGTATCATGCCCATTACCTCGGTGATATTGGCAATAGGCCTGAATGTTATAGCTTTTGGACCGCTTCTCTACCGGGACTTCTGGAGTTGGGTCTATCGGCTGGATCAGGTCCTTGGAAGATAGCGTTTGTAAGGCGTATGTATAGGTGGTCCCTATATCAGTGAATACTCGAGCTGGAATATTCTTTTCGGATGAGGCATCCAGTAGATTAACCTCGTCGAAGATGCTGCGGGTTGCAGCTGCAGATGTGGGCTTGCTGGTGGATGAGCTAGCCCCTTGATATCTCTTACTAGAGGCCTTAGTAAGGCCCTCTAGCCGTAAGTTGTCTTTAATTCTCGTACCCATTTCGGTTAAGGTAGCGAAGTTGGGTATGATAGCATACCGGAGATGGATCCGGTAGGAAGGGAGGAGGTTCTTGACAAAGGCCTCCACTAAAACTTTTTCATTGGGCTTCTCCACCAACTTCACGCTTTCGGCCCTCCAGCGTTGGAGGTATTTGGTGAAGCCTTCTTTGGGCTCCTGGGCCATGACCTCCAAAGTACGCATCGTGGTCTGGATCTCGGTATTATCGACGTAATTCCGAGCAAACTCCGTGGCCACGTCATCCCAAGTCTTGTATTTCTTGGAGTCAAGCCTGTAGTACCAGGCTTTCGGATTCTTCTCGAGGGAAGAGGCAAACAGTATCTTAAACATGGTCGACTTCACTCTCTTAACGGTCATGAACTCTTTGAAGGCCCGGATGTGAAGCACCGAGTCTTCGGTCCCATCAAACATTGGCAAGCCCGTAAGGTTGATGTTGGCAGGTAGTTCATCAGTCAGGGGTGAATAGGCACGGGCATTTTCCGTGTGGATAGTGTTGTTGGTTGTCAAGTGGACATGTTCTTCCAGTTTGCGGACTGCGCTGACTAGTTCAGCCAAAGGCCCAGTAGTCTAAACCCCACCATTAGGAGTCCCCTGTTCCATGGCGCTTAAACGGGTAATAATAGCTATTTGGTCGGACTTGATGGCTGTCAATTGGGTCTCAATCTGAGCCAACGAGGCTGTCAACTTGTCCAAAGCTTCTTTCATCTTGCGCTTGTGTCTGGTTACCGGTGGCCTGTCTGTAAGAATACCGCGTAATCAGAAACTAACCCAGATCCTGGAACAAAAAGTACATCCCGAGCAAGGAAAAGACTGAAAAGGAAAATGACTCGGAAAAGACACCTAGACGGGTGACTTGTGAAAGGTGGCCTCCCTTAGGATTCGGCTAAGTTGGCCGAGTCCTGTTCGAAGGAAGGTCCAAGTGAGATTTTCCCCAGACTTTGGACTCGAATGTGTAAATGAGGTTTCCTTGGTAGGGGTATGCCCTACGTTGGTTAGCCTTGCCTTAGTCAAATAAGACGGACTGGGATAGGGGGGAAACCCGTGATGTAAGATCGACAGAGTTTCAATGCTAGAGACCTTTGACGACTTATGACAAGACCCGACACTACTAAATACAAGAAGTCCTAAGATGAGGAAGGTTTTTTGAAAAGGAAATTAGAATTCCGAGAAAATTGACAAGCGGCCCGATTTTTTTTTTAAAAACGGCAAAATGCCATTGGGCCGCAATTTTGAAGGTTTGAAAATATTTTTGAATTTTTAAATGGGCAGCATACCGGCTAGAAAAAGGCTATTTTGAGTCAAATCGTAAGTCCTAATTTCGGTAGCATCCCGGGTTTTGAAATCGAATATTTTGAAAAAAAGCATTTTTGAAGATGATGGTTTTTGAAAACGACATAGAAATCAAGTAGCACATAGTCACGCAAGCATTATAACGACACTATGTATGCTTTACACTATGTCTCGGTCAGTCTAGATAGGGTCTATACCAGTGCGCATAGCCTTTTCGAGAATCGGGACGAACTTCCTAAGTCGAGTTGATCTTAGAACATGCCGCGAAACCCATACGAATTAGCTATGAACACCTTTGACATAACCAATTTGGAATATATCATGGTATAGTGGGACGTCAGTCGCCAGTACCGGCCCGGGAAAAGATGAGGTTATGCATGAACTGTAAAACTAAAACGCGTATTGTACTAAACGAACGATTTCTACTCGAGTATCACCCTGAGGATGCCGACAGTAAGTCACACATCACTTATACCCAGCGGAGTCGCCAAATTGTGGACATGACATAGGTCGACCACGACGCGGCCACGCGCGGGTTTGGGGAGGCGAATGAATCTCATGTGAGATGGATCTCGGGTTGAAATTTAAATTGAAATTTTAGTCGCCACCGAACTTTGTGGGAGTTCGGGCCCATTCGAACCCACTCTATATCTTGGTGGGCCGTGCACAAAGTACGGACCATTCGGATCTCAGAGTTTATGGGGTTCGTCCCTTTGCATTGCGATACCGATACCGACATTATCGGTTACCGTGTATTGAATGACTCTCGTGCGCCAATGGTTTCGGACATCCGAAAATCACGATTCTGAGTAAGGGGTGAGGGTACGTGTTGGAAAGTTCACAAAGAACACCCAACCCCGCCCACACATAGCGGCCTCTACTAAGATATCGTTTGATTTTAGAATACGCGCGTTAGTAATTCGGTTGAATGATATGCAAACAGCGTTTTAGCTAAACATGTGAATTATGTTCGATCTACGTTGATTAATGCATCTTTGAATTATGTCGAAGTTGTATTTAGCATGCTAGGTTCGTTTTAGTATAATAAAACAAACAACGAAAATAAAACATAAAGACAATAACAAACGAGTTAGTAATGGTAATAACGTATTATAAACTGAATAAACGGTGTAAATATAATACAATGCACAGTTTTGAAAAGATGAATCACGTGATGGACTTGACACGTGATGACCGAAGTCGTTAAAAGTAGTTTGATCGAGGCTTGAAATATGTTGAAGAACTCACGGATTTGACATGACAAAGGCCACTCGATCGAGTCATGGAAGGACTCGACCGAGTGGACCTCGGAAAAACTTTATGCCCAAATCTTGAGGTGCCACTCGATCGAGTCATGGAGGGACTCGGCCGAGTGGTCCTCAAAAAACCTTTCTGCCTGATTTTGGGATTTCACTTGATCGAGTGGACTAGGCACTCGATCGAGTGCCCCCAGTGCGAACAACGGTTCGTTTTGAAATTGATTTCGAAATATTTTTTTGAAAAGTCGATAATTTTGCTAAGTCGTGTAAAAATATGATGCGATTTATACTCGACTTAAATTTTCGATACTCGTCATATTCGATACTTGATTATAAAATCAATATCTAATATTTAGAGTGAATTTTTAGAAAATACGTTATAAGTCGTTTCAAATCGAACAAAAACGAAATAATTCTCTCCGCTTTATAAAGTCGTATTAGTCCATTTGGACTATGTGACGATTATTTCGGCATCAACGAGTTCGTGCTAGTTTGATTTATTGACTAGTTCTTTTAGACACGATATTCAACTATAGAGTCGATATCACGTCTTAAGAACGATCGTTTTTATGTAAATTAGATAGTAGTAGCGATAATATCAATATTAGAAACGAGGAAATATAAAAAACGTGACGATGAATCGGTCAAGGCGGACGGACGACACGGAAAAAACGAGAGAAAGAGAAGAGAAGAAGAGGAGAAGTCGGGATTGAATTTTCACCCTCAACCTACACATGCTTTGTACTCTCGGAACGGGGCTTGTCTAGTTGTGGCTTAGGCACGGATGCGTCGAAATAATGCAGCTGAGTTATGGCGGTTTATGTTTAGAGATGCAAGGTTGTCAGGGTTGTAAAAAGTTGCTGAAATTTCGGGGTATGAATTGTATGTATTGTGTTGTGTTGTGTGTTAAATCGTATACGTGTATTGTATATGTTGTTAATTGAAGGTTGCAAAGGGGTGTATTTATAGGAGAGGGTAACCGGCTTTGGCTAGGAAAGGTATCGGTTTTAGATGAGAAGAAACACCCACTTTGGATAGGAAAAGTCGATTGTAGATGGGAAGAAACACCCGGTTTGGATAGGAATAGACTCCGGTTCCCGGATAGAAAAGAGGTCACTCGATCGAATGGTACATGATACTCAATCAAGTGCCCGGTATGATACCGGTTCCTGCGAGTTATACGAGCCTACTCGACCGAGTGGGCCGGTCCACTCGATCGAGTGGGTCTAGACGGGTGGGAGGACTCTTTTTAGTGATAGAGTTTTGTCTCTAACGAGTTGTTTAATCCTCTTTGTAGCTGATTTTTGTGTAGTATTTAATTTCGAATCAGATTTCTCAAAGCTGCGTGACTGATTTTTGTGGCTTGGAAATGTCTTTGACCGGGGTTTGACTCGGTCGCTAAAAGACGGTTTTGCCCTTGGTGTCGGTTTTGACCCAAATTAGTCTTATTTGATTGGAAATTACCCATTGGACCTGGATTTGAGGTCAGTTTTGTGAGATTTGTACTCCATAAAAAGCTCAAGCCAAATACTAAGGATTTTGAGCCCATATTCGAGTATGTTAAAGCATGTTTGCGTCCGATCATCATCGGGTATTTTTTGGAAACTGCTATAGACACCTGGCAGCCAAATGTGGGTGTCTACACTAGGATATGGCTACAAAGCCATCCGGATAATACTTTCCAATCTTGGGCCCAACTTGCTAATGCATTCTTGGAGAAATACTACACTCTCTCCAAAACAAACCAATATCGCAAAGGAATTTAAACCTTCCAAAAAGATGAGCATGAAGGTCTAAGTGAAGCATGGGATTGATTCCGGGACCTCCTCCGGAAGTGTCCTCATCACGGTACCCTCGGTTGGCTTACCCCCCAAACTTTCTACAATGCTCTTTCTACTCGAATTAAAGAGAATATCAATGGGGCGGCGGGAGGAGATTTCTTCGCTCTTGGGGACAATGAATCGAAAGCTCTCTTGGAGAAAATGGTTAAGAGTGATTCTTATTCGAATTGTGATAGGGATGCTAAAAAGGGAGAGGATGAAGATTCCTCAAGAAGTGTGAATCCGGATCTTTTAGCGAGATTAGAAGCATTAATTAGGAGAATTGAAGATCTCTTTTGCAAAAATGTCCACCAAGTTCAAGCAAAGTCGACAAGACGACCTTCATTACCAAAGAAAAATGCTTGTTGGATTAAAATCTTTTGTGCGCATTGTGGCAACTATGGCCATGACGTACTATAGTTCTTGTATTCCAAATGAAGAAAGTTATTTTGAAGAGCTAAATGAAGTGCAAGCTATTCAAGTATATGGGCAAAGACCTCAATTTGATCCCTATTCTAATACTTACAATGCCGGCACAAGGTTTCATTCCAACTTTTCATATGCATGGGAATCAAAATGTTCAAAACCCGATGCCGCGTATCCAAGGGAGTCAACTGAGGCCTTTCAATCAAAGCCAACAAATGCCCTTTAATCAAGGTCCTCCAAAGATTCCTCCATATCTACCTCCTCATCAAAGGAGTAACTTGAATCAACAAGGAGGTAATTACCATGTTCCAAGCAATTACCATAATCAACAAAATCAACAAGGGAACAACTTCAATCAAGGATATAGCTTCGGTTTCCAAGGTTTCCGAGGTAACCAAGGATACAACCAACAATCTTACAATCAACCCTCTCAATCTTATGGCCAACCAAGCAATTTCCAATATGGTCAAGGGGGAGGTCCATGGAGGCCCGTCGATTAGCCCGTTCAAAGTGTTCCAAGAACCGGGGCCCATCGACTTTGGGGGCCCAAAATAGAACTGCAGTACTAATATGATTATATATTTATTGTTTAAGTAGTAAAGTAAATTGTTGTAGTTCAGTGGTTTGTTTCTTTATCTAAGAGGCCTGAACTGATCGGGAGAGCAGGGGTTCGAATCCTCTCGGGCACGAATTATTTTTAAGTAATTTCTTTATTCCTTTATGCTTTGTTTTCATTACGATATATTGTACTCCATCTCTATTACCTCCCTCTCCACTAGTTGCCACTGGTTGGAGTAATAACACAGTGAATAAATATAAATAATATCAAAATTAAGTCTCACGCGTACACTAGTTTTGTGTCCTAAGAAAATTACGGATTAACTTTCGATAATTATTGAACAAAGAAATTGATATACTACCCTTTTTATGGTTAGTATAGGGGGCATCACTTTAAGATTGGGAACCGGGCCTCCGAAAATCATTAGACGGCCCTGGGTCCATGGGACAACACTAATGAACTACGAAGAGCCATTGAGCACCTATGGAGTGAGAACTTAGACACTAAGGCGAGGCTAATGGTTTGGGAATCTCAAGAAGCATCGAAAGCCTTGGCCTCCCCAATTCATCCACCCCATGGTTTGCCCGGGCAACCAAAAAACCCGAGAGACCCTCCACACCAAGCAAATGCCGTGATTTTGAGGAGGGAAAAGAACATGAGGACCCCTATAAGAATTTGAACAACAAAGACACCACAACAAAGGTAAATCAACAAAGTTCACTGCAAGCATCTCACTCATTTCCCTCGACGCTTGGTTTCGACGAGCGTATTGTAAAAGATGTAATGGAGCCACCAAGAAGAGACCCGTCCAAATACATAGTTGGAGACCAAAGCTATGTGATCGAACAAATCCCAATTAAGGAAAGAAGTCGTGACATTGTGTCGAGTGCAACAAAGAGTAATGAGACTCCTCATGGCATACTTGAACCCTACCCTATGGCTACCGGTGGCACTATAGTAGATGTCAAGAATGGAGAATTATCTTCTAATATATGGAACGAATCGTAGAGTTTTCCCTTTCTCAAGCTCTTAAACAACCAATGATTGAACAAATGTATTCTATTGAAGTTATTGATAGTTTGGTTGAGTATAGCTTGATAGATGATGACAAGAAAGAAGAAGAGGAACTACTTGATCTCCCGCCTTATGAAGAAAAAATCATACATGAAGAAGAGGTAGAACCACTACCGGTGGTGAAAGTATGAGTTGACACTCACATTTGGCTGCTAGGTGTCTATAGCAGTTTTCAAAAAATACCCGATGATGATCGGACGCAAACATGCTTTTACGCGCTCGAATGTGGACTCAAAATCGTTAGTTTCTGGCCTGGGTTTTTTTTACGGAGTACAAATCTCACAAAACTAACCTCAAATTCAAGCCCAGCGAGTCATTTCCAATCAAATAAGACTAATTTGGGTCAAAACCGATACTGGAAATAAAACCGTCTTTTAGCGACCGGGTCAAACCCCGGTCAAAGTCATTTCCGAGACACAAAAAAGCCATGCAATTTCGAGAATCCAGCTCAAAGTCAAAAACTTCGAAATATCTCGCTCGAGCTGACCCACTCGATCGAGTGTCAGCCCACTCGGTCAAGTGGGCCTCCAAAAGACCCGATGTTGCCTCTGAGTTGGGCCACTCGATCGAGTCAGCAGGGGCACTCGATCGAGTGACCCTAGGTCAGGGGAATTGCGAATTCTTATAAATACCTCCCTTTGCACACAATTTACAAGAACTTTTCCCATAACAACTTTTACCCATCATAACTTTGCAATCTTCTTCAACCTTAAACCCTTTAAACCTAAACCGCCATAACTTTTCCTATATAATCTCGAAGCTCCCGTGCCTAAGCCACAACTAGACGAGTCCCGTTCCGAGAATACAAAGCATGTAGGTTGAGGGTGCAAATTCAAATCCCGACTTCTCCCTTTTCTTCTTCTCTTTTCTCTCGTCCGTTTTGTGTCGTCCCTCCGTCCTTTTCGCATCGTCGTCGCGTCTTTTTATTTCTTTTCCTTTTCTCGTTTCTGATATCGTTAATATTACTACTATCAAAATACTATAAAATATTCGCCTATTCGTGTCGAATACAAGGTATGACGGGATAAGGAAATCCGAATACGAGGGTATCGCACCCGATGTTGCCGATCGCTTATCCCGACACCCCAAGTATTTTATTGTTGAAGCGAATCAACATCAACAAGATCGTTTTTTATTACATCGTTAGCCTCGTTCTAGTATTTACGTAATCATCATCATTAACATCGCACATTCATCAATTTCTAAAACTATTTCGAATCGAACACGTTTAAAGACGATATTCGTATAAGACCCTTCTAATCCCTTTACGAGTAGTAATAGTGGTGGAGCCCTCTCGTGGAGCCCCGCCCTAAACACTTAAGGGCATGATGGGATCGCGAATATTCCTCTTTAAACGCGCCCGATTCCCCCTTTTAAGGTTAGAGCAAAACCTGTTGACGCAGATCTGGCATCACATAATCCGCAAGGATTAATTACGATGTCAAGATGCAGAGGGAATCGATTTTTAATCTAATCAAACAAATAAAACGTCATTCTTAAGACACGATATCGACTCCATAGTCGAATATTATGTCTAATAGAATTAGTCAATAAATCGAGCTAATACGAACCCGTTGATGCCGAAATAATTGTCACATAATCCGAAAGGATTAATTACGACATTATAATGCGGAGGGAATTATTTCGTCCTAGTTCAATTTAAAACGACTCATAAACATCTTTTCTAGATTTCACTCAAAATATTAGATATTGATTCCATAATCAAGTATCCAATATGACGAGTATCGAAAATTTAAGTCGAGTATAAATCGTATCATATTTTTACACGACTTAGCGAAATTATTGATTTACAATTTAAACCAAACTCACGAACAGCAGTTTGTACATGGGGCACTCGACCGAGTGCCTAGCCCACTCGATCGAGTGGCATCCCCAAAATCGGGCATAAACTTTTTTGAGAACCACTCGGTCGAGTCCCTCCATCACTCGATCGAGTGGCGCCACAAATTTGGGCTGAAAGTCTTTCCGAGGTCCACTCGGTCGAGTTCTTCCATGACTCGATCGAGTGGCCTTTGTCACGTCAAATCCGTAAATCCTTCAACATATTCCAAGCCATGATAAAATTCTTTTAACGACTTCGGTCAACACGTGTTAAGTCCATCACGTGTTTTACTCTTTTCAAAACCATGCATCGCATCTTCTTACATCATTCTAATCTATTTACAAGCCGTTATTATCGTTACTAACTCGTTTGTTTCTTCTTTTGTATTTCATTCTCGTTGTTTGTTTTATTATACTGAAACGAACCTCGCATGATAAATAAAACTTCGACGTAGTTCAAAGATGCATTAAATCGACGTAGCAACTTATTCTAATTTTCACATGTTTAGTCAAAATACAGTTTGCATAACATTTCAACCGAATTATTAACGCGCGTATTAAAACATCGAACGATATCTTAGTAGAGGCCGCTAAGTGCGGGCGGGGTTGGGTGTTCTTTGTGAACTTCCCAACACGTACCCTCACCCCTTACTCAGAACCGTGGTTTCCCGATGTACGAAACCATTGGCGCACGAGAGTCATTCAATACACGGTATCCGATAATGTCGGTATCGGTATCGCAATGCAAAGGGACGAACCCCATAAACTCTGAAATCCAAATGGGCCGTACTTTGTGCACGGCCCACCAAGATATAGAGGGGGTTCGAATGGGCCCGAACTCCCACAAAGTTCGGTGGCGACTCCATTTCGATTTAAATTTCAACCTTAGATCCATGTTACATGAGATTCATTCGCCTCCCCAAACCCGCGCGTGGCCGCGTCGGGGTGGACCTATGTCATGTCCACAGTATGGTACCTTCTACTCTTAACCTTGAATTTAAACCATTCGACCCCGGTAAGTTAAAGTCAAAATGGTCGGGTCCATTCGAAGTGACCAAGGTGCAACCATATGGATCAATTGAGATCTCTAGCCCGGAAACCGGGAAATTTATGGTTAATAGGCAACGCTTGAAGATTTATCATGCCTGTCACGTTTGGGAGACCTCTATTATTGTCAAAGTTGGTGAGCTCCCATTTGGGAGCATTGATTAACCATTTCCTCAAAATGAAGTAGGTTTGGTGGTATCCTCAACAACCACCTTGTAAATATGTACTATTTAGTTTATTTAATTAGCTATGTTAGCTTTGAGTGGATGGATGAACTTAGATTTCATCTCGGAGCATACATTTGGATGATCATCAAGTCTTTGGAAGAACTTATGGACCTAAATCGAAGACCACAAGTATGTTTGGGGGAGAAATTGATAATGTAATGTGAGTCGTGTCATTATTTGCAACTTTAGGTGATCATTGAAGAGCCTTAAATTGGCAAGGTGGAAAAATGGAGCATACAAGACCGCCGGGCGAAACTTTGCCCGGTGAGATATTTGAAGATTTTCAGTCGGGAGAAACTTCACCCGATGGAATTTTGCCACACCATTGGGATATTTGCTAAAGACTTGCCGTCGGGTGAAATTTCAACCCGATGAGAATTTGACCGGGCGAAATTTCGTCCTACGAAAAAAATCCCAGAATTTGCCAAACCTGCCAGAGTTGTCCAGAAACCTATGGACATGACATAAGTCCACCCCGACGCGGCCAAGCGCGAGTTTGGGGAGTCGAATTGAAATTTAAATCGAGGTGGAGTCGCCACCGAACTTTGTGGGAGTTCGGACCCGTTCGAACCCACTCTATATCTTAGTGGGTCGTGCACAAAGTACGGCCCATTTGGATGTCAGAGTTTATTGGGTTCATCCCTTTGCATTTGATACCGATATCGACATTATCGGGTACCGTGTATTGAATGACTCTCGTGCGCCAACGGTTTTGGACATCCAGAAACCGAGGTTCTGAGTAAGGGTGAGGGCACGTGTTGGGAAGTTCATAAAGAACACCCAACCCCGCCCGCACATTAGCGGCCTCTACTAAGATATCATTTGATTTTGAAATACGCGCGTTAGTGATACGATGAATGAAATGCAAATATTGTTTTGCCTAAACATGCGAATATTTGAATAAGTTGCTATGTCGATTTAATGCATCTAAAATTAACGCCAAATTTGTTTTAGCATGCGGGGTTCGTTTTGGTACAATAAAACAAACAACGAAAATAAATCGCTAAAAACATGAACAAACAAGTTAGTAACGGTTTGTAAATTGAATGGACGATATGAATGTAATGCAATGCATGATTTTCAAAAGTTGAATCACGTGATAGACTTGACACGTGTTGACAAAAGTCATAAAAATATTTTATCAAGACTCGAAAGATGCTAAAAGACTCGCTGTTTTGCAACATCAGGAGCCACTCGATCGAGTCATTGAGGGACTCGATCGAGTCATTGAGGGACTCGATCGAGTGGTCTCGAAAAAAAAATTATGCCTCGGTTTTTGGGATGCCACTCGATTGAGTGGGCGAGGCACTCGATCGAGTGCCCCATGTACGGACTGCTGTCTGGTTTGTTTTGCTCTCGAAATTGTTTTTTGAAAATCGATAATTTCGTTAAGTCGCGTAAATATATAATACAATTTATACTCGACTTAAATTTTCGATACTCGTTATATTTGACAATTGATTATGGAATCAATATCGAATATTCGGAGCAACTTTTCAGAAAAGATGTTTTGTAAATCGTTTTAAAAATCAAACTAAAAACAATATGAACTCACTCCGCGTCGAAATCGTCGTATTTTGTTTTTAGGAGTATGTGACGATTATCTTAGCATCAACGAGATTAATTTGATTCTTGTAGACACGATATTCGACTATAGAGTCGATATCATATTTTAAGAATGACCGTTTTATATGAAAATTAGATAGTTGCGAAAATATTGATATTAGAAACGAGAAAACGAAAAAGAATAAAAAACGTGACGACGACTCGAGGACGACGGACCAACGACGCAAAAACGAGAGAGAGAAAGTGAGAAAGGAGAAGTCGGGATTTGAATTTACACTCTCAACCTACATGCTTTGTATTCTCGGAACAGGGCTCGTCGGGATGTGGCTTAGGCACGGGAGCGTCGAGATGATGCGGCTGAGTTATGGTGGTTTAGGCATGTAAGGTTGTCGGGTTAGAGGTGGCTGGAATTCCGAGGTAGGGACGGCGTGATCTCGGGTGTCTCGGATTGTATGTGTGCTTGATGTGTGTATCGATGTGTCAGGGTTTTGTAAATTATAGATGTTGTAATTTTGATTTATTTGTGTGTGAGCAAGGGGGTCTATTTATAGGAGAGCTTCCCGACCATGACTAGAAGAGGTTGCTTTGCTTGGGTGAGAAGAAACACCGCTTTGTATAGAAAAAGCACGCAATTTGAGTGGAAACAGGATTCCGTCTTTTGGGTGGAAGGGACTCCTCCTCCGGCTGGAAAAGAGGTCACTCGATCGAGTGGTGCATGCCACTTGATCGAGTGCCCAGTCTAAAGCCGGTTCTTTGCATTTTCGTGAGCCTACTCGACCGAGTAGGTCCATCCACTCGATCGAGTGGGTCTAGCTCGGGTAAGAGGCTCCTTTTAGATATCAAACTCTATCTCGGACGAATTTGTTTATTATTTTTTATGGCCGATTTTATTAGTATTGGACTTCAAGTCGGATTTCCTATGTGACGCAGCAGATATTTACGCCTTGGAAACGTCCTTGACCGGGGTTTTACTCGGTCGCTAAAAGACGGTTTTGCCCTTGGTGCCGATTTTGACCCAAATTAGTCTCATTTGACTAGAAATGAACCACTGAGCCTAGATTTGAGGTCGGTTTTGTGAGATTTGTACTCCGTAAAAAGCCCAAGCCAAATGCCAATGATTTCGAGCCCATATTCGAGTATGTTAAAGCATGCTTGCGTCCGATCATCATCGGGTGTTCTTTGGAACTGCTATAGACACCTAACAGCCAAATGTGAGTGTCTACCGAGCCCCCACTCTGACTGAGGCTTGGACAGGGCAAAAGTTAGAGTAGCTACCAGACCAATCGAAGATTAAAATTTGGTAGACATCCGGTCGGGTCGTTTATAGTCCATTAGACCTGCGTAAAGGGCTCGCCAGCCGTAAGACAGAAATCATACCTGAGTCGGTCTTGATAAATCCGCGGGGAATCGGACTTGTCGTATAAGTCCCGGGTGCGCCTATATGTGGGCCCATCCCGTGCTATTCCGGGGGAAATGCCGCCCTGGGCTTTCCGCTGGGGAGATGTGTGAGCTGTGCGGGCTTGTTTCTGAAGCCTTGAGTCGTACCTGTATAAGTTGCATAAAGTTTTGCATGCAACATTTAGGTAAAAAAAAATGACTCGTGCTGGGGAATAAAGACTTTTGAAAAAACTGAGAATTTTGATTTTGAAAAAATCTAAGAATTTTGACTCTGAAAAGGAATAGGAATGCTCGGGATGACTAATTCCTGTATCGCTGAGGAATCTTAGATGGGGCTTGTATGCTAAATCCCTTGGGATTAGGAATCCTAAAGGGAGGAGAAAAGTTCGGGTTTGATGTTATAAATACCCATCTCCTGTATCTAGCTTTCTCATAACTCTCACAATTCCCTTCTTCCTAAATAGAACAAACTCGAGAAACCTTATTCTCCCTAAGAAATCCAGCCGTGGGAATTGAACGCTTGATCGGAATGTTGCAAGATTGGTCCCGGTGCTTTAGGGACACGGATAGAGTAGCTTTGAATCAGACCGGTATTAACCAGTTGTTTACGACCCGCTAGATGCAAGTGGATCATCACTTTCTCGATGCTTGTTTGTCATATTGGGACGATACTTATCACGTCTTTGCTTTTCCTCGGGGCGAGATTTGTCCTATACCCGAGGAAATCGCTGCTGTGGGAGGATGGAATCCTATTCTCCGTCCTGCTATTCCGTTTTCAGTTCACGATCCTAGGAGGAAGCTACGGGAATTTTTAGGACTTTCCCATAATGAAGTGTCTCGAGTGGCTGAAGACGATACTATTTCTTTGATTGACTTAGCCGAGAAGTTTATGAACCCGCATGACGTCCGGGTCAGACCAATTAACAGTCGTAGGGCTTTCTCCTTCTGTATGCTCCATGTTTATGCTTTCGAAGGTCATATGGACTTGCTGTCATGTATGGGCCATGTCCGACTCTTTACGGTGGTTGATCTGATGGAGACGGAGCATAGTCCGGCTTGGCTGATTACAAGAAAAATCATCCAGGGTTTGGATAATCGTAAAAGGGATTCATCGGTTCGTCTGACCAGGAGTACCCGTCTTCTGCAGGTATATCGCTTCAGATTTTTCTGATTTTTCCTTTTTTTTTCAAGAATTTCTTTTTTGATTTTTTTCGCGATTTTTCTGCTACAACGGGCACTCGATCGAGTCACCCCGGCACTCGATCGAGTAACCCCCCCCCCCCCCCACTCGATCGAGTGCCTTCATAAAAAACCTCATGTCCGGCTTCAGGAGTGTCACTCGAACAAGTGACTCCTAGGCACTCGATCGAGTGCCCTCAGGCGGAAGTCAATTTTGCCTTGAAAACTCATATTTTTTGCTTCTTTTTTCAGCTTTGGTTATTTGATGGGTTATCAGTCATAGATCCTCCCCTTGACGTGAATCGATACCGCCCCAACCAAGTAATGACGAGGAGACGGACCATTGACTTTTCTCGCCATAACACTCAGAAATATTAGGATGAAGTGCTGTCTTTCCATGGAGGCCCGTTAATCCGGTGGACGGTGCCGTGGTGACCCATTTATGTTCTGACTGGTCTGGAATCAAGAGATAGGGCGCGATATCAGGTGATCCTATCCTTTAGGCAGACAATTCATCTTTATCCCGATCGTATACTTACGCAACATGGTCGGACTCAGAGAATCCCGGAAATCAAGGCGGTTGTGAGTTCTACCCAGCTGACAGATGCGATGTGTGATACCTGGATGCAGCGGTGGTACACCCGGGCTACTTGGTCTTCTCCCAAGTCTCTCCACTCGATTTGGGTATCGGATTCTTATGTGAAATGGACGAAAGCGGATTCTGCTAAAGCCCGAGCTGCCCTGAAGGTTGACGAGGCTTTTGACCTGCTGCGACGAGAATAGGCTAAAGACAACCGAGGCTTCTTTGACGAGGGCGAGACTCCGGCTACATTGGTTAGACTGATGTCAAGTCAGAAAGGGAAGACTACGACTCAAGCTGAAGGGTCCAGTACTAAAAGTGCATGGGGGAAAGTGAGCCCCCAGACAGACCTGGAAAGGAGACTTGGCCAGAAACTGGCAGTTCAGGACCGACATGGTCCTCGAGACAGACTACTTGAGCACGTACGGGCTCGACTTGGACCAGTGACAATGGCAGAGGACCCGCTGTCGAAGAAACGGGTTCGAGCAAAGAAGGTTACTTTGGTGATTCGGGAACGCTCGCCCCCGCCCCGGCGACATCGGGCTCCACGTGATCCCAAGGACAAGGGAAAGGGGAAAATGCCCTAAATGCTAGTCTCCTTAATTTTATTATTTGAATAATACTATTATTTTTGTGGTGTGTGTTTTTTTTTTTTTTGTGTTTTTTTTTTTGTGATGTAATTTTGAAATTCCCGAGTTTATCGGGTTTTTTTAATAAAAGACATATTAGTGAAAACCGTTCCCGTCTTTTCGCTATTGCAGTGGTTGTACCCTTTTGATGGGTTGCCTACGTATCCACATTTAGCGGAATCAAACCAAATGTAGTTTGAACATAGATTTTTTGCAATTTTCGAAATACATCAAGACTAGTAGTTACCCCGAAACTACATTTTTGAGGGTTTAGCCTCATGTTGTACTTGCGCAATCGGGTGAAGAATTTCCTTAGGGCCGCAATGTGCCCGCCTCGATCTTTGGACTTGACGATCATGTCGTCCACATAAACCTCCACTTCCTTATGCATCATATCGTGTAATAAAGTTGTGGTGGTTCTTTGATAAGTGGCCCCGACGTTGATGAGACCAAACGGCATGACGGTGTAACAGTAAGTACCCCAAGGTGTGATGAAGGTCGTCTTACTCATATGTTCTTTTGCCATTTTGATTTGATTGTACCCGACATACCCGTCCATAAATAATAGGAGGGCATGATCGGCCGGTTATCCACCAGTATGTCGATGTGTGGTAACAGAAAATCGTCTTTTGGGCTGGCCCTATTAAGGTCCCGGAAGTCCACACATACCCGCACCTTACCGCCCTTTTTAGGTACCGGCACGATGTTCGCAACCCAGTCTTGATATTCAGACACTTGTATGAAGCCTGCTTTGAATTGCTTGTCGACTTCTTCTTTGACTTTGAGAGACCATTCGGGCCTCATTCTTCAGAGTTTCTGTTTTACCGGCTTGCACCCGTCTCTAATGGGTATACAGTGTTCAGCTATTTCCCGATCTATCCCCGGCATGTCCTTGTAGGACCATGCGAAGACATAAACCCAACTTAAGCATCTGGGGTTCTAAAGGGGTTCCTATGTTAATGGATTTGGTTTCCTCAATTACCGGATCTCGAGATTCCATTTGTTCGAGTTGCTCGATCAGATGCGGAGGCAGAGGTACCTGTTCGTCGGGCTTCTCAATGTCATTGCAAATAAAAATTTTGAAATTGAAAGAATTTGGAAATAAGACAAGTCGTAAACAGAACGGTTATCGTTATTATTGATAGTAAATTTTGAAAATAGCTCAAAGAGAGCGGCGATCTGATCGTTGGTCAATGGCGGGATAGGGAGTGCTCTCGGGACAGACTCCGAGACTCCAATGGGTGTGACTAAAGGAAGAGTGATTACAGACTCGATTCTAATACTGGACCCTCTAGACTGGGACTTAGACTCCGACTCTTGACTCTGACTCAGACTCGGACTCGGACTCGGTATCCGGCATATCTCCTTCATTGGTGGTTAGCTTGTAGACTCGACCCTGGCTGTCGGTCCACTTGATAGTCTTCCTCCAAGCCCTTTTTTCGGTGTCAACACCAACTTCAGAGATCAGCTTGGTTGGATCGAACCTGTTGCTGCGGAGGATCAGGTTCACTAACTCTTCCTTGAGGGTCGGGACAGCCTTGTCTTCCCCGAATAGGAGCCCCAGCATGAGCTCAGCATTGTCAGCACCCTCCTTTGACTCGGCTTAGACGAGGGAAAAGATGTCATCTGGGATGAAGTTGCATTCCCGAGCCAATTTGGCCTCGGGATAAGTGATGGTGGGATGATAGAGACCCACTTGAATAGCCCCAAATACTGGGGTGATGAAGTAATCAGTCAGTCTTGGGCTGTAAGGGCCCAAGCAGCTACCCTTGATGATGTTGCAGGCTTTCTGGATGCCGGCCCGGACCACTTTCCCCGGGGTTACAGCATACCCTAGACCGAATCGTGATTCTCTGTCGTTTAGGACCTCGATGATCTTCCTAGCTGGAAGATATGGCCTCGAAGTGGCCCTTGGTAGGTAGCCAAAGTTTTGTAGCATCAGATCGATGCTAGTGGTGAAATAGGGTCTAAAGAGATATTGCTCTTCGATCATTCCCACAAAATCGAATCCTCGTGGGTCGGCCTGGCCCGCCGTGTTGCAGCTTGCTACGGTTATGGAGGTGGCTTCGAGAGTGATGACACCATCTTGTAGAGGCATCTTGACCTTCCTGTGGAGAGTGGACGATACGGCTTTGACCGCATGGATCCATGGTCTCCCGAGTAGCAAATTGAAAGATGAGGTGACATCAATCACCTGAAATTCTAGCTCTTTTTCAATCGGGCCCGTTATAATGGTTAATTTAACGGCCCCAGCAACCGATTTTGGGCTTCCGTCAAAAGCCTAGATAGTTTGCGCCGTTGGGAGATAGTCGGCCTCGGTGATGTCGAGGGCCTTAGCAGTCCTTAGGGGAAGGACGTTTACAGTGGGCCTTCTTCCTTGGATTTGCCCTTGAGATGGGGCATGACGGTGGCTACCATTTCGGTAGGGGTAACCAGTGAGTCGACCTTGATTTGATCGAGAGCCTTAGTAAGCGCCTCCCAATGTACTTGAGAACTAACCAAGAACTGCCATATATGGTAAGATCAACCCGAGCCCTCTTCAGCTGTTTGACTAGAACCGTATCAGTGCTTGGCTCCTCGGGGGTTGGTTCCGTCCTGGTAGGCTCAGTGACAGTTTTCGGGGCAGAAGGGTCGGCGGTGACGAGGTGACTGCTGGCCAAGGCTTTGGATTTAGCCTTCCGGACTTCTTCAGGGGTGATAGGGACAGCTTCCCCTTTAGGTAGGTAAATGTCGTCTTCATCATCGAACCAAATCCCGTTAATTTGTGGGACGAAAGGAGAGATGAGATGAGAACAGTTGATTACGTCTCCGGTAAAGATGGCATGAGCACTGAACGGGTTTTCTTTGTTGCTCGGCTTGTCTCCGGGCAATGGTATCTTCTCGCTTTCGATTAGGTCCTGGATAAGGTACTTCAATTTCCATCATTTCTCAGTATCGTGCCCATTACCTCGGTGATATTGGCAATAGGCATGGATGTTGTAGCTTTTGGATCGTTTTTCAACCGGGACTTACGGAGTTGGGCCTATCTGCTGGATCAGACCCTTGGAAGATAGCCTTTGTAAGGCATAAGTATAGGTGGTCCCTATATCAGTGAATACCCGAGTTGGAGTATTTTTCTTGGATGAGGAATCTAGTAGATTAACCTCGTCGAAGATGCTGCGGGTTGCAGCTGCTGTTGCGGGCTTGCTGGCAGACGAGCTGGCCCCTTGATATCCTTTGGTAGATGTCTTAGTAAGGCTCTCCAACTTAAGTCGTCTTCAATTGTCGTACCCATTTCGGTTAAGGTAGCAAAATTGGGTATGACGGCGTACCGGAGATGGACCCGGTAAGAGGGAAGGAGATTCTTCACAAAGGCCTCCACTAACACCTTTTCATTGGGCTTATCGACCAACTTCACGCTTTCGGCCCTCCATCGTTGAAGGTATTTGGTGAAACCTTCCTTGGGCTCTTGTGCCATGACTTCTAGAGTACGCATTGTAGTCTGGATCTCAGTATTATCCGCGTAATTCCGAGCAAATTCTATTGCGACGTCGTCCCAAGTCTTGTATTTCTTGGAATCGAGCCTGTAATACCAGGCTTTTGGATGCTTCTCGAGGGAAGAAGCAAACAGGTGTTTGAATATGGTGGACTTCACTCCTTTGACCGCCATGAATTCCTTGAAGGCCCGGATGTGCAGTACCGGGTCTTCAGTCCCGTCGAACATTGGTAGGCCCGTCAGGTTGAGGTTAGCGGGCAATTCGTCAGTCAGGGGTGTGAATAGGCCCGGTCATTCTCGGTGTGGATGGTGTTGTTGGTCGACAAATGGACCTGTTCCTCCAGCTTTCGGACCGCGCTGACGAGTTCAGCTAGGGGTCCGTTGGTCTCGACCCCACCACCGGGAGTTCCTTGTTCCACGGCACTTACACGAGTAAGGATGGTTATCTGGTCTTCCCTCATTTTTGTCATTTGGGTCTCCATCTTAGCCAATGAGGCTGTTAACTGGTCTATGGATTCCTGCATTTTCTGGCGTCTAGTCACGGGTGGCCTGTCTGTAAGAATACCGCATAATCAGTAACTAACACAGATCCTGGAACAAAAGTACATCCCGAGCAAGGGAAAGACTGAAAAGGAAATGACTCGGAAAAGACACCTAGACGGGTGACTTGTGAAAGGTGGACCTTCCTTAGGATTCGGCGGGTGGGCCGAGTCCTGTTCGGAGGAAGGTCCACGTGAGACATCCCCAGACTTTGGACACGATTGTCTAGACGAGCCCTCCTTTGTAGGAGTATGTCCTACGTGGGTGAGCCATGCCTTAGTAAAATAAGGCGGACTGGGATAGGGGGGAAACCCGTGATGTAAGATCGACGAAGTTTCGACGCTAGAGACTCTCGACGACTTATGACAAGACCCCACACTGCTAAATACGGGAAGTTCTAAGAAGAGGATGGTTTTGAAAAGGGATTTTTTTTTTAGAAAATCCGTAAAACTCGGTGGATAGCCCGATTTTTTCGAAAATCGGAAAAGTATATCGGGCTGAGACTTTGAAGTTTTAAAAATGAGTTTTGGAATGGGGAATAGGCTATTTTGAGTAAAATCATGTCCTAAATTCGTTATACTTCTCGGGTTTTAAAATTGGATATCTTGAAATAAAAAGATGTACTTTTTTGAAAAATGACGGTTTTTGAAAAACGTCTTTAGAAACCAAGTAGCATATAGTCACGCAAGCATAGTAACGACACCATGTATGCTCTACACTAAGTCTCGGTCAGTCTAGATGGGTCTATACCAGTGCACATAGCCTTTCTGTGAAACGGGACGGACTTCCTAAGTCAAGTTGAGCTTAGAACATGCCGCGAAACCCATACGAATTAGCTATGAACACCTTTGACATATCTAATTTGGATTACATCAACAGTATAGTGGGACGTCGATCGCCAGTACCGGCCCGGGAAAAATAGGGTTATGCATTAACCGTAAAACTAAAACGCGCATTGTACTAGTCAAACGATTTCTATTCGAGTCTCACCCTGAGGATGTCGACAGTAAGTCACGCATCAGTTAATCCCCAGCGGAGTCGCTAAATTGTGGACATGACATAGGTCCACCCCGACGCGGCCACGCGCGGGTTTGGGGAGGCGAATGAATCTCCATATAAGATGGGTCGAATTGAAATTTAAATCGAAGTGGAGTCGCCACCAAACTTTGTGGGAGTTTGAGCCCGTTCGAACCCACTCTATATCTTAGTGGGCCGTGCACAAAGTACGGCCCATTCGGATGTCAAAGTTTATTGGGTTCGTCCCTTTGCATTTGATACCGATATCGACATTATCGGGTACCGTGTATTGAATGACTCTCGTGCGCCAACGATTTTGGACATCCGGAAACCGAGGTTCTGAGTAAGGGGTGAGGGTACGTATTGGGAAGTTCACAAAGAACACCCAACCCCGCCCGCACATTAGCGGCCTCTACTAAGATATCGTTTGATTTTGAAATACGCGCGTTAGTGATACGATGAATGATATGCAAATATTG
Source organism: Agrostemma githago (assembly GCA_958450325.1). Classification (NCBI taxonomy): domain Eukaryota; kingdom Viridiplantae; phylum Streptophyta; class Magnoliopsida; order Caryophyllales; family Caryophyllaceae; genus Agrostemma; species Agrostemma githago. The sequence continues at coordinate 49,419,746 of OY288259.1, read as the reverse complement.
TTTTGCCTAAACATGCGAATATATGAAGAATAAGTTGCTATGTCGATTTAATGCATCTAAAATTAACGTCAAAGTTGTTTTAGCATGCGAGGTTCGTTTTAGTACAATAAAACAAACAACGAAAATAAATCGCTAAAAACATGAAAAACAAGTTAGTAACGGTTTGTAAATTGAATAGACGATATGAATGTAATGCAATGCATGATTTTCAAAAGTTGAATCATGTGATAGACTTGACACGTGTTGACAAAAGTCATAAAAATATTTTATCGAGACTCGAAAGATGCTAAAAGACTCGTTGTTTTGCAACATCAGGAGCCACTCAATCGAGTCATTGAGGGACTCGATCGAGTGGTCTCGAAAAAAGTTTCTGCCTCGGTTTTTTTGGGGTGCCACTCGATCGAGTGGGCTAGGCACTCGATCGAGTGCTCCCTGTACAGACTGTTGTCCGATTTGTTTTGCTCTCTGTGGACATGACATAGGTCCACCCCGATGCGGCCACGCGCGGGTTTGGGTAGGCGAATGAATCTCCATATGAGAAGGATCGAATTGAAATTTAGGTCTATGTGGAGTCGCCACCGAATTTTGTTGTTATTCGTAACCATTCGAGCCCACTCTATGTCGTAGTGGGTCGTATACAAAATACGGCCCATTTCCGATGTCAGAGTTTATTGGGCTCGTCCCTTTGCATTTGATACCAATACCGACGTTATCGGATATTGGGTATTGAATGACTCTCGTTCGCCAATGGTTTCGGGCATCCGGAAACCGAGGTTCTGAGTAAGGGGTGAGGGTACATGTTGGGAAGCCCACAAAGGACACCCAACCCCGCCCGCACATTAGCGGCCTCTACTAAGAATTCGAATGACTTTCCAATACGCGCGTTAGTAAAACGGGAAAATGATATGCAAAGATTTATTTTCCCTAAACATGTGAATGGAATTGAAACGGGTTTCTAAGTCGATTTAATGCAACTAAAATTAACGTCGAAGTTGTATTTTAGCATGCGGGTTCATTTAGTACAATAAACGAACGATAATTAAATTGGCAAAAGAAATAACAAACGCGTTAGTAAACGATGTAATGATATAACGAATAATAACGGTTTATGTAAATATGAGATGAGATGAAAAGGTGCAAATATGAGATGCATGGTTTGAAAAGATAGTAATACACATGATTGATTAAACACGTGTTGACCTAAATCGCAAATTACTACCGGGTTCTGAAAATAGAATAATGTACGATTTATTGTGTTAATCGTTATGGGTCACTCGATCGAGTGGTTGATGGACTCGATCGAGTGGACATGTAAAAGACGATTCTGCTTTGCGTTATGGACCATACTCGGCCGAGTCATTGACCGACTCGGTCGAGTACATGGCCACTCGACCGAGTCACTGTGAGACTCGATCGAGTGGGGGTCGTAATTAACATTCTGACTCGATTTTAGGGTGTCACTCAATCAAGTGGCTAAAGCACTCGGTCGAGTGGCACCTGTACGAACTTGGTTCGTTTGCAATTTAATTGTTGATTTTGAAATTGCTTTTGATTTTTGATAATTCGACGGTTTTACCGAATCGGACATAAATATTGCACAATTTATGTTCGACTTGGTTTTTTATAAATCGCGAATTTTGTTGAACCGAATATAAATATTGTTGAATTTATACCCGATTCTAAATTTGGAGTACTCGTTGTATCCCATATTTGATTATTTGAATCGATATAGGATATTAGAGTGAAATAGAAAAAATAAATTAATTTTAGTCGCTTTAAATTAATTATCGTGATATGAACAAATCACGTTAATTAATTCATGTGACTTGATTGTTAGATTCGATATCCAATTATGGAATTGGTACCGAATCTAAAATCGACGCTTTACTTGAATAAAAAAGGACTTGATTCCCTCGACTTCTCCGACATCGAAATAAATCCCTAGGGATTGTGATGTCGGATCCGTGTCAACGGGTTTCGACCCTTATTAAAATTGATTTTAAAAAATTGATGAGTGCAAGATAAATGATGATGAATACAAAAAATAAAATAAAAAACGAATTATTGTTTAAGTTAACTTATTTCAATAATCAAACGATCGGGGTGATGGGATAAGCGACCGACGACGCGTGTGCAGTACACTTGTATATGCGGTTTTCCTTATCCCACCATCACTCACGTTCGACACAAATCCATAAGTATTTTAATGTTTTGATGTTAATAGTATTATCGATATTATGACGCGACAAACAAAATAATAAAAAAGACGAAAAAAACGCGAAAAGGAGGACGAAGATGACGAAGAGAGAAAGGGAAGAAAATAGAGGGTTTTGACACCCTCAACCTACATGTTCTTGTCTCGGTGCGGACTCGTAACCGTGGCTTTAATACAAGAGTCTTCGAGGTTTTATGTAGGTTAAGTTGTGGTGGCTCGGGATTGATTCCTAAAACTAGGTTTAGGGTTTGAATTTGATCTTGATTAGGGTTGAACTTGATGTTGATTAGGGTTTGAATTTGATCTTGATTAGGGTTTCGAAAGTGTGTGTAAAAGTTGTGTAAAAAGGTTGTGTGTGTAGAAGTGATTAGGGTTGTAAAAAGTTGTTTTTGTGTGTTGCATGGGGTTGCTTATATAGGCAAAGCTAGGGCACTTTGGTGTCTAGGGTTTTGTGCCTTGACGGACTAGATTTGATGGCCCGTTTGGAGGTGGACCGTGGGTGAGCTACTCGGAAACGGCTTTGACCGGGTTTTAATCCGGTCGCTAATAGTCGGTTTTATTTCCGATGTCGATTTTGACCCAAATTAGTCTTGTTTGACTCGGAATGATCCACTGGGCCTGGATCCGAGGTCCGTTTGGTGAGATTTGTACTCCGTAAGTGTGTTAGCCAACGATTAATGGATTTGAGCCCGTATCCGAGCGCATAGAAACACGTTAGCGTCCGATCATCATCGGGTGTTTTTTGGAAACTGCCATAGACACCTGGCAGTCAAAATGCGGGTGTCTACAGAGCCCCCACTTTGACTGAGGCTTGGACAGGGCGAAAGTCAGAGTAGCTACCAAGTCCGTTAAGACCTGGTAGACTTCCGGTCGGGTCGTTTATAGTCCATTAGACTCGCGTGAAGGGCTCGCCAGCCATAAGGCAGAAATCATACCTGCGCTGGATGATCGTACTCCGTGGGGAATTTGGGCTTGTCGCGTAAGCCCTGGGTGTGCCTGTGTGTTGGCCCATCTCGTGATAATCGCGGAAAATGCCGCTGGGGAGATTTGATGACTTGCATGTCCCTGTTTGAGTCGTACCTGTATAAGTCACATAGAAATGTATGCAACACGTAGGTAGTAAAATGACTCGTGCTGGGGAAAATGATTCTTGAAGTTTTTAAATTTTGAATTTGAAATCCTGAAAGCAATCACGAGCTAGGTTTTCAAAATGGAAAGGGGTAGAAAAGAAATTCGCAGTTTAAATAGACTGAAATCTGACCTTGTCGAAAAAAGATCTTTTTTCAAATGGTTAAACTTTGCAAATTTCAAAGTGGAATCTGAAGAGAGGGACCTAATGACAGACTCGACTCTGGATACGACAGGACGAGTTGACCGACACGGACTGGACTCTCTAGGGGTTGGACCGTGACTCGGTGTGGACCGCCTAACAAGACTCTTAAGTTGCGCTATCCCGTAGTCTAGGCGAGTGGCAACACAGTCGTACATCGAAATGGGATAGATATGCTACGGGAGATTGCAGTAGCCTGTAATGAGACTGTTTTAGTCTGGTGCCCTTCCGAATTTCTGATTTTAGGGTACATTTCCAAAGTGGGTATTGCCTCGAGTCCTGACAGATTCTTGTCTTCGACTGAGCCGAGTACTAGGACACACTATAGGAAGGAGGCTAGAGTTTGAAAGTATTTGGATTATGTGAGTGGAAGGAGAACTTCTGTCTAATAGAAGCCCCCAGGACGACAAAGCTAGCTACTTTTTTGAATGTGTGTCAATGTGGGTGGTTGTGCCTCTGTTGAAAGGCTGCCTACGTATTCACGTGTGGTAAAATCAAACCAAGCCGTAGTTCAGTGGATTGAGAGATATATTATGGTGCCTAAGCTAATAGGACTTTGTGTGTAACTAGCCATAGCGATGGTGTAGGCTAGGTGCATTCCCAGTGATGTCTTGATCAAAGGGCTTGAATGATTAGGATATTAATCCTGTGACTGTGAGCGTTCTCCGGGGTAGCCCCCAGAGATGGTGTGAACTATTTGGGCATGTTCTATGCCGACTGCAAGTTGAGTTCCCGTGTTCGGGGTTGGTAACTGGTTTGGATGTGAAGAATTGGGATGGGATTTTAACGAGTTTTGCTCTCGGGGATTTTAACGAGTTTTGCTCTCGGGGATTTTAACGAGTTTTACTCTCGGGGATTTTAACGATTTTTGCTCTCGGGATTTTAACGAGTTTTGTTCTCGGGATTTGATGTATTTGGGAATGTGGTGCTAGGAAGTAAATGGCCTTGATGACTCGAAATCTGGAGCTCGGTTCTGTGGAGCTAAGGCTTCAAGAGCCGGTTTGATAATGAAGTAAATGGCCTTGATAACTTGAAATCTGGAGCTCGGTTCTGTGGAGCTAAAGCTTCGAGAGCCGGTTTGATAATGAAGTAAATGGCCTTGACGACTCGAAATCTGGAGCTCGGTTCTGTGGAGCTAAAGCTTCGAGAGCCGGTTTGATAATGAAGTAAATGGCCTTGACGACTCGAAATATGGAGCTCGGTTCTGTGGAGCTAAGGCTTCGAGAGCCGGTTTGATAATGCGGGATCTGGTTTCGATGTCTGGCCCTAATTGTTAGGGGTATCCTATGGAGCTTGAATCCTCAGAATTCCGGGCTGTCTCTGGCCTGGGTCTCTGGAAGGTCTTGAGGGTTGTAATGTGGGAAGGCTGAGTGTGGTGTTAGCTGACCAGCTTGATTGTCACTCCCCTATTGGACGGCATGGATAATTTTGAATTTGACCGTACCCCGATCAAAGGATTTTCACTTGAGTATTTGATTTTTGATTGACCTCGCGATCATGGGTTTTGATAATTTTGACCGTACCCTGGTCGTGGGGCTTTCACTTGAATTGATCGTTGACCACGGTCATGGGTATTCTGAATTTTTTGATGATGGCCTGCTTTTTTGTTTTGGCCTTTTGCTTCTTTTTTTTTCATGGACTTTCGATTTTTTTGTGTCCAATTTTCTTTTTTTTTTGATGGCCTTCTTTTTGCTTTGGCCCCCTTTTTTGTTCTTTTTTCTTTTTTTTTGACTTTTGATTTTTTTTTTTTTTTTTGTCCGGTCAGACTAACACCTAAGGTAGGGATTGGTCAGTCTTATTGGAGGGGTGTTTTATTGTGGGAAATGGGCTTCCCTCCCGTCTTGAACCCAAACTAGGGGATTACCTAGATTTGTCATAGGATTCGATACCGCTCCTGCTAGGGGTAGTTATGTGGTTTTTCTATACCAGACACGGAATAGGTAAAAGGAAAACACGGGCTTGGTTTCCTGCAGTCATTATAGATGTGCCAATAATAGTCACGTGCATGTGCTCACAGTGTATGATGGTGTTCATCATGTTCTCGGAAACACGTAAGGAAAGTATATATGAGAAACAATATTGAAAGCTGATTTTATTGAATTTTGAAAAAGAGGACAGAATACAACTGACTCTGACTCTGTCTTTGACTTTGACTTTGGAATAGAACATCCTAGACTCAGACTTAGACTCGGACTTAAATAAAATCCGGACTCTTGGGTGCATGAGAGGTAGATTGGATGCTTCGGTCATCGGGCCCTGTGTAGTCCACGAGGGGCTTTGCAAGTGACAGTGTTTCCAAAACGGGAGTCTTCCCGGCATCGAGGAAGTCTTGAATGAGGTGTTTCAGCTTCCAGCATTGTTCTGTATCGTGTCTCCTCCCTCTGTGGAATTTGCAGTAATGCTCGGCGTTCCATGCTTTGGAACGTTTCTCCACAGGTGGGTCGGCTGTTGGGCCTATAGGTAGCACTAGGCCCTTCGGAACCAACCTCTGGAAAGCGACGATGTAGGACATATCCAAGTAGGTAAATGTCCTTTCCTTTGACTGGTTCTTGATTTTTGGAGAGGTGACTTGAGGGTTACCTCTCACGGCCTTGCCATCTTGAGGGTATCGGCCAGTTTCGTAAGATTGTTCACCCTTCAAATGGCTCGGTTGGGTGATCGCCTGCTTGCCCGCTCTAGCTGTGTTAGACGAGATCGGGTTCTTGCAAGGTCTTCTTCAATGATGGTTACCCTGGAACTTAGGTTATCTAGGGCAGTATTGATTTTCGAGAAGATGTTGTTAATGGAGCAAGATAGCATAAGCATACTCCCCTGGATATCCCTTTTCTTGACGGCGTGGGATTTGTTGTGGTTTGGTAGTGTCTCGTTCATAGGGTCCCTGATCGGAAGAAACGACGGGTGTTAGAACTCGCCTAAACTCGGCTTTGCGCAAGAGAGAGAGTCAAACTAGACACGGCCCGGGTTGACGAGTCGACAAAGACTCTCGGATCGGGATACTTGAATGTTGACCTAGACGAGGTAACGACCGCAAATTAGACTCGAGCTGCAGAAGGGTGAGTCCGAAAATGGGGCGACCATGTTTGACCTGGGTTAGACCCTCCTAAGACGAGTGTGTAGGGTGCGATTCTCAGAATGATTGTGATTAATCACTCCGTCGGAGAATAGCCCCCAAGTGAGACTAAGGACTTAGATGGTGTGACACCTAAGTGACTCGAAAGTGGAGTACGTGAGACACGTGCAAGACATGACCCTTAGGGCAACCGTGATTGATTGCCATGTTAAGGGGTAGCCCCCAAGTGGGATCGATAATTTTGTTAAGACTCGAGTGTGGGACGAGTGACCCTTAGACATAAGGACCGTGAACCTTTTGTTATAGGGCTATACCTTGTAAAAGGTTGACTCGGAAAAGACACCTAGACGGGTGACTTGTGAAAGGTGGGCCTTCCTTAGGATTTGGCTATGTGGGCCGAGTCCCGTCCGAAGGAAGGTCCACGTGAGACATCCCCAAACTTTTAGACTCGATTGTGTTGACGGGCCCTCCTTTGTAGGAGTATGTCCTACGTAGGTGGGCCTTGCCTTAGTCTAATAAGGCGGACTGGGAAAGGGAAGAAACTCGTGATGTAAGATCGACAGAGTTTCGACGCTACGAAACTTGACAACTTAAGACACGACCCGACACTGCTAAATACGGGAAGTCCTAGAAGAGGAAGGTTTTGAAAATTGATGGTTTTTTGAAAAGGGACCGAGTGGACTCGGTGAATGACCCAAATTTCCGAAAAAAAGACGAAAAGTCATTGGGCCACGGGTTTTGAAAGTTCGAGTTTTGATTTGGGCAGCATACCGGCTAGAAAATGGGCTATTTTGAGTAAAATCATAAGTCCTAAATTCGGTATGTGTCCCGGGTTTTGAAATCGAATAGTTTGAAAAGGATGCAATTTTGAAAAATTGATGGTTTTTTGAAAACGACTCGGAAACCAAGTAGCACGTAGTTACACAAGCATTATAACGACGCCATGTATGCTCTATACTAAGTATCGGTCGGTCTATAAGGGGTCTATACCAGTGTACATAGTCTAGACGTTGATCGGGACGGACTTCCTAAGTCGAGTTGATCTTAGAACATGCCGCGAAACCCACTCGAATCGACTATGGACACCTTTTGACATATCCATATTGGAGTACATCAACGGTATAGTGACGTCGGTCGCGAGTACCGGCCCGGGAAAATATGGGTTATGCATGAACCGTAGAACTAAAATGTGTATTGTATTTGTCAAACGATTTCTATTCGAGTCTCACCCTAAGGATGCCGATGGTAAGTCACGCATCAGTTAATCCCCAGCGGAATCGCCAAATTGTGGACATGACATAGGTCCACCCCGACGCGGCCACCCGCGGGTTTGGGTAGGCGAATGAATCTCCATATGACAAGGATCGAATTGAAATTTAGGTCTATGTGGAGTCGCCACCGAATTTTGTGGTTATTCGGAACCATTCGAGCCCACTCTATGTCGTAGTGGGCCGTATACAAAATACGGCCCATTTCCGATGTCAGAGTTTATTGGACTCGTCCCTTTGCATTTGATACCAATACCGACGTTATCGGATATTGGTATTGAATGACTCTCGTTCGCCAACGGTTTCGGGCATCCGGAAACCGAGGTTCTGAGTAAGGGGTGAGGGTACGTGTTGGGAAGCCCACAAAGGACACCCAACCCCGCCCGCACATTAGCGGCCTCTACTAAGAATTCGAATGACTTTCCAATACGCGCGTTAGTAAAACGGGAAAATGATATCCAAAGATTTATTTTCCCTAAACATGTGAATGGAATTGAAACGGGTTTCTAAGTCGATTTAATGCAACTAAAATTAACGTCGAAGTTGTATTTTAGCATGCGGGTTCATTTAGTACAATAAACGAACGATAATTAAATTGGCAAAAGAAATAACAAACGCGTTAGTAAACGATGTAATGATATAACGAATAATAACGGTTTATGTAAATATGAGATGAGATGAAAAGGTGCAAATATGAGATGCATGGTTTGAAAAGATAGTAATACACATGATTGATTAAACACGTGTTGACCTAAATCGCAAATTACTACCGGGTTCTGAAAATAGAATAATGTACGATTTATTGTGTTAATCGTTATGGGTCACTCGATCGAGTGGTTGATGGACTCGATCGAGTGGACCTGTAAAAGACGATTCTGCTTTGCGTTATGGACCATACTCGACCGAGTCATTGACCGACTCGGTCGAGTACATGGCCACTCGACCGAGTCACTGTGAGACTCGATCGAGTGGGGGTCGTAATTAACATTCTGACTCGATTTTAGGGTGTCACTCAATCGAGTGGCTAAAGCACTCGGTCGAGTGGCACCTGTACGAACTTGGTTCGTTTGCAATTTAATTGTTGTATTTGAAATTGCTTTTGATTTTTGATAATTCGACGGTTTTACCGAATCGGACATAAATATTGCACAATTTATGTTCGACTTGGTTTTTTATAAATCGCGAATTTTGTTGAACCGAATATAAATATTGTTGAATTTATACCCGATTCTAAATTTGGAGTACTCGTTGTATCCCATATTCGATTATTTGAATCGATATAGGATATTAGAGTGAAATAGAAAAAATAAATTAATTTTAGTCGCTTTAAATTAATTATCGTGATATGAACAAATCACGTTAATTAATTCATGTGACTTGATTGTTAGATTCGATATCCAATTATGGAATTGGTACCGAATCTAAAATCGACGCTTTACTTGAATAAAAAAGGACTTGATTCCCTCGACTTCTCCGACATCGAAATAAATCCCTAGGGATTGTGATGTCGGATCCGTGTCAACGGGTTTCGACCCTTATTAAAATTGATTTTAAAAAATTGATGAGTGCAAGATAAATGATGATGAATACAAAAAATAAAAAAAACGAATTATTGTTTAAGTTAACTTATTTCAATAATCAAACGATCGGGGTGATGGGATAAGCGACCGACGACGCGTGTGCAGTACACTTGTATATGCGGTTTTCCTTATCCCACCATCACTCACGTTCGACACAAATCCATTCGTATTTTAATGTTTTGATGTTAATAGTATTATCGATATTATGACGCGACAAACAAAATAATAAAAAAGACGAAAAAAACGCGAAAAAAGAGGACGAAGATGACGAAGAGAGAAAGGGAAGAAAATAGAGGGTTTTGACACCCTCAACCTACATGTTCTTGTCTCGGTGCGGACTCGTAACCGTGGCTTTAACACAAGAGTCTTCGAGGTTTTATGTAGGTTAAGTTGTGGTGGCTCGGGATTGATTCCTAAAACTAGGTTTAGGGTTTGAATTTGATCTTGATTAGGGTTGAACTTGATGTTGATTAGGGTTTGAATTTGATCTTGATTAGGGTTTCGAAAGTGTGTGTAAAAGTTGTGTAAAAAGGTTGTGTGTGTAGAAGTGATTATGGTTGTAAAAAGTTGTTTTTGGGTGTTGCATGGGGTTGCTTATATAGGTAAAGCTAGGGCACTTTGGTGTCTAGGGTTTTGTGCCTTGACGGACTTGATTTGATGGCCCGTTTGGAGGTGGACCGTGGGTGAGCTACTCGGAAACGGCTTTGACCGGGTTTTAGTCCGGTCGCTAATAGTCGGTTTTATTTCCGGTGTCGATTTTGACCCAAATTAGTCTTGTTTGACTCGGAATGATCCACTGGGCCTGGATCCGAGGTCCATTTGGTGAGATTTGTACTCCGTAAGTGTGTTAGCCAACGATTAATGGATTTGAGCCCGTATCCGAGCGCATAGAAACACGTTAGCGTCCGATCATCATCGGGTGTTTTTTGGAAACTGCCGTAGGCACCTGGCAGTCAAAATGCGGGTGTCTACACTCTCGAAATTGGTTTTTGAAAAATTGATAATTTCGTTAAGTCGCGTAAATATATAATACGATTAATACTCGACTTAAATTTTCGATACTTGTTATATTCGTCACTTGATTATGGAATCAATATCGAATATTCGGAGCAACTTTTTAGAAAAGATGTTTTGTAAATCGTTTTGAAAATCGAACTAAAAACAATATGAACTCTCTCCGCATCGAAATCGTCGTATTTTGTTTTTAGGACTATGTGACAATTATCTTAGCATCAACGAGATTACTTTGATTCTTGTAGATACGATATTCGACTATAGAGTCGATATCATATTTTAAGAATGACCGTTTTATATGAAAATTAGATAGTTGCGATAATATTGATATTAGAAACGAGAAAACGAGAAGGAATAAAAAACGTGACGACGACTCGAGGACGACGGACCGACGATGCAAAAACGAGAGAGAGAAAGAGAGAAAGGAGAAGTCGGGATTTGAATTTACACCCTCAACCTACATGCTTTGTAGTCTCGGAACGGGGCTCGTCGGGATGTGGCTTAGGCACGGGAGCGTCGAGATGATGCAGGTGAGTTATGGTGGTTTAGGCGTGTAAGGTTTTCAGGTTAGAGGTGGCTGGAATTCCGAGGTAGAGACGGCGTGATCTCGGGTGTCTCGGATTATATGTGTGCTTGATGTTTGTATCGATGTGTCGGGGTTTTGTAAATTATAGATGTTGTAATTTTGATTTATTTGTGTGTGTGCAAGGGAGTCTATTTATAGGAGAGCTTCCCGACCTTGACTAGGAGAAGTTGCTTTGCTTGGGTGAGAAGAAACACCGCTTTGGATAGGGAAAGCACGCAATTTGAGTGGAAACAGGATTCGGTCTTTTGGGTGGAAGGGAATCCTCCTCCGGCTGGAAAAGAGGTCACTCGATCGAGTGGTGCATGCCACTTGATCGAGTGCCCAGTCTAAAGCCGGTTCTTTGCGTTTTCGTGAGCCTACTCGACCGAGTAGACCCATCCACTCGATCGAGTGGGTCCAGTTCGGGTAAGAGGCTCCTTTTATAGATCAAACTCTATGTCGGACGGATTTGTTTATTATTTTTTGTGGCTGATTTTTGTAGTAATGGACTTCAAGTCGGATTTCCGATGTGACGCAGTCACGCAGCAGATATTTACGCCTCGGAAACGTCCTTGACCGGGGTTTGACTCGGTCACTAAAAGACGGTTTTGCCCTTGGTGCCGATTTTGACCCAAATTAGTCTCATTTGACTAGAAATGACCCACTGGGCATGGATTTGAGGTCGGTTTTGTGAGATTTGTACTCCTTAAAAAGTCCAAGCCAAATGCCAATGATTTCGAGCCCATATTCGAGTATGTTAAAGCATGCTTGCGTCCGATCATTATCGGGTGTTCTTTGGAAACTACTATAGACACCTCACAGCCAAATGTGGGTGTCTACAAAACCGTCGGGGAAACTTTGCCCGATGAGAATTTCACCGGGTGAAACTTCACCCGGCGAAAAAAAAATTTGCAGAATGGAATTTCACGAAGAAAACTCGTCGGGTGAAACTTCACCCGATGGTGCATGACCGGGTGAAACTTCACCCGATGGTGCATGACCGGGTGAAACTTCACCCGACGACATAGACCGGATCACCTTTTCACCTTTCACTCACTTCAAATTCAATTTCCTTTTTCCCAAATATCCTACATAACTTTCCCTCCAAAACACAAACACCAAAAATTTACAATCTACCTTTCAAACTTTCCTTTCCCTCCTCAAACACTTTTATATATATCACCTTCACCTCAATTTCCTTTTCACCTCATCACTCCTTATATCATTAACTCATCACCTTCCATTACCCAACCACATTCATACCTCCATTTCATCCTACCTTGGTGATTATTTTCGGGTTTTAAAGACGTGAAGCAAAGCATTTCGGTACAATCTTGCAAATCTCATCATGGAAATAAGGTCAAGACGAGCCCTACGGAAACAAGGTATGCCTTCAACTTCTAAATATTCTAAGTCTACTAATCTACCTTGTCTTAATACCTCGTTATCTCGTACCTTCTCTGAAAAGATCTTTCAGAGTACTAGATGACCTTGTCCACGCACAATGACCAATTTGGGTATTGTCGACGATATTAAAGAGTTATCGTCACGAGCTGGAACTAGTGAACTCCTTATACACAATGCCCCACCTTAGATTGTGGAGGTCCTTTGACGGTTATAGCAAACAAATTGGGATACTCAACCGACCACCTCATCCCGCTAGAAGATTCCATTTGGCTTTACGAGACCTATTTCCCCACTTGGATTTTTCAAGTACCCCATCCGCACCTCGTCAATATTAGCCATGGATGAGCCTTAATCGTCCCCAACACACACCGAACCACCATCCTCGTTCACCATAATTAGGACTTACCTTTAGGACCCGGTGAATTTCGACTGATAAAGACTGAGTTGGGAGGAAGGGGGTTTGGGAGTACGCGCATTATACATTGCCCGAGGGTCGTACGATCTACGACCTTTGTGAGATTGAGCCAGACTATGCCCTCTCGCTTAGTGACTATCCGGAGGAGTTTTCTTCCGATGCGTCTTTCGAGGGTATATTGTACTACTTTGAGTCTCCCAATACTTCGTTCGCGTCTGATGACTATTCGTACAAGACCCTCTCCCTATGTCGGTAGGTGGTGTTGTGGGTATTTGTGCGAGTTGGGTAGGTGAGTCTATAAGAGTCTATAATTGCATGTACTTGGGTTGTTTCCGGTTCCTGTTTCTATTATCCCGTTGTCATTGTGTTGATTATTCAATTATAACAAATTTTTGCAAGTTGTCCCATCGATTGTTGTGGCCGACGCGGCCTTGGTAGTTCTCCCGGTCTTTAGGCGATGTGATTACGCCATTCACCAATTTGAAAAATCCAAATCCTTTCATCCTTCTCTAATTTTTCTAATTTTTTCGAAATCCGGGCTAGGTGACGTGATTACACCTATGCCCATTTTTCACCCTTTCTTTTAATTTCTTTTCTTTTATTTTACCTTCATTTTTTTAGTCACTTGTTAGGGTCTAGGTGACGTGATTACACCTAGGCCCGCCACCCTTTTATCGCTTTCTTTTTGTTTATTTTCTTTCTCCAAAAATTTCAAAAAATCCCAAAAACATTTGAAAAATTATAATAATCAAAAAAGATTTTTCTTATTTTTTCTTTTCCGTCTTTTTCAATCTTCCCCTACTTGTCCATTGAGGACAGTGTACAGTTTTAGTGTGGGGGGATCTACTATCTTTTATTTTTTTTAAAAATCTTTCCAAACACTATAAAAATTTGAAAAAAATTTAAAACCAAAAATATTTTTCTTTCCTCTTTTCTTTTCTTTTCTGGTTTTCGTTATGTTTTCGTGTCCTTTGTATAGTCTTGTTCTCCACTCTTACAGGATAACCACCACCTCGATAGCACAAGTTGAAGAGATTATGGAAGCAACCCGCTAGATAACTCTTTTCCTCTTCGCTTTCTTCTCTACTCTTGTAGAGGAGTTAGGTTGTTGCTATTGGGAGGCTCTCGAGGATTTGAGCATTTTTGGTGTTGTGGTTGATTTTGTGCTTAATGCTGATGGAGTACGGAGTGCATGACTTTACTTGTGTTTTCTTTTATCTGTCTTTTTCTTTTTCTTGTGTTCTTTTTGCTTTTGTATAGTGTGTCTAGAACTAAATGTTTTCGAAAACCCGATTACGAACTTATTACAAGAGCTTACATTCCATTATAGATAACACATTGTAGATTTTGGATCTTAATCTAGTAGAATGACTCTAAATCAATGAACTTGTTGATCTTTTAGCTTGAATGTAATGCCCTAGAAAATCCAACGCAATACAGTGGCGGAAACACTGTAGAGTGGGATTAAAACACACTGACAAATTATGTCTTATTAAAAGAAATGGTAAGTCAATACAAATGACTCTTTTTACAAAAGAGCTAAAAGTAAAATCTCCAAACGGGTTTATACAAATCCATAAATTACAAGAATGAAAAAAGAGTAGGATCCACGCTACTCGCTAACTCACACCCAAAACCCATCAGCAAATACCTGTCATGTTATAAACATAACAGCCACGTCCGTGGGGAGTTACTCGGACGTTCTCCCAGCCATATTATACCATATGGAAAAATAATAATATTACTATATCAAAATAATTAAAATGGAAAACATTAAATGATATAATAAAAATAAGCTTTCGGAGAAAACTTAAAATATTGGAACAAAAAAATCAGAACAAGTTTTCAGAAGAAAACTTCAAATATTTGCCAACCTGCAAACCAAAATGTATCGATAATAATAAAAATATTCAAAATGGCGTTATGGATAGGATTAGTGATGAAGGCTAGACTTTCACTAGGAAAATACTAAAAACTAGCATCGAGAATTTAGTTCAAACAAATCGAACTTCGATCTCTAACTATGCTACTCAACCATAATAGGACGACGACTTATAAATATGTGGCCCTAGTTTAAGATAATATGCACACTCCTCCCGAGCACCATAAATACTCAGTTCAATCCGACGGCGTCTTACACTGCGAGGCACGAGTTTAAGGTCAAAATGTACACACACTCCCGAATACCATATATGCTCGGTTCAACAACAACTATGCCCCATAAAGACACACCAGCCTTATAGTTGATGACAAAAACGTAAACCCCAAAATATATTACTCTAACTTCACACTTGTCCTTATTCCATAACTTCAAAACAAGTCATTATCGATATTGGGGATAAATAATCATTATAATAATATGAAGATAAAATGAATAAACATTTTATATTAAAAGGGAAAACTTTCTGTAATTAGAAATTTACTATTTTTATAAACTTACTTAAAATATAATTTTTTTATAGAAAATACGTAAGTTATTAAAATAAGTGAAACGTATAAAAATAGCATTTCAAACGAAATTAACATTTTATTATTATTGTTGTTAACTTTAATATATTTCTAAATTAGTTACTCAAAATATAAATAAAATATAATAAGTCAATATATAGTATTTTATAAATAATTAGGAAATTGAGTTAAAACTATAAATTTTAGAAAAAAAATGTTTTAAGAGAAACGATATCAAATTTAATTGAGTCAACGAGTTTTATAAATTAAACGAGATTTTATAAAGCTTTCAAATTAGTTTTAACAAATACATTTTATCAATAAATAATAATGATTTTACTAAAAATAATCAATCGTGGACAAATGAGAAATTATTAGGGAAAATAGTCACAACTAAAAATGTACTCCCTCCGAGTTCCTATTATTGTCCCAAAGGGATTTGGGGTGGAAAATAAGGAAGGGAAATGAGTGGTAAAAAAAGAAGAAGGAAGAGAGAGAAATGGAAGAATAATTGTAAACCACACATTGATGGGCTAAAAAGAAAAGTGAGAAAAAAATCAAAATCAGCCCAAAAAGGAAAGTGGGATAATAATAGGAACTCGGAGGGAGTATTTAAACAAAATCAACTATTTTCTCATTTATTAATAATAGTCGTAAAACGAAATTAATTTATTTAACAAGTATACAAATTTCAATTATAATATAGAAATACGATTTTGAGTTTAAAATTATAAATTAACGAAATATGAAGAAAATATGAAATCGTTATTATTTAGTTACTAGTGTCACGATAACCAACAAAATATTATAACGATCATAAATAATTAAATTACTAACGATTTATAAAACGATATCGAAAGTCGTAAAATATTTATAAGGCATACGATTTGAAATTAATATAATTAGCAATAATAAATAGCTAAAATTAGAATGCCGAAGTTAAAATATTTACTACATACTACTACTCAAACATACGATATAAAATCGAGTAACGTCCTAAAGTTACCTTAAGACGATGCCAACCCGATCACGTACTAGCCCCTCCTTAGTCCCAGATCAAAACTTGGAATCTGGAGGTCGTGCGAGACATTTGTTCTTCAATAAGGCTTCAAGGCTTACGTCGGATCGAAAATACAAAGAGACGGGAACATACGAATCAGAATTGAATAAAGGAAAGTAAAACAAGGAAAACATAATGTTCCAAAAATAGGGAAGAAGAAATCGGGGAACAAAAAGAACGAAATAGAAGGAAATAATATGTGCCGCGGCCAAAATATATAGATAACACATATCAGCAGCAGCAACAACAAAACACGATGCGAGACGATGACCGAAAAAGCGAGGAACAAACAGTAGAATCGACAATAACAGAAAAACAACAGACGAGCAGCATAAATGAAGTAGAACAGAGGAGAAAGGACGAAAAATGAAGTAGCTTAGGAAAGACAAGGCAGCGAACAACAAAACAACGAAGATAATGACAGCAGCTACGAGTAACCGTATCATCAATATATGATGAGCAGCAACAGGCCACGACAGAAGCAAAGTCGATCGCAGCATCACCAAATAGAAGAACAAAAGAGGAAGATTAAGAAGGAGAAGGAGGTGAAGGAGGTGAAGGAGAAGAAGAAACAGGCAGTAGCGAGCAACAGAATACAGCATCAGATGCAAAACGAAAAAGACAATAGCACAACGAGGAAAGAAGAAAAGAAGAAGATAATAAAAAGGACAGCAGCAGCACAATGCAAACAGCAGCGTACAAAAACGACGACATCAAAAACGACAGCAACAACGATGCAACACAGAAACCACAGTAGCACGAACAGCAACACGAAATGGCAGCAGCAGATCATGCGAAGAAGAAGAAAGAGAAATCATGAACGGAGAATAGCAGCAGCGAAGCAAGCACAAAAGCAACAATAGCAGGACGACAAAAAAAGAAGGGAAAAAGGGATTACCCTCACGAAATTAGGCAAAGGGCAGACGGAACGCAGTAGCAACGAAGCAAAACAGTCATTGATCGGACTAGAACAAAGTTGGGAAGAGGAGTGCGTTCCAGAGAGAAAAAGAGCAGCATGACCGATTTCTTGGAAAAGAATGAAGAAGACGGTGGATAGTGAAGATGATGAAGGAAGCAGATGAAGGGGGAAGAATGAATGGGAAAAATGAAGCGGTGGATTAAGGGAAGTGAATGTGAGTTGAATGATAATGGGGGGGGGGTTGAACGTAAATGACGAGTGTATCAAAATGTGATGCGGTGGAGTCATAAAAGAAGATAAGGGGAATGAATCACCTTGGTTCCACTAATAATAAAAAAAAGAGTTAGGAAACCGGAGCTAGAAATACGGTCAAGTCAAATGAATTTGTAGGAGACGAACGTCGTAACGATAAGTTGACTGACTCATGAATCGAATTTCGTCGGTTATGCCCCCTCTCAACACTCTTACCTTTGCCTCGACCCAGAAACGAATCGACTTTACTCGTCCCGTCACGTCCGTTTCGTTGAAAATAACTTTCCATACTCTACTCAATTACTCAATCCCCCCTCCCTAAAACCCCTGCCGCCTGGCTTCAAGCCAGTGATCCCACCCACCCTACCTCCCGTCCCTCCCTAGACCTACCCACTGCTCCTCACCACCTCATCCCACTCCTACCTACGCCCCCAACCGTCACCGTGCCTCCGTCGACCCCTCTCCGGGTCACCAACGCTGCCCCCAACCCGCGTCATCCCCCACCACCCCCATACCCGCCGCCGATGACGACCCCGATATCCCCATCTCTCACCCAACCATCACCACCACTAATACCTCTGCCCCTAACCTTTCCCCTCCAACTCGTGCTTCCACCCGGATCTCGACACCCCTTGCCCGCCTGAATTTCTCCGCACAGCTAACCCCAACTGAATCCACCTTTCTCAAACAGGCTCTCACTGACCCTGTTTGGCACGTAGTTACAAAAATTCAACACTAGGCCCTCATCGATAACCACACGTGGGACCTCGTCCCATCGTCCCCATCTTACAACATTGTCGGTTGTAAATGGGTATTTTGAACTAAGTATAAGCCCGATGGGTCCCTTCATAAACACAAAGTCCGTCTCGTTGCTAAGGGATTTCACCAATGTCCCGACCTTTACTATACCGAAACTTTTAGCCCCGTAATTAAGTCCGTCACAGTTCGATTACTGTTAAGTCTTGCTGTAACTAAGGGTTGACCCTAGGGATGGCAACGGGTCCAGGACCCTGCCCAGACCCTGCGGGTCTTACCCTAACGGCTCGGATACGGGTCCTAATTTTTTTGGACCCTACGGGTACGGGTCGGGTATAGGTCCTTCAAAAATGTTCTGGGTTCGGGTCTGGGTCCTAAGAGTCAGACCCAGACCCGACCCGTGGACCCGTGTAAAAAAATATAAATAAATAAATAAATGTAACATATATATATATATATATATATATAGTGATGAATAATGTATTAAACCCTAGTATCAATTCTTTTTCATTTCCATGCTTACTGCCATGCTTCCTTTCCTCGTCCTCCCTTCTCCCGTTCCACCAATCTTCATCTTCGACCAACTGTCACCCCTTATTTATTTATTTATTTATTTTGCAATTACACAACAACACGATGACACATGGGAAGTACCCTAAAATGACTGAATTTATTTTGCCTTTTAATTTGGCTTTATAAATTGTCGGGTTATAAATCGTATATATTTTAAATTGTCGCGCATTGGACCCGTGACGGACCCGGACCCTACCCGTACCCGTCGGGTCCGGGTAAGGGTCTAAAATTTTTGGACCCTTAAGGGTCCGGGTCGGGTCCTGGTCCGACTTTTGAAGTGCGGGTCCGGGTCCGGTCGGACCCGACCCATACCCGCCCCGTTGCCATCCCTAGTTGACCCCTCTGTCAACTTAATATTAATGATGTCTTCCTTCAAGGCACCCTCCAAGAAACAGATTACATGGCCGCCCAATCTCCCGGATTCAAGGATCCGGCCCACCCCGATCATGTTTGCCGCCTCCGTAAGGCTATTTATGGCCTCAAACAGGCTTCCCGAGCATGGTACAGGGAATTACGATCCCAGCTTCTCAGATATGGTTTCGTCAATTCTGTCACGGATACATCTTTTTTTGTTTTTCCTAATCCTAATCAGTTATATGTTCTCGTCTATGTTGAAGATATTATTATAGCAGGTTCGTCTCGTGACTCGGTCACGTCTTGTATCAAGTCTCTTGCAGATCGCTTTGCTCTCAAAGTCCTCGATGATCCATCCTATTTCCTCGGGGTCGAATGTCAACCTTGTACAACCGATCTCTTTCTAAGTTAGCATAAGTATGTTTTGGATGTCTTGGATTGAGCCAAGCTGTCTGATGTCAATCCGGTCACTACCCCACTTGACCCGCTGCTCCGACATAAGCTTCATGAACAACTCGGGACTCCCCATGACAACCCGGCTGAGTTTCGGGCCCTCCTCGGTGCAATTCAATATCTGTTCTTAACGCGGCCCGATGTTGCATTTGCTGCCAGAAAATTATCTCAGTTCATGCACATGCCCCTCCTACAACTCATTGGACCGCTCCGAAGCGGTTACTTCGCTATCTAGCAGGTACACCTACACATGGAATCACAATTTTCCGTGATTCGCCCCTCGCTCTTCACGCCTACTCGGATTCCGATTGGGTTGGAGACGGCTCCGACCGGAACTCGATAGGTGTTTATATGGTTTTCTTAGGCCGCAACCTAATTTCTTGGAGTTCCAAGAAACAGACCTCCGTCTCCCGTTCCTCGACCGAGGCTGAATATAGGGTCGTTGCGAATGCTGTCGCTGAGCTCACTTGGTTATCTAATCTTCTCCTCGAAATTTGTGTAACGCTTCTGCAAGCTCCTACCATTTCCCGTGATAATCTTAGGACTGTTAGTCTCGCTGCTAATCCCGTATTCCAGTCTAAAATGAAGCATCTCGCCATTGATTATATTTCCTTCGTGAAAAGTCCAATCTGGGTTTCTCCGGGTCGTTTCTATCGCTAAAGATGATCAATAAGCCGACGCCTTAACGAAGCATCTTTCTCGCGACTGACTTCAAATGCTACTCTCCAAAATTAGAGTTGCTCCTAGGCCGTTCATTGTGCGGGGATGATAGAGTTATTCAAACGTAGATAATGTTTTATCCTCTTGTATTCTATTGTCTATCTACTAGTTCTTTATCTCTTAGTTTTTGTATTTAGTTTGTTCAACTCCAATTGTATTTGGTAGCTAGTCTGATTCTTCTAGTATGAATGTAATACCTTAATTGACATCAATAATAATCACGACTTCTGCAGAAAAGTAGTACCGGTACAATGGGGCAAGTAGGAACTTCAGATCTCAAAATGTTGTGAAGCAAAAACTTTTTATTAGTCTATGAGCAAGTAACTTGGAACTGAGACAGCAATAATTGCAACAAAGCCTTGATCACAAACGACCCTATTTGCTTCATCATCTGGGGCCAGCCAACTTGAAATAGACAAGCGAGGCGACAGGCGACTTGATCACATTCACATACACGGTGTGCTCACAGCTACTACTCCTGAAACTGCACGATTTTGGCAACGGATGAATCCCCGATCTTTTGAAAGACGACGACCATGTCATTATGTCTGAGCAATCCCATCTTTTTCCCATGGTCTAAAGCTAGCTTCAGTACAGAGTCTTCATTCACTACTCCTAATGAAACCTGCATTATTGCAGCTGTCAATAACATTTTCAAGCCCGCTGCAAATAAAGAAACAACTGCATTCTGTTGCTCGCCATAAAATTAGTCTTATCTTAAATAACTTGGACAAATTAACTCTATAAAATCGGTATATTATAAACGAAGTTCATCATCTATATATAATTTTTACTCTATAAACTCTCACAGGGGGTCAGTAGTTCCTTACTTCATCAGAGCTGGCCAACATAGGAATAACTCCTCTCACACCAAGCAACTGTCGCGCCTGAAAATCAGCCAAAATCCAAGTCCTTACTATGTAGCATGTCATCGGAAGTTACAATAAATATATTCAGAGTAACAGATAAATTTATAGAAGAGAATGAAACCTGCGTAATCCCACTGAGAGACCATTTCACAGAGTTAGACCTCAGGAAAGGGGTAACAATTGCCAAAACAGGCACAGATGGCCTGTACTTGGCAATCAACCTATACAACACAAGAAAAACACCAATCAAATTGAGCAAAATAAGAAAATATCACCAATTCTTGTATGAGACGGTCTTACATATAAGGTCGTTACTTTTATTATTGTTCACATTTGACTCTAGTGTTCATACAAAGTCGTCTTTAACCAATGTTTTCCCACAGTATTACCACCAACATTCTAATACAAACAAAATAAAGTACTCGTAGTAGTTTTCAGAAATCAACATGACATTATATAGAGAAATTAATATCAAAGCGGACTTCGATTCGGAAGGTAGTATTCATTAGAAAGAAAGCGAGCACCTCGCTGCTGCTCCTGATGATGTGAACACAGCAATCATGGTTGCATTGACCTTTGCTGCGACACGAACCTGTATAAAATAAAGCTCTACTATGTTACATAGTAAATTAAATAACATAAGCGGAGTAAACTACGTAGGTGAGCATAATCTTTAGTACCGCGGATGAAGCAACGGATTCTGCCTCAGACATAGGTTCTCCGACATGTCTAACAATGCGCTTGAAATTTAGTGCTTGGTTGTATACAATCTCAGCCTGCAAGAAACATGTGAACTGTACTTAGTAGCCAAATTTCTAATTTGGAAGTATTCTAAGCCTTTAGGGGGAATAACATGAAATTTATCCATTGCTCCCACTATTTGTTTGAACTGACATTTCCTGACTCATTAATTGGATCATTCATTCGTCCAATACAAGGCATTTTGTAGATAAAAGACTCACTTCAGCAGAGATTTTCCTGACAATTTTGATTGCTTCAACAGGGTACATTCCTCCAAAAGTCTCTCCACCTAATAATATGCCATCAGCTCCTGTAAATACAACTCATACAGTCAGTGGCTGCCCATACAGTATGAGTGTATGACTCACAGCTAGCTAGAGCTAAACACGAGTTCACTGACCATCGAGAACAGCATTTGCAACATCTGTTGCTTCTGCACGTGTAGGCCGGAGATTTCCAGCCATACTGTCCACTACTCTGGTAATGATGACAGGTTTCCCAGCCATATTACACCTATATGCTGCAGATTTCTGAAACAGAAAGACCTAAAAAAACGATAATCCACTGATTAGTACTCCATTTTTAGGAGAGTATATTATGTACAAAGTACTTTTTTAGGTTAAGAATTCCTCATTTTAGTAATGCTAAAGAGAAATATGCCTGACCTTTTCCGGTGGTAGGTCAATGCCTAAACTCCCTCGAGATAGGATCACACCATCTGCTTCTTTTAAGATTTCATCGAAGTGCTGTAGTCCCTGAAAAGAACATGGAATAATCATTAAACATGCATATCCAAATAGTATGCTCTTTTGGCTCTTATGGGAGAAGTATTGGACTAGTAAGGATCGGGTATGGATTACATATCCTTGAGTGTTGCGCTAGACACAGGTACAATCGAAAAGTGAAGATTAAAAGTGAGATAGTGAGCAACTCACTGCCAGTGTTTCAACTTTAGCAAACACTTGGGTTTCACGAAGATTCTGAGATGCCAGGAAAGCTCTGACCTGAAACAATAAAGCAAGGCATCACACAAAAGACATCAATGATCCAGGTAGAGTGAAATGCCTCCACTTTATGCCGCAAATATGTGGAGGTAAAATTATATAAAGGCAAAGAACCGGTGAAGAGATAATCTTAATCTTACTTCTCGGACATCGTCAGCATGCCTGGTATAGTGCAGGGAAATGATGTCAATATTATTGCGAGTTCCCCAAGTTGAAATGATCTGGTTTCCAAAATTAACATTTTGAAATATATAAGGCATCCCAATCAAAACCACCATCACTCAAAACCATATAATGCGCCGACAAAATGTGGTGCAATATTAGCTAATCCTGTACATCTGTAGAGTCATACAAACTTAGACTATTGTACAAAATAGTTAATTAGAATGATATAGTATTCAGAAGGAGATCAATCATACTAGAAACAGCTTTTGTGACTAGTACCTGTTTATCAGTATCAGTAAGAGTTGGCAGATCGACTTGGACTCTCGAAACATGCAAGTTGAACATGAAGCCTGTTAACTTGGCACTGTTTTTCACCTGACAGATGATATCTGCACCGTTTGTCTCGGACACCTGATATGAAACATAAACAGATCAGATATACAGAAACAAGTGAACTAAGAAGAAGCTTCAGAAAAGGTGCTCTAGATCTCACTACCTCTAGCCATACAGATGTGGTTTCACTTCCTGTGAAGAGATATTGCCCAAGAAAAACAGTATCTCCTTTCTTAACTTTCTGCAGTTTGCAAAACAAAATGACACTTGATTATTTAGATAATTAAATCATTTGTAATGCAGATTGGTCACAAGTCAAGCATTGCTCTATCCTAAAACAAGCTCTGCACAGAAGTTAACGGTTGTGACTATCCACCATCCTCAAACGATATCCTAGAACAAAGGGTGATTCAGTACCTTCAGTGCTCACATTAAACCCCTCAACTCAGTTTGATAAAAATGAAATGTTTTCAAGGAAGATGGGAGTGTAAGGCATAACTTGGTAATAAGAGGCACCTGTGAAAAACATGGTCGGAAGAGGGTGATATTTTACGCGTAAGATAGAACACCTCTTCAGATAGGGAAGATATGTTTGCGGGATGATAGTTACAAAAATAACCTCCCAAACAAACAAATAATTCTCTTCATACCTTTGCAAGACCAGCGTACTTGATAGGCAATAGTTGTGCTGATGGCTCTTTAGTGGTATCCGGAGTGATTGTTACGAGATCTTCGGCTTTTAATTCAATTGGGTTTCCAGATTTGTTATGAATTTGGATTTCTGGACCCACAGTATCTAACATTACCTGAAAACCAGTACTTTCAGTTATCAACTTGCTATAAACCACTTCATAAGAAACACTCCAGTGATCTATTTCATGATAAGATGAAACAGAAGCAAAGCTTGTGTTCTGGCTGTTAGCATAGCTAGTACGCAGTATTCTAGTATCGAGCTCTAATCGCATATAGTACTAAGCAAAAAATACTAATCCAAAAATGCATTTTCTTTTAGTTCTTTTTACAATTGCAATCTCTCCAGTTCATAAAAAATGTATGCAAGACATTACCAATGAAGCTATACTTACAGCACATAGTTTTTTAGCACTTTTGACAGCAATCCTCAAGTTGTCAATGGTTTCCTGATGGTATTCAACGTCCAAGCAAGAAAAGTCGAATCTAGCAACTGCAACAATGTTTCAGAGAAGCGAATGAGTACTAGCAAAAAAAATGAAAAAGAGGGAAAAATAAAAATAAAAAGGCCTTGGAAAATACCAACTAAAAGCATTAAAAGAACAAGTTAATTACCGGACATTCCTGCTTTTAAACAAGCCTCAATAATTTTGACAGAGTGCGATTTGGGTCCAAGGGTTGCCATGACTTTGGTAAGGGACGGAGCGTCATCCTAGATCACACGAAAATGTCACAGTAATGCGTTCAGTGATACACATTGAGGTCATTATTTGGTTAAGAACTCGTACAGCAGCTGTGCAAGGCACAGTTTATGTTTATGTAAACCTTGTCTATAGTGAAGTCGGTACAGAAATTGAATTTGTTCTCATCCTTAATGACTGACGGGTGTTAAAGTAGCGAACCAGTAAACCATAGTATACTTTTACTGCATCTGATCTGAAAACCGTTTTCTTTTAACAAAAAGGGAGCAGTCAGATCTGATCGAGAGCGCAGCTGTGCCTTTTCCAACACATTAATGAGCATCGACATTATTCATGTGCATCAGGGTAGAGTCTGTCATAGGGAATCTGATGAAGAGACTGTTTCGTAGACGGGTTACAGCATTTATTATATGAGTGGATAAGAAAGTTTTGGACCACGTCCTAGCTAGCTAGGGGGAGATGGGAAGTTCAATGCAGCAAAAATTGAGCCATTAAAAGCAGGCAAGAACAGCCATCAAATAAATCGTAACATTGTAATTATAAGATGCAGTAAATAAAGGTGTGTAAGTTGAAGTGGCAATTTTCAGTATCGGCCATCTTTGAAATGAACACATACAATAATGTGTTGATACTGAAAACATTTCCCATAAGCAGCGAGCGAGCACGCACAAAACAAACTAATCTTTGGATATCATCCTACATTCCTACATACTCTACTAAAAACAACAAACACCATTTCCATTTCCAAGTGGTAATTACCGATTTAGATGGAGTAAGCACAGTAGACAAACGAATCGGCTCATCAACAACCAACTGACCTCCTTGCATTCTTCTGATCTTCCCTTCGATCTATCTGCTAACAGACAAGCTAAGCTAAGCTAAGCTACCCAGTACAATCAAACTGTGATTATTAAAGTGGACATTAATTAATTAATAATTAATTAAAAGCACCAAATTAGTTGAGAAGAAAGCAACAAGTTTACATAAGGATTAATTTCATCGACTTACTTTTACTAGGAGTAGTAAAATTGAAGCTGCACAGATCCCAACAATATAATGAGGCCGGATTATATATAAAGAAGGCGTAGCCAATGATAGACGACAGACTGGACGTAACCAGCATCCACACTCACACGTAAATGTTGCAATTCCAAAAAACCGGAGGAAGAAGGTAACTGTGGGGTACTGCGGTAGGTGGAGTGGAGCAGTGGAGGTAATGGTGTGAAAGTACGTAAATGCCCATGCTGGATTACCCATGCATTACGCAAGTCATGCTTCTTACTATTATGGAGGACCAAACAAAGGAATAGCACGTGCAAGTACTGCAACGCCTGTCGGGGTAACATACACTCACCCACACATTCTCACATTATACATGCGACCACATCCTCTCCGGTAGTGAAAAAAATTGAATGGTCCAGTGCTTAAATACCTAGATGGATTTCACGTTATCCTATAGAAAACCAATTGTCACGATGCACAAGTTACTTTATTTAGTAGAGTAGTAAATCACTAATTACCCTTTTTCGTTGCCTTTTTTTCGAAATTATCCCAAAACATGTTTATTAGGTGATGGGGTCGGTAATCCGCTAACCACTATCCACCGAGCCCAGACCTGAATCAACCCCACTTGGGGGAAGTCTCAAAGCCTTCAGGGCCGACATCGGGGTTTCAGGATGGACCCTTCCGGCCGACCCTCAGGAGCGTGTCAATGGAGAACTCCAAGACCCTCGGCTCGGCCTCGAGGCCTGACCTATGGTCGGACCAACCGACCCCTAGCCCATCCAAGCTAAGGGCGTCCCAAGATCCTTGGTCATCTCGACCCCGAGGGTATGCCCCAAGGTAGGCCCTCCGATCCTCGCCTAAGGTAAGAGGCGTGCCATAGCCACGTGCTCTCTCTCTTGGGAAACCTATAAATACCCCTTAATATCCATTCATTGAGAGGTAATGAATTTTCTCTCACTAAGTTCTTTCTTTAGAAAATGTCACCTTATTCCTCACGAATAAGGTCTATTAAGTGCTTCAAATGACCGACTTAGGCATCGGAGAGAGTCCCCCTGGACAACCTCGATGCCTTGTTTGCTTCATGTGCAGGTAAGGCAAATCAGCTCCTCCAAGAAAGTTCATAAACTAGAGAAGGGAAGAAGTGAGCGCTTGAACAAGGCCAAGGTCCAAGTCAAACCCATCAAACATCTAGACCCGATTTAGATCCGATTGTTTCCTACCGAAACAATTTGCCGCTGTCTGTGGGGATCACTTGATATAATCTCTCAGAAGAACAAAAATGTCATAAGAAGATGTCGGACATCGAAGAGATCATCACGACAGAAGATCCGACGGGACAAGTCGTTATTACCCGTTATGGAATGCCAATGCCTTCGTCGCGAGCCGTCGTGCCAGCCGCCGCCCCTGGGGTAGCGGGCAGGCCACGACTCACGACAACCCCGGTAAGGGAGCATGAGCCTCGAAGGTACAAGAGGGGGTGGAGCAAGGGCTGAATCTCGAGCTCACACCTGCTCAAGCTGTACAGGCTGCCAGCTTCTTCACGGCCATGTTGAACAAGGATGTCACTTCTGAGGACCTGATCGGCGGTGTCGCAACGACCCCAAGGTGTCTCGAGTTCCCGAGCTCGACGACCGGAGGAGGGACTGATGTAGGGATTTGTCGTGGATCCCGACACCAATAAACCAATCTACCTAAACTAAGTAGTATGGGCAAGTCGGGTCGAACCACAAGAACGACAAAGGGGTTTAGACTAAAGTTTACCTAATCACAAGACAAAGTCACAAGGAAACAAGGGAGAAGAATTGTTGATAATGGATTAGAGTAAGAGGATTACTAGATAGACATGAGCAAACTAAAACAATGATAAGAAGTAAAGTTATAACGATGAAAATGGAGAATTCAATAAGGAAAGGGAGTAGGGTGAGGTCGGGTTCATAGACGTAAAAGGCTAATAAGAAAAACGAGGATAAGGGTATCACCTAATCACTAAGGCAAGCTTGTGCTCTCGCAACGAAAACAAACCCGAGAATTCATGCAAGTTATTACTCCAAACATGAAGAATCAATCACAAGTCAAGCAAACATCCAGGGAGAAGAAACAAGTAAGAGTAGCACGGCCACTACCACCCTAACAAGCAATTCATCAAACACTTAACATGCAAAACAAGTGACAAGCAATAAAGACTCAACCTTTATCCACACTTAACCCTAATTACCCATAATTAACGCCTAATCCTCCTACTAACCCCATAAAAAATCTACTCACTCATGACTAAACTAAAACTAACATGAACAAAAGAAAGTAACATAAAAGTCAACACATTCATAATACAATTCTTGCAATGGAAAACAATAATCTAGAGGAAAAGATTGAAACTTTAATGAAAAACTAAGATTAAAAGAGAAGAGATTAGAGAATAACCCTTATTTGGGAACCGGATCTCGTTCCATGCCGACTCAAGAATCATATCCTTTTCAAGAGCATGCAATTCCAAGAGCCCCCAATCAAAGGGTCTATCCAAATTCAAACTAGAGATTTCCTTCAATACAATAGAGTGGCTTCTTTCTCTTATATATATCCACTATCAACCGAGACCTCCTCATACCAATCAATTCAATCAAGGTTATCCTTATCCTCAAGGACCATCTCGACCTAGCTATGGTCCTCCTTTTGGAACTTATCCACCACCTAATCAAGGTCCTCCAAGGAATTTTCAAGGTAACTCTCAACCTTTCTATGACATTCAACAAACGATCAAGTTCTTATTGAAAGAAAATGCGTCAAACTGAGATAGACTTGAAGCTTTAGAAGTGCGAGCCGCCTCGGGAGCTCGATCCTCTCATGAAACGACCAATTATTCCAATCAAGCATCCGTGAATGCCATTAAGGTGATAAGCAAAAAGGAACCGGTGAAACCCTTTGATCCACAAACTCTTACATCTCATCCCTCAATCAATGAATTCGATGAGAAAGTGGTCAACGATGTAACCGAAAGACCAAGAAGAGATCCATCCAAGTATCTCGTAGGAGACCTTACTTACGTGATTGAACAAATTCCATTAGAGGACACGAACTTAATTTCTAGGATTGAAGTACCACCTTTGTGTGATAGACCACAAATCCCCTACAAGAACCAAGCTTGGGACATGATAACCTTCACCGATCTTATCGAGAACATTGATATAAGCCCTTCCATGCCTACCCCGTCCGAATACATCCGAGACATTATTTTGAAATCCATCGAAAGGGAAGGAGCTCCCGTTTCTCCCAAAGCCACCCCAAAAGTTACAATTCCCATCAAGTTAGGTGATCCGGGTAGCTTTTCTATACTGTGCTCCATCGACCATGTTTTGATAGACCGAGCCTTGTGCGACCTTGGTGCCGACATTAGCTTAATGCCACTAGCTATAGCTTGAACCATTTATATCAAGGACTTGGACTACTTCCCGCTCCATGTACAAATGGCCGATGGAACAACAAAAGAACCTTATGGACTTGCCCGCAACCTCATGGTCAACGTGGGGAATTTATATATACCGACCGACTTTGTCATTCTCGACATCCCAATTGAGGAGCAGAATCCTATCCTTTTGGGACGGCCTTTCCTAGCTACCGGTGGAGTAATCATTGATGTGAAGCGAGGGCGACTATCTTTCAATGTTGCCAATGATACTGTTCAATTTGTGCTTCCCGCATTCCTTTCCGAAAATTCTCCTAGCGGGGAGTTTTGGAATCAAATGGTGGAATTTCCATCCAATGAAGAACCATCTACCGAAGATTTTGACTATGATAATGAAGAAGATGACGGTGCCTTATTTATACTCGGTTCTACCTCCGAAGAAGATATTCCCGAAGAATTTGCAATGCTTCCCGAGGTAGCACGACTTATAGGCTTGCCGGAGTTTAGAAAAGAATTCAAGATCGGTAACATTGAATTTGAAGTTAATGATCAAGACCCTCCGGGTTGCTTTTCAAGCAACCCCGATTAAGCTCTAACAATTTAATTCGGTTTGGTGGTGTCCATAATAACCATCGTGTGTAAATATTTGTATATTCTTTTCTCCTTTTATTTTTTTCCTCGAACAATAGCTTTCGGATTTTTCTTTTTCGAGCTTGTTTTTCATGGTATCTGCAGGAATTGTGAAGATTTCTTATGGAGTTTTTGGGCTGTGCTACAAACGATTATGAGAGCTTTTCTCCGTGTAACTATTACATGGACCGAGAAGATTGATTTTGTCGATGAGCTAAGGTTGGTTTGGACCAAGTCAAAGAGAATTTTCGTAGCAAAGTCCTATTTTGAAGTGGATTATTTTTACCGGGTGAAACTTCACTCGAAGACAACTTTGCTCGAACTAAAGCAATTGACGGAAAATCCGCCGGGCAAAATTTCACCCGGTGGAATCTCACCGGGCGAAATTTCGCCCGACAGTAAAAATTTTGCGACTTGGGAATTGACGGAAATCTGACCAGGTGAAATTTCACCCGGTGAAATCTGACCGGGTGAAATTTCACCCGGTGAAATCTCACCGGGCGAAATTTCGCCCGGTGGTGAGATCGCACGCAAATGACGGGAATCGATCCAAAGACCGTCGGGTGAAATTTCACCCGATGGTGACCACCGGGCGAAATATCACCCGGCGGCACCTATACCTTGCCAAACCCTCCTTACCCATTTTCATAATCTTTTCCTCTCTCTCTCCTCAACCAAACCGCAAAAACCCAAAACAAACCCCAAATTCCATCATCTTAAAACACCTCTAGTCCTTCCATTTCCTCACCAAATTTCAATCCAATTACATATTCCTCATCCCTATCACATCCCTATCATCTTC
Organism: Agrostemma githago; assembly: GCA_958450325.1. Lineage (NCBI taxonomy): Eukaryota > Viridiplantae > Streptophyta > Magnoliopsida > Caryophyllales > Caryophyllaceae > Agrostemma > Agrostemma githago. Next base: position 49,389,007 of record OY288259.1, on the reverse strand, counting down.
TTGGAGTTTGTTTTGAGAAATCGCTCCAATTTCGACAAACCCCAAACCGAGACCGTCATCACCATAATCGTCAAATTCAAGCAACAAGGATGAGGAGAGTCAAGCAAATGGCAAGGAAAAGGATATCCTCTATGCTTAATCGAAATTCGGGTTCAACATCCTCCTCAAGGTCCGAAGAGCCGGCCGATGTTCGGGAGGAATCTGTCCCGTTGCCCGTTCAAACACAAGGCTCCGTCCCGCGTGAACAACCTGTTCCGCTAGAGGTACGTTACCCTAAAATTCGTCGTAATTTCCGTCATTCGGAGTCTGGTATCTATTTCGCTAAAAAGGCCCATTTTGAAAAGTGTAAGAAATTTTGGGTCTGTCTTCTCGAGCCAACTCGTTGGGCGGCTCGAGATGTACTTGTTCGTATGGGTATTGAAACGCAGGTACAAGCAAGGTGCCGAAACCTTGGTCTAATTAAATTTTATGCCTCTACGGAGGAAACTTTCCAAAAGTTGACGTGTGAGTTTTTCGCAACTTTTGAGCTGAGTGGTGACGATAATACCACTGTCACTTTTCAATTGTGAGAAACTTTATACGTCCTCAATTTGAGGGATTTTGTTGCATTGCTTGGTTTACCTTCTTCTGTCCTTGGAAGGCCTAGGGCGGGGCAGTCTCGGGATGACAAATTTGCTCGTGATAGATTTTTGTTTAAAATTGCCCACCAAAGGACTTTTAAGGGAGGGAAGATGCGTTCTTTCTCCATTCGAAACCCCATCCTCCGGTATTTGGCGCGTATCATAGGCAATTCATTTTTGTCGAGCTATGATACGCACCACAATTGTAGGGCTACAGCCGTGCAGCTGTTAGAGGATGCGATTTTGAATAGAGGCCCATCGATCGACATGTCCGAGGCCTTAGCTACTCACTTTGCCCAGGTTGCGAAGGGCACGAGCAAGAGAATTTCTTGCGGTGGAGTTGTAACGATGATAGCTAAAGCCTTGGATATCGATTTTAGCGATATGACACCAGTCGACGGAGCAGGAATTTATCTAGATGAGGTTAATTGTCCTTTCCTTGTGTGGCCCCAGAAAGAGGATTATAACAGTTTGTTTTTGTACAAGATCACTGAGTTTCGAGCTATAGAGATGCCTAATCCCGAGTGGGTCAGGCTAGATATTGTGGAGAATTTCGGCATGTCGAAAAGGTCCGGGGAATATATTCGGGATAACACCCGAGGTAAGTTTCGTCTAGTTCAATACCCCGGGGGACCTTTAGATTTTGGCGACGATGACATAGAGGTAGTAGATGTGTCAGAGGAGGAACCAGAGGTTGAAACCTCTCGGGATGAGGGTCAGAGAACGTTACCGTCATCATCACACAGACCCTCTTCCTCCCACCAGGCCGAACCTCAGACCTCACAATTTTTCACCCCCGACTTTTCAGACTTCACACCACACAGACACTCCACGTTCACCTAGTCTACCCTAGGTTTTCAGAAGGACGTCAACATGAGTCCTCCGAGACACTCTTCGTTCTTCGGATCAGAGGACTTTTATAACCAATGGGGGGAAGTCTATGACCGATCACGCCAGACTTGAGAGAACTCGACCACATCACTGAACTTGGCCCAGGACGCCTACAATGTGGCCCGAGATGCGCGCGATACTGCGCATAGCTCGTACGCGTACTCTAGGGATGGTTTTGAGTACGCCCGGAACAGCTTTGAGATGGCCAGGGACGCTGCTAGGGATGCCCAAGCAGTGAGGATGGCGGCGGAGGAGAACTAGAGGATGTTGCAACAGCAGCAACACTACTTTGATCGTCTATTTGGTATACCTCCGCCAGGGTCTTACTACCCACCACCTCGTCCCCCAGGTCCTATGTGAGCGGTCGAGTGTTGTCAGTGTTAGTGCGGGGGGTGTAAGATGTAAGTTGTCAGTCGTCAGTAGTCAATTCTCCTATCTCAGTAATCTTTGTTAGTCCTTGCAGCGCCAATTTTTGGCATTTGATAATTATGGTTGTTGGTTATTTTGTGGTGACATTTTTGTTGGTTTGGTGAGCTGTCAGCCCCTCCGTGACCCTACTTGGGTCGTTACACACGTGAGGTTTATTGCAGGTACCTTGATGAGAGAAGGTCCTCATTGTTGCTCCCGGTCTTCGGTGAATTGATCGCACCAAGACCCTTTGAAAAATCTAAAATTTTCTTTTTCTTTTGATTTTTCCTGATTTGTGCGGAATTGGGGCGAGGTGACGTGATTACACCTACGCCCTTTCTCCCCTTATCAATTTTTCTTCTTTTTTTTTCATTTTCCTTAGCTTCTATTTTCACTTCATTTTCTTTTCTATTTTTTTCGATTTTCCTTTTTGGCTAGGGTTTAGGTGACGTGATTACACCTAGGTCCGCCACTTTCTTTTCTTTCCTTTATTTTATTTTCCATTTTCACTTCCTTTCTTTTTATTCCCTTAATTTTTGAAAAATACAAAAACATTTGAAAAATCCCAAAAATTTAAAACGATTTTCAATTTTTTTCTTTTCTTCTTTTTTTCGATTCTTCCTCTACTTGTGCATTGGGGACAATGCACAGTTTTAGTGTGGGGGAGGGATCTTCTATCCTTTTCTTCATTTTCTCTTTCATTTTTTCCTTTAAAAACCAAAAATCCAAAAAAATTTCTTTTTTCTCTTTTTTAGTTTTCTTTCCTTTTTTTTTTTGTTTTTGTTTTGTGTCACTTGTATTGTCTTTCAATCTCCTTCTTGTAGGTACACCATCGACCATTTAGCATGTGTGCATAAGATAGCAAAAATGAAATGAAGACCGCTTGGTAATATCTTCTACCTTCGTTTTATCTCCTTTTCTCTTATGTACGAGAGTTTGGGCATATATGCTATTTGGAGGTTCACTTAGTGAACATTTTGGAATTGGTGGTTGTGGATTGTGTTGACTTGATGGAGTTCGGAGTGCTTAGCTATACTTGTGTATTTGTTTTGTTTTCTTGTGTTTTTGTCGTTTTTGTGTTCTTTTTCCTTTTTGTATAGTTTGTCTAGGAAAAGTTTTCGAAAACCCGATTTTGAGTTTAGGCCGAGTGCTTATTACTCCCTTGTTAGTAACCCTTTTTGATTTTTGGACATATTTCTAGTAGAATGACCTTGAACCAATTTTTTGCATTGGATTTTTACTATGAGTCCATCTTTTTTACTAGGAGTCTACATCGGGGTTTGCATTTGACCACCTTGATCACCCATGGAGTGATAAGTCCTTGGTTACCGTTTCTCGTTCTCTTAGGTGACCTTACTTGAGAAGCCATTTTTAGTCTAAAATTCCATCTTTATATGGGTTCGGAGGGGGTGTACACCCGACTAGCCAAATATTTCCACAAATAAGTCTGCAAAAACGTGCTTTACCTTGATCTCAAATGAATCATCTAGCCAAATATGGCCTACTCAAAAGAAAAAGGGAAAAATGAAGAAGAAGGACATTTGAAAAAAAAAAAAGCCCCCAACCGAAATAATGGGGAAAGAAAGGAAACCGAAAAAGAAAATCAAAATCTCAAAAATCGTTCCCGAACCCAAATAATCCCTTGATTGACTTATTGCCGTGAAATGCCTACTAGAGTACCGAGTCCCGAGGAAGGAAAATAGCGATAATTTGGCAATCCTTACCATTTTGTAAACACTTGTCCACCTTTTTGGTCTAATTGGCTTTCTCGAGCTTGGAACGACCTCTAGGCTTAGCTTAGGAGATAGGATAACACTTACCTATAGTGCTTACTAACTCCATGGTTCTCACTTAACCACTCCATTTATCGTCCCGTTGTAGGTGTCTTTAGTGGAACTAGAAGGACCTTGGTAAATTTTCAATATTTTTATTGTTTGATTGTCATCCTATTAGGATTTTGTCCATGTCAATTTGGGTGACTAACTTGGTAGTGTTTTCACTTGTCTTAAGCCTAAATCAGTGCTTTCTCCGCCATTTCGATGAGGGACTCGGCGATTTATTTTCTCTTTGGTTGCGACTATGTTTTTGTGTGTGTCTTCTTTGTTTTGTATTTGTGTGTGTGTTAGTCGCAACCCCAATTTTGAGCAAGACCCGACTTGCCTTGCATGGAGGTACTCTACCTCATGGGTATCTCGATGTGAGTTGAAGGGACGGAGCGGGCCCGTTAATTGCCTCGTATCGGCTTAGCATAGTCTAGCTTAGTAATAGTAGCTAATTTTTTTTTGGGTCTTTGCTCGAGGACGAGCACGGTTTAGTGTGGGGGAATTGTTGTGTGCCAAATTTGGACCGTTTTTCCTCCCATTTAGACCCGTTTTTCCCCCGTTTTGCGAGACTAGAGTGCGATTATCGCCATATTTTGAGTAATACTCGCATTAGTGTCTCTCTTTTGCATTTTACGTGTTTTTGGTAGTTTTCTGTCTATTTTGATAGGATTTTCGACCAAAAACGTATCTGAGCTTCTATGAGCACGAAAGAGAGAGATACAGTCCAAAGAGCAAAGCACACAACTGAAAGTTCAAGTAATCCAATCGATTGAAAAAGAAAGAGATCGGAAAATAGGCGGAAGATCACCGGGTGAAGTTTCGCCCGATTATCCACCGGGCGAAATTTCGCCCGACGACATTTTCCGTCTCCCGAAGATTTTCGTGGACACTCACCATCGGGCGAAACGACCGGGCGAAATTTCGCCCACCGGGTGAAATTTCGCCCGATGGAGAAAAGCGCAAAAAATCGCAAAATGAGAAGAAAGTTTCACCGGGTGAAATTTCACCCGGTGGTGTCAGCTCGTCAACTGCAGGGTGAAGTTTTGCCCCATGAAGATGCAAAGGGTGAAGGTCTAGCTTAAATGAAGAGAAATTAGATTTGGGCCTTAAGCTTGTGTGACCCATTAAGGAATACTATATATACTTATCCTAGGGTTTTGTGCCTGAGCCTTTAGTGTGCCTTGAGTGAGCCTTTTAGATTAGGAGTAGGGTAGAAGATTTCTAGTGGTAGTAGTAGTAGTAATAGTAGTTTACATAGAAAAACACCAAAAATTAGTAAGCTTCCTTAGTTTAGATTAAAACTATTCTATATTTTTACAATCAAGTTATCATCTTTGTTGAAGATTTGGGTTTTATATTGAAGAATTAAGGTTTTTGCAAGGATTTGGTGACAAGACCCTTGTATTATTTCTTGAAGCTTCATCTTTTATGTTAATCTTCATCTTCTCCTTTTGAGTTTTTTTCCATTGTTGGTAGTTTCTTTCCTCTCCCTTTCTCCATTAATTAGTTTTTAGTTTCTTGTTAATCCATTGTTTGCCTTGTCAGTTTTATGTTAGTGTAGTTTTTCATTGTTTTTTAGTTTTTCTCTCTCCTTAGTTTGTTTCTCCATAGTTTGTGTGTTTGTTTATTTTTCTCCTTATTGTTATTTTGCTAGTGTAGACTTCTTTATTTATTGTTTTAGATTAATTACCTTTCCTCGAGTTCAAGCATGTTTAGTCTTTCTCCTAGTCTCCTTAGTGTTAGTTTTATTATGGGTAGTGAGTAGATTTTAGTTAGAGGGCTAGGGGAGGAAGAATCTAGATAAAGGTTTCATCTTGTGAGATTATTGCATTTGAGGGTGATATTGTCTTGATGGGATTGTTGTGTTTTGATTGACTTAGCTTGATCACCTAGGTTGACTTGACACACCCGGACCAATATGGGGAAACTCGGGGTTTGGGTAATTCTGTCTTGAGATCTTAGTTTATTCGTCGCGAAAGCGGGCTTAGGCTTGGTCGGCAGGGAAACCGAAAGGTGGCACCTCCCTTATATACCTTGTGATAATTCTTGCGATGCTACACTCTTATCTTAATTTCCAACTCCCCGATTCTCCCTAACGCCTTTGCCATTAATTGTTTCTCGCTTTAGTTGCTTACCTCGTCTAGTTAGTTTAGCTCCTCTCGTCCAAAACCCCCTTTCTGGACCCAATCACGCTTAGACTTTGACTCGACCGACTTCACATAGACCGTTCCTGTGGTTCGATCCCGACCTTGCAGCTACTACGTAGTAGTTAGTTGGAGCTTATAAATATTGTTTGACCGCATTGGATAGGCGACAATATGACGCGCATCAGTGTCCCCCGATACGGGGATCAACTCGTCCTCCCGAAACTGCTCATCAACCATCTTAGCCAAATGGGTTATGAGCCCCCCAAGGCAATCTCACCCACATGCTTCCTCGCCTTACTTATCTTTTGAAAATGTTTCGCTAGAGCAAGGGGAAGGTCGGGGGTAAATCTAGGTTGGCTCTTCACATTCAAGTAAACCCCGAGTATGGTTAATTATTCTGTTGGGTGAAAGTGCCCATTTCGTTCCTCCCAAATATAGTACCCGCAATCAAGCGATGCCACAAACGTAGAACTGAGTGATGGACATGATGGCTAGACAACCGTCTAAAGTCGACAAGGGTAAAACCAGTTATGCTATGCCAAACATCGGCCTCATTAAATCCGGCGGGTATTTCACAATTAAAAGCGGGGGAAGACCAAAAAGAGCACCAAATTGGGGGAGGGTGTAGTTATAGAAGCCATTGTTGACCCTAAAAGCTACCCGGGGTGGATCGACTCTAGTGTTAAGAGTAAAGCTACTAAGGAACTCTAATGTGAGTTGCTTATAAGTAAGCTTATGCATATTAAAAAGCATTTCCATCCCCATTCCCACAAATAATTCCCGACTTTGTTCAAGAATACCATGTTTTCTAAGAATAATCTTGCAAAGGAATCGAGTCGGTTCAAGAGGCTTACCGAGGAGCTTAGAGAATTGCTCCCTTTGTGACTCCGACCCAAAAGCAAGGTTAGGAAAATCCGGGTGGCATGGAATTTCCGGTTCCTCGACCTTGGCTCTTGAAGTTGACACATTCTTTCTTTTCTTCCTAGCTACTTGCTTCCCTTTTCTTCTAGTGTTCACCATTTTTTATGAAGAAGCTCCAAATAGACTAACCACCCAAATTCGATTTTCACCCAAAAATACTAGCAAGAACTCACAAAAATACCCAATAGAAGCTTGAAATTGGTATAATAGGCTTCCAAAACAAACTTGAACAAGCTTAATCAAGTTTTGAAACAAAACCTCAAACTCGGATTTTTGAAAAATTGGGGATAAAAAAACTCGAATTTTTCAGTTTTTGAGGGTTTAGAGGGTAGAAAATGGGCCTAAGATAGTTATTAAAGTGATAAAAATCGATTTTGGAGTGTTTAGGAAGAGATTTGATGTGATTTGGTGAAGTATTGGAGGAGTTATGGTATTTTGGGGTTTTGTTTGAAGTTGGGGTTTTAGGATTTAGTATGGAGATGGTAACGGTCGCGGTCGGGAAGACATCCCATCCCGACCGGGATGGTGATGGTCCCGGTCGGGATGGCCCCACAGAACCCCAGATTTTTGCCTCAACTCGTCCCGGCCGCGATGGTCTTGGTCACGGTAGGGACGGTGATGGTCATGGCCATGAAGCCTTCCTTCATTGATAGCATACCGAATCTTCCACCCAAATAACAAATAATACCTCGGGATCCGAAATCCCGTCCCCAAAAGCTTATGCCAAGCTCAAAAACCGACCTTCTAGCTCCTGTCTTCCAATAAAATTCCCACCGAACCGAAACTTGTAGGAAAAATAGAAAACCGAGCAAGAAATACTTGATGTTCATCATGGGAGATAATAATAGAGCTTCTCTTGATTTGTAAATATTCACCTAAGCATCAAAGCTTCATCAAAGCTCCATAAATCAATAATAAAATTGCTCTCAAGATCGCTTCAAGCATTCACCTCCAAAAACTCAACATAATATCCCATCAACCTTCAATCATCCTACACAACTCCATAATAATCATTAAAATCCCCTCCCTCACATCACTCACAAGAAAATATCAAATGACAATAGTTTCACACACAAAATCTAAAAATGCAAGAAACACAAAATAATTCACAAAAATTAAAAGAAGAAAGGAAAATTAAGCTTTCCGGGAAACAATCTTAGCCTCGAATTGAACAATAATACCTTGTCACCAACTTGAAATGACCTCTTTATAATCCTCTTGTCATGCCATAACTTAGTGTGCTCCTTGTAAATCCGGACACTCTCATAAGCATGTAGTCGGAATTCCTCTAATTCATGAACTTGAAGCAACCACTTCTCACCGACTAAAGTAGGATCGAGGTTTAGTTCTTTTATGGCCCAAAAAGCCTCGACCGGAAGATGGCACGCTTTACCATAGACAAGCCTATATGGCGATGTGCCAATATGTGTCTTAAATGCCGTTCGATAGGCCCAAAGCGTGTCATTGAGCTTCATGCTCCAATCCTTCCGATTTCTAGCGACAACTTTCTCAAGAATCGATTTGATTTCCCGATTAGATATATCCACTTGGCCTCTTGTTTGAGGGTGATAGGCCAATCCGGTTCTATAATGGACGCCATACTTCAACAATAGAGCATCAAGGCATTTTTCATGAAAATGGGTTCCTCTATCGCTTATAAGGGCACGGGGGACTCCAAACCGGGGAAAAATCACCCTCTTTAGAAGATTCATCACCACTCTAGTATCATTTGTGGGCGCGGCAATGGCTTCCACCCACTTTGACACGTAATCAACGGCCACTAGAATGTAGCGATTCCCCTTCGAAGATGGAAATGGGCCTTGATAATCTATGCACCATACATCAAATATCTGGAGCTCTAGTATTCCTCTATGTGGCATCTCGTGCCTCCATGATATATTCCCGGTTATTTGGCATGCATCACGTCGGGAGACGAATTCCCTTGCATCTTGGAACATTGTAGGCCAACAGAACTCGAATTGTAAGATTTTTGCAACCGTCTTGGAGGCACCATGATGTCCTCCATACGGGGATGAGTGGCAAGCATGCAATATATCTCCTTGTTCCCAATGAGGAACACCCTTCCTATAGAGCCCATCGGCACATACCTTGAACAATAGCGGATCATCCCAAAAATATTGCTTGACATCATACAAGAATCTCTTCTTTTGTTGATAGCTCAAGTCCGGGGGAAGAACACCTCCCACAATATAATTTGCATAATCGGCGAACTAAGGAGGTTGATCCGACGATGTAGTGCAAACAAACATGATAGTATCATCCGAAAACGAGTCATCAATGCGAATATTCTCAAGGTCTTCAACTCGGAGACTAGATAGATGATCCGCCACCACATTTTTGGCCCTTTTCTTGTGACGAATCTCAAGGTCGAACTCTTGTAGAAGAAGAATTCAATGGAGTAATCGTGGCTTTGACTCCTTCTTGGCTAATAAATACTTCAATGCGGAGAGATCGGTGAAGACAATCACCATAGAACCAAGAAGATAGGACCTAAATTTGGTGAGGGCATAGACAATGGCTAATAGCTCCTTCTCGGTTGTAGCATACAGAGCTTCGGTGTTGTCAAGAGTCTTGCTAGCATAGTAAATGGCATGTAGGGCTCTTCCTTCTCTTTGGCCTAGTACGGCTCCTACCGCATAGTCACTTGCATCACACATCACCTCGAATGGTTTGGACCAATCCGGTGATCTAATGATAGGAGCGGTGATCAAAGCCTCTTTCAACCTAGTAAAAGCCTCATTGCAAGCATTAGTCCACACAAAAGGGGCGTCCTTCAAGAGGAGTTCGGTGAGAGGCTTGGTGAATTTTGAAAAGTTTTTAATAAAACGGTGGTAAAAACCCGCATGGCCCAAGAAACTCCGAACTCCCTTGACATTCGTAGGCGGGGTCAAATGGTCAATGACTTGAATTTTTGTCCCGTCTACTTGAATACCCCGATCTTTAATCAAGTGACCTAACACAATGCTTTCATTTACCATGAAATGGCATTTCTCCCAATTCAACAACAAATTCACTTCCTCACATTTCGCAAGAACTTTAGACAAATTCACCAAACATGACTCAAAGTCCTTACCATAAACACTAAAATCATCCATGAAAACCTCAACAATAGACTCGATATAGTCCGAAAAGATGCCCATCATACACCTTTGGAAGGTGGCCGAGGCATTACACAAGCCAAACGGCATGCGCCTATATGCAAAGGTTCCATAAGGACAAGTGAATGTGGTCTTAGGTTGGTCATCCGGGTGAATCGGGATATGGAAAAATCCCGAAAAACCATCTAGAAAGCAAAAGTGAGTGTAGGAAGCCAACCTTTCTATCATTTGGTCAATGAATGGGATTGGGAAGTGATCTTTTTTTGTAGCATTATTGAGTTTCCTATAGTCAATGCACATTCTATAACCAGTGACACACCTAGTGGGCACTAGTTCATCTTTTTCATTCTTTATGACCGTGATTCCGCCCTTCTTGGGAATCACTTGTACAGGATTAACCGAATTTGAACTCGAAATGGGATATATAATCCCGACATCAAAGAGTTTCATGATTTCTTTCTTTACAACCTCTTGCATATTAGGATTGAGCCTCCTTTGTCCTTGGACACTAGGCTTAAAGTCATCTTCTAAGTGAATCCTATGCATGCAAAAGTCAGGACTAATCCCTTGTATGTCATCAAGGCTATAACCAATGGTGCTCTTGTATTTCCTCAAAACCTCAAGCAAAGCATCCAATTGGCTAGACTCAAGCTTAGAGCTAACTATGATCGGACAAGACTTTTTATCATCTAGAAAGGCATAACATAAATTAGGGGGAAGGGGTTTAAGATCAAGAGATTGTACCTCAACCAAGTAAGTTCCACTAAGTGTAGCTTGATCTTTGACCCATTTCTTAGGAGCAACTTCCTCCCCATCTAGAGCCTCCTTGAGTACACCCAAGTCTTCGTCTCGTAGTCCCTCTTTAGCTTTCTCAAGCTCCATTGTTAGGAGAGCTTCAAGAGGATCTTTCACAAAGAATGTCTCGGTAGCATCCTCAACTACTTCATTAAGTATATCGATTACTCAATAACAGTCGTTGATATACGAAGTCTTCATCGTGCTATGGAGGTCAAAGAAGATCTTCTCATCTCCAATTTCCAAGATTGGTCTTCCATTCTTCACATCTATTAGAGCACCCGCCGTATGGAGAAACGGGCGTCCAAGGATGATGGGAATGTTGGCATCCTCGGCCATGTCGAGCACTATGAAATCAACCCGAGATAAAGAACTTACCTATGGGAACCGAGACATCCTCTAATATGCCTAGGGGGCGCTTGATTGATCGATCCGCCATTTGGAGTGTAATGGTGGTGCACTTAAGCTCATTCATGCCTACCTTCTCACAAATGGAGTAAGGTATAACACTCACACTCGCTCCCAAGTCACATAGAGCTCTCTCGATGTGGACATTCCCAATCTTGCATGGTATGGAGAAGCTTCCTGGATCCTTGAGCTTAGGTAGGGATGGTTGTAGGTACTTGTCACTACATCCCCCCGTAAAGGCAATAGTCTCGGGTTCTCCCAACGATCTCTTCCAAGATAGGATCTCCTTCATAAACCAAGCATAGGTAGGCACTTGAGTAATCAAGTCGGTAAAAGGAATAGTCACTTCTAGGTTCTTCACAAGTTCAAGGAACTTCTCGAATTGCTTGTCCGTTTTGGACTTGGCTTGTCTTGAGGGAAAAGGTAAGTTAACCTTAGTAGCATCCCCCACTTCCTTGGACTTCAATTTCTCACCATGGGCCTCTTTGGACTTGAAGAAGCTCCCTTAGACTTGGATTTCTCATAGGGAATGAAAGTAGATGAGGTCTTTTGTGAGGAAAGAACATTACCACCCTCATCTATATCTTTAACAAGCACTTCTTCCCCTAAGTCTGGATTGGGGACTTCTTCATCACAAGAATCCTCTAGAGGTTGATCAACCTCTTCAAGTATATGCTCCTCCCTTGGTTTTCCTCCATAGTCATCTTCAATAGGCATCATAGGTGGCTCATAGCTAGAACCACTTCTCAAAGTGATAGCATTAGCAGTAGCTTGGTTTGGTGTCGTGCCTTGAGGAGGCAATTGCCCTTTTTGCCTTGAAGAGCTACCCGAGGCTACTTGAGACAATTGAGTTTCCAACATTTTCACATGAGTGTCTCTAGCCTTGTTATGTTTTTGGAATTGAGAATAGAATTCTTGTTGATGCCTTTGCATTTCCAATTGATTATGTTGCATCTCTTGATTGCTCCTTTGCATATCCAACATCGTCTTTTGCATATCAAAATCGGGTGTTGGAGCTTGTTGAGTGTGTGGAGCATTTGTGATGGTTAGAGAGAAGCCATAATCATAATTAGGAGATTTACTCCTAGGCTTGGCATCTTGTTGTTGATTTTGAAAATTTCCTTGAGCTTGAAAATTACCTTGATTTTGGCCTTGGAAATTACCTTGGTTATGGTATCCTTGGTTGTTGTTTTGAAAGCCTTGAGATTACCTTGGAAACCACCTTGTTGAGCTTGATTATTGAAGTTACCTTGATTGTTGAAGCTTTGTTGATTGTTATAGGCACCTTGGTTTTGATAAGGAATTTGTTGTTGAAAGTTGTTGAAAGGCCTTTGATTGCCTTGGTAACCTTGGTTGCCTTGGTTGCCCCTAAAGGGAGGAGCAACATATGGTTGTCGGCCTTGTTGTTGAACTTGTTGTTGGCCTTGTTGAGCACCTTGAAAGACTTGAGGATTTTGGACATTTTGTGTCTTGTAAGATAAGAAAGGATGCTTGTGAGTGTTGGCATTATAGTAGCTTGAAAAAGGTGTGCCTTGCTTGTATGCTTGGAAAGCATTCAGTTGCTCAACATTACTCAAGCACTCATAAGACTCATGTCCAAAAATCCCACAATTGTCACACATACCATGATTTGAAGGATTAAATGTAGAGTCCATGGCATTAACTTGTTGCATAGGTGGTTGGGTGGAAGAACTTGTGCCTTGAGATTGATTAGCATGCCCTTGAAGCTTCTTATCGATGGCATCCATATGAGTCTTCAATTGTGCACCTAAATCTGCACTAAGTTGGGTGATAGCATCAATTTTATGTCTTCCCCCTCTATTGGCCTTCCTAGGCCTAGAATATTGAGAATTATGTACCGCCATTTCCTCAATCCTGGCCCATGTTTGATCATCTTCAACTTCGGTGAAACGCCCATTAGACCCCATGTGAAGTATACCCCTTGAATCCTCATACAAGCCATTCCAAAATTGTTGGACAAGAAACCATTCGGATAACCCATGATGGGGGCAAGAACGAACCAAGGCCTTAAACCTTTCCCACGACTCATAGAGCCCCTCTTCGTCACGTTGTTGGAACCCCGTGATTGAAGCTCTTAACAAGTTGGTCTTCTCCGGTGGATAGAACTTTTGGTAAAATGCTAGAGCTTGCTTCTTCCATGTGTCTATACCTAGAGCCGCCTTGTTGAGACCTTTAAGCCATTGTTTTGCCTTGCCAATCAATGAGAAAGGGAAAAGAACCCACCGAATTTGGTCTTGGGTTATTCCCGTTAAAGAAATGGCATCACAATAGTCAGAAAAAGTCTCCATGTGTTGGTGTGGGTCTTCCATAGGCAAGCCACTAAATTGACTCCGCTCAACCAATTGGATAAATTGCGTTTTAGCCACAAAATTTCCGGTGTAAGTATCTGGTAAAGCGGTGGGGCCAGGCAAAATATCCTCGGTGAACGTCGAATGTGAAGAGAAATTAGGCATGATGTGATGGATTGGTGATGACGCTATAGAACTTGTTGGAGATGTAGAAGGAGAAGTTGTTGGAGATGTGGAAGGTGTTTGGAGTAAAGTGCCAAAGGGATTTAAGAAGTTCCCTTCGGTTTCGTCTTGAGGTGGTTCGTTCAAGTCAAATTCATAAGCTTGTTCTTCAATGTTGTTGCTTGTACCCGGTTGGGAATTTCTAACTCTAGCAATTGTTCTTTGGCGGAAGGCACTAAAGAGTCTCTCCGGATCGGAATTGAGAGCAAGGAGTCGTCTCCCCTCCTAGGCATATACTACACACTTGGAACAAACGTGAGAAGACCTAGCGCTTTAAAGGCACTAGGTAGAGACAATAAACGAACACAACAAAAGACAAGGAAACAAGAACACACAAAAAACGGTAACTAAGTCAAGAAAACAAGCAAACAAAGTCTAAACAAACACCGTCCCCGGCAACGGTGCCAAATTGATGTAGGGATTTGTCGTGGATCCCGACACCATTAAACCAACCTAACTAAACTAAGTAGTATGGGCAAGTCGAATCAAACCACAAGAACGGCAAAGGGGTTTAGACTAAAGTTTACCTAATCACAAGAAAGAGTCACAAGGAAACAAAGGAGAAGAATTGTTGATAATGGATTAGACTAAGACGATTAATAGATAGACAAGAGCAAACTAAAACAATGATAAGAAGTAAGGCTATAACGATGAAAAATGGAGAATTCAATAAGGAAAGGGAGTAGGGTTAGGTCGGGTTCATAGACGTAAAAGGCTAATAGAAAAAACGAGGATAAGGGTATCACCTAATCACTAAGGCAACCTTGTGCTCTCGCAACGAAAACAAACCCGAGAATTCATGCAAGTTATTACTCCAAACATGAAGAATTAATCACAAGTCAAGCAAACATCAAGGGAGAAGAAACAAGTAAGAGTAGCATGGCCACTACCACCCTAACAAGAAATTCATCAAACACTTAACATGCAAAACAAGTGACAAGCAATAAAGACTCAACCTTTATCCACACTTAACCCTAATCACCCATAATTAACGCCTAATCCTCCTACTAACCCCATAAAAAGTCTACTCACTCATGACTAAACTAAAACTAACATGAACAAAAGAAAGTAACATAAAAGTCAACACATTCATAATGCAAGATAAACAATGGAAAACAATAATCTAGAGGAAAAGATTGAAACTTTAATGAAAAACTAAGATTAAAAGAGAAGAGATTAGAGAAATTATACCAACACAAATAGGAAATGGAAAGACTGAAACTTGTACAAATGATAACCCAAGAACATCCACCAATGTGTCAATAATGATGAAATCTTCAAGAGCTTCCCAAATTACACAAGTGTTCTAGGATTAAGCTAAAATTAAAGAAAGATTAAGGAGAGCTTAATGTAAGATTAAGCTAAAAGTAGAGTGCCTCTATCTAGGGTTTCGTACCTTAAAACATTACAAGAGAAGGGTATATATATAGGGTTCCATAAGTGATAGAAATGAAACGAAGAAGCGGTGTAGGAGATGAGGCCGTCCCGACCGGGATGGTGATGGTCCCAGTCGGGATGACCTCCCGTCCCGACCGGGATGGTGATGGTCCCGATCGGGAAGGCTTCACAGTAGCCTTTGATCTTTGGCTCATTTCGTCTCGGCCGCGATGGGCTTCTCGACCATGGTGGGGCCCTACTTGCTCTTCCTAGGCTTCTTAACGATGCTCGATGCTCGGGATATTCTCAAATGGGCACCAAGGGACTCAGTATCGAGTCTAAGTCACGGAATCATCGTCGCTTCTCTTCATGGGCTCCATATGCATCGGAAACGAGACGGAATCGTTCCACTTCTCCATGATGAGCATTAGGAACCTAAAACATGCTAGAAGAAGCGTTAGTAGCCTCGAAACCGCCCTAAAGAGCGATTCCTACCAAAGAAAGCGGGACAACACATGCGAAATAAACACTACAAAACACATATATCAGGGACGAAGCGAACTGCCGCCAGAAGGATCCAGAGAAAAGTAAAGATGGCCACCCTGGGTTATGTTCAGGCCAATAAGCGGCTGCAAATCAATCCGCCAGAGCCGGAACCCCCTAAGGAGGCCTGCTCGGTGCATATCGTGGAGGTTACCGCATCTACCTAAAGGGGATCTCTATCACAGGGTATGAGGGATCGTCTCAAGTCTCGGGAGCATGTCGCAACACGTCTGGGCCCAAAGCGAGCCAGACAGTTCAATAGGATGATAACCCCCGTAAAGAAACGACAAAAAACAAAGGGTCTATCAAAAAGCATGCAAGCGAGGCTCACTCACGGCCGACAGAACGAGTAGAGGCACCTACGGCCGGTGGGTACGAGGGAAGGTCTGGAAACAAGGCTCGTGCCGACGCCACAGGGCAAGCCCTCAGGACCCCGACACCAATCCCCTGAAACGGAGCCCGAGGCCATAAGCAAACAGAGTCAACCGCACCAATACTACTCGCCAAGTGGTAGAACCCTGAGGCGATGAGAGTATCAGGGAGCATACAACTACCAATCTGAGGATGTCCGGCCGAAGGTCTTGGGCAGACCAACCAGGACTCCGCTACATCCCGATGTCGAGAGCTGTCCCATCTCCAAAATCAAGATGCCAACGGTCTAGTTCGACGGGACTACAGATCCCGAAGACCACTTGGCGGCTTATGAGAGTCACATGGGATGTATGACATAGAAGACGCGCCCTGGTGCAAAATCTTTCCGACGACCCTCGTAGGCCTCGCTCAGTGATAGTTTAGAGACCTCCACTGGGGATCCATATACACTTTTCAAGAGTTAACCAATGTATTCCTCGATCAGTATGCCAAAAAGAAGAGGCATCGACTCACTCGTTTTGATCTCATGACATTGAAGCAAAGAGAATGCAAGTCTATCCGGGAATACATAAAGAGGTTCGATTAGAGTTCCAACAAGTAAAGGAGATCGACAACCCTACTGCTGCCTATGCTTTGACCAATTCGCTCGTGCTTGGCGAGATGAAGAATCAGCTCATCCGAGCCCAGCCCAAGTCCCTTGCGAAAGCTCGCAAGATACCCAAAGGGTTCATGGTCAAAGAAGAGCATCATAGCAGGTACGACCCTACGCGGGTATCAAACCGAGCCCAGCCCGCACGGAAGAACACTCGCGGCAGGGGGGAGTCGACCAATAAGCCGAAAAGGGAGGAAAGCAGTCGGAAAGAGTGGGTACTTTTACAGCCGAAGTTCGAGAGCTATACTTCTCTAAATAGGCTGAGGGCTGAGATCTTCGAGCTGGAAAAGGATACAACAAAGTGGAACCGCCCAGGAAAGCCCCGAAATCCCAAGGGGGATCCAAAAATTAATTTTGCGCCTTCCATGACAGTATCGACCATACAAAAGAAGAATGTCGAAACGTCAAAGATGAGATAGAGGACCTCCACAATTGACCAACAATCGATGATGGACCATTCGGCCTTCACATCGTGGTGGGCTAACCAAAGGTCTTCTCTTGTTGCACTCACATTTCCGGAACGGAAAACAACCTCACTACGCATACAAAAAAAAATGTCATTAGGCAAATAGTAATAGTAGTTATATATAAAAACGCAATCTATATATTATATTAAAAGGAAAACAAAGCATTTTCCATCCTCCATTTCCCCAAATATCAAAGTTAAAGCAAGCCACGTGTCACGATACTATTGGATTGAAGATGAAAAGGTATGAAGCTAAAGCAAGCGACGTGTCGCGATACTATTGGATGGAAGATGAAAAGGTATGAAGTGGAAGATGAAAATGAGGAAGGAGTTATGGAGGAAGTTATGAAGTGGAAGATGAAAAGGTAGGAGTTATTAAGTGGAAGATAAAAAGAAGGGACTTATAAAAAAGATGAAAAGGTATGAAGTGGAAGATGAAAATGAGGAAGGAGTTATGGAGGGAGTTATGGTTGAAAGCTTAACACTTATAATTCACCACCTATATCAATGGATGCTTCCCTTCCCATTACACCATCCAAGTGTTTCCTACAACGAGCATGATCAATTCCCACCCTATTATCGTTGAGAAATTAAATCGCATGATCCGAAGATGTGTAGTCGTCGAGACAAGAATCCAATACAACCTTCACCCACCTACGTTCTATTTGATACGTCTTCCACATCAACGATACTCGGGTGTAGTAGTGAACGTGACTTTATTGGGTGATGCGTCCGACTACATTATAGAGGAAATTAGCCGACAAAATGGACATAACATGGTCGTAGTCATCACATCTGTAAGGGTCATAAATTATGAAGGTAATAAACTTTTCTTTATCAACTTTTATCGTTCATCTCTTTGAATATATGTAAATTTACATGCTCAAGTTTGACACATATGATTTCTCCGCATTCCGTCTTAACACTAAATAGTACTTCTCCATTCGTCTCGATGGTTTATAACCCCGTGGTTTAGTACAACTATACAAAGTCGAAGGGACATAGGTAGGCTCCTCCTGTTAAGTTACAAACCTTTGCACGTGGAATTTTTCTCAAGTGGGACTACCAAATACTTACTCCCTAACAAAAAAAATAGAGTAATTGAAGGAACCATACCATTATTACATTGGCTCAATTAAGATTATTCTTCCTGATACACAAGGTTAGGCAATTAGTTAGGCCTGACGGTCTTTCTAATTATTAACAAATCTTTAGTTGGGGGGGTTATATTCATTTAATTTCAATTACTCGCTTAAAGTTGGAATTTGGCCTACTTCAGTAGTATATATTATATTAAAAGGAAAACAAAGCATTTTCCATCCTCCATTTCCCCAAATTTCAAAGCTAAAGCAAGCCACGTGTCACGATACTATTGGATGAAAGATGAAAAGGTATGAAGCTAAAGCAAGCCACGTGTCGCGATACTATTGGATGGAAGATGAAAAGGTATGAAGTGGAAGATGAAAATGAGGAAGGAGTTATGGAGGAAGTTATGGTTGAAAGCTTAACACTTATAATTCACCACCTATATTAATGGATGCTTCCCTTCCCATTACACCATCCAAGTGTTTCCTACAACGAGCATGATCAGTTCCCACCCTATTACCGTTGAGAAATTAAATCTTCATGATCCGAAGATGTGTAGTCGTCGAGACAAGAATAAAAAACAACCTTCACCCACCTACGTTCTATTTGATACGTCTTCCACATCAACGATACTCGGGTGTAGTAGTGAACGTGACTTTATGGTGTGATGCGTCCGACTACATTACAGAGAAAATTAGCCGACAAAATGGACATAACATGGTCGTAGTCATCACATTTGTAAGGGTCATAAATTATGAAGGTAATAAACTTTTCTTTATCAACTTTTATCGTTCATCTCTTTGAATATATGTAAATTTACATGCTTAAGTTTGACACATATGATTTCTCCGCATTCCGTCTTAACACTAAATAGTACTTCTCCATTCGTTTCGATGGTTTATAACCCCGTGGTTTAGTACAACTATACAAAGTCGAAGGGACATAGGTAGGCTCCTCCTGTTAAGTTACAAACCTTTGCACGTGGAATTTTTCTCAAGTGAGACTACCAAATACTTACTCCCTAACAAAAAAAAAATATAGTAATTGAAGGAACCATACCATTATTACATTGGCTCAATTAAGATTATTCTTCCTGATACACAAGGTTAGGCAATTAGTTAGGCCTGACTGTCTTGCTAATTATTAACAAATCTTTAGTTGAGTTATATTCATTCAATTTCAATTACTAGCTTAAAGTTGGAATTTGGCCTACTTCAGTAGTATATATTATATTAAAAAGAAAACAAAGCATTTTCCATCCTCCATTTCCCCAAATCTCAAAGCTAAAGCAAGCCACGTGTCACGATACTATTGGATGAAAGATGAAAAGGTATGAAGCTAAAGCAAGCCACGTGTCGCGATACTATTGGATGGAAGATGAAAACGTATGAAGTGGAAGATGAAAATGAGGAAGGAGTTATGGAGGAAGTTATGAAGTGGAAGATGAAAAGGTATGAGTTATTAAGTGGAAGATGAAAAGGAGGGAGTTATGAAAAAGATGAAAAGGTATGAAGTGGAAGATGAAAATGAGGAAGGAGTTATGGAGGGAGTTATGGTTGAAAGCTTAACACTTATAATTCACCACCTATATCAATGGATGCTTCCCTTCCCATTACACCATCTAAGTGTTTTCTGCAACGAGCATGATCAACTCCCACCCTATTACCGTTGAGAAATTAAATCGCATGATCCGAATATGTGTAGTCGTCGAGACAAGAATCCAAAACAACCTTCACCCACCTACGTTCTATTTGATACGTCTTCCACATCAACGATACTCGGGTGTAGTAGTGAACGTGACTTTATAGGGTGATGCGTCCGACTACATTACAGAGGAAATTAGCCGACAAAATGGACATAACATGGTCGTAGTCATCACATCTGTAAGGGTCATAAATTATGAAGGTAATAAACTTTTCTTTATCAACTTTAATCGTTCATCTCTTTGAATATATGTAAATTTACATGCTCAAGTTTGACACATATGGTTTAGCCGCATTCCGTCTTAACACTAAATAGTACTTCTCCATTCGTCTCGATGGTTTATAACCCCGTGGTTTAGTACAACTATACAAAGTTATATTCATTCAATTTCAATTACTCGCTTAAAGTTGGAATTTGGCTTACTTCAATATTATCTACTATATCTCACTTCTCACCTCACCAGTATGGCGGTATGAATGATGAATCTCTTGATTTTGACTAGAGATAGTTAAGCATTTGTAACTGCAAGTTTGGAGCTTAATTGAAACATCAGATGGCTATATACGCTAACGACTTTTCTAACATGTTTCTACTGGACACACATTAATATGCTAATCTATATCTATATATTATATTAAATAGAAAACAAAGCATTCTCCATGCTCTATACAACCGATAATCAATTCTAAGGTAACACACTTGGCATGATGTGATTGGGTAGAAATTGAAAAAGAGAGAGGTGAATACATAATCAATGCCTAAGTCGGTTATTATTAGTTAGAACCCTTCAACTTTTTCCTCATTGATTATGTAGAATCCAAGGTGAAGAACCCAATAACTTCTTCCTCATTAGAACTCTTCAACTTCTTCCTCATTGATTAGGTAGAATACAAAGTGAAGAACTCATCAACTTCTTCCTGATTGATTATGTAGAATCCAAAGTAAACCAATAAATTTCAACCACCTCTCATCCTCTTCATCTTCCTCCCTTATAATCCAAAGTAGAATTAGAGTTTTGCGGTAAACACACCAATTAAAAAGGAGAAGAGAAGACTAGACAAAAGGTAAGCAAACAATTATTATGTACATCAACTACGAGCACTTCATAATACATTGCTTATATTTTAAGAACAAAACTAACACAGTACACCCAATGTGTTATAAGTCTGAAGTGGTAGTAAAAGAAGTATCCGTAACAATAGAAACCATAGAAGAAAAAAGGCCAATATTAGATTTGAAAATCTCAACTAAAGACGCGAGGAAAAACTAAGAAAGATCAAAGTCATAATTCAAGAGGATTACGTTCTCCAATAAAAGTTAAAAAATGAATTATTAGTTATTCATTACATCTTATAGCGTTATATCTCATTTTCGCCAATAATCACTTGCTTAAGTTTATACAAACACACTTTCAGTCTAATTCACCTTGCTACACTTGTGGTGACATGTTTGATGTATGTTTCGACACTTTTACTCCCCTTTTTTTCCCCACCATTCATTTAACATACATGTCATATATATTTCTGTAACTTGAATCGTTCAATCTTTCTAACCTCCGCCTTATTCAGAATTTAAGAATGTCTGTGGAAGTAACTAAAATTACAAAGACATGAAATCAAAACAATGCATAAATTAATAATAAAAAAATATTGGATGATGAAGCAAAAAGACAGAATTGCGATAAACAAAGGTCATAAAACAATATATTCCCGTGCGGTGCACGGGTATGGCTACTAGTTATAAAATTAAAATGCACACATCTACCTACTAATTATACCTTTTCACATGTGTAATCATCTAAGAAGCAGTAGTCAAGTACTTCTTTTTTTAGTTTTGACATTAATAATGTATGCACTTCAGCTACTCTAAAAAGTACCGAGACCATTACCATTTTACAATCACTCTCACTCACATCTAACGTACACCCAAGTCCGTCTCCAATTTGAATATCGACAGGTTTGCGAGCACTAGATCTTGGAGATGTAGTTGTAGTTTTTCTAGACTTCCCTTTTTGTTCTTTTTTTTTGCGTGATTTTGATAAGGTCGCCAACAATCTTTTTTTTGTCTTACCGAACGGGTTGATTGACTTACACAGAATAACATCCATAATTTGGTTATCATCAGCTAAAAACAGGGTTGCAGCAATCTTTGCTCGGTATATATAATTCTTGATTTCATGTCTCCCAAAGACGAACTAAATACATATCCATGATAGAAGAGCATATGAATCATCAAGTATACTCCACAATCCAAATCTCCCTGAAAAGGTTCTTTCCAAGGTAAAGGGACAACTACCCATTTGAAATTTTTCACTTTTTCTCCATTGGATAAACCCTTGCTGCTTAGAAAAGAACCATATAAGATAGCCTGATAGAAACTTAATTTAGTCAATATCCATTTAATGTATTACTGAATATACAAAGTACATGAGTCCTGAATAATGAAATATATATTAAATAATGTATGGCAAATACTTACAGGATATTTACAAAGCAGTTCAAAGTATGAACCAAGATCAACGTCCCAATAAGACGTCAAGTTATCAAGATAATCCAATGTTCCGGCCTTGAAATTGATTACAACACATATAAAGTGATGCCGAGAATGGATAGGAATGAAAACTTACGAAAGAATGAAAAGTATTAGAATAAGTCACCTATTACATTAAAAACGGAATAGTTCACCTATCGCATTAGAATTCTTGGCAAAGGCACATTAGAATAACTAAATGCAGGTTAAAAACAGATTATTACCATATCGGGATCAAGCTTTAATGGATGACTAATATTCTCAATGTATGTAGAGTGTAGACCATGCTGTGAAAATTTGAGCTTGATAATCTTCTTGGCTGCTGTTAATCCTCCCCTCTTGAATGTACTTTATTAATGTGGGCTACACAAGAGAATCAAAAGTTACACTCTAAATATGATTCATAACACATAATAACTTTACAAAAGGTTTGTGTGCACTTACAGGATGACCAACCCCTAAAAATAGTCTTGATAAAGAGCTTCTATCTGCCTTGAACATCATGTGATTTAGAAGGATGGGCCAACAATCCACCACATTTGTAAATATCATTTGATCAACTTCCAATGACTGAAAGTCATCCCTTGCCAAAAGGTTTATATGGGAGAATTTAGCCAGATCCTCCTTGAGATATCAATACAATAAGTTAGTTGTCTACAATAGTAAAATTATAGACACCCACATTTGGCCGCTAGGTGTCTATAGCTGTTTCCAAAAAAACACCCGATGATGATCGAACGCAAACATGCTTTAACATACTCGAATATGGGCTCAAAATCATTAGTATTTGGCTTGGGATTTTTACAGAGTGCAAATCTCAAAAAAAATAACCTCAAATCCAGGCCCAGTGGGTCATTTCCAATCAAATAAGACTAATTTGGGTCAAAACCGACACTAAGGGCAAAACCGTCTTTTAACGACCGGGTCAAACCCCGGTCAAAGACGTTTCCGAGGCATAAATATTTGCCGCGTCACTTCACAAATCCGACTTGAAGTCAAAAACTAAAAAAAATCAGCTACGAAAAAAATGATTAAACAACTCCATTAGAGATAGAACTCGATCTCTAAAAGAGTCTTATACCCGACCGGACCCACTCGATCGAGTAGGCTCACAAAAACTGCAAAAACCGGGGTCAGACCGGGCACTTGATTGAGTGCCATGTACCACTTGATCGAGTGGCCCCTTTTCCAGCTAAAACCAGATTCTTTTTTCTATCCAAAGTATGAATCCTATCCAAACCGGGTGTTTCCTCCCATCTACAACCGGCTTTCCCTATCCAAAGTAGGTTTCTTCTCATCCAAGACTACTACCTTTCCTAGCCAAAGCCGGGAACCTCTCCTATAAATACACCCCTTTACACAACACAAAAAACACAATTACAACATCCACGATACATACACAATTAACAACAATTCACAACCCCGAAATTTCAGCAATCCTAGGAAAACCATACAAAAATACTATCCCAATCTTTCCTATAGAAATCCTTTAGGAAACCCGAGATCAAAACTCTTCAAAGACCCGAGATCAAAACTCGTCAAAGACCCGAGAGCAAAACTTATCAAATCCCTTCCCAATTATAAACCACCATAACTCTTCCTATATGATCTCGACGCTCCCGTGCCTAAGCCACAACTAGATGAGCCCCGTTCCGAGAGTATAAAGCTTGTAGGTTGAGGGTGCAAATTCAATCCCGACTTCTCCCTTTTTTCTCTTCTCTCTCTCTCTCTCTCTCTCTCTCTCTCTCTCTCTCTCGTTTTTTCCGTTTCGTCCTTCCATCTTTATCGTGTTGTCATCACATTCTTTTTTTATTTTTTCTTTTCTTTTTCCTCATTTCTAATATCGATATTATCGCTACTACTATCTAACTAACATAAAACGATCATTCTTAAGATGCGATATCGACTCTATAGTCGAATATCCTGTATAAAAGAACTAGCATGAACTCGTTGATGCTAATATAATCGTCACATAGTCTGAAAGGACTAATTACGACATTACAACGCGGAGAGAGTTATTTCGTCTTAGTTCAATTTCAAACGACTAATATCGTCTTTCTTATAAATCACTCCAAATATTTGATATTGATTCCATAATCAAGTATCGAATATGACGAGTATCGAAAATTTAAGTCGAGTATAAATCATATTATATTTTTACACGACTTAGCAAAATTATCGATTCTTTTTCAAAAGCAATTACGAAATAAAAAAGCAAAACGAACCATTGTTCGTACGGAGGGCACTCGATCGAGTGCCTAGCCCACTCGATCGAGTGGCACCCCAAAAAACCGGCAGAATTTTTTTTTTCGCGGACCACTCGATCGAGTCCCTCAATGACTCGATCGAGTGGCCTTTGCCACGCCTCAAATCGTGAGCTTTCAACGTATTTTAAACCTCGATAAATATTTTTATGACTCCGGTCAACACGTGTCAAGTCTATCACGTGATTCATCTTTTCAAAACCGTGCATCGTATTATATTTACGTCGTTTATTCAATTTACAAACCGTTATTATCGTTACTAACTCGTTTGTTTTTTCTTTTATATTTCGTTCTCGTTGTTTGTTTTATTATACTAAAATGGACCTCGCATGCTAAATACAACTTTGACATAATTCAAAGATGCATTAAACGACGTAAATCAAACATAATTCACGTGTTTAGTCGAAAATACTGTTTGCATATCATTCAACCGAATTACTAACGCACGTATTCTAAAATCAAATGATATCTTAGTAGAGGCCGCTAAGTGCGGGCGGGGTTGGGTGTTCTTTGTGAACTTCCCAACACGTACCCTCACCCCTTACTCAGAACCGTGGTTTCCGGATGTCCGAAACCGTTGGCACACGAGAGTCATTCAATACACGGTAATCGATAATGTCGGTATCGGTATCGCAATGCAAAGGGACGGCCCCCATAAACTCCGAGATCCGAATGGGCCGTACTTTGTGCACGGCCCACTAAGATATAGAGTGGGTTCGAATGGGCCCGAACTCCCATAAATTTCGGTGGCGACTCCTATTTCGATTTAAATTTTAGTTCGAGATCCATCTCACATGAGATTCATTCGCCTCCCCAAACCCGCGCGTAGCCGCGTCGGGGTGGACCTATGTCATGTCCACAAAAATATACAACCAACTAAAAAAAGATTCAAAAGGAAAGTGATACTGACGATTGAGAAAATTTATAGTCATTGAGGAAAATTTAATCAACAACATTTTTCCTCAAACTGTAAAGGCCTTTCAATAACTCGTAATTCTCAATCATGTACGTAGACACAATTGTTGCGTCTTTTTCAACTAGCCCACAGTCTATACTGCAACAAAGATCTTGAGGAACAGTACAACACTGATGCGTGTATTTTATATACACTTTTTATGCTCCTATTACGCGCATTCCCATGTTTATCGAGTAGTGTAAGCTACCATTTTGCCCCGAATTGGCTACTATGTGGTATATTTTGTCTTTTTGCAGGAACAGAAGCCACATGAACTAAAACGAACAAAACCGAGGCAAAACGAAGCTGGAAAGAGCTGATCGCTGTAAAGTGTCAAGAATAGCAGCAGACAGACTATCAGAATAGCAGACCGACTATCAGAATAGTTGACCGACTATCAGAATAGCAGACCGACTATCAGAATAGCAGACCGACTATCAGAATAGTCGACCGACTATTTGGGTGACAGCAGAAGATCAAATTAGTTAAAATTAGTCGACCGACTATTACAATAGTCGGCCGACTATTTTCTGGGCCGCGGACAGTTTCGTGTTCAGCAAGCAGTTTCCAAATCAGTTTTAACTCTTTCTAAATTGTATAAATAGGGCTTTTTCAGCCACATTAGAATTCACTTTTTTCTTTTACTCTTTTTACTTTTACTCCTCCACTTTTACTACACCACTTCTCCACTTTTACTTCTCTACTTTAGACTTTTACATCTCCTTAGATATTTATTTAGATCCTTCTCCTTATTCTCTCTTCCTTTAAAAACTCGATTATTGTAAGACTTTCAGATTCGAATCGCCTTTATTCCTCTCGGTAATTTAATCTAATCTTTCTTCCTTCTTCTTCCTTTTTGATTGTTCTTCTTCATACTTAATTATTCTTGATCTTTGTCTTATGCTTATCATAATTTTATTATTATTCATCATGTTTAATCTAGTAGAATCGTTTATTAATATTATTGTTCTTGATTTAATTATGAGTAGCTAATTTCTTTAGCTAGGATTTAGGGGATCTGCGAATTGAATGTGGTCGCTAAATAATTTATAGATCTGTCAATTATATTGTGTCTATGTTGTCAATTGTAGCATATAATTGCAATTAGTCAGTTAATGCGCATGATTGATTAATTGAATTCGGTAAACTTGAACCTAAGATCAGAAGCCTAGTAAAAGTTAGATCTGCTACAACACATTAGTTTGCCCTAATAAGATCGGAAGTCGTTAGACGCATGCTAGGGTGAATAGCAGACCGGAAAGACCCCTTAGACCAATATCTGCGACAGACCTGTGACTTAGACCGTGACCATATGAGATTCGTAGTGAACCGACAATTCTAGTTTCCTCCCTATATTTATTCATCTTTATTCGTCTTACTATATTTTACTTATTTCTTCTCTTTTAATTCTCTTTCCTTCACTACTTTAGTTTAGTTAAACACAAACATAAAAAAAACCCCGATTTACTTAGATAAACTTTAATACGAGTAGAATTTATTTGTCTCCCTGTGAAATCGATCCCGACTTCCCTAGCTATATTTTTAGTTGGACCGTAGTTGGTTATTTTGGATAGGTACACGACTAGCTTATCAAATTTTGGCGTCGTTGCCGGGGACACGATTAATTTTACTTGTCGTTTTAGTTTATCTTTTGTCTCAGGGAACTTTCGTTCCTTGAGACGGTTCTCATATTTTCCTTCTTAGTTCTGTGTATGCCCAGGTCTAACAGGTCCGAGATTCATCCTTTTGATCCCGAACCCGAGAAGACTTTACGAGCTAGACGGATTTTTGGAGGGAAGTATGTCAAGCGGAAAAATCTAATCCGCTTGACCCAGTTTCCACTAACTTGGAAGCGAAATATTCGTCCCACGAAGAGACGTAGGTGGCGTAGCTTGCCACAAATCAGTGTACTAGGAAACCGGGCACATTGCCGTCACAGCCGGAAAAACCGCACGATACGGCCAACGTAATTCAGCTTCGTAGCGCCCTTACTTATGACGAGCCCAAGATGCCTAGTTATGATAATTCTGTTATTGTGGAGGATGTAATTGAGGATGTAATTGAGGATGTATTCCTGATAGTCGACCGACTATTCCAAAGACAGGACCCATATCCGAGACGGTCGCTGCTTATAAGACGTCTGATGGTGAAGTGGAAACGGGTGTTCTACAAGATAAAGCTGCTGAACAGGTCAAAATTCAAGTTCCTTTTCCTAGTCAGTTGAAGAATAAGAAGGTCGAGAACCAGTTCAGTAAGTTTATGGAGGTCGTCAAAAATCTCTAGGTAACCGTTCCTTTCACGGAATTAATTACCCAGGTACCCTCTTATGCAAAATTTATGAAAGATATTCTGACCCGTAAGAGAAACTTTAATGAACATGAGACTATTGCTTTTACAGCTGAGTGTAGTGCTCTAATTCAAAGTAAGTCTACACCCAAACTGAAAGACCCGGATAGTTTTTCCATACCATGCACCATAGGCACCCATGTAATTGATAAAGCTTTATGTGATTTGGGTGCAAGTGTCAGTATTATTATTCCCTATTCAGTTTGCGAGAAACTGAATATGGGCCAGCTTAAAGTCACAAGTGTGACTCTTCAGATGGCTGACAGGTCATTTAAACGTCCCCTAGGAGTCTTAGAGGATGTCCCCGTTAGGATAGGTAAATTCTTTATACCTGTCGATTTCATTGTTTTAGATATGGCTCAGGATACCCAGATTCATATAATTTTAGGTAGGTCATTTCTACATACTGCAGGGGCTATTATAGATGTCAAGCACGGACGCTTGACTCTAGAGGTGGGGGACGATAAAGTGATCTTTAACTTGGCTAACACATTAGCTAAGCCTATGATCGAGGATACTTGTTATGCACTAGATATTATTGATGAAGTTATTCTCGATGTTTGTACGGGTTCCCTGAGTAGGGACCCGCTCGAGGCTTTGACATGTTTAGACACTTGTGCAGGTAATAAGACTAATGATGATTCTGTGTGGGATATTTTAGGAAATACACAGAAACTGACGAGCATCGACGGAGAAGTGGTAAATCGGTTGGTAGATACTTCTTATGCTGTAGAGGTAACCAACCCGACCTAAAACCTCTTCTCTCTCATCTTAAGTATGTATTATTAGACGATTCTGAGTCTTATCCCGTCATCGTAAGTAATAAATTAGATGAAAACCAACTTTTTGCTTTGTTGGTCATTCTTAAAAACAACAAGAGTGCATTAGGTTATAGTCTAGATGACCTTAAGGGAATTAGTCCCGTTATTTGCATGCATCGAATTGAACTTGAAGAGGATCGCCGACCTGTTAGACAGGGTCAACGTAAGTTGAAACCAAAAATGCAGGAAGTGGTAATGAAAGAAGTGATGAAGTTGTTAGATGCAGGTATAATTTATTCTGTCGGTCACTCTAAATGGGTGAGTCCTGTTCAGGTCGTCCCGAAGAAAGGCGGGACGACAGTGGTAAAAACGATAAAAATGAATTAATACCTACTAGAATTGTAACGGGATGGCGGATGTGCATTGACTATAGACAATTAAATGCCGCCACAAAAAAAGATCACTTCCCTCTTCCGTTTATCGATCAAATGGTAGAAAGGTTAGCCTCACATAAGTTTTTCTGTTATTTAGATGGCTATTCAGGGTTCTTTCAGATCCCGATCCATCCTGATGATCAAGAAAAGACGACCTTTACTTGTCCCCATGGTGTTTTTGCTTATCGCAGGATGCCTTTCGGGTTGTGTAATGCCCCTGCCACCTTTCAGAGGTGTATGATGGGGATATTTTCCGAGTATATCGAGTCTATTATGGAGGTATTTATTGATAATTTCAGTGTCTACGGTTGTAGTTTCACTGATTGTTTAACTAACCTTGATAAAGTGATGCAGTGATGTATCGAGGTCAATCTAGTGCTGAATTCAGAGAAGTGCCATTTTATGGTCAACGAGGGAATTGTCCTTGGGCACTTAGTTTCAGATCGAGGCATCCAAGTAAACAAAGCAAAGGTGCAAGTGGTCGAGCAATTGCCTCCTCCCGTTAACGTGAAGGGGGTTAGGAGTTTTCTTGGACACGCCGGATTTTATCGCCGGTTTATCAAAGATTTCTCTTAAATGTCTAAACCACTTACACAATTGCTCCTTAAGGATGCCCCATTCATTTATTCTGATGAATATTTATCTGCTTTTAACAGGTTGAAGCAGGCTTTGGTCACAGCACCTATTATTCAGGCCCCGGATTGGGAGTTACCGTTTCAAGTTATGTGCGACGCTAGTGATCATGCGGTCGGAGCGGTGTTGGGTCAAAGGAAGGAAAAGGCAGTGAACGCCATCTATTATGCGAGCCGAACTCTGGATGAGGCTCAGGTGAAGTATACTACGACAGAGAAGGAGCTTCTAGCTGTGGTCTATGCATTAGAGAAATTTCGATCTTATTTAATAGGGTCGAAAGTCACAATTTATACGGACCATGCGGCTTTGAAGTACCTTCTCGCGAAGCAGGAAGGCAAACCGAGATTGCTACGATGGATCCTCCTTCTTCAGAAATTCGACTTGGAGATAAAGGACAAGAAGGGCGCTGAAAATTCTGCGGCGGACCACCTTTCTAGACTTCCATTGCAGGACGGAGGCGATACTTTACCAATAGATGATTCTTTTCCTGATGATATTTTGATGGCTATTGGTATAATGGATACTCCGTGGTATGCTGACTATGCTAATTTTCTTGTAGTTAAAATAATGCCGCCCGATTTGTCATACCAACAGAAGAAGCGGTTCCTACATGATGTTCGGCAATATTTCTGGGACGATCCATATCTTTTCAAGGAGTGTGCCGACGGAAGTTTTAGGCGATGCATACCGCAACGGGAAACCAATGCTATCTTGGAGCCTGTCATACCTCGTCTTATGGTGGTCACCACGGTCCCGCTAGGACCGTGGCTAAGGTACTTCAATTAGGTTTTTATTGGCCATCTTTGTTTTCTGATGCCAAGTCATTTGTTTCGGGATGTGATGCTTGTCAGAGGACGGGAAATGTCTCCCGGAGGCATGAGATGCCTCAGGTCGGTATTTTGGAGGTAGAGATTTTCGATGTTTGGGGAATCGACTATCAAGGTCCCTTCCCGACAAGTCGAGGTAATATGTACATTTTAGTTGCTGTGGACTACGTATCTAAGTGGGTAGGAGACGTTGCCTCGGTACATTGTGACGCTAAAACCGTCATCCAACTTTTCAAGATCATATTTCCACGTTTTGGCGTCCCCCGAGTCATCATTAGTGATGGAGGTATACACGTTAAAGAAAAACAACTTATTGCCTTATTGTCTAAATATGGTGTTATGCATCGTAGAGGTTTGGGGTATCAACCCCAAACTAGTGGACAGGTCGAAGTTTCCAACCGGGAGCTTAAGGACATTTTGGCAAAGGTTGTCTCGAAGTCAAGAAAAGATTGGAGCCTGAAACCAGATGACACTCTATGGGCGTAAAGGACCGCCTATAAGACACTGATTGGTACACTGTGGCGAAAATCGACTTTTACAGCTAGATGAGCTCGAGGAGTTCAGGATGAATGCCTACATTAGTGCCCGTATCTACAAAGAGAAGACAAAAAGGTGGCACGATAAGTGTATCATTCCAAGGGAGTTTAATGCGGGCGAAAAGGTATTATTGTTTAATTCTCGTCTTCGTCTTTTTCCTGGAAAATTATAATCCAGATGGTCCAGCCCCTATACGGTAATTTCGGTTTCTAAATTTGGGTCGGTCGAGCTTGAAAACTCTTCCACGGGAAATTGCTTTAAGGTCAATGGTCACCAAATAAAGCACTACCACGAGAGAGGTGAGACAGGAGGAGAAGTCGAGGTTTTGTACCTCGAAACAGTCACCAACTGAGCAAGGTGACTACGGTCGTGCGGGACCTTAAACCAGCGCTAACCGGGAGGCAACCCGGGTTGTAAAACATTTGTACCTGCATTTAGTTAGTTGGAGCATATTTAATTTTCTGCGTTATAGATTTTGTGAAGTGAGAACGAGGGTCTAAAGGTTGAAATTGAGTTTTGCAGAGAACAGGCTGCTGACGGAAAACTGGGATAGGTCAACAATAGTCGACCGACTATTTTTATTGTCGGACGACTATTATTTTAGTCGGTCAACTAATCTGGCAAATATCGCGCACCTTGGCTGAATATTTCCGTTGTATAAGTCTTATTTCTCTCCTTTACTCTACTTCAGTTGCTTTTATTTTGAAACAAATTTTTACTCTTAAATTCTATTCTCTCTCTCACTCCTCCCACCTACCTCCATCCTTAACCTTCATCCTCTTCATTCAAATCTCCATCTTCATCTTCAAACCCTATCTATCTTCTTCTCTCCATCCCTTTTCTTCTCAAATCTTTTCATCTTTTGGTAGTTTTTTTGTCTTTATTGAAGTTGCAACTACTTTCCAACCATTCAAGTAAGTTTCCTTGTGTTTGTTTTCATTTTTTCCGTCTAACTACTTCGCCGCCTGCGTTTTCTGTTGTCCGCCGGGAGTCGCCGACTATCAGAATAGTCGGGCGACTATTCTAATAGTCGGACGACTACCATTTCTGTCGGGCGATTTTTCGCGCATCTGGGTTTACGGTTTATTGGATTTCAGAATTTGAATTTCGGATTTCGACTTAGTTTTTCTCGGATTTCTGCTATTGCTCATTTATTTACCCAAATTTATTGATTTCTTTCACATTATCATGTTTTTACCCAAATTTCAGTTATGAAATTAGGGTTTTGATTTCAATTGATTTGGGGGTTTTTGTGTGAGTAGTACACTAGTCCGATTTTGGTGAGAACGGAATATTTATTATTGATGGGTATAAGGAATACTAGCTTGGCTTTTACCTTCTCATATCCATATCATTTTGCCCCTTCTTACCCGATTAGCCTCACTTTATACCATATGTAAGTCCTTGGCACGTGTCTTTTCCCGATGGATTGAGTATGTACGGTTAGTAGAGATTGATTTCATGTTAGATTGCATGCGTGTTCTTGTAAGTCGCAGTTTAGGTGAGTGTTTTATCTTTCCGATTTTACATAAAATCACAATATCACCCCATTTGTGTGATGAGCGATCCGTGAGAGCCCGACATAGACGAGTCTTGCAAGGTTGAAGGTTCAGTATTGTTGTCATTGGTCAAGCTTATTGTATGTGGTTGTTTACATTAATTTTAATCATTGCGTATTGGTTTGGGTAACTTTGGAGCATATTCCGCTATGAGTTATATACATTCCATTTGGATTTAGTTCATCGTTTTGTGCTTGCTTGAGGACAAGCAAGGGTTTGGTTTGGGGAGATTTGATGCGCGTATTTCATATACACTTTTTATGCTCCTATTACGCGCATTCCCGTGTTTATCGAGTAGTGTAAGCTACCATTTTGCCCCGAATTGGCTACTTTGTGGTATAATTTATCTTTTTGCAGGAACGGAAGCCACATGAGCTAAAACGAACAAAACCGAGGCAAAACGAAGCTGGAAAGAGCTGATCGCTGTAAAGTGTCAAGAATAGCAGACAGACTATCAGAATAGCAGACCGACTATCAGAATAGTCGACCGACTATCAGAATAGTCGACCGAATATTTGGGTGACAGCAGAAGATCAAATTAGTTCAAATTAGTCGACCGACTATTACAATAGTCGGCCGACTATTTTCTGGGCCGCGGACAGTTTCGTGTTCAACAAGCAGTTTCCAAATCAGTTTTAACTCTTTCTAAATTGTATAAATAGGGCTTTTTCAGCCTCATTAGAATTCACTTTTTTCTTTTACTCTTTTTACTTTTACTCCTCCACTTTTACTACACCACTTCTCCACTTTTACTTCTCTACTTTAGACTTTTACCTCTCCTTAGATATTTATTTAGATCCTTTTCTTTATTCTCTCTTCCTTTAAAAACTCGATTATTGTAAGACTTTCAGATTCGAATCGCCTTTATTCCTCTCGGTAATTAAATCTAATCTTTCTTCCTTCTTCTTCGTTCTTGATTGTTCTTCTTCATACTTAATTATTCTTGATCTTTGTCTTATGCTTGTCGTAATTTTATTATTATTCATCATGTTTAATCTAGTAGAATCGTTGTATTATTGTTCTTGATTTAATTATGAGTAGCTAATTTCCTTAGCTAGGATTTAGGGGATCTGCGAATTGAATGTGGTCGCTAAATAATTTATAGATCTGTCAATGATATTGTGTCTATGTTGTCAATTGTACATATAATCGCGATTAGTCAGTTAATGCGCATGATTGATTAATTGAATTCGGTAAACTTGAACCTAAGATCGGAAGCCTGGTAAAAGTTAGATCTACTACAACACATTAGTTTGCCTAATAAGATCGGAAGCCGTTAGACGCATGCTAGGGTGAATAGCGGACCGGAAGGACCTTTTCACTACCCCTTAGACCAATATCTGCGACAGACCTGTGACTTAGATCGTGACCATGTGAGATTCGTAGTGAACCGACAATCCTTGTTTCCTCCCTATATTTATTCATCTTACTTTATTTTAGTTATTTCTTCTCTTTTAATTCTTTTTCCTTCACTACTTTAGTTTAGTTAAACACAAACATAAAAAACCCCCGATTTACTTAGATAAACTTTAATACGAGTAGAATTTATTTGTCTCCCTGTGAAATCGATCCCAACTTCCCTAGCTATATTTTTAGTTGGATCTAAGTTGGTTATTTTTGATAGGTACACGACTAGCTTATCAAATTTTGGTGCCGTTGCCGGGGACACGGTTTATTTTACTTGTCGTTTTAGTTTATCTTTTGTCTCAGGGAACTTTCGTTCCTTGAGACGGTTCTCATATTTTCCTTCTTAGTTCTGTGTATGCCCAGGTCTAACAGGTCCGAGATTCATCCTTTTGATCCCGAACCCGAAGACTTTACGAGCTAGACGGATTTTTGGAGGGAAGTACGTCAAGCGGAAAAATATAATCCGCTTGACCCAGTTTCCACTAACTTGGAAGCGAAATATTCGTCCCACAAAGAGACGTAGGTGACGCAGCTTGCCACAAATCAGTCTACTAGGAAACCGGGCACATTGCCGTCACAGCCAGAAAAACCGCACGATACGGCCAACGCGATTCATCTTCGTAGCGGCCTTACTTATGACGAGCCCAAGATGCCTAGTTATGATAATTCTATTATTGTGGAGGATGTAATTGATGATGTATTAGAAACGGCTGAAACTGCTGTGAATGACGAATCTGTCAATAATAGTTGATCGACTATTTCGGATAGTCGACCGACTATCATTGACAGATTACCAGAAACTGCAGGTGAGGAGGAAACTAGTCGACCGACTATTTTTAATGGTCGACCGATTATGAAAAATAGTCGACCGACTATTCCTGATAGTCGACCGACTATTCCAAAGACAGGACCCATATCCGAGACGGTTGCTGCTTATAAGATGTCTGATGGTGAAGTGGAAACGGGTGTTCTACAAGAATAAGAAGGTCGAGAACAGGTCAAAATTCAAGTTCCTTTTCCTAGTCGGTTGAAGAATAAGAAGGTCGAGAACCAGTTCAGTAAGTTTATGGAGGTCGTCAAAAATCTCCAGGTAACCGTTCCTTTCACGGAATTAATTACCCAGGTACCCTCTTATGCAAAATTTATGAAAGATATTCTGACCCGTAAGAGCATCTTTAATGAACATAAGACTATTGCTTTTACTGCTGAGTGTAGTGCTCTAATTCAAAGTAAGTCTACACCCAAACTGAAAGACCCGGATAGTTTTGTCCATACCATGCACCATAGGCACCCATGTAATCGATAAAGCTTTATGTGATTTGGGTGCAAGTGTCAGTGTTATGCCCTATTCAGTTTGTGAGAAACTGAATATGGGTATGCTTAAAGTCAGAAGTGTGACTCTTCAGATGGCTGACAAGTCAGTTAAACGTCCCCTAAGAGTCTTGGAGGATGTCCCCGTTAGGATAGGTAAATTCTTTATACCTGTCGATTTCATTGTTTTAGATAGGCTCAGGATACCCAGATTCATATAATTTTAGGTAGGTCATTTCTACATACTGCAGGGGCTATTATAGATGTCAAGCACGGACGCTTGACTCTAGAGGTGGGGGACGATAAAGTGATCTATAACATGGCTAACACATTAGCTAAGCCTATGATCGAGGATACTTGTTATGCACTAGGTATTATTGATGAAGTTATTCTTGATGTTTGTACGGGTTCCCTGAGTAGGGACCCGCTCGAGGCTTTGACATGTTTAGACACTTGTGCAGGTAATAAGACTAATGATGATGTTGTGTGGGATATTTTAGGAAATACACAGAAACTGACGAGCCTCGACGGAGAAGTGGTAAATAGGTTGGTAGATACTTCTTATGCTGTAGAGGTAACCAAACCCGACCTAAAACCTCTTCTGTATCATCTTAAGTATATATTTTTAGACGATTCTGAGTCTTATCCTGTCATCGTAAGTAATAAATTAGATGAAAACCAACTTTTTGCTTTGTTGGTCATTCTTAAAAAGAACAAGAGTGCATTAGGTTATAGTCTAGATGACCTTAAGGGAATTAGTCCCGATATTTGCATGCATCGAACTGAACTTGAAGAGGATCGCCGACCTGTTAGACAGGGTCAACGTAAGTTGAACCCGAAAATGCAGGAAGTGGTAATGAAAGAAGTGATGAAGTTGTTAGATGCAGGTATAATTTATTCTGTCGGTCACTCTAAATGGGTGAGTCCTGTTCAGGTCGTCCCGAAGAAAGGCAGGACGACCGTGGTAAAAACGATAAAAATGAATTAATACGTACTAGAATTGTAACGGGATGGCGGATGTGCATTGACTATAGACAATTAAATGCCGCCACAAAAAAAGATCACTTCCCTCTTCCGTTTATCGATCAAATGGTAGAAAGGTTAGCCTCACATAAGTTTTTCTTTTATTTAGATGGCTATTCAAGGTTCTTTCAGATCCCGATCCATCCTGATGATCAAGAAAAGACGACCTTTACTTGTCCCCATGGTGTTTTTGCTTATCGCAGGATGCCTTTCGGCTTGTGTAATGCCCCTGCCACCTTTCAGAGGTGTATGATGGGGATATTTTCCGAGTATATCGAGTCTATTATGGAGGTATTTATTGATAATTTCAGTGTCTACGGTTGTAGTTTCACCGATTGTTTAACTAACCTTGGTAAAGTGATGCAGCGATGTATCGAAGTCAATCTAGTGTTGAATTCAGAGAAGTGCCATTTTATGGTCAACGAGGGAATTGTCCTTGGGCACTTAGTTTCAGATCGAGGCATCCAAGTAAACAAAGCAAAGGTGCAAGTGGTCGAGCAATTGCCTCCTCCCGTTAACGTGAAGGGGGTTTGGAGTTTTCTTGGACACGCCGGATTTTATCGCCGGTTTATCAAAGATTTCTCTTAAATGTCTAAACCACTTACACAATTGCTCCTTAAGGATGCCCCATTCATTTATTCTGATGAATATTTATCTTCTTTTAACAGGTTGAAGCAGGCTTTGGTCACATCACCTATTATTCAGTCTACGGATTGGGAGTTACCGTTTGAAGTTATGTGCGACGCTAG
The DNA here is from genome assembly GCA_958450325.1 of Agrostemma githago. NCBI lineage: Eukaryota > Viridiplantae > Streptophyta > Magnoliopsida > Caryophyllales > Caryophyllaceae > Agrostemma > Agrostemma githago. Next base: position 49,351,809 of record OY288259.1, on the reverse strand, counting down.
TGATTATGCGGTCGGAGCGGTGCTGGGTCAAAGGAAGGAAAAGGCAGTGAACGCCATCTATTATGCGAACCGAACTCTGGATGAGGCTCAGGTGAAGTATACTACGACGGAGAAGGAGCTTTTAGCTGTGGTCTATGCATTAGAGAAATTTCGATCTTATTGCTACAGGTAAAGTCACAATTTATACGGACCATGCGGCTTTGAAGTACCTTCTCGCGAAGCAGGAAGGCAAACCGAGATTGCTACGATGGATCCTCCTTCTTCAGAATTTCGACTTGGAGATAAAGGACAAGAAGGGCGCTGAAAATTCTGCGGCGGACCACCTTTCTAGATTTCCATTGCAGGACGGAGGCGATACTTTACCAATAGATGATTCTTTTCCTGATGATATTTTGATGGCTATTGGTATAATGGATACTCCGTGGTATGCTGACTATGCTAATTTTCTTGTAGGTAAAATAATGCCGCCTGATTTGTCATACCAACAGAAGAAGCGGTTCCTACATGATGTTCGGCAATATTTCTGGGACGATCCATATCTTTTCAAGGAGTGTGCCGACGGAATTTTTAGGCGATGCATACCGCAATGGGAAACCAATTCTATCTTGGAAGCCTGTCATTCCTCGTCGTATGGTGGTCACCACGGTCCTGCTAGGACCGTGGCTAAGGTACTTCAATCAGGTTTTTATTGGCCATCTTTGTTTTCTTATGACAAGTCATTTGTTTTGGGATGTGATGCTTGTCAGAGGACAGGAAATATCTCCCGGAGGCATGAGATGCCTCAGGTTGGTATTTTGGAGGTAGAGATTTTCGATGTTTGTGGTATCGACTATCAAGGTCCCTTCCCGACAAGTCGAGGTAATATGTACATTTTAGTTGCTGTGGACTACGTATCTAAGTGGGTAGAAGCCGTTGCCTCGGTAAATTGTGACGCTAAAACCGTCATCCAACTTTTCGAGATCATATTTCCACATTTTGGCGTCCCCTGAGTCGTCATTAGTGATGGAGGTATGCACTTTAAAGAAAAACAACTTATTGCCTTATTGTCTAAATATGGTGTTATGCATCGTAGAGGTTTGGGGTATCACCCCCAAACTAGTGGACAGGTCGAAGTTTCCAACCGGGAGCTTAAGAACATTTTGGCAAAGGTTGTCACGAAGTCAAGAAAAGATTGGAGCCTGAAACTAAATGACACTCTATGGGCGTATAGGACCGCCTATAAGACACCGATTGGTACATCGCCTTATCGGTTGGTTTATGGGAAGTCCTGTCACTTACCCGTAGAGTTGGAGCATAAAGCTTGGTGGGCCGTTAAAGAGCTGAATTTTGACCCAAAATTGTGTGGCAAAAATCGACTTTTACAGCTAGATGACCTCGAGGAGTTCAGGATGAATGCCTACAATAGTGCTTGTATCTACAAAGAGAAGACAAAAAGGTGACACGATAAGCGTATCATTCCGAGGGATTTTAAAGCGGGCGAAAAGGTATTATTGTTTAATTCTCGTCTTCGTCTTTTTCCTGGAAAATTAAAATCCAGATGGTCCGGCCCCAATACGGTAATTTCGGTTTCTAAATTTGGGTCGGTTGAGCTTGAAAACTCTTCCACAGGAAATTGCTTTAAGGTCAATGGTCACCAAATAAAGCATTACCACGAGAGAGGTGAGACAGGAGGAGAAGTCGAGGTTTTGTACCTCGAAACAGTCACCAACTGAGCAAGGTGACTACGGTCGTGCGGGACCTTAAACCAGCGCTGACCGGGAGGCTACCCGGGTTGTAAAACATTTGTACCTGCATTTAGTTAGTTAGAGCATATTTAATTTTCTGCATTATAGATATTGTGAGGCTGAATATTTCCGTTGTATAAGTCTTATTTCTCTCCTTTACTCTACTTCAGTTGCTTTTATTTTGAAAAAAAAAAAATTACTCTTAAACCCTATTCTTTCTCTCACTCCTCCCACCTACCTCCATCCTTAACCTTCATCCTCTTCATTCAAATCTCCATCTTCATCCTCAAACCCTACCCATCTTCTTCTCTCCATCCCTTTTCTTCTCTACTCCTTTCATCTTTTGCTAGTTTTTTTTGTCTTTATTGAAGTTGCAACTACTTTCCAACCATTCAAGTAAGTTTTCTTGTGTTTGTTTTCATTTTTTCCGTCTAACTACTTCGCCGCCTGCGTTTTCTGCTGTCCGCCGTGAGTCGCCGACTATCGGAATAGTCGGGCGACTATTCTAATAGTCGGACGACTATTCTAATAGTCGGACGACTATTACGATAGTCGGATGACTATCATTTCTGTCGGGCGATTTTTCGCGCATCCTGGGTTTACGGTTTATTGGATTTCAAAATTTGAATTTCGGATTTCGACTTCGTTTTTTCTCGGATTTCTGCTATTGCTCATTTGTTTACCCAAATTTATTGATTTCTTTCACATTATCATGTTTTTACCCAGATTTTAGTTATGAAATTAGGGTTTTGATTTCAATTGATTTGGGGGTTTTTGTGTGAGTAGTACACTAGTCTGATTTTTGCTATTTCATGTCAAAATGAACGCAAGGAAAAGACAACGTCAGGGAAGCACAAGGTGTCGGGTGGACATTAGTCGGGAGTCAGCACCGACTCAGGATCTTGTTCCGTATTCCGAGCAGAGCATACCGTAATACCCCGACATTCGGTTTACCTCAGAAAGCAGAGGGAGCGTTTCGTCCGGTTGGCAGCTCTTAAGGTAACCCCAACATGGTTTCTAGACCGTGAGGTCTTGGGCAGGTTGGGCATTTATCAGCCTATTGTTGACTTACTAAATGGTACTAGTATGAGTGGCCTTATCTATATGCTTGAATTCACATATATGGGTCTAACTCTAGAGTTTTATAGTAGTTTCAATTTTTTTGGTGACACAAATTGGGACACACCATGCATATTTTTTAGACTCTTTAACACGAGTTTTTCTAGGACCGTTCGCGAGTTCGGTCAGCTTTTGGGTGTCACTAGCGAAGAGGACTCTATACATCCCCCTCGCCGTCTAGCCAACGAAATCTGGTCTTGCATTACTGATCTTAATACGGGTCGTAAGCGGGGCAACGAAGTCCATCACTCGGCCATCCGATATTGGCTTCGTCTAATAGGGTGCACCATTTACGGACGTACAGAGCCGAATAACTGTAGACACCCGCATTTTGACTGCCAGGTGTCTATGGCAGTTTCCAAAAAATACCCGATGATGATCGGACACTAACATGTTTCTACGCGCTCGGATACGGGCTCAAATCCATTAGTTGCTGGCTAACGCACTTACGGAGTACAAACCTCACAAAATCAACCTTGAATCCAGGCCCAGTGGATTATTCCGAGTCAAACAAGACTAATTTGGGCCGAAACCGACACCGGAAATAAAACCGACTTTTTGGCGATTGGGTCAACCCCGGTCAAAGTCGTTTCCGAGATACATAAAACAACCCCTCACATCATCAAAAGTCCAAGTCAAACATAAAACCCATCAAACATCCAAAGTCAAGGTCCAAAAGACTGACCTACGCGACCCAGCTGGGCCACTCGATCGAGTGACCCACCCGCTCGATCGAGTGGGCCTGTTTCGAGCCCGACTGCGGGCATAACGGGCCACTCGACCGACTTAGCCACCTACTCGGTCGAGTAACCCTAAACCGGGTGCCCTAGCTTTTCCTATATAACCAACCCCATGCAACACAACTTGCAAGACTTTACAACCCTAATCTCTACACACTCTTAAGCAATCCTACACATACACGACAACCCTAAGCAAACCCTAAGCAATTCTACACTAGCAAACCCTAAACCTAGTTTTAGGAATCGAACCCGAGCCACCATAACTCAACCTCCATACACCTCGAAACTCTTGTGTTAAAGCCACGATTACGAGTCCGGTCCGAGAGAAGAACATGTAGGTTGAGGGTGTCAAAACCCTCTCTCTTCTCCTTCTCTTCTCGTCGTCTTCTTCTTTTTTTTCGTGTCCTTAGTTTCGTTTTTTTATTATTATTTTGTTCATGGCATCATAATATCGATTATATAATTAGTACAAAAACATTAAAATACTTATTGATTTGTGTCGAATGTGAGTGATGGTGGGATAAGGAAAACCGAACATACAAGTGTACTGCACACGCGTTGACGGTCGCTTATCCCATCACCCCGATCGTTTGATTATTGAAATAAGTTAACTTAAACAATATTTCGTTATTCTTTTCGTTCATCATTAATCTCGCATTCATCAATTTTAAAACCAATTTTCAATAAGGGTCGAAACCCGTTGACGCGGATCCGACATCACAATCTCTATGGATTTATTTCGATGTCGGAGAAGCCGAGGGAATCAAGTCCTCTAATTTAAGCATAGCGTCGATTTCTTAGGTTCGATACCAATTTCATAATTGGATGTCGAATCTAACAATCTAGTCAATTTAATTCAACCAATTCGATTTTTTCGTTGATGTCGACGTAGATGTCACGCTATAATTATGACACTACAAACGCGGAGAGAAATTCATATCGTTTTGATTGATCATGGTAAGGTTTCGTCGCGGGTCCAACCGTCAATAAAAGTCCGACTATTCCTAGTGGGTAGCTAGGGCAAGTAGGGTCGATATCCACGGGGACGGTAAGATAAGGTCTAGACTAGGTCGGCCTAAAAACGAGACTAAATCACCAAACAAACACAAAGAAAGCTATAAATGGTAAACTAAGATGGTGGAGAGGAAGGACGTGGACTAACAATGACTAGCTAAAATGGGATATCTAATGATCGAACTAACAAGTAAACTAGAAGAAAAGATGACTAACTAAGAAGATGAGATCAAATATGGAAGGAAGTGGGGTAGGTCGGGTTCATAAGTGTAGATGGGTAATTGGGGGATCAAGGGTATAGGTGTCTCCTAGTTGCTAGAGTCGGTCCGGGCTCTCGCTACGTAGACCGATGTCGAGGTAGATCCGGGCTCTCGCTACGTAGACCAATGTCCGCACTTTCGTGACGAAGACAATTCTCAACACAATCACACACTAGACAAACAATGAGAAGATGAGCACAAGTATGGGAAGCATGGCCACTACAACTCACACAAGCAAATCAACAAACACATAGAGTGCCCAATATGTGACTAACAACAAAGATGTAACCTTTACCCCTAATAAAACCCTAATCACCCATTATCTACCCTTAATCCCCCTACTAACCCCACAAGAGAACTACTCACTCATTACTAAGAAGAAACCAACAATAATAAGAGAAAACAACATCACAAACCAAACATCCATTGTGAACAACAAGAACTATAACAATCAACACTAAGTAAAGATTCAAACTTGAATAAATAACAATAAACAAGAGAAAGGAAGATTATACCAACAACAAGGGGAAGAAAAAGATGCAATCTTGTATAAATAAGAACCCAAATCAACTCCAAGGTTGTCAAGCTTGGAGAAATCTTCAAGTATCCTCTTAATACAAGAACTAATTACAACTAGATTAAACTATAATTAAAGGAAGATTAAAGAAAGATTAAAACTAATGGAGGAACACTAAATCTAGGGTTTATATGCTTAATGGAGGCTTAAAAGAGTTTAGGGTGAGATAAGATACATAAACAATACAAGAGGGAGGTATTTATATGGGTACAAGAATGAAGGAGGAAGAAATAAGTTGATGCGTGCTGCCCCTGTAGCGTCCCGACCGGAACGGGATCATCCCGACCGGGACGGCGTGGTCCCGACCGGGACGGGCCCAGGTCAGTAGCCTTCTCTTTTGTGCACCTCAACCGGGACCGGTTGAGGCCATCCCGACCCGGTTGAGCCTTGTAGGCCTCCTTTAAGCTCCTTTTGGTCCCTCCTTACCTCTCATGGGTTTCTCATCGATTCTTGGGACTCGGGATCGGGTCTCGGAGGCTCGAGATCGGGTCTCGAGGTCTCGGGATCGAATCCAAGGCACCGAGTGATCGTTCCTTCACTTTGTTGGCTCCAAAATGTGTATGTATCGAGCCGGAATCGTTCCAACTCTTCGAGAATGGTCTCGGGAACCTGAAACGAACTAGAGGAAAAATAAGTAGCCCATAAACCGCTCCCAAGGAGCGATTCCACAAGGAAAATGGGACCAAAACATAGTAGAATAGGCACTACAAACTACACTTATCAATTGACTTAAAACGATTCCAATCAATTTTCTTTATTTTCTTTTTTCGCTCTAGTATTCCATATCGATTCAATAATCGAATATGGGATATAACGAGTATTCAATTTTAGAATCGAGTATAAATCCCATAATATTTATATTCGATTCAACAAAATCGACAATTTATAAAATCCGAGTCGAACATAAATTGTGCAATATTTATGTCCGATTTGGTAGAATCGTCGAATGATCAAAAATCAAAAGCAATTTCAAAATCAATACAATTTGCAAACGAATTACAATTCGTATAGGGGGCACTCGACCGAGTGCCTAGCCCACTCGGTCGAGTGGCATCCCAAAATCAGGTCAGAATGTTTATTACGACCCCCACTCGATCGAGTCTCACAGTGACTCGGTGGAGTGGCTATGTACTCGACCGAGTTGGTCAATAACTCGGCCGAGTATGGCCAAAAACGCAAAACAGAAACCCTTTTTTAAGGTCCGCCCGATCGAGTCCATCGACCACTCGATCGAGTGGCCTCATCACGACCAAAGCTACGAGTCGTACATTCTTCTATTTTCTAAATTCGATAGTATTTTTCGACTTAGGCCAACAAGTGCTTAATTAATCACATGTATTTACTATCTTTTCAAACCATGCATCATCTTGTTTATCATTCAATTCAATTCAATATTTGCACAAACCGTTATTATTCGTTATATCGTAACTAACAGTTTGTTTGTTTCTTTTGTCAATTTTACTTGTTTATTTTATTTTACTAAAATGAACCCACATGCTAAAATTCAACTTTGACGTAGAATTAATTGCATTAAATTGACATAGAAACCCTCTTTTCAATTTTTCACATGCTTAGGGAAAATAATCTTTGCATATCATTTTCCCGTTCAACTAACGCGCGTATTAGAAAGTCACTCGAGATCTTAGCAGAGGCCGCTAAATGCGGGCGGGGTTGGGTGTCCTTTGTGGGCTTCCCAACACGTACCCTCACCCCTTACTCAGAACCTCGGTTTCCGGATGCCCGAAACCGTTGGCGCACGAGAGTCATTCAATACACGATATCCGATAACGTCGGTATCGGTATCAAATGCAAAGGGACGAGCCCAATAAACTCTGACATCAAAAATGGGCCGTATTTTGTATACGGCCCACTACGACATAGAGTGGGCTCGAATGGTTCTGAATAACCATAAAATTCGGTGGCGACTCCACATAGACCTAAATTTCAATTCGATCCATTCTCATATGGAGATTCATTCGCCTACCCAAACCCGCGCGTGGCCGCGTCGGGGTGGACCTATGTCATGTCCACAATTTGGCGACTCCGCTGGGGATTAACTGATGCGTGACTTACCATCGGCATCCTCAGGGTGAGACTCGAATAGAAATCGTTTGACAAATACAATACGCGTTTTAGTTCTACGGTTCATGCATAACCCATATTTTCCCGGGCCGGTACTCGCGACCGACGTCCCACTATACCGTTGATGTACTCCAATATGGATATGTCAAAAGGTGTCCATAGTCGATTCGAGTGGGTTTCGCGGCATGTTCTAAGATCAACTCGACTTAGGAAGTCCGTCCCGATCAACGTCTAGACTATGTACACTGGTATAGACCCTCTATAGACCGACCGAGACTTAGTATAAAGCATACATGGCGTCGTTATAATGCTTGCGTGACTATATGCTACTTGGTTTCCGCGTCTTTTTCAAAAACCGTCATTTCAAAAAATGCATCTTTTCAAAAATATTCAACTTTCAAAAACTCGGAAAGCTGCCGAAATTTAGGACTTATGATTTGACTCAAAACAAGCCTATTTTCTAGCCGGCATGTTGTCCATCTCAAAATTCGAATTTCCGATCCACCATTCGATTTTCGAATTTTCAAAATCTCATTTTCACTTTTCAAATCTTCGAAATGCCATTCTCGATTTTCAAATCTCCGAGATGCCGTTTTCGATTTTCAAATCTTCGGGATCTCATCTTCAATTTTCAAATTGTCGGAAATTCTTTTTTTCGATATTCGAATTTTCAAAATCTCAATTTCACTTTTCAAATCTTCGAGATGCCATTCTCGATTTTCAAATCTCCGAGATGTCGTTTTCGATTTTCAAATCTTCGGGATCTCATCTTCAATTTTCAAATCGTCGGAAATTCTTTTTTCAACATCCAAATTCTCAATTTTCAAGATATCCAATTTCAAAACCCGTGACACATACCAAATTTAGGACTTATGATTTTACTCAAAATAGCCTATTTCTAGCCGGTATGCTGCCCAATTCAAAACTCGAAAATATTTTCGAACTTTCAAAACCGAGGCCCGATACACTTTCCGATTTTCTCGAAAAATCGGGCCTTTCCCCGAGTCCTCTCGGACTTTCCAAAAACAATCAATTTTCAAAACCTTCCTCTTCTTAGGACTTCCCGTATTTAGCAGTTTCGGGTCGTGTCTTAAGTCATCAGGGTCTTTAGCGTCGAAACTCTGTCGATCTTACATCACGAGTTTCTTCCCTACCCCAGTCCGCCTTATTAGACTAAGGCAAGGCCCACCTACGTAGGACATACTCCTGCAAAGGAGGGCCCGTCTACACAATCGAGTCCAAAGTCTGGGGATGTTTCACGTGGACCTTCCTTCGAACTGGACTCGGCCCATATAGCCGAATCCTAAGGAAGGCCCACCTTTCACAAGTCACTCGTCCAGGTGTCTTTTCCGAGTCAACCTTTTACAAGGCATAGCCCTATAACAAAAGGTTCACGATCCTTACGTCTAAGGGTCACTCGTCCGACACTCGAGTCTTAACAAAATCTTCAATTCCACTCGGGGGCTACCCCTTAGCAGAGCGATCAATCACGGTTGCTCTAAGGGTCATGTCTTACACGTGTCTCACGTACCCCACTTTCGAGTCACTTAAGATGCCACACCATCTAAGTCCTTAGTCTCACATTGGGGGCTATTCTCTGACGGAGTGACTAATCACAGTCACTCCGAGAATCGTACCCTACACATTTGTCTTAGGGGAGTCTAGCCCAAGTCAAACTGGAGTCGTCTCTCCTCTCGCGCTATTTCTTATGCCTTGGTGAGTTGGAGTTCCAAAGCAACTTTTCTGATTACGCGGTATTCTTACAGACAGGCCACCCGTAACTAGATACCAACGCAAGATGGACGAACTGAAAGATGCTTTGACCAAGATCGAGACTCAACTGACTACCATACAGGCTAACCAAGCAGCCTTAGCCACCCGCCTGAGCGTCGTAGAGAAGACGGTCCCTGTTGAAGGATCTGAGCCCACTGGGCCCATAGCTGAGCTAATCAGCGTTGTTCTCAGGCTCGAAGAACAGGTTCATCTGTCGACGAACAATTCGATCCACACTGAAAATGCTCGTTCCTACTCACCTTTGAATGACGAGCTACCTGCTGACCTCAACCTTACGGGAATTCCAATGTTTGAGGGTACTGAAGACCCGGTCCATCACATCCGGGCTTTCAAAGATTTCATGGCGGTCAAAGGGGTAAAGTCCACTACGTTTAAGCACTTATTCCCTTCCTCCCTCGAGAAGCACCCCAAAGCCTGGTACTACAAGCTCGATTCCAAGGAATACCCGACTTGGGATGACGTGGTGACTGAATTTGCTCAGAATTATGCTGATAATACCAAGATCCAGACTACAATGCGTACTCTGGAAGTGATGGCCCAAGAGCCCAAAGAAGGGTTCACTAAATATCTTCAAAGATGGAGGGCCAAGAGTGTAAAGTTGGTAGACAAGCCCAACGAGAAGACACTAGTGGAGGCATTCATCAACAACCTCCTACCTTCTTACCGCATCCATCTTAGGTATGCCGGCATTTCAAACTTTGCCATGCTTACCGAAATGGGCATTAGATTGAAGACGATCTTCGACATAATGAAGATCTGGGTGAAGCTTCTACTAAAGGCTATACTGGACATCAACTCGAGTCCTTAGAAGCCGACGACTAATGACGACATCATCCGAGAGTCCGGATCTGATTTAAGTCCGAGTCTGAGTCCGAGTCTAGGATGTGCTATTTCTTCCAAAGTCAAAGTCAGAGTAAAAGTCAGAGTCAGGGTCAATTGTATTCTGTCCTCTTCTCAAATCCAATAAAATCAGCTTTTCCATTTTACATATATACTTTCCTTATGTGTTTCCGAGAACATGATGAACACCATCATACACTGTAATCACATGCACGTGACTATTATAGGCACATCTATAATGACTGCAGGAAACCGAGCCCGTGTTTTCCTTTTACCTATTCCATGTCTGGTATAGAAAAGCCACATAACTACCTGTAGCAGGAGCGGTATCGAATCCTATGACAAATCTAGGTAATCTCCTAGTTTGGGTTCAAGACGGAAGGCAAGCCCATTTCCCACAATAAACACCCATCCAACAACATCAACCAATCCCTACCTCAGGTGTTAGCTTGAAAAAAAAAATGGACAAAAGAAAAAGAAATCAAAAGTCCAGGAAATGAAGCAAAAGGCCAAAACAAAAAAAAGGCCATTATCAAAAAAGAAAGAGGCACCCATAACCGAGGTTAAGCGGTCAATCCAAATCAAGATCCCAAGATCGGGGCTAAGAGGTCAACCAACCAAAATTCAAAAAACCCATGACCGGGGCTGAGAGGTCAACCAAAATTCAAAAAACCCATGACCGGGGCTGAGAGGTCAACCAAAATTCAAAAAACCCATGACCGGGGCTGAGAGGTCAACCAAAATTCAAAAAATCCATGACCGGGGCTGAGAGGTCAACCAACATTCAAAAAACCCATGACCGGGGCTAAGAGGTCAACCAAAAAATATTCAAGAACCCATTACCGTAGTGAAAACGGTCAAATTCAAAGTTATCAATACTCATACCATCCAATAGGGGAGTGATAATCAAGCTGGTCGGCTAACACCACACTCAGCCTTCCCACATTACAACCCTCAAGACCTCCTCGAGACCTAGGCTAGAGACAGCCCGGAATTTTGAGGATTCAAGCTCCATAGGATACCCCTAACCATTAGGGCCAGACATGGAGACCAGATCCCACATTATCAAACCAGCCCAATCGAAGTTCGGGCCATTTTTACTCGACTTCCCTCTTCCCTACCACATTACAATACCTTACCCTCGAAGCCTTAGCTCCACAAAATCGAGCTCCAGATTTCGAATCATCAAAGCCACTTACTTCCTAGCACCACATTTCCAAAAACATCTAAGCCAGTTACCAACCCCAAACGCGGGAATTCAACTTGCAGTCGGCATGGAACATGCCCAAATAGTTCACACCACCTCTGGGGGCTACCTCGGAGAACGCTCACAGTCACAGGATCAGCATCCTAACCATTCTAGCCCTTTGATCAAGACATCATTGGGAATGCACCTAGCCTACACCGTCAATATGGCTAGTTACACACAAAGTCCTATTAGACTAGGCACCATAATATATCTTTCAACACTGAACTACGGCTTGGTTTGATTTCACCACACGTGAATACGTAGGCAGCCTTTCAACAGAGGCACAACCACTCACATTGACACACAGTAAAAAAGCACTATCATTCCGGTCATGACACTGTCATGTTCTCAGTAGCTAGCTTTGTCGTCCTGGGGGCTTCTCCTAGGTAGAGGTTCTCCATCCACTCACATAATCCAAATACTTTCAAAATCTAGTCTCCTTTCTACAGTGTGTCCTAGTACTCGGCTCAGTCGAAGACGAGAATCTGTCAGGACTCGAAGCAATACCCATTTTGGACTGTACCCTAAAATCAGAAATCCAGAAGGGCACCAGACTAAAACAATCTCATTACAGACTACTGCAGTCCCCCTATAACAGACCATTCCCATGTTGCCACTCGCCTAGGCTGCGGAATAGCGCAACTCAAGAGTCATGTTAGGCGGTCCAGCCCTTAGAGAGTCCAGTCCGTGTCGGTCCACTCGTCCGGTCGCATCCAGAGTCGAGTCGGTCGGTAGGCCTCTCTCTTCAAATTCCACTTTGAAATTTGCAAAATTTAGCCATTTGAAAAAAGATCCTTTTCGACAAGGTCAGATTTCAGTCTATTTAAACTGCAAATTTCTTTTCTACCCCTTTCCATTTTGAAAACCTAGCTCGTGAGTGCTTTCAGGATTTCAACTTCAAATTTTCAAAAAATTCAGAAATCATTTTCCCTAGCGCGAGTCATTTTACTACCTACGTGTTACATGCATTTTTAGGTGACTTATACAGGTATGACTCAAGCAGGGATATGCAAACCTCTAAATCTCCCCAGCATTTTCACGGGATGGGCCTACACACAGGCACGCCCAAGACTTACGCGACAAGTCCAAGTACCCCACGGAGTATTATCATCAACACAGGTATGATTTATATCTTATGGCTGGCGAGCCCTTCACGCAAGTCTAATGGACTATAAACGACCCGAACGAAAGTCTATCAGGTCTTAACGGGCTGGGTAGCTACTCTGACTTTTGCCCTGTCCAAGCCTCAGTCAGAGTGGGGGCTTTGTAGACACCCGCATTTTGACTGCCAGGTGTCTATGGCAGTTTCCAAAAAACACCCGATGATGATCGGACGCTAACATGTTTCTACGCACTCGGATACAGGCTCAAATCCATTAGTTGCTGGCTAACGCACTTACGGAGTACAAACCTCACAAAATCAACCTTGAATCCAGGCCCAGTGGATCATTCCGAGTCAAACAAGACTAATTTGTGCCGAAACCGACACTGGAAATAAAACCGACTTTTTGGCGATTGGGTCAACCCCGGTCAAAGTCGTTTCCGAGATACATAAAACAGCCCCTCACATCATCAAAAGTCCAAGTCAAACACAAAACCCATCAAACATCCAAAGTCAAGGTCCAAAAGACTGACTTGCGCGACCCAGCTGCGCCACTTGATCGAGTGACCCACCCGCTCGATCGAGTAGGCCTGTTTCGAGCCCGACTGCGGGCATAACGGGCCACTCGACCGAGTTAGCCACCTACTGGGTCGAGTAACCCTAAACCGGGTGCCCTAGCTTTTCCTATATAAGCAACCCCATGCAACACAACTTGCAAGACTTTACAACCCTAATCTCTACACACTCTTAAGCAATCCTACACACACACGACAACCCTAAGCAAACCCTAAGCAATTCTACACTAGCAAACCCTAAACCTAGTTTCAGGAATCGAACCCGAGCCACCATAACTCAACCTCCATACACCTCGAAACTCTTGTGTTAAAGCCACGATTACGAGTCCGGTCCGAGACAAGAACATGTAGGCTGAGGGTGTCAAAACCCTTTCTCTTCTCCTTCTCTTCTCGTCGTCTTCTTCCTTTTTTTCGTGTCCTTAGTTTCGTTTTTTTATTATTATTGATAAGTGTAGTTTGTAGTGCCTATTTGTTGTGTTTTGGTCCCATTTTCCTTGTGGAATCGCTCCTTTGGGGCGGTTCATGGGCTTCATATGCTTCCTTTAGTTCGTTTCAGGTTCCCGAGACCGATTTGGAAGAGTTGGAGCAATTCCGACTCAATACATACACATTTTGGAGCCAACGAAACTAAGGAACGATGACTCGATGCCTTGGAGTCGACCCCGAGACCTTGGGACCCAATCCCGAGCCTCCGAGACCCAATCCCGAGTCCCGAGAATCCACGAGAAGCCCATGAGAGGCAAGCAGGGACCAAAGAGCTCTTAAGGGAGGCCTACAAGACCCATCCCGTTCGGGATGGCCTTATCCCGTTCGGGATGGGGTGCACGTTAAAGGGTGCCACTGTGAGCCCATCCCGGTCGGGACCAACCCGTCCCGATCGGGATGACAGAGCCGTCCCGGTCGGGATGATCCGTCCCGGTCGGGACGAAGAGCTGGCAGCACGACTTCTTTTCTTTTATTCTCTTTCATTCTTGTACCCATATATATACTCACTTCTTGTAATGTTAAGACATCTTATCTTACCCTAGACTAGTTTAAGCCTCAATTAAGCATTAAACCCTAGATTAGCATTCCTCTCATTAGCTTAATTCTCTCTTAAATCTTTAGATAATTATTGTAATTAGCCTTGGATTAAGGGATTCTTGAAGATTGTTCCAAGCTTGACAACCTTGGGATTGTATTTGGGTTTCTCATTAATACAAATTTTCATCTTTTCTTCATCCTAGTGTTGGTACAATCATCTCTACTCTAAATCTTGTTTATTTAATCTTGTTTGACTCTTTTCATATTGTTATTGTTCTTGTTCTTGTTCTTGTTATACATTATGGATGTTTGTTTTGTGGTATTGATTTCTCTTGTTATTGTTGTTTTATTCTTCATCATGAGTGAGTAGTCTTCTTAGTGGGGTTAGTAGGGGGATTAGGGGTAGATTATGGATGATTAGGGTTGATTGAGGGAAAAGGGTGAGTCTTTGTTGTTAGTCACATTGTGGGCACCCTATGTGTTTGTTGATATGCTTGTATGAGTTGTAGTGGCCATGCTTCCCATACTTGTGCTCATCTTCTCATTATTTGTCTATGATGCGGAAATGTTGAGAATAGTTTAGTCGCGAGAGCGCGGACTAGGGTCTAAGTTGCGAGAGCCCGGACCCACCTTGACATCGGTCTAAGTTGCGAGAGCCCGGACCGACTCTAGCAATTAGGAGGCACCTATACCCTTGATCACCCCAATTACCCTTCTACTCTTATGAACCCGACCTACCCCACTTCCTTTACATATTTGAGTTCAACTCCTTAGTTAGTCATAGTTTACTCTAGTTTATTTGTTAGTTCGATCATTAGCTTAGTCATACTTCTCCTCCACCATAGTTTTCCATTTATCGTTTCTTTGTGTTTGTTTGGTAGCATAGTCTTGTTGTAGGCCGACATAGTCTAAACCTTGCCATACCGTCCTCGTGGATACGATCCCGACTTAGCCTAGCTACCCACTAAGTGTAATCGGTAGTTTATTGACGGTTAGGGACGTGACGAATCCCTACCATCAATTTGGCGCCGTTGCCGGGGACGGTGCATTGTTTAGACTTAGTTTGCTTATTTCTAGACTTAGTTACCCTTCTTTGTGTTCTCCCATCTTCTCTTGTGAATATTTTCTAGTTTCTCTTCTTTTCTTAGCTTTCTTTTCTCTTTGTCTCTAGTTGTGTTTGTTATTGTCGTTGCCTAGTGCCCATAAAGCACTAGGTGTTCTCACGTTTGTTCCGGTGTGTAGTGTATGCCTAGGAGGGGAGGCGACTTCTATCTCTTTAATCCAGAGCCGGAGAGACTCTTTCGAGCCTTTCGCCAACGGACGATTATTCGGGTTAGGATCTCTCAACCGAGTGCAAGCAATACTCATCAAGGGCAAGCCCAAGGAGCCGACTTGAACAATCCACATCGAGAGACGGCCGAAGGGAATTTCGTAAATCCTTTTGGTGATTCTTCTTCTCCTAGTTCCCCCTCTTCATCTACATCAACACCATCTACACCACCATCTTCTCCCTTATATCCAAGAATGCCTAAGTTTTCCTCTCACTCCACATTCACCGAGGATGTCTTGCCGGGACCGAGTGCATTACCGGATACTTATACCGGGAATTTTGTGGCGAAGACTCATTTTATCCAACTTGTGGAGAGGAACCAATTTAGTGGTTTGCCACCGAAGACCCGCACCAACAAATGGAGACCTTCTCCGATTATTGTGACGCTATATCTCAAACCGGGGTTACTCAAGATCAAATTCGTTGGGTACTTTTCCCGTTTTCTCTTATTGGAAAAGCGAAGCAATGGATCAAGAGTCTCGATAGGGCAACCATGGGGATCGATACTTGGAAAAAGCTTGCCTTGGCGTTCTACCAAAAGTTTTACCCTCCGGAAAAGACGAATTTGCTTAGGGCCTCCATCATCGGGTTCCAACAAAGGGATGAAGAGAGCCTATATGAAGTTTGGGAGCGGTTTAAGTCTTTGGTAAGATCGTGCCCTCATCATGGACTCTCACAATGGTTCTTGGTGCAACAATTTTGGAATGGTCTTTATGAGGACTCGAGAGCTATTTTTAACATGGGCTCCAATGGTAGGTTCACCGAGGTCGATGACGACCAAACTTGGGCGAGAATCGAAGAGATGGCGGTGCATAATTCGTAATACTCTAGGCCTAGGAAGGCACATCGAGGAGGCATGCATGAGGTTGATGCTATCACTAAGTTAAGCATTGACCTCGGAGCTCAATTGAAAACACACATGGAGACTATTGACAAGAAGCTCCAAAGCCACCTCAACCAAGTCCAAGGCACTAGTTCCTCACACCATCAACCGATTCAAGAAGTGAATGCTTTGGGATTTGCACCTCCTTTGCCCTACTTTGGGATGTGTGACACTTGTGGAATCGTTGGTCATGACCCTATGAATTGTAGAGGAAGTATTGAGCAAGTGAACGCCTTTCAAGCGTTCAAGCAAGGTGCCTCCTACTCTAATCAATACCAAGCTTCCAATCAAGTCCCTCAACAACAAGCACTTCAACATCAACAACAACATCGTCCCTATGTTCCACCTCCCTTAAGGGACAACACCCAAGGTTACCAAGGTTATGTGGGTAATCCAAGACCCTTCAACAACTTCAAGCAAAACAACCAAGGTACCTTCCACAACAACAATCAAGGGTTCCAACAAGGGAACTTCAATCAAGGCGGTTTCCAAGGAAACCAAAACTTCCAAAGACAACAAAACCACAACCAAGGCCTTAATCAAGGCAATTCTCATGGGTTCCAAGGGAACCGTCAACAACAAGCTACACAAGGTAATCAACAACAAGGCAAGCCTAGGAGCCGGTCTCCTACTCATGATTATGGCATTCCCCTTGCCCTCACCGATACTCCACATAATCCATCATCCCCACCACGGGATTTCGACATTCAAAAGACTTTGATGGAAATACAAAGGAGCAATCAAGATATGCAACAAAGTCAAATGGACATGTCAACAAACCATCATGAGCTCTTCACTTATATTCAAGGGGAAAACGCGACGAGAGATGCCCGTATGAAGATACTTGAGACTCAAGTATCTCAACTCGTTTCGGGGAGCTCCTCAAGGCAAAAGGGGCAATTACCTTCTCAAGGTGAAACACCGACATTTGTGCATGTAAATGCTATCACCACAAGAAGAGGTACATCCTATGACCCCCCTCCATATCCTAGTGAGCAAGAGCCAATGCAAGAACCGACAAAGGAAATGGCATCTCCAACTCAAGAAGAATCAAGCTTGGACAATCCAATGGAGGAACAAGTTTTATGGGAAGTTGAGAAACCCCAAGAAGACAACCCTCCCCCACTTCAAGAGAAAGACAAGGGAAAAAGGAAAGTGTCCTTTGAAGAATCCACCCCCCATTGAGCAAAATAAGTACCAAATCAAGTTGTCTTTCCCATCAAGGCAAATGAAGACTAAGGTGGACACTCAATATGACAAGTTCCTTAGTATTGTGAAGAAATTGGATGTTAGTGTCCCGTTTACCGAGTTATTTACCCAAATCCCGGCATATGGTAAATTCATGAAAGAAATCTTGGCTAGGAAGAGGTCCATCGACAAGGAAGAGACGGTAGCGTTCACTAGGGTGGTGAGCGAGCTTATTCAAGGTTCCACGCTTCCAAAGTTGAAGGACCCGGGTAGTTTCTCTATCCCATGCACCATCGGCAATTACAAGATCGAGAGAGCTATGTGTGATTTGGGTGCGAGTGTGAGCATTATTCCCTACACCATTTGTGAGCGATTAGGGATGACGGAGTTGAAATGTACGTCCATTACACTCCAAATGGCCGATAAGTTTCTTAACCGACCATTGGGAATGTTAGAGGATGTGCCGGTACGAATAGGGAAGTTCTTCATTCCGGTCGACTTCATTGTGGTTGACATGCCGGAGGATTTTAACACTCCCATCATCCTTGGACGCCCATTTTTACACACCGCCGGTGCCGTGATCGATGTGAAGAAGGGTAGGATTACTTTTCAACTAGGCGACGAGGAGTTAGTGTTCGACCTCCAAGGCAACACTTCGCCTATGACCGAGACATGTAATGTGATCCATGCCACGGAAGACATCGATCGAGGGAAAGATCCGGGACAAAGCTTGAAGAAGTACTCTTATGTACTTGAGGACGATGACTCCGATTTGGAGGAAGATGAGTGCCCAAATCATGGGCTTGATGACAAGTTGAAAAACAAGGAGAAGGATGAGCCTCCCTTGGGGCCACATGAGGATCGTTGGACGTTTGGGTATATCCCGAAGGATCACAAGTACAAGTTCAAGCCATTGAACTTAGTAGATCGGGATGCCCCGGGAACGTCAATGCAAGGTCATGAAGAGCCTTGGTTTGTGGACGGTTATATAACATGCCTAATTGAAGACTTTGCTAGGGCCTTCGACTTGTTCTTACGTGCCCTTGATGGAGATGGAATTGATCATGGTTGTTGAAAAAGAATGAAGAGTGCACCATCTTGGTTTGACGGAGTTCCACAAGAACCGTCTCATTGTATATATCTCTTTCTTGTACTTAGTTGGATTTTTGTGAATTCTTGCTATTTGGATTGATTGATGAGCGTTGTGAGGGAGAGAGTTTGATGTGAGTTTGAGTATTGTTTGATAGGTGAAGTGAGAATGCTTCCGAGAGAAGAATGGCTATGATATACCTTGGCTTGTAAGCACGAGGATCGGGTTTTTGAAGCTTGGAGCAAGCTTTTGGGATTGTGGAAGTTGAAGAAGACCCATCCCGGCCGGGAAGAGGCGTCCCGACCGGGACGGGCGTGGCATCCCGACCGGGAGGGAGTCATCCCGATCGGGATGGGGGTGCACAAATTCGAGCTCACTGGAGGTCCATCCCGACCGGGAAGGAAGCGTCCCGACCGGGACGGGTGAGACATCCCGAACGGGACGGGCACCTGCTCCCCCTTTGTGTTTCTTCTTCGCAAATCGAGTCCACCCAACCGTTTTATTCCCCCTCCCAACCTCCCTAGCTACCCTAGCCTTATCATATGCCCCATGTACTTCATTGTTATGCCCTCACTTTATTTCATATCAACATTACACCGACTCCTACTTAAAAATCCCACCCCCTACCATTACTACCCCAACCGTGAGTCCTTCTTAAGTGTGAAGCGAGATGGCAACCGAGTAGACAAGCGACAAGCCTCTAATGATCATCGAGACGATGGAGCAAGTGAGTTACTAGCCGCTCGGTTTGGGTAACTATCCTTACTTTTCCGCCTTTTTATCGCTTGTTTTTCATTGTTTGCCCCCTTCCCTTGAGTCATGGGATCTTAGTGGCCTTCGAGGCCATAGTATGGTTGCTCCCGACTCTCAACGACGTGATTGCGTCGAGAGTCAATCGATTAATCCAATTGTACAAGATTTTCACCCCTTTTTAGGAGTTAGTCGGATTTGGACGGAATCCGGGCTAGGTGACTTGATTACACCTAGCCCTCCCCTCCCATTTCCTTTTATTTCTTTCTTTTTATTTTCTTCCCCCTTCCATATCTTTTCTTGTCTCGGCCCATGGTGACTTGATTACACCCCGGCCGGACGCTTTCTACCCTTTTCTCCATCTTTTCTTTTTTGATTTTTAGCCTTATTTTCGTAGTTTCTTTTCCTTTTCTTTTGTCTCTCCGCACACTACGATTGAGCATATGAGGACATTGCTCGGTTTAAGTGTGGGGGAGCGATGTTCTATCGTAGTTAGTTTTATTTTTTTTCCCTTTTTCGAAAAAACCTTTAAAAACCCTAAAAATTTGAAATTTTTTCACAAAAATCAAAAAGATTTTTCTTTTGTGTGTTTTCCTTTTGTGTCTTTGTGTCGTGTATTTGATTTGTGTGCGGGTTTTGCCTCCCTTTTTCCTTATAGGTTGCTTAAATCGCCGATAGCTTTGGAGAGCTTTCAAGACTTCCGGTAACATCTCTTCACCCCTTTTTCCTCTTTGTTCCTTGTGGAGTTTGGAGGATTTGTGTGTTGTGGTGTGCTCGGGTGGAGCTTTGTAAAGTTTGAGGTTGATTTGGAGACTTGTTTGGATGATAGGGGTGGTGTTTGTTTTGTCTTTGTGTTTTGTTTTACCTTGTTTTGTTTTTGTTGCCTTTGTTTCTTTTCCTTTTGTTTTCGTCATGTCTTCATTTTGTGTTGTGTTGTGTGTCTTGTGTGTAAATTGTTTTCGAAAACCCGGTTTAGAGGCTAGCGTGTGTGTGTCTATTTTCCCTTCCTAGTAATGTAAATCGAGTCTTGGACTTTAATCTAGTAGAATGACCCTAAATCAATGAGTTCGTTGGTCCTTTACCTTGAGTCCACCTAGCTTACTAGGGACTTACTGCGGGATTTGCATTTTGACCATTATGACCACCCACGGTGTGAAAAGGCCTTGGTTACCGAGTCTCGTCCCTTAGGTGACCGTGTTTAGGATTGTTTGATTAGTCCAAGTTTTCCTTTTTTGTGGGATTGAAGAGGGAAAGCGCGCCCCCGACTCTCCCATTCCCCTACCTCCTACACACATCCACTCAATAAAATTGCAAATTGTTGAATTTCCCTCTTTCTTGTTACACAAAGAATCGCCAAAATGCCAAATCTTGCCAAAAGGGCAAAGAAAAGAAAAAGAAAGAAAAAAATGAAAGAAAGAAAAGGAATGAAGAAAAAGAAAAGGCACAAAAGCCAAAAAGAAAATAGAAAAGAAGAAAAAAAAAAGAAATGGCATGGCAACAAACAAATCAAAACGTCGAAAAGAAATAAAATGCCAAAAGACAACCCGTCTCACAAAAAGAAATCCTCACAAAAATAAGCCTTTTTCCGATTTTTGCCGTGAAGAGCCTACCAAAGGACCGAGTCTCGAGGAAGGATGATAGCGGCATTAGTCGGTCTTCCCTCATTTTGCATGTTTTCCACCTTTTTACTTGGACTAGTTAGGCGGTTTTGGACACGGGACGACCCTCTTGGCTCACTCTAAAGGGGGCGGGGTCTCACTTACCTACAGTGTCGACTAACACCGTGGTTCTTCACTTTACCACTCCGCCGATCGTCCCGTAGTACGTTTTTAGAAAGTTAGGAGGACCTAGGTAAGTTACCAACGTTTTTGTTGCTTTATCGTCATACTATTAGGCTTTAGTCCACCTTGGGTTGTATTGCTAGCTTGGGAACGTTGTCACTTACCTCGAGTCCTAAACCGGTGCGTCTTTCACCGCTTTTAGAGGGAAGCGGTATTTCTTTTGTTTTGGGTGCAACCATCTAAGTGTTTGTTTGTGTGTTTGTTTGTTTGTGTGTTTTGTGTCCGGTTGCATCCGCGGTTTTGTCGCAAGACCCGACTTGCCTTGCAGAGTACACTTTTCCTCTAAGTGCACTCGCGTGAGTTGAAAGGGCGTAGGGTGCGCTAATACCCATTCGGCTAGTGTAGTAGTTAGTATGTGCTTACTCGAGGGCGAGTAAGGGTTAAGTGTGGGGGAGTTGATAAGTGTAGTTTGTAGTGCCTATTTGTTGTGTTTTGGTCTTATTTTCCTTGTGGAATCGCTCCTTTGGGGCGGTTCATGGGCTTCTTATGCTTCCTTTAGTTCGTTTCAGGTTCCCGAGACCGATTTGGAAGAGTTGGAGCAATTCCGACTCAATACATACACATTTTGGAGCCAACGAAACTAAGGAACGATGACTCGATGCCTTGGAGTCGACCCCGAGACCTTGAGACCCAATCCCGAGCCTCCGAGACCCGATCCCGAGTCCCGAGAATCGACGAGAAGCCCATGAGAGGCAAGGAGGGACCAAAGAGCTCTTTAGGGAGGCCTACAAGACCCATCCCGTTCGGGATGGCCTTATCCCGTTCGGGATGGGGTGCACGTTAAAGGGTGCCACTATGAGCCCATCCCGGTCGGGACCAACCTGTCCCGATCGGGATGACAGTGCCGTCCCGGTCGGGATGATCCGTCCCGGTCGGGACGAAGAGCTGGCAGCACGACTTCTTTTCTTTTCTTCTCCTTCATTCTTGTACCCATATATATACTCCCTTCTTGTAATGTTAAGACATCTTATCTTACCCTAGACTAGTTTAAGCCTCCATTAAGCATTAAACCCTAGATTAGCATTCCTCTCATTAGCTTAATTCTCTCTTAAATCTTTAGATAATTATTGTAATTAGCCTTGGATTAAGGGATTCTTGAAGATTGTTCCAAGCTTGACAACCTTGGGATTGTATTTGGGTTTCTCATTAATACAAGTTTTCATCTTTCCTTCATCCTAGTGTTGGTACAATCATCTCTACTCTAAATCTTGTTTATTTAATCTTGTTTGACTCTTTTCATATTGTTATTGTTATTGTTCTTGTTATACATTATGGATGTTTGTTTTGTGGTATTGATTTCTCTTGTTATTGTTGTTTTATTCTTCATCATGAGTGAGTAGTCTTCTTAGTGGGGTTAGTAGGGGGATTAGGGGTAGATTATGGATGATTAGGGTTGATTGAGGGAAAAGGGTGAGTCTTTGTTGTTAGTCACATTGTGGGCACTCTATGTGTTTGTTGATACGCTTGTATGAGTTGTAGTGGCCATGCTTCCCATACTTGTGCTCATCTTCTCATTGTTTGTCTATGATGCGGAAATGTTGAGAATAGTTTAGTCGCGAGAGCGCGGACTAGGGTCTAAGTTGCGAGAGCCCGGACCCACCTTGACATCGGTCTAAGTTGCGAGAGCCCGGACCGACTCTAGCAATTAGGAGGCACCTATACCCTTGATCACCCCAATTACCCTTCTACTCTTATGAACCCGACCTACCCCACTTCCTTTCCATATTTGAGTTCAACTCCTTAGTTAGTCATAGTTTACTCTAGTTTATTTGTTAGTTCGATCATTAGCTTAGTCATACTTCTCCTCCACCATAGTTTTCCATTTATCGTTTCTTTGTGTTTGTTTGGTAGCATAGTCTTGTTGTAGGCCGACATAGTCTAAACCTTGCCATACCGTCCTCGTGGATACGATCCCGACTTAGCCTAGCTACCCACTAGGTGTAATCGGTAGTTTATTGACGGTTAGGGACGTGACGAATCCCTACCATCAATTATTTTGTTCATCGCATCATAATATCGATAATATAATTAGTACAAAAACATTAAAATACTTATTGATTTGTGTCGAATGTGAGTGATGGTGGGATAAGGAAAACCGAATATACAAGTGTAATGCACACGCGTTGATGGTCGCTTATCCCATCACCCCGATCGTTTGATTATTGAAATAAGTTAACTTAAACAATATTTCGTTATTCTTTTCGTTGTCGTCATCATTAATCTCGCATTCATCAATTTTAAAACCAATTTTCAATAAGGGTCAAAACCCGTTGACGCGGATCCGACATCACAATCTCTAGGGATTTATTTCGATGTCGGAGAAGCCGAGGGAATCAAGTCCTCTAATTTAAGCAAAGCGTCGATTTCTTAGGCTCGATACCAATTTCATAATTGGATGTCGAATCTAACAATCTAGTCAATTTAATTCAATCAATTCGATTTTTTCGATGATGCCGACGTAGATGTCACGCTATAATTATGACACTACAAACGCGGAGAGAAATTCATATCGTTTTGATTGACTTAAAACGATTCAAATCAATTTTCTTTATTTTTTTTTCGCTCTAGTATTCCATATCGATTCAATAATCGAATATGGGATATAACGAGTATTCAATTTTAGAATCGAGTATAAATCCCATAATATTTATATTCGATTCAACAAAATCGACAATTTATAAAATCCGAGTCGAACATAAATTGAGCAATATTTATGTCCGATTTGGTAGAATCGTCGAATGATCAAAAATCAAAAGCAATTTCAAAATCAATACAATTTGCAAACGAATTACAATTCGTACAGGGGGCACTCGACCGAGTGCCTAGCCCACTCGGTCGAGTGGCACCCCAAAATCAGGTCAGAATGTTTATTACGACCCCCACTCGATCGAGTCTCACAGTGACTCGGTCGAGTGGCTATGTACTCGACCGAGTTGGTCAATAACTCGGCCGAGTATGGTCTAAAACGCAAAACAGAAACCCTTTTTTAAGGTCCACCCGATCGAGTCCATCGACCACTCGATCGAGTGGCCTCATCACGACCAAAGCTACGAGTCGTACATTCTTCTATTTTCTAAATTCGATAGTATTTTTCGACTTAGGTCAACACGTGCTTAATTAATCACATGTATTTACTATCTTTTCAAACCATGCATCATCTTGTTTATCATTCAATTCAATTCAATATTTGCACAAACCGTTATTATTCGTTATATCGTTACTAACAGTTTGTTTGTTTCTTTTGTCAATTTTACTTGTTTATTTTATTTTACTAAAATGAACCCACATGCTAAAATTCAACTTTGACGTAGAATTAATTGCATTAAATTGACATAGAAACCCTCTTTTCAATTTTTCACATGCTTAGGGAAAATAATCTTTGCATATCATTTTCCCGTTCAACTAACGCGCGTATTAGAAAGTCACTCGAGATCTTAGTAGAGGCCGCTAAGTGCGGGCGGGGTTGGGTGTCCTTTGTGGGCTTCCTAACACGTACCCTCACCCCTTACTCAGAACCTCGGTTTCCGGATGCCCGAAACCGTTGGCGCACGAGAGTCATTCAATACACGATATCCGATAACGTCGGTATCGGTATCAAATGCAAAGGGACGAGCCCAATAAACTCTGACATCGGAAATGGGCCGTATTTTGTATACGGCCCACTACGACATAGAGTGGGCTCGAATGGTTCCGAATAACCATAAAATTCGGTGGCGACTCCACATAGACCTAAATTTCAATTCGATCCATTCTCATATGGAGATTCATTCGCCTACCCAAACCCGCGCGTGGCCGCGTCGGTGTGGACCTATGTCATGTCCACAATAACATTAATGACGATGAGTTTGAGAGTCTTGCCGGCTATCTTAACATCGATAGTGAGCGGCCATATGTCATGAATGTGGCCGCCCTTGTTGCCCACTATTTCCAACATATCGGAAATGGGCTTATAGCTGTCATTCAGTGTGGGGGTTTCGTTTCCCACATCGGTCGTAGGCTGTTTCCAGACTTCCCGTGCGGGAAGGAACCTATAGGACACGATCTTCCATTTGCCACACGACTTGAAAGTCGTCTTTTGAACTTTTCTGTCCTTAGAGGTCTTCATTGGCTAGGTCCATATTTGCGTTGGCGCATAGCAAAGGATGATTGGGTTATCCTCCCTTACAATCTACCACCTCTTACCCCTTTCCCTCCATCTCCCCTTTGGTCCTGAAAGGGACCCTCCACCGTATCCCTCCTATTTGCTACCACTTATGAGGGATCTTCAGACCCCCACACACTTCGCACCCGAGACGGGTGGACCGTCTCGACCTCCTCGACAATCTCGAGGGGGTGGCCGATCGACTAGCCGTGCATCACATACACCATCTTTTGCGGCTGGACCTTCGGACCCACCACGGCCTCCTTATGCATTTACATATACTGATTATCTAATGTGCCTGCATATCCTGCCCACTTCGTGCCTCCTCCGCCATATGTTACACCTGCGGTCCTCGACCAAGCGGTGGTCCCTGCAATGCTTAATGATTTGTGCCACCGGATAGCCACGGTACAGCTAAATCAGGCACTTTCCGACATTCCATGTTACAACAATGGAGTGCAGGTCGGCCTGATCTCTCCTACAGCTTGGCACCCGACTTACTACACCTATCCCGAGGGAGGCTATGGTAACAATGACGGGAATGAGGAGGGAGATGACGACGATGGAGATGACGATAGTGGAAGTGGTAGTCAGGAGGAGAGCGGTGATGAGAGCTCCGATTAAGACGGTTTGGGGAGGTCTCCGCTTGTATATACATCTTGTAAGTAGTTCTTCTTTTTCTTTTTGCACTTTCATTGTCATGCATTCCTTCCCCGTATATTTTGTGCCTCTTATTGTTTGTTGTACACAATGAGGGCATTGTGCGATTTGGCTTGGGGAGGGTATGCTTCTGTCTGTTTTCATCCATCTGCATATTTCTTGCATTTCCGCATGCATTTAAAAAAAATTCAAAAATATGTTTTTGCATTTAGTCGAGTCTTAGTTGAGTCGGAATGTTATGTAGCGATGATGATAATGCTTCTATGTCTTGATTTAGTTGCTTATGCTAGTGCGCCGTTAGAGTTTTGTATATAATTACATGTGGCATTCTTGCATCTTTGTTTAACTATACTGAACGAATATACTGAACGAATAAACTTGACTCATTGTTGGAAAACTACTCAGATTTGTAAGGAATTAGAGCCTTAAACTGATGACATTCATGATCAGTTTTATTTAGGTTGAGAGTAGTATTCCTTATGAGGCATGTAATATCAAACTGCATAAGCATGACATTCTTCTCTTAGGTACCTGTACGTTTTTGACTCGTAGATTTGACATCTGAGAAAAAGGCAAATCATTTCTTTTATTTAATTCCCATGAGCCTCACATAGCCAAATTGACCTGTTTGACCCGTTTATTAACTACATGCCATAATTTGCCTACCCTAGTCAAGCTAGTTGATGAATTGGACGAAATTGTTTTTTTTCGGGTTAATTTTGGTACCATGATGATTGAAAAAAGAAAAAAGGGAATTGAGAAGAAAAATGAAAAAGAAAAAAATATCAATGAAAGAAAAAAATTTAATGAAGAAAAGAAAGGAAAGAAAAAATGAAGTGAAACTAGAAGAAGAATGTGTTTTTGCTATGAGAAAAGAATTGATTGATAAACTATATAATTCGATGAAATATACAAAGCATACAACTCGGTATAAATAGCCGAGCAAGGTTGCAGGTACAATGAATATGAACAGCAAAACTAATTACAAGGAACTCCAAGAGCTAAGGCTAACTAATGTCGGAAATACAAAGAGACGACACTAATTATATTATTTACTAAGACACCCCCGCAGTCGGAACGGTAGGAGGACGGACGTTCAGGCTGGACCGAAAACGGGTGAATAGGTATCTGGGCAGCCCTTTTGTAAAAATATCTGCATATTGGTAGTCTGCCGGAATGTGGAGAACACGGACCAAACCGAGACGAACCTTCTCACGAACAAAATGAATGTCAATTTCAATGTGTTTGGTTCGTTGATGCTGGACCGGGTTGCCGGAGAGGTAGACGGCCGAGATATTGTCACAGTAGACAACGGTGGCATGTCGTAAAGGAACATGGAGCTCGAGAAGTAGATTCCGAAGCCAACACGTCTCAGCGACGACATTAGCTACACCTATGTATTCTGCTTCAGCACTAGAGCGGGAGACGGTAGGTTGCCGTTTGGAGGACCATGAGAGCAAATTGTCACCGAGAAACACACAATAACCGGAAGTGGAGCGATGGAGGTCAGGACAACCGGCCCAGTCAGCGTCGGAGTAAGCAGTGAGTTTATCGGAGACAGATTTCATAATGCGGAGCCCAAAAGTGAGAGTGTCTTTGACATAGCGAAGAATACGTTTGAGAAACTGGAAGTGAGGCTCTCGAGGGGCGTGCATAAATAGGCAAACCTGTTGGACGGCATATGAGATATCCGGTCGAGTAATAGTCAGATATTGTAGGGCGCCAGCCAAACTACGGTAGAGAGTGGAATCAGAAAGAAGAGCACCGTTGGCGAGAAGGTTCGTCTCGGTTTGGTCCGTGTTCTCCACATTCCGGCAGACTACCAATATGTAGATATTTTTACAAAAAGGCTGCCCAGATACCTGTTCACCCGTTTTCGGTCCAGCCTGAACGTCCGTCCTCCTACCGTTCCGACTGCGGGGGTGTCTTAGTAAATAATATAATTAGTGTCATCTCTTTGTATTTCCGACATTAGTTATCCTTAGCTCTTGGAGTTCCTTGTAATTAGTTTTGCAGGTACAATGAATATGAACAGCAAAACTAATTACAAGGAACTCCAAGAGCTAAGGCTAACTAATGTCGGAAATACAAAGAGACGACACTAATTATATTATTTACTAAGACACCCCCGCAGTCGGAACGGTAGGAGGACGGACGTTCAGGCTGGACCGAAAACGGGTGAATAGGTATCCGGGTGAACGGTGGTGGTGGTGGTGGTGGTGGTGGAGAAAGGGATGATGTTGGGCTTATTGGGGAAGAGGTGGGTTGGGCTTGGGGGGAGGTAGGGGTATGTTGGGGGAAGGATGTTTGGGCCTGGGAGGAGGTAGGAGTATGTTGGGGGGAGGGTGTTTGGGCTTGAGGGGAGCTAGGGATATGTTGAGGTGAGGGGATGTGGGAGTGGGCCGAGAGAGGGGTATTGGGAGGAATGGCTGGGTTGGTGGGTATGGGTGTTGGGCTGGGCTCAGATTCAAAGAGGGAGGATAAGATGGGCAGGGGAAGTGATGAATCAAGGAATGAGTAGGATTCGACGGTTTTAGGGTCGGATTGAGCGAACGGGAAAACCGATTCATCAAAAGTAACGTGACGCGAGTAGATGAGTTTGCCGGTGGTGAGGTTAAGACATTTGTAGCCACGAAATTCATCGGGGTACCCGATGAAGACACACTTAGTAGAACGTGGAGTGAGTTTGTGAGGACGGGTGGACGAGAGGTTGGGATAGCACGCACAACCAAAAACACGGAGGTGGTCATATGAGGGACGGGAGTTTTTAGAAAAAGGACGGAAGTGGGTGATTGAGATTTAAGAAGACGAGAGAGGAGGATATTGTGAAGGTGGGTAGCGGTTTGAAGAGCGTCGACCCAGTATATGGTCGGGACGGACGCGTGAAAGAGTAAGGTGAGGGTAATTTCATTTAAACGGCGTATCATGCGCTCGGCTTTACCATTTTGAGAGGATGTTTGGGGGCACGAGAAGCGAAAAATGAGGCCGTTGGCATCTCAAAATTGACGAAAAGAATTATTATCAAATTCGCGGCCAAGATCACATTGAAAAGCTTTGATTTCGCGATTAAATTGGGTTTTTACGTAATTACGAAATTTTAGAAATTTGGTATATGTTTCGGATTTGAACTTGATAGGATAGACCCAAACAAATTGCGAAAAATTGTCGATGAGCACGAGATAATATTTATAGCCTGATTTACTAGTTACGGGAGATGTCCAGAGATCACTATGAATTATATCAAATGGAGCTACTGTTTGGGAAAACGACTCGGAAAAAGGTAACCGCTTGTGTTTGCTAATTTGGCATGAGTGACACAATTTGGAGCGGTGTTCGGTTTTATTACAAGGAAGTGAGAATCGAGTACGTAAAATATCCAAAATGTGCGACCCGGGATGACCGAGACGATAATGCCAAACATCGGAGGAGAGAGTGATAAGGTGTTGGTGAGACGGGTTGGAGTTGGATGGGTTTCGTGACACGGGGTATAGCTCACCGTCACTGTTTCTCCTCAAAATCGTTTTCCCATTCACTAAATCTTTCACAGAAAAACCGTATGGGTCAAATTCGATGGAAACATTATTTAAGATTTTTAATTATTTGAGGGGTATATAAAACGTTATTAAAGTGAAGGGTACAGGTTTTAGTATTTAGGTGGGAGGTGCCGGACCCGAGAACCGGAATACTAGAACCATTCCCGACATAAATAGAACAAATCGAGCTAGAATTAAAAGGGGAACGAAGGTTACCTGGATCGGCACTCAGATGAGAGGATGCGCCCGTGTCCATGAACCATTGACCTGTTGCAAGACACTGTTGGATTGTGTGAGCTTGAAAGGCTTGACCTGAATCAATGCGGGGAACGGATTCAGCGTGTGTCACAAAAGTGTGACCTGAATTCGGACTCGGAACGGTGGAGTGAGGTGTAGGCCATGCCCGGTGAGAAGCAGCGAATAGGCGGCCGGCAGCTGGCACGGCCGCCGGGCAGTCGGCATGAGGCACGGCGGCGGCCGGTGACTTGGCGGCAGGGGCGTATGGGTGAGGTGAGGGATTTGGTCTATATGCCCATTTCAATCGGAGTCGACGACGGGGACTAAGGGCTGGTGTCCAGGAGCTCAGTCCAGGAGTGGCGGCCGGCCAGGCAGCAGCAGGTGTCACCGGCAGGGTCGCCGTCCAGGGCCGGTGGCCGGAGCCGGCGCCGGAGGCAGGTGTGGGTAGGGTATGTGGCTGATTTATGCCCAATTTTGATTGGGAACGGGATGTGCTCGACGGGTCGGACTTGGCCATGAGCTTGGGTCGGACGGCCCGGAGGTAGAGTGTGATCGAAAACACGAGTTTTGGATCGTGAGGATCGAGTTTTAGCTCTGATACCATGATAAACTATATAATTCGATGAAATATACAAAGCATACAACTCGGTATAAATAGCCGAGCGAGGTTGCAGGTACAATGAATATGAACAGCAAAACTAATTACAAGGAACTCCAAGAGCTAAGGCTAACTAATGTCGGAAATACAAAGAGACGACACTAATTATATTATTTACTAAGATTGATCTCTCTAATTTCATAGTTATTAGTGGGAAGCGTTTTGATAAGACGCTTGTTGCTATGCCTAATTTCTTCGACTGGATTTTGGTGAGAACGGAATATTTATTCTTGATGGGTGTAAGGAATACTTGCTTGGCTTTTACCTCCTCATATCCATATCATTTTGCCCCTTCTTACCCGATTAGCCTCACTTTATACCATATGTAAGTCCATGGCATGTGTCTTTTCCCGATAGAATGCGTATGTACGGTTAGTAGAGATTGATTTCATGTTAGATTGCATGCATGTTCTTGTAAGTCGCAGTTTAGGTGAGTGTTTTGTCTTTCCGATTTTACATAAACTCACAATATCACCCCATTTGTGTGATGAGCGATCTGTGAGAGCCCGACATAGACGAGTCTTGCAAGTAGGGATGGCAATGGGTCCAAGACCCGACCCAGACCCGGCGGGTTGGACCCGAATGCGTCGTGTCTGGGTCTAAATTTTTCAGACCCGATGGGCATGGGTCGGGTCTGGGTCCTCCCCAAAAAATTCGGGTACGGGTACGGGTCTGAGTTTTGGGACCCGGACCCGACCCGTAGACCCGTTAAAAAAAACAATTCATTAAAACCTTAAAAAATCTTCTAAGTCCCTGACTCATATCTACCGGCTGCCGCATACCCTTTTCATATCCTTCATCTTTGTTGACTCAATTGAAGAATAATTTATGCTTCATTAGTCTTTATTTTCAGATTCATTAATTTGTGCTTTGAAGATTTATTAGTCTTTTTAGTAATTTTTCGAAAATTGAAGAATGTCGTCTTGTTTAATTGACGTTGTATTACTTGTGTATATGACAGAGTATTTGTTTACATCATTAGTTGTTTGTAAAACGAGATTGGTATCATTGTAATTCAGTAAACAGTAAACATTCTATATTGAAATCGTGTTTGTTTAGAGACGAAATACGTGTTTAGTCGTCTTGTTTGATTGTCGTGTATATGTTCTTTTTTTTCTTTTGCGTGGTTTGTAAACATTTTTTTAAATTTTATGCGTATGACTCACGACATTACGTAGTTTTTTTCGGAAATTAAGTCAAGGTTTTTCTACGAAATTTCTATCGGAACAATGAATAATACAACAACCCAATAATTAAGGCGGACCCGCGTGTAGACCCGGACCCGGTCCAGACCCGACCGGTTCGGTTATGGGTTTGATAATTTTGGACCCGTTTGAATCCGGGTCGAGTATGGGTCCAGGGTTGAAACTTCGGGTCCGGGTCTGGGTCTGGGTGGACCCGTCTCAGACCCGACCCGTTGCCATCCCTACTTGCAAGGTTGAAGGTTCAGTATTGTTATCATTGGTCAAACTTGTTGTATGTGGTTGTTTACATTAATTTTAATCATTGCGTATTGGTTTGGATAACTTTGGAGCATATTCCGCTCTGAGTTATATACATTGCATTAGGATTTAGTTCATCGTTTTGTGCTTGCTTGAGGACAAGCAAGGGTTTGGTTTGGGGAGATTTGATGCGCGTATTTTATATATACTTTTTATGCTCCTATTACGCGCATTCCCGTGTTTATCGAGTAGTGTAAGCTACCATTTTGCCCCGAATTGGCTACTTTGTGGTATATTTTGTCTTTTTGCAGGAACGGAAGCCACATGAGCTAAAACGAATAAAACCGAGGCAAAACGAAGCTGGAAAGAGCTGATCGCTGTAAAGTGTCAAGAATAGCAAACAGACTATCAGAATAGCAGACAGACTATCAGAATAGTCGACCGACTATCAGAATAGTCAACCGACTATTTGGGTGACATCAGAAGATCAAATTAGTTAAAATTAGTCGACCGACTATTACAATAGTCGACCGACTATTTTCTGGGCCGCGGACAGTTTCATGTTTAGCAAACAGTTTCCAAATCAGTTTTAACTCTTTCTAAATTGTATAAATATGGCTTTTTCAGCCACATTAGAATTCATTTTTTTCTTTTCCTCTTTTTACTTTTACTCCTCCACTTTTACTACACCACTTCTCCACTTTTACTACACCACTTCTCCACTTTTACTTCTCTACTTTAGACTTTTACCTCTCCTTAGATATTTATTTAGATCCTTCTCCTTATTCTCTCTTCCTTTACAAACTCGATTATTGTAAGACTTTCAGATTCGAATCTCCTTTATTCCTCACGATAATTAAATCTAATCTTTCTTCCTTCTTCTTCGTTCTTGATTGTTCTTCTTCATACTTAATTATTCTTGATCTTTGTCTTATGCTTGTCGTAATTTTATTATTATTCATCATGTTTAATCTAGTAGAATCATTTATTAATATTATTGTTCTTGATTTAATTATGAGTAGCTATTTTCCTTAGCTAGGATTTAGGTGATCTGCGAATTGAATGTGGTCGTTAAATAATTTATAGATCTGTCAATGATATTGTGTCAATGTTGTCAATTGTAGCATATAATCGCGATTAGTCAGTTAATGCGCATGATTGATTAATTGAATTCGGTAAACTTGAACCTAAGATCGGAAGCCTGGTAAAAGTTAGACCTGCTACAACACATTAGTTTGCCCTAATAAGATCGGAAGTCGTTAGACGCATGCTTGGGTGAATAGCGGACCGGAAGGACCTTTTCACTACCCCTTAGACCAATATCTGCGACAGACCTGTGACTTAGACCGTGACCATATGAGATTCGTAGTGAACCGAAAATCCTAGTTTCCTCCCTATATTTATTCATCTTTATTCGTCTTACTTTATTTTAGTTATTTCTTCTCTTTTAATTCTCTTTCCTTCACTACTTTAGTTTTGTTAAACACAAACATAAAAAAAAACCCGATTTACTTAGATAAACTTTAATACGAGTAGAATTTATTTGTCTCCCTGTGAAATCGATCCCGACTTCCCTAGCTATATTTTTAGTTGGACCGTAGTTGGTTTTTTTTTATAGGTACATGACTAGCTTATCAAACACCCGCACAATCATGTAAATATGGGCAATACACATGATCACTGTTGGAGTTTGCATTGTCATGGTCTAAATTGGAGTCAGGCTTCTCGTGAACATTCCTTAAATCCCCATAATCATTTTCAGGCTCCTCGTCAACATTCTCTAAATCCCCATAACCATTTTTAGGTTCCTCGTCAACATTCGTTTTCTCTCTTGTCATCTCTTTGAAGGTTGGAAGATGCTCTTTCACCTTATGCATTTTTAAAGCATGCTCAGTGATAAAATCAATGTACTCAAAGAATTTACTCTCCTTCAATTCCAAAATTCTGGAGTTGATGAAAGACTCACTTCTGTCGGTATTTCATCATTTGAGCTTGGGAAACCCTTTGATTTCATCAGCTCGCTCCGACGAGCATGTCTTTTATAAAACAAATCAACATTTTGTTGCATAATCAGTCAATTGCATGCATATTCTGAAAAATAACAGAAAAAAAATCAGACATCATACACAAATCCATTATTAGAATAAGTGATGTGATGTCTTGGAATAACTACTTTATTGAATTGGAGTAACTGATGTTGGAAAAACTATTTTACTGAATTGGAATAGTTATCCTAAAATGTTAGAATAATTTTTGTAATGCCTTGGAATAACTAATGTAATGAATTGGAGTAACTGATGTTGGAATGACGAGTTTACTGAATCGGGATAGTTATCCTAAAACGTTAGAATAACTACTGTAAAGGCTTGAAATAACTAATGTAATGAATTGGAGTAACTGATGTTGGAATAACGAGTTTACTGAATTGGAATAGTTATCCTAAAACATTAGAATAACTATTGTAATGCCTTGAAATAACTACTGTAATTGACTTGAAAATGTGTGTAATTTAGACACTTACATCTTGTAATCCCCTAGAAAATCTAACGCAATACAGTGGCGGAAACACTGTAGAGTTGGGCTTAAAACCCACTGACAAACTATATCTTATTAAAAGAAATGGTAAGTCAATACAAAGACCTCTTTTTACAAAAGGGCTAAAAGTAAAATTCTCCAAACGGGTTATACAAATCCATAAATTACATTAATAAAGAAAGAGTAGGATCCACGCTACTCACTAGCTCACACCCAAAACCCAGCAGCAAATACCTATCATGTTATAAACATAACACCCATGTCAGTGGGGAGTAACTCGGACGTTCTCCCAGCCATATTATATCATATGGAAAAATAATACTCCCTCCGAGTTCCTATTATTGTCTCACTTTCCTTTTTGGGCTGAGTTTGATTTTTGTCCCACTTTCTTTTTTAGGCCATCAATGTGTGGTTCACAATTACTCTCTCATTTCTCTCTCTTCCCCCTTCTTTTTTCAACCACTCATTTCCCCTTCCTTATTTTTTACCCCAAAACCTTATGGGACAATAATAGGAACTCGGAGGGAGTAGTATTATTATATCAAAATATTTAAAAAGAGAAAACATTAAAACGATATAATAAAAATAAGTTTTCAACGAAACTTAAAGCACTTGCCGACCTGCAAGTCAAAATCAATCGATAATATAAATATTCAAAAATGGCGTTATGGAAATTCGATCAGTGTGCACAAGGCTAGACTTTCACTAGGATAATACTAGAAACTAGCTTCGAGAACTGTAGACTTAACTCATAACAGAATCCAGTCTCTAACTAGGCAACTCAACTATAACAGGACTGCGTGTAACGAGGTCCTGGTTTAAGTAGTGCATACCCCTCCTAGACAACAAATATGTCTAGTTCAGCTGACGGCGACTAACACGATGCGGTATCTAGCTTAAGGTCAAAACATACACTCTCCTGAACACAAACCATGCTCAGTTCAACGACCAAATGCGCCCCAAATAGGTACACCGGCTTTATAGCTGATGGCAAAAACGTACATCTCAGACTATATTACTCTAACCTCACACTTGACTTAATTCCATAACTTCAAAACAAGCCATTATCGATATTCAAAAGACATAATCATTATGAGGATAAAGAATAAACATTTTATATTAAAAGGGAAACTTTTCATAAATAGAAACTTACTAATTTTAGAAACTTACTTAAAATAAAATTTTCGTTATAGAAAATACGTAAGTTATTAAAAATATGTGAAATGTATAAAAATAGCATTTCTAACGAAATTAACATTTTATTATTATCATCGTTATCGTAACTTTAATATATTTCTAAATTCGTTACTCAAAATATAAATAAAATATAATAAGTCAATATATAGAATTTTTATAAACAATTAGGAAATCGAATTAAAACAACAAAATTCAGAAAAAAGATGTTTTAAGAAAAACGATATCAAAATTAATTGAGTCGACGAATTTTATGAAATGAAATTTACAAAGATTTCGAATTATTATATTTCTTTGACAAATAGCTTTTATTAATAAATAATACAGATTTTAATTAAAATAGTCAATCGGAAACATATAGAAAATTATTAGTGAAAATAGTCTCGACTAAAATATTTAAAACAAAATCGACTATTTTCTCATTTGTTAGTATAAATCGTAAAACGTTAATTAATTTATTAAACAAGTGTACAGATCTCGATTATAATAGAAAAATACGATTTTTGAGTTAAAATTATAAATTAACGAAAATATGAAATCGATATTATTTAGTTACTAATGTCACGATAAACAACAAAATATTATAAACGATCACAAATAATAAAATTACTAACGATTTATAAAACGATATCGAAAGTCGTAAAATATTTATAAAGCACACGATTTATAAAATAATATTTTTAGCAAATAATAAATAGCCAAAATTAGAAAACCGAAGTTAAAATATTTACTACATACTACTACTCAAACATACGATATAAAATCGAGTAACGTCCTAAAGTTACCTTAAGGCGATAACCGAAACGAAAACACACTCATCCTATTTGGAGCTTCCACGAAACCCCCGAGAACTTGGAGATAAACGATAGGATAGGCGAGGTCGGAGCAAGAGACCGAGAATAGCTGGACGACGACACAATGCAACTAAAGAATGAATGAATAAAATAGAAGAATAGAATATGAATAATCGAAACAAAGGACGATACAGCAGAAATGCTCGGGAAAGATAAAGAGAGTAAACAATAGAAACCGAGGTGGAGGAAGCAATAACGAAGAAGGGAAAGGATAAAGGGAAGGAACGGAGTCACGACGTTGAAACAAATCAAGAAGAATAACAATAGAACGAGAAGTAGTAGCGGCATCAATAACACGCACATAACAGGTGGTGATGTACAGCAGCAGCGGGCATCAAAACAGCAACAAAAATGACGACAGCAGCAATCAGTAACGATGAAAACGACACGAACAACCACAGCAAACGTGACAACAGAGAAATAGATCCCGAACCAAAAACAGAGGACAGCAAACAACGACTTTACCGAGACCGAAAACGAGCGTGAACGGAGAAGGAACCAAACCAGCAGAACGCGGCAGAAGCAGAAAGAAAACAAGACAGCAGCAGCAACGCAATTAAACAGAAACAACAAACAGCAACCGGGATGATGAAGAATAAGCAAAGGAGAAGAAATCAGCAGCAGTACGGACAGCAAAAGCAGCGACAAAACGCAGCAGCAGACAGAGGGACAAAACGGACTCAAAACCGAGTTAAACGAATGAGAACGAAGAAGGAGAAGAAGAGGAAGCAGCAGCACAGAACAACGCACACAGGCACAAAAAAAAACTCAGCAACAGGAGTAAAACGGAGCAGCAACGCAACACATTCACAGCGGCATCCAAAAGCAACTGAAAACCACGGTAGAGGACAGCAAACAGCAGCAGGTCACACACGAAGAGAAAAGGAACTCGAGGAAGAGACAAAACAGACGCACAAACGAGAACGAACCAAAGGGCGGAACAGAAATCGAATTACCTTACCACGGAACCCAGTCGAAGACGTCCGATCAGCAGCGCATGAAACAGCGGCGGCGGCGGCAGTAAGAAAACACAGCAGCGGCAAGCAGTGCACGAAACAACAACAGCAGAATCAACGTAGTAACAGCGGCGAAACAGAGGAGAAATGGTGGTGCGAAAGATGAATGAAGAAGGCCGATGATGGGGAAAGTGAAGATGATTAAAGTGATGATTTAGAGGAGTTAAAGGGGAAAGTATACGCTGAATACGGAAGAGGAAAAGTGAAGCGGTGGACAGGGGAGGTGAACGTAAGGAATAGCGGTGGAAAGACAAAACTAAAAAGGGGTGTGTACGTAATTAATTGGGGTTGAAAATGAAACGAAGACAAAGGAGTTGTACGTTAACACAAGTGGGGTGAATACTCATCATCTAAGCAAGTGTACGGATTTCGTGATGATATGTATACGGGTTAATACGAGTTAATGAAATTAATAAATAATCGGACCGTCAAATGAAATGAGTAAATAAAGTACTCGAGACGAAAACGAAGCTGATAGAAATAAATAATTAGACGATCAAATAGTATTTCCCGATAAATAATAAATTTTCGAGGAGGTGAATTAAATTGATTTCTCGAGGAAATGTAATAAATATTTTGACGAAACTTAATATAAATGAACTTCGAGCCGAAAGTAGAAATTCGAGCTTAAATATAAATAAATAAATAAATAAATAAATAAATAAATAGAAATTTAAAATTTAAACCGTCGAAATAGATTTTCGATAAGAATTAAATTAATTGTATAAAATAAATCGAAACAGAAAAATATGTTTTAAATATGAGAAGTGTTTCTGAGTCAATTAGGATTTTAGAAGTTTGAAACGATTAAATAATAAATTCGTTTTATAATAATTTTAAGAATTACGAGTTAAATCGTAAACAAAATAAAAATACGAATATAATTTCAAATTAATTTAATTTATAAAATCAGGGGTGTTACACATCTTTTGCCCTAGCTCGAATTTGTTCATCGGTTTAAAATCCAGCTGGCAATTCCAAATAAGTCTTTCCTGGTTGAGGTTCACTCACAACCTCTGTCAACATTTCATTGTTGTTGATTACTGTGGCCAGCGGAGTCGCCGGAGGATCTGTTAACCACAAAAAACAAAAAAATACATGTTAAATATAAAAATGTAAAATGTAAACAAATTAGAAAAAAAAAATGGAAGAACATTGTAGACACCCACATTTTGACCGCCAGGTGTCTATAGCAGTTCCCAAAAAACACCCGATGATGATCGGACGCAAACGTGTTTCTACGTGCTCGGATATGGGCTCGAAACCATTAGTTGCTGGCTTAGGCATTTACGGAGTACAAATCTCACAAAACCAATCTCAAATTCAAGCCCACTAGGTCGTTTCCAATCAAATAAGACTAATTTGGGTCAAAACCGACACCGAAAATAAAACCGACTTTTAGCGATTGGGTCAAACCCCGGTCAAAGCCGTTTCCGAGACACAAAAAACAGCCGTGCAAACGTCAAAAGTCCAACCCAAATACAAAGCCCACAAAATGCCTAAGCCGAGGTCCAAAAACTGGACCCGTGCGCTTCAGCTGACCCACTCGATCGAGTGTCAGCCCACTCGATCGAGTGGGCCCTTGAGCAAGCCCGACTGCAGTTGTACTGGGCCACTCGACCGAGTTAGCCAATTACTCGTTCGAGTAACCCTAGACGGGGGTGCATAGCTTGGCCTATATATACACCCTCATGCATGCAACTTGAGACAACTTTTTGCAACTCTACTTTACACACATCTCATACAACCCTAATCTCACACTTTCAAAAACCCTAACCCTAGTATCTAGGAATCCAAACCCCAAAACAACCCTAACTTAACTTACATTAACCTCGATTCTCCCGTGCTAAAGCCACAACTAACGAGATCTATCCGAGACTAAGAAACATGTAGGTTGAGGGTGCAAAATCCCGTTCTTCTCTTTTTCCTTCTTCTCCTTGTCCGTCCGTCGCGTCGTCGTCCCTTTTTTTCGTTTTTTTTATTATTTTGTTATCGCGTCTCTAATATCGATAGTATTATTAATATAAAAATTAAAATACTTGTGAATTTGTGTCGAGTGCGAATGATGACGGGATAAGGAAATCCGAATATACAAGGGTGTTTCACACGATGTTGCCGGTCGCTTATCCCGACACCCCTAGCGCTTGATTATTGAAGCAAGTCAACGTAAATAATATCTATTTATTTCGTTCGCATTGTCGTCATTCATCGCATATTTCATCGATTTCAAAACTATTTTCGAATCAAACACCTTTTTTTAATTAAGGTCGAAACCCGTTGACGCGGATCCGACATCACACAATCCGTAATGATTTATTACGATGTCGGGAAGCCGAGGGAATCAAATCGAGTCCGTTTTAATTAAAAATCTCGTACCCGGCGCGCCCTTACCAAATAAGGCGGCTTATCGGAGTAACCCCGAAGAAACCAAAGAACTCCAACGACAAATTGAGGAGTTAATGGAACAAGGGTACGTGAGAGAAAGCATGAGCCCGTGCGCGGTTCCAGCTTTACTCGTCCCTAAGAAAGATGGCACATGGAGAATGTGCATCGATAGTCGAGCAGTGAATAACATCACCATAAAATATCGATTCCCGATTCCGAGACTCGATGATATGCTTGATGAACTTCACGGCTCAACCATCTTCTCCAAAATCGATCTTTGAAGTGGTTATCACCAAATTCGAATGAGAGAAGGAGATGAATGGAAGACCGCATTCAAAACCAAACATGGTTTATATGAATGGTTGGTCATGCCTTTCGGCCTTACAAATGCACCAAGCACTTTCATGAGGCTTATGAACGAGATTCTAAAGTCCTTCAATGGAAAGTTCGTGGTCGTGTACTTGGACGATATCCTGGTACACAGTAAGAGCATTGAAGAGCACCTACAACACTTAAGACAAGTGTTCGAAACGCTAAGGGTGCAAAAACTCTACGGCAAAGCCGAGAAGTGCTCATTCTTGGTCGACAAAGTTATATTCCTCGGATACGTTGTATCTCGGGATGGAGTTGCCGTGGATCAAGAAAAGGTGGAGGCTATTCGTTCTTAGCCTATCTCTAGTACGGTGACTGAAGTACGATCATTCCATGGATTGGCTTCATTCTACCGACGGTTTATTCGTGATTTCAGCACGGTCATGAGCCCAATAACGGGTTGTTTGAAAAAGGGAGCATTTGATTGGAACGAACAAGCTCAAAAGGCGTTCGAGAAGATCAAGGAGTTGCTATGCAACGCACCTATACTCGCTCTACCCGACTTCTCTCAACCGTTCGAAGTTGAGTGTGACGCAAGTGGCGTGGGAATTGGGGCTGTCTTAATCCAAGCTCAACGACCCATTGCTTACTTTTCGGAGAAATTGGGGGGCGCTCGTTGTAATTACTCTACATACGACAAAGAGTTCTACGCGATCGTTCGAGCACTTGACCATTGGAGTCACTACCTTCGCCTTAGTCATTTTGTACTTCACTCGGACCACGAGTCTCTCAAGTACATACATGGGCAACAAAAACTCAACCCGAGACATGCAAAATGGGTTGAATTCCTTCAATCATTCCATTTTTCATCAAAATACAAAGAAGGCAAGAGTAACATAGTAGCCGACGCTTTATCACGGAGATATGCGCTACTTACCACGCTCGAAGTGAAGTTACTAGGGTTCGAGTTAATCAAAGAATCCTATGTGCTCGATGATGAACTAAGGGAGATATTCGAGGAATGTCAAAATAGTGGATACAAGGAATACACGATACAAGAGGGTTTTCTATTTAAAGGAAATCGATTTTGTGTTCCGAAGCATCCAATTCGGGAATTATTAATTCGCGAAGCACAAGGTGGTGGTTTAGCCGGACATTTCGGGGTCCAGAAGACG
This sequence comes from Agrostemma githago, assembly GCA_958450325.1. Lineage (NCBI taxonomy): Eukaryota > Viridiplantae > Streptophyta > Magnoliopsida > Caryophyllales > Caryophyllaceae > Agrostemma > Agrostemma githago. The sequence goes on along the minus strand of OY288259.1, from coordinate 49,310,486 downwards.
CTCGACATCTTACACGAGCATTTTCATTGGCCGAAAATGATTGGTGATGTCCAAAACATCATAGGCAAGTGTGTTACTTGTCACATGGCGAAAAGTTCCTTTAAAGCAGGAGCCTACATGCCATTACCAGTTCCGGAACGACCATGGGAAGATGTGTCGATGGACTTTATTGTGGCCTTACCTCGTACCCAAAGAGGAAGGGATACAATTATGGTGGTCGTTGACAGATTTTCGAAGATGGCGCATGTTCCGGTACGGAAACAATTAACCCGACTCCGGATTCGGGTTGTATGTTCAATATGTTGCTTGGTAATTGCTCGTCCGATTTCCTTTAGCCTCTCCTTTCTCCCACTCCGGTGGTCAGACCTTCCCGGCGGATTGAGCCTGCTCCCTGCACAGTGAACGCACAGGGCTTCGGAGGTTTGTCCGAGGGAACCCTCTCCGATGCCTAAGTCAGTCTGTGAATGCCTTGATGAACCTAGTTCGTGAGGAGCTAGGTGGCGTTTTTTAGAGTGAGAGTCTAGAGAGAGAAAATCCAACCCCCTTTAAGTGGGAAATGGGTGAGAATTTATACCTTCCCACAAGAGAGAGAAAGAGGAGTGGAGATAGGAAGAATGGGTGGATGCGAGGATGACACGTGGCTTCACCTCGTCCACCCATTTTCCCTTACCTGAGGCGGAATGACGGATGGGCCCTCGGCTTCCCCTACTCGTACTGGGGGTCCGGACACCCTGAGAACCAGCAAGCAGGGGAGCTGGGTTGCCCTGCTCGACTGACAGCAAGGCCCTGCCGAGCAGGCACAAGTCTTGGAGTATTTCCAGTGGTCTTTTACAGGGTGAGCCTGCTGGGCAACCCTTCCCCTGCCCTGGGGGCGAATTATTCCGGGGTGATGTGAGCGGGCGACCCGCGGTACTTTGTTAACTCCCATCAATTGGCCCGCGCCGGTCAGGGGGAGCAGGGCTTCCCTTTGGCAGGCGTCTTTCAGAATGGGATGGATTTGACTTTCGCGCTTCCCCGTATTTAATGCGTTGCTTGTTCCCGAGGCAGGAAGTCCAAGCGCATTGGTTATGACAAGGAGGGTTAGAATGTTCCTCTGGTAATGATTGTTTCTTTCTGCAAAGTGGATTCTTGGGCAATGTGCGGATCTTATGATTGGCTACCCCTCTTACAAGGGTGGTTGGAGCGCCATTAATGGCGAGTTTCCTGCTTTTATATAAGCTCCGGTTTCCCTCACCATTTCCGCACTTTTACCTCACAACTTTCCTGTTATCTTCTTCCGAAATATTTGAGAACCGATGTCTTGGATCAGGAAAAGAGTTTTCCGATGTGGAATTTACGTAGAAATCCGCTGTTTCAGAGGACGCCGTCGTTTGAGATACGCTAAGAGAGCTCACCAGGTCCTTCGTAGGAGTGAAAGGAGGCGCTCCCGCTCTCAACGGGTGGCTAAGAGGAAGGCTCTTTCCAGGTCTGGCTGGCATCCTGGGTCTCCTTCTGCTGGCCCACGCCCTGGGCGATGCACCCGAACTGGAGGGTGTTATGACAGGGGTTGCCATGATTGCTTTCCATGGCTACACCCAGAGCAGTTCGTCCCAAACTGCCCCGAGCTTACCTCTTCCCCAGAGTCAGGCCCTTCCTCTCCAAAGAAGATGGGTCGCGAACTTCTTGATGATGCTAGAGCTGTCCCTTTTGGTCATGACTGGGACTCAAGCAGCCAAGACTCCGAGGACAGCGAGGGTCAGGGCTATTCTTCAGGCGGTGTCGAGGACGACCTCCCTACTAATCCCTTCAAGAGCTCTGATGACTGGGATTGGGGTTCTCCTCTGGATGACTACAGCCCCGGGAATTACTCCCCAGACCCTGATGATGATTAGACATGCTCTGGATTTGTAGGCTAGTTAACTGGGGCAGAAATCAGTCCCTTGTACTTTTATTTGCATGTCTAGAATGTAACTTGCCCATTTTTGGGCTTTTTTTCAAATTAATGACAAGTCAGGCGGCTTATTATTATTATCGTTGTGTGGGTTTTTTTTTTTGAAAGGGAATGACGTCACTGGGGGAGTTAATCCTCTGACGCCTTTTGTCTTCTCGAGGTTTTTCTTGGGAAGAGGGGGGCAGTTGGTTGTTAAAAGTGTGACACGTGGAGGCAATTTATGGGGAGGGCTTTGCAAGAGGGGCGACCCTTCAGTTGCCTAGGCCTATATAAACCTTTCTCCTCCCCCCATTTCCTTCTTTCACACTTTCGAAACCTAAAACCCCTCTTCATATTTCCTCGCTTTCTTTGCTGCTGAGAACTTCCATAAGATTGAGGGGTTCTTTTTTTCGGATTTCCAAGCGACGATCATCGTTCTAGGTTAGAATCTTACTCTAAATCCTCATTTTTCATTTCCTCAATACTTTTTCCTCGTAAATCAGCATGTCTCGTACTCGTGATCTTGTATTCGGCCCGTCGTCTGAGAGGACGGAGGGTAGGGGGTGGGTAGAGCTGACTTAGCCTCCTCTTTCGGGGTTAGGCCCGGTGGGGAGGACCGCTTTGAGGGGGAAGAGGATGCCAACTCCCCCGAACCTGCTTCCTTTGACGTCGTCGATTATGACGACGAGGCACTGGAGGTAGACCCCTTCACAATTGCTGGTCCCCTTATTCCCAGGGAGAAAGGGAAAAAACACTTTTTGGACAAAAACAAGTACCTGATCCCCTTGAAAACCTACCTCGAAGCTAAGAACCGAGACCTAATTTTAGAGAGTAATGCTGCCGGGGAAATTGAGAAGTTTTATAACTTCGGGGAGGGGTACACCATTATAGTTCCAGGGGAGAAAGACACAGTATGCTGCCCTCCTGACGGCTGCGTGGCCGTTTATCATAAAAGCCTGGAATTCTGCCTGCGATTCCCTCTGCACCCCTTCTTGGAGGAGACCTTTAGGAGGATGAATGTGACCATAGCCCAATTGACTGCCTCGGCGATTAGGTCATTGGTAGCCTACATCTGGACCTGCGTCTTTCATGGGGAGGAGCCTTCCATTGACGCCTTGCGTTTCATGGTTGGGTTGCAAATGGTGTCTTCATCGGAGGGAGATGGCTCCCCTGGGTACTGGTCCCTTCAAAGGCAGAAGAAGTATGCTCTGGTTTGGCCGGCTTTAAGCAGCCTGAAAGACTGGAAGAACAATTTTCTTATGTTCATAGTGCTTCAGGGTGGCGGATTCCTAGGCACTTTAGGAATCATGTTCATACCCATATGGAAACTCGTGAAGAGTACCATCCAGGCGTCGGGGGGAAAGCTCTGGAGGTAAAATTGAGTAAGAGGGAAGAGAAATTAGTTGATAAGTTCGAGATTGTTGTTGGCAAGTCTGGCGCTTGTGGCCCTGCCTTCTGGCTCCCTCATGCGGAGCTTATTGCCACAGATGAATACCTGCTCCCATTGGGCCTGATCCCTGGCCTTGAAGGTAGTTCAGGGGTTTTCACCGGCATGATTCCTTCGAGATTTCTATCCCTCTATGCTTTCTTTAACTGACTGTTTATTCGCCCTGCAGGTTCTGCTTCTCGCCTTTGGACAAGGAAGCAGATAACGAGGCTCGGTCTGTCCGAGGAGTTTGTCATTATTTCGAAGCGTCCCTCTCTCCCTTCCAATTTCAAGAAAGGGGAAAAGAATATAATGAAGTTTTTGAAGGATTTTTCTTCTGGCCGACGACTTCCTCTTCCCCCACGACTAAAGCCGGCGGTTCCCCCCCAGTGCCCAGGGTGGGGAGGCTGAGGTCACCTCTGAGGCTACCTCTTCTGCTTGCAGGCAGGGTGATTCTCCTGCTGGGACTCATATCTCCCCGGGTCCACGCCCCGTGGATTCCGAAGGGACTGGAGAGAGTGTTCCCTTGGAGCGCAGGAGGAAAATAAATAGAGAACCTTTAGGGGATGCTCAGGTGTTTGATCTGGAGGCTGACGTTGAGACCCCTGAGGCTAAGCGCCCTGCTCGTGACATTCCTGGCGCCCTCTTCTCGGAGGAGAATACGGAATTTCACTATACTGCCGGTGATAGCGTTGACGTGTCGGGCCTGCTTTCGAACTCCGGTGCCGTCTTGGCAGATCGTCTCACTAAGTCTATAACCTCTACCTCCAACCAGGTGATACAATACATCCAACGCACCTCCAGGGTGTTGCAGGCTTCTGCCGAGCTGGCGGCTCTCAGCCGTCTGAGCAATCAAGAGCTGGTTGTCACTCCTGGGCCCCCCCCCCCCTCCGGTCCGTCTGGCTATGGTTGAAAGGGACGCTATTCTGATCACCAACTTGAGGGATAAGCTGGCGAAGCAGGAGAGCGAGCTGGAGGAGGCGAAGGGCCAAGCCAATCAGTGGAAGCTTCAGGGGGAGAGGGCTGTAAAGGAAGCGTCCAAGTTCGAAGCGGAACTGAAGGAGAGCCGCCTGGCGATGGAACGTGCTACAATATCCCTGGTCGAGATGGAGCACTTCAAGAAAAAGGCAGCTGATCTGGAGGAGAGTCTGTCCAAAGCTAACTCAGACTTCAAGCAGACTCAGGGTGAATGGTAAAATGAGAAAGATGCCATCCTGAAGGAGACTGAAGCTGCAGTGGACATGAGCTTTGAGAATGGAGCCAATTCCTCCCTGGAGCTTGTTATGGAGGTTATTAGGGAGATGTTCCTTGTCTTTGACGAGGACGCTTTCCGGAACCTCTATTCTGCCAAGAATGAAGCTCGGGCAGCTAGACCCCCTGAGGCGACTGCTGGTCCCAACCAGGATGCTCCCAATGCTTAGGTTTTTCTGATGATAATTCTAACTTTTGTGCTGAGTCTTGATATGGCCAGCTTGTCTGTAATATTTTGGCTTCTTCGGATTTTCGTTCTGGTGTTGTTAAACAATGTTACTTTTTCATGAATCTGCTTATGAATATCCTTTCCTTATTTCTGTTTGCTTTGGCTCATTTAGGATATGGCCTGCCCCCTACCTGCTTAGAGGCAAGAGGGGGGGGTCTGTGATTTTTATGCAAGGTTGAGGGGATTGTCCCCAGTCCTTGTTCATTTCTGGCTTGCGAAGCTTGGCCTGTCCCTGGCTTCTTTGTTCGAAGTCCAGGGGGCCTGCCCCCTGCCTGCCCAGAGGCAGGGAGGGAGGCTTTTGCGTTTTTTATACAAGGTTGGGGAGCATGCCCCCAGTCCTTGTTCATTCGGCACGTAGGGCCTGGCCTGACCCTGGCTTTTGATCAAAGTCTAGGGGGCTTGCCCCCTTCCTGCCCAGAGGCAGGGAGAGAGGCTTTTGTGTTTTTTATACAAGGTTGGGGAGATTGCCCCAGTCCTTGTTCATTTCTGGCTTGTGAAGCCTGGCTTGTCCCTGGCTTCTTTGTTCGAAGTCCAGGGGGCCTGCCCCCTGCCTGCCCAGAGGCAGGGAGGGAGGCTTTTGCGTTTTTTATACAAGGTTGGGGAGCCTGCCCTCAGTCCTTGTTCATTCGGCACGTGGGGCCTGGCCTGACCCTGGCTTTTGATCAAAGTCCAGGGGGCTTGCCCCCTTCCTGCCCAGAGGTAGGCAGAGGGACTTAGAATTTTTGTTGGGGGGTCCATTTTCCTTGGTTCTGGCAACAGAGGGGCCTCCCCCTATTGTCCCCTGCTCGTTTGTGTGTGAAAATGCAAGTTTGAACGGACAACGAGTATGGATTCGAAGTTCTTTTCATTTCTTTGTAAAAAAAAGCTTAACATAAGTGTGGTCGGAGCCGTCGACATTCTTGACCGTTCTCCGCCAGTTTTTCTGGAAACGAAATCTACTTCAAGATTTTGCTAGACATAGTACTTTTTTAGAGTGTCGGCATTCCAATGCGCGCTCAGCTCTTGGCCCTCTAGGTTGGCGATTCTGTACGTGCCTGGCCCTAAAATTCGGGTCACCTGGTATGGGCCTTCCCAGTTGGCACTCAGCTTGCCGTGCTCTCTTGATCTTCCCACAGCCTGCGTTTTTCTTAGAACCAGGTCGCCTGTCTAGAAGCTTCTCTCATGTACCCTTTTGTTGTATGCTTTCCTCATGCGTTGCTGGTAGGCGGCGATGTTAACACTGGCCTCCTCTCTTACCTCGCTGACCAGGTCTAGAGCCTCGGTCATTGCCACTTCATTCTCCGCCCGGTCATATTGCAGGGAACGCAGGGTGGGAATTCTGGCTTCGATGGGTAGCAGAACCTCTGCCCCGTATACCAGGCCGAACGGGGTCTGACCTATGGACTCTTTTCGAGTGGTCCTGATTGACCAGAGTATACTGGGTAGCTCGTCGGCCCATCTGCCTTTGAGGTCATCTACCATTTTTTTGAGACTGTTCAGGATCTGTTTGTTGGCTGCCTCTGCCTGTCCGTTGGTTTGAGGGTGGCAGACGGCAGAGTAGGCAACTGAAACGCCATGGCCTTCCAACTAGATCCTCAGAGGGTCGTTATCAAATTGCCTTCCATGATCAAATACTAACATCTTTGGTAGGCCGAATCTGGTGATGATATTCCTCCATATTGCCTTCCTGACTGCAGGTTCAGTGATGTTTGGCACTGCCTCAGCCTCTACCCACTTGGTGAAGTAGTCGATTGCCACAATCAAGAACTTTCTGCCCCCGGTTGCCACTGCAAAAGGACCTAGTATGTCCATCCCCCACTGAGCGAAGGGGATGGGGGATAGGATTGGTCTGAGTTCTTGGGCCGGGGCATGGATAGATGGGGCAAAGAGTTGACATTTCCTGCATTTTTGAGTCAAGTCTTTTGCGTCGGCCAGTAAGGTCGGCCAGTAGTATCCCGCCACTAAGACCTTGTGCGCCAACGACTTTCCTCCTATGTGATGACCACATATTCCTGAATGGATGTCATCTAATACCTCCGCCGCCTGCTCTGCCCCCAGACATTTGAGCAGGGGGGATGAGAATGATTTTTTGTAGAAATCTTCTCCGATTAGTATAAACCATGCAGCTCTTGCCGGCATCTTTCTCTTTTGCACAGGGTCAGATGGTAAAATTCCGCATTTTTTGAATCGGATGATGGGGATCATCCAATCCTCAGGCCCTGTCTCTTCTACAGCGCCGACTGTTTGGCAGGGGGTGGTGGATTTTTCTTGGATGACGTCTACCCAAACTGACCTCCGTATATCTTGCAGGCTGGAACTAGCCAGTTTTGACAGGGCATCTGCCCGGTTGTTCTGGGACCGGGGGATCTGCCTGACTTTATACGACTTTAGGCCTGACAACTCTCTCTTCACCTTTTCCAGGTATGCGGCCATCGTTTGATCCCTGGCTTCATATTCTCCATTAATTTGGTTGGCGATGAGTTGGGAGTCTATCGCCAGGACAATCCTTTCTGCACCTGCAGCTTTGGCTAGACTAACGCCTGCGAGTACTGCCTCGTACTCGGCCTCATTGTTTGATGCTGGGAAAACAAATCTGAGTGCGTGCTCAAAGTCAGCCCCCTCCGGGCTGGTTAGCACTACACCGACCCCTGCACCGTTAGCCGTGGAAGACCCGTTGGTGTACACTACCCACTCGCCGGCAGGCGGGCTGTCCTCGTCAGAATGGGAGCACTCTGCCAAGAAGTCGGCCAGAGCCTGCGCTTTGATAGCTGTTCTGGATTGGTATGCTATCCCTAGTCCACTCAGCTCGATGGCCCATTTTAGCAGCCTGCCTGATTTCTCGAACTTCTCCAGCACTTTCTCTAGAGGTTGGTCTGTCAGTACCACGACAGGGTGTGCGTCAAAGTATGGCCTTAATTTCCTGGCTGCTATGACAACTGCGTAGGCTGCTTTTTCGACCATATGATAGTTCTTTTCTGCTGCCCCCAGGGCATGACTTACAAAGTATATGGGCTGCTGAGCGCCTGCTTCTTCTCTCAAGATGACTGCGCTTACTGTTACATTAGTTACAGCGATGTAGAGGAAGAGTTTTTCCCCTGCTACTGGCCTTGCCAGGGTGGGGAGCTTCTTCAAATGTTCCTTCAATGGCTCGAAGGCCTCTTTTTGCTCATCCTCCCATTTAAACTGCTTGTTGCCCTTTAATATTTTGAAGAATGAAGTCGACTTGTCTGCTGACCTGGCAATGAACCGTGCCAGGGCGGCCATCCGGCCTGTCAGACGTTGGATGTCCCTTATGGTTCTGGGTTCAGGAAGGTCCAGAACAGCCTGAACCTTCTCAGGGTTAGCGTCTATCCCTCGAGAGCTGACCAGAAAACCCAAGAACTTGCCAGAGCGAACTCCGAACGTGCATTTCTTTGGATTGAGTTTCATCTTGTAGGCGCGCAGGGAGGAGAATGTCTCCTGCAGGTCTACCAAGTGTTCATCGTCTCCTTTGCTTTTCACAATAGCGTCGTCGAGATAAGCTTCTAGGTTTCTGCCTTTTTGATTTTCGAAAACCTTGTCGACCAGGCGCTGGTAAGTGGCCCCTGCGTTTTTAAGCCCAAACGGCATCATTTTGTACATGTAGGTGCCTGAGCTGGTGATAAGGGACACTTCACCCTGTCCGGCTGCCATAAGTACACCTGATGATATCCTGAGAAGGCGTCCAGGAAGCTCAGCATAGAATATCCACTGGTAGCGTCTACCAGTTGGTCAATCCTGGGGAGTGGGTAGCAGTCTTTCGGGCAGGCCTTGTTAAGGTTTGTAAAATCCACGCACATTCTCCATGCGCCCGAGGATTTTTTGACCATGACTACATTTGCTAACCATTCTGGGTAGTCGCAAACCTCAATAAAATCTGCCTTCAGAAGTTTTTCAATTTCCTCTTTAATCGCCACGTCCTTCTCTGTGAACATATTTCGCTTTTTTTGCTTTACAGGGCGGGCGTCCGCGTTTACGTTCAGCCTGTGAATGATACATGCTGGATCAACCCCTGGCATCTCGTCTGCCGAGTAAGCGAATACATCCTTGTTATCCTTTAGTAACTTGATCAGTTCAACATGGTAAGACTTTTCCATGTCAGCCCCTATGAGGACTTCCCTCCCTGGTTCTAGGTCCACCAGCATGCTTTCTCCCCCGGGTTCCAGGTGGTCGGATGTCTGATGACCGGCTGGGATCTCGCTTCCCTGCTGGAGGAACTGTCAGCTTTTCTCTTTCCTTTTCTTTCACTTTCATGAGTCTGCAGGGCCACGGAGTAGCACTGCCTGGCCGACTCCTGGTCTCCGTGCACTTTACCTTCAAGGCCGAAATCCGTAACATAGGCTACGGTGAGAGCCCTGATTGATACAGCTGCTTCAATCTCATCCAGGGTGGCCCTGCCGATCAGGGCATTGTACGCAGACCTTGCATCAACTACAAAAAACGACGCCCTGATATTTCTGGCAGAGGCCCCCTCCCCGAATGTTACAGGCAGGTCTATAATCCCCATGGGCAGTATACCTGCCCCGCTGAACCCATACAGTGATCCAGGGGAAGGTCGCAGGTGCCTCTTCTCCAGGTCCATTTTATCGAAGGCATCCTTGTATAGCAGGTTTGTGTATGCGCCGGTATCCACCATGCACCTCCGCACGATGTGGTTACTGATTTCCAGGGATAGTACCAGGGGATCACTATGGGGATACACCACTCGCCCTGCATCCTCAGGGGTGATGCTCAGCGTCATACCCCTTGGGCTTCCCGCCTTTTCAGCGTAACAGATTTGGTTTTTCAGTTCACGAATCTGTCTCTTCTGACTTCTTCTACTGGTTCGGCCCTCCGCATCCCCTGATATCACATGGATTATCAGGCGGTTCTGCGCCGAGCCTTCAGGTTTTTCCGGTGTTTCCTTCTGTGTTTTATTCCTTGCTGCGTAGTTGGTCAGCCAGCCATTCCTGATTAGTTTTTCGATTTCGTCCTTCAGGTGGCGGCACTCCTCGGTGGTGTGGCCTACGCAATCATTAAAGGTACAGAACTTCTTGGGGTCTCTTTTTGGGCTGCGTGGTTTGCTCGGGCGATTCCACTTGGCAGTCTCCTTCTCTAGTTCGAAAATCTCTGCCCTGGACTTGTTGAGGGCTGTATAGCTGTCGAACCTAGGCTGGTAGACTGTGCGTTCTTTCTTAGGGGTATCCCCTTCTTCGGCTCTCTGCTTCCCGGCATCATTCCTACCGCGTCCACCCTGCGGTCCCCCTGCTGCCTGGTAGGGCCTGCGGGGGTATCCGGTAGGCTGTGGAACTCTTCTTGCAGCATAAACCCCTCTGCGATTTTCCTGGCCTTGGCCAGAATCTCCGGCTGGGCCCTGATCAGCTGGTTCTTCATCTTTCCAGGGAGCAGGGAGTTAGTCAGTGCGTACGTCCCCGTCGCATCGTCTATCTCTTTGACTTGTTGGAAGGACAAGTCAAACCTCTTCAGGTACTCCCTGACAGACTCACCCTTCTTCTGCCTGAGGGTCATCAGGTCGAAACGAGTAAGACGTCGCCTCTTGTTTCCCGCATACTGGTCAAGGAAGGCCTCAGCCAACTCGATGAAGAAACAGATTGATTCTTGCGGCAAATCTCTAAACCAACCCTGGGCTAGACCCACCAGGGTAGTTGGAAAAATTTTGCACCAAACCGCGTCGTCGGCGTTATACATGCCCATATGACTCTCGTACGCCGCCAAGTGATCCTCTAGGTCAGTCGTGCCGTCAAACTTAACAGAGGGCATCTTAATTTTTGGGATGGGATATCCCTGCACCTCAGGGTGGAGCAGGGTTTTGGTTGGCCTGCCCACCATTCTCGACCTGCTCACGCTAGAGTAGCGACCGTGGTCGTCCCTTCTGTCAGGGATCGGTCTCCTACTTTCAGGGGAGCGGTACCTAGGCGGGCACCTGCTTATCGCTTCGTCGTCCCTGGGAGGGAAATGATACCGTGAGCGCTTCTTTTGAGCAGGCTCGATGTTATCATCCTGACGGTGCCTTGACCTGAGAGGCTGACCATTGTTAAGTCTGGACTACAGGCTCTGGGACAGTCCTGGTGCAGGCTGTGATTCTTCAACTGGTGTCAGCCTGGAGAACACATCTCCCTGTTTCTCCCCCAGGCGTTTGGACATTGGCTCCTTATGCCTCATGCGATTCCTCAGGTCTTGGGATAAGCCCCTTCTTTCGCGATCAGCCGTGGACTCTGTAGTGTGAATGGAGAATGCCTCTTCAGGACCAGCAGCTTGTTGCTGCGCAGGTGGCTCTTGACGGACTCCCGTGACCCGCCTTTGCACCTGTGCATACGCCTGAGCTGTCTTCCTGGCCTTTCTCTGAATGTTTCTAGCGGCGGTCCGCTTTGAGCCCCCGGTTCCCTCTCCACTTTCAAAGTGGAGCAACCTGGGGGTTGTGGCGACCCTGCCTACCAGATCATCTGGAGTAAACTCCTGATTCGACATTGCTGAGAAAAATGCTGCAGTCTGCATCATCTGGGCAGGGGTGAGATTTAGAGTTTGCCTTGGGTGTGCCCCCTGTCCTGCCATGACGGCTACCCCTTGACCCGATGCTCCTTGGAGGCTGGCCCGCCCCACGCCTGGAATCGTGGCGGCGGGTGTTACCTCTAGCGGCATACCATATAGGGGAGCATTGGGTGGATTTGCCGCAGAGCTGGCATCGAAAATTTCAGGCATGTTTGTTTGTAATTGGTTAATTTTGTACTTGAGAATGGTTGATTTTGTGGGTAATTTCGTGGGTACAACCGTATTCTTCCCCACAGACGGCCAAATTGTTCCGGTACGGAAACAATTAACCCGACTCCGGATTCGGTTGTATGTTCAATATGTTGCTTGGTAATTGCTCGTCCGATTTCCTTTAGCCTCTCCTTTCTCCCACTCCGGTGGTCAGATCTTCCCGGCGGATTGAGCCTGCTCCCTGCACAGTGAACGCACAGGGCCTCGGAGGTTTGTCCGAGGGAACCGTCTCCGATGCCTAAGTCAGTCTGTGAATGCCTTGATGAACCTAGTTCGTGAGGAGCTAGGTAGCGTTTTTAGAGTGAGAGTCTAGAGAGAGAAAATCCAACCCCCTTTAAGTAGGAAATGGGTGAGTATTTATACCTTCCCACAAGAGAGAGAAAGAGGAGTGGAGATAGGAAGAATGGGTGGATGACACGTGGCTTCACCTCGTCCACCCATTTTCCTTTACCTGAGGCAGAATGACGGATGGGCCCTCGGCTTCCCCTGCTCGTACTGGGGGTCGGGACACCCTGAGAACCAGCAAGCAGGGTAGCTGGGTTGCCCTGCTCGGCTGACAGCAAGGCCCTGCCGAGCAGGCACAAGTCTTGGAGTATTTCCAGTGGTCTTTTACAGGGTGAGCCTGCTAGGCAACCCCTCCCCTACCCTGGGGGCGAATTATTCCGGGGTGATGTGGGCGGGCGACCCGCGATACTTTGTTAACTTCCATTAGCGCATTTCGTAGCTTGCCATAAAACGGACGATGCTAGTAATGTCGCGGATCTGTATTATCGCGAGATAGTCCGTTTACATGGAGTCCCGAAGACTATTGTGTCCGATCGTGACTCAAAATTCTTGAGTTACTTCTGGAAAACGCTTTGGAGAAAGGTCGGTACTAAGCTACTGTTTAGCACTTCGCATCACCCTCAAACTGATGGGCAAACGGAAGTGACAAACCGTATCTTAGGGACTATCCTCCGTGGTTTGGTGTGTAAAACTCAGAAAGATTGGGACCTTAAGCTTGCACACGCGGAGTTCGCTTATAATCGGTCTCCTACCTATGCAACTAAGCACTCTACTTTCGAGGTAGTTTACGGGATCAACCCGTATTTGCCTATTGAGTTTCTCCCTATCCCTAAAGGGGAATTTGTTCACAAGGACGCGGAGGACAAGGTCAAGGCTATGACGAAGCTACATGATCAAGTCCGAGCTAGAATCGAGGTGGTGAACGAAACCTACAAACGGCGAGCTAATAAAAACCGACAAGCTAAGACATTCCAACCCGAGGATTTAGTTTGGTTGCACTTGCGCAAGGAAAGGTTTCCGGGAAAACGAAAGAACAAGCTCATGCCGCGAGCCGAGGGTCCGTACAAGGTCGTTGACAAAGTAAACGACAATGCTTACAAGATCGAGCTTCCGGGAGACTATGGAGTCCATGCTACATTCAATGTAGGGGACTTAAGTCCGTACTTAAGCGATGATGGCCCTGCGGAATTGAGGTCAATTCCTTTCGAAGAAGGAGGGGATGATACGGGTAAGCCCGACCCCGACCCGATTGTGCTTGGACCGAACAAAGCCCACAACGAGACCATGCACTCACTTGGGTTATTCGAACCAAGCCCAAAATAGCTAGGCATGTGCATGCTCACACACGTCTCAAATAATGTCTAGGTGCACTAGATAAAGTGAGGATTGTTGCCAAGATTAACGTGAGATTACGAAGGAATATTCCGTGGGACCCTACTCCAAATAAGCTAGTGTAATCTTCTCCTTTGATCACAATATGAGAGGATTCATTTCCTAAAGTGGAGGAAAGATATGCGTAGGATATCACTTCAAGATTGGTGTGTGATTCATGCCAAAAATAAAGAGGTGCAATCTTCTCATAAGTAGTAAGAAGAGAAAATAAAAGCAAGGGAGATTGGATATTGAGTTCGTGAAGATACATGAGTATCTTACTCAATAAAATGGATGCAATCTTTCTTTTAATTAGGTAATAAGAATAAATAATGATCTCTTCAAGATCATGCCTAGGATAAGATATTATATTAGTTACTAGTTTTAATTTGATTAGTATCTCGTAATATATACGAGATTATATTCATGTAAGGCTATAAAAGCCACGTTCCATGTTAGCATTATTAATTCAACAATTAAGCAATAAAATTTCAGCAACGTTTTGATTTTAAATCAACTCTTGTGTTTTATATTTCGAGAAAGTACTTCGAAATCGCGTCGAGGAATTGGTGCGCCAATCTCTAAGTTATTAGTTTCGGATTCAAGGTCGAATTCGGGCTAAATATCTTTGGTTACGTTTGTCCTTTATTTCATCACAAAAATCCTTACGTAATTCAAAGTATTTCCTTTTGTAGACACCCAAAATTTGACCGCCAGGTGTCTATAGCAGTTTCCAAAAAACACCCGATGATGATCGGACGCTAACATGTTCTAACGCGCTCGGATACGGGCTCGAAATCAATAATGTCCGGCATGGGCTTTTAACGGGATACAAATCTCACAAAACCAACCTCAAAACCAGGCCCAGTGGGTCATTCCGAGTCAAACAAGACTAATTGGGCCAAAATCGACACCAAAAATAATTCCCGTCTTTTAGCGACCGGGTCAAAACCCTGTCAAGACAAACCCGACACAAAAAGCGACCGGATACGTCTCGAAACTTGCGCCACAATCCAAAAATCAGCCAAATCAAACATAATCAATCAAGAGTAATCAAAGGCTAATCATTCCCTATTTAGCACGGCCTAATTGATCCACTCGGTCGAGTGGATTGACCACTCGATCGAGTGGAGCCTCAAAAAAACTGGTCCAGGTGCATCCGCGAGAGCACTTGACCGAGTGCACCCGCGCCACTCGGTCGAGTAACCCTATATCATGCTCCCTATAAATACCCGTCAATCCTAAGCACAAAACACAACTTCTCAACCAGAATTTTCAGCCAACTTTTCCCAACAACTTTTCTCCCACAACTTTACACAAGAATCAACTCTTACACAACCCCTTTGCACACATTTTTCAGCCATAAACACCGTCATCCTTGCATGCATTTCGAGAGCACAAACTCGTAAAAATCCATACAAACCAAGAGCCATATACACACCATCAACTCCTCCTACATATCTCGACGTTCCCGCGCCATTGCCGCCATTAGACGAACCGTATCCCGAGAAGCAAGAGCATGTAGGTTGAGGGTGTAACAATTCAACACCGATTTCTCCTTCTTCTTCCTTTCTTCTCGTTCCTTTTTATGTACATTCATTTATGCTATAGTATTATATTTAGTCGATAGTAACGACATGATTACTAACACTAACATTTTACTTTTCGCATTTAATCATCGTTATTATATTTTACTATAATATCGTATGTACCGTGTATATATATAATAATATCAAAACTCGGATCCTAATTCGTTTGATTACGATGATCATTTTTTTAAGGTTCGTTTATTAACACGATCCCGATCATTCGTAGTTGAACGCGTATGAATCCATTTCAAAGATTAGTACGGAACCCGTTGACACGAAAACCGACGTCGCATAATCCGTAAGGATTAATATCGATGTCGTGACGTAGAGGGACGCAATTCCGTCACTAATCAAATTTTTAAATCTAACGTCAACCTTTTTACAAAAATCCGATAACGGTATTATAATCATATAAGACATGATTATAATATCGACAAACCGAGTTAAATCTAAATGCGTCAATATTTTTATTTGACTCGGCCAACCATCGATTTAAAACACATAAAACCACACGAGTCATACCTCGTACAGATGTCACTCGACCGAGTACGCAAGCTACTCGATCGAGTAGCACCTTAAAAAACGGGCAGTAGCTAATTTAAAGACACACTCGACCGAGTCAGGCCATGACTCGGCCGAGTGGGTCCTGTAGCCCAGAAATCCGAGAGCTTTAATGCAACATTCGAGCCTCGTCTTTTTAAAAGCGACTTAGTCGACACGTGTAAAGTCAATCACGTGGCTTTTCCAAAATTCATACATATCACTTCACTTAAACGATTTTGATCGACGGTCTCACATTATTAATTTTATGTCGACGACTCTTTAGTCGTATCCGATGTAAAATTAATTTAGACTCAATTTCTCGAGGTGATAAGTCGGGACAAGGCATCGAGGTTCGAGATCGGGCTAGCACCACGTCTAGGTCTCGAACCTCCGTCCCTTGATTAACATGCAATATAATGTGTAATTAATTAAGGTTCGTCCACCCACACAAAATCACGGTCTAGTTTATACACGGGTCCGTTTATATTTATTGCTCGTCATTTCAATTGTATATTTCGATTATAAAATTTTATTGTACGCCGTATTGTGAATTCCGGGTTGTATTCCGCCCGTGTAACTTGTAATCGATTTATTTTTGCTTTGCTTTATTTATTTGCGTTTTACCGCTTTTAAATGAACCCTCGCATGCTAAATCACTTCGACAATAAATTAGATGCATTAAATTGACGTAGCTCACATTTAATTCGCATGCTTAGCTAAAACACTGTCTGCATAACATTTCACCGAGTCACTAACACGCATATTAAAAAGTCAAACGATGTCCTAGTAGAGGCCACTAATGTGCGGGCGGGGTTGGGTGTCCTTTGTGGGCTTCCCAACACGTACCCTCACCCCTTACTCAGAACCTCGGTTTCCGGATGCCCGAAACCGTTGGCGCACGAGAGTCATTCAATATATGATTAACCGCTCAAGTCGGCATCTATATCGATATGCAAAGGGACGAGCCCAATAAACTCTCAAACCAAAATGGGCCATACTTTGTGTATGGGCCATGGCGATGTAGAGTGGGCTCGAACGGTTCCGAATAACCATAAAATTCGGTGGCGACTCCATTTCGACTTAAATTTCAATTCGATCCTTCTCATATGGAGGTGCATTCGCCTAACCCAAAACCCGCGCGTGGCCGCGTCGGGGTGGACCTACGTCATGTCCACACCTTTCCTAAAATAGACGTGTCACAAACGTCAAAATCCAGGAAGACCCTAACCACGAACCAAGGTTACATTAACCTTAGTTCAACTTTACTCCAAAATCCACATCATCACTCAAGGTTACATTAACCTTCGATCCAAATTCATTTCTTAATCTAAACCGCTTCCGCATTCGCATCATTTGGTATCAGAGCCGTGTTTATCGACATGGGAGATAACGAAGTCAACAACAACAACAACAATGTCAACAATAATGACGCAAGCAGCATCAATACTGGAGGGAGTAATGACGACAACCTCATCCAGCAATTGCTCCATGCCTTGCGCAATTTGCCCGAGAACAGACCTGGGGGAGGTGCCAGGAGATTCGTGGATGTGCCCAAACCCCAAGACGAATTCAAAGTCACGGAGTTGCCTGAATTCGGGGGAGGCATAGATCCGGAAGAATACTTGGACTGGGAGCGTCAAATCGAGAGGATGTTCGAATTCAAAGATGTCCCCGATGAGAAGCGTTGCAAGTATGCTATCTTGAGGCTAACAAAAAGTGCGTCCCTATGGTTCGAAAGTATGAAGACTACGCGAGCACGGGAGGAAAAGCCTAAGATCCGGTCATGGGAGGAACTCAAAAAATAAGTTACGCAAGAGGTATGTTCCTAAAAGTTACAAAATCGACTTATATCATAAGATAGACGAATTGAAACAAGGGACCATGTCAATTAGTGCGTATATTGAGGAGTTCGAAAAAGCATCTTTAATGTGCGAGTTAGAAGAACTCGAGGAACAAAAGATGGCTAGATTTTGTAGGGGTTTAAATCGTAACATAGCTGATGTGGTAGATTTACATCCTTGTGCTTCGTTTGATTTGTTATGCTCTTTGTGTTTAAAAGTAGAGGGCCAACAAAAACGACGAACTACTTCGACCACTAAAACAAACACTTGGGCAAAATCCGAAACACCTAATAAATTCAGAGGGTCTAGTTCAAGTCAAACCCCAAAATCCGTAGTTGCCACCCAAACAACACCTAAAACAGACACCAAATCCAAAGATATGTCTAAGGTCCGTTGTTTCAAGTGTCAAGGATTCGGTCACTTTCAAAGCGATTGTCCTAATAAAAGAGTCATCACCTTAAGAGAGGCAATTAGCTATCGCGATGAATTGATGGAGGGTTTTAGTGACGAGGATGAACCATATGTCACGAATGGGGATGAGTTAGAGGGGGACGACGTACTAGAGTTTGTAGCACCAAGTCATGTTGAGTCTTTGGTCTTACGTCGTACTTTGCACACCGTTGTTGAACCGGTTGTGGCCGAACAACGTGACCAAATCTTCCACACTAAATGTTTGGTCAAAGACAAATGGTGTAATGTGATTATTGATGGCGGGAGTTGTACCAACGTCGCCTCACAAGACATGGTTAAGAAATTAACCCTAACCACCACACCACACCCGAGACCCTATACCTTACATTGGCTCGATGATGGGAATCAAGTTAAGGTAACTAAACAAGTCCGCGTTGGTTTTATGATGGGTCCTTACAAGGACGAGGTGGTTTGCGACGTTATTCCCATGGATGCTTGTCACGTGTTATTAGGCAGGCCATGGCAATTTGATCGCAATGTCCTTCATAGAGGACGAAGCAACCAGCATGAACTCATGGTGGATGGTACGAAGGTCGTCCTTAGGCCTATGGCGCCGAAGGAGATTCGTTCGATTCATTCTAATCGTACTAACAAGCCGAGTTTATCAATGTTTGCTAGTGAAAGAGACGTGGAGCAGGTTTTGGCTAGAGGAGAGCAAGTGTGTGCGCTTGTGGCGTCTAACCTGTCCACAGTTTCAAGAGGGAATAACCTTGACCAAGGTTACATTAACCTTGACCAAGTTTACCCTAACCTTGACTATGTTGAACGCGTTAAACCACTATTGCGTGAGTTTGACGATGTTTTTCCAGATGATTTACCAACGGGTTTACCTCCATTGCGTGGAATCGAGCATCAAATTGATCTTGTACCCGGCGCGCCCTTACCAAATAAGGCGGCTTATCGGAGTAACCCCGAAGAAACCAAAGAACTCCAACGACAAATTGAGGAGTTAATGGAACGAGGGTACGTGAGAGAAAGCATGAGCCCGTGCGCGGTTCCAGCTTTACTCGTCCCTAAGAAAGATGGCACATGGAGAATGTGCATCGATAGTCGAGCAGTGAATAACATCACCATAAAATATCGATTCCCGATTCCGAGCAAATATCGTCCCTTAAGCTTGTAAATAGGGTAAACACCCTTGATTCAGTTACCGGATCCTAACCCATCGGTGCTAAGTTCCGCCCTTGCCCTCTTCTCTAAATTCTTATCAGACCAATGCTTGATCGACGGTAAATCCCTTGGGGCAACCTCCCCACGGAACTATACCCAATGAAAATATGAAAGTAACAAAACAAGTATACTGCCCCGTAAATTTTTCGGACCTAAGCAAACTGACCCCTTTGACTAGCCGCTGAAAAATATATGAGTACCAATCGTACTCACATATCCTTCCTACATCTTCGACCACTTTTAGAAGGGAGAAATCAATTGTGTGGTTTGTTGTGGGTGCAAGAAAGAATGACATAGGATACAAGACAAACATACGCTTGAATTGATCTCCACCGCCCACCGGTATCTCCGTTCTCAAGCATAGATGAAGTCAGTTGGTGCACCTTGATACAATCCGTGTTGTTCTTTATGCCAAATAGTTCCCTCCATTGACGCTTCAACGTGTCTTGAGTTGATAAGATGTCAGGCCCAGTTGGCACTAATTCTACTTCATGGGCCCCCCTTGGCAACCCAAGGATGTCGTGGACGTCACCCCCCCCCCCCCCCCCCCCAAACCCAATCTCACGAACATCGGACAACTGACTATGACCAAGATGACTTATGAGGTCCACAAGCCCATTAGATTGACATTTCACAATGATTGACTGCGGCCTGCAAACATCAGACCACGTTAGACAGCATAATTATTTTACTGAATTGGAATAGTTATACTAAAACGTTGGAGTAACTGAGGTTGGAATACTACTTTGTTGGCTTGAAATAACTACTATAACGACTTGGAATAGCTACATTTACACCTTGGAATAATTACAGTAATACCTTGGAATAACTAACACATCAGCTAACACATAATTACAGTAATGCCTTGAAATAAGAAACGATAAAAATATAAAACTTAAAATTGTGGTGATTTTGCTAATGCCTCACCATCTGTTTTAATTGTGACGGATGATTTCGAACGTTTCTTGGAAGGCTTTCCCGTCGCCTCACCTTCTGTTTCTATGGGACGCTTGTTTTTGTTTTTGGAGATGAAGTTAGTTAGGATGTCCTTATCCTTGAGAATAAGTTCCTTATTCTTTTGTGATGCCATATCAAAGGGGTCCAATCTAAACCAAAAACCAAGAAGTCGGTCTTAAAGGGCTCGCCTATGAGAGGGCAAGGAATCGAATATGACTGGAATCTAAAAAGTAATGAATCTGCTCTTTATTAAAATAGTAACTATTAGCTCGGCTCCTAAATACTCCATCATTATAAACCCCCCACTTAGATGCCCAAACAGATGAAGAAAACTACATAATCTGGTCCATCTTCTAAATACTCAATTATCTAAATAATCTGGTCCTTCTTCTAGCCATTTCACAGAACACTCATATCTGCAAACTTGCTTAAAGTTATACTATGGGATTAGGATTTATGAGTTGTCCTTGTTTTGAATGGACGCTGGCAAAAAGCAAGATTACACATAACAACAATTAAGAACAAAATTACAAAATTAGAACACAACGAAAGTAGACCAAAATTATGATCAAAATAAATATAATGCAGTTCATTTTGAGCGAAATAAACATATAACGAGTTGAAGATGCCAAAATTGGGCGAAAAACAGAGTGAAGAAATTGAAGAAGAGTGAAGAAATTGATGAAATTAGGGCGGAATGATGAAGATGATGATGACTGTTATCAAACCCTAACAGATAGGCGAAATATAACAGAAATATACACAGTAATAGAAACAAATCCACAAAAAATGAGCACAAATAATGATGAAAAGTGATTTAGGACAAACAAAACACAAACAAGAAGTCGGAAATTAAACTCGTCATTCGTTAAGTCTAAAATGCAGTGCGAAGTTTTATACCAGAATCAGCGAGAAGTCCTACTCAGGAATTGTTGAGGTAAAGCTTGAAGCAACTGAAATGGATGAAATTAGGGTTGAAATTAACGAAATTCACCTGAAAAATCAGCAAACTGAAACTGATGAAATTAGGATGGAACTATGATGATGATGACAGGATTAGAAGGAAACGCGGTAGAAGGACCTGAAGAAATTGAACGACGATGATGATGGAGATGAAACGTTTGTTGGTTGAAGAAGACGGAAAAGAGAAATAGTAGAGAGAGAAAGAGACGAAAACTGAAAATGAAGAGAGAGAAAGAAATGAAATTGAAATAAAGCGTGAGAGTGAGGAATGAGGAGGGTTTTGTTGGTTTGTGGTAATCTGAGCCGTTATCAAGATTAAATCAACGGTCGAGAATGTTAGAGTTTTTACACCAAATTGGCATGTTTACACCAGATCCTATATATATATATATATATATATATATATATATATATAGAAGTGGGATCAGGTGAGTCCACTTATATAAGTTGAGTCCGTGAGTCCCCAGCTTAGCCCTTGATTCAATGTTAGATTAATGGACAAGATTTGATCTCATAATTAAGGAAATAACTATAATATCTATTAAAATATATTTTCTTTCTCTCTCTTCCTTAATTATCTCAGTACAAATTTTCTCTCCTATCAAATTTTTAATTGTCTCTTTCTCTCACACAACAAGTTTATTTAAAATTAAGTTTTTTTCATCTTCAGCAAAAAATCATCCTTTCCCTACTGCCAATGTACGTATGTTACCATGTTACTGCCATAATCCATAAACTATGTTACAGTAACTCATACGTTGTGTTACTCTAATTCATGAACTGTGTTACTTTAACTCATAAAATCTGTTACATTTCATAGTCTCTTGCAAAAACTGTTACTCTAACTCATACAATGTGTTACTTTAATTCATGAACTGTGTTACTTTAACTCATAAAATCTGTTACGTTGCATAGTAGTCTCTTGCAAAAACAGGAGTTCCAAACAAAAAGAACAATGTTTGTTTTTATTAAGATACTCCAAAACAAAAAGTGGTACAAGATTCCAACTAAATCAACTCCATTACAATTTCAATGTTTCTTCATCCTTCTCGTCCTCTCCGTCTTCTTCTTTTTCTTCTTCTTCATCATCATCTCAGAAGCTTTGATTTAATCTCACCACCGCACAATGGAGGAAACTCTCACCCACATCCCTACATCATTCATGTGCTTTTGCGTCTACTGAAAAACAATAACAGTGCCAATAAACGTGACGAAAAAAAATAATTAAAACTTGAAATATGGATTAAAGTAACAGATAAGAAGAATTAAAGTAACAGATGAAGTGCATTGAAGTAACATTGGATTAAATTAACAGAGGATGCTTATACAACAGGTATAAAGTAACAGAGGTCAGACATTAAAGTAAAAGATAATGTGAATTAAAGTAACAGATAATGCTTATCAAAATAACACCAGGTATAGGTTAGTGCAAAAAATTCATATAATGATCAGAAATGAGAGTATGACGTAGTATCTTACTCTTTGATATTGTTTCCTATTTTGAAGTCATCACGTCCCATGATTATAGGATGCAATATCTTTCTTTTTTTTCTTTTTTTTATATGGCGTTACTCTTTGATATTGTTTCTTATTTTGGTGGCAATCGCGTCCCATTATTATAGGAAACAATATCTTTTATTTTTTTTTTATTTTTTTTAATATGGCGGTTTCCTTTATCCTTACGACACTACAATGCACTACAATAACAGATGAAAAACACTAAAGTAACGACTGGAGTGTATTAAAGTAACACGACATATAAAGTAACAGATGGTAGACATTAAAGTAACAAATGCTATACACTAAAGTAACGCAGTATATGAACTACAATAACTCAATATATTGTGTGCGCGCAAATTTCATATGATGAATATCCAGTTCGACGTAGAAAATTAGAAAATAAACCAATATTTTTTTCCTATTTTGTTGGCAATCACGTCCCCACTATTATAGGAAACAAGATTTTTTTTTTATTATTTTAATATGGCGGTTTAATATATCCTCATGACTCTTTAATGCGTTACAATAACAGACATTATTAACCAAAGTAACATCTTCGATGAATTAAAGTAACAGACCATAAAAGTAATAGATGTTTGTCACTAAAGTAACATACACTCCACACTAAAGTAACACAGTATGTGAACTAAAATAAACCAATATATTTTCGTGTGCGCAGATGAATATGCAGTTCAACGTAGAAAAGCAGAAACTAATAATCTAATATCATCTCAATGACTCCCATATACAATCCAGTATAAACTACAATGTATATACTCACCGTTTGTGTTTACTACGATTTGCATATCAACCATTGAATGAAAAGTAAAAGCCGGATTGATCGAACGTATAATGCAGCGCGATGAAGACGATTACTTATTGAATGTGGTCTTGATTGTGTGGTTTTGAAGGAAGAATGAATGATTGAATGAGCGAGAGAACGATGACAACGATGAAGAAAGTAATGGAAACTGAATTGATGAACGAGAGAACGATGAAGAACGATGAAGCAGTATCTTCTTTTTTTTTTGAACGAGAGAACGATGATGAACGAGAGAATGCTGATGAATGAGAGAGTGAATGATTGAATGAATGTGAATGATACGTTACTGAATGATATTCTCCTTCCTATTTTGTTGGAAGCAGTATCTTTTTTTTTTGTTTAATAATATAGTGATTAATCTCGTCTCTTCATCCATCTCCCATCCAACGGATGGGACTTAGGGACTCAACATTTATATAGGGACTCATTAGAACCTCTCTATATATATATAATACTCGAAAATAATCATATTATTTAATTTACATTTTAATCATATTAATTAATTTTACATTTTAGTAAATCAAAAATATATTAACAATATTATATGATTACTTCAAAAAAACGAAAAATGCAAAATAAAAATAAAAATAAAAAAGTTTTCAAAATTAACTTAACAAAGTTAATAATTAACTAAATAAGTAAAATTATAATTGGTTATATAAGGGTATCATTTTCCAGGGAGAAAGTAAGTGGTATATACGTATCGGTATATACCCGAACCAAAAAATAGAGTTTTTTTGTCAGAAGACACCTAATATTTTGGCCTTCTGTAAAAAAGGCACCTATAATAAATTTTTTTGCCCAAAAGCACCTTAAGTTTCCGTTTCTTTGTCTAAAGGCACCAAAGTCCAAATTCTGTCAAAAAAACGTTAGATTTAACGGAACCTTCATTTTTATTCCTTTTAATCACCTTCATTTCTTAATCAAAACATATTAGTCATTTCATCCCCTTTGTTATTCCCTCATAATACATAATACTCCATTTTTTCTCCAATAATTCTTTTATTTCTCAACTAATCTCACATTTATTTGTCTAATAACACGTGATTAATTAGACATGTCCATTATGGATGGGCATCCCGGTTGATGGAAACCCAACATAAACCCCAAACTCCAACCCGTAATTGTTGTGTATGCGTGTTATTAGTGATAGAGGTTGTTGAAATTGAGGGTTGGTTAATGAATAATTGATGTAGTGACAAACTGAAAATGACTTCGATTGCATATCCTATAGTTTTCTACTTTTCACCACCCCAAACAAAAATGAGAAGGGAAATGTTAGTCATCCTAAGAAAAGAATCAACACAATTAGATCAAGCTTGCGATGGAATAATGAATGTCCAAAATGGATTAATAATGTCGGAAGAAGAGAATTAATTGGAAAATGAGTTAGTAATGTTGGCATAATACTACTGCTAATAAGTGTAGGAGGCCAGGTTTGATTCCAAACAAGTTGTTAGCTGAAGCATTGGAGGGGAGAGTCTGTGAATTCAATATATCTCCTTTTGGCTTGGCTTACTTCGATCAAACTGTCGGTTTTAATTTGGATCCCATGTTGTTCAAGGCCAGCTCATTAAGGTATCGTCTACCCTTTTATTTCAGCAATAAAAATAATGCAGGGAGTTATCAAAGTTAAGTTTTGTCGTCGCAGTCGTATGACATAGAACCGTCTCATAAAACAATTAACAAATGTAAACACGCACATACATATTTGTATTGGTCGCGTGTCATCAGACAAATAAATGTGAAGTTTAATAATTAAGTACAGAGATAAAAGAGTTATTGGGTCAAAAATGGAGTCTCATAAGGGAATAAAAGGGTGGACGGATTAATTGATTTGATTAAGACGTGAAGGTGATTAAGATGAATAAAAAAAGAAACAACCGTTAAATCTAACGATTTTTTGACAAAATTTAGGCTTTGGTGCCTTTAGACAAAAAAAATGGAAACTTAATGTGTTTTTGGACAAAAAAATAAAATTATAGGTCACTTTTTTGCAGAACGCCTAAATATTAGGTGCCTTCTGACAAAAAAATTCCAAAAAATAATAATTTTACCACCTATCCGGTGTGTGTCCAACTATACTCCCACTTCTCAAATAGCCACTCACTTTGCAGGCAGGTAGTATACGAGTTTCCGGAATCAAGTGGCGATGCCATGGAGTGTGACGTTGTGGATGTCAGAAATGGTGTGGATTGCGTTAATTGGTTGGGTTTCTTCATGCTTCATCATCGCCGATGACATCGCTCGCTCTCTTCGCTCCCCTCACTTCTCCCTCTTTCATCTCCCTTGATTCATTTCACCTTCTTCTTTGTGAGTTTCTTGGTCTTACAACCTAGCTTCCTTCTTTACCTCTTAAAAGATCTATTTCTTAGGGTTTTGCTTATGTATGTATGTACGTGTGTACTAAAGATTGTTTGCTGTTTTCGATCTACAAAAAAAAAAAGCTTATCGAGATTTGCCCCTAAATGAAGGGAAGGAGCTTAACTTAACCTAATTCAATCGAAATGAACTACCCTGACCTCCCATCTAAACAAAAGTTAATACTCCCTCCCTCCGAGTCTAAGATACGTTCCTAAGGGGTTTTTGGGAGAAAAATAAGTGTACGAGAATGTGTGGCCAAAACATGAAGGACGAAGAGAGAGAAATGAATGAGTTGATTATGAGCCACAGACTTAAAAAGGAAAGAGAGAAGAAAGAATGACTCAGGCCAAAAGGGGAAGAGGAACATAAGTCGGACTCTATTTCGTAACGTAAAAAGTGGGTGTATTATTGGTAAATAGGGAGTAAAAGGTGGTTTTATGTGTCCACCTTACGTAAAATTCAATTCATTGGGGGTCTTCGGTCTCCCTGAATTCTATGGATGTGATGCTATTTTTGAGGCAGAATTTGTTCTCTATACAAGGCAGGCACTGAATTCAAATTCCCAAACAGACAGTGATGAACACATAGTTTCCTAGAAGAGAGATGTATGTATGTGTCGAGGGAGGGAGGGAGGGAGAAGCCAAAAAAGCAGGAGTGGACTAGCAGAATGGCCAAGGCGGTTTAATACCAACTATCACACACACACAGCACCGGGTTACACTTACACGCCTTATGAGCTGCTCTACAATGAACCCCTCCATCTTCCATACTTAGATGGAGAATCACAAGTACAAGTTGTCAACACATCCATCTTTAATAAAGACGGAGCAAATAAATGATATGAGTACTGAATGAAAGCGCAACATAGGATACAGACCGTGTAAACACAGGTCTGAGAAAAGCTTTGACATGATTGATATAGGAATAACTAACATAACATGCAAGCAGTTGTTAGATGTGGCATGTACTAAATTGCATCAATTTTTACTAATTCTCATTCAATTAGGTTGAAAATAATACCATAAGGCCGCTATACTCATAATTAGAGTAACTATTTTAGTATCATGAGCGATCGGGTAATCGTCGACAGAGTCTTTTATGTATTGGTAGTTATCGTTTTATTATCAACTTTTACCTTTTATATCATTATTAATCATTTCAAATCTATAAGTAGCCAATTTAGTTTCAGTCGGGACATGGTCCAACAATAAAAAGTTACACATGGTCTAACCATAAGAAGTTATAGACCATCTCATAGGAGATTTACTAGACATTTATAGAGTTTTGGGCGTCATTACTGACCTGGGGTTGCTTGTGTAAGTTACATTCTAATACTCCGTAAATCAGTCCAATGAAGGTATTGTTCTGTTTTATCGAAGATTGACTTTGTTGGGAGGCTAGTCGAAGTAAGTTGAGCCTTGAATTTTATGAAGGATAAAGGTTTGTTATATTTCTGATCTGGGCAAGTGAGGTATTAATTCATTCTCTTCGGTAGACTACTTGTCACTAGATTAATTTTTTTTTACCCTAAAAAACGTACCAGTATGTGGACGTAATAAAGATGGTCGAGGAAATTTGAAATCTTCGGGTACATTATATTGATTATAATTGATTGATTTGCCTTTGGTACATTGGTCAAAACTTAAACAAAAAAAACTCGCCTTTAATTCTCCCGCATTTTGGTGTAGGAGCAAAGGATATGCTTAGGGGTTTCAAAGAAGCTAAGTGATGATAAATGATGAAGTGTGGGTTCTTCCTCAATTTTGTAGCAATCATCTTTGGGAGATGGAGTAGGAGAAGGCATTTGCTTAGGTGCTTGGAGGAGTTAGACATCAGTGGACCAAGCTCCTAGCCAGCTCAGGCCATCTCATATTCAATGACAGAGTCGTTTCCTTACGAGAACCATGTTCGCCATGGAGATGGAGGTGATAATGGGGTCGGTTACGCCATCATAAATAAATGGATATATTTAAGGAGGCTCTTGGTTGCCTTTATAATTCCTGGGAATTGGAAAATCCATGGAGTACTATATTTTATAAGGTTGTTTGGTTACCCAAAATGGTGGAATTACACTTTCTACATCATGTCAAATTACAGACCTCCAGCAAGCCAAGGTCAATAGATTTGGCTGTCAATGATGGAATCAAGTTTAGTTTACTTTCATTCCTGCAATTGATTTCCATGTGACCCAACCTCTTATAAAGAAGGCTCCTTCAAGACTGAGTCGTTAGTTGTACTCCGTACTTCACTTCAATTGGAGAGTAAATTCGGTTGTGCAAGCAGATGTTTTGACATGCCAAGGAGCCCATTGAAAAAGGTTCATGTGGAGTAGTAGTTATTACTCTGATCACAGTGGACGCCTTTTGTTGTTTGTCGTGCAAAATTGCTAGCAAGGAGTACATGGCCACATGGGGCGGGACAAAATGAAAATGAACGAGGAGGAGGCACTTTGGATCAATTACATTGATTTTGAATATTTTCTTCTCCCTTCCATCCTTCCTTGAATATTGCTGTTGCCTATTTGCCTTGTTGTCTTGTTGGTACTTGGTTTCATATCTAACATTCGAAATTAAAAATTAATAACGACTCAATTTGAATTCAACAGATCGACCTGATTCGTTATTTTTACTTAAATTGACCTAACTTGTTGTCTGACCCGAATTGACCCGATTTATTGTCTGTCCCGAATTGACCCGATTATTTTCACAACTAGACTTGAAAATAGTGACTCAACTGACCTATGGAAGACCCGATAATTGAACCGAATAAACCCGATTGGATAACCGACCCGAACCAGAACTGACCATTGACCCGATATAACCTGATTTATTAGATAACCGACCCGAACCAAAATCGACCCGTTACATTTTTTTAACCCGAGTAAACCCGACCCATAAGTGACCCGACTCGAACCCGACCCGACTCGTCTAAGTATATTGACCCGTTCAAATCCGAACCCGAGATGACCCGACCTGTCTTAACCCGACCCATAACCGACCCGGGTGACCCGATTGCCACCTCTAGCAAGGACTTCGATTTGAAGAAGCAATTATATCATGTAATGCTAGTAAAATCACAAATTCTGTTATGAGACGGTTTCACACTAAGTTTATTGTGAGACCTCACATATAAGAGTTATTTTTAGAATTTTTTATTTTCTATTAGTGTGTCTCATGATAAGTTTCCGTAACACGGTCTCACAAGAGAATTTCTCTAGTAAAATGAGGGTCTATTCATTAATTTCTAAGTCTTGTGAATGAAATTTGCGGAAGAGGCCAAGGTGATACCCACAACTATAGAAGTCATATCGACTTATCACATGATTAAAACTTTGAATCTTCATTTTTTGTTTTTATTGATACATATACCTTGATAAGTTAGTTAGAAGTTAATTAAGGAGTTAGTTAGAGATAGACTACCCCAAGTCCCCAACCACTATATATACGTATAGAAAATATAATCTTTCCTTCTGATTCACATGGTATTAGAGCACATAGTGCAAAATTTCTTTTAATCTTAGCTTTCCGCACTAATCAATCATCTTATCAATTCATCTTCATCTCCACCCTTTTAACCCCAAATTCAAGATGGCAGTAAATCAAGAAAATAATCAAACTTTATCCTATGAATACTATGATGATCCCCTCTACCTTTCATCATCTGATTAGCCCTTGTCACAATTAGTTCTCTGCTATTTTGATGGTCACGATTTCTTGGGATGGAAACAAGAAGTCCTCATGGCGTTAGCATCCAAAAATAAAGGAGGGTAGGCTGACGGCACATGTGTGAAACCTGCTTCTACAGACAAGAAGGTGCATCAGTGGGTTCAATGTGACTTGATGGTTATGAGGTGGATTCCCAATTCATTAGATAGGCCGATTCGTGATAATATGAAGTACGTTTGGTCTACTAATAAAGGTTTATGGGATGTGTAGACACCCGCATTTTGACTGCCAGGTGTCTATGGCAGTTTCCAAAAAATCACCCGATGATGATCGGACGCTAACATGTTTCCACGCGCTCGGATACGGGCTCAAATCCATTAATCGTTGCCTAACACACTTACGGAGTACAAAAATCACAAAATCAACCTCAATTCCAGGCCCAGTGGACCATTCCGAGTCAAACAAGACTAATTTGGGCCAAAACCAACACCGGAATTAAAACCGACTTTTCACGATTGGGTCAACCCCGGTCAAAGTCGTTTCCGAGACACACGAAAACAACTCATCAATCATCGAAAGTCCAAGTCAAACACAAAACCCATCAAGGTCAAGGTCCAAACAAGACCCGCGCGACCCATCTAGGCCACTCGATCGAGTGACCCATCCACTCGATCGAGTGGGCCTGCTTCGAGCCCGGCAGCTGGCATAACGGGCCACTCGACCGAGTTGGCTACCTACTCGGTCGAGTGCCCTAACCCGGGTGCCCTAATTTTTTCTATATAAACACCCTCCCATGCACACCATCAACAAGACACAACACAAAAAAACCCTAGCATCCTACACACATACTACGTTTTTACCAACCCTAGAAAAACCCTAGGAAAACCGACTTTAGCAAACCCTAAACCTAGTTCTAGGGATTCAATCCGAGCCACCACAACTTAGCCTCCATACACCTCGAAGACTCCCGTGTTAAAGCCGCGTTTACGAGTCCGTACCGAGACTGAAACATGTAGGTTGAGGGTGACAAACCCCTTTTTCTTTCCTTTTCCCTCTTTTCTCGTTTTTTTGCATTATTATTACTACTATATATTATTATTACTATTACGTACTACTACTATATATTATTATTACTACTATATTTTATTATTACTATTACGTACTACTACTATATATTATTATTATTACTATATATTATTATTATTACTATATTTTATTATTACGTATTATTATTATTATTATTAATATTACGTATTATTATGCATTATTATTCTTATTACGTATTATTATTATTATTATTATTATTATTATTATTACCGTATTATTATTATTATTATTATTATTATTATTACCGAATTATTATTATTATTATTATTATTATTACGTATTATCGTTATTATTACTACGCATTATTATTATTATTATTATTATTTCGTATTATTATTATTAATGTTACGGTTATTTTTATTATTTATTTTATCGCGCATTCATCTTTTTTTCAAGTAATTATTTCATAAGGGTCGAAACCCGTTGACACGGATCCGACATCACAATCCCTAGGGATTTATTTCGATGTCGGAAAAGTCGAGGGAATCAAGTTTTTTATTATTCAAGTAAAGCGTCGATTTTAGATTCGATACCAATTCCATAATTGGATATCGAATCTAACAATCAAGTCATATGAATTAATTAACGTGATTTATTCATATCACGATAATTAATTCAAAGCGACTAAAATTAATCCATCTTTCTTATTTTTCACTCTAAATATCCCATATCGATTCAGTAATCGAATATGGGATAGGATGAGTATTCAATTTTAGAATCGAGTATAAATTCGACAATATTTATATTCGGTTCAACAAATTCGCGATTTATAAAAAACCAAGTCGAACATAAATTGTGCAATATTTATGTCCGATTCGGTAAAACCGTCTAATTATCAAAAAACCAAAAGCAATTTCAAACGACTTCAAAATCAACACGATTTCGTACACGATTTCTTAATCGCATAGAGGGCACTCGACCGAGTGCCTGATCCACTCGGTCGAGTGGCACCCTAAAATCGAGTCAGAAAGCTAATTATGACACCCACTCGATCGAGTCTCACAGTGACTCGGTCGAGTGGCCATGTACTCGACCGAGTTAGTCAATAACTCGACCGAGTACGGTCTTTGACGCAAAACAGAATCATTTTTTTTGGTTCCACTCGATCGAGTCCATCGACCACTCGATCGAGTGGCCTCATAACGACTCAAACACGAGTCGTACATTATTCTATTTTTCAAACTCGATAGTATTTTACGACTTAGGTCAACATGTGCATAATTAATCACGTGTATACTATCTTTTCAAATCATGCATCCTCATATTTGCATCTTTTCAATTCAATTCACTATCTGCAAACCGTTATTATTCGTTATATCGCTATATCGTTACTAACGCGTTTTCTGTTTCTTTTGTCAATTTAATCATTATTCGTTTATTATACTAAATGAACCCGCATGCTAAAATACAACTTTGACGTTAATTTTAGTTGCATTAAATTGACATAGAAACCCACTTTTCAATTTCATTCGCATGTTTAGGGAAAGTAAATCTTTGCATATCATTTTTCCCGTTTTACTAGCACGCGTATTAGAAAGTCATTCGAATTCTTAGTAGAGGCCGCTAATGTGCGGGCGGGGTTGGGTGTCCTTTGTGGGCTTCCCAACACGTACCCTCACCCCTTACTCAGAACCTCGGTTTCCGGATGCCCGAAACCGTTGGCGCACGAGAGTCATTCAATATACGATTAACCGCTCAAGTCGGCATCTATATCGATATGCAAAGGGACGAGGCCAATAAACTCTGACATCGGAAATGGGCTGTATTTCGTATACGGCCCACTACGACATAGAGTGGGCTCGAACGGTTCCGAATAACCATAAAATTCGGTGGCGACTCCACATAGACCTAAATTTCAATTCGATCCTTCTCATATGGAGATTCATTCGCCTACCCAAACCCGCGCGTGGCCGCGTCGGGGTGGACCTATGTCATGTCCACAATTTGGCGACTCCGCTGGGGATTAACTGATGCGTGACTTACCATCGGCATCCTCAGGGTGAGACTCGAATAGAAATCGTTTGACAAATACAATACGCGTGTTAGTTCTACGGTTCATGCATAACCCATATTTTCCCGGGCCGGTACTCGCGACCGACGTCCCACTATACCGTCGATGTACTCCAATATGGATATGTTGAAAGGTGTCCATAGTCGATTCGAGTTGGTTTCGCGGCATGTTCTAAGATCAACTCGACTTAGGAAGTCCGTCCCGATCAACGTCTAGACTATGTACACTGGTATAGACCCCTTATAGACCGACCGAGACTTATTATAGAGCATACATGGCGTCGTAATAATGCTTGTGTGACTACGTGCTACTTGGTTTTCGAGTCGTTTTCAAAAACCGTCTTTTTTCAAAGATTGCATCTTTTTCAAACTATTCAATTTCAAAACCCGGGACACATACCGAATTTAGGACTTATGATTTTACTCAAAATAGCCTATTTTCTAGACGGTATGCTGCCCAAATCAAAACTCGAACTTTCAAAACCCGTGGCCCAATGACTTTTCGTCCTTTTTCGGAAATTTGGGCCATCCACCGAGTTTACTCGGTCTTTTTTTGCAAAAATCATCAATTTTCAAAACTTTCCACTTCTAGGACCTCCCGTATTTAGCAGTGTCGGGTCGCGTCTTAAGTTGTCAAGGTCTTTAGCGTCGAAACTCCGTCGATCTTACATCACGAGTTTCTTCCCTATCCCGGCCCGCCTTATTAGACTAAGGCAAGGCCCACCTACGTAGGACATACTCCTACAAAGGAATGCCCGTTTACACAATCGAGTCAACCTTTCTTCGGACAGGACTAGGCCCACGTAGCCGAATCCTAAGGAAGGCCCATCTTGCACAAGTCACCCATCCAGGTGTTTTTTTTTTCCGAGTCAACCTTTTACAAGGCATAGCCCTATGACAAAAGGTTCGGGGTCCTTACGTCTAAGGGTCACTCGTCCGACACTCGAGTCTTAACAAAATTATCGATCCCACTTGGGGGCTACCCCTTAGCAGAGCGATCAATCACGATTGCTCTAAGGGTCATGTCTTACACGTGTCTCACGTACCCCACTTTCGAGTCACTTAAGATGCCACACCATCTAAGTCCTTAGTCTCACATCGGGGGCTATTCTCCGACGGAGTGACTAATCACAGTCACTCCGAGAATCGTACCCTACACATTTGTCTTAGGGGAGTCTAACCCGAGTCAAACTAGAGTCGTCTCTCCTCCTGCGCTATTTCCTATGCCTTGGTGAGTTGGAGTTCCGAAGCAACTTTTCTGATTGCGTGGTGTTCTTACAGACAGGCCACCCGAAACCAGATACCAACGCAAAATGGACGATTTGAAAAATGCTCTGGCCAAGATCGAGACTCAACTGGCCGCCATCCAGGCTAACCAAGCAACGATAGTCACCCGCCTAAGTGCCGTGGAAAAAGCGGCCCCAGTCGAAGGAGCTGAGCCCAATGGGCCCATGGCCGAATTGGTCAGTATCGTTCGTAGGCTCGAGGAACAAGTTCACCTATCAACGAACAACTCGATCCACACCGAGAATGCTCGTATTTATTCACCTCTGGATAACGAACTTCCTGCTAACCTCAACTTAACGGGACTTCCTATGTTTGAGGGTACCGAAGACCCGGTCCACCACATCCGGGCTTTCAAAGACTTTATGGCGGTGAAGGGGGTGAAGTCAACTATGTTCAAGCACTTGTTCCCTTCTTCCCTGGAGAAACACCCCAAAGCCTGGTACTACAGGCTCGATTCCAAGAAATACCCAACTTGGGATGATGTGGCAACGAAGTTCGCTCAGAACTACGCCGATAATATCGAGATCCAGACTACAATGCGTACTTTGGAAGTCATGGCCCAAGAGCCCAAAGAAGGGTTCACCACATATCTTCAAAGATGGAGGGCCGAGAGTGTAAAGTTGGTAAACAAGCCCAACGAGAAGACACTAGTGGAGGCCTTCATCAACAACCTCCTACCTTCTTACCGCGTCCATCTTAGGTATGCCGGCATCTCAAACTTTGCCGTACTTACCGAAATGGGCATTAGGATTGAAGACGATCTTCGACACAATGAAGATCTGGGCTATACTGGACATCAACTCGAGTCCTTAGAAGCCGACGACTAATGACAACATTATCCGAGAGTCCGGATCTGATTTGAGTCCGAGTCTGAATCCGAGTCTAGGATGTACTATTCCCTTCGAAGTCGAAGTCAAAGTCAGAGTCAGAGTCAGAGTCAATTGTATTCTGTCCTCCCTTTCAAAACCCAATAAAATCAGCTTTCCTGTTTCTCAAATATACTTTCCTTACGTGTTTCCGAGAACATGATGAACACCATCATACACTGTGAGCACACGCACGTGACTATTATAGGCACATCTATAATGACTGCAGGAAACCGAACCCGTGTTTTCCTTTTACCTATTCCATGTCTGGTATAGAAAAGCCACATAACTACCCTTAGCAGGAGCATATCCAATCCTATGACAAATCTGGGTAGTCTTCTAGTTTGGGTCTAAGACGGGAGGCAAGCCCATTTCCCACAACAAACACCCATCCGATAAGATCAACCGATCCCTACCTTTGGTGTTAGTCTGACCAAAATAAAAAAAAAACCCATGACCGGGGCTGAGAGGTCAACCAAAATCCAAAAACCCAGGACCGGGGCTGAGAGGTCAACCAAAATCCAAAAACCCATGACCGGGGCTGAGAGGTCAACCAAAATCCAAAAACCCATGACCGGGGCTGAAAGGTCAATCAAAAGTCAAAAAAAAAAGAAAAAAAAGGGCCAAAGCAAAAAAAGGCCATCAAAAAAACTGGACACAAAAAAAAAATCGAAAGTCCATGAAAAAAAAAAAGCAAAAGGCCAAAACAAAAAAAGGCAGGCCATCATCAAAAATTCAGAATACCCATGACCGTGGTCAACGGTCAATTCAAGTGAAAGCCCCACGACCAGGGTACGGTCAAAATTATCAAAACCCCATGACCGCAAGGTCAATCAAAAAATCAAATACTCAAGTGAAAATCCTTTGACCGGGGTACGGTCAAATTCAAAATTATCCATGCCATCCAATAGGGGAGTGACAATCAAGCTGGTCAGATAACACCACACTCAGCCTTCCCACATTACAACCCTCAAGACCTCCCCGAGACCCAGGCCAGAGACAGCCCGGAATTTTGAGGATTCAAGCACCATAGGATACCCCTAACCATTAGAGCCAGACATGGAAACTAGATCCCGCATTATCAAAACCTATCCCGATCAAAGTTCGAGCCATTTTACTCGACTTTCCCTTTACATAACAAAATTCACAATCACCATACAAAGACCCGAGAGCAAAACTCGTCAAAGACCCGAGAGCAAAACTCGTCAAATCCCCGAGAGCAAAACTCGTCAAAGACCCGAGAGCAAAACTCGTCAAATCCCCGAGAGCAAAACTCGTCAAATCCCCGAGAGCAAAACTCGTTAAAATCTCCGAGAGCAAAACTCGTTAAAATCCTCGAGAGCAAAACTCGTTAAAATCCCCGAGAGCAAAACTCGTTAAAATCCCGTCCCAATTCTTCCCATCCAAACCAGTTACCAACCTCGAACACGGGAACTCAACTTGCAGTCGGCATAGAACATGCCCAAATAGTTCACACCACCTCTGGGGGCTACCCCGGAGAACGCTCACAGTCACAGGATTAATATCCTAACCATTCAAGTCCTTTGATCAAGACATCACTGGGAATGCACCTAGCCCACACCGTCATTATGGCTAGTTACACACAAAGTCCTATTAGACTAGGCACCATAATACATCTTTCGATCCACTGAACTACGGCATGGTTTGATTTCACTACACGTGAATACGTAGGCAGCCTTTCAACAGAGGCACAACCACTCACATTGACACACATTCAAAAAGCGCCATTATTCCGGTCACGACACCATCATGTTCTCAACAGCTAGCTTTGTTGTCCCGGGGGCTTCTCCTAGGCAGAAGTTCTCCATCCACTCACAAAATCCAGATAAATCCAACAAAAAATCTAGCCTTCTTTCTGTAGTGTGTCCTAGTACTCGGCTCAGTCGAAGACAAGAATCTGTCAGGACTCGAGGCATCACCCACTTTGGAAATGTATCCTAAAATAGGAAATCCAGAAAGGCACCAGACTAAAACAGCCTCATTACAGGTTACTGCAATCCCCCCATAGCATATCTATCCCATTTCGATGTGCGACCGTGTTGCCACTCGCCTAGGCTACGGGATAGCGCAACTTAAGAGTCTTGTTAGGCGGCCCACACCCCTACCAAGTTGCGGTCCAACCTTTAGAGAGTCCAATCCGTGTCAGTCAACTCGTCCTGTTGTGTCCAGAGTCGAGTCTGTCGATAGGCTCCTCTCTTCAAATTCCACTTTGAAATTTGCAAAATTTAGCCATTTGAAAAAAGATCTTTTTCGACAAGGTCAGATTTCAGTCTATTTAAACTGAGAATTTCTTTTCTACCCCTTTCCATTTTGAAAACCTAGCTCGTCATTGCTTTCAGGATTTCAAAAATTCAAACTTTCAGGCCTTCAAAAAGTCATTTTCCCCAGCACGAGTCATTTTACTACCTACGTGTTTCATGCATTCTATGTGACTTATACAGGTACGACTCAAACAGGGACATGCAAGTCATCAAATCTCCCCAGCGGCATTTTCCGGGATATCACGGGATGGGCCAACACACAGGCACACCCAGGGCTTACGCGACAAGCCCAAATTCCCCACGGAGTACAATCATCAAGCTCAGGTATGATTTCTGTCTTGCGGCTGGCGAGCCCTTCACGCGAGTCCAACGGACTATAAACGACCCGACCAGAAGTCTACCAGGTCTTAACGGGCTTGGTAGCTACTCTGACTTTCGCCTTGTCCAAGCCTCAGTCAGAGTGGGGGCTCTGTAGACACCCGCATTTTGACTGCCAGGTGTCTATGGCAGTTTCCAAAAAACCACCCGATGATGATCGGACGCTAACATGTTTCCACGCGCTCGGATACGGGCTCAAATCCATTAATCGTTGGCTAACACACTTACGGAGTACAAAAATCACAAAATCAACCTCAATTCCAGGCCCAGTGGACCATTCCGAGTCAAACAAGACTAATTTGGGCCAAAACCGACACCGGAATTAAAACCGACTTTTCACGATTGGGTCAACCCCAGTCAAAGTCGTTTCCGAGACACACGAAAACAACTCATCAATCATCGAAAGTCCAAGTCAAACACAAAACCTATCAAGGTCAAGGTCCAAACAAGACCCGCGCGACCCATCTAGGCCACTCGATCGAGTGACCCATCCACTCGATCGAGTGGGCCTGCTTCGAGCCCGGCAGCTGGCATAACGGGCCACTCGACCGAGTTGGCTACCTACTCGGTCGAGTGCCCTAACCCGGGTGCCCTAATTTTTTCTATATAAACACCCTCCCATGCACACCATCAACAAGACACAACACAAAAAAACCCTAGCATCCTACACACATACTACGTTTTTACCAACCCTAGAAAAACCCTAGGAAAACCGACTTTAGCAAACCCTAAACCTAGTTCTAGGGATTCAATCCGAGCCACCACAACTTAGCCTCCATACACCTCGAAGACTCCCGTGTTAAAGCCGCGTTTACGAGTCCGTACCGAGACTGAAACATGTAGGTTGAGGGTGACAAACCCCTTTTCTTTCCTTTTCCCTCTTTTCTCGTTTTTTTGCATTATTATTACTACTATATATTATTATTACTACTATATATTATTATTACTATTACGTACTACTACTATATATTATTATTATTACTATATATTATTATTACTACTATATTTTATTATTACTATTACGTACTACTACTATATATTATTATTATTACTATATATTATTATTACTATTATATTTTATTATTACGTATTATTATTATTATTATTAATATTACGTATTATTATGCATTATTATTCTTATTACGTATTATTATTACTATTATTATTATTATTATTATTATTATTATTATTACCGTATTATTATTATTATTATTATTATTATTACCGAATTATTATTATTATTATTATTATTATTACGTATTATCGTTATTATTACTACGCATTATTATTATTATTTCGTATTATTATTATTAATGTTACGGTTATTTTTATTATTTATTTTATCGCGCATTCATCTTTTTTTCAAGTAATTATTTCATAAGGGTCGAAACCCGTTGACACGGATCCGACATCACAATCCCTAGGGATTTATTTCGATGTCGGAAAAGTCGAGGGAATCAAGTTTTTTATTATTCAAGTAAAGCGTCGATTTTAGATTCGATACCAATTCCATAATTGGATATCGAATCTAACAATCAAGTCATATGAATTAATTAACGTGATTTATTCATATCACGATAATTTATTCAAAGCGACTAAAATTAATCCATCTTTCTTATTTTTCACTCTAAATATCCCATATCGATTCAGTAATCGAATATGGGATAGGATGAGTATTCAATTTTAGAATCGAGTATAAATTCGACAATATTTATATTCGGTTCAACAAATTCGCGATTTATAAAAAACCAAGTCGAACATAAATTGTGCAATATTTATGTCTGATTCGGTAAAACCGTCTAATTATCAAAAAACCAAAAGCAATTTCAAACGACTTCAAAATCAACACGATTTCGTACACGATTTCTTAATCGCATAGAGGGCACTCGACCGAGTGCCTGATCCACTCGGTCGAGTGGCACCCTAAAATCGAGTCAGAAAGCTAATTATGACACCCACTCGATCGAGTCTCACAGTGACTCGGTCGAGTGGCCATGTACTCGACCGAGTTGGTCAATAACTCGGCCGAGTACGGTCCATAATGCAAAACAGAATCATTTTTTTTTGTTCCACTCGATCGAGTCCATCGACCACTCGATCGAGTGGCCTCATAACGACTCAAACACGAGTCGTACAATATTCTATTTTTCAAACTCGATAGTATTTTACGACTTAGGTCAACATGTGCATAATTAATCACGTGTATACTATCTTTTCAAATCATGCATCCTCATATTTGCATCTTTTCAATTCAATTCACTATCTGCAAACCGTTATTATTCGTTATATCGCTATATCGTTAGTAACGCATTTTCTGTTTCTTTTGTCAATTTAATCATTATTCGTTTATTATACTAAATGAACCCGCATGCTAAAATACAACTTTGACGTTAATTTTAGTTGCATTAAATTGACATAGAAACCCACTTTTCAATTTCATTCGCATGTTTAGGGAAAGTAAATCTTTGCATATCATTTTTCCCGTTTTACTAGCACGCGTATTAGAAAGTCATTCGAATTCTTAGTAGAGGCCGCTAATGTGCGGGCGGGGTTGGGTGTCCTTTGTGGGCTTCCCAACACGTACCCTCACCCCTTACTCAGAACCTCGGTTTCCGGATGCCCGAAACCGTTGGCGCACGAGAGTCATTCAATATACGATTAACCGCTCAAGTCGGCATCTATATCGATATGCAAAGGGACGAGCCCAATAAACTCTGACATCGGAAATGGGCCGTATTTCGTATACGGCCCACTACGACATAGAGTGGGCTCGAACGGTTCCGAATAACCATAAAATTCGGTGGCGACTCCACATAGACCTAAATTTCAATTCGATCCTTCTCATATGGAGATTCATTCGCCTACCCAAACCCGCGCGTGGCCGCGTCGGGGTGGACCTATGTCATGTCCACAGGATGATCTCTTGGAAAGATATGGGCTTGCGAATGACATAGAGATATAACACTTGATGGATTGAATCCCATTTCTCAATGTTCTTGCAATGCAATTGCCTATTGTACTTGTTCACTTTTCAAGAAAATGATAGAGCGAGAAGATAACAGAAATTTAATACAGTTCTTGATGGGGTTGAATAATGCATATGACACTATTAGAACTCAAGTTCTGTCAATGGAGCCGCTACCAACCATTAAAAAAGCCTTAAGTCTTTCGTAGAAAATAGAAAGGCAAAAACAAGTCACTGAGCAGGCTGCTAATCCTGATTCAGTTGCGTATGCTGCATACAAAGGACAACAAGCATAGAGAAAGTCGAAGAACGAATCAGTGAAAGGACCAGCAAAATACTGTACTAATTGCAAGATGGATAATCACAGCTTGGAGGAGTGTTTCAGGGTCAAGGAATGCACACATTGTCGTAAATCTGGTCACAGTTGGTTGGATACCCTGACAAGACTCAAAAGAACAAAGGGAAGAACTCTGGAGGGAAAGGACAAAAAGACCAATACAGAAAAGGGGCCAACAATGTTGATGTTCTTGAAAAATATTCTCCTCTGGATGATGCTTCTATTGAACCTATGCAGCATGTTCAAGCTGGATTCGATCCCTCTATGTTAGATGGGTTAGTTACTTATATGGTGGACCAAGTTCTGTAGCGCCAACAATGTTGATGTTCTTGAAAACTATTCTCCTCTGGATGATGCTTCTATTGAACCTATGCATCATGTTCAAGCTGGATTCGATCCCTTTATGTTAGATGGGTTAGTTACTTATGTGGTGGACCAAGTTCTGCAGCGCATTGCTGAGAACAAGACTGTCAACAATGGGTCAAATCTTGCTGGAAACTCAGGGTTTGCAAGTATGGTTCCAAAGTCTATATCTAATAATGCAAGTACTCATTTAATTGTGCATGATTGGATTGTAGATACAGGAGCTTCAGCCTTCAGACCATATGACTCATGATATAAATCTGCTACATAACATTAGGTCTTTGCCAAAACCTTTATACATAGGCTTGCCCGATGGTCGTGTTAACAAAGTTCACAAGATAGGTGACATCAACCTGACTGATAAGATGAAACTTCATAATATTTTGTATTTGCCTGAGTTTAAGCAGAATTTGATGTCAGTCTCCAAGTTAATTGATCATAATAATCTGTATGCTGTGTTTTCTGCTTCTACTTGTGTGTTTCAGTACCATTCCAATAAGCCATTGATAGCTTCTGGGGAGAGAGTAGGAGACTTATACGGATTTCACGCAAATAAACATCTTGTACTTAATCTTTTATATACTAATTAAGAAACCAACGTAGAAGTCCTGGGACACGTGTCGCAACGTCATGCAAAATTTTCCCGCTCAAACGATCGTTGATTAATTTAGGAAACTAGCACAATATTGAATAATTCAACCCATGATTTAGGAATAATTTGTCATAAATTTTATGATGGAATTAGCTCGCATATTTCCTTCCTAAGATTCAGTAAAAAAATTATACGGAGTACGAGTATAACACTAATAATCAATCCAAAATTGTGAATCTTTTCGTATTAATCTTTGAGAATAATTTGTTGATTAAACAAACAAAAAAAATTAATTAATTTACTCAGCTTTTAAATAAATAAAAAATTTACTGTATCATCTATTTCAGTATTTTATTTCAATTGACGAATAGATAACATGAATCGGTATGCTATATTAAAATTTATCTGTATTGATAATATCTTATCACCTACCTAAGCTGTGCATTTGCACGAGGCCTAAACTAGTTCTGGAATAAATGTAAATAGTAGTTCTAAGCTTGTTGCTAATAGTGTTTCTCAAGAGTTTTATCACCTTAGATTGGGACATATTTATCATGATAAAATGAAAATGTTAGCACTTTATCAGCATCCAATAAAAGATCCTTTTTGTGGAACATCTACTTTAGCTAAGCATCAAAAAGCTTTTCCTTTGAGTGAATCTCGAGCCAGTTCTTGCTTTGAATTGCTACACATGGATGTATGGGGTCCATACAAGCTACCTGCCATGTCAAGTGCTCGCTTCTTCATGACTATATTTGTAACGATCTGGATTTTCAATGATTTAAATTAATAGATAATTCAGAAAATTATCAAGCTCATGAATCAACGTTAGAGTGAATCCTCTAAGAGTAAAGGAATAGCTCTAAAAAGTTCTCTTAGCGACGATGAGGAAACCGTGAGTGATGACTTAGCTCTTTTTGTCAAATGCTTTCGAAAGAATTTTAAATTTGGACAGAAAACTCGTTTAGAGAAAAGACAAACACTCCCACTACGAAACAAAGTAATAGGGGATGCTTTAAATGTGGAGAAATTGAACATCTAATCAAAGATTGTCCAATGTGGAAAAATATTAAATCAAAAGAAGAAAGAGAACGATCCAAGTTTCACCACAAGCAGGCCATGTTAGCTTCGTGTGGATGGGGGGAACTAGATTCAAACGAAGAAGAGGAATCAGATGATGAAGATGAGGCAAACATTTGCCTAAATGCACAACACATCGGTACATCAAGATCTAAAACACAGAAACACAAGGACA
This sequence comes from Agrostemma githago, assembly GCA_958450325.1. Classification (NCBI taxonomy): domain Eukaryota; kingdom Viridiplantae; phylum Streptophyta; class Magnoliopsida; order Caryophyllales; family Caryophyllaceae; genus Agrostemma; species Agrostemma githago. The sequence goes on along the minus strand of OY288259.1, from coordinate 49,267,931 downwards.
TGTGTTTAATGGGGAAGACATATGGTTCAAGCTCAGATTCAGATGAACAAGTGATGAGGTAAGTATTATGAAGTTTAAGAAAAGATTTCAGAAACTTACCAAGGAAAAACTCTTTAATCATTTTGAAGAACTCTTAGAAACTTGTAAACAACAAAAGGAAGAAATAAGCGAGTTACTAAAACAAATAAATGAAATAGCTTTTGAAAACGTTACTATAAAAAGGTGTAACAAAGCCGAACAAACAAAAGGGAATCCCCTGAGACTTCTAGGTCAAAACTTGGCGTATCAGATGATCAAAAGATTGTTTGGGTCGAAACAACAATATAGAGAACTCAATCTCGTCTAAAAAGGGTACAGACCACGGTAAAATCAGCGATGATCTTGAAAATCTTAAGTCAACCCTTAAATTAGAAAATGAAGAGTTAAAAAGAACAGTGCCCATACTAAACAATGGGATTAATATTGAGAAAATGAATCATGTTAGAATAAAGGATTCTCTTACTTCAAAAATTATGGAATTAATAAACGAAAAAGAAGTTATGCAAAGAAAGTTGGATGAGAGTGAAAAGAATTATCATAGGTCAAAGGAAACGAAAGATAAGCCAAAAGAGATGGTGTAGACACCCGCATTTTGACTGCCAGGTGTCTATGGCAGTTTCCAAAAAACACCCGATGATGATCGGACGCTAACGTGTTTCTATGCGCTCGGATACGGGCTCAAATCCATTAATCGTTGGCTAACACACTTACAGAGTACAAATTTCACAAAATCATCCTTGAATCCAGGCCCAGTGGATCATTCCGAGTCAAACAAGACTAATTTGGGCCAAAACCGAAACCGGAATTAAAACCGACTTTTAACGATTGGGTCAACCCTGGTCAAAGTCGTTTCCGAGACACACAAAACAACCCATACAACCATCAATAGTCCAAGTCAAATGCAAAACCCATCAAGCAATCAAAGTCAAGGTCCAAAACAAAGGACCCGTGCACCCCGACTGGGCCACTCGATCGAGTGACCCACCCACTCGATCGAGTGGGCTTGTTTTGAGCCCGACGGCTGGCTTCACGGGCCACTCGACCGAGTTAGCCCTATACTCGGTCGAGTAACCCTAAATCGGGTGCCCTAGCTCTCCCTATATAAGCAACCCCCATGCAACACAATTACACATCCTTTAGCAATCTTAAAAAACCCTAGTACACTCTAGGACAACCCTAACACATCTACACACACTTCAAAACCCTAGAAATTCTACACTAGCAAAAACCCTAAACCTAGTTTTAGGAATCAAACCCGAGCCACCTTAACTTAGCCTCCATACACCTCGAAGACTCTTGTGTTAAGGCCACGGTTACGAGTCCGCACCGAGACAAGAACATGTAGGTTGAGGGTGACAAACCTCGTTCTCCTTTCCCTTTTCTTCTCGTCGTCCATCTCTTTTTTTTTATTCCTTTTTTCGTTTATTATTATTATTATTATTATTATTATTATTATTATTATTATTATTATTATTATTATTATTATTATTATTATTACGATTATTATTATTATTATTATTATTATTATTATTATTACTACGTTTATTATTATTATTATTATTATTATTATTATTATTATTATTACGCTTATTATTATTATTATTATTATTATTATTACGTTTATTATTATTATTACGTTTATTATTATTATTATTATTATTATTACGATTATTATTATTATTATTATTATTTACGTCGTTATCATTATTGCGTCATAATATCGGTAATATCGTTAGTATCAAAATATTAAAATACTCATTGATTTGTGTCAAGTAAGAAGGATATCGGGATAAGAAAACACGAACATACAAGTGTACTGCACACAGCGTTGACGGTCGCTTATCCCGGTACCCCGATTATTTGATTATTGAGATGAGTCAACTTAAACAAGAATTCGTCATTATTTCTCGTCGTTATCATCTTTAATATTGCATTCATCGAATTTTCTAAAACCAATTTTAACAAGGGTCGAAACCCGTTGACACGGATCCGACATCACGATCTCTAGGGATTTATCGATGTCGGAGAAGTCGAGGGGATCAAGTTCTTTTATTATTTAATCAAAGAGTCAATCTTTCTAAATCGCATTAAATCAACTTAGGGCAATTTTCGTTGATGCTAAATAATTGTCAAAACAATTCTTTAGAATTATGACATTATTAACGCGGAGAAAATTTAATCACATCTCAATAATCAATTTAAAACGATTTTCGACATAAAAAACGATTTTACAAACGAATCTTAATTCGTACAGAGGGCACTCGACCGAGTGCCTAGCCCACTCGGTCGAGTGGCACCTCAAAATCAAGTCAGAATGCTAATCACGATCACCATTCGATCGAGTCTCACAGTGACTCGGTCGAGTGGCCATGTACTCGACCGAGTTGGTCAATAACTCGGCCGAGTACGGTCCATAATGCAAAACAGAATCACTTTTTACAGGCCTACTCGATCGAGTCCATCGACCACTCGATCGAGTAGCCTCATAACGACTAAAACGCAAGTCGTACATTATTCTATTTTTCAAACTCGATAGTATTTTACGACTTAGGTCAACATGCGTATAATTAATCACATGTATACTATCTTTTTCAAATCGTGCATCCTCATATTTGCATCCTTTCAATTCAATTCAATAGTTGCAAACCGTTATTATTCGTTTCTTTACATCGTTTACTAACGCGTTTTTTTTGTTTCTTTTATCAATTTAATTATTATTCGTTTATTGTACTAAATGAACCCGCATGCTAAAATACAACTTCGACGTTAATTTTAGTTGCATTAAATTGACATAGAAACCCACTTTTCAATTCCATTCGCATGTTTAGGGAAAGTAAATCTTTGCATATCATTTTTCCGTTTTACTAACGCGCGTATTGTAAGTCATTCGAATTCTTAGTAGAGGCCGCTAATGTGCGGGCGGGGTTGGGTGTCCTTTGTGGGCTTCCCAACACGTACCCTCACCCCTTACTCAGAACCTCGATTTCCGGATGCCCGAAATCGTTGGCGCACGAGAGTCATTCAATACACGATATCCGATAATGTCGGTATCGGTATCAAATGCAAAGGGACGAGCCCAATAAACTCTGACATCGGGAATGGGCCGTATTTTGTATACGGCCCACTACGACATAGAGTGGGCTCGAATGGTTCCGAATAACCATAAAATTCGGTGGCGACTCCACATAGACCTAAATTTCAATTCGATCCATTCTCATATGGAGATTCATTCGCCTACCCAAACCCGCGCGTGGCCGCGTCGTGGTGGACCTATGTCATGTCCACAGATGGCAATGAGTCTGGTAAGAAAACAAAAGATAAGATCAAACAAAAAGAAACCTGGTGAAAGAAAATGGAGTAAAAAATCCGATAACAAAGTGAATAAGAAACTTAATGAGAACCGAGATAGATGCAAAAAAATATGGGTGTGTAAATATTTGTTGCCTAACCATGATGTAAAAGGACCCAAATTCATTTGGGTACCTAAGAAACAAAAATGACTATTGCAGGTTTACGAGACTACAAGAGCAAATAGATGGTATCTAGATAGTTGGTGTTCAAGACACATGACGGGTGATAGGAAGAAATTTCTGTCACTAGAGGCCTATGACGGAGGAAGTGTAACCTTCGAAGATAACAAGAAAGGAAAAATAATCTGTATTGGAAAGATTGGTATTTCCGATTCACACTGCATTGAAAATGTATTGCTTGTAAAAGGACTAAAGCATAGTCTTTTGAGCATATCGCAATCATTCGATCGAGGAAACCGAGTTGTGTTCCATAATAATAAGTGTCGTGTTATTCGAGAAGGATCTTTAAATGTTATTGTAACAACCCGGATTTTCGATGACTTAAATTAATAGATAATGCGAGAAAATTATCTAAGTCATTTAATTAAAATTACATCAGAGTGTAAATAAATCCGGATCGCTACGGATTCTTACAAAAAACGGCTATTAATTACATAGTCTTGATTTACTTAGTACAGAATACAAATTGTATTTTTATACTGAACATATTATTAAAATCTCTCGCTCGATTCCCCAAGGTCTTAGACCTGCAAAAAAAATAAAACAGTGGACGCTGAGCGGGACAGCAACCAAGCCGTTCATCTAACATCACCTCAAACACATAAGACAATCATGTGAATAACAAATAATATGCTTACAAAAATATTAAAGGATATCATGTAACAGATAGTTTCCTTTAATTCAATTAACCAACATGTGAGGTGATGGAAACGATAAAGTTTAAAAGATGGGACATTGACAGCCATTTGATTTAAAAATCATTTTTCACGTAATCAGAGAATAAACACACGAGTCGTGGCTCCTAGTATCACCGCTACATCCTATTGGCTTGCATCTCACCAATAGAAGTAACCGTGTTACCGACTCGTAGACTGAACCGATCTTATGAGGTTTACATCTCACCCATAAGGCTCAATTGGGCCCAAACTACTATTATATTATACGTTTGTTCAAACGGCACTCTGGGTTGAAATGAAAACTGATGATTACATTCTCTGCATCACCAAGAGGGAACCCGCAGTTTTCATAATCCTGTTCTGCCCCCGCTACCTAGGTGGTAATACTGATCAAGTACTTGTCTATACATGCGGACATACCCTACGCAACACAGACTCTCGAACCGCAGCTCTCACTACCGTAGGACGACTACCTTAAACACTAGGTCGACTCTCAGACCGCAACCTTCGAGTTTGCTTTTCATTACAAGTGCAGTCGAAACAGTACGCATGGTAGGATCCAACACAAGCTATTCGTCTCAGACTCGCATCGTAAACTTTATATAAAAGTCGCCCATGAACAAGTAGTATTTTATTTGGTGACCTTCAATAATTGGCCGAACTCATTTGAAACAGTGAAATCCTCAAATTCTTACTTTCAGTGTGACAACGTTATACTTTAATCCTCAAGTGTCAGACGAAGCATCATATCCCAAATATTGTATAACTTAATTTTAAAATATTAATTCTTTTAAATGAAATTTTATATTAAAATAAAATTAAGGTATAATAAAATATTATTTTAAAATTTATAGTTTCTGAAAAATATAATTTAAGTCATAATTAGTCAATTTACAAAATTTGACGTAAAATCATTTTTTTTATATTTATGAATGTCGTGTAAAAATTTGGGAATAAAATAAATTTATTTATTTTAGAAATTTTTTTTTATAAATTTTTACCTATATAAAAAATAATAAGTGAAGTTTTATTAAAATAAAATATTTTGCAAGTTACTAATTTACTCTGTTATTATAATATATAAACAAATGTAAAAGTACTAAAGAAAATTAAATATGACCAAAATTACAATTATGTAAAATACATACAAAATATAAAGTACATAGAATAAATATACAGAGCAAATAGAATTAATTAAATAAATAAAATGATATAAATAAATTTTATTGTTTTAAGTTCTTTTATCCATTTTCTCATTTTATATAAACATAAATGTAAAGGTGATAAATAAATAAATTAAACAAGTGATAATTTAGTCGAGTTGAATTTAGTAATAATAAAATATCACGTAACATTTTTATATATACATAATTTAGTCGTACAAACAAGCCTAAATATTTAAATAAGCAATTTATTAAGTTAATAACACAATATACTTATATATAAGAAATGTTGTTAGAAGAAAAGTTTGGTTACCTTAATAGCTATTACGGAGTATTTATTAACGTTATTAATTAAGAATTAAAAGACGTCAGGTCAATAATATCGTCTACGTTAGGAAAGTCATCTTTTTCCTCCTTTAAAGAAATTTCCGGGTCTAAATGATTTGACCCAAATACGGTACTAGAAAAGTGATTCCACCAAATACTGAACAGCTCCTCATTCCTGATGCTCCAATTATAGAATGACGAGGGAGTAAATATAGTACGTAGTACGAAGTAGGTAGTATATATAGTAGGGAGTAGTAGTAAGTATTAGGAGTAGGATGTACTACTACTAGGTTTATATATTAGTAGTATGCAGTGTACGTAGAGCTGGCAAAAGTTGACCCGACCCGAGAAACCGATGCGACCACCTGAAACCCGACCCGATAGGACCCGAACTTTTGATGAACCGAAACTGACCCGACTCGACCCAATGACAAACCGATAACCCGATATAACCCGAAATACTATTGAACCGAACCCGACCTGAACCGACCCGAAGGCTAACCGCGAACCTGATAGGACCCGAAATGACATGACCCGAACCGACTTGTGACCCGACTCGACTTGACCCATAACCCGATTCAACCCGACCCGACCCGACCTGAGTTGACCCATAACCCGATTCAACCCGACCCAAAAATTCATAAATTTGTAACTCGATTCAACTTGAACTGACTTGAAATACATAATTTGTAAGCGAATTGACAACATATTTTAACATGACCCAATTTAACGCGGCCTAATTCACTAAAATAGAAACTAATTGAACAAATGATCAATCATCAATTGATCATTGTTACACCAATTAACATCAAAACATGAAGGATAATTAAAAAAGAATTAGCAACCAAGATAGTTTGTCTACATCAAGCCTTAACTTGTTCAAGCCTTTGATTAAGAGTCACTTCCTTAACAGCAGCCTCAACCATGTTTACCAAAAAAAAACAGCAACCTCATCCATAACCAAATCTATCTCCATCAACTTCAAAACTCTACAAATTAAAGTTTAGTCACCATTCTATCCTCGACTTTACATTCATCCAATAGAGTATTCATAGTAATTATAATGCTAAAATTAGGGATAAATAAACACACCACCATATAAACATTAGAATTAGCAGCTACAAGCCTACAAGTCAACATTCAAAATGAGGTGACAATTGCTATACAAAATATGACACTAGTTGCTATACAAAATACGTCGGCAAGGACAATGTACTAGTGCCGTCAAAAAAGCCTCTTAATGGCAAGTCAACATGTTAGCATTCACACTCCATGGTGAGTATCAATCTTCATCATCAGAATCGGCATCACCAACTACAACCCCAAAGCTTCTCCAAGTCTATACAATTAAAAAAAACGTTATTAAATTAAACACGGTGGTAAATTTAGTACGTTATAAAACTAACATATATTTTGTAATTAAAACAATACCTTCATATCCAAACAACCAATTACGAGTAGTAACCAAGGCTTCCACGTTTTTTGATAAGAGAGAACTCCTCCACTTATTTAAGATTCTACCCCCCATACTAAATGTAGATTCGGAAGCAACACTTGTAATTGGTATGGCCAATATGTCTCTTGCCATGGAGGAAAGTACGGGATAATTCTCCACCTTTCTACCCCAATAACCTAAAACATCTAATTCATTTTTTCGAGCCTCTTTGTCCTCCTTAAAATAAAACTCAAACTCACTCTCACCATCTCTACTCAAGGCACCATAAGTTGCATCAAATGCCTATGTTTTGGAAAAAATAAATGGAACATATGTTATTAGCATATAAAGTACATACGAATATTAATGCTACAATCAATAATCATTCAAAGTAAATACCTCTATCCTGCTCCGCTTGTCTCTAGTGGTGGAGTTGGAATCAAAATAAGGAGGAGTAGGAGTAGGAGTAGGAGTAGAAGCACTTGATGAACTTCCACTATGTCGATGTTTACTTTGATATTCCTTAAATAACTCCTTAAATTGAAAATAAACCTCATTGGAAAGTCTTGTACCGTGCTCATCACCATGCAACTCTTTTAGAGCAAATTTGACAAAATCAAACTTGTAACGAGGGTCGAGAATAACACCAAAACACATGACTAAAGAATAATCATGCCAATACTTGTCAAACTTTAGGTGCATCTTCGTTGCCATTGCTCTAATATCAGGATCAATATCATCTTTTGTCAAAAGTAGAAGACACTCAATATCCCAAATATTGTAAAAATACAAGTTTGATGTCGGATAGTCGGAACCAGAAAAGAGAGTTGTAATTTCATAAAATGGCTCCAACAACTCACAAATCTTTTCCACCTTCTTCCATTCATGTAATGTAAGATTATGTTGGAAAGAAACCTCTTGAGAAGCATAAAGGTCAATACCTCTTTTATAATATATAGCTTTCTTAAGCATCAAGTAGGTCGAGTTCCATCTTGTGGAAACATCTAACCACAACTTGGTATTACAAGCAAGAGCACATTGATGAGCACATTTATAGAAGGTGATGATTCTACCCTCCGAAGCATCAATATATTTCACAGTGTCACGGACTTTCCAAACACTATCCTTAATAACATCTAACCCTTCCTTAACATCAAGATTCAAAATATGAGCAGCACATCGAACATGAAAAAATTTCCCATCACATGCCAAATTTTCCAATAATGTTGATTTCAAGTGCCCTATCATGCTGTCCATATTAGACGCATTATCACAAGTCATGGTTAAAATTTTATCTGTTAAACCCCACTCCCTTATTTTGTCATACAAAACATTGTATATCTCATAGCCTGTATGAGGAGGAGCAAAATGAAAAAAATTCAGCACTTTAGAGCGCAAAGTCCAACCAGCATCTACGTAATGTGCCGTAAGAGTAAGATAAGAGCGAGAAGTACATGCAGTCCAAATATCACAAGTGAGAGACACCTTACCAGGCAGTTTAGCAAACATTTCTTTGAGTGCATCTTCGAATTGATGATGTTTTGAGATGCACACCTTCTTAATGGTATGTCTCGATACATTTTGCACATTCTCATTTAAGTACTTGAAAACTCTTCTCATGCCTTTATGTTCAACAATTGAAAATGGATACCCATGCATCATAATCGCCTCAGCCAACAATTCACAAAAAACTTTCTGATCAAATTGTTGGACCTTGTTACTAGCTGGTGGAACAGTCTTCTTTTTTAATTGTTCACATACTTCAATATGTCTCTTAGCATTTGAAGTACCATTCCGAGCTTCAGCCTGATATACTGCATTTTTACAATGACAACAAATAGCGAACAATTTATCTTGTGCATCTTTATAGATCTTATACTCCTTCCAAACCGCAGAATTTCGCTTCCCCTTACCGAACATATCCTCAAACAGAACCGGAAATAATTGTTGCTTAGCCATTGGATGTACCACTGGCTGATCTGTCTCTTGTAGAGGCACCCCATCATTTGGCGTAATAGGATCCGACGTGATGAAATCTGGCAAAACAAAGGGCGTAGATGTGTCTGATTGTTGCTCCCTTAGTTGCAAAGTGCTTGTAGAATCTTGAAGTGAAGCAACTGAAATATAGATCATTAATTAAGGCAAGTGTTAATCACAATATTACCATCTAAAGTGACATTTATAGCCAAGTATATATAATGACTAATGAAGTAGACCACCTACCATTTTCGTAGGAATCCATGGAAAATGCCCACAAAACCTGTTCATTTTAAGAAAAAACAATAATAAGTTTCTACACCTAAAAAAGCCTAAGAAGCATTAATAAACCATTTTGTAACTCATCAACACATAACTTGAGTACATATCGATTTACACAAATTATAACTAAACTTGGATCAAAATCCTTTCAATAAGAGAAAGTGATGAGAAAGATTAAAGATATATGAAAAATCCTTTCAAAATCCTCACAATAATTTTTTATATTTTGAAAGGACATGGAGTCAGAGAACTTAGTTTATTATACATACAATATTTAAATACTTATAAAATCTCCTAGACCGACAAGCAACAACACAAGGTGAAATTGAGCAAGGCGAATTAGGATGGGATAGTTTAGTTAGTTAATTGAGTTAGCTTTTCCTTACTTGCCATGGCAGAGTAGTATAGTACTAATGATAACATTCTCATGTTAGGCATGTACATAGTGCAAAATCGCAAATAGAGGTTTTAACAATGACACGTGATATCGACTTCCTTGTTTTCCCTAACACCACTTATTTTTGTCCTGCTCTTTTTCTTAGGTTTAGCACATACAGGGACAGGGTTTTATCGAAACTAATTTCTTCTCTTGGATCTAAATTAGCTGAATCTAATTAATCTCACAATGGGTTTGAAACATGATGATATTAAAAATTTGAAATCAATCCCTGCTTGGAAATATATGAAGCCAAAATTTGAAACCGTATTTCTATACTTTAACCAACTTCATCTTCTGAGCCAAAATTCGACAGTTGAGTCATTTTTAAAGGAACAAGAATAATGAAACCATAATATATAATCTAATTAAATCAGAGTACATGATTAGAATGTTCTTTGCATCAAAATTTGCATAAACCGAAAACTGATATAAAAAAATATATTAAAATAACACACTAAAATAAGATTAGAAGAATGAACCCAAAAAAATTAATCAAAGTTGAACCTTACTTGGTAGATCTGACGAAAATAGAGTTAGATGTAGTGAAACAGTGAATCAAGGCTTCAATTTTATTTTTTTCCTACGGACTCAAGCAGTGCGGTGAACGGCGAGGATGGGAAGAATTGTTTAGGGTTTTTGTGTTTGTAATTTTTTTTCTACGGACACCACTTTTGTTTAGATTTGCCGATTTGGTGTTTAAATTTGTTTAATCCAATAGTTATTGACTTGTGAGTTGTGACTTGTGAGCTTGTGACACGAACACGATATTACGTAAAAATATTGTACACTAGATATGTATATTTATTGAGCACGGAGTACGAAGTAAAATACAATTGTTTGTCCTATATGTCTATATTTCGTGAAAATAAGACTTCTAATTCATAATACTAGTAACAGTGGTAAGTAAGGAGTAACTAGTAAGTACTCCCTCCGTCCCAATCAATTTCATACATTTAGTTACTATTCATAGATGAAAAGAATCATCGATATAACTTTTAACATATACGAAAAAAATATAGTCATATGACATATTGTTTAAATTGTCTAATCGAGTGCATCATGAATATCAAAGTTTTATGACTTTTAGAAATATGTAACTAAAGATACCGACAAAAAAAATGAGTGTACGTTATAAAGCAAATGCACTAAATTGATTTGAATGGAGGGAGTAGTTACCTGTGTTATTTTCTAATCACATACGGAGTACTCCGTAATCTTGTATGAAAAACAGTTGACTTGAAAATATATTTAATTATCGTAAACGAAACGTATTTTATATGTTGTGGAGTCATTGTTGAATCTTAATAATACGGAGTAAAATAGAGACTCTATGGCTATCGGAAAAGTTAAATACGGAGTATGATACAAAGTACTCGTACTATTTTATTTTTGTATGATACGAAGTTAAATACGGTATGATATAAAGGAGCATAATTTATGTCACTTATTTTATTTTTTATACTCCGTACATAACTGTGACTGATTCTAAAATACGAGTAATATAATACTAATATAGTAATATATACTACTTATAACAATTTTCATTTAATTAATTGTCTCCATATAGACTACTTTAAAAATACTTTTTAACTTAATGTGACTTATTGGGTGTCAGGTGACCAACTTATTTAACTATTTTAGTTTATATATTTGGTAATTGTATTAGGAGTAAGAGTAGATGAGTAGTTAATAAAATCAATGATATTAGATCTTTATACGAACTAAACGTATAAATTCTAATAATTCTTCTTTAAGATCCTATCAAATACGCTATTCTGATATGAGGGACTAGTATTTCAAATAGTTTAATGCTCTAGCGCAATAGTCTGCTTTTAATTTCGTGAAAATAAGACTTCAGGTTTATATTCCGATCATATTACAGCCAATCAGTTGTTTCCGTATTTTATATATTGTGAAGACAATGTTAAATGTTAACAAATAACAATGTATGAGAAACTCTCCGGATATCGGTAAAGTGAATACGAATATACAATACTCCGTATTATTTACGTTACTTATCTTATTTTTTAGATATAAATTACGATTATTTCTTAAATACAAGGTAGTATATCATATTATCATTTACAGTATTACATTTCAGTTAATCGGTTGTTTCCATAAAGATTATAAACTACTCGTATACTCTTAACTTAGCCTACTTATCGGTTGTCATGTGGTCGACTTGTTCGAATATTAGTTTATACTCCGTCCGGACACTAATTTTTTTTGTCTCATTTCATTAAAATACTCTTCATAAATATTGAGGTAATGAGACAAAAAAATAGTATCCAGAGAGAGTATTTTATAATATTACATTGATTGTAAGTATCCAAACATTGATTTGACTTCAATTTGAACATGGAGGGGAGTAGATGTGTGGCTGCGATTTAAGGTGAGTATTAGGATTGATGATGTGGGTGTGGATTCATCTTTGGCGCCAAAATGAAAATATGTGGACATGGCCACATGGGGTGGGACAAAATGAAAATGAACGAGGAAGAGGCAATTTGGATCAATTACATTGATTTTGAATATTTTCTTCTCCCTTCCATCCTTCCTTGAATATTGTTGTTGCCTATTTGCCTTGTTGTCTTGTTGGTACTTGGTTTCATATCTAACATTCGAAATTAAAAATTAATAACGACTCAATTTGAATTCAACAGATCGACCTGATTCGTTATTTTTACTTAAATTGACCTAACTTGTTGTCTGACCCGAATTGACCCGATTTATTGTCTGTCCCGATTATTTTCACAACTAGACTTGAAAATAGTGACTCAACTGACCTATGGAAGACCCGATAATTGAACCGAATAAACCCGATTGGATAACCGACCCGAACCAGAACTGACCATTGACCCGATATAACCTGATTTATTAGATAACCGACCCGTTACATTTTTTTAACCCGAGTAAACCTGACCCATAAGTGACCCGACTTGAACCCGACCCGACTCGTCTAAGTATATTGACCCGTTCAAATCCGAACCCGAGATGACCCGACCTGTCTTAACCCGACCCATAACCGACCCGGGTGACCCGATTGCCACCTCTAAGTGTACGTAGTATGTGTAATATTTGTAGGAGTTAGTATATAAAGTGATTAAGTTGTAGTAGTATGCATGTAGTGTACGTAGGAATGTGTATATATATAGAGTAGAAAGTGTAGGTTAGTCATTAGTGTAGGTGAGGTGAGTGATATATAGATTACTTAGGTGCAGTATATGTAGTAAAGTAGTGTAGTGAGTCTTAATTAGACCATCCACATTGGTTTTCATCTTCTTCTTTGTCATCTTACATTCTCTTCTCATTTCATTCATCCATCTCATTTTTCCATTCACCATCTTCTTATTTTTCATCTTACAAAAAAATAGCCCATATTCATTTCATCTTCTACTTTCATTCTCTCACCTATTTTATTATACCCCACACATTTATACATCAAATTTATCTTAACCCAATCATTTATTTTCATACTATTATTAATTTACTCTTAATTTGCTTACATTTTTTTTGAATATTATTGTTTCTAAAAAAAATGAAAGTAAAACACACGGATGTAATCACTTAAAGTAAAATAAATTGAAATGAAAACAGGCCAAGACGTAATACTTAATACACTGTAAAACCTAATTTAATTAAGACTTACTAAATTTAAACAAGCATAAAATAAATAAAAAGGGAGGACGACAACGACAGTACTTAAAGACTCTTACAAACAGAAAGACTCGACGGTTAATATTGGACAACATCCATTATTTTCTAATAGGCTCATGGTCCCCATCGTAATCGTAATCTGAATTGTCCATCCAACCATCTGAGTTTTCGTCTCCCAAAAGTTCAATTTCATGGAGTCGGTCCTCCTCCATTGTAATTTAGTCGTAAATAGTCCAGTAGTAAACCTCTTCACGCTGGACAAATGTTCGTCCACAACCGGACAAAAGATCACTTAAAACATCTTTATCAACTATTTTCAACAGTTTACGAATCATCGAAACAACTTCACTTTCTAAGGATGTAAGTTCTTCGTTTTTAGCCATCCATGTCTCTGAAATATTAGAGGTAATATAATCAAAATTTGCATATATCATAAAATTTCATATATAGTAATAGTAATAATCATACCATAAGTATTATTGACTACCATTGGAGGACTAAGTACAACTTCTGCATTTCCAGTAATTATACCGTGGAGTTTGGTTAGGGCCGGTGGACTATTTAATAATAACATATACATGCTTTCTATTACGATTAAGTTAACATGAGTAAAAAAGTTGGGAGCTTCATCCCTAATCTTATTGATTTTCCACTGAATTTTTTCAACTTTCTCATCATAGTGGGCAGACATATTATATATTTTAGTTAATTTATGTAGGAGTGAAAGAGTTGTGAGGAAATGTAAAATGAATTCGTAACTTATATAGAGCTATTTTTTTTCATATATTTTTTTTTGGTATTTTAATAATTAAAACATCCGTCGGAAAATACAATTGAAATATATATTTTGGTGCAGTGTGTAGTTACTTCGTTTTTTAAAGTCGTATCAATTAAAGTATCTGACAGACATAATAAATAACGGAGTTGTCGATTTTTAACACACTTATTTTGTATTGTCTTATCAAAATAGTGTACGTCGGAATGGTGCAGTGTGTAGTCACTTCGTTTTTGAAAATCGTATCAATTAAAGCATCTGACATAATAAATACTAGAGTTGTCAATTTCTACCACATTGTTTTTGTATTGTCTTATCAGAATAGTGTATGTCGGAATGGTGCAGTGTGTAGTCACTTCGTTTTTGAAAATCGAATCAATTAAAGCATCTGACATAATAAATAATGGAGTTGTCAATTTTTACGACATTGATTTTGAATTGTCTTATCAGAACAGTGTATGTCGGAATGGTGCAGTGTGTAGTCACTTCGTTTTTGAAAATCGTATCAATTAAAGCATCTGACATAATAAATACTAGAGTTGTCAATTTCTACCACATTGTTTTTGTATTGTCTTATCAGAATAATGTATGTCGGAATGGTGCAGTGTTAGTCACTTCGTTTTTGAAAATTGTATCAATTAAAGCATCTGACATAAAAAATAATGGAGTTGTCAATTTTTACCACATTGATTTTGTATTGTCTTATCAGAATAGTGAATGTCGGAATGGTGCAGTGTGTAGTCACTTCATTTTTGAAAATTGTATCAATTAAAGCATCGTAGCAATTAAATTCGTTTTCAGAATAATTAAACAACAGTTTTCAGAATAATTAAACATAAGTTTACAAATACGTAGAAGGGAAATTAAGATAAATTAAACAAAACAGGTTACGAATACATTGAATAAAATTAAACTTAACCTAAGTGGCAAAACCTTTGCCAAAGATTCTCAATAAGATCATTTCTGAGAGATAAATGTCGAGATGAATCTTCCATACGATCTCGATGAGATCATAAAAATGTAACCTACATAATACTCTGGTTGTTCAACACTAGTAGATGCTTCCTCATTGTCTTCTTCCATATACTCATTTCCAATGTCGTATCTAGCATATGTATCACGTTCATCTTCCACAATCATGTTATGTAATATTATACATTGTGGACATGACATAGGTCCACCCCGACGCGGCCACACGCGGGTTTGGGGAGGCGAATGAATCTCCATATGAGAATGGATCGAATTGAAATTTAAATCGAAGTGGAGTCGCCACCGAACTTTGTGGGAGTTCGGGCTCGTTCAAACCCACTCTATATCTTAGTGGTCCATGCACAAAGTATGGCCCATTCGGATGTCAGAGTTTATTGGGCTCTTCCCTTTACATTTGATACCGATACCGACTTTATCGGATACCGTGTATTGAATGACTCTCGTGGGCCAATGGATTCGGATATCCGGAAACCATGGTTCTGAGTAAGGGGTGATGAGGGTACGTGTTGGGAAGTTCACAAAGAACACCCAACCCTGCCCGCACATTAGCGGCCTCTACTAAGATATCGTTTGATTTTGAAATACGCGCGTTAGTAAAACGATGAAATGATATGCAAACATTGTTTTCCCTAAGCATGCGAAAAATTGAATGGGTTGCTACGTCGATTTAATGCATCTAATACTAACGTCAAAGTTATATTTAACATGCGAGGTTAGTATCAACAAGGATGGAAACAAACATGTTAGTAACGGTATAACGATAATAACGGTTTGCGAATAATATAGAATAATATGGAATGACGTAAATAAGATGATGCATGGCTTTGAAAGGTACTATTTCACGTGATAGATTTGACACGTGTTGACCTAAGTCATAAAAAAAGTATTAACGAGACTAAAACCATAGTTGTGGGACTCACGGTTTAACGTGGGGCCACTCGACCGAGTCATTGAGGGACTCGACCGAGTGGGCTTCTGAAAAGCTTCTGTCCCGGATTTCGTGACGTTACTCGATCGAGTTATGAGAGAACTCGACCAAGTGCACGGCCACTCGATTGAATCATTGCAGGACTCGACCGAGTGGTTGTCAAAAAAACCTCCTGTCTCGCTTTTTGGGGTGCCACTCGACCGAGTGGACTAGGCACTCGATTGAGTGCCCCCTGTACGAACTAGGGTTCGCTTTGCAATTTTTTATCGATTTCGAAATTGCTTTTTGATTTTGATAATTCGATGAGTTTGTTGAATCGGGCGTAAATATTGTAAGATTTATGCTCGATTCGGACTTTGATACTCGTCATATCCGATATTCGATTAGTGAATCGATATCGAATATTAGAGTGAAACTTAAAAAAAGATGCTATAAGTCGTTTAAATTAACTAAGAGGATATAAATTTTCTCCGCGTTTACAGTGTCGTAATTAATTCTAGCGAATTAGATGACAACTATTTTAGCATCAACGAAAATCGTGTTAGTTAAATTATTTGACTAAATCGTTTAGATTCGACATCCAATTATTGAATTGGTATCGAATCTAATAGATTGACACTTTACTTGAATGGAAAGACTTGACTTGATTCCCTCGGCATCCCGACATCGTAATAAATCCTTGCGGATTGTGTGATGTCGGATCCGCGTCAATGGATTTCGACCTTAACTAAAAAAAGATGTTTGATTCGAAAATAGTTTTGAAATCGATGAAATATGCGATTGACGACAACGCGAACAAAATAAAAAGCTATTATTTACGTTGACTTGCTTCAATAATCAAGCGCTAGGGGTGTCGGGATAAGCAACCGGCAACATCGGATGAAACACCCTTGTATATTCGGATTTTCTTATCCCGTCATCATTCGCACTCGACACAAATTCACAAGTATTTTAATGTTTTATACTAATAATACTATCGATATTAGAGACGTGGTAACAAAATATTAAAAAAAACGAAAAAAAAGAGACGACGACGCGACGGACGGACAAGGAGAAGAAGGAAAAAGAGAAGAACGAGAATTTGCACCCTCAACCTACATGTTTCTTAGTCTCGGATAGATCTCGTTAGTTGTGGCTTTAGCACGAGAGAATCGAGGTTAATGTAAGTTAAGTTATGGTGGTTTAGGGTTTGCTTAGATGCTAGGGTTGATTAGGGTTGTGAAAGATGTGTCAAAAGTGTCTTAATTGCATGCAATAGGGGTGTATATATAGGCAAAGCTAACATACCCCATCTAGGGTTACTCGACCGAGTAACCTACTGACTCGGTCGAGTGGCCAAAAGCAACGCAGTCGGGCCTGTTTGAAGGCCCACTCGATCGAGTGGGTCAGCTGGAGCGCATGGGTCTAGTTTTTTTGAATCTCGGGTTAGGCATTTTGTGGATCTTGTATTTGGGTTGGACTTTTGATGGCCGCATGGCTATTTCTTGTGTTCTCGGAAGCGGCTTTGACCGAGGTTTGACCCGGTCGCTAAAAGTCGGTTTTATTTCTGGTGTCGGTTTTGACCTAAATTAGTCTTATTTGATTGGAAACGATCCACTGGGCCTGAGTTTGAGGCCGGTTTTATGAGATCTGTACTCCGTAAAGGCCTAAGCCAGCGACTAAAGGTTTCGAGCCCATATCCGAGCGCGTAGAAACATGTTTGCGTCCGATCATCATCGGGTGTTTTTTGGAAACCGCTATAGACACCTAGCGGCCAAATGTGAGTGTCTACATACATGTTGTCATAACTTTTCTCAAAGTTATTGTATCCCACGATAGGGCTGCTCTACGAATTACCGCAAACCTACCTTATAGGACACCGAACGCACGCTCCACATTCTTTCTTACACTCTCTTGTCTTTTTGAAAAGCACCTATCTTTAGGTGTTTGTGGATGTCTTATAGACGAGATAAAAGTAGACCACCTTGGGTATATCCCATCTGTTAAGTAATAAGAGTATTATGGTGATTACCGTTTACCCAATAACTAACACGTGGAGCTCGCCTGTTCAAGAGATCATCAAAGACGGGGGAACAATGAAGCACGTTTAGATCGTTAGTTGATCCGGGCGTGCCAAAATAAGAATGTCATATCCACAAATCTTGAGAAGCTATAGCCTCAAGAATTATCGACGGTTTTGTTGACCGTCCTTGATATTGGCCTTGCCAAGCCACTGGACAATTTTTCCAAGTCCAGTGCATACAATCAATACTCCCCAACATACCTGGAAATCCTCGTGTTTCATTGATTTGAAGTAGCCTTTGAACATCTGAAGCTATTGGAGTTCTGAGATAATCTTCAGCAAATTGAGCAATGATAACTTCGACGAACACTAAAAGACATTTCCGTGTTGTTGATTCACCAAGTCTTAAGTATTCGTCGACCCTATCAGCGGCCTCTCCGTATGCTAACATACGAGAATAGCGGCAGTACATTTTTGCAAAGCTGATAAATCTGGTCTTCCGGTAGCATCACGTGTTTGTCGAAAATATTCGTGAGTGGACTCAGCAGCATGTACCAAACGTAGAAACAGATGTCTTCGCATCCGAAATCTACATCGAAACATCCTATCATCATACACAGGTTCATCAGCGAAGTAGTCGTTGTAGAGTCTACGATGACCATCTTCTCGGTTTCTTTCAATGAATTTCCTTCGTTTCCGAAGGGGTGGTTGGTTTTGATGGTGAGTTTTTTGTGCTTGTATTTGTAATAGTCGAGTACTCAGTAAATTTCTTAATTGAATCCTTTGAGCTCGACGTCTATTGTAGCCTTCTGAGGATGAGGAAGAATGTGTTGAAGATGGTGGGGAAGATGGTGGGGATGGAGAATTAGACATGATGTGTGAATGATTGAAAATGGTGTGGATTATTTTGAAGTAGAATCATCCATATATAAAGCCATTTTTTATAAGGATATGGATAAGAAGATGAAATCTATATGGATATTCTTTGATAAGGATAAGGATGTCCACACACTCCAGATACTCTAACGACTTTAATACAGATAAGGAAAATTAGGTAACGACTCTATTTTTCAAATACAAATCATCGAACGACTCAAATTCAAATACTTCAACGACTTCATTCAATTGAAAGCACAACTTAAAAACTAATATAAATTAAACACACAACTTGAATACAAGTAAGTAAAAACTTGAGTACATAATGACTACTACAAATTTGAAAAAATAAAAAAGTAACATTCAAAGACTGCCAAACTTATTAAACAAATTAATCTTCAAAGTTTCTAGCTGTGGTGGTAGCAATGGAGTTTGCATCAATTGTTGAAGCATTTGCCAGTCTTGGTCCTTTCTCTTTCTTTCTTCTCTTTTGTTATGCAATGCCAATTGTTGCAAAGCAACCTTCGCATTTGTCTTCTTAAATTGCAATTATTTCTCCCTCTCCAAAACTAGATCAACTGCAGTTGTTTCATTCATCGCTGCAAATTGCAAGTTTATTTCATCTAACTCAACATTATTGACTTTTTTCTTACCTTTGTTTCTCTTTGCTTGTTGTTGACCCTCGGGACGTTGAGTGCTTGCACTCTCAATATCATTAGAGGTATAATTTGATCGCTCATTGTCATCAAGTCGTGCTCTTTTACCACTACTGGTGTTGTCTTCATTTAGAGCGGCATCGGTAGATGTCCCTTCAACGTAACCCGTTTTGAAAGCGTTAGCAGCGAAGGGAGCTAAAAACATTTCCATCTCGGATGATTTTTTAACATCTCCCAAGCATGATCCAAGTTGAATCTGGTTTTATATAAAGCCCTGTTCTCTGCTAAGACACTTTCTTCATTCCACCCACTGGCCCTTCTTCTACCAGCCATCTCGTAGCACGAACCCCATTTCATGATTATGGTAGATATTCTTCTAAATCGATTATCGAGCATACTGATAGAGCGATGTCGTAGTGCAGGGTTGGAAGCTCTTGCTAATTCATATTTTCAAAAACACGCTTCCAGAAAACATTCTTGTTCTAGTTAGTACCAACAATACCATCTTCAGAAATACTAATAAAAGAGGAAATTAGTGCCTCATCCTCCTTTACGGAGAAATTAGACCTGTTCGAGTTCCATGATGTTGGGGTCGATAAATTTTCAACTACATTTTCATCAACATCATCATCAACGTGATGTTGACCATGATAATTTGCAAGAGTTTGGGTAGAGAATATAGGAAAATGGTTAGTATTATCATATGTTGATTGACTTGAATTTTGTGTAGGTGCGATCGTATTATTTGGAAATTGTTGTGCGTCCTGATAATCATCGAAATATTCTGAATTGATATCAAAATTGTAATGATAATTTGATGAATTGTTATTATTATTATTGTTGTTGTTGTTGTTGTTGTTGTTGTTGTTGTTGTTATTATTATTATAACTCATAATTATAAAAGATATTTAAGTTTATATAAATGTGAGAATGAGTAGGAAAGAGTTGTGTGAAATAAAGTACTCCCTCCTAGTTTTTTATTTCTTCCCCCTTTTTTTGGGCACAAAAATTAAGAAAGTATTAAAGAATTGATTAAAGTAAGAAAATGTGGGGTATAAAGTAGAAATATGGTGGGGTTTGTGAGTAAAGGAAAGAATAAAAAATTGATTAAAGTACAACCCAAAAATGGAAAGAGGGAAGATAATCCAACTACTGCCAAAAAGAAAAGAGGAAAGATAAAAAAAACTTAGGAGGGAGTAAATATTAGAGTATATTTATATAGGTGGCAATCGGGTCGCTCGGGTCGGGTTGGGGCCAGATTGGGTCACATTATGTTATGATCGTAGGGTTTTAGATGAGTTCCCGTCTTAAAGATTAAAACAGATCAACTACTACTCCGTACTACATATAATGTACTCCTTTTGTTCCAATCAATTTCATGCATTTGGATTTTTGACAGTATTCATAAGTGAGAAAAATTTTCGATATAACTTATAATATATAAGATGAAATATAGTTATGTGAGATCTTGTTTGAAATGTTTAATCGAATATATTATGAATATCAATTTTTTTTTATAATTTTTAGAAATACTTAACTAAAGATATGGACAGAAGAAAACGTGCATTGATGTACGTGATAAAGCAAATGTATGGAATTTATTGGAACGGAGGGAGTAATAATGTTAACGTAATAACGGCTAAAAGTTGTACATTTTTTAAGACGAATTTGTCATTCATTTTGTATGCCTTTGAACCAGCTTATAATTTAAGACGAATAATGTCGTCAAAAAAAATACAGCCTAAAGTTAAATAAAATACGGCTCGGATAAATGATAAATTTTAATTACAAAAAATTTAAAAGTAAATCATAAACTCGAAAATATAGTCGTCAAGAAAGAGCAAATATAGACGTTGGAACCAAAAGAAAGTAAAAAAAAAAGTATTACATTGGTCGTCATTTCCTCCGCAAAAAGTGAACCCATTTGCTTCAACATCATACCCTCTCTCCACTTTTCATGTTTTCAAATAGATGAAAACTTGAAAACATTTCATCTTCATCTTCCTTTATTTCAACCACTGCCAACCCCAATTTCATCTTCATCTTCTCATTCACTCACTTTTCATGTTTTCATCTTCCAATATTTCACCCAATGTGGGTGATCTTAGTGTATAGAAATAGGTGTAGGTTGGTAGTGTTGAAACGTGGGAGTATATAAGGAGATCGAGTTTCGATCTTTTTCTCGTACAAACGTCTTTCTTTCTTAAAAAGTTGAAATATAAGATTACGAAATTAAATTAATGGAAACCGTAAAATTTATTTGTAAAAACGAATTTGTAAGACGGTAAGTAAAACAGACGATAAATTGTTTTATGGGACAATAGTTATAAGAAATCATTATTTTAAGAACTCGATAAATCATTTTTAAATTTTTACGAGACGAGAAAATGTTAAAACGACAGGTCAATATTAAAAATATTTTCGAGTTTTAAACTTTATTTAACGAAAGATAAAATTTTTAATAATACGATAAATAAATTCTCATGTTTTTAATACGGAATAATTTTTATATTAACGAAAATAAAATATTTTATTTATGAAAATAATTTTTTAGCCGTTCAACTTGGTTTAAATAAATGTTCAAAATTTTAACGTTATTTGAAAAATACGGGGTATTACAGTTATCTTGGAAGGAGAACGAACAAACAGCGTCTACATAGCCCAAATCAAAACTCTACCCAACAATGCTGTTACCTGTATGAGTGTCACCATCACTAATCCACCGCTTTGGCATAAAAGATTTGGTCACATCAGCCCTTTTAGTCTCAATAAGTTAAGATCTCTTGATCTAGTCGAAGGGCTACCCTCCATAACGTTTGATACTAGCAAAGTCTGTGGAACCTGCGTACGTTGCAAACATGTAAGATCTTCATTCAAGCCTAAAAAGTTCGTAAGTACTACTAAGCCTCTAGAACTAATCTGTATGGATCTTTGCGGACCTATGAAAGTAAGGAGTAGAGGTGGTAGTCGGTTTGTATTTGTTCTTGTGTATGATTTTTCTAGATTTGTTTGGCCCGTCTTCCATAGTTCGAAAGATCAAACTTTTGATGAATTCGAATATCTAATGAAGCTAGTCCAAAACAACTATAGTCATAATCTTATATCTATCAGAACAGATCATGGAACCGAATTCGACAATCAATCCTTCATAAGTTTCTGTAGAGAACATGGGGTCGGACATAATTTCTCGGCTCCACGGACTCCACAACAAAATGGAGTAGTCGAACGAATGAATCGAATGCTTCAAGAAATGGCTTGCACCATGTTACTAAGCAACGGGTTGCCCAGAAACTTCTGGGCCAAAGCAGTGAATACAACATGCTATATTCACAATCGGGCAATGATTAGACCAGTTTTAAAGAAAATGCCTTATGAACTTTTGGGAGGAAGGAAACCAAGAATATCACATCTCAGATGTTTCGGAAGCAAATGCTTCGTTCATAACAATGGGAAGAATAATCTAGGTAAATTCGACCCCCGGAGTGACGAGGCCGTATTCTTGAGTTATTCTGATCAAAACAAAGCTTACAAAGTATAAAGCAAAAGAACTCTATGTGTCGAAGAAAGCATTCATGTAGTAGTCGATGAAACCGACTCTATGGATCATCAAAACCAGGACGAAATGAAGAAGAAGATGATGACGATCCAGATTTTTGGCTCACTAGAAAAGATCCACCAGAACTTGATGAAGAAATTAAAGAAATAGAAGGATCAAATCCCGAAATGGGTGAGGAACGTATAAATGTTGACCCAAATGTATCAACATTAACCCCAAAAATCAACAATTTACCCACAAAGGATAATATAACCACTGGTACGAACTCAGGGGGAACTCCACGAAATTCTACTGAGGTTGATAGAACCACTAACACTGACTCAGGGGAAACTACAAGTAAGGATAATGCAACCGCAAACAATAACTCAGAAAAACATCCCGGGATAAGTAATAATGTTCCTACTAACCTTAAGAAATGGAAACATCAGAAATCACACCCTACAAATGCTATTCTAAGCGATTATCATAAAGGAATCCAAACCAGAAGGTCTCTAAGAAACCATTGTGTTCTAAATTCTTTTCTCTCAACTATAGAACCCAAAAACGTCAAAGAAGCGCTCACTAATTCATACTGGATCGTGACAATGCAAGAGGAGTTGGGCCAGTTTGATCGTAAAAAAGTTTGGCACTTAGTTCCGAGACCATTAAACAGAAAAGTAATAGGAACTCGTTGGGTATTCAGAAACAAACTTGATGACTCCGGATCTATTGTTAGAAACAAGGCAAGGCTAGTGGTACAAGGTTATAAATAATAGGAAGGAATAGTCTTTAATGAAACCTTTGCTTCGGTGGCAAGATTAGAAGCCATTCGGTTGCTTATAGCATATGCCGCACACAGAGGATTCAAGCTGTTTCAAATGGACGTAAAAACATCCTTTTTGAATGGGTTCTTAAAAGAGGAAATATTTGTAGAACAATCCTCGGGGTTTGAAAATGTGGACCTGCCAAATCATGTCTTCAAGCTAGATAAAGCCCTATACGGACTCAAACAAGCACCAAGAGCTTGGTATGATAGACTATCTCAGTTCCTACTTTTGAACAAATTTAAGAGAGGGTCAGTGGATAAAACACTTTTCATCAAAACCGTCAAAATGGACACGCTGATTGTTCAAATATACGTGGACGACATCATTTTCGGCTCAACTGATGAAAAGCTATGTGACTACTTCTCAAACTTAATGCAATCGGAGTTCGAAATGAGCATGATGGGTTAACTAGGTTTCTTCTTGGGACTACAAATTAAGCAGTCAAAAAGAGGAATAACAGTACATCAACAAAAATATGTGGGTGAACTTCTAAAGAAGTTTGGCATGGACAAGGCAAAGTCGACTTCTACACCTATGACTATTACTACAAAGCTAGATAGAGATGAAGAAGGTAAGTCTGTAGACAACACTACTTATCGAGGTATGATCGGCTCCCTACTATATAAAACTGCAAGTCGTCCCGACATTATGCATAGTGTGTGCGTATATGCCCTTTTCTAATCCGATCCGAAAGAATCACACTTAATAGCTGTCAAATGCATTTTACGATACCTAATTGGTACCCAAAATCTTCATTTGATTTATCCTATGCACGACAACTTTGATCTCAAAGGACACTTAGACGCAGATCATGGAGGATGCTATATTGACAGAAAAAGTACTTCGGGAAGTGTAACCTTTCTAGGATCAAGAATCATATCATGAGGCTCCAAAAAGCAAACAACAGTGGCACTTTCATCCACAGAAAGCGAATACATTGCTGCATCTCTGGTATGTACTCAACTACTTTGGTTACGTCAGCAACTAAGGTATTATGATGTAAATATTAATTATATACCTATTTTTTGCGATAATATTAGTACTATTGTCATTTCAAAAAATCCCGCTCATCATTCTCGTACCAAACACATTGATATCCGCCATCATTTTTTAAGAAACCATGTTGAAAAGGGTAACATTCAACTTGAGTTTTGTCCCTCGGACCTACAAAAAGGTGACATCCTTACTAAGCCTTTGCCCAGGGAACAATTCGAGGAACTACAATTAGAGCTCGGCTTGATAAATGGAAATTGAGAAGTCTTTCATTGTTTTAATTGCCTTAAATGATTGACGAGATTGGGATGATGTTAGTCTGTGTCCGTATCATGTTGATCCATGTACAGTTGCGTATTTATTTTAGTAAGTTTGCTTAAGATTTTGTTTGGATTTTCCTAATTGTGATAACCTCCACTTTGTGACATTATCATATATACCATATGACATATAATTTTACTTCCATATATTCAAGTGAAATCTTGAATATTCCGGGTAACTCCAAAATGGAATTATTCCATACGTAAAATTATACTTCATATATTATCTATGGTTTTTTTTTAGGGGATATATTATCTATGGTTTATTCATCTTCATATAATCTTCTCCCAATAATATTTATCTTTACTTCCTACCAAAATCTTTCTTCACGTGTATAGCTCACAATAATAAATCTTCCATAAAATCTTTTCTCTCATAAATGTCTCATAAATCTTCCATAAAATCTTCATATCTTCTTTCCATGATATTAATTATTACTCCACCCTTTATTAACCCTTACCCTTGTCGTCTCTCTCTCTCTTCACTTTCACCTACTTTCTTTACTTCAACTTCTCCCCTCTCTCTCTCTCTCATCTTTTTTTTACCGTGGCTCCAAAGAAAGCCACCTCTTTCACCCCACACAAAAAGAACCTCTGCTTCGCCTCCCGGGATTTGACTCTCGATACAGGGTCTGTCGAATCATAGGATGCAATCGAAGTGCTTGATGATGTGGCTATGGTCAGTAAAAGAAAAAGGTCAGTAAAGGGAAAAGAACGTGAAGGTGAAGATCAGGGGGTGTTGCATAAGAATGAATTCATCTTGGCTGAACTTGAAAGTGTTTGTATGACAAAACTTGAGCATGATCAGGTAAAAAGAGTTTTTCACTACTCCTTTGTTTCTGATCGTCAATATCTTGCTGCATGGTTTGATGAGAACCCATATGTGTCACCACTACGTGACATAATTGCTCTCCAAAAGTGGAGCAACCTACTTGAAATGGGACATCATGTATACTCTGTTCGGATTGCTCAATTTTGGGCCACTCTGAAAATTGAAAATCGAGTGTTATGTGCCAACTTTGGGGACAAATACATTAAAATCACCATGGAAGATTTTGGTCAGATTTTGGGGGTTCCGTGTAAGGGGGAAGAAATCCAGGCTTGGGTTGGTTGGAAGAACTATGATTATGAAAAAATTGTACTCATTAAGAAATCTCTTGATCATAAGGCTACTGAAAATTCTGTCATGTATGGAGTCTCTTTGACACTCATTGCCAAACTTGTCTTTAATGTATCCTACTCTTCCTTGCTACCCAGAAAAACCGAAAAAATAAACTTCATATTCAGGAAATCATATTACTTCATCACCTCCTAAAAGAGACCAAGGTTAACCTACCCTTCTTGGTGTTCAGTCACATTGAACATGTGTTGTCAGAACTCAAGGCTTCCCAAATTAATGGTTCCATCTGTCTCCCATATGGAATGTGGATTTCAAAGGTGCTTAAGATTAGGGGAGTGGTGAGCAAAACCTCGCCCTTTAAGACACTTTCTGATGTTATGATCACAGCCTATCCCAGGCAAATGTCAATTATTGATGATAATAGAAACTTAAGGGTTAAAGTTGAATGTTCCCCTCGGAATGATAAGGGCAAGGAAGTCATGAATGTGGTACCTGATAATATATTTCCTACTGAAATCTTGAGCAAATTGAATGAAATTTCTGCACTACTTACTGCCCAGACTACTCCTGGGACGGTTGATCCATCCATGGATGTTCTCAACCATCTTGAACACAAAGTGGATACTCTTACTTCACTACTTACAACTTCTCGTTCTGAGTTTGAGGCGGGACTGGTAAGGCTAGAGGGTCACTTGGACAATCTTTGGGACCGTGTTCAGAGTATGGGTCACGATGTTGCAGCATTCAAGAAGGCTGGAAACGATATAGGGTTTGGTAATAATGCTGCTGTCAATGAATTGAAGTTCTCCAACAAAAGTATCCTTGGACGACAATACACTGTTATGGATCGGCTTCATCAAATCTTCGAGGATACTTCACGCGCGCTGTGTACCTTCTGCGAGGACAACACCGTGGATGATGAGTCAATTCTCTCTACCAACATCTTGCCCTTCTAATAAGCTCCTAGTATAGCTTTAGGGTCATTTTGCATTTTCTGAACTTCAGCTCTTCTTATCTAATGTCCGGAATATGTTATCACTACTTTTGGATTATGCTTCATGATACGGGTCCAGTCGCGTTACCGATATTAAAATAATCCAAAATACAACTAACTGATAGATAGTGATAAATATGGTCGATTTCACAGGGAGGCAAATTGAATTTATAAGTCGGTCGATTAAAAGGTCAAATTCACAAAGTGCGATTTAGTTGAGTTGTTTTAGACTAACAGACTACAACATACAATAAACTATGATGCTAAAATTAAAATAAAACAGTAAACTAGTATGAGGATGAAAAAATAATAAAATTAATGGAAGAAAGACACCAGAGTTATAGGATCATTATAAACCAAGATAAGCATAAATACAATAATCAAACATACGACTAATACGAACTAAAGGGTATAGACACGGTCCTCTCGGATCACTAGTCGCCCTAGAAGTCACCTAACGGGCTCTCGCTACGTATTAGGGAATTCTATCGATTACAACGAGTCTTATCCTTTCCCGGGCTTTCGCTACGTAGGTCGGGATTACGAGATACAAAACAATCAATTAAGGCCTATAATTAATTATTCGTCATTGAGATGTTGCAAGAGCGATAAAGTTCATAAAAGCCGATTTATTGATCTACTGCATGAATACAAATACTGATTTATAAGTCACCTATAACTCTAGTGAAAAAGAATTTAGCTACTCATATTTACAGTGACAATTATTATACTAATAATGATAATAAAAATGGAATATTTCATGATAACAGGATGAATATGAAAGATAAAGAATGATGGAATAACTACAGAAGTAACTGAATTACAAAACTACTGAAGAAGGAAGAAACAGGAATTAATAAAATTAAAAAGATAGAATAACGTAAAATCTAATACTACTGGAAGAGGGAGATAGGGAAGAAGAGAAATTTACCCAAATTAAGAGACTGCAGAAATAAAGAAGAAGAATAAGAAGAAACCCGAAAATAATAATACTGAATAATTCCCAAAGTGCTTGAATTAATTACTGAAGGTTGATTAAAGAAAACTTCGAAATAAAAACCAATTGTGTTTTGATTACAGAGAGAACAGGGAAGAAGATGAAGCAGAAGATATATTAATGAAAAAGATGATCCAGATCATAAAATTAAAGCTGTATTTAAACTGCTTAAGCCCTCAATAACTGTCCTTCCTTTTCTGCTATCTTCAATCCCATTAACTAGGTAGTGGGAAGAACTGAAGAGCGTAATAGGGGGAGTAGTGGGTAACGTCAACTGAATTAGTCTTGGAGTGGTATCCCATCCTGCAGACTTGGATTCTAGGCTGATAGACTTGAGATCCAAGTCTGCAGACTGAGTTCAATCTAGGCTTCCAACGGACTTCTCCTCAGTCTACGGACTGTCTGCTGCACTTTCTCAGTCTATAGACTTGTTTCCCAGTCTATAGACTTGTGCTTTAGTCTAAAGCTTTCTTACTTCCTTCTTCTCAGTCTATAGATTCAAAGTCTAGTCTATAGACTTGCTTCCTTCTTCTTGGTCTACAACGAATCGGTTTTAGAGCTTTAAGATTTTTGATGCAATTTTTAGCTCTTTTAACTACTCGATCTCGATTATCTGCAAAACAACAAAAGAATACCCGAGTAGCACATATGGGAGAAAATAGCGTAATTTGACTCCTAAAATAATAAAACGACACGGAAATGCGTGCCAAAATAGGTGAAAAATCGAATAGGAACGGCACGCATCACTTCACTTATATCTATGGTCAACTTGCTTTGATTATGCCTATTTGTCATGTTTTCTATTGTGGAATTCGCCCAACTGATCGTCCCTTTTCGATGATGTCAAGAAGGGGAAGTAATTCATCAATGACTAATTACGTTACTAAATAATCAAATCAAGTCTAGCCAAGGATTTCTCACTTGCCTCTTCGGGTTTGGGTTGGTAATAAATTGTCTCGCCACTTAGAAACTTTTAAGAGAGACTTGACATAATAAAAAAAGGGGGAAATTGTTGAACCATTATAATATTCATACTCTATTCCGTCTTATAGTTTTGCTTATGTCAAGGTTATATATTCTAAGTGACGAGATTATTTCTTGGAAGATTATGACTTGTCAGTACAGGTACAAAAGAAGTGAAGATTAAGGAAGCGACTCGGTCAGACTCAAGGGAAAGATCTGCGGCTTAGGATCTCTAATGTAAAGAGAATAAAGCAATTATATGACAAGGATAATATAACCTTGATTGAGGTTATATTAACCTTATTCGTAAATAACTAAACACGTGCCAGTACTTGAAATTAAAATATTTTCATAAAAATATAGCCAGACTTTTATTTTCCTTTTAAGATATTCTGGGCAGGAGATAATGTTAAAAAGGGAACTATGTATCAAGAAAATAAAAGTCTCCAAAGATAAATGATTCTCAAATAATATCGTATCTCTTAAAGATATTGGAAAATCATTAACAAAGAAAATTTGAATATATTATCTTGATTGATACTCTCTTTATCTCATTTGATACTCCACCTACCATATCCTCACCAAATCAGGAAGCATATCAATTAGAGTGATTCCATTTCCTTTGTTAAAAGGATATTTCACTTATAAATAGTCCACCCTTCTTCATTAGCTTCTCACGACTTACACACATACATCTTCCCATTTTGCAAAATTAACTACATTTCATTTTAAAGAGTTTTTGCAAAAGTTTCGATTTAAGTCTTGGCTAAGTAAAATCGTGTTTAATTGTTTATGCATTGAAGTCATATAATTTCATTATTTTCTCTAGGCAATTGAAGTGTATTCTTATCTACAGAAATTTTGTAAGCTAGAGTCGAGTAAAGTATACGAGTCGAGTTAAAATTGGGCCGAACCACGTTAAAATTGCTCGTGTTATTTACTTTACGCAATTTAATTGGTTTTGCTATTTCTTCTACTTATACTCTTTAGTATTTTCTTCCCCCACCTCCCCCCCCCCCACACACACAATGATCTTCTCACTTTAATATGACACATGGATTAAGAAATGGATAATGAAAGGTGGGTAAATTGTTTGGTGGGGTTCAAGATGTCAAATCATAAAAAATACTCCCTCTGTCCCAATGAAATCTTTATGTTTGCTTTTTCACACTTGTCGAGGTACATTTCATTTCGTTCATATCTTTATTTGTGTATTATTAAAAATTCTAAAAATTTGATATTCTTAATGTACTTATTAAGACCATTCGAAAAAGATCTCACATGACTATGTTTTACGTTATATATTAGAAATTACATTCGAGATAATTCCACCCCATGAATAGTGCCAAAAGCAAACGTAAAGAATTCACTGGGACGTAGGGAGTAACAAATAGGAAGAGAGTATAATTGATGAATAAGGAAAGTTTTGAAATGTGAAAATCTTAGTGGAGTTTACATTTAAGGAAAGTGGGAAGATCGTAGTGGAGAGGAGGGAGTAATAAGTATAGTAGCAAACAAATTGTTACTTCACTTTATTAGCCGTATTCAATACGTAATATTACACTACATCTTTCATAATAAGGTTCAGGTGTAATACATCATTAAAATTTTAAAAAGGACTTAAATACTTTATTCACCCCCCCCCCCCCTCCAGAGTATTTGATAGGATCGCTAGACTCTACAGACGCCATGACAAAGGAAGTACAAGCCTTGGAATCAAATGAAACATGGGAACTTGTAGATTTGCCCGTAGGACACTGATCGCCTCCCAATCGGATCGGTCGTTAACGAAGGACGGGGGATCAAACGATATTTGTAAGACTCGGAATAACACAAAAACTACTAGAGTAATCATGGTAAGTCGAGGTCGATCCACAGGGAACGGTGTGTGTTTGTGAAGCTTAAAGTGTCGTGTTTGATGTCTTAGAAGGGGGTTTTCTGGGGGTCGAGTCTTAAACTGTGGGAATATCTAGAGAAATAGCTAAGGGTGGTCAATCTAGGGAAAAGGCGTTAGGGAGAAGTCGGGATTCGGTACTTGGAGTCTAAGAAGGTCGGAATCGAGTTTTTGTCGCAATGTCGATAAACTCGCCTAAAATCCCGCTTTCGCGGCGAATGAGGGTAAGTCCCTAGTCATGGTAATTTCTACCCCGAGTTTCCCCATATTGATAGAAATTAGTCAAGGTCGGTCTAGTTGGCCGGACTAAAACAACAATGACATAACACCATAAATAAGATAAACCAACATGCAAGCAACCCACCAACATCCCTATATTCAAATAATCCAAGCCCTCATCCCTAAACTCCCCAACAAGAAATCTACTCACACATCATTATGGAAATCATCACAACATGCATATTAATTAGATCTAAACAAGATGATGATGACAAAACAACACAAAAATTAAACTAGAGATTAGGGAGTGGAAGAGAATTATACCAACTATGTAGATCTATAAGAAATAAGAAGATATCATAGATAAAGATTGAATCTTTGATGAATAAAATGGAGAACTTGTCACTAATCCTCCAATAAACCCAACAAATCTTCAATAAAACTTGAATAATCTTCTTACAACCTTGAAATCTAAATAATTGTTGATGGAAACTTGTAGATCTACTACTAATTACTATGTAAACTACTAGAATTTTTTGGGGATTTTTCTAGATTACTACTACTAATGGATGGTGTAATAGGATGGTGGAAGGGTGTAATGTCTTCCCTCCTTAGCACAATGGAGAGGTGAGTTAGGCAATGAATTAGGGTAACATATATATAGTAATCTCTTAATGGATCCTTAACCTAAAGCCCAAATCCAACTTTTTTTTTTGGTAAAATGTGAGTATATATTGCCAAAAAAAAGTTCGTTGAGTGCATTTACATCAAGGGACTTATACGTCCAGACTAAAAACAAAACATTATATGACTAACTCAGATCATGAAAAATCAAGTTGTTCCAATGAATCAGACTTGTCGCGATTTTCCCTTCGGCTCTTGCTGTTAATTCCTTCTTCATCCTCCTAGCCACTTCCTTCGGTCTCAAAATTTTCATCTCATGCCATGCTTCATTTCATTGTCTCCACACATGATAATAGTATGCATTTCGGACCATTGCATCTGTTTTCCATCTGATATTGTCATGATTAGCAGTAGCTAGCATTTGTAGCGTATTGGTCATACCATACCAGGCCACAATCTCATTCTCGATTTTCCTGCTATACTCGCAATCCTCAAAAATATGCACGATCGTTTCCTCATCTTTACCGCAAAGGCAACAAATATTGTCAACTAAGACTCCAATTTTTGATAGCTTACTTTTAGTATTCATGCCATTGTTCAAAGCCATCCAAGTGATTAGAGAATGTTTTGGAATATTCCAATTATTCCAAATCACTTTAGCCCAGTTTTTTTCGGGCTGTTTGCTTCGTAGCAGGTTGTAACCCTCTTTGACGGTATAATTCTCCGTATCCCACATCATCTGTTGGTTTGCTTCTTTCATACTGTCCTTCACTTTGTATATATGTTTCCACGACCAGTTAACTCCTTGTTTTGGCTTATAGCTGCTCCAATCATGTCCTTTTATATAAATTTGGTGTACCCATCGAACCCAAAGCTTGTCGGGATGAGAATGCACCCAGCTAGCAAGCTTAGCAATGGCAGCCTGATTCCAGGCTTTGAGGCTTTTGATACCCAGCCCGCCTTCTGTTTTTGGAGTTGTGATTGTATCCCAAGCAATAAGAGGGACCCGAGTATAATCAGCCGAACCTGCCCAAATCCAACTTTATGCTCCATTAGTGAGACAATCTCCCTTTGCATCTCCATGGGGTGAAACTTCGCCCTGCGGACTTGACGTTAATTCCCATCGGGTGAAATTTTCGCCCGGTGAGATTTTCTTCCATTTTTGACGTTTTTGGCACTTCTTCCCATCGGGCGAAATTTCACCCGGTGGGCGAAATTTCGCCCGGTCAGTTTCGCCCGGTGGGTAAGCTCGAAAAATCTTCGGGAGGCACTTTTCACCGTCGGGTGAAATTTCGCCCGGTGGTGTCTCACCGGGTGAAATTTCGCCCGGTCATTTTTCCTGGCCTCGAATCTTGTCTCATTCTTCGTTTGTTCGGTCGGATGGCTTTAAACTTTAAGTTGTGTGCTTTGCTCTTTGGACGATTTTCCCTTTCTCTTGTGCTCGTGGAAGCTCAATCGTGATTTTTGTAGCAAAACCTATCAAAATTGATAGAAAAACTACCAAAAACACGTAAAACGCACAAGAGGGACGCTAATGCGAGAAGTACGCAAAATATGGCGATAATCGCACTCAAGACTCGCAAAACGAGGGAAAAACGGGTCTAAATGGAGGGAAAAACGGTCTAAATTTAGCACACAACAATTCCCTCACACTAAACTGTTGCTCGTCCTCGAGCAAAGACCCAAAAAGAAATTACAAACTACTACTACTAGCTAGACTATGCTAAGCCGATACGGAGCAATTAACGGGCCCGCTCCGTCCCTTCAACTCATATCGAAATACTTATGAGGTAAAGTACTCCCATGCAAGGCAAGTTGGGGCTTGCTCAAAATGGTGGATGCGACTAAACACACAAAAACACATAGCACGAAAGAATAGACGCATCCAAAGCAAAAATAAAACACCGAATCCCTCATCGAGACGGCGGGGAAAGACACCGATTACTTACCTAAAACAACAATAGACTTCCAAGGTAAATCACCCACGTAAACAAGGACCAAAGCCTAATACTATGACAATTAAGCAATATAGATGTTGATAACTTAGCTAGGTCCTCCTAATCTTCTAAAGGGGTACTGCGGGGCGTATAATGGAGTGGAAAAAGTGAACCATGGATTCGTTCGACACTGTAGGTAGGTGCAGTCCCGCTCTCTTTGGCTAAGCCAAGAGAGTCGTTCCAAAACTCGAATTTCCTAAATTAGACCAAATAAAAGGTGGAGTGTTTACAATTATTGGGATGGATCGACTCATCACCGCTATCTTCCGACCTCGGGACTCGGTCCTCTAGTTGGCACTTCACGGCGATGAATCGATCAAAGAGCTTTTTTTTTTTCGAAGGAGATATTTTTGATAATTTGATTTTCATTTGAAGCTTCTTTTCTTCTCCTTTATTTTTCATATTTTTTTGCCCTTTTCTCTTTCTTTGGTTTGCCCTTTTTGGCTTTTTGATGTGGTTTGGAACCAAACTTGGAGGTTATTTTTCTGTAAACTTATTGTGATGATGTATAGGTGGAGAAAAAATAGGTAATCGAGAACGCACGCCATTCCGGATAACCCACAAAAGACGGAAAGGATTTGGACTAAAGGTGCAATGGTCATTCGAGCAAGGTCACCTAGAAAACGGGATGCGGGAACCAAGGCCTAACTCCTCCATGGGTGGTCAAGGTGGTCAAATGCAAACCCCGAAGTAAACCTCTAGTAGAAAAGGTGGACTCAAAGCTAAAGGATCAACAAATTCATTGTCTAAGAGTCATTGTCCAAAATCTACAATGGGTTATCTACAATGGAATGTAAACTCTTGTTATAAGTTTGTAATCGGGTTTTCGAAAAGTTTTAATCCTAGACACACTATACAAAAGCAAAATAAAATGAAACACACGAAAATGGAAAAGCAAATAAAAGAAAACACAAGTAAAGTCATGAACTCCATACTCCATCAACATTCAAGCACAATCAAGCACAACACCAAAATGCTCAACTTCGAGAGCCTCCAAATAGCAACAACCTAACTCCTCTACAAAAGTTAAAGAAGAAAGAAGGAAGGAAGTTACCAAGCGGGTGCTTTCATAATCTCTTCAATTCGCGCTATTAAAGTGGTGGTTACCTGTAAGAGTAGAGAACAAGACCATACACGGGACACGAAACATAACGAGAAACAAGAAAAGAAAAGAAAAAGAAAAGAAAATGTTTTTGATTTTTCGAGTTTTTCAAATTTTTACGGATTTTTGAAAGATTTTTGAAAAATAAAAGATAGTAGACTCCTCCCCCACACTAAAACTGTACATTGTCCTCAATGGACAAGTAGGGAAGAACGAAAAAGACGAAAAAGAAAAATAGGAAAAATCTTTTTGGATTTTTATAATTTTTAAATGTTTTTGGGTTTTATAATTTTGTAATTTTTTTGGATTTTTCAAAATTTTTGAGAAAAGAAAAAGAAAAATAAAATAATGAAAAACGATAAAATAGTGGCGGGCCTAGGTGCAATCACATCACCTAGACCCTAGCCAAGTGGCTAAGAAAATGAAAATGAAATAAAATGAAAGGGTGAAAAATTGGGCGTAGGTGTAGTCACGTCACCTAGTCCGGATTAAGAAAAATTGAGAAATGTTTGATTTAAAAATTTGGATTTTTCAAAAGGGGGTCAATGGCGTAATCACATCGCCAAGAGTCCGGGAGCATTACCAAGGCCGCGACGGCCACAAAAATCAATAAATGGGACGGTGGGACAGCTTGCAATTTTGTTCAAGATAAAACGATCACAATGATTAAAATGATGGGACAGGGAATAAGGAACAACATTAATTCAAATACAATTGTAAATGATTAAGATTCACCGACTCCACATATATTTACCCACAACACATACGAACCACATAATCTACCGACTCTTGTAGGGGGGTCTAGTCTGAATAGTCATTTGACGCAAAGGAGGCCGTGGGAGTTCCTTCACCGGCATACTCCCAAACTCCTACATCCCCCGAGTTGTTCATTCGGAATTCACAGGGACCTGGAGGTAGGTCCCAATTACGAGGGTTATAAATATTGATTCTGTTTTTGCTGGGGACAATTAAGGCTCGGTCATGGCTAAGAGAGACGAGGCGATGGTCAGGTACGTGAAAGATCCAAGTGGGGAAATAGGCCTCGTCAAGCCAGACACGGGGGTCATGTGGTTTAAGATGGTCGGTCGCATAACCCAAATTTCTTGCTATTACGGTCACAAGACCACCACAGTCGACAGAGGGGCGTTGGTCAATGATAATTTGATGAAACTGTAACGCCACGACAATAGGTAGGTCAAGGGGATAAAGGTTACCGAGTAAAGAGTCACATATCAATTGTAGGACACACACATTGAGGTTAATGATATTGTCGATAGATGGCAAAAGACAGTGTGAAAGGATTTCAGCGAAATAACGAATGGCTGGGTTACGGATTTCAGCGGTAAAATTAGAATTGGGTTCGAAATCACGTTGACTCGGCCCATAAGTCTCTCCTAGTCGCACTACTTTGCGAATCACATAGGGGTCTACTTAGTCCGGTACCCGATGAGGGTAATCCTAGGGCTAAGCTAAAGTCGGAAATATTTAAACAGTGATTTCTACCAAACAAATTAAATTTGAACTCTTTAGGTGTGGTCGGGTTATCGATTGTAAAGGTACCTAAAAACTCACAAGTCAAGTCTTTGTTTGTGAAAGGCACAAAATCAAGGAGTTTACTAATACCAATTTTAGACGATAACTCTCTAATATCGTTCTTAATTCCTAGAGTTTTCATTGTGAATGGACAAGGCCATCTCGTACTCTGAAAGTTCTTTTCAGAGAAGATACGAGCAAGGGATGAATTAGGGCACGGTAAAAGTTTAGGCCTAGAGGACTTACTAGAAGATGAACATTTAGAAGGATTAGAAGTCGAGGCCATACCTTGTTTACGCGCGGCTCGTTGAGGTCTTGTCTCCATGATAATAATTTGCAAGAAAAATCCCGAAACTTTTGCTTCTCCTTTCTTCAAAAACCCAAAATAAATATTCACCCAAGTATGGAATGGAGTTATGAACGGAGGTTGAATATGGTGTATGGAAGGTGGTGTAATGATTTTGTGATGGGTGAAAGGATGAAATGATGAGTGAGGTGAAAAAGGTGGTATAAATAAGGGTGTTTGAGGAGGGAAAGTGAAAGTTTAAAGTTGGTGGTAAAAATTTGGTGTAAAAATTATTGGAGGGAAAGTTATGATGAGGTAAATTGTTGGAGGGAGATGAAAATGTAGTGAGTGAGTAAAAGGTGTAGGTGATCCGGCCAAGTCATACCGCCGGGTGAAATTTCACCCGGTCGGGCATCATCGGGTTAAATTTCACCCGACGACTTTTCGTCGTGAAAATCGATTTGCCAACTTTTTTCCACCGGGTGAAATTTCACCCGGTCAAAATCTCACCGGGCGAAATTTCGCCCGGTGGTATATTCTTCGGTTCCGGCAATTCTGGCAACTTTTCCGTGGGGCGAAGTTTCGCCCGGTCGAGTCTCACCGGGCGAAGTTTCGCCCGGCGGTCTTCTTTGCTGCGTTTTTCCACCTTGCCATTTCATGGCTCTTCAATAATCACCTAGAGATTCAAATATATGACTCTACTCACATTACAAAATCAATATTTCCCACAAACATGCTTGAGGTCTTCGATTTAAGCTCCATAACTTCTCCAAATGCTTGGTCTTCATCCAAATTAAGCTTCATTGCAAAATCCAATTTCGATCAATCTTCTCAAGCTAACAAAACTAATAAACTCAAAGAAATATGATACATATATACAAGGTGGTTGTTGAGGATACCACCAAACCTACATCAACTTTGAGAGGGGGTCAAACAACGCTCCCCGATAGGAGCTCACCAAACTTCATAGTAGCAAAGGCCTCACGAATATGACCGGGATGATAAATCTTCAAACGTTGCCCATTAACCATAAACTTCCCGGTTTCCGGGCTAGATATCTCTATTGATCCATATAGTTGCACTCCGGTCACTTCAAATGGACCCGACCATTTTGATTTCAACTTACTGAGAAAGAGCTTAAAGCGAGAGTTGAAGAGTAATACCTTATCACCAACGAAGAAGTCCTTACGAAGAAGTCCTTACGAAGAATTCGAGAATCGTGCCATTGGCGAGTTCTTTCTTTGTAGATCTTCGAGTTCTCGTAGGCCTCAAGTCTTAGTTCTTCCAATTCTTGTAGTTGGAGAAGGCGATTATTTCCTACAACACTCTCATCGAAGTTTAGCTCTTTGATTGCCAATTTGGCTTTGTGTTCTAGCTCCACCGGTAAATGACAAGCTTTACCATACACAAGACGATAAGGAGTGGTTCCAATCGGCGCTTTGTAAGCCGTTCTCAATGCCCAAAGGGCGTCATTTAACTTTAATGACCAATCCTTTCGGTGTGTATTTACAACTTTCTCTAAAATTCCCTTGATTTGACGGTTGGAGATCTCGGCTTGCCCATTTGATTGAGGGTGGTAGGCTAAGGACATCTTGTGGGTGATACCATATTTCCTAAGAAGGTGTTCAAAGGTATCTTTCCTAAAATGAGAGCCTCCATCGCTAATTATGGCTCTAGGCATACCGAATCTCGGGAAAATCACGTTCTTGAAAAGCTTGATTACAACCTTGGAGTCATTGGTGGGGGAAGCTACGGCCTCGATCCATTTTGAGACATAATCAACCGCGACTAGAATGTACTTATTACCAAAAGAGGATGTGAACGGAACCATGAAATCAATGCCCCAAACATCGAACAATTCAATCTCCAAAATAGGTTGAAGGGGTATCTCATTTCTTCTTGTAATATTGCCACTTCATTGGCATGCATCGCATGTGAGAATGAAAGCTCGAATGTCTTTGAACATGGAAGGCCACCAAAACCCGCTTTGGAGAACCTTGGCAATTGTCTTTTGATTGGCCAAGTGTCCACCATAATATGTCGAGTGATGGTGCTTCACGATGTTATATCCTTCTTCGGCCGTAACACATCGTCGGTAAATTCCATCTACACGACGGCGGAATAAATAAGGCTCGTCCCAATAATAGCGTCGGGTTTCATAACGTAGTTTCTTTCTCTCTTGTTTGGAATAATCGTCCGGAATATAATGAGACACTAAGAAATTGACGATATCGGCATACCAAGGTGTAATAGTTTCAACGGCCATCAAGGCCTCATCTCTCATAGCTTCATTGATGGGAATGTCATCTTCTTCATTGCTCTCTTTACTTACCGTTAGTCTACTAAGATGATCCGCTACCAAGTTCTCCGATCCGACTTTGTCTTTAATCTCAATATCGAATTCTTGTAAAAAGAGCACCCACCGAAAGAGTCGGGACTTGGTCTCCTTTTTGGACATTATATAACGAATGGCCGCATGATCGGTGTGAATAATGACTTTCGAACCGGTAACATAATTTCGAAATTTCTCCATGGCATAGACAACGGCAAGCATCTCTTTTTCGGTTGTGGTGTACCTCGATTGGGCTTCATCTAGGGTCTTGCTTGCATAATAAATCACATGTAGCTTCTTATCAACCCATTGACCTAGAACGGCACCAACGGCAAAATCGGATGCATCGCACATGATTTCAAATGGAAGATTCCAATCGGGAGCTTTGATAATTGGAGTGGTAGTGAGAGCGGTCTTTATCCTGCAAAAGGCCTCAAGACACGAGTCATCAAAAACAAAAGGTGCATCTTTCATAAGCAAAGAAGTCAAAGGCTTAGCAATCTTGGAAAAGTCTTTAATAAATCGTCTATAAAAACCGGCGTGACCTAGAAAACTCCTCACCCCTTTGACATTCGTAGGTGGTGGCAAGTTCTCAATCATGGAGACTTTCACCTTATCGACTTCAACTCCACTATTAGAAACAATATGACCTAGGACAACA
The DNA here is from genome assembly GCA_958450325.1 of Agrostemma githago. Taxonomy (NCBI): domain Eukaryota; kingdom Viridiplantae; phylum Streptophyta; class Magnoliopsida; order Caryophyllales; family Caryophyllaceae; genus Agrostemma; species Agrostemma githago. Next base: position 49,227,781 of record OY288259.1, on the reverse strand, counting down.
CCTTGTTCAACCATAAAATGACACTTTTCCCAATTTAAAACAAGTCTATACTCTTCACATCGAGCTAACACTTGATCAAGATTTTCAAGACAAGAATCAAAAGATGTACCATGAACACTAAAATCATCCATAAAAACTTCCATGGATTTTTCAATAAAATCGGAGAAAATAGCCATCATACATCTTTGAATCGTTCCCGGCGCATTACACAATCCAAATGGCATCCTTCTATAAGCATAGGTGCCATAGGGACAAGTAAAAGTGGTTTTCTCTTGGTCATCGGGGTGAATAGGAATTTGAAGAAATCCGGAATGACCATCAAGGAAACCAAAATAAGAATGATGCGCCAATCTTTCAAGCATTTGATCAATAAAGAGAAGGGGGAAATGGTCTTTTATGGTGGCCGTGTTCAATTTACGATATTCTATACACATGCGCCAACCGGTAATAGTCCAAGTAGATATTGACTCACCCTTTTCTCCTTTGACAACCGTCATTCCTCCTTTTTTCGGCACAACTTGTACGGGGCTAACCCATTTACTTCCGGTTATTGGGTATATAATGTTAGCCTCATACAACTTGAGGACTTCCTTCATGACAACCCCTTTCATGGTGGGGTTCAATCTACGTTGACCCTCAACCGAAGGACGGTGGTCATCATCAAGGATTTGGGCTTAGGCCTTGGAGGTCGGCAATGCTATACCCGATGGCCTTTTTGAGCTTTCTTAAAACAATTAAAAATTTTTCCAATTGAGGTCCATCAAGGGTAGCATTGACGATAACGGGATAATTAGTTCCTTCAAGAAAAACATATTTGAGGGAAGAGGGGAGTGGTTTAAGTTCAAGATTAGGAGGAGAAGATACCATACTCTTACCCACCGGTAGCGGTTCTACCTTTTCATCATGCAAACATTCTTCTTCAAGAGGTGGAGAGTCAAATGGTTCCTCTTCTTGCTTATCATCATCTATCAAGCTATACTCAACCAAACTATCAATAACTTCAATGGAATTCATTTGTTCAATCATTGGTTGTTTAAGAGCTTGAGAAAGGGAAAACTCTACCGACTCGTTCCCTATGTTAATGACAACTTTCCATTCTTAACATCAACTATAGTACCTCCTGTAGCCATAAAAGGTCGACCTAAGATAATGGGGGTAATAGTGTCTTCGGGCATATCCATGACAACAAAGTCGGAGGGGATGAAGAACTTACCAACTTGAACGGGTACATCCTCAAGTATCCCAAGTGGGTACTTGACGAACCTATCCGCAAGTTGAATCGACATACTAGTGGGTCTCATCTCCCCCACACTAAGTCTTTTAGCAATAAAATAGGGTAATAAACTAACACTAGCCCCTAGGTCGCATAAAGCTTGATTAACAACAACATTTCCTACCCGACAAGGGATGGAAAAGCTACCGGGATCATCTAGTTTCTTTGGCATTTCGTTCATAAGAATGGCACTACATTGACCCGTGAGAGAGATACATTCTTTGTCTTCTATGGTTCTCTTTTTAGTCAAGACATCTTTCAAAAATTTAGAATAGAGGGGCATTTGAGAAATTACCTTGGTGAAAGGTAAAGCTACCTCTACTTTCTTTAACATATCCACGAAACGGCTAAATTGAGCATTCTCTTTGTGTGGCTTAGCTCGCTCGGGAAAAGGCAATGAAGGGACAAAAGTGGGAGGCGGTGGAATTAGATTCTTCTTCTTCTTCGGCTAATCGCTCCGCCTCTTTTCTTTTGGCTTCTTCGGCTTCCATTTGCTCTTTCTTCTTTCTTTGTTCTCTTAGTTCATTCTCCGCATTTTGGAGGATATCAAACTCCGCTTGTATTCCCCGGTTTTGTTTGGGGGAAGAGGGAGATGATTCTTGTGGTGCACTTGGTTGATTAACCTTGGATGGGGTAGTCTTGGTGTTCAAGTTCAAGTTCTTATATGGGTCCTCAAGTTCTTTGCCACCTCTCAAAATTACGGCATTTGCTTGGTGTGAAGGATCTCTTGGGTTTTGGGGTTGACCGGGCAAACCATGGGGTGGATGAATTGGTGCGGCTAAGGCTGTTGTTGCTTCATGTGATTCCCAAACTTTTAGCCTTGCCTTAGTATCTTGATGTTCATTCCATAGTTGGCCAACGGTTCTATGCAAATCATTATAGTTATCCCATGAGGGACCTCCTTGACCAAATTGAGAATTGCTTGATTGGCCATAAGGTTGAGAGGGTTGGTTGAATGATTGTTGATTGTAACCTTGGTTACCATGAGAATTTCCTTGGAACCCTTGATTGTATCCATGATTAAAGTGATTACCATGTTGATTTTGGTAATTGTTGTAGTTGTTAGGAACATGGAAGTTGCTACCTTGTTGATTGAAGTTGCTCCTTTGATGAGGAGGCATATATGGGGGCATCTTTAGAGGACCTTGGTTAAAGGGTCTTTGTTGACTTTGATTGAATGGCCTCATTTGACTCCCTTGGGCGCGCGACATCGGATTTTGAACATTTTGATTTCCATAAGAGAAATTAGGATGAAATCTTGTGCCGACATTATAAGTATTAAAAAAAAGGATCAAATTGAGGTCTTTGCCCATATACTTGTATAGCTTGGACTTCATTTGGCTCTTCAACATAAACTTCTTCATTAGGAATGCAAGAGCTAGAGTCGTGGCCATGATTGCCACAATGATCACATTGAACTTCCCATGTTAATAGCTTTGGAGGTGATGGTTGCCTTGGTGGAACACTCCCTTGAATTTGGTAAATACCTCTAGGAGTGGGCTTAGAATTCATGGCATTCATTCTCCTTTTCAATTCTTCAAGTTCCGTTTGGAATTTCAATTCATTAGAACTCGTAGATGAGTTCACTTCAATTTTCTCTCTAGAATCCCTCGATTGACCCATTCTTGAATCACTCCTTGTCATCTTCTCAATAAGATTCTTAGATGCCTCATCGGTGAGAGAAGAGAAGTCTCCTCCGGCGGCCGAATTGAGGTTTTCCTTGGTTCTCGATGAAAGGGTGTTGTAAAATGTTTGGGTGGTTAGCCAATCGGGTATTCCGTGGTGTGGACATTAGCGCAACAAGTCTCTAAATCTTTCCCAAGCCTCACTTAGGCTTTCAAATTCATCTTGCTTGAACGTTTGTATCTCCATGCGATACTGGTTAGTCTTTGACGGCGGAAAATATTTCTCCAAGAAGGCATTAGATAGTTGAGCCCATGTTGTGAAAGTATTAGCGGGATGGCCTTGAAGCCATCTACGAGCTCCATCTCTCAAGGTCTTCGGAAATAATAAGCGATGCAATTGGCATGAAGTTAACCCATTGAGACGGGCTCCTACTAATTTTTATTTAAATGAAGCAATGTGCTCTTGAGCATCTTCTTGAGAAAAGCCGTGAAATGTATCTTGTTGGACTGCGTTGGTCAAGGAAGCTTTCAATTCATAGTTCTCGGGAATCTCTCCGAAATCGACGGGAGAAGGTGTTTCTTCATGTGTGAGTTGAGAGTGCGAACCTAGAGTCGCCATTGGTTGGATTGGTGATGATGGTGGATTAGAATTTGGAGAATTTGGAGGGGATGGAATTGGTGGTGGTGTTCTCGGTGATGGTGGTGGTGGTGGTGGTGGTGGTGAATTTTGTGAAGTGGAAGGTATGGAAGGATTGTTTGGAGGGGGGTTATGTGATGTAGAAGGTGTAGAAGGTGAATGTGGTAGGATGGGATTAAGGTTAGGAGGTGATAATGAAGGATGTGGAATGATGGTGGTTGAGTTATTTCCTCGAAAACACAATGCTCTAAAAGTCCTTTCCGGTTCCGGATCGAACCACAAGGGCGATGATGTGTTCCTGGGCATAAAACTCAATTAAACGGTGAGACTCCTAGCACCTCGCGGTACTAGGGAAAAGAGAGAAGGAAAAAGAATCAAACACAACAACTAAAAAAACACAATCAACTAGCCGTTCCCCGGCAACGGCGCCATTTTGATCGCCTCCCAATCGGATCGGTCGTTAACGAAGGACGGGGGATCAAACGATATTTGTAAGACTCGGAATAACACAAAAACTATTAGAGTAATCGTGGTAAGTTGAGGTCGGTCCACAGGGAACGGTGTGTGTTTGTGAAGCTTAAAGTGTCGTGTTTGATGTCTTAGAAGGGGGTTTTTCTGGAGGTCGAGTCTTAAACTGTGGGAATATCTAGAGAAATAGCTAAGGGTGGTCAATCTAGGGAAAAGGCGTTAGGGAGAAGTCGGGATTCGGTACTTGGAGTCTAAGAAGGTCGGAATCGAGTTTTTGTCGCAATGTCGATAAACTCGCCTAAAATCCCGCTTTCGCGGCGAATGAGGGTAAGTCCCTAGTCATGGTAATTTCTACCCCGAGTTTCCCCATATTGATAGAAATTAGTCAAGGTCGGTCTAGTTGGCCGGACTAAAACAACAATAACATAACACCATAAATAAGATAAACCAACATGCAAGCAACCCACCAACATCCCTATATTCAAATAATCCAAGCCCTCATACCTAAACTCCCCAACAAGAAATCTACTCACACATCATTATGGAAATCATCACAACATGCATATTAATTAGATCTAAACAAGATGATGATGACAAAACAACACAAAAACTAAACTAGAGATTAGGGAGTGGAAGAGAATTATACCAACTATGTAGATCTATAAGAAATAAGAAGATATCATAGATAAAGATTGAATCTTGATGAATAAAATGGAGAACTTGTCACTAATCCTCCAATAAACCCAACAAATCTTCAATAAAACTTGAATAATCTTCTTACAACCTTGAAATCTAAATAATTGTTGATGGAAACTTGTAGATCTACTACTAATTACTATGTAAACTACTAGAATTTTTTGGGGATTTTTCTAGATTACTACTACTAATGGATGGTGTAATAGGATGGTGGAAGGGTGTAATGTCTTCCCTCCTTAGCACAATGGAGAAGTGAGTTAGGCAATGAATTAGGGTAACATATATATTAATCTCTTAATGGATCCTTAACCTAAAGCTCAAATCCAACTTTATGCTCCATTAGTGAGACAATCTCCCTTTGCATCTCCATGGGGTGAAACTTTGCCCTGCGGACTTGACGTTAATTCCCATCGGGTGAAATTTTCGTCCGGTGAGATTTTCTTCCATTTTTGAGGTTTTTGGCACTTCTTCCCATCGGGCGAAATTTCACCCGGTGGGCGAAATTTCGCCCGGTCAGTTTCGCCCGGTGGGTAAGCTCGGAAAATCTTCGGGAGGCACTTTTCACCATCTGGTGAAATTTCGCCTGGTGGTGTCTCACCGGGTGAAATTTCGCCCGGTCATTTTTCCTGGCCTCGAATCTTGTCTCATTCTTCGTTTGTTCGGTCGGATGGCTTTAAACTTTAAGTTGTGTGCTTTGCTCTTTGGACGGTTTTCCCTTTCTCTTGTGCTTGTGGAAGCTCAATCGTGATTTTTGTAGCAAAACCTATCAAAATTGATAGAAAAACTACCAAAAACACGTAAAACGCACAAGAGGGACGCTAATGTGAGAAGTACGCAAAATATGGCGATAATCGCACTCAAGACTCGCAAAACGAGGGAAAAACGGGTCTAAATGGAGGGGAAAACGGTCTAAATTTAGCACACAACAGACACAAACTCATCGGGTGTAAATGGATTTACAAGATCAAGTACAAATCCGATGGGACAATTGAAAGGTTCAAGGTTCGTCTCGTTGCAAGAGTGTGGACATGATGTAGGTCCACCCCGACGCGGCGAAGCGCGGGTTTGGGTAGGCGAATGAATCTCGTGGTAAGATTATTCTCGGGTTCGAAATTTAAGTCAAAATGGAGTCGCCACCGAATTTTGTGGTTATTCGGAACTATACGAGCCCACTCTATGTCCTCATGGGCTATACACAAAGTAAGCCCACTTCGATTTCAGAGTTTATGGGGCTCGTCCCTTTGCATTGTTATATCGATACCGTTTACACTGGCTTTCGTATATAAAATGACTCTCGTGCGCCAAGGGTTTCGGGCATCCGGAAACCAAAGGTTCTGAGTAAGGGGTGAGAGTACGTGTTGGGAAGCCCACTAAGGACACCCAACCCCGCCCGCACATGGCGGCCTCTACTAAGACCCCGTTCGTGTTCGTGTACGCGCGCTAGTAAAACGACTAAATGATATGCAAACAGCGTTTTCGGGCTAAGCATGTGAATTATTGGTTTGCTACGTCATTTAATGCATCTTGATTCACGTCAAAGTGATTTAGCATGTGATGTTCATTTAAATAAATAAATGGCAAACATCAAAAATAGAAAACTCGTAAATAAATTACAAATTACACGGGCGGAATACAACCCGAAATTCACAATACAACGAGCAATAAAATAGAATAATCGAATAGGAAATGGTAGACGTTAACTAGAAACGGACCTGTATATAATAAATATAAACTAGACCATAAGTTGTGCAATTGGACTAACTTCGATTAGATACACATTATATTGTGTACCAATCAAAGGACGGAGGTTCGAGACCTAGGTGTGGTGCTAACCCGATCTCGAACCTCGATGCCTTGTCCCGACTTATCACCTCGAGAAATGGAGTCTAAATTAATTATGTGTTGGATAAGACTAAAGAGTCGTCGACATAAAATTAATAGTGCGAGACCGTCGATCAAAATTGTTTTAGGTGTCGTGATATGCATGAGTTTTGAAAATTAGAATTACGTGATTGATTATGCACGTGTCGACTAAAAGGCGTAAAAATATGACGAGGCTCGAATGTTTGCATTGAAGCTCTCGGATTTCTGGGCTACAGGACCCACTCGATCGAGTCATGGTCTGACTCGGTCGAGTGTGTCTTTAAAGTAGCTACTGTCCAGATTTTTGGGTGCTACTCGATCGAGTGGCCCATGGCACTTGATCGAGTGCCCCTGTACGAGGCATGGCTCGTTTCATTTTTATTTGTTTGAATTCGATAATTGACCGAGTTAAATAAAAATATTGTATTATTTAAATACAACTCGATTCTCGATGTCATAAACGTGTATTATACGATTATGAGACCGTTATCGGAATATTATGAAATATGCTATTATGTGATTGAAAAGTTTGATTAGTGACGAAATTGCATCCCTCTACGTCAAGACATCGAAACTAATCCTTTCGGATTATGTGATGTCGGTTTTCGTGTCAACGGGTTCCGTGCTAATTGTAGAAATGGGACCAAATATGTTCAACTATGACCGATCACGATCACATCACGTTCTTGAGCACATTGGGGCGGCGCTCCTCGAAAGGGTGCCACCTCCGTCGTTACTCGTAAAGGAATTAGATGGACTTTAGGCGATCGTCACAGTCAAACATATTCGAAACCGAGATTTTGATATTAATATGTATATATACACGGAATAATAATGTTAGATGTTAGAATACGGAATTAGAGTGTTAGTATACAAAAATAAAAGTTAGTGTTAGGATACATAAATAAAATGTTAGTATACAAAATAAATAAAAGTTAGTATGCACAAAATTAAAGGTTAGTGTTAGCGGTTAGTAATAATAATAATAATAATAATAATAATAATAATAATAATAATAATAATAATAATAATAATAATAATAATAATAATAATAATAATAATAATAATAATAATAATAATAATAATAATAATAATAATAATAATAATAATAATAATAATAATAATAATAATAATAATAATAATAATAATAATAATAATAATAATAATAATAATAATAATAATAATAATAATAATAATAATAATAATAATAATAATAATAATAATAATAATAATAATAATAATAATAATACAAATATATATATATATATAAAAGAAACAAAAAAAGGAGAAAGAGATGTCGGGATTTGAATTACACCCTCAACCTACATGCTTAATGGCCTCGGAAACGGACTCGTAGTAGCGGCGTGTGCGCGGGAGTGTCGAGATATGTAGGGTGAGTTTGGGTGTGTTTGGTTAGGGAGAGGATGCTCTCGGGTCTTTGGCGAGTTTTGATCTCGAGTTTGATTGTATGTATGTGTGTGTAGAGAGGATGTGAGTGTATAGGTTGAATATAGTAGAAATGTAGGGTTGAATGTTGTGTAAGTGTGATGAAGAGATGGCTGAAATTATGATGTAAAAAGTTGTGAAATGAATGGGGTTAAGGGGGTATTTATAGGCTTTACCCCCCGACCTAGGGTCACTCGATCGAGTGGCCCTAGTGCACTCGATCGAGTGCCCTTCAAAACGGGCCTGATCCAATTGTTGACGCTCCACTCGACCGAGTGGGTCAATCCACTCGATCGAGTGGATCAAGTAAATCGAGATATTTTAGGAAGGATTTGACTTGATTGATTTGATTGTTTTTATTTGAATTTAGACTTGGCGCCAGCTTCTAGAAGCTGAATTTGGCTGATTTTTGTGTCGGATTCATCTTTGACCGGGTTTTGACCCGGTCGCCAAAAGACGGTTTTATTTCCGGTGTCGGTTTTGGCCCAAATTAGTCTTATTTTGCTCGGGACGACCCACTGGGCCTGGATTTGAGATTGGTTTTGAGAGATTTTCACTCCGCTAAATGCCCACGTCAAATACTATTGATTCCGAGTCCGTATTCGAGCGTATTAAGTCACGTTGACGTCCGATCATCATCGGGTGTTTTGTCGGGAACTGCTATAGACACTAGCAGGCAAAATGCGGGTGTCTACAAAGAGGTAAAACCAAATTAAAGACACAGATTATAAGCACACATTCTCACTAGTTACTAAATTTACAACTGTGAGGACTGTTCTAGCCTTAGTTGCTGCAAGGCATTACGAGTTACATCAGTTGGATATAAATAATGCATTTTTGCATGGTTTTCTGGATGAAATAGTCTACATGACACCACTTGAAGGCTATGTCACTACGCCAGGCCAAGTTTGTAGGCTAAAAAGATCCTTATATGGTATCAAACAAGCCTCTAGGCAATGGAACACAGAATTGACTAAATATCTTACGAGCATAGGGTTTGTACAGTCCAAACAAGATTATTCTCTCTACACTAAGCTTAATCCTCTAACTCAGGCGTTCACCATTGCCTTAGTTTATGTTGATGATGTCCTCCTTACTGGTACTAGTCTGGATGACATTTCTACGATCAAAAGTGGATTGGATAAGGCTTTCTCTATTAAGGATTTGGGATAGATGAGGTACTTCCTAGGTCTGGAAGTGTCAAGGAACAATACTGGCATGATTCTAAACCAGAGGAAGTACATAATGGTCATCCACAAAGATATGAATATGGAAACTTGTAAAGGAGCAGACTTTCCAATGCAAAAAGGATTCAAATTATCTACTGATGATGGTGTGGTTTTGGAAGAACCAGAGCAATACAGACGCCTGGTTGGAAGGCTATTGTATCTCAACTCCAGCAGGCCAGACATATCTTACTCTGTCCAAGATCTTAGCCAATTTTTGAGTCAACCTCGTTTGCCTCACTTCCAAGAAGCAGTCCATGTCTTAAGATATCTAAAAACTACAGTGAACACTGGTTTTTCTTACAGTGCACACTCAGATCTAGCATTAACAACATATGATGATGCAGATCGGGGTAAATGTCTCTTCTCCTGTCGATCTCTAAGTGGTTTTTGTTTGTTCCTTGGAAAATCTTTAATTTCATGGAAAACAAAAAAGCAAAAGAAAGTAAGCAAGAGCACTGCAGAATCAGAATATAGGAGCATGTCATACACGAGTTTATAGATGGTATGGGTGGACAGCATTCTTCAGGATCCAATACCTTTATATTGTGACAACAAAACTGTGGAGTACATAGCTAACAATCCCGTATTCCATGAAAGAACTAACTATATCAATATTAATGTAAAAAACTAAAACTAATTTTTAAAAAATATGAAGAAATTGTGGCTCACAAGGATCAAACCCATATTTACCGAGGGATTAATGCAACTTCCTACCGTTGCACCTAACCCATCTTTTCTTTACTAGATTGATTCTAAAACATTAAAATCATAAGTCTAAAAAGATTTGGGCCCCAAAAACATTGGACCCCTGTTCTTAGAACACTTTGAACACTCTGTTAGACGGGCCTGGAACTAAGCAGCTCAACATAGATTGCCACTATGTGAAAGATAAACAACAAGAAGACTTTTTAATGACTAAACACATCAGTACAGGCCAACAACTAGCAGGTATTAGGACTAAAGTACTGGGGTCTGCACAACATCACTACTTATCAAACAAGCTCGGTTTGGTCTTCACCCCAAATCAAACTTGGGAGGGGAGTATTCATACATATACCTTGATACGTTAGTTAAGGAGTTAGTTAGAGATAGGCTACTCCCAACCACTATATATACGTACACATGTATCATTGTATTTCAACTTGAATAGAAAATATAATCTTTCCTTTTGATTCACAGTTTTCCTTTCAATAGTTAGATTATTTAGTTGCTAAACTATGAGTAATGTTATTGCTAGTTGCTAGCTAGATTGCACGGACACGGGCACAGAGCTGTATCAGACACGGGAAACGACGCTCGAAAATTTATAGGACACGTACACGGCAGAAAAAAATAAATCAATATACATATTTAAACAAAGAGAATTTGAAGATTTTTATATCTAAAATATAGGTTTGGTTACTTAAACTATCACAATTGTCGTAAAATAACAAAACAAAAATTAAAGTTTTATAAAATCAAAGTTAAAACCAAATCTTAAAACTCAACCAGTTACACTACTGTAATATAATACTCTCTCCGAGTTCCTATCATTGACACATATTTCTTTTTGGGTTGAGTTTGATCTTTTACCCACTTTCCATTTTAGGTCATAAGTGTGTGGTTCACGTTTACCCACTAATTTCTCTCTCCTCCTCCTTTTTTGAGCCACTCTTTTCCCCTTCTTATTTTCCACCTTAATCCAAATGTGTCAACGTTAGGAACTCGGAGGGCTTAATTAATTAATCATTTAGTCTGAAGCTGAATGTTTATAGTATCAAGTAACCGCTATAAACATATAGTATTGTCGTTTTGTTAAAGACCAAAAATTCATAAACAACGTTAAGTGTGTTCGGTGAGTCTTCAAATACTATGAATCGTGTCTGACACGTCTCAAAATAACATGAAACATGTCCGACACGTCTCTAAATAAATTAAAAAACTGGACACGATTTTTCAGGTGTCCGACACGTATTGTCGTGTGTCCGACGCGACACGATGGTTTGGAGAAGTGTCCGTGCAACCTAGGTTACTAATCTTGCTACTCATGCCATATATTTAAAATTGGTTGACTTCAAAAATTGAAACCATCCTTGCCACTTTGTTTTCACCAAGAAAACCTCCTCCCTATATTGGTAGTATACTTACACCAAACCTCTTCACTCGTTGAAGGAAAAATAAATATAATTGATTAAAAAGAAAACTTAAAAAAGGAAAGAAAAGTAAACTAATGCCAATAGTGAAAGCACAAAAACTTGCGATAGAAGGTCTCTCAATAACTTATTGAAATATCATTTCTCACCATTTCATTTTATACCTTCAATTTTTTTTGTAGATAGTAACTATCTTTATTTGAATACTTTTTTTTGTATTAATGATAAGTGTAGTTTGTAGTGCCTATTTTGCTATGTTTTGGTCCCATTTCCTTGTGGAATCGCTCCTTGGGAGCGATTCATGGGCTTCTTATGCTTCCTTTAGTCCGTTTCAGGTTCCCGAGACCGATTTGGAAGAGTTGGAGTGATTCCGACTCAATACATACACATTTTGGAGCCAACGAGATAAAGGAACGATGACTCGAGGCCTTGGAATCGATCCCGAGACCTTGGGGCCCAATCCCGAGCCTCCGAGACCCGATCCCGAGTCCCGAGAATCGACGGGAAGCCCATGAGATACAAGGAGGGACCCTAGAGCTCTTACTGGATGCATACAAGACCCTTCCCGGTCGGGATAGTGGTCTTCCCGATCGGGAAGGGATGCACGTTTAGGAGCGCCACTGTGGGTCCTTCCCGGTCGGGTTGAGCCCTTCCCGATCGGGATGACAGAACCCTTCCCGATCGGGATGATCCGTCCCGGTCGGGATGGGCTACAGCTCACCCGCATTTCTTCTTTTCTTCTCCTTCATTCTTGTACCCATATATATACTCCCTTCTTGTAATGTTAAGACACCTTATGTTAGTTTAGACTCTCTTAAGCCTCCAAAACCCTAGATTTACTCTCACTCGTTAGTTTTAATCTTCCCTTAATCTTAGTTAATCCTTAGTTAATCATTGTAATTAGTTCTTGGATTAAGGAGATTCTTGAAGATTGTTCCAAGATTGATAACCTTGGGATTGTATTTGGGTTTCTCATTAATACAAGTTTTCATCTTTTATTCATCCTATTGTTGGTATAACCTTTCTTACTCTTGTTCTTAGTTATTTAATCTTGTTTCCATCTTTTTATGTTGTTATTGTTATTGTTCTTGTTATTTATAATGAATGTTTGGATTGTGAGTTTGTTTTCTCTTATGATTGTTAGTTTTGCATTGATGATGAGTGAGTAGTGATCTTGTGGGGTTAGTAGGGGGATTAGGGATAGATTATGGATGCTTAGGGTTGATTAAGGGGAAAAGGTTGCATCTTTGTTGTAGTCACATTGTTGGCACTCTATGTGTTTGTTGATATGCTTGTGTGAGTTGTAGTGGCCATGCTTCCCATACTTGTGTTCATCTTCTCATTGATTGCTTATTTTGTGGAAATGTTGAGAATAGTTTAGTCGCGAGAGCGCGGACTAGGGTCTAAGTTGCGAGAGCCCGGACCCACCTTGACATCGGTCTAAGTTGCGAGAGCGCGGACCGACTCTAGCGATTAGGAGACACCTATACCCTTGATCACCCCGATTACCCCTCTACTCCTATGAACCCGACCTACCCCAATTTCTTTCCATATTTGATCCACCGTCGTAGTTAGTCGTCATTTCTATAGTTATATTGTTTAGCTAGTTCTCATAGTTAGTTCCATCATTAGTCTTGCTATCTCTCCTCCTACATCATAGTTTTCCATTCTTCGCTTCTTTGTGTTTGTTTGGTAATCTAGTCTCGTTGTAGGCCGACCTAGTCTAAACCTTGATATACCGTCCTCGTGGATACGATCCTGACTTACCCTAGCTACCCTCTAGGTTAGTCGGTGTTTTATTGATCGGTTAGGGACGTGACAAATCCCTATCATCAATTTGGCGCCGTTGCCGGGGACGGTGCATTGTTTAGGCTTAGTTTGCTTATTTCTAGACTTAGTTACCCTTCTTTGTGTTCTCCCATCTTCTTTTGTGAATATTCTCTAGATTTTTCTTCTTTCCTTAGCTTTATTTCTTCTTTTTCTTTTTGTCTCTAGTTGTGTTTGTTTATTGTCGTTGCCTGGTGCCCACAAAGCACTAGGTGTTCTCACGTTTGTTCTAGTGTGTAGTGTATGCCTAGGAGGGGAGGTGACTTCTATCTCTTTAATCCAGAGCCGGAGAGACTCTTTCGAGCCTTTCGCCAACGGACGATTAATCGGGTTAGGATCTCTCAACCGAGTGCAAGCAATACTCATCAAGGGCAAGCCCAAGGAGCCGGCTTGAACAATCCACATCGAGAGACGGCCGAAGGGGGATTCATTAACCCTTTTGGTGATTCTTCTTCTCCTAGTTCCCCCTCTTCATCTACATCAACACCGTCTACACCACCATCTTCTCCCTTATATCCAATCATGCCTAAGTTTTCTTCTCACTCAACCTTCACGGAAGACGTTTTGCCGGGTCCATCCACTTTACCGGAGGCATATACCGGGAATTTTGTGGCGAAAACGCAATTTATCCAATTGGTCGAAAGAAGTCAATTTAGTGGGTTACCAACCGAAGATCCTCATCAACACATGGAAACCTTTTCGGATTATTGTGACGCTATTTCGCAAACGGGAATAACTCAAGACCAAATCCGGTGGGTATTATTTCCTTTCTCTCTTATTGGTAAAGCGAAACAATGGTTCAAGGAGTTGGACAAAGCAAGACTTGGCATTGACACTTGGAAGAAGCTAGCCTTAGCCTTCTACCAACAATTCTATCCCCCGGAGAAGACAAATCTATTGAGAGCTTCTATCACGGGTTTCCAACAACGCGATGATGAAAGCCTCTATGAATCGTGGGAAAGATTCAAAGCCTTGATCCATTCTTGTCCACACCATGGCTTATCACAATGGTTCCTCGTACAACAATTTTGGAACGGTCTATATGAAGACTCGAGGGCCATACTCAACATGGGATCTAACGGTAGGTTTACCGAAGTGGAGGATGACCAAACTTGGTCAAGGATTGAAGAGATGGCGGTTCACAATTCCTAATACTCTAGGCCTAGGAAGGCGAATCGAGGAGGTAGGCACGAGTTAGATGCCATTACACAATTGAGCATTGATCTTGGGGCTCAACTAAGAACTCACATGGACACCATTGACAAGAAGCTCCAAAGCCACCTCAACCAAGTTCAAAGCTCTAGTTCCTCCAACCAACACTCGATCCATGATGTTAATGCTTTGGAGTTTGCACCTCCTTTGCCTTATTTTGGGATGTGTGATACTTGTGGAATCGTTGGTCATGATCCTATGCATTGTAGAGGGAGTATTGAGCAAGTGAACGCCTTTCAAGCGTTCAAGCAAGGTGCCTCCTACTCTAATCAATACCAAGCTTCCAATCAAGTCCCTCAACAACAAGCCTTTCAACATCAACAACAACATCGTCCCTATGTTCCACCTCCCTTAGGGGACAACAATGAAGGTTACCAAGGTTATGGGGGTAACCAAAGACCCTTCAATAACTTCAAGCAAAATAACCAAGGTACCTTCCAAAACAACAAGCAAGGGTTCCAACAAGGGAACTTCAATCAAGGCGGTTTCAAAGGAAACCAAGGCTTCCAACAACAACAAAACCACAATCAAGGCCTTAATCAAGGCAATTCTCATGGGTTCCAAGGGAACCATCAACAACAATAAGCAAATCAAAGTCATCAACAACAAAGCAAGCCTAGGAGTCGGTCTCCTATCCATGACTATGGTACTCCGTTAGCCCTCACCGATACTCCACATAATCCATCATCTCCACCACGGGATTTCGACGTACAAAAGCATGTGATGGATATGCATAGGAGTAATCAAGAAATGGCAAGAAATCAACAAGAGTTCTTTGCTTACATTCAAAAGGACAACCAAGCAAGAGATGCTCATGCGAAGTCGATGGAAACCCGAATATCTCAACTTGCTTCGGAGATCTCTACAAGACAAAAGGGGCAACTACCTCCTCAAGGCGAAACACCGAAATTTGAGCATGTAAATGCTATTAATACGAGGAGTGGCACGTCCTATGAACCCCCTTTTTCCCCTAGTGAGCAAGAACCAAGACAAGAAGTCATACCCCCCCCCCCCCCTCTCAAGAGGATGCAAGCTATGAAAATCCATTTGAGGAGCAAGTTTTATGGGAAGTTGAAAAACCCCAAGAAGACAACCCTCCCCCTCTTCAAGAGAAAGACAAGGGAAAAAGGAAAGTGTCCTTTGAAGAGTCCACCCCAATTGATCAAAACAAGTATCAAATCAAGTTGCCTTACCCATCAAGGCAAATGAAGACTAAGGTGGACACTCACTACGACAAGTTCCTTAGTATTGTGAAGAAATTGGATGTTAGTGTCCCGTTCACCGAGTTACTTACCCAAATCCCGATATATGGAAAATTCATGCGGGAAATCCTAGCTAGGAAGAGGTCCATCGACAAGGAAGAGACGGTAGCGTTCACGAGGGTGGTGAGCGAGCTTATTCAAGGTTCCACGCTTCCGAAGTTGAAGGATCCGGGTAGTTTATCGATCCCTTGCACCATAGGCAATTTCTTGATCAAGAATGCGTTATGCGACTTGGGCGCGAGTGTGAGCATCATTCCCTATTCTATTTGTTGCCGACTCGGAATGAAGGAGTTGAAATGTACGTCCCTCACCCTTCAAATGGCCGATAAATCATTCAATCGACCATTAGGAATGTTAGAGGACGTACCGGTACGAGTGGGGAAGTACTTCATTCCGGTCGACTTCATTGTGCTTGACATGCCGGAGGATGCCAACACTCCCATTATTCTTGGGCGCCCATTTCTACACACCGCGGGTGCTATGATCGATGTGAAGAATGGTAGGATCACATTTGAGTTAGGCGAGGAAAAGATAGTGTTCGACCTCTAAGGCAACACTTCGCCTACTAGCGATGAGTCATGCAATATGATCCAAGCCACGAAAGATGTCGGTCTAGGGAGTGAGCCGGGACAAAGCTTGAAGAAGTACTCTTATGTACTTGAGGATGATGACTCCGATTCGGAGGAAGATGAGTGCCCTTGTCATGGGCTTGATGACAAGTTGAAAAGCAAGGAGAAGGATGAGCCTCCCTTTGAGCCGCATGAGGACCGGTGGACGTTTGGGTATATCCCCAAAGACCAAAAATACAAGTTCAAGCCGTTGAACTTAGAAGATCGGGATGCCCCGGGAACGTCAAGGCAAGGCCATGAAGAGTCTTGGGATGTGGTCGGTTATATGACATGCTTGATTGAAGACTTTGCTAGGGCCTTCGACTTGTTCTTACGTGCTCTTGATGGAGATGGAACCGGTTGGAGTATTGTTGAAAAAGAATGAAGATTATACCACCTTGGTTTGACGGAGTTCCACAAGAACCGTCTCTTTGTATATATCCTTGTATTATATTTGCTTTGGATTTTTGTGAATTCTTGTTATTTCGATTGATTGATGAGCGTTGTGAGGGAGAGAGTTTGATGTGTGTTTGAGTATTGCTTGATAGGTGAAGTGAGAATGCTCTTAGAGAAGAATGGCTATGATATACCTTGGGTTGTAGGCACGAGGATCGGGTTTTTGAAGCTTGGAGCAAGCTTTTGGGATTGTGGAAGTTGAAGAAGACCCATCCCGACCGGGATGAGGGCGTCCCGACCGGGACGGGTGTGGCATCCCGACCGGGAAGGAGCCGTCCCGATCGGGATGGTTGCACCTGTTTTCGAGCTTGCTGTGAGTCCGTCCCGACTGGGATGAGGGCGTCCCGACCGGGACGGGTGAGGTAACCCGATCGGGATCAATCTTCCCGATCGGGATGGGTCCTCTGCTCCCCCTTTGTGTTTATTCTTCGCAAATCAAGTCCACCCAACCGTTTTATGCCCCCTCCCAACCTCCCTACTTCTCCTTGTCCCTATCATATGACCCATACACCTCACTTTACACACCGACATCCACATCAAATCCCACCCCCCTCACACCTTTACCACCTCTACCATGCGGTTCTATCAAGCTTGAAGCGGGATAGCAATGATGAAGACAAACAAGTGCGTATATTGATCTATGAGACGATGGAGAGAGTGAGTTGCTAACCTATGGTACGGCAACTATCCTTTCTTTTCCGTTTTTGTTGTTACTTGTTTTCCTTTGTTTATTCCCTTCCCCTTGTACACTTATGTGTCTTGATGTCATGGTGGCCTTCGAGGCCATAGTATGATTGCTCCCGACTCTCGACGACGTGATTGCGTCGAGAGTCAATCGAAAAATCCAAATTTTACAAGATTTTCACTTTCTTTTTTAAGGATTTAGTCGGATTTAGGCGGAATCCGGGCTAGGTGACTTGATTACACCTAGCCCTCCCCTCCCATTTCCTTTTATTTCCTTCTTTTTATTTTCTTCCTCCTTCCATATCTTTTTCTCGTCTCGGCCCATGGTGACTTGACTACACCCCGGCCGGACACCTTCTACCATTTTCTTCGCCTTATTCTTTGATTTTTAGCCTTATTTTCGTAGTTTCTTTTCCTTTTCTTTTGTCTCTCCGCACACTATGATTGAGCATATGAGGAAATTGCTCGGTTTAAGTGTGGGGGAGCGATATTCTATCGTAGTTAGTTTCATTTTTTCCCTTTTTCCAAAAACCTTTAAAAATACCTAAAAATTTGAAAAAATTTCACAAAAATCAAAAAGATTTTCTCTTTTGTGTTTTCTTTTTGTGTCTTTGTGTCGTATATTTGTTTGTGTGCGTGTTTTGCCTCCCTTTGTCCTTATAGGTCGCTTTAATCGCCAATGACTTTGGAAAGCTCTAAAGACATCCGGTAACATCTTCTAACCCTCTTTCCCTCTTTATTCCTTGCGATGTTTGGAGAAGGTTGTGTTGAGGTGTGCTCGGGTGGAGCTTGTACATTCTTATGGTGGATTTGGTGACTTGTATGGATTATCGGGGTGGTGTTTGTTATATGTTTGTTTTGTTATGTTTTGTTTTTGTTGCCTTTGTTTCTTTTCCTCTCGTTTTCGTCATGTCTTTAATTTTGTGTTGTGTTGTGTTGTGTGTAAATGGTTTTCGAAAACCCGGTTTAGAGGCTAGTGTGTGAGTGTGTACTTTCCCTTCCTAGTAGTGTAAATCGAGTCTTGGACTTTAATCTAGTAGAATGACCCTAAATCAATGAGTTCGTTGGTCCTTTACCTTGAGTCCACCTAGCTTAATAGGGATTTACTACGGGATTTGCACCTTTGACCATTATGACCACCCACGGTGTGAAAACGCCTTGGTTACCGAGTCTCGTCCCCTAGGTGACCGTGTTTAGGATTGTTTAATTAGTCCAAGTTTCTCCCCTTTTTGTGGGTTTGAAGAGGGATCGCGACCCCCGACTTACCCATTACCCTACCTTTCTCACATACACACACAATAAATTGCAATTTGTTGATTCTCTCTTTCTTAATTGTCAAGAGATGCCAAAAATGCCAAATCTAGCCAAAATGGCAAAGAAAAGAAAAAGAAAGAAAAAAATGAAAGAAAGAAAAGAAATGAAGAAAAAGAAAAGGTACAAAAGCCAAAAAAGAAAAGAGAAAAGAAGAAAAAGAATGGCATGGCACGGCAAAACAAAAATAACCCCTACCTCTCAAAATAAGCCTTTTTCCGACTTTTGCCGTGAAGAGCCTACCAAAGGACCAAGTCCCTAGGAAGGATGATAGCGGCATTAGTCGGTCTTCCCTTATTTTGCAATATTTCAACCTTTTTACTTGGACTAGTTAGGCGGTTTTGGACACGGGACGACCCTCTTGGCTCACGCTAAAGGGGGCGGGGTCTCACTTACCTACAGTGTCGACTAACATCGTGGTTCTTCACTTTTCCACTCCGCCGATCGTCCCGTAGTACGTTTTTAGAAAGTTAGGAGGACCTAGGTGAGTTACCAACGTTTTTTGTTGCTTTATCGTCATACTATTAGGGTTTAGTTCACCTTGATTTGTATTGCTAGCTTGGGAACGTTGTCGCTTACCTCGAGTCCTAAACCGGTGTTTCATTCACCGCTTTTGGAGGGAAGCGGTATTTCTTTTGTTTTGGGTGCAACCGTCTATGTGTTTGTTTGTGTGTTTGTTTGTTTATGTGTTTTGTGTCCGGTTGCATCCACAGTTTTGTCGCAAGACCCAACTTGCCTTGCGGAGTGCACTTGTCCTCTAAGTGCACTCACATGAGTTGAAAGGGCGTAGGGTACGCTAATACCCACTCGGTTAGTTTAGTATTAGTATGTGCTTACTCGAGGGCGAGTAAGGGTTAAGTGTGGGGGAGTTGATAAGTGTAGTTTGTAGTGCCTATTTTGCTATGTTTTGGTCCCATTTCCTTGTGGAATCGCTCCTTGGGAGCGATTCATGGGCTTCTTATGCTTCCTTTAGTCCGTTTCAGGTTCCCGAGACCGATTTGGAAGAGTTGGAGTGATTCCGACTCAATACATACACATTTTGGAGCCAACGAGATAAAGGAACGATGACTCGAGGCCTTGGAATCGACCCCGAGACCTTGGGGCCCAATCCCGAGCTTCCGAGACCCGATCCCGAGTCCCGAGAATCGACGGGAAGCCCATGAGATACAAGGAGGGACCCTAGAGCTCTTATTGGAGGCATACAAGACCCTTCCCGGTCGGGATAGTGGCCTTCCCGATCGGGAAGGGATGCACGTTTAGGAGCGCCACTGTGGGTCCTTCCCGGTCGGGTTGAGCCCTTCCCGATCGGGATGACAGAACCCTTCCTGATCGGGATGATCCGTCCCGGTCGGGATGGGCTACAGCTCACCCGCATTTCTTCTTTTCTTCTCCTTCATTCTTGTACCCATATATATATATATATACTCCCTTCTTGTAATGTTAAGACACCTTATGTTAGTTTAGACTCTCTTAAGCCTCCAAAACCCTAGATTTACTCTCACTCATTAGTTTTAATCTTCCCTTAATCTTAGTTAATCCTTAGTTAATCATTGTAATTAGTTCTTGGATTAAGGAGATTCTTGAAGATTGTTCCAAGATTGACAACCTTGGGATTGTATTTGGGTTTCTCATTAATACAAGTTTTCATCTTTTATTCATCCTATTGTTGGTATAACCTTTCTTACTCTTGTTATTAGTTATTTAATCTTGTTTCCATCTTTTTATGTTGTTATTGTTATTGTTCTTGTTATTCATAATGAATGTTTGGATTGTGAGTTTGTTTTCTCTTATGATTGTTAGTTTTGCATTGATGATGAGTGAGTAGTGATCTTGTGGGGTTAGTAGGGGGATTAGGGGTAGATTATGGATGCTTAGGGTTGATTAAGGGGAAAAGGTTGCATCTTTGTTGTAGTCACATTGTTGGCACTCTATGTGTTTGTTAATATGCTTGTGTGAGTTGTGTGGCCATGCTTCCCATACTTGTGTTCATCTTCTCATTGATTGCTTATTTTGTGGAAATGTTGAGAATAGTTTAGTCGCGAGAGCGCGGACTAGGGTCTAAGTTGCGAGAGCCCGGACCCACCTTGACATCGGTCTAAGTTGCGAGAGCCCGGACCGACTCTAGCGATTAGGAGACACCTATACCCTTGATCACCCCGATTACCCCTCTACTCCTATGAACCCGACCTACCCCACTTTCTTTCCATATTTGATCCACCGTCGTAGTTAGTCGTCATTTCTATAGTTATATTGTTTAGCTAGTTCTTATAGTTAGTTCCATCATTAGTCTTGCTATCTCTCCTCCTACATCATAGTTTTCCATTCTTCGCTTCTTTGTGTTTGTTTGGTAATCTAGTCTCGTTGTTGGCCGACCTAGTCTAAACCTTGATATACCGTCCTCGTGGATACGATCCCGACTTACCCTAGTTACCCTCTAGGTTAGTCGGTGTTTTATTGATCGGTTAGGGACGTGACAAATCCCTACCATCAATTAAACACATTTATTTTTATTAGATTTGGTACAATTGTTACATCAATAGACCTACTCAGAAAAGGGAAAAAAAAACCTGAAACTAGGAGGGAGTAATTGTTTCGGTCTGTAGACACCCGCATTTTGCCTGTTAGTGTCTATAGCAGTTTCCAACAAACACCCGATGATGATCGGACGTAAACATGACTTAATACGCTCGATTTTGGACTTGGAATCAATAGTATTTGGCGCGAGCTTTTAGCGGAGTAAAAATCTCACCAAACCGACCTCAAATTCGGGCCCAGTGGGTCGTTTCTAGTCAAATAAGATTAATTTGGGTCAAAATCGTGACCAAGGGCAAAACCGTTTTTTAGCGACCGAGCCAAACCCCGGTCAAAGGCATTTCCGAGCCATAAATATCTGTCACACCACCTCGAAAATCCGACTTGAATTCAAATACTCCACAAAAATTAGCTACAAAGAGGAATTAAAACTCTCCCTTAAAGATAAAACTCGATCTCTAAAATAGACTCCTACCCGGCTCAGACCCACTCGATCGAGTGGACCGGCCCACTCGGTCGAGTAGGCTCGTAAAACCCACCAAAAGCGGGGTTAGACCGGGCACTCGATCGAGTACCATGCATCACTCGATCGAGTGGCCCCGTTTCCAGCTAAAGCCGGATTCCTTTTCTATCCAAAGTCGGAATCCTATTCCAAAAGCCGGGAGTCTCCTATCCCAAGTTGAGGTATTTCATCCTATAAATACCCCACCCCCGACACATCAAAAACAACAGTTTACACAGAATTCACAACATCATTTCACAACCCGGAATTCTAGCGACTTTAGGCAAACTATACACAAATACCGTCCCAACTTTTTCCTCTAGGAATTCTGTAGGAAACCCACGAGAAATCAATCCAAAAATAAAACACCTTAACTCCTCGTATACCCTCGTTACTCCCACGCAAGCGCCGTTACTACGAGTTCTTAATCGAGGTCAAAATTAGCATGTAGGTTGAGGGTGTTACAAATCCTGTTTTCTCTCTTTCTCTCTTCCTTCTTCTCGTTTTTTTTCCGTCCATCGTCGTTTGTCGTCGTGCGTCGTTATCATCGTCGTTTTTTTATTTCTTTTTCTCGTTTCTAATATCATTATTAATATTACTACTATCGTAATTAGCAATAAAGCGTCATCCCTATAGTCGAATATCGGATCTAAAGGAATCAATCATTAAATCATGTTAAGCATAATCCCGTTGATGCCGAAACAATGATCACATGGTCCAAAAAGACTAATACGACATTACAAAGCGGAGGGAATTATTTCGTCTTAATACATCAAAAAACGATTTACAAACATCTTTTTTAAAAATCCACTCTAAATGTTCGATATTGATTTTATAATCAAATATCGAATATGACGAGTATCAAAAACTGAATCGAGTGTAAATCATATTATATTTTCACGCGATTTAATTTAGCAAAATTATCGATTTTAAAATCAAAAACAAATTCACGGACAGCAGTACGTACAAGGGGCACTTGATCGAGTGCCTAACCCACTCGATCAAGTGGCACCCCAAAAATGGGCAGAAACTTTTTTTCGAGACCACTCGATCGAGTCCCTCAATGACTCGATCGAGTGGCTCCTGGTGTGTCAAAATCGCGAGTCTTCCAGCTACTTTCGAGCTCCGATAAAATTCTTTTAATGACTTTGGTCGTCGCGTGTCAAGTCCATCACGTGTTCACCTTTTCAAAACCATGCATTATACCATATTTACCTCGTCTAATTTATTTACGCTCCATTATTATCGTAATTGTTGTATATTATCGTTTGTGGCATTGAATTTCCGGGTGGTATGCCGCTCGTATATTGTAATCTGTTGTTGCACCTTTTTTTCGTTGTTTGTTTTATTTTACTAAAATGAACCTCGCATGCTAAATACAACTTCGACATAGTTCAAAGATGCATTAAACGACGTAGATCAAACATATTTCGCATGTTTAGTCAAAAATGCTGTTTGCATATATATCATTCAACCGTCAAACTAACGCGTGTACACGAAAAACGAACGATATCTAAGTAGAGGCCGCTAAGTGCTGGCGGGGTTGGGTGTTCTTTGTGAACTTCCCAACACGTACCCTCACCCCTTACTCAGAATCATGGTTTCCGGATGTCCGAAATCGTTGGCATACGAGAGTCATTCAATACACGGTAACCGATAATGTCGTTATCGGTATCGCAATGCAAAGGGACGAACCCCATAACCTCTGAAATCGGAATGGGCCGTACTTTGTGCACGGGCCCGAACTCCCACAAAGTTCGGTGGCGACTCCAATTAGATTTAAATTTCAATCCTAGATCCATCTCATATGAGATTCATTCACCGCCCCAAACCCGCGCGTGGCCGCGTCGGGGTGGACCTATGTCATGTCAACACGACCGCAATTTACTCCCTCCATACCAGTAATTAATTCATTGTGAGGAATATAATAATGAGATGAGAGAATTATTTTGTACTCCCTCCGATTCTTTGAGTTGGAAACGTTTACTATTTGCACCAAAAATAAGAAAAACAAGTGTGAGCCACTATGAATGATGTTACACGAAATCTTGGGAGAAACGGTCTCTCAATAACTTATTGAAAGACCGCTCTTCAGTACCATTCTATGTTATATTCGTACCCTTAAATGCTAACTTTGTTTTGTATCTGTTTTTATAAGAAGCGTACCATCTTTATATTTGTATACTCTTTTATGTTAATCGTACCTACTTCTATTAGGTTTGGTATCACTGTTACTTTCATTTGTACTTAGTCTCTCAATAAAGTTAATGAGAGACCGTCTCCCAGGAGACCTACTCATGATGTTATTGTGAGATTAAACAATATAATAATGGAAAAAGTTAGATAGGTAAAAAGATAGTGAATATTTTGGAATATAATAATGAAAAATAAAGGGTATGTTAGTCGTTTTATAAGAAAAATAGAGTCGAATTGAAAATGTAGCAAATCTAATGAATTTGCCAAATATGAAATACGTTGAAAACCCAAAGAATCGGAGAGTAAAAAGGAAGTACTGATTCAAAGCTTCTAAATCAAGGGAAATGGCACCAGATTAAACTTAAACCAAAACTACATCATAGTAATTGCACCTTGATTAAAGTGTGTTCCGTTCAAATAAAGCATTAAAATAAAAAAACAACTCCATTCCCAATTAATTATCATTAATACTCATACTCACTCCACCATTTGTCTTACTCCAAACTTCCGTAATCACATTCATTGCTTCCTCCACTTTCTGCAGTTAGTTCTCTTTGACATCTCCTTCTCACCTTCCTCCCTTGGCTTCCTTCTCTCACAATCTCAAGCAACCTTCAAACAAACTCCCCCAAATACTATTAAACAAACAAACACTACTTGTACTCATTCATTCTACCCTTTTTCAATCCATCAAAAAGCTTCTAACAAATTGCAGCTTTTTTCTTTGAATAAAAAAAACTCATAACATTACCCTTCAAAATTGCACTTTTTGATTGTTTAATGGGGTGTTCAGCATCACGCCTTGATACCCTGATTACAAAAGTCATTGAAGACCACCCTTCATCTTCGTCAACTTCTTCTTCTTCATCTTCTTCTTGTGTTGTACCAAAGACCCGTTGTTATGTTCATCACCCAGCTACAGAGAAAGGGGATACTCACCACCTTGTATGTCTAACTTCCTCAACTTATGGCTCACTTCTTGTGGAGGCTGACGTCATCAATCACTCCTCTTCTGTTGAAGATGATTGTGTGATTAATACTTGGGAACTCATGGAAGGCTTAGAAGATGAAACTACTCTCGGTGCTAGTCATACCAAAAATACTCTTGTTTCGGAAAATGCTTCAACTTTATTACTATCTCATTCAAAATTGATTCATTCTAAGGTCAAGGATGATGATGATGATGATGATGTGATGACATTGAGTGATTCTTATGTTTTTGTGGAGATGCCTGCTGCTGATGATGAAATAGAAATAGTCAAGGAGAAGGAGGCGGTGGCTACTTCTTCTTCTTCTTCTTCTTCTTCTAAGCCTTTGTGGAGACATTTGTCAGAGGAGTCACTTCTTTCTAAGATGGACCCTAATGTGTGTTGTGCTTATGACAGAGCATTGTTAGCTAAGAAATCAACCCCCAACCCCTTTGTTTCAAACACCAACAGTATGAGTATGAGTATGAGTATGAGTATGAGTATGAGTATGAGTATGAGTATGAGTATGAGTATGAGTATGGCTTCTTCACCTGCCCCAATTCCAGTCAATGATAGTGGTTGCAGGATACCCGAGTGTGAGGGTAAGATTGTGTTGTATTTTACTAGCTTGAGGGGCATTAGGAAGACTTATGAAGATTGTTCCTCTGTTAGGATGATACTTAGAGGGTTTAGGGTGGTGGTAGATGAGAGGGACATCTCAATGGATTCGAGCTACAGGAAGGAATTGCAATTGCAATTGCAATTGCAAAGCGCGCTTCTTGGAAAGTCTATGAGTTTGCCCCAACTCTTTGTAAGAGGGAAGCTTATAGGGGGCGCTGATGATGTTAAACTCTTGCATGAAACCGGGGGCTTGGAGAAGATCCTACAAGGATGCCCTACCAGGGATTGTGGGTCCGCTTGTCGGAGTTGTGGTGATGCCAGGTTTGTTCCTTGTTCAAATTGTAATGGCAGCCGAAAGGTATTTCAGGAAGACGACGGACGAACAAGGAGATGCCCTGATTGCAATGAGAATGGATTGATTCGATGCCCTGCTTGTTGCTAGCTTCTCAATCTCCACTTTCCTGATGCCAACGTCAATTACTCCTATATTACACTACTACTTACTCGTATTATGTCTCTGGCGTCAGATGGATTGATCTATGGTTCACTATCTCTTTGAACTTCATTTGAAAAAAAAGATTCCTATTTCTGTGCTGGTTAATCGTTAGTAGTAACGAGTAAGAGACGAGACGCTGTTATGTGATTCAGGCATGTATCATTCATTCTTATCGGTTCTAGTTGTGTATTTTGGCGAGTTCATGTAACTGCAGATTGGCTACAATGTTTTGTTTTTTTCTCTTTGTATGATCATCCAGATCAATCTCCATTCTTGAATCTGCCAGATTGATTATCTTTGGTAATCACTGCATATATATTGCCTACAATGTGGTCGTATTTTTCACTACTACATTTCGTCGTCGGCATTTCAGCCACGTCGTCGGCGCTTTATACATGAATTTACTCTTTTGCCCTTCCGTAATTATGATTAATGATATTAATTAATTTTCTTAATTAATCTAATTAATATTTCCGAGTAAATTAAATTTACGGTTTTTGAACTTTTGAACGGTTTTTGAGGCACGTGTCTCAACGTAACTCTTTTACCCTTCTGTACCATTGATTAATGAATTTAATTAAGTTTCGGGATTAATGTAATTAGTATTTCCCCGACTAATTTAAAATTACCGGTTTTTAACTTTTGAACGGTTTTTGACACGTGTCTTAATGTAACCCGGGAATATGTTTAGGAAATTTCTATATAAACTTCATTCTCCTCATAATTTACTTTCACTTCTTTCTCTCTCTCAAATAATTCTCTAAAAAATCGTTTTACAAATCTAAAACCGCTTCCACTCCCACTCCAAATCCGTAGTCAAGTAAGTAGATCTGTCTATTTTGTATTACTTTTTAGTTTGTATTTGATTATTTTAAGTCGATTAGTTTGATTTTAAGTCGATTAGTTTGATTATAATTCGTATTAGGTTGATAGTTTAGATTTCCCGCAACTATTATATGCTTACGAAATCCATGTAATACACGATTTGAGTAGTTATGGTATGCTTTGTTCAATGTTGGTGTCGGTTTTCGTGATTTGTGGGTTGAATTTCGCGAAGATGGGGGTGGAATCTGGGTTGGGGTTCGCTGGAAAACGCCTCAGACGCCCAAAATTGGCGTCTGCGCGGCCTCCTTGGCGCCAAAAACTGGCGTCTACGAGGTCCCCTAGGCGCCCAAAAATGGCGTCTGAGAGGCCTCATCGGCGCCCAAAAATGGCGTCCGAGGGGTCTCTTCGGCGCCAATTTTGAGCGTCCGAGGGGTCTCTTCGGCGCCAATTTTGAGCGTCTGAAGGGTCTCTTCGGCGCCAATTTTGAGCGTCGAGGCCGTTTTTTCATTTTTTTTTCCGATAAATGTTACACGCTATGATCCTTCTCGATTTTAATAGTTTATTTTTCGATAAATGTTTTTGTGGGTCGATATTTTTGTATCTTTGATTAGGAGGAAGTTTTCATTCAAGTTTTATGATTTTTTTGTATCTTCATATTTGTTTGTTATTGATTGTTTTTTAGTTGATTATTAAATTGACATGAATTGAATTGTCAATGATATTTTTTTTAGTGTTTGATTATTGAATTGAATTGGGTTGTTTAGTTAAAAAAAATATATACAATTTAGCTTAAAAAATAGGTAGAAAACTTCAAATTGAGTGAGAAACTTGTAGTCGTTATGTTTCGCTAAAATCGGTTACTCAATTGGATAACGATGAGTACTAATTTTAAGGTTACTAGTTTTTACTAAAAAAATAACCTTCTTCTGAAGACTAAGTAATCGACGACCCTCAACGAGATAACAAATCGTAGGGAACATTATTGGGAAGAAATTAGTTAAAAATTAGCTAAAAATTACAATACTACGTATAAATTTAAATATTATTATTAACAACTAATATATTATCATTTTAAAATAATTTTGTTGAGAAGAATATACGTTATCATTAATTTGATATTTCAAATTAATTTTAAATATGATTTTGAACTCCCAATATCGGCTGTTCGTACACTGTTTAATTTACAAAATTGTACGAGAAAGTTCAATTAATTTCTTATTAACGTTAACAAGTGACATAGTTTTGTTTTTTCACCGTGTCGAATTATAAAAGTAGATGGCTGATAAGGGGAAGAGTAGTCGGGTCGACGGTAGGAGAGTCACTCCGTCCACACGCGCTCGGGAGAGGGCGCGACCGCCACCTACCGGCCAACCAGAGCCGTCGATTACCACGGAGCCACCACAGACGGCTGATGCGTATGGGGTGGGCGGGTCTTCCTCAGTGGGGGGGAGACAGGAATTTCCTCCTCCACCTTTCTTTATCACGAGCGGTGCATGTGCTGGTTCTTCAGAGGAAACCGCGAGCGGTGGTCTCCGCGAGCCGTCCAGGTCGTTTCAGTCAGCCGACCTGGACCTGGAGTTCGGTGAGACTGAGATGCAGCACGCATTTCCGGACAACTTCTCGGAGCAGCACGCCGAGGAGCAGGAGCGGGAGCGGGAGCGGGAGCAGGAGCAGGAGACGGACACGGAGACGTCGCGGAAGGGTAAGGCCGTTGTCTACAGGAAGGGGCCTGGAGGGACTTTTCAGGGGAGGGTAGGTACTACGGGCTCGAGCGCTTCCCGACGTCCACGGAGCGACACTTCGTGGTTACTGCAGGGACCTAGTCCCGGAGGTCCCATCGATCCGTCGGTGATCCCGAGTTTCGGGGGTCATGTTGCGCGTCTGCTTTGGTCAGAGCCAGACCACGAGCTCAGTCTGTTGAAGGCCTACCACCGTTATAGGATTGTAAGGGAGTTGGAATCGTTCGATAGACTTCAGGAGGTAGTGGATGCTGTCCGACTGACTGGCCTGATGCACCTACGGACGTGCATTCTACGCCATTTGGACGTACCGCTCCTTATAGCGTTCGTCGAGAGGTGGCAGCCGGATACGAACACATTCCACATGCCGTTCGGGGAGATGACCATTATGCTGCATGATGTCGCTAGGATCTTAGGGCTCCCTATCCAGGGCGAGCCCTGCGTGGTTCGTAACGACACTGGGGGTCTGGCTGATAGGATGGCTGCTGTAGGGAACTTCTTCGGGATGAACGATGAACAGTTGAAGACACCCGCGAGGGGAGGGGGTCCTCCCATTTACAGGAGTGGGGGATACTAGCGAGGGCCGTGCATGAGAAGATGCGCACTGGGACCCAGGAGCAGACTATTCAGGGTTACATGATCACGTTATTGGGGGAGTTTCTCTTCGTGGATAGGTCCAGTGATCGTATTCGTCCGTCAGTCTTCCCACTGACGAACAGCCTGGACTCGATCGGTCGTTTTACGTGGGGAGCTGGTACGTTGGCGTACCTGTACAGGAGTTTAGGGATGGCTTCCAGAGAGGGGGCTTCCACTTTGGCCGGGTGTTTGACTCTGCTTCAGGTCTGGATCTATGAGTACTTCCCCGACTTTAGGCCGGGGGCACCGATCCAGATTATGTCGACTTCTCCACGGGCATGTGCGTGGGTAGGCGTCGGGAAACCAACGGCGCATGATAGCAAGCTGTTGGAATACCGACGTGCACTTGATCGACTGACTGCAGATCGGGTCTGCTGGGAGCCTTTCGTGCGACACGCTCACACGTCGCATGTTACTACTTCCTTCTACGGGATACTGCGATTCATGGACATTGTTGAGCCTTACCAGGGAGACCGGGTCATCAGACAGTTAGGCTACGTTCAGACGATACCGTGGTCGATGCCTACGCCGGTTAAGGTGCACCGACCGGGGTCGAGTAGTGGGGTGTACCAACTTGAGTTCGGGAAGGGGTACGAGGACCACCCTTGGGCGAGTTGCGAGGTTAGTCGCGTTGACCCTAGGAGGATCTCGCGGCCCGTGGACTACCCGGGGGAAGTGGCTTAGGATTACCTCACTTGGTACAGGAGAGTCTCTCACCCGATGATCATACCACCATCCGCTGCCGATGTGCAGGAGCAGGCGAGACTCGCTGGGGGATCACAGCAGGTAATAATTTTGGTATTTTGGTGTTTAACAATATTTAATTGGATGTTTATTTATATTAACCTTTGCCACCTTGTTTCAGGTCGCACTTTCGTTGATGGAGCGCTTCTCTGCGGCTCAACACTTTCTGGAAGACCCGGAAGCCCGACATGCGTATCTTGACGACTTGCTGATGTCGTTCCGGCCCGTTCTCCCCCACCCGGGTGACCGCCCACCCCGATCCCAGGGGAAACGAGGTCGCCGTTGACTGCTTTGGATTTCATTCGTAATTTGTTTATGTCTTCTGTGTTTCAGATTTCATGCTTGTAATTTCGGATGATTGTGGATGATTTGTACCTCTTTTATGTTGAGTACTCGTTTCCATTTTATTTGTAATTTCTATATGTCTTAACAGTTAGGGATATCATGTTTTATTTCGGATGATTTTCGGATGACTTGTAATATGTTCACGTTGGCTACTCGTTTATGTTTACATTTCGGATGTTTTTTATGTTCGTTTGTTTCTTAATAGTGTGATTTGCCGATTTCTAAAATTTACGAATGAATACAACACTGGTCTGAAATATGAATATAATACAAATGCTGGTCTAATATTTACACTACACTAACAGTCGAAGGGGTTGTTCCGACCACCTGGGTCGTTCTGATCAATCTGCTGACTCGGAAAGTACGTATTCCACTCCTCGACCCACCTATCCTGACGTGCTCGGTAAAACTCCGGATAATGTGTTGTAGTACCGTCATGCGCGCCTCGCCAAAGGATGTGTGTAGGAGGCATAGGGCAGTCCTCAGACATTCGCAACCTCATCCAGTGACCTGGTCCCCCGCGTTCAACGTGCATTATCCACATAACGCCGAACGGGAGGTGATTACCTGGCATCTCTCGCAACAGATAGTAGGTACTGCAGGTGAGGTTCTCGGATACTCGACATATAACCCAGTTGTTCATTGTGGCAAAACCGAATAGATCGCAGTCGTCGAGATAATGTTCCACGCCGACCGGGTACGGGACCGTCGTACCTACACGGGTCATGGCGCCTTCTCGACCGTCGGCGTCAAAGACGTACACTTTGTCGTACATGGG
Organism: Agrostemma githago; assembly: GCA_958450325.1. Lineage (NCBI taxonomy): Eukaryota > Viridiplantae > Streptophyta > Magnoliopsida > Caryophyllales > Caryophyllaceae > Agrostemma > Agrostemma githago. The sequence goes on along the minus strand of OY288259.1, from coordinate 49,196,670 downwards.
GGAATGGATGTGCTCCCACAACGCCCTTCTCTGGCGAGTATAACTGTTCTGGTCACCGTGCACTACATGAGCCATGACACGGAATCCGCAGTGACCGTCTCCAATAACATCTATCCAGTCCACGAGGTACGGACACATGAAACCGACAAGTATGTCCATGTCCGGGAACGGCCCCGACATGTAGTTCACCTCCAGGGGGCGTTCGGTAGCCCTTGCCATGTGCCCGTGGTGGACTGGCTGGCGGTCGGTGTGGGTGGTTCGGTCGAGCGACTGCTCCCTGGCGTTGACGTGCGCGTACTCTTCGCCGACTTACTTGCGGTGGCTCGCGTGTCAGTGATGCCGTACTTCCTCCTCTCATGTTCGACTCCGATAAGCAGCCTCCCTGTCCCCTTAGATTTTCTGGGCTTCGGGTTCGGTGTAGGATTAAGTAGACCAGATATCTCGGGACGTAATGCTGAATTCAGCACATCAATGTAATGCTGCCACATACTCGGGTCGCTCGTACGTATTTCCTCAATCAACCCATCAAGCTGAAATCTATCGCTGACGGGCATAGCTTCCTCCCCGGCAAAGTCAAGCGTCCTCCAAAACCCATGCACGTCGGTCAACCGCACTACGGAATTCCGGGCCACCAACACGGCAAGATGACATGCGCAAGGCAAACCCTTGGACGTCCTCAATACACACCCGCAGTCATAAAGTACCCGATCTCCCAACTTCTGCATCCTAGTCAGTTCCCCGGTCAGCAAGTCCAACGCCTTGCGACTTACCCGGAGTGGTAAGTTCATCAAAATCGGATGTAGAGTAGTTGATCGCTTCCTGCGGGATGTCTCCAACTTACTCCGCAGTTTGGACTGCTGACGACCAATTAACCTGTCAATCCTATCGAACAGTCGATCTAAGGACGATGTCGACGTGCCGAGAGCCTTCTTCAAAGCCGCATGTGCAGATTCGACGATGGATGTGGTGGTGTTTCCGAAGTGGAGGTATTGGTCAGTGTACGCGTGATTCCATTGCCTGAAATTACCCCATGTGTTACGAATGTAGAGAGGAATTCCCGACAAACTCCACTTCGACTTCATATTGTTCCATTTTATTTGGAATTCCCTCACACTTGTAGAATACAGTAAAGGGTACCAAACTCCGTGCATGAAGGTCGCTACTCGGTCTTTGTCACCCTTAAAGTAGCTAATGACACGTTTTTCCACGCAGTTAGATATGTGCCACATGCATAGCAGATTCTGGGTCTGCGGAGCCGGAAAGACCTCTGATACTGCCGCCGTCAACGACTGCGCCTTATCCGTCACAATCACGTTCGGTGCCCGGTCCCCAATTAGCAGCTTCAACTTCTCAAGCACCCAGGTGTAGGACAACGTGTCCTCGAACCGAAGTAGGGCGTAGGCTATCAGAAAAGGTTTCCCAACGGGTGTCGTCCCGACCATCTCCACTAACTTCATATCGTACGTGTTCGTCTTGTAGGTGGCATCCATAGTGACTACGTACGGCCAAGTACGAAACAGTTTCACGGACTCAGGGTGAGCCATGAATATACGTTCCACGACACTCGTAATCTCGTGCTCGAAGAAGAAGTGGACGTAGAGAGCCCGGCGCGCTAGTACCATCATCTGCTCGATGGCATTACGACCTTCCCTTGCCTCCGCCCTCAACTTCCCCCCGATATTATATATCGTCTCGATCGAGGGGCGTGGTTTCTCAGGATTTCTCTGATGAAGGCCCTCATGTATTTGGGCCGGTGTCAAGTGGTCCAGAAAACCTCTCCGAACAAACTCTTTCTCGGCCTCGTCAAGGGCAGCTAGACGTCTGTGCCCGTCAAGGTGAACCTCTAACGGGTGGTTGTGAGTGCCACATGGACCGATGGCTAAAATCCATCGTTCCCTATCTAAGCTCTCGCACGCCTTCACCCAAAACCAACAACCGATCTTTCCAGATTTCTTGGTGCCTACGGCCGGGTTCCCGTTAAACTTGCATTTAAAGTAATTCTGACCAAGACGGTTCGTGTTCACATTACTTTGCGTCTTGTTGCTCGCTTTCACCAAGTTGAACCCAAGAGCCAAAGCTATCTCATTAGCGTAGTTGAATGCCTCATTCGAACTACGGAACGCTGGCCCAAAGATAAAACATACGCGATAGTCAATACCGTCGCCACCAAAGTCCACCTGATACACCGATAATAAAATACAGGTTAGCTACACAATTTTATTTAGTTTCATAATAATAATTATACGGATAATAATTTCATAAATTCTATTTAATTAAAATAATTTAGTCACGAATTTGAGAATCATAATTCTAATAATATTCATAATAATCCTAATCAAATAAAGATTTCGTATAATTTCATAATAATAATTATAAATAACGACACCCGAGTCACGATATAAAAACCCGAAAACAGTCCCAAGTGGCAAAAAATGGCGCCTAAGAGACGCCCCAGACGCTCGAAAATGGCGCCCAAGAGACCTCCCAGACGCCATTTTTGGACGCCCAAGAGACCCCATAGACGCCCAAAAATGGCGCCTAGGAGACCTCCCAGACGCCATTTTTGGACGCCCAAGAGACCCCATAGACGCCCAAAAATGGCGCCTAGAGGACCTCCCAGACGCTATTTTTGGGCGTTCAGGAGACCACTCAGACGCCCAAAAATGGCGCCTACAACCATTTTCGTCCGTTACAGCTCTATTTAAACTCGATTTCGATTTCAACAACAATTTCCACAAGAAATCGAGCACGTAAATAACATTTTACACAACTAAATACGATTTCTTACGCTATACTAACATCGATTTCTCAAGATTTTCATATGCTAAACTAACATTACTCACAATTTTTAATCAAAAAAGAGAAAAACAAGGAAAGATAAAAACAAGAATGTACTAACCGTAGGGCGATCCATTTCAGGCAAAGTCGGGTCTCTAGAAAAAAATCTCGAAAAAAAAGACGGTTTTTTTTGTGTGAGGGGAGAGAAATTAATATTATATGTGGTGAGTGTGAGTGGGGTGGGGTGAGTCGCAGTATCCCGTAGAAGAAAGTAGTAACATGCGACGTGTGAGCGTGTCGCACGAAAGACTCCCAGCAGACCCGATCTGCAGTCAGTCGATCAAGTGCACGTCGGTATTCCAACAGCTTGCTATCATGCGCCGTTGGTTTCCCGACGCCTACCCACGCACATGCCCGTGGAGAAGTCAACATAATCTGGATCGGTGCCCCCGGCCTAAAGTCGGGGACGTACTCATAGATCCAGACCTGAAGCAGAGTCAAACACCCGACCAAAGTGGAAGCCCCCTCTCTGGAAGCCATCCCTAAACTCCTGTACAGGTACGCCAACGTACCAGCACCCCACGCAAAACGACCGATCGAGTCCAGGCTGTTCGTCAGTGGGAAGACTGACGGACGAATACGATCACTGGACCTATCCACGAAGAGAAACTCCCCCAATAACGTGATCATGTAACCCTGAATAGTCTGCTCCTGGGTCCCAGTGCGCATCTTCTCATGCACGGCCCTCGCTAGTACCCCCCCACTCCTGTAAATGGGAGGACCCCCTCCCCTCGCGGGTGTCTTCAACTGTTCATCGTTCATCCCGAAGAAGTTCCCTACAGCAGCCATCCTATCAGCCAGACCCCCAGTGTCGTTACGAACCACGCAGGGCTCGCCCTGGATAGGGAGCCCTAAGATCCTAGCGACATCATGCAGCATAATGGTCATCTCCCCGAACGGCATGTGGAATGTGTTCGTATCCGGCTGCCACCTCTCGACGAACGCTGTAAGGAGCGGTACGTCCAAATGGCGTAGAATGCACGTCCGTAGGTGCATCAGGCCAGTCAGTCGGACAACATCCACTACCTCCTGAAGTCTATCGAACGATTCCAACTCCCTTACAATCCTATAACGGTGGTAGGCCTTCAACAGACTGAGCTCGTGGTCTGGCTCTGACCAAAGCAGACGCGCAACATGACCCCCGAAACTCGGGATCACCGACGGATCGATGGGACCTCCGGGACTAGGTCCCTGCAGTAACCACGAAGTGTCGCTCCGTGGACGTCGGGAAGCGCTCGAGCCCGTAGTACCTACCCTCCCCTGAAAAGTCCCTCCAGGCCCCTTCCTGTAGACAACGGCCTTACCCTTCCGCGACGTCTCCGTGTCCATCTCCTGCTCCTGCTCCCGCTCCCGCTCCTGCTCCTCGGCGTGCTGCTCCGAGAAGTTGTCCGGAAATGCGTGCTGCATCTCAGTCTCACCGAACTCCAGGTCCAGGTCGGCTGACTGAAACGACCTGGACGGCTCGCGGAGACCACCGCTCGCGGTTCCCTCTGAAGAACCAGCACATGCACCGCTCGTGATAAAGAAAGGTGGAGGAGGAAATTCCTGTCTCCCCCCCACTGAGGAAGACCCGCCCACCCATACGCATCAGCCGTCTGTGGTGGCTCCGTGGTAATCGACGGCTCTGGTTGGCCGGTAGGTGGCGGTCGCGCCCTCTCCCGAGCGCGTGTGGACGCAGTGACTCTCCTACCGTCGACCCGACTACTCTTCCCCTTATCAGCCATCTACTTTTATAATTCGACACGGTGAAAAAACAAAACTATGTCACTTGTTAACGTTAATAAGAAATTAATTGAACTTTCTCGTACAATTTTGTAAATTAAACAGTGTACGAACAGCCGATATTGGGAGTTCAAAATCATATTTAAAATTAATTTGAAATATCATATTAATGATAACGTATATTCTTCTCAACAAAATTATTTTAAAATGATAATATATTAATTGTTAATAATAATATTTAAATTTATACGTAGTATTGTAATTTCTAGCTAATTTTTAACTAATTTCTTCCCAATAATGTTCCCTACGATTTGTTATCTCGTTGAGGGTCGTCGATTACTTAGTCTTCAGAAGAAGGTTATTTTTTTAGTAAAAACTAGTAACCTTAAAATTAGTACTCATCGTTATCCAATTGAGTAACCGATTTTAGCGAAACATAACGACTACAAGTTTCTCACTCAATTTGAAGTTTTCTACCTAATTTTTAAGCTAAATTGTATTTTTTTTTTAACTAAACAACCCAATTCAATTCAATAATCAAACACTAAAAAAAATATCATTGACAATTCAATTCATGTCAATTTAATAATCAACTAAATAACAATCAATAACAAACAAATATGAAGATACAAAAAAATCATAAAACTTGAATGAAAACTCCCTCCTAATCAAAGATACAAAAATATCGACCCACAAAAACATTTATCGAAAAATAAACTATGAAAATCGAGACGGATCATAGCGTGTAACATTTATTGAAAAAAAAATGAAAAAACGGCCTCGACGCACAAAATTGGCGCCGAAGACACCCTTCAGACGCTCAAAATTGGCTCCGAAGAGACCCCTCGGACACTCAAAATGGGCGCCGAAGAGACCCCTCGGATGCCATTTTTGGGCGCCGATGAGGCCTCTCAGACGCCATTTTTGGGCACCTAGGGGACCTCGTAGACGCCAGTTTTTGGCGCCGAGGAGGCCTCGCAGACGCCAATTTTGGGCGTCTGAGGCGTTTTCCAGCGAACCCCAACCCAGATTCCACCCCCATCTTCGCGAAATTCAACCCACAAATCACGAAAACCGACACCAACATTGAACAAAGCATACCATAACTACTCAAATCGTGTATTACATGGATTTCGTAAGCATATAATAGTTGCGGGAAATCTAAACTATCAACCTAATACGAATTATAATCAAACTAATCGACTTAAAATCAAACTAATCGACTTAAAATAATCAAATACAAACTAAAAAGTTATACAAAATAGACAGATCTACTTACTTGACTACGGATTTGGAGTGAGAGTGGAAGCGGTTTTAGATTTGTAAAACGATTTTTTAGAGAATTATTTGAGAGAGAGAAAGAAGTGAAAGTTAATTATGAGGAGAATGAAGTTTATATAGAAATTTCCTAAACATATTCCCGGGTTACATTAAGACACATGTCAAAAACCGTTCAAAAGTTAAAAACCGGTAATTTTAAATTAGTCGGGGAAATACTAATTACATTAATCCCGAAACTTAATTAAATTCATTAATCAATGGTACAGAAGGGTAAAAGAGTTACGTTGAGACACGTGCCTCAAAAACCGTTCAAAAGTTCAAAAACCGTAAATTTAATTTACTCGGAAATATTAATTAGATTAATTAAGAAAATTAATTAATATCATTAATCATAATTACGGAAGGGCAAAAGAGTAAATTCACGTATAAAGCGCCGACGACGTGGCTGAAATGCCGACGACGAAATGTAGTAGTGAGTGTGAGTGGGGTGGGGTGGGGTGAGTATAGAATATAATAACCACACACTCAACATAAAATTACCGAGTTTGAAAAATAAAAAAACCGCTTCATTAACGAGTTTCGGTCACTAATCTAACTTCTAAAATTACATAACATTAGTTAACTACTCTAATTAAGGCAAGGGCAGGATCGTCTTTTACATTAAAAAGCGCCGACGACGTGGCTGAAATGCCGACGACGAAAAACAGCACTCTTCAGTGCTAGGTCTTGCATGTCATCCATATAATTCCTTTAGCCTCTATATATAAACAAATTCCTGCTTGTTGCTCCACTTCTAGTTCGGTTTAAAGAGGGTCTAATCTAAATGTCAATATAATAGGGGTGTGCCGTACTGCCGTGTATGCAAGATGATAGAGAGAGAGAGAGAGAGTAAAAGAGACTGGCCTTAAAGCTAATCACATTTCGGGCGATGCATCACCAATCGTAGTAAGAGTGTTATATTGACATTTAGATTAGACCCTCTTTAAACCGAACTAGAAGTGGAGCAACAAGCAGGAATTTGTTTATATATAGAGGCTAAAGGAATTATATGGATGACATGCAAGACCTAGCACTGAAAGGATATGCTTCTTTTATGGGGGCTCTTATGGTGCTTAAGCAATGGTCGGGCATGAGTACAGTAATGATCAATGATCGGGTCGGATGAGAAGATGTCAATGAAGACAAGGCTTCAAATTTGCGATAGTTTACTTAAACAAATTCAAGAGTAGTAAAGAAATACAGGTTAATGGTTGATTAAATCTTAGATGGAAGTGTATAAATTATAAACACCCTTTGCCCTCAAAATTATCTGCATGATCAATAAGTATAATACCCCCTCCGATTACCGATTATCTCCCCCTCCTTATTGGCTTGAGTTTGATTTTTTCTCTTTTTTCATTTAAGGAAAAATTTTCACCCCTAATTAATTAATATAATATTTCTCTCTCATACTTTCTCATTTAATTAATATAATATTTCTCTATATTACTTTTTCATTTTATCTTTCATCTTTTATTAATATAATATTCTCTCCTTATTTTCTACCCAAAAAGAAAGGGAAAGAAAATAGGCAATCGGAGAGAGTACATACTATTAGGTCCGATTCTTTTGGACTAAAACTGACTGAACTGAAAATGCTTGAACTGAAATAAAAGTGTCTGAATGAACTGAATGAGTCAGAATTGAATTAAACTGAACTTAATAAATAAATAAACTATAATAATAATAATAATAATAATAATAATAATAATAATAATAACAACAACAACAACAATAACAATAACGGGCGGACATATCGGTGTGTGCTTAGCTATCGGTTGGGCATTCCCTTGTTTTCCATGCCTGGGCCGTGTTCTGCCTGCTCTCGGGTTTTTCGGGACGACATTTATGGGGACCATGTCGTGTCATGTGCGGGAGTTGTTGGCATTAAACATCGGCATAACCTCGTTCGTGACACTCTATTGGACATCTGTTTCCGTTCCGGGATCTCGGCAGGTAAGGAGGTCGATATTGGCTTGATCGATGACCATGACAGATCCTTTCGTCCTGCAGACTTGCTCCTTTATTCGTGGGACCAGGGGCGTGACGTATGTGTAGATCTTACCAGGTCTTCTCCTTTGACTCAGTCTGGGCTTTCCGATTTCATGCCAGGTCGTGCTGTGGGTGACGCTGCTCGGCGCAAATGTGCTAAGTATCGGGACCTGCGTGGGGCTTGGTTATGGATTCTTACCTTTTCTTTTTCTTCGTTGGGGGAATTGAAGGCGGATGCTATCGCCTTACTCAAGAGGATTCAAAAATTTTCGATAGCGCAGGACGCCGGAGCACGCGCGGCTCCTTTTATGTTTACTAGATTGAGCTTTACTATAGCTAAGGGGGTGGGGGCCCAGATTGTATATCGGTTGCCCACCAATTTTTTTTAAACTGCGTTTTGATTCATCAATAAAATTCTCCCATTCTTAAAAAAAATAAAAAAAAACAAAAAAAAACAATAATAATAATAATAAGAGTAATTAATAAAAATAAAAATAATTAATACTAATATTGATTAATAAAAATAATGATGATGATAATAATAATAATAATAATAATAATAATAATTAATAATAATAATAATAATAATAATAATAATAATTAAAATGATTAATAAATAATAAATGACATTAATAATATTATTAAGTAATATTATAAATATTAGACTTAACCTTAAAATATTAATATTAATATTAATATTAATATTATTAATTAATATTAATATTTTAAGTAATATTTTAATAATAATAATATTATAAATATTAATTATCAACAATAATATTATTATTGATGGGGCGGGTATCACTGCCACCCCTCGGCCCGAATCATATCTTGTCCAGGTCGAGTCTGGGTAATTCCGCAAGGGACTCATCCAGACCTTCGACCAAGGGTCTCAGCAAGAGCCGAGACCACCAGCGTCATCATCAAAAATGTCGAGCTTAACCTCAGTCGAGCTTCTAGGCCCTCGAACTGAAGGGCTCAGAAGATTAGACCTACGGGCCTTGGTACCTCGCCACCCGAGGCAGAAAGACGGGCTAACCATGTGTCCTTTACACTCCTGGGCGTAATTAAAGTGACGTCCCTCTCTAGGTACAACCTAAGGCGAAAGGAGAAGAAGAGGGTTGTCCATCCCGCTGGACACTCAGGAAACGAGTTGCGAGTAAAAAAAACGAAAAAAAAATGAGAATAAAAGGTTAGCCGAGGACGGGATGAAAACCCGAAAGGGTGCTCTGGGCAAAATGAAGAATCGAATCGCGAGCCACCATGAAAACAAAAAATATGTAAAAAAAAATGTGCTTCTCATTAACAATAAAATTCAGTTAAGTCGAGCCTTTGTCGGGGCCCCTTTACATCAAACACACGACTACACGAGAATCAACTATCTCGAAAAATGGCGGCACGTCAAAACACCACAAAAAAAACTAGTACTAATACGCCACATAATATCAACTAATAGGACACATAATACGAAAACGGCTGGGCTCTACCAGTCCAACTTCCTACTTCCACCGCCATCTGGGCGAGATTGTATGTTCAGGTCTTTCACCATTGACCCCTCCTAATACAAGCTTCCACCGCCCTAGCCAAAGGCAAGCTCAGCCAACCATGTTTCTTCTCGTCACTAGCACCTTCAATATGAGTCTCATTAGTCTTGGCCCGCATAGATGAAATGACGGTATTAGGATCGGTAACGCTGTCTTTAGTCAGGCACTTAGACCACGGGACAGTCCAGCTGATGACCAATTGTCCTTTAACCAAGTAGGAAAGCCACTCACTTAAAAAAAAAGTAGGAAAGTCACTCCTCTTCGGTGTGACCCTCACTCCACGCCCGCACCATCTTTTGGCCCGTGAAACCCCTGTAGTTATAACCTTTGAATCCCCGGGGAGGGTCGACCAAACCGAGCCGCTCCTGTAGCCAAACCTGCACAAACCACAACAAAACGTCACGCCTTCAAACTAAAGCAACCACAAAAAAAACAACAACAAAGCAACAAAGAGACATGACACCCTAAGCACCTGCAAAATGATCCTAGAAACCCGAAAAGGAGCCTGACGGAGCCGGGGACGAGCATCGAGACCTAGAATAAGCTCACCCAAAATAAGCAAAGAGGATGATCGTCAATGTTCCATCCCCATTACGACGTCCAAAACCCGAGGATTACCCCAACCCTCACGCACTGTCTAATTCTCGAAAAGATAGTAACAAGCCACCGCGATGTTAAAAGCCCGCCTACATGCTAGAGTTGAAATATCGTAGGAACCAGCCTGTGAGAATGTCCTGAAAAGCAACTCTAGATCAATGTCATCTCTCCCAAAGAAAACTTTAGCCTCCTCCAACGAAGAAAGGTCCAAAAAATGACGAAACCGTTCCACAAAAGCATCATCTCCCGAAGGCACACAAGGTCGTACCGAACTCCACCCACCTATGACGTCTATCTCCTCTGGGAGAGGGCAGACCTTACCCCCGGGAAAAGCAAAAACATGACCTTTTGTGTCCCAAAACTTAGAGAATGCTAGCAAGAAGTCATCCCACACTTTTACCCGGCTCAACGCAATGATCATTGACAACCCGTCACTTGAACAAACTTCGAAGTCACATTTCTTAAAACGACCCGCCTACTCGATCAGGAGATTCCCGAAACCCGACATGACCCAAAACAATACAAGGAAGCTATAGGCACACTTTGGGTATTTTTAGTATGTCTAAAACAAGCACCCGTAACCCGTATATATAGTCCTAATCACACACCAATTAGGAAACGACAAAAATTTGCATAAACGAAATCTGGACCGCTCAAGCCCAAGCACCCAAATCTCAAGCTGCCCGAGCCCAAGCGACCCGGAACTCGACTGCCTTAGTCCAGGCGTCTGTTCCTAAGTCATCAGCCTCTCAAGCAGCCCAAAAAACCGAGACATCGACCTCGCGTTACCACCATAGCCACCATTTGACATCTCAGACATCGGGAACGACCTCCCGAAGTAACTAAAACTCTCTACGGAGACCGAACATCAATGCAAGAGTTGTGAGGTCACACGGACAACACATTTCACCCGTCGGACGCACCAGACTTAGACGTCTTTTCATTTTTTTCTATTAGGGGGATAAGCTACCCACCTAGGCGTGTTGTAGCCTTAAACAGTTATTGTCAAGTCGCGTCTGTAGCCAACACAGCACTGTCATAAATATACAAAAAGTGGTCTAAATTTTTTTAATATGAATGTCGACACAACTACACTGGCCTCCTATACTAGCACACTCGGTCAAAGCACGTTGATTTTTTTACGTTTCGCACAAATAACGAGTCAAACATTTTAATCAACGTACTATCTGATCCAATTCCCGGCTCAAACTAACGCATTTCAAAAGTCCAAAAAACCGTTTTCGTACTCTCATGCAACCCCAACGCATTTTAAAACGGCCTAAACTACGATGATATCCCAAATAAAATGAACGCGGAGTGATTACTTGTTAAGCTAGGTCAACATTTCACCAAACGAAAAAACAAGACTAAACTAATTAATTCGAATACTAAAAGTCTTGAAAACATACAAAACAGACACATCCATGCACGAATCAAGTTCATAAAACTAGGGAGGACCTCTAGAAGCCGCACCTATAGCCATCACGAATTCACCGATATTGTTGTCCAAACCCAGATCCTCTAGATCCAGGAGAGGAGACTCACTACCGTCCATCCCCGATAACATGTCCAAGGTAGTTGTCTCGGGAATCCCTCCAACATCCTCGGTAGCACCCGTGACATGACCTGCAGCCTCAGCCTCAGTCTCCCTCTCCATCTTGACCCTTTGCCTAGCCTCACCCTGCGCTGAGGTCTCCCCCTAATGCCGATCCAACTGCTCCTTAAGTCGGGCAATCTCGTCGTCCCGAGATTGCAAGAGCTGTCTCGCATCAGCCACCTCTGCCTCGAGCGCGGTCACTCGAGTCTCCAACTGTCCCACCATATCAGGGGTATCCTGCAAATGTAATCCGTACTTTAGGGAAACATACGAACAACCTAAAAAGCCAACCCTATGCACACATACTCACCGATCGAGGCCCCGAAGTGTCACGGGAGACACTCGAGGCGTAGGCCCGGAAGCAGTTGACAGCCTGCCACAATCGTTGATGGAAAGATGATGAAACCTGAAAGGCGAAACGACTTAGCCAAACATAGCCTAACCCATGGGGTCCAAATCCGAAATAAAAATTAAAACTTACTCGATACACCCGGCCGCGCCACTCTATCCCAGCATCCATCTGCTCGGTAGAGCAGGAGGGAAGAGGCTCAGTAAAAGCTACCTCGGCTGCATCAACTCTAAGCAGCGTCAAAAGGAAGTCTGGGGGCTGAACAGCATCAGCCGGGTCGGCCATCTGAAGAAAAAGCGGACCGGTCAAAAAGAGCAAGAAAATACTAAGCCATAAAACGAAACAAGCTTTAAAACCAAAAATCGAGTTCTCACCACGAGGCGGTGACAAGCTAGCCGCTGGCTGACATGAGACAGATAGGAGGCACCAGGCACCAGGAGTGCATCACCTCCTTCTCCGTCCTTACCCTCGAGGACCTCTGCGGCGGTCGATGGTCTGAACATGGTCCGGGGAGGATCAACCGACACCCTAAAATCGTCGTACAAGCACTGACACACCAACCGTTCGCCCAGGTACCAAACCGGGCGAAACAACGCAGGAAAGAGCATCCTCTTGTAGCTCCTAGGCCTCAACTCTGCAACCACATACCCGGGCACACCCTCATAATCGGCCCAAGGACGGGCCACAAAACTGCACAAACGGTACTAGCATTTCAATAACCCTAAACCCTTGGAGGATACTAAATAAATATGTCATAGAGAGAAAACTTACGTCCTCAAGGCGTAGCTGGTTAACCAGCACGTTCTCCGACGGGTAATGGCTGGTCGTACTCTTAGGCTGAGTCAAGCTCCACTCGATCCCTGCCGGGAATCTGGTCGACCGAACCCGCACTATTTGAGGTGTCAAGCAAAGGAAGTAGGAATAGATCCAGGCCTTCAAAACCCAAAAACATCTTTAGCAAAACCAGACTAAACTAAGCAAAAACCCAAAGAAACGAATGTGGGAGTAGCAACTAACCTCCAGCACAAGGCCTGGACCCACGATAGGCAAAGTTGAGGCTGACTCCACCTGAAACGGCCTTACCATGACTTGCAAGCAGCGAGTCATCTCCGCAAAAGCCGCGATCACCCAATTAAAACGTCCCAGCTAACCTAAATCAGCTAGGAGAGGCAAAATCCTAGTACTAAACCTCTCGCCCTTATCCGAGAAGTGGGTTGATCCTAGGAAGTACCACAACCACAACCGGGCATCCTGTTCCGGCGTGTTGGGTGCTCGATCCCCTAACACTGCCACCCTCTCAAAGTGATCGGTGTTGTACGAACTCACCAGAGCATGAGGCGTACTGTAAGCCTCACGCTCCAAACAATCCCCGATGAGGCCCAGGACCTCATCACTATCTAACCTAGGGTCCTCGGCAGCCCACCTAATCCTCTCAGGACCCTAGGGTAAACCCGTAATGACCCCGAAATCCTATGAAGTCATCCCGACCTCCCCAAAGAAAATATGGAAGGTCGAGGTAGTATCGTGAAAGCGATCCACCATCGCTTTAATCACCATGAGATTGCATTTAGTCTTGCAACCCACCAATCGAACCCATTGCTTGACCACGGGACCCAGAGCAGTCCTCGCAATAATCCCCTTTGCCGCGGGGGTTAACTTTTAAGAATATATCTCAAGGCATGTCGTGAAACCGGAGAAGGTCCTCATCGGACCTGGGGGTTGCATGTCGCGACGATACAAGTATAAACATAACAAACCAAGCCCAACCAAAACCAAAATTCAAAGCCTAAAACTAATAAGCACGAGCTAAATATACTCACCAGACCCTGCACAATGCGATGAGAGACGTGCAAGTCGGGACGAAACAACAAATGGTGACCATCCCAGTCCCGGGCCCACTCAGGGTCCTCATAGCCGATCTCCTCGTTCTCTAGTACGGGAATCGGGACATGGGCCCTCCAAGCAACCGTCTCGGGAAGCCTACGCTTTTTTACCCTATCGAAATCGGCCTCGTATATGGCCTCCGAATCACGACGCTATGACGGAACGCTCCGTCGTCTCCTACGAATCCCGCGGGGAGTCACTGAGCTCATCCTGGCGGTCTCGCCACTAGTGCCAACCGAAGGAGCTCCCACGGAAAGCTCGGTATCACCTCTAGCTGCAAAACCAAACAAAATCCAAAAAATACATGCCTCAGGTCAGGCTAAAACGGCTTTAACATGTCAAAATAAGGTCAAAATTTCAGATAGAAATATTAAAATTCCGTAAAGACCGCTAACGCCTATTTTCAATCTCGATCACAATGGAAGTGGGTTCAGGAAAATCCGACATCGTTACGACACCTTTTGGTCCGTCGTAAATCACACAAAACCTCACGGAAGGCCCTAGAGGCCATCCTAGCTTACAAAGATCGACAAAGAAGACACCCACAATATCATAAACACTAATCGAGCAAGATTACGTAGGACAAGCAAGGGAATAACCGGGAGAACGGTCCCTAACCCTAGCATTTCAAATCTATCCCCATAAGAGGCCATTGTCATACCTCAAAGTCTTCTATCAAGCTTATAACCACTCTAACAAGCTCTATTCAACCCTAATTGAACGATGGGATCAAATATGAACATCGAAACCTAGCAAATTCAAAATGCCCAAATCGATTTTCTAGGGTTCTAACAAAATTGACCCACATTAAACCAATTTAAGCAAAATCGATAATAGACGAGTAAGGAACACTTACCCGGAGTCGACATTTTCGTGTATGGCAAAAATCAAGACGGAGATCGGTTAGAAAATTCGAAGGAGCGATATTGGGGCGAAGAGGGGTGCGCGTTTGAATTGTGAGACGAATGAATTAATTCGCCCCAACCTTCGCTGATTTAAAATAGACCCGACCCACAAGAATCTGGGTGCCTCAGATCACGCGTCCAAAACCCGGACCGCTGGGGGCTAAGCACCTGAGCATTGGGGCGCAGAAGAGTGCACGTCCGACTAACCCGACACAAGCTTAAAACAAGAACAAACAAGGCCTAATGTCCAATTTACGCATAACACGCATTCATAAAATAAGCAAATAAACAACGATGAAGCAATCACTAGTCAATACCGATAAAGCACGCCTATAAACCAACTCCGAACAAAGAACGATAACAAAACAAGCATAAGAGCCACGACTAACAAGAATGCTCACGCTCGAACGCGTGACAAAACAAACAAGACAAATCCAATCTGAACGAATTCCGAACGAATCCGAGCGCGCAATAAATCAGAACAAAGCAAATCCGAACAAAATAAGACAAACCCACAAAACAAATTTAACCAAAATAAGTAAACGCCAGCAAAAGTCCTAGAGCCCAACGGGTCTTAGTTATCCGGAGGGCAATTTAAGTTCGAACGATTACTAACACGTTCAAACATTTTGGAGTCCTATATCTCCACAGCAATTTGAGTCTGAGCGGATACTGATACGCTCAGACATATTTAGCCTAACGGGTCTTAGTTATCCTGAAGGTAACAGCAATTTGAGTTTGAGTGGATACTGACACGCTCAAACATATTTTGCCCGACGGGTCTTAGTTATCCTGAAGGCAACAACAATTTAAGTTTGAGCGGATACTGACACGCTCAAACGTATTTAGCCTAACGGGTCTTAGTTATCCTGAAGGCGACAGCAAACATCAATATGGGTTTGAGCGGATACTGACACGCTCAAACACCTTTTTGCCCGAAGGGTCTTAGTTATCCTGAAGACTACAGCAACAACAATTTGAGTCTGAGCGGATACTGACACGCTCAAACGTATTTAGCCTAACGGGTCATAGTTATCCCGAGGGCACAACAACAGCAATTTAAGTTTGAGCGGATACTGACACGCTCAAACGTATTTAGCCTAACGGGTCTTAGTTATCCTGAAGGCAACAACAATTTAAGTTTGAGCGGATACTGACACGCTCAAACGTATTTAGCCTAACGAGTCTTAGTTATCCTGAAGGCATGGCAAACAACAATTTGAGTTTGAGCGGATACTGACACGCACAAACATATTTAGCCCGAAGGGTCATAAGCATCCCAAAGTCATCATCGCCTTATTTTGATTATGTGGCTTTATTTTAGTCTCTAGCAGTCCGTAAATCTCAGATTTATGTTGCAACAGAAAATTATTCACAACCTGTTGTTTATTCAACCTATTCATCCCTCTAACATTCCAAAATCCCATCCTCATTGATTAACTAGTATATGGGAAGTAACCTTTTCCGACTTACCCAGATCATCTTTACTCTTGAGGGAATCAGCATAAGTAGGTGTCTTCGATCCTTTTTTCCTTGGATCCTGAGACCCCTTCCTCTCCTGTGTAACCCTTGGCAAAAGTGATGTTCCTGTGCCAGGGGATTTTCTGGTTGTGCATGATTCTCCCTCAGTGTAACAGAAGGAGTAGCAGACATATCTAGAGTATTCAAAGGTGGAACACCTGGTTTCTCCACTTTCTTCCAGACTTTCGTAGTCTGCACAGGTTTCTTTGACCCCACTCTGCAGTTTTCTTTGCTGTGCCCCAGCCTTGAACATCCCTTGCACAATATGGGTTTCCATTCATATTTCACATCAATCTCCCTTATTTGTTGTTTCTCATCCAAAAATATCACCATAGCAAGGAAGGTCTGATCAATCTTTACCTCAACTAGCACCCTGGCATAACCCAGCCGTGCCTTAATGTCTGTGGAAGCATCACTCTTGATATAAGGTCCTATAAGACTTGCAATCTTTGGGAGGCTCATCCCCCAGTACTGTACTGGGAGTTTATGCAATCTTACCCACACAGGGACGCATTTGGTTTCTTCCTTTTCCAGTTCAACATCCTCCTTCCATGGCTTAATAACTACCGATTCACTGTCAAACATATAATAGCCTGCTTGTAGAACTTTCTCCTGCATTTCTTTAGTCTGAAATCGAACAAGGAAGACCCCATTTGGCATGAAGGAAATCATGTCGATTACATGTTGCTTCCAAATTCTGTGTATGTAGCCCTCCATGACCGCCATCGGAGGGTTGGCCCCAATGACAAATCCATACACAGCCTAGTTCCAATAGTCAAGTTCTTCCTGGACATCCTCCTTTTCTAGTTGCGGCAGAATATCAGAGTCATCTTCCAACAACTGTTCAACTCTCTTTCCGTGATGATCAAACCATTCTCCTTGATCATCGTGGTGTATCTGTTCCACTTCCTTTTCCACATCCACTCTATCATCATCATCAAGCGAAAATGGTGTCACCTTAACTATATTATTCAGACTCCTGTGTTTTGTTGCTTCTTCATCATTAGGGTGATGTTGCTTATTTTGACTTGATCGAGAGGTTTCAGTCCCCTCATTCGTCTTAAATCCTTTCCTTCTAGTAATGTTACATAAATTTGCAGTTTTTGATGCCGAATTCCTAGCCATGTTGCACGAGAATCAACCTCAGAGATCGCTCCTCAATCGCCTGTAAGGGCATTGTCTCTTCAGTGGCTTTTGATGTTCGACTTTGCCCTTTGGATCTTCATACGGTGAAGTTTTGCCCAGCAGATTCTCTCCAATATGGTCGAAATACCGTCGGATGAAGTTTCGCCCGGTCATAATCTCATTGGGTGAAGGTTCGCTCGATGAACCTTTTTGTCCGAAATGGCAATCTGGGGAGGAAACACTGTCGGGCGAAGTTTCGCCCGGTCAGATCTCATCGGGTGAAACATCGCCCTATGACTTCAGAGGGTCATAACTCTCTCATTTGATCTCCGATTGGAGCGTGTGATATGTCGTTGGAAAGCAAAGAAGATACACTATCCCGTCCAACTATAATCTCTTCAATCTGTGGTCTAAAACCCTTGATATATCCATTTGAAGTTAGACCTCTCCGGTGAAGATGCCCAATGGACTATAGTTTTTTCCTTTTGCTCAAGATTTCACCTCTTGGGTTTGAACTATGGACTTTAATCATGCTTTAGGACAATATTCCGCTCCCTTGTGCCCATGTAAGCTCGAACATGCTCTCGGACAATGGATTTCTATCAAAATAAAAGGAAAACTGCCCAAAAACACGTAAAATGCACAAGAGAGGTCGCTAGAGTGACAAAGACTCAAAAAGGCGATAATCGCACACAAATCTCACAAAAGCGATAGGAAAACGAGCTTAGATGGGTGGAAAAACGGTCCAAATTTGACACACATCAATTCCCCCACACTAAACGTTGCTCGTCCTCGAGCAAATACCTAAAAAGAAACGAACTTATACTACTACTAGGCTAGACTACGCTAAGCCAACACGAGGAAATTAACGGGTCTGCTCCGTCCCATCAACTCACATTGGAATACCTATGAGGTAAGGTACTTCAATGCAAGGGAAGTTGGGTCTTGCTCAAAATTGCGGATGGAACTAAAACATAAGAACATAAAACAAAAGAAACACACACATGAAGATAGTTGCATCCAAAGAAGAAAATAAATCGTCGAATCCCTCATCAAAACGGCGGGGAAAGCACCGGTTCCAAGTTTGAGACAAGTGAGAACACCACCAAGCTAGCTACTCAAGTTGACATGGACAAAATTCTAAAAGAATGACAATCAAACAATAAAAACATTGAAAATTTACCAAGGTCCTTGTAGTCCACTAAAATGCTTACAACGGGACGATAAATGGAGTGGATTGGAGTGAACCATGGAGTTAGTAAGCACTAGAGGTAAGTGTTATCCCGTCTCTTAAGCTTAGCCTAGAGGGTCGTTCCAAACTCGAGAAAGCCAATTAGCCCAAACAAAAAGTGAACAAGTGTTTGCAAAATGGTAAGGATCGACTAATCACCGCTATCTTCCTTCCTTGGGACTCGGTCTTCTAGTAGGCACTTCACGGCGATAAGTCAATCGAGGGTTTATTTGGGTTTGGGAATGTTTTTCGAGATTTGATTTTCTTTTGAGTTTTCTTTCCTTTCCTGTTTGATTTTGTTTGAGGGCCTTTTTTTTTTTTTTTTATGGTGCCCTTCTTCATTTTTCCCCCCTTTTGCTTTGGGTAGCCCATATTTGGCTAAATGATGCATTTGAGATTCATGGCCAAGCAATGTTTTTTTGCAAACTTTTTGTGAAAATGTATGAATGGTAGGTAAATAGGCAAGTCGGGTATGCATCCCCTCCGAACCCACAAAAAGATGGAAATTTAGACTAAAAGGTGGCTTCTCAAGTAAGGTCACCTAAGAGAACGGGAAACAGTAACCAAGGCCTTATCACTCCATGGGTGATCAAAGTGGTCAAAGGAAAATCCCAATGTAAACTCATCGAAAAGACGGACTCGTGGTAAAAATTCAATGTAATCATTGGGTCAAGGTCATTCTACTAGAACAATGTCCAAAAATCAAAATGAGTTCCTAACGAGGAAGTGGTAAACACTCGACACTAACTCAAAATCGGGTTTTCGAAAACCTTTACCTAGACATACTATAAAAAAATGAAAAAAAAGGACACAAAAGAGCAAACAAACAAGTAAAGCCAAGCACTCGGATCTCCATCAATAGTCAACACAACCACAACCACCAATTCCAAAATGTTCACCAAGTGAACCTCTAAACAACATACAAACTCATACTCCCATGTAAATAAGAGAAGGGAAAAAAAAAGGTAGAAGATATTACCGATTGATCTTCAATTTCGCTACCTTACATCCATATGTTATTAGGTTGGCGGCGTACCTGTGAGAAAGGAGAGAGCAAAGCAATACGAGGGACACTAAAATGAAAAGAAAAATGAAATCTTTTTTGGTTTTTTGTTTTAAAAGAAAAATGAAAAGGAAAGGAAGGAAAGGATAGTAGATCTCTCCCCCACACTAAAACTGTGCATTGTCTTCAATGCACGAGTAGAGGAAAGATCGAAAAAGACGGAAAAAGAAAAATAAGAAAAATCTTTTTGGATTTTTTTGATTTTTCAATTGTTTTTGGGATTTTTCGAAAATTTTGGGAAAAGAAAATAAAAGAACAAGAAAAGATAAGAGGGTGGCGGACCTAGGTGTAATCACGTCACCTAGACCTTAGCCAAGTGAGCGAGAAAATGAAAAGAAAATAAATTAAATTAAAAGAAAGGGGCGAAAAATGGGCGTAGGTGTAATCACGTCACCTAGCCCGGTTTGAGTACAAATAGAAAAAAATTGAGAAAGATGAAGAGAATTTGGATTTTCAAAGTGTTCAATGGCGTAATCACATCGCCTAAAGACCTGGAGCACTACTAAGGCCACGTCGGCCACAAAAATCAATGGGACAGCTTGCAAAAATTTGTTATTATTGAATAATCAACACAATGACAACAGATAATAGAAACAGGAATAAGAACCAGACACAACCCAAGTACATGCTATTATAGACTCATAAAGACTCACCTACCCAACCCTCACACACACCCACCACACCGTCTACCAACTTAGGGAGAGGGTCTAGTACGAAGCCCTTATATTTTGATTGATTGCTATCGATAAATGGCATAGTATCGAGTCGTAAGCGAGAAAGTCCATTATTTTAAATCAAGCGCTTGTTGAGACGCGTAGTAAAGGAAGAAAATTTTATTTGTTTTTATTAATAGTAGTAAGGACATCATGTTCTGGACATGACTCTTTTTTAGAGGTGGGACAGACAACCTCTGAACCTCCTAACTCAATGTATAAAAATCTTATATTATTGTTATCAAGTCCAGACCCTAAGATGAACTAGACTCTGACCAAGACCGGTCTCACTTCATCAGACATTGAGGATGCCTCCTGGGAAGTGCACCTTGATGACATTACCCGACTTGGTCTTTGCATATTCGTCGGTGGTGACTACCACTGATGTGGTGACATTGCTGCTAGTGTCCTCAAGAGTGAGGCTCATGGTTCTCGGTTTCACGGGGGGAAAGGTCCCAGCATCCACTAGGTCTTGGATGTCATGTTTCAGGCGGTAGCAATTTTCCGTGTCATGACCCCTACCCCGATGGTATAGGCAGTAAGCCTTAGGATCCCAATTTGCATCCCGGGCTCCGAGAGGTGGATCCGTGTAGAAGCAAGTTGAGATAACTGCCAGTCATTGTTGGCAATCTTAAGTGCTTCGGCATGGGTCATGCTTAAATTTGTGAGGCTCTTAAAGGGATGACCATAACAGGCCGGGACGAACCGGGCCGGTTTGAGCCTTCCCATCTCCATAGGGGTGTCAGGAGCGAGAGGCGCTAGACGGGGTTTTATGTCCTCTTCCTAAGGGGGGCCTCGTACTGAGTCCTCCTGGACCTTCTCAGCGGCTCCTTCTAACCTACTGAGCTGGACCAGAATATTGTCGTGGGTGGTGGTCATTTACGCCACCGTGACCCGGAGTTCCCGAATGAGGCCTAACACGGTACTGATTTTATCGCTGATGCTGTTGTTGATGCTGGAAGATATTATTGGGTCCGCGGGACCAAACCAAAAGTGTGAATGGATCCACCGGATGACACGAAGACTCGAGGAATGCTCGTAGGTGAGTGATACGAGAATGAGACCCTTTGATTCACGCGTGTTTGCGGTTATCAGATTTGGGTGTCGAGTGCGTTAGACTCTTGGTGTATTTGATGAGACACCTAATAGACTTGGGTCTCTGGAACGAGATGATTTGTCACAAATCTCGGGGTTGAGATTTTAAAGAGGACTCTCGAGGTGAGATGACCCGAAATATAAAAACCTCGAACGGAAGTGATCTTAGCAACTAACACAGACAGTTAATCATACGGTTGTACGACGTAAGGAGTTGATCTCGATCCCGACTCGGAATCAAAGAGTTCTGATATTTTTGAAAATAGATGGGTTTGAAAGCGAGGTTTTTGAAAGTGAGAGTTTTTGTGAAAGTTTCATTACGATAGTTTAGTAGCATCGTTCGTGGCGTGTCGAAAAGTATTGCTATTCGGGCATCAAAGGTTTGACGTTAGCAAAAGCGTGAATTTGTGACTTTGTAAAAGCGCGGTTGTAGAAGAACCGATTTTGAAAATTGTGATGTCGCGTCATTATCAAGACTTTTATTAATTTAGAGTTCGACTTCGCGGTGTAAAGAGTGTTTTGTGAGAAAACACGGTGTTTGTGGCGGTGTTTTCGAAAATGTGGCCAAATTCTTGTTATGGAATTTAGGTGGTGATAGTGTATTTAGAAAACTTCAAAAATGTGCGGCCGTGTTCGTCCATCCCATTGATTGGAATTTCAACGATGATGACGATGCGTGTGAAACGTTTCGTGAGTATAACCATGTTGGATTCCTCGATTTCATTAATTGAAATTTTGGTAATGCTAACGGTGTGTGCGAAAAGTGTTTTGAAAACCAAACTGTCATTTTAGTTGCCTTAGTCCCATTGGTCGGGATTTGGCGAAGTAACGATGTATTGTTGTTTTTTAGAATAACGAGTTTTATTTTGGCCAAAATAATGGCACAAAAGATGGTTTTGAAAACGATAAGTGTGGACTTAGCCAGGGTGATGGTGCTAAGGTGTGTTTTTGAAAATAATAAGTTTGATTTTGGCCGGAGTAACGATGCTAAAGGGTGGTTTTGAAAAAGATATGTCTTTTTTGAAAATGGAGTTTGGGTGTAGTTGAATATGTTGTCGTGGTTGAATCCGGATTTTAATATTTTATTCGGGTTGTCACAACACTTTACACATTATTAGGAATGCATGAACTCATGCAGGATGCAGACACGGGTAGGCTAGGGTAGGCTACCGTCCAACGAGTAGTCTTTGCTTAGGTGGCGACAGGTCACTGGGGAAGGTGAGCCTCATCCCGTTCGCTCAGTGCAGTTCGCTTGGCATATTCTACCTTGGACGGCCGAACGTCAATCGAGGGTCTCTCCGCATGTCTGTTAAGGATCTTACCGCGAAAAGATCGATTGGTCCTAAAATTGGTTTGGGTGGGCTTTTTTTAGGGCCAAAACCTGTAGCGACCATAAAAAAGGATCTAGGAAATGAGCTTCACTGACCTTGTTCAAGTTACACCACCGCTAGAAACTTGTTTCCAAATCCGCAGCGGAGTCGCCAAACGGTGGACGCTCGCCCACACTACTCCGCCTCGTGCGCACCCGCACGGGACCTGATTGCGGAGGCCACCCAAGTGGCCCCGTCGTCTTGGGGCTGGGTCAATCTCGCGTAACGGGCGATGTACCGGACCTCGATTGGTTGACAATTTGAATTGTACTAGATGGATGCAGACATCCGTGTTTCCGTTAGAATCGATCGAGACGTGGTTTTAAATGTTTAAAGGCCGATATGTTTGGTAAGACAACCTTTTAAGTGAACCAAATTCGTTGCCGATTTGTGGAGTCGTCACCAAGTAATTTTGGGAACTCAGAATCCGTTCAAGTCAACTTTAATCCTTAGCCAGCTCAAAGTTAAGTGACGTGGGGACCTAAAGATAAAGACTTGTACCCTTAAGCATTCCATGTCTAGAATGACTCTCATTGCCAATGGTTTCGGGCATCTGGAAACTGTAGATTCTGAGTAAGGGGTGAGGATAGGTATTGGGAAGCCAACGTCCGATAGACATCGACACCCAATCCCGCCCGCACGTAGCGGTCTCTACTAATCAATCGATGGGTTGATAACTTTGTCCCTTAATTGTGGCGGAAGTACGATAACATCCATTGTTTTAACCCTATGTCTTTGCTACGTCAGTTGTTTAAGGACAAGTAAGTTTTTGTCGTCGAAGTAGTTGCGTTTACATTCTTTGCATGCGATTTCACGTGACAAGCAGGCCATGAGAAGATGCACGTAGGAGAGTAGAGAGTACTAGATATTATTGTATTAGCAAATCAGTTTTAACGTGATAATACGGATATTAGTCATTCTCGTGGTATACCTTACCCGGTATTCTGCTTAAGATGTGTCAGTTCGATATTAATAGGGATGCGTCGAACCACATGTGAGGAGTGAGCATTGAGATTAATATGGAACCCGACCACCACTTGTTCATTTAAAGCTTGTTTACATTTTGAATTTCGTGTTAGGTGATTTAGCATGCAATTATGGTCATAAAAGTGGTAAATCATACAAAAGCGGTAAATGCGAAATGTAATTTAATCACATCGTGAGGAATTACACCCTCATAGTGTACACTAAAAGAGACACGATGCGTAGATGGTTGAGAACGGATCTTATGACTACTCGGGTTTAGTTAGGGTGTTTTAGTGCTTATGGTTGAAGTTACGTATGTTTACGATGCGCCATGGACCTAGTGTCCATATGTGTCAGACTCAACGTTATCGAAGTGCATAAGTAAAGCGTACGGAATGTAAAGTTGTGTTTTGATGACAACCTAGTGACAATACTACTTCTTAGACGGATCCTCCTAGTTTTCCAGCGGCAAATCCGGCAGAGCTTTGCTACGGTGTCTTGAGATGGCTAGTCGAACACAGGTGCCCCTTTTCGTTTGGATCGAGCCAAGGACTCGAGGAACTACGAGGAGTAGTGTCTATTTGTGTATCGAAAGGGAACAATCAAGTGGATCGTATTTAGAGTCAGAGTGAAACGCTAATTTAGAGCAAAAAGCTCGAAGAGAGAAGGAGGGAGAGTCGAGAATTGAATTCGAGTTGTGTTCGAAATTCTGAGATGTGTGTTGTAATGAGCGGAGAAGGGCGGTATTTATAGTTTTTCTCTCGGTTCAAATCGAGCTCTCAAGCGCCTAGTAGCGTGCACACCAGGATTGAGGCGGCTGAGGGTGAGCGCATCAGGATTGAGGCGCCTAAAGGGGGGCGTTTGGAATTTCGAAGATCTGATTTCAAAAATTTCCAAAACGAAGATTGTACGTAATCTCATACTTTGCTTGGGCATTAAGGTTTCCGCCGTGACCTAGCGCGTTGCGCCAATGGGCCTCGAGCGCGCGTCTCAAGGCTTGCTCGTCTTGACGCGCTGACTTGGGTTTGACTTTGCGTGTTTCGGGACCAATTCGGAGCCCGGTGTCGGAATTGACTCTAATTAGTGCCGACACAACCGTAATGACACGACTAAGACTGTCTTGAGGTTGAATTAATTTTTCCGAATAATTATTTGATTTGTTCTATAGAAAACCATCTAAAACATCTTAAACTCATGTCGTGTTGCAATCCGAGCGTCATTGGGTGTTAACCCTTTTCAAAATTGCATTACTCTTAACCGCCAACCTCAACATTCCCTTAACCTCATCATTCTTCTTGCAGTTAACTCAACACCATTAGAAAAAGTGTCACTCGCAATTTCCATAACGGAGATACGCATTTCCAGAAACTCCTTATCCATCCTCAATTGCCTAATTACATCCCTTTGCCAATCAATTTGAGATTTGTTAACCCATTTGAAGTAGGAACAACCTCGAGTATCAAATACCCTCCTATTATACTCTTTGCAACACTTAACGCGTCAACCAGGATTGTTATGTGACCAGGAAGTGAGTAATGCTGTAACACCCGCTAATTTTCCTAGCGCTTTTATCTTTTCCGTTATGACTTCGTCATAACTCTATCACGTTTCGGCATTCTATTTCATCGTTTTTCCAAATTTTATTTTTATTTTCGAGTCAAATAATATTTAGTTTATTTTAAAAGATTTTAATTCTTTTAAACCTGTTTATTTGATTTTCATCATAAACTATTTATTTTTCCGCGAGGAATTCTATTTCTTTATGAATTAACGATTTAAGCTCGGATTTAAGTTATTTCTTTTCCTAAAAATATCTAAACACATATACTCCCTCCGAGTTCCTATTATTGTCCAATGAGGTTTTGGGCTGAAAAATAAGAAAGGGGAAGAAGTAGGAAGAGAGAGAAATAGGAGAGTAATTGTGAACCACACATTGATGACCTAAAAAGAAAAGTGAGTCAAAAATCAAACTCGGCCCAAAAAGAAAAGTGGGACAATAATAGGAACTCGGAGGGAGTATATAATATTTTCAATTAAGAAATATTTTTATTCATGAAAATTTAGCTTTTAATGATTTTATTACGAATTTTCCTAAATAATTATTTTCTAACGCGAGGTTTACCCGATTGGTTCAAAACACCTTTAATAATTTTTCGAAGTTTCTTTTTATCGACTTATAAGCTATTTGAACCTATTGTTGGACCATATTGAACCATGATCCCATGTCACACTCCTTACTACATTATTTTTATATAATTCATTTTATGAAATGTTATGTATGTAGACATTTCTTTTATTCAACTCAATTATTTTAGTTCTTAATGAACAAAATCTTCACTTCCACACTCATTCATTTTGGCTGAAATTTGAAGACTACATTCATAATTTTTTTTTTTTCAATTTTAAGGCTTCATTCATCCACCATCTCTTCATATTTTTCTTATTCATTTTTACATCAATTTTATTTTAGCAAAAACCTCTTCTTTCTCCCTCGTTTTGGCTGGTGTTCCTACCCATTTTCAGCAGCCATTTTCGTCCCTAATCAAGCTTTAATCATCCTATTTTCGCCTTCTAAGTTATCGTTTTTCTTTTCTTTTCGTTAAGGTAATAATCGATGTCATTTTCGATCGTTATTTACCCTGATTCTTTTAGTTTTCTCATGATATTTTTGTACCATGTATGTCGTGTGATGTAGACTTCTTGGACGACCCCAAAGCCGACGAATTTATCGTAGACTTGGATTTGGAGTGAAGGAAACGTCGATGTTACTCAGTATTACTTGATTTTATTTGTGTAATTACATGTATATAATTCTAATTTTAATTTGATAAATATATGTATGTCACAAAAGTTGCTGTCCAGAATTTTAAAATCGTAAAATTTTCATGTTTTCGCTAATTTTATCGCTTTTACGAGATTAACGATTAAATTGTTATATTATTTTGTAAAATCGTACTATTTGGCCTAAACATATAAAATATGAATATATTCTGTAAAAATGATGTTTTTAATGATTTTTGATAATTTTGTATTTTTATGATTATAGAATTATTACCGTTTTCGAACAAAAATAATTAAAAGCTGATTTTTATTTCTAGCAATTATACATTTTATTTTAATCTGAATTTTGGTATGGATAAACTTTATGATGAAAAAGAATTTTAGGAATCTTTTCATAATTTTTTGAATTGTTAAGTGGGTGAATTAATTAATCACTTTAAATCGTCGTTTATCGTAAAAATCATGTTTGTCATTTTAATTCCCAAATTATGATTTTTGTTTTGAATCTGGAAAAAAATATTCCTGATAGTTCTTGATAAAAATGTATTTTTATGATTTTTAGTGCTGATGGGGGGTCGGTTGCCTACTAACGGGCCGCCAGCCATACGGGTTCCGGGGCAGTTCGACTCATAAGCAAAAAGAGGCCTGCCTGGTAGGCCAGCCAGCAGGACTTTCCAGGGAGCCCCAAGAGGGCGATCTTAGAGAACAACTTCCCTCCTTGCCTGTCGGGCTCCAGGGCACCTCTCCCAGGCAGGCTCAGGGGACGGAAATCGGAGCCCTCCTGTCCATGCCTAAGGTAAGAGAGAATGGGTGGATGGGGTGAACCCACGTGTCACTTTCAAGTCCTCTCATTCTTCCCCTTTCTTTCTCTCTCTCTCTCTCTCTCGCTTCCTCTCTCTTGGGGGAACCTATAAATACTTCGGTATTTCCCACATGAAAGGTCTTTCTCTAGAATCTTACTCTAAAACCGCCACCTTACTCCTCACGAGTAAGGTTAATCCAGGCATTTCACGGATTGACTTAGGCATCAGAGAGGGTTTCCTTGGACACCTCCGAGGCCCTGTGCGCTCTCTGTGTGCAGGTGGCATGCCATCTCCGCCGGGAAGGTCCGATCATCGGAGTAAGAGGAAAGGGAGATTCGAGAAGTAAGACGATCAACATCAAAGTAACATAAAATTCAAAGAATCCGAATCCGTTTCGGGTCAATTGTTTCCGTGACCGGAACAATTTGGCGCCGTCTGTGGGAATTATCACTTGAGATTCCTCGAGAAAGAACAAAGAAGCCACTAGAAAAATGCATGAGATTATTGAAGCCAACTCCAGGGCGGATCCGACGGGACAATAGGTGATCCCCCTGTACGGCATGCCTCTACCGGAGGTAACGCCCGCCGCTACGATTCGAGAAGTAGGGCGGGCAAGCCTCCACGAGGTGCCCAACAAGGAGACTACAGTCGCAGCTGGCCATGTCGATCATCAGAGGCCTAACCTTAACCTCACTCCTGCCCAAGTTGCGCAGACTGCGGCCTTCTTCTAGGCCATGTTAAATCAAGAATTCACGCCGGAGGACCTGGTGGACAGGATTGCAACAACCCCCAGGCACCTACACTTCGAGAGTGATGAGGGGGCTAGAGGCACGAAGCGAACCGCTGCCAGGAATGTCCAGAGGAAGGCAAAAAAAACTGCTCGGGGGTATGTGCAGGCCAAGAGACGCATCGTCGCCGGCGACCAGGAGCCGCCCGCTCAGCAACAAGCGTTTTCTATACATACCACCGAGTCCACAACAGCTGTTGAAAAAAGAGGATTATCCTAGGAGCTCCAGGAGCGGATGAGATCCAAGGAACCTGCCTCGAAGCGTCTGGGAGAAAAGCAGGGTGAAGTCTTTTCAAGGCTGACACCTGCTCCAGAGCCACAGCAGGAATCGGGACTGTCCAGAAGCATGCAGTCCAGGCTCAATAATGGACAGCCACTGGGACCAAGGCACCGCCAGGGCGATAACCTCGAGCCGCCTCAGGGGAAACGACCCCTGCGCCGCTCCCCCATGAGGAAGGATGAGGCTATGAGCAGGCAAGCGCCTAAGCACCGCTCCCCCAGTGTTGGAAAACCGACCTCTGGCAAATGGAATGACTACGATTACCACTCTACTGGGAGCCGGTCAAAAATGATGGGCAGGCCTACCAAGACTCCACTCTATCCTAAGGTTCAGGGGTATCCCATCCCAAAGATTAAGATGCCTTCTATCAAGTTTGATGGGACCACTAACCCAGAAGACCACCTGGCGGCCTATGAAAGTCATATGGGGATGTATGATGCCGATGACGCGGTCTGATGCAAGATTTTCCCTACCACCCTGATGGGTCTTGCTCAAGGATGGTTCAGGGACTTGCCGCAGGGATCAATCAGTTACTTTATAGAGCTGGCCGAAGCCTTCCTAGATCAGTATGCAGGGAACAAGAGGCGCACGCTGACTCGTTTTGACCTGATGACCCTTAGACAGAAGAAGGGCGAGACTATCAGAGAATACCTAAAGAGGTTTGACCTGGCGTTCCAGCAGGTCAGAGAAATCGATGACCCGACGGCAGCGTACGCTTTGACCAGTTCGCTACTCCTTGGAGATATGAAAAACCAGATAATCAGAGCTCAGCCAGAAACCCTGGCGAAGGCTCGAAAGATAGCTGAAGGCTTCATGCTGCAGGAGGAGTTCCACAGCCTGCTGGATACCCCCACAGGACCTTCCAGACAACAGGGGGACCGCAGGGTGGACGCAGCAGGGGCGATACAGCAGGAAAATAAAGAGCTGAGGGAGGCGACACCCCGAAAATGGAACGTGCAACATACCAGCCAAGATTTGACAGCTACACAGCCCTTAACAAATCAAGGGCTGAGATATTTGAGCTGGAGAAGGAGACAACCAAATGGAACCGCCCAAGTAAGCCACACAGCCCAAAGGGTGACCCGAAAAAATTCTGCACATTCCATGATTGCGTAGGACATACCACTGAAGAGTACCGCCACCTAAAGGATGAGATTGAGAAGCTCATCAGAAATGGCTGGCTGGGTAACTATGCTGCAAGGAACAAAGGTCAGAAAACTGCAACAGACAAGCCTGAGGGCTTAGCGCAGGACCACATGATAATTCACGTGGTGACAGGAGACGCTGAAGGCCAGACAAGTCGGAGGGGCCAAAAGAGACAAATCCGAGAGCTCCAAAATCAAATCTGCTATGCTGAAAGGGCGGGGAGCCCAAAGGGCCTGACCCTGAGCATCACTCCACAGGATGCAGGGCGGGTAATCTACCCCCACAGCGACCCTCTGGTATTGTCTCTTGTCATTAGCAACTACATTGTAAGAAGGTGTATGGTAGATACGGGTGCTTACACCAACTTACTATACAAGGAAGCGTTTGATAAAATGAACCTGGAGAAGAGGCACCTCAAGCCCGCCCCTGGATCATTACACGGATTCAGCGGGGCAGGGATCCTCCCTATGGGGGTCATCGAGCTGTCGGTGACGTTCGGAGAAGGGGCCTTGGCCATAAATATCCGAGCATCGTTCGTTTATGTTGATGCAAAGTCCGCGTATAACGCTTTGATAGGCAGAGCCACCTTAGATGAAATTGAGGCAGCCATATCCATCAGAGCGCTGACTATAGCTTACGTAACTGATTTTGGAATGGAGAGAAAAGTGCACGGGGACCAGGAGTCAGCCAGGTAGTGCTACTCTGTGGCCCTGCACACCCATGAAACGGAAAGGAAAGGCAAGCGAAAAGTGGACAGTTCCCCCAGCAGGGAAGGGGAGATTCCAGCTGGTCAGCAGACAACGGACCACTCTGAACCTGGGGGGGAGAGCATGCTGGTGGAGCTAGAACCAGGGAGGCAAGTCCTGATAGGGGCAGACCTGGAAAGTTCCTACCGCGAAGAGTTGATTAAGGTCGTAGGGGACAATAGGGATGTGTTCGCCTACTCGGCAGACGAGATGCCGGGGGTAGATCCGGCCCACATTGTTCACAAGCTGAACGTGAGTTCGGAGGCCCACCCTGTGAAACAAAAGAAAAGGAACATGTCTGCAGAAAAAGACCAAGCCATCAAAGAAGAAATCGAAAAACTCCTGAAGGTAGACTTTATAGAAAGTTGCGATTATCCTGAGTGGCTAGCTAATGTTGTCATGGTAAAAAAATCCTCGGGAGCATGAAGGATGTGTGTAGACTTCACCAACCTCAACAAGGCGTGCCCTAAGGACTGTTATCCCCTGCCGCGCATCGACCAGCTAGTGGATGCCACCAGCGGATATTCCATGCTCAGTTTCCTGGATGCCTTCTCAGGTTATCACCAAGTGTATCTCTGGCAGCCTGACAGGGTGAAGTGTGCCTTCATCACCAGCTCATGCACCTACATGTAGAAAATGATACCGTTTGGTCTCAAGAACGCAGGAGCCACCTACCAGCGCCTGGTGGATAAAGTGCTCGAAAGCCAGAAGGGTAGGAACCTGGAGGCATATGTGGATGATGCGATTGTAAAGAGTAAAGGGGATGAGGAGCATCTAAAAGATTTGCAAGAGACTTTCTCCTCCCTACGCACATACCGGATGAAACTGAACCCCAAAAAATGCACCTTTGGGGTCCGCTCTGGAAAGTTCTTAGGTTTCTTGGTCAGTTCAGGGGGATCGACGCAAACCCAGAGAAAGTTCAGGCTGTCCTGGACCTTCCGGAACCAAGAACGATTAGGGATATTCAGCGCCTAACAGGCAGGATGGCTACCCTGGCACGGTTCATAGCCAGGTCGGCCGACAAATCAACATCTTTCTTCAAAGTGTTGAAAGGAAACAAACAGTTAAAGTGGGAAACTGAACAAAAAGAGGCTTTCGAGCAACTAAAGGAACACCTGAAGAGGCTCACCCTGGGAAGGCCGATGGCAGGGGAGAAACTTTTCCTTTACATTGCCGTGACAAACTCAACTGTAAGCGCGGTAATCTTAAGGGAGGAAGCAGGCTCCCAACAACCAATTTACTTTGTAAGCCATGCCCTGGGGGCAGCGGAAAAGAATTACCCGGTCGTTGAAAAAGCAGCCTATGCAGTGGTCATAGAAGCCCGGAAACTCAGGCCATACTTCGACGACCATCCCGTCGTCGTACTGACAGATCAACCTCTGGAAAAGGTACTGGAGAAATTTAAGAAATCAGGAAGATTGTTGAAGTGGGCCATAGAACTGAGCGGGCTAGGCATATCCTACCAACCCAGGGCCGCCATTAAGGCACAAGCCTTGGCGGTTTTCCTGGCGGAGTGTTCCCACTCAGAAGAAGACGACCCTCCCGCAGGCGACTGGACGGTGTACACCGACGGGTCATCCAAGCCAACGGTGAGGGGGTAGGGATTGTACTAACAATCCCTGAGGGAGCAAACTTTGAGCACGCGCTCAGGTTCACCTTCCCAACGTCAAACAATGAGGCCAAATACGAGGCCGTACTGGCAGGCATCAACCTCGCCAAACCTGCAGGGGCAGAGAGGCTTGTCCTAGCAACAGACTCTCAACTCATAGCAAACCAGATCAACGAAGAATACGAAGCTAGAGATCAGGTTATGGCCTCGTACCTAGAAAGGATCAAGCAAGAATTGTCTGGATTGAAATCATACGAAGTTAAGCATGTCCCCCGGTCACAAAATAAACGGGCAGATGCCCTGTCTAAGCTGGCCAGCTCTAGCCTGCAAGATATAAGAAGATCAGTGTGGGTGGATGTAATACAAGAGAAGTCTACAGCGCCCTGCCAACTGCTCAGTGTCATCGCGGAAGTAGAATCTGAAGATTGGATGACCCCAATCATCCAGTTCAAGAAGTATGGAACCCTGCCGCAAGATCCAATCCAGAGGAGAAAGATGCCAGCCAGGGCCGCATGGTTCATACTAGTTTGCGAGGAATTGTATCGTAAATCATTCTCCTCTCCTCTGCTCAAGTGCCTGGGGGCAGGGCAAGCCGCGGAAGTGCTAGACGATATACACTCAGGTATCTGCGGTCATCACATAGGAGGAAGATCATTGGCACACAAAGCCCTGAGGGCTGGCTACTACTGGCCGACTTTGCTCGCTGATGCCAGGGATCTAACCCAGAAATGCCGGAAGTGTCAACTGTTTGCCCCGACAATACACGCCCCAGCCCAGGAACTCAGACCGATTTTGTCTCCCATCCCTTTCGCTCAATGGGGGATGGACATTCTGGGTCCGTTCACTGTAGCGACTGGGGGCAGAAAGTTTTTGATAGTGGGGATTGATTACTTCACCAAATGGATTGAGGCTGAGGCCGTCCCGAATATAACAGAGCCGGCGGTCAGGAAGGTGATCTGGAGAAATATCATAACGAGATATGGTCTGCCGAAGGTGCTGGTCTTTGATCATGGAAGGCAGTTTGACAACGATCCCCAGAGAGCCTGGCTGGAAAGCCACGGCATAGCTGTCGCTTACTCCGCCGTCTGCCACCCACAAACCAATGGGTAGGCTTAAGCGGCGAACAAGCAAATACTGAACGGGATGAAGAGGATGGTGGATGAACTCAAAGGGAGATAGGCGGACGAACTTCCGAGTGTGTTATGGTCAATCAGGACCACCAGAAAGGAGTCCACAGGGCAAACTCCTTTTGGCTTGGTCTACGGGGCCGAAGCCCTGTTACCCATAGAAGCACGAATTCCCAACTTCCGATCCCAGCAATATGACGGGGCAAGCAATGAAGCTGCAATGACCGAGACTCTTGATCTAGTCGGTGAAGTGAGGCAAGAAGCCTGCATTAATATCGCCGCCTATCAACAACAAATGAGAAAGGCTTACAACAAAAAAGTGAATGTAAGGAATTTCCAGATAGGAGACCTGGTCCTGAGAAAGGTACAGGCAGTAGGGAGGTCAAGAGAGCATGGCAAGCTGAGCGCCAATTGGGAAGGCCCATATGAAGTCACCCAGATTATGGGACCAGGAACTTACAAAATCGCCAACCCTGAAGGCCAGAAGCTAGCTGCCCACTGGAATGCGGATACCTTGAAGAAGTACTATGTCTAGAGTTAAAAAATTTAGCTGTTTTATTTTCACTAAAAGCGTCGGCGGAGGACGGTCAAG
Source organism: Agrostemma githago (assembly GCA_958450325.1). NCBI lineage: Eukaryota > Viridiplantae > Streptophyta > Magnoliopsida > Caryophyllales > Caryophyllaceae > Agrostemma > Agrostemma githago. Next base: position 49,162,967 of record OY288259.1, on the reverse strand, counting down.
ATAAAATGTCGACGCCTCCGACCACGTGATGGGAGGGATTTGTCGTGAATCCCAACCGTCAAATATAACCGGCTAACCTAACTAGGGTAGCTAGGGTAAGTCGGGTCGAATCCACAGGGGACGGGAGGTCGGACTAAGGTATGCTACGGTCTAGGACTAGGTTCGAGACAAGCTATTCTAAGGAGGGGGAGGCTAAGAACTAAGCTAGGTCTAAGGCAAGAAAACTATCAAAGGAAACGGGCTAGGATTAGGTCGGGGTCAAAGGGGTAACGGAATGGTCGAGGAAGAGCTAGAGGTGAAGGAGGTAGTAGGGTAATCTAGGTAATGCCCGGGCTCTCGCAACTTAGACTCACCTAGAGGTTCCACCTAAAACCCAACTCGGCGATACACAACACAAACGGGGTACTAGCGTGCTATAGGCCTAGGTCGCATCCGGGCTCTCGCAACTTAGACCGACCTAGGGGTTGTCCTCACCGGGCTCTCGCAACTTAATGAGGGAACCGAACCCACAAACAAACTAATACCCACAAGAGAAAAGCAAGAAAAACAAGCATTCGTACATACTTAGTCAATCAAGCATTTCGACAAACATGTGATGAGCATCATACAAGAGGAAACCCAAATCTTCCACCAACATCTCCAACAATCCCTTAACCACCCAATTAACACCCTAATCACCTTACTAACCCTAGCAAGATACTACTCTAACATATCTATACTAAAACTAACACTAAGAAGAGGAATCATCACAAACATCAAAACAAACATGAAGAAACTAACAATAACTATGAACTATGAACCATAACAAGAACAAAGAATCAAACTTTAATGATAAAACAAGGATTAAGAGAAGGGAAAAGAAGATTATACCAAACTAGAGATGAAAGGAAGAAAGAAGCTTGCATGAATGGAAGAACCCAAAACAAACATCCAAGTTTGTCAAGCTTGGTGAAGATCTTGAAGAATTCCCAAATTACAAGCATTAATCTAAGATTAACGATAATCTAAAGACTAATCTACACTAATCTATGCTAATCTATCTAGGTTTTCGTCTCTAATCAAAGGCATAAGCTTAACATAACTAGGGAATAGTATATATAGGGTAACAAATGGAAGGGAGAAGAAAAGAATAGAAGGCGGGGTAGCAGTGGCCCGTCCCGGCCGAGACGGGATGGTCCAGGTCGGGACGAGGTCGGTCCCGGTCGGGATGCCACCTTCCCGATCGGGATGGTCCACAGACAGCAGCTTCTCTTTTTGCTCCTTCATCCCGGACGGGATGAGGCCATACCCGTCCGGGATGAGCCTTGTAGGCCTCCAATATGAACTTTTTGGTCTCTCCTTGCTTCTCATGGGCTTCCCATCGATTCTCGGGACTCAGGATCGGGTCTCGGAGGCTCAGGATTGGGTCCCAAGGTCTCGGGGTCGATTTCAACGCATCGAGGTATCGTTCCTTAGCTTCGTTGGCTCCAAAATGTGTATGTATCGAGTCGGAATCTCTCCAACTCTTCCAAAACGGTCTCGGGAACCTGAAACGAACTAAAGGAAGCATAAGAAGCCCCTAAACCGCTCCCAAGGAGCGATTCTACAAGGAAAATGGGACCAAAATACTACAAAATAGGCACTACAAATGACACCTATCACCACGAATGTTATGTTTTTCAAGAAATGAAAAAGATTCTCGAATTCATACTCGTTGTCTGTTCAGATTAGCACTTCACACACGAACGAGCAGGGGGCAATAGGGGGAGGGCCCCCCTGTTGCAATACCTAGAGAAAATAGACCCACCAACAAAAATCGCAAACTCCCCCACCTGCCTCTGGGCAGGCAGGGGGTAGGCCCTCTGACTCCAGATCAGGAGTCAGGGTTAGGCCGAGCCCCACGCACCGAACGAAAAAGGACTGAGGCACCCTCAACCTTGTATAAAAAACGCAAAGCCCCCCACCTGCCTCTGGGCAGGCAAGGGGCAGGCCCTCTGACTCCAGATCAGGAGTCAGGGTCAGGCCGGGTCCCACGTGCCTAACGAACAAGGACTGAGTCACCCTCAACCTTGTATAAAAAACACAAAGTCCCCCACCTGCCTCTGGGTAGGCAGGGGGCAGGCCTTCTGACTCCAGATCAGGAGTCAGGGTCAGGCCGGGGCCTACGCGCCGAACGAACAAGGAATGAGGCACCCTCAACCTTGTATAAAAAACGCAAAGTCCCTCACCTGCCTCTGGGTAGGCAGGGGGCAGGCCCTCTGACTTCAGATCAGGAGTCAGGGTCAGGCCGGGCCCCACGCGCCGAACGAACAAGGACTGAGGCACCCTCAACCTTGTATAAAAAACGCAAAGTCCCCCACCTGCCTTTGGGAAGGCAGGGGGCAGGCCCTCTGACTCCAGATCAGGAGCTAGGGTCAGGACGAATTTTAAGTCAGAAACAATAGAAAACAAAGAAATACCCATTAAAACAAGCATAAAATTGTAAGAGTTTACAAAGCAAAGCAATAAAATCCGGTTACATGAAAATACGGATTACAAAGACCGGCAGCCGACCACATATGGGCCCGGCGTGCAAAAATGCAATGAAATCAGCGAGGAAGAAGAGGCGCAGGGGGGTAGGGACAGGAACCCTCAGAGGACGACTTCCCTGCATGTTACGCAGCTGGGGTGTCCTGGTCAGGACCGGGGATCTCCTCAGGCGGCTTGTTGGCCCTGGCTTCATTCTTGGCTGCGTAAAGGTTCTGAAAGGCGTCCTCATCAAAATCTGGAAGCATCAACCTGATGACCTCCATAACAAACTCTGAAGAAGAGGAGGCTCCAAAGTTAAAGGCCTTATCCACCACCAAGTTAGCCTCTTGGATGATCTCTTCTTTCTCCTTGAGCCACTGCTCGCCCTGAGTCTTCAGCTCGCCCCGCACCTCCTGAAAGTCTAGCTCAGCCTTGGTCAGGTGGCCCTCCAACTCGGCAGCCCTGTTCTTAATCTGCTCCAGCTCAGCAACCTCCTTCCTGCCCTGCCCTAGCTCAGCCTCCAAGTTCGCCGCCTTTCTCACAGCCTTTTCACCCTGGTCCTTCCAATGAGCGACCTGATCCTTGGCTTCCCCCAGCTCCTCTTCACACCTTGGACATCTGACGCTTCAAGTTGGCAATGAGAGCAACATCTCTCTCAACCACCGCTATATGCTTAGGAAGAGGTAACCCAGGGGTAATATTTAACTCCTCATCACTTAGGCGGTTGAGGGCCGCCAGCTCTGCGGAAGCCAGGAAGACCCTAGAACAGCGATGGATGAACTGGCACTACTACAAATCCCTTACTTTTATGACGCTTTTTAAGCCTATTTATGACGCTTAAAAGCGTCGTAAATTATATTTATGACGCTCACATAAAGCGTCAAAATTTGGGGTGCCTTAATTTTTTGACGCTTTTTAGTGTCAATGATCTTGACACATTTATGCGTCTTAATTTAGTGATGCTCATTAGCGTCAACATTTTTTGATGCAAAATTACATCATAGAGTAATTCTTGACGCCTTTATCGTGTATGAAAACCTCACAAATAATTATTGACGTCTTTTCCTATCACAAGTGACGATAATGTGGTGCTATACACGTAGAACGATAGCGATAACTAATTAAATCTTCATAAAGAAAAAAAATTAAAAAGAAAAATAGCAAAAATATTTCTTCATAGAAAAAATATATATCCATCACCCAATTAATTAATGCATCGTAGCTTACACTATTATTCCAAAAATTAACTTTAGCATATAGTTCCGACAAAAACTAAAAAAATGATAGTATAACAAATGTTGTTGCTCAAGAACATAAAAAATAAATAAAACAGTGTTGATGTCGATATAAGGCTAAGCACACTTCATTTAGGCGCATCTTCACCAATTGTAGTCTTCGAAACCTACAAAGGAAAAAAAGGCGTTGATTGGTAAAGCAAGTTTAGAAAACAAAAACTGACCCCATGAATAAAAAAAAGTGTACAAGCTGCAACGATTTCTTATTCCAGCTCATTTTCATTCTACATCAGACTACCAAACTTTTACAGTAGCAGCTTCTTTCATATGGGAGGGTAACACTACCAAACACATCAGCGATACAATATAGCATTCGACCATGTTATTATAGCTCACGAATCTATTAACTCCATGCATTCCCTCATCAAACTCCAATTAACAAATTTTTTTATATGAGGCAACATTATACACAAACCACACCACTTCACCCACAGCACCAAATCATCAATCCCACCATTAATTGTGTATCTCCGTAGAAGTTACAGCATCATCTCCTTCCTATAAAAACAACCTCGAGCATAAGAAAGTAATAACAGAAGCTCCATAACATAACATAATATTACATAACATAGAAGGGATGATGACCCATCATCAGCAAGTAACAACACCAGCAGCAACATAACATCTGATGAAAGAGAGGAAAAAACAAGAGCAAGGGATTATAAAAAAGTTGCAAAATCTATGAAGAGAAAAGAAAGAGAGTACCTCAGAGTTAGACATGTTTAAAATCGTCATTGCAATGTCAAAGAACTCAATTGGCGCTTTCCCGTTACTCACAACATCCAAGATCTGACTAAACTGTGTACTCATGTTTTTTCAACTAGGTACTATTTTCATTGCACTTGATCTCCAACCTTTCATTTTGCTTGAGTAATCATTCATTTTGCTTCATCAAACCTTCATTTTGCTCGGTTAAATTAGCAACAAACTTCACCCTATTTTGTAGAGCAAAGGTGTTTGTTCCACCATAACTGAGGTCCTGATCTTTCCTTAAAATACTACGTGCCCCAAACACGTCGCTTTGCTTTACACCGTATCCATAACCCACAGGCCGCTAGGTATCTCCCCTGCATACATTAGCTTGTTAAAAGCTTCATTTTCAATTTGTTGACGAGACTTGGTACTTGATGGGCTAGTCAGAAACAATTCAGTTTCCATCACAGTTGAGCTGATCACAAACAATTTAGCTCATCAGATAGTTTCTATTCAGTTTCAAATTTAGACAAGATTGAAGACTTACCAAAATAGAGAAAATTAATATGAGATGAAGACTTACCAATAGTAAGGACCTCCTCATTTTCATTAAACTTGACTTTATCTGGCCAATCGAATATTAAACTTCGGATATATAGTAAGGACCTCCTGATTCTTCTTTTGAAGACTACTAACAGATGTAGACCTCTTACCATGGGACTTGGGAGAAGATATAGTTGAAATATGAATATACGAGTCGAATGATAAAGACGATCTGTTTGTAAGAACCATCTTAGAGAAAGTGAAATGTTGAGAAGATTCCATATAGGGGCTGATAGAGACGATCTGTTTTCATGATCTGCAAAGGAAGGTTTTGGACTATGTCTTTCAAGTACATTATTTTTCCATATAGGAGTTGATTTTTGTGGTTTTGAGTGGTTGGGAGATTTTTTTCAACCTGACCAAATTCACTTTCTAGCTGTTGTGTATCTTATTTGCTAGACGAAGCAGTCCCAGATGAATGAACGTGGTGGTTTTTCAGAGGTGGGAACCTCTGAGTAAATGGATTTCTACCTTTTGAAGGTTTTATGAACTTTTGGGACTTAAATTGATGTGCTTTGGCAAGAGTACAATTGTTGTCATTGGAATTTTGGGCTGGTTTATCGTGTTTAAATGATCCCCATCTCTTACCCGTTCCACCACATGGAGTTTCTGAAGATACAACGGGTATATGACATGCTGACTTTTTCGGTTCTTGTGATTCCTCATCTTTTCCTAGCTTGCTAGTTCTTTTGCTTCGATAATTAATCATTGAGAAATACGCTCCTTGATAAATCCTAAAATTCTAAGCAAACATAAAAAAATTAATAATTGAGAAAAAAGACTCTTATGCAAAAGCAACGTGATATATATGTTCTTAATAAAAATGGACATGATAACAATCGTATTATAAATATAGTAGCCAAGTCACAAGTTTTTGTGAATAAGGTTGATAAAAAATCACACACAGCAGATCATTTGGGCAAACAGGTCATTCAAACAGGCACCATCTTTGAGGAAAACACTAAAAACACTATTTCCAAACTATGGCGGTATGTACAGAACTTAGTCTAGTTACAGAATGATCATACGATGAAAGAAATTGACACAATAGATGACTAATTAGTATTTACTATGATATATCCCCTGTTGGTGCATCATTATCAAGAATACAAGAAGTATACATTCTGATGATGCAATCTTTACTAGAAAATCGAGTACTATACAAGAATATTAAGTTGTACTCCGTATTTCATTAATTTGTTAAAATTGTAAACGAATTAAAGTTGAGCCAAGTAAGAAAAAAATAAAGCTATAATAACTAATCACGTCTAAGCAAAGGTAATAGAGAGCATACAAATAAACTGTTAAGAGTCTCTACCAGTCGTTTGTGTATCATATTATGAAACACAAACCTGGCCTTTGTGTGACTGAGTCGTCGGGAGTAAAATTGTTGTCCTTGTACAGCAAAAAGCGAGCGATCTACTGGGAATTAGTTACAACCATGGAGAAGACAACTATTGTCCTAAAAATACATGAGTAAAATGTACAAGCAATCCATACCTCTCCTGTCTCCATTATTATGACATGTGGGGTGAACTCAGTGCCTGTCATTTCTGTAAATAACTCACAATGTTAGAGATCCTCAACTTTCTATTTTCACAACTGAATTTCAAAATACTACTAGCTATATCAATCTATACCGAAATTAGGCTGGAAAAACCTAATTGCATTGAGGATTACATCACTATGGAGAGTATAAGAAAGAATGGAGTATCAAATAAGATTAATACAAATCATATTTGTTTTAGCAAAAGTTATCAAAATTACAATCATAGAACCAAAACATATGAAGTAAATGATTGGAAAACATGTACATACGAAATGAAAAACGCGTTATGTATATACGAATTGAATAATTGAAAAAACAATACTTTTGAATATTAGGGATGAATAGAACTTCAATAATCAACTTATATTAAATTTCCAAAGTAAGGGATGAATAGAAGTTCAATACCTGCTGTGGTGCGGGGATGTATACTAGGGTTTAAGGTAATTTTTCAATTGGGGAATTTGGGGGTTATTAGGGATGACTAAGGTGAGCGATGAATTAGGGATGAATAGTGTATAAGCGGGATTATTTTGGGTAAAAGAGTTTAAACTTTTCCAAAAAATTTGGTAAAGGCGCTTAATTAATTCACTAAAAATTACTGTAGTTTGTAGTTTATTCTAGCTTATGACATTAAATGGTGTCACAATAAAAAAGAGGGAAGGTTTTAAGGTTGACACACTATATGAGTGTCAATAACAAAGCGTCATAAAAGTAAGGGAATTGTAGTAGTGTGGACCACCTGGCTGCAAGAGTAGGTCAGGGATTTGGCAAGGTTGTCCGCCAACGTAGAGTTAGAGTCTGAAAGTAGGGCAGAGACATCAACGCTCTCGCCAGCAGTGAAATTGAACTCAACATTTCCATCTGAGAACAAGGGGTCCGGAAGGTCAGGGGCAGGACGCTTCGCCTGGGGCGTGCTAGCATTAGCTTCCAGGTCCACCACGCACCTGGGCAGCGCCCACCGGCTCCTTAGTCTTGGTCTTCCTGTTGACCAGGAGATTACTCTCCCCAGTCTCCTCAGAGGTGGAAGGTTTCGACCCCACAGGGGGGATGAGTCCCAGGAGATGATCCTCCGCGCTTGCTGGCCGGAGAAGGAGTAGCCTCTGAGGCAGCCTCCCCCTTTGCCGCCCTGGAGACAGGGATGAGAGCTGCAGGTCGCGTAGAAGACGGCCTGGGAGGAGGAGGAGGAGGAAGTCTTGCCCTGCTGACTGAAATACTCTTTACGTACTTCATGAGAGTCTGCTTCTTAAAGCCGGCGGGGAGGAGAGGGCGATTGGTAAAGGGTACGAACTTCCTGTTCAGGCCAATATCCCTCAGCAGCCTCCTGGACCAATGGTGAGTAACAAGTTCTGCAAAAATCAAGGGAATTACCCAAGTAAGCATGTGACAAAACAAGGCTAGAAAAGGCTAACTGTTAGTAAAATCACTGAGCTACCTTCTCCAAGGCCAGGGTTCAGCCCAACGGGGGTCAGATAAGCATCAGTTGATATAAGGTCGACATGAGGGAGCCAGACATTAGGGCCATATACGCCCTTCCCATCCTTGGAAGAACCAAACCGTTTGACCAAGGACCCTTCTTTGTCGTTCAGCCTAACTTCAAGAGCCCTCCCCCCAATTCCATGGTGATACTCCTGGCGGGTTTCCAGCCTGGTGTGGACGTGGTTCCTGAAATGACGAGGGATCCTCCACCCTTCAGCGCTATGCACATAGAGGAAGTTGTCCTTCTAGTCTTTCAGGCTGTTCATGGTTGGCCAAACCAAGGAGCAGTCCTTCTGCCTGAGAAGAGAGAAGTACCCTGGAGAGCTGCCCCCCTCTGCAGAAGCTACCATCTGCAGGCCAACCATGTACCTTAGGGCGTTTAAGGAAGGCTCTTTATCCAGGAACAGGCAGGTCCATGAGTAGGCCACCAGGGACCTGACGGCTACGACGGTCAACTGGGCAATGGCGACGTTCATGCGCCTGAAGGCCTCCTCCAAGAAGGGGTTCAGGGGGAAGCGCAGACTAAATTCTAGGCACTTGTGGTAGACAGCTATGCAACCGTCTAGAGGGTTGCATACTGTGTCCTTTTCTTCAGGGACGACGACTGTGTAGCCCGCCCCAAAGTTGTAAAAACTAGTTATGGCCCCGACAGCGTTTTTCTCCAATATAATCTCCCGATTCTTAGGTGTCGGGTAAGTTTGTAGGGGGATCCTATGTTGGGTATGAGGGGGCCAACAATTGTGGAAGGATCAATGTCCAGTACCCTGTCGTCGGAATCAACAATATTGAATGGGGTAGGGTCAGGGGAGTTGGCACCCCCACTGTCCTCTGAATGTCTCCCCTCACCCACCCTAACCCCCGGTTCGCCAGAGGAGGAGGGAAGGTCAGTATTAACCATACCCCCACCCTCCTCCGACCTCTCAGTAGGAGATTCATTGAAGGAGAGAATCCGAGTGCGGCGATGGGCCATGGTGTTCACGGGAGCAAGAAAAAAGCGAATAATGAAAGACGAGGAAGTCAGAGTTTAGGGTTCTAACCTAATTAAGAGCCGTTGGATGGAGACGCCGGAAAAAGCTCCTCAGTCTTAAGTGCTCGACGGAAAGAAAGAGAGAGTATGAAGGTGGGTTTATGAGAATTCAAAAGTGTAAAAGAAGGAATGGGGGAGGTAATGACGCTTTTATAAGAAGGGGAAGATAAAAAGCCATCCAGTCAGAAGGCTTCCCTAAAAAAAACCCCACGTGTCACACTCTTTGAATCCAACCGTCCACCACCTCCCAAGAGACCTCGAGAACGCAACAAGAGCAGAGGGAAATCATTAAGTGACATCATCCAGGGTGCAAAAAAGAAGAAGAAGAAGAAGAAGAAGAAGAAGAAGAGCACACAGCAAACAACACATTAAACAAAAGCCCGTCAAATTTTTCATTGATTAAAGGTCCAAAGGGCCAAAATTACAAAACAAGGTGGAAAGTAACAAGATTACAAAAGGAGCCTGAAAGTCCGGCTCAACCTGCCTAGAAGGCAGGGCAGGCCTAGTCCTTGTCAGAGCCTGGGAGTGAGTAGTCCCTGGGGATGTTGCAGTCTCCATCGTCAGACCCCCAGTCCCAGTTGTCTGAATCCTTCATCGGGTCGTCAGGGCCTTCATCCTCACTCCCCTGGGGATTATGGCCAGACGAATAGCCCTGACCATGTCTGTCTCCTAAGTCACAGCTGCTCAGGTCCCAATCCTCGCCAAACTTCGCCACCCTGGCGCCCTCAGGATGGCCAGCATCGCCCCTTGGTTTCTTCGGTATAGTGGAAGAAGGACCTGAGTCAGGGCAATCAGGGTCATAATTCTCTGGCTGAAGCCAAGGGAAGCATCGTTGACACCCCTTGTAGGAACAACCCCCTGCCTGAGAACAGTATCGGGGCCTCGTCTTTACAGAGGGTAGAGCCTTTATAAGGCGCTTTACAGTCCTGGACTAAGAGCCTACCACAGGAATTCGAAGGGAGCGAAGGTAGGTTCGCCTGCTGCGACGAATGGCCAAGTACACATGCTTGGGATACTTGAGCCTCATGCGCCCCCTATAACGGAGGGCGTTGACGAAAACCCCTTGTTGAAGAATCATATCCCTTACCCAAGCCATCGTGAAAGAAAAGAAATGGTGGAAGGGGATGTTGAAGAGAATTTGTAAAGATGACAAAGTGAAGCCGGATTTTATACGCATAAGATGAAGACAGTGCATTAAATGACGTCCCAACCATCCCTACAGAGGAGGGCCAATCGCCAATCTGGCGTACAGCTCGAGAGACCGTTTTGCGAGAAAAGTAATCATGAGGGAACAACATCCCAACTCTTTGCATGCCCAAGGCATTTAAGACATTCCTCCTCGGGAACATGTGCTACATTAAATGCTAGAGTGGGGTTTAGGAAGTCAACCTCCCACCATCCTGATCAAAAGTCGTCTGCCGAGGAGAAGCCCTGCTTCCCCCACGGCCGACGAGGGCCAATTGATGGGGGTCGGTTGCCTGCTAACGGGCCGCCCGCCATATGGGTTCCGGGGCAGTTCGACCCATAAGCAAAAAGAGACCTGCCTGGTAGGCCAGCCAGCAGGACCTTGCTAGGGAGCCCCTAGACGGCGATCTTAGAGAACAGCTTCTTCCCTGCCTGTCGGGCTCCAGGGCACCCCTCCCTGGCAGGCTTAGGGGATGGAAATTGGAGCCCTCCTATCCATGTCTAAGGTAAGGGAGAATGGGTGGATGGGGTGAACCCACGTGTCACTTCCAAGTCCTCTCATTCTTCCCTTTTCTTTCTCTCTCTCTCTTCCTCTCTCTTGGGGGACCTATAAATACTCCGGTATTTCCCACAAGAAAGAGGTTCTCTCTCTAGAAACTTACTCTAAAACCGCCACCTATTAATTTAAGGGATCCGAATCCGTTGCAGGTCAATTGTTTCCGTGACCGGAACAAGTGCCTTGATAAAATATTAGGAACGACAAGTTTTATTAAGAGAATCATTAATTATGGAAACGAGTTTCAAAAGACGGTTTTATTGAAATTTGTGAAGTATGGAATTTTGGAAATCTAAAAATTTTGATATTTTCTGTAAAATCATAATTTTTAGGTTGAATAATAATATTTGGATATTAATACTAATTCGTTTTGTAATTACTATTTTTATTAATCGTTATTTTCGAGATTAGACGATTAACGAGAAAACCCTTTAAAAATCGAGTTTACAGATTCTGGAAAATTTATTTTTCTGGACAGAATATCCAGAAATGTATTTGAGCTATGTTACATGATTTTTATACTATTTATTGAAGCCTATAAATGATAGTATTGATTTTTGGACAAAATTAGGATTTATCGTTAAAATGCTCCGTTTCAGTTAAATGAATCCTTTTTTTCAGCAATTTTGAAGATATTGAAATCTGAAAATTTATGAGTTAAAGCACCCCTTATCATATTCTAAAGTTGTTTAAATTGTTTAATAAATAAAAGACGTTAAATGATTTATTTTGATATTTGCCTTAAAATCTTATTTACGCTTGTTTTGTCGAAACTATTAATAATTAGGTAATTTTACTTTTATAAATTTTGGAAATACCCTAAGTAATAGTATTAAAATGCTTAAGACTTTTTTGAAATTTCAATAATTTCATAAACCCAATTGTTCTCGTTCTAGAAATTAATATCGTTAAGGCCAAAAATATTAGTTTTATAAATCTATATCGTTTACTAGAAATGTTTTATTAGTATGAACTAATATTTTCGATAATTTGATATAATGCTATTTTTGTAAAGTTTCTAAAAGCAAAAGTTTCTAAATATTGAAGTTTCCTAAAATAGAAAATTCCTTCTTTTAGAATATAATTATTATATCTTTTATCTCCATATAATTTATAATGATTATCTCTTTGAATATCGATAATGGCTTTGTCTTGGAGTTATGGAAAAAGGATAAGTGGAAGGTTTAGAATAATATATTTCGTGGTTTGTGTTTTTTCCATCAACTATAAGGCTGGTGTGTCAATATGGGGCACACTGTTGTTGAACTAAGCATATATGGTGTTCGGGAGTGTGTGTATATATTCTTAAGCTCGTGTCTCGCAGTAAGACGTAGTCGGGTTGAACTAGACATATATGGTGTTCAGGAGGGGTGTACATATCATCTTAAACTAGGGTCACGCATTTATAAGTCGTTGTCCTATTATAGTTGAGTTGGCTGGATTAGAGACTGAAGTCCGATATGTGTTAAGAATGAAGTTCTCAAAGTTAGTTTTAGTATTATCCTAGTGAAAGTCTAGCCTTCGACACTGATTCTATCCATAACGTCATTTTAAATATTTTATTATTATCGATATAGTTTTGATTTGCAGATTGGCAAATATTTTATGTTTTCTCCGGAAAACTCATTTTTATTATATTGTTTCGACGTGTGAAGTTTTTCACTAAAAGCTTATTTTTATTATAATGTTTTACTGTTTTCTGTTTTTACTATTTTCATATAACAGTAATTACACACTACAATAAATCATCACTTGTGCCACGGAAATTTGGTCACCACGACGACTTGTGCCACGAAAATTTTACCGTGGCAAAAAGTCTAGCCACGGGAATTTGACACTTGCATGCGCCACGAATAATTCTTCCGTGGCTAAGCATTTGATCCACATACATCCTAGCCACGTTTATTTTCGTGGCTAGACTATTTGTCACGGTAAATTTTTCGTGGCACAAGTAGCTAGTCGCGGCAACAAAATTTCCGTGGCACAAGTGATGATTTGTTGTAGTGGCAGTTTTAAAATCTTGTAATATGGCTGGGAGAACGTCGTCATTGCTCCTCACTGATTGTGGCTGTTATGTTTTTAACATTGCAGGTATATGTGTTTTCCTTCGGGTGGGCTAATGAGTAGTTACGGATCCTGCTTTCCTGATTAATAATTTGAACTATGGATTGTTATAACCCTTTTTATAGATTTTATTTTATTTTTATTTTGGAGCCATTTCTATTTTATGGCTTATGTATTGACTTACCATTTTTATTTAATCAAGACATAGTTACAGTGTGTTATAATCTCATATCTACAGTGTTTCCGCCACTGTATTGCGTTAGAATTTCTAGGGGATTACAATTGGTATCAGAGCATCACTGCTTCCAACGTTTACACCTGAAATTAGGGAAAATACCAGTAAATTTTTTAAACAGTAAATAAAAATATTATTAGAGATGGGTAGAAACAATAAGGACTTACTTGTTAAGTTTTTCCTATTCTTGAAACTCAATGATTAGTATTGAATATTTGTTTTATATGTCGAAAAAGATGATGAGTGGACAAGATGTTGACGTGATGCTGCTCCAGATTGGGATGAGACCTACATAGCACTCTCAACGCTTGCTGACTCGAGTGGACAACTTGGTGATCCAAGGAAGATACAAATGGTGACTTTCTAAGCCTCAATTCAAATTGCTCAAGTTACAGGTCAGATGATCTAGAGTAGATTTCAGTTTCATCATGGTGCAGCAGACTCAAATGTGATGCCACTTTGGATCCAGATAGAGCGATCCAATACTGGTGTGCTCGTTTCTCTACTTGAAGATGAAGAAATCCAACGAGATTCCTTTGTGAACTCCGGAGGTTCGAAGATTCACTTCTAGTTTAAGATCTTAATTATCTAGGATCATTGATTCTTTTCTTTCATCTTCCACCCTCTATTCTTCCAACTCTTCTCTTATATATTCTCATCTTCATTCTTATGGTGAATTCTTGTTCTATTCTTCTACTTTACCATCTTCCTCTTGAGATTCTTTGGTTAGACCGGCTTATGTCTTAGTGAACCTTTTTGGAAGTTAAATATGTTGGAGATTTAGTTAACTCCTTATCACCAATGGTTTGAGGATTGTGAGTTGTGCCCGGTTAACTAATCTAGTGAGCTTTTGAGGAATTGATTTGAATGGTATTAGTTGATTAACGGAATTAGGATTGTACCATAGAGATTGATCAAGCTTGGGTTATGAATTACTTGATCATATAGAGGACTAAGAGTTGAGTAAATTTTTGGATAGTGAGAATTATATCATATTTTAATGGATACCTAATATCCAACATAGAACCTAGTCAAGTGTAAATAATAATATTACTTGGGATTCCTACCTAATGTTGATTTAATGGACTAGTTGTGGACTTTTGGGATCATAAATAATTATTTAAGTTAGCCTGAGTGTTGTGGTACCTTTTTTGTCCTTGTTAATGTTATAGAAAATTTTGGCTGACATAGATAAACCCTTGTTCCTTATGGATTGATCGGGATGTAAGGTTGTAACCTACGAATATTGGAGTTGACTAACCTAAATTTGGACAGATCATTATTAGCCTTGAAAAAGAGAAACATCTTGCACAATTAGTGATTGGATTTGTCGTATTGTTTTGAAGATTACATTTATGCCAATCATCTTAATGGAAGTTACAATTCAGAACCCTTAGACTAACGAGATTGTGGCTTCGTTGAGTTATTAAACATTTTAGTGGTTTCACCGTTGCGATATGAAATTTGATGGAATTCTCAGAAACCTTAGTTGAATGACGTGTTTGAAAATGTGAGTATCTGTCATTACATGTCAGGCTGAGTGTGTTCAAAGTTTGACGTAGTTTCCTAACCTCTGCCTATTGATGATGTTAAGAATATGGTAATGATCATTTTTAAAGTTTTCGTGTCCGAACATTGTTAAATTGGTGGATCTTGTTTAGTGTTCCTTACTCGAGAAATTTGGGGTATACCTTGAGTTCAAACCTTATGATCTTTGAAATTAGGGGACTTATCGATTACGAGTTTGGGTGTGTTTTGATAACCGTTGAAATCTTAATTAATGGATTTGTCTAAATCATTTGTGGATTCCTACCGTACTAATTGAAAGATTATATGAGTATGTAAGACTTAATTTTGGAGGTTGTGGTAGTTGATAATTTTGGAAGTTGTACATTGAGTAGAACCACCCAGTACCGATATTGGACTTAGCGTTATTTGGTGGGAATTAGGAACTCGTGTTTGTGGGGGTCGTGCTATGGATCTCGAGATGGTTAATTTCTTATATAATCCTTGAAAGCTCTGTTTGACTCTCAAATTTGTTCTTCTTTCTGCTTCTCTTGAATTCTGTTACCGGAACTGTTGCCAATCCCTTTGACCTTTATCGATTTTGAAAACTCTTGTTTTAATTTATTGTTTATCCTTGTTCAATTTATCCGTTAACCATTTTTCGAACTCCCTATTTTATAGAAAGTTTGACTAGTTTTTTCAAAAAAATATGGATTGTCGTAAAATTTTAACATTTTGAGTTATAATTTCTAATTGTGAAACTCTCCGTTTTGTAAAAAGTTTGACTAAATTAAACTTTTCAGATATCGAGAAATTTAACATTTTTTTTATAATTTAAGAACTTTATACTTTACTTTTGTTTTATCTTTGGTTGATATATATTTAGTTCTGTCTCAAAATGTCTTAATAATTTATTTTAAAATATTTCGAAGTTGTTTCAAATTTGGATTTTAAAGCGACAGAAATTTTATGAAAGCTTTCATAAATGCAAATACTTTGATTTCTATAAGATTATTATGTAGACAGTTTTAACTTTTTGAAATAATTTCGCGTGTGCAAGTTTCATTTTATTGTCAGTGCGCCTTTGAGTTTGTTATTGAAAAACGTCTAACGACTGATTCAACTGTGTTTTTACTAACTACGAATTTGATTTCTCAGAACTAAATTTTGTTTCGTCATAAACAAAATATTATCGAATCTCTTAATCAAATTGTTTTACTTTTGTTTTGAAAATGTTTTTGGTTACCCTATTTCCTTCGAGTTCGTTTACAATTGTTATTTAACGTCATTATTTTATCAAATAACTTTACTTTACGTTCATTAATTTAGAAGATTTTGAATTTCGGGTAGTTTAGCACAATTCCTCTTGGAATAAATATTTGCATTCGATTTCGTATCACTTTGAAGATTGTAAAATTTTCTATTAAAGCAAAATTCTTATGCGAAATTTTTATCCTCATCTTTTCGAGTGGCGTAATCTTGATTACTTTCTGCTTATTCTTAGTTTCGAGGACGAAACTTTCTTTTAGTGGGGAGGATTTTAACACCCGCTAATTTTTCTACCGCTTTTATCTTTTCCGTTATGACTTCATCATAACTCTATTACGTTTTGGCCTTCTATTTCATCATTTTTCCGAACTTTATTTTTATTTTTGAATCAATATAATATTTATTTTTATTTTAAAAGATTTTAATTCTTTTAAACCTGTTTATTTGATTTTCATCGTAAACTATTTATTTTTCCGCGAGGAATTCTATTTCTCTATGAATTCACACACACACACACAATATTTTCAGCTAAGAAATATTTTTATTCATGAAAATTTAGCCTTTAATGATTTTATTACGAATTTTCATAAATAATTATTTTATAACGCGAGGTTTACCCGATTGGTTCAAAACTTCTTTAATAATTTTTCGAGCTTTGTTTTTATCGACTTATAAGCTATTTGAACCTATTGTTGGACCACATTGAACCATGATCCCATGTCACTCCTTACTACATTATTTTTATATAATTCATTTTATGAAATGTTATGGATGTAGACATTTCTTTTATTCAACTCAATTATTTTAGTGCTTAATGATCAAACTCTTCACTCTCCACACTCATTCATTTTGGCTAAAATTTTAAGACTACATTCGCATTGTTTTTACCAATTTTAAGGCTTCATTCATCCACCATCTCTTCATATTTTTCTTATTCATTTTTACATCAATTTTATTTAAACAAAAACCTCTTCTTTCTCCCTCTTTTTGGCTGGTATTCCTACCCATTTTCAACAGCCGTTTTCGTCCCTAATCAAGCTTTGATCATCCTATTTTTGCCTTCTAAATTATCGTTTTTCTTTTCCCTTCGTTAAGGTAATAATTGATGTCATTTTCGATCGTTATTTACCTTGATTCTTTTAGTTTTCTCATGATATTTTTGTACCATATATGTCGTGTGATGTAGGGTCTTGGACGATCTCGAAATCGACGAATTTATCGTAGACTCGAATTTGGAGTGAAGGTAACGTTGATGTTACTCGGTATTACTTGATTTTATTTGTGTAATTCCGTGTATAGAATTATAATCTTATTTTGAAAAATATATGTATGTTACAAAAGTTGTTTTCCAGAATTTCAAAATCGTAAACTTTTCATGTTTTCGGTAATTTTATCGCTTTTACGAGATTAACGATTAAATTGTTATATTATTTTGTAAAATCGTACTATTTCGCCTAAACATATAAATATGAATACTCCCTCCGATTACCTGTGTTCTTCCCCTTTCTTTTTGGGGAAGAAAATAAGGAGGGAGTAATTATATTAGTAGAATAATGGGGGGTGGAATGAAAAAGTAAGAGAGAGAAATATTATATTAATTAAATGGGAAAAAGTAGAATGAAAAAATAGGAGAAAGAATATTATACTAATTAAATGAGAAAAAGTGTGGTGGAAAAGTAGGAGAGATGAATATTATATTAATTAATAAAGAGGTAAAACTTTCCTTAAATGGAAAGAGGGAAGAAAATCAAACTCAGCCCAAAAAAGAAATAGGGAAGAACATAGGTAATCGGAGGGAGTATATTCTATAAAAATGATGTTTTTAATGATTTTTGATAATTTTTTATTTTTATGATATTTTAAGTATCGATTATTGAATTATTACCGTTTTCGGACAAAAATAATTAAAATTTGATTTTTAGTTCTAGCACTTAAATATTTTATTTTAATCTGAATTTTTGTGAGGATAACTTTATGATGAAAAAGAATTTTATGAATTTTATCATAATATTTCTAAATTGTTAACTGGGTGAATCGTCGTTTATCGTTAAAACCATGTTTGTCATTTTAATTTCCAAATTATGATTTTTGTTTTGAATCTGGGAAAAAAATCCTGATAGTTCTTGATAAAAATGTATTTTTATGATTTTTAGTGCTTTAATAAAATATTGTGAACAACAAGTCTTATTAAGAGAATCGTTAATTGTGGAAACGGGTTTTAAAAGACGGATTTATTGAAATTTATGAAGTCTGAAATTTTGGAAATCTGGAAAGTTTGATAGTTTCTGTAAAATCATAATTTTTAGGTTTGATAATATTTTTTTGGATATTAATACTTAAATCCTTTTGTAATTACTATTTTTATTAATCGTTATTATTTTAGAGATTAGACGATTAACGAGAAAACCCTTTAAAAACCGAGTTTACAGATTCTGGAAAATTTATTTTTTCTGAACAGAATGTCCGAAAATGTATTTATCTATTTTACATAATTTTTATACAAGTTATCGAAGCCTACAAATGATAGTATTGATTTTTGAACAAAATTACGATTTATCGTTAAAATGCTCCATTTCAGTTAAGTGATTCTTTTTTTTTCTACAATTTTGAAGATATTGAAATCTGAAAAGTTATGAGTTAAATCACCCTTTATCATATTCTAAAGTTGTTTAAATTGTTTAATAAATAAAAGACGTTAAATGATTTATTTTCATATTTACCGTAAAATCCTATTTACGATGGTTTTTGTGGAAACTATTAATAATTAAGAAAATTTAGTTTTATAAATTCTGGAAACACCCTAAGTAGTAGTATTAAAATGTTTAAGACATTTTTTAATCATTTTATGAACACTTGCATGATATTTCAATAATTTCATAAACCCAATTGTTCTCATTTTAGAAATTAATATCGTTAAGGCCGAAAATATTAGTTTTATAAATCTATATCGTTTACAAAAAATGTTTTATTAGTATGAACTAATATTTTTGATAATTTTATACCATGCTATTTTTGTAAAGTTTCTAAATATTCAAGATTCTAAAATAGAAAATTTTCTCTTTTAGAATATAATGAGTATTCCTTTTATCTCCAAATTATTTATAATGATTATTTTTTTGAATATCAATAATAAGCTAAGGACAAGTGTGAGGTTTAGAGTAATATATATATATATATATATATATATATATATATATATATATATATATATTCTGGGGTTTACATTTTTGTCATCAACTGTAAGGCTGGTGTGTCTATATGGGGCACATTGGTTGTTGAACCGAGCATATATGATGTTCGGGAGTGTGTGTATATTTTCTTAATCTTGTGCCTCGCAGTAAGACGTCGTTGGGTTGAACTGGACATATATGGTGTTTAGGAGGGGTGTACATATCATCTTAAACTAGGGTCACGCATTTATAAGTCGTCATCCTATTATGGTTAAGTTGCCTAGATTAGAGACTAAAGTCCGATATGTGTTAAGAATGAAGTTCTCGAAGCTAGTTTTAGTATTCTCCTAGTGAAAGTCTAGCCTTCGACGCTGATTCTATCCATAACGACATTTTAAATATTTTATTATTATCGATATAATTTTGATTTGCAGGTTGGCAAATGTTTTATGTTTTCTCCGGAAAACTCATTTTTATTATGTTTCGACGTGTGAAGTTTTTCACTAAAAGCTTATTTTTATTATAATGTTTTACTGTTTTCTGTTTGTACTATTTTCATATAACAGTAATTATAGTTTTAAAATCTTGTAATATGGTTGGGAGAACGCCGTTGTTGCTCCTCACTGGTTGTGGTTGTTATGTTTTTAACATGGCAGGTATATATGTGTTTCCTTTCGGGTGGGCTAGCGAGTAGTTACGGATCATGCTTCACTGATTAATAATTTGAACTATGGATTGTTATAACCCTTTTTATGGATTTTATTTTATTTTTATTATGTGGCCATTTTTATTTTATGGCTTACGTATTGACTTAACGTTTTTATTTAATCAATACATGGTTACAGTGTGTTACAATCTCATATCTACAGTGTTTCCGCCACTATATTCCGTTAGAATTTCTAGGGGCTTAACATTTCGATCAATATAACTACAATTAACAGAAGTCATTCAGTTGAGATACAAAAAAACAAAAACAAGATTTGCAACAACAACCAGACAACAGATGATATACCCAAAAATTCGAAACACTACTGTCATTAACAACAACAATCGTGAGCTAATATAAACCCAGAAATTGGGAATCATCTTGAATGAACCCAGAAATTCGAAATTTTTATGAATAAAACCCTAATTGCGAAGAAAAATTGAAATGACAAGGAAAAACAAGAGTAATTACCTGGGAAGTGGTTCGCTTTTGGTGGATTTCACTTTTGCTTTGAGTCGACTTAGGGTTAGGGTTCTTCGTTTGGGTTTTTTCTGGGTTCTCTGGGTTTTGGGGGGTTTTGGTGTTTTTATGGTTTTTTTTTAGGGAAAAAGTGTTTAGTTTTAGTGAGTGAATGAGGGAGGAAGAGGAGAGAGACTAATAATGGAGGGGGGAATGGCAAAATGGGAAGAAACCTTGCTTAAGTCGCCGGAAAATAGAGAAAAGGGGAGTTGGGGACAATTTCTAATTTTTGTTGAAGTTTAAGGGGTAATTCCTAATAAACAAGTTTTTTGGGGTAATTTCAAAAAAAACAACATAAAAGGGGATAATTAGTGATTTACTCATAAATAAACTTTTCATTCTGACATTTTCGTGATTAACATTTATTTTTAAAGATGTAATTTAGATACTATTTTTTTAAAATATTGTTTTCAACACAAAAAATAGTGTATAAATAGAGAAGAATGAGGTTCAAGTAGACCAGACAAACGGGTCAACGGGGTCGGGTTCAGGTGGGTTAACTTCGGGACAGACTACTTTTGGGTCAGAAAAATTGGACTAACATCGGGTCGGGCCAAGTCAATTTGGGTTCGTGTCATTTTGGGTTTGTTGTTTTCAACTTTTTTTTTAGATATCGACTCGTTTTTTATAAAAACATTCGGGTCAGTTCCTGGTTAGGTCGGGTCAAATTTGGGTTACAGGGCAAATTAGGTCTTTACTTCGGGTGTCGAGTCGAGTCGGATTAGTTGTGCCAGGTCTAGGTTCAAGTAGTGTCTTGGAGACCGAGAAAAGTCAAATATAACCATTAGATGAGATTAGAGAGAGTATTTGATGAAATCTTATGGAAGAAAGATTAGAATTAGAATTATACCTTTGGTTGATATGAAGATCCAATTTCATGTATTATATCAAAGTTTTAATTAATTATAATTATATTATTATTGTTATAAACTAAGAAAGAAAGGTAAATTAGAGAAAAAAAATAGAAGGAGAAAGATGTAATCGAGTTATCTTATTCATCTTATATATATATATATATATATATATATATATATATATATATATATATAGAGAGAGAGAGAGAGAGAGAGAGAGAGAGAGAGAGAGAGAGAGAGAGAGAGAGAGAGAGAGAGAGAGAGAGAGAGAGAGAGAGAGAGAGAGAAGAGTAAATTTACGTTCCTAAAATAGCTCCCATGAATTTAGGAAACAATAACTCCCTTGATTACATTCATTCATCATCAACATTCATTCATCATTCACGTTCATTCAAACCTGAAAAAAAAAATCACTTTCTTCATCACGTTCATTCATTCATTCATTCAATTCTTTGCTTGAAATCCCGTTACAATGGATTCAATGACCGCGTCATCTTCTTCAACTGTTGATAAGCAATTGATCGAGTATAAAAATGGTGAGTTTCAATATTTCTTTCACGTTTTGATTCAATTTTTATCCATGGATACATCGTGCGTCAGTTTGCGTTCTTTTTTTTACGTCAATTTTAATGTTGATATTGCTTTCATTGTCATTTCATTCATCATAGTTTCGTATCAATGGTTAATTGCTCTCTCGATCTTTATAGATTCCAGGGTTTTAGGTTTGTTATTTAGATTTTCCATTATATCCACTGATACTATTGTTTTGATTTCTATTAACGCAGAAACGTCGTTGAAGTAACATACCTTCTGAGTTAAAGTAACACTTAATTGCAATTACAGTAACACAAATGAACGTTGAGAAAAGGGTTTTGATGATGATGTTAAAGTAACGTACTGTTAAAGTAACACAACTTAGGAATTGAAGTAACACATTATTTGCATGGGTGTAACGCTGTTCAATTTTGTGCAGGTGGTATTGGCAAAGATGCGAATGCACGGGACAACACTGGAAAAGGTGGAATTTTATTCTTTTGATAAAAATGGTTCATTGCTTAATAAAAATGGTTCATTGCTCTCTTTTTAGTATAGATTCCAGGTTTAACGCATGCTTCACTGATATTATTGTTTTGTTTTATGTTGAAGCAGATGAGGAAACTGAAGAAGACACTGATTTTATTGTTTTGTTTTATGTTGACGAAGAGGAGGAAACTGAAGAAGACACTGAGGAAGATGAGGAGGAGGAACAAGTGCTTTGAGAATACTTGTGTTTTTGGTCATTCTAAGAATATTTTTTTTTGGTTTACAAGAATAACTGATTTTGTACACATTTTTTTTACACATAGCGTTGTGCTACGTTGCAATTAACTCTATATTTTATTTAATACATGTGTATTTGGTTAGAGTAACATCTCATATCTATTGGAGTAACACCTTTCTTGAGTTACAGTAACAGACATAATCCATGAAAGTAACATCTCATATCTATTGGAGTAACACCTTTCTTGAGTTACAGTAATAGACATAATCCATGAAAGTAACATCTCATATCCATGAAATTAACTCCATTTTATTTAATACATGTGTATTTGGTTAGAGTAACATCTCATATCTATTGGAGTAACACCTTTCTTGAGTTACAGTAACAGACATAATCCATGAAAGTAACTGAGCACATCAGCGTTGTTTAAACAAATGATTACCAAAGTAACTGAGGATAACTTGGATTAGAACCATTCATTAGCAAATTAACAACTTTTGTTCTTTAAAGAACCATATATAATGCGTCAGAGTGATTGATGATAATATCAATGAAAGTGATTATGAGACCACACCATTAATATCAATGAAACTTAATCATGAGACAAAGAATAACACCATTAATCACTTAGAGTAACATCATTTATTCATTAAAGTAACAGTTATAATGTGTCAGTGTAATACACTAATTATGAGACCACATTTGTATCTTGGGTAAACTCCATTCATTCCCATAGTAACATCAGTCGTTACTTAGAGTAACAGGTACAGTCAATCACTGTAACAGAATGAACAAATTCACAACCAGAAGAAGAAGGTGACATAATTCATAATATTTCATAATCAGAAGAAGGTGACATAATTCATTAGACACATCATTTTTTCCGACCCTTTGTTGGCTTGGTCTTGGGACCGTCGATGATATTTTATCTCACGTCCACATACTTGTCTACGTTTTCCAACAACCGCAACCGCACCCTGTTCTTGTTCGCGTCCACATACTTGTCTGGTTGTGAAGTTGAAGATGAAGATGAAGGTAGCTTTGCTTGAGTTGAAGATGAGAGGATGATGCGCGAGTGTGTTTTGAAAAAAATCAGAAGTTGAGCGATTGTGTTTGGGATGATGAAGGTGAAGGGTTTTAGTTAGGCGGGTGAGTTTGAATGAAAATATTGAATTTGAGGTAATGCGTTTCAATAGTTGGAGAGAATTAAGGGAGGAGAGAGGATTTTATTATATTTTTACCAAAATAGGTTAGTTATTGCCTTAATTACTAAACTCAATCACCACCATCCATCCCCTCTAGATCAATGGTTGTAAATAGAACTCATGGACTCATAATTGAAAAGAGGACTCATTTGATCTTTACTCTCTCTCTCTCTCTCTCTCTCTCTCTCTCTCTCTCTCTCTCTCTCTCTCTCTCTCTCTCTATATATATATATATATATATATATATATATATATATATATATATATATATATATATATATATATATATATATATATATATATATATATATATATATATATATATATATATATATATATATATATATATATATATATAGTAAGGATCAAGTGAGTCCTCTTTTCATCTTTGAGTCTGTAAGTCCTAATTACAACCATTGATTTAGAGTGAGATGGATGGTGGTGATTGATTTGAGTAATAAAAGAAGTAACTGACATATATGGTAAAAATATATGAAATCTCTCTCTCTCTTCCCTTAATTCTCTCTACTGAATCTTCCTCTCTCTTCTCAAATTACTGTACAACCTTCATAATTTTCAATCGTCATCTTCATAATCTTTGAAATTTCTTCCTCACAAGCTTCGAAATTCAAAAATTGTTGCAGTCATATTTAGTTCAATCCCTTCAACTATACTCAAGGTACGCTTCGATCATCTTTCTATGATTAGGGTTTACAAAATTTTCAGAGTTTTAACCTTTTTGTGTGCTAATTAGTGATTGTATATTGTCATCTGGGTATTCGACTTACATTGAATTCGATTCAATTAATTATTCATCTGTTATTCTGCAATTCAAAATTTGCGTAACATGGATTTTGCGTGATTTTGTTGGTTGATTGATAATGTAGACAAGTATGCGGAAGCGAAGCAAAAAATCATCGACGGTCCCAAGAGCAAGCCAACCAAGGGTCGAAAAAAATAATGTCTCTAATGAATTATGTCTATCTTTTTTCTAATTACGTACGAATATTGCTTTGTATCCTTTTGATACTTTTTATATCCATTGGTATTTTGATTATCACTAATGGAATAACGCTGTTAAATTCTGTTACACTGACTAAGTGTTCCTGTTACTCTAAGGAACGACTGGTGTTACTATGAGAGTGAATGATGTTAACCTACGATACAAATCTGGTCTCATAATCAGTGTGTTACAGCGACACATTGTAGCTGTTACTTTAACAATTAAATGATGTTACTCTAAGTGATGAATGGTGGTATTTTCATAATGGTGGTTAAACAACATTGTTTTCATCAGTTACTCTGACACATTATATATGTTACATCAAGGAACGAATGTTGTTACTTTGGTAATGAATGGTTCTAACCTAATTAAGAAAGAAGGTTGTTAACCCGCATTACAAAGTTGGTTTCATCATCAGGGATTAGTTCTTACCCTAGCAAAAAAATATGTGTTACTCTAACGCAGTGTAGCTGTTACTTTAACGAACAAATCATGTTACTATAAGGAATGGTTGTGGTTAATCTAAGAATGAATGGTAAACAACGCTAATATCCTCAGTTACTTTTATGCATTATATCTGTTACTTTAAGGAACGAATGATGTTACTCCAATACATCTGAGATGTTACTCTAACCAACAACACATGTATTAAATAAATATAGAGTTAAATGCAACGTTGCACATCATTATGTGTAAAAAAATACGTAAAAAATCAGTTATTCTTGTAAACCCACAAAAAAACAACTTCGAATCCGCAAGCCAGCACGTAGATTTTATAAAATTTCACCGCCTCATCGATTGTTCCGAATACTTGCCCCATGTACGGAGTGAATGCCTCACCCACATCTCTGCACCATTCTTGTGCATTCACTTCTTTGCCAATGCTACCTGCAAAAAAATAAACAACGTTACGCCGATGGGACATATGTGTTAGTTTAACTCATAAGTTGTGTTACTATAACTCGTAAAGCAAGTTACTTCAACATCAGCGCCAAAAACCTTTTCTCAACGTTCAGTGTGTGTTACTCTAATTAAAATTAAGTGTTACTGTAACTTAGAACGTATGTTACTTCAACACCGTGTCTGCTTCCATAGACAACAAAACAATAGTATCATTGGAGATTACGGAAAACCTAATTAACAAACATAAAACTCTGGAATCTATACTAACAAGAGACCAATAACCATTGATATGAATCTATGATGAATGAAACAACCACGAAAGCAATATCAACATGAAAATTGACGCAAATTAATCAAGATGATGAATAAAATATGACGCAAAACATGAAAGCAATATCGAAACTCACCATTGTTATACTCGATGAATTGCTTATCAACAGTTGATGAAGATGTCGCGATCATTGAATCCATAGTAACGGGATTTCGAGCACAGATTTGATTAAATGAATGAATGAACGTGATGATGGAAGTGTTTTTTTTAGGTTTTGATGAACGTGAATGAATGAATGAGGAATGAACGTGATTATGGGAATTATTATTGTTTCCTAAAATCATGGGAGTTATTTTAGCATACTAAATCTCCTTTTTTTTTTAATACAAATATTAGGATGCATCTTGTCTATATATATATATATATATATATATATATATATATATATATATAGAGAGAGAGAGAGAGAGAGAGAGAGAGAGAGAGAGAGAGAGAGAGAAGGGATCAAATAAGTTCACCACATGCAATTAAGTCTATATTAAAGTTACAGTTGACCTACGTTGAAGTTGCATTTGTTCAAGATTGATATGTAACTATAACATTCAGCACTGTTATCACTTCAAGTGATAAAGTGCAACTTTAACATGCATCTCGTGTAACTTTAAGCACTTTTTGTGTAACTTTAACACTGGAACTTATGAACTTATAAGAGTTGTTGGCCTATATATATATATATATATATATATATATATATATATATAAATCAATTGAATGCATCCACTGCTGACATGGCAGCGTGGATGCATCCCTTCGCTGACATGGCGGCTTTACATGCATATATTATATATGGAAAGAAATTCTACTATAGTATTTAAAACACCCTACTGTAATATATATAGATATCATCTCATACGAGTATTTATATGAATAATTTGTATTTATATTATAAGAGTACTCATACGAGTATAATTATATAATTATTCATATAAAATATAAAATTTATGATAAATTATTATTAATTTAACATCCAATTTCACATCTTAAAATTCCGTAATCTATATTACTAAAAAAACATAATTGGTAATTTAATCATTCTACATATATATATATATACGTTTTCAACTTAATCCATTTTATGTAACATTTACATCATTTTGTTTACATTTACGCTAAAGTATCAGTGTTAATTTTAACATTTCAAATTTCACATTATTAGAAATATTAAATATATTTAAAAAAACATAATATTAATTTTTTGTTTGATAAATATTTAACATTAAATATATTAATATTAATATATTGAAGATCGTAAAAAGTAATATTTTGGAGCATCGATATATTATTTAGCACACATAATATTCCCACTTAATATTCTTACTCTATACGAAATACATAAAAGATTATACGGAGTATAGTTTATTCGATTGGATAAAGATAAAGTACATTTCCAAGGTAAAGATTTTTTTTATAATTATTATAACATTTCTTATGCTTAATTAATAGTACTCCCTCCGTTCCATTTGATTCCATACGTTTTCCCTTTACATCCGTTCTATTTTCATTCAGAATATTCATGATTTTTATTTGAAATCAAGATTATGAACCGTTCAACCATAATATTCCGTTGCTTACTTATTTATAATAATACTGAAATTTGCAAATATCCTTATCAACCACGGTTAAGTGTCTGAAAATTAACATTAGTTAACGTGTTTTAACCCCTCAACAAATAAAGTTGGATCGTAATATGTAAATCTATCAAACGGATCCAACGGGTCGGGTCATGGGTCGGGTCATCGGACTGGGTCCAAATACGGACCGGGTAAGTTATACATCGAATTATACGGGTCGCGGGTCGGGTTAGGGTTAGAAATAGTTTCGAACGCCTTTATTTTTTACCAACTTTTTAAATCCAACAAAAATATTTTTAATATTACATTTTTATTTATTTTAATAGTATTATTATTATTATTATTAATTATACTCTCTAATAATAATGTTTATATTTTAAAAAATATTAAATCCAAATTTTAAAATTATGTCAGTATTAAATGCTAAAAAAAGTTGTATTAAATTGAATATTTGTAATTTAAAATATTAAAATCTTAATTATAAATCGAAATATAATACGAGTACTTAAATATAAACATTTTATTAATTTTAATAATTCTCATTGACCGAACAGGTCGAACCGGGTTTTGACCCTAAATTAATGGATCATTTTGGGTTCGGGTCAAACGGGTTGCTGGTCGAAAAAACGAGTTCATGACCTTAAAAAGGGGATCAATTTTTTTTCTTTTATCTAAATTTTGGGAGTAATAATTTAATATTAAAAATTTACTTTTTGAACTTAAAAGCTGTTGTGGTCATACGGGCTGAGTTCAAATACGGGTCGGTACAAATATATAATTCATATTATACGGGTCACAGGTTGAGTTAAGGTCATAAATAGTTTCGAACGCCTATATTTTTTTACTAACCTTCTAAGTCGAATAAAGATATTTTTAATATTACATTTTTTATTTATTTTAATAGTATTATTATTATTATACTCTTTAATAAATGTTTATATTTTTTAAAATATTAAATTCAATTTTTAAAACTATTTTAGTATTAAGTGATAAAAAAAGTTGTATTAAATTGAATACTTTAAATTTTGTTTATATTAAAATTTAAATTATAAATCCAAATATAATATTTAAATATAAATATTTTATTAATTTTAAAAAATTTCGTTGTTCGTACAGGTCGGATCGTGTTTTTACCCTAAATTAACGGGTCATTTTGGGTTCTGGTCAAACGGGTTGCGGGTAAAAAAATGGTTCATGATGACCTAAAAAGGGCTCGATTTTTTATTTATTTTATCTACTTTCGGGAGAGATAATTTAATATTAAAAATATATGTTTGGAGTTAAAAAGCCGGTAAAAAAATAGGTGTTTGAAAATATTTTGGACCCATATTCTGACCCTAACCCGACCCATGACCCGCATAGCCTGACTCATACTCGATTCGACCCGTATTCTTACCTGACCTATATATCAATTTAATATATAACACAATTATATTAAACAGCACGTGAATCTTCACGGGTTGTAAAACTAGTATATATATATATATAGTAAGGCTCTTATGAGTCCTTCTCTAAATATGAGTCCCTAAGTCCTCATCCCATCCATTGAATGGGATGAGGATGGATGGACAAGATGCATCCTAATATTTGCATTAAAAAAAAGGGAGATACTACTTCCTAAAATCTCATAATTTTAGGAAACAATAACATCACATTCATTCACTCATTCATTCATTCACGTTCACGTTCATCAAAACCTAAAAAAAAAATACGCTTCCAATATCACGTTCATTCATTCATTCATTCAAATTTGTGTTCGAAATCCCGTTACTATGGATTCAATGATCGCGACATCTTCATCAACTGTTGATAATCAATTCATCGACTATAACAATGGTGAGTTTCGTTATTGCTTTCATGTTTTGCGTCAATCATCTTGACTAATTTGCGTCAATTTGCTTTCATGTTTTTCGTCCATTTTCATGTCGATATTGCTTTCATGGTCATTTCATTCATCATAGATTCATATCTGGTTCATTGCTCTCTTGTTAGTATAAATTCCAAATTTTTATACTCCCTCCCCACCACAATGTTCTTCCCACTTTGACTTGGCACATGGATTAAGAAATGGATAATGAAAGGTGGTAAATTGTTTGGTGGGGTTCAAGATGTCAAATCACAAAAAGTAACCAATAGGAAGAGAGTATAATGGATAAATAAGGAAAGTTTTGAAGTGGGAAAATCTTAGTGGAGTTTCCTTTTAAGGAAAGTGGGAAGATCTTAGTGGGGGGGAGGGAGTATTTGTTAAAATGTGTAATTTTATTCATTTGATTATTCACAGATTCATATCAATGGTCCATTACTCTCGTGTTATTGTTTTGTTTATTCTTTAGGTTTTTCTTAAGCTTCACAGATACTATTGTTTTGTTTTCTATTGAAGCAGACACGGCGTTGAAGTAACATATGTTCTGAGTTATAGTAACACCTAATTTTAATTAGAGTAACACAAAAAGGTCTAAGCATTATATGAATTTTATGCACGAACAAATATATGGAGTTATTGTAATGCACATACTGTGTTACTTTAATATACACAATCTGTTATTTTAATGGCTAACCCCTGTTATTTTAATGCATATAATGTTAACTGAATCTCGTGTAACTTTAACGCACTTCATCTGTTACTTTAGTTTTTTTCATCTGTTACTGTTGTTCCGGTCACGGAAACAATTGACCCGAAACAGATTCGGATCCTTTGAATTTTATGTTACTTTGATGTTGATCGTCTTACTTCTCGAATCTCTCTTTCCTCTTACTCCGATGATCGGAGCTTCCCGGCAGAGATGGCCTGCCACCTGCACACAGAGAGCGCACTGGGCCTCGGAGGTGTCCGAGGAAACCCTCTCCGATGCCTAAGTCATTCCGCGAAATGCCTTGATGAACCTTACTCGTGAGGAGTAAGGTGGCGGTTTTAGAGTAAGATTCTAGAGAGAGAAAGTCAAACCCCTTTCTTGTGGGAAATACCGGAGTATTTATAGGTTCCCCCAAGAGAGAGGAAGAGAGAAAGAGAAAGAAAGGGGAAGAATGAGAGGACTTGGAAGTGACACGTGGGTTCACCCCATCCACCCATTCTCCCTTACCTTAGGCATGGACAGAAGGGCTCCAATTTTCGCCTCCTAAGCCTGCCAGGGAGGGGTGCCCTGGAGCCCAACAGGCAGGGGGGGAAGCTGTTCTCTAAGATCGCCCTCTGGGGGCTCCCTGGCAAGGTCCTGCTGGTTGGCCTACCAGGCAGGCCTCTTTTTGCTTATGGGTCCAACTGCCCCGGAACCCCTATGGTGGGCGGCCCGTTAGCAGGCAACCGACTCCCATCAATTGGCCCTCGTCGGCCGTGGGGGAAGAAGGGCTTCTCCTCGGCAGACGAGTTTTGATCATGATGGTGGGAGGTTGACTTCCTGAACCCCACTCTAGCATTTAATGTAGCGCATGTTCTCGAGGAGGAATGTCTTAAATGCCTTGGGCATGCAAAGAGTTGGGATGTTATTCCCTCATGATTACTTTTCTCGCAAAACGGTCTCTCGAGCTGTGCGCCGGACTGGCGATTGGCCCTCCTCTATAGGGATGGTTGGGACGTCATTTAATGCACTGTCTTCATCTTATGCGTATAAAATTCGGCTTCACTTTGTCATCTTTACAAATTCTCTTCAACATCCCCTTCCACCATTTATCTTCTTTCACGATGCCTTGGGTAAGGGATATGATTCTTCAACAAGGGGTTTTCGTCAACGCCCTCCGTTTTAGGGAGCGTATGAGGCTCAAGTATCCCAGGCATGTGTACTTGGCCATTCGTCGCAGCAGGCGAACCTACCTTTGCTCCCTTTGAATTCCTGGGGTAGGCTCCCAGTCCAGGACTGTAAAGCGCCTTATAAAGGCTCTACCCTCTATAAAGCCGAGGCACCGATACTGTTCTCAGGCAGGGGGCTGTTCCTACAAGGGGTGTCACCGATGCTTCCCTTGGCTTCAGCTAGAGAATTATGACCCTGATTGCCCTGACTCAGGTCCCTCTTCCCCTATACCGAAGAAACCAAGGGGCGATGCTGGCCATACTGAGGGCGCCAGGGTGGCGAAGTTTAGCGAGGATTGGGACCTGAGCAGCTGTGACTCAGGAGACAGTCATGGTCAGGGCTATTCGTCTGGCCATAATCCCCAGGGGAGTGAGGATGAAGGCCCTGACGACCCGATGAAGGATTCAGACAACTGGGACTAGGGGTCTGACGATGGAGGCTGCAACAGCCCCAGGGACTACTCACTCCCAGGCTCTGACGAAGACTAGGCCTGCTCTGCCTTCTAGGCAGGTTGAGCCGGACTTTCAGGCTCCTTTTGTAATCTTGTTACTTTCCACCTTGTTTTGTAATTTTGGCCCTTTGGGCCTTTAATCAATGAAAATTTTGACGGGCTTTTGTTTAATATGATGTTTGTTGTGTGCTCTTCTTCTTCTTCTTCTTTGTTTTTTTTTGCACCCTGGATGATGTCACGTAATGATTTCCCTCTGCTCTTGTTGCGTTCTCGAGGTCTCTTGGGAAGTGGTGGGTGGTTAGATTCAAAGAGTGTGACATGTGGGGTTTTTTTAGGAAAGCCTTCTGACTGGATGGCTTTTTATCTTCCCCTTCTTATAAAAGCGTCATGACCTCCCCCATTCCCCCTTTTACACTTTTGAATTCTCGTAAACCCACCTTCATACTCTCTCTTTCTTTCTGTCGAGCACTTAAGACTGAGGAGCTTTTTCCGGCGTCTCCATCCGACGGCTCTTAATTAGGTTAGAACCCTAAACTCTTTTTTTTTTGGTGTAAATGTAAGTATATTCCATTGATCAATTTACAACCAATTCATCCATACATCTTTTCATCTTAGTATTTCTTCCACTCGAGTATAATACTTACTAGGTATGTGATTACGTTGAGCTCTAATTCTAGCTACAATTTCACTTCTAATTTTGCCTATTATATACTCCGGCCGAACAACCACCATATTCACTCGACAATGATTTCTAGCCCACCATATATAGTACCAGGCTCCTACAATGATAGCGGCCAGAACTTGTTTGTACAATAGTGACTTATGTCGATATTGAGTCCACCATTCCCATGTATTTCCTGCTGGTACTTGCACTCCAGTCCAGGAAGTAACTAATCGAAAACAATCCTTCGCATAGCAGCAGTCTGAGAATAAATGCCAATGAGTTTCGATGCCTGTTCCACAAAGAAAACAACTGCTGTCCACCACCATTTGCATACGGGCTAGCCTGTCTTTAGTGAGTAAATGGCCATGACAAAGGAGCCACGCAATGAATTCATATTTAGGCGTCCCCAACCTTGTCCATACCAGTCTGCTCCACAGCTTTTCCTGCATCTTGACATGGATCCAATTGTAACCTTCGGCCACCGTGTACTCCCTGCCAGTTCTGAGCAATTCCGGAAAGCAATTGTTGTTATAGAACAAGTCCTTAACCCAACAGATCTTGCGCCAAGACCAACTCGAGTTAAGTGTAGGTTGATAATCTTTCCAGTCCTTATCTTTTAAATATACACCATGAATCCATCTTACCCAAAGGCGCTCAGCTTTCACCGCTATCCACCAAGCATATTTCGCTACACATGCTAAATTCCAATCCTTTAGATTCTTCACCCCCAAACCACCTTCTTCCTTTGGTTGACAAACCGTCTCCCAAGCCACTAGAGGAGGCGAGGAGTAGTGCTCGCTTCCTTTCCAGAGATAGTTCCGACAAATGCTTGTTATACGATTAATAATTGCAGTAGGAAGAATGAATATTCTCGACCAGTAAAGAGAAATTGTACTCAATACGGACTGTACCAGCACCAATCTGCCCGAATATGATAGTTTTCTTGCTCCGAAACCTCTAATCCTTTGCACAATCTTCTCCGTTAAAATGTGACATTCTAAAACAGTTAGTTTCTTGGGCGACATGGACAGCCCCAGATATTTGAATGGAAGCATTCCAGTCTTCATACCCGTCAGTTGCTCAATACCTGCTCCTTCTTCCTGGTGAATGCCATTGTGAAAAATTTCAGACTTTGCCTTATTCATCTGCAATCCGGACGCATTTGAGAATTCTGTAAATGCCTGTATTATCCAATTAACTGATCGCCGATCCCCTTTACAAAATAGCATCAGATCATCGGCAAAACACAAATGACTTAGCTTGACCCTCTTGCATAAAGGATGGAATTTAAAGTCGTTTTCTCCTGGATTATCTTCATAATTCGACTCAAATACTCCATACAGATTGTGAATAATAGAGGCGAGAGCGGATCTCCTTGCCTTAATCCCCTTCTTGCTTTGAAAAAACCAAACTGCTCTCCATTAAGTGTAAGGGTATAGCTTGGTGATCTTAGACATTCCATAATTAATTGTACAAATCTGCCCGGAAAATTCAATGCATTCATCATATCTTCGACAAACTCCCATTCTATAGTATCATATGCCTTTTGCATATCCACTTTCATGATTACTCTAGGCGAGCATTGCTCCCTATTATATAGCCGAATTAATTCTTGGCAAATGTGAATATTCTCTATAATGTCTCTTCCCTTCACAAACGCACTCTGACTTGGATCAATAATAGTAGGAAGAACTTTACTCAATCTTGCACAAATTACCTTAGAAAGGCATTTGTACGTCACGTTGCAACACGCGATGGGTCGAAACTGTTCAACTGATTGGGGATTCTGAACTTTAGGTATCAATGTGAGCACAGTATTACTAATCTGTTTCAGAACTTTAGCAGCGGCCACTGAGTCTTTAATTGCTGCACAAACACTTGAACCCACAATACTCCATGAGTCTTTGAAGAACTGACTAGTGTAGCCGTCCGGTCCCGGAGCTTTAGTACCCGGAATGCTAAACATGGCTGATTTTACTTCGTCATCTGTGACTGGCACCAGTAACTGTAAACCCTGCTGCTCAGTAATTACAAAACCTTTTCTCACAATTGGAACAAACACCCTTTGTACCCTTCTTTTTTCTCCAAGGATCCTTTGAAAGTATCCAAGAAATGCCTCTTGAATTTCTGCTGGAGTCTCCTTCAACTTTCCATCCATATCATGTATTTGATGAACTTTATTTACCGCTCTTCTATGCTTAATTGACGCATGAAAGTAAGCCGTGTTAAGATCTCCCTCTAATGCCCATTGTACTTTAGCTTTTTGATGAAGAAATTTATATCTAGCTCTATCCAATACTTTATATTGATCAGCTATTGCTGCTTCATAACACTTCAATATCTTGTTTTGTGGCTGTTGTATTATTTGCTGCTGCACATTCTGTAAGGCCTCCCCCATTATGTTTGCCAACCCTTCTACGTTCTGATATTGTTTAGCATTGATTGCCTTCAGTCCAGGTTTTAGCATCTTTAGTTTTCTAGTAAGCTGATACATCAGACTCCCATTTATCACCTTTTCCCACGCCCCTTCCACAGTTTCTCGAAACATCTCAGAAGATGACCACATATTGAAATACTTGAATGTTTTCTTCTTGGTATTAACATTAGTAGTCATGATCAGGATGCAAGGGCAATGATCAAATAGCCCTTCAGGTAGAAAATTCGCATACGCATCCGGATAAGCAAGAATCCACTCATCATTACATAAGACCCGGTCTATTCTGCTATACGACCTAACCATAGGATCTTGCTTATTATTCCAGGTGAAGTGCGCCCCTACAGTCTTTATTTCATTGAGGTTACACGCCTGAATACAATCTTGGAAAGGTCTGATTTCCGCCAAAGTGACAGGTGCCCCCAATCTATCCTTCATGCTCAAAACATTATTGAAGTCTCCTAAGACTACCCATGCTCCTGCACAACTGTTAGCATAAGTTTTAAGATGCTGCCATAGTGAGGAACGATCCCCTGGTTTATTGAACCCATACACCATCGAGCACCAAAACTCATTTCTTCTTTGATTATCTGTGATTTTCATATGAATAACTTGATCTTGGACATCTAGAACATCCACCATAACCCTGCCAGGATTCCACAAACACCATACCCGTCCTCCTTTGTGAGTACTATTATTAGTAACAATCGACCAGTCTTGGAAACATATACTAGTATTATGCCAATTATTTGATTCCACTTTAGTTTCAAGCAAACCAAACAATTGAATATTATTATGATGAAGAAACCATCTTATTTCCTTCTACTTCTTAACTTTATTCATGCCCCTAATGAACCCTAAACTCTGACTTCCTCGTCTTTCATTATTCGCTTTTTTCTTGCTCCCGTGAACACCATGGCCCATCGCCGCGCTCGGATTCTCTCCTTCAATGAATCTCCTACTGAGAGGTCGGAGGAGGGTGGGGGTATGGTTAATACTGACCTTCCCTCCTCCTCTGGCGGACCGGGGGTTAGGGTGGCTGAGGGGAGACATTCAGAGGACAGTGGGGGTGTCAACTCCCCTGACCCTGCCCCATTCGATGTTGTTGATTCCGACGATGGGGCACTGAAGATTGATCCTTCCACAATTGCTGGCCCCCTCATACCCTGGAAGTTAGGGAAGACTTATTACCTAGATAAGGATAAGTATAAGATCCCCCTGCAAACTTACCCGGCACCTAAGAATCGGGAGATTATATTAGAGAAAAACGCTGCCGGGGCCATAGCTAATTTTTACAACTTTGAGGCGGGCTACACAGTCGTCGTCCCTGAAGAAAAGGACACAGTATGCAACCCTCCTGACGGTTGCATAGCCGTCTACCACAAGTGCCTAGAATTTGGTCTGCGCTTCCCCCTGCACCCCTTCTTGGAGGAGGCCTTCAGCCGCATGAACGTCACCATTGCCCAGTTGAATGCCGTGGCTGTTAGGTCCCTGGTGGCCTACACATGGACCTGCCTGTTCCTGGATGAAGAGCCTTTCATAAACGCCCTAAGGTACATGGTTGGCCTGCAGATGGTAGCTTCTGCAGAGGGGGCAGTTCTCCAGGGTACTTCTCTCTTCTCAGGCAGAAGGACTGCTCCTTGGTTTGGCCAACCATGAACAGCCTGGAAGACTAGAAGGACAACTTCCTCTATGTGCATAGCGCTGGAGGGTGGAGGATCCCTCGTCATTTCAGGAACCACGTCCACACCCGGCTGGAAACCCGCCAGGAGTATCACCCTGGGGTTGGGGGGAGGGCTCTTGAAGTCAGGCTGAACGACAAAGAGGAGTCCTTGGTCAAACGGTTTGTTTCTTCCAAGGATGGGAAGGGCGTATATGGCCCTAATATATGGCTCCCTCATGCTGACCTTATATCAACTGATGCTTATCTGACCCTCGTTGGGCTGAACCCTGGCCTTGGAGAAGGTAGCTCAGGGATTTTACTAACAGTTAGCCTTTTCTGGCCTTGTTTTGTCACATGCTTACTTGGGTAATTCCCTTGATTTTTGCAGAACTTGTTACTCACCATTGGTCCAGGAGGCTGCTGAGGGATATTGGCCTGAACAGGAAGTTCGTACCCTTTACCAATCGCCCTCTCCTCCCCGCCGGCTTTAAGAAGCAGACTCTCATGAAGTACGTAAAGAGTATTTCAGCCAGCAGGGCAAGACTTCCTCCTCCTCTTCCCAGGCCGTCTTCTACGCGACCTACAGCTCTCATCCCTGTCTCCAGGGCGGCAGAGAGGGAGGCTGTCTCAGAGGCTACTCCTTCTCCGGCCAGCAAGCGCGGAGGATCCTCTCCGACTCATCCCCCTGCGGGGTCGAAACCTTCCACCACTGAGAAGACTGGGGAGAGTAATCCCCTGGTCGACAGGAAGAGGAAGACTAAGGAGTCAGTGGGCGCTGCCCAGGTGATTGGTGGACCTGGAAGCTAATGCCAGCACGCCCCAGGCGAATCGCCCTGCCCCTGACCTTCCGGACCCCTTGTTCTCAGATGGAAATGTTGAGTTCAATTTCGCTGCTGGCGAGAGCGTTGATGTCTCTGCCCTATTTTCAGACTCTAACGTTGGAAGACCACCTTGTCAAATCTCTGACCTACTCTAGCAACCAGGCGGTCCAGTTCATCCATCGTTGTTCTAGGGTCTTCCAGGCTTCCGCAGAGCTGGCGACCCTCAACCGCCTAAGTGATGAGGAGTTAAATATTACCCCTAGGTTCCCTCTTCCTGAGCATATAGCGGTGATTGAGAGAGATGTTGCTCTCATTGCCAACTTGAAGCGCCAGCTGTCCAAGGTGTGAAGAGGAGCTGGGGGAAGCCAGGGATCAGGTCGCTCGTTGGAAGAACCAAGGCGAAAAGGCTGTGAGAGAGGCGGCGAACATGGAGGCTGGGCTAGGGCAGGTCAGGAAGGAGGTTGCTGAGCTGGAGCAGATTAAGAAGAGGGCTGCCGAGTTGGAGGGCCACCTGGCCAAGGCTAAGCTAGACCTTCAGGAGGTGCGGGGCAAGTTGAAGACTCAGGGCGAGTAGTGGCTCATGGAGAAAGAAGAGATCATCCAAGAGGCTAACTTGGCGGTGGATAAGGCCTTTAAGTCAGGAGCCTCCTTTTCTTCAGAGTTTGTTATGGAGGTCATCAGGGAGATGCTTCCAGATTTCGATGAGGACGCCTTTCAGAACCTTTACGCAGCAAAGAATGAAGCCAGGGCCAACAAGTCGCCTGAGGAGATCCCCGGTCATGACCAGGACACCCCATCTGCATAACATGCAGGGCAGTCGTCCTCTGAGGGTTCTTGTCCCTACCCCTCTACGCCTCTTCTTCCTCGCTAATTTCATTGCATTTTTGCGCGCCGGGCCCAAGTGTGGTCGGCTCCCGGTCTTTGTAATCCGTATTTTCATGTAACCAGATTTTATTGCTCTGCTTTGTAAACTCTTACTATTTTATGCTTGTTTTAATGGGTATTTCTTTGTTTTCTATTTTTTTGACTTAAAATTCGTCCTGACCCTGGCTCCTGATCTGGAGTCAGAGGGCCTGCCCCCTGCCTGCCCAGAGGCAGGTGGGGGACTTTGCATTTTTTATAAAAGGTTGGGGGTGCCTCAGTCCTTGTTCATTCGGCGCGTGGGGCCCGGCCTGACCCTGACTCCTGATCTAGAGTCAAAGGGCCTACCCCCTGCCTGCCCAAAGGCAGGTGGGGGACTTTGTGTTTTTTATACAAGGTTGAGGGTGCCTCAGTCCTTGTTCGTTCGGCGCGTGGAGCCCGGCCTGACCCTGACTCCTGATCTGGAGTTAGAGGGCCTGCCCCCTGCCTGCCTAGAGGCAGGTGGGGGAGTTTGCGATTTTTGTTGGGGGGTCTATTTTCTCTGGGTTTTGCAACAGGGAGCCCTCCCCTATTGCCCCCTGCTCGTTTGTGTGTGAAGTGCTAATCTGAACAGACAACGAGTATGAATTTGAGAATCTTTTTCATTTCTTGAAAAACTTAACATTCGTGGTCGGAGCCGTCGACATTATCTTGACCGTCCTCCGCTGACGCTTTTAGGGAAAAGAAAACAGCTAAAATTTTTAACTCTAGACATAGTACTTCTTCAAGGTATCCGCATTCCAGTGGGCAGCTAGCTCCTGGCCTTCAGGGTTGGCGATTTTGTAAGTTCCTGGCCCCATAATCTGGGTGACTTCATAGGGGCCTTCCCAATTGGCGCTCAGCTTGCCATGCTCTCTTGACCTCCCTACTGCCTGTGCCTTTCTCAGGACCAGGTCTCCTATCTGGAAATTCCTTACATTCACTTTTTTGTTGTAAGCCTTTCTCATTCGTTGTTGATAGGCGGCGATATTAATGCAGGCTTCTTGCCTCACTTCACCGACTAAATCAAGAGCCTCGGTCATTGCAGCTTCATTGCTTGCCCTGTCATATTGCTGGGATCGGAGGGTGGGAATTCGTGCTTTTATGGGTAACAAGGCTTCGGCCCCATAGACCAAGCCAAAAGGAGTTTGCCCTATGGACTCCTTTCTGGTGGTCCTGATTGACCATAACACGCTCGGAAGTTCGTCTGCCCATCTCCCTTTGAGTTTATCCACCATCCTCTTCAGCCCGTTCAGTATTTGCTTGTTCGCCGCTTCAGCATGCCCATTGGTTTGTGGGTGTTAGACGGCGGAGTAAGCGACAGCTATGTCGTGGCTTTCCAGCCAGGCTCTCAGGGGATCGTTGTCAAACTGCCTTCCATGATCAAAGACCAGCACCTTTGGCAGGCCATATCTCGTTATGATATTTCTCCAGATCACCTTCCTGACCGCCGGCTCTGTTATATTCGGGACGGCCTCAACCTCAATCCATTTGGTGAAGTAATCAATCCCTACTATCAAAAACTTTCTGCCCCCAGTCGCTACAGTGAACGGACCCAGAATGTCCATCCCCCATTGAGCGAAAGGGATGGGAGACAAAATAGGTCTGAGGTCCTGGGCTGGGGCGTGTATTGATGGGGCAAACAGTTGACACTTCCGGCATTTCTGGGTTAGATCCCTGGCATCAGCTAGCAGAGTCGGCCAGTAGTAGCCTGCCCTTAGGGCTTTGTGTGCCAATGATCTTCCTCCTATGTGATGACCGCAGATACCTGAGTGTATATCGTCTAGCACTTCCGCGGCTTGCCCTGCCCCCAGGCACTTGAGCAGAGGAGAGGAGAATGATTTACGATACAATTCCTCGCAAACTAGTATGAACCATGCGGCCCTAGCTGGCATCTTTCTCCTCTGGATTGGATCTTGCGGCAGGGTTCCATACTTCTTGAACTGGATGATTGGGGTCATCCAATCTTCAGATTCTACTTCCGCGATGACACTGAGCAGTTGGCAGGGCGCTGTAGACTTCTCTTGTATTACATCCACCCACACTGATCTTCTTATATCTTGTAGGCTAGAGCTGGCCAGCTTAGACAGGGCATCTGCCCGGTTATTTTGTGACCGGGGGACATGCTTAACTTCGTATGATTTCAATCCAGACAATTCTTGC
Organism: Agrostemma githago; assembly: GCA_958450325.1. Classification (NCBI taxonomy): domain Eukaryota; kingdom Viridiplantae; phylum Streptophyta; class Magnoliopsida; order Caryophyllales; family Caryophyllaceae; genus Agrostemma; species Agrostemma githago. Next base: position 49,122,642 of record OY288259.1, on the reverse strand, counting down.
TTGATCCTTTCTAGGTACGAGGCCATAACCTGATCTCTAGCTTCGTATTCTCCGTTGATCTGGTTTGCTATGAGTTGAGAGTCTGTTGCTAGGACAAGCCTCTCTGCCCCTGCAGCTTTTGCTAGGTTGATGCCTGCCAGTACGGCCTCGTATTCGACCCCATTGTTTGACGTTGGGAAGGTGAACCTGAACGCGTGCTCAAAGTCTGTTCCCTCAAGGCTGATTAGTAAAATCCCTGCCCTCGCACCGTTGGCTGTCGATGACCCGTCGGTGTACACCGTCCACTCGCCGGCAGGAGGGTCGTCTTCTTCTGAGTGGGAACACTCCGCCAGGAAAACCGCCAAGGCTAGTGCCTTAATGGCGGCTTTGGGTTGGTAGGATATGCCCAGCCCGCTCAGTTCTATGACCCACTTCAACAATCTTCCTGATTTCTCAAATTTCTCCAGTACCTTTTCCAAAGGTTGATCTGTCAGTACGACGACGGGATGGGCGTCGAAGTATGGCCTGAGTTTCCGGGCTGCTATGACCACTGCATAGGCTGCTTTTTCAACGACCGAGTAATTCTTTTCCGCTGCCCCCAGGGCATGGCTTACAAAGTAAATTGGCTGTTGGGAGCCTGCTTCCTCCCTTAAGATTACCGCGCTTATAGTTGAGTTTGTCACGGCAATGTAAAGGAAAAGTTTCTACCCTGCCACCGGCCTTGCCAGGGTTGGCAGCCTCTTCAGGTGTTCCTTTAGTTGCTCGAAAGCCTCTTTTTGTTCAGTTTCCCGCTTTAACTGTTTGTTTCCTTTCAACACTTTGAAGAAAGGTGTTGATTTGTCGGCCCTGGCGATGAACCGTGCCAGGGCACCCATCCTGCCAGTTAGGCGCTGAATATCCCTAATCGTTCTTGGTTCCGGAAGGTCCTGGACAGCCTGAACTTTCTATGGGTTTGCGTCGATCCCCCTGGAGCTGACCAAGAAACCTAAGAACTTTCCAGAGCGGACCCCAAAGGTGCATTTTTTGGGGTTCAGTTTCATCCGGTATGCGCGCAGGGAGGAGAAAGTCTCCTGCAAATCTTTTAGATGCTCCTCATCCCCTTTACTCTTTACAATCGCATCATCCACATATGCCTCCAGGTTCCTACCCTTCTGGCTTTCGAACACTTTATCCACCAGGCACTGGTAGGTGGATCCTGCGTTCTTGAGACCAAACGACATCATTTTATACATGTAGGTGCCTGAGCTGGTGATGAAGGCACACTTCACCCTGTCAAGCTACCAGAGATACACTTGGTGATAACCTGAGAAGGCGTCCAGGAAACTGAGCATGGAATATCCGCTGGTGGCATCCACTAGCTGGTCGACACGCTGCAGGGGATAAGAGTCCTTAGGGCACGCCTTGTTGAGGTTGGTGAAGTCTACACACATCCTCCATGCTTCCGAGGATTTTTTTTACCATGACAACATTAGCCAGCCACTCAGGATAATCGCAACTTTCTATAAAGTCTGCCTTCAGGAGTTTTTCGATTTCTTCTTTGATGGCTTGGTCTTTTTCTTCAGACATGTTCCTTTTCTTTTGTTTCACAGGGCGGGCCTCCGGACTCACGTTCATCTTGTGAACAATGTGGGCCAGATCTACCCCTGGCATCTCGTCTACCGAGTAGGCGAACACATCCCTATTGTCCCTTAGGACCTTAATCAACTCTTCGCGGTAGGACCTTTCCAGGTCTGCCCCTATCAGGACTTGCCTCCCTGGTTCTAGCTTCACCGGGATGCTCTCCCCCCCAGGTTCAGGGTGGTCCGCTGTCTGCTAACCAGCTGGAATCTCCCCTTCCCTGCTGGGGGAACTGTCCACTTTTCGCTTGCCTTTCCTTTCCGTTTCATGGGTGCGCAGGGCCACAAAGTAGCACTGCCTGGCCGACTCCTGGTCCCCGTGCACCTTTCCCTCCATTCCAAAATCAGTTACGTAAGCTATAGTAAGCGCTCTAATGGATATGGCCGCCTCAATTTCATCTAAGGTGGCTCTGCCTATCAAAGCGTTATACGCGGACTTTGCATCAACAACAACGAATGATGCTCGGATATTTCTGGCCAAGGCCCCTTCTCCGAACGTCACCGGCAGCTCGATGATCTCCATAGGGAGGATCCCTGCCCCGCTGAATCCGTATAACGATCCAAGGGCGGGCTTGAGGTGCCTCTTCTCCATGTTCATTTTATCAAACGCTTCCTTGTATAGTAAGTTGGTGTAAGCACGCGTATCTACCATACACCTTCTTACAATGTGGTTGCTAATGACAAGAGACAATACCAGAGGGTCGCTGTGGGGGTAGATTACCCGCCCTGCATCCTGAGGAGTGATGCTCGGGGTCAGGCCCTTTGGGCTCCCCGCCCTTTCAGCATAGCAGATTTGATTTCGGAGCTCTCGGATTTGTCTGGCCTTCAACGTCTCCTAACATCACGTGAATTATCATGCGGTCTTGCGTTGAGCCCTCCGGCTTGTATGTTGCAGTTTTCTGACCTTTGTTCCTTGCAGCATAGTTACCCAGCCAGCCATTTCTGATGAGCTTCTCAATCTCATCCTTTAGGTGGCGGCACTCTTCAGTGGTATGTCCTATGCAATTATGGAATGTGCATAATTTTTTCGGGTCACCCTTTGGGCTGCGTGGCTTACTTGTGCGGTTCCATTTGGATGTCTCCTTCTCCAGCTCAAATATATCAGCCTTGATTAGTTAAGGGCTGTGTAGCTGTCAAATCTTGGCTGGTATGTTGCACGTTCCCTTTTCGGGGTGTCGCCTCCCTCAGCTCTTTGTTTTCCTGCTGTATCGCCCCTGCTGCGTCCACTCTGCGGTCCCCCCTGTGGCCTGGAAGGTCCTGTAGGGGGTATCCGGCAGGCTGTGGAACTCCTCCTGCAGCATGAAGCCTTCAGCTATCTTTCGAGCCTTCGCCAGGGTTTCTGGCTGAGCTCAGATCTTCTGGTTTTTCATATCTCCAGGGAGTAGCGAACTGGTCAAAGCGTACACTGCCATCGGGTCATTGATTTCCCTGACCTGCTGGAAGGTCGGGTCAAACCTCTTCAGGTATTCTCTGATAGTCTCGCCCTTCTTCTGTCTAAGGGTCATCAGGTCAAAACGAGTCAACATGCGCCTCTTGTTCCCTGCATACTGATCTAAGAAGGCTTCGGCCAGCTCTGTAAAGTAACTGATTGATCCCTGCGGCAAGCCCCTGAACCATCCTTGAGCCAGACCCACCAGGGTGGTAGGGAAAATCTTGCATCAGACCCCGTCATCAGCATCATACATCCTCATATGACTTTCATAGGCCGCCAGGTGGTCTTCTGGGTCAGAGGTCGCATCAAACTTGACAGAAGGCATCTTAATCTTTGGGATGGGACACCCCTAAACCTCAGGATGGAGTGGAGTCTTGGTAGGCCTGCCCATCATTTTTGACCGGCTTCCAGGAGAGTGGTAACCGTAGTCATCCCATTTGCCAGGGGTCGGTTTTCCAACACTGGGGGAGCGGTGCCTGGGCGCTTGCCTTCTCATAGCCTCATCCTCCCTCATGGGGGAGCGGCGCCGGGGTCGTTTCCCTTGAGGCGGCTCGAGGTTATCGCCCTAGCAATGCCTTGGTCCCAGTGGTTGTCCATTGTTGAGCCTGGACTGCATGCTTCTTGACAGTCCCGATGCCTGCTGTGGCTCTGGAGCAGGTGTCAGCCTGGAAAAGACTTCACCCTGCTTTTCTCTCAGGCGCTTCGAGGCAGGTTCCCTGGGTCTCATCCGCTCCTGGAGCTCCTGGGATAATCCTCTTTTTTCAACATCTGCTGTGGACTCGGTGGTATGTATAGAAAACGCTTGTTGCTGAGCGGGCGGCTCCTGGTTGCCGGCGACGATGCGTCTCTTAGCCTGCACATACCCCCAAGCAGTTTTCTTTGCCTTCCTCTGGACATTCCTGGCAGTGGTTCGCTTCGTGCCCCCAGCCCCCTCATCACTCTCGAAGTGTAGGTGTCTGGGGGGTTGTTGCAATCCTGCCCACCATGTCCTCCGGCGTGAATTCTTGATTTAACATGGCCGAGAAGAAGACTGCAGTCTGCGCAACTTGGGCAGGGGTGAGGTTAAGGTTAGGCCTCTGATGATCGACCTGCCCAGCTGCGACTATAGTCTCCTTGTTGGGCACCTCGTGGAGGCTTGCCTGCCCTACTCCTCGAATCATAGCGGCGGGCGTTACCTCCGGTAGAGGCATGCCATACAGGGGGATCACCGGTTGTCACGTCGGATCCGCCCCGGAGTTGGCTTCAATAATCTCACGCATTTTTCTAGTGTTGTTCTTTCTCGAGGAATCTCAAGTGATAATCCCCATAGACGGCGCCAAATTGTTCCGGTCACGGAAACAATTGACCCGAAACGGATTCAGATCATTTGAATTTTATGTTAGTTTGATATTGATCGTCTTACTTCTCGAATCTCCCTTTCCTCTTACTCCGATGATCGGACCTTCCCAGCGGAGATGGCCTGCCACCTGCATACAGAGAGCGCACAGGGCCTCGGAGGTGTCCGAGGAAACCCTCTCCAATGCCTAAGTCAGTCCGTGAAATGCCTTGATGAACCTTACTCGTGAGGAGTAAGGGGGCGGTTTTAGAGTAAGATTCTAGAGAGAGAAAGTCAAACCCCTTTCTTGTGGGAAATACCGGAGTATTTATAGGTTCCCCTAAAAGAGAGGAAGAGAGAGAGAGAAAGAAAGGGGAAGAATGAGAGGACTTGGAAGTGACAAGTGGGTTCACCCCATCCACCCATTCTCCCTTACCTTAGGCAGGGACAGGAGGGCTCCAATTTCCGCCCCCTAAGCCTGCCAGGGAGGGGTGCCCTGGAGCCCGACAGGCAGGGGGGAAGTTGTTCTCTAAGTTCGCCCTCTGGGGGCTCCCTGGCAAGGTCCTGCTGGCTGGCCTACCAGGCAGGCCTCTTTTTGCTTATGGGTCGAACTGCCCCGGAACCCGTATGGCGGGCGGCCCGTTAGCAGGCAACCGAACCCCATCAACTGTAATGCATTGAAGTGACAAAAAGGATTTAGAATACCGTCATATACAAAAAAATAAAAAATAAAAAAGAAAGATACTGTTTCCTATAATTATGGGACGTGATTGACTTCAAAATAGGAAACAATATCAAAGAATATCGCCCTCATTCAATGAAAGATATTGGTCATACTCTCATTTCTGATCATTATATGAATTTTTTGCACTAACCTATTCCTAGTGTTATTTTAATGAACATTATCTGTTACTTTAATTCACACTATCTGTTACTTTAATGTCTGACCTATGTTACTTTATACCTGGTGTATAAGCATCCTCTGTTAATTGAATCCAGTGTTACTTCAATGCACTTCATCTGTTACTTTAATTCTTGTCATCTGTTACTTTAATCCATATTTCCAGTTCTGATTGTTTTTTTTTGCCACGTTTATTGGCACTGTTATTATTTTTCAGTAGACGCAAAAGCACATGAATGGTGTAGGGATGTGGGTGAGAGTTTCCTCCATACATAGGGCAGATCTTCAAGGACGTGGATGAGTCAGTAAACTTCTATAAAATCTACGCATTGGCTTGTGGATTCGATGTGAGGAGGTACACAACGAAAAGATGGCACGGTGGTCATATTAAATCAAAGTTTCTGACGATGATGATGAAGAAGAAGAAGAGGACGAGGAGGATGAAGAAGCATAATTCTAAGTAGGATAGTATATTGTTAGAGTAACATATATTATTCGTTAGAGTAACATACTTAATGAGTTACAGTAACACAGATTATGAGTAGCAGGTGTGAAACATTGGAATTGTAATGAAGTTGATTCAATTGGAATTCCTGTACCAATTTATTGATGTAAAATGAGTTAGAATAACACACATTATGCGTTAGAGTAACATACATAATGAGTTACAGTAACACAATTTATGAGTATAATTTGATTACCAATATCAAGTTCTTAGAGTAACAGGTATGAAAAATTGGAATTAAAATGGAGTTTTATAATTTTTGTTTTGAAGTATCCTTAATAGAAACATACATTTTGCAACGTACCGTTTTTGTAAGACACTATTATGTAACGTAACAGATTTTATGAGTTAAAGTAACACAATTCGTGAATTAGAGTAACACATTGTATGAGTTAGAGTAACATGGCAGTAGCAAAATGATGATTTTATTTGGTGAAAATGAAGATGAAATGACGCACTTGTTGTGTGATAGAAAGATGCAGTTAAAAATTTGATGGGAGAGATTTGCATTAAGATAATTAAGGAGGAGAGAGAAAAAAATAAAATATTTACCAAGATTTAGTTAGTTATTTCCTTAATTGACAAAACAATCTTAACCATTAATCTATCACTAATTTAAGGGTTGAGATGAGGACTCACGGACTCAATTATGATAAGTGACTCACTTGATCCTTCCTCTATAGATGGGTTCTAATGAGTCCCTATATATGTGTTGAGTCCTTGAGTCTACATCCCATCCGTTGGATGGGAGATGGATCAAGGGACGAGATAAAATCACTGTTTTAATTAAAAAAAAGAAAAAAAAAAAAGAAGATATTGCATCCATCAAAATAGGAAGGTGAATATTTCAGTAAAGTAACATTCTCATTCATTCATTCATTCATTCTCTCTTTCATCAATTCCGTTTCCGCCACCTTCTTCTTCATCGTTCTCTCGCTCATTCAATAATTCATTCTTCAAAATCACATTCAGTCATTCATCATCTTCAACGCGCCGCTGCCATTTATTTCAATACGACACAATCAATAACACATTCAGTCAATAATCGTCTTCATCGCGCTGCTTTTCATTCAATCCGGCTTCTACTTTTCATTCAATGGCTGATATGCAAATCGTGGAAAAAACAAACTGTGAGTATATATTGTAGTTTATACTTGAAAGGATATGGGAGTCATTAAGATGATACTAAATTTTTAGTTTCTACTTTTCTACGTTGAACTATAGTAATGCTGCATATTAATCACATGATGTCTGCGCACAGAAAAGGTATTGGGTTATTTTAGTTCAGATACTGTGTTACTTTAGTGTAGAATGTCCGTTATTTTAATGACAAACTTTTATTACTTTTATGATATGTTACTTTAATTTATCGAAGATGTTACTTTAGTTCTTAAAGTCTGTTATTGTAACGCATTAGTGAGTCATGGGGATATTTGAAACCGCCATTGCTAAATAATAATAAAAAAAGATATTGTTTCCTATAATAGTGGAAGTCATTAAAGATGATACTAAAAACGATATGTTTCCTATAATAGTGGGAGCCATTAAAGATGATACTAAATAACTCCCATGATTTTAGGAAACAATAACTCCCATAATCACAATCATTCCTCATTCATTCATTCATTCATTCATTCACGTTACAGGTTCATCAAAACCTTAAAAAAACGCTCCCATCGATCATCACGTTCATTCATTCATTCATTCAATCAAATTTGTGCTCGAAATTCCGTTACTATGAATTCAATGATCGCGACATCTTCATTAACCGTTGATAAGCAATTCATCGAGTATAACAATGGTGAGTTTCGATATTGCTTTCATGTTTTGCGTCAATTTTTATTCATTATCTTGATTAATTTGCGTCAATTTGTGTTCATGTTTTGCGTCAATTTTCATGTTGATATTGCTTTCATGGTCGTGTCATTCATGTTTTGCGTCAATTTTCATGTTGATATTGTTTTCATGGTCGTGTTATTCATCATAGATTCATATGCAAATCGTAGAACACACAAACGGTGAGTATATATGTTTTGTATTTATACTGGAATCGCCATGGAAGTCGTTAAGATGCTACTCAATTATTAGTTTTTACGTTTACAATATATTGTGTTACTTTAGTTCATATACTGCGTTACTTTAGTGTAGAGCATCTGTTACTTTAATGTCTACCATCTGTTACTTTATATGTCGTGTTACTTTAATACACTCCAGTTGTTACTTTAGTGTTTTTCATCTGTTATTGTAGTGCATTGTAGTGTCCTAAGAATTTAGGAAACTGCCATATTAAAAAAATAATCGAAAAAAGATATCGTTTCCTATAATAATGGGACGTGATTGCCACCAAAATAGGAAACAATATCAAAGAGTAACGTCATATAAAAAAAGAAAAAAAAAATACTACTTCCTATAATTATGAGACGTGATGACTTCAAAATAGAAAACAATATCAAAGAGTAAGATACTCTCAATTTTTATCATTATATGAATTATTTGCACTAACTTAAATCTGGTGTTATTTTAATGAACATTATCTGTTACTTTAATTCATACTATCTGTTACTTTAATGTCTGACCTTTGTTACTTTATACCTGGTGTATAAGCATACTCTGTTAATTTAATTCAATGTTACTTCAATGCACTTCATCTGTTACTTTAACTCTTGTTATCTGTTACTTTAATCCACATGAATGATGTAGGGATGTGGGTGAGAGTTTCCTCCATTGTGCGGTGGTGAGATTAAATCAAAGCTTCTGAGATGATGATGAAGAAGATGAAAAAGAAGAAGACGGAGAGAACGAGAAGGATGAAGAAGAAGCAGAATTATAAGTAGGACATTATGAGTAACAAGTGTGAAACATTGGAATTGTAATGGAGTTGATTTAGTTGGAATCTTGTACCACTTTTGTTTTGGAGTATCTTAATAAAAACAAACATTGTTTTTTTTGTTAATTGGAACTCCTGTTTTTGCAAGAGACTACTATGCAACGTAACTGATTTTATGAGTTAAAGTAACACAGTTCATGAATTAAAGTAACACATTGTATGAGTTAGAGTAACAGTTTTTGCAAGAGACTATGCAACGTAACAGATTTTATGAGTTAAAGTAACACAGTTCATGAATTAGAGTAACACATTGTATGAATTAGAATAATAGTTTTTGCAAGAGAATATATTAAACAACGTAACAAATTTTATGAGTTAAAGTAACACAGTTCATGAATTAAAGTAACACGTTATATGAGTTAAAGTAACATAGTTTATGGATTATGACAGTAACATAGTAACATACGTACAATGGCAGTAGGAAAATGATGATTTTTGGGTGAAAATGAAAAAAATTAATTTTGAAAAAACTTGTTGTGTGAGAGAAAAAGACATTTAAAAAGATTGATAAGAGAGAGAAAAATTTGCATTGTGATAATTAAGGAGGAGAGAGAGAAATGATATATTTACAAGATTTGTTAGTTATTTTCTTAATTATGAGATCAAATCTTGTCCATTAATTTAACCTTGAATCAAAGGCTAAGATGGGGACTCACAGACTCAACATATATAAGTGGACTCACCTGATCCTCTCTCTCTCTCTCTCTCTCTCTCTCTCTCTCTCTCTCTCTATATATATATATATATATATATATATATATATATATATATATATATATATATATATATATATATATATATATATATATATATATATATATATATATAGAGAGAGAGAGAGAGAGAGAGAGAGAGAGAGAGAGAGAGAGAGAAGGGATCAAATAAGTTCACCATATGTAATTAAGTCTATATTAAAGTTACAGATGACATACGTTAAAGTTGCATTTTTTCAGAATTGATATGTAACTATAACATTCAGCTCTTTTATCACTTCAAATGATAAAGTGCAACTTTAACACTCATCTCGTGTAACTTTAAGCACCTTTTGTGTAACTTTAACACTGGAACTTATGAACTTATAAGAGTTGTTGGCCTTATGTGAACCTATATATATATATATATATATATATATATATATACACACACACACACACACACATCACTAACGATGATAGAGTTTACATATGGACACAAACCTCAATAGACATTCACATAATATGATTTCATAACACCCCCTTGAATGTCCATTAATGGAATAATACGGCCCATACAAACCTCGCTAAAAAAAACCTCGTGGGAAAAAATATTAGCGGAGAATAAAGTATACAATTCCTCAAACACGCATATGATGTTGCATCATCAAAAAACTTTTCCATAGAAAACTCAGTGAAACAAACCCATAGATAAGGAAAAAGAGTACAACGCGTGCACACTCCCCCTGATGGTTACATCACTCGAAAAATAACAATACTATCAATGATGTGACGATGAATCTCGATCTTTGAAATAACAATCATCATACTTGAGAAACTTCATAGCTGTCTTCGATAATTAAAAATCATTGATAGATCGCCTCAAAACTTATACGAAGAATACGAAGATAATCATTCATATATATTATTATGTCTTCATCTAAATAATCTTGTCATCTTTGTGACTGAGATGTATTCATATTTTAATCTTTCAATGTATAGTCACATTATCAACAATTCGCATGAATATATGATATGTGACTAAATTTTAAACTATATGATATGAAATGATGCAATGATGTGATAAGAAACTAATATGAAGCGCTATACTGTACTTAGCTTAGTTTCTATATATATATGTGCATGATGACTCAATTATGAAAACTGTACATATATTTTTCAATATCATCCATAAATTGGATGAATTTCATGACTATGAGCTCATTGATACCAATAATATATGTCGATGGTCATACGGATTTATAAAATCCTTATTCAATAAGTCACTTGATGTTGCACGCAAATATGTAGCCATTTCATATCGATATAATTTCGTAGAATCATCATTCTACTAATTATGTATTACATCAAAGATACATGTAATTTGATATGATAAAACTTTTTTGTTTTGCCAACTAGTCCCTTACTTTCTCCCCCTAAGGTGGTAAAAAAATATTCAAGATATATTGCAATCATTTACTTAAACACCTTAGAATGCGATTTATCAGATCATATGCAAGATTTCATTGATGGATATTTTTGCCAGATTATGATATATTTCGGGGAGTAGTTTATAAAATAATTGGCCTTTAATGGCTGAATCTAAATGTGAATTCTAATAGAAAAAATTACTCGTATTTGGTATGTGGTCTTCGGGCCACTTAAAACAATATTGATCAATTCGTAGAATTGAACATAACTTGTTTTTATTCAATCTCGAGTAACGTGCAATTGGATCTCCAAATATCATCATTCATAGTCAATTTTAATTCACAATTCTTAAACTCATACTTTTAAGCACTTGTTGATCATATATAGTTATTCTGTTTGTGTCAACGTTTGATATTTGTTCGCAATTAATTGCAATAATGCATATTATATATGCGAATGGAAGTTGGTTATATCTATGTACAGTTTGCACTTACATGTCAAACTATTGAATGTTAAACTTATGATTAACTATTACTCAATATGACACGAAACTTTAAATTCATCTCGATAAATAGAACACCTCTAGTGTCTCATGTAAATTTTCAAGATCAGTCGTATATTAATATCCTTTTGGAAAATATAATGACATTATATATTATTTTTGAGTAATTACTTAAATGATGAATATTTAAGAGTTACTCATATAACATTAAACTTACAGGAGGATTGACTCAATTTATACGAATCGAAGATCGTAATTTATATGAAATCACCTCTCATTATAATGATAAAATACCATCTCACATTAATGCGATAGGAGATCGGCTCACATTATAATGACAAATTTTTTTGTCTAATATTAACTCGATATAGGAGATTGTCTTGCATTAAATCAATAGGACATAATCTCACATTAAATTATCACAAAATATTTCACAATAGAACAAAAGTTACGTGTGACAAATATAACATAGCAAATAATAATGAGGATGATTATGAAAACTTTAACATTACAAATTTCTGATAATAAGTATATCATCATGGAAAAAATTGATAAGAATGGTACCACCTTTGTAACATCTTCCACAAATGATACCACCTTTCAATAATCCCAAAATGATATCACCTTTCTACACTATCTTCTTAAAACAGTTTTCCTATCAGGTAACGTAACTTATATTTTAATATGAATGTCGAATTTCATGGACGGTAATTTTATCATCTTAATACCATTACACAGAGGTGTCTCCGACAATTCGGAGGCCCTGTACGAAAAATTCGAAGGAGGCCCCATGATCTCATTATATTTTTAATGGGGTATAAATTTAAAACGATATTGTAAAATTTATCAATCACCGGAATTTTTTTTTTATAAAATCATCAAAAAAAATTATTTAAGAAATAGTATCGTAAATTTATCAATCATAAAAAAAAAGTAATACATAGATAGTTCGAGAGTTAAGGTGGTAAAATAAGAATTACACCATGTATATGATTAAATTTATTGTGATGAAGTGTCCAATTCGTGTAGTAAAGATAATAAATTTTTTGAAACACATTGCCCAGGGTTCGATTCTTCGTAGTCGCATTCTCTTATGCCTTAACACGTAGTATTACAAAAAAAAAAAAAAAACTCAATGAAGGCCACGAAAGGATTCGAACATGGGCCTCCCAAGTAGGAGGAGAAGACTAGTACCACTGAACCAAATTCTATGTTGTGTTAAATTTTTGCCTATTTGAATTAAATACCTAAAGAAGCAGGTGAATTGGGGCCCTTAAATTTGGAGGCCCAGTTCGCCGGAACAGCTCGCACCTGCCCTGGGTCGCCTCTGCCATTACAACAAACTACTATCCTTTTTTTATGTAACTCATTGCAACAAAAAATAATTTTTTTTTGTAAGTAAAAAATTACCGTATCACAAGTAAAACTATATAACTGTACTTATTTGTGGACAGCTCCTAAAAAATTATGAAGTATAATTTATACTCATATACGTGATATAGTAACGACAGTCTGTCATATTCCCAAAAATACAAAATGATAGTCTCGGACATTTCCAACGGGCTGTCAAATGACGTCGACGACTTGTCGAAATTCAAACGACAATCCGTTGTTTTCCTACGTCGACCCATCAATGGCCTTTTTCGGCCCATAAATGACAGTATCGGGTCAGCGGGTCAGCTATGGCTCCGACAATAACGTAGACCCAAACCCAGACCCATTTATTTAAAATGAGATCTGCACCTGACCTAAACTCATCGGGTCTGGAAAAAATGAGACCCAAACCCAACTCATTTAGGGGGCATTTGGTTGAGCAAATTTGGGTATAAGGTATGGGTTTGGAATCATCTAACCTCATATCTTGTGTTTGTTTGCGAAAAAAAATTATTTTCATGGTATAGGTTTCCCATAACCAACCCCCTCCTTGGGTATGAGATTGATACCTATGAGAATCAATTTAACTAAAATATGATACTTGTTTGAAATATTATGAAAAAAAATTATTTGATTAAAGCATAATATACATGAAATTAACTGTCTTTTTTAATTAAATAATTAAAAAAAAATTAAATGTCTTTTTTTTTAAGATTATTGACACTAGTCAAGTATTATCCCTATACCAACTAGAATCGAAATAAACACAAGGTATGAGGAATTAAGTTCCAACCTCATACCACCTTGGTATGATTCATCATTCCAAAGTCATACCTATGCACGAAACAAACGCCCCCTTAGGGGTTTGGAACATCGAGATATTGGCGACCAATCTCCGGTCCAGTCAATACTTTAAAAAAAAAATTACAGCTCTGTCTTATCCAACCCGGACCTTAAGGAGTTTGGCTCGGTCCGGGTCCCCTTCTAACCGGTTCGATCTCCGGGTTTGGATTTTTTGGGATGATCGATTTTCGGGTCTATCCGGTCTCGTCTGGTCTGGGTTTGGACCATAAACACCCATAGACTCATTTAGGCCTGACCCGCTGGGTGTTGGTCTGGTCCTAGACCCACTGTCATTTTAGGTAATATTTCGGGTCCGGTTCTAGAAATATTAGTTTAGAAAAATTGGTAGGAATATTAGGTATGGAAATGAGTAATAAGTAAATAAAGTGTAACATTTAGTAATTTAACCTGCTGAGTAGATAACAGGTTTTTGGTACTACTTAAAAAAAATGGCGTTAAAAGGTGATATCGTTTTGGGATTATTGAAAAGTGGTATCATTTGTGGAAAATGTTATAAAGTTGGTATCATTCTTATCAATTTTTTTTATTATCATGAATGTTACTTCGTATTTGTAATATCCTAAGGATTGTTATTATTATTTTATCAATATGTAGCAAACTATATAGAAAGATTGCTACCGTAATTGCAAAATATTATACTATAATTGCACTACTATAACAAGCTAGAGAGTTTACATAAGGACCGAAAGCCCAATGAACATTCACATAATATAATTTAATGGAATTGTTATTTCATACACGGGTTTTACTACTTTATACACATTTTGTCTTTTTTTTCCCGTGTTTACCCTTTCTCTTTTAAAACCCTCTGATCTCTTTTGAAAAAAACCACAATTAGCCCTAGACAAATTAATCAACCATTTCACGATTATCGAAAACTATTCGAAATCGAACAAGTAATTTAGATTTCGTTAGTTTCTCATTGATCGTTTAATTATATCGTTAATTATCTTGTTAATTAGAATTTATTAATTACGATATTTCGATTAACGTTGGTCTGTTGGGTGTGCGATTGATGGTTCCGTGGTTGCGTGACTAACGGGGTTGGATGTGGGTTGCGGTGGTTGGTTCATGGGGTGGTTAACTGGTGTTAGGAGAGGCGACTCTAAGTGAGGTGGTTGTCCATCAACTTAGAGTTAGGTTTTTGGGAATTGGGGGTTGGGAGTTGTTTTTTTTATTATTATTACTAATATAGGACTCGTGCAAAAGCACGGCTTCCGTAGGAGTTTCATGTCGTGTTAGTAATATCATATACTAATAGTGACATATTGTCTACATTTTTATTTGATTAAAAGTTTATGTGAAAATATGTACTCAAACGAAGGGGTCTTCTTTGTCAAAATTTCACTGAAATTCAAAAATTGGAAACCATAAATAGGTACGGGGATTTCATCAGAAATTCTAATAGTAATCAGTCTACAGAAATTAATCTTGGGTTCGTAGTGACATGTTTTGAACTTGTCTATGATTTTTTATTACACCAAAGTTTACAATGGTAAAAATCTTTCCTTCCTTGAGTACACTTTCATATTCGCGTAATTATTTAATTTTCCAAGATTAGCGATGATTTTATTTGCTTGTTTATTGCGTAATCTTTCAAACTTCTTTTAATCTTAGGCTATACTATACATGATATTATTTGATTTGCATAATCATTCAATCTCTTTAATCTCTATTATTCTTAACATATAAACGACGATATTATTTGATTTGTTTAATCTTTCAAACTCTATAATCTGCATACTTAAGAGAGTCACGAAATTATTTTATTTCCCAAGATTATTTTCCCAACATTGCTATAGTTGCTTGATCTTATACTTATGCAAGATCATTTCTATAAATGAAGCTAATGATTGCCTGATTTATATTTTATGAAAGATTGTTTCTATAGATGAAGCTAATACATAGTTAGGCGGGAAACGATGCAAGGAGAGCTTGACACGTGTCTAGTTCTTTTTCATTGGTTTCTCATTTAGTATAATAAAGATTTTTTAATTCTTTAGTTCTTTCTTTCTCACATAATTATATTTTATATATTTAATTTTTTAATTTTTATTTTATTTTAATAGTCATTTTATGTATATACGAAGTATTTCAATTTTACGTTATAGAGGTAGTTTGATTTTTTTTTTAATTTGTACTTATTCTCTCTCAAATGAGATGTGAAAATTTGGAAATGAGAAGGGTAAAGGTGGAAAAAAAAACGTGTGCACATAGTAAAATCCGTGTATGAAATAGCACGTCCCATTGTCCCAATAACCTTGCGGTTAAGATTAGGTATCTGCGACAATACCTGTAAAACAATTCGTATACGGGTCACGGGTCGGAAATAGTTTTGAATGTCTTTTTTTTTTTTTACTGTTTTTTAAGTCAAAAAATATTTTAAATATTAAGTTTCTATTTATTTATTTTAATAGTATTATTATACACTTTACCTATATAATGTTTATATTTTTAAAAAATATCAGAAATAATTTTTTTTAAATAATTTTATGATTAAATCATTAAACAAAGTTGCAGTAAATTGAATATCTATTTATCTTTGTCATTTAAAATATTAAAAGTATAATTGTTTAATTATAAATGCAAATATAATATTTAAATATTAATCTCGTTGACCTAACGAACTGCATCGGGCGGGTCGAGTTTCGACCTTAAATTAATGGGTCATATCAGATTCGGGTCATACCTGGTTACGGATCGAAAAACGGGTTCATGAATCATAACCTAAAAAAATGGGTCGGGTGAGTCGGGTCATATTTTGACAGGTCTACCTGACAGCTAGAGTACTTAATAAGTCACCTTAACTTAGAGTAGTACTTCGTACTATACTATGATCATATTTTGCTTTTTCCGATATCTTGAGAATATGTCTTAGAGTATATTATTAGTACACATTAACAATATCTTCACAGTATATAAAATTCTAGACACCCACATTTGGCTGCTAAGTGTCTGTAGCAGTTTCCAAAAAATACCCGATGATGATCGGGCGCAAACATGCTTCTACGCACTCGGATATGGGCTCAAAACCGCTAGTTTCTGGCTTGGGCTTTTTACGGAGTACAAATCTCACAAAAATGACCTCAAATTCAGGTCCAGTGGGTCATTTCAAATTAAATAAGACTAATTTGGGTCAAAACCGACACCGGTAATAAAACCGACTTTTAGCGACCGGGTCAAACCCCGGTCAAAGCCGTTTCCGAGACACAAAACAGTCATTTCAAAATTCATCAAAATATCCGGCCCACCTCATCCACTCGATCGAGTGTCATCCCACTCGATCGAGTGGGCCTCCAACAGGCCCGCTGTCTCCTTTCAACTGGGTCACTCGATCGAGTCCATTAGGGCACTCGATCGAGTAACCCTAGGTCGGGTGATGGGGGATTTCTTATAAATATCCCTTTCTACACACACCTTTTCACAACCTTTACAACCCTAATTCTCCCATCTCTAGAATTTTCATACACATTCAACCCTCGCATCTAGTAAACCACCATAACTTAATCTACGTAAACCTCGATACTCCCGTGCTCAAGCCACAATACGCGAGTCCCGTCCGAGAATACGAAACATGCATGTAGGTTGAGGGTGCAACAATCCCGATTTCTCTTCTCTTCTCTCCCTCGTCTCGTCCGTCTTTTTCATCGTCGTCGTTTTTTATTTTATTTTCTCGTCTCTAATATCATTAATACTACTAATATCAAAACCCTAAAATACTCGCTAATTCGTGTCGAATACGAAGGATGACGGAATAAGAAAATCCGAATACAAGGGTGTTTCACCTACGTGGCCGGTCGCTTATCCCTACACCCCGAGTATTTGATTGTTGAAGCGAGTCAACATCAACAATAACGTTTTTTATTTTGTCGCGTCGCTAGTCTCGTTATATTCGCATAATCGTCATTCATCGCATATTCTTCAATTTTAAAACTATTTTCGAATCAAACACTTTATTTAAGTTTAGGTCGAAACCCGTTAATGCGGATCCGACATCACATAATCCGCAAGGATTCGTTACGATGTCAGGATGCGGAGGGAATCAAATCGTGTCCTTTTAATTCAAGCAAATATAAAGCATCGTTCTATTAGATTCGATACCAACTCAATAGTCGGATGTTGTATCTAAACGAATTAGTCAATAAATCTAACTAATACGAATTCGTTGATGCTAAAATAGTGGTCACATAAATCGTAAGAATTAAATAGGACACTATGAACGCGGAGATAATCTATTTCGTTTTAGTTTGATTTACAACAACTTACAACGTATTTTCTAGATTTCGCTCTAAATATTCGATATTGATTCAATAATCAAATATCGGATACGACGAGTATCAAAATCCGAATCGAGCATAAATCATACAATATTTCTGCCCGACTCAATAAAATCATCGATTTTCCAAAATTAAAAAGAATTTAGCAATCAAACGCAAAAGCGAACCATAGTTCGTACAGGGGGGCACTCGATCGAGTGCATAGCCCACTCGATCGAGTGGCACCCCAAAAACCGAGGCAGGAGGTTTTTTTGACAACCACTCGGTCGAGTCTTGCAATGACTCGATCGAATGGCCGCTCACTCGATCGAGTCCCTCAATGACTCGGTCGAGTGACATCTCGAAATCCAGGACAGAAACTCTTTCAGAGGTCCACTCGGTCGAGTCCTCAATGACTCGGTCGAGTGACCCTTTATCACGTCAAAACCGTGAGTCCCACAATGCCATTCGAGTCTCGATAATATTTTTTATGACTTCGGTCAACATGTGTCAAGCCTATCACGTGATTTACTACTTTTCAAAACCATGCATCGTGTCGTTTACATCGTTTATAGCATTCTATATTATTCGCAAACCGTTATTATCGTTATTATCGTTACTAACATGTTTGTCTCTATTTTTGTCATTTTATTTTTGTTACTTGTTTTATTGTACTAAAACGAATCTCGCATGCTAAATATAACTTTGACGTTAATTTAGATGCATTAAATCGACATAGCAACTTATCCTAATTTTCGCATGTTTAGTCAAAATACTGTTTGCATAACATCTCATCGTATTACTAACGCGCGTATTCGAAAGTCAAGCGATATCTTAGTAGAGGCCGCTAAGTGCTGGCGGGTTTGGGTGTTCTTTGTGAACTTCCCAACACGTACCCTCACCCCTTACTCAGAACCATGGTTTCCGGATATCCGAACCCATTGGCGCACGAGAGTCATTCAATACACGGTATCCGATAATGTCGGTATCGGTATAGCAATGCAAAGGGATGAACCCAATAAACTCTAACATCCGAATGGACCGTACTTTATGCGCGGTCCACTAAGATATAGAGTGGGTTCGAACGGGCCCGAACTCCCACAAAGTTCGGTGGCGACTCCACTTCGATTTAAATTTCAATTTGATCCATCTCATATGGAGATTCATTCGCCTCCCCAAACCCGCGCGTGGCCGCGTCGGGGTGGACCTATGTCATGTCCAAAATTTGACGACTCCGCTGGGGATTAACTGATGCGTGACTTACCTTCGGCATCCTCAGGGTGAGACTCGAATAAAAATCGTTTGACTAGTACAATACGCGTTTTAGTTTTACGGTTAATGCATAACCCTATTTTTTCCTGGGCCGGTACTGGTGACCGACGTCCCACTATACCGTGATATACTCCAACATGGATATGTCAAAGGTGTTCATAGTCGATTCGTATGGGTTTCACGGCATGTTCTAAGCTCAACTCGACTTAGGAAGTCCGTCTAGATTCTCAGATAGGCTATGTTCACTGTTATAGACCTTATATAGACCGACCGAGACTTAGTGTAAAGCATACATGGTGTCGTCATAATGCTTGCGTGACTATGTGCTACTTGGTTTCCGAGTCATTTTCAAAAACCGTCATTCCAAAACTGCATCTTTTCAAAAATATTCAATTTTCAAAAACTCGAAAAGCTGCCGAAATTTAGACTTAAGATTTGACTCAAAACAAGCCTATTTTCTAGCCGGCATGCTGCCCAATTCAAAATTCAAATTTCCGATCCACCATTCGATTTTCGAATTTTCAAAATTCAATTTCGATTTTAAAATCTTCGTGATGTCATTCGCGATTTTCAAATTTTCAAGATGCCATTTTCGATTTTCAAAATTTCCTAGATGCCATTTTCAATTTTCAAATCTTCGAGATGCCGTTTTCGATTTTCAAATCTTCGGTATCCCGTTTCCAATTTTTCAAATTATTGGATATTCTTTTTTTCGATATTCAAATTTCAAAATTCCAAATATTCAAATTTTCAAAAACTCGGGAGGTATACCGAATTTAGGACTTATGTTTTTACTCAAAACAGCCTATTTTTAGCCGGTATGCTGCCCATTTCAAAATTCAAAAAAAAATTCAAACCTTCAAAATTGCGGCCCGATGGCATTTTGCCGGTTTCAAAAAAATCGGGCGGCCCACCGATTTTCTCGGAATTCCAAATTCCTTTTCAAAACTTTTGTCTTCTTAGGACCTACCGTAATTCGTGTGTCGGGTCTTTTTCATAGGTCGTCGAAGGTCTTTAGCGTCGAAACTCCGTCGATCCTACATCACGAGTTTCCTCCCTATCCCAGTCCGCCTTATTTGACTAAGGCATGACCCACCTACGTAGGACATACCCCTACCAAGGAAAGCCCGCATACACACTCGAGTCCAAACTAGAAAGTCCCACGCGACCTTTCCCTCTAGCAGGACGGTCCCCACGACCTCTCCTAAGGGAATTTCGTCCATCTTTCGATCCGTTAGTCGAGTCATCTCAATTCAAAACTCCTTTAACTTAAAGGTCTACCCTAATCACATGGTCTATCCTTATTCGAGTCGAGTCAAGGGTCTCTAGCGTCGAAACTCTGCCGATTTTACATCGCAAGTTTCGTCCCTTACCCCGTCTGCCTTTCCTCAAGGCCGAGTCAACCTTTTACAAGGCATAGCCCTATAACAAAAGGTTCGTGATCCTTACGTCTAAGGGTCACTCGTCCAACACTCAAGTCTTAACAAAACCTTCGATCCCACTTGGGGGCTACCCTTCAGCAGGGCGATCAATCACGGTTTCTCTAAGGGTCATGTCTTACACGTGTCTCACGTACCCCACTTTTGAGTCACTTAGATATCACACCATCTGAGTCCTGTCAAAGTCCTTAGTCTCACTTGGGGGCTATTCTCCGATGGAGCGATTAATCACGATCACTTTGAGAATCGTACCCTACACATTTGTCTCAGGAGAGTCTAACCAGGGTCAGACTGGAGTCGTCTCTCCTCCCGCGCTATTTCCTATGCCTTGGTGAATTTGAATTCCGAAGTAACTTTTCTGATTACGCGGTATTCTTACAGACAGGCCACCGGTAACCAGACGCCAGAAAATGCAAGAAACCTTGGACTAGCTGACCGCCTCACTGGCTAAGATGAAGGCCCAACTGACAGCCATCAGGACGGACCAAACCGCCATTACCACCCGTTTGAGTGTCGTGGAGCAAGGGACTCCTAAGGTCGGGAATGAAACCACTGGGCCCATAGCTGAACTGGTCAGCGCAGTCCGCAAACTGGAAGAACAGGTCCACTTGTCGACAAACAACACCATCCACACGGAAAATGCCCGTGCCTATTCACCCCTGAATGATGAACTGCCCGCCGACCTCAACCTTACGGGCTTGCCAATGTTTAATGGGACCGAAGATCCGGTGCTTCACATCCGAGCCTTCAAGGAGTTCATGGCCGTTAAGGGGGTGAAATCGACCATGTTTAAGCACCTGTTCGCCTCTTTCCTCAAGAAGCATCCAAAAGGCTGGTACTACAGGCTAGACTCCAAGAAATACCCGACTTGGGATGACGTGGCAACGGAGTTCGCTCAGAATTACGCTGATAATACCGAGGTCCAGACCACGATGCGTACTTTGGAGGTCCTGGCCTAGGAGCCCAAAGACGGTTTCACCAAATACCTTCAACGTTGGCGGACTGAGAGTGTTAAGCTGGTAGACAAGCCCAACGAGAAAACACTAGTGGAGGCGTTCATCAACAACCTCTTACCTTCCTACCGCGTCCATCTTAGGTATGCCGGCATTTCAAACTTTGCGGTGCTTACCAAAATGGGCACTAGGATTGAAGACGATCTTCGACATAACGAAGATCTGGGTGAAGCTTCTACTAAAGGCTATACTGGACATCAACTTGAGTCCTAAGAAGCTGAAGACTATTGACCACCTCATCTAAGAGTCCGGATTTGATT
The DNA here is from genome assembly GCA_958450325.1 of Agrostemma githago. Classification (NCBI taxonomy): domain Eukaryota; kingdom Viridiplantae; phylum Streptophyta; class Magnoliopsida; order Caryophyllales; family Caryophyllaceae; genus Agrostemma; species Agrostemma githago. The sequence continues at coordinate 49,100,904 of OY288259.1, read as the reverse complement.
TAAGTCCGAGTCTGAGTCCGAGTCTAGGATGTACTATTTCTTCCAAAGTCAAAGTCAGAGTCAGGGTCAGTTGTATTTTGTCCTCTTTTTCAAAATTCAATAAAATCAGCTTTTCTATTTCTCATATTTACTTTCCTTTTGTGTTTCCGAGAACATGATGAACACCGTCATACGCTGTGAGCACATGCACGTGACTATTATAGGCACATCTATAATGACTGCAGAAAATAGAGACCCGTGTTTTCCCTTACATGTTCCATGTCTGACATAGAAAGCAACATAACTACCCTTAGCAGGAGCGGCATCGAATCCTATGACGAACCTAGGTAGTCTCCTAGTTTGGGTTCAAGACGGGAGGCAAGCCCATTTCCCACAATAAACACCCCTCCAATAAGACTGAGCAATCCCTACCTTAGGTGTTAGTCTGACCCAAAAAAAAATCAAAAGTCCAAGAGAAAAAAAAAAAGCAAAAGGCCAAAACAAAAAAAGCAGGCCATCATCAAAAAAGGAGGCATCCATGACCAAGGTTAAACGGTCAACTAGACCGAGGCTAAGAGGTCAACCAAAAGAATTCAAAAAACCATGACCGTGGTCAATGGTCGACCCAAGTGAAAGTCCCTTGACTAGGGCACGGTCAATTCAAAATTCTCAATGCCCATACCATCAAATAAGGGAGAGACAATCAAGCTAGTCAGCTAGCACCACATCTAGCCTTCCCATATTACAACCCTCAAGACCTTCTCGAGACCTAGGCTAAGGGACAGCCCAGAGTTTTTGAGGATTCAAGCTCCATAGTATACCCCTAACCATTAGGGCCAGACATGGAAATCAAATCCCTCATTATCAAACCTACCCCGATCGAAGTTCGAGTCATTATTACTCGACTTCCCCCCTTTCCTACCACGTTACAATACCTTACCCTCGAAGCCTTAGCGCCACAAAATCGAGCTCCAGATGTCAAAACATCAAAGCCACTTGCGACCTAGCTCCACATTTCCAAAAACATCCAAACCAGTTGCCAACCCCAAACACGGGAACTCAACTTGCAATCGGCATAGAACATGCCCAAATAGTTCTCACCACCTCTGGGGGCTACCCCGGAGAACGCTCACAGTCACAGGATCAATATCCTAGCTATTCTAGCCCTTTGATCAAGACATCATTGGGAATGCACCTAGCATACACCATCGTTATGGCTAGTTACACACGAAGCCCTAGTAAACTAGGCACCATAACATATCTTCAATTCACTGAACTACGGCATGGTTTGATTTCACTACACGTGAATACGTAGGCAGCCTTTCAACAGAGGCACAACCACCCACATTGACACACATTCAAAAAGAACCATCATTCCGGCCACGACACTATCATGTTCTCAACAGCTAGCTTTGTCGTCCTGGGGGCTTCTCCTAGGCAGAAATTCTCCATCCACTCACATAATCCAAATACTTTCAAAATATAGCCTCCTTTCTATAGTGTGTCCTAGTACTCGGCTCAATCAAACACGAGAAGTCGAGAACCTGTGATAAGTGTAGTTTGTAGTGCCTATTTGTTATGTTTTAGTCCCTTTTTCCTTGTGGAATCGCTCCTTTGGAGCAATTCATGGGCTTCTTATGCTTCCTTTAGTTCGTTTCAGGTTCCCGAGACCAATTTGGAAGAGTTGGAGCGATTCCGACTCAATACATACACATTTTGGAGCCAACGAGATAAAGGAACGATGAGTCGAGACCTTGGAATCGACCCCGAGACCTTGGGACCCAATCCCGAGCCTCCGAGACCCGATCACGAGTCCCGAGAATCGGTGGGAAGCCCATGAGAGGCAAGGAAGGACCAAAGAGCGTTTAAGGAAGGCATACAAGATCCTTCCCGGTCGGGATGGTGGCCTTCCCGATCGGGAAGGGATGTACGTTTAGGAGCGCCACTGTGGGTCCTTCCCGGTCGGGTTGAGCCCTTCCCGATCGAGATGGCAGAACCCTTCCCGATCGGGATGATCCGTCCCGATCGGGATGGGCTACAGCTCACCCGCATCTTCTTTTCTTCTCCTTCATTCTTTTACCCATATATATACTCCCTTCTTGTAATTTTAAGAGACCTTATCTTACCCTACATTAGTTTAAGCCTTCAAAACCCTAGATTTACTCTCACTCATTAGCTTTAATCTTCCCTTAATCTTAGTTAATCTTTAGATAATTATTGTAATTAGTCTTGGATTAAGGGATTCTTGAAGATTGTTCCAAGCTTGACAACCTTGGGATTGTATTTGGGTTTCTCATTAATGCAAGTTTTCATCTTTTTCATCATAGTATTGTTGGTATAATCTTCTCTACTCTAATCCTTGTTTATTCATTCTAGTTTCAATCTTTTTATATTGTTCTTATCATTGTTCTCATTGTTCATAATGGATGTTTGGCTTATGAGTTTGTTTTCTCTTGTGATTGTTAGTTTCTCTTTGATAATGAGTGAGTAGTTTCTTTGTGGGGTTAGTAGGGGGATTAGGGGTAGATTATGGATGATTAGGGTTGATTAAGGGGGAAAGGTTGTATCTTTGTTGTTAGTCACATTGTAGGCACTCTATGTGTTTGTTGATATGCTTGTGTGAGTTGTAGTGGCCATGCTTCCCATGCTTGTGTTCATCTTCTCATTGATTGCTTATTTTGTGGAAATGTTGAGAATAGTCATAGTCACGAGAGTGCCAACTAGGGTCTAAGTTGCGAGAGCCCGGACTCACCCTGACATCGGTCTAAGTTGCGAGAGCCCGGACCGACTCTAGCGATTAGGAGACACCTTTACCCTTGATCACCCCAATTACCCTTCTACCTCTATGAACCCGACCTACACCACTTCTTTCCATACTTGTGTTAATCCTCCTAGTTAGCCATCGTTCTTTTAGTTTATTTGTTAGTTTGATCATTAGCTTAGTCTTACCTCTCCTCCATCATTAGTTTTCCTTTTATTGCATTCTTTGTGTTCGTTTGGTAATCTAGCCTCGTTTTAGGCCAACCTAGCCTAAACCTTGATATACCGTCCTCGTGGATACGATCCCGACTTACCCTAGCTACTCACTAGGTTAGTCGGTGTTATATTGATCGGCTAGGGACGTGACAAATCCCTACCATCAATTTGGCGCCGTTGCCGGGGACGGTGCATTGTTTAGACTTAGTTTGCTTATCTCTAGACTTAGTTACCCTTCTTTGTGCTCTCCCATCTTCTCTTGTGAATATTTTCTAGTTTCTCTTCTTTCCTTAGCTTTCTTTTCTCTTTGTCTCTAGTTGTGTTTGTTATTGTCGTTGCCTAGTGCCCATAAAGCACTAGGTGTTCTTACGTTTGTTCTAGTGTGTAGTGTATGCCTAGGAGGGGAGGCGACTTCTATCTCTTTAATCCAGAGCCGGAGAGACTCTTTCGAGCCTTTCGCCAACGGACGATTAATAGGGTTATGATCTCTCAACCAAGTGCAAGCACCACTCATCAAGGGCAAGCCCAAGGAGCCGACTTGAGCAACTCACCTCGAGAGACGGCCGGAGGGACCTTCATCAATCCCTTCGGTGATTCTTCTCCTAGTTCCCCCTCTTCATCTACATCAACACCCTCTACACCACCATCTTCTCCCTTACATCCAAGAATGCCTAAGTTTTCCTCTCACTCCACATTCACCGAGGATGTCTTGCCGGGACCGAGTGCATTAACGGAAGCCTACACCGGAAATTTTGTGGCAAAGACCCAATTTATCCAACTTGTGGAGAGGAGCCCTTTTAGTGGTTTGTCCACCGAAGACCCGCACCAACACATGGAGACCTTCTCCGATTATTGTGACGCTATATCTCAAACCGGGGTTACTCAAGATCAAATTCGATGGGTACTCTTCCCATTTTCTCTTATTGGAAAAGCGAAGCAATGGATCAAGAGTCTCGATAGGGCAACCATGGGGATCGATACTTGGAAAAAGCTTGCCTTGGCGTTCTACCAAAAGTTTTACCCTCCGGAAAAGACGAACTTGCTTAGGGCCTCCATCACCGGGTTCCAACAAAGGGATGAAGAGAGCCTATATGAAGCTTGGGAGCGGTTTAAGTCTTTGGTAAGATCGTGCCCTCATCATGGACTCTCACAATGGTTCTTAGTGCAACAATTTTGTAATGGACTTTATGAGGACTCGAGAGCTATTCTTAACATGGGCTCCAACGGTAGGTTTACCGAGGTCGATGACGACCAAACATGGGCGAGAATCGAAGAGATGGCGGTGCACAATTCGCAATATTCTAGGCCTAGGAAGGCGCATCGAGGAGGCATGCATGAGGTCGATGCCATCACTAAGCTAAGCATTGACCTCGGAGCTCAATTGAAAACGCACATGGAGACTATTGACAAGAAGCTCCAAAGTCACCTCGACCAAGTCCAAGGCCCTAGTTCCTCACACCATCCACCGATTCAAGAAGTGAATGCTTTGGGGTTCGCACCTCCTTTACCTTACTATGGGATGTGCGATACTTGTGGAATAGTTGGACATGAACCTATGTATTGCCGTGGAAGTATTGAGCAAGTGAACGCCTATCAAGCGTTCAAGCAAGGTACCTCCTACTCTAATCAATTCCAAGCTTCCCAACAAGTCCCCCAACAACAAGCCCTTCAACATCAACAACAACATCGTCCCTATGTTCCACCTCCTTTACGGGACAACAATGAAAGTTACCAAGGTTATGTGGGTAACCAAAGACCCTTCAACAACTTCAAGCCAAATAACCAAGGCAACTTCAAAAACAAGCAAGGGTTCCAACAAGGGAACTTCAATCAAGATGGTTTCCAAGGAAACCAAAATTTTCAAGGCTATCAAAACCACAACCATGGCAACAATCAAGGCCATCAACAAGGAAATTCTCATGGGTTCCAAGGGAACCGTCAACAAGCAACTCAAAATCAACAACAACAAAGCAAGCCTAGGAGCCGGTCTCCTACACATGATTATGGCATTCCCCTCGCCATCACCAATACTCCGCATAATCCATCGTCCCCACCTCGAGATTTTGACGTTCAAAAGACTTTGATGGATATGCAAAAGAATACTCAAGATGTGCAAAAATGTCAAATGGATATGTCAAGAACCCAACAAGAGCTCTTTGCTTATATTCAAGGGGAAAATGCGGTAAGAGATGCTCGTATGAAGATGCTTGAAACTCAAGTATCTCAACTTGCTTCGCGAAGCTCCTCAAGACAAAAGGGGCAATTACCTTCTCAAGGGGAAACACCGATATTCGAGCATGTAAATGCTATCACCACAAGGAGAGGTACATCCTACAACTCCCCTCCATATCCTAATGAGCAAGAGCCGATGCAAGAACCGACAATAGAAATGACATCTCCAAATCATGAAGAACCAAGCTTGGACAATCCAATTGAGGAGCAAGTCTTGAGGGAGGTTGAAGAACCCCAAAAAGACGACCCTCCCCCTCTTCAAGAGAAAGACAAGGGAAAAAGGAAAGTGTCCTTTGAAGAGTCCACCCCAATCGAACAAAACAAGTACCAAATCAAGTTGCCTTTCCCATCAAGGCAAATGAAGACTAAGGTGGACACTCAATACGACAAGTTCCTTAGTATTGTGAAGAAATTGGATGTTAGTGTCCCGTTTACCGAGTTACTTACCCAAATCCCGGCATATGGAAAATTCATGCGGGAAATCCTAGCTAGGAAGAGGTCCATCGACATGGAAGAGACGGTAGCGTTCACTAGGGTGGTGAGCGAGCTTATTCAAGGTTCCACGCTTCCGAAGTTGAAGGACCCGGGTAGTTTCTCTATCCCATGCACCATCGGCAATTACAAGATCGAGAGAGCTATTTGTGATTTGGGCGCGAGTGTGAGCATTGTTCCCTACACCATTTGTGAGCGATTAGGGATGACGGAGTTGAAATGTACTTCCATTACACTCCAAATGGCCGATAAGTCTCTTAACCGAGCATTGGGGATGTTAGAGGACGTGCCGGTGCAAATAGGGAAGTTCTTCATTCCGGTCGACTTCATTGTGGTGGATATGCCGGAGGATGCTAACACTCCCATCATCCTTGGACGCCCATTTTTACACACCGCCGGTGCCGTGATTGATGTAAAGAAGGGTAGGATCACCTTTCAATTAGGCGACGAGGAGTTAGTGTTCGACCCCCAAGGCAACACTTCGCCCATGACCGAGACATGTAATATGATCCATGCCACGGAACACATCGATCTAGAGGAAGGATCTGGACAAAGCTTGAAGAAGTACTCTTATGTACTTGAGGATGATGACTCCGATATGGAGGAAGATGAGTGCCCGAATCATGGGCTTGACGACAAGTTGCTAAGCAAGGAAGAAGATGAGCCTCCCTTGAGGCCACATGATGACCGGTGGACGTTTGGGTATATCCCCAAGGACCAAAAGTACAAGTTCAAGTCGTTGAACTCGGAAGAGCGGGATGCCCCGGGAACGTCAAGGCAAGGCCATGAGGAGCCTTGGGATGTGGCCGGTTACATTACGAGCTTGATTGAAGACTTCTCTAGGGCCTTCGACTTGTTCTTACGTGCCCTTGATGAAGATGGAACTAGTTTTGGTTGTTGAAAAAGATTGAATAAAGCACCACCTTGGTTTGACGGAGTTCCACAAGAACCGTCTAATTTTATATATCTCTTTCTTGTAGTTAGTTGGAATTTTTGTGAATTCTTGTTATTTGGATTGATTGACGAGCGTTGTGAGGGAGAGAGTTTGATGCATGTTTGAGTGTTGATTGATAGGTGAAGTGAAAATGCTCCTAGAGGAGATTGGCTATGGTTTACCTTAGGTTGTGAGCGAGAGGATTGGGTTTTTGAAGCTTGGAACAAGTTTTTGGGATCGTGGAGGTCGAAGAAGACCCATCCCGGCCGGGATGAGGCGTCCCGACCGGGAAGGGTTAAGCTTCCCGATCGGGAAGGGTGCCTTCCCGATCGGGAAGAGCGCACCACATTTCGAGCTTACTGTGAGCTCATCCCGATCGGGATGAGGGCGTCCCGACCGGGACGGGTGAGCAAACCCGATCGGGAACAACCTTCCCGACCGAGAAGGTCCTCTGCTCCCCCTTTTTGATTCTTCTTCGCAAATCGAGTCCACCCAACCGTTTTATGCCCCCTCCCAACCTCCCTAGCTACCCTAGCCTTACCATATGTCCCATGTACTTCATTGTCATACCTTCATCTCACCTCCTCTTCACTTTACACCGTGATTCGCATCAAATCCCACCCCTACCATTACCACCTCTACCGTGAGTTCTCTTCAAGTGTGAAGCAAGATGGCAACCGAAAAAACAAGCGACGAGCCTCTAATGATCAACGAGACGATGGAGCAAGTGAGTTACTAGCCGCTCGGTTTGGGTAACTATCCTTACTTTTCCGTCTTTTTATCGCTTCTTTTTCATTGTTTACCCCCTTCCATTGAGTCTCGGTATCTAGGGGCCTTCGAGGCCATAGTTTGGTTGCTCCCGACTCCCGACGACGTGATTACGTCGCGAGTCAATCGATTAGTCCATTTACATGATTTTCACCCCTTTTTAGGAGTTAGTCGGATTTGGACGGAATCCGGGCTAGGTGACTTGATTACACCTAGCCCTCCCCTCCCATTTCCTTTTTGTTTCTTTCTTTTTATTTTTCTCCTCATTCCATATCTTTTTCTCGTCTCGGCCCATGGTGACTTGACTACACCCCGGCCGGACACCTTCTACCCTTTTCTCCACTTTTCTTTTTGATTTTTAGCTTTATTTTCGTAGTTTCTTTTCTTTTCTTTTGTCTCTCCGCACCCTACGATCGAGCATGAGGACATGGCTCGATTTAAGTGTGGGGGAGCGATATTCTAGTATAGTTAGTTTTATTTTCTTAGTTTTTCGAAGAAAAAAATCTTGAAAAACCCTAAAAGTTTGAATAAATTTCACAAAAATCAAAAAGATTTTCTCTTTTGTGTTTTCATTTTGTGTCTTTGTGTCGTATATTCGTTTTGTGTGCGTGTTTTCCTCCCTTTGTCCTTATAGGTTGCTTTAATCGCCAATGACCTTGGAAAGCTCTAAAGACTTCCGTTAACATCTTATCCCTCTTCTTATTTATCTCGTGTGGAGTTTGGAGGAGATTGTGATGTTGTGTGCTCGGGTGGAGCTTTGTGTATATCGGTGGGTGATTTGGTGACTTGTATGGAGTATCGGGGTGGTGTTTGTTATATGTTTGTTTGTTATGTTTTGTTTTTGTTGCCTTTTGTTTCTTTTTCGTTCGTTTTCGTCATATCTTCATTTTGTGTGTGTTGTGTGTCTTGTGTGTAAATGTTTTCGAAAACCCGGTTTAGAGACTAGTGTGCAAGTGTTTACTTTCCCATTCTAGTAGTATAATTCGAGTCTTGGACTTTACTCTAGTAGAATGACCCTAAATCAATGATTCCGTTGGTCCTTTACCTTGAGTCCACCTAGCTTACTAGGGATTTACTACGGGATTTGCACTTTTGACCATTATGACCACCCACGGTGTGAAAAGGCCTTGGTTACCGAGTCTCGTCCCCTAGGTGACCGTGTTTAGGATTGTCTTGATTAGTCCAAGTTCTCCACGTTTTGTGGGTTAGAAGGGAAGGGCCCGTCCCGACTCACCCATTACCCTACCTCTTACACATACCCACACAAATAAAATGCAAATTGTTGATTCTCTCTTTCTTGAGTGTCGAGAAATGCCAAAAAATGCCAAATCTTGCCAAAAGGGCAAAGAAAAGAAAAGAAAAAAGAAAGAAAAAAATGAAAGAAAGAAAAGAATGAAGAAAAAGAAAAGGCACAAAAGCCAAAAAGAAAATAGAAAAGAAGAAAAAGAAGTGGCATGGCAACAAACAAAGCAAAAATGTCGAAAAGAAAGAAAATGCCAAAAGAAAACCCGTCTCACAAAAATAAGCCTTTTTCCGACTTTTGCCATGAAGAGCCTACCAAAGGACCGAGTCCCGAGGAAGGATGATAGCGGCATTAGTCGGTCTTCCCTCATTTTGCATGTTTTCCACCTTTTTACTTGGACTAGTTAGGCGGTCTTGGACACGGGACGACCCTCTTGGCTCACGCTAAAGGGGGCGGGATCTCACTTACCTACAGTGTTGACTAACACCGTGGTTCTTCACTTTCCACTCCGCCGATCGTCCCGTAGTACGTTTTTAGAAAGTTAGGAGGACCTAGGTAAGTTACCAACGTTTTTATTGCTTTATCGTCATACTATTAGGGTTTAGTTCACCTTGGTTTGTATTGCTAGCTTGGGAACGTTGTCACTTGCCTTGAGTCCTAAACCGGTGTTTCTTTCACCGCTTGTTTGAGGGAAGCGGTATTTGTTTTCTTTTGGGTGCAACCGATTATGTGATCGTTTGTGTGTTTGTTTGTTTGTGTGTTTTGTGTCCGGTTGCATCCACGGTTTTGTCGCAAGACCCGACTTGCCTTGCGGAGTGCACTTTTCCTCTAAGTGCACTCGCGTGAGTTGAGGGGGCGTAGGGTGCGCTAATACCTATTCGGCTAGTTTAGTAGTTAGTGTGTGCTTACTCGAGGGCGAGTAAGGGTTAAGTGTGGGGGAGTTAATAAGTGTAGTTTGTAGTGCCTATTTGTTATGTTTTGGTCCCTTTTTCCTTGTGGAATCGCTCCTTTGGAGCGATTCATTCGCTTCTTATGCTTCTTTTAGTTCGTTTTAGGTTCCCGAGACCAATTTGGAAGAGTTGGAGCGATTCCGACTCAATACATACACATTTTGGAGCCAACGAGATAAAGGAACGATGAGTCGAGACCTTGGAATCGACCCCGAGACCTTGGGACCCAATCCCGAGCCTCCGAGACCCAATCTCGAGTCCCGAGAATCGGTGGGAAGCACATGAGAGGCAAGGAAGGACCAAAGAGCGTTTAAGGAAGGCATACAAGACCCTTCCCGATCGGGATGGTGGCCTTCCCGATCGGGATGGTGGCCTTCCCGATCGGGAAGGGATGCACGTTTAGGAGCGCCACTTTGGGTCCTTCCCGGTCGGGTTGAGCCCTTCCCGATCGAGATGGCAGAACCCTTCCCGATCGGGATGATCCGTCCCGATCGGGATGGGCTACAGCTCACCCGCATCTTCTTTTCTTCTCCTTCATTCTTGTACCCATATATATACTCCCTTCTTGTAATTTTAAGAGACCTTATCTTACCCTACATTAGTTTAAGCCTTCAAAACCCTAGATTTACTCTCACTCATTAGCTTTAATCTTCCCTTAATCTTAGTTAATCTTTAGATAATTATTGTAATTAGTCTTGGATTAAGGGATTCTTGAAGATTGTTCCAAGCTTGACAACCTTGGGATTGTATTTGGGTTTCTCATTAATGCAAGTTTTCATCTTTTTCATCATAGTATTGTTGGTATAATCTTCTCTACTCTAATCCTTGTTTATTCATTCTAGTTTCAATCTTTTTATATTGTTCTTATCATTGTTCTCATTGTTCATAATGGATGTTTGGCTTATGAGTTTGTTTTCTCTTGTGATTGTTAGTTTCTCTTTGATAATGAGTGAGTAGTTTCTTTGTGGGGTTAGTAGGGGGATTAGGGGTAGATTATGGATGATTAAGGTTGATTAAGGGGAAAAGGTTGTATCTTTGTTGTTAGTCACATTGTAGGCACTCTATGTGTTTGTTGATATGCTTGTGTGAGTTGTAGTGGCCATGCTTCCCATGCTTGTGTTCATCTTCTCATTGATTGCTTATTTTGTGGAAATGTTGAGAATAGTCATAGTCACGAGAGTGCCAACTAGGGTCTAAGTTGCGAGAGCCCGGACTCACCCTGACATCGGTCTAAGTTGCGAGAGCCCGGACCGACTCTAGCGATTAGGAGACACCTTTACCCTTGATCACCCCAATTACCCTTCTACCTCTATGAACCCGACCTACCCCACTTCTTTCCATACTTGTGTTAATCCTCCTAGTTAGCCATCGTTCTTTTAGTTTATTTGTTAGTTTGATCATTAGCTTAGTCTTACCTCTCCTCCATCATTAGTTTTCCTTTTATTGCATTCTTTGTGTTCGTTTGGTAATCTAGCCTCGTTTTAGGCCAACCTAGTCTAAACCTTGATATACCGTCCTCGTGGATACGATCCCGACTTACCCTAGCTACTCACTAGGTTAGTCGGTGTTATATTGATCGGCTAGGGACGTGACAAATCCCTACCATCAACCTGTCAGGACTCGAAGCAATACCCACTTTGGGAATGTACCCCTAAAGTCAAAAATCCAGAAGAGCACTAGACTACAACAGTCTTGTTACAGACTACTGCAATTCCCCTACAACGCATCCTTCCCATTTCGATGTACAACCATGTTGCCACTCGCCTTGGCTACGGAATAACGGAACTTAAGAGTCTTTTAGGTGACCTACCCCCTACCGAGTCACGGTCCAACCCCTCGAGAGTCCAGTCGTGTCTGTTAACTCGTCCTGTCGCGTCCAGAGTCGAGTCTGTCGGTAGGCCTCTCTCTTCAAATTCTTGCTTTGAGATTTGCAAAACTTAGCCATTTGAGAAAATCCTTTTCGACAAGGTCAAATTTCGGTCTATTTAAACTGCAAATTTCTTTTCTGCCCCTTTCAATTTTGAAAACCTCTCCTAGCACGTGAGTTGCTTTTAGGACTTCGATTTCAAAATGAAGCAAAAAATCATTTTTCCCAGCGCAAGTCAGTCTATAGATGCTAACTGCATTTCCTGTACGCTATCTTGCTATCTGCTATATTTGCTATTTCTGTCAGTATATCTAACATTTCAGGTACCAGCTTGGCTTCCCAAAGGAAAATCAAATTTTTTATTCCTCAGCGCCTGCGCAACTCACATATCTCCCCACCGGAAAGCCCAAGGCGGCATTTTCCCGAAATAGCACGGGATGGGCCCATATATAGGCGCACCCAAGACTTATACAACAAGTCCGATTTCCCGCATAATTCTGAATGGGGATGTGTCTGCAAACGAACACACCCAGGGCTTCTTAGGCAGGCTCCCGCATAGTTCTAAGTTGGGATGTGTCTGCAAACGGACACACCCAAGGCTTCTTAGGCAGGCTCTCGCGCAGTTTCGGATCGGGATGTGTCTGCAAACGGACACACCCAAAGCTTCTTAGGCAAGCTCCCGCATAGTTCTGAGATGGGATGTGTCTGCAAAAGGACACACCCATGGCTTCTTAGGCAAGCTCCCGCGCAGCTCCAAGACGGGATGTATCCGCGTACAGATACACCCAGGGCTTAAAAACAAGTCCCACGGAGCTATTCCCGACAACAGAACTCAGGTATGATTTCTATCTTATGGCTAGCGGGCCCTTTCACGCGAGTCTAATGGACTATAAACGACCCGACCGGTAATCTGCCAGGTTTTAATCCTCGATTGGCCTGGTAGCTACTCTGGCTTTCGCCTTGTCCAAGCCTCAGTCAGAGTGGGGGATCTCCACATTTGGCTGCTAGGTGTCTATAGCAGTTTCCAAAAAACACCCGATGATGATCGGACGCAAACATGCTTCTACGCGCTCGGATATGGGCTTGAAACCGTTAGTTTCTGGCTTGGGCTTTTTACGGAGTACAAATCTCACAAAACGACCACTAATTCAGGTCCAGTGGGTCGTTTCCAATCAAATAATACTAATTTGGGTGAAAACCGACACCGGAAATAAAACCGACTTTTAGCGACCGGGTCAAACCCCGGTCAAAGCTGTTTCCGAGACACAAAACAGTCATTTCAAAATTCATCAAAATATCCGGCCCACCTCATCCACTCGATCGAGTGTCATCCCACTCGATCGAGTGGGCCTCCAACAGGCCCGCTGTCTCCTTTCAACTGGGCCACTCGATCGAGTCCATCAGGGCACTCGATCGAGTAACCCTAGGTCGGGTGATGGGGGATTTATTATAAATACTCCTCTCTACACACACCTTTTTCACAACCTTTACAACCCTAATTCTCCCATCTCTAGAATTTTCATACACATTCAACCCTAACATCTAGTAAACCACCATAACTTAATCTACGTAAACCTCGATACTCCCGTGCTCAAGCCACAATTACGCGAGTCCCGTCCGAGAATACGAAACATGTAGGTTGAGGGTGCAACAATCCTGATTTCTCTTCTCTTCTCTCCATCGTCTCGTCCGTCTTTTTCGTCGTCGTCGTTTTTTATTTTATTTTCTCGTCTCTAATATCATTAATACTACTAATATCAAAACCCTAAAATACTCGCTAATTCGTGTCGAATACGAAGAATGACGGAAAAAGAAAATCTGAATACAAGGGTGTTTCACCTACGTGGCCGGTCGCTTATCCCGACACCCCGAGTATTTGATTGTTGAAGCGAGTCAACATCAACAATAACATTTTTTATTTTGTCGCGTCGCTAGTCTCATTATATTCGCATAATCATCATTCATCGCATATTCTTCAATTTTAAAACTATTTTCGAATCAAACACTTTATTTAAGTTTAGGTCGAAACCCGTTAATGTGGATCCGACATCACATAATCCGCAAGGATTCGTTACGATGTCGGGATGCTGAAGGAATCAAATCGAGTCCTTTTAATTCAAGCAAATATAAAGCGTCGTTCTATTAGATTCGATACCAAGTCAATAGTCGGATGTCGTATCTAAAACGAATTAGTCAATAAATCTAACTAATACGAATTCGTTGATGCTAAAATAGTGGTCACATAATTCGCAAGAATTAAATACGACACTATGAACGCGGAGATAATCTATTTCGTTTTAGTTTGATTTACAACGACTTACAACGTATTTTCTAGATTTCGCTCTAAATATTCGATATTGATTCAATAATCAAATATCGGATACGACGAGTATCAAAATCCGAATCGAGCATAAATTATACAATATTTCTGCCCGACTCAATAAAATCATCGATTTTCCAAAATTAAAAAGCAATTTTGCAATCAAAAGCAAAAGTGAACCATAGTTCGTACAGGGGGCACTCGATCGAGTGCATAGCCCACTCGATCGAGTGGCACCCCAAAAACCGAGGCAGAAGGTTTTTTTGACAACCACTCGGTCGAGTCTCGCAATGACTCGATCGAATGGCCGCTCACTCGATCAAGTCCCTCAATGACTCGGTCGAGTGACATCTCAAAATCCGGGACAGAAACTCTTTCAGAGGTCCACTCGGTCGAGTTCCTCAATGACTCGGTCGAGTGACCTTTTATCACGTCAAAACCGTGAGTCCCACAATGCCATTCGAGTCTCGATAATATTTTTTATGACTTCGGTCAACATGTGTCAAGCCTATCACGTGATTTAATACTTTTCAAAACCATGCATCGTGTCGTTTACATCGTTTATACTCCCTCCGTTTTTTAATTTTTGCCATGTATTCCTTATTTGGCAAGTTTTTATTTTTTGCCCCACTTCTTAACTTTCCTTATTTATCATGTATATATTACCATATTATCCTTATATTTTTCTATTATTTACCCATTATGCCGATTAAACTAACATTATATTCTCTTTACTTTGATGACTCATTGGTGTCTAGTCACCAAATTTCATCATCATTTATCTCTTTACTAGTTTTGACCCGTGCAAATTGCACGGATGACGTTAAAAAGATAAATAAAGTGATTGACAAAAAAATTGTGTTATACGAAATACAATCTATTATAATTAAAGTCTACTCAAATGTTTCAGAAAAGCGAACTATGCAACAACTATTCTGAATATAGTATTGACCCGTGCAATATTGCACGGATGAGGGTAAAGCGGTAAATAAAGTGGTGAAAAGGAGGATTTGTTTTAGTAAATTTAATATGTTGTAATTTTAATAAGGGATAAATAATGTACACAGATCATTGTACATTTGACCGACCATGGCGAAATGTTTAGTAATGTGATCGACAATCCTTTCTAAAATTTGGCAGACCGCATAACACACATGACCATTATCAAGAATGTAACAGCATCAAAATTAGGATACTAAATACGGATATTTGTTATATAGTTGGGAGCAAACTAATTAAAGAACAGAGATTTGTTATATACTCCCTTCGTTCCATTCATTTGTGTGTGTTTGATTAAAATACTCTTCACAATGAATATAGATGACAAACAAATGAATGAAACGAAACAGTAGCTGGGAGCAAATTAATTTAAGGTTGAGATGACATTGAAGCAACTTAAGTCCGATCAATAACGATGTAACTGTAAATTTGAGTAAAACAAAACAAAAAACATTACAAATACTGGAACACTTCATGGTAAACAACATTAGTAGTAGTGTTAGAAGAGCGCTACTCCGTATCGTAAATAAGAATCTTTAAGTCATGTTTGCGGGTGACCCTTGATAACACAACGTATAGTTGACCATGCGTAAAAACAGACTTAGGCAGGTAGAGATCAACATGAGACAGTGATTGTCCTTGACTCTTGTTAATGGTCAAGGCGAAGCATACTGAAATGGGGAACTATCGTCTTGTAAATCGTATTGGAAATTTGCTTGATTCAAATGGAGATGGAGAGAATCGAGGGATAAAGACTTTCTCACCTTTGTGGCTACCCGTTAGCACCGTACAATGAATAACTCTTTTCCCTAGGTCAATAAAAATCAAACGCATTCCATTACATAACCAATGGAATTGGTTAATATTCTTGATGAGCATGACTATAACACCCACTTCTAATCGAAGCTAATGATTAGGCACCCCGGAGCACTTAATGCTATTTGAAATTCAATTGAATGAAGATCGTGATTCATCCATAAAGGCTTTTCATTACAGCTCAAATATACCTCCTCTGGATCAGAAATTAGATATTACACGTAGTCGTTAACTAACTCCACGAATTCGTGGGTAGGGGTTAGAATCGCCCTTTGTTGTAGGTAGTCATCATCTCACATGCAGTCCAAAAGGTCAGGGTACGTGGAGGACACTATTGAGGCAATAAGGTCATCAAAATTATGAATAAGAACTTCCTTCGAGAAAGTAACAACAACCTCATCATCGTTTGGATCACCCTCTTTCCCATCACCAACTGATCTTAACATTCAGTCAGAAAATTCGCTTATCTCAAATTTGCGTTCGTCTGTCCCATCGCTAGTCTGCTATGTTCAATGCCTAAAACAGGAGCATGAACCGATGAATGGTTAACACACTGTATACGTAGCAAATGAAACATAATTGCAGTTATTTGTAACAAAATCATCCAAAGACAATTTCCATTCGAAATATCACTTCGTCATATTCGATTAAAATAGTATGACATGATGAAATAAATAAAATGAATGTTTCTAACATGAATGAACGATATTGCCTCAGGTTACTAAATCAATCAACATAATATAACTAAAATGACAATTAACAGTTAGGGTAGCAAACATAGTCATTTTTCATTTCAATTTTTTGGACCAACTTCATTCAACCCAATACCCTTCATCACCTAAAAACGTGAATAGGTTCACCAAGTTTCGACAATATAACCCCCCCCCCCCCCCCCCCTTCAATACATGGCATAAACCCAAACCATATGCAAAACCGACCCTCATATTAGACCAACACCAATCCTAACCCGAACCACTAATGGGATCACAAAGAACGTAAAATATAACCCCCGCTCTTCAAAATAAACTCAACCCGGATACTTATCCCTACCCGTATGCCCAAATAGACTCGTGACATGCGGATTACGTTACCCAAACCCCAACCCCCTTTTTATTTCGATCCACCCTCACATCAGCCCAATTTCTATCCCTCCCCATATGCCCTAATGGGCTCACCTGAAACAACTTGACCACTTTCAAACATCACTGATCCGTAACATTCACCCTCATCCTCGCCGCTTATGTCGCTCTCTCTCTATCATTCTCTCACTTTTGGAACCTTCGTCCATCGCCCCTCACCCGTCACTCGCACCATCCATCAAACACTATCATCATCAACTATGAATCTATCATCTGCATCAAGATCATTCGATATTTTCGCCAATATAACTAAATTAAGTCCTCCATATTCCATCTGTGTTTCTGTTGGAAATCTAGTAACCTAGATGGTTTAATTGGTGGCGACTCGGTCAACATCGATGGTCAGATCTTAAATTCGTCGATCTACGGTATTTCGTTGGGTGAATTTGGGTTTTAGGAACGCGTTTTTACTGTTCGGCAATTTTAAAGTGGGTGGCAAACTCTGGTAATGAACTTCTTCCCTTTACAATCACTACTTGTTTATGCATTTCATCATACTCATATACATTGTTCTTGATTTTAAGTCACTGCATTAATGTGAAACCTGATCTGATTCTGTACATATAAAAGTGTACATCTCATTTTGTTATTTTTATTGGTTGAATTTTAGATCTAATCAAACTCATTTAAGCAGAAATTAGTCAGATTTTACGATTTTGTAGTGTTTTTTTTTTGTAAATAACTTCATATTAACCTAATTCATTTTGAATAAAAATGGTATTGTATCTCTAATTTATTTTAACTGACTACATGTAATTTTAATGTCATTTATTTCCAAGAACATGAAATTGTATATCTACTTTGTGTTATCGTTTTTTTTTTGCTGAATTATACGGAGTAGAGCGAAATAATTTCAGGATTTTTTTTCAGTAAAATTGACAACAATAATTAGATATGCAATCGAAATAATACACTAAAACTAGCTTGACTCGATCATTATTAACTATGCAATTGTTTAATCAATTCAAATATTCATGTTTTCTCATTTTTAATCTAAGTTTAATGTCCATATATATCACAGAATTTAAATCAGAAAATAATTCATTGTATTTTATTGTTTCATCACTTGAATATATTGTAATATTGACATATTTTTTAAACAATTAAATAATATTAATGCTCTTTTTCAATTTATTACAAAAAGTTCCAAATTTTTTAAAATGAATAGTACTCCGTGTTTATTTTGAAATTGTTTAATTTAATTAATTTTATCCCTTATTAGTTAATTGCGTGTCTGATTATGATTATGAAGTTATTGTGTTGCTTTTAAATATTCTGTCCAAACCCCTTACAAAGTTAAACAATTTTATCCTCTTAACCCTGCCATTTTACTCTGTTAACTCAACTCCACTTTCAAATCGAACAAAGTCCATATCCAGGTCAAAGCCCACCCTAATTTCCAGGTCAAACCACAAACCAAATCTAAGTCCAACATAGACCCGGTTAATGTCCAACCCGGGACTTGGACTCAGGTCCACTCATACCCGGTCATGGTCCAACCCAGCCCCGATCCAGATCTAACCCCAACCCAATTCAGGTTGGAACTTGACCCAGTTCAAGTTGGACTGTGACTCGTTAAGGACCCGGTTAATTTTTTTTAAAAAACTGGACTTATTTAAAATGAATACTCATAACATTAGAAATTGAATCCTATTAATAAGTACAATAAAAAAAATCGATGCTCCCTCACCGATTAGTAAGTCCTATTAAAAAAAATCCTATTTAATAAGTCCTAATAAATAAAAACAATAATATTAGAAATTGAATCCTATTTAAAAAAAATATTTTCTTTTAACCATGGAAATAAGTAAATCGGTGCTCCCTCACCGATTATAAGATCTTCTCACCTCTGGCTTAGCTTCTTTTGTCATTGTTATACTCCGTAAGATCTTTTCACCTCTACAACACAACAACAATCAAAAATTAAAAATTAAAAATTAAAATCTGAAATACTAATAACATGAAAACATATAAAAAGTTTTTACTAATTGTTATAAATCACAACTGTAAACTCATAATTAAAAAATTTGATAAACAAAGAAGTGAAAATATGTAAACAACCGTACCTGAATGAATTGAATTTCATGGACCCAAATCAGAATGAAGCATAACTGAAAAAACATGAAAAATGAATTAAAAGTTGAAATACTAAAACTAAATAAAGATGAAAGATTATGGCAAAAGATGAATTGAAGAGGAAGACGGTGGATGATAAAATTAAATCGGAATCCATTTTATAGTGGTGTGTCGACGGGTAAATATGAGTGCCTGGTGAGATTATTGATGATGAATTGAGTAGAGATCGAAGAGTTGCTCACCAATTTTCTAGGATGAGAGTGCCGAGAAAGATGGTGGGAGAAGCAATTCGGGTTAATGGTAGTAGAAATTGGGAATTGGGAGTGATTAATCTCCCTGGGAAATAGAGTGAGTCAAATGAAGAATTATTTTTGAGGGTAGTAAACACGGCACATTGAATGGTTGTGCAAGTGGATTATTATTCCCAATAATCTTTATACTGCTTCCAATTACTCATCTTAATACTACCTAAACCTATTGAAAAGCAAAACATAAAAAAAATGAACTTATTTTAAAATGGGCAACAAAGAGAGGTGCCACATCACTAGATGTGGTGTCTTCTTTTATATAAAGAAGATATTGGCAAGTTTACATGGGTGGTCAAGAGCATGACATCATTGGTGCAAAACTGTGAGATGTAAATTATCTTATACATAATTCCTTAGGACACTTTTGTTTCAAAATAATAACTGCTCTCTTGCTATGTTTCTGAAATTATTCGTCTTAGTTCCCAATTGTTTGTGCTATTCTGAATTTTTATTATTATGTTAAATAAGCCATGTGTATATTTTATATGAAGAATATCTTATTTTGTTGTTCCACCGCGCGTCATTATCGTTCGCATAATAAATATGGGCATAATTGTACTAAATATCAATATCGATAAGATTGTTAATTTCGATTAAATTTATTTTGTTTTGTTCCAAGTATAATTACTTTCATGGTTGACTTATAAATTTGTACGGTTTATGTAATTTTTATTATGTAACATTTTTCAGTTGACTTGAAATTCGTCTTGTTTTTTAGGACACGTGATTGTGTTTAGCTGTTTGATCGTATGTCAAATTTGATCGTATGATAGTTATATTGTCTCGCACGGTCAACAAACTCTTTGTAATGTTTGATCGTATGACCTCAAATTATCCTCTTTGATGTAAAAAATATTAGTGGTTTTATCCGTTGGCTAACTTTATAGATATGAGATTTGATGGGATGCGTAGTTTGAAGAAAAAAACTAAGCCAAAATAAAATCAATTACTATACAATTGGTAAATTACATTTAAGTTTAAAAATATATTTTGCTTTTTAATTTACTTATAAATTTTTAACTTCAACATTTAAGGTGAGGAACAATTTGGGAAAAACAAATCAAAACAAATTGTTTCGATCACAGTGTTGAAAACTATAAATATATTTTTAATTTATCAGATTTATTTGATCTGTACTACATATATTTTAAACGAAGATATTTTCCGGGTTGAATTACAGATTTCAAATTTCAGAGTACAGACCATATTTCTTATGTACCTTTTTTTTGTAACTTAAAAAAAATTACATTACTCTTTGCAATGCATTTCTATTTGACATTAATCGTATTATGTTTATTGTGTTTTGTGTTTGATTTATAAATAAATGTATTACCTTTGGATTTAAGATGAGGCATACTTTGTGAAAAAAACGAATAAAAAAATTTAAACACAATATACCTGAAAATTTTAATTTAATTTATACAATTGATTTTTTTAATAACTTTGAAAATATCGAACTTGCATTTCACTTTGTAATTGTTTTATGTTTAAAGAGGTGTTTATATTTGACATGAAACTTATTACATTTATTCTTTTTGTAATTGGTTTAATTTTATTACTTCGGGATTGAATATAATGCACTTAACAAAAAAAAAAAATTGATTTTAGAATGTATATAATATTTTTATTATTATTATTATATACCATTTTTTTATTATCATTATTTAAAACATGGAACTTACATTTCATTTCGTAATTTTCTTTTTAAAGCTTCGTTTATAGTTGACATCAATTTTATTATTTTAGTATGTTTATTTTCTTTTGCACATGATTTATAAATTTATTAGACTTTGCCAAACAAACTAATTAAACAAAAAGAATTTTCATTACCTAATTCCAACAAATAAATTAAATACGTGAAACATTAAAGAATATGCAACATAAGGGTAGGATATGGATGTGATTCATAATATCATGACTATCATAATATGCAACTTTGGATTCTGTTTGACTTCGAAATTGATTAAGCTAATACTATCATGACATGAGAATGTTTTTCATGTGCTGAATTTTTGTTGTATCTACTTGCTTATACTAATTTGAATATTTATCTACTGTTGGCGCTGTTTTATGCTGATACATATACTTTTCTTATGTTATATTTTCCCATGTGAGATTGAATACATATAGTTTCCGGATATCCGAACCCATTGGCGCACGAGAGTCATTCAATACACGATATCCGATAATGTCGGTATCGGTATAGCAATGCAAATGGACGAACCCAATAAACTCTGACATCCGAATGGGCCGTACTTTGTGCGCGGCCCACTAAGATATAGAGTGGGTTCGAACGGGCCCGAACTCCCACAAAGTTCGGTGGCGACTCCACTTCGATTTAAATTTCAATTCGATGCATCTCATATGAAGATTCATTCGCCTCCTCAAACCCGCGCGTGGCCATGTCGGGGTGGACCTATGTCATGTCCACAAAAATGCATCCCATTTACGATAATTAAATATATACTTTAATGAGAAGTATTATTTTTTCATAAAAGAATATACATTCGGATTTAGACAAATTACTACAAGTAGTATTATAAAAACTACAAGTCTTATTTTCACGAAATTTAAGACAAACAATTACTACTAAAGATCAATATATCGTAACACAAATTTTGTTATGAGATGATTCCAAAATAACTTTATCGTAAGATATCTCATAGTGACGTGACATTTATTTCGTAAAGTAGTATATAGACCTGGCAAACATGACCCGACCCGATAAATGAACCCGAACCCGCCCCGACACTCGAACAGAAGACCCAAATTTGACCCGTAACCTGAATTGACCCGAAACTGACCAATACATTATTACAGAAAACGAATCAATATCCCTAAAAAAAAGTTGAAAATAGCGAACCCGAAAATGAACTGAACTCGAAATGACCAGCCCGAAATCAACCTGATTTCAATAACCGAAAATAACCCGAGCCAAGGCTAACCCGACCCGTTAACCCATTTTGTCAGGTCCAGTATTCTCTGCATTATCCTTCGTAAGGAGTATATCTTACGGAGTAAAATATTTTGAGTTTTTACATAAGATCGTCAATCGAGTCATTGAGCAAGTGGTACGGAGTAACAAATTGAAACGCCAAACCTGAAAAAAAAAGTTCAAAACACAAAGAATATTTTAGGAAAAAAATCAATTGGTTTCATCACTGCCAACATTCGATAATTCAGGTGTGCCATACATCCCCACTTTTTCTGACTCTTGTGGTTATTTACCAATGTACACATCAAAGCTTGTTCAAACTGCCTGATTTTGATCATTCAGTTGTTGGAAGTTTCGATCTTTTGTTAATTGACGCTGAAATAAAAAACTGGCTGTCAATAAACTTTTCAATTCGATGACCCAACAAATTAGGGTTGGGAAGGCTTACATAATTAGTTGAAGAAATTAGAAACAAAATTTGTCATTTTTATATACTACTGTGCTTAGTTAAATTTTGTTGATGATTTTCTTTTTCCTTTTTTCTGCAAAATGTTGTGTTTTTCTTGCAAAATTAGTGAAGGGAAATGAGTGAATTGATATACGGGAGTGATGGGGCGGGCACCAATGAAGTGAGGGGGAGTGGTTTTGATGCTGCCCGGGTTCAGGAAGTGAAAGCATGGCTTGTGTCTCAGTTTGATGCTGTTGGCAAGGAAGTGCCTGAATTCGAGTATACCCCAAGGAGCATTGCCCATTTGCATAATCTTGCCACCGTCTCCCAAGCCAAGACTCAGGCTGCTTCTATTGTAGCCAGCGATCTTCGCCAGAAGGCTGCTGAATATCGTTCCCAGGGTATCATCTCCTTTCCTTCTCACATTACGATTTCTGTGTTTGCTTTTTTAATCTACTGTGCTTGTCGGTTCTGACTTATGGTGAAGCAAGGGACTTAAACGATCACTTCGTGCAGGAATACCAATGATTGATTAAGCTGCGGTCTAGTATACAAAGAACTGTAAACGTTTACTTACATTAGCATCTCATGAAGTATAATTGCCAAAATGTTGGAGTTTTGAACCCCATATGCTATGTCGAAGGACCACCTTTGATGCAATTCTTAATGTCCTCTCCACACGATGTTAAGGTTGTGTATATACCGAAACTCTCACCAGCCATTCACAGGAGCCCTTGGGGCATTGTGCTAATGTTTGTGTTGCCAGAAAGTGACCTTGCACTTTGATAGTGAAAGAGTGATGTTCAGTAGTTCATACCTAGTTTTGATGTCGTTTGATTCGAGTTGTACTTTTGATTGTTTATGTTTGTAGAAAGTTCTTATAAAGATCAACTTGATTGAGTGAAAATGTGTAGCCTTGTTAATTTCGATTTCATTATTGTTTGTTAATTTTGATTCAATTAAGCTGCAAGGATTAGGGAGATTTTGGAGAATGTGGGATTGGCCCAAGAGAGTTTACCCTCCAATGTGGTTGGTGCTTCTCAAGTTTTGGCGAGTGTCTCCAACTTGCTGAACATTAGAGACACTGAATTTAGCAGGTAGGCTCAGAAATAGATTTTGTTTGTGTTACTGTTTCTTAAATAATTGTTAGTCTTACACGCGATGTGCTTCTAGTTTCCTTGTGGCGATGGGAGATCTTTCCCTAAGAAAGAGTGGAGTGGAGGAGAAGAGGGCTAAAGTGCAAAAGGAATCAAAAGTTCTTCTTGATTACACAAGGAAGGCAATAGCGAGGCTGACCTACTTGAAGAAGTATGCTCACTTATTTCATTCTCCTTAGGATGCTGTGTGAGAAATCCCTTTTAGTTGAGTATTGCAAGAATTAGTGGATGACACTATAATTTCTACCTTTTTGGCATATGTTTAGAATACTTTCCCAGCTAGAAGATGAAGTACCACCTTGTGAATCTCAATTGGAAAACTGGAACAACAACTTGGCAGTCATGGTGTCAAAAGAGCGAGAATACAATCAGCGATGTTCCAACTATAAGGTAATTTACCGTTGTGTTTTCTGCCACTTGGTGGGGACATTGGCCATTACATGCATTAAATGTTGGTTATTCCAGCCTAATCCTATCGTTGCACCTTAAATGCGGCTCATGTCACCTCAAAATGGAAGCAAACATCACAAAGCGGTTGAGATATTGTGACCAGATGCACGAGTAGATTTTGCCGTGCTTGTTTATTGTACATTTGTACATTTAGTAAGATGGTTTCCTTTTCCAGCCTATGACATTCACGTAAAAAGTTGTTAAGTATCATCTCAAGTAACCCTTTGGATCTCGCTTTTCCTTCCGTCTGTGTTGATAGTGGTTCATTCATTTTGTCGACTTACTAATTAAGAAATTCAATTGGGATTTTTGTGAGTTGTCTAAATGATTTCTGAAGGAAGAACAAGTCTCCCTTGTAACGGGTATCCGTTATAAGTTTACGACGGGTCAAATATCAATTGGCTAAAGACGAGCAACCATATGCTAATCCCCCAACATGTCTTTTGTCTTATCTCTTGTATTTGACCTGTCACAAGTTTGTGACGGATATACCCGTCACAAAAGAATTTGTGCCGAAGGAAAGTGGAAGTCTTCGAAACTTGAAAGAGAGGCTACTCAGCTATCTTGTGTATTTCTTGAGTCCTATCTACTTTTTATGTGTCCGATCTACCTTTTTTAAAAAATTTACTACGTATTTTTTTATCACTGCATGGTAAATTATGTTAGTACACTTCCAGAACTGATATCATTTCAATAGGAGCTCAGATGACCATTTCAATAGCAAATAGCAACAAACTGAAACATTAAACAAGAATCGGATACCATGGCTGACAAAAGTGTGTTACTCACCTTGCAGGCAATATTAAATCGAGTGGGTTACACCCCGGAAATGAGCCATGGGGTGCTGGTTGAAATGGCTGAGCACCGAAAAGAATTGGACAAGAAAACCAAGCCCATTCTTGATACTTTAAGAAGTTACCAGGACTTGCCCCCCGTAAATTCCGAACCCCCTTTAAGTTTACATCAGTAATTGATTCTTATTACCAGTTAATGATCCCTGTTTTTTTTATCTCCTATTGTAAAACTGGCAGGACAAAGCATTGGCGTCTTTGGCTATTGAAGACAAGAAAAGACAGTATGCTGCTGCAGAGAAATACCTGGAAGATGTGTTGCAGTCGGCACTTGCTACCACTGATTAACCAATCATTTAAACTCAGTGATGTTTGCTGTTGTCCCCATTCTCTACGTAATTAACTACCAAATGTTGTATTAGACATTGTAATCTTACGGGATAATTCTTTGTAATGTTTTACAGATGGCAACTTAAAAAATGGCCTTGATATTTTTTTATTTTTATTTTTATTTTTTTGGGTGAAATGTGAGTATACTCAGTATAGTATATAAAAAAATCACAAAATTACAGGAAGAGTACAAGACAGCTACATGTTTATAAGTTGTAACCATCTAGCATCTTTATTAGCTAGAACCAGGTAATCAATCAAAGATTGTATAAGACTCATAGTTAATTACCACTTGTGGCTGCCTTGGCACCCCGTCTAACCTACTTAGATTATGCTACCTCCAAACATGATTGAAGCATGCATTCACCACCAACCTCTATCTTGAAGTTTCGAACCTTGAATCCTAAAATTACCAGTCACTCTCTAGTGCAAACCCAGATGTAATCAACTGTGCACCTCTCGTAAGACCTGGGTACTAAAGTCACACCCTCACACCCAAAGAACAGACGTTCCTTAGTTTCCCGGTGCGCTTCACACAAACAGCATGACTCACTCTCTACAATACCAATTTGATGCAACCTCACCCTAGTATTAAGCCCATTCTTGGGAACAGGCCAAGAGATGAATCGTTGCCTCAGAATACTCCAGGAACCCCACACAAGTCTCCACTAACTCACCTTATCCTTCTTATCTCGTCGAAGCTCATAACTAGCAGCCACTGAATACCCACTCTCGGTCCCATGTAGATCCCATTAGCATAGTAGGCCTTGATAAGGTCGTTGGCCTTACAAATTCTACGCCAGGACCACGAAGCATCCGTCGGGGGCGCATACTCCGCCCTGTCCGCGCCCTTCAGATACACACTACTAACCCACCTGACCCATAACCGATCAGGCTGTTCAAACACCTAGGACGCCAGCTTCGCAACCGTCACAAACTCATTCCAGGCTACTATGTTACGCAGGCCCAACCCACCTTCATCCTTAGGGCAACAAACTTTTCCCCCAAAATCAAAAGCCTACGAGAGCTCTCCACACTGCTATCCCACTTAAAAATTTCTACAAATGGCAACAACTCTAGCTAGAATCCCCTTAGGCAAGATGAACACCATCGTCCAGTAATTGTGCAACTAAGAAAGTACTGCCTGGACAAGGGTCAGCCTCCCCGCGTATGAAAGCTTCTTAGCGCCCAAGCTCGAAATTCTAGCAGTAATACGAGATAACAGAACAATATAGTTACTCTTACCTAATCTGGTAGTTTGAATGAGAATCCCCAAATAGGTGAAGGGAAGGGACCCCTAAATAACACACCCCGAGTACTGAAGGACCGGCTCCTTAAAGTCCCGCTGAACCCCTGCAAAATAGGCATGTGATTTCCCAATACTGATAATCTGGCCAGAGGCCTTACTAAAGGTAGCAAAAGCTCGCCAAAGCATCTTGATAGATGACATGTCCCCTTTGCAAAATACTCCCTCCATTTTCTTGAATTAGCCACACTTATCTTTTTTTGTGAGGGGAAAAGTGGGCCAATGTGGCTAATTCAAGAAAATAGAAGGAGTAATAATAAATCATCCTCAAAGAAGAGGTGACAGAGCTTCAAAGGCCCGCATCTAGGATGAAATTTAAACTCATACTCATTGGTTGCATACCTTAATATTCTCGAGAAGTATTCCATGTAAAGAGTAAAGAGCAAAGGGGAGATGGGATCCCCCTGCCGCAACCCCCTTTTACTCTGAAAGAAACCAAAATTCTCCACATTCACGCACAAGGAAAAGGACACAGTGCGAACACATTCCATAGTGAACTCCCGGAAATGAGTAAGGTCGAGAAGTCCAGCGCAACAGGCATCTGATTAAGAAAATCTCACTCCACACTGTCTGATGGTAAAGATTCGTCACATCCCTAATCGATCAATAAACTACCGATTACACCTAGTGGGTAGCTAGGGCAAGTCGGGATCGTATCCACGAGGACGGTATTGCGAAGTTTAGACTATGTCTACCTAAAACAAGACTAGGTCACCGAAACAAACACAAAGAAACGATGAATGGAAAACTATGGTGGAGGAGAAGTGAGAACTAGACTAATGAAGAACTAACAAGTAAACTAGAGTAAACTATGGCTAACTAAGAGGATGAACTCAAATATGGAAAGAAGTTGGGTAGGTCGGGTTCATAAGAGTAGAAGGGTAATTGGGGTGATCAAGGGTATAGGTGTCTCCTAATTGGTAGAGTCGGTCCGGGCTCTCGCAATTTAGACCGATGTCAAGGTGGGTCCGGGCTCTCGCAACTTAGACCCTAGTCGGCACTCTCGTGACTATGACTATTCTCAACATTTCCACACAATAGACAAACAATGAGAAGAAGAGCACAAGTATGGGAAGCATGGCCACTACAACTCATACAAGCATATCAACAAACACATAGAATGCCCACAATGTGACTAACAACAAAGATTCACCATTTTCCCTCAATCAACCCTAATCATCCATAATCTACCCCTAATCCCCCTACTAACCCCACAAAGAAACTACTCACTCATATCAAGCTAATCACAACAATATTAAGAGAAATCAAACCTAACATCCAAACATTCATCATAAACAATATGAACAAAGCAATAACAATATGAAAAGATTCAAACAAGATTAAATAAACAAGATTAAGAGTAGAGATGATTATACCAACACTAGGGAGATGAAAAGATGCAATCTTGTATAAATAAGAACCCAAATAAAACCCAAGGTTGTCAAGCTTGGAGAATTCTTCAAGTATCCTCTTAATACAAGAACTAATTACAATGGATTAACTAAAGATTAACTAAGATTAAAGGAAGATTAAAAGGAGATTAAGATTAATGTGTGTAGAACTAATTTAGGGTTTTGGAGGCTTAAACTAGTCTAGGGTATGATAAACTATCATAAGATGTCTTAATATTACAAGAAGGGAGTATATATATGGGTACAAGAATGAAGGAGAAGAAAAGAAACAATGCGGGTGAGCTGTAGCCCATCCCGACCGGGACGGATCATCCCGATCGGGAAGGGTTCTGTCATCCCGATCGGGAAGGGCTCAACCCGACCGGGAAGGACCCACAGTGGCACTCCTAATCGTGCACCCCTTCCCGATCGGGAAGGCCACTATCCCGACCGGGAAGGGTCTTGTATGCCTCCAATAAGAGCTCTAGGGTCCCTTCTTGTATCTCATGGGCTTCCCGTCGATTCTCGGGACTCAGGATCGGGTCTCGGAGGCTCGGGATTGGGCCCCAAGGTCTCGGGGTCGATTCCAAGGCCTCGAGTCATCGTTCCTTTATCTCGTTGGCTCCAAAATGTGTATGTATTGAGTCGGAATCACTCCAACTCTTCCAAATCGGTCTCGGGAACCTGAAACGAACTAAAGGAAGCATAAGAAACCCATAAACCGCTCCCAAGGAGCGATTCCACAAGGAAAATGGGACCAAAACATAGTGAAAAAGGCACTACAAACTACACTTATCACTGTCATACGCTTTGTGAATATCAATCTTAAACAAACATCTAAGCGAGACGTGCCTACGCTTATACATACACACCAGATCCTGACAAATGAACACATTCTCAATAATATTTCTACCCTCCATGAATCCCCCTAGTTCTGGCTAACCAGATGTGGCAGGACTGATGCATTGATAGTTGATACTCCAAAAATGCACTTTTTTTGGGTGTGATGTAAGACATTAAAAAAGCATAATACAAGCTGACGTGGTTATAGTAAATTGCTTCAAATGTTTCTTCCTTAAAAAACAAGGCTATTTCATACGAATAATCCAGAGTGACTTTATAATAATCTCAATTTTTGATCTCACCTTCTCCTCAGTTACCTTGTTGGCATTAGGCACTCGCTAACTATAGTCAAGTAATGCCTATGAGAAAATATTACTCTCTCCGTTCCAATGAATTGTTTGCCTTTGCTTTTGGGACCAAGGGGAAGAGATCCAATGATGAAGTGACAAGTGGAGCCAAACTCTTGAGGAAGGTCAAATTACATATAAAAATCATTCCTAAAATAGAAAGGCAAACAATTCATTAAGACACCCCAATCTGGAATAGGCAAATAATTCATTGGGACGGAGGGAATAAAATTAAAAAGAATAATAACACTAATTGCATCTTGTTAACTCCTCCGTTACCGTTCATTAAAAATTAAACACCAAAAACCACTCTTTCAGTCTCATCCTGCTACCACCTCAAAATCAACCAATCACACTCTGCACCACTTCACCGCCCTACACCACCGAACCACCTAAGCATCACTGTCATCACTTTCACACCATTTTTGTGGTACTGTCCAACTTCATTGCCTCAGACACTCTTTCGCTCATTCCTCACCAATGCCTCTTCTTCACTACTCGCTGCTTCTCCACCACATAGTGGACATTAAACTTGGGTGATTATGGGTGGTGGTCGTAGAATGATGTTGGGTGGATACTGTGCATAAAGTTGTTATTATTATTATTATTATTATTATTATTATTATCACCTAACAACACATCAACTCCACATCATCAAAATATGATATAACCTATTTCGGGAGTCCAGTCATCCTCATCCTAACAAAAGTAATATTAAGCAAACTTTTTTTTTGAATCCCACAGAGGGTTAATTATGGTTAATCAAGTTAAACTGCACAATGTCCATAATTGTGTTCGTAAGGACACCACTTCAATTACATCATTCGAGGCTACGAATCCCCCATTTCACAAGTTCATGTGCTACTTTATTACCATTCCAACTAACATACGAGCAAATAATTTCATCCAAAGATAGACTACAATGGCGAATCTCTTCGAGAAGCAAATGGAAATCATGTTGTCCGTGGCTATGGTTTTTCAAAGCATTAATCACTTCGAGATTGTCATTTTCCATAATCACGTTCCTACGTCCCATTTGGGTCGTTTTATTCAAACCTTTGATCAACGCCACTCTTTCCGCCATTCGCACCCCCTTCTTGCCTCCCACCATACCCAAACCATCTCTCCATTAGTGTTATGACAAACCGCACAATAGCTCACATCTCTCGTCTCTATCATCCCTGTGTCACAATTCCCCTTCGTCCATTCCTTTTTCAAACTTTCCCATCCTCCACTCATTAGTTCTCTACCTTCATCATCCTCTCTATTTTCCTCTAATGCATCCCACTCCTTAGACAACTCCACCACCCTTTGCACGAGCTACATATGTCTTCTCTCCCTCGGAAACTGTCTTATTACGGCTTCCCGAAATCACCCAACAAGAAATCATGAACCTCTCTCGCTGACCGTCCTCCTTTTCCTTTCACTTATCCTCCACCTACTCCCGTCCCTCTCAAAACCCCTATCCAACTTGACCTCAAGTTTGAGCCCATCCCAAATTCCTTTCACCCAATCAACCACAACCCCTAGAAAGGAGACTTGTCTCTACCTCATTATTACAAAGAAGGCAAGTTGCATCGACATCGTCGTACCAAAATTGCCGGAAGAAAATTTTCACGCACGACAAAATCCGAGCATACCAAGTTTTATACCAAAGTCTCGTCTCCCAAGTTCTCCTCGAACCACCCAAGTCATTCTCTCCATCCCCAACCACGACCCTATACACCGATTTGACTGAGTAGATGCCATTTTTTTCTAAGTCCCAACACCGCGTATCATGCTCCCGATGCAAGCTCACACAAATATTAAGGATTCTATCGTGTTCAAAAGGGAGAAAATAACATGTACCTTGTTGACATTCCATGTCGAGCCATCGTCATCCCATAAATCTGCCACCACCATCGTCCTATCAACCTTGCCACGAGGGGACAACACACACTTAGATTGGTTATTCGGAATCCATGGGTCTATCCACATCCTGGTGCTCAATTTGTCGCCTTCTCATCTAACCCCCTTCTTCGAAACCGCCTTAGCCTCCCATATACCCCTCCACATATAGCCTGAACAATGACCGAACTATGACGCCATGAAATTTTCATGAGGAAATATTGAGGACTTAGAGTACGATCCATTAGACAGTCCTTAATTGTGATCATGTGTCAAGCTTCCTTCCCGATGAGTGCAATATTGAATTTGTGGTACTCTCTAACCCAAGACCCTCAAGACTCTTAGGTTGACATAGCCTATTCCAGGCCACCCAAAGAATTTTCTGTTTTCCTCCTTCTACTCCCCACCATAACTGAGAGAGAATTGACCGAAGCTCATCACAAAAAATTGGGGTAGCTTGAAGACGTTCATAGCATATGTATGGATTGATTTGGCTACCGCCTTTACCAACACTTCTCTACCCACCTTCGAAAGTAGTCTGCCCCTCCACTCATGAAGTTATTTGGACAATTTGTCCCTCAATGTTTCATAATACCCCGTAATATGCAGTCTCTAATTATCACTTTAGATTCCATCCTCCTTGTGGAGGAATTAAACTCACAAATCTCTTGTTTTCTGATGATGTCCTGATGTTAAAGGGGATGAATAATCTACGATCACAATGTTGAGATCTCTAGCCACTTACATTCTCTCAAACTATTGGCCTGAAAGTTTGCTCGGATAAGACAATCATCTATTTTAATAGGGTGTAAGAAGAGTTGGGGACATAAATTATTAAAACTTCTGGCTTCAAAAGGAGGGGAGATCATCTTTACCTACCTTGGGATGCCTATTCAAGCTATTAGGCTAGGAAAGAAGGACTGAAATATTATGAGTGAAAAGGCGACTGCTTGGATTAACGAATTAGATAGAAAGCAGTTGTCCTATTTTGGAAGACTTGTTTTTATCCAGTCAGTTTTATCCACCTTGCATAGCTACTGCGCGATATTGGGCCCAAATATTTAGCAAGAGCGTCAGACCTTGAAGAGCAATACGGCCCAAGATAAGAAGGTCCAGCCTAACCAGCCTAACAATCCAACCAAACAACTTAGGAAGCTTGGCAAGTGATGCGGGTCTTTGCGAAGCCACATGCAAACAATATTTATAAATTAAACACCTAAAAGCCAACTAATGTAGTAGTGGTAGGTCGGGATCGATCGATAGGGACGGTCTATCCAAGTCGGTCGAGTTAAAGTCGAAATATGCTCGGGATTCACTTAAGAGGGGGAGAGGGGGTTTGTATGGTCAACAATAGACTAGGACTAAGACTAGAACTAAGAGGATGTAGATTAAGGAAGGAGGATTCTAATAGAAAAAGATGTTAGGAGAAGTCGAGGAATCAAACAAGGAAAGCAATTAGTCAAGAATCAAACAATTGACATAAATATTGAAATGAGCCCGAGCCACCTTTCAGTCTCCTTGCTAACCTAACTATAACCCACTTTCGTGGTGCCAAGAGAGGTTTCAACCGGAAGTAACCCATACCCCGAGTTTCCCCATATTGGTGTGGATGAGTAAAAGTCAACGCCACCGGCCGAACATGTCAACTACTACACAAAAACTTCACGAAAAACTAATCTACAATTTGAACCAAGCATAAGAATGACTTCAATATACTATGCAAGTCATCCTCCCCGAACCCCCTAACAAGAGGTCTATTAATTAGCCATGGATATTCTAACGAAAATGAGGAACAATGAAATTGAGTAAAATCAATTCATGATAGAAAATAGAAGATAAATGGATTCTAACAAAAATGGAGGAAAACACGATCTAGAACAAGAATATTAAGGGAAAAACTATATCAACGCAAGAAAACTAAAAGGAACAAAAAAAACTTTGAGAAAACTAAAAGAAGATAGGGGTTTTCTATGGAGTACCTCTCAACTATTGGCTTTTCCAAGTGGTACCCCGTCTTTTTCGAATGACAAGGTGTACCCCTAAATTTTACTTATCACTCCATATCATAACCAAAGTGATAAGTATATTACAATTTTTTTTTTGTAAATGAATAATTAACATATTAATCAATCCAATTTAATGCTTCAAACCACCTCTCTTTCTTTACCATTCACCAAGCCACTAAACGCCCACCACAATGCACCTCTGTTGTCAGTCGACGTCGATCTCTCTACCTCACTCTTTTAAATCCTTCAACCTCAATTCCTTCATCACCCCTATGTCGTAGTGTGGTGGAATGGAGTTTTTCGAGTAAAGGATGCAAATTGAAGAAATATATCATGGTTGATGAAAGGTAATTAGGGAATAATCACTATTTACATCATCAATTGAGAAATTTTTGTTGGAAAATTATAACTTTGGTTACTATATAGAGTAATTTACAAAGTTTAGGGGTACACCATGTAATTCGAAAAAGACGGGGGTACCACTTGGAAAAGCCGATAGTTGAGGGTACCCCATAGAAAAAATAGAGAGAGAGAGAGAGAGTCGAAAAAAGCGGGGGTACCACTTGGAAAAGCCGATAGTTAAGGGTACCCCATAGAAAAAATAGAGGGAGAGAGAGAGAGAGAGAGAGAGAGAGAGAGAGAGAGAGAGAGAGAGAGAGAGAGAGAGAGAGAGAGAGAGAGACCAACAATGGAGGAAAATACACTAGTAGATGATGAAGATGATATTAACATAAAACTTGAAAATGAAGAAATACAAGAACTTTGTCACCCAATTCCTGCAAAATCTTCCAAACTTGAATAAATCTAAGATTCTCTAATTAAAAATGCTCAAGAGTAATCTACTCTCTACAACTAGGGATGGCAATGGATCGGGTCTAGGTCGGGTCCACTGTATTTGAAAGGCAATGCCACAACAGGGCAATGCCACAACAGTCGTTCGGACTCAAAACCGAACGGGTCCAAAATTTTCAGACCCAGACCCAGACCTGATGAGTCCGGGTCTACCCGCGAGTCTTGCTAATTTATTTTATGGGATTTTCTACGTGGTACCCCTGAACTTTTTACTTTTCTACCTTATACCCCTACACTTTTTACATGTATACATGGTACCCTTGTACTTTACTAAAAGTTTCTTTTGTATCCTTAAACTTCATTATTATCTTTATTGGTACCCCTAAACTTTTTTTCCCGTCCATTTTTGGCAACAAATTACCTTTTTATGCTCAAGATTAAAAGTTAAACGTCATTTAACATACCTAATTAACCGATAATTGAACTTAAACTAAAAATTTTGTACGTGTTTGCAGTTTATACTCCAAATCTAAACGAATTATATTTTTGACGTTATATTGTCAAATCAAATGATAACACTTAAATTAAGCTCAATTACTTGTTAATTATCTAAGTTAAATGATATTGAAGTCTTAATCCTCAGCTTAAAAATATAATCTAACGACAAAACTTGATGGAAAAAAAAATTCGGGCGCTAGTTAAATTAATAATAAAATTCAAGGGTACCATGTATAGACATAAAAAAGGTAGGGGTACCATGTAGAAAAGTGAAAAATATAGGGGTACCGCGTAGAAAATCCCTTATTTTATTTTGTCATGATTCCTCATTTCTGCCAAATTTTCAAAAACTTTAATGGCACAAACCGATAATTTCTGCCAAATTTCCTCATTGCTCATTCCTCATTTCAACCAAATTTCTAGCAGCAAAAAAAAAGATAGAAATGTTGATGTAATCTCACAAGCTGATATAATCGCCCAAAATTTTCACAAACTGTGGACATGACGTAGGTCCACCCCGACACGGCCACGCGCGGGTTTGGGTAGGCGAATGAATCTCGTGGTAA
This sequence comes from Agrostemma githago, assembly GCA_958450325.1. Classification (NCBI taxonomy): domain Eukaryota; kingdom Viridiplantae; phylum Streptophyta; class Magnoliopsida; order Caryophyllales; family Caryophyllaceae; genus Agrostemma; species Agrostemma githago. Next base: position 49,065,998 of record OY288259.1, on the reverse strand, counting down.
GATTGTTCTCGGGTTCGAAATTTAAGTCAAAATGGAGTCGCCACCGAATTTTGTGGTTATTCGGAACCATACGAGCCCACTCTATGTCGTCATGGGCTACACACAAAGTAAGCCCACTTCGATTTCAGAGTTTATGGGGCTCGTCCCTTTGCATTGTTATATCGATACCGTTTACACCGGCTTTCGTATATAAAATGACTCTCGTGCGCCAAGGGTTTCAGACATCCGGAAACCAAAGGTTCTGAGTAAGGGGTGAGGGTACGTGTTGGGAAGCCCACTAAGGACACCCAACCCCGCCCGCACATGACGGCCTCTACTAAGACATCGTTCGTGTTCGTGTGCGCGCGCTAGTAAAATGACTAAATAATATGCAAACAGCGTTTTCGGGCTAAGCATGTGAGTTATTGGTTAACTACGTCATTTAATGCATCTTGATTCACGTCAAAGTGATTTAGCAAGTGATGTTCATTTAAGGCAATAAATGGCAAACATCAAGAATAGAAAACTCGTAAATAAATTACAATTACACGGGCGGAATACAACCCGGAATTCACAATACAACGAGCAATAAAATAGAATAATTGAATTAAATAAGAAGAGCGATAAATAAATACACGACTCGACAAAGACCCGTATACAATAAATGCACACTAGATCGTGAATTAGTTAGACGGACGAACTTTAATTAATTACGCATTATATTGCATATTAATCAAAGGACGGAGGTTCGAGACTTAGGCGTGGTGCTAACCCGATCTCGAACCTCGATGCCTTGTCCCGACTTATCACCTCGAGAAATGGAGTCTAAATTAATTATGTGTCGGATACGACTAAAGAGTCGTCGACATAAAATTAATAGTGCGAGACCGTCGATCAAAGTCGTTTTAAGTGATAGTGATATGCATGGGTTTTGAAGATTAGAATTACGTGATTGATTATGCACGTGTCGACTAAAAGTCGTAAAAAAAATATGACAAGGCTCGAATGTTGCATTAGAGCTCTCGGTTTTCTGGGCTACAGGACCCACTCGATCGAATCATGGCATGGACTCGATCGAGTGCGTACTCGAAGCAGCTACTGCCCAATTTTTGGGGTGCTACTCGATCGAGTGGCCTATGGCACTCGGTCGAGTGCCCCCTGTACAAGGCATGGCTCGTTTCATTTTTATTTGTTTGAATTCGATAATTGACCGAGTTAAATAAAAATATTGCATTATTTAAATTCAACTCGGTTCTCGATGTCATAAACGTGTATTATACGATTATGAGACCGTTACCGGGATTTTATGAAAATGTTATCGTTTAGATTGAAATTTTGAATTAGTGACGGAATTGCATCCCTCTATGTCACGACAACGGAATTAATCCTTTCGGATTATGTGATGTCGGTTTTCGTGTCAACGGGTTCCGTACTAATTATCGAAATGGGATCAAATGCGTTCAACTAGGACCGATCACGATCACATCATGTCCTTGAGTACATTGGGGCGGTGCTCCTCGAAAAGGCACCACCTCCGTCGTTACTCGTAAAGGAATTAGATGGACTTTAGTCGATCGTCATAGTCAAACGTATTCGAAACCGAGATTTTGATATTAGTATGTATATATACACGGTATAATAATGTTAGATGTTAGAATACGGAATTAAAGTGTTAGTATACAAAAATAAAAGTTAGTGTTAGAATACATAAATAAAATGTTAGTAACGAAAATAAATAAAAGGTTAGTATGCGCAAAATTAAAGGTTAGTGTTAGTAAATAAAATATTAGTGTCGTTAATATCGACTAATAATAATAATAATAATAATAATAATAATAATAATAATAATAATAATAATAATAATAATAATAATAATAATAATAATAATAATAATAATAATAATAATATTAGTAGTAATACATATATAATCGAAAAAAGGGAAAGGAGAAAAAGAAATGGGTTTGATGACACCCTCAACCTACATGCTTAATGGCCTCGGAAACGAACTCGTAGTAGCGGCGTGTGCGCGGGAGTGTCGAGATATGTAGGGTGAGTTAGGGTGTGTTTGGTTAGGGAGAGGATGCTCTCGGGTCTTTGGCGAGTTTTGATCTCGAGTTTTGATTGTATGTGTGTGTATGTGTATCGGTTTTACGAGGGATGCTAACTTGGTTTTTAGCCTAAGGTTGCTTAGGGTTTGTAGTATTGAAGTGATGAAGATGGATTGAGGTAGAAATGTAGGGTCTTTGGCATGGGAAAAAACCTTGTTTGTGAAGAGTATGAGGGTGAATGTAGGTTGAAAAAGCTTGTGAGAGTTGTAAGAGTTGTGAAATGAGTGGGGTTAAGGGGGTATTTATAGGGAGACCTCGACATAGGGTCACTCGACCGAGTGGCCCTAGTGCACCCGGTCGAGTGCCCTCACGAATGAACCTGGACAGCTCTTTTGACGCTCCACTCGATCGAGTGGGTCAATCCACTCGACCGAGTGGATCAATTACGACATGCTAAATCGGGAATGATTGGCCTTGATTGCTCTTGATTGATTTTGGATTGATTTTGAATTGATTTGGCTGATTTTGAATTTGGCGCAAATTTCGAGAATGTATTTGGCTGATTTGTGAGACGGGTTCGTCTTTGACCGGGTTTTGACCCGGTCGCCAAAAGACGGGATTTATTTTTGGTGTCGGCTTTGGCCCAAATTAGTCTTATTTTATTGGGAACGACCCACTGTGCCTGGTTTTGAGGTCGGTTTTGAGAGATTTTCACTCCGCTAAATGCCCACGTCGGATACTATTGATTCCGATTCCGTATTCGAGCGTATTAAGTCACGTTGACGTCCGATCATCATCAGGTGTTTTGTCGGGAACTGCTATAGAGACTAGCAGACAAAATGCGGGTGTCTACACAAACCTACCTCAAAAAATCACTTAATCTCATAAATTAGCAATTTTGATTTTACGTTAACATGGGGAAAGCAAAAAAGCAACAAAAAAATTCTCAAAAAAAGCAAAAAAGTCTAGATAACAAAAAGAATCAGCCTAATAATAATATCCGGGATAAGCCGAGCTCGTCCAAGGAACCGATTATTACAGAGTATGATTTGGAGACTGGAAGCTTAGAGGAAGATGTGATTAGTGAGCATGAATCACAGAATGAGTGGTCTGAGGTTGTAAGAAATGGAAGGGGGGAGCAACCTGCAGTGTTGCAGCTGAGTAAGGAAGATGTAGAAGATGAACTGGCGTATTGGGAAACAGCAGTATATGGCTACATCTTGGGGGCTCATCCTCCATGGAAGGTGGTTCATGGTTTTTTGGAGAGATTATGGAAGAACAAAGGTTTAGATAAGATCTCTTTCATGAAGAATGGTGTGTTCTTAGTTCGATTCAATACTAAAGAAGAACAGCAGCAAGCGCTTAAGCAGTGGGTTTTATTTGATAAAAAACCAGTAATCCTGAAGCCATGGGAGGATGACATTGATGTCACGAAGAAAGAAGCGGTTGAGATACCGATTTGGGTAAAACTACAGGATCTTAAGGTTAAATTCTGGGGAGTAGAGAGTCTTGCGAAAATTGCAGGAATTATTGGGAAGTTCTTGCACTGCGACGCCAATACTACTCAGAAATCCTTTTTGGGTTATGCTAGGGTGTTAGTCGCGGTGGCAATTGAACAACAATTCCCTAAGTCAATTAGATTTATGGATGAGAAAGGAGGGGAACATGAAATCAATGTGGAGTATGAATGGTTACCAGTTAAGTGTAACAAATGTGAGGGTATGGGACATGAGGAGATGGACTGTAGGAAAGGACAGCCTAAAAAACAATGGAGGCCGAAGGAACGCGAGCAAGAGCCTGCAGAACCAGTGGTTCCTGGTGGTGCTGATGAAACTGGAATGGATGGGGTGCTGGTTCCTCTGCATACACCACAGATGTTTCCTCCGATGAAAAGTGTGAATCCCTCACCAGCAAGATACATATCTAGGATCACTAGGTATGAGAGGCAGAATGTGCACCCTGGGGAGAATGGACTTAGTCTTGTGGACATCTTGAATGCGTCCTTGCATCAGAGTGCTAGGATGGGTAATGTAATCATTTCTCCTATTGATAATGGTTAGTTTCGGGTTTTGGAATATAAGAGGCCTAAATAGTATAAATAAACAGCGAGATATAAAGTGGTTCTTGCATAAGAATAATGTAGGGTTATTTGGCCTTCTTGAGACTAGAGTTAAATCTCGTAATTGGTTGCAAGTTAAGAATAATATATGTGCGAATTGGGCAATTTGCACAAATAATAGTCAACATGTGGGTGGGAGGATCTGGTTACTCTGGGATCCGTCGCTTTTCATTGTTGATATAAGAGATATGACAGCTCAGACGATATTTGCTAAGGTTGTGGATCGTAAGAGGAAGAAGTTGATGTGGATTACTATGGTTTATGGTTTTAACAGGCCGGGAGATAGACTGTCTCTTTGGGGGATTTTAAAACATTATGCGAAGATTTGTGATGGTCCTTGGATTATAGGGGGTGATTTTAATAGTATAATGAATGTCAATGAGAAGATAGGTGCAGATGTGACTTGAGCAGATATCAGGGATTTTAAACAATGTACTGATGATTGCCAGGTTCAAGAAATGAAAAGTAATGGTTCCTTTTATACATGGAACAATAAACATGGTGATAGCACAAGGGTTTTCAGTAGAATCGATCGAGTTTTGATTAATGATGATTTTCTACTAAGTTTCCCTCGGATGGAAGCTCATTTCCTCCCGGAAGGAGACTTTGATCATTGCCCATGCTTGATCAATGAAGGTGGGGATGAGTTAAACAAGAAAAGGCCATTCAAATACTTCAATATGTGGGCGAAATCGGAGGAGTTTCTACCTTTGGTTCAAACACAGTGGCAGGAAAGGATTATGGGTACCCCTATGTTTCAGGTGGTGCGTAAACTGAAGTTGCTGAAACAACCACTAAAGAAATTTAATCAGGAAGTGTTCCATAAAGTTGATTCTACTGTAGAGATAGCTAAGGCTGCTCTTGAAGAGTTGCAGGCTAGACTGAATAGTGATCCAAGTAATGTGCAGTTGAGTGTGACTGAGAAGGCCTTATAGGAAGATTATGCTATGTTGAAATCAGCTTATGTTGAATTCTTGAAACAGAAAGCTAAAGTAGACTGGATGAAAGATGGGGACGAGAACACAAAGTACTTCCATAGTGTGATTGCGAGGAGATGTGTAAGGAAGAAGGTGTTCAGTATATGTGATATTAATGGGATAGAAATGACTAAACCTGAGGATATAAACAAAGCATTTGAGTATTTCTATAATGATTTGTTAGGAAGCAGTAAAAAGGTTAAGCGAGTTCACGTGGAGACAATTTTGTAGAGGGGCAGTGTTGACTTCAGAGCATAGAGCTTAGATAATGGAACCTGTTACAGGGAAGGAGATTAAGGATGCAATATTTGACATACCTGATCAGAAAAGTCCGGGGCCGGATGGGTATGGATCGAAGTTCTTTAAAGACATATGGAATATTGTAGGAGTGGAGGTAATAGCTGCTGTACAAGACTTTTTTTCTACTGGAAAATTGCTCAAGCAATTGAATCACACCATATTAACATTGATTCCTAAAGTTGATATACCTGTAAGTGTTACACAATTCCGCCCTATAGCGTGTTGTAATACTCTCTATAAATGCATTGCGAAGATCCTGGCAGCTAGAATTGGACGAATTCTGCCAGAAATCATAAGTCAGAATCATGCGGGTTTCATACGAGGAAGAGACATTGTCGAGAATATTATGATATGCCAAGATCTTATTAAATTGTACAATAGGAAAGCTTGTTCTCCTAGAGTTATGATGAAAATCGACCTTCAGAAGGCGTATGACTCGGTGGAATGGAATTTTATCGAAGACATGTTGATAGCCTTGGAGTTTCCTACACAATTTGTCAAGATGGTTATGGAATGTGTACGAACTACGTCCTTCTCAATTGCTATGAATGGGGATAATTTCGGATACTTTAAAGGAAGAAGAGGGCTACGTCAGGGCGACCCGATGTCTCCTTTGCTATTTGTTATTGGTATGGAATATCTCACACGGATACTAAATGTGGTTCAGGAAGAGGAGAGGTTTAGATATCACTCTAGGTGTAAAATCATGAAGCTAACGCACCTATGTTATGCAGATGATTTGATCTTATTTAGCAGAGGGAATATGGCATCTGTTGTACTACTTCTTTGAGGCTTTGTTACTTTCTCGAATGCTTCGGGTTTGGATATGAATAAGATGAAATCCAACATATACATGAATGGGGTAAGTAATGAGATCAAACAACAGCTGCTTGATGCTACTGGAATGAAGGCTGGAAGACTCCCGTTTCTATATTTAGGGATACCAATATCACCTAAACGACTTGCAGTGCTGGAGTGAGTTGCTGACTGAACGAATTGTGGATAGAATTCGTGCTTTGGGGACTAAACATCTTTCATATGCAGGCCGATTAACACTTATTCAGTCTGTACTCAGGCACCTACATAGCTATTGGGCGAGAATTTTTGTTCTGCCTTCGACTATACTAAAGCGTATAGATAGCATATGTAGCAGCTTTCTATGGAGTGGAAATACTCTCTATGGGAGCCCTGCGTTAGTTGCGTGGCCTGATGTATTCCAGGAGAATAAGAGAGGTGGATTGGGCCTAGTAAATCTTCGAAATTGGAACAAGGCAAGTATCGGGAAGCACAGCTGGTGGATACAGAGTAATGCTAACACGCTTTGGGTCAAATGGGTTCACACAAATAATTTGCGTGGAAAGAGTTGGTTGGATTATTCACCATCACAATCATCGGCTAGTTGGACTTGGAGAAGAATATGCCAAGTTAAGGATGAATTGAAGGATGCTTATGTGGGGCAATGGTGGAGAGAAGTGGGCAACAAATACAAGGTGAGGGACGTGTATGGTTGGCTTCAGGCTGCTGCTCCGATATTAGTGGAAGCTAAGTTGGTGTGGAATAACATTACCCTTCCGAAACAGCGGTTCATCTCATGGTTGGCATTAAAAGGAAGACTTCTTACACGGGATCGAACTCAGAAATGGATGGGAGGGAATGCTGCTTGTGGTCTGTGTGCCGCAGCAGACGAATCTCACAGTCATCTGTTTTTTAGGTGTAGGTATAGCAGCATTTGCCTTATGGTTATGAACCAATGGTCAAATATAGATATACCAAACAACGATTATAGGGGATGGTGGAATAGAATACGTAGCAGACCTGCAACGAAGAAGCGAGTAATGGGTGTGATATTGAATACGATTATATATTATATATGGGAATCGAGGAATAGAAGTGTGCACGATGGGGTGATGCTTAGTCCTAAGACAATATGTGATCACATGAAAAAGGAATTGAGAAGTAAAGTTCAGTTTTTTTGTCTCTAGGGAGTTTTTGGAGGCTAATTGCCCGTATTTGATATAAGGAAAGGCTAATCGAGGATGTAATTGTGGTCGAGTACCATCATTTGTAATGTTTTGGTGTGATTAATATTAATACTTACATTTCAACCAAAAAAAAAAAATCTCATAAATTAGCATAAATCGAGATTTAATAATAACGAAAAAAAAAGACAGGAAGCAAATGAAAAAGAAATCAAATGATGATTTAAAAATGAATAAAAGCAATTAGTTAGGACGGAGTAAGGGTGGGCTTGTGCTGCTTGCTTGGGGGGGGGGATTAAGGTTTCCCTATTTATACAATGCTCTTAATGGGTCATTTCAAAACAAAGCCTAATCCTCTTTTACCTTTGAGCTGAAACTTTGCCCTATGGATAATCTTCACATGATGAAACTTTGCCCTTCGGATTTTTGCGACTTTGACCACTTTGCTGTCGGACGAAACTTCGCCCGGTCATTTCGCCCGGTGAGCTTCTTCTTTCAACTTTCAAAATCTGGGACGCCAATACCGTCGGGTGATGGAGGGATTTATCGTCGATCCCGACCACCAAGTAATCCAACCAACCTAAACTAAGTAGCTAGGGTAAGTCGGGTCGATCCCCTGGGACGAGAATTGCTTAAACTAAGGTTCACCTAAATTCGAGACTAAGCTCAAAGAGAACAAGGGAGAAGATTGAGTACGGTGGAAAGATAACTAGACTAGCAACTATGATGAGAACTAAAATAAACGAGAAAAGGATTAGCAACGATGATAAAATGGGATTTAACAATAATAGGTAAAGGCTAGGGCTAAGTCGGGTTCATGGGTAACTAAGTGATCAAGGTGGTAACGAGGGTGACAACGTGCCTTACTACCTAAACTACGTTCGAGCTCTCGCTCTAGAACGGCCTCGGGGTATCCGCTAAAACACCCCGACAAACACCACACAACAACATGAACGATCAAGTAGTCTATTAAACATGTAATCGTTACCACATACTTAACAAACAATTCATCAAACATGCTATATGCATAAAGTCCAAGGCAATAAAAACAACATTAACCACCACTCAAACCACCACCCTAATCACCCACTAATGATACCCAATCGTCCTACTAACCCTAGGAGGATTCTACTCACACATCATTACGAAAACATAAACATAAACCAAAGAAGTCCACAACACAATAAAAAAATTCATAATGAAATCTAAGCAAGGATTATGGCTAAGCACAAATAAAGATTGAAACTTGAAACTAAAGAAAGATTAATGAAGAAGGAAGAAGAAAGAAGAAAGATTATACTAAAACAAGTGGAGAATAGAAAGATTAAATCTTGCATAAAAATTGATCCAAGAACAACCACCAATGTTGTCAATAAAGATGGATTTTTCAATAGATCACCAAATACACAAGTAATTAACTAAGAATTATGCTAGGAATTAAAGAGAGATTAAGGTTGATTAGACGAGGATTAGGATTTCTCTATCTAGGGTTTCGTCATTACTAGAATTAGTGCCAATTCCGACGAAATAATTCCTAGGGATCTTGAAAGGCGTAGGAAAGTAAATAATTCCTACAGATATTTACTACGAAATCCCAACCCGTCGCTCCTTTAAAGCACCCCTACGAAATTCCTACGGTTTTGTGGTAGGAAATATTTTAGGCTACTGAATGTTCCGTAGAAAAATTTGTAACTCCAAAAAATTAGTTTCATGAACGATTTAACTAATATTTTCCTCACATACGGTTTATCTGTTTATATTCGTCCCGTATTTTACGAAACATGAAGTGACCGAACCCGAAACACGAATGAAATACCCCCATTAAAATTTTGTCCATGTGTGTGTATATCAGTTAGTATCCTCGAAATATTCACGTGATTTTATCTATTATTAAATAATATGGAGTCGTTTATTTTATTCACTTCTACTACATGAAGACCTGTCAAGCGGATCGGGTCATACGGGTCGGGACAAATACGGGCAAGTTATACGGGTCACGGGTCTCACTACACGAAAATCATATTTTCGTCGTGATTATATCTCAACGATCGGCAAATCGACGCAACTAGGGGTGTCAACGAGCCGAGCTGAGCACGAACCCAGGGTTTTGAACCTTAGTCATTTGATTCAAATAGAGACTAGAACCAACTCCCCCCACGCACTCTACCATATTGACAATTTAGTCATAAATTTGTTTTTATGTTGAAGTACTAAGTTTGGGTATCGATACACCATCATAAAATTTAGCCGATCTTACACGAGTCGAGCTTTGACCGAGCCGATCTCGGGCTGCTCGCGAGCTATCTCATCTCCACCCCTAGACGCAACTAACCCACAATGATTTGACTCATATAATATACAACATATCGTACCAAATAAAAAATCGACACTAATTAATCAACTTAAATGACACTAATTAGCCCGGCAAAACCCGATTCGACTCGAGGGAACCGATCCGACTCACTCTAGATCGGACTCGTCCAACAATCGACAGTACAAAAATATCTTAGTTTCGTTTGCAATATGAAACAAAACCGGGTCTATTTCGTATGCGTAATTTAATTTTGTTCGATACTTAATTTCGACATTTACTTTTAAACTAGAATTCTAATTTTAGATCAGGCTCATTTTAATTAAACCTCGTCAAAATATCTACTTTTCCCCGAGAAGTCATTTTAATTCATTTTCATTGAACAGTCATTAACTTTCTCGTGAAATTTTATTTTTTCGAGAAAGTTTATTTTATTCTCGAGATACACTTTATTTTTGATCCTTTTGAACTAATTAACTATTTTCCTAAGCTTCATTTTGTCTCGGATATTTATATTAACCTCAAGATACATTCATTATTTTCGATATATATATATTTCTCACAATTTTCTGAGTTTTTTTGCAGTATTAGTGAAAACGGGATCAAAAACCGGTTCAAAAACCGGTTCAAAAAAGCAGTTTATAAGTAAGATAACCATATTTTTAAAAAACAAGGTCATAAGAATTGGCTCGAGTTTAAACATGTTCTGTTTTTGTTTCTAATGTCAAACAAAATCGGGTATGTTTTGTATGCGTATTTAATTTTGTTTGATACTTAATTTCTACATTTACTTTTAAACTCGAATTTCTAATTTTAAATCAAGGTCATTTTAATTAAACCTCATCGAAATATCTATTTTTCCCCGAGAAATCATTTTAATTCATTTTCATCGAACATTCATTAATTTTCTCATGAAACTTTATTTTATAGTGAAAGTTTATTTTATTCTCGAGATACACTTTATTTTTTATCCTTTTGAAATAATTAATTATTTTCCTAAGCTTCGTTTTGTCTCGGATATTTATATTAACGTCGAGATAAATTCATTACTTTAGATATGTATATTTCTCACACTTTTTTGAGTTTTTTTGCAGTATTAGTAAAAAGGGGATAAAAATCCGGTTCGGAAACCGTTCAAAAAGTAATTTTATAAGATAACCATATTTTTAAAAAAAACTGGGTCATAAAAATCGGCTCGGTCTCGGTTTGAAATATGGAAAGAAACCGGGTCGGTTTCGGATAAATAGTAATACGGGGAACTGAATTGAGCGGCAAATATATTGAGCATATAACCGGGTCGTTTTTGGATAAATAGTAATATGGGGAATATATTGAGCGGGAAATACATTTTCAGCATATTCATTACACCGTTCACCTTCTATTTTTTCCTAATTGCCGCTCAATCTCTCCCTCTTATTGTTTCGTAAACCCTCCTGATTTATTAGTATATGAAGCCCTATGCTATCCCTAATTGTCTTAGTATTCAATTCACCCCAAATTGAAGAGCCTCTATTCCAATGCCTAATTGTTCATCTTGTGCAATTGTGCTGTAAGTTAAGTTTTCGAGTCAGTTTTTTTTAATTGCACATTGGTTTGATTTTTCTGGGAAATTGCAGCTGCTGCGAAGTCCGCATATACGTTTTTCACTTTTGAATCATATATGGGAAATTGATTTTTTAATTACACGTTTTCGAATCACGCATATACTTTTTCACTTCTGTTTTTTTGTTGCCGTTGCGTGATTAATATTGTGTTTCGTTGCTGTCTGATTTTTATTTCCGTTGCTGCTGCGTGATTAACTGACCATTGTATCGCCTTTGAAGTCCGATTGAAATTATTGTGTTTCGTGAATTGCTGCTGCTGCCTACTCGAAATTAATCTGATTCACATAATCTATTGCTGCTGATGCTGCTGTCGTTTCCTTTGTTCACGAATTGCTTCTCCTTTTGCTGCTACTGCTGTTTCGTTAATGTTTCTCTGTTGCTGCTGTCATTCTTGTTGTTGCGTGTCTACTTGCTGTTATTGTTTCGTCTGCTTTCTCCTTTAATCTTCTCTGTTTTCGATTGTTTACTGCTGTTGTTCACTGCTACCGCTGGTACGTTGTTGCTGTTGTTGTCCCTGTTGTGTTTTGCTGCTACTTGCTACTTACCATGCCTTCTCGCTGTTTTTTGAATTGCTGCTGCTGCTGCCTATTCAAAATTAATCTGATACATGTAATCTATCACTGTTGCTGTTGCTGCCGTTTGCTTAGTTCGTGAATTGCTTCTCGTTTTGCTGCTACTGTTGTTTCGTTAATGTCTCTCTGCTGCTGATGTCGTTCTTGTTATTGCGTGTCGTCTTGTTGTTGTTGTTCTGTCTGCTTTCTCCTTTAATCTCCTATGTTTTCGATTGTTCACTGTTGTTGTTCATTGCTACCGCTGCTACGTTGTTGCTGCTGTTGTCCTTGTTGCGTTTTCCTACTACTTGCTACTGATCATGCCTTGTGTTGTTACCGATTCTGCTACCGATTCTACTTGCTACTGATCATGCCTTGTCGTTGTTGCATTTTCCAACCGATTCTGCTACTGTTTGTACGTTGTTGATGTTTTCCATCAGTTGCACTTCTTCTTATGCGTGATTGACCTTGTACTGCTGTTACGTAGCTGCTGCTCTTCGTTGTTGCCCTACAGTTTTATCCCTTGTGTTTTGCTCGTATTGGGGTTTTGTTCTTCATCGTTCCTCCAACTTTCATACCCTAATTATCCTTAATTATCTTCATCTTCTCCAGGCAATCGGCTTCAGTTACTGCTTATCAATTCACATAAACGAATTGTTGGGTTACCTTGTTGAAATGCTGAAGTTAGGGTCTCGGTAATTGTTGTTTCGTTTATACATCACTCAATAAGGTACGTTTAATTGCTTTTTATTGTGTAAATCTCTTTTAATTTGATTCCATCACCAATAAATCCTAATTATTTACTCAGTCCACTAATTTTAATACTAAGAATACCGATAATAATGATGATGATGATGATGATGATGATGATGATGATGATGATAATCATAATAATAATAATAATAATAATAATAATAATAAAGCATCGGAACTGAACTGAACGTGCTTGAACTGATAATTATAACTATCCAGTATAGGATAATTATAACAGTAATTTGTGTACTATTAATACTAATACTAATTGCAAATAATATTACTAACATCAATACTAATATAATGATAAAACTGTATTATATTTAAGTACTACTCCGTAGTATTTATTCAATAAAATTTACATATGTTTGCCATCTATTTTTACAATTCCCATGCATGATAGTATTACTAAATATGGTTTACTCTTATATATTGGCATAGATCTGAAATGAAAAGATTAGAACGAAAATGGATGTATGAGAGGGTGGATGACAAAAAAAGCCCTAGGATTGAGTTTATAAATGGGTTGCTAAATTCCTTGAATATGCTAAGCTTTAGGAGATTTTTTTAGTAGAAAAAAAAAATTGATGTCCATGTGTAAAGTCCAAGAATATGAAATATTTAAATGAATTTGAGGTGAAATCTCATCTTATTAGCAAGGGGTTTTGTCCTCATTACTATGACTGGATTTGTCATGGTGAAGAATATGTCCCAAATCAAGGAGAGTCTGGTACATTACTGAATAACACTTACAAGGAAATGGTTATCGATGTGTTGGGTTCTAATGTGTTTGACACATTCGAGGAACCTCTTATTGTTGAGGAAGAATCCGCGAACCCACAGACGAGATCATTGTTTGACATGATAAACGCAACATCAAAACCATTATATGAGGATAGCAAAGTCTCGTTACTAGAAGTAGCTGCAAAGGTGATAAATTTCAAGTGCGAGTACAATTTAGTTCATAGATGTAAGAATGGGGTTGCAAATTTGGTTGAGGATGTTATCCCAGAGGACAATTTGATGACAAGAACTTTTTATAACACCAGAAAAATCCTTAACGGTTTAGAACTTCCTCATTATAAAATTGACGCATGTCCAGAAGGATGTATGCTTTTCTGGAAAGAAAATGCACTTTTAGAGAAATGTAAGAAATGTCACTTAGATAGGTACAAACAAACTTCGAAATGAAAGCGGGTGCCACATGAAGTCTTAACTTATTTGCCCACTACACCACAATTGCAAAGGCTATATGCAACCAAACATATCGCAGGGGAAATGAGATGACATAAGGAGAATCCTCGTGTTAGTGGAACAATGACCCATCCTAGTGAGTAGTGATGGTGAAACTTGGAAGCATTTTGATTCAACTTATCCAGAATTTTCTATTGAGCCTCGTAACGTTCGACTTGGTCTTTAATTTGCACTGATGGTTTCGCACCTTTCGGCTAATTCGGGAAGTCGTACTCGTGTTGGCCAGTAATGTTGACACCGTATAACCTACCACCTGGGTTGTGCATGAAGAAGCAATTTATTTTCCTATCATTAATTGTTCTTGGTCCCAACAATCCAAAAAAAACTTGGATGTATACTTGCAACCGTTAGTTAACGAGTTGAAACAATTGTGGGAGACAGACGTACTTACGTACGATATCTCGAAGAAGCAAAATTTCTTGTTAAAAGCATCTCTTATTTGGACAATTAATGATTTTCCAGCTTATGGTATGCTATCTGGTTGGTCCACTGTCGGACATAATGCATGTCCTTATTGCATGGAGAAAACTAAATCATTTCATCTCCCATGTGGGAAGAAAGTGTGTTGGTTTGATTGTCATATACAAGGATGGTAATGAGCTCGACTCGAGCTCGAGCTCGGCTCGGATTCTTTTTGAGTCAAGCTGAGCAAGACTTAGCTCGGCTCGAAAAGCTCGTGAGCAGCTCGATATATATTTAAAGCTACAATTTTATTTCTTTACGTAAATCATACTATATAACTATAAGGTTGTAATTCTTGTAATATTTTATTTTCCACGTATAAACCAATTACTCATTAATTAAAAAAGAAAAGAAAAGCATGATTTGATCTCTTTACTCTAAATAAATCTAATTAGTCTTCTCTTTCTACGGTTCTAAACTTCTAATGCATGTTGTAGACTCTTAGTCTTCTACAATTCTACACATTAGCCCATTTACCCATCATCAGCGGCTATTAAAAACTCAAAAAAAAACTGAAGGCAGTGTTCTTCAATTTTGACTAATCACTTATTCACTACGCAGCAAGGAAGCAACGACAAGGTAAGAGACTTGATAGTTGATACTAAATTCATTATGTCAATTTTCTTGGTCTAGTTTTAGAATTTCATCAAACTAAGAGTATTGTCTTTGTTTCGTAATGTCTGTCTCGATTTCGTAATGTAACTATATTATAAATTATTAGTATGCATAATTGAAGAAATAGAACGTGTGTAATAGGGTCATCTTGGCTTGTCGAAAACTCGAAATACCTTGTTCTGGGACGTTTTTGACTGTTTTAGGATTATTAGATTATTCTCAAATTCGACTTCTCTTACTATAGGTCTTACTAAATGCTTTGTTAGATCCAAAAATATTGTTGATAGAAATTTCTGGCTTGTGCAATTGCATAGATGATGAGAAATAATGTCCATGTTTGGAGATTAAATCAACAGACCATCTTATATCGTATTTGTTGATTTGTTATTGCATATGTTACTACATAAGTACATAAGTAAATATATTGTGTGAGACACTAGTACACAACTGAGACTTTTTACTATAAAAGACAACTCGATAATATTTTACATAAATTGATCATAAATGAAACCGTCTTATACCATGATTTATACGGAGAAATTATATATATAGGGCTATCTTATGTGTGGGAAACATAAAAAAAAAAATAAAAAAATTGTCAACGTTGCATGCGGGAATGTTTTTATTCATACTTTGCATGTTTTTGTTAACCAATTTAAAATTTGACTCTTAAGCATGCAAACAACTAGGCACTATTGCACTAACTTGCGTGTCTTATCAAGATTATTGTAGATTGTTTGCTTAGAAACAAAAGTATCATCATGACGGATAATTTTTTTCATTAAAGTTAAGTGTATACCGTACTATATTACTATTTAACCATGAATTTATATTTTGTTCATATTTTTTTATAAGTATAATATTTGTCTTACAGAATCATCACAACCTAGTACTCTCCCATCACATCTCCTTCAACTAATAGAGTAAAGGAATTTCTTGTGAATCCAAATGATGAGATGGAAATTGAGGAAGAAATTGAGATACATGACATTGATGAAGAGCCCCATGTTGATACTAACCAAGATGTAATTACGGAGGAAAATCCTCCTCATCCTTTTAAACGAGGAAGAAAAGCTTAAGTATTGAAGAATTTTGCCGATCCCCAAATCGACAAGGAAATACGGAAATCTAAGTGTAAGCATTGTGGTCAAGCTATATCTCACATAAAGTCCGGGTCGACAAGTCATTTTAATAGACACGCACAAAAATGTTTGAGAAAGGCAGAGTTTTCTAATAAGAGAAAAAAAGTACTCAACTTTTTACCATCCAACTCGAGTACGAGTGCATCGCAACATTCTTTCGTTAGTTGATGCGCGTCGAATTGTCGCCTATCCAACGCGGTCAAACAATATTTATAAACCCCGGAATACTACTACTACGTAGTAGCGGTAAGTCGGGATCGATCCACAGGGACGGTCGAAGGGTAGTCGGTCAATTCAAAGTCTAGGAGTGATTGGGTCGAGAAGGGGGGTTTTGGTCGAGTCGAACTAGACTAACTAAACAAGCTATGAAACTAAGATGAGAAACTATTGGTGGGAAAGGTGTTAGGGAGAGTCGGGGAGTCGGAAATAAAGACAAGAGTCTAGCAACGAAAGAATTATCACAAGATGTATAAGGGAGGTTCCACCTTTCGGTTTCCCTACCAACCAAGTCTAAGCCCGCTTTCGCGACGAATAAACTAAGGTCTCTAGACGAAATTACCCAAACCCCGAGTTTCCCCATGTTGGTCCGGGTGAGTCAAGTCAACCTAGGTGATCAAGCTAAGTCAAACATAACACAACAATCCCATCAAGACAATATCACCCTCAAATGCAATAATCTCACAAAGATGAAATCTTTATCTATAATTCCTCCTCCCCTAGCCCCCTAACTAAGATCTACTCACTACCCATGATAAAACTAACATTAAGAAGACTAGGAGAAAGACTAAACATGGTGAGAGTATGACATAAACTAACTAATGGAAAACTACAATAACAAAACTAATTAACTAATGGAGAAGAGGGAGAGGAAAGAATTTTACCAACAACGGAGGAAACTAAGATAAAAGATGAAGATTAATATAAAAGATTGAATCTTGGAGAAATACACAAGAATTTGTCACTAATCCATGCATAAATCTTCAACCTTCAATAGAATAAATATGAATTTTCAAGAAATAAAGCAAGGGTTTTGTCACAAAAACTCTAGTAAAACCCTTGAATCTTCAACAATAAAATCAATTCTTCAATAAAGGTGGAAGCTTTACTACTAATTATGGAGTAATTATACTAATACTAAGTAGATCTACTAATTGTTTGGAGAATTTTCTAAGAGAGTTTTACTACAAACTACTATTACTACTAGAGAGCTTTCTACCCTACTCCTAAGAGGCACACTTAAGGCTCAAGGATGCACAAAACCCTAGGTTAAGTATTTATAGAGTTCTTAATGGGTTGCACAAACTTCAAGGCCCAAATCCGATTTCTCTTCATTTAGCTAGACCTTCACCCTTTGCATCTTCATGGGGTGAAATTTCGCCCTGCGGCTCGACATAATAATCCCACCGGGTGAAATTTCACCCGGTGAGATTTTCTTCATTTTTGGCGTTTCCGGCCCGGTTTCTCCATCGGGCGAAATTTCACCCGGTGGGCGAAATTTCGCCCGGTCATGTTGCCCGGTCGTGCGTGCCGTGAAAATCTTCGGGGGATGAAAAATATCGTCGGGCGAAACTTCGCCCGGTGATGACTCACCGGGCGAAACTTCACCCGGTGGCCTTTCGGCTCTTTTCCGGTCTCTTTCTTTATCGATCAGTTGGATTACTTGAACTTTCAGTTGTGTGCTTTGCTCTTGGACCGTATCTCTCTCTTGCTCGTAGAAGCTCAAACACGTTTTCGGTCGAAAATCCTATCAAAATAGACAGAAAACTACCAAAAATACGTAAAATGCAAAAGAGAGACACTAATGTGAGAATTACGCAAAATACGGCGATAATCGCACTCAAGTCTCACAAAACAGAGGAAAAACGGGTCTAAATGGGAGGAAAAACGGTCCAAATTTGGCACACAACAATTCCCCCACACTAAACCGTTGCTCGTACTCGAGCAATGACCCAAAAAGAAACTAGCTACTACTACTAAGCTAGACTATGATAAGCCGATACGAGGCAATTAACGGGCCCGCTCCGTCCCTTCAACTGACATCGAGATACCCATGAGGTAGAGTACTTTCATGCAAGGCAAGTTGGGTCTTGCTCAAAATTGGGGTTGCGACTAACACACACACAAACACAAAACAAGGAAGACACACACAAAGATAGTCGCGACCAAAGAGAAAATAAATCATCGAATCCCTCATCGAAACGGCGGAGAAAGCACCGATTCGAGCTTAAGACAAGCGAGAACACTACCAACTTGGTAACACAAATTGACATGGACAAAATCCTAATAGGATGACAATCAAACAAAAACATTGAAAATTTACCAAGGTCCTTCTAATTCCACTAAAGATGCCTACAACGGGACGATAAATGAAGTGGATAAGTGAGAACCATGGAGTTAGTAAGCACTGTAGGTAAGTGTTATGCCGTCTTTTAAGCTAAGCCTAGAGGGTCGTTCCAAACTCGAGAAAGCCAATTAGAACAAAAAGATGGATAAGTGTTTGCAAATGGTAAGGATTGCCAAATTACCGCTATTTTCCTTCCTCGGGACTCGGTCCTCTAGTAGGCATTTCACGTCAATAAGACAACCAAAGGATTATTTGGGTTTTGGAACGATTTTTGAGATTTTGATTTTCTTTTTCGGTTTTTCTTTTCTTTCCCCATTATTTCGATCGAGGGTTTTTTTTTTTTTTATAATATTGATTTGCCCTTCTTCTTCATTCTCCCCTTTTTTTTCTTTCTTTGATTAGCCCATTTTTGGCTAGATGATTCGTTTGAGGAACAAGGTAAAGCACATTCTTGCAAACTTATTTGTGGAAATGGGTGAATGGTAGAGAAATAGGCTAGTCGGGTGTGCACCCCCTTCGAACCCATAAAAGGATGAAAGTTTTGGACTAAAAGTGGCTTCTCAAGTAAGGTCACCTAAGAGAACGGGGAACGGTAACCAAGGCCTTATCACTCCATGGGTGGTCAAGGTGGTCAAATGCAAATCACGATGTAGACTCCTAGTAGAAAAGATGGACTCATGGTAAAAATCCAATGCAAAAATTGGTTCAAGGTCATTCTACTAGAATTATGTCCAAAAATCAAAAGGGGTCACTAACAAGTGAGTAATAAACACTTGGCCTAATCTCAAAATCGAGTTTTCGAAAATTTTACCTAGACAAGCTATACACAAAATAAAAAGAACAAAAAAATGACAAAACACAAAAAGAGCAAAACAAAATAAAATGCACAAGTATAGTCAAGCACTCCATACTCCATTAAGTCAACACAATCCACAACCACCAATTCCAAAATGTTCACCAAGTGAACCTCCAAATAGCATATATGCCCAAACTCCATGCATAAGAGAAAGGGATAAAACGAAGGTAGAAAGTATTACCGCGCGGTCTTCATTTCATTTCCGCTACCTTACGCATCCATGCTAAATGGTTGGCGATGTACCTACAAGAAAGAGAATGGAAGACAATACAAGTGACACAAAAACGAAAAGAAAAGAAAAGAAAACTAAAAAGAGGAAAAATGAATTTTTTTTGGATTTTTGGTTTTTAAAGGAAAAATGAGAAAGAAAATGAATAAAAAGGATAGTAGATCCCTCCCCCACACTAAAACTGTGCATTGTCCCCAATGCACGAATAGGAGAAGAATCGAAAAAGAAAAAGAGAAAAGAACGGAAAATCTTTTTGAATTTTTATGGTTTTTCAAATGTTTTTGGGTTTTTGATGATTTTTCAAATGTTTTTGGATTTTTGAATATTTTTCAAATGTTTTTGGATTTTTGAAGATTTTTCAAATGTTTTTGGATTTTTCAAAAATTAAGGGGATAAAAAGAAAAGAAAAGAAAAATGAAAGAGAAAAAGGAAAAATAAGAAAAATCGATAAGGGAAGAAAAAGGGCGTAGGTGTAATCACGTCACCTCGCCCGGATTCTGCATAAATCGGCAAAATTAAAAGAAGAAGAAAATTTTGGATTTTTCAAATGGTCTTGGTGCGATCAAGTCACCGAAGACCGGGAGTAACAATCAGGTCTTTCTTCTCTAAGGCACCTGCAATAAAACTCACGTGTGTAACGACCCAAGTAGGGTCACGGAGGGGCTTACAATTCCTCAAATCAACAAAATAATCAATTACAAATCAATCAACAACCATAATTATCAAATGCCAAATATTGGCGCTGCAAGGACTGACAGTGAACGAGATAACTGAGACAAGAGAACAGATGACTGACGACTGACAACCAACAACTAACACCCCCACACTGACACTAACGACACTCGACCACTCACATAGAACCTGGGGGACGAGGTGGCGGGTAGTAAGACCCGGGCGGAGGCATACCGAAAAATCGATCAAAGTAGCTTTGTTGCTGCTGCAACATCCTCTGGTTCTCCTCCGCCGCCAACCTCGCCGCTTGGGCATCCCTAGCGGTGTCCTTAGCCATTTCAAAACTGGTTCGGGCGTACTCAAAACCATCCCTAGAGTACGCGTACGAGCCATGCGCAATATCGCGCGCATCTCGGGCCAAATTGTAAGTATCCTGGGCCAAGTTTAGTGAGGTTGTCGAGTTCTCCCAAGTCTGACGTGTACGGTCATAGACTTCCCCCATTGGTTATAAAAGTCCTCTGATCCGAAGAACGAGGAGTGTCGTGGAGGACTCATGTTAATGTCCTCCTGAAAACCTGGGGTAGACTGGGTGAACGTGGAGTGTCGGTGTGGTTCAAAGTCTGAGAAATTGGGTGTGAAAAATTGTGAGGTCTGGGGTTCGGGTTGATGGGAGGAAGAGGGTCCGTGTGATGATGACGGTAAAGTTCTACGACCCTCGTCCCGGGAGGTTCCAAACTCCCGATCCTCCTCCGACACGTCTACGACCTCTATATCATCGTCACCAAAATCTAAGGGTCCCTCGGGGTATTGAACTATACGAAACTTACCTCGGGTATTATCCCGAATGTATTCCCCGGACCTCTTCGGCATGTCGAAGTTCTCTTCAATATCTAGCCTAACCCAATTGGGGCTAGGCATGGCAATAGCGTGCAGCTAAGTTATCTTATATAGAAACAAACTGTTATAATCCCCTTTCTGGGGCCACACAAGAAAAGGACAATAAACTTCATCTATAAAAATTCCCGCTCCATCAACTGGTGCCAAATCGCTAAAATCGACTTTTAATGCTCTAGCTAACATCGTTACAACACCGCCACAAGAGATTTTCTTGTGGTCGCCCTTCGCAATCTGAGCGAAATGAGTAGCTAAGGCCTCAGACATATCGATAGACGGGTCTCTCTCCAAAACTGCATCCTCTAAAAGTTGAACAGCTAAAGCACTACAGTTGTGATGCGTATCATAGCTCGACAGGAACGAATTAGCTATAATACGCGCCACATACCGGAGGATGGGGTTTCGGATCGAGAAAGAACACATCTTTCCTCCCTTGAAATGCCTTTGGCGGGCTATTTTAAACCAAAATCGATCTCGGCCGAATTTATCGTCCCGAGTATGTCCCGCCCTACGCTTTCCAAGGACTGAAGAAGGTAAACCAAGCAGTGCACCAAAGTCTCTCAAGTTGAGGACGTACGAAGTTTCTCGCAACTGAAAAGAGACAGTGGCATTATCATCACCACTTAACTCGAAAGTTGCGAAAAACTCGCACGTCAATTTCTGAAAAGTTTCCTCCTTAGAGGTATAAAAATTGATGAGACCAAGACTTCGGCACATTGCTCGTACCTGCGATTCTATGCCCATACGCTCAAGTACATCTCGAGCCGCCCAACTAGTCGGCTCGAGACGACAGATCCAAAAATTTTTACATTTATCAACATGAGCTTTTTTAGCGAAATGGAGACCAGACAAAGGTTCACGGAAATTACGACGGATTTTCGGGTAACATACCTCGAGCGGAACAGGTTGTTCGCTCGGAACGGATCCTTGCATTTGAACAGGCATCGGGACAGATTCGTCCCGAGCCTCGGCCGCTTGCTCCTCGGACCTTGAGGATGATGTTGACCCCGAACTTCGATTTAGCATTGAAGAAATCTGTTTCCTTGCCATTTGTTTCACCCTCCTCATCCTTGATGCTTGAAATTTGATGATTATGTGTTGACGGTCTCGATTTGGGGTTTGTCGGAACTTGAACGATTTCTCAAAACAAACTCCAAGGAAGTGTTAGGAATGTGATGAGGATGAGGAATATATAATTTGATTGAATTTTAATGGAGGAATGAAGGGATTAGAGGTGGTTTAAGGTGGAGAATTTGGGGTTTGTTTGGGATTTTTGGGGTTTGGTTGAGGAGAGAGATAGGAAAAGTGAATAATGAAGATTGGAAGGGGGGTTTGGTTGGATAAGGCTGCCGCGGGGTAAGGTTTCGCCCGGTGGATCACCATCGGGCGAAATTTTGCCCGACGGACTTCGGGTCGGTTTTCGTCGTTTCCGCGCTGCTTCACCACCGGGCGAAATTTCGCCCGGTCAGACTCCACCGGGCGAAATTTCGCCCGGTCAGACTCCACCGGGCGAAATTTCGCCCGGTCGGATTTCCGTCAAATTCCAAGTCGTAAAATATTTTCACCGCAGGGCGAAATTTCGCCCGGTAAGATTCCACCGGGTAAAGTTTTGCCCGACGGATTTTCCGTCAATTCCTTAGGTTCGAGCAAGTCGCCATCGGGTGAAGTTTCACCCGACAGACCTCGGGCCACAATTCCACCGGGCAACGTTCCACCGGGCAACGTTCCATCGGGCAAAAACGTTGCCCGGTGAGATCCTCCACTCCGAATAAGCTTCTTGCTACGAAAATTTTTCTAAGACTTGGTCCAAACATCCTTAGCTTCTTCAAAAATATAACTTATCTTCTCAATCCAAATTGTTCATAATCGTTCAAAGCGCAACCCCAAAAATTCCAAGAGAAATCTTCATGATTCCTGCAAGTACCAAAGAGAAAACAAACTCCCAAAAGGAAAAATCTAAAAGCTATTGTTCGAAGAAGATAAAAAGAGACGAGAATATACAAATATTTACAAGGGTGGTTATTATGGACACCACCAAACCGAATTGAATAGTTTGAGATTAGCCGGGGTTGCTTGAGAAGCAACCCGGAGGGTCTTGATCATTGGCTCCAAATTCCACACTACAGATCTTGAGCTTTTCTCTAAATTCCGGCATACCCATAAGTTGTGCTACCTCGGGAAGCGTTGCGAATTCGTCGGGAATGTCTTCATCGGAGGTTGCACCAAGTATAAATAGGGCACCGTCATCTTCTTCATCATCGTACTCAAGATCTTCGGTAGAAGGTTCTTCATTTGGTGGGAACTCCACCATTTGGTTCCAAAAATCCAAATTAGGAGGATCTTCGGGAAGGAATGCGGGAAGCACGAATTGAACCATTTCATTAGCGACATTGAAGGATAAACGTCCTCGCTTTACATCGATAATCACCCCACCGGTAGCTAGGAAAGGTCGTCCCAAAAGGATAGGATTTCGCTCCTCGATTGGCATATCCAAAATGACGAAATCGGTGGGGATATACAAATTCCCCACATTAACCATGAGGTTACGGGCCAATCCATAGGGCTTCTTAGAGGTTCCATCGGCCATTTGCACATTCACGGGAAAGTGATCCAAATCTTTAATATAAATAGTACGAGCGATGGCCAAGGGCATCAAACTAATGTCTGCACCAAGGTCGCATAGGGCTCGATCTATCAAGACATGGTCGATTGAGCATGGGATGGCAAAACTACCCGGATCACCTAATTTGATAGGAATTGTGACTCTAGGGTTAGTTCTTGGAGAAATGGGAGCTCTTTCCCTCTCGGCGGGTTTTAAAATGATGTCTCGGATAAAATCGGACGGGGTAGGCATAGAAGGGCTTGTATCAATGTTCTCAATAAGGTCGGCGAAGGTTATCATGCCCAAAGCTTGATCATCAAATGGGATTGGTGGCTTATCATTCAAAGGAGGTACTTCAATCCTAGAGAGTAAGTTCGTATCCTCTATCGGAATTTGTTCAATGACAAACGCAAGGTCTCCTACAAGATACTTTGATGGATCTCTTCTTGGTATTTCGGTTACATCCTTGACCACATTCTCATCGAATTCATTGATTGAGGGATGAGATGTAAGAGCTTGTGAGTCTAAGGTTTTCACCGGTTCATTTTTGCTCATTACCTTAATGGCATTCACGGATGCTTGATTGAAAGAATCGGTCGGCTCTTGAGGAGTTCGAGCTTGAGATGCGGCACGTGCCTCTAAAGCTTCAAGTCTAGCTCGGTTTGACGCATTCTCTCTCAACAAGAACTTGATAGTTTCTTGAATGTCATAAAAGGGTTGAGAATTACCTTGAAAGTTCCTTGGAGGACCTTGGTTAGGCGGTGGATAAGCTCCAAAAGGAGGACCTTGATTAAATGGAGGTTGAGTTCCAAAAGAAGGTCCTTGATTAAATGGAGGATGAGTTCCAAAAGGAGGACCATAGTTCGGTCTAGGTGGTCCTCGAGGATAGAAATAGCCTTGATTGAATTGATTTGTGTGAGAAGGTCTCGGTTGATAGTGAGGTCCATATGAATCAGGATAAACCCTTTGATTGGGGGCTCTTGGAAAAGGATATGATCCTTGAGTCGGCGTGGAATGAAATCCGGTCCCCAAATTAGGATTGCTCGTTTGAGGCTTTTCATATGTTCCTTGAGTGTTGGCTTGATGAACGCTCTCCTTTTTCACACAAAAATTGGAGTCGTGATTGTATTCTCCACAATGATCACAAGGGATATCTACCCTATACGGCTTTGGAGGCGGATGGATGTTCGCCTAGGTGGTGTAATTCCTCTTGGTGGGGTGATTCTTCTCGGTGGAGAGACTCTTCTTGGTGGGGGCCTCATTTCGGGTTGGAAGGTGTCCCTAGCAACCATAGCTTCAAATCTCTCAAGTAGTTGAGCGAGTTGTACTTCGAGAGTGGCCTCCATGTCATTTGACGATTCCGAGTCTCCACTAGATTCACCGTCTTGCAATTACTTAGCACACATGTCACTTTTGGCTATCTTGTCAAGAAGCTCATGGGATTCATTCTCGTTAAGTAGGAAAAAGTCGCCCTTTGCGGTTGCGTTAAGAATGTCCCTTGCATCGGCGGATAAGGAATAGAAAAATGTTTGGAGCAAAAGTCAATGAGGAATACCATGATGTGGGCACCTCCTTTGTAGAGTTTGGAATCGATCCCAAGCTTCACTTATGCTTTCATTTTCACCTTGTCGGAAGGTTTGAATCTCCATTCGATAATGATTGGTCTTGGAAGAAGGATAGTATTTTTCTAGAAATGCATTGGCTAATTGATTCCAAGTTTGGAAGGTATCATCGTGGTGGCTTTGTAGCCATCTCCTAGCATCAAGTAAGTCCATTTAACTTCATTCCAACTAGCTTCTCTTTAAATGTCGCTATGTGTTATAGAGCATCTTCTTGTGGAAGCCCATGATAAGTGTCTTGTTGGACTATGGCAATTGAAGAAGTCTTGAGCTCAAAGTTATCGGGTATGGTTCCATATGCGATGGGAGAAGAAATTTGTTCATGGGTGGGTTGGGAGTGAGATCTCAAAGTAGGCATGTTTGTTTGTGGAGGTGATTTTTGAAGAGGGAGAAGAGGGAAAGGGAATTTTGTAGAAGTTTTGAGAATGTTGGATGGGTGAAAAGTTGATGTAAGATATGGATGAGGGTTTCACTTTGGTTGATTTGAAGTCCGAAATAATAATATCGCCTCGCTTGCACCGATATAGAATAAGCAATGCCAAATATGATTGTTCCTGAACACAACTCAATTCAAAGATGAGACTCCTAGCATCGAGCGGTACTAGGCTAGAAGGAGAAGAAAGCAATTACTCAACCACAATGACAAAAACTCAACTAACTGATCACCCTCCCCGGCAACGGTGCCATTTTGATGCGCGTCGAATTGTCGCCTATCCAATGCGGTCAAACAATATTTATAAACCCCGTAATACTACTACTACGTAGTAGCGGTAAGTCAGGATCGATCCATAGGGACGGTCGAGGGGTAGTCGGTCAAGTCAAAGTCTAGGAGTGATTGGGTCGAGAAGGGGGGTTTTGGTCGAGTCGAACTAGACTAACTAAACAAGCTATGAAACTAAGGTGAGAAACTATTGGTGGGAAAGGTGTTAGGGAGAGTCGGGGAGTCGGAAATAAAGACAAGAGTCTAGCAACGCAAGAATTATCACAAGATGTATAAGGGAGGTTCCACCTTTCGGTTTCCCTACCAACCAAGTCTAAGCCCGCTTTCGCGACGAATAAACTAAGGTCTCTAGACGAAATTACCCAAACCCCGAGTTTTCCCATGTTGGTCTGGGTGAGTCAAGTCAACCTAGGTGATCAAGCTAAGTCAAACATAACACAACAATCCCATCAAGACAATATCACCCTCAAATGCAATAATCTCACAAAGATGAAATCTTTATCTATAATTCCTCCTCCCCTAGCCCCCTAACTAAGATCTACTCACTACACATGATAAAACTAACATTAAGGAAACTAGGAGAAAGACTAAACATGGTGAGAGTAAGACATAAACTAACTAATGGAAAACTACAATAACAAAACTAATTAACTAATGGAGAAGAGGGAGAGGAAAGAATTTTACCAACAATGGAGGAAACTAAGATAGAAGATGAAGATTAATATAAAATATTGAATCTTGGAGGAATACACAAGAATTTGTCACTAATCCATGCATAAATAATCTTCAATCTTCAATAGAATAAATATGAATCTTCAAGAAATAAAGCAAGGGTTTTGTCACAAAAACCCTTGTAAAACCCTTGAATCTTCAACAATAAAACCAATTCTTCAACAAAGGTGGAAGCTTTACTACTAATTATGGAGTAATTATACTAATACTAAGTAGATCTACTAATTGTTTGGAGAATTTTCTAAGAGAGTTTTACTACAAACTACTATTACTACTAGAGAGCTTTCTACCCTACTCCTAAGAGGCACACTTAAGGCTCAAGGAGGCACAAAACCCTAGGTTAAGTATTTATAGAGTTCTTAATGGGTTGCACAAACTTCAAGGCCCAAATCCGATTTCTCTTCATTTAGCTAGACCTTCACCCTTTGCATCTTCATGGGGTGAAATTCCACCCTGCGGCTCGACATAATAATCCCACCGGGTGAAATTTCAACCGGTGAGATTTTCTTCATTTTTGGCGTTTCCGGCCCGGTTTCTCCATCGGGCGAAATTTCACCCGATGGGCGAAATTTTGCCCGGTCATGTCGCCCGGTCGTGCTTGCCGTGAAAATCTTCGGGGGATGAAAATTTCTTTGACCACAGATCTATGGAAATCGAAACCTCAGAAGATTGAGTATATGGTTCTAACGGGCCACTTTTGTTCATTGTAAGTGGAAGCTCCAAAAGCAGGTATTGAGTTTTGTTCACTTGCCTCCTCCCCGAAAAGGAAGAGATATAACCAACTGCATATTCAAATGCCTAAAGGAGTGGGATAAAGAGAGCAAAGTAAGTGAAACTTTGCTATGTTTTCATGTTTAAGTAAATTTGAACAATGTCTTTTATGCTTTGAGTATTAAATGTCTATTTTTTGTATTTTAGGTATTCACTATCTCAGTTGACAATGCCAGTGCTAATGATACTTGCATACAAGTTTTGAAGGACACTTTCTGACTAAGAGGTTGGTTTGTGATGTTAAATTGTTTCATGTTCGTTGTTTTGCTCATATTCTAAACATCATGGTACAACATGGTCTTAAACGTGTGAAACACATTATAAGTGACGTTCATGATAGTGTTGATTACATCAACTAGAGTGACCTAAAACGTCAAAATTTTACTGACAATGTACAACAATTTAACATTCAAGATAGAAAATTGGTCCTAGAATGCAAGACTCACTGGAGTTATTAAGCTTAGACAGTCCGAGTTGATCTCGATATGGAGCAGTTCTCTTGATAACGCCAATTTGAGTGCTTCCTTGAATGCAGTAGCTTCCGCTTGTAATGGTGTTTGTGCTTTTCCTTTCTTCATACAGTAAAACGCTCCCATCCTTGAGTGATATGCGTACCAGCCAAAACCTGCGTCACAAGATGGTTTCCAAGATGCATCTACGAATAGTACGCTCTGGTCACATTGCATATTTCCCTGTACTAACCCCACCGTTGTACCCAATTTAAGCTGCAGTACTATATCTTCCTCTTCCTCAGTCGCTTGATATGTCTTTGTCCCCTTTTCCTTTTCCCAATTCATAAAGCATGATCTATTAGTTTCATAAGCCTTTTGGAATATTGGTAAAGATGGTTCAACACCTTCAAACTTTTTGAAGTTTCGCATACACCAAATAGTCCACAAGATTGCAATGAATTCCATCATTCGCTCGATTGGTTCGCTTTGTACCTGTAACAATTGTAACCAATTAAAAATCCATTTGTCAATAGATAGATTATTCCTTGATGCCGAATTTATTCCTAACTGGCTGCTGGCCCAAATATGCTTAGCATAATCACAATCCCTGAACAGATGCTCCAATGTTTCACACGGTGGGTTTCCTGAACAGAGATTACACTCCACTGTAGCTGAAATATTTCGTTTCCTGATTTCAACTCCTACGGATAAGCTTCCATTAAGTATGCGCCACAGAAAAGTCATCCATCTTTTAGGCATCGGAAGTCTCCATAGCTTGGATATAATTGGGATGAAAGCGTTCGATATCCTCTCTTTATCTTTCCTTGTGGCCTGTAATTCCTATCTGTTCATTAGTAACACTCCATACCCTTTTTTTTTACAGAGTAGACCCCATTATTATTTTGGTTCCAACTCACGGTATCTTCCACTTCAAATTATGGTATCGGAATGACCATTATTTTCCCGACTGTTTCTTTTGTGAATAGGTAGTCTAGTAATTGCACATTCCATTCAATACCTGGAGTTATTAAATCCGCAATCCTTAGACTTTGTAGATCCTCCTGCCATTGCCTCATTTGTAATTTAATTTCAGGAGTTTGACCATATATCCAGTTGGTAGAAATAGCGGCTAACGTCGAGTTAACACCCGGAATCCATTCAAAATACGGAGTAATTACTTCCATTCCCCATTGAATTCCTTTCCATATCCAGTTCCCTGTTTTAGCCATCTGAAAATTTTGTCGAGCTATCATCTGCTGAAGGAACCATGTATTTATGCCCTATTGTGTTATAGAGCAAAGTGTCTTGATCCGTAAATAATTTCCAACTTAATTTGGCCAGTAGCGCCTTATTAAATAAAGAGATATTACGAATTCATACCCCTCCCTCTTTCTTAGGTAATTGGAGAATAGACTTACTAGTCCAATGAATAGCTCTACCCTTTTTAAAACCCGCCCACCAAAAATGTGCAAAGAGAGAGTCAATTTTCTTGGTCACACTTACCGGTATTTTAAATATCGATAGAAAGCATATTGAAAGGGATGATAAGACGGAATTAATTAGAGTCAGTCTACCTGCTTGGTTCAAAAGTAAGCAGTTCCAGGAACCTAACCTTTTCTGTATCATTTCCAATAGAAACATAAAATTTCTACTTTTCTTTGGGGACTCATTATCTCCAATGCTAATATCAAGTGGAATTCCCAAATATTTACCAAGCTGATTGGAGGGATTAACTTTAAACATCATGAAAATTTTCCTCGCCGCCCCAGAGTAAAGTTAGGGCTGAAGTATAGTGATGATTTATCCGGATTGAGTGCCAGTTCCGAATGTGTAAAAAATTTCTGAAATATCTCATGAAAAAATTTTATACTCTGATTAGTATCTTCCATGAAGAAGGAGTCATCTGCAAAGAGGAGATGTGAGATGGGCCAACTCCTTCTACTTAAACAAATTCCTTTGATTTCTGTTCTTTTTTATGCTTCCTTAAGTTTAAGAGATAGAATATCAAACAAGTATGGGGAGAGTGGGTCACTTTGTCTTAGACCTCTAGTCGGTCGTAATACCTCCGATGGTTCCCCATTGACCAATATCTGATATGTTACTGTAGATATGCACAACATAATTAGATTTACCACATTCTCCGTAAACCCAAATGAAACCAAAGTTAGTCAGATGAAATTCCAACTGAGTCTGTTGTATGCTTTACTCATATCTGCTTTGAACGCTAGCAATCCTCGTTTTCTTCTTTGAGTTGTGGAGATTTTATTCACCAGTTCATGTGCTATAATAATATTATCCGCGATACTTCTCCTCGGGGTAAAAGCATTTTGGTACTTCCCTATTAGGGACGGCATCATCGAACATAATCTGTTTGTGATGCATTTAGTTATAATTTTCATGCTGACGTTGCATAGGCTGATTGGTCTGTATTGATCCACCGTCTTTGGACTTTCTCGTTTTGGGATTGGTGTGATAAGGGTTTTATTCATAGTACTAAGATTCCACCCCTCATTAAGCACTCCCAATACCGTACTGTAGACGTCTTCTTTAGTGAAATACCAGCTCTTATGAAAGAATTTCGCTGGGATCCCATCCAGTCTAGGCGATTTCCTTCCTCCTATTTGGAATATTGCTTGTCTAACTTCAGTTCTGGTATATTGTCTCCTGATCTGTTCTGCTTGTGCCAGTGTTAATTTGCTTCTCTGCTCCGGGACTATCTCCTTTGCTAACCTGTAATATTCTTCAAAAGGTACTGATGGTGTTTTGCTTTGATAAATATCTGAGAAGTAGTTATAGAATGTGGCCTTTAGTCTTTCCTTGTCCCGAGTCCACTGGTTATCTGGAGTCCTAATGCATTCTATATGATTTTTGGCTTTCCTCCCTTTTACCCAGTTAGAGAAATACTTCGTACATGTATCTTTGTCGATATTCCATTTCAATTTTGCACGTTGTTTCCAATAAATAGCCAGGTTGGTGGCGTAATCTTTAACCTTATTTTGTAAGTCTACTGTTTTCCTTTGACTACCTCCTGCAACTTCTTCTTCCATAGCTGATTGTAAGGTGTCATCAAACTCCTGCCAATTTGCATTCCACTCTCTTCTTTTTTCCAAGCTCCAATTTTTAAGGGTATTTCTTGCTCTTGTGAGTTTACGTGGAAGTCGTTGATATTTATTTCCCTTAATACTTGTGCTCCATTCTTTCTCCAGTAGAGTTAAACAGGCGTTATTATTCAACGCCCATGATTCCATACAAAATAACCGTCTTGCTTTTGTACCAAACAGGTTGGTATCCAATAAAATAGGCGCGTGATCGGAAATTTGTATGGGAAAGTGGATTATACCCGTGCTGGGGAAAATATTGTTCCAGTTGTGAGAACCAAACGCCTTGTCCAATCGTTCATACGTTCTATGTGCTCAATCTCTATTGTTACACCATGTATACGGAGGTCCTTTAAATTGTATATCCATGAGGTTAAGATCAAGCTTCCATTGCGTAAAAGTTTTCGCTCCTTCCAATTTATTCGCATTGGCTCCGTATTTGTCACTGTAGTATTCCACCTGATTGAAATCCCCAATCATCAGGTATTCGTGCTTGAGTTTGTTGATCCAGTCACCGATTTGTGTCCATACTTCTCTTCTTTTACTTTTATGAGGATGACCATATACAAGTATAAGATACCAAGAACTAGCCGACCCTTTATTAACTAGTACCACTAGGAAATTTTTACAACCAAAAACAAGAGAAAATGGGGCTCCTTTACGGAACCCGAACCAAAGACCTTCCTTACTACCTTCAAAATCCACCCCAAAACTCCTTTCTAACCCTAGACTTCTAAGGAGGGGGTTAATCTGATTGACACTACATTTAGTTTCAGACAGAAATACAAAATCCAGATAATTACTACTACTAATTGCCCTTATTTTAGGAATTATAGGGTTAAGTGGGCTAGATAAGCCCCTACAATTCCAACACAATCCTATCATGGTTCAAGAGGGAGTTGATATAGGTCAACCTCCGCAACACCTATTTCTTCCTGCAACTCTGAGGATGAAAATGATGGGTCATCTTCATCAGTTTTCTTCATATGGAATGTCGGCTTTAGTTGCATCTTAGAGAATGCGTACTAGAGTTTATCTGCTGAATAGATTGCAAGTGCTAATCCTGCTGGTGGTGTATCTGTGTCCCTCTTCTTCTGCTCTTTAAATTTCTCTACCTCTTCCAAATTCTGGTTCAGTTTTCTTCTCATACCATACATATATTTAATTGCTGATTGTATGCCAACTAGATTGTCATTAGTAACCAATGCCTGCGTTGGGTCTGACTTCGCTTTTCTTTTCAAATTTTGTTTTGAGGTTCCCGTGAACCTGTGGGGTGGTTCACTTTTTGCTTTCTTTGGTGGGGGCAAATGAGCTTCAAATTGATTCTCTCTTTTCTTACTTGGTCCCGCTCCTTCTGATGCCTTCCCTACAGACTTCCAATTCATAATAATTTCCTTGAAAATACTCCTCCCAATTTCAACTAATGATGCCTTCTCTTGTACTTCTTGTTTTTCCTGATTTTCAGTCTGGGAATTGATAGAATCTTCGAAAATCGTATCCTCAGATGTAGAATTTGAGCTCTTAATACTTAATACTCCTTTAGGTGAGAGATTCATCTCCTGTTCACCTGTAGAGGATTGTTGACTCGAATTCTCCCCAAATCCATACAATTCTAAGTTCAAAGACGGGTGTGGTATTATTATAGGCTCATTCTCAGGAAAATGAAATTCTTGACTATACCCCCATTATGTCATCTTGTACTCGTGCTAGTACCCTATTTTCTTCCACTCTATAAGCCATTGCATATTGAATGATATAATTCATGTTGATTGGCCCTTCAGGATGTGGATCCATATGTGCTTGTGGATAGTTATTAGACAGTAGATCAAAGTGGGGGATCAAGTGTAGATCACCTGTCATATTATGTGGAGAGGTTTCTAAAGTTGGTGGTGTAGGGTTATTTTCTTCTGTAAAATGGTTTCCATTATAGACTTAGGGTTCTCTAGGGTTGGGGTGAAGATTTTGCATGTGGTGGGGATTTTGTGGGTTATTAGTAGTAGGTCCCATGCTTTGTGGTGGAAAGTATGGATTTGGACTGTTCTCCCCAAAGCAGTGCTCACCCTGTTGAGCTTGTGTTTGTAGCACATCAGTGTGGTCCGGTAGTCTACAAGGGATAACCGGCCCAAAAAACGGTTGTTGATCAGCCTGAAAACACTGCCCCAACTGTACCCTCCCACCAGGTGTAATTCCCAAATCACATGGAACTAACCTTTCTACAAAGGTATCCCCAGGTCTCCTGTTGTTCCTCCTATCCCCCAGCTTAACCCTAGTTGTCATATACGTAGTAGTGCATGGTAGACCTCTCAAATCCAAGTTAAACATTCCATATGTATTATCAGTTTTACCAATTAAAAACCCTTTGTCCTTCACCCAATTTAGGGCTGCCCCTATACTGCTATTAGTACTAGACATAGATTCTTCACAACGTGATTTCTTATGCCCTATTTTACCACACTTAACACACTATTTGTATATTCCCTCATATTTAAATTGAATCCATGTAAGTGTGTCATCAGCTGTCACTATAAAACATCCTGGTACTAATGGTTCATGTAGTTTAATGCATGTATTAATACGAAGGTAATCATTCGGTGGTACCATGTCAAATGATTCCACTGAAAATTGGTCGCTAATGAGTTTCCCTATGATATTTGCAACATGAGAAGAAAGGTATTCAAAAGGCAGTCCACAGATCCTTACCCATAACTTTGCATACGGGAACCTGATGGTCTTCGGAATAGCCTCCGGAGTCCATCTAGTAAAAACCATTAGTACCCTGTCAAACACCATTGTACTCTAGTGAAGCATATCCTCTTGATCCTCAAAGTTTTCGAAGTAGAACGCATAAAGATCCCCAACTCTTCTGACTTTAACTAGTCCCCGAGTTTCCCAGAACTTACGAGCATAATATTCAAGTAAGTCTGCTTCAAAATTCCTGTAATCTAACATATAACCCAATAAACACTTGTTCCAGAAGTTGATAGACCCTTGCATAAAGAGTGGATCGAACACCACTATAGGGCCTGCCCTTGGATGTTCCCTAGTATATGAGGGATGAACTCCTCCACCTATAGGATCTTCATGCATGTGGTTCTGTCTTCCAAAAGAAGGGTTTTCAGGCACATGCAGATTAGGATTAGGAGCTTGTCCATAAATGGAGGAGCTTGCAAAAGCATATTTGTTGGGATATTCATGTTGTTCATGTGTATTGGGTTAATTTGTGGTTGTGGCATATTTTGATGGATTGGATCCAAAGGGAAGTTTATAAATCCTTGCATGCCTACTGGATTTGTGTATGGAGGAATAGGGAAATAATTTGGATGGGACTCTATTAACCCTAACGGTGGTATGTAGAAATTTGGGTTTCCCATAAATGGGTTCAAAGTTAACAGTAAAGGAGAAGTTTAAGAGTAGCTATTGGATGAAGATAAAGAAGAGAAGTTCAAGATATTCATTGTATTTGTAGCTGAAAGACAAGGATATAGAACATGCAGTAAATATAGACAAGCCAAGATTGGGATACCCAGAATTTAAAGAGTGTAGGAATAAATGTAATGATGATGAGTTCCTATTTCCTAGGACTAAGACGTCCAGCAAGTAAAGTAATCTATTGCATGAGTTGCAAAGTGTCAAGAAAATGAAAGGTTTTAGTTTAAATAATCAAGCAAGTAACTAGCTCTCTCTTGAGAGTAATGCCTCGCTCTAGGATATATATATATATATATATATATATATATATATATATATATATATATATATATATAGAGAGAGAGAGAGAGAGAGAGAGAGAGAGAGACCTTCAGTATGATAGTTTGCTCACGAGATATTAGAAAAAAAGTTGGTTCAATAAATTTAAAGAGAATACTAACAAATACTCTATACACTCTATACGAATTTGAACAAAAATCAAGCAGTATCAGTTGAACAAAACCGAATTCGAGCAAGTTAATGCACACATGAATGAATTCGATCGAGCAGAATCAAGAAAGTCAGTTAAACATGAACAAATTTGAGAAAATCGATGAAACTCAGATGAACATGAAACTAATTCGAGCAAAATCAAGCAGAATTAGATGGACATGAACAAATTCAAGTAAATTGAAGCATAATTAAATGAAAATAAATAACTTCGAACAAAAATTGAATGTGTTAATATCGAAAAACACTCATTTACATGTAAAATCAATTACAAATTCAAAAGAAAAACATGTTTAAATCAACATATATAACTTCATCAAATCAATTAATGGGGAATTATTTAGTGATTAACTCGATTGCGCATTCTCGGTGAAGTCGATCATATTATTTGGATTAACCCAGAATTGGGTATTAGGGTTTTCTTTTGTTTATGTCGGATATTAATAGGATTTTTATAGAGATATTAAGGATGGAAAAGAATATTTCACCTGAGATATGGAGGTAGAAAAACGGCGACGATAGAGGACCGCAACCATGGAGTTGAGAGATGGAGATAGAGATATTAGGGACAGAGATGTCTAGGGTTTTAAAATTGAGAGTGGTAGGTAGAATTATAGATTAAAGACGAGATCTAACTAGACCTATCGAACGGGTCGGACGGTCGAGTTTCAAGATCGGTCATTTCTGGTTCGGGTAAAATACAGGACGATTGTATTTCGGGTTTGAAAAATACGAGTTTTATACGAGTCGGGTTTCGGGTCAAGTTTTGGGTCAAATACGGGTTATTAACGCACTTTGAAAACATTAATTTTCTTTAATTTTTTTATCATAAATTGATAAGTGTAGTTTGTAGTGCCTTTTTCACTATGTTTTGGTCCCATTTCCTTGTGGAATCGCTCCTTGGGAGCGATTTATGGGCTTCTTATGCTTCCTTTAGTTCGTTTCAGGTTCCCGAGACCGATTTGGAGGAGTTGGAGCGATTCCGACTCTATACATACACATTTTGGAGCCAACGGAGTAAAGGAATGATGACTTGATGCCTTGGAATCGACCCCGAGACCTTGAGACCCGATCCCGAGCCTCCGAGACCCAATCCTGAGTCCCGAGAATCGGTGGGAAGCCCATGAGAGGCAAGGAAGAACCAAAGAGCGCTTAAGGAAGGCATACAAGACCCATCCCGTTCGGGATGGGGTGCGACATTGAGATGGCTGCTGTGAGCCCATCCCGGTCGGGACCAACCTGTCCCGGTCGGGATGGCAGGGCCGTCCCGATCGGGATGGTCCGTCCCGGTCGGGAAGCTACAAAGGCAGCACGGGCTTCTTCTTTTCTTCTCCTTCATTCTTGTACCCATATATATACTCCCTTCTTGTAATTTTAAGACATCTTATCTTACCCTAGACTAGTTTAAGCCTCCATTAACATTCAAAACCCCAGATTATTGCTACTCTCATTAGTTTAATCCTTTCTTTAATCCTTAGTTAATCATTGTAATTAGTCTTGGATTAGGGGATTCTTGAAGATTGTTCCAAGCTTGACAACCTTGAGATTGTATTTGGGTCTCTCTTTAATGCAAGTTTTCATCTTTTTCATCATATTATTGTTGGTATAATCATCTCTACTCTTGTTCT
Organism: Agrostemma githago; assembly: GCA_958450325.1. Lineage (NCBI taxonomy): Eukaryota > Viridiplantae > Streptophyta > Magnoliopsida > Caryophyllales > Caryophyllaceae > Agrostemma > Agrostemma githago. The sequence goes on along the minus strand of OY288259.1, from coordinate 49,029,368 downwards.
TAGTTTATTTAATCTCGTTTGAATCTTTCCATATTGTTATTGTTATTATTCTTGTTATTCATTATGGATGCTTGTTTAGTGGTATTGATTTCTCTTGTGAATGTTGGTTTTCTCTTTATAATGAGTGAGTAGTCTTCTTGTGGGGTTAGTAGGAGGATTAGGGGTAGATTATGGATGATTAGGGTTGATTAAGGGGAAAAGGTTACATCTTTGTTGTTAGTCACATTGTAGGCACTCTATGTGTTTGTTGATATGCTTGTGTGAGTTGTAGTGGCCATGCTTCCCATACTTGTGTTCATCTTCTCATTGATTGCTTATTTTGTGGAAATGTTGAGAATAGTTTAGTCGCGAGAGCGCGGACTAGGGTCTAAGTTGCGAGAGCCCGGACCCACCTTGACATCGGTCTAAGTTGCGAGAGCCCGGACCGACTCTAGCGATTAGGAGACACCTATACCCTTGATCACCCCAATTACCCTTCTACCCCTATGAACCCGACCTACCCCACTTCTTTCCATATTTGTGTTAATCCTCCTAGTTAGTCATCGTTCTTTTAGTTTATTCATTAGTTCGATCATTAGCTTAGTCATACTTCTCCTCCACTATAGTTTTCCATTTATTGCTTCTTTGTGTTTGTTTGGTGACCTAGTCTCGTTGTAGGCCGACCTAGTCTAAACCTTGATATACCGTCCTCGTGGATACGATCCCGACTTACCCTAGCTACCCACTAGGTTTGTCGGTGTTTTATTGATCGGCTAGGGACGTGACGAATCCCTACCATCAATTTGGCGTCGTTGCCGGGGACGGTGCATTGTTTAGACTTAGTTTGCTTATTTCTAGACTTAGTTACCCTTCTTTGTGCTCTCCCATCTTCTCTTGTGAATATTTTCTAGTTTTTCTTCTTTTCTTAGCTTTCTTTTATCTTTGTCTCTAGTTGTGCTTGTTTATTGTCGTTACTTAGTGCCCATAAAGCACTAAGTGTTCTTACGTTTGTTCTAGTGTGTAGTGTATGCCTAGGAGAGGAGGCGACTTCTATCTCTTTAATCCAGAGCCGGAGAGACTCTTTCGAGCCTTTCGCCAACGGACGATTAACCGAGTTAGAATTTCTCAACCGAGTGCAAGCAATACTCATCAAGGGCAATCCCAAGGAGCCGACTTGAACAATTCACCTCGAGAGACGGCCGGAGGGACCTTCATAAATCCCTTCGGTGATTCTTCTCCTAGTTCCCCCTCTTCATCTACATCAACACCGTCTACGCCACCATCTTCTCCCTTATATCCAAGAATGCCTAAGTTTTCCTCTCGCTCCACATTCACCGAGGATGTCTTGTCAGGACCGAGTGCATTACCGGAAGCCTACACCGGAAATTTTGTGGCAAAGACCCAATTTATCCAACTTGTGGAGAGGAGCCCATTTAGTGGTTTGCCCACCGAAGACCCGCACCAACACATGGAGACTTTCTCCGATTATTGTGACGCTATATCTCAAACCGGGGTTACTCAAGATCAAATTCGTTGGGTACTTTTCCCGTTTTCTCTTATTGGAAAAGCGAAGCAATGGATCAAGAGTCTCGATAGGGCAACCATGGGGATCGATACTTGGAAAAAGCTTGCCTTGGCGTTCTACTAAAAGTTTTACCCTCCGGAAAAGACGAATTTGCTTAGGGCCTCCATCACCGGGTTCCAACAAAGGGATGAGGAGAGCCTATATGAAGCTTGGGAGCGGTTTAAGTCTTTGGTAAGATCGTGCCCTCATCATGGACTCTCACAATGGTTCTTGGTGCAACAATTTTGGAATGGTCTTTATGAGGACTCGAGAGCCATTCTTAATATGGGCTCCAATGGTAGGTTTACCGAGGTCGATGACGACCAAACATGGGCGAGAATCGAAGAGATGGCGGTGCATAATTCGCAATACTCTAGGCCTAGGAAGGCACATCGAGGAGGCATACATGAGGTCGATGCTATCACCAAATTAAGCATTGACCTTGGAGCTCAATTGAAAACACACATGGAGACTATTGACAAGAAGCTCCAAAGCCACCTCAACCAAGTCCAAGGCACTAGTTCCTCCCACCATCAACCGATTCAAGAAGTGAATGCTTTGGGGTTCACACCTCCTACACCTTACTTTGGGATGTGTGACACTTGTGGAATCGTTGGTCATGACCCTATGAATTGTAGAGGGAGTATTGAGCAAGTGAACGCCTTTCAAGCGTTCAAGCAAGGTGCCTCCTACTCTAATCAATACCAAGATTCCAATCAAGTCCCTCAACAACAAGCACTTCAACATCAACAACAACATCGTCCCTATGTTCCACCTCCCTTACGGGACAACAATGAAGGTTACCAAGGTTATGTGAGTAACCAAAGACCCTTCAACAACTTCAAGCAAAATAACCAAGGTACCTTCCATAACAACAAGCAAGGGTTCCAACAAGGGAACTTCAATCATGGTGGTTTCCAAGGAAACCAAAATTTCCAAGGAAACCGAAACTATCAAAGCTACAACCATGGCAACAATCAAGGCCTTAACCAAGGAAATTCTCATGGGTTCCAAGGGAACCGTCAACAACAAGCTACACAAGGTAATCAACAACAAAGCAAGCCTAGGAGCCGGTCTCCTACTCATGATTATGGCATTCCTCTCGCCATCACCGACACTCCACATAATCCATCATCCCCACCTCGGGATTTCGACATTCAAAAAACTTTGATGGATATGCAACAAGGTCAAATGGAGATGTCAAAAACCCATCAAGAGCTCTTTGCTTATATTCAAGAGGGAAACGCGTCAAGAGATGCCCGTATGAAGATGCTTGAAACCCAAGTATCTCAACTTGCTTCGGGGAGCTCCTCAAGGCAAAAGGGGCAACTACCCTCTCAAGGTGAAACACCGACATTTGAGCATGTAAATGCTATCACCACAAGGAGAGGTACCTCTTATGACTCCCCTCCGTATCCTATTGAGAAAGAGCCGATGCAAGAACCGACAATGGAAATGACATCTCCAAATCAAGAAGAGTCAAGCTTTGACATTTCAATTGAGGAGCAAGTCCAAAGGGAGGTCGAGAAACCCCAAGAAGACAACCCTCCCCCACTTCAAGAGAAAGACAAGGGAAAAAGGAAAGTGTCCTTTGAAGAGTCCACCCTTAATGATCAAAACAAGTACCAAATCAAGTTGCCTTACCCATCAAGGCAAATGAAGACTAAGGTGGACACTCAATACGACAAGTTCCTTAGTATTGTGAAGAAATTGGATATGAATGTCCCTTTCACCGAGTTACTTACCCAAATCCCGGCATATGGAAAATTCATGCGGGAAATCCTAGCTAGGAAGAGGTCCATCGACAAGGAAGAGACGGTAGCGTTCACGAGGATGGTGAGCGAGCTTATTCAAAGTTCCACGCTTCCGAAGTTGAAGGACCCGGGTAGTTTCTCTATCCCATGCACCATCGGCAATTACAAGATCGAGAGAGCTATGTGTGATTTGGGTGCGAGTGTGAGCATTATTCCCTACACCATTTGTGAGCGATTAGGGATGACGGAGTTGAAGTGTACGTCCATTACACTCCAAATGGCCGATAAGTCTCTTAACCGACCATTGGGAATGTTAGAGGATGTGCCGGTACAAATAGGGAAGTTCTTCATTCCGGTCGACTTCATTGTGGTTGACATGCCGGAGGATGCTAACACTCCCATCATCCTTGGACGCCCATTTTTACACACCGCCGGTGCCGTGATCGATGTGAAGAAGGGTAGGATTACTTTTCAACTAGGCGAAGAGGAGTTAGTGTTCGACCTTCAAGGCAACACTTTGCCTATGACCGAGACATGTAATATGATCCATGCTACGGAAGACATCGATCTAGGGGATGATTCGGGACAAAGCTTGAAGAAGTACACTTATGTACTTGATGATGATGACTCCGAGAGTGAGGAAGATGAGCGCCCATCTCATGGGCTTGATGACAAGTTGAAGTGCAATGATAAGAAAGAAGATGAGCCTCCCTTGGGGCCACATGAGGATCGTTGGACGTTTGGGTATATCCCGAAGGATCGCAAGTACAAGTTCAAGCCATTGAACTTAGTAGATCGGGATGCCCCGGGAACGTCGATGCAAGGTCATGAAGAGCCTTGGTTTGTGGACGGTTATATCTCGAGCCTAATTGAAGACTTTGCTAGGGCCTTCGACTTGTTCTTACGTGCCCTTGATGGAGATGGAATTGGTCGTGGTTGCTGAAAAAGAATGAAGATGCACCATCATGGTTTGACGGAGTTTCACAAGAACCGTCCCATTGTATATATCTCTTTATTATAATTACTTTGGATTTTTGTGAATTCTTGTTACTTAGATTGATTGATGAGCATTGTGAGGGAGAGAGTTTGATGTGTGTTTGAGTATTGTTTGATAGGTGAAGTGAGAATGCTCCCTAGAGAGGATTGGCTATGATATACCTTGGGTTGTAGGCACGAGGATCGGGTTTTTGAAGCTTGGAGCAAGCTTTTGGGATTGTGGAAGTTGAAGAAGACCCATCCCGACCGGGATGAGGCGTCCCGATCGGGAAGGGTAAGGCGTCCCGATCGGGAAGGAGCCGTCCCGATCGGGATGGGTGTACCAAGATTCGAGCTCACTGTGGGTCCGTCCCGACCGGGATGAGGGCGTCCCGACCGGGACGGGTGAGGTAACCCGATCAGGATCAATCTTCCAGACCGGGATGGTCCTCTGCTCCCCCTTTGTGATTCTTCTTCACAAATCGAGTCCACCCAACCGTTTTATGCCCTCTCCCAACCTCCCTAGCCACCCTAGCCTTATCATATGCCCCATGTACTTCATTGTCATGCCCTCACTCCATCTCCTATTCACTTTACACCGACTCTCACATCAAATACCATCTCCTCACACCATTACTACCCCGACCGTGAGTCCTTCTTGAGTGTGAAGCGAGATGGAAACCGAGAAGACAAGCGACGCGCCTCTAATGATCATCAAGACGATGGAGCAAGTGAGTTACTAGCCGCTCGGTTTGGGTAACTATCCTTACTTTCCCGTCTTTTTATCGCTTGTTTTTCATTGTTTGCCCCCTTCCCTCGAGTCATGGGATCTTAGTGGCCTTCAAGGCCGTAGTATGGTTGCTCCCGACTCCCGATGACGTAATTACGTCGAGAGTCAATCGATTAGTCCGATTTACAAGATTTTCACCCCTTTTTAGGAGTTAGTTGGATTTGGACGGAATCCGGGCTAGGTGACTTGATTACACCTAGCCCTCCCCTCCCATTTCCTTTTATTTCTTTCTTTTTATTTTTCTTCCCCCTTCCATATCTTTTTCTCGTCTCGGCCCATGGTGACTTGACTACACCCCGGCCGGACACCTTCTACCGTTTTCTTCACCTTATTCTTTGATTTTTAGCCTTATTTTTCGTAGTTTCTTTTCCTTTTCTTTCGTGTCTCTCCGCACACTACGATTGAGCATGCTTGAATAGCTCCTATTAAAAATAGGCTACTATGGGGTACGAAAGAAAGATATTCCGAGCCTGGGCACATCCTTTTGTGAGGACATTGCTCGGTTTAAGTGTGGGGGAGCGATATTCTATCGTAGTTAGTTTCATTCCCTTTTTCCAAAAACCTTTAAAATTACCTAAAAATTTGAAAAATTTTCACAAAAATCAAAAAGATTTTTCTTTTGTGTGTTTTCCTTTTGTGTCAGTGTGTCGTATATTTGTTTTGTGTGCGTGTTTTGCCTCCCTTTCCCTTATAGGTTGCTTTAATCGTCGTTAACTTTGGAAGGCTTTCAAGACTCCCGGTAACATCTTATCCCTTTTTCTTCTTTACCTCTTGCGGAGTTTGGAGGAGATTGTGATGTTGTGTGCTCGGGTGGAGCTTTGTAAAGTGTGGATGATTTGGTGGCTTGTTTGGATGATCAGGGTGGTGTTTATGTTGTGTATGTGTTCGTTTTGTTTTGTTCTTGTTTTGTTGCTCTTGTTTCTTTTTCTTTCGTTCGTTTTCGTCTTGTCTTTGTTTTATGTTGTGTTGTGTGTCTTGTGCGTAAACCATTTTAGAAAACCCGGTTTAGAGGCTAGTGTGTGAGTGCTTACTTTCCCTTCCTAGTTGTATAAATCGAGTTTTGGACTTTAATCTAGTAGAATGACCCTAAATCAATGAGTTCGTTGGTCCTTTACCTTGAGTCCACCTAGCTTACTAGGGATTTACTACGGGATTTGCACCTTTGACCATTATGACCACCCACGGTGTGAAAAGGCCTTGGTTGCCGAGTCCCGTCCCTTAGGTGACCGTGTTTAGGATTGCTCGACTAGTCCAAGTTTCTCCCCTTTTTGTGGGTTTGAAGAGGGATCGCGACCCTCGACTCACTCATTTCCCTACCTCCTACACATATCCACACAATAAGATGCAATTTGTTGAATTCTCTCTTTCTTGTTATACAATGAAAATGCCAAAAAGCCAAATCTTGCCGAAAAGGGCAAAGAAAAGAAAAGAAAGAAAAAAAAATGAAAGAAAGAAAAGAAATGAAGAAAAAGAAAAGGCACAAAAGCCAAAAAGAAAATAGAAAAGAAGAAAAAGAATGGCATGGCAAAACAAAGCAAATATGTCAAAAAGAAAGAGAATGCCAAAAGAAAACCCGTCTCACAAAAAGAAATCCCCACAAAAATAAGTCTACTTTTGCCGTGAAGAGCCTACCAAAGGACCGAGTCCCGAGGAAGGATGATAGCGGCATTAGTCGGTCTTCCCTCATTTTGCGATATTTCCACCTTTTTACTTGGACTAGTTAGGCGGTTTTGGACACGGGACGACCCTCTTGGCTCACGCTAAAGGGGGCGGGGTCTCACTTACCTACAGTGTCGACTAACACCGTGGTTCCTCACTTTTTCCACTCCGCCGATCGTCCCGTAGTATGTTTTTAGAAAGTTAGGAGGGCCTAGGTAAGTTACCAACGTTTTTATTGCTTTATCGTCATACTATTAGGGTTTAGTTCACCTTGGTTTGTATTGCTAGCTTGGGAACGTTGTCACTTGCCTTGAGTCCTAAACCGGTGTTTCTTTCACCGCTTGTTTGAGGGAAGCGGTATTTGTTTTCTTTTGGGTGCAACCGATTATGTGTTTGTTTGTATGTTTGTTTGTTTATGTGTTTTGTGTCCGGTTGCATCCACAGTTTTGTCGCAAGACCCAACTTGCCTTGCGGAGTGCACTTTTCCTCTAAGTGCACTCGCGTGAGTTGAAGGGGTGTAGGGTGCGCTAATACCCACTCGGTTAGTTTAGTATTAGCATGTGCTTACTCGAGGGCGAGTAAGGGTTAAGTGTGGGGGAGTTGATAAGTGTAGTTTGTAGTGCCTTTTTCACTATGTTTTGGTCCCATTTCCTTGTGGAATCGCTCCTTGGGAGCGATTTATGGGCTTCTTATGCTTCCTTTAGTTCGTTTCAGGTTCCCGAGACCGATTTGAAGGAGTTGGAGCAATTCCGACTCTATACATACACATTTTAGAGCCAACGGAGTAAAGAAACGATGACTCGATGCCTTGGAATCGACCCCGAGACCTTGAGACCCGATCCCGAGCCTCCGAGACCCGATCCCGAGTCTCGAGAATCGGTGGGAAGCCCATGAGAGGTAAGGAAGGACCAAAGAGCGCTTAAGGAAGGCATACAAGACCCATCTCGTTCGGGATGGGGTGCGACATTGAGATGGCTGCTTTGAGCCCATCCCAGTCGGGACCAACCTGTCCCGGTCGAGATGGCAGGGCCGTCCCGATCGGGATGGTCCGTCCCGGTCGGGAAGCTACAGAGGCAGCACGGGCTTCTTCTTTTCTTCTCCTTCATTCTTGTACCCATATATATACTCCCTTCTTGTAATTTTAAGACATCTTATCTTACCCTAGACTAGTTTAAGTCTCCATTAACATTCAAAACCCCAGATTATTGCTACTCTCATTAGTTTAATCCTTTAAGTAATCCTTAGTTAATCATTGTAATTAGTCTTGGATTAGGGGATTCTTGAAGATTGTTCCAAGCTTGACAACCTTGGGATTGTATTTGGGTCTCTCTTTAATGCAAGTTTTCATCTTTTTCATCATATTATTGTTCGTATAATCATCTCTACTCTTGTTCTTAGTTTATTTAATCTTGTTTGAATCTTTCCATATTGTTATTGTTATTATTCTTATTATTCATTATGGATGCTTGTTTAGTGGTATTGATTTCTCTTGTGAATGTTGGTTTTCTCTTTATAATGAGTGAGTAGTCTTCTTGTGGGGTTAGTAGGGGGATTAGGGGTAGATTATGGATGATTAGGGTTGATTAAGGGGAAAAGGTTACATCTTTGTTGTTAGTCACATTGTAGGCACTCTATGTGTTTGTTGATATGCTTGTGTGAGTTGTAGTGGCCATGCTTCCCATACTTATGTTCATCTTCTCATTGATTGCTTATTTTGTGGAAATGTTGAGAATAGTTTAGTCGCGAGAGCGCGGACTAGGGTCTAAGTTGCGAGAGCCCGGACCCACCTTGACATCGGTCTAAGTTGCGAGAGCCCGGACCGACTCTAGCGATTAGGAGACACCTATACCCTTGATAACCCCAATTACCCTTCTACCCCTATGAACCCGACCTACCCCACTTCTTTCCATATTTGTGTTAATCCTCCTAGTTAGCCATCGTTCTTTTAGTTTATTCATTAGTTCGATCATTAGCTTAGTCATACTTCTCCTCCACTATAGTTTTCCATTTATTGCTTCTTTGTGTTTGTTTGGTGACCTAGTCTCGTTGTAGGCCGACCTAGTCTAAACCTTGATATACCGTCCTCGTGGATACGATCCCGACTTACCCTAGCTACCCACTAGGTTTGTCGGTGTTTTATTGATCGGCTAGGGACGTTACGAATCCCTACCATCATAAATACAATTTTATTCTTAATTTTCTTAATCATCTCATTTAATATGATATTAGTATGAATAAACATATTTTATTTAATATATTTTTTAATATACATTGATATTTTAGTTTTGAGTAAATTAGAAATTACTCCATTCAAAGATGTGTTTATACTTCCTTATGAATTTTTTTTTAATATTTTACACCCAAAAAGATGCAAAACTTCAAAATTTACTTGCAAATCACTACTCCGACGAGTTAATCCGGTGGGTTTGAATTATTTTGCTTGTTTCCTATTTTTTATACCGAAAGTGCCCCTTTCTTCTTCCTACACTTCCCTTATGCTCACATTTAGTCTGCAGACTTGTAAAAAAATCCCCACAATTGATTGATGAATGGATGCTCGAGTTTTGGGTTTGGTGATTTTTGATTTGGGAATTTAGGGTTCTTCTGAAATTGGGACTGAAAGAGTTGGGAAAGTCGAAATGAGGATGAGGTGGGGTGGGGGACGGGCGTACTATTAATGAAGGGCATTTCGGTCAGTAAAATCATAAACTCGTCGGAACAGTGATTTGCAAGTAAATTTTGAAGTTTTGCATCTTTTTGGGTGTAAAATATAAAAAAAAATCATAAGGGAGTAAATTTTAATAAACGCATCTTTGAAGGGAGTAATTTCTAATTTACTCTTTATTTTTATAGGAAGTACAAATATATATGACAAAATTTGACGCGTTTTATTGATTATTTTTCTCATTATAATAATCATGTTATAAAAATATGATTTTAAAGATATATATATAAATATTATTTCTTAAAATTTTGTAAATAAAAAAAATTAGTGTTTTTGAGAAACTTTAGTGTATAATAGCAATATTTTTTTAATTTATCTATTTTCGGTCGGGTAACGGGTTCGGGCGGGTTTTGACCCAATATATTCGGGTTATTATCGGGTCGGGTCACTTTCGAGTTTCGGTCATTTTCAGGCGGTTTTTTCGGGGTTTTTTTTGGACGGTTTCGGGTCGGGTTTTCGGGTTGGATCAATTTTTTACAGGTCTAGATCTAACGGACTAAAAGAAGAAAACCGCTATTGATGCTACGATTGGAAGAGTCCGAGTCCGAGTCCGAGTCTGAATCCAGCCTCAAATTATCCCTACGATTTGGACTCCGCAACGCTATTAGATGTTCCTAATTACATACCCTGATTTTTTTTCTTATCTTCTTTATATAAATTCAAGGACCAAAAACAAGTATGTGGCACCCTTCATTGTTGCCCATTTGAGAATAAGTCTCAGTTTTTCAAGTTTTGTTTTCAAGTAGTTTAGTAGTAATGGTATTAGGATTTCTTAATATTTCTTCGAAAAACGAGGTGCAACGATTAATGCTTATTTGAAAAGTTAGTAGCTTTACAATGTATGATAATTAATCATGCACGGCAAATGAGGATGAGCAGTAAACAAGAATTGCATTTACAATGCACTCAACACATTTACCCAATAGAATAATGAAGCGCATTGAAAATAGTAGAGTACCCCTTCATTATTCTATAATGACAATTTCACATATTAATTAATTGATTTCCAATGCAAGGCAATTACAATAAACCGTAATTAAAAGGGCTCTATTACTCTATATATATATATATATTAGTAGTAGTTCGGTCTCCATATCAACATTAGTCCGGTCTCTATTATTAATTCATCTACAATTTTAATCATTTACAGTATTATTTTAGTCATTCTATCATGAATTTATATTTATATTATCATGAAGTTATATACAAGTATTTTTTTTATCCTAAACTAATGATTTTTTTTTTCGATTTATCGTGATTTGCATAACTAATCAAGATCGGAATCAATGATGGTAATCTAATCTAATTAATCCATAACTTTTGAATTTATTTTGTTTCATTTTTCTGTTTTAGTAGCTATGGAGTAATTGTTATGGTAAAACATGAGTTCATAAAATGAGTCTAATCATCTATAATTTTGTAATCACCTATGTTTTAATTGTTAATGAAAAATAGTTTTTGATAAAAGCAGGTTGAAGATAATACATGTGATGAAAGGTTATGAACTCCTTATAAAAGTCAAGGTTTAAATTTATTCTTTCAAGTTTTATACATTCATTAAAATATAATCATCGATTAACAATGTCTCTTTCAATGATTTAAATGCAATCATCGATTTAAACTGAAAAATATATTTGAGGAAATAAAAACTGATTAATTTATGAGAGTTATAGAGTTTATTTTTAAATTTTTTGGATTTAAAGTAAAGAAAAAAAAATGAGAGTCAGAGTAGAACTTTTTTGACGTTTTTAATTAAGAATTTTAAAGTATTTTAATTTTTAGACTTTTTGACCTTTTTAATTTAGAATTTTTTTTTACCTTTTTAAATTTAGTACGAAATATTTTATTTTTGGAATTTTTAATTTTTAGATTTTTTGACGTTTTTATTTTAGTATTTTTTTTTTTGATATTTTTAATTTCTAACTTTTTTAACTTTATAGTTTTTTATTATTAGAAGTTTAAAATGAACCCTATTTGGCCAATTATTATTTTGCAGGTCGGTAATATATAAGCGAAAAAGGAGATAAGCAAAGATCCCAAGTTCCCAACCTTACAAAACTTGAAATCGACATCGATTTTGTTTTCCTTTGTTTCACTACATTGTACTCCGTATATGAATCAGATTATGAGTTTATATATAACGATTTTGTTAGTTCAGCTTTATTTCTAATTTTTATTATGATTTTAACATTTTTGTAATTATATAATTATACTCATCAATCTATTTATTTCCTAAATAATTAGTTTTCAAATAAGAAGACAAATCAATTACTTATTCGTCTTTTCCATAACATTCACCTCCCCCATTTCTCTTTTTCATTTCTCCATACAAAAATTTCAATTCTTCATAAAAATTTGTAGTCTACTTCCCTATATTTATCTTTCCCTATACATTTTTTTTTCTTCCCCTAAATATCAAAATCTCGAAAATTGATCTCCAATTAAATTGGCAAGTCTTCAATTAAATTGACCTCGAAAATTATATTAAAGAATCAATTACAAATTACACTGTTGTGAGTAGTAAAACTCCACTTTCAAATAATCAATTAATTCATCTCGGTAAACATCCATTCTCAATTAATGTTTCAAAATATTACGAGTATTAATTTTTATCTCAATAATGTATAAATATTACGAGTATTCATTTTCCAAAGTACTAACAAAACCGTTTTTCATTATTTTCGTAATTTGAATTTTAGAATTGATAACTTTTTTCATATCTAATAAGGAGTATAATTCGAAAAGGTTACACATACAATGGGTGTATGAGAGGGTTTGTACACCACCAGTTACAAGTTGCCACGTGTCCATTTTAGAATTTCTTTTTTTCCATTTAAATTTTGTAGATTCTCTTATTAAATACACCTTATTAAATGCATTCATTTATTGTATAAATTATGTTTAGTAATTATTAACTTTTTTTTCTTTTCAGTTTTGTTAGTATTTCGTATTTTTTTACTTTTACCGTATATGTACGTATACTCTGCTCGTATATTTCTAATCTCTGTATTTGTATTCTCTGTACCTGTACGCTTTATACTTGTACCTTATGTTTACGTATTTTATATTTGTATGTTTTAAAATGTTGTGTTGCGGAATATTTCTTTTGTGTAATTTTTTTATATGAATTTGTTTCTACGTTTTAGTTTGTATGTCACGGTAGACTATATTTATGTTGATTTACTGTGAACGGGTCAATCGTGCGAGGCAATTTTTTTTTACGGAGAAAATAATAAAATATGTAGTCATGTTATATAACTGTGTGAATAAATATTACGTACGTAGTAAAAATTGTATTGTAAATTTACTGACGATATACAATCTCTCTGAAATTCATTAAAAAGCAATTTAAATGTCATTAGTAAAAAAAATTAAAAAAAAATTCTTGTGAGACCGTCCAGTTATTTGAAACGTAATTAGAGGGTTCGAACCAACGAAACTAATTCTAGCTAAAACAACCAGGAGCAAAAAAAAATGGAAAGCTGTCATTGTCAGGGCTCGAACACTGGCACTTCAGAAGAATAACCAACCCAACAACCAACTGAACAATGTATTACTGAAATAATCTACACTTAAATTACATTTCACAAACTACCTCAGGCTACGGCCCAAGTAAAAAAAATTGTAAACTTAAGTATTTACAAAATTAAAAAATTTAAGAAAATTAAAATTAAAGAACAAATACTTTCAACCTGTATACATCCGAAATATACCTAATATAGTTACACTACTTAAAAAATACATTCCGAAAATATTGTTTTTAAAAAATTTTAAATAAAAAAAAATTGCAAACAAAGTTTACAAAACGTAATAGACCATAAATAAAATGTATAAATAATGTATAAATACACTACAAATATGTACTGGGGTATACATACACAAAAGGTATAAATAAATTAATATACTAAGACGGTATAAATACATAACTATAACATACATATAAAATACAGTGTAATAATACGCACCAAAACATATTGGGGTATAAAAATACGTCACTATAACACTCACGTATAGATACATTTAGAATACAACACCGTATAAAAATACACATATAGTATGGGATATAAAAATACATGTATAAAAATATGAAATATTAAATTTGAAGTTAATAAAATAACAAACAAAAAAACAAAACAAAAAAGTAATTAGGTGAGAGAAGTAGGTGAAAGTTAGGTGGGAAGGTGAATTAATAAGAAATCTTGCAAAAGGTAGATTCTTTGGAGTAAACAAGTGACATACATATATTGGTGGTGTACAAACCCTCCATACAATGAGTGTATGTCTATCACTTGCCAGTATAATTTTTTATAAGTATTAAGATTTTATTTATCGCAAGAAATTTGTCCTTCATCAAAATTTGATTCTACGCTAAATAAAGTAATTAATAATTTTTAGTATATTAGTTAGAGAATTGATTAAATTTATATTTTAAATAATTAGTTGGACAAATTAATGTGCCCAAATTAATGTTATTAAGGTACCAAGACTTTGTTCCATTAACATTCTTAATATATAGTCAATACCAATAACTACGAGTATTAAATGAATCTCAGTAACATTAAAGAATCAATTACTAATTAAATCATTGTTAATGGTAAAACATCACTTTCAAACAGTCAATTAATTCATCTCGGTAAACCTCCACTTTCAATTAATGTCTCAACTAATTGAAGAGCATTGTAAAATACGATTTGTCTCTTCGTGGTTCTACCACCACTATTCCCATGCATGTTACATATTAGATCATTCTCAATGACTTACAGTAAATTAATTAATACATTGATGTTAATTACTTCGTACTATATTTAAGACTAGAAAACTCAGAAAAATAGAAGAAGAACAAAATACATACATTTTCTAAGTAATTTTAATTTTTGTTTTCTTTCCCCATAAATGTGTAGATTTAATCCCTTTTAAATACTCCCTCCTATTCACTCTTTTCCTCCCCAATTTTTTTTGGGGGGAAACCAAGGAGGGAGTATAATAATAATAAAGAGTGAAGATAAAGTAAGAGAGATGAATAGAAAGTGGGGTATGAAGTGTAAAAGGTGGGGTATAAAGTGAAAAGGGGTTGGGTTTAGGTGTGGAGGAAAAGAATAAAGAATTGAAGAAAGAATAAAGAATGATTAAAATTATTTTCAAAAAAGGAAAGTGGGAAGAAAACCAAACTAAGCTCAAAAAGAAAAGTGGGAGGAAAAGAGTGAATAGGAGGGAGTATTAAACTTTGTGTTCTTTAAATATTGAAACTTTGTTAGAATAACTAGGTGAAATAAGGGTGTATTTAATTTTGTGGATACTCTTCTTCGTTCTCTGCATTGGAGTTGATTGCCCCTTCTTATTCGCATTACAAATACGTACAAAATCGATACCCACACAAAATTTAACTATAGTAACTACAACTGTACTCCATTGAGTACAATTTTGTTAATTGTACTTCATTCCTCGATCAATTACGAGCCCGAGGAATTACGAGAAGACATTGAATAAATTCTCATGTCTCTTTGTCAGTGTATTGATTCTTGGTGATAAAACCCTCGGAAATGATTAGATTGACAACATGAATTGTGTTTGTTTAGAATTACACACAATTTTTATCTGTTTCGCAATTTTTTAGAGATCATATATGATATTTTGTTTACCTTAAATTTCAATTGTTCGCCATTTATTCTATACTAAGTTCTACTGTTTTCCTTTTTACTTTATTTTTTGGTTTCAAAATTTTGTCGTCGGAGTCAAATACAAAACTTCGCTTTCTCTACATTTGGATGATCATGAATTTTCACGGGTATCATCAAAATAGTATTTTTCCACCCAGATTCATAAATGAGTCAATTTTAGAGTTCATGGAAAAAACCGAAACCCCCATGATAAATCACGGGTGTTACAATATGAATATATAATTTGTGTGAGCGAATGTATTTTCATAAGTTGCGTACATAACCCTATGATTTATCACGAGTCGGGTACTCGGGTGGATATATAGGGTTGTGGTCGTGGGTCGAGTCATGGATGTAAATAATAATTGTCTAAAAAATAATAATTATTTAGTTTTACTTAGACGGTCAAATAATTTACGAATATTAATTATTCGACTTAGGCTCGCAAATAAGTCACATATTCATTTGAAAGTAATACAATCAAATTTCATATTTGAACAAAATAATTTCAATAAGTTGTAAGAATATATGGAAAGAATGATATAGAACTTGAGTATATATATATTTTTTAAAGATTAAAATCATTGAGTATAGAACTTGATTTTAATCATTGAGCATTTAAAAATGTTTCTTTGTACTATACTAATTAGTAATCGTTATCTATCAAATTATCATTTTCAATATGTACACAAATATTAATAAAAAGTAAAACTATGAAAAATGTTACTATAATTAATTATGTATTAATAAAAACTATGAGATTGTATTCATCAATTAATTACGTAGTAATTATGTACTAATCTTGAAAATTGGAAAAAAAAAGTGTATTAATATTTGTTTCAATTTTTAAAACTATGAGGTTGCAACAATGCTTAATTGGGTTGGTTTCATGTCTCTTCAATTTTAGATGTTGTATAATCATAGTATAAACATCATCATTTTTCTCCATTAACGTTGGCTACAAACTCAATTCAATGAAACAACAAACACGCACAAAAGAAATTTAACCTGTTTCGATCTCAAATTTAACTGCTCAATCTTAAAACAAAAATGATTATGTAAGTGATTTACGAATACTTATTGCATCGATCATCAAACTAGCAATCTTTTCGTCCTTCTTTTTGTATTTTGTATTATCGATAAGCCGTCCGTATATCTTCATTTCATGAAGACGTAGTGTTTTCAAAATCATAATAATGGCATTGAGCATGGGTATATTTATCCACATGCTTATTAGGGAATATATTTTTACAGGTTCGGTCATAAAAAAATAATAGTATCGAAATGTGAATGATAGTTTTGAACTGTGATACGTATCATTTTGTCAATGAAACATAAATGTGATATTTCCAATTAATATTTACTTCTACATATGATATAAGTTTTTTAAAATATTAGTCGAGTTGGTTATAATTTTAACTTTTCCAACAATAATATAGAAAGTAATATTTATATCATGATCATTGTCTAACAATAAAATACAACACTTATAGCAATCCTCAATAATGCATAATATTTTTAAATGTTAAATTGTAGTTTGATTGACAATGAAAATGAGGATTTACAAACCATATTCAAGCAATGCATTCTTCCACGATTTTTTTTTTCCTATATAATGTTGTCCATGGACTTATTATACAAACACTCCAACGTATTCTACGTTGTTCGGTCTTTCGTACACCTACTAACACGCGCATGGATGATCAAACTCTAACGGATAATTGAAGACCAACCCGTCATGACTTCAGTTGGGAATATCAATTAAAAAAACCACAACCCGTGAAATTTTTTCACGGGTATCACACTAGTATGTTGTTAAAATAAGCCCTTCATCACTATACGTACGGAGGAGTGAATATCTTTCCTACTCTTTGTGTGTGTTTTACAACCGTAAGTAGCAATTCATTTGTTAAAATTATATGACTATACTCTTAGTATTTGATTACTAACTCCCGATTCTTTAAACTAAACGGTTCACAATCACGTGACGTGTCAAGGAGTTAACACTAGTATCAATAAAAATTAGCAACCCGTGGATTTTAAATTCACGGGCATCACACTACTGTGAGAGAATCAGTGGCGGACCCAGAAATTTACGGGAGGGGGTTCACTTTTAATTTTTTTTTTTGCAGATACTATAAAAAAATAATTAAAAATAGAAACTCATATGTTGTCACATTGACACATAATTACATATCGTCGGATAAACTATAAATATTAAATAAAACCGATTGAATTTTTTGTAATATGTAAAACAATATGAAATTTATAACTCAACTAAAAAAAATGGTAAACCAACAAATAAATATCTAGTACCATGAAAAAACTCCAAAATTAGGGTTCCACAATTGGGTATTAGTATATTTAATTAATTAATTGTAGTCGACATCAATGGACAAAACCCAAACATTGACATTAAAAAATACCCGAAATATTCAAGTATCTATAACTCAACTAAAGAATTAATGGTAAATTAACAAATAAATAACATTAAAAAAAATCAAAATTAGGTTCCACTATTTGGAGATATATTTAAATTAAATTACATCCTCCATAATTGGCAAAAACAAGACAATACCCAAAATTTGACACAAAAAAGTACCCAAAAAGGCAAAAACAATCTAACTATATAGGATTAGAATTTAAAATTGATAATTGAGAAAAGAGATTTTTAAAATGATAAAAAATACAACATATACTAATATAGCCTAGTTGTGTAAGAATTGGGGATAAAATAAAAGGTGAAGATGAATGAAAAGTGCACACAAGGGGGTTTGAACCCCCACCAACAATGCCAAGTACAAGCCTCATTATCAACACGCCACACTACTCTTGATTGCTCCTAACACACGTAAATAGTACAAGTACTTAGCATCAGTTTTTTTTTTTTTCAAAAAAAAAAAAAAATGAAAACCGAAGGGTGCGCACGTGGGGTGCTGTGCGCACCCCTAGGTCCGCCCCTGGAGAGAATTCACAATAAACTCATTGTGAGATCGTCGCATTCGAGAATTGGTGGAATGTCTGACAAACTCTTTTATGACATGTTTGGGAACTTGGATTTGGATTTGAATTCCGGATTTGAAATATTTCGTGCGTTTGGAAACCTTAGGATTTGGATTTGAAATTTTGATCAAATCCAACCTAGTTCAAATTTGATTTTCTCAAATCCCTAGTATATGGTAGTCATTTCAAATCCGTCACTTGTCGTTTGCTTGTTTTTTTGCATAATCTTGTCGTAGTATTTGTTTTTCTTTAATTTTTTTCTCGTATTTGCACATTTATATTTTTCTAATGAAAAATTTTAAAAAATAAAAATTGGTGACTTTGACCCGACTTCACCCGCTCGAAATCCAAATCCAAATCCAAGAGTACCCAAACATCATTTCGGATTTGGATTTGGATTTGAATTCTAGAAATTCAAATACAGGAATTGAATTCTTGATATTCAAATCAATTCCGAGTATCCAAACGCAACCTTAAACATTTTTTTTTTAAATGTGAGTAGACAATAATTTCCTTTTTCATTAATAACCTAAATAATACGGAGTATAAATATATTCAGATGAGGTTTTTAACAAAATAGTGGCACAAATCTATGAACAAAACAAAAAAAATAAACAAGCCTTCGCTCGGCAAGGGTTTGAAATAGAGCTGATCATGGGCCGTACCGTCCGAATAGTACGACCTGTCCGGCCCGAAATTTTAGCGGGTTTGGACAGGAAATCTCGGCCCGAATTGTTAAATGGGCCGGACAAGCCCGACCCGATACAACAAACGGGCCGGGCATGGACACTAATATTTTGAAACGGGCCAACCCGCCCGGCCAGCTAAAATATTATATACATTCTACAACTTATAATTATATAGGAAATGAAAAATGTATATTTATTATAATACAAAAGAAAATAATTAATCTATGCTCTAATCAAGATACATAAAAATACCTTTGAATTCTCAAGAAAAATTAGGCAACTCTCGCTATTCTCAAATTCTCATAATAATCTAATAGTCTGATCTTACCACCAATTTTTGTTCATTCATCAAATACTTTTTTTTTCTTATATTTTGTTAGGTAAGAAACAATTCAACTATGTTGTACTTTTTTTAAATATTTACGTAATTATTGCCTATCTTTATTTGTTTGATAGTTTTTCATTCACTCAATAATTGGCCCGATAGTCCGCGGGCCGCCCGATTTTGCATAAACGGACGGGTAAGGGCATGTAATCTAGGCCCGTTAGTTAGGCCCGACCCGCCCGCTTTGTTGTTAAAGGGCAACTTTTTATCTTTTAGCCCGGCCCGTATCCGGCCCAAGCCCGCATTTGAGCAGGTCTAGTTTGAAACCACAACCTTCCCATCATCCAACACCTTCACTTCAGCTCCCTACCACCTGTGCTACATGCCTATATCACCCTTTCAATACATGATTTAATTTTTTATTCTCGAAACTTACTTGGGCTAGATCTGCCCCTGGCAAGGTGGGAGCGTGGAACAGAAAATGTGAAGAGAAAATGGATTCATGAATATGGATGGTCTAAAAATCACAACGAACATAGAACATAGTCCCCTGTGGTACACGGTAGGGACTAGTTTTTTTTATCATCCCTATAAAATAACTCGGGATAATACAAGCCCAAGCCATCGAAGCCTTCGCGTACACAAAATAGTTGCACCTCCACCTTACTGCATTTCATTTGCTAGACAAAGAGAGTTGGATCATCCATTAAATAGTGACCCCATATAAATGTGCAACATCTCTTTATCTTCTACACTTTTTGAAAAAAAAGGATAAACTAGGCGTGATTACAAAACTTGATTAGAATTCTCTGAGACATATTCAGTAAAACAAACATTCCGTATGGAATAGTTATTGTCAAACGGTCTTCAAGCCAGCTATGCAACAAAACGCAAAAGGCAATCAAGATATCAATAACGTTGAACTACAATCTGATAACAAGCCAAATCTTCACAAGACATGAGTAAAAAACAAGACCACTCGATAAAATCATCGGTCACATCACCTTTTACGAGCCACGGCCGCAGCAATCCCCCCAACCAAAAGTCCCACTGCAGTAGCTGTTATACCTATTCCGATGACACCGTCTGCATTGAATGGACAAAACAGTCTCTTAAGTCTCCTTCAATTCTTATTTATCTTCCCATTTCACTTTTTTGAGTAAAAGTTGAAAACTTTTGACCGGAAATATGTCAAAAATTTAAAACATGTAATATAAAAATATCATTCACAAATAGTATAATTTTTGACGAAAAAAAACATATACACCACGAAAAATCCGGTCAAAGTGGTGCATTAGAGACAACGCAAAATCAAATGGGAAGAAAATATGGAGTAGAAAATTGAAAGGTTGTATAATGGAAAGTATAAGCCGCCATCGATACTAATGACAAGGTAATATGTTTGCATTTCCTCCATAGTCCTACCAAAACATTATTTTATATCTTCACACAATACACTTATGGCAAGGGTAATTGTATCTCTAAATCTGAATTAATTTTGTTGGAAGAAACATGAAGATGTTTCATAAATACTACTTCTAGGCTAATGAAGATAATATAAATGAGAAGACCAGATTACAACGATGCATCTCTTACCTCTCGCAATGCGATCTTCCACATATTTCTTCAGGGTTAGTGCTTGCCTCCAATCAGGAGCAATCTAAGATAGGAACAAGGATAAACAAGTTTAACTTCCTAATGCAAGTTGCAAGGTTAAAAGCTACATTAACATTTGAATCTCAATCAAGCAAAAGTTAGAACTAGCAACTACTCCACATTCCTTCTAATTGTTCTACAAGGATTAGGAAGAAAGCTTTACTGACTTCTCAATTCATGGATATCGCTTAGATGAAAAGGGAAGGGAAAAAATATTCAGAATCCACCATTCAATAACAGGAAATAACAAATTAATATGGAGTAATATAGAAAAGTGAAAGGAATAATAAAAGGGTTGGTGAAATGAAGAGAGGAATTACTCCCTTCCAGTTTTATATTTTTACCCGTCTCCTTTTTTAGGGTCAAAGTTAACAAATTTTGACTATAAATAAATCAATAAAATAAAAATTATTAATGAATAAACTAATATATTTAAGAGAATTATTTTCAACAAAAAAAAAGGTAAAAGGAAGCGGGAAGAAATTAAAAAAAGAAAAAAAAAAAAAAAAGGAGGGGCAATAGTCAGCCGATAGTATATTAAGGCCTTATCTACAAGATGTTAAGGCACATCAGACATCCAGCGTTTTTGAGTAGTGCCTCATTGTGTTTTGGGGTTTTAAAACTAACAACTAGATTCCTTCGAACTCATCCCTTTACTTCCAGAAACCTACTCACTATCCACGTCTCGCCTTTTTCCCTTCATGTATCCATGTAAACAAAAGAAAAGGCTTTAAAGTAATGCCAAAAACTAATACTCCCTCCGTCTTTTATGTTTCTTCCCATTTTAATTAAATACTTCTCACAAATCTTAAAAAGCGAGATGAAACATAAAAAAAACAGAGGGAGTACTAAATCCAACCATTTTTAGTAAACGATAACAGAAAACAGCTTTAATAAACATTAGGACAATTGCATCACCCAACTTTTACTCATAACTAAATTGCATTTTCCTGACATGTATCGATGATATGAACATTGGTCGAAGAACAAACAAGTGCACATCACATTCATGCCACAAGATAACTGAAAGAAAACCCCAAGCTAATAAAATTCTCAAGCTGACTAATAGAAGAGTTATCAGCATATCACTGATTCACTGCAGGGCAGATCTTAAAAGCATAAACTTCAAAACATGATGCATGGAAATCATAAGACGATTAAACATAACAGGAACATGTTTGAACCACAAACTACAATCATACACAGAGAAGAAAACCGGATTTACCTCCAGACATTGATCCACAAGTTGCCTACTCCTAGCAAAGTCACCACTCCGATAGTATCCCACAGCCAGCAAATAAGCCTTCTCTCTTGTTTGGAGAGGACTATTGCTAGTATTGGCAAGTGATGCTGCCATGCAAGATGGTTAGTAAGCAAATGCCACAAGCCCACTACTGACAACTTACATTATTCAATTGCTTTAGGTGCTTTTCACAAAAAGTAAATTCAAAAAAAGTGGTGCTTTTCAAACAAGCACGATATTGGATATCAAACACTATACACTGAAATGAATAACAACATATAGATCCACAAGTAAATTCTATGCTTGAGGCATATTGAAGAGGTCAAGCGACAACTAAAACCAAAACAAATTTCTCTTATTCTCGATAAACAACAGAGGTCAAGCGACAGCTTAACTCTACGTAAAAATGTCATATTCACGTAACTTTACCTTAACAAAATGGCCCATAAACAACCCAAGTCGATGCCAAATCAAATACATCATGACAGGCACTCACAAATAGTATGCATTCAGATCAAATAAGGAAATAGATAAAGCAGATCAGCTGTAATTGTCTATTACGAGTAAGTATTACAGGGAACATAACGACGAAAGGCCAAAAACCTGCTTTATTTACCTTTTCTTTTGTATAATTGTTCTACACAGAATGCTCTTTACTCAACGCACTACATTTAGCAAAATATGTAGTTCGTTGAGTAAAAAGCACACGGTCAATTCCCTTGTTTTTGTAGCATATATTTTTTTTTGAAGAATACTTATTAAAGTGCCAAAAATAAAATAAGAATAAACGGTAGCGAAGGTAAGGTAATTGCAGTTACCTTCAACCATGGCTATCCCTCTCTGCACATCCTCAGGACGGTTAGAATGGACAAGGGCCCATGAGAGACGCATGAGACTTGCACCTTTCTGCTCATCTGAAGCACCATTTCCGGTTTCCGCCACCTCTCTTTCGATGCTCTGAAGATAGTAGAATATAAATTACAAAACATCATACCTCCTTTCTTTGCATATATTTAAGGAGTACTACAGTACCAAAACCATGAGAGAGATTTAAATTTCAAGCAACAATCACATACACCCACCGATAGCCCAACACTGCAGCACAAAGGTAAAACACGAGAAAAACAACAGCTAGATGTAACAAAAATCTGAGCTCATCCAATCCTATTCATTACGGACATGAAAGTTGAACATCATTCCTTTTCTTGCTGAGAAGAATGCTCAACTCCATGCATCTTCTAATCTTCTATAGGAAAATCAACTAAAACCAATCTTTTTTCATGCCAACTGAATGAAATTAGCCACATTGACAAATCGACAATTACATAAAATTGCGCAATAGAAAATCACGTAGCATGATGAGACAGGTGTCTATAGACCATCCTTCATCACTAAATTTCTTTTCAATGTTTAAACCCCTGTTTACACCATGTTATTTTATCTCAGCTCTTGGTTCATCATAGCAGAAGTTCACACCACATATGAACACTCTGATTTTACGCAGATTTCGCAATTCCGAGGTTTCAAACTAATCAAAACGAATCAACTGAATAATCAAGATACAAAGATACTAACACAGAAAAATCATCGACTGCACAAATCAACATTATAAAACAACACAACATTTAATTTACCACCATCACTTGATCGCCATTTACCTGCATATTAATGAAAACACTTAGGGGTTGTTTGGTTGGGGTTGTTTGGTTGGGGCTTTTTCGAATGGATTAGAATAGTTTCCATCCATTCTAGTGTTTGTTGGACTCTTTTGAAATGAAGTTATAAATCTCGGGCTCTAAATCTACCCAAACCCTTGAAATTTCAATCCATAGTCTCTACCCATATTCCAACTCCATCCCCACGTATGATACAAACCAAAATGTTAGTAAAAGGGTATATTAGTAAATTTGTCTTTTATTTCTTATTCTCCAAGGCATGTGACTTATATATAGGTGTTTGTAGGTTGTAATTAGTTATCCAAGAATTTATCATTGAAAGTTGATCTTTCTTTAGCTACCTAATCTCCATTTTCTTTCTAATTTCATCCAAACTCATTGATTAATCCTAGGTGATTCCTTCCCTCACCACAGATTATTCTATAGATCATCTAACCTATCGACTAATTAGTCGAACAGTTAAATCGATCATATCATTTATTTACTTCATTTTTACCCAATTATCTCTCATAAAAATTACGATTGTATCATTTGGTATCAGAGCCATCTTTCCTCTCGACCTACTTTATATATTTAAAAAAAAAAAAAATACCACTATTGATTGTCCGTTTACTGTCCATTAGTCCATATCCTACAAAGTTCAAAATCAAAAAAAAAAAATGAAGCTGAGAAGAATTGAGCACTTATGTAGAAATATACAACACGGTAACTCCATTGATGAGCAAATGGAAGAAGCACTAGCTGGAGGCATCATCGAATCATACACACTCACTACCCTAAATGCCATGAACGCAAGAAGGAATGCTGATATGTGCTTGTGGTGTGACGAAATCTGGTATGCTGGCCATCTCCATAATTGTTGTTATGTTCCTGATCATAATTGTATATTCACTTGCGGTATAGATTTCGAGGTTTTTGCATTTGTCAAAGTTTCAAAAGAGGGGCTAAAATCCCACGACAAGGTACAATGTGAGGTTTTGCTCGATGAAGTGTGTGAGCCTAACTCACAAATATCACCAGATCTTCTGGTGCATACAAGATATTCGACGAAATGTCTGAACACCAGTCGACCCCGTCCCAAAACCAGGAGGTGGAGTCTCTTGAGCTTGTTGACAAAATTGTCGTGGATGATAATGTTTTAGAGAAATCTGTTAGATCTGTTTTTATCGAGGATACTAATGTTTTTGAAACCGAAGTAGAATATGAACATCCTATCAAAAAATTGAAGGATTTTGATGTCGTACACCACATGTTTGATGGAATGTTATACCCAATTTTGTGCTTGAATGCAAAGAAACTTGGTTCTTTGGCTATTGAAAATAAAGGGATGGAAAATGCTGATGTTGATGAAGTTGGTGTTACTAAAACTTGTTGTCAAGTTGTTGATGAAAAGGTTGATCCTGGATGTACTCAAAGGTATGACACTGAGATTATAGGAGTGGGTGTTATAGAAGATAACTTACAAGATGTGATTAAATTTGCACATAAGATGTTTGATAGAATGCGGGTACCCGACTTCATTTTAGAAATGGCTCAAGCTACCTTCAGTGATTTATCTATTGATTGTGATCACAATGTTGTGTCTTGTGAAGTCGATTTGAACTTGGGTGACTTCCTTATGAATGAACGAGATATGCTCACCAAATTAGACGAGTCAAATGGATCATATTTTCATGGTTGGTACATAATGGGTGAAGTTAGTGATCATTTTTCAATAATTGGTTCTGCTCTTTGTTCTCGTAAAATTTTTGGGACAAGGTCACAAGATGATGAATATTTTCACATATTATTATCAAGACCTTTCAAGACCTTTACACCAACTTGTCTTGTGAGTACAAAAGTCTATTTTGTGTCGGAAGATAAGGTTGTAGAAAATACCGCGGAGAATATATCTTCAGGTTTGTCATTACTTGGTATGGTTTCAACGGAGAGTCACATTCTCACATATTTATCACTTGAAGTATGGTATGGTATTCTGTTTCCAGGCCTTGAAAATAGGCGAAACTCGCATATTAGCTATAAAGAGGTGCTTAGTTGGGGAAAATCAAATTGGAAAGACAACCTACCTAATTTTCAAGTTGTAGTAACCAACGAGACAAGCCCCGAAAACTTAGTTTGGGAGATAGATAGCACTACATGTTGCCGATTCCTTTATGACATTGGAGGTCATATTTGTGTGAGTGTGGTTTGTATGAAGGAGAAGTATAAATGCTTTGATCTGGGTATTGGGTTGACTATACAAGTACCTTGTTATAGCTTCACCCTTGAGGACAAGGGTGATTTTAAGGATGAGGAAGAGAAGACATGTTCCATATATACATGAGAATTACTCCATCTTAAGTCCCTTGGTATAATGGTTCTTTAAGTAAGATACATAAGACTTTGATGTTCCATACCCATATCTTTTATCTAAGAAATGGGAGCCTCAAAGTAAAACCTGAAAGTGGTGATGACACATTGTCTAGAAACCTTCCGTATGTAGCTACTAATACTGTCAAGAATGGCTTCATACTATGTGGTCAATTGAAATATTTGTTGGATGATACCATTACTGCTTATATGATCAAGGACCAACAAGTAGTCCAGGAGTGTGTGAAAATGTGGGAGGAGGAAGTCACTTTGTTATTTAGAGATATCGTAATCGAAGTTCTTATCACTTGCTTCAAGATTGAGATGTTGAACGACTCCTTCACATCCATTGCAATTATATTTGCCAATGGTGATTATGTGTCAGAAGCAATTAAAATGCAAGGGGTGCTACTGAGATTATTAAAACAGTTGAATTATGTATTCCACATCGAGACTTCGACATTTTTGCCTATTGTATGGGGGATAAGGGCGGGAGAATTTCCATTTGCGATTGTTGATGATGTCTCATTTTCCTTGGAGAGGTTCCAATAGATGCTACTACCAAGGTAATTGCTAAATTGGTCTTTATCTTTGATCCTGTTGGAGCTATTGGTATGAGCAAGAGGATGTTGACAATCTTTAAGGAGAATCTGAGAGTGGCTATCAAATGGAAGCCGTATAGGCTACTGAAGAATGGCAAACAAAGTCCGAATGACATCATCTTTGTCTTTGATCCAGGTGGATTGCACATAGCTAAGGGGTGTCGTGGTGAGCCAAATCAGATCCTTGAAGACAAGGATCATTTGATGGGGTGGGTATTGATACAAACCAAAATGTTAGTAAAAGGATATATTAGTAAATTTGTCTTTTATTTCTTATTCTCCAAGGATGTGACTTATATATAGGTGTTTGTAGGTTGTAATTAGTTATCCAAGAATTTATCATTGAAAGTTGATCTTTCTTTAGCTACCTAATCTCCATTTTCTTTCTAATTTCATCCAAACTCATTGATTAATCCTAGGTGATTCCTTCCCTCACCACAGATTATTCTATAGATCATCTAACCTATCGACTAATTAGTCGAACAGTTAAATCGATCTTATCATTTATTTACTTCATTTTTACCCAATTATCTCTCATAAAAATTACGATTGTATCAACGTACAACACCATGAATGAAATTTAACATCAATTCCAGGAACAAACTAAACAAGTACGAGTATTAATAAGCATGAGATTTTATCTCCATAACTCCCTGGTGTTAGAATCATTCCATTTCAATATTTCATCCCTATTGCTCGAACCCCTCAGAAATGAAATTCGTACATAAATTACAAATTCAACGACACGACACGACGCCATATAATCACGAAAAGAAATTGACAAATAAGTGCGATTACGAAGAAAAAAGACCCGCAATTAGTGCAACAGAAAGGAGGGATGAACATACAGCGATGGTATCAGTATCGCACCAAGGGATGTGGTCACCACCTCCAAAGAAATTGCCTACGGATTCGAAGAATTTGCCGATTGTTGCATCCATTTTCGTGCCCTAATTTCCAACTCTGATCGGGGTGAAGAGAAGAAGGTTGTTGAACAAGAAATTGGGGGAATGCTGAGTTTGTTTGTTGGTAAAATGGGATACGACTCATACGACCAACGGTAAAACGAAGCGTCTTACTGTTTATAGGAACAACTTATTCGGGGGTTTTAGACTAAATAAAAACAAAACACGGTTAAGTAATGGACTTTTCAAAACCGGGTACAACTGCCTTCACCAATTCCAATGGACAACTATAATGAGTACATTGTAGTTTAATTTGTGACATCAATTTTTTTTAGTTATATTTTGCTTCTCCTCAAGGTACCATTCCAATGTTAAACTACTTCGTACAATATCAGTGTATTAATCTGTGAAAATTCACGGGACATATCTGTCAAATTAATACGCCATATATACCAGATATACGTTATTGCATGGACATATTTGTCAAATTATTGAATAATGAGGAATAACATTTTCATGGTACTAGCAATTGTATCATACTTTAAGAAACCACATGGGTCCATGGACCCAAATTTGACTTGAAAAAACGAAAAAGTATTATCAATACGCTAATAACATCAACAAAATACGTTAGCCTATACTGGAAAATGTATTATAAATACGTACGATTTCTCGACAAAATACGTTGGAAAAAACAAATGATTTAGACGAAGGGATTAATAACAATAATTTAAGCCCCAAGGACAGTTTATTAATGATAGTTTTCTGTCGGATTTGTAATTCCCCTCTACCTTTGATGCAGTAGCAAAAATAGAGTAAAAGGATACTAATCTTCTACGAGTATATATTAAAACAGAAACCAAATTTCAGAAATTAAGAGCACCAAAAGCCCTCATTTTGAAATTGACCCCAATTTTGTATCAATTGAATTCCTAGCAATCTTCTATATATTAAAACAGAAACCACATTTTAGAAATTCAGAAATTAAGAGCACCAAAAACCCTCATTTTGAAATTGACCCCAATTTTGTATCAATTGAATTCCTAGCAATTCTATTCAATTTCATCCCATTCATTCTTAATTCAACTACCCGGGTCATTTTTTTTGGTTCAACGAAGAGCGCACTTAGTCGCATTACAATATATGAGAGGGGGGATTCGAACCTGAGACCTATTGCCCCAGAGCACCTAGCCTTAACCACTAGGCCAAGACAATGAGACATCTTCGGTACTACCCGGGTCATTAATTACACTTTCTTCATCATTAATCCTCTTTCTCCGTTTCCCGTCGCCCATATTTACTACCACCTCCTCGGTTTCCAGTCGTCTAGGTACTCCCATAGCCTGCTCCGAAAATGCTAATGTTAGTTATGGCTGCCTCATCGTCTCCGCTTCACCTTCATCAATTACTTCGATCAATCTACTATATATTACATTCGTTATTCAGTCATTTTCTCATTCAACCTACAACCATCTCTGATCTACTCTGTTATCACGTAATTCTATTTTTCTGTGCTCTGTTTTCATATCATTTTCTCGCTACTTTTTTCATCATGTCTGATGTATGTCACGACTCCATTGCCACACTTTCTCAAGGTGTGCGAGTGAGGGATTTAAACGTTCGGGTAATCAATAGATGTAATAGACTCAATTTTAATGACAAATCCGTTACCGACTCAGTCGAGCTCCTGTTTGTCGACGCCAAGGTTATTTGCTAAGTACTATCGATGTATATTAACTGATAATCTTTTAGGGTATTTCATTCACATTGTTAATCTTTTCACTGTTTTCGATATCAGAATGACTTGGTCCAAGCTACCATTAAGAAGTCTTTGATCAGCAAATTCAAGGACAAAATTCGTTGTGAAGGAAGCGTACAACATCCGGAGTCTCACTGTCACGTCTAACACCGGATCGGAGCGGGCTACTTCTCATAGTTGTAGGCTACATGTTGAATTCTCGACGAAGGTTACTCATTTGCCTAAGGATGCATCAATTCCTTCTAATATTTATCGCTTCGCCAGGTTTGAAGACATCGTCAATTGCAGAGTACCAATGAATCAGTACATAGGTCTCCACTATTCTTCCTTTTGCTTGCAGTAAATTACACACTTTTGCTTTATTTTTTACAACAATTTGCAGATATCGTTGGCAAGGTGTACGAAATTGGTCCAATGTAGGAAACGAAGAAGGCTTACAAGTGCAAGAAAATCAAACTTGAAGATGTTGAGTATGTTCCCTAATTGGATTCGTAATTTATTAATCCTTTTTTCAGACAAATAGTTGGTGTACACCTGAATTCTGTTTAGCATTAACCATTCACGCTTTCCTACCCCTCTAGTGGTGTCGTTCTTCAGTGCACACTTTGGGCGCCTCATGCTACGGATCTCCCAGAGGTCCTGCAACTTCTTCCATGCCCACATCAATCTAAAGTTGTTGTTCTCAGAGGAGCGGAGACCAGATTGTTTGACAGTAAGTTAGTTTTACAGTGTCTTACCATTTTTTCCTTCTTAACCTCGGTATTGAGCATAATCTAACAGTCTACCGTGTTTAACTGAAAGACACTTGGGTTGTGCAAAGCACATACAACGCTACAACTTTTGAGTTTAATCTAAGCATCCCTGAGGTCGAAGCATTTCAAAAGAGGTTTAGCAATGCATTCTCTTTTATATTGTAGACCATCAAGATTCTTGCAGTTGGTTTCACCTATATCGTATTAATTGTTTTAATTTTGTCAGCCTATCATCTTAAGCTCCGAGCAACTCACTCCAAATCATCGAGGAAGGTACGAAGGAAGAGAGTTTCAACTTGCCGGTCGAGGGTATTCTGTCAGTTTCACAGATTGTTGAAAACGAAAAGGTAACCCCCCAATTACAACCATTTCTCTCCCCCTGGAAATTCTTTCTACCATTTCAGGGCTTAACATTGTTCAATTCCTTACGACTAAGCTGGGTCGTTCTACACTATGGCAACGATTGTGGACATAGATTCATCAACAGGATGGTACTACTGCAGTTGTAAGTCTTGCAGGTCGAAGACAATCAAGAACGATAGGGGTACGTGGGTATGCAAGAACACCAGCTGCGAAGGAAGCAAAAATGGGTACATGAGCTGCAATACGAAGTAATTCTATTATGATTGTTGTGCTGTAGTTTGCAATACTTCATTGCCCCCAATCCAGAATTTGTTATATCTAATCGTTTCTATATCCGTTGCAGATTTTAGTTGAAGTTTGTTGTCCAAGATTTTTCCGGTATAGAGTGTCATTTCGTTGTCTTCGATCATCAAGTAGAGCAGTTCCTTGACAACACCGCTACCGAACTTATTGCTAAGATGGAGAAGGTATTTTTCTTTACCTTAAAAACACCCCTACCTCTGTCAGTCATCCTGCTTTGCAATTGCATTCTAACGTTTTTATCTCTACGCTACTCCTAGATAGGAGAAGCTCATTCTATGCCCGACGAGCTCTCCATTTTCATTGATCAATGATATCTCTTCAAGTTTAAAATAGATGACAACTTCAATGTTAATCAATTTTCCAAGTCCTACAGTGTATCGTGGATGTCCGACGACGTCGACAAAATCCATAAGTGGCACATGACATACGAGCAAGCCCTTAAGGTATATACATATTGACCTACATGCATATTGCAATGAGTTATTGTCGTGTTTCTGAACATTTCGTTGGAGTTCAACTTGATGACCACAGTTATGGTACCAGATTGAGATGGACAACTACACTTTAATGACAAAGAATCTCCGCCGTTCGTTAACCACTTTGGACATTCCAGCCCAGGAGGATGCTGTTCCAGTAACGTCGCGTAGTGGCTCTAAAGAAGTTGGTGCAAAATCTACTGAACCCCATAACGAGGTAGTCACTGATTCTATACGTCTACGTCTACCTCTAACTTCATATCTATAACACCAATCTCTTACGTACCCCACATCTTCTAATTACTTGCGTATTGCACGTACAATCAGGTCATTGATTGTGAGACCACATCAACATCATCTAAAGTTACGCCCTTGAAGAGAAATGGTGCCGCAGTGGAAGTGCAGTCCCGTGACCTGAATGGTCTTGCTGAAGACGCTGCATCCGCCACTAAGCAGATGCTGGCCATGAAGAAGGAAAAACAACCTTGACAAAATTTCTGTGCGAACTGTCGTCTGTATAATTGGAAAACCTTTAAGCCCAGTTTGAACTTTTACCCATTGCTTCACATTTTCCAGTAGACGTTTTAATGCTCTTCACCATTTTCCCATTAAGAGCAAACAAAGATTATGTAGTTCTCAATTGCCAGTTACTCTATATTGGCTCCTCTTGATGAATTGTGTTTTTTAAGCGCAATATTTTGCTACTTTGTGTCTTAGTTACTATGGACCTTATGCCACCCTCAAATTTCTTGCCTCTAACCTACTTATAGGTCATACTCCACGGAGGTTTATCTACGCAGGTTGTTCCCACTGACGGTCCACAGGAATCGTAGCTGTAATTGCTTCAGAATATTGGACATAATTTCTACTTTCCACCCTACCACTTAATATGCAGGTCTCATACTTATGAACAACTGGAACACGTAATTACTCAACTGTTACTCTATGTTGCAGGTTACAGGTCATAAGATTTGGAGATTAAACTTCTCAGAATTCACTCCTCGCCGCTGTAGGATCGACCAACAAACAACATCGCCGTGTTTCACCCTCTGAATTAACGAAAAAGATTTCCACTTTCAGAAATTTATTACCTAATTACCGTTTTGTTAGCTTCTTTTCTTCATTACACTCATGTATTGTCTACACGTTGATTTGTAATTGTACTTTCCGCTGAATTAATGAAATTTGGGTCACTATGTGCACCTTTACTTTGGCATTCCCTTTTTGTTAACTTCGTTATGACATTATAGCTTCGTTATTACATTATTCGTTCACATAAATTGACCGTCCTTTTGAACCGCATCTACCACCTTCTCTAACGCTACTGTAAAATTGCTTTCACTTTTCGAATAATTGAAACTACTTGCCTTCACTAATCCTGCACAACTTTTACACCGGTGTATCATACATACAATGTCCACAAACCTATGTAAATTTTTTTCTTCAAATTGTGGTACTTTGTAACACCATATCACTCTCTGAAGTGTCATGGTTTCGTTCACTTCTACAATACGTTTTTAGTACAAACTACTATTCCAAATTGTCGCTGGTGTTACAAAATACCACCACCACCGCACCCTATACTTAATCCGTTCAAAAATCCATCAACTCCGTGGTAGATGCAGTATCTATTCCTAATTTGCCGCGACAACTTTGAAATTATATGACACTAACAGCACCAACGAATACTTCAATACTCGACCACAACATTCAGCTGTACAGATCTTTTCTCTGGTGTATATATATTGACCTACATGCATATTGCAATGAGTTATTGTCGTGTTTCTGAACATTTCGATAGAGTTCAACTTGATGACCACATTTATGGTACCAGATTAAGATGGACAACAACACTTTAATGACAAAGAATGTTCGCCGTTCGTCAAACAGTTCGGACATTCCAGCCCAGGAGGATGCTGTTCTAGTAACATCGATTAGTGGCTCTAAAGAAGTTGGTGCAACATCTACTGAACCCCATAACGAGGTAGTCACTAATTCTATACGTCTACGTCTACCCCTAACTTCAAATCCATAACACAAATCTCTTACGTACCCCACATCTTCTAATTACTTGTGTATTGCACGTACAATCAGGTCATTCATTGTGAGACCGCATCAACATCATCTAAAGTGAAATAAATATTCAGCTGTACAGATCTTTTCTCCGGTGTTGCATAACTGAAATAAATATAAAATTCGTCATCTCATGCGTTTATTAGTTTAAACATTTTTAGCAGACAAGAAATGATCTTGAAAATTATTGCCGTAAGTTCCTCTGGAGAAGGAACAACACTGACAAAACAGCTCCCTACCAAAATCTTCATTCACATTCATTTCATTTCCATTAATTCACCCTGATTTGTAGTGGAGGTATGACTCCTCGACTTCAGTAGTTAATTGTCCCAACTATTTAAATTTTTGTACCACTACCCATCAAAGTTTATTTGTATTTTGATGTTAGTCTTCAGTTGACATCAATTTTTCATTCAAACACCATGGATTGTCATCCGAGTTTATCTACAAAGACGAGTAAGTCTGCCCCTTCTAAGAGAAAGTCTGGTGGACACGGAGTTCCCGTTCGCGGAGAGCTTAACATGTGCGAAAATGCAGGCAATAAGGAAAACACATCACGGAAGAAAACACTTTTTAATGGTAAG
The DNA here is from genome assembly GCA_958450325.1 of Agrostemma githago. Taxonomy (NCBI): domain Eukaryota; kingdom Viridiplantae; phylum Streptophyta; class Magnoliopsida; order Caryophyllales; family Caryophyllaceae; genus Agrostemma; species Agrostemma githago. The sequence goes on along the minus strand of OY288259.1, from coordinate 48,995,507 downwards.
CACATTTTAAGGGAACATGTCCACTACCTTTAGATTTGAGCACTTCTCTGTTTACCACGCTACATAAGCATGCTAACAACAACTGTTTGTTTGATTCACAATTATCAGTTTGGATGTCACCTTTCCAAGATGTTACGAACATAGTAGACAGTCATGGGACCGCTTCGGATTCAGGAACATCACGCTACAGTCTTCAGTCTGATGATAGTAGACCTTCCAACGAAAATGTGCAGCCAATATGGTCCTAAGAGACCTCAGGTTCATATATTCGATTGTAGTTTCTTTTTGTTCATTGAGTAGGATTTCTATTAGTTGTTGTGTCCAATATCTACGCATTAGTTGGTCATCATATCGCAGTAGGAAATCTGGACAATAAAATCTCGAGATGCTAACTGTAGATTTCTCAGCGAGTACATGTACCCTTGATGTCTTTTGTACATATACATTTCACAGCATATCTTTTACATTATTTGTCGCTTCTACTGACTGTATCTAGCCGCTATGATGCAATTCTTATTGACTGCCCGGTTTAGTACAGCTGTGTAGAAGTTAACCTTGATAATAGCTAACTTCTAAAGCAACGAGGTACACCGTTTTCAATGCCGTAAATCTTACGCTCTCCTCTCCTCATATTCTACTTACTCGAATTGTTGTCATTGTCACTTCGCAGGTAACAACATAAACCGCGACATTTCGACTGTATCTGAAAATTTGAGAATTGAAAGAGGTTCTAAAAATTTCCTTCGTATTTCGTGTTTGCAAAGTTGCATGTGATGTGCAATTATCTTCACTTCAACTGTATTTTCAGGGAAGCGTTTGTTAGCACAGTTTCCATACCATATAACTGCATCGTCCGACGAATTTTCAGGTAGAATGGTCCTACAGTTTATCATCTGTAAACACTTATCCATTGTTTGCGTATCCTAACTGTACTTATAAATTTTTATCTGGAAATTGAAGTTCTTTACTTTCGACAGTTCAGCTAGATGAACTGGAAGCATTTGATCGAGATAAAGATCGTTTTGAAGACGGTAAACCTTTTACAAATCCTCGCAGTTTTCTCTATATTCTTCCTTTCTTTTGAAGTGTCGTGGCATGTAATGTGGAAAAATTGTGCAAGGTGGTATAGGCTACGAGGACATTGGAATTGGAGACCCGGTGTACAACTGTCAGAGATGTTCGGCCCAAATGTGGTACGACGAGCATGACAGAATGGACCGAAGACCTCTAATACCAACATTTTCCGTGTGCTGTAAGGACGGAGTGGTGGAATTACCATATCTTACGGAGCCCCCTCAACTAATAAAACATCTCCTCCATGGTGTTCATTCCAAGAGTCGACATTTTAAGGATAACATTCGGATGTACAACACCGCACATTCATTCACATCTAGCGGAGGCAAAATTGACCATTCTGTTAATCAAGGAAGGGGACCTTACACCTATAGGATCGGCGGCCAGAATGCCCATTTAATCGGGAGCCTACTGCCGGACGGTGATGAACCTCCAAAATTTTGTCAACTTTACATTTATGACACTGGTGACGAACTTAACAACATAAAACGAGCTTTGAGGTAATAGACTACAACATAATTGTTTAATAATTTCGTGGTAAATCCTTTTAATACAGTGTTTTCTACAACTTAATTTGAAAATGCAATGCCTTCTAGGGGGCAGTCTGGAAGAGGCGACATGTTTGATGATGCCCTTATGCTTGATTTGAGGTCCATGATTGATGCTTACAATCCTCTAGCTAAATCTTTTAGAATGGCAAGGATAGCATATTGAACCAGCAGGATAGCTGTGAGGTTAGGCTACAACTTATCGGTGGCCGTCATACAGATGGGCGGACATACAACCTACCGTCCGTGTCAGAAGTTGTCGCGCTTATACTTGGTGACATTGACGAGGCTATTGAGAACAGAGACATTGTTGTTGTCGAAAGGAGCGGACGTCTACAGTGAATATCTGAACTTCACCCATCTTATCTCGCACTACAGTATCCACTATTTTTCCCACATGGGGAGGATGATTATTGCCTAGGAATTAAACATTGTCAGCAGTTGATTGAATCCAGTCGTAATCCCGAAATTGCCCACGACAAGCTTACGTTGAGAGAATGTTTTGCATTTCGTCTACGGAAGCGTTCATCACACGTAGAACCTGACACTTTGTTGGGGGGAGGTAGGTTACTCCAGCAACTGATTGTTGATGGATACACCATGGTAGAAGCTCAACGAATAACATACCTGAAGTTCAACCAACCTAAACTTAGATCCGAGAATTATAAGTAACTGAGGACTGCAGTTGATAACGGAGAAACAGACACATCATATCAAGGTGTCAAGTACATTCTTCCATCAAGTTTCGTTGGAAGTAAGGGCTATATGAGGGAGACTTATCAAGATACAATGAGTCAATGACAATATGTCGTTGGTGCGGTTACCCAGATTTGTTTGTAACATTCACATGCAATCCTAAGTGGCCAGAAATTACACGGTTCGTAAAGAGTAGAGGTTTGCAGGCAGAGGATAGACCCGATATAGTTTCCTGTGTATTCAAGCAGAAATTCGAACTTCTAATGAAAGATTTCCGGGAGAATCACGTCTTTGGACGGACCAGGGCTGGCATACTCATCTGTCCATTCATTGTTTTTATCGTTTGTCATCTTTTCCGTAATTTATGTTTCTGATTTTAATATTAATTTCTAATTTGCAGTTGTGTACACAATTGAGTTCCAAAAGCGAGGTTTTCCCCATGCCCACATCTTGCTGTTTCTCGAAAGAGATGACAAGTTCCCGAAGGCGGTAGATGTCGACTTGATTATTTCCGCAAAAATCCGTAATATGTGCAGGTTTTGGCATATAGAGTAGTCTCCTTGCATATCAAACGACATGTTCTCGAGTATACACTTCGGTGGATACATTAACTCCCTGTACATTATTGCTGTCTTAGCTCTTATCTACCACAAGTTGTTCTGATTTTGTGGACTAAGTATAAGTAATTAATGGAGGGATTTAAGAAGTAGGATCCTTGGTAATTGAAGAGGTATAAGTTAGTGAAGATATTGATGGGGGAGGTATCTTAATCGGCACTTTTTGCATGCAAATAGTGTATGAAGTTGAAATAATGTCCTCCAATTAATGACACAAATTACTCAATTAAAGTTTATAGTAGACCATACACAACTAAACACATGTATCTGTTTGTTTTCTCAAATTTCAGTTCAAATACCACGTTCCTATTTAAACATTGTGCTATTGTGTATCCATTACGGAGAGGTCATCGGTTCATCACATCGACGACCGATGTCGACTTTTACGTCCAGTGCAGCGTACATAGTATTAGCTTATATTATGTGCTGCATTGTTTTTACTGGGCTCCCTAAATTACTTAGGGTACCAATTTGTGGATAGTCCACACTTAGTTCGTTGCTGCCCAAGATCCTGGAGTATTATGGGCATGTATGTTGGCCCAACCAAAACGACATACTTCATTACTTAATTTATTTAGCATACGATGTTACATGTTAATTGGCATTCCATGTATTACGTTAATCCTATCTATATATAAAGTTAAAAGGCTTCCTTCAACATTTAATTTTTTGCCACGTCGCATGCATTAATGAGTTTTTTTTTATTTTGTATTTTAGTAAAATTTATTCTTATTAAATTTTGAATTGTTTAATTACATATGCGTGTACATTTTTATTTTTATTAAGTTTATATTTGATAACATTATTAAGTATCACAAACTTTTCGTTTATCCATATTTAATAATTTGTTATAATAAATAATTTAATTTATTATTATTGTTATTTTTCAAAACCTTTACACTCATCTTTCATTACCATTAACTATTAAAAATAGTACTTCGTAAATAGTTTAACGCCTTTTTTTAAAATAAGAATTTCCATTTTTTAGGTTTATTTCTTTAACAAAATTAATATTTATTTGCTATTTTATGCCTACTAAATTTAAACCTTATTACATTATAAATTTGTAATGTGTTTAGCCATTTTACTTTATTAATAAATTTATTACTACTTACAGTTTTTTTAATCGCAAAAAAGATTTTGTTATGCATTTAGTTTTTGCGCACGTGGCGGATGATTTCATGTTTTTTTTAACAATTTAATGTTTTACAAAATAATAATATTTTTAATTTTTAATTTTAATTTTCTTATTATATATGTATTGTAAATTTTATTTTCATTATCTTCATATATAATTAATCACATTATTAAGGATCACAACAAATTTACATTATTTATATTTTATATTTACTAATTGTTCTATATAATATATTCAAAAGACAACTTAAAACATTAAATTTTATTCCACATGTCAAAAAAAAAGACAATGGAAATTTTTTAATATTTCACTTAAAGCATAAATTTATTGTTATAACAAAAATTAATGATTTTTGAAAAAAAAACTTAATCATTTGGAGGTTACACCTTTCCATCTACTTTTGCATTAATAATCAAATTTAATATTAATAATTATATTATTTATTATGAAGAACTTCATTATCATCATTATATAATTAAAAAATCAGTATAATGGAGAGTTGGAAAAAAAACTATTTGTATTTTGAGATTTCTTTTTCACATTTTATTCGTTCTATTTTATAAATATTCTCTTCAATTTTGTAATTGTTCTTCGTTGATTCTAATTTTAGTACTTCTAATTTTATCTTTTTGCTTTTGTTTTTGTTTAGTGAACTTATGCGAAGTCAATAATCAAGTCTGGAATTTCTCATTTTTCAGGTATAATAATTTTATTTTAATTGATTTTTATATTGATTATTATATAAATACATTTCAAGTTTACTTTAAATCTCATGGATTTTGTGTTCATAAGAGTGTACTTTTATTTATATTCAAAGTTGAAGAAATTTACAAAATATGATTAAGAAGAAGTTGCAAATTTAAGTGTTAATCAAAGTAGCATATTAAGGATTACAATTATTTTGGTAATGTATTTAATATTTTAGTCCAAAGGTAAATCAACAATAAAAAAAATAGTAAGGAAATGAAAAACAAAACTTATTATATCCCTTCAGCATAATGTATTATTCATAAGAAAACGTAATATTTTTCAAAAAAAAATTAAAATTTGGTTGTTTCGTCATTTAATCCACTTTCATCGTAATGATAGTCAATCAAATTTAATATGAATAATTAGATTATTTAGTATTAAGAACTTCATACTGAACTAGCTAATTTATGTATTTTACTGCTTTACTATTAAATTTTTTATTACATGCTTTATCATATATTTTAATTTTGCATCAATGAAATAAAGTTAAAAGGTTTTCTTCTCCCATCAAATTTTTTACTGAGTGACTTCCGTCTCTTCCGTTAAAATATTAAAAATATTAATCAAAATTTTTCATTTGCCTTTTATTAAAAAACTTATTATTATATTTTTTTATGAGATAAATTTATAATCTATACATATATTAGTAAAAAAAAAGTATGCATTTAATTTTTTTTGCCACATGGTGAATGGTTTAATTTTTGTATTACAATTTAACTTTTTACTTATATTTATCATTATTAAATTTTGATTTTTTTTATTATAAATAATTTATTGTTATTGATAAAAAATTAATGATTTTTGAAAAAAAAAAAAACTTAATCATTTGGAGGTTACACCTTTTCATCCAATTTTGTCTTAATAATCAAATGTTAATATCAAGAAAAAGTTTGCAGAGTGTTAATCAAAGTAGCATAGTAAGGATGACAATTTTTTTTTTTGAACAAAAAATTATTACTAAGGATGACAAGTATTTGAGTCTAATTATAGGTAAATCATCAATAAAAAAAATAGAAAGAAAATGACAAACAGAATTTAATACTTCACTTAAGCATAATTTATTATTCTTAAGAACGCTTAATAGTTTTCAAAAAAATTAAGAAATGACAAACACAACTTTTGTCGTAATGATCAGTCAAAGTTAATATGAATAATTATATTATTTAACATTAAAAACTTAATATTAGAACTAAAAAAAAATAGAAGTATAAAACAATGAAGGGATACAAATAATTGAGATTTTTTTTACATTTCATTCGCTTTATTTTTTGAACATTTCCTCCAATTTTGTAAGACACGGAGTATGAATTAACTACTGACCTTATATTAATTTTGTAAGATCTGACAACTATTTTACCTGAATTATTTGACAACACTTTGTCAGAAATATATTAACAATACGGTAAAAACATTGAAACAGATAATCCCGTGAATTTCACGGGCCACATACCTAGTTTGTTGTTCGTATGCGTTTGTATCTTATTTGTGATTTGTTGTTTTGCGTATTATCTTTATTAATGCTATGAGTTGATACCAGTTTCTGTCACTTACAGAATTTGTGTATCAAATCATTGCATTGAAACATCAAATTGGAAAACTTTCGACAAAATCTTCACTAACTTTGAAAACTCAGTTACGTTACTTATCTTTTTCCATCAGTGTAACATCTCATTTCCTACGAACACTTTTCAACATGTAACGTTTTGGCTTTATTTTCGTTCAATCATTAGTATACTAATGATGCTTTAGTCCCTTACTGTATACTCTCCAAACCATACTTGCTTCATAATATTGTATATTAAACTAAAAATGTGCAACCCGTGAAATTGTTCACGGGTAACACACTAGTATAATAATAATAATAATAACACACTCTCGGCCTGCCAGGCTTTTTTACGGGGAGCACAGCCTTTGGTCTTGTCAGGGGGTCCAGCAGGGTGACCCTTTAGGTCCTCTTCTTTTCACTTTGGTCTTACATCCTTTGATTTGTAAGATCCGTGACTCCTTTCCCTTGAGCTTGCAGGCTTGGTACTTGGACGATGGCACCATCGTTGGAGATACTTTGGTCGTGGGGAAGGTTTTGGAGCTGATTATGGAGGATGGTCCTCGCTTGGGTCTCCACCTTAATGTCGGAAAAACCGAGGTTTTTTGGCCTAAGGAAGATCCTAGGAGTCGACTTCCTGGTGTTTTCCCACCCGGTATTTCTCGACCGCTGCGGGGGGTCAAAGTCCTTGGTGGCCCCGTCAGTGTCTGCTGTATTTTCAGCAGTGAGCTTGTGGCGAAGAGAGTTGCTAGAACCATTGAGCTTATGGATTCTGTTGCCAGGATTGAGGATCCACAGTGCGAGCTGTTGTTACTTTGTGCGTGTGCAGGTATTTCTAAGCTTTCTTTCTCTCTGCGCACCTGCCCCCTACGGTCTTCGACTCGGCTATGACCTTCGATGCGGCTTTGCGGTCTAGCTTGGAACGCATTGTCACCGCGTCCGGCCCTGGGTTCGGGGACTGGCAGTGACGTCTTTCCACACTGCCCTTTATCTTCGAAGGGTTAGGTGTGTACAGCGCTGGGGATGTTATGCACTATGCCTTTTTGGCTTCTCGCCTGCAGTCCTCTGAGTTGCAGGCTATGCTCCTTCGGCCTTCAGCTGTCTCAGCCCCTGGGCCGACTTTCGAAGCGGCCTTGGCTCTGTTTAACGAGACCACCGGTTCTGACCTTTCCTGTAACCCTAGTGAGATCGCTGCCCCCAAACTCATGAAGAAATTGGCAGATATATATTTCACGAAGGTTGCCGCTTTGGTAGAATCGGTTTTCTCCTTGACTCGACGACAGGTGGTTTTGTGGAAGTCTCTGCAGGGCGCTCACACGTCTGACTGGTTGCGCGCTGTACCCATCTCCGGGCTGGGGCAGACCATGAATGGAAGGACCTACCGCTCTGTCCTTAGCTATCGGTTGGGTGTCCCTCTGTTCCCGGTACCTAAGCCTTGTTCTGCCTGCTCCCGGGTTTGTGTCGGGGACATTTTTGGGGACCATGCGGTGTCGTGTGTTGGTACCGTTGGTATTAAGCATAGACATAACCTGGTTCGCGACACCCTTTTGGATATCTGCTTCCGATCTGGTATTTCGGCCGGTAAAGAGGTGGATGTTGGTTTGTTTGATGGGCACGACAAGCCCCTTTGCCCGACGGATTTACTTCTGTATTCCTGGGATAGGGGGCGCGATGTGTGTGTCGATCTGACAGGGTCGTCCCCATTGACTCAGTCTGCGATGGCGGATTTCTTGCCTGGTCGTGTTATCGTTGACGCTACTCAGCGTAAGTGCGCCAAGTACGGAGATTTATGCACAAAGACTGGTTATGGGTTCCTGTCTTTCTCCTTCTCTTCACTTGGGGAGCTTGATGCAGAGGCTGTTGCGTTGCTCAAGCGGATTCAAAAATTCTCTATCGCTCAGGATGCGGGGGCTCGTGCGGCTGCTTTTATTTTTACTAGACTTAGCTTCGCTATTGCTAAGGGAGTGGGTGCCCAGATAGTATCTCGGCTACCCACTAACTTCTTGTAATTGGTTTCGTTATTAATACAAGTTCGGTTATAATAATAATAATAATAATAATAATAATAATAATAATAATAATAATAATAATAATAATAATAATAATAATAATAATAAGGGTTATTTAACAACAATAATACCAACTATAGGGCGTCTTCCCAAAATAAAATCAATTTTAATAAATCTGGAAATAATACGTATTATCGGAGTAGTTAAACCAGAATAGTATAGGTGACCGGTTACCTGTAGAACCCTTCCATCTTCCTTTTTCACCTTTAATTTTAGTTGACGACAATAATACAACTATTGATCATCTTTCGAAAATATTCTAATTTTAATAAATCTGAGAATAATACATATTTTTGAAGTAGTTAAACCAGGGTACTCCGTAGTATAGATGACCAGTTACCGGTAAAACTTGTTCACCTTCCTTTTCGCCTTTAATTTATTTCATATTACTTCATTCCCTTTCACTTACTCAGTGTACATGGCATTAAACGTAATTAATGTCTTCCGTATTTCTCTTCCTTCAACCTCACCAAATCTAACTAACAGCACAATCCTACACCAAAATCAACGCGTTAATCTAAACGGAACGTATAGAAAAAAATGAAGAAGGATGTAGGGTATTGGAGAGAGAGGACGAAGGAGAGCAGAAGTAAGGAGAAGTAGACCTGGCAAAACTAACCCGACCCGAATAAGCCAAACCGAACCCGACCTGACCCGACACCCGAACTGAAGACATGATTTTGACCAGTAATCCGAATTGACCCGAGCTAACCTGAAACTGACCCGACTGTTATTATTGAAAACGAGTGGATATCCCTAAAAAAAGTTGAAAACAGCAAACCCGAGAATGAAACCCAAAATTATCTGACCCGACCCGAAGTCAACCCGATTATTATAACCCGAAATTGACCTGACCCGAAGCTGACCCGAAACGGTTTACTCGTTATCCAGGTCTAAGGAGGAGGATAGAGGATAAGTAACAGGTTAAATATTAATTAGGTGACCTGATGTAGCAGGTGATAAACTTACTTATACTACTCTTGTTTAACTACTCCAATAATACGTATTATTCTCAGATTTATTGAAATTAGTATTATTTTGGGAACACGCCTATAGTTGGTATTATTGTCATTAAATAACCCTAATAATAATAATTGAGAATTTTCGGTAATAAAAATCATATCATTCCAAATGTATATGCATTATACTCCGAAACATATATTCAATAAAGATAAATAAATACCCGTTGCTTTCAACGACAGTAGACTTCGGTCCCAACTCATAAAAAATCATACTTTCTTCGGTTTTATTTTATCTTCCCACTTTTTAATAAATAAAGTGGGGTATTAATGTATTATATATATATATATATATGAGATAGGTTCACATAAGGCCAACAACTCTTATAAGTTCATAAGTTCCAGTGTTTAAGTTACACAAAAGGTGCTTAAAGTTACACGAGATGAGTGTTAAAGTTGCACTTTATCACTTGAAGTGATAAAAGAGCTGAATGTTATAGTTACATATCAATTCTGAAAAAAAATGCAACTTTAACGTATGTCATCTGTAACTTTAATATAGACTTAATTACATATGGTGAACTTATTTGATCTCTTCTCTCTCTCTCTCTCTCTCTCTCTCTCTCTATATATATATATATATATATATATATATATATATATATATATATATATATTCAAATGTGAAGATAAATAGACACTGGAGGAAGTAATACACTTGAAAAATGGTAAGAAATCGTACAAAGCACATATTGAAAACTGACACTGTCATTTGCTCATTTAGAAGTAAAAAATGCACATAGTAATATTCTCTAAGATCCATAAATTAGTTGACAAAATATTAATTTTGTTTTATTACTTTACATCCATATTAATTTTAATTTTAAAACTATAATCACCAATACAGTAAAAAGCACAAATTGTATAATATGATTTTCTCATAATTAGACTCGTTATCAAAAAATCATTTTATTTATAGTTATGATAAAACTCGGGCAAAGTGATTCATTTTGTGAGACTATATAAAAGGCATGGGAACAACGCATAGAACATACTCCCTCCCATTTATCGGAATCCTACCATTTGATTAAAATATACCTGAAATATATTCAATCTTTGGTAAGTTTCCAGTGAATGAGGGGTAGGATCTTCTAACTTCTAATGCTGCTGTAAACCGATAAACTATTGTACTACTCTTTTCTCAAAAAGAATAAACTCAATTTCTTTTAAATTCTCTTCAAATAATCTAAAATCTCTTCTCTCTCAACCCTTCTCCCTCCTTCAAAGAAAACCTTAGCCTCCAAAAAATTTGGGGCTACCACCATTAATTAGTGGTAAGTCCCCCCTTTAATTAATTATATAGCTTTAGTATTATTATTATTATTATTATTATTATTATTATTATTATTATTATTATTATTATTATTATTATTATTATTATTATTATTATTATATCTACAATAATTGTCCTCTCCTTTTGGAGAGATTTATCCCCATCAATTGATGAGTTTCGCTATCTCTTTTAGGAGAGATGTTAATTCTTTGATAACGGATGAGAGAACGCGGAAGATCATTACGTCAACGGTTCATTATATGGTATCTCAATTCATGTCAGACTGTCGGCTATAATCTATCAAGTTAGATAAAATCGACTCTCTTCAAAACTTTGGAAGATCCGAAGATCCTCTTGTGAAAAGCCGTATCATTAAACAACGACATGTTAAAAGAGGATGTGCAGAAGCGGAGATCAAAATCTTAGTGAGAGATCTTTGTTTTAATGAGAATTTATTTTACTCAAATCTTATAGTATTGTATCCGTTCAGTTTCGATATAAGTTGTAGATGTTGAATGACTTTTTATTAATGAAATGATCTTTTCGCTCAAAAAAAATATCTCTTCAAATAATCTCACATTCTAATCAAACGTAAAGTTTCACTCCGTAGTAAATTTTGGGTCATCAAAGTTGGTGAACATATCACAAATATGTCTAAATATATACCTCCGACGCAAGAGGCTTGCACTGACAACGCCTACGACATTAATGAAGAAAATGTAAGAGATCAAAGTCAGGCCTTAGAATGATGTCAAAATCAATGAAAAAATTCAGTAGAAGATATGTAGTAGTAGTAGTAGTAGTAGTAGTAGTAGTAGTAGTTGGTTCAAGATCATCGAGTACCCAAGTTTAGTAGTGTTGAATGCAATATGAATACATATGAGACATTGAATAATCTACCCATAATCAATGCCTTTCTCAAGCTTCAAGATTTTCGCGATTCATCCATCTACACTTGATGAAGATGATTAAAGCAATAATCAAAAGATGTACCATGGACACTAAAGTCATCCATAAAAACTTCCATTGATTTTTCAATAAAATTGGAGAAAATTGCCATCATACATCTTTGAAACGTTCCTGGCGCATTACACAATCCGAATGGCATCCTTTGGTAGACATAGGTGCCATAGGGACATGTGAAGGTGGTTTTCTCTTGTTCATCGGGGTGAATGAGAATTTGAAGAAATCCCGAATGACCATCGAGGAAACAAAAATAAGAATGATGCGCTAATCGTTCAAGCATTTGGTCGATAAAGGGAAGGGGGAAATGATCTTTCATGGTGGTTGTGTTCATATTTCGAAAGTCTATACACATGCGCCAACCGGTAATAGTCCCAGTGGAAATTAACTCTCCTTTTTGTCCTTTCTCAACCGTCAGTCCTCCTTTTTTCGGCACAACTTGTACGGGGCTAACCCATTTACTTCCGGTTATGGGGTATATAATGTTGCCTCATACAGCTTGAGGACTTCCTTCATGACAACCTCTTTCATGGTGGGATTCAACCGACATTGACCCTCAACCGAAGGACGGTGGTCATCATCAAGGATGATCTTATATGCATGCAAACATTTGGAATTATGCCTTGGAGGTCGTCAATGCTATACCCGATGGCCTTTTTGTGTTTTCTCAAAACAACCAAAAGTTTTTCCAATTGAGGAATATCAAGTGTGGAATTGACGATAACGGGATAACTAGTTCCTTCAAGGAAGACATATTTGAGGAAAGAGGGGAGTGGCTGAAGTTTAAGATTAAGAGTAGAGGGTACCATACTTTTACCCACCGTTAGTGGTTCTATCTCTTCTTCATGCATGATCTCTTCCTCAAGAGGTGGGGGATCAAGTGGTTCCTCTTCTTTCTTATCATCATCATCATCATCATCATCATCTATAAAGCTATACTGAACCAAACTATCAATAACTTCAATGGAATACATTTGTTCAATCATTGGTTATTTAAGAGCTTGAGAAAGGGAAAACTCGACCGATTCGTTCCCTATATTAAATGATAACTTTCCATTCTTAACATCAACTATAGTACCATCGGTAACAATGAATGGTCGACCAAAGATAATGGGGGTAATAGTATCCTCGGGCATGTTCATAACGATAAAGCCGGAGGGAATGAAAAACTTACCAACTTGTACGGGTACATCCTCAAGTATCCCAAGTGGGTACTTGACGGACCTACCCGCAAGTTGAATCGACATGCTAGTGGGTCTCATCTCTCCTACACTAAGTATCTTGGCAATTGAATAGGGTAACAAGCTAACACTAGCCCCTAGGTCACATAAAGCTCGGTTAACAAAAACATTTCCAACCCGACAAGGGATGGAGAAGCTACCCGGGTCATCTAGTTTCTTTGGCATTTGATTCATAAGAATGACACTACATTGTGCTGTAAGAGGGACACATTCTTTATCTTCTATGGTTCTCTTTTTAGTCAAAACTTCTTTCAAAAACTTAGAATAAAGGGGCATTTGAGAAATTACCTCGGTGAAGGGTAAAGCTACCTTCACTTTCTTTAGCATATCCACCAAACAGCTAAATTGAGCATTCTCTTTGTGTGGCTTAGGAAAAGGCAATGGTGGCACAAAAGCGGGAGGCGGTGGAGCATTAGATTCTTCTTCTTCTTCCTCGGCTAAACGCTCCACCTCTTTTTTTTTGCTTCTTCCGCTTCCATTTGCTCTTTTTTCTTTCTTCTAAGTTCTCTTAATTCTCTTTGTTCAACCTCCGCATTTTCAAGAATATCAAACTCCGCTTTGTATTCCTTGGTTTTGTTTGGAGGAAACGGGGGATGTGGCTTGCGATGGACTTTGTTGGTTGCCTTTGATTGTGGTGCTTTTGATGTTCAAGTTATTATATGGGTCCTCAAGTTCTTTGCCACCTCTCAATATCACAGCATTTGCTTGGTGTAGAGGGTCTCTCGGGTTTTGGGGTTATTGACCGGGCAAACCATGGGGTGGATGAATTGGGGCGGCTAAGGCTTTTGTTGCTTCTTGTGATTCCCAAACCTTTAGCCTTGCTTTAGTTTCTAGATTCTCACTCCATAAGTGCCCAATGGCTCTTTGTAAATCATTGGTATTATCCCATGGACCTCCTCCTTGACTACATTGAAAATTACTTGATTGACCATAAGATTGAGAGGGTTGGTTGTATGATAGTTGGTTGTAACCTTGATTAACTTGGAAATTACCTTGGAACCCTTGGTTGTGTCCATGATTGAAATTGTTCCCTTGTTGATTTTGTTGATTATGCTCTTGACGGAAAATGGTCGGAGCTCTCCAAGAGTGTACCCAGTGGGTCAGCCGGTCGGATCCAACCGGTGACTCAAGTGGTGAGCCTTCTCATGGTCTGGGCTTAATCGGGACCGGGTCATGCCTGGGTCTGGATGTCAGGCGAACCATGGCAGATGGCTGACCCCATCAATTCCCCCTCGGCAACTGGGGGGAGCGTGGCTCCTGCCGGCTGTCGATATTTTCTTGCGCAGGGTGGAAAGATGATGTGTCGCTTTGCCCGCATTAAATGCTATGCGTGTTCCCTAGGAGGACTGTCTTGACTATTTGGGCAAACGAGGCGTCAGAATATCCTCCTCAATATGATTGGTTTCCCAGAAGATCCCTCGAGACATGCGCCTGAGTGACACTTGTCTCATTCTTGTGGGACGGTTGAGGCTTCATTAAATGCCTGACTTCCTCCCCCTTGTGGTTATAAAAAGGGGATTTCATTTAGCTGAACTTCGCAAATTCCTGAAAGCCCTTATTATTTCGTTCCTCCTTTGCAACAATGGTCTAGATAGCTGATAATGTTTTTAAAAGAGGGGTCCTCTATAACACCATCAGATATGTGGGGCCTGCCCCAAAGTTCAAGTACCCTCGAATGGTGCAAAGAATTATTGATCGGTGTAAGCTGATAGCTTGCCGGTCACCTTATGCCCCTGGGGCAAATGAGCTACCTGCGGCTATACGCCGTCCTTGGAAGGCTTCATTCTATATGAAGCCGAGGTCCAACTCCTGCACACAGGTGGCCTGGGAGGCTGTGACTACCGGGGCTATTTTCGGTGCTTCCCCTGGATGAGGTCAGAGAATGCCGACCCTGATCTCCCTGATTCAGGGTCCTCTCCTTCTACCCCTAGGAAACCGAGGGATGACCTTGGCTATCTCGAGGGTACCAAGCTGGCCAAGTTTGGAGAAGACTGGGATGTCAGAAGCCACACCTCGGATGACAGTGACGGTCGAGGCTACTTGGCGGGTCGAGAGATGCAGGAGAGTGATGATGAAGGGGTTGATGACCCCATGGACATCCCAGGTGACCGGAACTCGTGGTCTGACGACGCAGGCTGCAGCAGCTCCAGGGACTACTGTTTCCCGGGTTCCAACGAAGACTGAACCTTCCTCTGACCCCCTACTTGGCCGAGCTGAGCTCTAGGCCTATTTTGCTTGTTCGTGAATTATTTTGAACTGCTGCTGACTTGTAATTCTGACCTTCGGGTCTTTCTAAATGAAGAAGTTATGGGTTTTCTTCTTGTGTTGTATTTTTTTTAATGTCCTTTGAATGACGCAGCGTGACTCTTCTTCTTCTCGCCTTTTTGCATTTTCAATGTCTTAGGATGTGATGGATGGGTCAGTTGATGGAGTGACATGTGTAAGGGTTTTATGGGGAAAGGCTCTTACAGAAGTACTGAGAATAGAGGGCTCTTCAGTTCTCTTTCACTATATAAGTCTCTTTCCCCCTTCATTCCCCCTTTTCACTATTTCAACGCCCAAAAACTCCATCTCCCTCAATCTTCATCTTCTTCGTTTGAATCTTCCCCTTTCGTGTAGCGATTTTGCTGTAGACTGCTCAGGCGTCTGCTTCCGGCGATTTCGAAGGTTTGAATAGGTTAGAACTCGAACCCTAGATCTTCGCTTTCCTTTTCCTTCTTGCCTATTTTAATTTTCTGGAAAAAATGCCGCAAAACCGTTGTCGGGCATTATTGTTCCCTGGTCCCTCCACCAGCACCCCGGTGGAGGATGACGAGGAGGTTTGCATTAGCCGCCCCTCCTCCTCCGTTAGCCCAGGTGTCACTATGGCACATACACCATCTTCGACGGTGCCCGCCGAGCTTCCTCTGATAGACGAAAGCGGGAGCGCTAGTTCTACTGAGCCTGCCCCCTCTGAGATCTCGGACTCAAATTTCGAGGCTCTAGAGGTTGACTCTCTCACGATTGTCGGCCCCCTAAAGGCGAGGGTGCCGGGAGGCGTTTATCTCCTGGATAGGGAGAAATACAAGGTGCCTCTGCACATGTACCCAGAGCAGGGGCCACGAGAGGAGCTCTTAATTAAAAATGTTACTGAGGCCATAGCGAACTACTATGATCTCAGGCCGGAGTACTCGGTCATTATTCCTGGGGAGAAGGACATAGTGTATAACCCTCCTGCTGAATGCATCGCCATTTATCACTAGTGCTTGGAGTTTGAACTCTGGTTTCCTCTCAACCCTTTCTTTGAGAAGGCTTTCCAGCGTATGAACGTGGTCATTGCCCAGCTAACTGCAGTGTCCATCAAGACTTTTCTGTCATACGCCTGGGTCTGTCTTTTTGAGGGGTACGAGCCCTCCATTGACGTCTTCAGGTTCATGATAGGCCTGCAGATGGTCTATTCGACGGAGGGTCCTTCGGGTTACTTCTCTATAAACAAGATGAAGGGCTATTCGCCAGTCTGGCCGGCACTGACGAGCGTTAAACACTGGAAGGACAACTTCTTGTACATACGTCGTGAAGGAGGGTGGTCTATCCCTCGCCACTTCAGGAATAACGTTCATACTCGTCTGGAGACCCCCGAGGAGTACTATCCTAAGGTTGGAGGGAAGGCCTTGGAGGTGAAGCTGACCCCAGAGGAGAAGAAGCTAGTTAGTCTTTTTACTTGTGAGAAACAAGGCAATGTTGTAGCCCCCACTAGGTGGCTGCCTCCAGCTGAGCTTATAGCGACTGATGAGTTTCTGAACCCCGTGGAGTTGAACCCTACACGCGCTAAAGGTAGCTAGGGGTCTTCCCTCTGCACATCTTGTCCAATGGATGCCTCGTACTAACTCTTGTTGCTTTGTTTTGTTTTGGCAGATACCTACGGCGACTTCTGAACTATCAGGCATCTGCGCGCTCTTGGGCTGAACAAAGATTACAAGCCTGTCACCTCTCGCCCTGTTGCCCCTTCAGAGTACAAGAGTCTTATGAGTCATATAAAGAGTATATAAGTAGGGAAGACTAAGTTTCCTCCCAGGCAATCCTCTGGTCGTGCTCCGACTTTGACGCCTATTGCCAGGATAACCCAAAGAAGTGAGGGTCCTGGGGAGACACGTCCGTTGGCTACCCGATGTGAGGGTTTCCTCCTTGGTCGCTCTTCTGCTGCTGCAAGACCTGCCCCGTCGGTCGAGGAAGCCGAGGAGATAGTCCCTCCCTTGACCAGGAAGAGGAAGGATAAGGAACCCGTGAATGCCGAGCAACCAATCGACTTGGAGGCTGAGGTCAGCACACCTCTGCCCAAACGCCATGCTCCCGACTTTCCCGCGATGCTGCTTGATCAGGGAAATGCTGAGTTTAACTATGCTATGGAGAGTGTTGATGCCTCTGCTCTTCTTTCAGACTCTTAAACTGCTACCTTGGATCAATATGCCAAGTTGTTGGGCCACGCCTGAGCTCAAGCCCAGCAACTCCTCTACCATTGCTCCCTGGTTTTCCAAGCATCTGCTGAGCTGGCAGCCCTTAACCTCTTGAGCAAATGAGGAGATGACCATCATTCTCGAGTTCTCCCTCTCTGACCGTATTACTGTGGTCGAGAGGAATGATGCCTTTATCGCCACCCTGAAACTCAAGATGGCAGGGTGTGAAAGTGAGCTGCAGGGGGTCCGGCGTAAGTTGGCGGGCTGGAAGGAACAGGGGAGAAGGCCCTGAAAGAGGCGTCAGATTTGGAGACTGAGCTGGGGCAGGTGAAGAAGCATTCAGCAGAGCTGGAGGAACGTCTTAAAGATTTTTCTGATCGCTTATCTGGAGCGGAGTCTGAATTGTTGGCGGCTCGGAACAGGTTGGAAACTCCGAAAGAGGAATGGCTGAAGGAGAAGGCGGAGATTGTGAAGGAAGCCAATGAGAAGGTAGATCAGGCTTTTGCTGAAGGCGCCACCTCGTCTGCTGACTTCTGCGTGGAAGTCATCGAAGAGCTGATCCAAGATTTTGATGAAGAGGCCTTCAACCAGCTGTATTTCACTAAGAACGAGGCTAGGGTCAACAAGCCTTCCCAGGAGGATACTGATGGGCCGCCAGACCCTGCTCAGGAAGCGCCCCCTACATAAGATTTAGGGCAGTCGTCTTCTGAGGGCTCGTGCCCCTATCCCTGAAGGACCTGGGCCTAGTGTTTCCCTTTCATCGCCTTTTCTATCTTGCTTTTAATCTAAATTTTTGCGCGCCGAGCCGGAATGTGGCCGACTGCCGATATTTGGTGTAACCTTTATTTTCTCGTCTTTTTAACATTTTTACAACTTTGTATGTAAGTTTTGATGAATTCTACCTACCTTGACTTTGTTGATTTTCCTTTCTTAATTTTTGCTCTCTTTTAGCTGATTTTACCTCCCCTACCTTCTTAAGGGTAGGTATGGGGATGCCCCCTGCCTGCCTGGAGGCGGGTTGGTGGTTTTTGGTTTTTATGTAAGGCTGAATGTTTATCATACCTCGTTAGGTTCGACTTTGATGCCAGGCTTAGCTTGTCCCTGACCTTTTGCCAAAGTTAGGGGGCCTGCCCTCTGCCTGCCTGGAGGTAGACAGAGGGACTAGCATTTTTTGTACAAGGCTGAATGTGTATCAGTCCTTGTTATTTCGGCATTGTTGCCTGGCCTGTCCCTGACTTCTGGTTGAAGTCAGGGCCCCTGCCTGCCTGAAGGTAGACAGAGGAACTTTTAGTGTTTTTTTATACAAGGCTGAATGTGTATCAGTCCTTGTTGGTTCGACATTCATGCCCAGCCTATCCGTGACTTCTGGTCGAAGTCAGGGGGCCTGCCCCCTTCCCGCCTAGAGGTAGGCAGGGGGACTTTTTTACGTCGGGGTTTCTATTTCATCAAGATTCTGCAAAAGGGGGCTCCTCTTCCTATTGCCCCCTGCTCGTTTGTATGTGCAGTGTAAACCGAACAGACAACGAATATGAGTAGAAGACAAATCTTTCATTCCTTGAAAAAGCTTTTAATAGTTTGGATGGAGCCGTCAACATTGTTTTTTGAGCGTTCTTCGTCGTTTTTAGGGAACTTTAAAAAGAAAAAATTCTGCAGTTCTGACTAAACATAGTATTTCTTTAGAGTGTCCGCGTTCCAATGTGCTGCCAGCTCTTAGCCCTCGGCGTTGGCAAGTTTGTAGGTTCCTGGGCCACTGATCTGGGTAACCAGGTAAGGGCCTTCCCAGTTGGCACTCAGCTTGCCATGTTCTCTTGCTTTCCCTACTGCCTGGGTTTTTCCCAAGACTAGGTCCCCTACCTGGAAACTCCTTGCACTTACTCTCATGTTATAAACATTCTCATTCTCTTCTGATAGGCTGCGATGTTAGAACTAGCCTCCTGCCTTACCTCGCTTACTAGGTCAAGGGCCTCGGTCATCGCTGCTTCATTACTAGCTCTATCAAATAGCTGAGACCTGAGAGATGGGATCCGTGCTTCGATGGGCAGCAGGGCCTTTGCACCGTAGACCATCTCGAAGGGGGTCTGTCCAGTGGACTCCTTCTTGGTATTTCTTATGGACCATAGGACAATCGTGAGCTCATCCGTCCACCTTCCCTTGAGGTCATCTACCATTTTTTTCAATCCATTCAGGATTTGCTTGTTTGCGGCCTCAGCCTGGCCGTTGGTCTGGAGGTGGCACACGGCAGAGTAGGTGACTGTGATCCCATGACCTTCCAGCGAGGTCCTCAGGGGGTCATTGTCAAATTGCCTGCCGTGGTCAAATACAAGTACTTTTGGCAGGCCATATCGCGTAATTATGTTGCTCCAAATTACCTTTCGGACCGCTGGCACCGTGATGTTCGAGACTGCCACTGCCTCCACCCACTTGGTGAAGTAGTCGATCGCTACGATGAGGAACTTCCTGCCCCCAGTTGCGACAGTGAAAGGGCCAAGAATGTCCATTCCCCACTGAGTAAAGGGGATGAGAAACGAGATTGGCCGGAGCTACTCTTGTGCTGGGGCGTGTATCACCGGAGCGAAGAGTTGGCATTTTATACATTGGAGGATAAGTCTTTTGCGTCTGCCGGCATGGTGGGCTAGTAATATCCTACCCTTAATGCGTTGTGGGCAAGTGTTCTTCCTCTAATATGGTGCCCACAGATTCCTGAGTGGATATCATCTAGGACCTCGGTGGCCTTTTCTGCCCCGAGGCACTTGAGTAGAGGTGAGTCTCCCTCAACTAGTATGTACCATGCGGCTCTCGACGACATCCTTTTTTGTTGTGTAGGGTCTTCTGATAAGATTTCATCCCTTTTGAATCTGATGATTGGTATCATCCAGTTTTCGGACCCGGACTCACCTATCATACTTACCTGCTGATGGGGTGTCGTCGATCTTTCCTGTATCACATCGACCTAGAACGACCTCGTGATGTCCTGTAGGCTAGAGCTTGCTAGCTTGGATAGGGCATCAGCCCGGATATTTTGTGATTTGGGAACCTGTTTAACTTCATAGGATTTTAGTTTTGATAACTCATGCCTGACCTTTTCCAGGCATGAAACCATGGTCAAATCCCTGGCCTCGTACTCCCCATTGATCCGAATGGCAATGAGCTGGGAGTCGGTGGCTAAGATGATTCTTTCTGCTCCTGCTGCTACATCCAGATTGACGCCTGCCAGGATGGCCTCATATTCAGCCTCATTATTAGATCCCGGGAAGGTGAACCTAAGGGCGTGCTCGAAGTCGACCCCTTCTGGGCTGGTCAGCACGACTCCTACCCCCGTGCCGTTGGTTATGGACGAGTCGTCCGTGAACACCAGCCATTCTCCGGGCGGGGGATCATCTTCCTCAGAGTGGGAACACTCGGTTATGAAGTCCGCCAGGGCCAGTGCCTTGATGGCGGTATGGGGCTGATAAGATATACCTAGGCCGCTCAGCTCTATAGCCCACTTTAATAATCTTTCAGATTTTTCAAACTTCTCAAGTACTTTCTCCAAGGATTGGTCTGTGAGTACGACGACTAGGTGTGCATCGAAGTATGGTCTGAGTTTTTGTGCTGCAATGACCACCACATATGCCGCTTTGTCAACCACTGGGTAATTCTTTTCGGCTGCCCTCAAGGCTTGACTTACGAAGTAGATTGGATGTTGGACCCCGGCTTCTTCCCTTAGGATAACTGCACTCACAGTTGAGTTGGTGACAACTATGTATAGGAAGAGCTTCTCCCCTGTCACCGGGCTTGCCAGGGTCGGTAACTACTTTAGGTGCTCTTTCAGCTGTCCAAAAGTTTCCTTCTGTTCTGTTTCCCATTTGAATTGTTTGTTTCCCTTTACGATTTTGAAGAAGGGTGTTGATTTATCGGCAAACCTGGCAATGAACTGTGCCAGTGGGGCCATCCAGCCGGTCAGTCGCTGTATATCTCTGATTCTCTTGGGTTCTGGTAGATCCTGGATGGCCTTCACCTTCTCGGGGTTGGCGTCGATTCCCCGGGCGCTGACCAGAAAAAAGAGGAATTTGCCCGACCGAACTCCAAAGGTGCATTTTTTGTGGTTCAGTTTCATTTGATAAGCTCGGAGTGAGGTGAAGGTTTATTTTAGGTCTTCCAGATGTTCTTCATCCCCCTTACTCTTCACAATAGCATCATCGACATACACTTCCAGGTTTCTGCCTTCCTGCTTTTCGAAGACCTGGTCCACTAGGCGTTGGTAGGTCTCGCCTGCATTTTTGAGGCGGAAGGGCATCATCTTGTACATGTATGTCCCGGCACTCGTAATGAACGCGCACTTTACTCTGTCTGGCTGCCATAGGTATACCTGGTGGTACCCTGAGAAGACGTCGAGAAAACTCAGCATCGGGTGCACGCTGGTAGCGTCGACCAATTGGTCGATTCTCGGCAAGGGATAACAATCTTTTGGGCACGCCTTGTTGAGATTGGTGAAGTCTACACACATTCTCCAGGCTCCCGACGCTTTCTTCACCATCACAACATTGGCCAGCCACTCTGGGTAGTCGCAGCTTTCAATGAAGTCGGCTTTTAGGAGTTTCTCGATGTCCTCCTTAATAGCCCGTCCTTGTTGTCTTGTAATACCTTGATCAATTTTTCCCTGTATAGTTCCTCTAAGTTGGTACCGACGAGGACCGGTCTTCCTGGTTCTAGCTCCACCAACATGCTCTCACCCCCAAGTTCTGGGCGGTCAGCCGGCTTTTCAATAGTCAGCTAGTCGGCCAAAATTTCCCTTTCCCTGGTGGGGAGCTACATGCTTTTCTTTTCCCTTACCGCTCAGCCTCGTGGGTCTGGAGAGCTACGGACTATCATTGTCGAGCTGATTCTTGGTCACCTTGAATTTTAGCCTCCATCCCGAAGTCGTTAACGTAGGCCACCGTTAGCGCTCGGATTGAGATAGCGGCCTCGACCTCGTCCAAAGTGGCTCTGCCAATCAGAGCGTTATGGGATGACTTTACGTCGACCACCACGAAAGATGCCTGGATATTCCGGGCCGAAAATCCCTCTCCAAATGTTACAGGTAGCTCGATGACGCCCATTGGGATGATGCCTGCGCCTCTGAACCCATAAAGGGATCCCGGGGCAGGCTTCAAGTGCCTCTTCTCTAGATTCATTTTTTCAAACGCGTCTTCGTACAGCAGGTTGGTGTACGCGCTAGTATCCACCATACATATTTTAACGATATGGTTTTGGATGACCAACTATAGGACCAGGTAGTCGCTGTGTGGTTACACGACCCGTCCTCCATCCTCGGGGGTTATGCTGAGGATTTGAGCGGTTGGGCTTCCAGCCTTCTCTGCATACCAGATCTTGTTATGGAGCTCGCGAAGTTGTCACTTTCGGCCTCTCTGGCTCGTCTAACAGCCTGCGTCGCCCGACACCACATGGATGATCTTCCGATCTTGTCATGACCCTTCTGGCCTCTTAGTCGGTGTTTTTTTATTCTTAGCCCTGGCTGCATGGGAGGCTAGCCAACCATTCCTGATAAGATTTTTGATCTCATCTTTTAGGTGTCGGCACACTTCGGTTGTGTGCCCGATGCTATCGTGGAATGTACAAAACTTCTGTGGGTCACCTTTGGGGTGACACGACTTGTTTGGGCGGTTCCACTTTGCTGCTTCCTTTTCCAGTTCAAAGATCTCGACCCTTGATTTGTTGAGAGCATTATAGCTGTCGAATTTGGGTTGATAGGGTATGCGCTCTTTTCTGGGGTACTATTCTCTTCTCCCTTCGGCTTACCAACCGACTCTCATCTGCCACAACCACCCTGCGGTGCCCCCTGGGGCTGGCTTGATGTCGTCGGGGTGTCGGTCAAACTGTGGTATTCTTCTTGGAGCATGAACCCTTCTGCTATTTTCCAGGCCTTGGCCAAGGATTTAGGCTGGGCACAGATGAGCTGGTTCTTCATCTCTCCGGGCACAGGGAAGTTAGTCAGGGCATACGCCGCGGTGGGGTCGTCGATTTCCCTCACCTGCTGGAAAGCGAGGTCAGACCTCTTCAAATATTCTCTGATGGACTCACCCTTTCTCTTCTTTAGCGTCATCAAGTAAAAGCGGGTGAGCCGACGCCTTTTATTCCCAGCGTATTGGTCTAAGAAGACTGTTGCAAGCTCTTCAAATGTATAAATGGATCCTTGAGGTAGATCCTGGAACCACCCGTGGGCCAGCGCTACCAGGGTCGTTGGGAAGATCTTACACCAGGCAGTGTCATCCGTGTCGTACATTCCCATATGGCTCTCGTATGCAGCCAAGTGGTCCTCTGGGTCTGTGGTTCCGTCGAACCTGCCCGTGGGAAATTTTATCTTTGGGATAGTGCAGCTTTGGACGTCCGGGTGAAGCGGCATCCTTGTGGGTCTGTCTATTATCCTAGAGCGACCTCCCTCTGAGTGATAGTCATAATCGTCCCATCTACTTGTAGTCGGCAGTTTGCCGCTCGGGGAGAGATGTCTGGGTGTATGCCTGCTTGCGGCTTCGTTCCAACGCTCGGGAGATTGGTGCCAGGAACGTGGTCGCTTGTCGTGGGGTTGTTGGGGGGGGGGGGGGGGGCTCGACCCCTGGGCTCTGGACCTGATGGTGCCTTGGCTCGATAGGCTGGCCCTGATTAAGCCTCGCCTGCATACTTTTTGACAGCCCTGGTGCTTTTTACCGCTTTCCAGCTGGGGTTATCCTATCGAATACCTCGGCTTACTTCGGGCCTAGGTGTGTAGAGAAAGACTCCCTTGGCTTTAAGCGCTCTTGCATACCCTGCGATAGGGACCCCTTCTCCGCTGACGCAATTGATTCTATGGTGTGGACCGATCCATCCTTTTTCTGAGGCGCTTGTTGAGTGTCGACCAACAAGCGCTGCTTGGCCTTGAAATATCCTCTGGCCGCTATCTTCGCCTTTCTCTGGATCCTCCTAGCTGCGGTTCGCTTCGTTCCTCCGGCACCTACAGAGCTACGGTACTGCAGGCGCCTGGGGGTTGTGGACATTCGTCCACACCGCCCGACGCCCCGCTGATACGGGTCTAGTCGCGTTACCGATATCAAAATAATCCACTACAAGAAAGAGCATTCATTCCTGCGGACCCGAATCGTAGGAAACATAGCCATTTCCGTCGGAATAAGCACGTTCCTACGGAAAATTCGTAGGAACCATTCCGTCTGTATACTTCGTCGGAAATAAAAAACTTCCTACGATATTTTTTTGTAGGAAATAACTTTCCTACAGAATGTTCCGTCGGAATGACTGGTGACGAGTATTTGTTGACAAAAAAATTCTTTCCTATGGAACATCGTCGGAAGGATTCAAATTTCCTACGAAAATTCTGTAGGACAATATCTTTCCGTAGAAGGCATTGATTGAGAAAAAAAATATTATTAAATATTTCGAACTACTGATTTCCGTAGGAAACAATAAAACTTCTGTAGGATAAAACCTTATTTTAGACATAATTTCACTGCTTCATGTCGTCCCTAGTATACGAAAACTCTATAAACATCAACGACACACGTTAACACTCTACCGCAAAGCGGGAGGCCACAATTCCACAAAACAAATGTGATACAAAAATGCAATTCAAATTTGTCATAAAAGAAATAATCTCAGATATCACATTACAATAAAACAAAAAGTATCTTATTCCGAAACTTCTAGTCATCGAAAATTTTCATTAGAGTGTCCAGTTGTTATTGCATCTTCAAGATTGTTTCATTCATTCTTTTATTCTCCTCTAACACCTTAGCATTCTCCTCTCGCACCTTAGCATTATCCTCTAGTACCTTAATATTGATGCTTATATTTCCTGAAAAAACTTAATATAAAGATTTGTAAAAAAAAACTTCAAAACTAAACAATTACATGTTGATGCTTATATTTCATTTTCACCCTAATTTCTTCCGCCTTCTTATCCGTAATCTTCTCATTGTGGGACTGGGCACGAATGAATAAATCGAAAGCCGTAGGTATTTTCCCTTCATCATCTCTAATATGGAAAATTAAATTTCAAATATTATTGGAATTTTTGAACATGAATATTTCTTATATTTCTTAATATAAAAAAAATAAAAATAAAAAGATTTTAGACTACTGACTTACCGTTCGCTCAACCAACTCAACGCTGTAGCAGTAGAAAACAGAAGTAACAGAAGTAATGTGCAGTTGCACGAGTGGGCCACAAATAAAACAACTAGCAACATCAGCAATAAACAATAGTTGTAGCAGTAGAAAACAACAATAGCAGAAGTAATGTGCAGTTGATTTGGTTTGGTTTACTGATTTGTGTCGGTAATTTCATTGATTTTGTGATTTGATTTACTTTATTGATTAATTGAATGTTGTACTATTAGTTTGGGGTTTTGGGACCAATGTGCATTCGATTTATAAACTCACATCAAAACTCGAGTTATTACACTACTAAATTGATGCTCGCTTAATTCCTACATTGTTTTGTTAATCGTAGTCATCTGATTTTCAATTAGTGACGTGAGTGGTGATTTTATGCAGCAGGTAAAACAAACTTAATGCGAATAAAGCAGCAGCAACAGACTGAGCAGCAACATCACCAATAAACAACAGTAGCAGTAGAAAACAACAATAGCAGAGGTTGCGGATTTATGCTAGAAACTGGTTACAACAGGTTCAGAAAAGGCGAGGGTCTAAATTTAGGAAATCGGTTATCTGTGCTGCGAGTTCTACTATCTTATATTATATTCCAGCAATGACACATAAACAAACAAGAGATAAGGAGAATTGGTCTAGAAATATTTTTAAGACTTCTAGATTAGATAAAGATGAGAAAGATAGCAACTACGGAGTAGTAACTGCCAACTCAACAAATACAACTATATCACTCAAATACTCGAATAGAGGTACCACATAGATGATCTAATCAGATCAGATCAGATTAATCCCTGGTATATACATACGATCCACAACCCATTTAAACAACAAAAGTCGAGATCGAGATCGAGAAAAAGAGAGAGAGAGAGAGAGAGAGAGAGAGAGAGAGAGAGAGAGAGAGAGAGAGAGAGAGAGAGAGAGAGATTTTAGTACAAATGTGATTGTATTTATCAACCACAAGCGGTGAATAAGAATCAATATAATGACCAAGGTACTGATCGACACTCGTAACCACCAGACAGGCACCAGGACCTTGATGATGACAATACCAACACATATATAGGAAATAAAGGAAGCACTCAGTAATGTTGTTTTGTTTCTACATAATTTGATGGTCACCAAAAAGGTGTCTTGTGTGACAAAAGAAATAAGGGCACATCACTGAGTAGAAGACATTAACTAAGAGTAAGTCGAACAAATAAGTGAGTTATATAAAGATAAAGTCGTTGATGGTTAGAATAAAATGTAATGACATGGTGATAGGGAAACTCAACTAACCTGCCAAAGCACGAATGGACAAGATAATCAACCTTTCAATATCTTGGATGAGCAACTCACACTTGAATCATCTTTGTAAACTATTGATTTATGTCCAACCACCTCCATTATAACTTCTCTTTTAAGAGCCCCCCGTTTCAAAAAACTACGAAAAATAGACCAAAGGAAAATACGAGGAAAATATGAGTATGAATATGTTCATTGAACTGGGAATTCATGACTGACATCTTATTATCCTCTACTATACTGCTGTGGTTGCTTTGTTATCTTATCAAATGCAATCCATCCCAAGAGGAACAATCTAACCGCTACTATTTGGCAAAAGAAATCATCAGAAACTCAAAGAAAAATAGCTTTTGCAAGAAACTGCATCAGAAATGAGAATAGATGACAGGTTCTCACATAAGCAGCAATTGCTCTGGTTGATGCAAATTTCGCATATCATAAAATAAGGTGTACATGTAAAGAAAGTACATGGGCAATCAGAGTAAATAAACAACCATTAGAAATTGTAAGAGGTTGTAAGAGTAAGACTCCACTGCTATTTCAGAGTGTCCACGAAAATGCTTCCGTTCTATTCATATTTGAGTGGATTACTTTCGTTCGAAATGCCACCTGTAAACATAGCCCACATAACAAAACTCAAGAAGGGGAAACAAGCCAAAATCAAATAGAAAAAGTAGTTAAGCGAATACAATTGGAAATTCGAACTAGATACAAGTTTTTGTTAAGTTAAGAGTAGCATAAAAGAGTTGATATAAAATATTGGCTGGGTTGGCTTTCGGTTTGGGAGTTTGCTAAATTAGTTGTATGGTGCTCATGTAATGATCTTGATTGATTCTTAATATAATGCTTACCTTTCAACAAAAAAATAGAAAAAGAAGGATTCATCCAGGTACTTGCTCAGGTACTAAAGTAGTCTCTTGACCAGCAAAGAAGCAAAAGTTGCATTCATCAATAACATCCTATAGATTCATCCCGAACTGCGCACTTGTATTACTACTACTACCGGTGGCCTATTGCATCGCTTTTGGGTTTGAATCCAAGAGTATTCCCAATAAACCAACCTTGGGCTTTTCTCCAGCTTCTGTTTCCTCGTTCCTGCTTCCGTTTGTTGACGTTTCATTTCAGTAAACTATTTAACTAACTTATCTGACTAAACCTCCTAATTCTTGTTGTGGATTGTATCTAAAAAAAGAGCCGTAATTTAGTCCTGGAAAATAGACAGATACTAGGATGAACCTGTAACTGACGAGGCAAATCAATTATACGAGTACAGCTTAAAACGTGGCCTGAATCAGGTAGAATCGCAATTTGAACAGGACTTTTTTTAATTTCGTTCCTTAATTGCAGTACAAATGGGCATAAATAACAGCCTGAACTGAAGTTATATAATCAAACATGCCCGGAATTGACTCAAAATCAAATACTTTACTGATATTCAAATGTCATAAATCAATTAACCTATTTAATTATATAAACCAACTGATATTACAATTAAAAGATAAAGCAGCAGGCCAACAACAATGAAACGAATCATTATTGCACTAATAAAAAACATGAACCAAAACCTAATCACAATAAATAGTGCAGATCGAAACACATACACGAACTAAAGGCGTCAGGCGTCCAACAAGAGGCGTGAAGCGACTGAAAAATAAGAAGTATGCGTCGGTCCACGGACTCCAGTGGCCAGATGTGTGTGTGACCATGGTCGTAATGACTTTAGGTTGGCAATGACAAGGGGTGTTGTAAATGAGATAGTGTTGGTGGTGGGAAGAAGCGGTGGTAGCGGTGTAGTGGCGACGAGGGGAAGTGGTTGTGGCGTTAGAACGTGTGAATGTGAATACCTACTTACAATTGTTTAAATCAGAAGAAAGGCATAAGATCGATGATGAGGTACATTGATAGTTCTTTTAATTTGATATGAACATTAGGTTGGGCCATTGGGGTTAGCTTAGGTTGGGTCATTCGGTTAGATTCGTATTAGGTCGGTGACTCGTGTTATTATTAATTCATGTCATTTAGCTAGGTTTATTGAATAGATTTCACTTTAGCTCGGCCGCTCAGGTTAAGTCATTATCGTCTCGAGTCATTACAACAAATTTTCATACGGTCAGGTTTGAGTCAGATTTGACTGATTCAAGTATTTTTCGTGTTAGATCATCTTAATAAGTTGTATGGTCAAGTTGGGTTTCATTTAGGTTTTGCCTAGTTTGACTCGAAAAAATCCGCAAATATGTAGATATATTTACAATACTTCTCTCAAAAAATATATAAAAGATAAACAAATGATTGAAAACGAAACTGACCCGGTTTTGTTTCATATTGCAAACGAAAACAGAACCGGTTTAAACTCATGCCGGTTTTTATGACCCGATTTTTTAAAAATATGGTTATCTTTATTATAAACCAATTTGTTGAACCGGTTTTTGATCCCGTTTTAACTAATATTGCTGAAAAACTCAAAAAAGTGAGAGAAATTTTCATATCGATTTTTTTCGTTTAAAATTGTAAACCGATTCAAAACAGTGTACCTAGTTTTTAAAACTGTGAACCGAATTCAGAATATACCAGATATCGAATATAATTAGGTATCAGATTGAGTCAAATCAAAGCAGGTCAGTTTTGGTCACTGAGATATTTCAGTATTGTCGATTGTCGGACGGGTCCGATCTAGAGTGCGTTGGATCGGTTTTCTCGAATCGGATCGGATTTTGCCAGGCCTAATTAGCGTCATTTAAGTTGATTAATTAGTGTCGATTTTTATTTGGTATGATATGTTGAATATTATGAGTCAGATCATTGTGGGTTAGTTGCGTCGATTTTCAAATCGTCGAGATATAATCGCCACGAAAATATGATTTTCGTGTAATGAGACATGTGACCCGTATAACCTGCCCATATTTGTCCCGGCCCGTATGACCTGATCCGCTTGACAGGTCTTCATGTAGTAGCAGTGAATAAAATAAACGACTCCATATCATGTAATAATAGATAAATCACGTGAATATTTTGAGGATACTAACAGATACACACACAAGGACACAAATTTAATGAGGGTATTTCATTTGTGTTTCTCGTTCAGACACTTCATGTTCCGTAAAATACGGGGCGAATATAAACAGATAAACAATATGTGAGGAAAAAAATGACTTTTAATTTATGCATTAACAATTTAACATTAGTTAAATTGTTCATGAAACTAATTTTTTAGAGCTACAAATTTCCCTACGGAACATTCCGTAACCTAAAATGTTTACTACCACAAGACCGTAGGAATTTCGTAGGGGTGCTTTAAAGGAGCGACGGCTTGGTATTCCGTAGGAAATATCTGTAGGAACTATTTACTTTCCTACGTCTTTGAAGATCCGTAGGAATTATTCCGTCGGAATTTGCACTAATTCTAGTAGTGATCCTAAATACAACTAACTGATAGATAGTGATAAATAGGGTCGATTCCACAGGGAGGCAAATTGAATTTATAAGTCGGTCGATTAAAAGGTCCAATTCACGAAGTGCGATTTAGTTGAGTTTATAGACTAACAGACTACAGCAGACAATAAACTATGATGCTAAAATTAAAACAGTAAACTAGTATGAAGATAATAAAATTAATGGGAGAAAGACACTGGAGTTACAGGATCATCATAAACCAAAATAAGCACAAATACAGTAATCAAACAATCGATTAATATGAACTAAAGGGTGTAGACACGGTCCTCTCGGATCACTAGTCGCCCTAGAATTTACCTAACGGGCTCTCGAATCTTATTAGGAAATTCCAACAATTACAACGAGTCTAATCCGTTCCAGGCTTTCGATCTTAGGTCGGGATTTACAGGATACAAACAATCAATTAAGGCCTATAATTAATCATTCATCATTGAGATGTTGCAAGAGCGATAAAGTTCATAAAAACCGATTTATTTAGCTACTGCATAAATACAAAAATTGATTAATAAGTCACCTATAACTCTAGTGAAAAAGAATTAGCTACTCATGTTTATACTGACAATTGCTATATTAACAATGTTGATGATAAAGACGGAATATGACATGATAACAGGATGAAAAAAGAATGATGAAGAATGATGGAATAACTACAGAAGTAACTGAATTACAAAGTTAATGGAGAATGAAGAACAAAAATTAATAAAATTAAAAAGATAGAATAACTAATTAATTATGCTAAACTAATGACTTCTAAAAAGGAAGCAGAAAATAAAATCTAATATTACTGGAAGAGGGAGATAGGGAAGAAGGAGAGATTTACCCAACTGAGAGACAGCAGAAATAAAGAAATAGAATAAGAAGAAGCCCGAAAATAATAATATTAAATATTTCCCAAAGTACTTGAATTAATTGCTGAAGGTCGATTACAGAAAGCTTCGAAATAAAAACTAATTGTGTTTTGATTACAAAGAGAACAAGGAAAAAGATTAAGCAGAAGATATGTTAATGCAAAGATAGATCAGATCATAAAATTAAAGCTGTATTTAAACTGCTTAAGCCCTCTATAACTGTCCTTCCTTTTTTGCTATCTTCAATCCCATTAACTAGGTAGTGGGAAGAACTGAAGAGCGTAATAGGAGGAGTAGTGGGTAACGTCAACTGAATTAGTCTTGGAGTGGTATCCCATCCTGCAGACTTGGATTCTAGGCTGGTATACTTGAGATCCAAGTCTGCAGACTGAGTTCAATCTAGGCTTCCAACGGACTTCTCCTCTGTCTACGGACGGTCTGCTGCACTTTCTCAGTCTATAGACTTGTTTCCCAGTGTATAGACTTGTGCTTTAGTCTACAGCTTTCTTACTTCATTCTTCTCAGTCTATAGACTCACAGTCTAGTCTATAGACTTGCTTCCTTCTTCTTGGTCTACAACGAATCGGTTTCAGAGCTTTAAGATTTTTGATGCAAATTTTTGCTCTTTTAACTACTCAGTCTCGATTATCTGAAAAACAACAAAAGAATATCCGAGTAGCACATATGGGAGAAAATAGCGTAATCCGACTCCTAAAATAATCAAACGACACAGAAATGCGTGCCAAAATAGGTGAAAAATCGAATAGGAACGGCACGCATCAAATCTCCCCAAACCGAACCATTGTTTGTCCTCAAGCAATCAAATACAAGACCTATGGCAACGGTATACAACTCAAAGCTATTTACACCAACTACACTCGCTACAAAAACTAACTCAAGCTAGTGACACTTAGAAAATACTCCCTCCGAGTTCCTATTATTGTCCAACTTTCCTTTTTGGGCTGAGTTTGATTTTTGTCCCACTTTCCTTTTTAGGTCATAAGTGTTTGGTTCACATCTACCCTCACATTTCTCTCTCTTCCTCCCTCTTTTTTGAGCCACTCATTTTACTTTCCTTATTTTTCACCCCAAAACATTTTGGGACTATAATAGGAACTCAGAGGGAGTATGAGCTGACTCAAGCTATGGCATAACCAAAAGAATATCAGTAAACCGTCAACCTTGCTAGGCTTATCATTGTCGGACTCTCACGGTTACACTCTACTCTCGTGAAGGGGATGTGGAATATAAAAGTGAGATAGAGAGAAAGAAAGATGCTCGCCTAATCTGCGACCTATAAACACATGCATGTAATCTAATGTGATGACTATCTCTACCAATCATTTGCACATTCAAACTAATCGAGACCAAAACATATATCGAGGCATATAACGGTGAAATGGGATATTTAAGTGATCGTCTCCCAATCGGATCGGTCGTTAACGAAGGACGGAGGATCAAACGATATTTGTAAGACTCGGAATAACACAAAAACTACTAGAGTAATCGTGGTAAGTCGAAGTCGGTCCACAGGGAACGGTGTGCGATGTGAAGCTTAAAGTGTCATGTTCGATGTCTTAGAGGGGGGTTTTCTAGAGGTTGAGTCTAAACTAGAGGAATAACTAGAGGAATGACTAAGAGGGTAGCTAGGGGTAATCAATCTAGGGAAAGGTGTTAGGGGGAAGTCGGGAATCAGTACTTGGAGTCTAAGAAGGTCGGAATCGAGTTTTTGTCGCGACATTGGTAAACTCACCTAAAAACCCGCTTTCGCGGCGAATAAGGGTAAGTCTCTAGCTTATGGTAATTTCTACCCCGAGTTTCCCCATATTGATAGAAACTAGTCAAGGTCGATCTAGTTGGTCGGACTAAAACAACAATGACATAACAACCATAAACAAGATAAACCAACATGCAAGCAACCCACCAACATCCCTATATTCAAATAATCCAAGTCCTCATCCCTAAACCCTCCAACAAGAAATCTACTCACTAATCATGTTGGAAAACAATAAAACATTAATTAGGGGATGAGAAAATAACATTAAAACTAAACTAGAGATTAGGGAGTGGAAGAGAAGTATACTAACTATGAAGATCTATAAGAAATAGTAATGTTGCATGAATAAAGATTGAATCTTTGATGAATAAAATGGAGAACTTGTCACTAATCCTCCAATAAACCCAACAAATCTTCAAAATAGAACTAGAACAATAATCTAAAGATTGAATCTTTGATGAATAAAATGAAGAACTTGTCACTTAATTCTTCAATAAACCCAAAAAATGTTCAAAATAATATTCTACAAACTTGTAATCTAGAGATTTGTTGATGGAAACTATGTAGATCTACTATTAATTAATATGTAAACTACTAGAATTGTGGAGGATTTCTACTAGAATACTACTAATACTCTACTAATGGATGGTGTAATAAGGTGGTGGAATGGTGTAATGTCTTCCCTCCTTAGCACAATGGAGATGTGACTTGGGAAATAAACTAGGGTAACATATATATAGTAATCTCTTAATGGGTCCTTAACCTAAAGCCCAAATCCACTTTATTCTCCATTAGTGAGTCAATCTCCCTTAGCATCTTCATAGGGTGAAACTTTGCCCCGCGGACTTGACGATAATTCCCACCGGGTGAAATTTTCGTCCAGTGAGATTTTCTTCCATTTTTGGCGTTTTTGGCACTTCTTTCCATCGGGCGAAATTTCACCCGGTGGGCGAAATTTCGCCCGGTCAGTTTCGCCCGGTGGGTAAGCTTGGAAAATCTTCGGGGAGACATTTTTACCGTCGGGTGAAATTTCGCCCGGTCATTTCTTGGCCTCTTTCTTGTCTCATTCTTTGTCGATTGATTGGATGGCTTTAAACTTTAAGTTGTGTGCCTTGCTCTTTGGACGGTTTTCCCTTCTCTTGTGCTCGTGGAACCTCAATCGTGATTTCGGTGCCAAATCCTATTAAAATGATAGAAAAACTACCAAAAACACGTAAAACGCACAAGAGGGACGCTAATGCGAGAAATACGCAAAATATGGCGATAATCGCACTCAAGACTCGCAAAACGAGGGAAAAACGGGTCTAAATGGGAGGAAAAACGGTCTAAATTTAGCACACAACAATTCCCCCACACTAAACCATTGCTCGTCCTCGAGCAAAGACCCAAAAAGAAATTACAAACTACTACTACTAGCTAAACTATGCTAAGCCGATACGGGGCAATTAACGGGCCCGCTCCGTCCCTTCAACTCACATCGAAATACTTATGAGGTAAAGTACTCCCATGCAAGGCAAGTTGGGGCTTGCTCAAAATGGTGGATGCGACTAAACACACAAAAACACATAACACGAAAGAATAGACGCATCCAAAGGAAAAATAAAACACCGAATCCCTCATCGAGACGGCGGGGAAGATACCGATTACTTACCTAAAACAACAATAGACTTCCAAGATAAATCACCCACGTAAACAAGAACCAAAGCTTAATACTATGACAATTAAGCAATATAGATGTTGATAACTTAGCCTAGGTCTGCCTAATTTTCTAAAGGGGTACTACGGGGCGTATAACGGAGTGGAAAAAGTGAACCATGGATTCGTTCGACACTGTAGGTAGGTGCAGTCCCGCTCTCTTTGGCTAAGCCAAGAGGGTCGTTCCAAACTCAAATTTCCTAAATTAGCCCAAATAAGAAGGGTGGAGTGTTTACAACTATTGGGATGGATCGGCTCATCACCGCTATCTTCCTACCTCGGGACTCGGTCCTCTAGTTGACACTTCACGGCGATGAATCGATCAAAGGGCTTTTTTTTTGTTTTTTTTGTTTTTTTTGAAGGAGACGTTTTTGACAATTTGATTTTCATTCGAAGCTCCTTTTCTTCTCCTTTGTCTTTCTTTTTCATGTTTTTGTGCCCTTTTTCTCTTGCTTTGGTTTGCCCTTTTTGGCTTTTGATGTGGTTTGTAACCAAGCTTGGAGGTTATTTTTGTGTAAACTTATTGTGATGATGTATAGGTGGAGGAAAAATAGGTAATCGAGAACGCGCGCCATTCCCGGATAACCCACAAAAGATGGAAGAAATTTGGACTAAAGGTGCAATGGTCATTCAAGCAAGGTCACCTAGAAAACGGGACGCGGGAACCAAGGCCTAACTCCTCCATGGGTGGTCAAGGTGGTCAAATGCAAACCCCGAAGTAAACCTCTAGTAGAAAAGGTGGACTCAAACCTAACGGATCAACAAATTCATTGCCTAAGAGTCATTCTACTAGATTAAGGTCCAAAATCTACAATGAGTTATCTACAATGGAATGTAAACTCTTGTAAAAGATTTGTAATCGGGTTTTCGAAAAATTTTAATCCTAGACACACTATACAAAAGCAAAACAAAACGGAACACACGAAAATGAAAAGGCAAAATAAAAGAAAACACAAGTAAAGTCAAGTACTCCATACTCCATCATCATTAAAGCACACAAAATCAACCACAACACCCAAATGCTCACTTCGAGAGCCTCCAATAGCAACAACCTAACTCCTGGCCTCTACAAAATTAAAGAAGAAAGAAGGAAGGAAGTTACCTAGCGGTTGCTTTCATAATCTCTTCAAATCGCGCTATTAAGGTGGTGGTTACCTGTAAGAGTAGAGAACAAGACCGTACACGGGACACGAAACATAACGAGAAAAGAGAAAAGAAAAGAAAAAAAAAAGAAAATGTTTTTGATTTTTCGAGTTTTTCAAATTTTTATGGATTTTTAAAAGATTTTTGAAAAATAAAAGATAGTAGACTCTTCCCCCACACTAAAACTGTACATTGTCCTCAATGGACAAGTAGGGGAAGATCGAAAAAGACAGAAAAGAAAAAGAAGAAAAATCTTTTTTGATTTTTATGATTTTTCGAATGTTTTTGGGTTTTATAATTTTTTTTTGAATGTTTTTGGATTTTATAATTTTTTTGAATGTTTTTGGATTTTTCAAAAATTTTAGAAGAGAAAAAGAAAAATAAAATAAGGAAAGCGGTAAAATAGTGGCGGGCCTAGGTGCAATCACATCACCTGGACCCTAGCCAAGTGGCTAAGAAAATGAAAATGAAAGAAAATAAAATAAAATGGTGAAAAATTGGGCATAGGTGTAGTCACATCACCTAGCTAGCCCGGATTAAGAAAAATTGAGAAAATTGATTAGAAATTTGGATTTTTCAAAGGGTCAATGGTGTAATCACATTGCCAAGAGACCGAGAGCATTACCAAGGCCGCGACGGCCACAAAAAAAAAATCATTAAATGGGACGGTGGGACAGCTTGCAATTTTGTTCAAGATAAAACAATCACAATGGTTATAATGATGGAACAAGGTATAAGGAACAACATTAATACAAAGATATACAGTTGTAGATGATTAAGACTCACCGACTCCACACATATATACCCACAACATACACGAACCATATTATCTACCGACTCTTGTAGGGGTGTCTAGGTCGAATAGTCATTTGACGCAAAAGAAGCTGCCGGAGTTCCATCACCAGCATACTCCCATACTCCTACATCCTCCGATTCGTTCAGTCGGAATTCACCTGGACCTAAAGGTAGGTCCCAATTGTGACGGTTATAAATATTGGTTCGGTAAATGTTGGGGACAAGTAAGGCTCGGTTATGGCAAATGGAGACGAGGCGATGGTCAGCAACATTAAAGATCCAAGTAGGGAGGTACGCCTCGTTTAGCCAAACACGACTGTCAATCGGTTTAAGGTGGTCGGTTGAATAACCCAAATTTTTCGCTATTAAAGTCACAAGACCACCACAGTCTACGGTAGGGCGTTGGTAAATAATAATTTGATGAAAGTGTAACGCCACAACGAGTGGTAGGTCAAGGGGGTAAGGGTTACCAAGTAAAGAGTCACTAATCAATTGTAAGACACACACATTAAGGTTAATGATATTGTCGGCAGACGGTATCTGTAACACCCCATTATTTTCCGAGTCAATTATAAAGTTTGACTTTTCTATTTTTTTTAAAATCGGGTTTTTAAGTTGGAAAAAATATTTTTTTATATCGTTATAAATATTAAAGTATTTTGGATCGTCTTATAATAAATCGGTTTTGATTTTCTTAAGGTGGAACCGTAATTTTGTAAACCGACTTTGTATCGTATTCGATTTCGAGTCAAACATAATAAGGAAAGAAAAAAAAACTATATATGTACAATTGTACAAACCCACGTACCCACTTCCTCATTCATCAATTCATTCATTCATCCTTTCACCCTGCCGCTTCCCTCTGTTCCTTCTGTTCTTTTCGATCCATCAACGCCATCGGAAAATCGGGCCTTATTCTTTGCTCACACCAACTTGTTTTTCATCATCCGTCATATATATTGTAAGCTTTCTTAATCTATTGCTCTTTTGTCTATAATTAGTTGGGTCAAATATGAAGTAGGTCCATATATTTTACATTCGACTCCCTTTTCTTTTGTTTTTTCGTGGTTAAATCCGTCTTCTTGACATAATTTAACTTCTATGCAACTAATCAACATTTGGGTCGATTAAATTGTCGTTTACGAGTTGAGTCGGGATTAGACTATTACAACTGATTTGGTGAATATGAAGAAAGTGAGGCGTGGCTAGGAAGGATATATGTATTCTTTTGCAAAGAACAATGATGATGCAGTGGCGATGCAGGGGTGGTGTATTGAATGCTTAATTATACGGAGTACCTACCATGAGTATGATACAAATTGGAGGCGCGTTGTCATATGTTAGTGAGCTTATCAAATTTAAAGATTTTTAGCATCTGGTTGTATTGATTAGCAGGCTGGTTTGGGTGATTGATTTGAGATTCTTATGGGAGTCATGTCTAAAATCATATTTTGGGAACTTGTGTGATGAGTAAATTATTTACGGGAAAAATTTAAGCGACCTTGAGTGATATATTACGTTAGGTTCACATCAACCTTAATTATAGATTATTGAACCAATTTATATTGTTTGTAGCTTGTGGGTTCGAGGAGAAGGATTTTTTTGGAGTAATTATAGCTCAGATTGACCGTCTTGAGAGGTAAGGACGTTTTGACCTTTTCACCTTTAAGTAAAGAGCATGTTCGGTTTAAATTATATTTTTGAAACGGTTTTATAATTATTTTGTCAATGGTGAATTTTTACGATATTTTTGTAATATTTTGGATATTGGAACTTTGTGACACAAGTCACGTATTGGTATTATTTTGGTACAATTTTTGGTGGTTATAACAGACTCTGGGAGCTCTGTTGGTCTATGAGGTTAAGGTGCGTCTGTGACGTCCCTGGGATTTCGTCCCGAAACTGAACTCCTGGCCCGAGTTGTGTTAAGTGGGGGTTTTCCGGCCCCCCACTTGGTAGATAGTTAGACTTCCTCCTTTGGCAGCCTCATCCTACTGACTGCCCTAATGTGAGTAGTGCGCACTATAGTAAGTCTAGCTAAGCATAGGTGGTACCTCTAGATCGTGCTAAAAGGGTAGGACCTTGGCACACAGGTGGAGACAATATATATTAGTTGGTTTTGGTTTTGACTACTGTTTTCACAGTACTTTTGGTTTGGTATTGAGACAATGATATTTAACTCTGATTTCAGTTTACTATAAATTATAATTATTATTATTGTGTTATGTTTTATTATAAAATATTTTACTCAGCTTTGCTGACGTCCTTTTGTTTTGGGTCGTTCCTCCGCTGGAACCTGTACCTATTTGTGTTTTGGGTACAGTTGATAGGTACAATTAATATGTTGCATGGGTGCATTTGGTTCGGGATGCTGAGCGAGGAAGGATTTTATTATTTAACGTTTACCTCCAAACTATTTATATTTATGTTGAATTTTTGGGTTGAAGTTGTTTTAAACCGTTTTGGATTTTGTGGGACTAAAGTCTTCCGCTGCAACGTTTTCATTTAATTATTTATCAGATTTTATATTTCTTTTATTTCATATACTATTCTTTTGCCTTGCATTTGGCCTTGTAAGCTAAATGCGGAGTAACGACTTTAAATTTTCCTATTTTATTCTTCTATTTTGGTCGCGAAAATTTAGGGCTGTTACAGTTGGTATCAGAGCAAACCGATGCAGAATATTAGAAGCAGAATTTTTCCCAGAACATGTGAAACATCAAAAATTAGCTGAATTTGGAGACCTAAAGCAAACCGATGAGATGAGTGTGAAAGACTTTTATAATAAATTTGTTGAACTTAGTCGTTTTGCTAAGGAGCTAGTGCCAACTGAGGGGATTAAAGCATCTAGGTTTGAGGATAAATTACATTGGAAGATTAAGGGTAGGTTTGCTGGAGAGACATTCACTTCATTAAGAGATATTTATGCTAGGGCTGTTAATATTGAAAGGAGTAATCAAAAGATGGAGGCTGAGATGGTAAGTACTGGGACTAAGAAGAGGGAGTTTCAGGGGAGTCAATCTGACACCCCAACGAAGAGAGGGAATTTCAATACTAATAATAACAACCAACACAAGCCCTGATCTTTTGGAGGGAATGGGAAGGAAGAAGGTAATAGCTGGAGAGGTAATCAGGGAACAACTAATGACTTTACCCCACATTACTACTCTAAGTTATGCAAGGGAGATCACCCAGGCGTTGACTGTCAGGGAAATAAGGTGACATGCTACTGGTGCGGGAATTTAGGACATCGAGAATTCGAGTGTAGGAACAAGAAGGCGGGGAAACCTCGTGCTACGCAATCTGCTAGTGCTAGTGTGAATCAGAATAACCGATTTGGGAGTCAGGGGAACACACAGAATTTTGGTAGGTCCGCAACTAACAATAATTTTAGGAATCCAGCTCCAACTCAGACCACTACCACAGCTAGTAAACCCGCGCGCCAAGTGAATGCCGCACAGAATAGCAAAAAGCCTACTGGGAAGCTCTATGTCATGAATAGAGAGGAAGCCGAAAACACAGACATCGTTTCGGGTAATTTTCTAGTGAACTCTATTTTAGCTCATGTTCTATTTGATCCTGGTGCATCTCATTTTTTTTATTTTGACTAAGTTTGTGGATAAAATGAATGTTGAATCTAGTGAAATTGTGGATTATGGTTTTGCCATGCTATTCGGGTAACATCAATTAATGATAGCGCTTGAGGATTTACCTAAGACTATATTTTCTATTAGATAATGTCATTATGAGTTTACTGTGATGCTTTTGGGTTGACTAGTGCACCTGATGATTTTATGGATTTAGCAAACCGAACTTTGAGGACTTACCTAGATAAATTTGTTGTGATATACATTGATGACATAGTATTTATTCGAGAATGAAGAAGAGGATGAGGAATATTTACGGATTTTATTAGGCATCTTGAGAGGAAATTAGTATTTGCTAAAGTTTTGAGGTGTGATTTTTGGCTGGTACGAGTAATTTTGGGGAATATTATATCTAAGGATGGAATATCGGTAGATCCTGCTAAATAAGGTTTTTAAGGAGTGATCTAACCCAGAATCTGTGGTTGAAAATTCGTAGCTTTTGAGCTTAGCTGGTTACTATAGGAGATTTGTGAAGGATTTTTCCAAAATAGATAGATTAATGACTACACTGATGTAGAAAGCCATAAAATTTCATTGGGATGAGGGGTGTGAGGAATCGTTCGAATTTTAAAGGAAAAGATGTATTATGTTATTTGGGAGGTGATAAAATGCATGCGGATTTGAAATTAGGATTTTGGCAGACTAGTATGAAGAAACAAATGACAGATTTTGTGGCTCAATAATTGATATATTAGAAAGTTATGAGTGAACATATAAGACATAGGGAGAGTTAGATCCTTTAGGAGTTCTGAGTGGAAGTGAAGATTAATCTTTATGGATTTTATAGTTGGGTTGTCAAAGTCAGAGGAAGGTTATAATATGATTTGGGTATAATTAATAGGTTAATTAAGAGTGCACATTTTATTTCCATGAGAAATATGTGAGAGAAGAAGCAACTTGCGGATATCATGGGGTTTCAAAGTATATTATATTAGGTCCAATATTTTGGGAGAAATTTAAGCCAACTATGAGAGACAAATACCCTCATCTTTTTGCCTAAGGTGAATTTTCCATGCTTCGAGGACGAAGCTTTATTTTAAGGTGGGTAGAAATATGCATGACTACTTGTTTTTGTGGTAAACTAAGCATGTTCTTGTGTGATTTCATGCTAATATCTATTTATGGGTCACAAATATGAATATTTTGGCTATTATCGATGCTTAATAAGCACAATGTCATTGGTTATTGGTTATCACTTGAAATTGACTTGTTTACACGTGTTTGTGAATTGTTGTGTTCAACGCACATATTTGTGGTTTGTTTGTGCTCAACGCACATATTGGTGATTTTGTGCTCAACGCACGTATTGTTGGTTTGGTAGTGCTAACCGCACTTATTTGATTGACTGATTGATTTTGTGCATTACGCACATGTAAAATGGTTGAACTTGTGAATTTCAAATTTTTTGAAATAATTTAAATATTTTGTCCGACATGCACTTAACTTGGCAAGTGATACTTTACCTTAGAGAAGTATGAGAATTGTGGTGGTTTTGAACCTCAGTATTATCTTATGGAATTAGGTGATCTCATCTTGTGGATTTAGGTGGTGGTGAAGTTGTATACTTTAAAATTTGAGGAATTAGGTGCTCTTTGATTTTTGAGGAAATTAGAAATGTGAGATATCTTTAAGGTTGTGTTTAATTTGACAGATTTTGGATATATTGAGTAAATGATTTATTTTGAAGATATATAAAGAATTTTGGTGGATTTTGGATATATGGAGTAAGCGGGTCATTTTGGACATTTCATAAGTAATGTGAGACTTTATTTTCGAGGATGAGTTTAAACTTCGAGGACGAAGTTTTGTTTTAAGGAGGGAAGTCTGTAACACCCCATTATTTTCCGAGTCAATTATAAAGTTTGACTTTTCTATTTTTTTTAAAATCGGGTTTTTAAGTTGGAAAAAATATTTTTTTATATCGTTATAAATATTAAAGTATTTTGGATCGTCTTATAATAAATCGGTTTTGATTTTCTTAAGGTGGAACCGTAATTTTGTAAACCGACTTTGTATCGTATTCGATTTCGAGTCAAACATAATAAGGAAAGAAAAAAAAACTATATATGTACAATTGTACAAACCCACGTACCCACTTCCTCATTCATCAATTCATTCATTCATCCTTTCACCCTGCCGCTTCCCTCTGTTCCTTCTGTTCTTTTCGATCCATCAACGCCATCGGAAAATCGGGCCTTATTCTTTGCTCACACCAACTTGTTTTTCATCATCCGTCATATATATTGTAAGCTTTCTTAATCTATTGCTCTTTTGTCTATAATTAGTTGGGTCAAATATGAAGTAGGTCCATATATTTTACATTCGACTCCCTTTTCTTTTGTTTTTTCGTGGTTAAATCCGTCTTCTTGACATAATTTAACTTCTATGCAACTAATCAACATTTGGGTCGATTAAATTGTCGTTTACGAGTTGAGTCGGGATTAGACTATTACAACTGATTTGGTGAATATGAGGAAAGTGAGGCGTGGCTAGGAAGGATATATGTATTCTTTTGCAAAGAACAATGATGATGCAGTGGCGATGCAGGGGTGGTGTATTGAATGCTTAATTATACGGAGTACCTACCATGAGTATGATACAAATTGGAGGCGCGTTGTCATATGTTAGTGAGCTTATCAAATTTAAAGATTTTTAGCATCTGGTTGTATTGATTAGCAGGCTGGTTTGGGTGATTGATTTGAGATTCTTATGGGAGTCATGTCTAAAATCATATTTTGGGAACTTGTGTGATGAGTAAATTATTTACGGGAAAAATTTAAGCGACCTTGAGTGATATATTACGTTAGGTTCACATCAACCTTAATTATAGATTATTGAACCAATTTATATTGTTTGTAGCTTGTGGGTTCGAGGAGAAGGATTTTTTGGAGTAATTATAGCTCAGATTGACCGTCTTGAGAGGTAAGGACGTTTTGACCTTTTCACCTTTAAGTAAAGAGCATGTTCGGTTTAAATTATATTTTTGAAACGGTTTTATAATTATTTTGTCAATGGTGAATTTTTACGATATTTTTGTAATATTTTGGATATTGGAACTTTGTGACACAAGTCACGTATTGGTATTATTTTGGTACAATTTTTGGTGGTTATAACAGACTCTGGGAGCTCTGTTGGTCTATGAGGTTATGGTGCGTCTGTGACGTCCCTGGGATTTCGTCCCGAAACTGAACTCCTGGCCCGAGTTGTGTTAAGTGGTGGTTTTCCGGCCCCCCACTTGCTAGGTAGTTAGACTTCCTCTTTGGCAGCCTCATCCTACTGACTGCCCAAATGTGAGTAGTGCGCACTATAGTAAGTCTAGCTAAGCATAGGTGGTACCTCTAGATCGTGCTAAAAGGGTAGGACCTTGGCACACAGGTGGAGACAATATATATTAGTTGGTTTTGGTTTTGACTACTGTTTTCACAGTACTTTTGGTTTGGTATTGAGACAATGATATTTAACTCTGATTTCAGTTTACTATAAATTATAATTATTATTATTGTGTTTTGTTTTATTATAAAATATTTTACTCAGCTTTGCTGACGTCCTTTTGTTTTGGGTCGTTCCCCCGCTGGAACCTGTACCTATTTGTGTTTTGGGTACAGTTGATAGGTACAATTAATATGTTGCATGGGTGCATTTGGTTCGGGATGCTGAGCGAGGAAGGATTTTATTATTTAACGTTTACCTCCAAACTATTTATATTTATGTTGAATTTTTGGGTTGAAGTTGTTTTAAACCGTTTTGGATTTTGTGGGACTAAAGTCTTCCGCTGCAACGTTTTCATTTAATTATTTATCAGATTTTATATTTCTTTTATTTCATATACTATTCTTTTGCCTTGCATTTGGCCTTGTGAGCTAAATGCGGAGTAACGGCTTTAAATTTTCCTATTTTATTCTTCTATTTTGGTCGCGAAAATTTAGGGCTGTTACAGTATCAAGCAATGAGAAAGCATTTCAGCAAAGTATCGAATAGAAGGGTTACGGATTTCAGCGGTAAAATTAGAATGGTGTTCAAAATCACGTTGTTCAGGCGCTATGCACCTCCACAAATCTCTCCTAGTCGTACTAGCTTGTACACCCCTCAAAGGCTCACGAATTCCGGTACCCGATGTGGGTAGACCTAGAGCTAGGCCGAATTTGGAAATATTCAAGCAATGGGTTCTACCGAACAAATTAAATTTGAACTCCTTAGATGTGGTCGGGTTGTCAATTGTGAAAGTACCTAGAAATTCGCATGTAAGGTCTTTGAAGGTAGAATGCACGAAATTTAAAAGTCCACTAGTTTTTGTTCTCGACGATAACTCTCTCATATCGTCTTCTATACCTAGGATTTCCA
The DNA here is from genome assembly GCA_958450325.1 of Agrostemma githago. NCBI lineage: Eukaryota > Viridiplantae > Streptophyta > Magnoliopsida > Caryophyllales > Caryophyllaceae > Agrostemma > Agrostemma githago. The sequence goes on along the minus strand of OY288259.1, from coordinate 48,951,024 downwards.
TTGTGAATGGACAGGGCCACTTAGTACTCTGAAAGTTCTTTTCAGAGAAGGTTTGAGCAAGGGGCGAATTTGGACAAGGTGAAAGTCTAGGCCTAGAAGAGTTACTAGAAGATGAACATTTAGAAGGATTAGAATTCGAGGCCATACCTTGTTTACGCGCGGCTTGTTTGGCTCTAGTCTCCATGATAATAATTTGCAAGAAAAATCCCGAAACTTTTGCTTCTCCTTTCTTCAAAAACCCAAATAGATAATCACCAAGTATGGAAATGAAACTATGGATGGAGGTTTAAATGTATTATGGAGGGTGGTTTGGTGATGTTATGGTGGGTGAAAGGGTGAAATGAATTGTGGGGTGAAAAAGGTGATATAAATAAGGGTGGATGAGAGGGAAATAAAAAGTTTTAAAGTTGGTGGTAAAATTTTGGTGTAAAAATTATTGGAGGGAAAGTTATGTTGGGGTAAGTATGAAGGAGGGAAATGAAAATGTAGTGAGTGAGTAAAAGGTGTAGGTGATCCGGCCAAGTCACACCGCCGGGTGAAATTTCACCCGGTCGGGCACTATCGGGTGAAATTTCACCCGACGGTGTTTCGTCGTGAAAATCGTTTTTGCCAACATTTTTCCACCGGGTGAATGAAAATCTCACCGGGCGAAATTTCGCCCGGTGGTATCTTCTTCAATTCCGGCATATCTGGCAACTTTCCGTGGGGCGAAGTTTCGCCCGGTCGAGTTTCACCGGGCGAAGTTTCGCCCGACGGTCTTCTTTGCTGTGTTTTTCCGCCTTGCCATTTCATGGCTCTTCAATAATCACCTAGAGATTCAAATATTGACTCGACTCACTTTACATAAACAATATCTCTCACAAACATGCTTGTGGTCTTCAAATAAGCTCCATAACTTCTCCAAATGCTTGATCTTCATCCAAATTTATGCTCCAATGCAAAATCCAATTTCAATCATTCTTCTCAAGCTAACAAAACTAATAAACTCAAAGAAATATGATACATATATACAAGGTGGTTGTTGAGGATACCAGCAAACCTACATCAATTGTGAGAGGGGGTTAAACAACGCTCCCCGATGGGAGATCACCTAGCTTCATAGTAGCAAAGGTCTCACGAATATGACCGGGATGATAAATCTTCAAACGTTGCCCATTAACCATAAACTTCCCGGTTTCCGGGCTAGATATCTCTATCGACCATATGGTTGTACTCCGGTCACTTCAAATGGACCCGACCATTTTGATTTCAACTTACCGGGGAAGAGCTTAAAGCGAGAGTTGAAGAGTAATACCTTATCACCAACGGAGAAGTCCTTACGAAGAATTCGAGAATCATGCCATTGGCGAGTTCGTTCTTTGTAGATCTTCGAATTCTCGTTGGCTTCAAGTCTTAGTTCTTCCAATTCTTGTAGTTGGAGAAGGCGATTATCTCCTACAACACTCTCATCGAAGTTTAGCTCTTTGATTGCCCATTTGGCTTTGTGTTCTAGTTCCACCGGTAATGACAAGCTTTACCATACACAAGACGATAAGGAGTGGTTCCGATCGGCGCTTTGTAAGCCGTCCTTAATGCCCAAAGGGCGTCATTTAATTTTAATGACCAATCCTTTCGGTGTGTATTAAAAACTTTCTCTAGAATTCCCTTGATTTGAGGGTTGGAGATCTCGGCTTGCCCATTTGATTGAGGGTGGTAGGTTAAGGACATCTTGTGAGTGATACCATATTTCCTAAGAAGGTGTTCAAAGGTATATTTTCTAAAATGAGAGCCTCCATCACTAATTATGGCTCTAGGCATACCGAATCTTGGGAAAATTACATTCTTGAAAAGCTTGATTACAACCTTGGAGTCATCGGTTGGGGAAGCTATGGCCTCGATCCATTTTGAGACATAATCAACCGCGACTAGAATGTACTTGTTACCAAAAGAGGATGTGAACGGACCCATGAAATCAATGCCCCAAACATCGAACAATTCAATCTCCAAATGGGTTGAAAGGGCATCTCATTTCTTCTCGTGATATTGCCACTTCTTTGGCATGCATCGCATGTGAGAATGAAAGCTCGAATGTCTTTGAACATGGAAGGCCACCAAAACCCGCTTTGCAGAACCTTGGCAAATGCCTTTTGATTGGCCAAGTGTCCACCGTAATATGTCGAGTGAAGGTGCTTCACGATGTTATATCCTTCTTCGGCCGTAACACATCGTCGGTAAATTCCATCTACACAACGGCGGAATAAATAAGGCTCGTCCCAATAATAGCGTCGGGTTTCATAACGTAGTTTCTTCCTCTCTTGTTTGGAATAATCGTCCGGAATATAATGAGACACTAAGAAATTGACGATATCGGCATACCAAGGTGTAATAGTTTCAACGGCCATCAAGGCCTCATCTCTCATAGTTTCGTTGATGGGAATGCCATCTTCTCCATTGCTTTCTTTACCAACCGTTAGTGTACTAAGATGATCCGCTACCAAGTTCTCCGATTCGGCTTTGTCTTTGATCTCAATATCGAATTCTTGTAAAAGGAGCACCCACCGAAAGAGTCGGGACTTCGTCTCCTTTTTGGACATGATGTATCGAATCGCCGCATGATCGGTATGAATAATGACTTTGGAACCGGTAACGTAATTTCGAAATTTCTCCATGGCATAGACAACGGCAAGCATCTCTTTTTCGGTTGTGGTGTACCTCGATTGGGCTTCATCCAAGGTCTTGCTTGCATAATAAATCACATGTAGCTTCTTGACAACCCGTTGTCCTAGAACGACACCAACGACAAAATCGGATGCATCGCACATGATCTCAAATGGAAGATTCCAATCGGGAGCTTTGATAATTGGTGTGGTAGTGAGAGCGGTCTTTATCCTGCAAAAGGCCTCAAGACACGAGTCATCAAAAACAAAAGGTGCATCTTTCATAAGCAACGAAGTCAAAGGCTTAGCAATTTTAGAAAAGTCTTTAATAAATCGTCTATAAAAACCGGCGTGACCTAGAAAACTCCTCACCCCTTTGACATTTGTAGGTGGTGGCAAGTTCTCAATCACGGAGACTTTCGCCTTATTGACTTCAACTCCTCTATTAGAAACAATATGACCTAGGACAACACCTTGTTCAACCATAAAATGACACTTTTCCCAATTTAAAACAAGTCTATACTCTTCACATCGAGCTATCACTTGATTAAGATTTTCAAGACAAGAATCAAAATATGTACCATGGACACTAAAATCATCCATAAAAACTTCCATGGATTTTTCAATAAAATCGGAGAAAATAGCCATCATGCATCTTTGAAACGTTCCCGGCGCATTACACAATCCAAATGGCATCCTTCTTTAAGCATAGGTGCCATAGGGACATGTGAAAGTGGTCTTCTCTTGGTCATCGGGGTGAATAGGAATTTGAAGAAATCCGGAATGACCATCGAGGAAACAAAAATAAGAATGATGCGCCAATCTTTCAAGCATTTGATCAATAAAGGGAAGGGGAAAATGATCTTTTATGGTGGCCGTGTTCAATTTACGATAGTCTATACACATGCGCCAACCGGTAGCACATATGGGAGAAATTAGCGTAATCCGACTCCTAAAATAATAAAACGACACAGAAATGCGTGCCAAAATAGGTGAAAAATCTAATAGGAACAGCACGCATCAAATCTCCCCAAACCGAACCATTGCTTGTCCTCAAGCAATCAAATACAAGACCTATGGGAACGGTATACAACTCAAAGCTATTTACACCAACAACACTCGCTACAAATACTAACTCAAGCTAGCGACACTTAGAAAATATGAACTGACTCCAGCTATGGCATAACCAAAAGAATAACAGTGAACCGTCAACCTTGCTAGGCTTATCATTGTCGGACTCTCGTGGTTATACTGTACTCTCGTGAAGGGGATGTGAAATATAAAAGTGAGATAGAGAGAAAGAAAGATGCTCGCCTAATCTGCGACCTATAAACACATGCATGTAATCTAATGTGATGACAATCTCTACCAATCATTTGCACATTCAAACTAATCGAGACCAAAACACATATCGAGGCATATAACGGTGAAATGGGATATGTAAGTGATCGCCTCCCAATCGGATCGATCGTTAACGAAGGATGGAGGATCAAACGATATTTGTAAGACTCGGAATAACACAAAAACTACTAAAGTAATCGTGGTAAGTCGAGGTCGGTCCACAGGGAACGGTGTGCGATGTGAAGCTTAAAGTGTCGTGTTCGATGTCTTAGAGGGGGGTTTTCTAGAGGTCGAGTCTAAACTAGAGGAATGACTAAGAGGGTAGCTAGGGGTAATCAATCTAGGGAAAGGTGTTAGGGGGGAAGTCGGGATTCGGTACTTGGAGTCTAAGAAGGTCGGAATCGAGTTTTTGTCGCAACATTGGTAAACTCACCTAAAAACCCGCTTTCGCGGCGAATAAGGGTAAGCCTCTAGCTTATGGTAATTTCTACCCCGAGTTTCCCCATATTGATAGAAACTAGTCAAGTTCGGTCTAGTTGGCCGGACTAAAACAACAATGACATAACAACCATAAACAAGATAAACCAACATGCAAGCAACCCACCAACATCCCTATATTCAAATAATCCAAATCCTCATCCCTAAACCCCCCAATAAGAAATCTACTCACTAATCATGTTGGAAAACAATAAAACATTAACTAGGGGATGAGAAAATAGCATTAAAACTAAATTAGAGATTAGGGAGTGGAAGAGAAGTATACCAACTATGAAGATCTATAAGAAATAGTAATGTTGCATGAATAAAGATTGAATCTTTGATGAATAAAATGGAGAACTTGTCACTAATCCTCCAAATAAACCCAACAAATCTTCAAAATAGAACTAGAACAATAATCTAAAGATTGAATCTTTGATGAATAAAATGAAGAACTTGTCACTTAATTCTTCAATAAACCCAACAAATCTTCAAAATAATCTTCTACAAACTTTTAATCTAGAGATTTGTTGATGGAAACTATGTAGATCTACTATTAATTACTATGTGAACTACTAGAATTGTGGAGGATTTCTAGTAGAATACTACTAATAGTCTACTAATGGATGGTGTAATAAGGTGGTGGAATGGTGTAATGTCTTCCCTCCTTAGCACAATGGAGAGGTGACTTGGGCAATAAACTAGGGTAACATATATATAGTAATCTTTTAATGGGTCCTTAACCTAAAGCCCAAATCCACTTTATGCTCCATTAGTGAGACAATCTCCCTTAGCATCTTCATAGGGTGAAACTTTGCCCCGCGGACTTGACGATAATTCCCACCGGGTGAAATTTTCGCCTGGTGAGATTTTCTTCCATTTTTGGCGTTTTTGGCACTTCTTTCCATCAGGCGAAATTTCACCCGGTGGGCGAAATTTCGCCCGGTCAGTTTCGCCCGGTGGGTAAGCTTGGAAAATCTTCGGGGAGGCATTTTTACCGTCGGGTGAAATTTCGCCCGGTGGTGTCTCACCGGGTGAAATTTCGCCCGGTCATTTCTTGGCCTCTTTCTTGTCTCATTCTTTGTCAATTGATTGGATGGCTTTAAACTTTAAGTTGTGTGCTTTGCTCTTTGGACGGTTTTTCCTTCTCTTGTGCTCGTGGAAGCTCAATCGTGATTTCGGTGTCAAATCCTATCAAAATGATAGAGAAACTACCAAAAACACGTAAAACGCACAAGAGGGACGCTAATGCGAGAAATACGCAAAATATGGCGATATTCGCACTCAAGACTCGCAAAACGAGGGGAAAACGGGTCTAAATGAGAGGAAAAACGGTCTAAATTTAGCACACGACAGTAAGTGATGGGTAAGAATGGGTTATAATTTTTGGAATGTGGAGGTAATAGTCGAGCTAGACAATCCAAACTTCCAAACTACATTACCAAACTACCAAATCACACCAACGATAAAATCTACGTCGATTAAGGACGATATCCACCATATCATGCTTATTTCATCCATGTCGACTCCATTAATATTAACACAATGATGTATCGGAGTCCACAATTCAATTTTTTTTTTTTTATTATTTTTTTTAATTAGAAACAAATACAAACAAAATCAAAGCATAACTACAGCAAACCGACTTATCTCGACAAAACATCAATATAACCATGACTAGCTCGACTAGGGTAGGCAATTTAGGCTTGTGGTTAATTTTGTGGTGAAGGGATAATTCGATTTATTGAGTGAAAATGAAAACGGGAAGGGAAATAAAAAGGGAAAAAGGAAAACCTCAATACATGTTATAGTTACGACCCGAATGCACAAAGACTTAAGAGACTGACTTCACACTTATGCAATTTGATGTTACATGCGAAATAGGGAGAACTACTCTCATTCCTAAATAGAACGATCATGGATGTCATCGGTCTCAAAAGGCTCTAAAACTCAGAATTTAAGTAGTTTGCCAACAATTTAAGCCAAGTTTATTCGTTTACTGAAATTACAATTGATTTATGTCATAACTCAAGACTCGATCAAGTAAACTAAACTATCGCTAGAATGAAAGTTAATGAAACGAGAAAAGAAGAGGCAAAAGCATTTTCATCATTGTTGCTTGACCCGTCCCGACTCCTAAAGACTCCTAAAATGCCTAAAGACTAAAATAAAAAATGCATGCAAAAATGCAGAAAATATGCAACTAATGCAAATTAGTTACCCCCCCCCCCCAAACCAAACAATACAATTTCCTCATTGTATACACAAATTGGACAACCGAAGAGAAGTGAAAAGTAACTAAAAATGCAAAACTAAAGAGTGAGGAGGAGAGGAGTACCTAATATATACAGGGAGTTCCCCAAACCGAACTCTAGTCATCGTCGGAGTCTGACGCAACTGCGGGCGATCGTGGTTTCCAAGCATTGGGTGCGGGTCTCGGGTCTGGCGGGTTATGTATCGTGATGGTGCCACGACCCGACCTAGTACTCCTAGTGACGACTCACCTGCCGAACTTCTCCTAGTCGGGGTACGTCCTGAAATATTACTAACTCGACCACGAGGGGCAACGCTGCTAGTCAAACCGCCGCGAGTGCGTGGACCACGCAAAGGCTCTCCTCTAGTGGGAACACTACTCGACGCACCACCTCTAGTGCTAATCCCTCCCGACGGGCCTCCCGACGGTGCTACCCGAGAGTCTGAGTTGACAATAGCGTCTCGGAGCTGCCGAAGCTCAGTGAAGAGATGGTTGATGGCGATGTTGTGCTCGAAACGAAGTCGTTTACGGTTTTCTGCCGCCTCCGCGTGGTGTCGCGTGAGCTCGTCACGGAGCTGTGTGTACTCCTCACGGAGTTCAGTGAGAGAATCGGTCATCTGACTCAGTCTATCATCAGTCGAGGGTAGGGTCGCGGTGGGGGTGGGGCGGTCGGTTGTCGAGGGACCTGTTACGGGTCCTGGTGACAGGGTGGTGGATGGTTGAGTGGGTGTTGAAGTCGATGGTCTAGCCTTAGAAGATTGCTCGACCTCCAATGTAACACCGGATGAGGGGGCAGTGAGTAATAGTGAGGGGTAAGGGGGGTCTAAACCCGCCGAAGTCGACTCGGGGAGATGGGTGAGTGAAGGGAGGGTGGGACAGGGGAGTGTGACAGACGTTGCTGTCCCGAGGAGCCAAGTGGGCGGCGTGCCTGCCAGCCACTTGAGGTGCCTCAAGTAGTCGTCATCGAGTGTGTCAATGTTGCCTGGGTTATTGGGTGTAAGGGTGTCAATGGGGTAGCCAGGGGCTAATCGCCGTGCTAAGTGGGTGATGAGACCGCCACATGCGATCGTGTTTTGCTTCCCCTTTTCCGACACCGGCGAGGTGAATGGCCACTAAGTGGGCCACATTAAGAGTACGAGGGGTGGCTTGGGCAAAATTGAGGTGTGCATCTAGGAGGCCGAGCTCGCACTTGTTGATTTTATGGGCCTCATTGCGGCCAAAAAGTGAAGAGGCGAGTAGCCTAAACAAGTACCGAAGTACTGGGTGATGCACGAGGGATCCTCGAAAATGGTCCATTGGGTGTCGAGTCTGACCTGTGATGGACTCCTACAGCTTACTGTAGTCGGTGAGACTGCCGGGTAAACTACCTGAGTCTCGAAGACCAAGTATGGTAGCGAACTGGGAAAGTGGGAGGTTATAATGTGAGTTACAGAGCCTAAAACTAAGGCTCGACCCCTCGTCGTGAATGACAAACTCAAATGAGCTAAAAAATTCAGTAACTAATGCGAGGTAAGTGAGGTCTCCCATATCACGTAGCCCGTGCATACCCGTACTAAAAGTGCACACATACTATCTCAAAGACCCAATTCACGTAATGTTTTCGCAAAAACAAAACGAGAAGCTACTATCTTTTTATCAGTAGAAAAAGAAAGGAACTTCTCACGTTGGGTGGCGGATACGAACTCGACGGTTTCAAAACCCGGGACCGGAGGAATGGCGGGTGGTGGTTGCGGAACATCAGCCTTGGTTTCTGTTCCAGCTGCTTGCTCCAACTCTAATGCTGTCCTAATTTCAGCCTCAGTTTCCGTGTGTACGTGTTGTCTTGACTCTGAAGTTCCTTTCTTCGTTCGCGCCCGTTTCCTTGGTGGGTTGTCGTGTTCCATGATACCTGCAGAATAGCAACAAACACAGAACCCAAAAAAATAGCAGAAACTCGAAAAACAAAAACAAACAGAAGCAAAACCAATCAAAACACAATGAACAGAAGGAAAACCCCAGAAATTCGAAGTTCGAAATTCCAGAATTGGAAGTTTGAACTCGGAATTCAGGGAACCCAGGCGTGAAACCCCGGACCCACGAACAGACCGACGAGACAGAGTAGCGGACGGCAGAGAAGGAAAAAGACGGGCTGTGAACGGCGAGGGGCGTGCAGGCGAACGATGGAGAGTGTGGGCTGACGGGGATGACGGAGTAGAAGAGGAGAAAGATGATGGAGATGGCGGCAGGGTGAACGGAGTCCGGCGAAGGAGCGGCGGAAAAGCCGGCGGGAAGACGGAGATTACGAATCGCGGTGATGATACGGGGGATGGTGATGATGGATAATGATACGGGTTATACAGGTTATACGGGTGATGATGATGATGGATAATGATACGGGTTATACAGGTTATACGGGTGATGATGATGATGGATAATGATGATGCGCGGTGGGTGGGGACGGCAGCAGAGGGTGGATGACGGAGGGGATGGGCTGAATCAGGGGGAGAGAGGCGCAACGAAGTCAGGGTGATGGGGAGGGTCTGTTGTGGTATAGAGCGCAGAGGTCTGTGGTGAGTTGGGTAGACTTGGGATTAGGTCTGGTGGGATGGTGAGATGTAGTTGAGTCTGAGACTGGGATGTTCAGTCTAAAGAATGGGTAGATGGGGATGAGTCTGTAGACTGGGATCTTCAGTCTGGCATACTTCACTAGACTCAGTCTAGTATTGTGTAACTCAATAATCCCTGCACACCAACTTGAGATAAATATAAGTATCCTCGTTCTCACTCAATAAATGCAAATTATATTATTTATTTACAAAAATTGGAAAAAATACGAAAAATAAAAATACCCGGGTTGCCTCCCGACCAGCGCTGGTTTTTACGGTCCTGCACGACCGTGATTCGGTGACTGGATTAAGATTTGGGCTTTAGAAAAACCTCCTCGATGGCTCCAACACTGACACCTTCATGGTACAACTTCAGTCGTTGCCCATTAACTTTGAAAACTTCTCCTGCTTCAGTTCTGATTTCGATGGCTCCACTCTTGCTTACGGAAGTGACGGTATAGGGACCGCTCCACCTTGATTTCAGCTTCCCTGGAAACAAACGCAAATGTGAGTTAAATAACAAGACTTTGTCACCAATATGGAATTCTCGAGAAAGAATCTGCTTGTCATGCCACTTTTTCGTTCGTTCCTTATAAAGCTTAGCATTCTCGTAAGCATGATATCGAAATTCCTCAAGCTCGGCTAGCTGTAATTTCCTCTTTTCCCCACATAATGACGTATCAAAATTGAGCTCTTTGATAGCCCAAAATGCCTTATATTCTAATTCGACTGGTAAATGGCATGCCTTGCCATAGACGAGTCGATAAGGGGAAGTTCCGATCGGGGTCTTAAAAGCGGTTCGGTAAGCCCAAAGAGTGTCTTCGAGCTTCAAACTCCAATCTTTCCGTGCTTTCGACACCACTTTCTCAAGTATGGACTTGAGCTCTCGGTTGGATAATTCAACTTGGCCGCTTGTCTGTGGATGATAAGCCAAGCCAGTTCGATGTGTTACTCCATATTTAGCTAGAAGGGAATCTAGCTGCCGCTCATGAAAATGACTTCCCCCATCACTAATGATGGCTCGGGGAACACCGAACCTCGGGAAAATCACCTTCTTAAATAATGAGATGACAGTCTTTGCATTATTGACTGGCGATGCGACGACTTCAACCCATTTGGACACGTAGTCCACAGCAACAAGAATATACCGGTTTCCCTTGGAGGAGGGAAAAGGACCTTGATAGTCAATTCCCCAAACATCGAACAGCTCGACTTCTAGAATTCCGGTTTGAGGCATCTCGTGCCTCCTGGAGATATTCCCGGTTCTCTGGCAAGCATCACATGCTTGAATAAAAGCATGAGCGTCTTTAAATAAGGTGGGCCAGAAAAACCCGGATTGAAGAATCTTAGCAGTAGTTCTAGATGGGCCGTGGTGACCTCCGTAAGCTGAAGAATGACAGTGCTGTAAAATACCCGGTACCTCCCACTGAGGTATACATCTCCGAAATAGCCCGTCAGCACACTCCTTAAATAAATACGGGTCATCCCAAAAATATTGGCGGACATCGTGGAGGAATTTCTTCCTCTGCTGATACGAGAGATCCGGTGGTAGAATATTGCCAACTAAATAATTGGCGTAATCGGCGAACCAAGGATTCTCTGTAGTAGAAATCACCATAAGGGAATCGTCAGGAAAGGAGTCATCGATCGGGAGAGTATTCCCTTCATCTACGACCTGTAGCCGGGATAGATGGTCGGCTACTACATTCTCAGCTCCATTCTTGTCCCGTATATCTAAATCGAACTCCTGGAGTAGGAGTATCCATCGGAGGAGTCGGGGTTTGGCTACGTCACTCTTGGCTAACAAATATTTCAGTGCGGCATGATCGGTGAAGATAATGACCTTGGACCCGAGCAAATAAGTTCTGAATTTTTCTAGCGCGAAAACCACTGCTAGAAGCTCCTTCTCGGTCGTGGCATACTTCATCTGAGCTTCATCGAGCGTTCTACTAGCATAGTAGATGGCACTCAGCTTCTTGTCTTTTCTTTGCCCTAATACTGCACCGACAGCATAATCACTGGCATCACACATAATCTCGAACGGGAGGTCCCAATCCGGAGCCTGAATGATCGGTTGTAACAACCCGGATTTTCGATGACTTAAAATAATAGATAATGCGAAAAGTTATCTAAGTCATTTAATTAAAATTATATCAGAGTGTAAATAAATCCGGATCGCTACGGATCCTTACAATAAACGACTATTAATTACATAGTCTTGATTCACTTAGTACATAATAGAACTTGTATTTCATACGAACATATTATTAAATCTCTCTCGCTCGATTCCCCAACGTCTTAGACCTGCAAAAAAAAATTAATACAGTGGACGCTGAGCGGGACAGCAACCAAGCCGTTCATCTAACATCACCTCGAATACATAAGACAACCATGTGAATAACAAATAATATGCTTATAAAAATATTAAAGGATATCACGTAACAGATAGTTTCCTTTAATTCAATTAACCAACATGTGAGGTGATGAAAACGGTAAAGTTTAAAAGATGGGACATTGGCAGCCATTTGATTTTAAAATCATTTTTCACGTAAACAGAGAATAAACACACGAGTCGTGGCTCCTAGTATCACCGCTACTTCATATTGGCTTGCATCTCACCAATAAAAGTAACCGTGTTACCGACTCGTAGACCGAACCGATCTTATGAGGTTTACATCTCACCCATAAGGCTCAATTGGGCCCGAACTTCTATTATATTATACGTTTATTCAAACGGGGCTCTAGGATGAAATAAAAGCTGATGATTACATTCTCTGCATCACCAAGAGGGAACCCGCAGTTTTCAGAATCCTGTTCTGCCCCCGCTACCTAGGTGGTAATAATGATCAAGTACTTGTCTATATGTGCGCCACATACCCTACGCAGACTCTTGAACCGCAGAACTCACTGCCGTAGGACGACTACCTTAAACACTAGGTCGACTCTCGGACCGCAGCCTCCGAGTCTGCTTTTCATTACAAGTGCAGTCGAAACACCACGCATGGTAGGATCCAACACAAGCTATTCGTCCCAGACTCGCATCGTAAACTTTATATAAAAGTCGCCCGTGAACAAGTAGTACTTTATTTGGTGACCTTCAATAATTGGTCGGACTCATTTGAAACAGTCAAATCCTCAAATACTTACTTTCAGTGTGACAGCGTTATACTTTAATCCTCAAATGTCACCCGAAATGTTATATCCCAAATATCGTATAATATTTTTAAAATAGTAAATCTTTTTAAAATGAAGTTTTATATAAAAACAAATTTTAAGATATAATAATAATAAAATTTTATTTTAAAATTTACAGTTTCCGAAAAATATAAAAGTTTATGAAAAATATATATTAAGTCGTACTTAATCGATTTACAAATTTTGACGTAAAATTCATTTTTTAAATATTTATAAATATCGTGTAAAAATTTCGGAATAAAATAAATTCATTTATTATAGAAAATGAAATTTATAAATCTTTACCTATATAAAAATAATAAGTGAGTTTTATTAAAATAAAACATTTTGCATGTTACTAATTTACTCTATATTATAATATATAAACGAATGTAAAAATACTAAAGAAAATTAAATATGACCGAAATTACAATTATATAAAATACATACAAAATATAAAGAACATAGAATAAACATACATAGCAAATAAAATACACTGAAAATGATATAATAAGTAAATTTTATTAATTTAAGCTCTTTAATTCATTTTCTCAATTTTCATATAGACAGAAATGTAAATGTGATAAATAAATTAAACAAGTGATAATTAAGTCGAGTTGAATTTAGTCATAAATAATATATATAACACAAATAAAATATCACGTAACATTTTTTATATACATAAGTAATTTAGTCGTACAAACAAGCCTAAATATTTAAATAAGCAATTTATTAAATTACTAAAATAATATACTTATATATAAGAAATATTGTTAGAAGAAAAGTTTGGTTACCTTAATAAATATTACGAAGTATTTATTAATATTATTAAGAATTAAAGATCGTCTGGGTCAATAATATCGTCTACGTAAGAAAGGTCGTCTTTTTCCTTCTTTAAAGAAATTTTCGGGTCGAAATGATTTGACCCAAATACGGTTCTAGAAAAGTGACTCCGTCAAATACTGGCTAGCTCCTCATTCCCGATGCTCCAATATAGAAACGAACGAGGGAGTAAATATAGTATGTAGTACGGAGTAGTACGTAGCATATATAGTATATAGTAGTATGTAGTGTACGTATGTATATAGTATGTTAGTAAGTAGATTAGTAATTGTGTAATGTGTGTGTAGTGTGATATATATAGTGGGTGAGCGGGTGAGTACTAGTGTACGTAGGAGTAGTATAGTAAGTAAAATGTAGTGTATGTAAGGTGTAGAGGTAGGATAGATTAGTGGTAATAGGTAGGTGTAGGTGTAAGGTTGTACAAAGAGTAAGTAGTATATGTATCATATGCATGCATGAATTTTGACGTGGAAGTTCAATAGCTCGACTCAAGTTTCCGAGTTCCGATTCGATTCTCGTACAAACGTCTTTCTTCCTTTATTAAAAAGTTGAAATATAAGATTACAGAATAAAAATTATGGAAACCGTAAAATTTATTTGTAAAAAGAAATTTGTAAGACGACAAGTAAAATAGACGGTAAATAGTTTTACGAGACAATAGTTTATAAGAAATTATTATTTTAAAAAATTCGATAAATTATTTCTAAATTTTTACGAGACGAGAAAACGTTAAAACGACAAGTCAATATAAAAAATATTTTCGAGTTTTAAACTTTATTTAACGAAGGATAATTTTTTTTAATAATACGATAAATAAACTTCCAAATTTTTATAACGGAATAGTTTTTTATTAACGAAAATAAAATATTTTATTTACAAAAATAATTTTTCAAACGTTAAACTTTGTTTAAATAAATGTTTAAAATTTTAATACTATTTGAAAAATATGGGGTGTTACATCGGTGCTGTGATCAGCGCTGTCTTCAACCTGTTAAATGCATCAAGACAATCATCAGTAAACTGAAAAAGGCGCATCTTTAAGGAGAAGGTGTGTAAGTGGTTTCGCAATTTTAGAAAAATCCTTGATAAACCGGCGATAAAATCCGGCGTGACCGAGGAAACTTCTAAAGGAAACTTCTAATTCCCTTGACATTGACAGGGGGCGGTAATTGCTTAATCACTTGCACTTTCGCCTTATCAACCTCGATGCCTTTATCAGAAATAATGTGACCGAGAACAAATCCCTGAGTGACCATGAAATGACACTTTTCCCAGTTCAATACCAGATTGACCTCTATACATCTCTGCAAAATCTTATCTAAGTTAGTGAGGCAATCGGAATAATCAGACCCGTAAACACTAAAGTCGTCCATGAAGACTTCCATGATTGACTCTATATATTCTGAAAAAATGCCCATCATACACCTCTGAAATGTAGCGGGGGCATTACATAACCCGAATGGCATCCTGCGATATGCGAAAGTGCCATATGGACATGTAAAGGTGGTGTTTTCCTGATCGTCAGGATGAGTGGGTATCTGAAAGAACCCGGGATAACCATCTAGAAAAAAGAAAAATTTACGGGATGCTAGACGTTCTAGCATTTGATCGATGAATGGGAGGGGGAAGTGGTCTTTACTGGTAGCTATATTCAGCTTCCTGTAATCGATGCACATGCGCCAGCCTGTGACTATTCTAGTGGGTATCAGTTCATTTTTTTCATTTTTTACGACCGTGGTCCCTCCTTTCTTAGGGACCACCTGAACTGGACTAACCCATTTAGAATCAGAAATGGGATAGATTATGCCGACGTCTAGGAGTTTCATGACCTCCTTCTTAACTACTTCTTGCATGTTCGGGTTCAATCTAGTTTGACCCTGAATGCGTGGTCTATGACCTTCCTCAAGGTTAATCCGGTGCATACAGAAATCCGGACTGAGACCTTTCAGGTCATCAAGGGTATAGCCTAAGGCCTTCTGGTTCTTTTTCAGCACGACCAATAAAGCAGATAATTGGTCGTTGATAAGAGTGGAATTAACTATGACCGGATACCTTTCGGTATCATCTAAAAATGCATACTTGAAATTAGGAGGGAGAGGTTTAAGTTCAGGTTTCGATACCTCGACAGCATATGAGGTATTTACCAAATTGTGGACCTTCTCACTTTCCGTCTCAGTTAGTTCACGCTCTTCCAATGCTGCTGCTAACATATCAACGATAGCCTCATTCCTGCATGCTTCCTCAGCACATGCTTCTAAACACATCAAAGCCTCAAACGGGTCCCTTAACAGGGGACCCGATAAAAAATCTGACACTGACTCTTCAATTATATCAATAGCATAGCATGTCTCCTCTATCATAGGCTTAGCCATGGTCTGGGCAAGGTTAAATGTGACCCTGTCATCCCCTACCTCTAATGTCAAACGACCTTGCTTGACATCTATTACAACCCCGCAGTGTGTAAGAACGGTCGGCCTAAGATTTTCGGGATTTGGACGTCTTCAGCCATATCAAGTACAATAAAATCGACAGGTATAAAAAATTTACCTATCCTAACTGGCACGTCCTCTAGTATCCCTAAGGGCTGTTTGACCGATCGGTCAGCCATCTGAAGAGTCACGTTAGTGACTTTGAGGTCGCCCATATTCAGTTTCTCGCAAACTAAATAAGGCATGACGCTGACACTGGCACCTAAGTCGCATAATGCTTTATCTATGGTCACTGTGCCTATGGTGTAGGGAATAGAAAAGCTACCCGGGTCTTTTAGTTTAGGAGGAGATTTCTTCTGTAGGAGTGCACTGCACTCCGTAGTAAAAGCTATGGTCTCGGTTTCACTAATACTTTTCTTACAACTCAAAACATCTTTCCTAAATTTAGCGTAAGAAGGTACCTGAGTGATGAGCTCGGTGAACGGAACCGTGACCTGAAGATTCTTCACTACCTCCATAAATCTCCCAAATTGTTGTTCCGTCTTTGTATTACGAAACCGACCCGGGAACGGAAGCTTAATCTGAACTGGGGCGTGCTTGCTGGTAGCTGAACCTGAGCCTGTGAAGTGTACTGAATTTTTGTCGGCTGAAAGTTCGGTCTGCAAACTGGCATGGTTAGTCTGTAGACTGGTATGCTCAGTCTGTAGACCAGCGTTCTTCTTCGTACCAGTCTGTAGACTGGTTGCTCCTTGCTCTTGGCCAATCTGTAGACTGGCGTTAGTATTCTAGGCTTCTCCTCCAGTTTGTAGACTGACGTGCCCAGACCCAGTAGCCTTTTCTTGCTCCTTCTTGCCAGTCTGTAGACTGGCATTACCAGTTTGGACTAATTCACTAGACTCAGCCACTTTGTGAACTATCTTATCTTCTGTCACATTCTCAATCTCAACCAGTTCGTCAGATGGCATCTTAGGACCCTCGTAACTAGTACCACTTCGTAACGAAATGGCATTGGCGGTGTCGTGAGGCTGATGTGGCTGGGACGGAAGAGTACCCGACTGCCTCTGAGCTTGAGACGATGCTAATTGAGCGACCTGTTTCTCGAGCATCTTAATAGCGGTGGCATGATTCTGATCACTCTTCCGGACGGTCGTCATAAGATTCATCATCATGTTTCTTATCTCGGCCATCTCGAGAAATTGCTGATGCTGAGGAGAAGCCTGGTTCTGCTGAACCGGTTTCTGAAAACCGGCTTGATTGAAGGACTGATTACCCTGCTGCTGGAAAGAATTCTTCGGAGGAGGAACATAAGGCTGTGGTTTCGGAGGTGGCGGTGTGATTTGATTCAACACGTTCTGGGTCCGGTAAGATAAATACGGATGCTGTTGGGTAGCCTAATTATAGTGATTGGAGAACGGATTGCCTTTGTAAGAGCCAAATGCATTCACTGACTCCATCGTACTCATACAATCGACGTGATCTGGAGAGCCACAAGTATGGCATACCGGACCTAGTTGCTGCTGCATGGCATGAACGGGCTGGAGTTGTGAGCTACTAAGACTGCGGAGATCCTCAATCTTCGCGGTGAGACTAGCTATTTGAGATGATAGCACAGCAATTGACTCATCGGCAGCTTCTTTCCCTTTAGGGTGATATTGGCGGGGCTGACTGTATTGGCTGTCATGGATAGCCATAGATTCGATTGTCTCCAAGGCAATATTGACATTAATCTCATCGAATCGGCCGTTGTTGGCGGCATCCAATATACGGCGAGCCTCGGAAGTACATCCATTGTAGAATGTAATAGCCAGGAACCAAATATCGAGCCCGTGGTGGGGACATTCTTGTTGAAGCTCCTTAAATCGCTCCCTAGCTTCATATAAAGTCTCATCTGAGCGCATCCGGAAGCTAGTTATTTGGCTTCGTAGCATTGCGGTACGCTCAGGTGGAAAATATTTCCCATAAAATGCGAGAGCTAAGGTGTTCCAATCGACAATCCCCTCGGTCACCCTGTTTAAGTTGTTGATCCATCTTTCAACTTTGCCTGTTAAGGAGAATGGGAACATCATTTCCCGGATTTGGTCTTGTGTTACCCCATATTGCTTTATTGTGGAACAATAAGCAAGGAATTTCCTTATATGCTGATAAGCATCTTCACCGGGAGTACCACCGAATGTACTCCGTTCGATCAAGCTGATGAAAGTTGGCTTGATCTCAAAATTTGCTGCTGCTACCACTGGAGTGGCGAGAGTGGGTAGCACGTCAGATTGGGCCTAGAGTGATCAGACAATTTTTCCGCCATCGGAGGAATATTAGGAATAGAGATAATAGTTTCCTCGGGAGGCGGGACTTCGTTGTTGACACTCTCTAAGTCGGATTGAAGGTCCTTGTATAGACTATCAAGCTCTTCGATAGATTCAGCGCGACTGCTCTTTTTAAGGAACCGTAAATGTCGTCGCAAAGTACGTTCTGGCTCGGGATCAAAAGGATGGAGCTCCGAGCGAGAAGACCTGGGCATATAAACAGCTACAAGTAAACAATGAGATCAGTCTCAAGGAACTGTCGTTCCCTAACACGAAAGACAAATTAATCAACTAACTAATAAAATTGCGTCGCCTCCCGTGCAACGACGCCAAAATTGATACGGGTCTAGTCGCGTTACCGATATCAAAATAATCCTAAATACAACTAACTGATAGATAGTGATAAATAGGGTCGATTCCACAGGGAGGCAAATTGAATTTATTAGTCGGTCGATTAAAAGGTCCAATTCACGAAGTGCGATTTAGTTGAGTTTATAGACTAACAGACTACAGCAGACTATAAACTATGATGCTAAAATTAAAACAGTAAACTAGTATGAAGATAATAAAATTAATGGGAGAAAGACACCAGAGTTACAGGATCATCATAAACCAAAATAAGCACAAATACTGTAATCAGACAATCGATTAATATGAACTAAAGGGTGTAGACACGGTCCTCTCGGATCACTAGTCGCCCTAGAATTTACCTAACGGGCTCTCGCATCTTATTAGGAAATTCCAACGATTACAACGAGTCTAATCCGTTCCAGGCTTTCGATCTTAGGTCGGGATTTACAGGATACAAACAATCAATTAAGGCCTATAATTAATCATTCGTCATTGAGATGTTGCAAGAGCGATAAAGTTCATAAAAACCGATTTATTTAGCTACTACATAAATACAAAAATTGATTTATAAGTCACCTATAACTCTAGTGAAAAAGAATTAGCTACTCATGTTTATACTGACAATTGCTATATTAACAATGTTGATGATAAAAACGGAATATGACATGATAACAGGATGAAAAAAGAATGATGAAGAATGATGGAATAACTACAGAACGAAGTAACTGAATTACAAAGTTAATGGAGAATGAAGAACATAAATTAATAAAATTAAAAAAATAGAATAACTAATTAATTATGCTAAACTAATGAATTCTAAAAAGGAAACAGAAAATAAAATCTAATATTACTGGAAGAGGGAGATAGGGAAGAAGGAGAGATTTAAACAACTGAGAGACAGCAGAAATAAAGAAATAGAATAAGAAAAAGCCCGAAAATAATAATACTGAATATTTCCCAAAGTACTTGAATTAATTGCTGAAGGTCGATTACAGAAAGCTTCAAAATAAAAACTAATTGTGTTTTGATTACAAAGAGAACAAGGAAGAAGATGAAGCAGAAGATATGTTAATGCAAAGATAGATCAGATCATAAAATTAAAGCTGTATTTAAACTGCTTAAGCCCTCTATAACTGTCCTTCCTTTTCTGCTATCTTCAATCTCATTAACTAGGTAGTGGGAAGAACTGAAGAGCGTAATAGGGGGAGTAGTGGGTAACGTCAACTGAATTAGTCTTGGAGTGGTATCCCATCCTGCAGACTTGGATTCTAGGCTGGTAGACTTGAGATCCAAGTCTGCAGACTGAGTTCAATCTAGGCTTCCAACGAATTTCTCCTCAGTCTACGGACGGTCTACTGCACATTCTCAGTCTATAGACTTGTTTCCCAGTCTATAGACTTGTGCTTTAGTCTACAGCTTTCTTACTTCCTTCTTCTCAGTCTATAGACTCACAGTCTAGTCTATAGACTTGCTTCCTTCTTCTTGGTCTACAACGAATCGGTTTCAGAGCTTTAAGATTTTTGATGCAATTTTTAGCTCTTTTAACTACTCGGTCTCGATTATCTGCAAAACAACAAAAGAATACCCGAGTAGCACATATGGGAGAAAATAGCGTAATCCGACTTCTAAAATAATAAAACAACACAGAAATGCGTGCCAAAATAGGTGAAAAATCGAATAGGAACGGCACGCATCACCCACGCGCGCCCACGCGGGACCCAGTTTCATCGCGGCGGCCACCCACGCGGCTCCATCTCGGTCGGGAGACGGTCCGATCTCGCGTACGGGGCGATGTTTCGGACCTCGATACGGATGACGATTCAGAGTAGTACTAGACAGGTGCAGGCACCCGTGTTTCCGTTGGAATCGATCGAGTCGTGGTTGTAAATATTTAAAGGCCGATATGTTTGGTAAGGCGACCTTTTTAGTGAACCGAATTCGTTGCCGATTTTTGGAATCGCCACTGAGTCAATTATGGGGACTCGGAAACCGTTCAAGTCAACTTTGATCCTTAGCCGGCTCAAAGTTGAGTGGCACGAGACCTGGCCTAAAGATAAAGACTTGTACTCTTAAGCGCTCCATGACTGGAATGACTGTCATTGCCATTGGTTTCGGACATCCGGAAACCATCGACTTTAAGTAAGGGGTAAGGGTACGTATTGGGAAGCCAACGTCCGCTAGACATCGACACCCAATCCCGCCTGCACGTAACGGCCTCTTCTAATCAATCGGTGGGTTGATAACTTTGTTCCTTTGTTGTGGCGGAAGTATATAATATCCATTGTTTAAACCCTATGTCTTTGCTATGTCGGTTGTTTAGGGACAAGTAAGCTTATTGTCGTCGAAGTAGTTGTATTTACATTCTTTGCATGAGATTTCACGTGACAAGCAGGCCATGAAAAGATGCACATAGGAGAGTAGATGGTACTAAGTATTATACGTATTAGCAAATCAGGTTTAACGTGATAATACGGATATTAGTCGTTCTTGTGGTATACCTTACCTGGTATTCTGCTTAAGATGCGTCGGCTCGGTATTAATAGGGATGTGTCGAACCGTGTACAGTGAGCACCGGGACTAATACGTAACCCGACCATCGCTTTGTTCAGTTTTAGCTTGTTTACGTTTTGAATTTCGTGTTAGGTGATTTAGCATGCGATTATAAGGTCATAAAAGCGGTAAATCATATGAAAGCGGGTAAATGCAAATGTAATTAAATCACATAGTGAGGAATTGCACCCTCGGAGTGTACACTAAATGAGACACGATGCGCAGATAGGGATGTCAATGGATCGGGTTCGCATCCATCAATTACATTAAATATATCATTCGTCATCCATCCATCCATCCATCATCCGCGGATGAAACAGATGGATCGGGTGATAAATAGATGACGACTTAATTATTTTTAAGAGCTCAAAAAAGTATTAAATGTTATTCATCCTACAAATATAAGGTCAACTTTTATTATATTAAGAACTCTTACTAAATCTTGTAACTTAATCTTTGTTTTGGCATTATAAAAAGTACTCCCTCCATATCTATATGTTCGTCAACTTCCAATATAATAATCCTCACATATATTAAACAAATTGGACGAACATATAGATACGGAAGGAGTATAATAATTTAGTACTTCCTATTAAGTATCCTAACTTTTATATAAATGTAATTTTTTTTTTGCAAAATAGAAAGAATATCGGGTGTCATATTGACAACGGGTGGGATTTAGCTTCATCCGTCATCCATCCATTATCATCCGTTAATTTCGGGTTTTCGTCCATCCATTTGAATCGGGTGGATGGATATTTAACGGTTCGGGTGAAATTGACATCCCTATGCGCAGATGGTCGAGAACGGATCTCGGAACTGCTCGGGTCTATTTATGGTGTTTTAGTGTTTATAGTTGAAGTTGGGACGTTACGTATGTTTATAACATGCCATGGACCTAGTGTCCACGTTTGACATTATCGTAGTGCATAATAAAAGTGCAGGAATGTAAAGCTTGTTTAGATGACAACCTAGTGACGGTTCGACTTCGGGGCGGATCCTCCTAGCTCGTCCTGCGGTGATTCCGGCAGAGCTTCACTACTATTTTCGGGGTTATCTAGGCGAGCGCAGGTGGTCCTTGGTTCCAAGTGGGGTGCTCGAAGGTGAGAAGTAGCGTCGATTCGCTTATCGGGACTACGATCGAGTGGATCGTAGTTGGGGTCGGAGTACGAACCCAAGTTAGAGAAGAAGAGGGAGAGAGCGAGTTGTGTAAAAGTAGGCACGAACTCGTGAATGTTGTGTGTCCGAATGAACGAAATGAGGGGGGAATTTATAGTTGCTTGCGCAGTTTAAATTGCCCTAAAGGACGCCTGAGTCCAGGCACACCAGAACTCAGACGCCTGGGGTCGTGCACACGAAATGTAGGACGCCTGGTGCGAGGCGCCTGGGATTTTGAAGATCTGATTTGGAAACTTTCCAAAACGGAGAAGATGCGTAATATATTATGACTTGAGGATTAAGCTTTCCCCTAACCCTAGCGCGTTAATGTGTCGGGTGGGCTTCGGGTGTTCATCTCGAGGTTTACTCGGCCTGATACGTTGACTCGGGTTTGACTTTGCATATTTCGGGACCGATTCCGGGTCCCGGTGTTGGAATTGACTCTAATTAATGTCGACGCGACCGTAATGACACGACTAAGCCTGTCTTGATGTTAAATTAATTTTTCCGAGTAATTATTTGATTCGTTCTATAGAAAAACCATCTAAAACATCGTAATCTCGTGTCGCGTTGCAGTCCGATCGTCATCGGGTGTTTGTTGGGCACTCCTGCAGCCACCAGGTCCAAATTTGGGTGTCTACAGAAGCCCTCACTTTGACTGAGGCTTGGACAAGGCGAAAGTCAAAGTATAGCCGCCTAGGTCAATCGAGGATTACGACCTGGTGGCTGTCCAGTCGGGTTGTTTTAAGTCCGTTGGACTACGTATTGAGGCTCGTCAACCAAGGCTTAGAAATCATACCTGACGTCCTTGCCTGCGGTCGCTTATCGGAGCTCGGATCCGTGCTAGCCATGTCGTCTTGGGTTTATTGTTTTAGTAGTTTCGATCTTTGACATGGACATTTTGCTTAAGTGTTTTAGTAGCGATTCAACCGTGGTTTTAATACTACTTCACCATATGTACTTGGGTTTACTTACTGACTTGCAAAAGCAATGTGTTCTCTTGTCTCAGAAATTTCATAAAAATGGTTTATATACAGTTTGATAAGAAGATTAAGACTATTAGATCTGATAATGCATTTGAACTAGGTAGAAGTGGTCCTACGTCTCAATTTTTGTTAAACAATGGCATAATTCATCAAACTAGTTGCTTTCGCACCCCTCAACAAAATAGAATAGTAGAACAAAAACATAACACCTGCTTAAAATGGCTAGAGTATTGAATTTTCAGTCAAATTTGCCTAAGAAATATTGGGGTGAGTGTGTTCTTACTGCTACTTACCTTGTTAACAGACTTCCTTCCAAAATTTTGCATGATCTTTCTCCTTTTCAGTTGTTCTTTGGTACACCACCAGATTTATCACATCATAGGTCATTTGGTTGTCTCATTTATGCTACTACTTCTAAACCAGGACGAGATAAATTTACTTCTAGGTCTGTCAAATGTGTTTTGTTAGGATACTCTTTTGGAAAAAAGGCACACAAATTGCTTAATCTTGAAAATAGTAAAGTGTTTGATTCTAGGGATGTGGTTTTTCATGAAGACATTTTCCCATATGTTACTAATCCATCTGCTAGTTTTGCCCCTTTGCCCGTCAATGATAATGTTAGTTTGACTGATATAGTTGTTCCTGAAGTGCCTGCTACAATTGTTGTTTCTGAAGTACCTGCCAATATACCTGTTATCCCTTCTGCACCATTCCTACTGTTAGACAGTCTGCTAGAATGTCTAGAATACCTTATTTACATGATTATATTTGTCACTTACCTAACACCAACACCAATATTGGTACTGCAAATTGTTGTCACACTCTCACAAGCCTTTGTGAGGGACCCTCTATCATATGTTGTGCTGTCACAAGCACTTCTTTCGTTCCTCCAATTCAAGAACCCAAAACTTATGAGGAAGCAGCAGTCTTCCCTGAATGGCAAGAAGGAATTGCTGCTGAATTTAAAGCTCTAGAGATGACTGCAACTTGGTCTGTGGTACCATTACCTCTTGGCAAGAAGGTCATCTCTTGCAAATGGGTATTCAAGGTTAAACATAAATCTGATGGCAGCATAGAGCGTTACAAAGCCAGATTAGTGGTTAAGGGTTACACGCAGAAGGAGGGTATAGACTACACAAAAACTTTCTCTCCTGTGATCAAGATGACTACAATGAGGAGTCTCATTGATGTAGAAGTAAGAGAGGGTGGACAATGGCTAATCTTGATGTTAACAACGCTTTTCTCCACAGGGATGTAACAACCCGGATTTTCGATGACTTAAATTAATAGATAATGCGGACAGTTATCTAAGTCATTTAATTAAAATATATCAGAGTGTAAATAAATCCGGATCGCTACGAATCCTTACAATAAACGACTATTAATTACATAGTCTTGATTCACTTAGTACAGAATATAGATTGTATTTTATACAAACATATTATTAAATCTCTCTCGCTCGATTCCCCAACGTCTTAGACCTGCAAAAAAAATAAAACAGTGGACGCTGAGCGGGGCAGCAACCAAGCCATTCATCTAACATTACCTCGAACACATAAGACAATCATGTGAATAACAAATAATATGCTTACAAAAATATTAAAGGATATCACGTAACAGATAGTTCCTTTACTTCAATTAATCAACATGTGAGGTGATGAAAACGATAAGGTTTAAAACATGGGACATTGGCAGCCATTTGATTTTAAATCATTTTTCACGTAAGCAAACAAAACACACAAGTCGTGGCTCCTAGTATCACCGCTACATCCTATTGGCTTGCATCTCACCAATAGAAGTAACCGTGTTACCAACTCGTAGACCAAACCGATCTTATGAGGTTTACATTTCACCCATAAGGCTCAATTGGCCCCGAACTTCTATTATATTATACGTTTATTCAAACGGGGCTCTGGGCTGAAATGAAAGCTGATGATTACATTCTCTGCATCACTAAGAGGGAACCCGCAGTTTTCAGAATCTTGTTCTGCCCCCGCTACCTAGGTGGTAATACTGATCAAGTACTTGTCTATACATGCGCACATACCCTACGCAGACTCTTGAACCGCAGCTCTCACTGCCGTAGGACGACTACCTTAAACACTAGGTCGACTCTCGGACCGCAGCCTCCGAGTCTTCTTTTCATTACAAGTGCAGTCAAAACACCACACATGGTAGGATCCAACACAAGTTATTCGTCCCACACTCGCATCGTAAACTTTATATAAAAGTCGCATGTGAACAAGTAGTACATTATTTGGTGACCTTCAATAATTGGTCGGACTCATTTGAAACAGTCAAATCCTCAAATACTTACTTTCAGTGTGACAACGTCATACTTTAATTCTCAAGTTTCACCCGAAATATTATATCCCAATTATCGTATAATATTTTTAAAATAGTAAAACTTTTAAATGAAGTTTTATATAAAATTAAAATTTAAGGTATAATAATAATAATAATAATAATAATAATAATAGTAATAGTAATAATAATAGTAATAATAATAATAATAATAATAATAATAATAATAATAATATTAATAATAATAATAATAATAATAATAATAATAATAAAATATTATTTTAAAATTTATAGTTTCTGAAAAATATAAAAGTTTATAAAAAAATATAAATTAAGTCGTACTTAATCGATAAACAAAATTTGAGGTAAAATCATGTTTTTAAATATTTATAAATGTCGTATCAAAATTTCGGAATAAAACAAATATATTTATTACAGAAAATGTATTTTATAAATTTCTACATATATAAAATAATAAGTGAAATTTTATTAAAAAAAGATTTTGTAGGTTAGTAATCTACTCCATTTTTATAGTATATAAACAAATGTAAAAGTACTAAAGAAAATTAAATACGCCCAAAATTACAATTATACAAAATATAAAGTACATAGAATAAACATACATAGCAAATAGAAGTAAATAAATAAAATACAATGAAAATAATATAAGTAAATTTTATTAATTTAAGTTCTTTTATTCATTTCCTCAATTTCTCATATAAACAGAAATGTAAAAGTGATAAATAAATTAAATAAGTGATAATTAAGTCGAGCTGAATTTATTCATAAATAATATATATAACACAAATAAAATATCACGTACTCCCTCAGAACACTATTTTTTGCCCCATTTGATTAAAATACTCCTCACAAATATTAGGATAACGGGACGAAAAATAATGTCCGGAGGGAGTAACATATATATATATATATATATATATATATATATATATATATATATATATATATATATATATATATATATATATATATATATATATATATATAGAGAGAGAGAGAGAGAGAGAGAGAGAGAGAGAGAGGGGGATCAAGGGAGTTAGCAACTCTCTAAGAGTTGCTTAGTGTTGATCCCCCCCCCCATCCATTTAGCTTAATATGGACGGTGGATGGATGTGTTTAGATTGTATAAAAAAAATGAGGCTGCGGGACTGACATGCTGCGGACAGCCATCAGCCATCAACCCCATCACTAGTCAATAGCCCCCTCACCCTACCCCCCAATTAATTTCCCTCCTCTCTATACTCCCGCCCAAAGCCTTTACACTTCCCCATTCACCTATTTTCAATTCATTTCACTACCTAATCACTCACCACTCTCTTCCTCTCTCTAAAAAAAACCCATCTCCATCTCCATTTCCGCAGCTTCTCCATCTCCGATAATGCCTAAAATTCCGGTGGTGCTACAAAGGTATGTTGAATGTTCGATTTTTGACCTCCGATTTTCCTTTTGTTCAACCCTTTATTATTCCTTTTTCACGAACCCTAAAAAGTGGTCAAGAACTCCGGCATGCATGAACCATAAAAAATGGTAAAAGAGCATTTTTCCAACACGATAACCCTAATTTTGAGTTGAAGTTGTTGTAGTTGTACAGTAGTTGT
The DNA here is from genome assembly GCA_958450325.1 of Agrostemma githago. NCBI lineage: Eukaryota > Viridiplantae > Streptophyta > Magnoliopsida > Caryophyllales > Caryophyllaceae > Agrostemma > Agrostemma githago. Next base: position 48,924,017 of record OY288259.1, on the reverse strand, counting down.
AGTTATAGAGTCGAAGATGAAGTTTTTTTTCTTTGACAACTAATATTCACACAGTTTTTATTCTTGATTAATCGTTATTCCTCTAGTTATAACCCTGATTTTGAGTTGAAGGGGTCGTAGTTGTACAGCAGTTGTAGTTATAGAGCCAAAGATGAAGTCTTTATTTCTTTGTTGAAGTTCATGTTGAAGTTCCCATAGTCATCATTGTAAGTATGCATGTGCCATCGATTAGACAGATTTTTGTTGAAGTTTTGCATGCTTCCATGTTGAAGCTTACGTTAAAGCAGTCTTATAGTCACAGACTTGGTGTTTGGGAAGAAATAAAATTAACATTTGAATAGTCATACAGAGTTGGTTGTACAGTCATACAAACAGTCACCCGTTTGAAGATACATAGTCGCACTCGTTACATTTTGTTGTGAAGTAACAGAATGATGTACAATCACACCTTTGAATCTACACAGTCGCACTTGTTATGATGCAAAGTCACACGCTTTATAATGTATAGTCACAGAGTTGTAAAGTCACAGAGTTGGTTATATAGTCATACAGAATTGGTTATACAGTCACCCGTTTGAAGGTACATAGTCGCACTCGTTACATTTTGTTGTGAAGTAACATAATGATGTACAATCACACCTTTGAATCTACACAGTCGCACTTGTTATGATGCAAAGTCACACGCTTTATATTGTATAGTCATGCAGTGTTGGTTGTATAGTAACCCGTTTGAGGCTGTATAGTCACATTCGTTATGTTGCAGAGTCTCTCTCTTTTTACTGTAGAATCACACTGTTGAAGCCGTATACTTAGTTGTAAAATCACACTCATTACGCATGTTGTTATTGCAGCAGAAAGTCGGGTGCGAAGAAGAAAGTTCGAACGAAGACCAGTAAGAAGAAGGCCGTGGCAGAGACATCGGTCCGCAAAATTGTAATTGATGATAGATTGGTTGTGGACCAAACTTTGGGTAAGAAGAAAAAGAAGAAGAAGACTGTTGTAAAGTCTGTTGAAGATACATCGGGGGACCACATCGTTGCCGAGACGAATGTGGGGGGGACAGAAATCGTTGACGAAGGCAGACAAAAAAAAAGGAGGGTGACTTTTGATACACCGGTCGCCGATCTGGATGTGGGTGAGACAGAAAGTGTTGAGGAAAGCAGGCCCAAAAAAAAGAGGAGGGTCAAATCCGATACACCGGCCGACCCCACATACGTGGGTGTGTCTCGGAGGAAGAGAGGGGGGGACCGCCGACAGGGTCAGCCCAATATTCACTGTAGGCCCAAGCGGTTGCACCAGCTAATTGGGCGATTATCGAATGATCAGATAGAGAGGGTGCGTGCTGTTGGATTCGGCGGGCTGTTGGAGCTGAGGCTTTAATAGGTGCCCATTGAGCACGCGGTTATGTTCCTCCGTGCATTTTCTGACGGGTCCCATATTTTCCGTGCCTCACGCCAGGAGGCATTCATGATGTCAAAGTACGACGTCCACGACTGCCTCCAGCTACCTTTGGGCCCTCATCCGGTGAACGTAATCCTAACCAGCAACAAGAAAGGGGCAGACTCACCTGACGTGATCAGGTTAAAGAGTACCTGGAGGAAAGACTTCGGTGTGGTGGACAGCAGCAAGCCAATAACATTAGGGAGGGTGCACGAAAAGTTAATGGTAACCAAAGCCGCTGACGACGACTTTGTCCGCAGGTTCGTGGTGTTCGCGTTGTCATCCTTCCTCGCGCCTACTACGAACAACTCACTGGACATGAGTCTGCTGGCCGCAGTGGAGGACATGGACTTGATTCGGGAATAGGACTGGTGTAGCTTTGTCCTGCACGATCTGGTGCGGGCGGGTAAGGTGACGCGTGACCCCAAAAAAGTCCTCAACTACCTCCGGGGATGCATCCCCATTCTAATGATTGCGTACTTCCAGCACTACGATTTCCGTAGTGAGACTTGCAGATGTGACATACCATTTATCGCACATTGGGATGCACGGAGAATATGCGATCGTCTCGCTGGGGAACTGGAGACAGGGTCACTGGGAAATCAGCTACGTTCGAAGGTGTCGTACCCACGTACATGTGGGACAACAGGCAGCGAGGGCGCCCCCGCTATAATGATGCCCTCTGACAACCAGCACTCTAGTCCCAAAAGAATAATGACAGGGATTAAGAGAGACGATCAGATGGAAGACAACGAGGTTAACGTAAGTGATCTCCCAGCCACTCTATAAATCATCAATAAATCATCAACTCTTTGTCCGTTAAACGATTTAATCTGACAGCCTTACCTATGCTTATAAAAGCATATACGATTCATAAAACTGTGTTTATAATACAGTTGAGATTCAGTAGTCACGGTCGTTATGATCACACTCATCCTGATGTATAGTCACATACTATTGGCTGTATAGTCACATACTATTAGTTGTAGAGTCACACACTATTACCTGTATAGACACACACATTACGTTGTCCAGTCAGTACTAGAACGTGCACAGTCACACGCTACAAACTGTACAGTCGCACACTTTATGCTATACAGTCACACACTTTATTCCATACAATCACAAACTTAGGTGCTTAGTCATACTCAAGTCAGTACTATAACGTGCACAGTCACACGCTACAAACTGTACAATCGCACACTTTATGCTATACAGTCACACACTTTATTCCGTACAATCACACACTTAGGTGCTTAGTCATACTCACACTGCCAGCCTCAACACCACTGAGCTTCACACTAATGATTTGACTTCAACTGAATTATAGGACGACCGGCGTTTTTTCATGAATTTCCGGAGGTGTGCGCTAGCCTTTTTGCGGTTTCTGTGAGCAGGCTGCCATTAAAGTAAAAGAAATATCGACGAGGAACAACGCAGTTCCAAGTCAAGACCCGTCCTCCCAACAATTCTGGGAAGATCTAGCTGTCCTCCGCTATGTCGATCAAGTCACTTCGTTGGCCGGCCAGTTGAAGCAGACTACCGAGAACGCCCCCGTCGTTGAGGGCGAGGAGCACCGCGATGCTGAAGCCTACAATCTGATAAACCAAATTGTGCAAGATATGCGTGAATCTGGATACACGGAAGAAAAAATTGAGGAAACAGATTTCTGTGTGGGATATGGTGACGGAACAGAGGGTTACGATGATGAGGGCACTTTTGATGGTGGCGTCGTGACACCGGGTTTCTGCGAGGGAGAATTTGAAGAGGATGATGCTGCTGAGGACGATGTGCAGGGTTCAGTTGACAGGAGTCCGACCGTAGTGTTGGCTCTACGGCAAGCAGCGGGGGAGAGAACTGACGCACGATCGGCTTCCAATGTGGAGGGAACGCGTGATGTAATGCCGACTCCGCCCGACGCGACAGTGAGTTATAGTCTTGAGAAGGAACTGAAGTAACAGGCTGGTCTGTAGCGGACGCTGTTGCCACCACGCCTACAACGGCGGTAATCGTCACGAACGATGATCAGCAGACAGGCGAGGGCTCAGGGACCAGGACGCACCCCAGGGCACTACATCATCGGTACATCTTCCACTCCGACGTGGCATATGAATGCATGGATATGATTCCAGACAATTTGGGCTGCACGTTGGACTGTGGGAAAATATTGAGGGGGCAGTTTGTAATCTCTAGATTCATGTGCTCCAATATTGTCATCTTCTGGGATATCCTGCACGTACGGAAAGATGTAATCGACTACGTCTTTGACCACTCAACGCCACGTCCGTCGGGGTACATATTTATTGTGCTGCTCGTGTCGTTTTTTAAATGCATGTGCTAATCGGGACTTTGTTTGGTCTACAGCGAAATGCTGGTCGAGTTCACAGATTACGACTGTATAGCGAGGAGCGACATGTAGACGCTCGAGCCTGGCCCGCAGGTGATGAATAACGTCATTGACTGCTGGTGTAGGCTGTTGAACCAGCTGGTGTACGAAAAAAAAAAGCACCAAGAGTAACCAGTAGATGTTACTTCTCTCTTGGACATACGGTACGTTCACCCCCCAATTTAGCTGTACAGTCGCGCACTATTGGCTGTATAGTCACACACTATTGTGTGTACAGTCACACACATTATGTTGTCCAGTCACCACTATAAACTGCACAGTTACACACTTCGGGCTGTACAGTCACGCACTAGTTGCCGTACAGTCACACCTTTTACGCTGCACAGTCACGCTCATGTCAAACACACACTAACTACATGTATTACAATCAATGCATGTGAGCAGTTCCCAATGTTGGCATTGTGAAAGAAAGGAGGCAAGGGCAACGGTCATGACGAAGAAATATTTTACGAGTGGAACGAGTGGATAAAAAACAGTTTCTCCGACTTTGCTTTGGACTCGGACATGGTATTACCCTGCACATACTGTTTATTCGTAGTTATGTGCAGGATAATACCATGTCTGCCCATAATCCTGACACATTGTTTGCAGGTGTTCGTCCCGATCTTAACGGGTGACGAGGGCCACTACAGTTGCGCCTGCATCAACTTCAATACTGAGCAAATAGAGTACCACGACAACAGGAAGTACGATAAAGATTTTACAAAGTTGTCTTACTATGGCATTGCTCGGACAGCGGTCAGGCCCTTTAAATTTAATATTAAATCAATTATGTGACGGCGAATGTGTTCACCACCTGATCCTGTTTGAACTTGTTTTGCAGGCTGATAAGATGGGGGAGTTCATGGTACGACAAGGGCTGAAGAAAGGTGAGAAGGTTCGTGCGTTAAAATTGGTAAACGTTCCCTTATCATGGCAGGGGGTGGGGTACTCCGCCAATGACTGCGGAGTGTACCTGATGATCCACATGATGTTGTAAAATAGGTCCCCGTTCCACTGCTCCTTGGGGACAATGGCGGCCATGAATATGTGCGGGACGGAAATCACGGCGACCCTTATAGTGAGCGACGTGAACAGAATGAGGGACACTGTTTTGGAGAGAGTGGCGACATTCGGAAAATACAAGGAAACGTTGGACTCTGCCCGTACGCATGAAACCACTCCTATGAAGGAAACCACCAACAAGCGTCGGAGCAAATCACCGAAAACACCTGAACCCACCCCCCGATCAGTCCCAGAGGAAAGATAGTCGGCAATTAGGTCTCGGATACGGGGCTGTGGGGATGGGTTGGGTTGCTCTTTGAACCAAGGGAATCTTGACCCCAGCACCATTGTCATGTCGACCTTGTTTCGCCTGCACCAACCGCTGACGAGTAATATGCCCATCCTACGGAAGCACACCGCCGACTACTGCTTCCTTGACGATAATGGGTACGACCAAAGGTGATTAACCGTCTTTGTTTACTGATACGAGTTGCATACTACACATACTGACCGGTGTCAAAAATCTCGCAGTGAACAATTGGGGTCCTACAGCACTCATGCGCAGCTGGAGAGACGTGACATTCAAACGCTATTGTTCGGAGATAGCATGAGTGCCGCTGTGCTGGAGTGTTGGTCGCACCTCATGAACTGGTGCGAATCAGACGACCACGAGCGTGGGTTATCCTCCCCCGCTGACCCAACGATGGCATGGTTCGGAATTCAACACATGGTATGCCCCAGTTACCTCTTACCTATCGCATTCAATAGTACAAATGACCCCCCATTCACATTAACTGAAAAGATGTAAAGTCCGTGTAATAGTTAGAAATAACCACAAAGTTCGCTTAGCACAGTCACACATGTTGATGTGTACAATCACATGTCATGAATTGCAGAGTCACACATGTTAATGTGTACAATCACATGCTAGATATTGCATAGTCACGGTCAGGGTCACTCGTGTTGAGGTGTACAATCATGTGATATAAATTGTACAGCCACGCACATGATGTAGTCTTGTATAGTCACAGTCTGTACGCTGCAAAGTCACACAGCTTAGTCCGTACAATTACACACTTCGCGATGTGCAGTCACATACATGATATAGTACTGTCTCGGGCCCCGTCACTGATGGCAACTAATATTCACCATCTGTTAGGACTTACTGACCCGTATAATGGAACGACCCGACTCAAGTACCCCTGCGGACGAAGACATTGACGGTGTGTACGAAGCGTGGGACAGATTCATACAAGACTACGCCGGGACATTCGACTTGAACGCCGAACTGTTGTTTTTTCCGGTGCATACTATGGGGCACTACGCGTGCATCTACGTCAACTTTAGAGATAGAACAGTTGATATCCTCGATCACCAAACACACGCCCCAGGGTCGCATATGTTCCGGATGTCCAGCATATAGTAAGTTGCGCGCATATGCTTTATTTCACCGCGTCAATAATATACTGCTCCCATAAGTGTTGACGTTTACTATTAACTAATACTGCATCAACTGCAACCATTGATCGACTACATAGACGAAAAGGGGCTGATTAAGAGCAGTCACATGTCAAAATTTACACATCGACAAGTAAAAATGGAATGGCAGAGCGCCCGGAAGAACGATCCGGAGTCCGGCATTTTCTGCTTGATGCACATGTGCCAGTACGACGGCGCGCCGTTCACCCACCCTGATATTGGGACAAAGCTCGGGAGGCGTTACTTGTCGTTCGAGGTTGCGGCAGCCCTCGTACTTGCTGACATGAATGGAGCTCGTGAGGACGTGTTGCCGAAAATTCGTGCTTTCATGGCAGACACGCCAAAGATATGGAAAGGAATCGATGAAAGTCGTAAGCTACGCAATATCGTGGAATGGAAGACCTCCACGAAACGTAAGGCATGAATGTAGAGTGAAGTAAAAACACTTTTTTGTGAACATAGAAAAAAATTTCATGTTGGAGTATCTTCTGAGTATCAAATGAATGACAACTCAGTATCAGGGTCGCATGTGCGATGTGATACAGTCACGCAACTTCTGACTCACAGTCAAAGTTAAAACTCCGCAAAGTCATGACATACAACCACAAATTAACTATATTCACTAGATTAATTTAACTTAATCACCCCCACATATGTCACCATCCATTTTCTGTCAGTTTAAATAATTCATAAGATGCATTTTGAATCGCCACATACAAACAACAAAATATTGGTTTTCCGACGCATGGTTCGTGAATTACATTGTAAATTATATAGCGAAATAATCGTAAAAAATTTCAAAAAAACGATGTCGACGACGAATGTTAAAAACCGAGCCGAGACTGTGAAGGGATGTTTGTGAGTCTCAATGAAACATTGAGAAACACAAACACCCACCTCAAACTCCTAACCTTAATTAATTTATGAGGATAAGCACCCCACCTAACTCATTAAATTTTCACCCCCACCTACCCTATTCAACTTTCACCCCACCTTTACTGCCTAACCCATACATTTTCAACCACCTATTTACTGCCTCCCCCTCTATAAATACCAACGCATTTTTCACAACTCCACCACTTCAAACTTACAAAAAAATGGCAAGCAAGATAGAAGAAATCAGAAAATCGATCGAGGAGTACGAGGGTTTATTGAATACCACTATGTCCACTGAATTAAAGGCCGTGCAGCAAGCTGCAACTGCAGTTGGCGCGAGGAACTTCGTAGCGTCCATTGGCGATACACATAAAGAGGCAGAACTGGATAACTGCATCCAGTTCTTCATGAAGAGGTCTATGTACTGTTTCCGCACAAGGAAGGGGTTCCAGCGCGACTTGGCCAACTTGAAGGAGATGCTTAAAAAGTACGAAGGTTAAGTATGTATGGATTAAGATGTAGCGTTTAGTAACGAACTTTTTTATGTGTTTTAAGTTCTAATGAATGTTAAAATGTAGCGTTTAAATGGTATGCAATGGATACTTTCCGCAATATGTCGTAGAATGTTTTCGGCGTTTAATGGTATGCAAGTATTATATGTTGTGTAACAGATGGACTTTTTCTAATGTACAATATTTCCATCGCTATTTCTCTATTTCCTTCGCTATTTTTCTAATTTACAGACACATGGTGTATAGTCACAGTTCACAAGTTTTATAGTCACACTACACATGGCGTACAGTCACAGACATCATGTCATAAAACCGGTTTAGGTTTCTAACTTCATTTTATAGAATCACAGTCAGTGTATTGTAGAATCACAGTCATTGCCTTGTACAATCACACTCCCATAATTACAATCACACTTGTACAATCACACTCCACCTCTTGTTCTACAGTCACGCACTGCCTACTGTAAAGTCGCACTCATTGCGTTGAACAATCACACTCACTTGTTTCGTGTCAACCAAATATTAAGGGCATAATGTTCCTGTACAGCTGTATTTGTAGCCAAAGATGATGCATTCCAGAATAAAAAAGAATACGTTCCTCAATGTATTCTTACAATCCAAAAAACAAAACCAATTTTACGGACCCCCATGCTTTACGACCACGCCATATTAGAAATAATTAAGGTCCGCAATAGACGTAAACAAAATCACGGACCTTGACCATTTCAAATGCCGCCAAGTTTTTATGTTTCACAAAAAAAAAGCCCCCATGATCTAAAACTTACACCATATTAGAAATGATTGAGGTCCGCAATATACGAAAGCAATGTCACGGACCTTGACCATTTTAAACGTCGACAACCTTTGTGTTCCCAAAAAGAATGTTCCTAAGTAACAGATGATATTCATGAACAATCTTCCTCGGCCATCCATGTCGGGTCCTCATCCTCCTCCTCCTCCTCAACATCGACAGACAAGTCAGCAATCGGTGGGTACTCAGCAAATAGGTTGGGACAGTTCCTCTTGTCATGGTGACCCATCCTCTTGAAGTTCTTACACAGCCGTTTAGGCTTGGCGGCAATTGCAGCATCCTTCGCCTTAGAAGAAAGCATCCGCTTCCCACTGCCCTTGTTCTTGGCTTTCTTCGGGGGCAATATGGTTATTTCAATTGCGCTCGTACAGCCGAGGATCTCCTTTAATTCTTGCGTCTTGCTACAAGGGCCAGCAAAGGCAATATCGGACCTGAAGTCGCGAATGATGTCAGCTAGATTACTAACGTTTTCCTTACCCATTTTGCTGACATGACTGACGGTCTCATAGAACTCCGAAAACAGCCTCGTGACTGTAACAGCCTTATCATCGCTTAGGCGACTCTCTGACAGGGGACACGCATTAACATTACGTAGAGCATCCCTTGTCCATCTACATGCCACGTACCGTTCCGGGATCGTCTCCCGTCCTTTCGAAGAGTATATCCAAATGGCGTGCCTGCAAAGAATTCCATACCGGCCGAACTTCCTGCAAGTACATCTGATCTCACAGGTACCTGCGAGTGCATTAAGAAACACATAAAAAGTGTGACTCCTGACCGTACGGACAGTGGCTACGCAACGTACGGGATGTGGCTTTCTAAAGGTATGATCACAACCTTGACAGGATACAGTCACACCCGTTATGCTGCATAGTCACGGTCCTTACGTCGTGATGGTAGGGATTTGTCGTGGAATCCCTAACCAACAATAAACTACCGATTACACCTAGTGGGTAGCTAGGGTAAGTCTGGATCGTATCCACGAGGACGGTATTGCAAGGGTTAGACTAGGTCGGCCTAAAACGAGACTAAATCACCAAACAAACACAAAGAAACAATAATTGGAAAACTAAGATGGAGAAGAGATAAGAAATAGACTAACACTAGAGACTAACTAAACAATGAAACTAGTAGAAGATGAACTCAAATATGAAAGGAAAGTAGGGTAGGTCGGGTTCATAAGAGTAGACGGGTGATTGGGTGATCAAGGGTGTAGGTGTCTCCTAATTGCTAGGGTCGGTCCGGGCTCTCGCAACTTAGACCGATGTCAAGGTGGGTCCGGGCTCTCGCAACTTAGACCCTAGTCCGCACTCTCGTGACTAAACTATTCTTAACATTTCCACATAATATACAAACAATGAGAAGATGAGCACAAGTATGGGAAGCATGGCCACTACAACTCATACAAGCATATCAACAAACACATAGAGTGCCCACAATGTGACTAACAACAAAGATTCACCCTTTTCCCTTAATCAACCCTAATCATCCATACTCTACCCCTAATCCCCCTACTAACCCCACAAGGAGACTACTCACTCATTATCATGAACAAACTAACAACAATAAGAGAAAACAATATCACAACCCAAACGTCCATAATGATTAACAAGAACAATGACAATAACAATATAACAAGATTCAAACTAGATTAAATAACAAAGAACAAGAGTAAGAAAGATTATACCAACACTAGATGAAGAAAAGATGCAATCTTGTATAAATAAGAACCCAAATAAAACCCAAGGATGTCAAGCTTGGAGATTTCTTCAAGTATCCTCTTAATACAAGAACTAATTACAAGGATTAACTAAAGATTAACAAAGATTAAAGGAGGATTAATCTAAATGATGAAACTAAATCTAGGGTTTTTAATGTCTAATGGAGGCTTAAGAGAGTCTAAACTATGATGAGATATGTTACTAATACAAGAGGGGAGTATATATATGGGTACAAGAATGAAGGAGAAGAAAAAAAAAGAGTGCGGCTGCCAGGTCCACGGTCCCGACCGGGACGGGTTGGTCCCGACCGGGACGGGTTGGTCCCGACCGGGACGGGCCCACAGCAGCCTTCTTCCACGCGCACCTCATCCCGAACGGGATGAGGCCATCCCGAACGGGATGGGTCTTGTAGGCCTCCCTTAAGAGCTCTTTGGTCCCTCCTTGCCTCTCATGGGTTCCTTGCCGATTCTCGAGACTCGGGATCGGGTCTCGGAGGCTCAGGATTGGGTCCCAAGGTCTCGGGGTCGATTCCAAGGCATCGAGTCATCGTTCCTTTACTCCGTTGGCTCCAAAAAGTGTATGTATAGAGTCGGAATTGCTCCAACTCTTCCAAATCGGTCTCGGGAACCTGAAACGAACTAAAGGAAGCATAAGAAGCCCATAAATCGCTCCCAAGGAGCGATTCCACAAGGAAATGGGACCAAAACATAGTGAAAAAGGCACTACAAACTACACTTATCACGTCGCAGAATCAAACGAATTGCATTGTACAATCACACGCACCGCATTCCAGAGTCGCACCCTTTATTGTGTATAGTCACATTCAATGAATTATGGAATAAAACTCGTTACGTTTGGATCATATAGTCAGGCTATGTGACTATGGCTACACGACATGGACAGTGACTTTCTATGCCAGTACCTGGGTTGTATTCAACGATGTAGTTGCGGTCCCGGATGGAGTCCAGTACTGTTGTCGCTTCGATCCCGTCCTTCTCCTGATACCCACGGATGCTGCACGTGTAGAGCAAAAACTTAACCTCTTCCTGAAAGTGTGCAAAAGCCACGTGCGTGTAAACCCTTGCCCCGTGGCTCTCCATCGGATTCGTCGATCCAATTTTGGGGAATGACTGCCGGTTATCGTTGTCTAGCCTCTTCTGCATGTGCCTCTGTTGGTCCATCGCACTTTCGAAACGCATCCAGAACTGGACCAACGTACCATTGTTGTCTTCAAACTTTTTGAAGAAACTGTTCTCACTCTCTGATCTCTGCGTTGTCCTCATAATTCCGGACATCCTCACCTCCCTGCAATGCGCGGCGACCCATTTTGTGGACATGACATAGGTCCACCCCGACGCGGCCACGCGCGGGTTTGGGTAGGCGAATGAATCTCCATATGAGAATGGATCGAATTGAAATTTAGGTCTATGTGGAGTCGCCACCGAATTTTGTGGTTATTCGGAACCATTCGAGCCCACTCTATGTCATAGTGGTCCGTATACAAAATATGGCCCATTTCCGATGTCAGAGTTTATTGGGCTCGTCCCTTTGCATTGCGATACCGATACCGACATTATCGGATATCGTGTATAAATGACTCTCGTGCGCCAACGGTTTCGGGCATCCGGAAACCGAGGTTCTGAGTAAGGGGTGAGAGTACGTGTTGGGAAGCCCACAAAAGACACCCAACCCCGCCCACACATTAGCGGCCTCTACTAAGAATTCGAATGACTTACAATACGCGCGTTAGTAAAACGGGAAAAATGCTTATGCAAACATTGTTTTTCCTAGGCATGTGAATGAAATTGAAAAGTGGGTTTCTATGTCAATTTAATGCAATTAATTCTACGTCAAAGTGGAATTTTAGCATGTGGGTTCATTTAGTACAATAAACGAACAATAATTAAATTGACAAGAGAAATAACAAACGCGTTAGTAACGATGTAATAATATAACGAATAACAACGGTTTGTGCAAATGATGAATTGAGTTGAATGATGTAAACGAGATGCAAATATGATGATGTGTGGTTTGAAAAGATAGTATACACGTGATTAATTAAACACGTGCTGACCCAAATCGCAAAATACTATCGAGTTTGAAAAATAAGAGAATGTACGACTCGCGTTTTAGTCGTTATGTGGTCACTCGATCGAGTGGTCAATAGACTCGATCGAGTAGACCTTTAAAAAAGATTTATGTTTTGCGTTTATGACCGTACTCGGCCGAGTTATTGACCAACTCGGTCGAGTACATGGCCACTCGACCGAGTCACTGTGAGACTCGATCGAGTGGTGGTCATGATTAGCATTCTGACTCGATTTTAGGGTGTCACTCGATCGAGTGACTAAGGCACTCGGTCGAGTGGCACATGTACGAACTTGGTTCGTTTGCAATTTAATTGTTGATTTTGAAATTGCTTTTGATTTTTGATAATTCGACGTTTTTACCGAATCGGACATGAATATTGCATAATTTATGTTCGACTTGGTTTTTTATAAATCGCGAATTTTGTTGAACCGAATATAAATATTGTTGAATTTATACCCGATTCTAAATTTGAATACCCATCGTATCCCATATTCGATTATTGAATCGATGTGGGATATTAGAGTGAAATAAAAAAATAAATCAATTTTAGTCACTTTAAATTAATTATCGTGATATGAACAAATCACGTTAATTAATTCATATGACTTGATTGTTAGATTCGATATCCAATTATGGAATTGGTATCGAATCCAAAATCGACGCTTTACTTAAATAAATAAATAAATAACTTGATTTCCTCGACTTCTCCGACATCGAAATAAATCCCTAGGGATTGTGATGTCGGATCCGTGTCAACGGGTTTCGACCCTTGTTAAAATTGATGTTTAAAGAAATTGATGGATGCAAAATTGATGATGATGATAACGAGAAACAAAAGCGAATTGTTGTTTAAGTTGATTTATCTCAATAATCAAATAATCGGGGTACCGGGATAAGCGACCGACGACGCGTGTGCAGTACACTTGTATATGCGGTTTTCCTTATCCCGGTATCCTTCTTATTCGACACAAATCGATAAATATTTTAATGTTTTGATATTAGTAGTATTATCGATATTATGATGCAATGAATAAAATAATAAAAAAAAAATGAAAAAAAGATGGAGAAGAGGAGGACGGACGACGAGAAGAGAGGGAGAAGAAAAGAGGGTTTTGACACCCTCAACCTACATGTTCTTGTCTCGGTGCGGACTCGTAACCGTGGCTTCAACACAAGAGTCTTCGAGGTTTTATGTAGATTAAGTTATGGTGGCTCGGGATTGATTTCCTAAAACTAGGTTTAGGGTTTTTTGCTAGTGTAGGATTACTAGGTTTTTGATTTAGGGTTTGTAAGGATGTAGTGTGTGTATGATTGCTCTAGGGTTTTGAGGTTGTAAAAAGATTGGTTGCATGTGTGTTGCATGGGGGGTATATATAGGAAAGGCTAGGGCACCCGGATTAGGGTTACTCGACCGAGTAGGAGGCCAACTCGGTCGAGTGGCCCGTGAAGCCTGCAGCCGGGCTCAAAACAAGCCCACTCGATCGAGTGGCCCAGTCGGGTTGCACGGGTCCATTGTTTTGGACCTTGACTTTGGGTGTTTGATGAGTTTTGTGTTTGACTTGGACTTTTGATGGTTGTATGGCTGTTTTTGTGTGTCTCGGAAACGACTTTGGCCGGGGTTGACCCAATCGCAAAAAGTCGGTTTTATTTTCGGTGTCGGTTTCGGCCCAAATTAGTCTTGTTTGACTCAGAATGATCCACTGGGCTTGGATTTGAGGTCCGTTTGGTGAGATTTGTACTCCGTAAGTGTGTTAGCCAACGATTAATGGATTTGAGCCCGTATCCGAGCGCATAGAAACACGTTAGCATCCGATCATCATCGGGTGTTTTTTGGAAACTGCCATAGACACCTGGCGGTCAAAATGCGGGTGTCTACACATTTGCTTCTGTCTTCGAACATATTTTCGAACCATTCGATCCCAACAGCATCATGGTCAATCATGATCCGCCCCCACCTGTCGTCGAACTCCGACGCCTCGATGTCATCGTCCCATATAATTGCATTGAGGGCTTTTACGAATTCCGAGGCCTCCTCTCTTGATCTGCCGTACTTTGCTGGAACCTTGTTCATGATGTGCCACGTGCAGCACCATTGGTGCGCTGCTTTGAATATTTCCGGGACGGCTTTTAAAATTTCGGGATCCTGGTCTGTAATGATATAACACGGTTCCTTCCCACCCATGGCTTCCAGAAACCGGAAGAGGACCCATATAAATGACTCGTAGTCCTCCTTAAATAGCAACGCCCCACAGAACGTGACAGACCGTTTGTGGTTGTCCATGCCAGTGAACGGTGTGAACACCATGAAATACACGTTGGTTCCGTACGTTGATTGGGTCGAATGAAACTGCATCCCCGAATGCTGCGTAGTTCCTTCGAGCTGCACCATCCGCCCAAATGACCCTGCGTAAGCTTCCGTCTGTATCCACATCGTAGTCAAAGTAGAAATCCTCCTGACTGTCCCTCAAACTCTTGAACCGGTCTATGAACAACTGACCATCCTGCTCGTGGACGAAGCACTTGACGTCCCTCCCCCAGTTCTTGAAATCAACCAACGATGCTCCGATGTTCTGATATCCGCCCGACAACTCCTTGCACATCATGTATGTCCGAGTCGCCCCGATCTTTAGCTGCACACACAAAATTACAACTGCATTAGTCGCGCAGAGTTAGCAGTCAACCATACACTAACAACATTGTTGACAGGCATTACGCACCCTCGAGTTGCAAACGATCATCTCCTTGTGATATCTTGATAGATTTCGAGATGACTTTTGAAACTCTCGGTCCTTCACCATCACAAGATCGTGGTTGTGTTCCTCAATGAACTCTTCAATATAAAACCCCCCGATCATTGCACAGAGCCTAATTCTTGCTCCACATTGCGTCCTCGTCGCCTTCGTAATCCTTTTGGGTTCGTACGATCCCACATACTCTTGCCCCTCCTTCTCTCCCGTGCTCGACAGCTTCACCATGCTCTGACTGGCTGTTTTGCCCTCCTTGTTACAAGCCAACAATTTCTTCTTGATCGAACCATCAAATGATCTAGTTGTCGTGTACCTCTTCGCCTCTAAACCAAGGTAAAATGCGTAAGCTTGATAAAACTTGAATGCTCCATCGATGTCCGCGAACTTCTGCCCTACGTAAGGGACAATCACTGTGTCTTCCGCTGGCATATAGGTTGGAACAAAAACAAATTATCAAAGGTTGGAACAAAAAAACCCTATATTATACAATAAAAAGAGACCCTAAATTACACACTATCAATCTTGCAATGCACGCATTCATCTCTGACCTTATTGAAATGTGACTTTTCTCAACAAAGACTGTGACTTTGCTCGTATAACAGCATGATTGTTAAAGCTTAACACCCGTACCGCATAACAAAAGCAAGTACAACTGCAAGACCCAAGATGCAATACCAACAATAATAAATATATATATATTCTCAACAACAACAAAAACACCAACAATAATAAATATAAAAAAGAGAAGGAATCGAACATATATATTTTGAATACTAAAGCAACTTCAGCGTAATACAACTACGCCTACAGCAGAAAACTACAACTACAATCAAACCCTAAATTACACACTATCAATCTTGCAACGCACGCATTCATCTCTGACCTTAATGAAATGTGACTTTTCTCAACAACGACTGTGACTTTGAAGTAAAACGACTGTGGCTTTGCTCATATAACAGCATGATTGTTAGAGATTAACACCCACACCACATAACAACTGCAAGTACAACTACAACCCAAGCTGCAATACTCAACAACAATAATAAATATAATAATGATAAAGAAACAAACATAAATATTTTGAATAATAAAACAACTACACCTACAGCTAAAACTACAACTACATGCAACCAACAAAATAATAATTTGCCTTGATTAATATCCACAACACATAAGAACTACAAGTACAACCAACCAATATGCAATACTCAACAACAACAAAAAATACAATGATAAAGAAACCAACATAAATATTTGGAATAATAAAGAACCTTCGACGTAATACAACGTAATACAACAAAACAACTACAACAACAGTGAACGTGTGACTGTCTGTCATATTAACTATGACTGTCACGTTATGACGGTGTGACTCTGCAAAAATATCAAACCAAAAAAAATAATGTTCGACTGCACATTTTCGTGACTCTTCTCATCTAACAAACCAAATATATAAGGCTGTTAAGCTCTAATCTTACCTCCTACATGTTGCCCATTTTCAGGCATATGATCATCGCCTGGTTCTTCGAGGAACAACACCATTAGAGCATAAGGACGTACAGCAATTTACGAATTAGGGTTTAGTTATTCTGAATAATGGTATAGATAGAGGGATGCTGTTTTATTTGGGATAAATTTCAAATTTGATTGAGAGCTTGGTGAGAGATTTGTGATGATTTTCAAATTTTGGTGAGGGAGTGAATTTTATTGATGAAAAGGGTGATAGATATGGTGACAGAAATGGTGATGGAATGTTATACTTTTGCCCTGCTGCTGTCTGCTGCTTGTCATTCACGGACATATTCTCCCTTTTTTTTTATTAATCTAAGCCATTCATCCAAACCAAATCAAGGGCCAAAAACATAACTTCCCAACTTCCCACTTTTCACTAAACTCCCTTGACCCCTTAGTGTAACTCCTGGAGAGTTGCTTAGTGTTGATCCCCTCCATCCATTCATTCTAAGATGGATGGTGGATGGATGGGGTTCAATTTAAAAAAAATAAAATAATAATAAACTGACACAGCAGCAGTGGAGAAAGGGAAACATCCCCTCACCCAAATCAATCCCTACATTACTTCCCTCATACACTTCCCAATCCCCTCATTTTCAATTCATTTCTCAACTAAATTCATCTCTCTCTAACAAAACTCCAACAAATAATCACCATTAATAACTCCGACCATACTCCATCAACTACTCCGACCATACTCCGTCAACTACTCCGACCATACTGCGTTACTTTGATCATCATACGAAGGTATGTTCATCTTCATCATCTTCATCTTCATCTTCATCCTCATGCTTCTTTTTCTTCATCATCTTCATCTTCATCTTCATCTTCATGCTTCTTTTTATTTTTCATATCTTTTTTTTGTATTTATAAAATTATTCATCTTTATTATCCACAAAAAAAAGAACAACTTCATCTTTAAGATGAAGTTTGAAGATGAATTTGTTCTTTTTTTGTGGGATGAATGAATGTTGAAGATGAAGATGAACAAGTTATTTAGTGCGTAATGTTCTTACAGAATTGCAAGACCACACACTTTCAATTGTATAGTCACACTCATTATGTTGTAGAATCACGCAGATGTACACTCATTGTAGTCACATATTCAGTTGTATAGTCACACTCATTATGCTGTATAGTCACACTCTTTATGTTGTAGAATCACTCAGCTGTAGAATACCTTCACAATCATTTCATCTTCATGCTTGTTTTACTTTTCATAACTTTTTTTTTATTTATAAAATTATTCATCTTCATTATCCAAAAAAAAATGAAGATTAAATATGGATTAAAATGAAGGTTGAATATGAATGAATGAAGGTTGAATATTTAATGAATGTTATAATTTAGTTGTATAGTCACAGAGATTATGTTGTATAGTCACACAGTTGAAGTTGTATAGTCATACTCGTTATGTTGTAGAATAACAGTCATTATGTTGTAGGATCACACCGTTTATGTTGTACAGTCACATAGTTAAAGTTGTATAGTCACACTCATTATGCTGTACAATCATGCAGTTGTACAGTCATTGTAGTCACATATTCAGTTGTATGTGTGATTTAGATTGATTGTGTGTTTTGTTGCAGCGAAATGATTGGTGGAAAGAGAAATGTGTTAGAAATAATGCAAAGACAATAGATTGATCATTGTTGCATTGTAAGGGTATCTCCCATTAAGTAGCACATTGACACCAATATTCATGATGGTTATGAATATCATTATCTTTATAGTAATGACAATTCATTACCATCATGAATAGCCTTGGATACCCTTTGATATTAGTCTCATACTCTCATGTAGTCTTATATAAGGTGATATAAGAGAATGAGAATGGGGATGAGACATACATCAAATACTTCCTCATCCAAATATCTCTTGATAAATTCTGAGTATACCATCGAGTTCCAACTCCTAATGGTTGAGTACACAATCTATTAGGAGTGTTGTGTGACCTTGGGGGACGACGCCCATTCCGATTTGTACCGTAGTCGGGGCGATTTCGTTTCTCATTCAGTGGCCTTCATACCACGACACAACAACGTGTATTTACTAGTTATATATCGCCCCTATAGTGACCCTATATTTCCAACAATTGAGAAACGAAATCGCCCCTATAGTGACCCTATATTTCCAACAATTGAGAAACGAAATTATGTCACTATTATTGTGGTTGTGTTCATCACTTGTCATTGGAATTGTTTCAATTGGCTATCTTGTTTCGTTGGTAAGATTCATCTCGTTGAGGGTGAGACAGCAGTTCGGTATTATGGCAATAACTCCGTCTCTAGACCTCTGATTGGGACGTTTAATATGGCGTTGGAAAGCTAAGAAAAAGGGCTACAACTATTTAGTTAAAGTCGTGAGCTTATTCTGCCATTTACCCTTCGGAAAACGGGACACAATGTCGTGGTAGTATGCTGAAATTTTTGAAGGTTTATGAGTGGATGGTATTATCTTATTTTATTATCAATATTCATCCTTGAGAATGAGGTATGGTATCTATGTGTTTTGTTCTTGTGTTCTTGTGATTCATGATGGTAAAATAATTACGTTTGGTAGATGAGTATTATTTATCGTCATTGATTGGAAGATAAATTATCTGATAAAAGTAATATGTTAATGTTGTTTCTGAACATATGTTGAATGTGTTAGTCTCAATATTTCAAGAAGGATGATGAATTTGCACACATGTTTGTATTAGTATACAACTAAAAGGTAAATGTTTTTCTGTGTTAATGGAAAATATTATATGCCTACGATCAAAATAATTAATGTGATTATTAGTGGAGTAATAATTAATTATTAATGATTTTGTGCAAATTATGTTGTCTTGGGAGATACCATGTGGAGATTATATGCTCTTATGAGTAATGAGAGCAATATTATAAATTTATTATATAGCCGTTATAAATTTATTATATAGCCGTTATAAATTTATTCTATGCACTTAATATCTATGATATTGAATATTATTCATTAATCAATTTAAGAACATTATGTATGTTTTGCTTGTGAAAATAGAATATATATAATATATGTTGAGATTATATATTAGTGTGACTTTTCGTATCCTTTGTAATGTTTTGAAAAGACACGTGTGTACTTGTCTTGTAAATTATTTTGGATACATTTGGAAGGAGAATTTAACTTCACACTAGAGACGCATCAATGCTCACTTGAGTAAAATAAGCTATATGTGGGGGTTAAACATTTTATTTTTATTGACATGCATAATCTTGATCAAGTATGTATTAAATAATTGGATGAATTATTTGATAAATTACTCTAAGAATAGATTATGGAATAGATAAATTGTCAGGCATAATTATTTGATATCTAAAAGTTGGGATGATTAATGAATGAATAATTTGTATATTTTGTTTGAACGATTATATTTGTCACTATTTCGTGGTGTGACAACATGTGGGGGAAGTCATTCAACTTATTTGATAAAATTATTCATGAATCAATTTTTGAGTTGATATCTTATAATTTGTGAAGAGTATGTATATCTCTAATTGTGGGGGAAAGTGATGATCGATAACATGTTTTATACATGAATAATTAAACCAAATGTAAGAGTTTTAATTTGTTGACTAAGTCAATAAATAATGGTTGTGTAAGGTCCATTTATTTATGTTATACATTTGGCTTACACCACACTATATGAGATTATGATGATTGATTTTATGTGAGTAAAGGATATATATTTTAATTTGTGGATTTACAAAAAGAAAATATAAGTGAAACAATCATCGAGATCGTTGTTCTCTAATATAAGAATGATGGTGTATACATGGTGCAATATTGAGAATTGCAACATGTTGGATATTTATAAAGATGTTGGATCACAAGGTGAGATGCACAATGATCATGAGTAAAGTTTCATCTTTATAATAATTTTATTATAAGTCTATTGAGAAGACTGTTATAATTTTATGTATTATGTATGCGTATTATTTTGCTCTTTTAACCTTACCGGAGTAATGCATGGTGATTGTGAGCTTAATATTTATTGCATAATTGTGGGGGCATCAATTGCTATGCAATGTTTGATGCTGATTTCAGCTTCATATTGCTAAAAATGATGTGTAGTGAATTACACACATGTATTATGCAGATTTGAGGGAGTTGAAATCATCAAATATAATTTGGTGTATTTGAAAGGTTGAGCATATAGCTCTTAATGGTCTTATAGCCCAAATTTGGGTGGTCCTTGTGAGACGGACTTGATGAGATCACCGTAATGATAGAGGTTGAGATATTTCTCTTAATGAATCTATATCCCTATGTTTGGGTGGTCCTGTTGTGAAGGACTTGATGGATTCACCGTAGTATTGAGAGGTTGAGCTTTAGAGCTCTTAATGATTCTATAGCTCATAAGTGAGTGGGTTATGTGGAGATATCCTTGATAGAATCACCTAAGTGGGTGTGAAGGGTTGGCCTCCTTCTATGAGAGATTGAGTTATCTTTCTAGAGCACTCATCAAAATCCCAAGGTTCATTTGGCCATAAATTTGTTGAATCGTATTGCGGAACTCGTGTGGAACTTAAGGTATGATATGTGTTGTGAGGGTAATTCAACCGAAGTTCAATAAGGAATTCAAATCGAAAGATATTCTCTTGTTGTAAGTAAGTTGTTCACTCATTTCACTAATACTTTAATTCAAATCGAAAGATATTAACGTCTAAGTGTCAACCTTTTCATATGCTCATAATTTTTGTTATTAGTTGTCATTTGCATTAGTGGGGGATTGTTAGAAATAATGCAAAGACAATAGATTGATCATTGTTGCATTGTAAGGGTATCTCCCATTAAGTAGCACATTGACACCAATATTCATGATGGTTATGAATATCATTATCTTTATAGTAATGACAATTCATTACCATCATGAATAGCCTTGGATACCCTTTGATATTAGTCTCATACTCTCATGTAGTCTTATATAAGGTGATATAAGAGAATGAGAATGGGGATGAGACATACATCAAATACTTCCTCATCCAAATATCTCTTGATAAATTCTGAGTATACCATCGAGTTCCAACTCCCAATGGTTGAGTACACAATCTTTTAGGAGTGCTGTGTGACCTTGGGGGACTACGCCCACACTACTAGAAATCCCTTATTTTTACAACACTTTTATGCGTAATTATCGATACAAAAAAGCATCACAATTTTATTTTTTGACGCTCTATAAGAGCGTCAAAATTCTTGCTGTCACAAATTTGTGACACCCTTTTGTGTCGCTTATATCGACACACTTAAGCGTCAAAATTACTTATGACGCTTTTTGGCAACAAAATAATTGACAAACTAAAGCGTCATGCTATTATTTGTGACGCCATTTACCGTCAAATTTATACATGAACATTATCTTTGGAATTTCTATATAAGCACCTTGTGATGACGAAAAGCGTAGAAAAAAAATCCACTTAAGGGGTACATTAAAAAAATGACATTAATAAGCGTCACAAATGCATAGAAAAAAAATCTACTAACGAATATATACTCGACCGTATTATTAATTAGTTTACGATATATATACATGTATGTATGTGGAACAATAGCAAAACCAAAATTAATGTTCATAAAAAAATTATAATAATTGAGGCTAAGCACAAATGACTAAATTAAAAATTATCTTCTTCATAAAAAAAATATATATCCATCATCCACTTAATTAATGCATCGTAGCTTACATTATTATTCCAAAAAATAACTTTGGCATATAGTTCCGACAAAACAAAAAAAAATGATATAACAAAAGTCGTCGCTCAAGAACATCCAAAAGAAATAAGACAGTAGTGTTAATGTCGATATGAAGTCTACCCACTTTTCATTTAGGCACATCTTCACCATTATTTGAAGTCTTCGAAACCTACAAAGGAAAAGTGAGATTTGATTGGTAGGCAAGTTTAGAAGATAAAAAATGATTCCATGAATCACAAAAAAAAACTTTTTACAGGAAGAGTAACATTTAATTGTTTCATTTAAGAAAAAAAAAAGGTCAGTAAAACTACTCCAAATCACAAAACAACTACTCCGTATAATTTGTGGATAAAACCCACAAAACAGTACTCCCTATAATCAAACCAATGTGTTTGTGCATATGTGTAAGGATTTATTCAAAGTGTACAAGCTGCAATGATTTATGATCATTAACATCTCCTTTAAACGAAACGGTAACAACTCATTTTCATTTGAAAGGATTCTTTAAGAATGAAAAACTAGAACTTGGTACAACGGTACCTATCCATCAATCCAACAAAATCCCTAAACAAAAGAAGAGATAATCAATCGATCCTCATATCCACCAAGTCAAGACTGCAAGAGGGTTACTAAATATACATGATGAGCCTACAAAGTATATGATCAAGAGTACGTACAAGAGGAGATCAGAAATACAACCAATCAAAATCACAGACATAACACTAATTAAACGACCAACTTGGTGGTGTGCATCACGACATGACAAGACATGACACTTTAGTTAGGTTAAAACCAATATCTGAAACATCACATGAATGGATAGGCAAACAAAAATGCTTGTGAACACTGTAAATGTGTTGTATTATTTCCTTCCTAGGGAATGCTGGCATTAGTATTTGTATTTCCTGGGGTGTTTGTCGTCGTCAATTTCTGATAGCTCGTGATATTTGCACAATAATAAATTATGTACATTGATAACCTTATCGATCAAAGTGTAGGTTTCTATATATGTTTGTTCAAATATATATATCCTTCTTAAATAATGATTAAAAGACGATGGAGTAGATGCATTGCATACCTTAATAGAAGTCTGCTAAAGAAGGAACAGAATCGTCAATGATGTTACACAACTTCAAAGGTCGGGTGTTGTTGACCTTGTTAAACTCATTTTAGGGAGGACTGCCTAATAAGGCTTCATCGAGGAGAAAGAAGAAAAAAAAGAGCAACAGGATAACTACACAGGCATTCCTCCTTAGGGACTCCCAATAGAGTTTTTTGCATTAGCGAACAACAAACGTATTCTTTTTGGTTAACTCTAGGCTGTCTCCTTCGTACTTTGGATCTTTGGATTCGTTATCCGCTTGCTCTTCAAAACAATCCATTAAAAAAAATTATTAACCGAGAAAAAAAGGACGCATATGCAAAAGCAATGTGATATATATGTTCTTAATAAAAATGAACATGATAAAAATCGTATAAATATAAACAAGTGACAAGTTGTTTTGACTAAGGTTGATTAAAAATCACAAGATCATAGACGAACAAAATAGATCATTTGGGCTAACAGGTGATTCAAAGTTCAAACCGTATGGTCGAGTGGATCAGATTGTGGAGTAGATAAAGAGGCGTCATCTGCCCACTACGAATCTTTTCAAGTAGCAGTTTCTGTGCACTTTTCAAGGCAAAAAAGGAAACAGAAGTTGGCAAGCAAGCTCAAAAGGCAAAAAAAAATCTCCAAAGAACTGTACAAAACAATGCCTAATTTTTCTTGGATTCTATCTTACAAACACCCTTACTTAGTTTTTTGGGAAGTGTAAATACTACTAATAGAATTGCAACTTTACTCCTGCTGGTACGACAGATAGCGTAATAGAGAAGGCCCGCTGTCAGTCTAACAATGCTGTAAGTAAACACGCTGTCAGATTCAGCTTCTTGAATTAATTTTGCCTCGAGTTTTAACTTAGCACTAGAATGCTAATAGGGGCTTCTGCATACAGATTACAGACAGGAGTACAAAATGTTGTGCACCTAATTTCCTTCCTGCAACTAGACTGTTCTTAGTCGACTCGTAATCAATCAACTAGGAATCCTTGATACTGTCATTACTACTCGCTAAACAGGAAATCACATCATCAATCCTAAACCCTAATTCCTACATATTCTTTTCTAAAATCCCCAAATCAAAAACATTAGATAAACAAACAATTGCACCAGTCAACTGTGATAAGGTTTTAGATTGATTAAAGTAACTAAGTAAGCATCAAAATCAAACAAAGTACTCGAAAAAATCATCAATTGATTCTAAATTGCAGTATTAGTAAAGCATTAGTAACGATTCTGGCAATCAAATAACTGATTGAAGCAGGCATAAAAATCGAACAAAAACTCAATTGTCATCAACTAAGACTGAGTAATTAAGGTAATTAACTGAGTAATCAAAATAGAACATCAAAAATCGAACAAAAAACTTGAAAAAAAACATCATTTAATTCGAAATTGCAGCATCAGTGATAAATTAAGGATGAGGTTAAGCAATAGAATTCAGATCCTTTATCGTAATTTAAAACATATGGAAAACATATACATAGTGAATAATTGAAAAACAATACCTGATGAATATTAGGGATGAATAGTCAACTTCAACTTACAATTCCAGAGTTGCGGGCTGTTGTACTGCGGGATGAATATTAGGAATTTTAGAGGTTAGTCTGTATTAGGTATGAATAAGGAGGACAATGAATTAGGGTTAATACGCTTAATTAGGGATAGGCGGCTTAATTATGGATAGGTGGGATTGAGCGGGATGATGAATTGTTTTAACTTCTCCAAAAAAAATTGATAACCGTGTGTCTGCGTTTTAATTATTCTGTCACTGAAATAAGTTTATTTTTATTTATTTTTTTGTTAAATAATACTTATGACATTAAAGGGTGTCGGAATAAGAAAGAGGGAAGTTTTTGAGTTTGACACTCTCGTAGAGCGTCAATACCAAAGCATCATAAATGTAAGGGATTTGTAGTAGTGCCATTCCGATTTGTACCGTAGTCGGGGCGATTTCGTTTCTCATTCAGTGGCCTTCATACCACGACACAACAACGTGTATTTACTAGATATATATCGCCCCTATAGTGACCCTATATTTCCAACAAAATGTTGGTAGAAGGAGCGGTGGGAAGAAGAAGGTCGTGAAAGATACAACGATCGACCACGTAATTGGACAATGTATTGTTGCGAAGATTAAAATAAAGGTTGAATATGAATGAATGAAGGTTGAATATGTAATGAATGTTTAAATAATTTGTTCTGAATCGTATGTATAATCATCTTTCTAATTATGAATGTGACTTTGCTAATGATGATTGAAGAATAATTGACTGTATGGCTTTTATTTTCCATTTTACGGTTTCAGTTTTGTAGTTACACACTTTAGGTTGTATAGTCACACTCATTATATTGTATAGTCACACTCATTATATTGTAGAATCACACAAATTCTTGCAGTGATTAGTGTATGTAATAATCTTTGCAAATGATGATTGAAGTATAAATAAGTACAAGTATAATTTAGTTGTATAGTCACAGAGATTATGTTGTATAGTCACACAGTTGAAGTTGTATAGTCATACCCGTTATGTTGTAGGATCACAGTCATTATGTTGTAGGATCACACAGTTTATGTTGTATAGTCACACAGTTAAAGTTGTATAGTCACACTCATTATGCTGTAAAATCATGCAGTTGTAGAGTCATTGTATTGTAGAATCACACAAATTCTTGCAGTGATTAGTGTATGTAATCATCTTTGCTAATGATGATTGAAGTATAAATAAGTACGAGTATAATTTAGTTGTATAGTCACAGAGTTATGTTGTATAGTCACACAGATAAGTGATTTTGCTATAGACCTCGCGTGATTAATTATGAAACCAGAAAATAGCGATGAAAATATATTTACATTGGACAAAGTCCATCCTTTACATATAGTACGTCAAACATAAAAACATTCTAACCCACCAAACATCATTTACACATAGTACGTTCATCCTAAAGCAAATATTTTATCTCACATAAACACACAAGAGCTTAACGATGGTCTCCGGTACGTGCGCAACAATACATTGTCCAATTACGTGGTCGGTCGTTGTATCTTCCACGACCTTCTTCTTCCCACCGCCCTTTTTACCAACATTATTCTTTCCACCAACTATTTCGCTGCAACAAAACACACAATCAATCTAAATCACACAACACAATTGAATATGTGACTACAATGACTCTACAACTGCATGATTGTACAGCATAATGAGTGTGACTATACAACTTTAACTGTGTGACTATACAACATAAACTGTGTGATCCTACAACATAATGACTGTGATCCTACAACATAAGGAGTATGACTATACAACTTCAACTGTGTGACTATACAACATAATCTCTGTGACTATACAACTAAATTATACTCGTACTTATTTATACTTCAATCATCATTAGCAAAGATGATTACATACACTAATCACTGCAAGAATTTGTGTGATTCTACAATATAATGAGTGTGACTATACAATATAATGAGTGTGACTATACAACCTAAAGTGTGTGACTACAAAACTGAAACCGTAAAATGGAAAATAAAAGTCATACGGTCAATTATTCTTCAATCATCATTATCAAAGTTACATTCATAATTAGAAAGATGATTATACATACGAATCAGAGCAAATTATTTAAACATTCATTAAATATTCAACTTTATTTCATCCATATTCAACCTTCATTTTTTTTGTGAATAATGAAGATAAATAATATTATAAATACCAAAAAAAGAAGGAATGAAAAATAAAACAAACATGAGGATGAAGATGATTAATTATTTTAAAGATGCTCTAAAAAGATAAAAACAAATACCTGAAAATCATCGAGGTTCGGAAGTAGGGATTTGACGAACGTGGAAACTTGAACGTAGATAAAAAAAATACCTGAAAAAAGTCACACACTTTAAGTTGTATAGTCACACACTTTAAGTTGTACAGTCACACTCAGTATGTTGCATAGTCACACTCAGTATGTTGTAGAATCACGCAGCTGTAGAATACCTTGGGATTAGGGTATCATGCGTTTAACCATCTTCATTTTCATGCTTGTTTTATTTTTCATACCTTTTTTTGTATTTATAAAATTATTCATCTTCAGTATCCACAAAAAAAATGAAAGTTAAATATATATATATATATATATATATATATATATATATATATATATATATATATATATATATATATATATATATATATATATATATATATATATATATATATATATATATATGGATGAATGAACGACTATGACTTTAAAAAAATGAAAATATCTAAACATTCATTAAATATTCAACATCCATTCATCCATATTCAACCTTCATTTTTTTGGATAATGAAGATAAATAATTTAATAAATACAAAAAAAAGTATGAAAAATAAAACAAGCATGAAGATGAAGATGATTCAACGAATGATACCTTAATCCAAAGGTATTCTACAGCTGCGTGATTCTACAACATAGCGAGTGTGACTATACAGCATAATGAGTATGACTATACAACTGAATATGTGACTACAATGAGTGTACAGCTGCGTGATTCTACAACATAATGAGTGTGACTATACAGCATAATGAGTGTGACTTTGCAATTATGCAAAAACTTTACGCACTAAATGACTTGTTCATCTTCGTCTTCATCTTCAAGCTTCATTCATCCCACAAAAAAAGAACAACTTCATCTTCAAACTTCATGTTAAAGATGAAGTTGTTCTTTTTTTTTAGATAATGAAGATGAATAATTTTATAAATACCAAAAAAAAGTAGATATGAAAAATAAAAAGAAGTTTGAAGAAGATGAAGATGATCGAAGATGAAGATGAAGATGAAGATGAAGATGAAGATGAAGAAGAAGCTAAAAAAAATGAAGATGATCAAAGTTTATGCATAAACATACCTTTGTATAATTATTCGTCATTTTGTGTTAAAAACGGAGTATGATCGGAGTTGTTGACGACGGAGTATGGTCGGAGTTATTAATGGAGCTTATTTGATGGAGGAGAAATGGATTGAATTAGGGAAATGAATTGAAAATGAGAGGAGGAAAGTAATGAAGAAGAGA
Organism: Agrostemma githago; assembly: GCA_958450325.1. Classification (NCBI taxonomy): domain Eukaryota; kingdom Viridiplantae; phylum Streptophyta; class Magnoliopsida; order Caryophyllales; family Caryophyllaceae; genus Agrostemma; species Agrostemma githago. The sequence goes on along the minus strand of OY288259.1, from coordinate 48,895,562 downwards.
GAGTTTGATTGAGGAGAGGATGCTCCCCTCTCTCCACTGGTGCGAAGTGTGATTGAGGGGAGGGTTGCTTCCCTCTCTCCACTGCTGCTTGTCAGTTTGTTGTCTCATTTTTTTTTTACATATCATCCATCTAAGCCATCCATTCAACCCAAGATCATGGGCCAAAAACACAACTTCCCACTTTTCACCAAACTCCCTTGATCCCCCCCCCCCCCCCCCCCCCCCTCCTCTCTCTCTCTCTCTCTCTCTCTCTCTCTCTCTCTATCTATCTATCTATCTATCTATATATCTATATATATATATAGAGAGGTGGGTTCCGGTGAGGCAGGGTAACTCCTTACACCAATTGAGGCACAATCTAGACCATTAGATTAAGATGAGACATACATCCAAATAAGTGTTATATACACTAAAAACTCATTATATACGTTATTAAACTCAGTATATATATACACACACTTAAGAACTCAATATATACAGTAAAAAAAATGTTATATACACTCAAATAAAAAAAATGTTATATACACTCAAATAGTTATTATGTACACCAATTAATCAACAATGGAACATACATCAAAATAACTGTTATATACACTAAAAAAACTCATTATATACGCTATTAAACTCACTGCATATATACACTTAACAACTCAATATATACAGTAAAATAATTGTTATATACACCCAAATAATTAATATGTACATCAGTTAATCAACAATGGAACATACATCAAAATAACTGTTATATACACTAAAAAACTCATTATATATGCTATTAAACTCACTACATACATATATATACACTTAAGAACTAAATATATATACAGTAAAATAGTTATTGTTATATACACTCAAATGGTTACTATGTACGCCAATTAATCAACATATATACACTTACCTTAAAACAGTTATTATGTACACTGAAATTGTTTTTATATACACCAATTTTATTTTAAATTCTGATTTATTTTTTCGGAATTTTTTTTTTCTTTTTTTTCGGAAATTTTTTTTTTTTTTTTTGGAAAAAAAAAATATTCCGAAATTTTTTTGTTTCCGGAAAAAAAAAAAAAAATCCCGAAAAATATCGATTTTTTTTCCCCGGGAAAAAAATTTGGGGAAATTTTTTTTATGTATGAGTTTTTGTTTTAATCTTAGCCTTTAATTTGATTTTAATCTAATGGTTGAGATTGTGCCTCAATGGGTGCGGCGAGTTGAGCTGCCTCAAAGGATCCTATATATATATATATATAGAGAGAGAGAGAGAGAGAGAGAGGATCAAATAAGTTCACCATATGTAATTAAGTCTATATTAAAGTTACAGATGACATACGTTAAAGTTGCATTTTTTCAGAATTGATATGTAACTATAACATTCAGCTCTTTTATCACTTCAAATGATAGAGTGCAACTTTAACACTCATCTCGTGTAACTTTAAGCATCTTTTGTGTAACTTTAACACTGGAACTTATGGACTTATAAGAGTTGTTGGCCTTATGTGAACCTAAGAGAGAGAGAGAGAGAGAGAGAATCATATAAGTCCCTTACCTTCCTATAAGTCCATAAGTTCCATTTTCATCCTTTAGATCAAAATGGAATGGATGGCTTAGATTTGATAATGTTTATTTATTTTTCAATTAGAAATTAATGAGGTTCACTTATTCCCACCCTATTCAATTCTGTACACTTCCCACTCTCACTCTTCATTACCCTCATTTTTCCTATCACCATTCACCCTCTTCATTTTCCATCTTCATTCGTCCACCATCTTCTTCCCTCCTCCATTGAAGAACAATAAAAAAATTCAATTGCTCTAGAATTATCTCTTCATCATCAATCTCCATCTCTTCGTCATTTATGTACATCAGTGGTTGCTAATAAGGTTTGTTTACTTTTTGTTATTGTTATTAATTAATTTATTCATAAAACTTCAATTGATTTATTTATGTTATTTCTTCAATTCTTTTATTGATTTTTTTTGCATCTGAAGTTTAATTTATTCATAAAACTTTGATTTTTTGCTTTTGAAGTTTCAATTAGGGATTTTTCATCTAAATTTTAATTTATTCATAAAACACGTACAATGGCAGTAAAATATGACAAACCCAGATACTAAAATCATCCAAATATGGTAAAGATCGGATCTTTATGTCAAGAAAATGCAATGATGAAATGGATTTGTTATGTTTCACTAATGTAGTCCACGTTTTAAGTGGGAAAATACCATAGTAACAATAAAATAATTAAACCTAAATGGAGAATAACATTTTTGTTGATGAAATTGGGAAAAGAATATATAAAGGGTAGCTTAAAACGCAGGGACAAGACTTTGAATAAATATATTTTAATTGATTAATTATAAGCTAATTAATTAAAACGGTTTTACTGAGATGGTTTCAAGATGTGATATTGGTTTGTCTTATAAGTTGATTATTTAGTGTTTCATTTGTCATTTTTTTTTTGTATAATATTCTCAATTGATTTGTCTTATAAGCTGATTGTTGTGCGTTTTGTGTCATTTTCATGATGTTTATTTGATATTGTGTTTTTTGTTCTTCATTGCATATCTGTTAGCCAAGATGTCGTCCAAGGGTCAAATTGTTGGAGCTGCAAAAAATGAGGCGGTAGCGGAGGAAGATGTCGGTAATGTCCTTGTCAAACATAGGGGACGAAGGCTTGTGAAGCTGATTTCGAAGTTCAATGAAGCTTAACGTCACTTTGATTAGTCAATATATATGAAACTTTAGCGGACAACAAATGTAACTTGAACAATATTTAATTGGAAAGAGAATAGATTATAGCTGACTTATACATAGTAGAGAAACAATAGTTTAACTTTAGCTGCTAAATTTGTAACTTCATCTCTATTATAACATAACTTTACTAAATATTTGTTTTCGTACTGTTGTAAACATTCAAGTGTAAGTATTGAAACTTCAATACATTTGTTTCATAACTTCAACTCAATTGTTTTGAAACTTCAGCATCCGTAACTCTAGGTGTATGTAGAGAAACATCAACTGTATTGATCTGTCACTTCAATTGTTTCAGTTTGTAACTTCACTTTAATTGGTCAATATGCAACTTCAATTACTTTATAACGTCACGTTAACTGATAAATTTGTAACTTCATCTCCATAACAACATAATTTTAAAAAACATTTGTAACTTCACATATTTCGTAACTTCAGTTTATATGTTTTGTAACTTCAGTTCATATGTTTGGTAACTTCAGATCAATAAAATTATACTGTAGCAATAACGAAAAATACAGTAAATTACATATTAAAAATAAAAAATAAGAAAGAGATAAATAAAATTATTTACTACGTTTATTCGAAGTTATACTGTATGCACTTGAAATCATGCAAAAAAAAATACTCCTACTAAGAAATAAAATGGACGGTGATGAAGATGGTAAAACGAAAACAAAACAAGAAGGGAGGAAATTAGAGAAATTAAAGAATTCTGATTTTTTTAAGTTATGATTGTATGGAGAAGAGAGAAGATGATTGTTGGTAAAAGAATTAATTAGTGTGTAGGAGTTATTGGTAGAAGAGTTAATAGGGGTTAATTAGTGTGGTGGAAGGAGAGAGAAAGGATTAATGATGATAGTAAATGCTACATGGGGAGTGTGAATTAGAGTGAAATTTTGTGTTTTAATATCAAATCTCAACCATACATCCTCACCTCATCCTATGGCCCAAAATAAGACTTATGTACTTATAGGGAGGGGTGTTCTTATGTGAATCTCTCTCTCTCTCTCTCTCTCTCTCTCTCTCTCTCTCTCTCTCTATCTATCTATCTATCTATCTATCTCTCTTTCTCTCTCTCTCTCTCTCTCTCTCTCTCTCTCTCTCTCTCTCTCTCTCTCTCTCTCTCTCTCTCTATCTATCTATCTATCTATCTATCTATCTATCTATCTATCTATATATATATATATATATAAGTGGGATCAGGTGAGTCCACTTATATATGTTGAGTCCGTGAGTCCTCATCTTAACCCTTGATTCAAGGTTAGATTAATGGACAAGATTTGATCTCATAATTAAGGAAAAAACTAACAATCTGGTAAATATATTTATTTTCTCTCTCCTCCTTAATTATCTCAATGCAAATATTTTCTCTCTTTTATCAATCTTTTTAAATGTCTTTTTCTCTCACACAACAAGTTTTTTCAAAATTAAGTTTTCTTTTATTTTCACCAAAAAATCATCATTTTCCTACTGCCATTGTACGTATGTTACTATGTTACTGCCATAATCCATAAACTATGTTACTTTAACTCATATAACGTGTTACTTTAATTCATGAACTGTGTTACTTTAACTCATAAAATCTGTTACGTTGTTTAATATATTCTCTTGCAAAAACTATTACTCTAACTCATACAATGTGTTACTCTAATTCATGAACTGTGTTACTTTAACTCATAAAATCGGTTACGTTGCATAGTCTCTTGCAAAAACTGTTACTCTAACTCATACAATGTGTTACTTTAATTCATGAACTGTGTTACTTTAACTCATAAAATCAGTTACGTTGCATAGTAGTCTCTTGCAAAAACAGGAGTTCCAATTAACAAAAAGAACAATGTTTGTTTTTATTAAGATACTCCAAAACAAAAAGTGGTACAAGATTCCAACTAAATCAACTCCATTACAATTCCAATGTTTCACAATTGTTACTCATAATGTCCTACTTATAATTATGCTTCTTCTTCATCCTTCTCGTTCTCTCCGTCTTCTTCTTTTTCATCTTCTTCATCATCATCTCAGAAGCTTTGATTTAATCTCACCACCGCACAATGGAGGAAACTCTCACCCACATCCCTACATCATTCATGTGGATTAAAGTAACAGATAACAAGAGTTAAAGTAACAGAAGAAGTGCATTGAAGTAACATTGAATTAAAATTAACTGAGTATGCTTATACACCAGGTATAAAGTAACAGAGGTCAGACATTAAAGTAACAGATTGTATGAATTAAAGTAACAGATAATGTTCATTAAAATAACACCAGATATAAGTTAGTGTAAAAAATTCATATAATGATAAAAAATGATAGTATGATGCAGTATCTTACTCTTTGATATTGTTTTCTATTTTGAAGTCATCATGTCCCATAATTATAGGAAGTAGGAGTAGTATTTTTTTTTTCTTTTTTTATATGGCGTTACTCTTTGATATTGTTTCCTATTTTGGTGGCAATCACGTCCCATTATTATAGGAAACAATATTCTTTTTTTATTATTTTTTTAATATGGCAGTTTCCTAAATTCTTATGACACTACAATGCACTACAATAACAGATGAAAAACACTAAAGTAACAACTGGAGTGTATTAAAGTAACACGACATATAAAGTAACAGATGGTAGACATTAAAGTAACAGATGCTCTACACTAAAGTAACGCAGTATATGAACTACAATAATTCAATATATTGTAAATGTAAAAACTAATAATTGAGTAGCATCTTAATGACTTCCATGGCGATTCCAGTATAAATTACAAAACATATATACTCACCGTTTGTGTGTTTTACGATTTGCATATGAATCTATGATGAATAACACGACCATGAAAACAATAGCAACATGAAAATTGACGCAAAATATGAATGACACGACCATGAAAACAATATCAACATGAAAATTGACGCAAAACATGAACACAAATGGACGCAAATTAATCAAGATAATGAATAAAAATTGACGCAAAACATGAAAGCAATATCGAAACTCACCATTGTTATACTCGATGAATTGCTTATCAACCGTTAATGAAGATGTCGCGATCATTGAATTCATAGTAACGGAATTTCGAGCACATATTTGATTGAATGAATGAACGTGATGATCGATGAGAACGTTTTTTTTTTTAAGGTTTTGATGAACCTGTGAATGAACGTGAATGAATGAATGAATGAGGGATGATTGTGATTATGGGAGTTGTTATTGTTTCCTAAAATCATGGGAGTTATTTTAGGATACTAAATCTTCCTCTTTTTTTTTTTTAAAATACAAAATATGAGCTAGCATCTTGTCCATCCATCCTCATCTCATCCAACGGATGGGATGAGGACTTAGGGACTCAACATATATAAGGGGACTCATTAGAACCCATATATATATATATATATATATATATATATAAAAGTAATTTAGTCATACAAATAAGCCTAAATATTTAAATAAGCAATTTATTAAATTACTAACATAATATACTTATATATAAGAAATGTTGTTAGAAGAAAAGTTTTGTTACCTTAATAGATATTACGGAGTATTTATTAACATTATTAAGAATTAAAGATCGACAGGTCAATAATATCGTCTACGTTAGAAAAGACGTCTTCTTCCCCCTTTTAAAGAATTTTCGATTGAGATTAATTTGACCTAAATACGGTTCTAGAAAAGTGATTCCGCCAATAACTGGGCAGCTCCTCATTCCCGATGCTCCTATAGAGAAAGACGATGGACTAAATACAGTATGTAGTACAGAGTATATAGTATAGTATAGTAAGTATAAGTAGTACGTAATAATTAGTAAGTATTACATGTAGGACGGAGACACGGAGTAGTAAGTAGTACGTAGGAATGGTAGTACGTAATAAGTATGCATGTAGTGTGTATCTTATCTTAATCTTTTAAAACAGAAATATTTCTCCTCACCATATTCACCCACATCAGCATCCTAATTGGCAATGAGGTGACAGTGACATGGAAATGAAAATAATAAATATTTACACAATTTTATGGAGAACAGTTACTCCGTACACTAAATTACAGTTTTACTCAAAATCAACTACTCAACCCCACTACATTCTTCAAGGGAAAAAAAGATACTAGCAGTTATCTCAAGGAGTAAAAAGAACTGCTACTCCCATTTACTAGAATGAAAACTCCTAAATTCATCTCCCCATCATTTTTTCCTCCATTGATTTCCCCCTCAATTACTCCTCTAAAATCATTTATTCTACCATTTAGTTTCCCACAATTTCTCCACATCTAATTTCCCGCAATCTTTCCTCAAAAAACTTGGGATATGGCTTCTACGGTTTGGTTCTTCTGTGGCAAGTCCTAGATGGCGGCGGCGATAACACGTTCTTGATGGACAAACTTGGGATTTTGAAGTTGGGTTGGGTGATATTTAGGGATATCGTAAGCACAAATTACATCAATTGAATCTATTTGAAAATATAGTACTGTCATAGATCTTCGTTATCTGCATTAATTTCAATTATAAAATCGGTTTTCTTTTCTATGAGTATTTGATTGCTATGGTGAAATTGTGAAAGGGAATTCGTTTATTTATAAGCAGAAGATCATGTTTGCAATGACCTCCATCAAGGGTATGGGTCGTTGTTACGCCACTATTTGCTGCAAGAAGGCTGATATCGACATGGACAAAAGGTCGGTCCCCTTTCTTTTTCTTTTTCTCTACGCATTTCAGTTTCTAAATTTCATCATTATCTGGGTTTGGCTTCCTTGATTTTCTTTGGAATGTTGGGTGCATCAATTCTTAATGATAAGGTCTCACAATAATATGGTGGTTAATGTGAGACAGTTTTTACATAAAACTTTCATTTGTTTTCATTTATATAAATCAACATTTTCTTTCATTTCTTTTGAGTGATATATCATTCAATATTATACAAGTGGTTTTGCTTACATTTACAAAATGCAAAACCAGTATCCGAAGATGCAAGCTTATCCTTTGACATTTGCTGAGTGGTTTTGCTTTTGCTTTTTCAATGTAAGCTTATCATGTAACTACAGTACATCAAAGACATCTGCGATCCAAGCCCGAGACTGCAACCTGAATAACAGGAGGGTCATTTGGCATATGCACTGGACACGGCTGCAGGAAGGATAACTTCTGTTTTTGATTATAGGGGAAAATTTCTTCGTAGAACTTCACATCCCTCGTAACAAATCTGCGCTTGCTATGAAGTTCCTCCACTTTGTAACCTTTTTTATGCGATGGGTACCCAATCATGATGCAAGGTACCCCTCTGGCCTGGAATTTATCATTCCCTCTACTTGGGTTGTAAGCTATTGCAAGACACCCAAAAGCTTTCAGATGGGAGTAATCGGGTGTTGTGTGATGAATAATTTCATAGGGGGTCTTGTTTTTAATGACCGGTGACGGAAGTCTATTTATGAGATATGCGGCAGTCATAACACAATCTCCCCAATAGCCTAAGGACAAACCGGCTTGAAACCTTAGAGCTCTACTGACTTCTAACAAATGTCTGTGTTTTCTCTCCACTATGCCATTTTGTTGTGGTCTCTCCACTATGCTTGTCTGATGTATTATCCTATTTTCATCAAAAAAACTCAGTGCACTCTTGATCCTTGAATTCGAGTGCATTGTCTGACCTAACTATCCTGATTACTCCACTGAATTGGTATCTAGCCATATGATGGAATACTTTTAAGATCCCTATAGCTTCTGATTTACAGACCATCAAATAGACCCATGTAGCCCTAGAGTGGTCATCAACTAGGGTGAGAAAGTACTTGTATTTCCCTCGATAATTGACCCTATATGGACCCCATGTGTCCATGTGAATAGTGTGAAAGGGTACAGGAGCTATAGATTGACTTAAGGTGTAAGGAGATTTTGTAAATTTTGCCATGGGGCAACAAAGACACGGCTTTAATTTTGAATTGTCAATGCTAAGTTGTAATGATGTTATTTGCTTCAGTTTTCTGTATGGAGCATGACCAAGACGATTATGCCACATATTATATAAATCAGTCTTAGAATTCATAGATGATAAATCCTTAATACAAGCATCAATATAAGAAAATACAGCCTTATGCATCACAACATCATTTTTTGGGTTGCTTATAGACAAAAGATTAGCTAATCTCTCATTAGACTTGATGTGCTTATTACTACTGACAACCACATTAGATGTAGGTCTTGTGTCTAAGTAGTAAAGTCCACTAATAGCTCTTCCTTTAGCTTTCCTTTCATGGGTGATACAGTCCTGCACCACACAATGTGTCTCATGAAATAGAACATAGCAGTTGTTATCTTTCAACAATTTCTGGACCGACATCAGATTGTGCTTAAAAACTGGCACATACATGACATTCTTTAACACCAACCCCCCTTCCAGATTCATCTCTTCGACATGTGTGACATATGCTATCTCCCCATTAGACAAGTTTATTTTGGGTCTTTTAATGAGGGTCTTAACATTTTTAAGTTTGGCAAGGTCAGACGACATATGGTCACTTGCTCCTGTGTCGATTATCCATTCATTATGCATCATATCAACATTGAGACATGAGATTATACCTGCAAAATTACACTCTATCTCATCATCTGTTTCAGTTCCGGCTTTTGAACCACCTTTGTTGTTGGTCATGTACTTCAAAACTTGTTCCAATTGTTGAGTAGTAACAGCCAGTGATGCGTGCGGCTATCTCGGCGCTTGGCTCAAGATTAGAGTTGTTGGCCATTCTCTTGAAATTGTTCTGATTTTGACCACTTTGTTTGGTGTAGCCTCCCTGATTTTGATTTTCTTGGGATTGGTTGAAGAGAGTTTGAGAAATATTTCTGCCTTCTCTTCCTCTACCATTTCCTCTTGCTCCTCTTCCTTGTCCTCTTGTAGAGTTGCCTCCTCCTCTCTTGGATTTGCCCGGTCCATACCAACATTTTTCAGATGTGTGGTTGTTGTATCCGCAATGTTTACATTCAGTTTCATTAAACTCTCCTTTGCTCATGAAGGCAGAAGCTTCAACTTCAGTTTTGATTGAGGGTTGGACATTGGCTTGTTGAGCCTCTTCTTGGACCATGATGGACATGGCATCATCAACTGAAGACAGGGGGTTCATGAGTAATATGGCACTTCTTTGGGGACCATAACCAGCATCAAGGCCATTTAGAAACTGGAAGAGACGAGCTTCTTCTTTTTGCTTGTTCATTGCTTCCATAAAAGCTGTGATCTCAGTTGTCAACTTTGTGACAACAGGATAGTCATTCAGATTTTCTAGTTCGTCTCATACAGTTCTCAGTTGTATGTAGTATTCTGTCACCGGCTTCTTGTTTTGCTTCATTTCATAGATATCCTTGTTCAGCCTGTACTTCCTAGCACCATTGCTTACCAGATATCTAGCCTTCAAGACTTTCCAGATTTCTTTTGTTGATTGAGTGTAAAGAATGGCCATCTTGATAACTTCACTCACATTCTGAAGTATCCATGAGATTACCAAGTTGTTGGCAGCATCCCAGGCTTCCTTCTTGACTTCATCGGTACTGGACCTAACAACTGTACCAGTAACAAAACCTAATTTCCTTTTAGTGGAGAGAGCTAACTCCATCCCTCTCTTCCATGGTATGTAGTTCTCAACACCAGTAAGAATGGGAGTAATTTTTAAAGCACTCACTAAATCATTGGGATGGCAGTAGAGTGGATCTGTGTGGTCTATTATTGTGGGAGTATTGGTTTCTTTTTCACCCATTGGTATGATGTAGCTGACAGTGATATGATGACAATGTCAAAGATGCAAATTTTATGACAAAACACAATACTCAATGCTCTGATACCATGATGAAAGTAACATCCTTTGAGTATTGCATAATGTATAATAGCAGTAGACTTAGTTTGAGAGAATATGTTGTTCTATTAGAAACGGTTATATTAGCATTCTTTCCACACCTACATCAATCACCTCCTCAAAGTATATATAGTAGAGCTTAGTATTTACAACCCTAAGAAGCCTTAGCTACGTGACAACACATAGGACTATACAATGAATAAGTTAGAGCTATGCAACTTGCTGTCCTGCAACTATCCTTTTTCCTTTTGTCCTATTGTGTGTAGCATTCTTTGGTTGTGCAGTAATTGTCTCCCTTGTGCATCACTTCTTCCATGTGCATTCTCTCTAGTTGACTTGCTTCTTTGGGCTTGGGTCATCTCTTCTTGTGGGCTTCTTTTATATCCTCAGGTATAACTTCATATTAGGCAATTGATTTTAGGATATCTCTCTCGAAATAATTTGCAAATAAGTACAATATTCGTAGTCACATCCCACATTTCGCCAACTACCATGTCTTATGCGTACCATCTAAAGTTTTTTTTTTTTATGAAATGTGAGTTATATTCATCAAAAAAATAGGCTATACAGAACATATGATATCCTTACATAAAACCCATATAAGTAACAGATCGATTACAGAAAAAGATAAAAAGACAAAGGTAATCTTGTCCGTGTCCTTTATCTTAATTCCGACTCTAACAACATTGATGATTTTCTGAGCAACGATTTTAGGTCGTGTCAGAATTCCCTCCAGTCGAGCAGCGTCCCTCTGAATCCAAATATTATAGTAACAAGCACATAAAACCTCGGCGTGGAGCTTCCAATACAGCAAGGTCGGCTTCAAGTTCAGTATATATTCCTTATCAGGCCTACAACCCGTACGAACAGGAGAAAAACATACATATGGTTTACTGTCTCTTCATCCTGGTGGCAAAGACAACAAATTTCATCCTCAACACCCATCTAAAGTACTTCAATACGGTAAATGATTTGAAAGTGTGATTTTGAGAAGGCAAATGGATAAAATATACAAATTCTTGTATGAGACAATCTCACGATAAATTTATTGTGAGATATTTCACATGTAAGGTAATTACTTATTCACAAATTCTTGGGAGAGATCGTCTCTCAATAACTCTTCAGTACCACTCTTTGTCCTATTCGTACCCTTAAATGACAGCTTTGTTTTGTACCTGTTTTTATAATAAGCGTACCCCCTTTATATTTGTATACTCTTTTATGTTAATCGTACCTACTTCTATTAGGTTTGGTACCACTGTTACTACCATTTGTACTTAGTCTCTCAGTAAAGTTAATGAGAGACCGTCTCTCAGAAGAGCTACTCTTACTTATTTCACATGTAAGGTAATTACTTTTTTATCATCGGTAATGTTAAATACAGCCCTTAGGGTTGTATTTAAGCATTAAATATCTTCTATATTTGGCATAAAGTTAGAAATTTAAGAATAAATTACACATACATCCATACAATTAATACAAGCATTAACATTTTGTTTCCTCTTTTAGTCTTTTAGTTAGGTTTGTATTTATCAATTTTCTTTTATTATTATTATTATTATTATTATTATTATTATTTTATTTCTATTAATGTAGATCTCATAATAAATTATTGTAAGACAGTCTTGCACTCTTACATGTATATACAAATTCAAATGTGAGAAAGCATATAATTACTTCACAGATGTACCATCCAATCAAGTAAAATGTCTCTAAACCTCAGAACTCAATTATCTCCTACTCCGATCTCAACTACTAAATGTACGAAAGCCAAATAATTTACAGTAATAATTTGGTCTTCAAAAAACTAGGTGCCCTTGTCCACCTCTCTCACACATTCTTTTTTTTTTTCTCAACTTTGCACGTATCATAATCAACCCACCAACCCCAACCCACCTTCTTTTTGTCCTTAAAACCTGCTTTTCCCTCCCACTTCTTCCCCCTCACACATAAAAACCCATTTCGCTTGTATTTTTTCTGAATAAATAAAGAAGAAGAATGATCCTTCTAGTATTATTAATAATAATAATAATACCATTTTCATTTATCTTAATATTCCTAGGTCAGAACCTGATAGCCCGGGTCCGGTACAATCTGCCACCAGGGCCAAAACCATGGCCGGTGGTGGGGAACATATACGATATAAAACCGGTCCGGTTCAGGTGCTTCCACGAATGGGCAGAAAGGTACGGGCCGGTGATATCGTTTTGGCTGGGATCGAAGCTAAACGTGGTGGTATCGAGCGCGGAGGTTGCGAAACAAGTGCTGAAAGAGCATGACCAAACGCTGGCCGACAGGCATAGGAGTAGATCGACAGCTCGATTCAGCAAGGATGGGCAGGACTTGATTTGGGCGGATTATGGACCTCATTATGTTAAGGTTAGGAAGGCTTGCACTTTGGAGCTCTTCACTCAAAAGAGGCTTGAGGCTCTTCGGCCTATTCGAGAGGATGAAGTCACTGCCATGATCCAATCCATTTTCATCGATTCCACTCATTCAGGTTACTCACTCCCTCCCTCCCTCACTCCTCTTTAATTTATACTCGTATATGTATGTGAGTTTACCCAATTCATTCATTCGTTCACTCCCTTCCCTCTTTTCTAAGATTTGTTCAATTCTTAGCTTCTATATAGTATGTCATCAGTGCAATTCAATGACCCAACAACCTCATAAATCACGATTCCATTCATATCGACTTATGATGAAGAAATCAATGAAACGGAGAGGGTACTAATGATGATGATGATGATGATAATAATAATAATAATAATAATAATAATAATAGTAGGGATATCACTTACAGTATTATCTTGGAAATGAAGTATTTATGTCCTTGATTCCACCTCTATTTCCCCATTTATTATGATTGTCTCTTTATGGTTAATTAATACAGTACACTACTCTATCTGTCTGTATTCATTAGCGTTCCCTTGTAATTATCGGCAATGGAGTATTGATTTGAGTTTTCACAAATTATACTCACTATACAACCATTGTAACGTACGACGCAGTGCAGATCCTCTGTCCCATTATGTGTCCCATCTCCTGTCCCTTCATTTCTCATATTGACACGTAATCACTATCACATAATTAATCACTATTTTGATCAATTAAGAAGTGAGGTGTCGCATGATAAAGGTTATGGGACAGGAGATAGGACACAAAAGTGGGACAGATGATCTCAACTGCGTACGACGGACCTAATTTATGGTAGGAAGTTACCACTTCACGTTATTTAGTGACCACTTTAAGTTAAATAGTAACCACGTTTTAATATGAAAAAGTGGTAACTATTTATCTGAAAGTGGTAACCAACTAACCTAAAATGATCACTTTCTATCATAAGTTGCAAATTTTTATTACTGTCGCATGCTACAATGGTTGTATACAATAATTATTGGTGAGTTTTTTTGTAACACAATTTGTGCGCCTTGTTTCCTCGACACCTTAAGATGTTAATAAGGTAAACATTTGCAAAAAAATAATTCTCTTAAGTTATTGTCGAAAAAGGAATATGAGATAATTTTAAGAGACAGAGAAGGTATTGTTTACAAAATTGCTGAGCATATTGTTGGGAATAATATTCAAGTCTTAGAGCATCCTCATCCATCCTCTATTCTTCATTTTTTTGAGGAGAATGGAAAAAAATGGTACCTCTATTCATGGAGAAACCATTGTTCATGAAGAATAGGAGATATTAATTCTTCAGTAACTCTGCTGTGATACCATCTCACGATAATTTTATCGTGAGATCTCTCATATAGGGGGTGATTACAAATTTAGTAACCACCTCTTATATGAGACGTCTCACGATAAATTACCGTGAAACGGTCTCATACAAGTTTTTGTGTTCATTCTTTTGCAAGAATGAAGTGAAAAATTAAAATCGTGGGTCCTCATAATAAAAATATTAATATTAAAGAGGTGTAAATGAATGAGTAGAGTAATGAAATACGTTGGAACTCATTGAATAATAGAAATTTCATTCTTGGGAAGAGCAGTTCTTTTAAGATGAAAAATGTAGGATAAAAATAATGAGGTGGGTACCATCCAAGAATGAAAAAATCATTGTTGGATAAGGATGCTCTTAGTCAGTTGGTCTTCATCTGACAGTTACATTATTTATTTTCCACGCAAACACAAACAGGCTCGGTTCAACTCTCGCTTAGATGATTCCACCTTTGTCCTTCCAAAGATTAAATCCACGAAAATATTGGATTGGATGAGAAAGATTATAGTAGAAGACAAAAATGTGGAAGGGCGTGGTGGTGTTGGCGAGGAGTGTAGTCGGAAAAACATAGAGTGGGTGTGGGTGTGGGTGTGGGTGTGGTGTGGGAAGAGGGAAATGAAATAGCTAGCATCTCCAAATTTGTGGTACATTACATACATAGCGAGTAGTAGGGTCACAAATAGGGCAAAGTACGATGAGTAAGATGTGAAGTTGGACAGATGTGCGTAGCAGTAGCACGTATGGATGTAAGACTTGGACTAAAAGGTTGCTTACATATACTCCATGTAGGTGGGTTTTAATTTGGAGCGTTGAATGTTCATCCTAATTTAGTTAATAGAATTAAATACTCCATGTAGATGCCTGCCTTCCTTCCTTCCTTCTAGAAGCGATACTTTGGTTGAGAAGGAAAATACTCGTCAAACAAGCTCATCCATGCATATATGTCATTCAACTTTGATTACAGAAATGGGGCTTTAAATACTTGTTTCGGTGGATGGGACCAGTTGCTCAATTTGGGCCACTGGATTGAAGATAACTCCATCTTCATTGGTGGCGTAATAGGGTGGTACCCACACACACACACTATATATGTATCTCGACAACAAGAGAAGTTCAATCTGTGACTTATTTTGCACACCTTTGTTTAATTTTACTCCTTCGGTCCGGTCGGAGTCGATTCTTAAATACCAATGCCTACATACATCTTCCTTTGTAATTTTGAATTGTTTACACTCCACTCTGATTTTTGTTAGGTACTACTTCACCATGTGCTACCTACCAACTTTAGGGTTATACATATACCTTTTCAAATAACAAGTCACTATTATGTACTAGTTGTTGATCATTTCGTCCATGAAGAATCATTTTTACTTAGACTAAGTCGACTTTAGTATGACACATAGGTAAAAAAAATCTAATACTCCCTCCGATTCTTTATTATCTTCCCCCTTTGGTTTTGGGAAGAAAATAAAAGTGTAAGAATGTGTCCTTCAAAATAAAAGAAGGAAGAGAGAGAAATATAATGGTGATTCTAGACCATAAGTTGATGACCCAAAATTGAAATAGGGAAGAAAGGGTGTTTCAGCAAGAAACATGGAAGATAGATAAAAATTGGAGGGAGTATATGATAGATGGTCTGTCATTAATACTAATGAGATAGTCTTTTCTCAGTTTTCTTAATTTTAACTTTAAATAATCATAAAACGATCCAGCTGAGTGTTTTCCATTTGTAGTGTTTAATGTCCTAAAAGAAAATCATGCTCATGAGTTGATCCTATTTTGGCAAGGTCAGAGCCAAGACTTCTTACAGAGTACTAATAATGTCGTACAATCAACATCTTAAATTTTTTTTGATGAACGAGGGATCCGCAGTCGCTATCTTTTGGTGTGCACTGGGTAAATCCTCGGGGGTACGCATAGCTTGCAAACCACGCACACTAAGGTAAACCGCCCAAACCCTTGGACCGATGACCACAAGTTTTAACCACTAAACAACACCCTTATGAGCAACATCTTAATTTTATTGTCCTAGTTTACCTACCAAATTGATTGTCCCATTTTAAAATACATTAAGCAAAAACACTAGTGAATTCACCATTTTACCCCTAGTTAAACGAGTTACCAATTACTCGTAATACCATTAATGACTTTGTCATGCCAAAGTTTATAAGTCAAAGACTATTAATGATATTTCTCTATTACTCTGTATTTGTTAACTCTAAGGGCTCGATTGGGATAAGGGTAATGATTTCGGTGATAATAGAACAAAAATGAACTAAAATTGTGGAAAATGATGCTTAGTTGTGACATTTTATGATGTAAAAGAGATAGGAGGGAGGAACGATTATCCATTTGGGAAGTAATGCATTACTTGAGAAGAGAGAGGAGTAATAATTCCCCAAATAGGCTAGATTACCCTCATTTTCTTTGTTTCCGTTTAGCATCATCACTACTCTCCGTCTTTTTCTGCTAGTTAATTTTGCTCTATTACCCTGGAATCATTATCCTTACCCCCAAGCAAGTCATAAAATATACTTCGTAGTTAGTTGGGGAATAAATTTGAGATGAATAAGGTGATTTTAGGCTAATATTTTTTTTATTAGTCCATCATTACGTAACACTTAAATTTGGTTTTTTTTTTTTTTTTTTTTTTTTTTTTTTTTTTTTGCCAGCAAATACAGAAAACACCCTAAATTTGGATGTTGAATATATGTGAATTATTATTGTTTGGTGAAGTTAGGTGGTACCATTTTGTTCATGATACAGTATATTGTTGGGAACATTTGGACATGGAACTCCGATCCCTTTACTTTCTATTGACACTTTACTTGGGTGGTGAAATTTGATACTCTTATCATACGGAGTATTAGCTAGTCTTCATCTTAGAAAATCTTCACGCTAAGTCACGTTTATAAGATAGTAGAAATAAGATGGATATTTTTGGTTGTGTCGTTATGATTTCCTTTTTATATTATTGGGAGTGTGATGTACTCAGATTTGGAGTATATCTTTAGACAAATCAATATAATCTCAAGTAATAATATGACTGGGCTCGTGGAAGGTAAAATATAGTTTTCCTTGGTGGAATAGTCCGCAAACGAAACACAGAAATGAGTCGTCATAACTCACAATGATGTCCACTCAATAGCTAATCAAATTAAGTGACCAATAAGTTCCCACGTTCATACATTATATTATGTGTAACGTGTAACGTTTAAGTCTACTCTGTCCAACAACACAAATTCTACTGGCTATGGATCCACACATTTCAAACTAAAACATTAAAATGAACAATTAAAAGAAAAAAAAGAAGTTAAAAGTTATAAAATGAATGAAGAGAGTGTCACTAATTTTATTCATTATAAGGGAGACTAACTCTCAAATTTTAGCATTGCTTTCCTCCAATGTACTATAGTATGTGAATTTTTTATTCGTTTCACAAAAACCTCGTATGGAACTGCCTCTCAATCATATTTTGTTCACACTATAACGGTCGTTGCTGCTGTTCTCTGACTATGAGAAAATAATGTGTGTTACGTACAACTTTGTGTTCGGTTAACGTACGTACCACAACAAATTGGCTGCCGCTCGTCTCTTTTACCACGGACCCACGGGAACAGTTACTAATGTCACAAAGCTGCGTGTAACGCATGCAAAACACTAGCGTCATACTCACTCTGATTTTTAATTCGTTATCTATTCCTTTTTTAAGTGAGCATAATTTTAAATATAGATAACAAAGGAGACGGAGGGAGTACATGTCTCCGTAACAATTTCGATTAAAATGATAACTAGGGCTGACACCTTGTTTGGATTTCGAAATAAATGGAAAATACGTGGGAGGGATAAAGGAAAAAGAAACCAAATTAAAGGAAGTGGAGGAGTGAAAATGGATCCCTCAGATCCATCCCGCTCCATTTACCAACCCTTGTTATTATATCGTGAAAATGTCAACTAAGTTTTAGAGAAGACAGAAAGCTGATCATGGAGTAAACAGGTATATATTGCAATGCTGGATTGAGAAATAAAGAAACATCCAATAGTGACGAATGATGATAATAAATTAATAATAGAGTGCATGTGCTTGAAATCTTGAATAATCACCGTTGTTATGACATGATTAACCCAAAAACTTGTAAGAAACTGTTAAAACCACCCATGTGAGAGGTCTCACAATAAAATTAACGTGAGACAGTCTCACAGGAGAGTTGCTGATTAATTAATATTCTTTTCGATTCGTTTGGTTCTTTACGTTTACTTTTTGACACTATTCGTGGGTAAGAGAATCTCTAATATAACTTGTAATACATAACTTAAATCCTTTTTTTAATCGTTTAAATGAGTACATTAAGAATATCAAACTTCTACAATTTGTAATAAACTAATAATGTGTAAATAAAAATATAAACAAAACAAAACGTGCACGGACAAGTTTGATAAAACAAACGTAAAGAATAAATGAATCGGATGGAGTATTACCGGTCTTCTTCCTTGTTAGGTGGCATTTAACTTGCGGTCCCCCTTACATAATACTCCCTCCTATTCTCTGTTCCACGAAAATACGAAGAACAGTGGTGGATCTTAAGAAATAAATTAAGGGAAGCCGAAAAAATATTTCATAAAATACCGGGCCGTAAATTTTTATCACTCTTTTAAATTTCTAATATTGACATTAAATCACTCTTTTTTAAACTCTCAAA
This sequence comes from Agrostemma githago, assembly GCA_958450325.1. NCBI lineage: Eukaryota > Viridiplantae > Streptophyta > Magnoliopsida > Caryophyllales > Caryophyllaceae > Agrostemma > Agrostemma githago. Next base: position 48,876,554 of record OY288259.1, on the reverse strand, counting down.
TACAGATAACATTGAAATTTTATTAAAAAAAATCGATAAAAAGCGGATAAATACTTTAGGGAAATTGATTTACAGTACAAAAAAGCTCATGATGGGATTTGAACTTGGGTCATTAGTTATGGTACAATAGTTCCCAACCAAATGTGACACAAACAAGTAATATATAATCTAAGTAACTTATATTTATTTTAAACCAGTACTTAGACCGTTAATACAAGCTTCGTCGTTGGACTGGGGGTCCGGGCCCCTGCCCAGCCCAACAAAGATCCGCCCGAATGAAGATATGTGGAGGAAAACGAAAGTAGAAAAAATTTGGGGTCATAAAGAATGAGAACCACAAATCATATGTCAAAAAGGAATATATAGAGCATCTTAGTGAATGTCTCAATACGAAAATGTGGAAGATTATAGAGAAGGGGGGAGTACTCCGTAGCACAATGGACCCTCTAGAGTCACTTTAGCGTCGGAAATTTTGGTAGCAAATCTTTAATATTCTGTAGTTAATTAGCTTAGAGACGGAATTTGCAACTAAATTTCATTAGTAGCTAAACGCCTTGTCAAAATTGCCTTCGAGCAACTAAATTATAGTAACTAAATTTGCAACTAAATTTCATTAGTAGCTAATTCTGTCTTTTCAACTTTCCCGCCAAAATTACCATTTCATTATGCAAATCGGGCTTTTGTTAAAACCAATCCAATTTGACCATAGCACATTAGCACTTATGCTCCTAATAATTTAGCAAATAAATTAGCAAATTGGGCTTGTGGTAAAACCAATCCAATTTGATTATAATCCGTATCAATATATTTAGGAAATATAAGACCCTAATTAGACTACAATATGTCAATATTTGGTGATTTAATTAAATAATTAAACAAATAGAAATTGCTATATCTCAAAAAATCTTCATTATCAATCAATTCTTACAAATTACATACATTTTGAGTAGAAAAAATTGTAACATAATAATAAAAAAATTTCTTCCATACTTTTAATAAACACATCAACGGGATGAACGGGTTAGGTCATACGGGTTGGACAAATTAAGAGTCGGGTCAAATAAATGTCACGGATCAAGTTAACATCTACGGAGTATAATTTTTTAGGCCTTACATTTTATGATTTTTTTTAATATTAATCATATTTAACATCACTAATGTTATTAAATTAAATAATTATCATATTTATAAGTAAAAAATTGAAAAAAAATTATATTATTCTATAAATATTTACTATTAAATGCTATAAAATTTATATAAAATTATTATTTTTGTAATTTATAATATTAAATTTAATAATTCTTCGATTATTATTTTAAATATTATATACTCATATATGTAAATACTAATATTATGATAATTTTAATGACACGTCATCGATCCAAGCATCCAACAGGTCGACCTATTCGAGTCGGGTGTGATGGGTCATTTCATCCTAATAAAATTTTATTTTATATGAAATATAAGGTAATGAGAAAATAATTATTTTTATTATGCTTAGAAACAAAAATTAAATGGTTAAATAATTGAACGGTTGACTGAAATACCCAAAAAAAAAACGTTTAAGGTATTGACTTAAACAAAGAAATATAATTTTTTAAGTAACAAAACTATTTGTATAAACAAAACTTAATTACAAAGCCGTGCATAGGCACGAGTTTGTACTAGTTTCTTTATTATTAGACATACTCTTATCTCCGACGGCTCGATGTCATCATCATTGTCACTAAAAATTGGCTCATGCATCGCATGAGCTTTCCAACTAGTATACTATATCATATGAAACATTAAAAATACATATAGCAAAAACCGACTACTAAATTTAGCTACCAATTTATTTCCGTAGCTAAGTATTTAAATTAGATACTAAAATTACTACTCCCTCCCATCCATTCAATTCTTGACATTGGGGGTTTCACAAGTTTTAAGAAAAGTGGTAAAAGTAAGGGTATTATTGGTAAATCAAATGATTTTATGGGTCCACCAAAGTTAAAGTAAGGAAAAAGTAGTGGCATTTTGTGTAAATAGGGTAAGGATATAAGGATTATAAGGTAAAGTGTTTTGCCAAAAAGGGAATGTAAAGAATTGATTGGATTGTCTATTTATAGTAAGTGTAAAGAATTGAACGGATGAGAGGGAATACTCAATTGGTTTCATCTCTATAATAACTACTACACTTATTTATGAATTTACTTTGGTCTCTACTTAAAAACTAAATACATTATTCGTAATTTTGTGTCGACTCTAGCTACCGACGTTTTTTCGGATCTAAAAACTTAAATTAGATACCAAATTAAATTTGCTATCGACTTTATTTAGGGTGCGTTTGGTTCAATAAAGGGAAAGAGAATGGAAAAGAGGGGGAAAGAAATGGGATTACCCCAAATGTTGTTGTTTGGTTTCATTGAAAGGAAATGCATTTAATCCAACATTAACGGTTTGCCATCGTCAAAATCATTAAAATTTTATTTGGGAATATTTATACATTATATTTGATATAATATTTAAAATTTATTAATTTTTATATTAAAATTATAAAATTAAATTTAAACTTTTATATATTTTAATAATAAAATAATATAATTTTTACAAAGTTTTAATCAAAATACGATGATTAATAATTTTTTACAACATGATTAAAATTTTAAAAATTGTTTTTTTTTTTCAAATGGTAAATTAAGGGGTCAAATTTTTTTTTACCCATATTTTGATCCAAATCCGACCCGTATTTGACCCGACCCGAGAGTGGGGTGTTGGTCATAGTGGTGGTGGGGTCGTGGGGGACCTTGGTGGTGGTCGTGGTGATGACTCGGGAGTTAGTGGGGAAAGGGAATTGATTACCTCGGGTGGGGGTAAGGAGTTAGAGGTTTAGGGAGGGGGAAAATGAATGATTGAAATGCGTAAACAAACGCAAACAAAAGAGCTTATCAACTTTTAATCCCTTACCCTTTCCTGAATATCTCAAACCAAATAGTCCCTCACTATAATAGTGACGTAATTTGCTACCACTATATTTTGATCTCTAATACTGTATAATACTCCCTCCGTTTTATTGATTTAGCCCATATGAGTTTTGACACAAAAGTTTGAGAAAAGATGAAAAAGGAAGAGATAGTGTTGATATGATGCATGCAATGAGAAAGAAATAGAGATGAAAATTTACGGAGATAGTGAAAATGGGACTGACTCAAAAAATTCATAAAAGGAATATGAGGCTAATTGAAGAAGGAGAGAGTACTCTGTATTGCACTACCGACTTTACAACCTTTCTTCTTCAATTTTTGGTTACAAAATATGGATTATTAGGGCATTAGTAATAGAGTTTGTCAAAGTGATTTCTTCTCTATTTTAATGGTTGGTCTATAAACCATTGTATTATTGGACATGAGTATTGAAGTTGATGAATGAAACCAATTACAATATTGTTTTATTTCCGTCTCGGTCATTTGTTGTCCTTTGATTAATATAGGAAATAGATCCCTCCAAAATATATCTCGAGTGTTTATAGGAAATGGATCCTCCATTTATTTTAAGCAATATGGCTTAATTAGCATTATATCACTTGTTTGATCAGAGAACAAAGGCAAGCCCCTGAAAGTAAGGAGGTACATTGGGACTGTATCATTCAACAACATCACAAGGCTGACTTTCGGAAAGCGATTCATAAACTCCAAGGGCGAATTGGACCCGCTGGGAAAGGAGTTCAAGGGCATCTTATCCAGTGGTGTTAAAGCCACCAAGACCAACTTCTTGGCCGAACATCTCCCATGGCTTAGATGGTTGTTGGTACCCCTCGACAAGGAAAAAGATGAGGCTGCTATTCACAATGCTCGATTGGATCGTTTCACTCGTGAAATCATGGAAGAGCATGCCAAAGCTAAGTCTAACAACATCAATGTTGCCAAGCAGCACTTTGTTGATGCCCTGCTCAGCTTGAAGGATCAGTATGATTTTAGCGAAGACACTATGATCGGTCTTCTTTGGGTAAGTACAATTCTATGCAATTCATTAAGCTAGCTAGCTGATATGGTAGAATTCTTGCTGATAATTTGTACTTGTTGATGGGTTGGTTGGTGCAGGATATGGTAATTGCGGGCATGGACACGGTATCCATCTCAGTGGAATGGGCGTTGGCAGAGTTGATAAGAAACCCGAGAGTGCAAAAGAAAGCCCAAGAAGAGTTGGACCGAGTCATCGGACAAGAACGAATCATGACGGAAGAAGACTTCTCAAGTCTCCCCTACCTGCAAGCACTGGCCAAGGAGTCCCTAAGACTTCACCCACCAACCCCTCTCATGCTTCCCCATAAGGCTAAAGCCCACGTCAAAGTGGGTGGATATGATATTCCCAAGGGTTCTATTGTGTATGTAAACGTTTGGGCATTGGGTCGTGATCCAACCGTGTGGCGTGATCCAAATGAGTTTCGACCTGAACGATTTTTCGAAGAGGATGTTGACATGAAGGGTCATGATTTCCGGTTGCTTCCATTTGGAGCGGGTAGGCGGATTTGCCCGGGAGCCCAGCTTGGTATAAACTTGGTCACCTCAATGTTGGGTCACCTTCTACACCATTTTGATTGGAACCCGAGTAATGGTGTAGATCCCAAAGATATCGATATGACTGAGAACCCGGGTCTGGTTACCTATATGAGCACCCCCTTGCAAGCCGTGGCAAATCCAAGGTTACCAGATGAATTGTATAAACGTGTGCCAGTTGATGTGTAAGTAGCATGTCATTTTTACCTATTTTCAAGTGTTACATCAAATACATAAACAAAAGACCCTGTAATGTGGTTATGTTATGTCATTTAAATGATATTTTTTTAATCATGTTTAACAAACAATTATTAGAGTTTTTTTTTTTACGTGAGGCAGCGATTTTACAACTCCTTTTTACCAAATTTATTTAACGACTTTCATACCAAATTTGTTTGACAACTTTGGTTGCATTAGTTTAGTGTTCAAGCTTCAACTTATTGGTAGTCACTTTAATGTGTAAGTGGAAAAGTTTCTTCTTTTTTAAGCTAAATAGCTTGGTGCATACGAATTAATCTCTGAATAAATCTTCTTTGAAATATAGTTATATTGTGAGACTTTTCGCATTAATCGCAATTACAAATTTTTAACTACCTGTCCTCGAAAGATTTCTTCCGGTTACTTCCTTTAACATGCAGGATGATGAATTAGATCTGCATATATTGAATGACACCATGACTCAATTAGGTGTATATATAACCTGTTGGAACAATAGTATAAAAGTTGTATTGAAAATAAGTACGATCATATATATTAGGGTTATTTAATGGGAATAATACCGACTATAGGGCGTGTTCCAATAATAATACCAATTATAATAAATCTGATAATAACACAAAGGATTGAAACAACTTAACAACAGTGGTATATGCACACTTATGACCTACAACAGTAGGTAAGTTAAGTAAAAATCAACCGGCGTTTGAAATGCCCTTAAATGCTCACCCTCCTCCTTCCTCTTTAATGGTTGATCTCCTTCTTCTCTAAATTTTTCTGGGTTTCATAAACTCCTCCTCTTCAAAAAATGTAATAATGAGTTCTCCATCAAATGCAAGCTCTTCAAATTCGTGGGATTCGAAATTGGCGAATGAAGTTCTGTGCAATCACCAATTACGTGCATCATCTGTAATCTCCCCAATTTCTCCATCTTATTGAAGAACTGCATCGTCTTCAACGACTGCCGCATCATCAACGCCATTGAAATCGGAAACCCGAACGCCACCGCGCTTACACTCATCCTCAACACATCATTCCCAATTGGAGAATTCCATGCCATGTAACCTCCGAGAGATAGTTGAACCAAAGCTAATGCCGCCATTGATTTGCTGACGTCGTACATGCTCTTCATTGTTGATTCCGTTACTTCTCTTGATTCTTTCGCGACTTCCAACATGTCTCTTTCCACTGTCAGACCTTCGATTTCCTTGTGTTTCATTGAGTAATTGCGAGTCTGTTGATCCCATGTTCGTACCCTAACCCTAATTTCCCCAATTTTTCCCCAAATTAATTGATTTCCGTCGCCGATTCGAGGATGACTGAGGAAGGATTTGGATCGGATGTTCGACCATGGAGTGGTGGTGGTTGCCGATTTGGCCGGCGTGGAAACCGCCAAATCGACAAAAAAATGGAGCAAATAGATATTTCAAAAGAGACGATTAATTATATGGACAGATTAACTTACCGATTCGCTGAACTGATTAGGTGAAGTACTTGCTAAATTATGAGTTGCAAAAGTAAAGTTGAAGAAATGAGGAAGGTGGAAGGTGGACATTAATGGTGAGTTTGAATGAAGAGGAGGGTGGGTGACTGATAATGAAAGCAAGTGGAAGGAAGAGGAAGTAAGTAATAACTGTAATAAATGAAAGGGTGACAGGAAGGTGGACGGGTTATTCAGGTAACCCGTCACCCATACCATTGTTGTTAAGTTGTTTCAATCCTTTGTGTTATTATCAGATTTATTGTAATTGGTATAATTATTGGAACACGCCCTATAGTCGGTATTATTTCCATTAAATAACCCTATATATTAATGTGAATAGTATCACATATATTATTGAGTTATAATATTATATAAATGGTAAATAAAATAAAATGAATATAAAATATGAAATAATAAGGGAACGAGCTTATCTGAGAAAATGACGGTTGTGATGTGACAAGTCGCTGTCCAAAGTCGAATTTGTGCCGTACTCTACACGGTTTCCATGACAATCGACCCCCAGGAGTACACAACCTTTGTAGCTTCGGTGTAGACAACACTACAAAATGAACCCTGCCAAGAACGTTGCCAAGTAACTCCCGAAAGTAAGAGAGATATAGAGGGAAATTGTAAATAGAAGAAGAGATGTGTGCTTGTTGTGTGTTGTGAGTGAATGTACAAGTGGGTTTATATAGCAAGTTTGACGGAGAAACCAAAGCTTAAATTAATTGTGGTAACAAAAAAAGATAAGGATAGGTGCATGAAGAAACCAAATGCATATCTCACATTGACAAATTAATTCAGAATAATCAAGAAGGCTCTAGAATTTACTTTGGGACTTCTACCGTAGCAAGCTACAAAAACGTAAAAGTGGGCTGACCCGACCCGAGACAAGCGCGAGTGTGGTTTGAGGCCAAACCCACACATCTCCATAAAAGGTCCACTTAACTACAAGTAATAGCACTAGGAAAGAGGCCCACTTAACTACAAGTAATAGCACTAAGAAGGAGGAAGCTTAAGCTAAAAACAACCTAACTTTGTCAATGTGGGATAAGTCTCATTTTTCCTTATTTTCTCAATGTGGGACATTAAGTAAGGAAGCGTCTTTTGAAGCATATAACCGAGCCATAATATGACGATGTGAGATACTTATCCAACATAACCTTCCTGCTGTATATACAACCAAACAAGAGGTACTCCTCCTGCTGTCACAGACAGCAAGCTAAATCAGCGCAACAATGGTTAACTCAGCTTAAACAGTAGTACAGTTTTGATCTTATAGTAATGGCCTTATGCATAATAAACAAGAGAATCTTTTAATTATTATAATATATGTTTAATCTATTATATTATGTGATGTTTTACAATTCTTAGGTTAATTAAAACCTTTAAAGTTCATTTTTTTAAAAAATTATTGTAAAAAAATTATAAAAATAAAATAATGAGATTCGTGGTAGAAAATGCTTTCATTAGAGTATAAATTTCATATTATTTGTTTCATACTATTTGCTCGAAAAAGTGTTGAATTTATTACTTATAAAAACATGAAAAATATTAAAAACTATACCACATCGACAAATTATGACGAGTGGATGAAATTCCATATTATAATCATTCGTTCATAGATATCACAAAAGTCTTATGAGTCTTAAAAAACTTTTAAGACTATAAAATCTTTTCAGTATTTAAAAAACTCTTAAGATTATAAACTTTTGAGTAATCCAACATCGACAAATTATAACAAGGGAATTAAATTCTATATTGTAAATAAAATAATAATAATAATAATAATAATAATAATAATAATAATAATAATAATAATAATAATAATAATAATAATAAGCCCCTTTTGGATATCTGCTTCCGATCTGGTATTTCGGCCGGTAAAGAGGTGGATGTCGGTTTGATTGATGGGCACGACAAGCCCCTTCGCCCGGCGGATTTGCTTCTGTATTCCTGGGATAGGGGGCGCGATGTGTGTGTTGATCTGACAGGGTCGTCCCCATTGACTCAGTCCGCGATGTCTGATTTTCTGCCTGGTCGCCTTTGGTCCAGCCAGGGGGTCCAACAGGGTGACCCTTTGGGCCCTCTTCTTTTCGCTTTGGTCTTGCATCCCCTGATTTGCAAGATCCGAGACTCTTTTCCCTTGAGCTTGCAGGCTTGGTACTTGGACGATGGCACCATTGTTGGGGATACCTTGGTCGTGGGGAATGTTTTGGAGCTGATTATGGAGGATGGTCCTCGCTTGGGCCTTCACCTTAATATCGGAAAAACTGAGGTTTTTTGGCCTACGGAAGACCCTAGGAGTCGACTCCCGGGTGTTTTCCCCCATGATATTTCTCGACCGCTGCGTGGTGTCAAAGTTCTTGGTGGTCCTGTCAGTATCTGCCGTGCTTTCAGTAGTGAGCTTGTGGCGAAGAGAGTTTCGAGAACCATTGAGCTTATGGATTCGGTTGCCAGGATTGAGGACCCACAGTGCGAGTTGTTGTTACTTCGTGCTTGCGCTGATATTTCTAAGCTTTCTTTCTCTGTGCGTACCTGCCCCCTACGGTCTTCGACTCGGCTAAGACCTTTGTGCGGTCTAGCCTAGAACGCATTGTCACCGCGTCCGGCCCCGGTTTCGAGGACTGGCAGTGGCGTCTTTCCACACTGCCCTTTAATTTCGGAGGGTTGGGTGTGTACAGCGTCGGGGATGTCCTGCACTATGCCTTTTTGGCTTCTCGCCTTCACTCCTCTGAGTTGCATGCTATGCTCCTGCGGCCTTCTGCTGTCTCTACTCCCGGGCCGACCTTCGATGTGGCCTTGGCTTTGTTTAGGGAGACCACCGGTTCTGACCTTTTCCGTAGCCCTAGTGAGATCGCTGCCCCCAAACTCACGAAGGTTGCTGCTTCGGTAGAATCGGTTTTCTCCTTGACTCGGCGACAGGTGGTACTGTGGAAGTCTCTGTAGGGTGCTCACACGTCTGACTGGTTGCGCGCTGTACCCATTTCCGGGCTGGGGCAGACCATGAATGGGAGGACTTACCGCTCTGTCCTTAGCTATCGGTTGGGTGTCCCTTTGTTCCCGGTACCTAAGCCTTGTTCTGCCTGCTCCCGGGTTTGTGTTGGGGACATTTTTGGGGACCATGCTGTGTCGTGTGCTGGTACCATTGGTATTAAGCATAGACATAACCTGGTTCGCGACACCCTATTGGATATCTGCTTCCGATCTGGTATTTCGGCCGGTAAAGAGGTGGATGTCGGTTTGATTGATGGGCACGACAAGCCCCTTCGCCCGGCGGATTTGCTTCTGTATTCCTGGGATAGGGGGCGCGATGTGTGTGTTGATCTGACATGGTCGTCCCCATTGACTCAGTCCGCGATGTCTGATTTTCTGCCTGGTCGCGCGGTCGCTGATGCTGCTCAGCGCAAGTGCGCCAAGTATGGAGATTTATGCACCAAGTCTGGGTATGAGTTTCTTCCTTTCTTTTTCTCTTCCCTAGGGGAGCTCGACGCGGAGGACGCTGCATTACTGAAGCGGGTTCAGAAATTCTCTATCTCTCAGGACGCGGGAGCTCGCGCAGCTGCATTTATTTTTACTCGTCTTAGTTTTTCTATTGCTAAGGGAGTGGGTGCCCAGATAGTATCTCGGCTACCCACTAACTTTTTGTAATTTGTTTCGGTATTAATGCAAGCTCCGTTCATAATAAAAATAAAAAAAATAATAATAATTATATCACCAAATGTCAACATATAAGAATTTGATGCATGTATGTTACCCCATTTTTCCATAAAAAAAAAAAAAATTATAATAATAATTTATTATTAGATTATATATCAAAAAAAACTTATGAATCTTACAAAATTCTAAATACTATAAACTTTTACAAAAATTATCCCACATCTACAACTTATAATAAAGTGATGAATTTCTATTATAATCTATAAATATAAGCGTAATCATTCGTTCTTAATTATAAATTTCACACCCCCGAGTCTGAATGATCGTCCCCTTGATTAAAATATACCTTACATATATTAATCAAAGGGAAAGATCATTTAGACTCGACGGAAGTATTATATTTGCTCGAAAAAGTGATGGATCTGTTGTTAGAGATAAATGCTTCAAAAGATGACATTTAGTGGTTTTTAATATCCCACATGGAACATTTATTGCTTCTACATTATGTTTATATATGACCCACTAAAATGCTCTACTAGATGTGTACAAGAGAGGACTACGTACACCACACACACGCGCGAGACTAGACGAGACGGGCCTGGCTTTGGGCTTTGGGCTTTGGTAGAGCGCCTGCGGTGCACCGCTTGCGGGTAATTTTAGTGGTCGGTGTTTATTCCAGAAGCATCCTTTTTCCTCTTTGAAATCAGTCAGTCTTTGTGCAATTTCCGAGACTGATTGTGCTACTTCCCAACGCTGATTACATGACTGATTGATGCAAGTTACAGTGCAATTTCCGAGACTGATTGTGCTACTTCCCAACGCTGATTACATGACTGATTGATGCAAGTTACAGTGGGCACTTGTTGCTGTACACTGAACACTTGTTCTTGCATCACTATATATACTGCCCTTTACTTCACTTCAGTCACACATCAAACATACTCAACACTCATACACTCTCATACTTCATATCTCCATCTCTGTTCCGGTTAAGTTATTGGCAAACGTTCTTGGCTGTATTCAACCGTTCTTCACCTACACTGAAGTTACGGTATAGTTGTGGAATCCTGGGAGTTGAGTGCCATTGAGGCCGTGTGTAGCAGACGGGGCATAAATCAACTTTAGGACAGTGACGTTCTTGTCGCGACACAGCTTCTGTTCTTTGTTCCAGATAAGATCTAACCCTCTTTTCTCCCTACTTCTACTACTACCGTGATAACAATCGAAAGTTGATTTATTTTTCGTTCATCATCATGGTTGGTAGTCCTGTTAGTGATGTTGTCTCTACTCCTCCTCCTCCTCCTCCTGTTGTCACTTCCGTTCCTACTGCTATTGTTCATAACCCTTTCGTACCCGACATGTCCAGATTAGAACTTTTTGATGGAAAAAATTACCGTATGTGGTCGGATAAAATGGAATTTTTTCTAACTCAATTGGGGGTCGTTTATACACTTACTAAATTTGAGGCTCCATAAAAATCGGGTAGAGATTTTGGAACGGATAATGTTACTTGTAGGGGGATGTTACTGCATTATATGACTTCTTCTTTGTACTTGATTTACAGTAAGTTTAAGAAGGCTACTGAAATTTGGGATGCTCTCAAAACCAAGTATGATTCTGACGATTATGGAACGAAAAAGCATGCTTGCAATCGTTGGTTAAATTTCAAGCTAGTCGATGAGAAACCCATTTTAGATCAAGTTAATGAGTACGAAAATCTATGTGCAGAGGTAATAGTGGAAGGTATGAAAATTTGTGAGGGTTTTCAGGCTAATTGTTTATTAGATAAACTTCCGGTTTCTTGGGAAAATTATGTTCGTAGTATGAAACACAAACAAAAGGATTTTACTCTTTTAGAACTAGTGTCTCATATAAAGATTGAGGAACAAAACCGTATACACACTTTAGGTAAACAAGTCGAACACTCTTCTTCCATGGCTAACCTGACCGAGTCTAAGAATCATTAGAAGAGTCAGAAACGGGGTAACAAGTCTTCTAATCAAGTTCATGGGACTAGAAACCAGAATACCTTCATTCAAACGAGATGGCAAAGGGGATTCTAAAGGTGAAGGTAAACGGGAATTTAAGGGAAATTGTTTTACATGTGGTAAACCGGGTCACGCAGCTAGATTTTGTCCCGAAGGCTTTTCTCCTGCTGGTAAACGGAACCCCAATAAATTGCATGTTAATCTTACTGAACAAGATGACAATATTATTGCTGCTGTTGGGTCAGAAGTTAATCTAGTAAGCAATTTTTCCGAATGGATTGTTGATATTGGTGCTACAAGTCACATATGCTCCAATCGGGATGTTTTCACGGACTACTCTCAAGTACCGAGTGGGGAATGCTTATTTATGGGAAATTCTAGCACCGTGAAAGTACTTGGTAAAGGGAAAGTCATTTTGAAGCTCACTTCCGGTAAGACTCTTGAACTTAATAACGTGCTACATGTTCCTGATATTCGAAGAAATCTTATCTCTGGAGCTTTATTACTAGAAATGGAAATTTTGTTGGTAAAGGCTTTTGTAATGGTGGATTATTTGTACTAGACATAGAAGTTATTAATAAGAATTCGTCCACTTCTGTTTATATTGCTGAGTCTGTTTCTTTGTGGCATACTAGACTAGGACATGTGAATGTGACCTCTATTAAGAACATGAAAAAGCATGACCTTATTCCTGACTTTAGCGACACAAATTTTGATAAGTGTGAAATATGTGTCGAAGCTAAGCATGCTAAAACACCCTTTAATAAATGTGTGGAACGTTCTACTACGCTTCTTGAGCTAATTCACTCGGACTTAGCTGACTTTAAGAACACCACAAGTAGGGGTGGAAAAAATTACTATATCCCTTTTGTGGATGATTTTTCTCGCTACACTAGGGTCTATTTATTAACAACCAAAGATGAGGCTGAAGACAAGTTCATAGAGTTTAAAGCCGAGGTTGAAAATCAATACGATGGTAATCCACTTAGTGACTTTTGGAAGACCCATGGGATTATACATGAAAAGACGGCCCCCTATGCACCCCAACAAAACGGTGTTGCCGAACGCAAAAACCGATCACTTAAGAATATGGTGAATGCAATGTTGTTGAGTTCTGGAATGCCAACTAATATGTAGGGTGAAGCAGTTCTTTATGCATGTCATGTTCTGAATCGTGTACCTCATAAGAAAACAGGTAAGACTCCTTATGAGCTGTGGAAATGATACAAGCCCAATTTCAAATACCTCAAAGTGTGAGGGTGCCTGGCGAAGATCGGGATTCTGACGTTTCAAAGGAGAAAAATTGGACCGAAAACCATAGACGGAATCTTCATCGGGCATGCCATGAATAGTGCGGCTTACCGCTTCATTCTTAAAGATTCGTTCGGTTTCGGAGCCATAAAGGAATCTAGAGATGCAGAATTTTTTGAGCATATTTTTCCTATGAAAACTAACTCTTTGGCTCCTGTTGTTGCAGCGCGTCCCCCTACTCCTGCGGTGGTTCCCGAGGAACCTCGAAAGAGCAAACGATCCAGGACCGAAACCAGTTTTGGTCCAGATTTCGTGACCGCTTTCCTTGCCGAAACGAGTTTAGTTGATGAGTATGTTGTCAATGTTTTTATGCTCGAAACAGATCCTAGAACTTATAAAGAGGCTATGAGCTCCATTGATTCCACCTTTTGGCTTCAAGCCATTAATAGTGAAATAGAGTCTATTATGAGTAATAACACTTGGGTGTTAACAGATTTACCTAGGGGTTGTAAACCCCTAAGTAATAAGTGGGTGTTTAAAAAGAAACTCAAACTTGATGGCTCAGTTGATAAATTTAAGGCCAGACTTGTTGTATGTGGTAATCGTCAAACGAAAGGTTTGGATTTCTTTGATAATTACTCACCTGTTACTAAAGTGTCTACCATTAGGGCTTTAATTACACTTGCATCTATACATGATTTAGTCATTCATCAGATGGATGTAAAGACTGCATTTCTAAATGGCGATCTTGATGAAGAGATCTACATGAAACAGCTAGAAGGTTTTCAGGCTCCTGGTCAAGAGAACAAGGTATGCAAGCTCATCAGATCCTTGTACGGTCTGAAACAGGCACCAAAGCAATGGTTGATAAATTTGACAAAACTATCAGATCCAATGGTTTCACGGTAAACGATTCTGATGCATGTGTGCATTCTAAACATGATGATTCTGGTTGTGTAATAATATGTTTGTATGTGGATGATATGCTCATATTTGGAACAAACATGCATGTGGTAGACGCTACCAAGAATTTTCTAAATTCGTGTTTTGACATGAAAGACCTAGGGGAGGCCGATGTTATTCTTGGGGTGAAAATCACTAGAACAAAAACAGGATTAAGTTTGAGTCAGTCTCACTACATGGAAAAGATTCTGAGAAAGTTCAATCAGTTTGATAGTTTACCCCTGTCCTCACCCTATGACTCTAGTATAGATCTGGCTAAAAACCCCGGGAACAGTGTGGGACAAGAGGAATATGCCAAGGTTATAGGTAGTGTCATGTACCTAATGAATTATACTAGACCCGATATTGCCTACGCAGTAAGCAGACTAAGTAGGTACACTCATAACCCCGGACAAGACCATTGGACAACCCTTATTCGTTTCTTGAGATACTTGAGGGGTACTATGGATTGGGGTTTACATTTTGAGAGAACAACTATGGTTCTAGAAGGTTATACTGATGCTAATTGGATAGCAGATTCTCCTGATATTTTATCTACTAGTGGTTATGTGTTTACACTTGCTAGTGGTGCTATTTCATGGAAATCGTCTAAACAAACTTGCATTGCCAAATCGACAATGGAATATGAATTTATTGCTCTAGAATTGGCAGGACAGGAAGCTGAGTGGCTTAGGAGTCTGCTAGCTGACATTCCATTGTGGGGGAAGTCGACTTCATCAATCTCCATGCATTGTGACAATCAAGCTGCAATTAGGGTAGCTCACAGTCAAACATACAATGGGAAAAGGAGACACATACGCCCAAGGCATGGAATAGTGAGGAATCTGATCAGAGAAAATGTAATCTCAATTGAGTTTGTAAGATCCGAGAGGAACATAGCGGATCCTTTCACCAAAGGCCTTGGTAGAAAGATGGTGTTGGAGACAGCACGGGAAATGGGTTTAAAGTCCGTAAAGGAGTAAACTGTGATTGATACCCAACTTAGCTCAGCTAAGGTCAAATGCGGTCAAACGAAGTCACAGTGAACTCGAGTAATAATGTCACAACCATTTTCTTTTGTAACTGTTTTGCGTGACATATGTTTATTTTGAAATTTACTGTCTTGTGTTTTTAAGGTTGAGCTTCGGCTCTTAATAAATTCATAGTCCTAAACGGATGGTTTATGACAGTCAAACCTGATGAATTTACCTATGTGAATGTGGGGGATTATTGCTCTAAACCCCAAGAGATCCTTAGGCTTTAGGATCTCTAGAGGCATTCATGAATTACCAGGATTCATTTGGAGAGCACTTGGGAAGTCCAAGTAAAACACTTACCATATACAGTTAGCGTTTATGATGAGTTCATGGATGGTGCGAATACTAGCCCTGATTTGAGTACGGTAAGTGCGCAACTAACCTTTTACCAACATCATTAGGAGGTTAAAGGCTTCGATCCACCTCTAAATGATGGTTCTAGGTTTTTGTACGCACTGGGTGTCAGTTAAAGTCCACAAGACACTGAACATCTAAACACTAAAACTCCGTTTGCCAATGATTTCTCCATTTTTTCTTCTTCTTTTGAATCATGTGGGGGATTGTTAGAGATAAATGCTTCAAAAGATGACATTTAGTGGTTTTTAATATCCCACATGGAACATTTATTGCCTACATTATGTTTATATATGACCCACTAAAATGCTCTACTAGATGTGTACAAGAGAGTA
The DNA here is from genome assembly GCA_958450325.1 of Agrostemma githago. Taxonomy (NCBI): domain Eukaryota; kingdom Viridiplantae; phylum Streptophyta; class Magnoliopsida; order Caryophyllales; family Caryophyllaceae; genus Agrostemma; species Agrostemma githago. The sequence continues at coordinate 48,860,753 of OY288259.1, read as the reverse complement.
CTATGTACACCACACACGCGCGCGCGCGCGCCGAGTCGAGACGAGACAAGCACGAGCGCGAGCCGGGCCGGGCTTTGGGCTTTGGTAGAGCACCTGCGGCGCACCGCTTGCGTACAAAAACATGACTGATTGTGCTACTTCCCAACGCTGATTAAATGACTGATTGATGCAAGTTACAGTGTGCATTTGTTGCTGTACACTGAACTCTTGTTCTTGCATCACTATATATACTGCCCTTCACTTCACTTCAGTCACACTTCAAACATACTCAACACTCATACACTCTCATACTTCATATCTCCATCTCTGTTCTGGTTAAGTTATTGGCAAACGTTCTTGGTTGTATTCAACCGTTCTTCACCTACACTGAAGTTACGGTATAGTTGTGGAATCCTGGGAGTTGAGTGCCATTGAGGCCGTGTGTAGCAGACGGGGCATAAATCAACTTTAGGACAGTGACGTTCTTGTCGCGACACAGCTTCTGTTCTTTGTTCCAGATAAGATCTAACCCTCTTTTCTCCCTACTTCTACTACTACCGTGATAACATCTGCTACATATAGTAGTAAAATTATCCCACATCGATAAATTATAATAAAGTGATGAAATTTTACATATTATAAATAGAGTAATCGTTCGTCCTTAAAATAATCACCAAAAAACTTTTTAGTCTTATAAACTCTCAAGACTATAAAATCTTTAAAGTCTTTAAAAAGAACTCTTATCCTACATATCAAATTATAATAAGGTAATTGATTTCTATTGTAGAAATAAAGTTAATCATTCGTTCTTAGTTAGATATCAACCAAAAATATTCTTGGTCTTAAAAACTCTTAAGACTGTAATTTTAAGTAAAATTATTTCACATCGAAAAATTATAATAAGGTAATGAATTCTATTATATAAATAAAAGCAATAATTTGTCGTTGTTTATATATAAGACTATAAACATTAAAATTATATCCCACATCGACAAATTAAAATTATAATAAGACAATGAAATTTTATATTAATATTCGTTATTAGATATTTAAAAAAAACTTTTGAGTCTTACAAAACTCTTAAGACCATAAACTTTTAAATAAAATTATCCCACATCGACAAACTATAAAAAGATAATGAATTTTCATTTATAAATATGAGTAATCCTTTGTCATATTGGATATCAAAAAAAAAAATCTTTTGAAATTTCAAAAGAGTTCTTATAAGAATCTTAAAAAACTCTTAAAGACTATAAATTTGAAGTAAAATTATCCTAGCTCTGTAAGAATATTTTATAATATAATAATATCACGGGATATGTAATGTATCTTTCCTATTATTATGCTAATATTTCTTCCTGTAGGCACCCACATTTGGCCGCTAGGTGTCTATAGCAGTTCCCAAAAAATACCCGATGATGATCGGACGCAAACATGCTTTACATACTCGAATATGAGCTCAAAATCATTAGCATTTGGCTTGGGCTTTTTACGGAGTACAAATCTCACAAAACCGACTTCAAATCCAAGCCTAGTGGGTGATTTCCAATCAAATAAGACTAATTTGTGTCAAAACCGACACCAAGGGCAAAACCGTCTTTTAACGACCGAGTCAAACCCCGTTCAAAGACGTTTCTGAGGCTTAAATATCTGCCGCGTCACTTCAGAGATCCGACTAGTAGTCCAATACTAAAAAAAATCAGCTACAAAAAAGGATTAAACAACTCGTTAGAGATGAAACTTGATCTCTAAAGGAGACTCCTACTCGGCCTAGACCCACTCGTTCGAGTGAACCGGCTTACTCGGTCGAGTAGGCTCGCAAAACCTCACAAAACCGCCTTTAGACCGGGTACTCGATCGAGTGCTGTGCACCACTCGATCGAGTGACTCCTTTTCCAGCCGGAAAAGGACTTCTCTTCCATCAAAAGACGGAATCCTTTTCCCTCAAGGATTCTGTGCTTTTCCTATCCAAAGCGGTGTTTCTTCTCACCCAAGCAAAGCTACCTTTCCTAGCCAAGGTCGGGAAGCTCTCCTATAAATAGATCCCCCTTGCACACACAATTAGGGCTGTGCAACCGGTCCGACCCGGCCCGGACGCGGTTGGACCCGGATCCGGAATCGTCAAATTTCTTGACCCTGGACCCGGACCGGAAACCAAAATATTGACCCTGGTCCGGCCCGGACCGGTTGGCCTGGTTTTGACATTGCTGAAATTTGTGATAGTACAACAACTTTTGTGTTGCACAGCCTATTGCTTACTGCCTATTGTGCTGTACAACAACTTTTATGTTGCACTTTGCATACATGAAGGAATTGAAGTCCAAAATAACGACAATGTTCAATAAAATAAAAGTCCAAAATAACAGCCATGTTCAAGTAAATAAAAGTCCGAAAGTCGAAACGACAAATTTACAAAACGTTCAATTGTTCAAACGTTCCATAATTTTAATATTAAACTAAAACCATCTTAGATTCTTAGGTGACGTAGATCGTTACATCGTCCAAGCTCATCTTCTCATAATCTGTAATAGAAAAAATCAATAAAATATAAGTGGAACATCAATAAAGCTTCAAGTTTACACAAATTATACTATACAACCGTTATACCGTACAACGGACCTAATTTATGGTAAAAAGTTACCACTTTACGTTATTTAGTGACCACTTTAAGTTAAATAGTGACCACGTTTTAGTATGAAAAAGTGGTAACTAACTAACATAAAATGGTCACTATTTATCATAAGTTGCAAACTTTAACTACTGTTGCATGGTACAACAGTTGTACACAATAATTACTGTCAAGTTTAATACTAGAAGTTCAACACCAAACTAGATAAATTAATCAAGTTCAAGCACTGATGTGTTGATATTTTATATGCTTTTATAATCGCTTTCCCATGTATTTATCGTGTTAAATGCGCTCTTAGGAGCGGTTTTGGGAGCTAATATTCTCCTCTAGTGTGTTTTGTTGGTTTTGTAGGAAATAGGCGATATGGACGCCCTTTCCCTTTCATCGTAGCTCACATAGAGGTCGGTGATTATTTATACACAAGCTAGGTGTTGCTACCGAGGTTGCGTGGATGTCATGAAGTGATCCCGAGTCGAGTTGAAACCATATCATGAAGTTTAGAAGACTAGAGGAGTCCTTTTTGTTGGTCCCGAGGTCCGTCCCTAGGGATGGACGTCGTCCCTATTCCCTCACTCACGGCAAAAATGAAGAAAATTAAGCAATAGTGGATTTTTCAGCTGTCCCGATTCGGGACGACCCTCATCCCATAGGACAACTTTAATCCTGATTCGGGACGGACTCCATCCCGATTCGGGACGACATAGCTGTAGTGTCTTTTCAGCTTCTTCTTTCTTTGGCTATATAGGAATGCTTTGTATTAGTTTTGAACGTACCTTATTTTCATTCCTAAGAACCCTAAGCCTAGTAGTAGAATAATATTACTTTTTTCATTCTCTAGTTGGAAGATTTACTCTTGTTCTTGCTACAATTTCCATTCGGTAAGTTTTAATTCTTATTCATCTTTTATGTTCTTGATTGTCTATTTTCATTTCTAGTGTTGATTTTATTAGTTTTCCTTTTTCCATAACAATCATTATGCATTTCATTATCAATTATTTATTTCGTGTGAATTTAATTATGAGTAGCTAATTCAGTTACTAAGGTCAAGAGGGATCGATGGGTAGAATTTAAGTTCTTGTAGAATATTTGATGAAATCATATATATGCTAGTGCCTTGTTAACATGCTCTAAAAGATGATTAATTTGTTAAAGGCCACAACTTGTTAATCGAATTAGGAAAATTTCAGTTCATTTGCGAGAGCCGAGTTGAGATTAGACCCGCATGTGATTCGGTAGGAAGCCTAATAAGTAGCGAGAGCCCGTTAGTGTCTTCCTAGGTTGATTTCGATCCGAGAGGACGTATTATAGCCAACTAGCATGTTTGTGTGTTTATCGATTATTCTTGCATGATCATTTGTCTACTCATTGTGAACCCATAGCCCTAGATTTTCTTTTAATTGAATAATTCATGTTTTGATTACGTATTTCTAGTCTTAGTTAATTCCAATCAAAACCAACCGTTTGAGCAATTAAGAATCGCCATAGCTTCTAACAGTTTGACCTTCTCCCTGCGGATACGATACCCTACTTACCACTGACTATCTTGTTAGTAGTACTAGGATAATCTTGATTTGGTAATACGACTTTAGCCATATCAAATTTGGCGCCGTTGCCGGGGAGGTGGTCTTTTACTGCTTTTAGCTTATTTCTTTCTTACTCTCTTTGTTTCCGGGAACGAAAGTTCCTCGAAAATGATTTCATTAGTTCCTTGTAGATGCTTTAATGGCCCGTTACGCTTTCATTCTACTCCCAAGGAACATGGGATCCATCTCACCGTTTTCTTGTAGTTTTAGTGTTTTTCAGGTATGAATCTCTCTCTTATCTCCCTACAACGCGAGCACGAATTTTTTCATGAGTATCTCGATCGATTCAAGGGATATGTTAATAACCTTGCTTCCGTCGGATATTTCTATGATGAGCTCGAATTGGGTCATGCAGTTTTTGCAGGAATGAATCACGACTGTCATGAATTAGCCGTTGACATGACCATGGGAGGTATTTACGATAAAAATACAAGGGATATATGGGATTTCTTGCACTATTTAGCTTGGATGTCCCAAGCACAAGCCCGCGAGGTGGTAAAACCAAATTTGACTCCAACAAGCTTTGAAACAGAATTCTATGCCAGTCAGGCTAGAATTAACAGAATGCTAAAGGAGATGGCATGTGAAAATGTGCCTAATGATGTTTTGCCTAATGATCATGTGGTTCATGAGAGTGAGCCATTAGCTTATATTCACGATAACGCATCGTTCCAAAATGAGGTTGCGAATGACGCGATGTTTCGACAACAAGCTTGCGAGGATACTTGTAATACGGCTCGACATACGGTAACCACTTATCTTAGTGATTATCATGCTCCTCCATGTGAGTCTCAAGTTTTTGATAATCATGAATTGTTGAATAACGATGATGAGGACGATGATGAACCGAGTTTTTGGTTTAATATTCCATCTACCGTTGACCCAATCCCCCATATTGTTGAGACTACCACTCTCGAGATGACCCATGTTTTTGTGGAGTCAACCGAGATAGTGAACCATAGCGAGCACCCTCCTAGAGAAGCCAATATAATAGCCCCTTTTGAGTCTCTTGAAGGAACTCCTCCAGTTGTGCCTAAGAAACTCCTTGTTGATGCTATTAATACTATTGAGGATTCCATTGAGACCACCGTTGAGACTTGTTGTGACGAGGTCCTCCTCGAGTCCTTAGTTATTGACGCCATTGAGAGTGACGATTGTGAAGGAGCCATGAGCCTTTTTAGTGAGGAGTTTAGTGATGAGGGTACCATGGAATCTCCTAATTTTGATTTGGAGGTTCGAGGGAATAATGGAAATAACATTGGGTTGAAGAATTCTTTGGGTTTTGTGTCGGTTACCTTTTCTCCCAACATGCATATGGAAGTAGTTCCCTCAGCTCCTTTACTCCATCCTCCTCCATGTCTATTGCCACCGTTGTGCACTCCCAATCCGCCTCGATGTTTGGCTTCCCTACTACCATTATGCGCTAGTGAACTGCTTGACATCAATGTTGGTAAACCCTTTCCTATTTTCCTCATTTTATTTGATTTGATGAAAGGTAAATCTACTAATCCATCTAATTTAAATTTTGATAATGATTTCCCGGTGGATTTTATTAACATTGTGTGTCTTGATGACAAACTTTATACTTCATCTCCTGCTGATGAGTGGAGTGTTCGTGTTAGAACTGGTGTCGGGTTTGATAAGATATTGCATCTATTCCTCTTGATGTATATCGTTTATACCTTGTCAATGACTTATGATTGTTTTCATATTTCTCATGCACAGGAATATGGTTTGCTACTACGAGCATTAATGAGATTTTTAAAGAAAGACGAAGATGGTGCCGTTTAGGAAAAAAAGTCATGCAGAACAATGAAACAATGCGGGAGACGATCCATGTATTTTGAGTAGTTTTGAGATTTTTATCTTTTTTTTGTTGGATTTTTGGAGCACTTTTTCCTTTTATCGTTTTTGGGCTTGTTTTGGTTTGATTTAGACAATTTTATTTTGTTGTAATTGATCGGACAGTAGGTTTTTGGTTTTTCCTTTTTTTTTTTTAGTTTTGTATTAGCCTTGTCCTTTTCAGGTATTCGAGAATCATGGCGTAATGATGCTCGAATGAATGGAATGGAACAGTGCCCGTTTTCAAGCTAGCTTGGGAAGGTTTCTACAAATGTCGTATGTGTCTTTGCTTAGTTTTTCTTTTATTTATCAATCCTCATCTCTCTTTTTAGCACGCTATGATTGATTTGTGGCCTTTTACACCGGAAGCCGATTTTTTGGTTTGTTGTGTTTTGCGACATTAAGGACAATGTGTCGTTCTAGATTGGGGGAGGAATTGGTTTATATAGTTGTTTTTGTTTGATTTGAAAAACCTTGAAAAATCACAAAAAAAATTAAAACAAAAAAATGTGTAAAAATTTTTTCTAAAAAAATCAGTCGTTCATTGTCCATGGGTATATTGTTATCTCGTTGTGCTTATCCCCTTGCATAACTTTGCATTTTTTCGTTCATATCTCTTTTTAAGCTTGGTTTTCAGGATTTGTACATTTTGGTTAATGTTTTGGCATTTTTGTATGCGATGATGAGACTAAGACAAAGTATATTGGATCCTTGACGTTGGTAAAGCTACAAATTGTGAGTTTTAGAGCCTTTTGGATTGATTCATGTTTAATCGATCTTCTTTAGGTGAGAGTAGGTCTCCTCGTAGTATGCGTTGCATAATTATGCACATGAATGGTTTTTGTTCCATTTTCCGTGATGTTTTTGATCAGTTTACACTTGAAGCTATATCACTGTCTTCTCACATAATATTTCTTAGCCTTTTGAGCTCACATGCTTATTTTTATATCCCACAATATTTAGCTACAAATATCATGCCTACCTTGTTAAGCTAGTAATTGTCGGATGCGTTATGGGTGCTCATTAAGGTTATTGCGGTGAATGTTGATAATAATGTGAGAATTGTTTTCCCGGGATTGTTGACTCCCGAGGTTTCTTTTGTGGAAAAAGTGAAAAATGAAGTTGAAGAAAAAAAATGTTGAAAAAAAAAAGTTTGAAAAAAAAGAAAAAAAAAACAAGAAGAGAAAGTGAAAGAAAAGATAATGTTACTTCTAATTTGTTTATAATTGTTACTGAATTGGGAAGTGATGTTAGTTGAAGTTAAATTCCGATACATATGATGTTTTGTATTGATATAATAATGACTAAGTGGTGTTTGTCGTGGTTTGAGCATTCTTAGCGCGTTTGGATTGTTGCTAGTTTAACCTTTAGCTCCACATGTCCATAACGTTTGTCCACTTTCTACCCTCACCCGATCCTTCTCTTGTCCTTTTCTTAGCTTCTTTCTGCGAATTGTGATAGTGTCAGTGGAATTTGGAATATTTACCATCCTATGTAGCGGGCGCATTCTTATGAGTCGTAGTAGGTAAGTGTTCTCACAATATACTACCCGTTCACAACTAGACGAGCCATATTCCGAGAAGTTTAAGCATGTAGGTTGAGGGTGTCAATTTCAAACCCGTTTTCTTCCTTTTCTCTCTCTCTCTCTCTCTCTCTTTCTCTCGTCCGTCCGTCTTCTTATTCGGGTCGTCGTCGCGTCTTTTTTTTATTTTTTTTCCTTTTCTCGTTTCTAATATTGATATTATCGCAACTAATTTTTATATACAAAACGGTCATTCTTAAAATACGATACCGACTCTATAGTCGAATATCGTATCTAAAAGAATTAAATCAAACTCGTTGATGCTAAGCTAATCGTCACATAGTCTTAAAAAAACGAAGTACGACGATTTCGACGCGGAGAGAATCTATTTTGTCTTAGTTCAATTTTCAAATAGTTTTTAAACATCTTTTCTAAAAATCACTCCGAATATTCGATATTGATTCCCTAATCAAGCGTCGAATATAACGAGTATCAAAAATTTAAGTCGGGTATAAATCGTATCATATTTTTACACGACTTAGCAAAATTATCGATTTTTCAAAAAGAAATTTCGAAATAAAAAACAAAACGAACCATAGTTCGTACAGGGGGCACTCGATCGAGTGCATAGAGCACTCGATCGAGTGGCACCCTAAAAACCGAGGAGAATTTTTTTTTCGAGGACCACTCGGCCGAGTCCCTCAATGACTTGATCGAGTGGCTCCTGGTTTATCAAAACGTGAGTCTTTCAGCATCTTTTGAGTCCCGATAAAATATTTTTAATGACTTCGATCATCACATGTCAAGTCTATCACATGATTCATCTTTTCAAAATCATGCATCGAATCATATTTACATCGTTTATTCAATTTGCAAACCGTTACTAACTCGTTTGTTTTTGTCTTTGTATCTTATTATTCGTTGTTTGTTTTATTATACTAAAACGGACCTCGCATGCTAAATACAACTTCGACATAAATTCAAAGATGCATTAAACGACATAGATTAAACATAATTCACATGTTTAGTCGAAAATACTGTTTGCATATCATTTAACCGAACTACTAGCACGCGTATTCAAAAATCAAACGATATCTTAGTAGAGGCCGCTAAGTGCGGGCGGGGTTGGGTGTTCTTTGTGAACTTTCCAACACGTACCTTCACCCCTTACTTAGAACTGTGGTTTCCGGATGTCCGAAACCGTTGGCGCACGAGAGTCATTCAATACACGGTATCCAATAACGTCGGTATCGGTATCAAAATGCAAAGGGACGAACCCTATAAACTCTGAAATCGGAATGGGCCGTATTTCGTACACGACCCACTAAGATATAGAGTGGGTTCGAACAGGCCCAAACTCCCACAAAGTTCGGTGGCGACTCCACTTCGATTTAAATTTCAATTCGATCCATCTCATATGAGATTCATTCGCCTTCCCAAACCCGCGCGTGGCCGCGTCGGGGTGGACCTATGTCATGTCCACACTTCCTCATAAATATGGTTTTATTAGAAATCGGGATCTTATAGAGATACACTATACAATGATATCGGACTACATAAGTCGTTTTTCCATATTTGCTCAACCTTGATGGAAGGTCGAGATTACCGTAATCTAAAACCCTAATAGGAAACTGGTCCTCTCTCTGCCTATATAATGGAGTCTTCCCCATCAAAAACTCCATGCATGAATAAAAACGTAATAATGCTAATGCATGAATGGCGATAACAACACCTATTATGTCATGGGACAAGAGAGAGAAACCATGCCTATTAATTATGAAACCGTACCTATTAATTATGAAATCATACCTATTATTATTATTATTATTATTATTATTATTATTAAGATCATATAAAGACGTATTATTATTATTATTCGAAGTCATATTATAATTATGAAGTCGTTTTATAGAGATCTAATATCGTTCATATTAGATATCGACTTATTTCGTAATAAGGTATGTCTTAATTTCATCTTAATTAATCTTTTGTGACTTTCATGTTGTTCAAAGATTTATGGGAATTATGTTTTATTTATGTCATGTTAATAATATGCTAACATGTGGTATCAGAGCTTAGGTTATTGAACTCATGATTGTCCATTAATTAAGATTATTACGAGTATTATTATACATCATAATTGAATGTACCTTACTTTATTTTCCGTAATTAGTTTTGTTTAACTCATAAACAACTTATTTAATTTCTCCCTCTTATGCTATATGGAGTTTGCACGTTTATTCCTTGATTTTGTATAACAATGCTAAGAAGCACAACTATATATTCAATGACACATTAGTAGGATAAAGTTGTTATTAAGTACCACATTCGACTAACTGGCTGTGCATGCGAATCAGTATGTTTGTCTTCGTATTATGGCGTTTGATTATAATAATATACATATTTGAGGCTCTATTAAGAATGGTTTGTGTACTCTGATGAAGTTTATTAGGAGCTCTTAAATACATGCAGTTATTCAGTAATATTATGTCGGAGAGATTTCTATATTCCATAATGTAATATTTGATGATTATTTGTCGTCTCTTGAATTATTTCTTTGCCATGACAAAGTTCTTATTGATATGGAAATTAATGAAAGTTTAACATGAAATTGCAATTATCATTGTCTTTATAATTATTATTATGTTAAACTGATTTTGCCATGATTATGTGAATTTACTATATATATTGATTAGTATATAGATTAAATATTTTAATGTGAAGTGAATTAAAATTCTGCTTCGTATTATTTGATGAGTTATTCCATGATGATATGATAAATGATATACTCCGTATGATTATGATTATTTACGGAAACATGGTTTCACCGTATCCCAAAAAACCAATCAATCAAACATAAGTGGTGTACTAACAACCATACAATTACAAATCAGAATCTATGAAACCCAAGAAATTAAACACATTAAGCTAATCGAATCACTTCGAAACCCTATAAATTAAACACCACATTAAGCTAATCGTATCAGTTAGAAACCCTACAAATTAATACTTCGTAATTCAAAAAAAAGAAGAAGAAAAAACGGATATAAACGAAAGTTATGCTACAGTCACACAATTAGAGGACATGCGTCACCACCAATTCTGAATTAATTAGCCGCGGAAAAAGCTCTCCCGAACTTCTTGATTAATTAGACGCACCCAAGCAACTCCTCCGCCGTCTTGTTTAATTAGACGCGGAGAAACCTCTCGCGGAATATCCATCGTGATGATTGTCATATACGCCTAGATTGAGTAAACAGTGAGCACAACTGTTCGTCTCCAGAAAGATGTGAGTGTCTGTAACAGCCCTAAATTTCCGCGACCAAAATAAAAGAATAAAATAGGAAAATTTAAAGCCGTTACTCGGCATTTAGCTCACAAGGCCAAATGCAAGGCAAAATAATATTATAAGAATTAAAAAGAAATATAAATCCGATGAATAATTAAATGAATACGTTGCAGCGGAAGACTTAAGTCCCACAAAATCCAAAACGGTTTAAAACAGCTTCAACCCAAAATTTAACATAAATATAACTAATTCGGAGGTGATTGTTAAATGATAAAATCCTTCCTCGCTCAGCATCCCGAAACCAGATGCACCCATGCAGCATATTAATTGTACCTATCAATTGTACCCAAAAGACAAGTAGGTACAGGTTCCAGCGGGGGAACGACCCAAACCAAAAGGACGTCAGCAAAGCTGAGTAAAAATATTTTATAATAAAACATAACACAATAATTATAATTTATAGTAAACTGAAATGAGAGTTAAATATCATCGTCTCGTTACAAACCAAAATACTGTGAAAACAGTAGTCAAAACCAACATCAACCAAAATATTATTGTCACCACCTGTGTGTCAAGGTCCTACCCTTTTAACACGGTCTAGAGGTACCACCTATGCTTAACTAGACTTACTATAGTGCGCACTACTCACATTTGGGCAGTCAGTAGGATGAGGCTGGCAAAGGAGAAAGTCTAACTACCTAGTAAGTGGGGGGCCGGAAAAACCCCACTTAACACAACTCGGGCCAGGAGTTCAGTTTCGGGACGAAATCCCAGGGACGTCTCAGACGCACCTTAACCTCATAGACCAAAAGAGCTCTCAGAGTCTGTTATAACCACCAAAGATTGTACCAAAATAATACCAATACGTGACTTGTGTCACAAAGTTCCAATATCCAAAATATTACAAGAGTATCGTAAAAATTCACCATTGACAAAATAATTATAAAACCGTTTCAAAAATATAATTTAAACCGAACATGCTCTTTACTTAAAGGTGAAAAGATCAAAACGTCCTTACCTCACAAGACGGTCAATCCAAGCTAATTTAATCCAAAAATTCTTCCTCCTTGAACTCGCAAAATTTTTGATGAAGACGGACGTAAATCGTGTTGGTGTAAGTAAGGATCAAAAACCGTTTAAGACAACGAGTGATTGATTGAAAATAGCGAGGACGGATGTATGTAGTAGTAGTGATGCAGCCCGGGGGAAGAGGAAATAAATTGAGAAGCAAATTGGGGTTTGTTTGGTGTTGGGTGAAGGCAGTGACACGGGGGGGTGGGGGGTATGTAGGTTTCTTAGGTTTCTATTTTTTTTTTTTTTTTTTTTTTTTTTGTGTTTGACCTAAATTCCAAACCAAAATCAAATCCGTTTATATATAAATAACGTTCCACTTTTAAAATAGTCCAAAATCGATTTATTGTAAGACGATAAAAAATACTTAAATATTTATAACGACATTAAAAATATTTTTCCAATTTAAAAACCCGATTTAAATAAAAGTAGAAAAGTCAAGCTTTATAATTGACTCAGAACATAACGGGGTGTTACAGTGTCTTCGTGATCTTGCACAAGACTCTTATTACGAAGGTTGATCATATACTTGCACAACGTATGAATGAGCGGTGGGCAACCTCGCATTCTGCCCCACCAATTGTGTCACCACTTGAGAGCGGTGAGAATTTAATCATCAAATTGACTATTTTCTCATTTATTAATAAGTCGTAAAATGAAATTAATTTATTAAATGAGTTTACAAATCTCGATTATATAATATAAAAATATGATTTAGAGTTAAAACTATAAATTAACGAAATAAGAGGAAAATATGAAAGCGATAATATTTAGTTACTAGCGTTACGATAACCAACAAAATACTATAACGATCGTAAATAATAAATTACTAGCGATTTATAAAACAATATCGAAAACTTGTAAAATATTTATAAGGTACACAATTTAAAATTATATTTTTAGCAAATAATAAATAGCTAAAATTAGTAAAACCGAAGTTAAAAAATATTTACTACATACTACTACTCAAACATACGATATAAAATCGAGTGACGTCCTAAAGTTACCTTGAGTCAATAATCGAATCGATCTCGTACTTGTCTACTTGCATAGTCCGAGCTCCAAATCTCCAATAGCACGCCTTAAGCTTCATGTCGTGAATCGCTAGCCTTTATGCTACACCACGAAAATCGAGACGAAAAGAAACAAAAACAAAGAAATCGGAATAAGGAATGTTGGAAATGACTAGAGGTGCCACAGAAAACACGACTAGGATAACGGGAAAGGTAGAAAGGCTCGACAACGAAACGAGATAGCAAAAGATATAGGCACAGGACCATAGGAAATAGAAACGAAGGACACGAAACGAGCATGAGTAAGGAAATCGGTAAACTTCGAAAATTAGAGTATGAACAGAAGATGAGAAGACAACAGAAGCGGTGAACAAGAACAATACGACACGAGACGGATACAGAAAGAGAGAACACCGTAGCATCAAAATTCGGCAAGTAACAGCGGAACACGACAGAAACAAACAACATAAGACGGAAAGGCAAGTAGCAGCAAAGGCATGAAAAAAGAAGAAAAGGGAAAAGAAGGACGACAAAAACAATAGTAGCGGAAATGACATCGAACATCGAACGAGCATCAGTGGACAACGTCAGAAAACGGGGCAAGATGACAAAACTGCAACAGCAATAACGCACAAGTAACAGTAGCCAACAGCGGCAACAACAACAACGCACAAGTAACGACAGTAGATGACTGAACTAGACTGAAACAGGGCCGAAATCGAGGAAGAAGAAGGAAAAGAATGAAGACAAAAGGCAGCAGCATAAACGAACAGCAAAGGCAGCGACAAAACGCAGAAAAATGCAAGCGATAACGTACATCAGTAGCATTAAACAGCAGCACGCAGACACAAATCAGGACAGAAATCGGAAACCAGCAGCATAAAGATTAACACAGCAGCAGTAAACAGGCGAAGAAGAAAAAGAAAGGAAGAAGGACGAAGACAAACCAAGCAGCAGTAAAAGTAACAGCAGCGCACAACAGCAACAAGAACAAAAGAGGAGGAAGAAGAAGAAAATTACCGTCACGGGAGAGGGACACACAGAGGAAAAACAGGGTGACGACGATCGATGGTGATGAGTGATATGGGGAGCGAACACTGCCGATCAAAGGAGAACGAAAAGGGAAGAAGATGGACGCAGCAGCTTACATATAGGGCTGAAGAATCAAGGTGATGACTCAACGTGATGTAGATGAAAAAGGACGAAAAGAGTAGAAAAGCGATGCGGTGGAGATGAACATACGTGAAGAAGAAAACAAAGAGGCTGGGGATTAAAATAAAGAGGAAGTGGGGGAATGAATTAATTGGTTTTCACAAACTTTAATAAAAGTGAGTTAAATTAGGAAACCGATTAATCGAATAGGTACAAGTAGGAGACGGTTTCCGAAATAATAAGTTGACTAATCGAATTAAAACGAGTTAATAAAAATTAGTAAATAATTGGCCGACAATGAGTAAATAAAGTACTCGAGACGAAAACGAAGTTGATAGAAATAAATAATTAGACGATGAAATAATAATATTTCCCGATAAATAATAAATTTTCGATAAAGTGAATTAAATTGATTTCTCGAGGAAATATAATATACTTTTTTTTTGACGAAACTTGTGGACATGACATAGGTCCACCCTGACGCGGCCACGCGCGGGTTTGGGGAGGCGAATGAATCTCCATATGAGATGGGTCGAATTGAAATTTAAATCGAAGTTGGAGTCGCCACCGAACTTTGTGGGAGTTCGGGCCCGTTCGAACCCACTCTATGTCGTAGTGGGCCATGCACAAAGTACGGCTCATTCTGATTTCCGAGTTTATTGGGTTCGTCCCTTTGCATTTGATACCGATACCGACATTATCGGATACCGTGTATTGAATGACTCTCGTTTGTCAATGGTTTCGGACATCCGGAAACCATGGTTCTGAGTAAGGGGTGAGGGTACGTGTTGGGAAGTTAAGAAAGAACACCCAACCCCGCCTGCACTTAGCGGCCTTTACTAAGATATCGTTCGTTTTTGGTGTACACACGTTAGTTCGACGGTTGAATGATATGCAAAGAGTGTTTTGTCTAAACATGCGAACAATTGAATGGGTTGCTAAGTCGGTTTAATGCATCTAAAAATTAACGTCGAAGTTGTATTAAGCATGCGAGGTTCGTTTTAGTATAATAAAACAAATGAAAAGAAATCGCTACAAACATGAACAAACAAGTTAGTAACGGTTTGTAAATACTAATAAAAAAATACAATGACATGCATGATTTGGAAAAGTTTATGACACGTGATGGATTAAACACGCATTGACCGAGGTCAAGAAAAATATTTATCGAAACCTGAAATATGCCGAGAAAGCCGTTGTTTTATTTAAGAAACGATGCTGGAAAAATTAGAACGAAATTGTTTTTTTTATGTCGCGGTTTTCAGGAGTTCGCGCGACTCGCTTGGGAAGGGCGCGACTCGCGCAGGACAGGCGACTCGCCCGGGACGCGTGCGGCTCGCGTCACGGGCTGCTCTCGAGTTCGGTTTTTTCGAAAATCGTTAGTTTTAATAAATCGCGTACAAATATGGATTAATTTATACTCGACTTATATTTTCGATATTCGTCGTATTCGATATTCGATTATGAAATCGATATCAAATATTCGGAATGATTTTTGGAAAAGAAAAAGAAAAGTTTTTGCAAATTACTTCGAAAATCGGAAAAAACAATGTCAATTCCCTCCGCGTTGAAAATCATCGTATTTTGTTTTTAAAACCATGTAACGATTTTCTAGAATCAATGAGATTAATTTAGTTCCTTTTGATACGATATTCGACTATAGAGTCGATATCATATTTTAGGAACGTTTATTTAATATGAAAATAGTTTGTAGTATCGATAAAAAAAACGTGACGATTGACCCATAAATAATAGCGGACCGACGACGACAAAAGACGACGGACTAGAGAAGACGAAAGAAGAGAGAGAAAAAAAGCGTGAGAAGGGAGAGAGAAAGAGAGAGAGATCGGGATTTGGAACACCCTCAACCTACATGCTAATTCCGGTCTCGATTAGGAACTCGTAGTAACGGCGCTTGCGTAGGAGTGACGAGAATATAGGTGGAGTTAAGGTGTTGTATTTTTTGTAAGGTTTGCCTAAGGTTTGATAGAGATTCGGGTTTTAGGTTGTGTATGTCGGGAATTGTAGTGAATAATCGGTGTGTTTTCGTAGTTACGATTGATGAGGAAAAGTTGTCTGTATTGTGTTGTGCAAGGGGCTATTTATAGGAGAGTTCCCGACCTTGGCTAGAAGATGTAGTTGGATGAGAATTATCGCTTTGGATAGGAAAAGTAAGTAGTCGAGAGGATCGAGAACTTCGTTTCTTGGTGAGGAAGTCACGGAACTCGGCTGAACTGAGGAGTACTCGGCCGAGCATTCCTTGTGCTCAGTGGAGTTCTCGAGTAGGATTCCTACGGGAGATCGAATTCTATCCTTAACGGCTTTGTTTAATACGAGTATTTTTTTGTAGCTGATTTTTGTAGTGTTTGAGCTCAAATCGGACTCGTGGGGTGACACGGCTGGTTTTGATGTCTCGGCAAATATCTTTGGCCGGGTTTCGACTCGGTCGCTAAAAGATGGTTTTGCCCCTGGTGTCGGTTTTGACCCAAATTAGTCTTGTTTGACTAGAAACGACTTAATAGGCTTGAATTTGAGGTCTGTTTTGTGAGATTTTTACTCCGTTAAAAGCTCGCGCCAATTACTATTGATTCCGAGTCCACAATCAAGCGTATTTAGTCATCTTTACGTCCGATCATCTTCGGGTGTTTTTCGGAAACTGTTATAGACACCTGGCGGTCAAAATGTGGATGTCTACAAAGCCCTACTCTGACTGAGGCTTGGACAAGGCGAAAGTCAGAGTAGCTACCAGGCCAATCGAGGATTAAAACCTGGCA
Organism: Agrostemma githago; assembly: GCA_958450325.1. Taxonomy (NCBI): domain Eukaryota; kingdom Viridiplantae; phylum Streptophyta; class Magnoliopsida; order Caryophyllales; family Caryophyllaceae; genus Agrostemma; species Agrostemma githago. The sequence goes on along the minus strand of OY288259.1, from coordinate 48,843,899 downwards.
GACTTCCGGTCGGGTCGCTTATAGTCCATTGGACTTGCGTGAAGGGCTCGCCAGCCATAAGGTAGAAATCATACCTGGATAGATGCCGATAGTTCCGTGGGGACTTGCCTAAAAAGTCTCGGGTGTGTTTGTTTTTAAGCACATCCCTTGTTTTCTCAGTAGAAATGCTGCACAGGGCTTCTGCTGGGGAGTTTTTTTTTTTTGTAGTGAGATTTCTTCTAGAATCTTGGGTGTACCTGTATACTGACATATAACAATTTGTATGTAACATTTAGCCGAAACACCGACTCATGCTGGGGAAGAAATGATTTTTGATTTTCTTGATTTTTTTTTTGCAAAATGCCGAAAGATTTTTTTTTAGAAACAGGAATGCTCGGGATGACTTGATTCCTGATCAGATTCTGACACGGATTCCTAAAGTTCTTAGGTCAGGCCTGTATGCCTATGTGAATTAGGGAATATGATAAAGATCTCTATTCCTAAAGTGACTAGGAAAAGATGTTCTCTATTATAAATAGAAGGTTCTTGCTTTTAGTTTTCATATTCAAACCCAAATCTTCTCTTCTTTCTTAAAATCCTCTAGACTTTTAAGACGAGAGAAAAAAAAAGTTCTTGCTATGGGTATCGAACATCTGACTGCGATGCTTCAGGCGTGGGCCCAAAATTTTCGAGATGAAGACAAAGTTCAGCTAACTCAAATGGGAATTATCGCTTTATTCCCGCTTCAGCGACTTAGGATAGATTCGCACTTCTTGGATGCTTGCCTATCCTTTTGGGATACTACCCACCATGTTTTCGCATTTACTCGAGGAGAAATATGTACCCTTCCCGAAGAAATTGCAGTCATAGGCGGTTGGTGCCCTAATGCCCGCCCTACTATTCCTCCTTTTTATCCTGACCCAAGGAGGAGACTAAGGGATTTTCTTGGTTTGTCACATGCTGAGACGGCCTGCATGGTAAAGGGGAATTCTGTCTCCTTATTTGACCTAGCTGACAAATTTATGAACTCTAATGGCGTAAGAGTCACTCTAATGACAAATTTATGCACCGATATGTCTTTGAAGGAAGAATGGAGGCTGACACGTGTTTAAGTGAAATTAGGTTAATTGGCATAGTTGACCAGATGGAGACGGGTCACAGCCCGGCTTGGCTGACAACTGGGGAGATTATTACGGGCCTTGATGCTAGAAGACTTGACCCGGATCCGCAACTGACGGGAAGTACTCGACTTTTGGAGGTATTGGTCCGCGCGTTATTTTTTTCGACTCTTTTTTTCCGAGAATTTTTTCGAGTTTTTTCCCTAAAATTTTTTCGAAATTTTTTTTTTTCGATTTTTTTTAAATTTTCAACGTATTGGGACCACTTGATCGAGTCAGACATGACCTTCGATCGAGTGCCTGCCAACGGAATGATTTTTACTCACACGAACCCGTTTCCCTTTTTTGTCAGATCTGGTTATCCGAGCGTTTGTCGATTATAGAGCCCCCGGTGAGCATATCCAAATATCGTAGTTGCCAGATTAGGTCAAGGAAACGACGAATAAGCTCGAGTCATCACATAAATCGGACTTATTGGGACGAAGAATTAAAATTTCATGGTGGGCCCTTGATTAGATGGACCGTTATTTGGTGGTTCCTCTCGAAACTGACGGGGTTAGCTAAGAGGGACAAAGCCCGCTATTTAGTGATCCTGTCTTTGGATTGGACCGTCCATATCTACCCAGACCGCATCTTGAGGCAGTTCGGTTCGTTTCAGCAGATCCCCGAGACTGAAGCAATCATTAGCGTTTCGCTCCAATTGACGGACGCTATGTGTGACACGTGGCTTCAACGTTGGTTTACCCGTGCCATATGAACTGTACCCCGCCCTTGCCAAACCGTTAGGGTTTCTGAGTCATACCGAAAATGGACTTCTGAAGAATCTGAGGAGACCCGTAAGGCTTTGAAGATTGACGAGGCTTTTGACTTGGCCCGTCGGGAAGCGGTGAAAGATAATAGGGGGTTCTTTGATGAAAGGGAAACTCCTGCTACCCTTGTCCGACTGGAGTCGGGTCTTAAATCAAAAACTAAGACTCGAGCTAAAGAGACCGGTGCTAGCGACCTGGAGAAAAGACTTGGACCGAGACTAGCGGCCCGAGACAGATTGGGCCCACGAGACCAGCTACCCGAAAAGGTGAGGCCCCGACTAGGACCGATCGAGGTGACTGAGGACTCGAGTTCGAGGAAACGAGCTCGGGCTAAGGAGCGAGGTTCCCCTAAAGACAAAGAAGCTAAAGACAAAGGGAAAGGGCAAGATGCCCTAAACACTGAGCCCCTAGTTTTTATTATTTAAGTATTACTACTATTTATGCGAGGGTTCTATTTATAGGAGTGGAGGTAGCCTTGCTTGTACGACAAGAAATACCGATTAGGATAGAAAACGTAAGAAGTCGAGAGGAACGTAAATTCCGTTGCTTGGTGAAGAAGCAATGAATCTCGGCTGGTTGGTGGGGTGTTTCGGCTGTTTTGGATATCTCGGCCGAGTGTTTGAGCTCGGTCGGTGAATTATTTTGGTTTTCGGATAGAATTCCTACTTGAGATCGAATTCTATCCTCGAATGGATTTGTTTTAATATTTTCGAAGTTGATTTTTGGTAGTGTTGGTGACCGAATCAGCCACGTGAGGTGTCACGGCTGACTCGTGTGTCTCGAGAATATTTTTGACCGGGTTTTGACTCGGTCGCTAAAAGACGGTTTTACCACTGGTGCCGGTTTCGACCCAAATTAGTCTTATTTGACTCGAAACGACCCACTGGGCCTGGATTTGAGGTCGGTTTTGTAAGATTTGTACTCCGTAATAAGTCTAAACCAAATGTCCATGATTTCGAGCCCATATCCGAGTCCATTAAAGCACGTTCGCGTCCGATCATCATCGGGTGTTTGGCGGGAACTACTATAGACACCTGGCGGTCAAAATGCGGGTGTCAAAATTCGAACTCGAGTCGATCTTGAGCATGAAAAAATTGTAAATAAGCTCGCGAGAGAAAATGTGAGTTCGAGCCTAACTCAAACCTACATATAACTATTAATTTTTTGTTTTTTCATTGATTTTTTTGGGATTCGAAAATTTATAAAAAAAAAATACTCATATGACAAATGAATAAGAACATTTCATAGGGTAAAAAAACTAGTCCACAGCCCACAATAATAATTGGGAAAAATCTTAGTGGAAGGGAGGGAGTATATATATAATTAACCTAGTCAACTTATTTCGAGCCGTGCCAATGATTATTTATCTTGACTGTTTAAGTTTTTGAGGCGGTCCAAAATCAAGTCGAGCTTAAATTACACACATAGTGTCTCATCTCATATCTTTTTTGTTCAACGAAAAAATCACTAGAATAAGACATCAACTCGAGATTTATTGGTATACACGGGTGAGGAAGAATGAGCTCCGGGATGGTGATAAAAATACGGGGTACTTTCATCACAAGGCTCGCCAAAGACGAAAATATAATTCCATTGTGGGGCTCGAACGAGAGGATGGCTCGTGGTGTGTGAAGGGAAATGAGATACGGGCTACCATTGTTGATTACTAGTCGGAACTCTTCACGACGGAGGAGAAGAGAGGCCACGAGGAGATTCTAGCGTGTGTGCAGCAAGTTGTGACCTCGTAAATGAATGACGTGTTAACAGGGCATGTGACGGATGGCGAGGTGAGAAATACGTTGTTCGATATGCATCCTAACAAGTCCTCGGGGCCTGATGGTTTACATACTTTGTTCTACCAGAAACACTGGGAGATAATGGGCCCGAAGATATGTAAGTTTGTGAGGCACTGGTGGGAGGGAGGTGGAGATTTGAGCTTTATTAATAAAACATCTGTTGTTTTAATCCAGAAGACAAACTCTCCACGGAAGATTACGGAGTATCGTCCTATTAGCCTGTGTAATGTCATTTATAAGATTATTTCCAAGCTGATGGCGAATCGACTGAAGAAAATTATGAATGACATTGTCACTAAGAATCAGAGCGCCTTTACACCGGGAAGGCTCATTACCGATAAAGCTATTATTTCCTTTGAGATTTTTCATGCTATGAATAGGGATGGGGAGGGCCGAGCAGGGAATGTGGCGCTAAAACTCGACATGAGTAAGACGTACGATCGGGTGGAGTGGAATTTTCTTGGAGCTATGATGAGCAAGATGAGGTTTGCTGAGGTATGGGTTAAACGAATCACAGAGTGTATCTCGACTGTGAGCCACTCTTTTGTGGTGAATGGGGAGTTCTCGGAGGAGATTCGACCGAGTCGAGGCTTGCGACAAGGGGATCCGATTTCGCCCGTATTTCATCCTGTTGTGTGTTGATTCCTTCTTGTACCTTATTAGGAAGGCGGTGGAGGAGAAGAGGGTCAACGGGGTGAACATTTGCAGGGGGACGTCGAAGGTCTCTCACTTATTCTTTGTTGATGATTGTATTCTTTTTGCCAGAGCAACAATAGGAGAATGCTCGAATCAAGCTAACTTGATTAGCCAGTATGAAGGAGCGTCAGGTCAAAACATAAACTACTCAAAGATGGAGGTTGTTTTAAGCAAAAAGGTGTCGACGCAGGATAAGAAGAATATCATGCGGTTTATGGGGGTGAGGAAGGTGGATATCTCGGCTTGCCTACTATTATCGGGCGGTGCAAGAAGGTTTTTTTCGCCTGTATAAAGGAGCGAATTTAGAAGAGAGTATAAGGGTGGAAAGAGAAACTGCTATCAAATCCCGAGAAGGAGGTGCTCATTAAGGCCGTGGCACAAGCGGTCCCGACTTACACAATGAGTGTGTTCCCAATTCATGAGGGTACTATTGAGGACTTTACTTTGGTGATGACCCGGTTTTGATGGGGTTCTTCGGATACTAGGAGGCGTGTACATTGAAAAACCTGGGACAAGATGAGTATACCAAATCACAAAGGCGATTTGGGTTTTCGTGATTTGCGAGCTTTTAATCAAGCTCTCTTGGCCAAACAAGTATGGCGTCTTCTTGTGTATCCTAATTCCTTAGTGGCATGGGTCTTAAGAGCACGATACTTTAAGCATGATGAGGTCCTTGATGTTTGAAAGGGGTATGACCCGAGTTATGTTTGGAGGAGCTTGTGGGGTGCGAAGGCGTTATTGTTGGAGGGGTTGAAGTGGAAGGTCGGCAATGGTGCGAACATGATAAGGCTAAAGTCGTATCACCTATATCAAAATAAACCTAACAAACGACTAACAAATAGCTAGTAGCAAGTAAGGGTCGAACCAAAGAGAGATGGATGAATAGTGCAGCTTATCTATAATTGATTCTAAACTATTCTAATTCCGGTTTTTATGAGTTTGGTCTAAACTATTACGATTATGTAAAATAACGAGGTTCTAACAATATTAAAAGGATCTAGGGTTTTACGGTTCACTATGTAATTAAATTGGGTAAAGTTAATTCATCATTCAATCAATCAATCACAATTATTTAGGATAAAGACACGGTCTTTCGGATCTTATGTCAACCTTAGGATAGATTCTGACGGGCTCTCGCAACTTACCAGTTTATCCTACCCACTTACTTGTAGTCTATCCTTACGAAGGTTTCGATCTTAGGTTCGGGTTCCTAAACATTCAACTAGTTCAACGTCTCAAACTAATCGAACGACAATACAAAACAAGTAGTAAGGCAATAACATATGAATGATCAATTAAACAATTAATTAAACTAACATCCTCAATTCAATCAACATAGATCCCCTTCAACCCTAGAAGAATTATTTAGCTACTCATAACGAAAGATGAAACAACAAAAGAATTAAGCATAATATAAATCAATATGACAATAAAGGAAAAAGGGAAAAATATAGATTACGAAGAACTGAAGGATTGAATAATAATTAAAAGCTAAAAAGTATCGCTACAAGCTTGCAGAATTTTGATGCTAATAATAAAACTAAACTAAAGTTTTTGAATGATAAAAAGTGTAATTCAACCTAACCGTAAGAAGGGTATTTATATTTATTACAATGGGACTAATTAGGAAATAGGACATAGTTTAATAAAATAATCTCGTAGGATTTTAATTAAGGCAGAATACGGATAATTCGGAAGATTAGGAAATTCACTCTAACGCGTCGCGAACCGCTCGGTACAAGATCATACCGACCGGTACAAAAACGAACCGACCGGTTCACAATCGAACCGACCGGTTCAACTTCAAATCGACCGGTTCGGTATCAAACCGACCGCTTCGGCCTTCGTCACTCTCATTCTCGCCTTCTTGTCTTGTTTTCTTCATTTGTAACTCTTAATTCCGTCTTTTGCTATGTTTCCTGTCAAAACATAAACCATATACCCGGCATAACAAACTACGGATAAAAGCTACCGAAACTATTCCTAAGACATGCAAAATCAGTAAAAATGAAGGATAAAATGAGAATAAATATGCATATGAACTGCGTTCATCAAATCCCCCCAAACTGAACCTTTGCTTGTCCCCAAGCAAACTCACAGACTCACATCGGACACATTGAAAAATGGCTCAGAGCAAACTTCGTCAACACGCACCATCTCAAATCTAATACTCTCGCAAGCAAATGACACCAAAGATAAAGAAACAAATTCTATAGCGGAAAGATGAAGAGTAAAAGAGTTTCAAAAACCAAGTCTCATTCAATATTCAAATGCCAAACTTTTAATCTTGCACAACCAACTATGTCGAGATTCCTCACGGTTTGCACTCATCACTCAATGGGGGCAATATTGTGAGTTTATGTAAAATCGGAAAGACAAAACACTCACCTAACTGCGACTTACGAGAACATGCATGCAATCTAACATGATACCAATCTCTATCAACCGTACATATACATTCAATCGGACCAGAACACACGTTGAGGACTTACATATGGTATAAAGTGAGGCAAATCGGGTAAGAAAGGGCAAAACGATTTGGATATGTGGAGGTGAAAGCCAAGCTAGTCCAACCGTAACCAAACTAAACTCATTCCATTCTTAACCAACTTCAATCAAAGGAATAAGTAGTACCAAGCTTCTTATTAATACAAATTATCATAACTTGCTTCGCACCAACAACTACGAAAAATAGAGAAGTCAATCCTTTTTTTTCATAGCAAAAACAAATTCCTTTTCTTGTTTCACTTCATTTTTTCTTCTTTTCTTTTCTTTTCAACTATCTCCTTTCTTTTTCTTTTCTTTCATTTAATTTTTTTTTCAATTCATTCATCATTTTTTTTTCAATTCCCTTCTCCAAACAATATGATATGGTACCAAATTTCCCCCGCAAAAAATAATTCTGTCTAATTAACCAACTAGCTTGACTAGGGTAGGCAAATATGACATGTAGTTAATAAACGGGTCAAAACAGGTCAAATTATGGCTATGTGGAGTTCATGGGAATTAGATAAAAGAAAGGGGATTGCCTCTTCTACATGTGCTAAAATCACAAACTAAATGCATACAGGTATTTAAGAGACGAATGTCATGCTTATGCAATTTGATGTTACATGTCTCATAAGGAGTGTTACTCTCAACTTATATGAAACTGATCATGGATGTCATCAGTTTAGGCTCTAAGTCTCACAATATAAGTAGCTTACTCGACAACGGGTCAATTGACTCATTTGGCATTTAAAACATAATCGGTGACAAGATTCAAGAAATACTAAACTCAAATAGCGGGAAACAAGTGTCATTCACAAGAAAAGGCAAAGAACTAGGGAAAAGCATGCAACAAACGCAATGTCATCATCGCCGACACGACTCTATACTAAAACACACGAAAAGACGAAAAAATTAAATAAATAAACGTTTTTTTTATACGAAGAAAAACACACAACACACAAAATATCCCCCCAAACCAATTTACACAATGTCTTCATTGTGAACCAAGATGTTAGAATTAGGACAAAAATTATAACAGGGAAAGGAGGGAAAAAAAGAGTAAGAGAAGGTACCGACAATATATGTACTGCAGATAAGTCCCCCCAAACCAGCAACCAACTGGGACTAAGAATCAGACTCATATCCATCAATGTCATAATCATCATCATCAGCCTCAGGACTCGATACAAGATCCACGAACTCATGACCACCATGTCGGGTCTCATCAGCGAAAGTAGTACCTCTATGTAAAGAAGCATCATGGCAGGAATAGGCATCATCGTGTCCATAGTAGCTGATACCGTGATCATAGTCATACTGTACCCCGAAGTTGAACTGACCAAGAGAAGGTGGACCGGTAGGTCCTCGAAATGAACCGTCAGGACCGAACCAGGAGGGTAAGTGATCAGTCGGCTGTAACTGACCCTGCTGCTGAAGCTGTCAGAGGTGTGGAAAATAGGTTCGTTGTTGGTCGACATACATCGACCGCATCAAATGAAGCATCTCCACATAACCGGACTGAGGCTGAAAATAGGTACCTGTAGGTGGAACGAACGGCCTCTGATAAGGTGGAGAAGGAGCATGCTGCTGAGGTGGCCGACGTGAACCTGAACCTTCACCTTGTTCAAAAGTGGTGCGACCTCGGCTACCCTGTGGAGTAGCTCCGGGGATAACGGTAAGTAAGTAACTAGGTGCGGCAGGAGGTGGGATATCATTGACTGGTGGATGTTGCCATAGCTCTGGTAAAGAAGGATCGGGAAGAACACGAGATTGACCTGGAGCAAAGTGCCATAAATATTTATTATCAGCATTCACGGAAAACCAACCTGCAGGAAAATCACTAGCAGTATACACAGTTTCTGTTGAAATAGGCACCCGGTTCATCTCATCAAAAGTACCTCGTAGTAGAGTCCGGGCATGATGAGTTATCAATCATCCACCATTAATTGACTTCAAGCAACCTGCTTTAGTAACAATCAAACCAAAATGCTTCATAATAAGAGCAGAAATATCTCGGTCAAATAAGGGTTGAGATTGTACATTAAGAGCCATCCCGATCATCTCAATTTCAGTTATGGTCACGGCGCCATGTTCGTGACGACCAAAAATCGACCCAGCAACAAATCTTTGCCAAATACGAATTATAGGGTGTTGAATGGCCTGACAAGGGACACGCTTAAATCGGGCTGGCAAAACTTGACTTGTAAGCAATCCCAAAGTAGCTGATGATTAAAACAATCGGGAGCGCTCAAAACATTACCGGAATCCAAGCCACCTTAAATAGTCGAAGGGGGATGGTATGAGTCTGATTTAGAAACCTAAATGTCATCGTAGCAGTAGCATCATTATACTGAAAACGGCTAAAGAATTCAAGGGTTAAGTCTTTATAGGTGGGTAAATTCATACTCCCTCCGATTCTTTAGGTTCGCAACATATTCCATATTTGGCAAATTCATTAGGTTTGCTACATTTTCAATTTGGGCTTTATTTTTCTTATGAAATGACCAACCTACCCTTCACTTTTCATTATTATATTCCAAAATATCCACTAACTTTTTACCTATCTAACTTTTTCCATTATTATATTGTTTATTCTCACAATAACATCACTCATAAGTGGTCCACACTTACTATTCTTATTTTTGGTGTGAATAGTAAATGTTGCGAACCTAAAGAATCGGAGGGAGTATTAAACAGACCACCTATTCCAGTACCATCAAAAAACTGCTCTATCGACTCATTGAGACACAGCGACGCAATAGAGCATGACTAAGAAATCGAGTATGTGTTACCGGTTTGGAGGCCATTACATGGAAGAGTTCTCGCTGCCTTGCCGACTCAAAAGTAATGTGCTCATACCCGGATACCGGTGGAAATTCTGGTGGTGATGGCGGAGCCTCCGATGATTCTGTTGCACGCGATGTCTCCGGTGGAGAATCTGACCGACGGTTGACATTTCGCCTTTTCTTTCCGAACACCATGATGATGAGAAGTAGAAGATAAGTGGTTAAGGTGATGGGTAAAGGGAAGGTGGGAGGAAGATGATGATTAATGTGGAAGAGGGATTTTAAGGGGGTTTTGTTGTGGAGAGGGATGAGAGGGGTTTAGTGAGAGAGAGTGAAATGAGAGAATGAGGGGAGTGAGGGGGGGGGGGGGGGGGGGTGAAACTGAATAAAAAGGACCGAAAACCTCATTCGCCAGCTGAACCGACCAGTTCAAACTCGTACCGCCTGGTTTGAATTCGTGCCGAGCGGTTCGGATTTGAACCGATCGGTTTGCCTTCGTACCACTCGGTTTGCTTTCGTACCGAGCGGTTCATCACCTGTCGTACCTGCAGATTTTGCTTGCACCGAACATTAGTACCCTCCCTTACTTTCACTCAAAAAAAAATTCTAACACACCACAGAAAAGGGAAATTACAGAAGTTATACACACGGGTTGCCTCCCGAGAAGCGCGGGTTTTTACGGTCCCGCTCGACCGAAATTACCTCAAGAGGAGGAAGGAGATTATAGGTAAATCACATCGATATTACCTACGACTGCATCTTCATGATATAGCTTTAATCGGTGTCCATTGGCCATAAATACTTCTGATCTCCCGATTCACTTTGCACTTCGATTGCTCCAGATTCTTTGACGTTGGTGACGGTGTAGGGACCGGACCATCTAGACCTTAACTTACCCGGGAATATGCGTAGACGAGAATTGTGTAGCAAAACTTTATCACCCTCCTTAAATTGTTTCGGGAGAATACGTTTATCGTGCCACTTCTTCGTGCGCTCCTTGTAGACTCAGGAACTCTCATAAGCACTTAGACGAAATTTGTCCAATTCATTCAATTGGAGCAACCGCTTCTCCCCACTCAGAGTCGGGTCAAAATTAAGCTCTTTTACTGCCCAAAAAGCTTTATATTCTAACTCGACGGGAAGATGACATGTCTTACCATAAACTAATCGATAGGGAGATGTACCGATGGGTGTCTTGTATGCGGTGCGATAGGCCCATAATGCATCGTCTAACTTGGCACTCCAATATTTTCTAGATTTAGAAACTACCTTTTCGAGAATTGATTTAATTTCTCGATTAGATACTTCCACTTGGCCGCTTTTTTAAGGATGATAAGCCAATCAGGTACGTTGCATAACACCATATTTACGTAGCAAAGTCTCCAATCTCTTCTCGTGGAAGTGTGAACCTCCATCACTGATAATGGCTCGAGAAACCTCGAACCTAGGAAAAATTGTTTTATAAAGAGATTTATGACCACCTTAGCATCGTTCGTAGGACAAGCTACCGCCTCGACCCATTTGGATACATAATTCACTGCAACTAGAATATACCGGTTACCAAAAAGAAGAAGGAAACGGACCTTGATAATCGATTCCCCAAACATCGAAAATCTCGACCTCTAATATACCGGTTTGTGGCATCTCATGTCGTCTAGAAGTATTACCGGATCGTTGGCAAGCACCACAAGCAAGGATAAATCCTTGAGCATCTTTAAATAAAGTCGGCCAATAAAATCCGGATTCTAATACCTTACCAACGGTGCGAGACGGACCATGATGACCACCATAGGGAGAAGAATGACAACCTTCTAAGACACCTCTAACTTCCCAATCGGGTACGCACTTCCGAAAAATTCCATCCGCGCATTCTCGAAATAGGTAAGGATCATCCCAATAATACCTCCTCACATCAGATAAGAATTTCTTCTTTTGTTGATAAGTACAATTAGGAGGAAGATAACCACCAACCAAAAAGTTAGCAAAATCGGCATACCATGGCTTGTTGATTGGTAGTTAACTCGGCAAGGGTGATCGCAAGTAAGGAATCGTCGGGAAAAGAATCATCAATCGGTAGGATTAATCCGTCTTCATCGAATCTAAGCCGTGATAGATGATCAGCTACAACATTCTCGGCTCCCTTCTTATCCCGAATCTCTAGATCAAATTCTTGGAGTAGTAAGATCCAACGAATTAATATAGGCTTTGCCTCCTTCTTTGCTAAGAGCTACTTTAATGCGGCATGATCAGTCTAAACAATCACCTTAGAACCTATAAGGTAAGTTCGGAATTTATCGAGGGCATATATGATGGCTAATAACTCCTTTTCCGTCGTCGCGTAATTGATCTGAGCTTCGTGTAGAGTCTTACTAGCATAGTAAATAGCATGTAAGACTTTACCTTTTCTCTGACCCAAAACTGATCCTACGGCATAGTCGCTTGCATCACACATAATCTTGAAAGGTAGATTCCAATCCGACGATCGAATGATAGGTGCTGAGATTAATGCCTCCTTAATCCTGTCAAAAGATTCACGACATGCAACAGTAAAGCAAAAAGGGGCATCCTTAAGAAGAAGTTGGGTAAGTGGTTTAGCAATTTTAGAGAAGTCCTTGATAAAGTGGCGATAAAATCCCGTATGACCAAGGAAACTTTTAACCCCCTTAACATTGGTGGGAGGAGGCAATTGCTCTATCACTTGAATTTTTGCTCGATCTACTTGGATGCCCTTATCAGAAACTAAATGACCAAGAACTACTCCTTCGTTGACCATAAAGTGACACTTTTCCCAATTAAGCACCCAGTCAACTTCCTCACAGCGACCTAAAACCTTAGACAAATTCAGCAAACAAGAATCAAAGTCAGAACCATATACACTGAAATCGTCCACAAATACTTCCATAATTGATTCAATGAAATTAGAAAAGATACTAATCATGCATCTCTGAAAAGTGGCTGGGGCGTTACATAATCCGAAGGGCATCCTACGATAAGCGAAGGTGCCATAAGGACAAGTAAAGGTGGTTTTTTCTTGGTCCTCGAGATGAATGGGGATCGGAAAAAAAACCAGAATAGCCATATAGATAACAAAAATACTTATGACGAGCTAATCTTTCCAACATCTGATCAATAAATGGAAGTGGGTAATGGTCTTTTTTAGTGGCGACATTCAATTTCCTGTAATCGATACACATGCGCCATCCTGTAACAATTCGAGTAGGAATTAGTTCATTCCTATCATTCTTTACTACCGTGGTGCCTCCTTTCTAAGGCACCACTTGAACCGGACTGACCCACTTAGAGTCGGATATAGCATATATAATACCGGCATCTAGAAGTTTCATAACTTCTTTCTTAACAACTTCCTGCATATTCGGGTTCAGTCGACGCTGACCCTGGATAGACGGTTTATGACCGTCTTCAAGATGAATGCGATGCATGCAAAAGTCGGGAGAAATACCTTTTAAGTCACTTAAACTATACCCCAATGCCTTCTTATGTTTCCTCAATACAGTTAATAAATCAGTTAACTGAGACTCGGTCAAAGAATTACTTACTATAACCCGGTTTAGCTTACCCTCATCGAGAAAAGCATACCTGAGATTCGTGGGTAATGGTTTAAGTTCGGGTTTTTGTACCTCGACCAAATAAGATACATCAAGGTTGATGGTTTCGACCGTCTCAGCTTCTTTTGGGTCCCCATGCATATAGAAGTGCTTTTAACCCATCTACTTCAGCTTTCCAAATTCCTCCGTCACCTGTATAACTCGATTCACACATTATTAACTCCAAGGGATCCTTTGTTAAGGATCCGAGCAAAGTGGAATCAACAGTGTCATCGACAGAATCAAAAGTGTCTAAACAATAGCATGACTCATCAGTTATAGGGGCTTTTAAAGCTTTATTAAGATTAAATGTGACTTTATCTTCCCCAACCTCAAGTGTCAAACTACCATTTTTGACATCAATAATCGCGCCTGCAGTGTGAAGGAATGGACGACCGAGTATAATAGGAATATGCGTATGCTCAGCGATGTCTAAGACAACAAAGTTGACAGGAAAAAAGAACTTCCCTACCTTAACCGGAACGTCTTCTAAGACACCTAAAGGTCTACGAACTGATCGATCAGCCATTTGAAGTGTGATACTAGTACACTTCAAACCTCTCATATCTAACTTCTCACAGATAGAATAAGGCATGACACTAACACTAGCCCCAAGATCACACAATGCATTATCTATAATATGAGTACCTATAGTGCATGGGATAGAAAAACTACCAGGATCCTTAAGTTTTGGAGGTGATTTATTTTGAAGGAGTGCACTGCACTCCCCCGTAAAAGCAATCGTCTCGACTTCATTAAAAGAACGCTTCCAAGTAAGTATGTCTTTCATAAACTTAGCATATGCAGGTACTTGAGTAAATAACTCAGGAAATGGAACGGTTATCTGAAGATTCTTCACAACGTCCATAAACTTACTGAATTGGCTGTCGATCTTGTTGTTGCGTTGACGACCTGGGAATGGGAGCTTCACCTGCTGGGATGGTGATGGGAGGGATTTGTCGTGGAATCCCAACCGTCAATAATATAACCGACTATTCCTACGGTAGATAGGGCAAGTCGGGTCGAATCCACGGGGACGGTAATGTATAGCCTAGACTAAGGTCGCCCAAATACGAGCCTAAGTCAACGAGCTAAACTAGAGAATGATAGGAGGGGAGAAGGCTAGACTAAGACTAAGGCTAACAAATAAGAAAACGGGCTAGGATTAGGTCGGGGTCAAAGGGGTAACGGAATGGTCGAGGGAGAACTAGAGCGAAGGAGGTAGTAGGGTAATCTAGGTATAGTCCGGGCTCTCGCAACTTAGACCGACCTACAGGTTTCACCTAAAACCCATCTCGGCGACACACATGACAAACGGGGTTCTAGCGCGCTATGGTGGCCTAGGTCGAATCCGGGCTCTCGCTACTTAGACCGACCTAGGGGTCGTCCTCACCGGGCTCTAGCAACTTAGTGAGGGAACCGGACCCACAAACAAACTATCACCCACAAGAGAAAGGCAAGAAAAACAAGCATTCGCAACTACATAGTCATTCAAGCATTTCAACAAACATGTGATGTGCACCAAACCAAGAGGAAACCCAAATCTTCCACCAAAATCTCCAACAAACCCTTAATCACCCAATTAACACCCAAATCACCTTACTAACCCTAGCAAGAATCTACTCAAACATAATCAAACTATAACTAACACTAACAAGAGGAATCATCATAAGAAATAAAACATTCATAAACAAACTCAATCAAACTAACAAGAACAAGAACAAACAATAATAAAGATTCAAACTTGGATTAATAAAACAAGATTAAAGAGAAGGAAAAGGAGATTATACCACACTAGAGAGGAATAAAGGAAGAAATCTTGCATAAATGGAAGAAAACCCAAATTCATCAACCAAGGTTGTCAATCTTGGTTGGATTCTTCAAGAGATCCAATAATACAAGACTAAACTAGGATTAATAACTAATTACCGACTAATCTACATTAATCTAATCTAATCTAACCTAAAGTAGTCTAGGGTTTAAGGTCTAATCAAGTGCATCCCATTAACAAAACAAGGGAAGAGTATATATAGGGTTACAAGTGGAAAGGAGAAGAAAGAAAGGAGTGCGGCCTGAACTGGGCTCATCCCGTTCGGGATGAGTTGGTCCCGTTCGGGATGGACCCTTCAAAGAACACCTCTCTTTTGTGCACCTCAACCGGTTCCGGTTGAGCTCAACCGGAACCGGTTGAGCCTTGTAGGCCTCCTTTAAGCTTCTTTCGGTCCCTCCTTGCTTCTCATGGGTTTCTCATCGATTCTCGGGACTCGGGATCGGGTCTCGGAGGCTTGGGACTCGGGATTGGGTCCCAAGGTCTCGGGGTCGATTCCAAGGCATCGAGTCATCGTTCCTTTACTCCGTTGGCTCCAAAATGTGTATGTATCGAGTCGGAATCGCTCCAACTCTTCCAAATCAGTCTCGGGAACCTGAAACGAACTAAAGGAAGCATAAGAAGCCCATAAACCGCTCGCAAGGAGCGATTCCACAAGGAAAATGGGTCCAAAACACTACGAAATAGGCACTACAAACCACACTTATCAGCTGGAGTAGAAATAGCTGCTCTGATGGGCGAACCGATCGGTTTGATTCTGAGGTGAAGGTATGGAAATGAAGTATGTGGGTGGTATGATATGAGAAAGGAAGGTAGGGAGGTTGGGAGGGGGTATACAATGGTTGGGTGGGCTTAAATGTCGAAGAAGAGGCACCAAAAAGGAGTAGGGGATCATCCCGGTCGGGATGGATGGTCCCGATCGGGTTGATAAACCCTTCCCGGTCGGGAAGCCTCCTTCCCGATCGGGATGACACTCCAGTGGACTCGATCTTTGGCCCCATCCCGGTCGGGACGACACACCCTTCCCGGTCGGGAAGGGTCTTCATGACTCCCATGACCCCAAAAAAACCGACTCCCATACTCACGATCCAAGCTCTATCGATAACCAATCGTCTCAAGGAGTCATCTTCACTTCACCTATCACAGTAAACTCAAAATACACATCAAGTTCACTCCCTCACATCGCTCATCAAAATACCAAAACAATTACAAGAATCCCACAAAAACAAAAGAGTCCTAGAAACAAAAATCACAAATACAAGAACAAGTACTCTAAAGAAGAGGAGAGGGGAATATACAACATGACGGTTCTTTAGGAACTCCGTCAAACCTAGGATGGTGGATTCTTATTCAACCGTAGCCCTCAAGGGCATGGAGGAGCAAGTCGAACGCGCTACCGACATCATAGTGAAGGCCCAAGAAGCGCTCGAGCCTAGCCAACCTCCACGGCCTCCAAGGTGGAGGCAAGAAGTAGGATTCCCAAGACCCAAAATCATCTTCCAAGTAGTCTCCGGGGTCTATCCATCCTACGAGCTTCACCGATCTCTTCCTCCCTAAGCATCGCCTCCAATCACAAGCAAGCTTCATCTCCAAGAAACAAGGCACAAAAAGCGGTTTTGGCCTCATCTCCTCAATGCACACCCCCACACTTTCCTCAAGTTGTGGTTCCCCATCTTCATCATTTGTCCCCACGTCATCATGGAGGAGAGAATCGAAACTTCTACCGGCGGTTTCAATCTCTTCCAAACCATCGCTTGGTGTACTAGTAAGGGGCTCTTGATGCCTATCCACGTTCTCGGACAAGGGCAACTCGAGGCTAACAATTTCACCCAACAACTTCACAAACTCTACCAAATCATCCAACTCACCTTCCTTCTCCAATTCCTCACCAATGTTGCCTTCACCAAGGGTTATATCCTCATTCGTCTCTTTTTGGGTAGACGATTGAGGTTCTTCAAAGCAAACTTCTCTATCAAAGGGAACTACATCGGCGGCTTCGTGATTAGGTTGCTCCTCTCTCTCAAGTGGGCACCCTCCATCTAAATGTGATGCTCGGGATAAAGACATTACGGTTTGAACCGATAATGCATTTAATTGAGCATTCCTCGCCTCGTTTCCCCTTCGAATTTGGGCCATTAATTCCTCTTGTTCTTTTTGCAATTGAATGGCCGTTTCTTGGATGATCCTTTGCATTTGAAGCATAGAATGAAACACCTCCGTGTCGGGTAATTGGTGATCATTGGGGTCTTTTAAAGCTCCTTGAAAATCTTGATGATGCCCAAGGGGTGGGGCATCATATTGTTGGTAGCAAGGTTGGGATGATTGGTAGTATTGTGGGTCATGGGGTTCATATTGTGGTTGAGGTGGAGGGTAATATGGTGGGTTATGGTGGTATTGGCTTCCATAAGGTGAATCTTGATCGAACATGGTGGTTTCACATTCATAGCTTGAGTAATAGCCACCATGATCGTAGGAGTGATAGTCATTCACTTGTTGGTAGCCATATCCATATTCTTGAGGATCATACCCGTCTTGATTACCCCAAGAAGCTTGATTATGGTAGGGGGACGTCATGTCATAGCTTTGGTTCAAAGAAGAAGAGGGGTAGCTCATATCGGCTTCCATGTGTGGGGAGTTTAGATCAAACCCCATGCTCGCTCGAAAATCGTAGCTCATACCCAGTTGGAAACCACTCATTCTAGCAACCGTCCGTTAAAGCGGCTCTAAGTTGCAAGAAGAAGATAGTCACCACCTCTAAGCACAAACTGTAGACTAAGAACAAACGTGAGAAGTCTAGTGCTTTTTGGGCACTAGACAAGAGAGAAATAAACCACACACACACAAGAAGCAAATTAACAAAAAGGAAAAAAAAAACACAAACACAAAAGACAAAGTCAAGCAAATAGGAAAACAAAGTCCAAACTAGCACCGTCCCCGGCAACGGCGCCAAATTGATGGGAGGGATTTGTCGTGGAATCCCAACCGTCAATAATATAACCGGCTATTCCTACGGTAGATAGGGCAAGTCGGGTCGAATCCACGAGGACGGTAATGTATAGCCTAGACTAAGGTCGCCCAAATAAAAGACTAAGTCAACGAGCTAAACTAGAGAATGATAGGAGGGGAGAAGGCTAGACTAAGACTAAGGCTAACAAATAAGAAAACGGGCTAGGATTAGGTCGGGGTCAAAGGGGTAACGGAATGGTCGAGGGAGAACTAGAGCGAAGGAGGTAGTAGGGTAATCTAGGTATAGTCCGGGCTCTCGCAACTTAGACCGACCTACAGGTTTCACCTAAAACCCATCTCGGCGACACACATGACAAACGGGGTTCTAGCGCGCTATGGTGGCCTAGGTCGAATCCGGGCTCTCGCTACTTAGACCGACCTAGGGGTCGTCCTCACCGGGCTCTAGCAACTTAGTGAGGGAACCGGACCCACAAACAAACTATCACCCACAAGAGAAAGGCAAGAAAAACAAGCATTCGCAACTACTTAGTCATTCAAGCATTTCAACAAACATGTGATGTGCACCAAACCAAGAGGAAACCCAAATCTTCCACCAAAATCTCCAACAAACCCTTAATCACCCAATTAACACCCAAATCACCTTACTAACCCTAGCAAGAATCTACTCAAACATAATCAAACTACAACTAACACTAACAAGAGGAATCATCATAAGAAATAAAACATTCATAAACAAACTCAATCAAACTAACAAGAACAAGAACAAACAATAATAAAGATTCAAACTTGGATTAATAAAACAAGATTAAAGAGAATGAAAAGGAGATTATACCACACTAGAGAGGAATAAAGGAAGAAATCTTGCATAAATGGAAGAAAACCCAAATTCATCAACCAAGGTTGTCAATCTTGGTTGGATTCTTCAAGAGATCCAATAATACAAGACTAAACTAGGATTAATAACTAATTACCGACTAATCTACACTAATCTAATCTAATCTAACCTAAAGTAGTCTAGGGTTTAAGGTCTAATCAAGTGCATCCCATTAACAAAACAAGGGAAGAGTATATATAGGGTTACAAGTGGAAAGGAGAAGAAAGAAAGGAGTGCAGCCTGAACTGGGCTCATCCCGTTCGGGATGAGTTGGTCCCGTTCGGGATGGACCCTTCACAGAACACCTCTCTTTTGTGCACCTCAACCGGTTCCGGTTGAGCTCAACAGGAACCGGTTGAGCCTTGTAGGCCTCCTTTAAGCTTCTTTCGGTCCCTCCTTGCTTCTCATGGGTTTCTCATCGATTCTCGGGACTCGGGATCGGGTCTCGGAGGCTCGGGACTCGGGATCGGGTCTCGGAGGCTCGGGACTCGGGATCGGGTCTCGGAGGCTCGGGATTGGGTCCCAAGGTCTCGGGGTCGATTCCAAGGCATCGAGTCATCGTTCCTTTACTCCGTTGGCTCCAAAATGTGTATGCATCGAGTCGGAATCGCTCCAACTCTTCCAAATTGGTCTCGGGAACCTGAAACGAACTAAAGGAAGCATAAGAAGCCCATAAACTGCTCCCAAGGAGCGATTCCACAAGGAAAATGGGACCAAAACACTACGAAATAGGCACTACAAACCACACTTATCAGCTGGAGTAGAAATAGCTGCTCTGATGAGCGAACCGATCGGTTTGATTCTGAACCGGTCGGTTCGTCTTTGTCCCGAGCGGTTTGTTCCTGTACCGATCGATTCGACTTCGTACCGGTCGGTTTGATTGTGTCCCAACCGATTTGCTTGTCGTCTTCTGGTTCCTTCATAGCTTCGTCTTTTGGTTCTTTCACAGCTTCGTCTTCTGGTTCTTTCACAACTTCGTCTTCTGGTTCCGGCATCTTCAGACCATCGTAAGCCGTCCCACTCCTTAGGGTAATAGCATTGATATGTTCATTCCCGTGAGATGGATTACCTTGAGGTGGATATTGAAACACCCCACATTGATTGAAGATGTCCTATTTATGAGTTTTGCTTAAAGGGATTTGAAGTAGTACTCATATCAACAAAGTGCACTTTCTTTTCTGGTTTGCCCATGATAAGAACTCTGCAGTTAAGCGTGCTTGACTGGGAGCAATCTTAGGATGGGTGACCTCCTGGGAAGGTTTCCGGGATGTGCATGAGTGAGGACAAAATGTGATGGAAAGGACTCGTGTTGGTCTGTGGGACCAGTACAAAGCCTGGTGGGCTACCGCAGTTAACATTTCCGGTCCTAGGATTGGGCCGGGGTGTTACATTCCCTGAGGCGGCAAAGTTCCTGGCTGACGAGTAGCTTGAGAGTTAGCTAACTGGGTAACTTGCCTTTCGAGCACCTTATGACTTGTCTGGAATTGAGTCATCATGTTCATCATCATGTTCCTCAGTTCGTCTATCTCAACAGATTGTTGATGAGCTTGAGCCTCCAAGGCAGGAAGTGGCTGAAACTGTTGTTGATTATTCTGAATTATGTTTTGCCCTTGAGGTCTTTGAGAATTCTGCTGATTTCCTTGCATTCGACCGTGAGGAGGCACATATGGTGGATTGCGAGGTGGGGGTGTTGTAGGATTTAACACATTCTGACTTGCATAAGATAAGAAAGCACGATTATAGCTAGGATGATTCATATATGGCAAGTTCTGATTCCGTTGGAATGATTGATAAACATTAACTTGTTCTTGTGTTCCATGCATTCGTGAGCATGATGTCCCGATATGCCACAATCATCGCAAACTATTCCTTGGGTCATAGCATGCACTCGATGCATTCCTTTATCTGAGTTAGATGCTTCATAGGAATCGAATCGCTTAGTTAAAACAACTAATTGATTAGCGATTGCAGAATCAGTCTCGTTACCATTACCTCAGGTATTGTCGCGGGGATTTCCCCATCGTGCATGGTGAGATGCCATATCCTCAATAGTTTGCCACGCCTTATCATCATCAACATTAGACTGGAACCTTCCATTGCAAGCTGAATCAAGTGTGTTACGACAATCGTCGTATAAGCCATTATAGAACTGATTACAAAGGAACCATTCTTCAAACCCGTGATGATGACATTCTTTGACCAGTTTCTTGAATCTTTCCCATGCCTCATGAATATTCTCATGAGGTGTTTGACGGAAATTAGTAATCTGACTTCTTAGCATATTCGTCTTCTGGGGCGGATAATAATGTTTGTAGAAAGCCAATGCAAGAGAATTCCAGTCATTGATTCTAGCTGAGACCTTGTCGAGATCGATGATCCATTCTCTGGCCGCATCACGTAGAGAGAACATAAAAAGCATCTCCATGACTTGCTTCTGAGTAACTCCTGCAGGAAGGAGAATAGTAGAGCAATAGTCAGTATAAATTCTCATATGTTTAGCGGGATCTTCCTTGGCATCGCCTCCGAACTGATTCTTCTCGACCAAGGTAATGAAAGCGGGACGGATCTCAAAGACGCCATTAGTAGCAGTTGGACGTTTGACCAGCTTTGGAAGGGCGGCCTGTTCCGGCTCAGAGTGACTAGCAAGTTTAGGCATCTTGACTAGCGAGGGTGGTAGTGGACGGAGAAGTTGTGAAGTATCGATAGCGGGAGTGTCCTCTTCTAAGGACTGATATTCCGCGATGAATTCTTGGTGTAGATCTTCCAAAAATGAAAGATTTGATGTTTCTGCGATTTCCTTAAAGAAATTTCGTCGCTTACGAAGGGTCTTCTCTGGTTCAGGATCAAACGGATATAATTCTGAACGGGGGCACCTGGGCATAAGCAAGAAACTACAAAAAAGAAGTGAGAAACTGTCTCAAGGAATTTGTGGAATCCTTGAGACGAGGAAAAATAATCTAGAATCTAAGACAAATAAAAACCAATAAAAACAAAACCGTCTCCCCGGCAACGGCGCCAAAATTGATAAGGCTAAAGTCGTATCACCTATATCAAAATAAACCTAACAAACGACTAACAAGTAGCTAGTAGCAAGTAAGGGTCGACCATAGAGAGATGGATGAATATTGCAGATTATCTATAATTGATTCTAAACTATTCCAATTTCGGTTTTTATGAGTTTGGTCTAAACTAATACGATTATGTAAAATAACGAGGTTCTAACAATATTAAAAGGATCTAGGGTTTTACGGTTCACTATGTAATTAAATTGGGTAAAATCAATCAATCAATCAATCACAGTTATTTAGGGTAAAGACACGGCCTTTCGGATCTTATGTCAACCTTAGGATAGATTCTGACGGGCTCTCGCAACTTGCCAGATTATCCTACCCACTTACTTGTAGTCTACCCTTACCAGGCTTTCGATCTTGGGTTCGGGTTCCTAAACATTAAACTAGTTCAACGTCTCAAACTAATCAAATGACGATACAAAACAAGTAGTAAGGCAATAACATATGAATGATCAATTAAACAATTAATTAAACTAACATCACCAATTCAACCAACATAGATCCCCTTCAACCCTAGAAGAATTATTTAGCTACTCATAACGAAAGATGAAACAACAAAAGAATTAAGAACAGTAGAAATCAATATGACAATAAAGGAAAAAGGGAAAAATACCGATTACGAAGAACTGAAGGATTGAATAATAATTAAAAGCTAAAAAGTATCGCTACAAGCTTGCAGAATTCCGATGCTAATAATAAAACTAAACTAAAGTTTTTGAATGAGAAAAAGTGTAATTCAACCTAACCCTAAGAAGGGTGTTTATATTTATTACAATGGGGCTAATTAAGAAATAGGACATAGTTTAATAAAATAATCCCGTAGGATTTTAATTAAGACAGAATACGGATTCTTCGGAAGATTAGGAAAGTCACTCTGACGCGTCGCGAACCGCTCGGTACAAGATCATACCGACCGGTACAAAAACGAACCGACCGGTTCATAATCGAACCGACCGGTTGATGGTAGGGTTTCGCCGCGTCCCCCACCGACCAAGTAGAGTCCAACCAATCCTAACGGTAGCTAGGGTAAGTCGGGTCGTGTCCACGGAGACGGTTATAGGTGTCTAGACTAGGTCTACCTAAAAACGAGGCTAAGTCACACAAACAACACAAAGAGAAGAGAATTGACAAACTATGATGGTTGGAAGTGATGAAAGTGGACTAACAATGAACTATGAATGACATAAACTAATTGGAACAACTAAGATTAACTAAACAAATGAACTAGAGAAAAGGATCGACTAAAGAGATAGAGAAATCAAATATGGGAAGGAGTAGGGTTAGGTCGGGTTCATAAATGTAGTAGGATAATTGGGAGGTCAAGGGTGTAGGTTTCTCCTTGTCACTAAGGCCGGTTTGCGCTCTCGCGCCAAAGCCTAAGTCTGCACTCTCGTGTCTAAGACTAGACCCGAAAACTCATGCAAATATTACCTAAAGCACAAGCATTCAACCACAAATTGATTACAAGATGAGAAGATGAAAACACGCATGAGAAGCATGGCCACTACAACTCAAACAAGCAATTCAACAAACACATAGAGTGCTCAACATGTGACTAGTGACAAAGATTCCACCTTTCCCTTAATCAAACCCTAATTACCCATAATCCACACTTAATCCCCCTACTAACCCCACAAAGAATCTACTCACTCATTATCCAACCAAATCTAAGACTAACAAGAGAAATCAACATAATAATCCAAACATCCATTATGAACAAACAAGAACAATAAACAATATGTAAAGATTCAAACTTGAAAGATTAACAAAGATTAAGAGAAAAGAGATTATACCAACTAATAGGGGGATAAAAAGATGAGAACTTGCATTAATAAGAAAAACCCAAATAATCTCCAAGGTTGTCAAGCTTGGATGAATCTTCAAGAATCTCCTTAATACAAGACTAATAACTATATTAATCTAAGATTAACAAAAGTTTAAAGAAAGATTAAGCTAATGAGAGGAGCACTAAATCTAGGGTTTTGAATGTAGAGAGGTCTAAGATAGTCTAATGTAATGTAAGATGCCTAAACAATACAAGGGAGGAGTATTTATAAGGTTACAGGAATGAAGGAGGATGAAAAGAAGGGGCGCGGCTACAACCCTCTCTTCCTGACCGGGAAGACTTATGGTCTCGTCCGGGAAGGTGGTCCCGACCGAGACGGTTCATGGTCTCGGCCGGGAAGGTCTAAACAGCAGCCTGCTCAAATGTGCACTCCTTCCCGACCGAGAGGGCACTTGGTCTCGGTCGGGAAGGCTCTGTAGGCCTCCAATAAGAGCTCTAAGGTCCCTCCTTGCTTCTCATGGGCTTCTCATCGATTCTCGGGGCTCGGGATCGAGTCTAAGGGGCTCGGGAATGGGTCTCAAGGTCTCGGGATCGAATCCAAGGCACCGGGTGATCGTTCCTTCTCTTCGTTGGCTCCAAAAGTGTATGAAACGAGTCGGAATCGTTCCAATTCTCCATGAATGGTCTTGGGAACCTAAAACGAACTAGAAGAAGTATAAGTAGCCCAGAAATCGGAGCGATTTCACAAGGGAAAACGGGACCAAACACAGCAAATTAGGCACTACAAACTACACTTATCAACTCCCCCACACTTAACCCTTACTCGCCCTCGAGTAAGCACCAACTAACTAAAAACTAAAAGAAACTAGACTACTAACCGAGCGGGTATTACCGCACACTACGCCCTTTCAACTCATGCGAGTACACTTAGAGGAAAAGTACACTCCGCAAGGCAAGTAAGGTCTTGCGACAAAACTGTGGATGCAACCGGACACAAAAACACACAAACAAACAAACAAGCAAACAAACAAGTAATCGGTTGCACCCAAAAAAGAAATAAATACCGCTTCCCTCTAAAAAGCGGTGAAAGAAGCACTGGTTTAGGACTCAAGGCAAGTGACAACGTTCCCAAGCTAATAACACAAATCGAAATGAACTAAACCCTAATAGCATGACAACAAAGCAATAAAAACGTTGGTAACTTACCTAGGTCCTCCTAACCTTCTAAGAACGTACTACGGGACGATCGGCGGGATGGAAAAAGGATGAACCACGGTGTTAGTCGACACTGTAGGTAAGTGAGACCCCGCCCCCTTTAGCGATGAGCCAAGAGGGCGTCC
The DNA here is from genome assembly GCA_958450325.1 of Agrostemma githago. NCBI lineage: Eukaryota > Viridiplantae > Streptophyta > Magnoliopsida > Caryophyllales > Caryophyllaceae > Agrostemma > Agrostemma githago. The sequence goes on along the minus strand of OY288259.1, from coordinate 48,818,754 downwards.
CATGCCCAAAACCGCTCAGCTAGTCCAAGTAAAAAGGTGGATATGATTGCAAAATGAGGGAAGACCGACCATTACCGCTATCATCCTTCCTAGGGACTCGGTCCTTTGGTAGGCTCTTCACGGTAATAGTCGGTAAAAGGCTTATTTTTTAGGGGTGAGGGTTCTTTTTGTGAGGTGATTTTCTTTGGCATTTTCTTTCTTTTGCATTTTTGCCTTTTGTGTTGCTATGCCATTTCTTTTTCTTCTTTTGTATTTTTTTTTTCACTTATTTGTGCCTTTTCTTTTTCTTCATTCTTTTCCTTCTTTTGTTTTCTTTCTTTTTCTTTGTTTGCCATTTTGGCTAGATTTGAGTTGTAGGCATTTCTTTTTTGCAACTAAGAAAGGGATTTCAACACTTTGCAACTTTATTTTGTGGATATGTGTAGGAGGTAGGGGAATGGGAGAGTCGGGGAGCGTCCTTCCCTTCAAACCCACAAAAAGGGGAAAACTTGGACTAATCAAACAATTTCAAACATGGTCACCTAAGAGACGGGACTCGGCAACCAAGGCCTTTTCATACCGTGGGTGGTCATAATGGTCAAGATGCAAATCCCGTAGTAAATCCCTAATAAGCTAGGTGGGCTCAAGGTAAAGAACCAACAAAAAAATAGATTTAGGGTCATTCTACTAGACTAAAGTCCAAGACTCGATTCATACTACTAGAAAGAGAAAGTAAACACTTGCACACTAGCCTCAAAACCGGGTTTTCGAAAACCTTTTTACATACTAGACACAACTACACATCACAAAACAAAGACGCGAAAAAAAACGAAGGAGAAAGAGACAAAGGCAACAAAACAAAACAAAACAAAACAAGCATACAAAGAGAACAAACACCACCCCGAATTTCCAAATAAGCGACCAATCAACCACAAATGTTCACAAAGCTCCACCCGAGCACACATCATCACAAATCTCCTCCAAACTCCACAAGAGACAAAGAGGAAAAAGGGATAGAAGATGTTATTGGATGTCTTGAAAGCCTTCCAAAGTTAACGGTGATTAGGCGACCTACAAGGAAAAAGGGAAGCAAACACGCACAACACAACAAATATACAACACAACGACACAAAAGGAAAACACACAAAAGAAAATCTTTTTGATTTTTGTGAAAAAATTTCAAATTTTTAAGGTTTTTAAGATTTTTTTCGAAAAAACTACGAAAATAAAACTAAACTACACTAGAATATCGCTCCCCCTCACTTAAACCGAGCAATGTCCTCATGCTCGATCGTAGTGTATGGAGACACATAAAAAAAAAAGAGAAACATAAAAAAAAAAGAGACACATAAATAAAGCTAAAAATCAAAAATAAAGGTGAAGAAAGGATAGAATGTGTCCGGCCGGGGTGTAATCAAGTCACCATGGACCGAGACGAGAAAAGATATGGATGGGGAAGAAATAAAAAGAAGGAAATAAAAGGAAATGGGAGGGGAGGACTAGGTGTAATCAAGTCACCTAGCCCGGATTCCGCCCGAATCCAACTAAATCCTAACAAAAGAAACAGTGAAAATACTTGCAAATTTGGATTTTGAAATGACTCTCGATGTAGTCACGTCATCGAGAGTCGGGAGCAACGACTACCAAGGCCCCGAGGGCCACTATGACACAAAAGTGTACGAGGGGAAGAACAAACAAAGGAAGACAAGCAATAAAAGACGGAAAATAAAGGATAGTTGCCGTACCAATCGGTTAGCAACTCACTTGCTCCATCGTCTCATAGTTCGATATCGGCACGTAGCTAATCTTCGTCATTGCTATTCCTCTTCATTCTTGATATGGTTAAAGTACAAAGGTATAAAGAGGTGGGATTTGATGTGAAACTCGGTGTAATAGTGAAGAGAAAATGAGGTGAATATGTGTATATGAAGTGTAGGGGTCATATGATAGGTGCAAGGGTAGGTAGGGAGGTTGGGAGGGGGTATATAGTGGTAGGGTGGGCTCACATGTCGAAGAGGAAGCAAAAGAGGGAGCAGTGCATCGTCCCGGTCGGGATGGGTGGTCCCGGTCGGGATGACATACCCTTCCCGGTCGGGATGACACAACAGTAAACCTAAATTTTGGCACCCTCATCCCGATCGGGATGACATCCTTCCCGGTCGGGATGGCTCATCCTTCCCGGTCGGGATGCTCTCTTCTCGACCGGGAAGAGTCCTCTTGCCCTTCATATCCCCAAAAGCTTATCCAAAGCTTCAAAAACCGACTCCCTTGCTTAAAATCCAAGCTCTATCAATAACCACTCCTCCCAAAGATTCATCTTCACTTCACATCTATCAAACAAGCTCAAAACATCCATCAAAATCCCTCCCTCACATCGCTCATCAAAATACCAAATTACAAGAAATTCACAAAGCTCAAAAGAATAAGAAAGAAATATATACAATAAGACGGTTCTTTTGGAACTCCGTCAAACCAAGGATGGTGCATTCTTCAATCATTTTTCAGCAACACTATAGCCAATTCCATCGTCATCAAGGGCACAAAGAAACAAATCAAAGGCTCTCGAGAAGTCTTCAATCAAGATAGTGGAATACCAACCTCCACTCCAAGGTTCTTCACAACCTTGCCTCGACGTTCCCGGGGCATCCCGATCTACTAAGTTCAACGGCTTGAACTTGTACTTGCGATCCTTCGGTATATACCCAAATGTCCATCTATCTTCATGTGACCCCAAGGGAGGCTTATCTTTCTTCTTGATTTGCAACTTGTTCTCAATATCATGATATGGGCATTCATCCGCCCCAAGCTCGGAATCATCATCCTCAATTCCATAGAGGTTGTTCTTCAAGCTTTCACCCGACTCATCCCCTAGATCGATGTCTTTCATGGCGTGGATCATATTACAAGACTCATCATTCGTAGGCGAGGTGTTGCCTTGGAGATCAAACACGAGCATCTTGTCGCCTAGCTCAAATGTGATCATACCATTCTTTACATCAATCATCACACCGGCGGTATGTAGAAATGGGCTCCCAATATAATGGGAGTGATAGCATCTTCCGGCATATCAAGCACGAGGAAGTCTACCGAATTGAAGAACTTCCCGATTTTTAGTGGCACATCTTCAAACATCCCCAATGGTCGGTTGAATGAACGATCGGCCATTTGGAGTGTAATAGAAGTACACTTGAGCTCTTTCATCCCAAGTCGCTCACAAATGGAATAGGGAATGATGCTTACACTCGCACCCGAATCACATAATGCTCTATCAATCTTCAAGTTCCCTATGGTGCACGGGATCGAGAAATTACCCGGATCCTTCAACTTGGGAAGCGTAGAACCTTGAATGAGCTCGCTCACCTCTCTTGTGAACGCTATGGTCTCTTCCTTGTCGACGGATCTCTTCCTAGCCAAGATTTCTTTCATAAATATTCTATATGCCGAGATTTGGGTAAGTAGCTCGGTAAAAGGGACATTCACATCCAATTTCTTCGCAATATCTAGGAACTTGTCATATTGAACATCCACCTTGGTCTTCATTTGCCTTGTTGGGAAAGGCAACGTGATATGTACCTTGTTTTGCTCATTAGGGTTGGACTTTTCAAATGACATTTTCCCTTTTCCTTTGTCTTTTCCTTGAAGTGGGGGAAGCTTGTCTTCATGGGGTCTCTCAATCTCCCACAAAACTTGCTCCTCCATTGGATTTCCCAAGCTTGAATTTTCTTGAATTGGAGATACAACTTCTTTCATTGGTTCTTGCTCAATAGGAAATAAGGGGGAGTCATAAGATACACCACTCCTCAAGGTAATAGCATTCACATGCTCAAAGTTTGCCGTTTAACCTTGAGGAGGTAGTTGCCCCTTTTGCCTTGAAGAGCTCCCCGAAGCAACTTGAGCTATTTAGGTTTCGAGCATCTTCATATGAGCATCTCTTGCTATGTTCTCCCTTTGAAGATGAGCAAAGAATTCTTGTTGGTTTATTAGCATCTCCATTTGGCTTCTTTGCATTTCTTGATTACTCCTTTGCACATCCAACATAGATTTTTGCATGTCGAAATCTCGAGGTGGAGATTGTGGATTGTGTGGAGTATCAGTGAGGGCTAAGGGAGTACCATAATCATGAATTGGAGACCGGCTCCTTTGCTTTCTTTCTTGTCGAGTACCTTGAGACCCTTGTTGTTGTTGATGGTTCCCTTGGAACCCATGAGAGTTGCCTTGATTAAGGCCTTGAGTGTTACCATGGTTGTAGTTTTGCTGTCCTTGGTTGTGTTGGTTTCCTTGGAAACCACCTTGATTGAAATTCCCTTGTTGGAACCCTTGATTGTTGTTGAAGGTACCTTGGTTATGTTGCTTGAAGTTTTTGAATGGCCTTGGGTTGCCCACATAACCATGGTAGCCTTGGTTGTTGTCCCTTAAGGGAGGTGGCACATATGGACGGTGTTGTAGAGATTGTTGTAGGGAAGCTTGATGGGAAGCTTGGAACATATGAGGATAGGGGGCACCTTGCTTGAACGCTTGAAAGGCATTCATTTGCTCAATACTACCTCGAAAATGTAGAGGCTCATGCCCAACTATCCCGCAAATATCGCATATCCCATAATAAGATGTAGGAGATACAACTCCCAAAGCATTGACTTGTTGAATTGAATGTTGGTGGGAGGCACTTGCACTTTGACCTTGATCAAAATGGCTTTGGAGCTTCTTGTCAATAGTCTCCATGTGGTTTTTTAATTGAGCTCCAAGATCAATGCTTAGTTGTGTAATGGCATCGATTTCGTGCCTTCCTCCTCGATTCGCCTTTCTAGGCCTTGAGTATTGGGAGTTGTGTACCGCCATCTCCTCGATTCTTGACCATTTTTGGTCATCATCTACCTCGGTAAACCTTCCATTCGATCCCATGTTGAGAATGGCCCTTGAGTCTTCATATAACCCGTTCCAAAACTGTTGAACAAGGAACCATTGTGATAGACCATGGTGAGCACAAGAACGGATCAAAGCTTTGAATCTTTCCCACGATTCGTAGAGGCTTTCTTCATCACGTTGTTGGAATCCCGTGATAGAGGCTCTCAATAGATTTGTCTTCTCCTGGGGATAAAATTGTTGGTAGAAAGCTAAGGCTAGCTTCTTCCAAGTATCAATACCAAGAGCCGCCTTGTCTAACCCCTTGAACCATTGCTTAGCCTTACCGATTAAAGAGAAAGGAAATAATACCCACCGGATTTGGTCTTGGGTTATTCCCGGTTGTGAGATGGCATCGCAATAATCCGAAAAGGTTTCCATGTGTTGATGAGGATCTTCGGTTGGTAACCCACTAAATTGACTTCTTTCGACCAATTGGATAAACGGTGTTTTTTCCACAAAGTTGCCGGTATATGCGGCCGGTAAAGCGGTGGGACTGGGCAAAACGTCTTCCGTAAAGGTTGAATGAGAAGAGAACTTAGGCATTGTTGGATTGGCGGGAGATGATGGTGTAGACGGTGTTGATGTAGAAGTAGAAGGGGAACTAGGTTGAGAGGAATGACTAGAAGTACCAAAGGGATTGATGAAATTCCCTTCGGCCGTCTCTCGAAGTGTATCATTCAAGTCGGATCATTGAGCTTGTTCTTCAATGGTATTGCTAGTACTCGGTTGAGAGGTTCTAACCCGAACAATCGTCCGTTGGCGAAAGGCTCTAAAGAGTCTTTCCGGCTCAGGATTGAAGAGAAAGAAATCGCCTCTCCTCCTAGGCATGCACTACACACTTGAACAAACGTGAGAACACCTAGTGCTTTGTGGGCACTAGGCAAAGACAATAAACGAACACAACGGAAGACAAAGAGAAAAGAAAGCTATAAAAACAAGAAAACCCTACAAAATATGCACAAGAGATAGAAGAAGAGCACAAGAAGGGTAACTAAGTCTAGCTAATAGGCAAACTAAGTCTAAACATGCACCGTCCCCGGCAACGGCGCCAAATTGATGGTAGGGTTTCGCCGCGTCCCCCACCGACCAAGTAGAGTCCAACCAATCCTAACGGTAGCTAGGGTAAGTCGGGTCGTGTCCACGGAGACGGTTATAGGTGTCTAGACTAGGTCTACCTAAAAACGAGGCTAAGTCACACAAACAACACAAAGAGAAGAGAATTGACAAACTATGATGGTTGGAAGTGATGAAAGTGGACTAACAATGAACTATGAATGACATAAACTAATTGGAACAACTAAGATTAACTAAACAAATGAACTAGAGAAAAGGATCGACTAAAGAGATAGAGAAATCAAATATGGGAAGGAGTAGGGTTAGGTCGGGTTCATAAATGTAGTAGGATAATTGGGAGGTCAAGGGTGTAGGTTTCTCCTTGTCACTAAGGTCGGTTTGCACTCTCGCGCCAAAGTCTAAGTCCGCACTCTCGTGTCTAAGACTAGACCCGAAAACTCATGCAAAGTATTACCTAAAGCACAAGCATTCAACCACAAATTGATTACAAGATGAGAAGATGAAAACAAGCATGAGAAGCATGGCCACTACAACTCAAACAAGTAATTCAACAAACACATAGAGTGCTCAACATGTGACTAGTGACAAAGATTCCACCTTTCCCTTAATCAAATCCTAATTACCAATAATCCACACTTAATCCCCCTACTAACCCCACAAAGAATCTACTCACTCATTATCCAACCAAATCTAAGACTAACAAGAGAAATCAACATAATAATCAAAACATCCATTATGAACAAACAAGAACAATAAACAATATGTAAAGATTCAAACTTGAAAGATTAACAAAGATTAAGAGAAAAGAGATTATACCAACTAATAAGGGGATAAAAAGATGAGAACTTGCATTAATAAGAAAAATCCAAATAATCTCCAAGGTTGTCAAGCTTGGATGAATCTTCAAGAATCTCCTTAATACAAGACTAATTAACTAGATTAATCTAAGATTAACAAAAGTTTAAAGAAAGATTAAGCTAATGAGAGGAGCACTAAATCTAGGGTTTTGAATGTAGAGAGGTCTAAGATAGTCTAATGTAATATAAGATGCCTAAACAATACAAGGGAGGAGTATTTATAAGGTTACAAGAATGAAGGAGGATGAAAAGAAGGGGCGCGGCTACAGCCCTCTCTTCCCGACCGGGAAGACTTATGGTCTCGGCCGGGAAGGTGGTCCCGACCGAGACGGTTCATGGTCTCGGCCGGGAAGGCCTAAACAGCACCCTGCACAAATGTGCACTCCTTCCCAACCGAGAGGGCACTTGGTCTCGGTCGGGAAGGCTCTGTAGGCCTCCAATAAGAGCTCTAAGGTCCTTCCTTGCTTCTCATGGGCTTCTCATTGATTCTCAGGTCTCAGGATCGAATCCAAGGCACCGGGTGATCTTTCCTTCTCTTCGTTGGCTCCAAAAGTGTATGAAACGAGTCGGAATCGTTCCAATTCTCCATGAATGGTCTTGGGAACCTAAAACGAACTAGAAGAAGTATAAGTAGCCCAGAAATCGCTCCAAAGAGCGATTTCACAAGGGAAAACGGGACCAAACACAGCAAATTAGGCACTACAAACTACACTTATCACCGGTTCAACTTCAAACCGACCGGTTCGGTATCAAACCGACCGGTTCGGTATCAAACCGACCGCTTCGGCCTTCGTCACTCTCATTCTCGCCTTCTTGTCTTGTTTTCTTCATTTGTAACTCTTAATTCCGTCTTTTGCTATGTTTCCTGTCAAAACATAAACCATATACCCGGCATAACAAACTACGGATAAAAGCCACCGAAACTATTCCTAAGACATGCAAAATCAGTAAAAACGGAGGATAAAATGAGAATAAATATGCATATGAACTGCGTTCATCAGAACATCAACGTCTGGACCAATTTCTGGTTGCCAGACCAAACGTCGAGCCGTATTCCTGCCCAAATCTCTAGGCTGACCCGGATTTGCATCTTTTTGATTTAATTGATCAAGAGCGAGGCAAGTGGGATTTAGAGAAGTTGAACGCGGTTCTCCTTCCTGACGAAACGCGGAACGCTCTCTCTGTTCTCCTTAATTCCGCGCTGTCTCAGGACCTGTTATATTGGTGGCCGGCCCGTGATGGACTGTACTCAGTGAAGTCTGTATATCGTTTGGCTAGAGGGGGTTTCAGTAGAACCAATACTCATGACGATAATGATGGCAATTCGAAGCTTTGGAGGTTTGTGTGGCGTCTCTCTATGCCGCCTAAGCTGAAACACTTTGTGTGGTGCGCCTGCTCGAGCATTTTACCTACGCGGCATTTCCTACAGACTCGGCATATGGGAGAGGATGACGTGTGTGGGCTGTGTAATGCAGAGATCGAGTCCGCCACCCCATACCCTATTTTTTTGTTCCTCCACGAACCGTCTTTGGCATGGGTATGGGCTTGAGTTGTTGCTTACTACTATGCCGAGGGGGAGCTGCTGTGACGCGGTAAAGTGGGTGCTACAATGGGTGAGCTCAGCAGAGGCGATTACCTTCTTGACGCTGGCGTGGACGTGGCGCAATTCGATACTGTTTCAGGACACATTTTTCGTTACATGTCGTTAGGATGAACCGTTTAGTCGGGGGGTATGCTATTGATGTACTAGATTTATACCGTCTTTCCTTCTTGCTTTTCTTGTTTTTCCTTGGTTTAATCGCTCTTAGAAGCGGTTTTTGTGCTACTAATGTCTTCTCTTGAGATACTTGGTGTTTCTAGGTTCATATGGCAAGAACGCGGCTTTTGGAGTCGATTTCTACGTCGTAAGGACCTATTCCGAGTCATGAGATATCTACAAGGCTAAGGAAAAGCAAGAAGAAGTCGACCCGGGAAGCTACATGGCCGTGTAACAAGCCGTGAAGTAAAGACGAGAGGAATGAAGAAATTTTGGCCCGTCTTGGTCGTGACCACTTCCTCACGGTCGGGATGGCCATGTTTCCGCTCGCGCTTCATCGATTCATTTCCCTTATTATTGCAACCCTATATATACCCCCCTCTTTTAATGTTTTAACCACGAAACCCTAGATAGAAATTAGCGTAGCTTAGCTTAATCCCTCCTTAATTACTCTTCTATTAAGCCTTAATCTAGTTAGTTACTCTTGTATTATTGGAATTCTTGGAGATTCTATCAAGATTGACAACCTTGGTGGATGTATTTGGGTTTTCTTTTATGCAAGTGTTCATCTTTTCATCTCCTTTCTAGTTGGGTATAATCTTTCTTCTTCCTTTTCTCTTAATCTTTCATAGTTAGTAAAGTTTCCATCTTTTTCCATTGATTGTTGTTGTTTCTAGTTTAGATTTCATTATGAATGTTTTCATTGTTTTGTTGGTTTCTTTGGTTGGATCATGTTCTTCCCGACCGGGAAGGACCCCAGCAACCCCCTTCGCCTTCTTTTCTTCATTTAAGTCCCACCCCATCACTTTATACCCCCACCCAACCTCCCTACTCACCTTTGCCACTATCATTTCATCCCTACACTCCAATTATACACCTTCATCTTATCTTCTCATCACTATACACCAAGTTTCCCCTTAGATCCCAACCTCACTTAACCAATGCAAGCCTGATACTTGTACTTGAGACTACATTTAGGAAGAGGAGGAATATCGATGACAAAGACGAGCAAAGTAACGAAAATGATCATTGAGATGATGAAGATTGTTGAGTTGCTAACCGTTTGGTAGGCACGACTCTCTTTTCTTTTCCTTCTTTTATTTGCTTAGTCTTTCTTTGTTTATTCCCCTTCCTTTTATCCTTTTAGTGTCGTGGTGGCCCTCGGGACTCTTTGGTTATTCCTCCCGATTCTTGATGACGTGAGTACATCGAGAATCCATTGAAAATCCAAATTGTCAAGTTCTTTTCACTTTTTCTTTATTTTTATTCCCTTTTTGGTCGAATTTAGTCGGAATTGGGCGAAATCGGGGCTAGGTGACTTGATTACACCTAGCCCTCCCCTCTCATTTCCTTTTATTTTCTTCTTTTTATTTCTTCCCCCATCCATATCTTTTCTTGTCTCGGCCCTAGGTGACTTGATTACACCTAGGCCCGACACATTCTACACTTTCTTCACTTTGATTTTTGATTTTTAGCTTTATTTTCCCTTTTTCTCTTCTTTTTAGTGTTTCCACACACTACCGATCGAGCATGAGGACATTGCTCGGTTTAAGTGTGGGGGAGCGATATCTTAGTTTAGTTTAGCTTTATTTTCGTAGTTTTTCGAAAAATCTTAAAAATTCCTAAAAATTTGAAAAATTTCATAAAAACCAAAAAGATTTTCTTTTGTGTCATTTTCTTTTGTGTCTTTGTGTCGTATATTTTTTGTTTTGTGTGTGTTTTGCCTCCCCATTTCCATGTAGGTTGCTTGATCACCGTGAGTCTCGGAAAGCTCTCGTCATCCGGTAATATCCTTCTATCTCTTTCTCCTTTTCCCTTTTTGGTGTTTGGAGGAGAATTTGTGATGGTGTGTGCTCGGGTGGAGCTTTTTGGAGTTTATGGATTGATGTGGTTGCTTGCTTGGAAGTTTTGGGGTGGTGTTTGTTTACCTTTTTGTGTGTGTTTGTTCTATTTTATTTCCTTTTGTTTGTCTCATTTTTTTCGTCTTTGTTGTGTCTTGTATAGTTCGTGAGTCTAGTGTAGGAAATGTTTTCGAAAATCCGGTTTTGAGGCTATTGCGCAAGTGTTTACTTTTCCTTTTTAGTGATACGAATCGATTCTTGGACTTTAATCTAGTAGAATGACTTTAAATCAATAGTTTCGTTGGTTCTTTACCTTGTGTCCACCGAGTCTACTAGGGATTTACTTCGGGATTTGCATTTTGACAACCTTGACCACCCACGGAGTGAAAAGGCCTTGGTTGTCGAGTCCCGTCCTCTTAGATGACCATGTTCGAAATTGTTTGATTAGTCCAAGTTTCCCCCTTTTTTGTGGGTTTGAAGGGAAGGCGCCCCCGACATACCCATTTCCCTACCTTCTACACATATCTCGCAAATAAGTTGCATTATATTGAGATTTCTATACTTGGTTGTGATGATTGCCTACAATACAAAATCTAGCCAAAAGGGCAAACAAGGCAAAAAGAAAGAAAATAAATAAAAGGCACAACAAATCAAAAACACAATACAAAAGGAGAAAAAGAAATGGCATGCAAATCAAAAGCAAAATATGAAAGAAGAAAAAATGCCAAGAAAATCATTTCAAAAAAAAAATTTACCCCTCAAAAATAAGCCTTTTACCGATTGTTATCGTGAAGAGCCTACCAAAGGACTGAGTCCCTCGGAAGGATGATAGCGGTAATGGTCGGTCTTCCCTCTTTTTGCAACCATTATCCACCATTTTACTTGGACTAGTAAGGATATTTTTGAGCATGGGACGACCCTCATGGCTTGCCGGTAAAGGAGGCGGGGTTTCACTTTACCTACAGTGTCGTCTAACTCCGTGGTTCATCCATTTTCCATCCCGCCTATCGTCCCGTAGTACGTTCTTAGAAGGTTAGGAGGACCTAGGTAAGTTACCAACGTTTTTATTGCTTTGTTGTCATACTATTAGGATTTTGTTCATATCCGGGTTTGTGTTATTAGCTTGGGAATGTTGTCACTTGCCTTGAGTCCTTAACCGGTGTTTCTTTCACCGCTTTGTTGAGGGAAGCGGTATTTGTTTCTTCTTGGATGCAACTGTTTGTTTGTTTGTGTGTGTGTTTTTGTGTTCGGTTGTATCAACAGTTTTGTCGCAAGACCTCACATGCCTTGCGGAGACCACTTTTCCTCTAGTGTTCTCACGTGAGTTGAAAGGGCGTAGGGTGCGTTAATACCCTCTCGGTTAGTAGTCTAGTTTCTATTAGTTAGTAGTTAGTTCGTGCTTACTCGAGGGCGAGTAAGGGTTAAGTGTGGGGGAGTTCATAAGTGTGTTTTGTAGTGTTTATTTCACGTGTTTGGTCCCACTTTCTTTTGTGAAATCGCTCTTTAAAGCGGTTTCAAGGCTACTTACGCTTCTTCTAGCTTGTTTTAGGTTTCTAATGCTCATCATAGAGAAGTGGAACGATTCCGTCTCGTTTCCGATGCATATGGAGCCAATGAAGAGAAGCGACGATGATTCGGTGACTTAGACTTGATCCCGAGTCCTGATGTGTCATGTTTGTATAACTTTATTCCCTCGATTCCGTTGTCTTTTCCGGTCGGAACGCGCTCTTTAGAGCCGTTTCTTCTAACATTTTGCTTTGAGTGAGTGTTTTTGTAGATTCTACATGATTTCAGGTCTTTATGTGCATTTACACTCATTTCTGGTTAGAAGAACGATCCCGAGACAAAACCCGTGCTTCGAGACGTTTAGGCGAAGAAGAAATGAGAAGTGTCGATTCGTTGGGCCAAGGAAAGCGGCCCAATGCTTGTTTTAGTAGTGTTGTGCGCGCCAGCCTGCATGTGGCAGGCGGCCTGCTGGCCGGCCGGCATGACACAAAGGCATTTTTAGCTTCAATTTTTGGTGTGTCTCGGCCCCTGCATGTGGCAGGCGGCCTGCCAGCCGGCCGGCGTGAGACGCAGCTTAGTCTCGCCTAATTTTGTATTACTAAGGATTCTTGTATTTTTTTTCCTATCATCACTTTTCATACTTAGTTTTATTTTACTTGAGAAGCTCGTGACTCTTAAGATTCTAGCACTCGGTTTTCACTCGGATTCGATTTCGGTAATCTCATTTTTATGCAATTTTCAGTTTACGTTTCAATCTTCATCGTAAATTATTTAGTTCGTCGCAATTTTCTTTATTGGCAATTCGTTGTTTACTTTAGTTCGCTAGATTCTCGTTCGTTTGTTATTAGATTTATTTGCTTCACCTTTTTATCACGAATTCCATGTATGCGATTTATTGTTTCGTAATCATCATGCGTAGCTAATTTTCTCGCTAGGGTCGAGGGGGATCGATGGATTTTTATATGATTATGTCACTTTGATACTAAATTTATAAATATGCTAGTACCACCTTCGCGTGTTTTGTTTGTCGATTAATTTGTTAAAGGCCACAACATTTTAATCTGTTTGGGAAATTCTAGTTCTTGTGCGAAAGCCGAATTAGGATTAGATCACGCGCGATTTGGTAGGGAGTCTAATAAGTTGCGAGAGCCAGTTAGATCCTTCCTAGGTTGACACGATTCGAGAGAACGTGTTATAGCCGACTAGCATGTTTATGTGTTTATTATTATGGTCGCATAATTATTGAACATCTATCGTGAACCCGTGACCTTAGTTCTCATCTCATTATTAGATTCGATTTTTATTATCGTTTTTAGGAGTCTTTTATATTTTCTCAATCAATTAACCGTTTAGAGCATTTTAGAATCGCCATAGCTAATTGACGAAAATTGATTGTTTCCCTGTGGATTCGATACCTTGCTTGCCGCTATCTTCTAGTTAGTAGCATTAGGTTTATCTTGATTGGGTGAGACGACTTAACCCACATCAAATTTTAATCTGTTTGGGAAATTCTAGTTCTTGTGCGAAAGCCAAATTAGGATTAGATCACGCGCGATTTGGTAGGGAGTCTAATAAGTTGCGAGAGCCCGTTAGATCCTTCCTAGGTTGACACGATTCGAGAGAACGTGTTATAGCCGACTAGCATGTTTATGTGTTTATTATTATGGTCGCCTAATTATTGAACATCTATCGTGAACCCGTGACCTTAGTTCTCATCTCATTATTAGATTCGATTTTTATTATCGTTTTTAGGAGTCTTTTATATTTTCTCAATCAATTAACCGTTTAGAGCATTTTAGAATCGCCATAGCTAATTGAGGAAAATTGACTGTTTCCCTGTGGATTCGATACCTTGCTTGCCGCTATCTTCTAGTTAGTAGCATTAGGTTTATCTTGATTGGTTGAGACGACTTAACCCACATCAAATTTGGCGCCGTTGCCGGGGAAACGGTTTTTCTTGTTTTTTTAGCTTGTTTCTTTTATGCTCTCTTTCGTCTCAAGGAATTAAAATTCCTTGAGATTGATCTCACTCCCTACTTGTAGTTTTGCTTATGCCCAGGTCTTTCCGGTCATCAGAGCTTACTCCGTTCGATCCTGAACCCGAGAAAACCTTTCGTAGGCGACGACAGTTTTGGAGAGAGATTTCCGCAGCTCCCGATCTTGCGACTTTGGAAGCTATTCATACTGAATTTGTAGCTGAGAATCAGTCCTTTGAAGAGGAACATCAATCTCAGTCCGAGATTATTTTACCACCTCCTCCGATCATAAAAATGCCAAAACTTTCTAGTCATTCGGAGCCCGAGCAAACTGCTCTTCCTAAGTTGGTTAAACGACCAACTGCCACTCAAGGTACATTTGAGATTCGACCCGCCTTTATCACATTGGTGGAGAAGAATCAATTTGGTGGTGAACCTAGGGAGGATCCTCACAAGCATATGAGGATTTTTACCGACTATTGCTCCACGATTCCACTTCCGGCCGGGGTAACTCAAGAAGAAGTCATGGAGATGCTCTTCATGTTTTCACTACGGGATTCCGCTAGGGAGTGGATAACCGATCTTGATAAAGTCACCGAGGGGATCACCGACTGGAATTCTCTTGCTCTTGCCTTCTACAAGCACTATTACCCTCCACAAAAGACGAACATGCTCCGGAGTCAAATCACCAATTTTCGTCAAACTCCGAACGAGAATATTCATGAAGCGTGGGAGCGGTTCAAGAAGCTTGTGAAGGAATGCCCGCACCATGGTTTTCAGGTTTGTTTTCTTTGTAACCAATTTTATAACGGGTTGTATGATGATTGCCGGAGTACACTTGATTCGGCATGCAATGGACGTTTCCAATGTAATGTGGATGATGATAAGGCTTAGCAAACAATAGAAGAGATGGCATCTCACCACTCTCGATGGGGTAATCCGCGTGGTAATACTCGATCAAACTCCGGTGAAAGTGGGTCCTCTAATGCCGTGGCCGTTCAATTAGTCTCTTTGGCTAAGAGATTTGATGCATTTGAAGTGTCAAATTCTCAAGGAGGAGGAGGCATGCATCAAGTACATGCTATGCAAGAGTATGCATGTATGCGTTGTGGTGCCGCGGACCATCAAGCTCAGGATTGCCTAGGCTCCATAGAACAGGTGAATGCGTTCCATTCTATGCGTCCACGTTATCCATATATGAACCAACCAGGATATGATGCATCTCTTTTGTCTTACAGGAGTACTAATGTTTTGAACCCGCCTATTACACCAGTTTATGTACCCCCACCAAAGCAGCATCTCCTGAATCAGCAGAATTTCCAGAATCAAGGAAATTTTCAGAACCAGCAGCAATTCCATAATCAAGGGAATTTTCAGAACCAGCAGAACCAGCAGATTTTCGGTAATCAGAAGAATTTCCAAAATCAGGGAAATTTTCAGCAGCGACCTCATTCGGGTCAATTTCAACAAAATTTTGGCAATACTAATCAGAACTTCGGGAATTCTCACCAGAATTTCGGTACTAGTCAGCAGAATTTTGGCCAATCCTCAGCACAAGCTCAAGGTAATTCTTCTTCTTCTTCGAGTTCTAATGAAATGGCTGAGCTTCGTAGTATGATGCAGATGATGGCCAAGACCCAGGACTCTATGATGGCACAAATGCAAAAGAATGATCAAGCTAAGGATAATGCCATCAAGAATTTGGAGAACCAAGTGGGGCACCTTGCCGCGTCACAAGCAACGTGTCAACAAGGTAAACTCCCTTCTCAAGGTGATCAACAGCATGATACGGCTAATGCGATCACTCTTCGTAGTGGCACACACTATGAGGGTCCGTCGATGCCTAAAGATGATACACTAGCCGAGAAGGAGGAGGTTCTAGTGGAAGATGTCAATGAGGACGTTATTGTGGAAACTCCAAGTGAAGATCAAGTTCCACCACCCACTACTCCCGTTCCCACCCCGACTAGTCCAACAATTCAAGTACCATTCCCGGGTCGATTGAAGAATCGGAAGGAAGCTACCCAATTTGGCAAGTTCATGGAGGTTGTGAAGAATTTGCAGGTTACGGTCCCGTTTACCGAGCTCATTTTGCAGGTCCCGTCTTACGCAAAGTTTATGAAGGACATCTTGACTCGGAAGAGAAGCATTGGTGAGGTAGAAACCGTCGCTCTTACTGCAGAGTGTAGTGCATTTTTACAGAACAAGGCCCCACCAAAGCTAAAGGACCCCGGTAGTTTTTCGATTCCTTGCACTATTGGCACCTTATCGATCGATAAGGCTTTATGTGATTTAGGTGCTAGTGTAAGTGTCATGCCTTATTCCGTTTGTGAAAAACTTAATATGGGTCCTCTTAAGTGTACTAGTGTAACTTTGCAGATGGCGGATCGTTCCATAAAATGCCCTTTGGGAGTTTTAGAAGACGTGCCCGTTAGAGTTGGAAATTTTTTTATCCCGGTTGATTTTATCGTCCTTGACATGGCCGAGGACACCCAAATTCCCATAATTTTGGGAAGGCCATTTTTGCACACCGCCGGCGCGGTGATTGATGTCAAGAACGGTAAATTGACCTTGGAAGTGGGTGGAGACACCATTGTTTTCTGCTTAGATAGTACACTCAAGAACCCGATGGTAACGGATTCTTGTTGCATGATTGATGTTGTGGATGTTTTAGTTCATGATTCTATGGAGGCGTCCCTTATACGGGACCCCTTGGAGGCTTTGATATGTTTGGAAGCGTGTGCAGGTGATGCTTCCGTTGACTCTGCTGTTGTTGATGCTTTGGAAGCCGCTTTGGAAGGAAGGATGCTCACGGAGGAGCAAGGTGTCGATGTAACCAACATCGTGCACACCTCATTTGCTATTGACATATCCGTTCCGGAGCGTAAGCCACTTCCGTCTCACCTAAAATATGCCGTTTTAGACGATACCGAGAGCTTCCCCGTGATTGTAAGTGCTGATTTAACTGAGCAACAACTTTCTGATTTGTTAGTTGTTTTGAAGAAAAATAGGAAACCTTTGGGGTATAGTCTTGATGACTTGAAGGGAATTAGTCCCGATTTCTGTATGCATAGAATAAATCTTGAGGAAGGTCATCGTCCTTGTGTCCAGGGTCAACGTAAGTTGAACCCGAATATGCAAGAGGTTGTTAAAAAGGAAGTTATGAAATTGTTGGATGCGGGAATTATTTACGCGGTTCCCGATTCAAAGTGGGTGAGTCCGGTACAAGTTGTACCTAAGAAGGGAGGGACTACTGTGGTCCCGAATGAAAAGAATGAGTTAATCCCTACACGAATCGTGACGGGATGGAGAATGTGCATAGACTATAGAAGGTTGAACACCGCTACACTTAAAGACCATTTCCCATTGCCCTTTATCAACCAAATGCTTGAGAGACTAGCATCTCACAAGTATTTTTGCTATTTGGATGGATATTCGGGATTTTTCCAGATCCCGATACACTCCGCCGACCAAGAAAAGACCACGTTTACTTGTCCCTATGGCACTTTCGCATATCGCAGGATGCCATTCGGGCTATGTAACGCACCCGCCACCTTTCAAAGATGCATGATGATCATCTTTTCCGACTACATCGAGTCCATTATGGAAGTGTTTATGGACGACTTTAGTGTGTATGGTATGAGTTTTTCAGCTTGTTTAGCTAACTTGGACACCATTTTAAACCGATGTGTCGAGGCCAGTTTGTTCTTGAATTGGGAGAAGTGCCATTTTATGGTCACTGAGGGTGTAGTTTTGGGTCATGTGGTCTCCGAAAAGGGCATTCAGGTGGATAAAGCAAAAGTGCAAGTGATTGAGCAATTGCCCTTGCCGGTTAATGTAAAGGGAGTGAGAATTTTCCATGGTCATGCGGGATTTTATCGCCGCTTTATCAAGGATTTTTCCAAAATTGCTAAGCCACTTACACAATTGCTCCTAAAGGATGCCCCTTTCGATTTTACTGATGAGTGTGTGGAAGCTTTTAAGAGGATTAAGCAGGCCCTTATATCGGCTCCGATTATTCAGTCACCGGATTGGAATTTGCCATTCGAGATAATGTGTGACGCGAGTGATTATGCTGTGGGAGCGGTTTTGGGCCAAAGGAAGGACAAAGTCTTGCATGTTATATACTAAGCTAGTAAAACACTTGATAATGCTCAAGTTAACTATGCAACTACCGAGAAGGAATTGCTAGCTATAGTGTATGCTTTGGAGAAGTTCAGAACTTACTTGGTTGGATCGGAAGTCATTGTTTTCACCGATCATGCGGCTCTCAAGTACCTTCTTGCTAAGAAAGAAGCGAAGCCCCGATTACTTCGATGGATCCTCCTCCTCCAAGAGTTTGATTTATCGATCCGGGATAAGAAAGGAGCGGAAAATGCCGTTGCAGATCATTTATCGAGGCTTAGAGTTGAGGAGGAAGGACTTGTCATCCCCATAGATGACTCTTTTCCCGATGATTCTCTCATGGCCTTAACTACCGGTGAAAGCGAAGGACCTTGGTATGCGGATTATGCCAATTATTTAGTTGGCAAGGTATTACCCTCCGATCTCTCTTATCAACAAAAGAAAAAATTTCTACATGATGTTCGACAATTTTTCTGGGATGACCCCTATTTATTTAAGGAGTGTGCCGATGGTATTTTCCGTCGATGTGTCCCTCAGTGGGAAGTTCAGGGAGTTCTAGAGAGTTGTCATTCATCACCATATGGTGGTCATCATGGACCGAGCCGAACCACGGCTAAGGTCCTCCAGGCGGGTTTTTATTGGCCAACCCTATTCCGAGATGCCCAAGTTTTTATTATGTCCTGCGACGCATGTCAAAGGACCGGTAATATTTCTCGGAGGCATGAGATGCCTCAAAATGGGATTCTCGAGGTAGAAATTTTTGATGTCTGGGGTGTAGACTACCAAGGCCCGTTCCCGTCATCCAAGGGCAACCGATATATTTTGGTTGCGGTTGATTATGTCTCCAAGTGGGTGGAGGCGGTAGCATCTCCTGCTAATGATGCTAGAACGGTAATATCTCTGTTTAAAAAGACTATTTTTCCCCGCTTTGGTGTTCCAAGAGCGATTATTAGTGATGGTGGAAGCCATTTCCATGAGAAGCGACTTGATGCTTTACTTGCTAAGTTCGGTGTCTCTCACCGTACCGGTCTTGCCTACCACCCTCAAACGAGTGGGCAAGTTGAGGTGTCCAATAGGGAAATCAAGTCTATTCTCCAAAAGGTCGTGTCAAAAGCTCGGAAGGATTGGAGTTCTAAGCTAGATGATACACTATGGGCTTACCGTACCGCCTTTAAAACGCCTATTGGTACTTCACCTTACCGATTGGTTTATGGAAAGTCATGCCATTTACCGGTCGAGCTTGAGTACAAGGCTTGGTGGGCGATCAAGGAGCTTAACTTGGACCCACATTTAAGCGGGGAGAAGAGACTCATGCAATTGAATGAGTTAGAAGAATTCCGTCTTGGTGCCTATGATAGTGCTCGGGTTTATAAGGAGCGCACCAAGCGGTGGCATGACAAGCATATCCTTCACCGTGAGTTCGATGTGGGGATAAGGTATTATTATTCAATTCTAGGCTCCGGTTGTTTCCCGGAAAGTTGAAATCTCGTTGGTCCGGACCTTTTTTATTCTGTCACCCATGTGGGTAAATTCGGCTCGATTGAAGTCGAGAGTGATTCGGGTGAACGATTTAAGGTGAATGGTCAACGATTAAAGTTATATCATGAAGGTGCTCAAGTTGGAGCGATTGAAGTTATACGACTTCATCCCGTTCCCTCATTCCACTGAATCTTGAAACTCATCAAGTCGTGCGGGACTTTAAACCAGCGCTACCGGGAGGCAGCCCGAGTATGTAAATTTCCCTCATTCTCGTTTTTATTTTTATTTTTATTTTTATTTTTTTTAGATGTTTTAGTGAGGACGAGAGGAGGGACTAATGTTTTTGGAGACGCGCAGAATCATCGGAAATAACTCGAATTGAAGTTATTGGAAAAAAAAGAGGAGAAATTCACCATGCTTGTGATAATATAGCAGGTCGCCTCAGCCTAGGCCTATCGACTCTAGGGGCCGAGGCGCGAAGTGAATTTGAGTACTAATAGTGTGATTTGTGCGTCTCAGCCTGCCCCTAGGCCCCCTATTAACTTCAGGGGCCGAGTACAAAGGAAATTGGAGGAAAACGTTGGGCAAAGTCTCGAAAACAAAGGCATTTGTGCGGTCAGGCCGGCTAGCAGGCCGCCGGCCCTGACCGGCTGGGCTGTGAGAGGAATAATTCATTTAAAAATTCGAAAATAACGAAGGAGTGCTTCAGGCCGGCCAGCCGGCCGCCGGTCCAGACCGGCTGGGGCGCACATCAGACCCCCAAACCCCAATTTTTCGTCATTTGCCTCATTCTTTCCTACCCCTCTCGCCTCTCTCTTCTCTCTCATCCCCCAAACCCTAATTTCCCCCATTTCCCAGCTCCACCATCTCCCTCTTTCACTATCACTCCTCAAATTTTTCCCATTTTTCCCCATAAACTGCTACTTTCAGCTGATTTGCAATGCCTCCTCGGAACAAGCGCACCAGGAACGACCATGCTCAACCCGACATTGAGCCCGATCCAGTTTTTCCAAGTGTAATTTTTACCACTATTGACCAAAAGGTACGGTTTCAAAATTTGAGAAAGCGGTCTATTGTTCCAACTCGTTTTATCGATCGTGATGCTATGCGAACTTTAGGCTTAGATTCTGCTTGGGAACTATTGTTTAAGGGTGTTGGTATGGGTACATTTTTTACGATGCGTCGTAATACGTATACCCAGCTTACGTTGGAACTTCTGAGTTCGTTTGAGGTACATAAGAATAGACGGTCTGGTGATATTTCTGTTGAGTTCCGTTTACTGAATACTAGTTTTGCGCTGAGCCTGAAGCAGTTTGGGAATTGTTTTGACCTTAAGGATTATGATGACCGTACACCACCCGAGTATGCTAATTTTAGTGTGGGTGATTTTTGGGAATGTATAGCTGATGCCCCGCACACTACCGCGGGGCATATGAGTTCAAACAATATTCATAATCCTGTTATTAAGGTTTGGCAGAGGTTTATGGGATGGACGATTTTTGCTAGGAAGGAGACACATAATGTGCACACCGAGGAGGTGTCTATTTTGGGCACGTATTTGCGGCGTAAGCCGAAGGTGTGGCATATTAATATTGCCTATCACCTCGTCCTTCAGTTTAGGAGAATAGCTACGGCCGTTGCCGATGTTCCTATTTATATAGGCGGGTTAGTCACGCAATTAGCTGTTCGGTTGAACGCTTTTAACGAAGCGGATCATGATCCGGTCCAGGGCGAGATTACCCTTAGCCTTCGGTATTTGGCTTCTCTTAACTGGATTTCTTCTAGGCATCAGAATCGTTGGGCTTGGCTTATTCATGAGCAGGCGACTATTATTTTGCAAGCCGGGTCGGTTTTGTCTCTTGAGGCTGATCAGCCTAATTATTTATTACCCGTCGCTGCCCCTAGCTCTCTTCCCTCGTCGCATGCTGTTACCTATACTCGTCGCCCGACGAGCGAGCCTAGTACTTCCCAGCCCGCCTCTGAGCCCGGTCCATCTCAGCCTGCTTCTGAGCCTACCACCACTACTGCTTTTGAGCAGCCTCCTCCACCACCCCAGTATGCTCCTCTCCATCCCGATCTGATTTCTTGGATGGAGCGCATGGAGTTGAGTGCTGGTTCGTCCCGTTCCGATTTTGATACTTTTCGCACGGAGACTCGTGCCGACACCGCTGCTACTCACGCTCGCCTAGACAGGTTATATGCTGATCAGTGCCTCGGGATGTATCCCATATATGATGACTATGCTAGGCGTGCGGCTGTGCCACCACAGGGCCCTTACCCCTCGTACTTTTCGTGGCCCGTGGGTGGTTATACTGATCCTTCGATTCATGGCGGCTTTCATCTTCACACTGACTATTTCAGCGCCCCAACGGGCCCTGCTTTTGGAGCCGCTAGTGATTATCAGGGAGGTGGTTGGTATACGGGTGGTGCATCTGGCTCCGGGACTGCTGCAGATGATGATATGGAGGATGATGATTTCGGTGATGACGACGACGATGATGATCAGTAGCGGATTGCTGATTCCGCTACCTCTCCATGTATATATTTAGTATGTCCTTTATCTATCCTCGGTTTTTTATTTGTGTCCCCCCACCAATTTTGAGTCTGTATGATATGGACATTGAGGACAATGTCGAGTCTAGCGTGGGGGAGTTTTTAGTATTTCTAGTTTTATTTCCTTGAGTCTTAGCGTCTGTCTATGATACCGATTATGCAGCAATGATGATAATTTGCGCTCTTTAGGCTACCTACTCATTCTTAATTGGCATTCATTTGACCTTTGTTACGTGGAATAATAATTAATCGACAAGTATGCAACCAACTGAGCTATAATTTGTGATTCCCGTTTAGACCGACCTTGCATTTAGGCTTTAGCTACAAAATTGGTGACATTTAGAGCCTCTTGTAGCCAGTACATTCATACCTGGCTACCACTTAGGTCGTGTGTGTAGGTCTCCTCGTGGAATATGCTATGTCAATACGCATAAGTATGGTGTTTTCCCCTTTATTTTGACTAACTTGCCTAGTGATCATTTTTGGGACACTTTCATTTTTCATCTATTTCTATCCATTTTCTCCTTGGCTAATATATAAAAGAATTAACAAAATGAACTACAAAATCAAATTTGCCTACCTAGCCAAGCTTGATGAAGTAGGTCACCTAGTGCGTTCTATGCTCGTTATTGTGCTATTATGGAGATTTTTTATGGATGTTTGGATGTGGTTGAATCTGTTTCAAGGGAGTATGTAGATTTTGTCTGGGTCAATTTGAGTCATTTTTTATATTTGCTTCTAATTTCATCAAGCTTTGAAAAAAAATCGAAAAAAGAGAAAAAGAGAAAAAATGAAAAAAAAAAATCAAAAAGAAAAAAAAAGAGAAAAAATCAAAAAAAAATATTTTATTCTCGTTACTTTTATTTTTCGTTTACTTGATGAAATTTGAGCGCCCTCTTTTGACCCCGGACTCGTTCTCGTTGGTTGGTGGTTTGTGTGTTTTGTTTATGGAAGCGGAAGAATTTTTGAGTTGAGCATTATCGCACTAGTTAGTTCACTAGCTTGGCTTTAACCTCACATGACCATATCGGTTCCCACCTTCTACCTTGTTATCACCATCCTTGCCTCCCTATGTGATCTTAGCATGTTTTGTAAAAATTTAGAGGTTGATACCATACTAGATTGTGGGCATATTTCCATGAGTTGGAGTAGTTGAGCGTTTTCACATATATATTTCACATATACACACCTTTCCTAATTGAGCGATGAGTGCCTCCGTAAGTAGCCTATGTAAGGGTTTTGGTTGAAAATGTGGTTTCTACATATTATGCTTGGTGAAGTTGTGCATTTGTTGATGGATTATTTTTTCTATTTCCCGTCTTGGAATCCGTTTCTTAGACTTGGTTCGATGTTCGCTATGACGGACTTGAGTATTTGGTTGCCTATTATTTGCTTTGAGCTGTTTCGGTATTATATTAGTTATTTTCTTACGGGTCTTGCTTGAGGACAAGCAAGGGTTCGGTTCGGGGGAGTTTGATGTGTCGTGTTTATATAACTTTATTCCCTCGATTCCGTTGTCTTTTCCGGTCGGAACGCGCTCTTTAGAGCCGTTTCTTCTAACATTTTGCTTTGAGTGAGTGTTTTTGTAGATTCTACACGATTTCAGGTCTTTATGTGCATTTACACTCATATCTGGTTAGAAGAACGATCCCGAGACAAAACCCGTGCTTCGAGATGTTTAGGCGAAGAAGAAATGAGAAGTGTCGATTCGTTGGGCCAAGGAAAGCGGCCCAATGCTTGTTTTAGTAGTGTTGTGCGCGCCAGCCTGCATGTGGCAGGCGGCCTGCTGGCCGGCCGGCATGACACAAGGGCATTTTTAGCTTCAATTTTTGGTGTGTCTCGGCCCCTGCATGTGGCAGGCGGCCTGCCAGCCGGCCGGCGTGACACGCAGCTTAGTCTCGCCTAATTTTGTATTACTAAGGATTCTTGTATTTTTTTTCCTATCATCACTTTTCATACTTAGTTTTATTTTACTTGAGAAGCTCGTGACTCTTAAGATTCTAGCACTCGGTTTTCACTCGGATTCGATTTCGGTAATCTCATTTTTATGCAATTTTCAGTTTACGTTTCAATCTTCATCGTAAATTATTTAGTTCGTCGCAATTTTCTTTATTGGCAATTCGTTGTTTACTTTAGTTCGCTAGATTCTCGTTCGTTTGTTATTAGATTTATTTGCTTCACCTTTTTATCACGAATTCCATGTATGCGATTTATTGTTTCGTAATCATCATGCGTAGCTAATTTTCTCGCTAGGGTCGAGGGGGATCGATGGATTTTTATATGATTATGTCACTTTGATACTAAATTTATAAATATGCTAGTACCACCTTCGCGTGTTTTGTTTGTCGATTAATTTGTTAAAGGCCACAACATTTTAATCTGTTTGGGAAATTCTAGTTCTTGTGCGAAAGCCGAATTAGGATTAGATCACGCGCGATTTGGTAGGGAGTCTAATAAGTTGCGAGAGCCCGTTAGATCCTTCCTAGGTTGACACGATTCGAGAGAACGTGTTATAGCCGACTAGCATGTTTATGTGTTTATTATTATGGTCGCATAATTATTGAACATCTATCGTGAACCCGTGACCTTAGTTCTCATCTCATTATTAGATTCGATTTTTATTATCGTTTTTAGGAGTCTTTTATATTTTCTCAATCAATTAACCGTTTAGAGCATTTTAGAATCGCCATAGCTAATTGACGAAAATTGATTGTTTCCCTGTGGATTCGATACCTTGCTTGCCGCTATCTTCTAGTTAGTAGCATTAGGTTTATCTTGATTGGGTGAGACGACTTAACCCACATCAAATTTTAATCTGTTTGGGAAATTCTAGTTCTTGTGCGAAAGCCGAATTAGGATTAGATCACGCGCGATTTGGTAGGGAGTCTAATAAGTTGCGAGAGCCCGTTAGATCCTTCCTAGGTTGACACGATTCGAGAGAACGTGTTATAGCCGACTAGCATGTTTATGCGTTTATTATTATGGTCG
Organism: Agrostemma githago; assembly: GCA_958450325.1. Classification (NCBI taxonomy): domain Eukaryota; kingdom Viridiplantae; phylum Streptophyta; class Magnoliopsida; order Caryophyllales; family Caryophyllaceae; genus Agrostemma; species Agrostemma githago. The sequence goes on along the minus strand of OY288259.1, from coordinate 48,793,718 downwards.
CATAATTATTGAACATCTATCGTGAACCCGTGACCTTAGTTCTCATCTCATTATTAGAATCGATTTTTATTATCGTTTTTAGGAGTCTTTTATATTTTCTCAATCAATTAACCGTTTAGAGCATTTTAGAATCGCCATAGCTAATTGACGAAAATTGACTGTTTCCCTGTGGATTCGATACCTTGCTTGCCGCTATCTTCTAGTTAGTAGCATTAGGTTTATCTTGATTGGGTGAGACGACTTAACCCACATGAAGTCCCTTGGAGCCCAATTTGAGAATATCCCGAGCACCGAGCATCGATAAGAAGCCAAGGAAGAGCAAATAAGGACCCATCACGGCCGAGAAGGACCCATCACGGCCGGGATGAGAAGACGAGAAGAAACGAGCCACTGTAGGATGATCCCGTCCGGGACCACCACCATCCCGACCGGGACCACGCCCTTCCCGACCGGGACCACCACCATCCCGGCCGGGACGGGCCCAGCTCGCACTCCGCTTCATTCTTTCAATTCTCTCAATTATGGAACCCTATATATACCCCCCCTCTTGTATTGTTTTAAGGATGGAGGAAACCCCAGACATACTTTAGGTTAGATTAGCTTAGATTAGTGTAGATTAGTTTAATTTTTCCTTAATCACTTTTCATTAAGCCTTAATTCTAGTTTAATTCTTGTTGAATCTTTGTATTATGGAAGACCTATTGGGGGATTTCTCTATTGACAACATTGAATTTCATTTCTTTGGGGTTGGATTTAATCAAAGATCCTTTCTTTTCCTTCTACTTGTTCATCCTTTGGTATTGGTATATTTCTCTTCTTCCTAATCTCTTCTACTTAGTTTTCATTTGTGCTTATGCTTAGTAATCTTCAATATTCCATTATGAATGTCCATGTTTATGCTTGTTTCATTATGGTTGTTGGGTTTACTATCTTGAACATGAGTGAGTAGTCCTCTTGCTAGGATTAGTAGGGGAATGGGTGTCTTCAAGGGTGATTAAGGGTTTGTGTAGGGTGTTGGTGGTTGTTTCGGTTGCTTCTTGGTTGTATGCATTGATCATGTTTGATGAAATGCTTAAATGACTTGTAGTTGCAAATGCATGTTTTCTTGCCTTCTCCTTGTGACCTTGTATGTTGCTAGGATGGGTTTTTGCGCGAGAGCGGGAGACCTCTAGGACGGTTTTGGAGCGAGAGCCCGGATTATGCCTAGATAGCTTGACTACCCCTTCATTCTTGCTTTCTCTTGATTGTTTCGATACCCTTGAACCCGACCTAATCCTAGTCCTTCTCTTATTGATTTCTCCATCCTTTTAGTCATTATTCCTCTTGTTAGTTATCTTAATTTAGTTTTAGTTCAATCGTTTTAGTTTATGCCATCCCTAGTTCATTCATAATCATAGCTTTCTTTCCTTTCATTGTCTTAGTTTGTTTTTCTCATTCCCTAGTCTTGTAATCGTTGTAGTTAATCAATTTTTGTTAATTCCACTTCCTTGTTTCCTTGTGACTTAGTTTAGTCCTTAGGTGAACTCTAGTCTAAACTCCTTTTCCGTCCTTGTGGTTTGACCCGACTTACCCTAGCTACTAGTTAGGATTAGTTGGTTTTATTTGGTGTCGGGATTCAGGACAAATCCCACCATCAATTTGAAAAATTCGAAATTGGCAAGTTCTTTTCAATTTTTAATCCCTTTTTGGTAGAATTTAGTCGGAATCGGTCGAAATTGGAGCTAGGTGACTTGATTACACCTAGCCCTCTCCTCCCATTTCCTTTTATTTTTTTCTTTTTATTTTTTTCCCTCATCCATATCTTTTCTCGGCTCGGGTCTAGTGACTTGATTACACCTAGGCCCGACACCCTCTACCACTTCTTCATTTAGTGTATTTTTTCGTTTAATTCCTTTATTTTTCTTTTCTTTAGTGTCTTCCACACACTACCGATCGAGCATGAGGACATTGCTCAGTTTAAGTGTGGGGGAGCGATAGTTTAGTTTAGTTTAAGTTTATTTTCATTGTTTTTTCGCAAAAATCCCTAAAAATTTGAAAATTTTCAAAAATGTCAACAAATATTTTCTTCTGTGTTTTATTTTTCCTTCTTGTTCGTGTCTTGTATATTTATAGTTTGCGTGCATTTTGCCTCTCTTGTTCCTTGTAAGTTGCTCGATGGCCATGAATTTCGGGAAGCTCTAGAGATATTCGGTAATATCGCTCCATCTCTTTTTCCTTTTTCCGTTGCGGAGTTTGGAGATTGTATTTGTGGTGATGGTTGCTCGGATGGAGCTTTGTGAAGTTTGGGTTGACCAAGTAGCTTGCTTGGATTGTAAGGGGTGGTGTTTGTTTATTTTGTGTGTTCGTTTTGCATGTTTAATTTTCTTTTTCTTTCTTCTTTGTGTGTTTTTCTCTTTCTTTTATCCTTGTCTTGTATAGTTTGTGTTAGGTGTAGGAAAAGTTTTTTTCGAAAACCCGGTTGTGTGATTTAAGTGCAAGTGCCTCTTATTCCCTAGTTAGCGTCGCATTTTGATTTGTGGACTTTATTCAAGTAGGATGACTTTTAAGCAATGTTTATATTGACCTTTTGCCTCGAGTCCATCTTATCTACTAAGAGTTTACATCGGGATTTGCATTTGACCACCCCCGGAGTGTTTAGGCCTTGGTTACCGGGTTTCATTTCCTTAGGTGACCTTATTCAAGTAACCGCTTTCTAGTCCAAATTTTCCCCCTTTTGTGGGTTAGGAAGGGGTGCACACCTAACTTACCTATTTTCCTACCATTCCTCCATTTTCAAATAATAAGCTTTGCAAAATGAAATTGGCAAGTTGCATTTTATTGTTAAGCATGGGCAAGCCGATCGAGATAGAAAAGGGCTTTGAAAAAAAAATGAAAAATGCCCAAAAATTTGCCCTCAATTGATGGACTTAAGGGGAGAAGAAAAAGAAAGTTAAAAGTGAACAATGTTAGCCCCAAGTTAAAAAAGAAAAGAAGAAAAAAGAATAAACAATGAAAAAACCCAAAAATATTCCCAAAAACAAAAATAATAAACCTTTTCCTTTATCGATGCGTCGCAGTGAAGGGCCTACCAACGGACCGAGTCCTGAGGAAGGAAGATAGCGGTGACTATTCGGTCATCCTCCTTTTTGCTTAGCATGTTCACCTTTTTGTTTGGACTAGTTGGTTACTTTGAGTTTGGGACGACCCTCTAGGCTTTGCTTAGGTAATGAAATTTCACTTACCTACAGTGTCGACTCGCTCCGGGGTTCATCCTTATCCACTCCATTTATCGTCCCGGTGTAGATTTTCTTTAGTAGATTATAAGGACCTAGGCAAATTGTCAATATAATTGTTGCTTAACCGTCATTCTATTAGAATTTGTGTCCCTATTATCTTGTGTAGCTAACTTGGGAATGTTTCACTTGCCTTGGGTTCATGTCCGGTGTCTTTCCCACCGTTTTGATGAGGAATTCGATGTTTTCTTAGTTTGGATGCGTCTCTTTTTGTGTGTTTGTTTGTTTTGTGTGCGAGGCGCATCCACCATTTTTTGTCACAAGACCTCACTTGTCTTGCGGGGAGTGTTCTACCTCATGGACACTTCGGCGTGAGTTGAAAGGGCGTAGGGTGCGCTAATACCCGCTCGGCTAGTAGTCTAGTTTTTAGTTAATTAGTTAGTTAGTTCGTGCTTACTCGAGAGCGAGTAAGGGTTAGGTGTGGGGGAGTTGATGTACTAGATTTATACCGTCTTTCCTTCTTTCTTTTCTTGTTTTTCCTTGGTTTAATCGCTCTTAGAAGCGGTTTTTGTGCTACTAATGTCTTCTCTTGAGATACTTTGTGTTTCTAGGTTCATATGGCAAGAACGCGGCTTTTGGAGTCGATTTCTACGTCGTAAGGACCTATTCCGAGTCATGAGATATCCACAAGGCTAAGGAAAAGCAAGAAGAAGTCGACCCGAGAAGCTACATGGCCGTGTAGCAAGCTGTGAAATAAAGACGAGGGGAAGGAAGAAGTTTTGGCCCGTCATGGCCGTGACGCGATCCATCACGGCGGGACCACTTCCTCACGGGCGGGATGGCCCTGTTTCCGCTCGCGCTTCATCGATTCATTTCCCTTATTATTGCAACCCTATATATACCTGTGGACATGATATAGGTCCACCCCGACGCGGTCACGCGCGGGTTTGGGGCGGCGAATTAATATCGTGTGAGATGGATCTCGAATTGAAATTGAAATCGAAGTGGAGTCGCCACCGAACTTTGTGGGAGTTCGGGCCCGTTGGAACCCACTCTATATCTTAGTGGGCCGCGCACAGAGTACGACCCATTCCGATTTCAGAGTTTATGGGGTTCGTCCCTTTGCATTGCGATACCGATGCCGACATTATCAGTAATCGTGTATTGAATGACTCTCGTATGCCAATGGTTTCGGACATCCGGAAACCACGGTTCTGAGTAAGGGGTGAGGGTACGTGTTGGGAAGTTTACAAAGAACACCCAACCCCGCCCGCACTTAGCAGCCTCTACTTAGATATCGTTCGTTGTTCGTGTACGCTCGTTAGTTTGACGGTTGAATGATATGCAAACAGCGTTTTGACTAAACATGTGAATTATGTTTGACTACGTCGTTTAATGCATCTAAACTAACGTCAAAGTTGTTTTAGCATGCGATGTTCATTTTAGTACAATAAAACATACAACGAAATTAAAGTGCAACAACAGATTACAATATACGAGCGGCATACCACCCGGAAATACAATGCCACAAACGATAATATTCGACAATTGCAATAATAGCGAGGTGTAAACGAGTTAGAAGATGTAAACATAGTATGATGCATGGTTTTGAAAAGGTGAACACGTGATGGACTTGACACGTGATGACCGAAGTCGTTAAAGGAATTTTATCGGGACTCGAAATAAATTGAAAGACTCACGATTTTGTCGTGATAAGGGCCACTCGATCGAGTCATCGAGGGACTCGACCGAGTGGACCCAAAAATACCTTCTGCCCGGATTTGGAGGTGTCACTCGATCGAGTCAGGCGCGACACTCGATCGAGTGGTCCTCGAAGAAGCATATGCCTCTGTTTTTTAGATGTCACTCGATCGAGTGGCCTATATGGCACTCGGTCGAGTGACCCCTGTACAAACTATGGTTCGTTTTGACTTTGATTTTGAAATTGCTTTCGGCTTTGAAAATCGATAATTTGGTTAAGTCGCGTAAAAATATGATACGATTTATACTCGACTTAGATTTTGATACTCGTAATATTTGATGCTTGATTATAGAATCAATATCTAATATTTAGAGTGAATTTTAGAAAAGAAGTTTATGAAATCGTTTTTTGATTGATTCATTTAGATCCGACATTCGACTATAGAGTCGATATCGAATCCTAGGGATGACGCTTTATGGCTAATTACGATAGTAGTACGATAATATCGATATTAGAAACGAGAAAAAAAGAAAATAGGAAAAAAAAATGACGATGACGATGCAAGACGGACGAAAAAACGAGAAAAAGGAAGAGAAAGAGAGAAATCGGGATTTGTAACACCCTCAACCTACATGCTAAATTATCTCGAAAATGGACTCGTAATAGCGGCCTAGGCGCGGGAGCGTTAAGATGTATATAGGAGAGTTATAGTGTGTATAATTGGGAAGGGATTTGACAAGTTTTGCTCTCGGGATTGTGTATGATTAGGGAAGGGATTTGACGAGTTTTGCTCTCGGGTCTTTGACGAGTTTTGATCTCGGGTTTCCTAAAGGATTTCTAGAGGAACGGGATTGTATGGGATTGTATTGCCTAGGATAATGATTGTTGTTAGGTTGTTGAAATTTCGGGTATGAATTGTTGTGAATTGTAATTGTTATGTCGGGAATTGTAATTGTGTGTGCAAGGGAGTGTATTTTTAGAAAAGGTTTCCGGCTTTGTTTAGGAAAGGTACTTGGCTTGGATGAAATAGGATTCCGTCTTTGGATAGGAAAAGTTTGCTTGAAGGGGAAGAAAACACCCGGTTTGGATGGAAATAGGATTCCGGCTTTGGATAGGAAATGAAAGAAATCATATCCTAAATAGAAGAGGTTTTGCATGCAGCTGATATTTTGTGGTTTTTGACTTTGAGTCGGACTCTTGGGGCTTTGTGCGGCTGATTTTTGTGTCGGAAACAGCTTTGACCGGGGTTTGACCCGGTCGCCAAAAGACGGTTTTATTTACGGTATCGGTTTTGACCCAAATTAGTCTTTTATTATTGAAAACGATCCACCGTGCCTGAATTTGAGGTCGTTTTGGTGAGATTTTTACTCCGCTAAAAGCTCGCGCCAAATACTATTGATTCCGAGTCCGAAAATCGAGCGTATTAAGTCATGTTTACGTCCGATCATCATCGGATGTTTTTTGGAGACTGTTATAGACACCTAGCGGTCAAAATATGGGTGTCTACAATACCCCCTCTTGTAATGTTTTAACCACGAAACCCTAGATAGAAATTAGTGTAGCTTAGCTTAATCTCTCCCTAATCTCTCCTTAATCTTAGCCTAATCTTAGTTTAATCTTCCCTTAATCTTCATTTAATTCTAGTTTAATCTTAGTTAGTTCTTGGGTAATTGAAGATCTATTGAAGAATTCTTCTCTATTGACAACATTGAAGATACTTCTTGGGTTGATTTTATACAAGATTCAATCTTTGTTTATCATTTGAGTTTGGTATAATCTTTCTTGTCTCTCTTCTTTTAATCCTTCATTAATGTTAAAGTTTCAATCTTTGTTTATGTTTATTGTTGTTCCTAGTTTAGAATCCATTATGAATGCTTTCATTGTTTTGTTGGTTTCTTTGGTTTATGTTATTGTGTTTATTATGATGTGTGAGTAGTCTCCTTACTAGGGTTAATAGGGGGATTGTGTGTTGATTATGGATGATTAGGGAGGAATTAATGGTGTTTGATGTTATTTACTTTGCCTCCTTTCATTGTGCACATAACATGTTTGATGAATTTCCTAGTAGACTTGTCATTGAGAAATGCATGTTTCCTACTTTCCTCTTGTGTGTTATTGTATATTGATTTGTTGGTTCTCTTTGTTGTTAGTGTAAGCGTAGCAAGAGATCCTTAGACCGTCTAAGTGCGAGAGCCCGGACGTAATCTAGTCAAGTAGATCATGTCTTCACCCTTGTTCTTCCTTGTTCACCTAGGCACCCATGAACCCGACTTAACCCTAGTCTCTTCTCCTATTGTTTAATTTTCATTTTTCATCATCGCTTTTGTTTATTTTGCATTGTTCTAGACCTTAGATTCTAGTTTAGCCATTATTCAATCCAATCATTTCCATTACCCTGGGACTTAGTCTCGAACCGTAACATTCTCTTGTCTATACTAACCGTCCCTGAGGATTCGATCCGACTTACCATTTGCTACCAAGCCTAGGTTAGTTGGTTTCTTGGTGTTGGGATTCACGACAAATCCCTCCATCAGCTACGTATGCGCAATTAGTGGGAGCGCTAGCCCGTGGGGGAGGGGGGGGGGGTGGGAGCAGATCGGTGGCAGCGACCTGCGGAGGGGTGGTTAAAACTGAACACGGACGCGACTTTCTTTGGATCTGCGAAGGTTGATTTTCGTTTTGTTTGCAGGGACTGAGACGACGTTGCGTAGTTGGTTGGCAGCAGACGAATGCGGGTGAGATGGACCGTGGAGACTGCGGAAGTTCAAGCTCTGATGTTCGGGCTGCAATTTATTCTGGGAGCGAGAGATGAGAACCTTGTGATTGAGAGTGACGCGCTGACGGTGGTTAAGGCTGTGAACCAGAATACTGCTATTAGGAATCCGCTTGGCCTCTGTCGTGATCAGATTTTATTTCTGTTAAGTTCTTTCTCTCGTAGAAAATGTATGCATGTGAAGCGTGGAGGTAATATCTGTAGCCCATTTTATTGCCCTGCTGTGTTTGTCGGCTGGAGGCGATGTTATTCTTGGGTCCGATTTTCCACAAGTCGTTATTGACTTGGCAGAAATCGATTTATTCTAATATATCCACATTTTCCCTAAAAAAAGACATCCGCAGCTTAAATGAGTCGTTTTATTGTCACAAAATCACCCCTTTGTACGGAAGATGTCATAGCTTATTGGTTAAGACTACGTATCATGTGACAATAATCGCAGGTTCGAATCCCCTATCTAATATATTGTAATGCGATTAATTATAGGTTCGTTGAAATAATTTTTAAAAAAAAAATATCAGCCCTATGTTGGAGTTGGACAGGGCAAGTCGCAAGCGGTGGTATTGCACTATTGCCGCCCTTAACCCCTGGCCAAAACCCAATTGGCCTTGCACTTGTTCATACTCAATTACTAATACCTCTACTCTCATCAATTCAGAAAGGGCAGAAAGAAGAAGAAAATGGGTGTCAGTCTAACGCTAGCATCAACAACAATCCTCCGAAAACCCCCTCTTTCAATCTCTCCATCAAAACCCTCTTCTTACGCTCTACGAAACCTCACCCTCACCCTCCTCTCTCCAACCCCACTCCACATTTCCCCCTTTTCAACCCATTCACCATCTCTGTTCAACAGGTTGAATATGGATAAGGGTTACACTCAAATGTCAGCGGTTTCCGGTGATGGGTCCGGTGGCGGAGGGTCTGATGGCGGAGCACCTGGAGATGGTGATGCTGATGGTGGGAGGAATTCTGAGTGGAGTTTGCTTTCATGGTAAAACTTTCATCTTCTATATCTCACCTAGGTTCAAATTACTAGTCCGTATTTGTCTAGCTTTAATTAGAATAGCTTATGTAACCAATTGACTGGGACGGGTGAGTATCTGTTTGGTTTGTAAACAGTGAATTAGTGGAAATAGTGACAGGTTGATTTACTGTTATCTGGGGAAGTAGTTGTATAGATTTTTTTTTTGATTTGGGACTGTTTCCATTGTTTAGTAGGTTGATTGGCTTAATTATATTTGAAAAAATGTTAAAAGATTCTCCCATTGTATTAAAGTACTCCCGTAATAGGGAAATGCGACAATGTTTTAAGTAATACCTCCGTCCCAGTACAAGAGTTTAATGATGTCTTGTTTATATTTAATTAAATCATTCCGTTCAAATAAAATAATAAATGAACAAATACATGAGATGAATTGGTATTTAAATGATTCATTACATAAAATAAAAGATAAACAAATGAATGAGATAAATGTGGTAAAAATCATGTACTGTATCATATACGCCCTACTCTATATGTGGTTTTATTGACACAAATTTTCTCTCTTTTTAAATCAAAAAATTAATTAAACTATATTACGAGTATTCGAATAAGTAAGACAATTACGTTAATATTGACCACTTTATTGTTATTTATTCCACGTAAAAATTGTTAAAACTTGAAAAATTAACATTTAAATTGATATTACGTTGAAGTCTTGTATAATAAGTATACTATTGACGTAGGATAGTTATTTAAAAATTTGTCTTGAAATTTATAAAATGAATATGCTTTAGTAGACTATAAAATCTGAGTGGAAAAAGAAGATATAATTGTGGCTAATTATATAATTGTGATAGTTTAATCTTATAACTATTTGTCGTTTATAGAAAAATTGTAATTTATTTTGTATCCTTCCTTTTCATTTTATTAGTTCTCTTAAGATATTACACATAAATTAAGAAAATGTAGAAAAATATTAGTCTTATTAGCGATTTTTTTTTTCCTTAAATGTGGCTCAAAACCAAACCTTTTACAAAAATAGGGTTGGTTTGAAAGAAACTATTTACAAATACGAGGTCCACGTCAGCAAATTAGAAGCTTAACCTTTTACATTTTTTTGACATCTTGCTGTTTCACTTAGCAAGGGGCCGACTTGTACCAGTCTCTCCTCTAACCATTTCATTTTTTTATGGAAAATTGACCCCATCGCTATATTGGACAACGAGGGGTTGAAAAAAAAAATACTCCAAGCGTATTTCTTCATTCATCTACCCTTCATAGAACCTCTCCTCATACTTCTCTCAATTTACAACATGTTCAATTTGTGTGCAATCTCTTATAGAAAATGGTATCAACTAACTCAATTCAAATAACTTAACCCCCATTATGTGGGTCAGTCCTACAATAATCTCATCACGAGTGCGTTTCAATAATCTCGATACTATCACTTTCGAGGGCCTTCATAAATGATGAATCTGCATCAACTCCAATAGTAAACGGTTGAGTTTTTGATACTGTCACTAGGGTTCTTCCACCTTGGTAACATTTTTGGCACTTACTAGCAATCATACCTAAAATAGTAGGAGTAAGTAGTAAAGATAGCTTCTGAAAAGGAGAAGGTACCATTCAACAATTTTTGGCTTTAAAATTCTTCATTTCACTACCTTTTTTTACAATCAACAAGTCTTTTCCGACCAGACTTGTCGAGAGAGAAGCCGAGATTGTAATGCCAACAAATTACCCCAAAAAGGAGAAAAACAAAGGGGGTGTTTAATTTTAGACTTTTATGCGATGGACAAGTTGGTACTTGGTAGCAATAACCATCCATCCTGCCGCAGTCAATTTCTTACATAGAAGACAGCAAACACAGACAATTTCTTACATTGACAACAGCAAAATAGAGGCTGTGTTAGTGACTAATCACCCCTTCATGCATTTTTCACAAGTTGTTGTGTCGACACCTAGACTCAAGTGGTGATACGACTGGACATCTTTACTTGCACACATAAATCATCATCCGATTGCTATGTTGTTTTGCTAATGATTTTCTGACTCGTCACTATCCCAAGTAGCAAGGGGCCAATTTTTCATAAATAGAAAAGCTGGCCGGAAAGCAAGTCGGCCCCTTGCTACGTGAAAAAGCGAGATGGCGAAATAAATTACGTATTATGATTTGCTGATGCAGACCCCATATTTGTAAATAGTTTCAAACCTATCCTATTTTTGTAAAAAGTTTGCTTTTGAGTCCCATTTAAGAGAAAACATTCCCTAGTAGCTAGCTATATACAATTATTGATCTTTGAAAATATGAAATAAGTATTTCCGCCAATCTTATTGTTTAAAATGCTTATTTTCCCAGTTATTACACTTTTGAAAAATGAAATTTAAAATATATATATATATATATATATATATATATATATATATAATGTTTTTTTTTGTTTTTCCCCAAAGCTACTTATAATGTGAAATGAGGGGGAAATAAAATGTACAAATGCATGTAAAATGCCTTTTTTTTTCTATTGCGATTTGTATTAGTGGTTAAAAAATTGGATGTATTTTACTTTACTCAAATGTTAAGGGGTATCATTACTATATCTTAAAGTTGAAATATTTAATTTTACCATTTATCAATGTGAAAGAGCGAACTATCTGTTGTTTGTGAATTCACGATTTTTTTATTACTAGTAGAAAAATAATTATTTATGACTTATTATAATCTTTCAACGTGTGAGTATTATAACAAATGATTTTATTATAATTCGTAATTTTTAAAATTTTTGGTAGAGACTATCATTATGACTTGTGACTTATTATTAATAACAAATTCTGGTATATTTAGTACTGTCCCATTTTTTTTTTAAATAGTGGTTTTGTCTTAATTAAAGTTATTATATTATCGCTCGTCTTAAAATAGTGGGTAGTCTAGTGTAAGCAATTGTGTGGATAATAATAGAAATGTATAAATGGAATGGACCAAAATGGAATATGTATACAATTCATCGCAACCGAGGGAGTATAATAGATCCTTGACACCTAAAAAAGCCGGAACCTTGAACTACCTCTCCATCTGCATTCTAGAGTGATGGTTCCTGCCTCCCTAACTCCATCCCCACTAAATCTACTCTCCGTATTATCTCCAATGCTTATCTCAAGCTTCCTCTCAATCTCATCCTTAGTTGTTTCATGTGATATTCACTGTAAAAGGGTTGCGGTGGGTTTCTGGCAACCTGTGTAAAAAAATCGATCACACTCCAGGGATATGAATCAAAACTGCCACACAGTATATTGTGGAGTTATAATGTTTGGGCTTTTGTCATTTTCAGTTCTACTCGCAGACTCTAATATGATTCAGGGATTAAATCATAATTGCCGCATAGTATATTATGGAGTTAAGGCATTAGCAATAGAGGTTCATCAAAGTGGTTTGTCCACTATTTTAGAGGTTCGTCTTCAAACCTCTTTGTCATGGGTATTGAGGTTCATGGATGAGAGGGTTTACAATATTGTATACAAGTTTGTAGGATGACTTATCCAAAAATGGGTCCAATTGTATGTACCAAACATGTGAAAAAAAAGATGGATAGTCTGAAGTGGGCCCCATCGTATGAACGTTGAAAAAGTTTGTCTATTGTTGTGTTGTATAGAGGTTTGTTATTGAAAAGGTTTGTGAGTTGTTTGATCCTAAATGTGGTTTGTCTATTGCTAGTGCCCTTGTAATGTTTGGGCTTTTTTTCGTTTTCAGTCCTATTCACAGACTCTAATTTGATTTTATTGTAGGTACTTGGACCTCCTTGTGAAGTTTCCAGTCCTGACCAAGGCTGTGACATCTGCATTACTAACTTTAATTGGAGACTTGATCTGCCAGGTAGAATTTCTCAACAGTTAATTACATTGTGTCTTAGTTGCTTCTTTTATTCTGGTTCACGCATTGCTGTCATTTTTACCTTCATCATCTATTGTTGACGTTGAGTAAGAAAAATTTGGTCTCTTAAAGTCTTTTGTTCATTAGATTATTGAGTGATTTTGTTTGGCTGATGGGGCATTCATTAATTCCCTCATTTGACTATTTTAGATCGAGCTTTTAATTTGCTTATGGCATGTTTGAGAACTTCGATTTGGATTTGAATTCCGGATTTGAAATATTTTGAGCGTTTGGAAACCTTGAGATTTGGATTTGAAATTTTAACCAAATCCAACCTAGTTCAAATTTGGTTTTTGTCAAATTCCTAGTATATGGGTAGTCATTGTTACTTGTCGTTTCTTTGTTTCTTTGCATAATTTTGTCGTAGTATTTGTTTTTCTTCATTTTTTTCCCGTATTTGAACATTTACATTTTTCTAATGAAAAATTTTAAAAAATAAAAATTGGTGAACTTGACCCGACTTCACTCACCCGAAATCCAAATCCAAATCCAAGGGTACTCAAACACCATTTTGGATTTGGATTTAAATTTGAATTCCAGAAATTCAAATACAGGTATTGAATTCTTGATATTCAAATCAATTCCGAGTACCCAAACGCAACCTTATTACATTCAAATTATAGGCTTTGATTATTCCATTAACATCTTTGTGCATTTCTTTTCGTTTAATCTTGCTTCTCTGTTCTGTTTCCACTCTTGTGTTTACAGGTTGTCATAGATAAAGCTCCAACATTGGATTACAAACGGACATTTGTATTTACTTTCCTGGGGCTGGCCTTGGTGGGCCCAACTCTGCATTACTGGTGATGGTTCATCTAATCATCCTTTGCCCTATCTGCTGTTTATTTGGTCGTTTGCGGATTACGCTTTTGTGTAAATTTCTATCTAGAAGGAGCTCCGTTAAGCATCACGCTATAGCAAAATATCTTGTATTTTCATGAAAACTAATCTGTCCTGAAAAACAATATTTTGTCGTAATGGTTATAGTTTCCTAATGCGTGCAAATTAATGACATAGGTACCTCTATATTAGTAAATTGGTCACTACACCTGGAGGTTCTGGTGCTTTCTTGCGACTTATACTTGATCAGGTTATTTCTTTATTTTACTTTTCTTTTATCTCATCTAGGCTCTTGTCTGTTTTGTTGGGGACAACTTTTTCTTTGAATTATTTATCTGCCCAAGTCTGAGTCAAACTTCCTATCATGTTTCAAGAGATCGGAAGTGTTTCTCAACTATAGATGCATGTATATTGCAGTTATTCTTTGCTCCCATATTTATCGGAGTCTTTCTCTCTGCTTCGTTGACTTTGGAAGGAAGACCTTCCCAGGTTGTCCAAAAGCTTCAACAGGTTTGTCAAGTGATGTTTGTATGATGAGTGGGAAATATTTGTTCTCATTGAGTAGTTCGGTGTCTTGCAGACATTTTTAAATAAAGCAGTTTTTCTCTTCAGGAGTGGTTTTCATCGGTGCTTGCTAATTGGCAATTGTGGATTCCATTCCAGTTTCTCAACTTCCGTTTTGTCCCTCAGCAATTTCAGGTTGGTGGTTAATATAGTGATGCTTGTATTTGAATATGTGATTATGGTGATTTTCATGAAAACTGGGGTTTAGCATACACAAATTGCTACAACTTTTACTCATACCAGTTTTAGCATGCACAGAACCCAAACAGTTGTATAGGCCGGAAGTATACGAGGCTGCTACCCTCATTTCAATATTAGAGACTTGTGTGCAGCCAATATGAGATACTGGACTGACCTGTCAGAGCTCATCTTTTCACATTTCATTGTTTACATTGGCTTGATGTTCCAACAACAACAACATCAGAGCCTTGTCCCAAAAGATTTTGGGGCAGGTAACATGAATCATTATCCAAAATCGTCAAATCATTTCCAAAAAACAATCATATAAAAGCATAATAATAGTATCAATATTTGGAAGGTAATAATAATAATAATATTATAATAATAAGGGTTTTTCGACGTTGTACCGTCCCTTTTTTCGTTTTCTACCATGTACCCCTCCTATTTTCTAAACCCCTACTTGTTCCCCCGTAGTTGATTAATTTCATTAAACGTGACCTAATCCCAACTTTTCCTACTAAAAAAACTCCAATTAATCTCCATCTATGTCTCCTATGTTCTCTCCAATTTATTTTTCAGACATAATTTTTGATTTTTTTTCTTCATTTTATCATAATTCTCTCACTATTCTTATTTGTCTTTAAAATTCATGATCATACAACATCAATATTTTGTTTGTTAATGTAATTGGATTACTTTCGTTAGAAATCAGTAAAATATTATTATTTTAAGCAAAACAATAAGTTGAGGAGAAAGTGGAGAGAAATCAATAAGGTAAAAAAGACTAAGAAGTTGATGTATAAAAGAGAGAAAATGAGGAAAATCAATGAAATAAGAGGGAAAAGCTGGGGAAAGTGGACGTAAAACAAGTCAAGGTTGTCAAAACTAGGCATGTCATAGTTTAGACATTGTCATGTCATCTAATTAACGGAGCATTAGACGAATAATTGTGATTAGGTTACGTTTCATGAAGTTAATTAACTATAGGGGTATTAGTGGTGGTTTAAAAAATAGGAGGGGTACATGATAGAAAACAAAAAATGGGAGGGTACAACGTAGAAAAACTCTAATAATAATAATAATAATAACAACAAAAGGATAGTCTTCAAATATTGTCGACTACCCGAATTCTCTTCTCCATTCCCAAGAAATTTGTATCGTTCTCAATCATTCTTATCTAAGCATGTTTAGGTGAGACGAAGGTCTAAGATCAAGTGGTTAGAGCTACCTTACCCCGAACGAGAGATTGGGGGTTCGGTTTTCATCTGTGATATAGTGCGCTCTTCTCTAGACTAAAAAAAATCTACTGTAAGTATGTTTAGGTCTTACTCGACCCCACACCAAGCTATGCTCTCCCCATTCTCCAAATCTTCGTATTAGTGCATCAATCTGCCTCTGTTTCACATGCCCAAACCATGTTGATCGATTCTTCATCAACTTATCCTCTATAAGGCACTCGTACTTTTTCTCTTATCAACTCATTTATCGTAGTCTTTCTTGTATGCCCACATTATTATACGCAGTATATGACTTTTCTTTACCACCAAACATTCAGTGTCATATAAAAGTGCAAGCCTTGTTATCTGGTAGAATTTATCCTTTAGTTGTGAGGTACTCCTTAATCACATATTAACCCTGCTGCAATCTTTTATTTCGTCCATCCTGCTTTTATCCTATGGGTCACATCGCCGTCTAATTCTTCGTTCTATTGGAGAATAGATCCAAGATAACGAAAAACTTCGATTCACGTATAACACTTCTATAAAAAAGATTGTACCCGCTACCATTTCCACTAAATCTGCACTCAGTATTTAGGCTTATTCCCACTCAACTTGAAATCACGAGATTCTAATGTATGCTTCCAGATTTCCGACTTCCTTTCAACTTCGTCTTTCGTTTCATTAATCAATATTATATCATCGACAAACATTATGCACCAAAGAATGTCGTCTTGAATTGACTTTGTCTATTCGTTCATGACTGCAAAAAGGAAAGGACTAAAAGCCAAGCCTTGATTTACCCCGATCTTAATAGGTAATTTCTTGGTTCCTCCCGGTGTAGTACGTACACTTGTACTAGCTCCTTCGTACATGTCTTTAATGATATCAATATATACTTCTTTGACGTGCTTTTTTTAGCTAATGACCACCATAATACCTTTCTAGATACCTTATCATAAGCTTTCTTTAAATCAATAAAAATCATATGCAAGTTTTTCTTCTTATCACAAAAGTATTCCATCATAGATAGCTTCTATAATTGATTTCCCGAGCATAAATCGAAATTGATTTTTCAATATCTCCACACTTCCTAAGACGTTCGATTACTCGGGCTACGGTAAAAGAAAGAAAAAGGAGAGAAAGAGCTTCCGGTCCCCATAATTTCATGGTATGACTCATCAACTTAATTCCCCGACAATTAGAGCACTCTTGAACATCACCTTTATTCTTGTACCAAAATACTTTTTCTCCATGTCAGTCACATCTTGTTGTGTTTCCAAATCTTGTTGAAAAGCCTGGTCAACCATTTGATTTCCATCTCTCCCAAACACTTTACCTAGCCCTCCCGTGTTTTTCAAATCCATTTTCTTTAACGTCAATTGTACTTCACCGTTTTTAATACGTCACATAAAATCTCGATTAACCAAATTTGATGAAATACTCACATCCTCAATATTTTCCTCACGTTGGCTATTATCTAGCCTATCAAAATTAGACCACATCTTTCCCTATCTCCTGATCTCCAACCAAAACCTTATGGTCCACATCCTTACATATTTAACTCTCCCAACAACTCATGTCCTCTTATCTTTGTTACGAGCAATTTTATAAATGTCTTTCCCCTTAAAATCTAATTTTCGATGTAATTCTTGATTAACCTTTGTTCGAACATCATGAAAGGCTTTATTGGCCTCTCTTTTAGCGTCCTTATATTTCCCAAAATTCTCCCCACTCCGGAACTTTCCTAATGCCTTGTAGCATCCACGTTTACTTTTTATCGTCCGCTGTACCTCATCATTTCACCATGATGCATCTTTACCTGATGGCTTGAATCCTTTCGCTTTCCCTAGAACTTCTTTTACTACTTAATGTATATCCATCTCAGGGCACAAGGAATCTTCACACCTACCGACAAACTTATCCACCAAAATTTTTCGACTCTCTCCTTGTAGCTTCCATTAGCTAACTCGAGGGTCTACTTGCGAGTTTCTCACTTTATAGTGCACCTTACCTTTAAAATCAAGTACGACAAGTCTATGTTCCGTCGTTGTACTCTCTCATGGTGTCACATTGCAATCCGTATACCTCTTCTGTCACACGTTTCTCACTAAGCTAAAAGAAATCAATTTGACTTGCACTACCTCCACTTCTGTAAGTCGCTAAGTGAGATTCTTTTTTCTCAAACGATGTGTTCATTATACTAAAGTCATATGCTTGCATAAAATCCAATATACCATATCCCACTTTGTTTCGATCCCCAAAACCAAAACCACCATGAAACTCTTAAACCTGTCCCTGCCACACCCCAATATCGTTAATACCTTTTTTTTTTGTTGGAGAAATAGTTTTTTTTTTTGAAACTGGAGAAACTAGAGTTTTTTTTTTTTTTTTTTTTCCTTTGAAGCAGGAGAAATTAGAGTTTTGGATTCCCCTGATTACAGAATTGGCGGATCCATGTTTATTTCTTGTGTATATGTTCATGAATCATGATGACACATTTGGCCTTATATATGATATATGATGTGACGACATTGTAATACAGTCTATTTACATTGTAAATTTCAGGTTCTTGCTTCAAATTTTGTAGCTCTGGTTTGGAATGTGATCTTATCATTCAAAGCTCACAAAGAGGTCGTCCAAAAATAGGTTCGTCTCATATTTTCATCGTCATCCAAGCAGCATTGTGGATTTGTTTCCCTTCCAGACTGTTACTTCAAACCAGAGTCGAAGATGTATAGATGGCTTTTTTTTTTAGAGAGAGATGTATAGAAGGCTTTTGATTATCTCCAATTTCTTATCCTTTTTCACAGGTTTTCCGTATTCTTCAGTTCCTTGAGTGGATATCGTCTCTATTTTTTGCGTACTTCACTTCCTGTCATCTGGGCCTAATTTGGTTATTTGTGTTTAATCAGCGGCTAGGTGGTACTGCAAATTGCAGTGTCCTGTGGCTATACTTCATGAAAGTAAACATGAAGCAATTCCATCTATTTTAGCTAGTTATCAACTGATCACCAAATGTAGTTTTACATGGGTATCCTCATAATCCTAACCGGAAATATTTCGGGATCAGGATCAGGAAGAGGATCAATATCTTTGGTAGATAGTACTCTGTAGTAGATAGCTTGACACAACGAGGGAATCAGGGAAAGGAGTAGCAACGTGTGTACAATCCTGCAGCCCTGGATCATGAAGAAGATTCACCAAGTATTTACGTTGATTTAGAGGAATACCCAGATTCCGTGCCACTTCAGTATCCAAGAAGATTCGCATCGCATCTAACACAAATTGTATATTGTAAACTGTAGATCAAGAGTTTGTGTGATAGATGCAATGAGTAGAATTTGATCTTGTAATTAATAGATCATTGATATACACTACGATGGTTGTAAATTATGCGCCATGTGTACATGTGAACAATGAATAGTCACGTTTAGATTGTGAGAAACCCAATCCCTTCACTTCAAACTGCGACAATTCAATATTCCATCGTCCACTTGGTTGTTTCAAATCATAAAGTGATCTCTTCAAATGATATCTATATCCAAGTTCAGATATTCTTGAGGGCAAATTCTTGTCTGTGATGACACTATTCGTCGTACCTTTAAGACAGGTCAAATAATATACCAAATCATATGGCAAGTGGTTTTGCAAGTGCAAATGTTGTCTTTATTAGACACATGTGGTAGTATTTGACCTGTTTTAAGATTTACGACGGATATTCCGTTTTAAGCAAGACCAACTGATTCTGAGATGATTTCATGTAAACTAGATCAAATTCTTATACAGTTATACTCCCTTTTTAACGTTTTATGGATCCATCTTGCTTGAATTTAACCTTGTAGACTCATTTACACCCAATAGGATGATGACCAGAAAGCCTTCTCCCGAAATGGTCGACATGTAGAATAAAAGAGTCAAATTTTCTGAAGAGAATATCAAACCCGCAAACAAAAGGCACATTCTAGCTAGTCCGCATGATTTCCATCAGATTGAGCTGACACCCGATGAATTTTTAGCTTTTTTTTTGCCAGGCATAATGCCATGACCAAATTACTAATGCAACTGAAACTGGAAAGTACGAGTGAATAAATATCATGTGCTCTCAATTGCCTTATATTTGTCGTGGCATTAGTTAAATGTGTCGTGACAATAACACTCCCCCTTTTTTTAGCCTTTTTCTTTAGCACTGGCTTACTCACAGAGTCACAGGTAGCAGATGACTCTTAGTTATACCGGTTTTGCATCCTGTAATGCACGTTGGTAAGTGTTTGGTTCCGGCTGGATGAGTGTTTTTTCAAGTGGGCGAATGTAATCAGGGATATGACATGTAATGTTGAATGAATGGCTTGAATGGTTAGAGCATGTGAATTACAAACTGGAAGAGAAGATAGAGGAGCGAGAATAGAATTCTGCAATTTTGATGATAACTCCTGGATTTTCTTAAAGGCTACAGACACAGTTGAATCATGTAGTGGATCTTGAATAGATTCGTGTATTGAATCCATTAGCTCACCATGAGAATCGATCAGTATGTACTGGATTTTCTCAAGACACCTTGTAATCCAGTGAAGTTCCTCTCCATTACTTCCTTCTCTTCATTCCTTTCAGTTACTTTTAGATGGTGTCTATTTGTTTGTAACGATCCAACAATTATCGGTTTAGATGAGATGGAAAGTGGTTAATAATTTTACTCCCTTCGTTCCATTCAATTGTTTGTCTTTGATTAAAATACTCCTTACAATGAATATAAAATGCAAACAATTGAATGAAACGAAGAAGTACTATTTTAGGCCCCGTGCAAAATGCATGGCTTATATCAAAAATAAATTTATTTGTAAGTATAATAATAATAATAATAATAATAATAATAATAATAATAATAATAATAATAATAATAATAAGCACCCCTCTATTCCGCCCCCTTCCTTGCCACCTTTGCCTGCCGCCCACCCTCAGCTCGTCGCGTCCTCGACCGTCGTGTTGGATATGATCAGGAGTTTTCCGCGTGGCACTTCTTGTGGACGGGACGGTTTTCGTGCCCAACATCTTCTGGATTGTTTGAGCGGGGCCGCGGTTGCTATCTCGGATGATCTGATCCCTCTATCACTAGGGTGGTTAACCTGTTTCTCGAGGGCAGATGCCCGCAGGTTCTCAGTGAATACATCGCTAGTGCTCCGCTCACCCCGCTTGTTAAACCAGGTGGTGGGGTCCGTCCTATTGCTGTGGGCACGGTTTGGAGACGCCTTGTCTCCAAGGTTGGGGCAGTTCTGATTAGTCCGTCGCTTTGCGGGTATTTTGAGGGCCTCCAGTTTGGGGTCGGGGTTTCCGGGGGGGGAGGCCATTTTGCACGCCTTGAACCGGTTTGTTGAGGATCGTGGTGGGGACGTGGGCCTTTCCATGCTCTTGGTTGACTTCCAGAATGCTTTTAATTTGGTCGACCGGGAGGTCATGTTGCGCGAGGTTCGCCGTTGTTGCCCTGTTCTTTCCCGATGGGTCGAGTTTTGCTACTCTCGGTCTGCCAGGCTTTTCTACGGGGAGCACAGCCTTTGGTCTTGTCAGGGGGTCCAGCAGGGTGACCCTTTGGGCCCTCTTCTTTTCGCTTTGGTCTTGCATCCCTTGATTTGCAAGATCCGAGACTCTTTTCCCTTGAGCTTGCAGGCTTGGTACTTGGACGATGGCACCATTGTTGGGGATACCTTGGTCGTGGGGAAGGTTTTGGAGCTGATTATGGAGGATGGTCCTCGCTTGGGCCTTCACCTTAATGTCGGAAAAACTGAGGTTTTTTGGCCTAAGAAAGACTCTAGGAGTCGACTACCGGGTGTTTTCCCTCATGATATTTCTCGACCGCTGCGTGGTGTCAAAGTTCTTGGTGGCCCTGTCAGTATCTGCCGTGCTTTCAGCAGTGAGCTTGTGGCGAAGAGAGTTTCGAGAGCCATTGAGCTTATGGATTCTGTTGCCAGGATTGAGGACCCTCAGTGCGAGCTGTTGTTACTTCGTGCTTGTGCCGGTATTTCTAAACTTTCTTTCTCTCTGCGTACCTGTCCCCCTTCGGTCTTCGACTCGGCTCAGACCTTTGACGTGGCTTTGCGGTCTAGCCTGGAATGCATTGTCACCGCGTCCGGCCCCGGGTTCGGGGATTGGCAGTGGCGTCTTTCCATACTGCCCTTTAATTTCGGAGGTTGGGTGTTTACAGCGCCGGGGATGTCCTGCACTATGCCTTTTTGGCATCTCGCCTTCAGTCCTCTGAGTTGCAAGCTTCGCTCCTTCGGCCTTCAGCCGTCTCTACTTCCGGGCCGACCTTCGATGCGGCCTTGGCTCTGTTTAGCGAGACCACCGGTTCCGACCTTTTCCGTAATCCTAGTGAGATCGCTGCCCCCAAACTCATGAAGAAATTGACAGATATATATTTCACGAAGGTTGCTGCTTTGGTAGAATCGGTTTTCTCCTTGACTTGGCGACAGGTGGTATTGTGGAAGTCTCTACAGGGTGCCCACGCGTCTGACTGGTTGCGCGTTGTACCCATCTCTGGGCTGGGACAGACCATGAACGGGAGGACCTACCGCTCTATCCTTAGCTATCGGTTGGGTGTCCCTTTGTTCCCGGTACCTAAGCCTTGCTCTGCCTGCTCCCGGGTTTGTGTTGGGGACATTTTTGGGGACCATGCTGTGTCGTGTGCTGGTACCGTTGGCATTAAGCATAGACATAACCTGGTCCGCGACACCCTTTTGGATATCTGCTTCCGATCTGGTATTTCGGCCGGTAAGGAGGTGGATATCGGTTTGATTGATGGGCACGACAAGCCCCTTCGCCCGGCGGATTTACTTCTGTATTCCTGGGATAGGGGGCGTGATGTGTGTGTCGATCTGATAGGGTCGTCCCCTTTGACTCAGTCCGCGATGTCTGATTTTCTGCCTGGCCGCGCTGTCGCTGATGCTGCTCAGCGTAAGTGCGCCAAGTATGGAGATTTGTGCACCAAGACTGGGTACGGGTTCCTACCTTTCTCTTTCTCTTCTCTAGGAGAGCTTGACGCGGAGGCAGCTGCTTTACTCAAGCGGATTCAGAAATTCTCTATCTCTCAGGACGCGGGAGCCCGCGCAGCTGCTTTTATTTTTACACGTCTTAGTTTTTCTATCGCTAAGGGCGTGGGTGCCCAGATAGTATCTCGGTTACCCACTAACTTCTTGTAATTTGTTTCGTTATTAATGCAAGCTCCAGTTTATTAAAATAATAATAATAATAATAATAATAATAATAATAATAATAATAATAATAATAATAATAATAAGGGAAAATTGATAACTTATACCTCCAGTAACTTCATTTTTCAAATTTTATACCTTAGATAATTTTTTTTCAAAACTTATACCTACTTATCTAATTTATTTCACAATACATACCTTAATCAATGTGTAGGGTGACATCAGCATTTAGTGTTAATTTGACATGGAGTGATGTCATGATGACTTCACCATCCGAAAACTGATTTATCGTATGTTTTTCCTTTTATCTATTCAACTTAGTAATCAACAATTTATCTAAAGTACATTTAATAATAATTAGTCACCATACCCGTGCACCGCACGAGACTATATTGTTTTATGGTCTGATAAATCGCAGTTCCGTCTTTTTGCCTCATTGTCCAATACTCCCTCCGATTTGATATGATTGTCCCATTTCCCTAATATATGTGAGGAATATTATATTGAAATGGGCAAACATATAAAACCGGAGGGAGTATTTATTTTATTATTTATTCATTTTTGTTTTGATTTCATGTCTTTGTAAGTTTATTTACTTTCACAGGCATTCGTAAATTGTGAACATGACGAAGGTTAGAAAGATTGAACGATCCAAGTTACGAAAATATATATGACATGTATGTTAAATGAATGGCAGGGGAAAAAAGGGTGGACTGAAAGTGCCGAAACATGCATAATGCATCAAACATGTCACCACAAGTATAGTAAGGTGAATTAGACTGAAAGTGTGTTTGTCAAAACGTAAGCGAATGATTATTGACGAAAGTAAGATATAACGCTATAAGATTTAATGCATAATAACTAATAATTATTTTTTACTTTTATTGAAAAACCTAATCATATTGAATTATAACTTTGATCTTTCTTAATTTTTCTCTTGTGTCTTTAGTTGCGATTTTCAAAGTTGGCCTATTTTCTTCCATGGTTTCTGTTACGACTGCTTACTTCTTTTACTATGACTTTAGGTCTATAACACATTTTAGGTGTGTTAGTTTTGTTCTTAAAATATAAACAATGTACTTGTAGTTGATATACATAATAATTGTTCACCTACCTCTTGTCTAACTTTCTCTTCTCCTTTTTAATTGGTGTCTTTACTGCAAGCTCTAATTTTGATTGGGTGGTACACCTAGGTTCATATTAAGGTTTGGTTGCAGGTCTAATTAGGTCGCTTTGGTTGTACACTTGGGTGCCATATTGAGGTTTATGCTCTGTAATAACTTTTGTATCCGTTGTTGCATGTAATAATACACTTATGAATAAATTATGGAAGGGAAAGATGAATGGAAGGGGAAGATGGAGCGAGGTGTGAGCTAAGGAGTTTTTCCTCTTTTCTCTCTTCTTTCTTAATTGATTGAGTTTTTTAAATTAAAAAATTTGTTAATTGATTGCCTATGTTTTTTTTTAACATATTTCTTCTTTCTTAATTTTGTTTGTCGGTTGGTTTAGTTGTTTTACCCAATCAAAGCAGAACACATGGCTTTATTAAAAGATAGTATTAGATAAATAGTGGATGGAGGATGATTTGTTTGAGTTTTAAATTTTACTCCGTAATATATAGTGTATATAATATAAGACAGTGCTCCAATATCTCTCTCCATTTTTCTTGTCTATTACTCCCTCCATTCAACTCCAATTTACCCATTTCTTTTTGCACATTTGCCGAGGCGCATTTTAAATCGTTAATATCTTTCACTACGCATTTGTAAAAATTATAATTTTTTTATATTCTTGTTCAACTCGTCAAGACGAATAAAACAAGATCCCACATGATGATATTTTGTCTTATCGATCATGTAGAATTTTGATGATTCTTTTGGTTTTGGAATAGTGTCCAAAACCCAAATGGGTAAATTGGAGTTGAATGGAGGGAGTAGTTTATATTTTTTGTTTTCTCAATTTTTTGTATGTGAAATTGTACAAATAGTGGGCTGGAGGCCCGGATGTGTTATATTATATTGTTCGACCTTGTGCTAGCTTCTTCTTTGTTTCCCCTCGTCTATATTGTTGAGTCTGTTGCTGTGGACATGACATAGGTCCACCCCGACGCGGCCACGTGCAGGTTTGGGGCGACAAATGAATCTCCATATGAGATGGATTGAATTGAAATTTAAATCGAATTGGAGTCGCCACCGAACTTTGTGGGAGTTCGGGCCCGTTTGAACCCACTCTATATCTTAGTGGGTCATGCACAAAGTATGGCCCATTCCGATCTCAGAGTTTATTGGGTTCGTCCCTTTGCATTTTGATACCGATACCGACATTATCGGATATCGTGTATTGAATGACTCTCGTGCGCCAACGGTTTCGGGCATCCGGAAACCAAGGTTCTGAGTAGGGGTGAGGGTACGTGTTGGGAAGTTCACATAGAACACCCAACCCCGCCCGCACTTAGCGGCCTCTACTAAGATATCGTTTGATTTTGAAATATGTGTGTTAGTAGTTTGGTGAGATGATATGCAAACAATATTTTCGACTAAACATGTGAATTATGTTTGATCTACGTCGATTTAATGCATCTTTGAATCTATGTCGAAGTTGTATTTAGCATGCGAGGTTCGTTTTAGTATAATAAAACAAACAACGAATAATAAGATACAAAGACAAAGAACAAACGAGTTAGTAACGGTTTGCAAATTGAATAAACGATGTAAATATAATTCGATGCATGGTTTTTGAAAGTTGTATGACATGTGATTGACTTGACACGTGTTGACCGAAGTCAAAAAAATATATTTTATCGAGACTCGAAAGACGCTGAAAAACTCACGGTTTTGATGAATCAGGAGCCACTCGATCGAGTCATTGAGGGACTCGATCGAGTGGTCTCGAAAAAAAGTTTCTGCCTCGGTTTTTTGGGGTGCCACTCGATGGAGTGGGCTAGGCACTCGATCGAGTGCCCCCTATACGAACTATGGTTCGTTTTGTTTAGATTTCGTATTTGCTTTTGAAAGATCGACAATTTTGTTAAGTCGCGTAAAAATATAATAGTACGATTTTTACTCGACTTAAATTTGCGATACTCGTTATATTCGACACTTGATTATGGAATCAATTAATATCGAATCTTCGGAGCGACTTTTTAGAAAGGATGTTTTATAAATCGTTTGAATATCGAGCTATGACAAAATAGATTCTCTCCGCGTCGAAATCGTCGTGTTTCGTTTTTAGGACTATATGACGATTATCTTAGCATCAACGAGATGGATTTAGTTCTTGTAGATACGATATTCAACTATAGAGTCGGTATCCTATTTTAAGAATAATCGTTTTTTGTATAAAAATTCGATAGTTGCGATAATATCGGTATTAGAAACAAGAAAAAAAAGACGCGACGACGACCCGAATAAAAAGACGGACGGACGAGAGAAAGAGAAGAAAAGGGAGAAGTCGGGATTTGTAACACCCTCAACCTACATGCTTGATTATCTCGAAAACGGACTCGTAGCAGCGGCCTAGGCGCGGGAGCGTTAAGATGTATATAGGTGAGTTATGGTGTGTATGGTTAGGGAGGGAATTTGGCGAGTTTTGCTCTCGGGTTTGTTTATGGTTTGCCTAAAATTGCCTAGAATTTCGGGTTGTGAATGGTCGGGAATCCTATAGGATTTCTAGAGGAAAATCGGGACGGTATTTGTGTATAGTTGTCTTGTGTCGTGGATGTTGTGAATGTTATGGATGTTATGGATGATCCAATTATATTGTGTAGGAGGGCTATTTATAGGGGAGGTTCCCGACCTTGGCTAGGAAAGCTAGGTTTGCTTGGGTGAGAAGAAACACCGCTTTGGATAGGAAAAGCACGCAATTTGAGAGGAAACATGATTCTGTCTTTTGATGGAAGAGAAACCTCTTCCGGATGGAAAAAGAGGTCACTCGATCGAGTGGTGCATGTCACTCGATCGAGTGCCCGGTCTAAAGCTGGTTTTTTGCGTTTTTGTGAGCCTACTCGACCGAGTGGGCCTGTCCACTCGATCGAGTGGGTCTAGCTCGGGTAGAAGGCTTCTTTTAGAGATCAAATTCTATCTCTAACGGAATTGTTATTATTTTTGTAGCTGATTTTTTTGTAGTATTGGACTTTCAATCGAATTCTCGAGGTAACGCGGTAGATATTTATGGCTCGGAAATGTCTTTGACCGGGGTTTGACTCGGTCGCTAAAAGACGGTTTTGCCCTTGGTGCCGAATTCGTTATTTGATTGGAAATGACCCACTGGGCCTGGATTTGAGGTCTGTTTTGTGAGATTTGTACTCCGTAAAAAGCTCAAGCCAAATGCCAATGATTTTGAGCCCATATTCGAGTATATTAAAGCATGTTTACGTCCGATCATCATCGGGTGTTTTTTGGAAACTGCTATAGACACCTAGGAGCTAAATGTGGGTGTCTACAGTTGCTCTTACCTTTTGTTGTGCTTGTATATAATTTTCATGTTTCACATTTATCTGTGTTAGTTTTGTTCTATTATTTTTAATTATTAGTTGTGTACTACCTCTCGTTCATTCAATTTTTTATATTTACTATAAATAGACAATCCCATCAATTCTTCACAATTCTCTTTTTTCAAAACATTTTACCTTATAATTATCATATCCTTACTCTATTTACACAAAATGTCACTAGTTTTTCCTTACATACTTTAAGTTTGGTGGACCTATAAAAACCATTTGATTTACCAATAATACCCTTACTTGTAAATGATTGAATTTATTGGAGGAAGTATTAGATTATGATTGAAGTTTATGGTGATGGTTTCCTTACTTTTTTTTTTCTGGTTCACTTTTCTTTATTATCTTATGTGTCTTTTGTTATCTCTACTCCTCTTATCGGTTGGTTGGCTTGACCGTTATCTTATAATTCATTCTAACATTGTTCAATGAGTAGATTATACAATAAGTAGCTCTATGTACAACTGGTTTTATGATTTTGAATGTTATCACAAAGCTAAGTTTTTTAACGTTGTTATAAACTTTCTGAGCTTTAGTGTGAATTTGTCGGGCTAAATCACATAAATATTTATGTTCAAAACATACAATCCAGCTCGAAAACTTGTATAAGCTCAATAAGTATACACAAAAGTTCAACAATTTTTAGATGATTGTACATACAACTGGTGGTATAATACTATTTTCCAACATTGTCTGTGTTAATAAATTATTACGGAGTAATTGTTATGGTTAATTAGTCGAGGAAGATTAACCAATATTAGCGTCTAATAACAACTTAAAATAAAATAATAATTAAAATAATGGTACTCATATTTTCCTAGGGCGATTGTAAGTTTTAAAAATGTAGTTGAAATTAAATCAATATTTTTTCTATCCAATATCACTTATATATACCAATAATACTGGTTCATTCAAAGTTTATCAAAAGTAATCATTTTATTTTATTTTTAAAAAGAAAAAATTAACCAGCTATTTAAATAAAATGCATATTTTTTTTTTATAAAATACATAAATCTGATTTTTAATATCAACTATATATTTGCATTTAATACTATACATTCAATACACAAATTAATTATTTTATTTAAAAAAAAAATCAACCAATGAGAAGATGATGACATGGCTTCCTCAAATGTTTTCAAAATGAAATGAAGAAATATGATGATTTTGTTTGTATTTTTAATAAAACACAGATTATACTAATAAAAAAAAACAATAAAAACAAAATAAATAAAAAACACACCACCCACTCAATCACTACTCTAAACCTCCCACTACCCTAACCTCTCACTAAGCTTAACCTCTATTTCAAAAACTGCCTATAACTATTTAGTTATGGTTACCAATTTAATAGTATAAATAGCAATATGAGAAATCAAGTAAATAAACAATTGAAAACTCAAAAATGGAATCAGAAACAAATGAAATATTAATAAGTAAGCTGAAAAGAGGAGTATTTAGAGCTCATTTAAGAGGAAGGGTTGTGTAAAAATGGAAAACAGAAAACTTCAACAACAAAGGAAAGATAGATTACGTATCTCTTGAGTTTCTAATGGTGGATACAAAGGTAATGAGGAAAACAAACATTTTCTCCTTATTTAATACTATAACTCTTTTACTAATTATAAAATTAACTAATCAGTTATTAACTAAATAATCAACTGTTGCAGACAGGATTAGTAGAATATCATAAACTCGGTAGAGTAAACTCCACAAATCATTGTTTAATACTCTTAACTCTTCCAATATTTTTATTGATTTCCTTTTTTTGTAGGGTGATGTGATCCAACTAACTGCATCAAGGGCATTAATTCAAAATTTTGAAAGCAAGATTGAGGAAGGAAAATGTTACAAGATAAAAAGATTTCAAATATTGCTCAACAATGGTTACGACATAGCAACACCACACCCATGTCGTGTAAAATTAGGAACAATATCAACAACAAACAATATGTACTGAGTAAATGCCATGGATTTATTATTACGGAAAAATGATTAATTACTATATTAGTTGAGTGGAATAAACAAAATATTGCAACTTTAAATATTATACATAATTTTTAACACGGACTATAATATTTTACGTTGGTAATACATTAATCAGGAAATTATTCATGCCATATCAAATTTGTTAATAAAATTTTATCAAATGTGTAATATTAATTTGGGAAGAAGTTACCTAATGTACAACAATAATAAAATACCCGCTTATTAAATTAAAATGAAACCACCATTAAAATTAACATCAATAACTACATCAATTATCATGGATACAATACAATATATTGTTGAATTGATCTCATTTACAAAACAAAAACTAAAAACCCAATTGATATAGGAAAAGAAATTCTTTCCGCAAGATTATGATCGACATTTTGAAATTTTTTCGTTATAATAAAATATTTAGACGCATTTCATGTGATTTCCGCACGGGTTAACATTGTATTTTACCGTAATACGTAAGTAAAAAATGACATATATGCCATCATGAATCTTTATCATAAAATGAGTATGTCAGAAAGATCTGAATTAAGAAAATACAAGTTTTTGAAAATAAAATGTTAACAAAATTCAAGAAAACTAATCAGGTAAACCAACCGTGGACAGTAGACTCAAAACCTAGAAGGCATAGTCTCAAGTCATACAACTCCCACAAGGCGCTTGAGATCGTTGGGTTGGCAACCACAAGTTTTAACCACTAGGTAACAACCTTGCGGGCTACTTACAATCTTTGATTTGCTATAAAAATGAAAATATCGATCATTTTTTTTACTTATTTAATCGATTAACATTTTATGTAAAACTAATTGCATAACTCTATAGAACAAAACCAATTATAGTATTTAATTACTCTAATTCTTTAATTTTTTTTCCATATAACGAACTCTGTGGTACAGAGTAATATTAACACAATCCCGTGATTTTTCACGGGACCTGTTTGCACGGACATTCCAAATTAGAAATCGTCGGTACCCAAGAAGTACTTGTAAATCATAATTCCTAGTATTAACAAAAGTAGAGGGTTAAAACCATTAACACAAAAATAATAATATAATAATAAAAAAACCCCTAGACAAGTTAACTTCTGAAAAACTACGCATGACAGCTATCCATGTGCCATGACCCCCCACAAATATCACTAACTTCTCAAAAAACTAACATCATAACTATTCGTGTTCCTGATGGGTAGGGATTTGTCGCGGAATCCCAACCGTCAATAAAATAACCGGCTATTCCTACGGTAGATAGGGCAAGTCGGTTCGAATCCACGGGGACGGTAATGTATAGCCTAGACTAGGTCGGCCCAAATACTAGACTAAGTCAACGAGCTAAACTAAAATGATAAGGAGGGAGAAAAGCTAGACTAAGACTAAGGCTAAGGAGAAAGCAAACAAGGAAAACGGGCTAGAGTTAGGTCGGGGTCAAAGGGGTAACGGAATGGTCAAGGGAGAACTAGAGTGAAGGAGGTAGTAGGGTGATCTAGGTTGGTCCGGGCTCTCGCAACTTAGACCCACCTAGAGGTTCCACCTAGAACCCATCTTCGGCGACACACATGACAAACGGGGTTCTAGCGCGCTATGGTGGCCTAGGTCGCATCCGGGCTCTCGCTACTTAGACCGACCTAGGGGTCGTTCTCACCGGGCTCTCGCAACTTAGTGAGGGAACCGAACCCACAAACAAACTATCGCCCACAAGAGAAAGGCAAGAAAAACAAGTATTTGCAACTACTAGTCATTCAAGCATTCCAACAAACATGTGATGTGCATTAAACCAAGAGGAAACCCAAATCTTCCACCAACATTTCCAACAAACCCTTAATCACCCAATTAACATCCTAATCATCCTACTAACCCTAGCAAGAACACTACTCTAACATAATCCAACTACAACTAACAAGAACAAGAGGATTCAACATAAGAACCAAAACAAACATGAAGAGACTAGTGAAAACAATGAACAACTAAAGATGAGAACTTGATGAATAATAAAGGATTAAGAGTAAAAAGGAAGAGAAGATTATACCATACTAGTGAAGAATTAAAAGAACAAAACTTGCATTAATGAAGAAAACCTAAAACAAACATCCAAGGTTGTCAATCTTGAATGGATCTTGAAGAATTCCCTTAATACAAGACTAAACTAAGCTTAACTACTAATTACCGACTAATCTACACTAATCTAATAGAATCTAACCTAAAGTAGTCTAGGGTTTTAGGAGAGGTGAAGAATATAACATAAGATTGTGTCTTAATACAAGAGGGGGAGTATATATAGGGTTACAAGTGGAAAGGAGATGAAACAATGCGATTGCGGGCTGAACTGGGCTCATCCCGGTCGGGATGAGTTGGTCCCGATCGGGATGAGGTGGTCCCGATCGGGATGAACACATCCCGGTCGGGATGGACCCAAGACAGCAGCTGTTCAATTCTTGCACTTCAACCGGGACGGGTTGAGGCCATCCCGAACGGGATGAGCCTTGTAGGCCTCCTTTAAGCTCCTTTTGGTCCCTCCTTGCTTCTCATGGGTTTCTCGTCGATTCTCGGGACTCGGGATCGGGTCCCAAGGTCTCGGGGTCGACTCCAAGGCATCAAGTCATCGTTCCTTAGTTTCGTTGGCTCCAAAATGTGTATGTATTGAGTCGGAATCGCTCCAACTCTTCCAAATCGGTCTCGGGAACCTGAAACGAACTAAAGGAAGCATAAGAAGCCCATGAATCGCTCCCAAGGAGCGATTCCACAAGGAAATGGGACCAAAACATAGTGAAAAAGGCACTACAAACTACACTTATCAACTCCCCCACACTTAACCCTTACTCGCCCTCGAGTAAGCACAAACTATCTACTAAACTATCCGAGTGGGTATTAGCGCACCCTACGCCCCTTCAACTCACGCGAGTGCACTTAGAGGAAAAGTGCACTCCGCAAGGCAAGTCGGGTCTTGCGACAAAACTGTGGATGCAACCGGACACCAAACACACAAACAAACAAACACATAATCGGTTGCACCCAAAAGAAAAACAAATACCGCTTCCCTCAAAAAGCGGTGAATAAAACACCGGTTTAGGACTCGAGGTAAGTGACAACGTTCTCAAGCTAGCAATACAAACCAAGGTGAACTAAACCCTAATAGTATGACGATAAAGCAACAAAAACGTTGGTAACTTACCTAGGTCCTCCTAACTTTCTAAGAACGTACTACGGGACGATCGGCGGAGTGGAAAAGTGAAGATCCACGGTGTTAGTCGACACTGTAGGTAAGTGAGACCCCGCCCCCTTTAGCGTGAGCCAAGAGGGTCGTCCCGTGTCCAAAACCGCCTAACTAGTCCAAGTAAAAAGGTGGAAAACATGCAAAATGAGGGAAGACCGACTAATGCCGCTATCATCCTTCCTCGGGACTCGGTCCTTTGGTAGGCTCTTCACGGCAAAAGTCGGAAAAGGCTTATTTTTGTGGGGATTTCTTTTTTTTTGCGAGACGGGTTTTCTTTTGGCATTTTCTTTCTTTTCGACGTTTTTGCTTGTTTGTTGCCATGCCATTTCTTTTTCTTCTTTTCTATTTTTTTTTTTTGGCTTTTGTGCCTTTTTTTTTTTTCATTCTTTTCTTTCTTTCTTTCATTTTCTTTCATTTTCTTTTCTTTGCCCTTTTTTTGGCTTGATTTGGCTTTTTGGCATTCCTTTGTGTAACAAGAAAGAGAGAACTCAACAATTTGCAATTTATTGTGTGGATATGTGTAGGAGGTAGGGAAATGAGTGAGTCGAGGGTCGCGATCCCTCTTCAAACCCACAAAAAAGGGGAAAACTTGGACTAGTCGAGCAATCCTAAACACGGTCACCTAAGGGACGAGACTCGGTAACCAAGGCCTTTTCACACCGTGGGTGGTCATAATGGTCAAAATGCAAATCCCGTAGTAAATCCCTAGTAAGCTAGGTGGACTCAAGGTAAAGGACCAACGAAATCATTGATTTAGGGTAATTCTGCTAGACTAAAGTCCAAGACTCGATTTATACAACTAGGAAGGGAAAGTAAACACTCGCACAGTAGCCTCTAAACCGGGTTTTCGAAAACCTTATACGCACAAGACACAACTACACACAAAACAAAGACAAGACGAAAACGAAAGAAAAAAGAAACAAAAGGCAACAAAATAAAACAAACAAGACAAAAACATAAACAAAGCACACACCACCCCGAATTTCCAAACAAGTCATCAAATCCACCACAAGTATGTACAAGCTCTACCCGAGCACACCTCAACACCACCTTCTCCAAACATCACAAGGAATAAATAAGGAAAGAGGGTTAGAAGATGTTACCGGATGTCTTCAAAGCTTTCCAAACAACGGTGATTAAGCAACCTATAAGAAAAAGGGGGACAAAACACGCACAACAACACAAATATACAAGACACAAAGACAAAAAGGGAAACACAAAAGGGGAAAATCTTTTTGATTTTGTGAAATTTTTTCAAATTTTTAGGGTTTTTGAAGATTTTTCGAAAAAACTAAGAAAATAAACTAAACTATACTAGAATATCGCTCCCCCACACTTAAATCGAGCCATGTCCTCATGCTCGATCGTAGGGTGCGGAGAGACAAAGGAAAGAAAAAGAAACTACGAAAATAAAACTAAAGATCAAAAATAAATTGAAGAAAAGGTAGAAGGTGTCCGGCCGGGGTGTAGTCAAGTCACCATGGGTCGAGACGAGAAAGAGATATGGATGGGGGAAGAAATAAAAAGAAGGAAATAAAAGGAAATGGGAGGGGAGGGCTAGGTGTAATCAAGTCACCTAACCCGGATTCCGCCTAAATTCGACTAAATCCTCAAAAAGAAAGTGAAAATCAAGAGAAAAATCACACAAATACAAACACAAGTACTCTAAAGAGGAGAAGAGGGGAATATACAACATGACGGTTCTTTAGGAACTCCGTCAAACCTAAGATGGTGGACTCTTCTTCAACCGTAGCCCTTAAGGGCATGGAGGAGCAAGTCGAACGCGCTACCGACATCATAGTGAAGGCCCAAGAAGCGCTCGAGCTTAGCCGACCTCCACGGCCTCCAAGGAGGAGGCAAGAAGTAGGAATCCCAAGACCCAAAATCATCTTTAAAGTTGTCTCCGGGGTCTATCCATCCTACGAGCTTAACCGACCTCTTCCTCCCTAAGCATTGCCTCCAATCACAAGCAAGCTTCATCTCCAAGAAACGAGGCACAAAAAGCGGTTTTGGCCTCATCTCCTCAATGCACACCCCCACACTTTCCTCAAGTTGTGGTTCCTCATCTTCATCACTCGGCCCCACATCATCTTGAAGAAGAGAATCGAAACTTCTACCGGCGGTTTCAATCTCTTCCAAGTCATCTCTCGGTTCAACAATTTCAGTTCTTTAAAATTGATATGTATTATTTCAAATCATTGAAGATATGAATAATATTTAGAATCCTTATAATATTTAATAACATTGCAAAATTCCAAAAAGCCCATAGCTAACAGGGGATTAGTTGCATTTAGATCAAGTGATCTGATTGCTGGAAATTTAGAGTCCTTAACCGATGTACTATCCTGTGTAAAGGTTTTTATATAATGTTCATGAATATTACTTTAATATTCATGTTATCAATGAAATGAAAAAAATGACGTTCGCTTCATTTCTTAAATAACAGGCTGGAACATATGTCATACGCGCAACCATAACAGAAATTGACGATTCCTACAAATGGTATTACAACTCATGTAAAGTATCCAAGTCAAGGGTCGGGATTAAAGATGGACTATGGTATTGCTCAAAAGAGTACTACACATCATATCCAATTCCTTTGTCAATGTTAGAAAAATACCATATCCAATTCCATATCCAATTCCTTTGTGTGCGTGCCAAGGTTAGAAAAATACCATATCCAATTCCTTTGTCAATGAGCACATGCCAATATATATAGACAGCTTACATATGTATTGATTATTTAGATTTCAAGAAAAGTTCATAATAGAAGACGGAGATGGAGGACAAGCAACCGTGAAAATATTTGAAAACTTGATTCAAAGAAAATCAGCAAAAGTGCAAAGGAATGTATTGAAAGCTTAAAGCAGGTTCCAAAAAATTAATCTACTTTACTATTTAACAATGATTATCAAGATTACTATACTGATTCATTTACAAAAACTGATCGACAACGAGCATGAGATTCTGTAACACTTTGTTATTTTCTGTGTCATTTATAAGACTTTACATTTCTAATTTTATTTAAATTGGATTGGGGTTTTTCTAAGGGGTACCCCTCAACTATCGACTTTTCAAACTGGTACCCCCGCCTTTTTCGAATTACAAGATGTACTCCTAAACTTTGTAAATTAGTCTATATTGTAACCAAAGTTATAATTTTCCAACGGAAATTTCTCAATTGATGATATAAATAATGATTATTCCCTATTTTACTTTCATCAACCATGATATATTTCTTCAATTTGCATCCTTTACTCGAAAACATCAATTCCACCACACTACGACATGGGGGTGACGGAGGGATTGAGGTTGAAGGATTTAAAAGAGTGAGGGAGATAGGTCGATGTCGGCCGACAACAAAGTGCGTTTTGATGGGCATTTGGTGGCTTGGTGAATGGTAAAGAAAAAGAGGTGGTTTGTAGTGTTAGAATTAATCTGACCCAAGACTGAAACTTCATACTAAATTAATTGGTATACCGACAGACCGAATAGCGGAAGCGTACCTGGCTCAATTGAAGAAGGAAGATCGATTGGGAATCACCCGATTATAGTCTTCTAACAGACACACTCGCCTTTTGGGTTTCTCCATACCGATGGGATATATGTGAGATTAGGTCAAAAGTGTGATGTTAGGGACCATAACCCTGACTATATATAGGGAGGGGTGGTTAAACCCTGATGACCTATATCAGTCGCCTCTAGTGGATAAGCCCGTCATATATCCCATAAAGCCCTAATGAGTCTTTACACTATTATAATATCCGACCCATACTTTATAAGACGTAAATAAGCCCGTAGTATTATTATCATGACAGATCACGTATTTGGGCTCAACTTTAATGATAGCTAATAAATACAATAGGTCCAAATAATGTTGTCCACATGTATTGTATTAGACCCATAATTCTTACATGTAGCATCAAATTATATTGATTAATATGTTAATTATTCATTTTTAAAAAAAAATTGTAATACACTTATCACTTTGGTTATGATATGAGTGATAAGTAAAGTTTAGGGGTACACCATGTAATTCGAAAAAGGCGGGGGTACAACTTGGAAAAGCCAATAGTTGAGGGGTACCCCATAGATAAACCCAATTGGATTTTTAAGCTGAAAAATATTTTCGGTGTCGTTGTAAGAATTAAAGTATTTTGGGCCTTCTTATAGTAAATCGGGTTTGGACTATTTTAAAATTGGAACGTTATTTATAAACCGACTTGATTTCGGGTTGGACTTTGAGTAAAAAAAGAGAGGAAAAAACCCAACCTAATTCTTCTTAAACTCCCACCTTGTCCCATTACTTTCATTGCCTCACAAATCTGAATTCCTAATTACTTCTCTACTCCTCCTCCTCCGTCTGTTCCTTTATTTTTTCCATCCGATCATCATTGTGAAATCGGGTCTTCATTCTTGCTTACGCCAACACGTTTTTACGACCTTCTTCATGCAAATTGTAAGTTTCTTAATCAATGGTCTTTTTATTTTTATAATTAGTGGATCAATTGTATAGTATTTCGTATGTCCTAATAGTTTTTTTAAGTTTGATAATTTTTGTTAGTTCTTTTGGATAAAACCATTTTCTCAACGTTAAAAACAATTAGGTAAGTACGGAGTAATTAGTACTGGGTTGGGTTGCGACGGAAGTCAATTTCATCATAGCGGTTATTAGTATTTGGATTGTGTCGGAGTTAATTATATCGTAGCAAACGTGATTTGTTTTAGTATGGAGGTGGAATCGATGTTAATAAACGAAAGGTTAATGAGGGATGATCAATTTTATGTCTATATATTTTGTACGTTGTGTGGGTGGTGTGTGGTGTGTGGTGTGCAACAGAGACATAGAATTGGGAACATTATATAGGTACAATAAGTAAATAAAGACTTTGGTGAGTTAATTACGTGGGATATTGACAAGGAGCATTGGACAATTAATAATTTAGAGTTTTTCAGTCATGAGATAAGTCTATTTGGGTCAGTTAAGACATCTATGTAGTATATATATATGGGTTACTTATGGGATGAGAATTCAGACGGGTTAGTAAATTACTCCGTAGTAATTAGTAAATCTATAGAACAAGTTAATATCGTTTGAATATTAATTAATTGAAGGGTTGAGTTATTGAACCATTTATATTATTTGTAGCTTGTGAATTCGAGGAGAAAGAATTTTTGGACTAATATTAACTTGGATTAACCGTCTTGAGAGGTAAGGACGTTTTACCCTTTTCACATTTAAGTAAAGAGCATGTTCGGTTTAAATTATATTTTTAATTATTTTGTAAATTTTTTTGTCAATGGTGAATTTTATGATACTCGTAATACTTTGGATATTGAACTTGTGACACGATTCACACATTGATATTGTTTTGGTAAAATTTTGGAGGTTATAACAGACTCTGGGAGCTTTGTTGGTCTAGTTGGTTTAAGGTGCTTTTACGACGTTCCTGGTACTTCGTCCCAAAACTGAACTCTTGGCCCGAGTTATATTATAGTGGGGTATCCGGCCCCTACTTGCTAGGTAGTTTGACTTTCTCCTTTGACAGCTTCATCCTACTGACTGTCCAAATGCGAGAGATGCGCACTATATAAGTCAAACTAAGCATAGGTGGTTGCCTCTAGACCGTGCAAGGGTAGGACCTTAGACACACAGGTGGTGAAAAATATACTCCCTCCGATTTTTTATTATCTTCCCTATTTTCTTATTGGGCTGAAACACT
The DNA here is from genome assembly GCA_958450325.1 of Agrostemma githago. Taxonomy (NCBI): domain Eukaryota; kingdom Viridiplantae; phylum Streptophyta; class Magnoliopsida; order Caryophyllales; family Caryophyllaceae; genus Agrostemma; species Agrostemma githago. The sequence continues at coordinate 48,755,692 of OY288259.1, read as the reverse complement.
CTTTCTTCCCTATTTCCATTTTGGGCCATCAATATGTGGTCTAGAATCACCCTTACATTTCTCTCTCTTCCTTTTTTTATTTTGAACCACACATTCCTACACCCTTATTTTCTTCCCCAAAACCAAAGGGAAAGATAATAAAAAATCGGAGGGAGTATTTTGGTTGCTTTTGGTTTTAACTACTGTTTTTACAGTATTGTGTTATGGTATCAAAACGGTGACTTTTAACTCTGGTTTCAGTTTACTACAAATTATAATTATTGTGTTACGTTTTCATTATAGTATATTTTACTCAGTTTTGCTGTTCATTATAGTATTATAAAAATCGGCCTTGGCTCTGTTTAGCGAGACCACCGGTTCCGACCTTTTCCGTAATCCTAGTGAGATCGCTGCCCCCAAACTCATGAAGAAATTGACAGATATATATTTCACGAAGGTTGCTGCTTTGGTAGAATCGGTTTTCTCCTTGACTTGGCGACAGGTGGTATTGTGGAAGTCTCTACAGGGTGCCCACGCGTCTGACTGGTTGCGCGCTGTACCCATCTCTGGGCTGGGACAGACCATGAACGGGAGGACCTACCGCTCTATCCTTAGCTATCGGTTGGGTGTCCCTTTGTTCCCGGTACCTAAGCCTTGCTCTGCCTGCTCCCGGGTTTGTGTTGGGGACATTTTTGGGGACCATGCTGTGTCGTGTGCTGGTACCGTTGGCATTAAGCATAGACATAACCTGGTCCGCGACACCCTTTTGGATATCTGCTTCCGATCTGGTATTTCGGCCGGTAAGGAGGTGGATATCGGTTTGATTGATGGGCACGACAAGCCCCTTCGCCCGGCGGATTTACTTCTGTATTCCTGGGATAGGGGGCGTGATGTGTGTGTCGATCTGATAGGGTCGTCCCCTTTGACTCAGTCCGCGATGTCTGATTTTCTGCCTGGCCGCGCTGTCGCTGATGCTGCTCAGCGTAAGTGCGCCAAGTATGGAGATTTGTGCACCAAGACTGGGTACGGGTTCCTACCTTTCTCTTTCTCTTCTCTAGGAGAGCTTGACGCGGAGGCAGCTGCTTTACTCAAGCGGATTCAGAAATTCTCTATCTCTCAGGACGCGGGAGCCCGCGCAGCTGCTTTTATTTTTACACGTCTTAGTTTTTCTATCGCTAAGGGCGTGGGTGCCCAGATAGTATCTCGGTTACCCACTAACTTCTTGTAATTTGTTTCGTTATTAATGCAAGCTCCAGTTTATTAAAATAATAATAATAATAATAATAATAATAATAATAATAATAATAATAATAATAAGGGAAAATTGATAACTTATACCTCCAGTAACTTCATTTTTCAAATTTTATACCTTAGATAATTTTTTTTCAAAACTTATACCTACTTATCTAATTTATTTCACAATACATACCTTAATCAATGTGTAGGGTGACATCAGCATTTAGTGTTAATTTGACATGGAGTGATGTCATGATGACTTCACCATCCGAAAACTGATTTATCGTATGTTTTTCCTTTTATCTATTCAACTTAGTAATCAACAATTTATCTAAAGTACATTTAATAATAATTAGTCACCATACCCGTGCACCGCACGAGACTATATTGTTTTATGGTCTGATAAATCGCAGTTCCGTCTTTTTGCCTCATTGTCCAATACTCCCTCCGATTTGATATGATTGTCCCATTTCCCTAATATATGTGAGGAATATTATATTGAAATGGGCAAACATATAAAACCGGAGGGAGTATTTATTTTATTATTTATTCATTTTTGTTTTGATTTCATGTCTTTGTAAGTTTATTTACTTTCACAGGCATTCGTAAATTGTGAACATGACGAAGGTTAGAAAGATTGAACGATCCAAGTTACGAAAATATATATGACATGTATGTTAAATGAATGGCAGGGGAAAAAAGGGTGGACTGAAAGTGCCGAAACATGCATAATGCATCAAACATGTCACCACAAGTATAGTAAGGTGAATTAGACTGAAAGTGTGTTTGTCAAAACGTAAGCGAATGATTATTGACGAAAGTAAGATATAACGCTATAAGATTTAATGCATAATAACTAATAATTATTTTTTACTTTTATTGAAAAACCTAATCATATTGAATTATAACTTTGATCTTTCTTAATTTTTCTCTTGTGTCTTTAGTTGCGATTTTCAAAGTTGGCCTATTTTCTTCCATGGTTTCTGTTACGACTGCTTACTTCTTTTACTATGACTTTAGGTCTATAACACATTTTAGGTGTGTTAGTTTTGTTCTTAAAATATAAACAATGTACTTGTAGTTGATATACATAATAATTGTTCACCTACCTCTTGTCTAACTTTCTCTTCTCCTTTTTAATTGGTGTCTTTACTGCAAGCTCTAATTTTGATTGGGTGGTACACCTAGGTTCATATTAAGGTTTGGTTGCAGGTCTAATTAGGTCGCTTTGGTTGTACACTTGGGTGCCATATTGAGGTTTATGCTCTGTAATAACTTTTGTATCCGTTGTTGCATGTAATAATACACTTATGAATAAATTATGGAAGGGAAAGATGAATGGAAGGGGAAGATGGAGCGAGGTGTGAGCTAAGGAGTTTTTCCTCTTTTCTCTCTTCTTTCTTAATTGATTGAGTTTTTTAAATTAAAAAATTTGTTAATTGATTGCCTATGTTTTTTTTTAACATATTTCTTCTTTCTTAATTTTGTTTGTCGGTTGGTTTAGTTGTTTTACCCAATCAAAGCAGAACACATGGCTTTATTAAAAGATAGTATTAGATAAATAGTGGATGGAGGATGATTTGTTTGAGTTTTAAATTTTACTCCGTAATATATAGTGTATATAATATAAGACAGTGCTCCAATATCTCTCTCCATTTTTCTTGTCTATTACTCCCTCCATTCAACTCCAATTTACCCATTTCTTTTTGCACATTTGCCGAGGCGCATTTTAAATCGTTAATATCTTTCACTACGCATTTGTAAAAATTATAATTTTTTTATATTCTTGTTCAACTCGTCAAGACGAATAAAACAAGATCCCACATGATGATATTTTGTCTTATCGATCATGTAGAATTTTGATGATTCTTTTGGTTTTGGAATAGTGTCCAAAACCCAAATGGGTAAATTGGAGTTGAATGGAGGGAGTAGTTTATATTTTTTGTTTTCTCAATTTTTTGTATGTGAAATTGTACAAATAGTGGGCTGGAGGCCCGGATGTGTTATATTATATTGTTCGACCTTGTGCTAGCTTCTTCTTTGTTTCCCCTCGTCTATATTGTTGAGTCTGTTGCTGTGGACATGACATAGGTCCACCCCGACGCGGCCACGTGCAGGTTTGGGGCGACAAATGAATCTCCATATGAGATGGATTGAATTGAAATTTAAATCGAATTGGAGTCGCCACCGAACTTTGTGGGAGTTCGGGCCCGTTTGAACCCACTCTATATCTTAGTGGGCCATGCACAAAGTATGGCCCATTCCGATCTCAGAGTTTATTGGGTTCGTCCCTTTGCATTTTGATACCGATACCGACATTATCGGATATCGTGTATTGAATGACTCTCGTGCGCCAACGGTTTCGGGCATCCGGAAACCAAGGTTCTGAGTAGGGGTGAGGGTACGTGTTGGGAAGTTCACATAGAACACCCAACCCCGCCCGCACTTAGCGGCCTCTACTAAGATATCGTTTGATTTTGAAATATGTGTGTTAGTAGTTTGGTGAGATGATATGCAAACAATATTTTCGACTAAACATGTGAATTATGTTTGATCTACGTCGATTTAATGCATCTTTGAATCTATGTCGAAGTTGTATTTAGCATGCGAGGTTCGTTTTAGTATAATAAAACAAACAACGAATAATAAGATACAAAGACAAAGAACAAACGAGTTAGTAACGGTTTGCAAATTGAATAAACGATGTAAATATAATTCGATGCATGGTTTTTGAAAGTTGTATGACATGTGATTGACTTGACACGTGTTGACCGAAGTCAAAAAAATATATTTTATCGAGACTCGAAAGACGCTGAAAAACTCACGGTTTTGATGAATCAGGAGCCACTCGATCGAGTCATTGAGGGACTCGATCGAGTGGTCTCGAAAAAAAGTTTCTGCCTCGGTTTTTTGGGGTGCCACTCGATGGAGTGGGCTAGGCACTCGATCGAGTGCCCCCTATACGAACTATGGTTCGTTTTGTTTAGATTTCGTATTTGCTTTTGAAAGATCGACAATTTTGTTAAGTCGCGTAAAAATATAATAGTACGATTTTTACTCGACTTAAATTTGCGATACTCGTTATATTCGACACTTGATTATGGAATCAATTAATATCGAATCTTCGGAGCGACTTTTTAGAAAGGATGTTTTATAAATCGTTTGAATATCGAGCTATGACAAAATAGATTCTCTCCGCGTCGAAATCGTCGTGTTTCGTTTTTAGGACTATATGACGATTATCTTAGCATCAACGAGATGGATTTAGTTCTTGTAGATACGATATTCAACTATAGAGTCGGTATCCTATTTTAAGAATAATCGTTTTTTGTATAAAAATTCGATAGTTGCGATAATATCGGTATTAGAAACAAGAAAAAAAAGACGCGACGACGACCCGAATAAAAAGACGGACGGACGAGAGAAAGAGAAGAAAAGGGAGAAGTCGGGATTTGTAACACCCTCAACCTACATGCTTGATTATCTCGAAAACGGACTCGTAGCAGCGGCCTAGGCGCGGGAGCGTTAAGATGTATATAGGTGAGTTATGGTGTGTATGGTTAGGGAGGGAATTTGGCGAGTTTTGCTCTCGGGTTTGTTTATGGTTTGCCTAAAATTGCCTAGAATTTCGGGTTGTGAATGGTCGGGAATCCTATAGGATTTCTAGAGGAAAATCGGGACGGTATTTGTGTATAGTTGTCTTGTGTCGTGGATGTTGTGAATGTTATGGATGTTATGGATGATCCAATTATATTGTGTAGGAGGGCTATTTATAGGGGAGGTTCCCGACCTTGGCTAGGAAAGCTAGGTTTGCTTGGGTGAGAAGAAACACCGCTTTGGATAGGAAAAGCACGCAATTTGAGAGGAAACATGATTCTGTCTTTTGATGGAAGAGAAACCTCTTCCGGATGGAAAAAGAGGTCACTCGATCGAGTGGTGCATGTCACTCGATCGAGTGCCCGGTCTAAAGCTGGTTTTTTGCGTTTTTGTGAGCCTACTCGACCGAGTGGGCCTGTCCACTCGATCGAGTGGGTCTAGCTCGGGTAGAAGGCTTCTTTTAGAGATCAAATTCTATCTCTAACGGAATTGTTATTATTTTTGTAGCTGATTTTTTGTAGTATTGGACTTTCAATCGAATTCTCGAGGTAACGCGGTAGATATTTATGGCTCGGAAATGTCTTTGACCGGGGTTTGACTCGGTCGCTAAAAGACGGTTTTGCCCTTGGTGCCGAATTCGTTATTTGATTGGAAATGACCCACTGGGCCTGGATTTGAGGTCTGTTTTGTGAGATTTGTACTCCGTAAAAAGCTCAAGCCAAATGCCAATGATTTTGAGCCCATATTCGAGTATATTAAAGCATGTTTACGTCCGATCATCATCGGGTGTTTTTTGGAAACTGCTATAGACACCTAGGAGCTAAATGTGGGTGTCTACAGTTGCTCTTACCTTTTGTTGTGCTTGTATATAATTTTCATGTTTCACATTTATCTGTGTTAGTTTTGTTCTATTATTTTTAATTATTAGTTGTGTACTACCTCTCGTTCATTCAATTTTTTATATTTACTATAAATAGACAATCCCATCAATTCTTCACAATTCTCTTTTTTCAAAACATTTTACCTTATAATTATCATATCCTTACTCTATTTACACAAAATGTCACTAGTTTTTCCTTACATACTTTAAGTTTGGTGGACCTATAAAAACCATTTGATTTACCAATAATACCCTTACTTGTAAATGATTGAATTTATTGGAGGAAGTATTAGATTATGATTGAAGTTTATGGTGATGGTTTCCTTACTTTTTTTTTTCTGGTTCACTTTTCTTTATTATCTTATGTGTCTTTTGTTATCTCTACTCCTCTTATCGGTTGGTTGGCTTGACCGTTATCTTATAATTCATTCTAACATTGTTCAATGAGTAGATTATACAATAAGTAGCTCTATGTACAACTGGTTTTATGATTTTGAATGTTATCACAAAGCTAAGTTTTTTAACGTTGTTATAAACTTTCTGAGCTTTAGTGTGAATTTGTCGGGCTAAATCACATAAATATTTATGTTCAAAACATACAATCCAGCTCGAAAACTTGTATAAGCTCAATAAGTATACACAAAAGTTCAACAATTTTTAGATGATTGTACATACAACTGGTGGTATAATACTATTTTCCAACATTGTCTGTGTTAATAAATTATTACGGAGTAATTGTTATGGTTAATTAGTCGAGGAAGATTAACCAATATTAGCGTCTAATAACAACTTAAAATAAAATAATAATTAAAATAATGGTACTCATATTTTCCTAGGGCGATTGTAAGTTTTAAAAATGTAGTTGAAATTAAATCAATATTTTTTCTATCCAATATCACTTATATATACCAATAATACTGGTTCATTCAAAGTTTATCAAAAGTAATCATTTTATTTTATTTTTAAAAAGAAAAAATTAACCAGCTATTTAAATAAAATGCATATTTTTTTTTTTATAAAATACATAAATCTGATTTTTAATATCAACTATATATTTGCATTTAATACTATACATTCAATACACAAATTAATTATTTTATTTAAAAAAAAAAATCAACCAATGAGAAGATGATGACATGGCTTCCTCAAATGTTTTCAAAATGAAATGAAGAAATATGATGATTTTGTTTGTATTTTTAATAAAACACAGATTATACTAATAAAAAAAAACAATAAAAACAAAATAAATAAAAAACACACCACCCACTCAATCACTACTCTAAACCTCCCACTACCCTAACCTCTCACTAAGCTTAACCTCTATTTCAAAAACTGCCTATAACTATTTAGTTATGGTTACCAATTTAATAGTATAAATAGCAATATGAGAAATCAAGTAAATAAACAATTGAAAACTCAAAAATGGAATCAGAAACAAATGAAATATTAATAAGTAAGCTGAAAAGAGGAGTATTTAGAGCTCATTTAAGAGGAAGGGTTGTGTAAAAATGGAAAACAGAAAACTTCAACAACAAAGGAAAGATAGATTACGTATCTCTTGAGTTTCTAATGGTGGATACAAAGGTAATGAGGAAAACAAACATTTTCTCCTTATTTAATACTATAACTCTTTTACTAATTATAAAATTAACTAATCAGTTATTAACTAAATAATCAACTGTTGCAGACAGGATTAGTAGAATATCATAAACTCGGTAGAGTAAACTCCACAAATCATTGTTTAATACTCTTAACTCTTCCAATATTTTTATTGATTTCCTTTTTTTGTAAGGTGATGTGATCCAACTAACTGCATCAAGGGCATTAATTCAAAATTTTGAAAGCAAGATTGAGGAAGGAAAATGTTACAAGATAAAAAGATTTCAAATATTGCTCAACAATGGTTACGACATAGCAACACCACACCCATGTCGTGTAAAATTAGGAACAATATCAACAACAAACAATATGTACTGAGTAAATGCCATGGATTTATTATTACGGAAAAATGATTAATTACTATATTAGTTGAGTGGAATAAACAAAATATTGCAACTTTAAATATTATACATAATTTTTAACACGGACTATAATATTTTACGTTGGTAATACATTAATCAGGAAATTATTCATGCCATATCAAATTTGTTAATAAAATTTTATCAAATGTGTAATATTAATTTGGGAAGAAGTTACCTAATGTACAACAATAATAAAATACCCGCTTATTAAATTAAAATGAAACCACCATTAAAATTAACATCAATAACTACATCAATTATCATGGATACAATACAATATATTGTTGAATTGATCTCATTTACAAAACAAAAACTAAAAACCCAATTGATATAGGAAAAGAAATTCTTTCCGCAAGATTATGATCGACATTTTGAAATTTTTTCGTTATAATAAAATATTTAGACGCATTTCATGTGATTTCCGCACGGGTTAACATTGTATTTTACCGTAATACGTAAGTAAAAAATGACATATATGCCATCATGAATCTTTATCATAAAATGAGTATGTCAGAAAGATCTGAATTAAGAAAATACAAGTTTTTGAAAATAAAATGTTAACAAAATTCAAGAAAACTAATCAGGTAAACCAACCGTGGACAGTAGACTCAAAACCTAGAAGGCATAGTCTCAAGTCATACAACTCCCACAAGGCGCTTGAGATCGTTGGGTTGGCAACCACAAGTTTTAACCACTAGGTAACAACCTTGCGGGCTACTTACAATCTTTGATTTGCTATAAAAATGAAAATATCGATCATTTTTTTTACTTATTTAATCGATTAACATTTTATGTAAAACTAATTGCATAACTCTATAGAACAAAACCAATTATAGTATTTAATTACTCTAATTCTTTAATTTTTTTTCCATATAACGAACTCTGTGGTACAGAGTAATATTAACACAATCCCGTGATTTTTCACGGGACCTGTTTGCACGGACATTCCAAATTAGAAATCGTCGGTACCCAAGAAGTACTTGTAAATCATAATTCCTAGTATTAACAAAAGTAGAGGGTTAAAACCATTAACACAAAAATAATAATATAATAATAAAAAAACCCCTAGACAAGTTAACTTCTGAAAAACTACGCATGACAGCTATCCATGTGCCATGACCCCCCACAAATATCACTAACTTCTCAAAAAACTAACATCATAACTATTCGTGTTCCTGATGGGTAGGGATTTGTCGCGGAATCCCAACCGTCAATAAAATAACCGGCTATTCCTACGGTAGATAGGGCAAGTCGGTTCGAATCCACGGGGACGGTAATGTATAGCCTAGACTAGGTCGGCCCAAATACTAGACTAAGTCAACGAGCTAAACTAAAATGATAAGGAGGGAGAAAAGCTAGACTAAGACTAAGGCTAAGGAGAAAGCAAACAAGGAAAACGGGCTAGAGTTAGGTCGGGGTCAAAGGGGTAACGGAATGGTCAAGGGAGAACTAGAGTGAAGGAGGTAGTAGGGTGATCTAGGTTGGTCCGGGCTCTCGCAACTTAGACCCACCTAGAGGTTCCACCTAGAACCCATCTTCGGCGACACACATGACAAACGGGGTTCTAGCGCGCTATGGTGGCCTAGGTCGCATCCGGGCTCTCGCTACTTAGACCGACCTAGGGGTCGTTCTCACCGGGCTCTCGCAACTTAGTGAGGGAACCGAACCCACAAACAAACTATCGCCCACAAGAGAAAGGCAAGAAAAACAAGTATTTGCAACTACTAGTCATTCAAGCATTCCAACAAACATGTGATGTGCATTAAACCAAGAGGAAACCCAAATCTTCCACCAACATTTCCAACAAACCCTTAATCACCCAATTAACATCCTAATCATCCTACTAACCCTAGCAAGAACACTACTCTAACATAATCCAACTACAACTAACAAGAACAAGAGGATTCAACATAAGAACCAAAACAAACATGAAGAGACTAGTGAAAACAATGAACAACTAAAGATGAGAACTTGATGAATAATAAAGGATTAAGAGTAAAAAGGAAGAGAAGATTATACCATACTAGTGAAGAATTAAAAGAACAAAACTTGCATTAATGAAGAAAACCTAAAACAAACATCCAAGGTTGTCAATCTTGAATGGATCTTGAAGAATTCCCTTAATACAAGACTAAACTAAGCTTAACTACTAATTACCGACTAATCTACACTAATCTAATAGAATCTAACCTAAAGTAGTCTAGGGTTTTAGGAGAGGTGAAGAATATAACATAAGATTGTGTCTTAATACAAGAGGGGGAGTATATATAGGGTTACAAGTGGAAAGGAGATGAAACAATGCGATTGCGGGCTGAACTGGGCTCATCCCGGTCGGGATGAGTTGGTCCCGATCGGGATGAGGTGGTCCCGATCGGGATGAACACATCCCGGTCGGGATGGACCCAAGACAGCAGCTGTTCAATTCTTGCACTTCAACCGGGACGGGTTGAGGCCATCCCGAACGGGATGAGCCTTGTAGGCCTCCTTTAAGCTCCTTTTGGTCCCTCCTTGCTTCTCATGGGTTTCTCGTCGATTCTCGGGACTCGGGATCGGGTCCCAAGGTCTCGGGGTCGACTCCAAGGCATCAAGTCATCGTTCCTTAGTTTCGTTGGCTCCAAAATGTGTATGTATTGAGTCGGAATCGCTCCAACTCTTCCAAATCGGTCTCGGGAACCTGAAACGAACTAAAGGAAGCATAAGAAGCCCATGAATCGCTCCCAAGGAGCGATTCCACAAGGAAATGGGACCAAAACATAGTGAAAAAGGCACTACAAACTACACTTATCAACTCCCCCACACTTAACCCTTACTCGCCCTCGAGTAAGCACAAACTATCTACTAAACTATCCGAGTGGGTATTAGCGCACCCTACGCCCCTTCAACTCACGCGAGTGCACTTAGAGGAAAAGTGCACTCCGCAAGGCAAGTCGGGTCTTGCGACAAAACTGTGGATGCAACCGGACACCAAACACACAAACAAACAAACACATAATCGGTTGCACCCAAAAGAAAAACAAATACCGCTTCCCTCAAAAAGCGGTGAATAAAACACCGGTTTAGGACTCGAGGTAAGTGACAACGTTCTCAAGCTAGCAATACAAACCAAGGTGAACTAAACCCTAATAGTATGACGATAAAGCAACAAAAACGTTGGTAACTTACCTAGGTCCTCCTAACTTTCTAAGAACGTACTACGGGACGATCGGCGGAGTGGAAAAGTGAAGATCCACGGTGTTAGTCGACACTGTAGGTAAGTGAGACCCCGCCCCCTTTAGCGTGAGCCAAGAGGGTCGTCCCGTGTCCAAAACCGCCTAACTAGTCCAAGTAAAAAGGTGGAAAACATGCAAAATGAGGGAAGACCGACTAATGCCGCTATCATCCTTCCTCGGGACTCGGTCCTTTGGTAGGCTCTTCACGGCAAAAGTCGGAAAAGGCTTATTTTTGTGGGGATTTCTTTTTTTTTGCGAGACGGGTTTTCTTTTGGCATTTTCTTTCTTTTCGACGTTTTTGCTTGTTTGTTGCCATGCCATTTCTTTTTCTTCTTTTCTATTTTTTTTTTTTGGCTTTTGTGCCTTTTTTTTTTTTCATTCTTTTCTTTCTTTCTTTCATTTTCTTTCATTTTCTTTTCTTTGCCCTTTTTTTGGCTTGATTTGGCTTTTTGGCATTCCTTTGTGTAACAAGAAAGAGAGAACTCAACAATTTGCAATTTATTGTGTGGATATGTGTAGGAGGTAGGGAAATGAGTGAGTCGAGGGTCGCGATCCCTCTTCAAACCCACAAAAAAGGGGAAAACTTGGACTAGTCGAGCAATCCTAAACACGGTCACCTAAGGGACGAGACTCGGTAACCAAGGCCTTTTCACACCGTGGGTGGTCATAATGGTCAAAATGCAAATCCCGTAGTAAATCCCTAGTAAGCTAGGTGGACTCAAGGTAAAGGACCAACGAAATCATTGATTTAGGGTAATTCTGCTAGACTAAAGTCCAAGACTCGATTTATACAACTAGGAAGGGAAAGTAAACACTCGCACAGTAGCCTCTAAACCGGGTTTTCGAAAACCTTATACGCACAAGACACAACTACACACAAAACAAAGACAAGACGAAAACGAAAGAAAAAAGAAACAAAAGGCAACAAAATAAAACAAACAAGACAAAAACATAAACAAAGCACACACCACCCCGAATTTCCAAACAAGTCATCAAATCCACCACAAGTATGTACAAGCTCTACCCGAGCACACCTCAACACCACCTTCTCCAAACATCACAAGGAATAAATAAGGAAAGAGGGTTAGAAGATGTTACCGGATGTCTTCAAAGCTTTCCAAACAACGGTGATTAAGCAACCTATAAGAAAAAGGGGGACAAAACACGCACAACAACACAAATATACAAGACACAAATACAAAAAGGGAAACACAAAAGGGGAAAATCTTTTTGATTTTGTGAAATTTTTTCAAATTTTTAGGGTTTTTGAAGATTTTTCGAAAAAACTAAGAAAATAAACTAAACTATACTAGAATATCGCTCCCCCACACTTAAATCGAGCCATGTCCTCATGCTCGATCGTAGGGTGCGGAGAGACAAAGGAAAGAAAAAGAAACTACGAAAATAAAACTAAAGATCAAAAATAAATTGAAGAAAAGGTAGAAGGTGTCCGGCCGGGGTGTAGTCAAGTCACCATGGGTCGAGACGAGAAAGAGATATGGATGGGGGAAGAAATAAAAAGAAGGAAATAAAAGGAAATGGGAGGGGAGGGCTAGGTGTAATCAAGTCACCTAACCCGGATTCCGCCTAAATTCGACTAAATCCTCAAAAAGAAAGTGAAAATCAAGAGAAAAATCACACAAATACAAACACAAGTACTCTAAAGAGGAGAAGAGGGGAATATACAACATGACGGTTCTTTAGGAACTCCGTCAAACCTAAGATGGTGGACTCTTCTTCAACCGTAGCCCTTAAGGGCATGGAGGAGCAAGTCGAACGCGCTACCGACATCATAGTGAAGGCCCAAGAAGCGCTCGAGCTTAGCCGACCTCCACGGCCTCCAAGGAGGAGGCAAGAAGTAGGAATCCCAAGACCCAAAATCATCTTTAAAGTTGTCTCCGGGGTCTATCCATCCTACGAGCTTAACCGACCTCTTCCTCCCTAAGCATTGCCTCCAATCACAAGCAAGCTTCATCTCCAAGAAACGAGGCACAAAAAGCGGTTTTGGCCTCATCTCCTCAATGCACACCCCCACACTTTCCTCAAGTTGTGGTTCCTCATCTTCATCACTCGGCCCCACATCATCTTGAAGAAGAGAATCGAAACTTCTACCGGCGGTTTCAATCTCTTCCAAGTCATCTCTCGGTTCAACAATTTCAGTTCTTTAAAATTGATATGTATTATTTCAAATCATTGAAGATATGAATAATATTTAGAATCCTTATAATATTTAATAACATTGCAAAATTCCAAAAAGCCCATAGCTAACAGGGGATTAGTTGCATTTAGATCAAGTGATCTGATTGCTGGAAATTTAGAGTCCTTAACCGATGTACTATCCTGTGTAAAGGTTTTTATATAATGTTCATGAATATTACTTTAATATTCATGTTATCAATGAAATGAAAAAAATGACGTTCGCTTCATTTCTTAAATAACAGGCTGGAACATATGTCATACGCGCAACCATAACAGAAATTGACGATTCCTACAAATGGTATTACAACTCATGTAAAGTATCCAAGTCAAGGGTCGGGATTAAAGATGGACTATGGTATTGCTCAAAAGAGTACTACACATCATATCCAATTCCTTTGTCAATGTTAGAAAAATACCATATCCAATTCCATATCCAATTCCTTTGTGTGCGTGCCAAGGTTAGAAAAATACCATATCCAATTCCTTTGTCAATGAGCACATGCCAATATATATAGACAGCTTACATATGTATTGATTATTTAGATTTCAAGAAAAGTTCATAATAGAAGACGGAGATGGAGGACAAGCAACCGTGAAAATATTTGAAAACTTGATTCAAAGAAAATCAGCAAAAGTGCAAAGGAATGTATTGAAAGCTTAAAGCAGGTTCCAAAAAATTAATCTACTTTACTATTTAACAATGATTATCAAGATTACTATACTGATTCATTTACAAAAACTGATCGACAACGAGCATGAGATTCTGTAACACTTTGTTATTTTCTGTGTCATTTATAAGACTTTACATTTCTAATTTTATTTAAATTGGATTGGGGTTTTTCTAAGGGGTACCCCTCAACTATCGACTTTTCAAACTGGTACCCCCGCCTTTTTCGAATTACAAGATGTACTCCTAAACTTTGTAAATTAGTCTATATTGTAACCAAAGTTATAATTTTCCAACGGAAATTTCTCAATTGATGATATAAATAATGATTATTCCCTATTTTACTTTCATCAACCATGATATATTTCTTCAATTTGCATCCTTTACTCGAAAACATCAATTCCACCACACTACGACATGGGGGTGACGGAGGGATTGAGGTTGAAGGATTTAAAAGGGTGAGGGAGATAGGTCGATGTCGGCCGACAACAAAGTGCGTTTTGATGGGCATTTGGTGGCTTGGTGAATGGTAAAGAAAAAGAGGTGGTTTGTAGTGTTAGAATTAATCTGACCCAAGACTGAAACTTCATACTAAATTAATTGGTATACCGACAGACCGAATAGCGGAAGCGTACCTGGCTCAATTGAAGAAGGAAGATCGATTGGGAATCACCCGATTATAGTCTTCTAACAGACACACTCGCCTTTTGGGTTTCTCCATACCGATGGGATATATGTGAGATTAGGTCAAAAGTGTGATGTTAGGGACCATAACCCTGACTATATATAGGGAGGGGTGGTTAAACCCTGATGACCTATATCAGTCGCCTCTAGTGGATAAGCCCGTCATATATCCCATAAAGCCCTAATGAGTCTTTACACTATTATAATATCCGACCCATACTTTATAAGACGTAAATAAGCCCGTAGTATTATTATCATGACAGATCACGTATTTGGGCTCAACTTTAATGATAGCTAATAAATACAATAGGTCCAAATAATGTTGTCCACATGTATTGTATTAGACCCATAATTCTTACATGTAGCATCAAATTATATTGATTAATATGTTAATTATTCATTTTTAAAAAAAAATTGTAATACACTTATCACTTTGGTTATGATATGAGTGATAAGTAAAGTTTAGGGGTACACCATGTAATTCGAAAAAGGCGGGGGTACAACTTGGAAAAGCCAATAGTTGAGGGGTACCCCATAGATAAACCCAATTGGATTTTTAAGCTGAAAAATATTTTCGGTGTCGTTGTAAGAATTAAAGTATTTTGGGCCTTCTTATAGTAAATCGGGTTTGGACTATTTTAAAATTGGAACGTTATTTATAAACCGACTTGATTTCGGGTTGGACTTTGAGTAAAAAAAGAGAGGAAAAAACCCAACCTAATTCTTCTTAAACTCCCACCTTGTCCCATTACTTTCATTGCCTCACAAATCTGAATTCCTAATTACTTCTCTACTCCTCCTCCTCCGTCTGTTCCTTTATTTTTTCCATCCGATCATCATTGTGAAATCGGGTCTTCATTCTTGCTTACGCCAACACGTTTTTACGACCTTCTTCATGCAAATTGTAAGTTTCTTAATCAATGGTCTTTTTATTTTTATAATTAGTGGATCAATTGTATAGTATTTCGTATGTCCTAATAGTTTTTTTAAGTTTGATAATTTTTGTTAGTTCTTTTGGATAAAACCATTTTCTCAACGTTAAAAACAATTAGGTAAGTACGGAGTAATTAGTACTGGGTTGGGTTGCGACGGAAGTCAATTTCATCATAGCGGTTATTAGTATTTGGATTGTGTCGGAGTTAATTATATCGTAGCAAACGTGATTTGTTTTAGTATGGAGGTGGAATCGATGTTAATAAACGAAAGGTTAATGAGGGATGATCAATTTTATGTCTATATATTTTGTACGTTGTGTGGGTGGTGTGTGGTGTGTGGTGTGCAACAGAGACATAGAATTGGGAACATTATATAGGTACAATAAGTAAATAAAGACTTTGGTGAGTTAATTACGTGGGATATTGACAAGGAGCATTGGACAATTAATAATTTAGAGTTTTTCAGTCATGAGATAAGTCTATTTGGGTCAGTTAAGACATCTATGTAGTATATATATATGGGTTACTTATGGGATGAGAATTCAGACGGGTTAGTAAATTACTCCGTAGTAATTAGTAAATCTATAGAACAAGTTAATATCGTTTGAATATTAATTAATTGAAGGGTTGAGTTATTGAACCATTTATATTATTTGTAGCTTGTGAATTCGAGGAGAAAGAATTTTTGGACTAATATTAACTTGGATTAACCGTCTTGAGAGGTAAGGACGTTTTACCCTTTTCACATTTAAGTAAAGAGCATGTTCGGTTTAAATTATATTTTTAATTATTTTGTAAAATTTTTTGTCAATGGTGAATTTTATGATACTCGTAATACTTTGGATATTGAACTTGTGACACGATTCACACATTGATATTGTTTTGGTAAAATTTTGGAGGTTATAACAGACTCTGGGAGCTTTGTTGGTCTAGTTGGTTTAAGGTGCTTTTACGACGTTCCTGGTACTTCGTCCCAAAACTGAACTCTTGGCCCGAGTTATATTATAGTGGGGTATCCGGCCCCTACTTGCTAGGTAGTTTGACTTTCTCCTTTGACAGCTTCATCCTACTGACTGTCCAAATGCGAGAGATGCGCACTATATAAGTCAAACTAAGCATAGGTGGTTGCCTCTAGACCGTGCAAGGGTAGGACCTTAGACACACAGGTGGTGAAAAATATACTCCCTCCGATTTTTTATTATCTTCCCTATTTTCTTATTGGGCTGAAACACTCTTTCTTCCCTATTTCCATTTTGGGCCATCAATATGTGGTCTAGAATCACCCTTACATTTCTCTCTCTTCCTTTTTTTATTTTGAACCACACATTCCTACACCCTTATTTTCTTCCCCAAAACCAAAGGGAAAGATAATAAAAAATCGGAGGGAGTATTTTGGTTGCTTTTGGTTTTAACTACTGTTTTTACAGTATTGTGTTATGGTATCAAAACGGTGACTTTTAACTCTGGTTTCAGTTTACTACAAATTATAATTATTGTGTTACGTTTTCATTATAGTATATTTTACTCAGTTTTGCTGACGTCCTTTTGTTTTGGGTCGTTCCCCCACTGGAACCTGTACCTGTTCGTGATTTTGGGTACAGTTGATAGGTACACTTGTTATGCTCCATGGGTGCATTCTGGTTTTGGGGTTTGCTGAGCGAGGAAGAATTTTAAATATTTAACTTGGCTCCAAGCCATTTATATTTATATCGGGTTATCGGTTGGCAATTGTTTTAAACCGTTTTGATTTTTTTGTAAAATTTAAGTCTTTCGCTGCAACGTTTTCATTTAATTAAGTATCGAAATTATACTTCGTTTCAGTTATTTGCTATCAAATTTCTTTCTCGGTTGACTTATACTCCCTCCGAGTTCCTATTATTGTCCCAAAAGGTTTTGGGGTGGAAAATAAGGAAGGGGAAATGAGTGGCTCAAAAAAGAAGGAGGAAGAGAGAGAAATTGGAGAGTAAATGTGAACCACATATTGATGGCCTAAAAAGAAAAATGAGACAAAAATCAAACTCAGTCCAAAAAGGAAAGTGGGACAATAATAGGAACTCAGAGGGAGTATTATTTTATTTGCCTTGCTCTTAGCTTTGTGAGCTAAGTGCGGAGTAACATCTTTGAATTTTCGTTGTTCGGATTTTATTTTGGTCGCAAAAATTTAGGGCTGTTACAGATTCCAAGTGATTTTCAATGCTTTCTAGGAAATGATTACTTGCTAAAAATAGAAGTGCATAGAATGTACAATATTGATATGAACTCCACATGCTACACTGTCTACGATTTTAAAGATGACAAGGAAACTATTGCAAGATGGAAAGGCAACTATGCTGAAATGAAGGTACATACAATGTAAATTTGAAAATTGTGATCTTTTTTCGATGAATATTAGAAGCATTGATTAAGTTCATTGAATATACAAGAAGCAAGCACTTTGAGCAACACTATATCAACCAACCAGACAACAATCATACGGTCATGTATCTTCCGTACATGTATGTTGACGGTCATATGATGCATGTCATACGGTCATGTATGTTGAGGTGATGCAACAAAAATTTACTTCAAGCCAGACATAGCACATATGAATGCATTCATAGCTACTTACGCTTATTCGTTGTGTTTGGTCCCAGTTTCTCTTGTGGAATCGCTCTTTAGAGAGGTTTTCGAGGCTACTTACGCTTCTTCTAGCTTGTTTTAGGTTCCTTTGGCCAATCTTGGAGAAATGGAACGATTCTGACTCGTTTCCGACGCATTTGGAGCCAACGATGAGAAGCGACGATCACTCGGTGGCTCAGACTCGATCCCGAGCCCTTGGGACCCATTCCCGAGACTTTGGGACCCATTCCCGAGCACCGAGAGTCGATGAGAAGCCTAGAGAGAGCAAGGAGGGACCTATGCATGAGACTATATTTGAAGCCTACAAGACCCATCCCGGTCGGGAAGGACCCCATCTCGATCGGGATGAAGAGCAAAGAAGAGGACGGCTTCTGGACAGCCTTCCCGGCCGGGAGCACCACCTTCCTGATCGGGATCACACCATCTCGGTCGGGATGCCCTCCATCTTGGCCGGGATAGGCCCAGCGAAGAGCTGTTTCGCTTTTCCGCCTCCCTTATTCATTGTAACCCTATATATACCCTCCTCTTGTAACCATTCATTATCCTTTTCATTACCCTCTAAAACCTAGACTACTTTAGGTTAGATTAGATTAGATTAGTGTAGATTAGTCCTTAATTAGTCCTTAATCTAGTTAGATTACTCTTGTAATATTGGATTTCTTGAAGAATTTACCAATCTTGACAACATTGGTGGATGTTTTGGGTCTTCTTTTATGCAAGTGTTCATCTTTTCATTCCTTTAGTTTGGTATAATCTTTCTCATCCCTTTACTCTTAATCTTTATTTTTATTCAAGTTTTCATCTTTATTTCTTGTTTGTTGTTCATCCTTGTTCTTCATTATGAATGTTTTTGTTCTAGTGTTGATTTCTCTTGTTAGTGTTAGTTTTAGTTTAGATATGTTTGAGTAGTTATCCCCTAGGGTTAGTAGGGGGATTGGGTGAAATTAGGGATGATTAGGGTGAGATGGGTGGCATTAGTTGTTGTTTTTGTTGTTTCCTTTTTACCTTGCACTCTACATGTTTGATGAAATGCTTGTGAGACTTAAGATGATCAATCCTTGTGTTTCTTGCCTCTTCTCTTGTATGTGTTTGTTTGGTTGGTTGGTTTGGTTCCCTCATTAGTAGTGAGAGCGTGGTGAGGATGACCCCTAGGCCGTTTAAGTAGCGAGAGCCCGATCGTAACCTAGGCTACGAAAGCATGCTAGTAACCCCCGTTTCCTTCTTTTGATCTCCTTGGCATCCATGAACCCGACCTAACCCTAGTTTCTTCTTATTGATTTAATTCACTTCATTTTGTCATTAGTTGTTTGTTTAGCTTAGTCCTTAGCCGACCTTAGCCATCACCCTAGTTTAGTTCGCCTTAGTGTAGTTTCTCTCGAACCTAGTCTTGGACCGTAGCCCACCTTAGTCCGACACCCCGTCCCTGAGGATATCGACCCGACTTGCCCTAGCTACCCAGTTAGGTTAGTTGGTTTATTTTGACCGGCGGGATACACGACAAATCCTTCTGTCAAATTGGCGCCGTTGCCGGGGACGGCGTAGTTTAGACTTTTGCGTGCTTAGTTTTAGAGTTTGTTCTTGATTTTTTGTGTTTTCTTCTCCTTGTGTATCTCCGTTCTACTTCTTGTGTGCTTATCTCTCTTCCTAGTGCCTCAAAAGCACTAGGCTACTAACGTTTGCTCAAGTAATTCTAGTGCATTCAATGTATCAAGGCAACGTTACGACAATGGGACATCCAAGCTACCATCATTCGTCATGGGACAATCATGGGGCAAATTGCCAAGACCCACAACTTTACCAACCATACCAATCTCATCAACAATCTTATGAACTCTCTTCATATGACTACAATGAAAGTTGTCAAGGATCATTCCAACATCCTAACAACTACCAAATACCCTCACATAACCCACAACCAAAAATCCCCAACTTTGAGTTTTGTCAAATGATGATTCAAATGCAAAAGAGTCAACAAGAGATGATGATTCAATTGCACAAGAGTCAACAAGAGATGATGATCAAAATGCAAAGGGATAAAGAGGAGTTCAAGGCCCAAATAGAGGTGCAAGATGCTCGAATCAAAGCACTCATGGCTCATTTTACGAGGTTGGCCACTCGAGCTCCACAACTTGTTGAGGAAGGTTCATTTGGGCAAGAAGGTCGGGTGTCTCCACAAGAAAGTTAACCCGATCATGAAGCCACGAATGAAGAAGAGAGGGTCAATCAAGAGATCATTGTTGAGTGTTGCTTGGATGGTGAAGATATGGGAAGAATGGAGGAAGTTGAAGCTTCAAGGGTCAACAATGAGGAGGGAATTGAACATGATTCTCAAGGTAAATCTTGGGGAGCCAATGTATTGGCTATCAAATTGGATTTGTACGATTTTCTTCGTGATGAACCGGATCTTGACAATCCAAAGCCAAGTGATGACAAGACTCCTCTAGGCCAACTAGACAAGGTGAGTGAAAAGGAAGGTAATACTTGGGAGAAAGAGATAGATGCCTTAGAACTTGCCTTGAATGGGAAATTGGAGGAGCCGATTAGAGGATTTGGAGATGCTATGCTAGACCAAACCGTCGAAGAAATTGAGGCCGCCGTCAAGGGCCTTGAGTTTCATCATGGTGAGAATTCTAGTAAGGACAACGATGAGGTCCCCCCTATAGCCTCCAATGAAGAAAACTTGATGCCTTCACCTCCTTTATTGCACTTGATTTCGAGTCCCTTGTCTTGTGAGACGGTTGATGAAGTGGATCCTTGTCGGACGGCGGAAAAGAGTTCCACTCTCGACCCCGTAGAAGAAGCAACCCCCTTAGGGTGTGATCTCCCAACTCATAATGCCAAGCTTGACTCTAGACCACTATACCTACCGGATGGTCATAAGAGTCGTTGCTATGTTGGTTCGGAAGACCCGGAAGATCACAAGAAACCCGAGCGTAATGGATTAGATGATTGCTTCTTGACTCTGACTTGGAAACTCTTGTTGATGGCTAGGATCGGCCACATGAGCGTTAATGAAGATGTTGCTAGGTGTAGACACCCACATTTTGACCACCAGGTGTCTATAGTAGTTTCCGACAAACACCCGATGATGATCGGACGTAAACATGCTTTAACATACTCGAATATGGGCTCGAAATCATGGACATTTGGCTTGGGCTTTTTACGGAGTACAAATCTCACTAAATCGACCTCAAAATCAGGCCCAGCGGGTCGTTTCGAGTCAAATAAGACTAATTTGGGTCGAATCCGGCACCAGGGGCAAAACCGTCTTTTAGCGACCGAGTCAAAACCCGGTCAAGGATATTTTTCGAGACACATGGACCGGCCGTGTCACCTCACGAGTCCGGCCTAGACTCAAACACTACAAAAAATCAGCTACGACAAATATTAAGTAAATCCGTTGGAGATAGAATTCGATCTTCAATAGGAATCCTATCCGAACACCCGATCAAACACTCGACCGAGCATCAAATACTCGGCCAAGCAGCCTCGTTCCAGCGAAATTCCGTGGCTTCCTCACCAAGGAACGGAGTTCGCGTACTACTCGACTTCTTACATTTCCTATCCAAACCGGTATTTCTTGTCATCCAAGCAAGAATATCTTTCCTAGCTACAATCGAGGACCTCCCCTATAAATAGGACCCTTTCATCAATTATTCACACAACAATGACAGACATTTGGACATTCATCATACATCAACACAACTACAATCTCGTAGCATCCAAACTTCAAACATCAAACGTAGCATCGAAAGACCGATAGTATAACCCAACTCTGACCAAAAAACCGGCCATAACCCGTCACTTCATACGACCCAAAGCACCACCTTAACTCACCGACATCATCTCGCTGCTCCCGTGCCTAAGCCACACTCCGACGAGCCCCGTCCCGAGAAAACAAAGCATGTAGGTTGAGGGTGTAAAATCAAACCCGACTTCTCCTTTTTCTCTTCCTTTCTCCCGTCTTTCTTCCTCGTCGTCGGTCGTTCGTTTTCTTATGGGTCGTCGTCGTTTTTTTTATATAATATCGATATTACAAAACTATTTTCATATAAAACAAACGTTCTTAAAATACGATATCGACTCTTTAGTCAAATATTGATGGTAAGGATTCGTCACGTCCCTAGCCGATCAATATAACACCGACTAACCTAGTGAGTAGCTAGGGTAAGTCGGGATCGTATCCACGAGGACGGTATATCAAACCTTAGACTAGGTCGGCCTACAACGAGACTAGATTACCAAACAAACACAAAGAAGCGATGAATGGAAGACTATTAAGGAGGAGGAATAAGAACTAGACTAACAATGCTAAACAATGCTAATGATCGATCTAACAAATAAACTAGAGTAAACGATGTCTAACTAAGATGATGAACTCAAATATGGAAAGAAGTGGGGTAGGTCGGGTTCATAGGAGTAGAAGGGTAATTGGGGTGATCAAGGGTATAGGTGTCTCCTAATCGCTAGAGTCGGTCCGGGCTCTCGCAACTTAGACCGATGCCGAGGTGGGTCCGGGCTCTCGCAACTTAGACCCTAGTCCGCGCTCTCGCGACTAAACTATTCTCGACATTTCCACAA
Organism: Agrostemma githago; assembly: GCA_958450325.1. NCBI lineage: Eukaryota > Viridiplantae > Streptophyta > Magnoliopsida > Caryophyllales > Caryophyllaceae > Agrostemma > Agrostemma githago. Next base: position 48,733,085 of record OY288259.1, on the reverse strand, counting down.
AATAAACAATCAATGAGAAGATGAACACAAGTATGGGAAGCATGGCCACTACAACTCACACAAGCATATCAACAAACACATAGAGTGCCTACAATGTGACTAACAACAAAGATATAACCTTTTCCCCTTAATCAACCCTAATCATCCATAATCTACCCCTAATCCCCCTACTAACCCCACAAGAAGACTACTCACTCATTATCAATGAGAAACTAACATTCACAAGAGAAAATAAACTCACAAACCAAACATCCATTATGATTAACAAGAACACTATCAATAGCAATATAACAAGATGCAAACAAGATTAAATAAACAAGATTAAGAGTAGGAAAGATTATACCAACAGTAAGAGGATGAAAAGATGCAATCTTGTATAAATAAGAACCCAAATAAAACCCAAGGTTGTCAATCTTGGAGAATTCTTCAAGTATCCTCTTAATACAAGAACTAATTAAAAAGATTAACTAAAGATTAACTAAGATTAATGGAGGATTAAAACTAATGAGTGAGAGTAAATCTAGGGTTTTTGAGGCTTAAACTAATCTAGGGTATGATAAAAATTGTCTTAAAATTACAAGAAGGGAGTATATATATGGGTACAAGAATGAAGGAGAAGAAAAGAAAAGAGTCGCGCTGCCCCTGTAGCTTCCCGACCGGGACGGCCATGTCATCCCGACCGGGACGGGATGGTCCCGACCGGGATGGGCTCACAGCAGCCTCCTTCAAAGTGCATCCCATCCCGAACGGGATGGTCCTTGTATGCCTTCCTTAAACTCTCTTTGGTCCTTCCTTGCCTCTCATGGGCTTCCCACCGATTCTCGGGACTCGGGATTGGGTCTCGGAGGCTCGGGATTGGGTCTCAAGGTCTCGGGGTCGATTCCAAGGCCTCGAGTCATCGTTCCTTTATCTCGTTGGCTCCAAAATGTGTATGTATTGAGTCGGAGTCGCTCCAACTCTTCCAAATTGGTCTCGGGAACCTGAAACGAACTAAAGGAAGCATAAGAAGCCCATGAATCGCTCCAAAGGAGCGATTCCACAAGGAAAAAGGGACCAAAACACAACAAATAGGCACTACAAACTACACTTATCAACTCCCCCACACTTAACCCTTACTCGCCCTCGAGTAAGCACATACTAATACTAAACTAACCGAGTGGGTATTAGCGCACCCTACGCCCCTTCAACTCACGCGAGTGCACTTAGAGGATAAGTGCACTCCGCAAGGCAAGTTGGGTCTTGCGACAAAACTGTGGATGCAACCGGACACAAAACACATAGACAAACAAACACACAAACAAACACATAATCGGTTGCACCCGAAAGAAAACAAATACCGCTTCCCTCAAAAAGCGGTGAATGAAACACCGGTTTAGGACTCGAGGTAAGTGACAACGTTCCCAAGCTAGAAATACAAACCAAGGTGAACTAAACCCTAATAGTATGACGATCAAGCAATAAAAACGTTGGTAACTTACCTAGGTCCTCCTAACTTTCTAAAAACGTACTACGGGACGATCGGCGGAGTGGAAAAGTGAAGAACCACGGTGTTAGTCGACACTGTAGGTAAGTAAGACCCCGCCCCCTTTAGCGTGAGCCAAGACGGTCGTCCCGTGTCCAAGACCGCTTAACTAGTCCAAGTAAAAAGGTGGAAAACATGCAAAATGAGGGAAGACCGACTAATGCCGCTATCATCCTTCCTCGGGACTCGGTCCTTTGGTAGGCTCTTCACGGCAAAAGTCGGAAAAAGGCTTATTTTTGTGGGGATTTCTTTTTGTGAGACGGGTTTTCTTTTGGCATTTTCTTTCTTTTCGACATTTTGATTTGTTTGTTGCCATGCCATTTCTTTTTCTTCTTTTCTATTTTCTTTTTGGCTTTTGTGCCTTTTCTTTTTCTTCATTTCTTTTCTTTCTTTCATTTTTTCTTTCTTTTCTTTGCCCTTTTGGCAAGATTTGGCATTTTTGGCATTCCTATGATAATTGAGAAAGAGAGAAATCAACAAATTGCATTTTATTTGTGTGGGTGTGTGTAGGAGGTAGGTGAATGGGTAAGTCGGGAGCGCGCTTTCCCTTCAAACCCACAAAAAGTGGAGAACTTGGACTAATCAAACAATCCTAAACACGATCACCTAGGGGATGAGACTCGGTAACCAAGGCCTTTTCACACCGTGGGTGGTCATAATGGTCAAAAGTGCAAATCCCATAGTAAATTCCTAGTAAGCTAGGTGGACTCAAGGTAAAGGACCAACGAACTCATTGATTTAGGGTCATTCTACTAGGCTAAAGTCCAAGACTCGATTTATACTACTAGGAAGGGAAAGTAGCACTCACACACTAGCCTCTAAACCGGGTTTTCGAAAATGGTTTACACACATCACACAAATACACACACAAAACAAAGACTCAACGAAAACGAACGAAAGGAAAAGAAACAAAAAGGCAACAAAATAAAACAAAACAAAACAAACAAATAACAAGCACCACCCCGATATTCCATACAAGCCACCAAATCCACCACAAGAATGTACAAGCTCCACCCGAGCACACCTCAACACAACCTTCACCAAACATCACAAGGAATAAGGAGGGAAAGAGGGCTAGAGGATGTTACCGGATGTCTTCAAAGCTTTCCAAACAACGGAGACTAGGCAACCTATAAGGAAAAAGGGAGGCAAACACACACAATACAAAACAAATGCACGACACAAAGACACAAAATGAAAACACAAAAGAGAAAATCTTTTTGATTTTTGTGAAAATTTTTCAAATTTTTAGGATTTTTAAAGGTTTTTCGAAAAACTATGAAAATAAAATTAACTACGATAGAATATCGCTCCCCCACACTTAAATCGAGCAATGTTCTCATATGCTCAATCGTAGTGTGCGGAGAGACAAAAGAAAAGAAAATAAACTACGAAAATAAAGCTAAACTTAAAAACAAAGTGGAGAAAAAGGTAGAAGGTGTCCGGCCGGGGTGTAGTCAAGTCACCATGGGCCGAGACGAGAAAAAGATATGGAACGGGGAAGAAAAATAAAAAGAAAGAAATAAAAGGAAATGGGAGGGGAGGGCTAGGTGTAATCAAGTCACCTAGCCCGGATTCCGTCCAAATCCGACTAACTCCTAACAAGGGGTGAAAATCTTGTAAATGGATTAATCGATTGACTCGCGACGTAATCACGTCGTCGGGAGTCGGGAGCAACCAAACTATGGCCTCGAAGGCTCCTAGATACCGAGATTCAAGGGAAGGGGGCAAACAATGAAAAAGAAGCGATAAAAAGACGGAAAAGTAAGGATAGTTACCCAAACCGAGCGGCTAGTAACTCACTTGCTCCATCGTCTCGTTGATCATTAGAGGCTCGTCGCTTGTTTTCTCGGTTGCCATCTCGCTTCATACTTGAAGAGAACTCACGGTATAGGTAGTAATGGTAGGGGGTGGGATTTGATGTGAGACTCGGTGTAAAGCGGATAGGAAGTGGAGTGAAGGCATGACAGTGAAGTACAAGGGGCATATGATAAGGCTAGGGTAGTTAGGGAGGTTGGGAGGGGGCATAAAACGGTTGGTTGGACTCGATTTGCGAAGAAGAATCACAAAGGGGGAGCAGAGGACCTTCCCGATCGGGAAGGTTGATCCCGATCGGGTTACCTCACCCGTCCCGATCGGGACGCCCTCATCCCGGTCGGGACGAGCCCACAGTAAGCTCAAAATCCAACGCACCCTTCCCGATCGGGAAGGCACCCTTCCCGATCGGGTTTGCTCACCCTTCCCGGTCGGGACGCCTCATCCCGGCCGGGATGGGCCTTCTTCAACTTCCAAGGCCCCAAAAGCTTGCTCTAAGCGTCAAAAACCCGATCCTCGTGCCTACAAACCAAAGTATACCATCGCCAATCCTCTCTAGGAGCGTTCTCACTTCACCTATCAAGCAATACTCAAACACACATCAAACTCTCTCCCTCACAACGCTCAACAATCAACCCAAATAACAAGAATTCACAAAAATTCAACTAGCTACAAGAAAGAGATATATACAATGGGACGGTTCTTGTGGAACTCCGTCAAACCAAGATGGTGCACTCTTCATTCTTTTTCAACAACCTTGAACAATTCCATCTCCATCAAGGGCACGTAAGAACAAGTCGAAGGCCCTAGAGAAGTCTTCAATCAAGCTCGTAATGTAACCGGCCACATCCCAAGGCTCCTCATGGCCTTGCCTTGACGTTCCCGGGGCATCCCGCTCTTCCAAGTTCAACGACTTGAACTTGTACTTTTGGTCCTTCGGGACATACCCAAACGTCCAACGATCCTCATGTGGCCCCAAGGGAGGCTCATCTTTGTCCTTGCTTAGCAACTTGTCGTCAAGCCCATGATTCGGGCACTCATCTTCCTCCACATCGGAGTTGTCATCCTCAAGTACATAAGAGTACTTCTTCAAGCTTTGTTCCGGTTCACCCCCTAGATCGATGTCTTTCTTGGTTTGGATCATATTGCAAGTCTCATCGCTAGTAGGCGAGGTGTTTCCTTGGAGGTCAAACACTATCTTCTCCTCGCCTAACTCAAATGTGATCCTACCGTTCTTCACATCGATCATGGCACCCGCGGTGTGTAGAAATGGGCGCCCAAGAATAATGGGAGTGTTGGCATCCTCCGGCATGTCGAGCACAATGAAGTCGACCGGAATGAAGTATTTCCCCACTCGTACCGGTACGTCCTCTAACATTCCTAGTGGTCGATTGAATGATTTATCGGCCATTTGGAGGGTGAGGGACGTACATTTCAACTCCTTCATTCCGAGTCGGCAACAAATAGAATAGGGGATGATGCTCACACTCGCGCCCAAGTCACATAACGCATTCTTGATCAAGAAGTTGCCTATGGTGCAAGGGATCGAAAAACTACCCGGATCCTTCAACTTCGGAAGCGTGGAACCTTGTATGAGCTCGCTCACCACCCTCGTGAACGCTACGGTCTCTTCCTTGTCGACGGATCTCTTCCTAGCTAGGATTTCTCTCATAAATCTTCCATATGCCGGGATTTGGGTAAGTAGTTCGGTGAACGGGACGCTAACATCCAATTTCTTCATAATACTAAGGAACTTGTCGTAATGAGTGTCCACCTTAGTCTTCATTTGCCTCGATGGGTAAGGCAACTTGACTTGGTACTTGTTTTGATCATTAAGGGTGGACTCTTCAAAGGACACTTTCCTTTTTCCCTTGTCTTTCTCTTGAAGAGGAGGAGGGTTGTCTTCTTGGGGTTTCTCGGCCTCCCTTGAGACTTGCTCCTCAATTGGAATGTCAAAGCTTGACTCTTCTTGATTCGGAGATGTCATTTGCATTGTCGGTTCTTGCATTGGCTCTTGCTCATTAGGATATGGAGGGGAGTCATAAGAGGTACCTCTCCTTGTAGTGATGGCATTTACATGCTCAAATGTCGGTGTTTCACCTTGAGAAGGTAGTTGTCCCTTTTGCCTTGAGGAGCTCCCCGAAGCTAGTTGAGATATTTGATTCTCAAGTATCTTCATACGGGTATCTCTCATTGCGTTTTCCCCTTGGATATAAGTGAAGAGCTCATGATGATTCCTTGACATGTCCACTTGACTTTGTTGCAAATCTTGATTACTCCTTTGTATTTCCATCAAAGTCTTTTGAATGTCAAAATCTCGAGGTGGGGATGATGGATTATGTGGAGTGTCGGTGATGGCGAGAGGAATGTCATAATCATGAGTAGGAGACCGGCTCCTAGGCTTGCTTTGTTGTTGTTGATTTTGAGTTGCTTGTTGACGGTTCCCTTGGAACCCATGAGAATTACCTTGTTGATGGCCTTGATTGTTGCCATGGTTGCGGTTTTGATATCCTTGAAAATTTTGGTTTCCTTGGAAACCACCTTGATTGAAGTTCCCTTGTTGGAACCCTTGCTTGTTGTTGAAGTTGCCTTGGTTATTTTGCTTGAAATTGTTGAAGGGTCTTTGGTTACCCACATAACCTTGGTAACTTTCATTGTTGTCCCGTAAGGGAGGTGGAACATAGGGACGATGTTGTTGTTGATGTTGAAGTGCTTGTTGTTGAGGGACTTGATTGGAAGCTTGGTATTGATTAGAGTAGGAGGCACCTTGCTTGAACGCTTGAAAGGCGTTCACTTTCTCAATACTCCCTCTACAATTCATAGGGTCATGACCAACGATTCCACAAGTGTCGCACATCCCAAAGTAAGGTGTAGGAGGTGCGAACCCCAAAGCATTCACTTCTTGAATTGGTTGATGGTGAGATGAACTAGAGCCTTGGACTTGATTGAGGTGGCTTTGGAGCTTCTTGTCAATAGTCTCCATGTGTGTTTTAAGTTGAGCTCCAAGGTCAATGCTTAACTTAGTGATAGCATCGACCTCATGCATGCCTCCTCGGTGTGCCTTCCTGAGCCTAGAGTATTGCGAATTATGCACCGCCATCTCTTCGATTCTCGCTCATGTTTGGTCGTCATCGACCTCGGTGAACCTACCGTTGGAGCCCATGTTAAGAATAGCTCTCGAGTCCTCATAACGTCCATTCCAAAATTGTTGCACTAAGAACCATTGTGAGAGTCCATGATGAGGGCACGATCTTACCAAAGACTTAAACCGCTCCCAAGCTTCATATAGGCTCTCCTCATCCCTTTGTTGGAACCCGGTGATGGAGGCCCTAAGCAAATTCGTCTTTTCCGGAGGGTAAAACTTTTGGTAGAAAGCCAAGGCAAGCTTTTTCCAAGTATCGATCCCCATGGTTGCTCTATCGAGACTCTTGATCCATTGCTTCGCTTTTCCAATAAGAGAAAACGGGAAGAGTACCCATCGAATTTGATCTTGAGTAACCCCGGTTTGAGATATAGCGTCACAATAATCGGAGAAAGTCTCCATATGTTGGTGCGGGTCCTCGGTGGGCAAACCACTAAATGGGCTCCTCTCCACAAGTTGGATAAATTGAGCCTTTGCCACAAAATTCCCGGTATAGGTTTCCGGTAATGCACTCGGTCCCGGCAAGACATCTTCCGTAAAAGTGGAGTGAGAGGAAAACTTAGGCATTCTTGGATGTAAGGGAGAAGATGGTGGCGTAGAGAGTGTTGATGTATATGAAGAGGGGGAACTAGGAGAAGAATCACCGAAGGGATTGATGAAGGTCCCCCCGGCCGTCTCTCGAGGTGAATTACTCAAGTCGGCTCCTTGGGCTTGCCCTTGATGAATATTGCTTGCACTTGGTTGAGAGATCCTAACTCGATTAATCGTCCGTTGGCGAAAGGCTCGAAAGAGTCTCTCCGGCTCTGGATTAAAGAGATAGAAGTCGCCTCCCCTCCTAGGCATACACTACACACTAGAACAAACGTGAGAACACCTAGTGCTTTATGGGCACTAGGCAACGACAATAACAAACACAACTAGAGACAAAGAGAAAAGGAAGCTAAGGAAAGAAGAGAAACTAGAAAATATTCACAAGAGAAGAAGGGAGAGCACAAAGAAGGGTAACTAAGTCTAGAAATACGCAAACTAAGTCTAAACAATGCACCGTCCCCGGCAACGGCGCCAAATTGATGGTAAGGATTCGTCACGTCCCTAGCCGATCAATATAACACCGACTAACCTAGTGAGTAGTTAGGGTAAGTCGGGATCGTATCCACGAGGACGGTATATCAAAGCTTAGACTAGGTCGGCCTACAACGAGACTAGATTACCAAACAAACACAAAGAAGCGATGAATGGAAGACTATTAAGGAGGAGGAATAAGAACTAGACTAACAATGCTAAACAATGCTAATGATCGATCTAACAAATAAACTAGAGTAAACGATGTCTAACTAAGAAGATGAACTCAAATATGGAAAGAAGTGGGGTAGGTCGGGTTCATAGGAGTAGAAGGGTAATTGGGGTGATCAAGGGTATAGGTGTCTCCTAATCGCTAGAGTCGGTCCGGGCTCTCGCAACTTAGACCGATGCCAAGGTGGGTCCGGGCTCTCGCAACTTAGACCCTAGTCCATGCTCTCGCGACTAAACTATTCTCGATATTTCCACAAAATAAACAATCAATGAGAAGATGAACACAAGTATGGGAAGCATGGCCACTACAACTCACACAAGCATATCAACAAACACATAGAGTGCCTACAATGTGACTAACAACAAAGATATTACCTTTTCCCCTTAATAATCATCCATAATCTACCCCTAATCCCCCTACTAACCCCACAAGAAGACTACTCACTCATTATCAATGAGAAACTAACATTCACAAGAGAAAATAAACTCCCAAACCAAACATTCATTATGATTAACAAGAACACTATCAATAGCAATATAACAAGATGCAAACAAGATTAAATAAACAAGATTAAGAGTAGGAAAGATTATACCAACACTAAGAGGATGAAAAGATGCAATCTTGTATAAATAAGAACCCAAATAAAACCCAAGGTTGTCAATCTTGGAGAATTCTTCAAGTATCCTCTTAATACAAGAACTAATTACAAGGATTAACTAAAGATTAACTAAGATTAATTGAGGATTGAAACTAATGAGTGAGAGTAAATCTAGGGTTTTTGAGGCTTAAACTAATCTAGGGTATGATAAAAATTGTCTTAAAATTACAAGAAGGGAGTATATATATGGGTACAAGAATGAAGGAGAAGAAAAGAAAAGAGTCGCGCTGCCCCTGTAGCTTCCCGACCGGGACGGCCCTGTCATCCCGACCGGGACGGGATGGTCCCGACCGGGACGGGATGGTCCCGACCGGGATGGGCTCACAGCAGCCTCCTTCAAAGTGCATCCCATCCCGAACGGGATGGGCCTTGTATGCCTTCCTTAAACTCTCTTTGGTCCTTCCTTGCCTCTCATGGGCTTCCCACCGATTCTCGGGACTCGGGATCGGGTCTCGGGGGCTCGGGATTGGGTCCCAAGGTCTCGGGGTCGATTCCAAGGCCTCGAGTCATCGTTCCTTTATCTCGTTGGCTCCAAAATGTGTATGTATTGAGTCGGAATCGCTCCAACTCTTCCAAATTGGTCTCGGGAACCTGAAACGAACTAAAGGAAGCATAAGAAGCCCATGAATCGCTCCAAAGGAGCGATTCCACAAGGAAAAAGGGACCAAAACACAACAAATAGGCACTACAAACTACACTTATCAAATATCGTATCTAACAAGAACTAAATGAATCTCATTGATGCTAAAAAAATCGTCACATAGTTGTCAAAAACAAAATATGACGATTTTAACGCGGAGAGAATTAACATTATTTTCTTTTCATTCAATTTCTTTTCAAAACAATTTTATAAAACTTTTTCTAAAAAAATCATTCCGAATATTCGATATCGATTTCATAATCGAATATCGAATATAACGAATATCACGAAATTAAGTCGAGTACAAAGTATGCAATGTTTGTACGCGATTTAATAAAATTATCGATTTTCAAAAAAACCGATTCTGAAACAGGCCGTCACGCGACCTGCCGGAATCCCAAGCGAGTCGCCGTCCCGGGCGAGTCGCGCCTGTCCCGGGCGAGTCGCGCCTGTCCCGGGCGAGTCGCGCCTGTCCCGGGCGAGTCGCGCGACAGCTTTGAAAACGCGACACAATTCCATTTTTTTATTATTCTTCGAGCATCGTTTTTTAGACAAAACAGCCATTTTTAGGTATATTTCAGATCTCGATTTTTTTTCCTTAACCTCGATCAACACGTGTTAATCCATCACGTATCATAAAATTCTTTTTCAAAATTATTCATATCATCGTATTTACGTTTTTATTCGAGAACCGTTACTAACTTGTTTGTTCATGTTTGTAGCAATTTTTTTTTCGTCTTTTGTTTTATTATACTAAAACAAACCTCGCATGCTAAATACAACTTCGACGTTAATTTTTTAGATGCATTAAACGACTTAGTCAAACATATTTCACATGTTTAGTCAAAACACTCTTTGCATATCATTCAACTATCGAACTAACGCGTGTACACCAAAAACGAACAATATCTTAGTAAAGGCCGCTAAGTGCGGGCGGGTTTGGGTGTTCTTTGTGAACTTCCCAACACGTACCCTCACCCTTACTCAGAACCGTGGTTTCCGGATGTCCGAAATCATTGGCTACGAGAGTCATTCAATACACGATATCCGATAATGTCGGGTATCGGTATCATAATGCAAAGGGACGAACCCAATAAACTCTGACATCGGAAATGGGCCGTATTTTGTACACGGCCCACTACGACATAGAGTGGGTTCGAACGGGCCCGAACTCCCACAAAGTTCGGTGGCGACTCCTACTTCGATTTAAATTTCAATTTGACCATCTCCTATGGAGATTCATTCGCCTCCCGAAACCCGCGCGTGGCCGCGTCGGGGTGGACCTATGTCATGTCCACAATTTGGCGACTTCACTGGGGATACCTGATGTACCACTTGTCATCGAGATTCTCAGGGCGAGACTCGAAAATAAATCGTTCGACTAGTAATGTATGCGTTTTAGTTTGATGGTTCATGCATAACCCAATTCTTTCCCAGGCCGGTTACTTGTGACCGACGTCCCACTATACCACGGTGCATTCCTAAATGGGTGTGCTAAAGACTTCGATGGCGGAACTCGCATGGGTTTTACGGCATATTCTAAGACCAACTCGGCTTAGGAGGTCCGTCCTGATTTGCGAGAAAGCTATCGTCGTTGGTATAGACCCTATTTCGACCGACCGAGACTTAGATTAAGAGCATACATGGTGTCATTATACTGTTTCCATGACTACGTGCTACTTGACTTACCTGTCATCTTTTCAAAAAACCATCATTTTCAAAAATTGCATCTTTTCAAAATCATCCATTTTCAAAACCCGGAAAGCTACCGAATTTAGAACTTATGATTTTTGACTCAAAATAGCCTATTTTTAGCCGGTATGCGTCCAAACCTTATCAAAAATTCCGAACATCTGGCCCGATAAATTTTTCGGTTTTCAGAAAAGATGGGCCATCCAATATTTCATTTTCAAAACTTTCTTCTTCTTAGGACTTCCCGTATTTAGTAGTGTCGGGCACACCGACACTTGGTCCTTCCCAGATGAAGATATTTTCCATGCCGATACCGAAACGTGGTACTTATACTTTGATGGGGCATCCAATTTCCGAGGATTCGGAGTCGGGATTCTTCTAATCTCAGCAAGAGGGGAACATACTCCCGTGTCCATCAAGTTATATTTTGACGTCACTAATAATGCCGCCGAGTATGAAGCATGTATCCACGAGCTACAAGCCGCCGCCGATTTAGGAGTCACGAACCTCCGAGTACACGGCGACTCATCTCTGGTCATTAATCAAGCGCTCCAAAAATGGAAAACTCGAAATGCTAACCTCGTGGCCTACCAGGCACGAGTAAGGCATCTCGATAAACAATTCCAAAAGGTAGAGTATATATACTTACCTCGGGAGGAAAATCAGTTCGCAGATGCACTTTCAAAGCTGGCATCCTTACTAAACATCCCCGATCATGTGACCAGTATGCCCATTTGTGTCAAAAGACGGTCCGAGCCGGCGTACATTCACGATATTGAAGACATCGAGATACCCGATCCAGAGCCATGGTATCAAACTGTATTAACTTACCTGACAAATGGGGAGTATCCACCCGGAGCTGACAATCAAGCCAGAAAAGCCTTACGGAGGGTGGCCACCCAGTTCATCCGTACCGGCGATGGACAACTATACAAAAAGACGGCACAAGGGGTTCTCTTATGCATTGATAAAATTAACGCTGAAAAGGTTATGGCCGAAGTGCACGACGGCGAGTGCGGTCCACACATGAACGCCCAGATGCTAGTCCGGAAAATCATGAGACTCGGATATTACTGGAATAGCATGGAAAGCGATTGCCAGCTATATGTCAGACATTGCCATAATTGTCAAATCTTCGCTAATGTACAACATATGCCGCCATCCCTGTTGTATACCATGACATCACCTTGGCTGTTTTCAACATGAGGAATCGATATAATTGGAAAGATAAACCCCTCGGGAACCGGAGGGCACTGCTTCATTTTGGTAGCAATCGACTATTTCACCAAATGAGTTGAAGCTGAGTCTTATCGCATTCTCAACGCCAAGCATGTTGCTAAATTTATCCAAAATAAGATAATATGCCGGTATGGGATCCCGCACGAATTTATCAGTGACCATGGGACCCATTTTCAAGCCAAGACAGCAGCCCTGTTAACTAAATACAAGATTCAAAGGCATACGTCTTCACCTTACCGACCCCAGACCAATGGAGCGGTAGAAGCGGCTAATAAAACAATTGTCACCATACTAAAAAAAATGGCTGATAATTACCGGGACTGGTCCGACAAATACCATTTGCGCTTTGGGGATATCGTACGTCAATCTGTACTGCGACCGGGGCAACACCGTATTACCTTACATACGGGATGGAAGCCAACCCGTTGAGTTAGAGGTGTCGTCCCTCAGAATCTTACTCGAAAGCCAAGTACCCGAAGCTGATTGGATTCGAGCACGATATGACTCGCTAGTCCTGTTAGACGAACAACGATCCCGTGCCCTCAATAATATACAAATATATCAGAAGAGGATCCAACGGGCCTTCAACAAAAGGGTAAGGCCCAGGAACATCAAAGAAGGGGATTTGGTGCTCAAGTCTGTTCGAGCCTTATTACCAGTAGACCCAATGGGAAAAATTCAAACCTAATTGGGCCGGGCCATATTTGGTAAAGAAGATTCTATCAGGCGGAGCAGTGATGCTAACGGACCTGGACGGGGATGAGTTTGTCAACCCAACTAACCTGGATCAGCTGAAGCATTACTACCCTTAAACCATTTTTTCTCAATGTCATTAGCAGAGTTTATAAAAAAAACATTTTCAAATAAACTTTCAAGAGCAAGTCAAAAGTTGGAATTATTTATTCTACTGTTATAAACATCTTGAACCAATAGTTTTGGTGTATTTCAAGATTGCAATTTAGCCTGAACTATGTTTGGTTTGATTCCGCTAATTGATGATACGTAGGCAGCCCCACAAAAGGGCCCCACAAAAGGAACTTCTTTTATTTATTTTCAAAACAAAAATTCTGATAAACTCGGAAAATTACAAAAATTCAAAAAATCCAAAAAATCACACCACAGTAAAATAAATAGTAGTAATACTTAAATAATAAAAACTAGGGCCTAGGCATTTAGGGCATCTTGCCCTTTCCCTTGTCCTTAGCTTCCTTTTCCGTCCACTGGCGACGACGCGGAGTTTAACGCTCCCGGATTACCACGGGAACTTCCCTAGCTCGGACTCGTTTTTTCGACTTCGGGTCCTCGCTCACCTCAGTCGGCCTAAGTCGGGCCCGTACCCTTTCTGGCAACCTGTCTCGCGGGCCCAGTCGGTCTCGAACCGCCAGTCTCGGTCCCAGTCGCCTCTCTAAGTCTGTCCGGGGGCTTAATGGTCCCTGAGAGCCGCTAGCACCGGTCTCCTTAGCTCGAGTCTTCGTCTTTGATTTGGAACTTGACTCCGGTCGGGCAAGAGTAGCAGGAGTTTCCCCTTCATCAAAGAACCACCCATTGTCTTTCACCGCTTCCTGACGGGCCAAGTCAAAAGCCTCGTCAGTCTTCAAAATCTTACGGGTCTTCTCATATTCTTCGGAAGTCCATTTTCGGTATGACTCAGAAACCCAAACGGTTTGACAAGGGCGGGGTATAGTCCATATAACACGGGTAAACCAACGTTGCAGCCACGTGTCACACATAGCGTCCGTCAATTAGAGCGAAATGCTAATGATTGCTTCACTCTCGGGGATCTGCTGAAACAAACCGAACTGCCTCAAAATACGATCCGGGTAGATATGGACGGTCCAATCCAAAGACAGGATCACTAAATAGCGGGTTTTGTCTCTCTTAACTAACCCCGTCAGTTTTGAGAGGAACCACCAAATAACGGTCCATCTAATCAAGGGTCCACCGTGGAATCTTAGCTCTTCATCCCAATAAGTCCGATTTATGTGATGACTCGAGCTTATTCGTCGTTTCCGTGAACTAATCTGGCAACTACGATATCCAGATATGCTCACCGGGGGCTCTATGATCGACAAGCGTTCGGATAACCAGATCTGGAAAAAGAAGAAACCAGTTCGTGTGAATAATTCGAATTCTTGAAAAATCTTTCGAAAAATAATTTCGAAAAAAAAAAATTTCGAAAATTTTTTTTAAAATTTTTTTCGAGAAAAATTCAGAAAAAAAAATCGAAAAGGAAACGCGCTCCGATACTTGTAAAACCGAGTGCTTCCCGTCAATTGCCGATCTGGGTCAAGTCTTCTAGCATCAAGGCCCATAATGATCTCCCCAGTTGTTAGCGAAGCCGGGATGTGACCTGTCTCCATCTGGTCAACTATGCTAATTAGCCTGATTTCACCTAAGCACGAATCAGCCTCCATTTGTCCTTCAAAGACATATCGATGCAGCATACAAAAGGCAAAAGCCCTACGCCTATGGGTGGAAGTAATTCTTGCGCCGTTGGGGTACATAAATTTATCAGCTAGGTCAAATAGGGAGACAGAATTCCCCTTTACCATACGGGCTGTCTCAGCATGTGACAAACCAAGAAAATCCCTCAGTCTCCTCCTTGGGTCAGGATAAAAAGGAGGAATGGCAGGACGAGCATTAGGGCACCAACCCCTTATGGCTGCAATCTCTTCGGGAAGGGGACATATTTCTCCTCGAGGAAATGCAAAAACATGATGGGTAGTGTCCGAAAAGGATAAGCAAGCATCCAAGTAATGCGAATCTATCCTAAGTCGCTGAAGTGGGAATAAAGCAACAATCCCCATTTGAGTTAACTGAACTTTATCTTCATCTCGAAAATTTTGGGCCCACTCCTGAAGCATCGCGGTCAGATATTCGATACCCATAGCAAGAACCTTTTTGTGTCTTAAAAGTCTATAGGATTTTAAGAAAGAAGAGAAGATCTGGATTAGAATATGAAAAGCTAAAAGCAAGAACCCTCTATTTATAATAGAGAAATTTTTTTTCTTTCCTAGTCACCTTAGCGATAGGAATCTTTATCATATTCCCTAATTCATCTAGGCATACAGGCCTAACCTGAGAATTTTAGGAATCCGTGTCAGAATCTGATCAGGAATCAAGTCATCCCAAGCATTCCCATTTCAATTTTTTTTTCGGCATTTTGCAAGAAAAAAAAAAATCAATCAAAAATAATTTCTTCCCCAGCGCAAGTCAGTGTTTCGCCTAAATGTTACATACAAGTCACTATGTGTCAGCATACAGGTACACCCAAGACTCCAGAAGAAATCTACAAAAAAATAAATCCCCAGCGGAAGCCCTATGTAGCATTTCTACTGGAAACAAGGGATGTGTCTGCAAACAGACATGCCCAATACTTTTTAGACGAAGTCCCCACGGAATTATTGGCATCTATTCAGGTATGATTTCTATCTTATGGCTGGCGAGCCCTGTTACGCAAGTCTAATGGACTATAAACGACCCGATCGGAAGTCTGCCAGGTCTTAATCTTCGATCGGCCTGGTAGCTACTCTGACTTTCGCCTTGTCCAAGCCTCAGTCAGAGTGGGGGCTCTGTAGACACCCACATTTTGACCGCCAGGTGTCTATAGTAGTTTTCGATAAACACCCGATGATGATCGGACGTAAACATGCTTTAACATACTCGAATATGGGCTCGAAATCATGGACATTTGGCTTGGGCTTTTTACAGAGTACAAATCTCACAAAATCGACCTCAAAATCAGGCCCAGCGGGTCGTTTCGAGTCAAATAAGACTAATTTGGGTCGAATCCGGCACCAGGGGCAAAACCGTCATTTAGCGATCGAGTCAAAACCCGGTCAAGGATATTTTTCGAGACACATGAACCGGCCGTGTCACCTCACGAGTCCGGCCTAGACTCGAACACTACAAAAAATCAGTTACGACAAATATTAAGTAAATCCGTTGGAGATAGAATTCGATCTTCAATAGGAATCCTATCCGAACACCCGATCAAACACTCGACCGAGCATCAAATACTCGGCCGAGCAGCCTCGTTCCAGCGAAATTCCGTGGCTTCCTCACCAAGGAACGGAGTTCGCGTACTACTCGACTTCTTACATTTCCTATCCAAACCGGTATTTCTTGTCATCCAAGCAAGAATATCTTTCCTAGCTACAATCGAGGACCTCCCCTATAAATAGGACCCTTTCATCAATTATTCACACAAAAATGACATACATTTGAACATTCATCATACATCAACACAACTACAATCTCGTAGCATCCAAACTTCAAACATCAAACGTAGCATCGAAAGACCGATAGTATAACCCAACTCTGACCAAAAAACCGGCCATAACCCGTCACTTCATACGACCCAAAGCACCACCTTAACTCACCAACATCATCTTGACGCTCCCGTGCCTAAGCCACACTCCGACGAGCCCCGTCCCGAGAAAACAAAGCATGTAGGTTGAGGGTGTAAAATCAAACCCGACTTCTCCTTTTTCTCTTCCTTTCTCCCGTCTTTCTTCCTCGTCGTCGGTCGTCCGTTTTCTTATGGGTCGTCGTCGTTTTTTTTATATAATATCGATATTACAAAACTATTTTCATATAAAACAAACGTTCTTAAAATACGATATCGACTCTTTAGTCAAATATCGTATCTAACAAGAACTAAATTAATCTCGTTGATGCTAAAAAAATCGTCACATAGTTGTCAAAAACAAAATATGACGATTTTAACGCGGGGAGAATTAACATTCTTTTCTTTTCATTCAATTTCTTTTCAAAACAATTTTATAAAACTTTTTCTAAAAAAATCATTCCGAATATTCGATATCGATTTCATAATAGAATATCGAATATAACGAATATCGCGAAATTAAGTCGAGTACAAAGTATGCAATGTTTGTACGCGATTTAATAAAATTATCGATTTTCAAAAAAACCGATTCTGAAACAGGCCGTCACGCGACCCGCCGGAATCCCGGGCGAGTCGCGCCTGTCCCGGGCGAGTCGCGCGACAGCCTGGAAAACGCGACACAATTCCATTTTTTATTATTCTTCGAGCATCATTTTTTAGACAAAACAGCCTTTTTTAGGTATATTTCAGATCTCGATTTTTTTTCTTTGACCTCGATCAACACGTGTTAATCCATCACGCGTCATAAAATCCTTTTTCAAAATCATGCATATCATCGTATTTACGTTTTTATTCGATTTACGAACCGTTACTCACTTGTTTGTTCATGTTTGTAGCAATTTATTTTTTTTCGTCTTTTGTTTTATTATACTAAAACAAACCTTGCATGCTAAATACAACTTCGACGTTAATTTTTTAGATGCATTAAACGACTTAGTCAAACATATTTCACATGTTTAGTCAAAACACTCTTTGTATATCATTCAACTATCGAACTAACGCGTGTACACCAAAAACGAACGATATCTTAGTAAAGGCCGCTAAGTGCGTGCGGGGTTGGGTGTTCTTTGTGAACTTCCCAACACGTACCCTCACCCCTTACTCAGAACCGTGGTTTCCGGATGTCCGAATTCATTGGCTACGAGAGTAATTCAATACTCGATATCCGATAATGTTGGTATCGGTATCATAATGCAAAGGGACGAACCCAATAAACTCTGACATCAGAAATGGGCCGTATTTTGTACACGGCCCACTACGACATAGAGTGGGTTCGAACGGGCCCGAACTCCCACAAAGTTCGGTGGCGACTCCTACTTCGATTTAAATTTCAATTTGACCATCTCATATGGAGATTCATTCGCCTCCCCAAACCCGCGCGTGGCTGCGTCGGGGTGGACCTATGTCATGTCCACACTAGGGCATTTGACTTACTCCTTCGAGCTCTTGATGGCTATGGAGGCGTAGATGGTGAGAGTATCTTATTGTAAATATCTTTTTCCTTTTCTTTTGAGCTTTTGTTTTTGTATATGTTTGTTTGGATAGTTTGGTTTCTAGGATTTTTAGGTTTTTGTGGAGTTCTTGTCCTTTGGAATTTTTCTTGAGTGATGTGAGGGAGGGATTCATGATTGTGATTATTGAGCTTTCTTGATAGGTTTGAAGTGAAGATGAAGAATTAGAAAGGATATGGATGATAGAAGCTTTAGAGCTTGGTGGAGGAAGTCGGTTTTTGAGCTTAATACAGGCTTTTGGGGACGGGATCTTGGATCCCGAGAGTAGTACCTGTCATTTGGGTGAAGCTATCAAGTGAAGATGAAGAACTAGAAAGGCCATCCCGCCCGGGATGGGCATCATCCTGACTGGGATGAGTTGTGCTGCAAAAGACTGGCTTCTGACTAGCCATCCCGACCGGGAACAATGTCTTCCCGACCGGGATGGGACCTTCCCGACCGGGATGGGCTCCTGCAAGCGTCGTTTGCTTTCCTTTCTTCATTTAAGCCCTAACCCACCACTTTATACCCCCTCCCAACCTCTCAACCTCCCTACTCACCTTAGCCTCTATCATTTGACCCCTACACTTCATATATACACCTTCATCTCATCTTCTCATCGCTATACACCGAGTTTCACCTCAAATCCCAACCTCATTACACCTATGCAAGCCCGATACTTGAGATTACATTGAGGAAGAAGAGGAATATCGATGAAGACAAGCAAATGTGCCGATAACGATCATTGAGACGATGGAGTTAATTGAGTTGCTAACCGCTTGGTAAGGCGACTCTCGTTCTTTTCCGTCTTTTGTTTGCTTAGTCTTTCTTCGTTTGCTCCCCCTTCCCTTTTATCATTTTGGTGTCATGGTGGCCCTCGGGGCCTTTGTGGTTATTGCTCCCGATTCTCGATGACGTGACTGCATCGAGAGTCATTTGAAAAATCCAAATTGACAAGTTCTTTTCACCTTTTCTTTGTTTTTATTTCCTTTTCGTTGAATTTAATCGGATTCGGGCGGAATCCGGGCTAGGTGACTTGATTACACCTAGTCCTCCCCTCCCATTTCCATTTATTTTCTTCTTTTTATTTCTTCCCCCATCCATATCTTTTCTCATCTCGGCCCTTGGTGACTTGACTACACCCCGACCGGACACATTTACATTTCTTCACCTTTATTTTTGATTTTTAGCTTTATTTTCGTAGTTTCTCTCCTTTTTCGTGTCTCCACACACTACCGATCGAGCATGAGGACATTGCTCGGTTTAAGTGTGGGGGAGCGATATCTTAGTCTAGTTTAGTTTTATTTTCGTAGTTTTTTTCGAAAAATCTTAAAAAACCCTAAAAATTTGAAAAATTTAACAAAAATCAAAAAGATTTTCTTTTGTGTCTTTTCCTTTTGTGTCGTTGTGTCGTATATTTGTTGTGTTGTGTGTGTTTTTGCCTCCCTTTTTCCTCATAGGTTCCTTGATCGCCGTAATTTTCGGAAAGCTCAAGACATCTGGTAACGTCATTCTATCCCTTTTCATCTTTGTCTCTTGTGGAGTTTGGAGGAGATTTTGCGATGATGTGTGCTCGGGTGGAGCTTGTTGGAGTATGAGGTTGATTTGGTTGCCTATGTGGATGTTTCGGGGTGGTGCTTGTTTTCCTTGTGTGTTTGCTTTCCTTTGTTTTGTTTTGTTTTGTTTTGTTTTGTTGTCTTTGACTAATTTCCTTTCGTTTTTGCTGCGTTTTTGTTTTGTCTTGTTTAGTTGTGTCTAGTATGTAATAAAAATGTTTTCGAAAACCCGGTTTTGAGGCTAGGGCGGAAGTGTTTACTTTCCCTTTCTAAGTAATATGAGTCGAGTCTTGGACTTTAGTATCAATGATTTCATTGGTTTCTTACCTTGAGTCCACCTAGTCTACTAGGGATTTACTACGTGATTTGCATTTTGACCATTATGACCACCCACCGAGTGAAAATGCCTTGGTTGCCGAGTCCCGTCCCTTAGGTGACCGTGTTCGAAATTGCTTTGATTAGTCCAAGTTTCCTCCTTTTTGTGGGTTTGAAGGGAAGACGTCGTTCCGACTCACCCATTTCCCTACCTCCTACACATTTCCACAAATAAGTTGCAAATTGTCAAACTTCTTACTTGGTTGCGATGAATGCCTACAAAATAAAAATTTGGCCAAAAGGGCAAACCAAGAAAAAGAAAGAAAAAAGAAAGAAAGAAAAGAAAGAAGAAAAAGAAAAAAGGCACAACAAATGAAAAACAAAATACAAAAGAAGAAAAAGAAATGGCATAGAAACTCAAAAGCCAAATGCAAAAGAAAAATGCCAAAGAAAATCATCTCACAAAAAAAATTCTCACCCCTCAAAATAAGCCTTTTGCCGACTATTACCGTGAAGAGCCTACCAAAGGACCGAGTCCCTAGGAAGGATGATAGCGGTAAATAGTCAGTCTTCCCTCACTTCGCAACCTTATCCACCTTTTTACTTGGACTAGTTGGGCGATTTTGGACATGGGACGATCCTCTTGGCTTATCGCTAAAGGGGGCGGGGTCTCACTTACCTACAGTGTCGACTAACTCCGTGGTTCATCCTTTTTCCATCCCGCCAATCGTCTCGTAGTACGTTCTTAGAAGGTTAGGAGGCCCTAGGTAAGTTATCAACGTTTTTATTGCTTTGTCGTCATACTATTAAGGTTTTGTCCATTTCGGTTTGTACTACTAGTTTGGGAACGTTGTCACTTGTCTTGAGTCCTAAACCGGTGTCTCTTTCATCGCTTTGTTGAGGGAAGCGGTATTTGTTTCTTTTTTGGATGCAACCGATTGTTTGTTTGTTTGTTTGTGTGTTTGTTTGTTTATGTGCTTTCGTGTTCGGTTGTATCCACAGTTTTGTCGCAAGACCCCACTTGCCTTGCGGAGAGCACTTGTCTTCTAAGTGTTCTCGCGTGAGTTGAAAGGGAGTAGGGTGCGCGAATACCCGCTCGGCTAGTATTTTAGTTCTTATTAGTTTAGTAGTTAGTTCGTGCTTACTCGAGGGCGAGTAAGGGTTAAGTGTGGGGGAGTTGATAAGTGTGGTTTGTAGTGCTTATTCCTTGTGTTTGGTCCCGGTTTCTCTTGTGGAATCGCTCTTTGGAGCGGTTTTCGAGGCTACTTACGCTTCTTCTAACTTTTTTTAGGTTCCTTTGGCCAATCTTAGAGAAATGGAACGATTCTGACTCGTTTCCGACGCATTTGGAGCCAACGATGAGAAGCGACGATCACTCGGTGGCTCAGACTCGATCCCGAGCCCTTGGGACCCATTCCCGAGACTTTGGGACCCATTCCCGAGCACCGAGAGTCGATGAGAAGCCTAGGGAGAGCAAGGAGGGACCTATGAGACTATATTTGAAGCCTACAAGACCCATCTCGGTCGGGAAGGACCCCATCTCGACCGGGATGAAGAGCAAAGAAGAGGATGGCTTCTGGACAGCCTTCCCGGCCGGGAGCACCACCTTCCCGGTCGGGATCACACCATCTCGGTCGGGATTCCCTCCATCTCGGCCGGGATGGGCCCAGCGAAGAGCTGTTTCGCTTTTCCGCCTCCCTTATTCATTGTAACCCTATATATACCCCCCTCTTGTAACCATTCATTATCCTTTTCATTACCCACTAAACCCTAGACTACTTTAGGTTAGATTAGCTTAGATTAGTGTAGATTAGTCCTTAATTAGTCCTTAATCTAGTTAGATTACTCTTGTAATATTGGATTCTTGAAGAATCTACCAATCTTGACAACATTGGTAGATGTTTTGGGTCTTCTTTTGTGCAAGTGTTCATCTTTTCATTCCTTTAGTTTGGTATAATATTTCTCATCCCTTTACTCTTAATCTTTATTGTTATTCAAGTTTTCATCTTTATTTCTTGTTTGTTGTTCATCCTTGTTCTTCATTATGAATGTTTTTGTTCTAGTGTGGATTTCTCTTGTTAGGTTTAGTTTTAGTTTAGATATGTTTGAGTAGTTATCCCCTAGGGTTACTAGGGGGATTGGGTGAAATTAGGGATGATTAGGGTGAGATGGGTGGCACTAGTTGTTGTTTTTGTTGTTTCCTTTTTACCTTGCACTCTACATGTTTGATGAAATGCTTGTGAGACTTGAGATGATCAATCCTTGTTTTTCTTGCCTCTTCTCTTGTATGTGTTTGTTTGGTTGGTTGGTTTGGTTCCTTCATTAGTAGTGACAGTGTGGTGAGGATGACCCCTAGGCTGTTTAAGTAGCGAGAGCCCGATCGTAACCTAGGCTACGAAAGCATGCTAGTAACCCCTGTTTCCTTCTTTTGATCTCCTTGGCATCCATGAACCCGACCTAGCCCTAGTTTCTTCTTATTGATTTAATTCACTTATTTTTGTCATTAGTTGTTTGTTTCGCTTAGTCCTTAGTCGACCTTAGCCCATCACCCTAGTTTAGTTCGCCTTAGTGTAGTTTCTCTCGAACCTAGTCTTGGACCGTAGCCCACCTTAGTCTGACACCCCGTCCCTGAGGATATCGACCCGACTTGCCCTAGCTACCCAGTTAGCTTAGTTGGTTTATTTTGACCGGCGGGATATACGGCAAATCCTTCCGTCAGTGAATGACATTTTAATAACCAAACACATAAAATAGAATCACAATCCAAAAAGATTATTTTTTGACAAATATAACCACAATTTCAGCAATGCAAATCGTGGACCAGCAATCAGAGATATCGTCAAGACCACTTGGAAGCAGATTAATACAAATGAAGACAATGCAGAAGTTCAAAATTTGGGGCAAAAAAGGATTAAGATTGAGGCAATCGACATCAGTGACGATAGTGACAATCTAGAAGATGCAAACTAAATAAACATTTTGTTGAACTTTATTTATGCTTGATGTTGTTAAGTCAGACTTTTTAGACTTTATTTCCTTCGATTTCTTTTGCATACTTTTAGACAAGCAGTCAAATGCGGGTGTCTACAAAGCCCCCACTCTGACTGAGGCTTGGACAAGGTGAAAGTCAGAGTAGCTATCAGGCCAATAGAGGATTACGACCTGGCAGCCTTCCGATCGGGTCGTTTATAATCCATTAGACTTGCGTGAAAGGGCTCGCCAGCCATAAGATAGAAATCATACCTGAGTTCTATTATCTACGATAGCTCCGTGGGGACTTGCTTTTGAAGCCCTGGGTGTACCTGTTTGCAGGCACATCCCATCTTGAAGCTGCGCGGGGATTTGCTTTTGAAGCCCTGGGTGTACCTGTTTGCAGACACATCCCATCTTGGAGCTGCGCGGGGAGTTGCTTCTGAAGCCCTGAGTGTATCTTTTTGCAGACACATCCCATCTTGGATGTAATATTCCAGGAGAGACACCGCCTCGGGTTTTCTGCGGGGGAGTAATTAAAGGAGCTGCGCGGGACTTGCTTTTGAAGTCCTGGGTGTACCTGTCTGCAGACACATCCCATTTTGGATGCAGTATTCCAGGAGAAACACAGCCTTTGATGTTCCGTTAGGAAGCACAGGCTGGTACCTGAAATGTTAGATACATAGGCAGAAATAACAAATATAGCAAGACAACACATAGGAAATGCAGTTAGCATCTATAGACTGGCTTGCGCTGGGGAAAATGATTTTTGCTTCATTTTGAAATCGATGTCCTGAAAGCAATTCACGTGCTAGGAGATAGGTTTTCAAAATTGAAAGGTTTAGAAAAGAAATTTGCAGTTTAAATAGACCGAAATTTGACCTTGTCGAAAAGGATTTTCTCAAACGGCTAAGTTTTGCAAATTTCAAAGTAAGAATTTGAAGAGAGAGGCCTACTTACAGACTCGACTCCGAACGCGACAGGATGAGTTGACAGACACGACTTTGACTCTCGAAGGGGTTGGACCATGACTCGGTAGGGGGGTGAGCCATCTATGACGACAAGACTCTTAAGCTGCGCTATTCCATAGCCTAAGCGAGTGTTGCAACATGGTCGAACATCGGAATGGGAAAGATCTGTTATAGGGGGATTGCATTAGTCTGTAATGAGACTGTTTCTGCACAACAGGGCTTAGCAGTAGCGATGCTGTAGTTTAGTGCTCTTTTGAATTTTTGGTTTTGGGGTACATTCCCAAAAAGTGGGTGTTGCTTCGAGTCCCCGACAGATTCTCGTCTTCGACTTAGCCGAGTACTAGGAAACACTATAGAAAGAAGGCTAGTATTTTTTTTAAAGTCATTTGGATTTTGTGAGTGGAAGAAGAACTTCTGTCTAATAGAAGCCCCTGGATAACAAAGCAGACTATTGAGAACATGACAGTGTCGTGACAGGAATGACGGTGCTTTTGAATTTGTGTCAATGTGGGTGGTTGTGCCCTTGTTGAAAGGCTGCCTAGGTATTCACGTGTAGTGAAATCAAACAAAGCCGTAGTTCAGAGGATTGAAAGATATATTATGATGCCTAGTTTATTAGGGCTTTGTTGTAACTAGCCATATTGACGGTGTAGGCTAGGTGCATTCCCAATGATGACTTGATCAGAGGGCTAGAACAGTTAAGATGTTGATCCCGTGACTGTGAGCATTCTCTGGGGTAGCCCCCAGAGGTGGTGTGATAATTTGGGCATTTTAATGCTGACCGCAGGTTGAGTTCCCATGTTTTGGGGCTGGTAACTGGTTTGGATGTTTTTGGAAATGTGGAGCAAGGCAATAAATGGCTTTGATGATTTGACATCTGGAGCTTGATTTTGTGGAGCTAAGGCTTCGAGGGTAAGGTATTGTAATGTGGTAGGAAAGGGGGAAGTCGAGTAAAAATGACTCGGACTTCGATCGGGTAGGATTGATAATGCGGGATCTGATTTCCATGTCTGGCCCTAATGGTTAGGGTGTATCTTATGGAGCTTGAATCCTTAAAATTTCGGGCTGTCTCTTAGCCTAGGTCTCGAGAAGGTCTTGAGAGTTGTAATGTGGGAAGGCTAAATGTGGTGTTAGCTGACTATCTTGATTGTTTCTCCCCTATTTAATGGTATGAGTTTTGATAATTTTTGAATTGACAGTTCCCGATCAAGGGACTTTCACTTGAGTTGACCGCTAACCACGGTCATGGTTTTTTGAATTTTTTTGGTTGGTTGACCTCTTAGCCCCGGTCATGGGATTCTTCATTTGAGTTGATCATGCCCCAGTCAAGGGATAGACTGTATCTGGGCGAGGGAGTGACCGTATCTGGTCGAGGGAATGACCGAATCTTGTTTGAGTTCTTTTTTTTTTGTCATGGCCAGCTCTTTTGTTTTGGCCTTTTGCTTTTTTCTTTGGACTTTTGATTTTTTTGTCCAACTTTTTTTGTTATCCCCCCTATGGTGTTGGCAATAGGCACGGGTATTCCCGGATCTGTGGCGTCCATTTGTGGGTAGATCTGGGGTTGGGCCTATCAGTTGGATTAGACCTTTGGAGCTAAGCCTTCGTAAGGTCTAAGCAAAGTTGGTGTTTATGTGAGTGCAACTTGCGGTGGAGTATTCTACAGTAAACATGGTGGTTTGGATCTCGGTATTGTCATCATTATTCTGAGCAAACATGGTGGAAACATCGTCCCAAGTTGGGTATTTTTGGCATCAAGTCTAAAGAGTCACGATGCTTCTCTTTTCTTCTGGTCAGACTAAACGCCTAAGGTAGGGATTGGTCAGTCTTATTGAAGGGACGTTTATTGTGGGAAATGGGCTTGCCTCCCGTCTTGAACCCAAACTAGGAGACTACCTAGATTTGTCATAGGATTCGATACCGCTCCTGCTAGGGGTAGTTACGTGGCTTTCTATGCCAGACATGTAACAGGTAAAAGGAAAACATGGGCTCCGTTTCCTGCAGTCATTATAGATGTGCCTATAATAGTCACATGCGCGTGCTCACAGTGTATGATGGTGTTCATCATGTTCTCGGAAACACATAGGGAAGCATATAGTAGAGACATAATATTGAAAGTTGATTTTATTGAATTTTGAAAAGAGGAGAGAATGCAAAGGACTCTAACTCTGATTTGGAAATGAGGATGTAGGGTATCCTAGACTCGGACTCAGACTTAGACTCGTTTCAAATCCGGACTTTCGGATGCTCGGTTGGTTATTTTTTTTTGGTAGGGTGAGGTCCTCGACAGGAGCCACGACTCGCCTAAACTCAATTATGCGCAAAAGCAAGAGAGGAAGTCAAACTAGACATGGCCCGGGGTGACGGGATGACAAAGACTCTTGAGTTTGAATACTCGAACGTTGACCTAAACAAGGTAACGCCCCTGACTTGGACTCGATCATGAAACTCGAGCTGTGTGAGGGTGAGTCCGAAAATGGGGCGATCGTGTTTGACCGCATCGCGTGCTCAGACCGACTGTGGTGACCTAAACCTTTAGGAGACTCGAGTGTTCGTAGCATATGGACGACTCGAAGAAGGCATCATAAGGACGCCGGTTTAGGATGGACGTAAGGTACCCTTAAAGTGACCATGGTCAACTGCTCGGGTGGAGGATAGCCCCCTAAGTGAGACTAAAGACTCTGATAGGACGGACTCAGATGGTGTGACATCTGAGTGACTCGAAAGTGACACAGGTGAGACACCACGTGTAGCACATGACCCTTAGAGCAATCGTGATTGATCGCTCTACTGAAGGGTAGCCCTCGAATGAGAGCGGGGACTCTGATAGGACTCAGATGGTGTGACATCTAAGTGACTCAAAAGTGGGACACGTGAGACAACACGTTCAGGACATGACCCGTAGAGCAACCGTGATTTGATCGCTCTGCTAATAATGGGTAGCCCCCGAGTAATCGAAGGTTTTATTAAGACTCGAGTGTTGGACGAGTGACCCTTAGATGTAAGGATCACAAACCTTTTGTTATATTGCTATGCCTTGTAAAAGGTTGACTCGGCCTCGAGGAAAGGCAGACGGGGTAAGGGAAGAAACTTGCGATGTAAGATCGGCAGAGTTTCGACGCTAGAGACCCTTGACTTGTCTTGAATAAGGACGGCCCTGTGATTAGGGTAGACCCTTAAGTTAAAGGGTTCTTGAATTGGGATGACTCGACTAACGGATTGAAAGATGGGCGAAATTCCCTTAGGAAAGGTCGTGGAGACCGTCCTGTTAGAGGGAAAGATCACGTGGGACTTTCTAGTTAGGGCTCGAGTGTTTAGACGAACCTTCCATTTACGAGTGTATGACTCGTATTGGTTGGTTATGCCTTTAGAAAAAGGCTGACATGGATGAGGAAGAAACTCGTGATGTACGTAGGATCGACGGAGTTTGGACGCTAAAGACCTTCGACAAATTATTAAAAGACCCGACACACGGATTACGGTAGGTCCTACAAGAAGGAAGGTTTTGAAAGGGTTGACTTCCTAAAATAAGGAAGGTTTTTGAAAAGAGGTTGAATTTCGAAAAATTTGGAGGACGACCCTGACTTTTGAAATGGCAGCGTGCCGACTGGACCGGGTTTTTTGAATAGTTGAAATGGTTGCGAATAAATTCGCATTTTGAAAATTGGGAGACGGTCCCGTCTTTTGAAATTGGCAGCACGCCGACAGGACCGGGTTTTTTGAAAAGTTGAATATTTGAAAATTTGAAAATTTGAATATTGTTGAAAAATGAATTTCCGAATAATTCGAAAAACAGGATCCCGAAGATTTGAAAATCAAACACGGCATCTCGAAGATTTGAAAATTGAAATGGAATCTCGAAGATTTTAAAATCGAAATGGAATCTCGAAAATTTGAAAATCGAAATGGAATTTCGCAAATTCGAAAATCTAATAAGGATCGGAAATTCGAATATTTAAATGTGTAGGATGCCGGCTAGAAAATAGGCTTGTTTTGAGTCAAATCTTAAGTCTAAATTTCGGCAGCGTTCCGAGTTTTTTAAAATTGAATATTTTTTTGGGAAAAGTACCATGGTACCCTCGAACTATGTCACATTATACATGGTACCCTTGCTTTTAAGTTTGTTCCCATGGTAACCTTGTGTTTTATAGTTTAGTTTCCGATTTGACCTTATCCAAATTTTTGTCATGATGCCGTTAAATTATGACCAAAATTAATTACATTACTCAACAACTACTTTCTTCAAAACGAGAGGAGTTCCATGGTACCCCTAAGTTTTCATAGTTGTTCCCATGGTACCTTTAAGTTTTCACAGTTGTTCTCATATACGCTTAAGTTTTTCATAGTTGTTCCCATGCTACCCCTGAAATGGAAGCAACGACTCATTGAAGCAAAGCAACGACTAGTTTACTGAACTAGCCGTTTCACAAGTGCTTATAAATTCACTTCTCTTTCTATTTTGGCAGAAAAAGAACAAACAATCCACACTTACTCACTCAACCTTTTCACCTCTTTCTTCACTTGTACAAAAAAAATGGAAAAAATTGATGTTTCCTGATGATCGAGCTTCAAGTTATGGTGGCCACACGCGGGTTTGGGCGGCGAAATGTTTCTCATGTGCGATAGTTCTCGTGTCGAAATTTAAATCGTAGTTGGAGTCGCCACCGAACTTTGTGGGAGTTCGGCCCCAGTTCGAACCCACTCAATATTTCAGTGGACCGTGCGCAAAGTACGACCTACTTTTATACTAGAGCTTGTGGGATTCGTCCCTTTGCATTACGATACCGATGCCGAGTTTTCGGGTATCGTATATCGAATGACTCTCGTGCGCCAACGGTTTCGGACATCCAGAAACCAAGGTTCTGAGTAAGGGGTGAGGGTACGTGTTGGGAAGCCCACAAAGGACACCCAACCCCGCCCGCACATAGCGGCCTCTACTAAGATATCGATCGGTTTTTGAATACGCGCTGTAACACCCCGTATTTTTCGAACAGTGTTAAAATTTAAACATTTATTTAAACCAAATTGAACACTTAAGAAATTATTTTCGTGAATAATTTTTTTTTTCTTTCGCCAGCTTAAAAATTATTTCTTTATAAAACATATGAATTTATTTATCGAATTATTAACATTTTAACTTTCGTTAAGTCGAGTTTAAAATACGATAAACCATTTTTATGAATAGTAACATGTCTTCCCGACAACTTAAAATATTTTTCCGACTTATAAATTTTTAAAATGTTTATCAAATTTTTAAAATAATATTTCGAGACCCGGTTACGCGAAGACGTATACGAACAACGGAACAACACCCGTAAATGTGACATGTAGTCTACTTAGGCTAGTTTTCAACAAGTAATGATTACTTTTAAATTATTGTCCTTATTACTATTCATCGTCTGTTTTGCACATCGTAACACCATTTCTGTTTCAAAAATAAATATTACGGGTTCCGTTATTTTATCCCGTAAATTTCATATTTCAATTTTCGAGAAAAAACGAGCTTATCTTAACCCGTGTTAAAATTCAATTATCGATATTTTCAAAACATTTTTAGTTTTCTAGTTATAAAACAGTCGAGGTTACTAAAATATAAATTCTCGGTAGCAAGTTTACGTAAAACGGAACGAATTTTGAGAGACCGAAAACTGACACATTTGGGCCTCTCACACTCACGTCCTATTTGGTGCTTGCTAAATACTTGGGATATTTGTTCCACTCCCATTATTTACTCCATATAATAACCACTAGTACTTTACTACATTCATTTTACTACTTACCCACATCCATCTTACTTTTTACATCTTATTTCTTACTTCTTACTACAACTCCATCCTCATAAACAAAACACAAGCCAACCTTTATTAAGAAACACTTCTTTGAAGAAGAAGAAGACCTTCCCAGTATCGACGATATTATCGACCTCGACAATCTTTAGTTTTTAATATCGTTATTAAATAGTAGCTAACAAGGTAACCAAGCTTTTCTTCTAACATTCTTTTTATATATAAGTATATTTATGTTACTAATATAGTAATATGCTTAGTTTAATATTTAGGCTTATTTAATGACTAACATAACTAAGTTATATATATAAAAATGTTAGATGATTAATTTTAATGCTTTTTATTTTGGTTATAAGACTTATAGTAAATTTGATTTAGAGGACGTAGAGTTACTATGAGACCGAAATTCACTTGCAAAGGACTTCGATTTAATTTTCCTTACGTAGTTTCGTTTATGACTAAAATAATGTCTTGAGGAAAATTCCACTATTAAATGTCTCACCACTTTAATTTTTGTTATATAAAAGAAAATGGATAAAAATGGTTAAAAGAACCTATAAAGAATAAAATCATTTTTTGTTGTTTTTAGTATCTCTTCATTTTTTTTTGTTTATTATTTATGTATTGTTTATTATTTGCATTATATTCCACTTTACTTTTGTTTTACATTTCTTGCTAATTAATTACTTTATGTATTATGGTTTTTGTTCATATTTTTCTTTTAGTATTATTTGTACTTATTTATATTTTGTAACAATGTTGTAAGTAACATAAAAAAAAACATTTTGTTTTAATCACATTTTATTTCGTTTTAAGAAGACGGAAAATTTAAAGGTTACATCGGATATATTAAATGAATTTATTTTACTTTGAAAAATTTACCCGACATTCATAAGTATTAAAAATAGTACCACGTCAAATTTCATAATTTTAAGATAAGTAGAAATTTAATTATGAAATTTTCATTATTTAGGTTTTAAGGAATTACGTAAATTATTTTATCACTTTAAAAATTTGGAAATAAATATGGTAATTCTAATTACAATTCAAAGTTATGTCCTGAAAATTTTCATAATTTTTCATCGAGTTTTAGATCATCAAACGTAATTTACAAATATATTACTTAAAACCGAGTTTTGATAAAAATCTTGTTTACTAGTTTAAAACTTTGAAAAATATAAAATTATTAAAATATGACTTGTTTAATAAATTTTCAGAAACTATAAATTTTTTACAAAAGTATTTTATTTAACTTTAATTTTTAAATAAACTAAAGAATTGTAAAATCATTAACAAGGAATACGTTTTAATGTATAGAAACGTCAAGATTTCCAAAATCAATTACGTATGACTTAATATATATTTTTCCGAAACCTTAAGTCACAAATAGTATTTTATTATACCTTAGTCTATTTTAATAAAACCTTATTTAAAGAAATTTCGATTTAGAAATAAGTTTAAAATAAAGAAAACTTGTTTAAAGGTTATTTTTAGAAATTGACAAATGATAGGATGACACATGTCATGTGACCCTATTAAATTTTAAATCTATAATTTCTAAATTTAAATTTATAAAAAAATACAAAATATATATAAGGACTTAACGAAGTAAATAAACATTTATATCCAAAATAACGTATTTAGAAATAATGTACCTTCTCAAATAAATGTTGTATGATATTTGGAATAAAATGTTTCAAGTGACCATTGAGGATTAAAATATAACACTGTCACCTCGAAAGTAAGAATGTGGTAATTTGACTGTTTCAAATGAGTCCGACCAATTATTAAAGGTCACCAAATAAAATATTACTTGATCACGGGTGACTTTTATATAAAGTTTACAATGCGAGTCTGGGGTCCGGATAGCTTGTGTTGGATACGTCATTGAGATGTCATCGAATGCACTTGTAATGAAAAGCAGACTCGGAGGCTGCGGTCAAAGAGTCGACCTAGTGTTTAAGGTAGTCGTCCTATGGCAGTGAGAGTTGCGGTTCAAGAGTCTGCGTAGGGTATGTGCGCATATATAGACAAGTACTTGATCAGTATTATTACCTAGGTAGCGGGGGCAGAACAGAATTCTGAAAACTGCGGGTACCCTCTTGTTGATGCATCAGCTTTCATTCCGCCCAGAGCCCCGTTTGAATAAACATATAATATAATTGAAGTCCGACCCAATTGAGCCTTATGGGTAAGATGTAAACCTCATAAGATCGGTTCGGTCTACGAGTTAGTAACACGGTTACTCCTATTGGTGAGATGCAAGTCAATAGGGTGTAGCGGTGGTACTAGGAGCCACAACTCGTGTATTAATCTGTTTACGTGGAAACAAATCTTTTAAAAATCAAATGGCTGCCAACGTTCCATCTTTAAAACTTTACCGTTTTTCATCACCTCACATGCTGATTAAACTGAATTAAGGGAAACTAATTGTTAAGTGATATCCTTTAATATTTCTGTAAGCATGATATTTGTTAGTCACATGATTGTCTTATGTATATAGAGTGATGTTAGAAGAACGGCTTGGTTGCTGTCCCGCTCAGCGTCCACTGTTTTATTTTTTTTGCAGGCAATAGACGATGGGGGGGAAATCGAGGAAGGATTGTAATAAAAATAAGTAGTGTAAAACGACAATTTATATTTCTGTACTAGTAATTCTAGACTATGTAATATTTATAGTCGCATTTTGTAATGGATCCGTAGTGATCCGGATTTCTAAAACATACTCTGAAATTGTATAATTAAATGACTTAGATAATCTTCCGCATTATCTATTAAATTAAGTCATCGAAAATCCAGGTTGTTACAATTGGTATCAGAGCGACCTTGTGACCGTAAATGAGGATTAAACTTCATTTACCTAACGAGGAGCGCGCCTGGGTAGACTTACTAAAATACTAATACAATATTAGATCACTAAAAAGAGAGATTCACTTAGAAACTACTAGGATCCTATCAAATACTTTATCGGGGTACAATTGTCATTAAAAAGAAACGCAATGTATTTAAATGTTTACCTGTATAAATGTTGACATGCTATCTGCATAATTTTTTGTAAATTGACTACCTAACCTTTAGCCTATTGGCTAGTTTAAATTTATTTTTGATCAATACGATAACCAAGAAGGAAGATCTTGACACTCAGAGCCATCAACTGGCCGGCCAGAGTTGGACGTTAGCATTGTCGCACCCCAACAAAACATCTTCCAAATCAACCCATCGAAATCCAATCAAGATAACCACGATGAAGCATCAAGTACAGTTATGGTAACAAGATGAAAGGCACATGAATATCCAGTACGTATAGACGTGTGTAGTATAGTAGACCTCAAGTCCTAGCTATGTGTCGACTTATATCTAATCGAGACTCTAGTGACCTACTTACCTAACTACCTCGTAGATTGGAGATCACATGTTTGCCTATACTGTATTATTCTGAGAATGAGCCCTTTTGCCTACATTAATTTCTCAATAAACACCTCCTACCATATCTGCGAATTTTGTTCATCCTATTATTACTTTCCTAATTTTTCAAAAGTAGTTAATCTGAATTTCACCTTTAGCTTTAACCTTCAACCTTTCAGTTATGATTTACTTGAACACAACATTGAACCCCAACCATCACCTATATCTTTAATTTAAACTTTAATTTTAGATGAACATTTTTTTTATTATCAGAAATCTTTATACCTTCCTAATTGAATTGTTCATCAAACTAACCAGAATCTATGTCTGAAACTCTTTCAAGATTAGCAGACAAAAGTTTTTCGAATCTCAAACGTTTATGCTATCAATGAGCAACTTCTACTTATTCCTATCGTCATTTGAAACCCGAACCCTCTCAGTCTCTTTAGCTCATTCTTCTTTATCTATGAAAATATTCACTAATCCAACTTCTTTCCTGAGTCAGACTAGTAATTCTTTTGCTTATCTTCCGTTTGTATATTCTTGTTAAAGTTACTTTTTGAAAAAAATTGTTAAACTTGACTTTAATTAACTTGAAACTTATTTATTTCAAACTGTTTGATCTTTTCTAAACCTTTATCTTATACCTTGAGGCCACTAAATGAGTTGCGTTATTCCTAAACGTTATGCATATCATTCATCTCTACCCTTAGCTTATATCATCCTTGATATCATGATTGCCTTAGCCTTTGCTATAAGAAAATAAAATAAACTTTGATACTCTCCTAATTAACCCTTTATTTAACCGGAGTATTGAAAAAGCTATTCATCTGAATTCTTATATAATTACATCTTCACTGAACCATGGTTACAACATCAGAGTGTGTAGTACTGCATGATGAACCCTTAACCTATCCACCATCGACATACATACTCGTGTCCCTATAGCACAATAGTATAATGGATCAACTATACTCTTCCCTATATTTTTAAACCAACCATGATGGATCACTAACCTTTACCCTTTGGTTAACTCTTTTAAATGATTGGATTTAGTACTCTGTTGATATTAAGTGTAAATATAATTGGTTCATAAGAGCTCATAAATATTAGGGAATCGAACGATGTGATTAAGTGTTATGACTTAACTTAATAGCTTTGAGGATGGATGATAAAGGATCACTGAAAAATTTGGGAGTGTTAACTTGTAACTGAGGATATCAAAGAAATCAAAATTAAGGGAGATCAGACCTATATATACTAGGTAATTTAAAGAGAACCTAGGTCAGACATATGATCCGTGAAATTTGAGACTCATTCACTAGGATTAGGAAATTTTAATGAACCTAAAAGTGTGTAGATGTAATGATCACTGAGGTTTGATTTATATGGAATTAGATTGAGAACGAATATGAATGAGAAGAACACCTCTTGAGGAATCGTGTAATGATATTTAAGGGATTAAGCTTACGTAGATTAATGATATAAAACGCAACCCATGAATCTTTAACAATGGAAAATAGAGTAGCAGCTTGAAGCGACAGTAGAGTGATGAACTCTTAATGTAGTATCATCTATATACTTTGAGGATATTAGTTAGTACTGAGTATTATTGATATGTATAATGGATCGTTCTAATTTAGGAACCTTTGATTATATAATGGTTCATTTTCTTTTAAAGATATTATGAAGTATTATTGTCATGAATTGAGGTCTGAATTGCTAATAGATTTATACACGACATTGAATAAGTATGAAAACCCCTAACCTTATGGAATATATATAGTTTTTTTTTAAGACCAACTTATCTTGAGTAACCTTATCAAAATGGTTCATGATTGATGTGTTATGTTCTCTCTCATACTAAATCATTTCATACTATCTCCATTTTTTATGATTGGACATCATTCTCGTTCACTCCTCAAACCAAGACATTCCTTGATCATCAATGCTCTTCTTCTGATACTTTGTTCTTACCTTATTGATTGCTTGAAGTCGTGTTGTCATTTCTTTGCCCGACTTCGTATCATAAATGAACCTAAGTCAACCTCCAACCCTTACCATTGGTATTGAATTCTAGTTTTACTTTCAATCAACCTATTGATCTATTATATATTCTTCGAAGTAACTTATCTCAAATTTATTCTCCTATTTGAGATATTACAACCCCGTATCTTTGATTCTCACCTCACATATGCTCTCCATAACCCAAACTTTGATTTAAATTTCTTTTTGACAAACTTCAACTTCATCTTCTGCCGTCATCAAGGAGAGGTCTTATGATAGAGTGATCTGTAGTGTCATTCTATTAATAATTTTTCATAAACATTCATTATTAATACCACTTCTAATTTGTATGTCGTTCACTTTGCTTCCTAAACTCAGTACTTTAGCTAACCATACCTTCATACATGGCCTTAAAGTTTTCTCCATGTATCTCTAGTCGAGTAAACATTAACCAGACTTACCTACATAGACCATGGTATAATTTCTGGTTAGAACCTTTATCTTTACGTTATGATACTAACACGGGTAAATAACGCACCAAGAACGCAAAAAGCAAGGAAACAACTCCACAAGACCTAACGGAAGGACAAACCGCAACAAGATGAACCTGTTCAAGTTATTGTCAAAGGATGTCACTAAGAAACTCGAATACAGAATCATGATCATGGCCTGTATATACTAGTAGGATTTCAACCAGAATCGTTGTATGAATCTTGGCCGAGAACTCTACTAACCTAGTATTTGTTTTTACCTACCTGACTTTTTGTCGACTTTAAAACACTTATTGAATGAGAACCATAAGTTATGTTTTTAGATGTGTTTTACATATTAAATCTTTCATAACATTAACCTATCGCGAGATTTAGACCATAGTGTTCTAACCCAACTCTTAACCACATTGTTATGAGAGAGAGAGAGAAAGAGAACCCTGGAGGTCGAATAAATATTCAAGAGACCAACACCTTCTATTTCTGGAGCTAGTATTTGAGAATATTAAGGAGAATGATCATCGATTGAACTTATTTGTGAATTATCATTGTAAACATCGAAATGCATTTTGAGGAATTCTATGTTCAATATACTTTGTCGGATCTCTAGAATCTGATTTGATTGATTGATTTAAATACAATTTTTTTTGGGAATCTCTAGAAATACCGTATCTATTTTGGAGAATCACTTTACTGTGAATAATGGTTGATAATATTACAAACCTTAAGTGTCATACTTGTAAACCAAAAGGACGCTTGTGAACCAAGAAATTTTTGATCTGAAGAAGTTAAGATTAACCCGTTGTTTAATTTGAGGAATAAAGCAACAGAGTGATAATTTTGAATCTAAGAACTCTAGAAATCCAACATGAGAATTCAGGATTAACCTCGTCGTGACCGACGAAAGCACTTGAGGATTAACCTTAAGGAATCAACCTTGTTCATGGGAAATATTAATGTTGTCATAGGAACATCGAACTTTTGTATATTCTATGTTTTGAAACATATGCGGGAAGTGTCCTACTAGACCCAAAAGTACCCTAGGCTACGAACACCTAGAGCTTGTGTGAAAATTAGGACAACCTTATTGCTTAATAAATTTATACACTAAGAGAAACTAACGTTACCCACGAGACAACACCTTTCGATTTTAAGAAATATAGACATCACAACGTTTTGGAGATAGAACAAACCATAAACCAAATCTTGAGAATCATTCGAGATTAAATTGTGCAATTATATGAGAATTTAGTATCTACTGTTAGATCAATAATACCTACTATACCAATTTGGGATGTACACCGTCTTTAAAACATTTGCGGAGAGTCAAATATGCGAGCAAGCCATTTAGGAGCCAAGGCTTCCGTGCGAGAGAAAATCTAACATTTTTTTTTTGTGTCTAAAACCACATTTATTGCCTAAGTTATGCCGGAAATTTCGAGGACGAAATTGTTTTAAGGAGGGTGGACTGTAACACCCCGTATTTTTCGAACAGTGTTAAAATTTAAACATTTATTTAAACCAAATTGAACACTTGAGAAATTATTTTCGTGAATAAATTTTTTTTCTTTCGCCAGCTTAAAAATTATTTCTTTATAAAACATATGAATTTATTTATCGAATTATTAACATTTTAACTTTCGTTAAGTCGAGTTTAAAATACGATAAACCATTTTTATGAATAGTAACATGTCGTCCCGACAACTTAAAATATTTTTCCGACTTATAATTTTTTAAAATGTTTATCAAATTTTTAAAATAATATTTCGAGATCCGGTTACGCGAAGACGTAAACGAACGACGGAACAACACCCGTAAATGTGACATGTAGTCTACTTAGGCTAGTTTTCAACAAGTAATGATTACTTTTAAATTATTGTCCTTATTACTATTCATCGTCTGTTTTGCACATCGTAACACCATTTCTGTTTCAAAAATAAATATTACGGGTTCCGTTATTTTATCCCGTAAATTTCATATTTCAATTTTCGAGAAAAAGCGAGCTTATCTTAACCCGTGTTAAAATTCAATTATCGATATTTTCAAAACATTTTTAGTTTTCTAGTTATAAAACAGTCGAGGTTACTAAAATATAAATTCTCGGTAGCAAGTTTACGTAAAACGGAACGAATTTTGAGAGACCGGAAACTGACACATTTGGGCCTCTCACACTCACGTCCTATTTGGTGCTTGCTAAATACTTGGGATATTTGTTCCACTCCCATTATTTACTCCATATAATAACCACTAGTACTTTACTACATTCATTTTACTACTTACCCACATCCATCTTACTTTTTACATCTTATTTCTTACTTCTTACTACAACTCCATCCTCATAAACAAAACACAAGTCAACCTTTATTAAGAAACACTTCTTTGAAGAAGAAGAAGACCTTCCCAGTATCGACGATATTATCGACCTCGACAATCTTTAGTTTTTAATATCGTTATTAAATAGTAGCTAACAAGGTAACCAAGCTTTTCTTCTAACATTCTTTTTATATATAAGTATATTTATGTTACTAATATAGTAATATGCTTAGTTTAATATTTAGGCTTATTTTATGACTAACATAACTAAGTTATATATATAAAAATGTTAGATGATTAATTTTAATGCTTTTTATTTTGGTTATAAGACTTATAGTAAATTTGATTTAGAGGACGTAGAGTTACTATGAGACCGAAATTCACTTGTAGCGGACTTCAATTTAATTTTCCTTACGTAATTTCGTTTATGACTAAAATAATGTCTTGAGAAAAATTCCACTATTAAATTTCTCACCACTTTAATTTTTGTTATATAAAAGAAAATGGATAAAAATGGTTAAAAGAACCTATAAAGAATAAAATCATAGGTTTTAAGGAATTACATAAATTATTTTATCACTTTAAAAATTTGGAAATAAATATGGTAATTCTAATTACAATTCAAAGTTATGTCCTGAAAATTTTCATATTTTTTCATCGAGTTTTAGATCATCAAACGTAATTTACAAATATATTACTTAAAACCGAGTTTTGATAAAAATCTTGTTTACTAGTTTAAAACTTTGAAAAATATAAAATTATTAAAATATGACTTGTTTAATAAATTTTCAGAAACTATAAATTTTTTACAAAAGTATTTTATTTAACTTTAATTTTTAAATAAACTAAAGAATTGTAAAATCATTAACAAGGAATACGTTTTAATGTATAGAAACGTCAAGATTTCCAAAATCAATTACGTATGACTTAATATATATTTTTCCGAAACCTTAAGTCACAAATAGTATTTTATTATACCTTAGTCTATTTTAATAAAACCTTATTTAAAGAAATTTCGATTTAGAAATAAGTTTAAAATAAAGAAAACTTGTTTAAAGGTTATTTTTAGAAATTGACAAATGATAGGATGACACATGTCATGTGACCCTATTAAATTTTAAATCTATAATTTCTAAATTTAAATTTATAAAAAAATACAAAATATATATAAGGACTTAACGAAGTAAATAAACATTTATATCCAAAATAACGTATTTAGAAATAATGTACCTTCTCAAATAAATGTTGTATGATATTTGGAATAAAATGTTTCATGTGACCATTGAGGATTAAAGTATAACACTGTCACCTCGAAAGTAAGAATGTGGTAATTTGACTGTTTCAAATGAGTCCGACCAATTATTAAAGGTCACCAAATAAAATATTACTTGATCACGGGTGACTTTTATATAAAGTTTACAATGCGAGTCTGGGGTCCGGATAGCTTGTGTTGGATACGTCATTGAGATGTCATCGACTGCACTTGTAATGAAAAGCAGACTCGGAGGCTGCGGTCAAAGAGTCGACCTAGTGTTTAAGGTAGTCGTCCTATGGCAGTGAGAGCTGCGGTTCAAGAGTCTGCGTAGGGTATGTGCGCATATATAGACAAGTACTTGATCAGTATTATTACCTAGGTAGCGGGGGCAGAACAGAATTCTGAAAACTGCGGGTACCCTCTTGTTGATGCATCAGCTTTCATTCCGCCCAGAGCCCTGTTTGAATAAACATATAATATAATTGAAGTCCGACCCAATTGAGCCTTATGGGTAAGATGTAAACCTCATAAGATCGGTTCGGTCTACGAGTTGGTAACACGGTTACTCCTATTGGTGAGATGCAAGTCAATAGGGTGTAGCGGTGGTACTAGGAGCCACAACTCGTGTATTAATCTGTTTACGTGGAAACAAATCTTTTAAAAATCAAATGGCTGCCAACGTTCCATCTTTAAAACTTTACCGTTTTTCATCACCTCACATGCTGATTAAACTGAATTAAGGGAAACTAATTGTTAAGTGATATCCTTTAATATTTCTGTAAGCATGATATTTGTTAGTCACATGATTGTCTTATGTGTATAGAGTGATGTTAGAAGAATGGCTTGGTTGCTGTCCCCCTCAGCGTCCACTGTTTTTTTTTTTTCAGGCAATAGACGATGGGGGGGAAATCGAGGAAGGATTGTAATAAAAATAAGTAGTGTAAAACGACAATTTATATTTCTGTACTAGTAATTCTAGACTATGTAATATTTATAGTCGCATTTTGTAATGGATCCGTAGTGATCCGGATTTCTAAAACATACTCTGAAATTGTATAAATAAATGACTTAGATAATCTTCCGCATTATCTATTAAATTAAGTCATCGAAAATCCAGGTTGTTACACGCGCGCTAGTGATTCGCGTCCGTAAAATGTTATGCAAACAACGTTTTACGATGTATAAATATCGAATTGGTTGCTACGTCATTTTAATGCATCTTGGTTCACGTCGAAGTGATTTAGCAAGTGATGTTCGTTAAATGCGATAAATGCAAACATCAAAATAGAAAACTCGTAAATAAATTACAAATACGCTGGCGGAAATACAACTCGGAATTACAATACAACGAGCAAAGAATAGAACAATCGATTTAGTAACGGTAATAGATTAGAATAATAATGTGATGCATGATTTTGAAAGAGTAGGCATGTGATGGACTTGACACGTGACGACTAAAAGTCGTAAAAAGAAAGTTTAACGTGATTGCATGTTGCCTAGAAACTCACGTTGGATGGTTATGAAGGCTACTCGATCGAGTCAAGGAAGGAACTCGATCGATTACCCTTCACGAGAAGCCCCTACCCAGCTCTTGGGGCGTCACTCGATCGAGTGACCTTATGGCACTCGATCGAGTGCCCTTGTACGAGCGCTTTACTCGTTTCGAAAAGGAGATCATTTCGGATTTTTATGTTTTGAATCGAAATGTGATCGTGCTAAATATAAATATTGCTCTATTTACATTAACTTGACCTTCGAAGACTCATCATGCTCGATGTTCTATTATGGAATCGACATCTAGCATTTAGAGTGAAATTTGTAAAATCGAACTTGATCGAACTTAGAACGAATATCGATCCCTCCGCGTCATGATGTCGTAATAAATCCTTTCGGACCATGTGATGATCGTTTCAACGTCAACGGGTTTCGTGCTAGTCCGATTTATCGACAATTCTTTTACGCGCGACTATTCGACTATAGGGTCGATATCGCGCCTTTAGAATAATGTTTTAAAAAATGGTATCGAACACGTTTAAAGTCAATTTTCTACGATCACATTACGCCCTTAAGTGTTTACGGCGGCGCTCCTCGAAAGGGCGCCACCTCCAATACTACTTGTGAAGGGGTTAGAAGTTTCTTATACGGAACTTGCTTTTAAGCGTATTCGATCCGAAAACGGTTTAAATACACACACACACTCACATACATACGCGGTATTAGTAATGATGATTATAAAAATGTTAGACGCGATTAATAATACAATATTAAAAGGAAATAAAAAAAAATGTTCTTTTTAAGGGTTGATTCGCTTCAAACAACCAAATATTCGGGGTAATAGGATAAGCGGCCGGCAACATCGAGTGCAATTCTCTCGTATTCGTGGTTCCTTATCCCATCATCCCTCATATTCGATACGTAATAGGCGAATATTTTAATAGTGTTACGATAATACAATACTAGTGATGAAAAAATAAAATATAAAGAAAAGCAAAAATAAATAAAAAAAACGGAGAGGAGAAGAGAGAAAAGGGATGTTGGGATTTGAATTTACACCCTTAAACTACATGCTTCAGTCTCCGAATACGGCTCGTCTAGTAGCGGCAAAGGCGCGGGAGCGTCGAGATATGTAGGCAAGTTATGGCGTGTATGATTGGGGAGAGGATTTGACGAGTTTTGATCTCGGGATATATGTGTACGTATGTGTGCAAATGTAGGGGTGATGAATTGCAAGTATGAATGTGGAAGAGTGGCTGAAATATATGTGTGTAAAAGTTGGAAAAAAGTTGTGGGATGACGGGATATTTATAAGGGAGACCCCGGTTTACGGTCACTCGATCGAGTGATGTAAACCGGATGAAGGGATTTTAGGAAAGGATTTTGACCCTTTTTTAAATGTGATTTGGTTGTTGGGCTGCTTCTAGAAGCGCACTTGGCTGGTTTTTTGCATCGGATTCGCCTTTGACCGGGTTTTGACCCAGTCGGTAAAAGACGGTTTTATTTCCGGTGTCGGTTTTGGCTCAAATTACTCTTATTTGACTAGAAACGACCTACCGGACCTGAATTTGAGATCGGTTTTGTGAGATTTGTACTCCACTAAAAGCCCATGCCAGATACCATTGATTTACGTTCGATCATCATCGGGTGTTTTGGTGGAGATTGTTATAGACACAAGCAGTCAAATGCGGGTGTCTACATCAAGGTACCCAAGAAAAATGCAAACATATGGAGCAAACTGCACAAGTTGGAAAACAACCAAAGGAACCCAAAGGAGCAAAATACACTTCAAGTAGTTAAGCTAGGGCCAACATATTGTAAAGTGGTTAGATATAAAATAATCTTCACCCAATGTATCAATCTTTATGATGTTAAATAGTATTTTAGTTAGGTTCGTTAAAACATATTGTAACCAATGTTTAATAAAATAATGGTAACAAGTGACATTTGGTGACATTTATATGATGAGAGTTGTGTACTGTATTGACAACAAAAATATAGTTATCATATGACAAAAAAGTGTACTGAAGTACAGTCAAGGGAATAAAGTAAACAATAATTAAGAAAAAATCACACATGATTACTATTTTTTGGTAAAGGGCAATTGTATATATATATGATTATCACAAATGTACAAAGACGCTAGTCAACAAGTCATCCTCAATAAGAAGGATTTGTCCTTGTCGCTAAGCCTGATTTGATTTTTGTTCTTAACAAATCTAATGATCTCATTTTTAATCTCTTTTATTACATATTCGGGTCTCTTAATGCTAGCATCATTTTTAGCTTGATTACTATTAGTTGTAGAATATGTATTCATAGCATATAACACGAGTAAATAAAGGATGTATAAAACAAACAACCATAGTATATATAACACGTAAGTGATGATTATAGTTTCAACAATAATGTATTAAGATTGAGAATAATTCTGATTTATTTCTGATTAGCAATAATTCATTGGTTTATTTCTGATTTATTAACAATAATTCTGATTTAGATTTAAAACGTAAGCAACATTGATTGATTTATGATTAATTTAAGATTAAAAACGTGGTTATTGATGAAACATAACATAACTACCGATGAAACAACACCATAAGTGACAAACGTGTTGACATTAATGATTAATTTATTTAAGTTGAAAATAATGATGAATTTAGAAACAAATCACACATAATTACTATTACTGACAGAAATAATATGCATACATAGTAAATAACAAGAGTAAAAAAATTCGGAGTATATAAAACAAGCAGCTATAATATATAACATGTGATAGTGAAATGAAGTAATATCCTAATATTTTAATTGAGTGGAATGGATCATTTTGAAGTTATTAATTAATTAAGTGGCGTTAATATTGAAATTATATCATCAATGAATTTCCTATTGGAAGCATATGGAATCACACTAATTAATTTTATTTTATTGTCAAATTCAGCAACATAATGACCCCACTAACCAATTACCTCACACTATCCACTATCATTATAACTTCCCACAACATAGTAAATCACCCCACTAGCAATAAACTACAACTACAAAACTACCACATTTAGATACAATCTATAAATATAGAACCTTCAAACTCAAATAAGAATCACAAACAACACAATACACAACACAATACAAGAAAAATGGAAGGAAAAACAGAAATTCCAAAACTTACAACTTTTGATAAGTTACAACCTTCTCTTTACAACTCTTACTTTGAAGGTAAAGTCGTACGGATTTGGAAGGCAGAAGAAGAGCGTTTCAATTCAGGAAATCAAGAAAACGGCTCAATTAAAAATTTATTGGTGGATGATGAAAAAGTAAGTTCCATCAATTATGTAGTTAGACTTTTATCTATGTTATAATGATATCAATATTTAATTTTAATAAATTTCAGGGTGATATGATGCAAGGAAAAATAGTGCACAACTTGAAATCTCAATTTGAAGACAAGATACAGGAACACCATATCTGTCGAATAAGCAACTTTCATATAGCATCAAATAGCGCATGGGAGGCTGCTACCACCCATAACTGGCGTATAAGATTTCTCTCGAGCACCGTCATTGAAGAAATAGATAAAGCGACAATACCAAAATTTGGTTTCAAATTTGTTGAGTTTCAAGATGTTATTGAAGACAATCTAAAGGGGAGACCTTTTTTTTTGGGTGCAAATGTAAGTGTGTGTGTGTGTATCTGTATATATATATATATATATATATATATATATATATATAAGAGAGGAGATCAAATAAGTTCACCATATGTAATCAGGGCCGGTCCTTACATTTCGGCGGCCTGGTGCGAAAGGTGAAACTGGGGCCCTTTCACGCTTCG
Source organism: Agrostemma githago (assembly GCA_958450325.1). Taxonomy (NCBI): domain Eukaryota; kingdom Viridiplantae; phylum Streptophyta; class Magnoliopsida; order Caryophyllales; family Caryophyllaceae; genus Agrostemma; species Agrostemma githago. Next base: position 48,688,794 of record OY288259.1, on the reverse strand, counting down.
CCTCGTATTTCATTCACTTTAAGCTAACACCACAATTTTAGCCAAAAATTCAAAAATTATATGAATATATACGAATTTTTTATACCTTTAATAAGATACAAAGTACAGAATATATACTCGTACTAAGAAATTTGAATAAGCGACATGTGTCTTTGTCCTTGTCTTTATAAAATATCCTAACAAAAATTAATTAAATTATTTTCGTTATTAAGCAAAACGTTACGACATTTTATTCAGTAGGGATCTATGATGCTTATTATCATACACAAACTTATCATTTATGGAATATTACAAATTTCGTGTAAATTTCCAATAGCTAAATTTGTTAATATCGTCCACCTAATTCATGACCATTGAACATTGAACATTTTATTATTTGATTTAACAATATATTTCAAAATTCAATTTGACCAAAACAAAATGTGAAAGTTTATTTAAAAAAATATATGTGACGGGTCATGGAAATAAATGTACGATTGTATCGCCTAAACTATGTTACAACAAAATTTGCTTTAATATACAAAATGCTTTGGTGGGTAATTGAACTCATGATCTAACAAATAAAATAAGCTTTCACCTACCACTACTCCACTGCACTATATTTGTCTGTTTTTTCATTCAAATTAAATAAACAAACTTAACTGTAATAGAAATTTTGGGCCCTAAAAACCTTGGACCCAGTGCGGCTGCGCGGGCTGCACTGCCTCAGGGCCAGCCCTGTATGTAATTAAATCTTTATTAAATTTGCAGATGACATACGATAAAGTTGCATTTGTTCAAAATTGATATGTAACTATAACATTAGCTCTTATCACTTCAACTGATAAAGTGCAACTTTATCACTCATCTCGTGAAACTTTAAGCATTTTTTGTGTAACTTTAACACTGGAACTTATGAACTTATAAGAATTCTTGTCTCTATGTGAACATATATATATATATATATATATATATATAGAGAGAGAGAGAGAGAGAGAGAGAGAGAGAGATATGTTCACATAAGGCCAACAACTCTTATAAGTTCATAAGTTCCAGTGTTAAAGTTACAAAAAAGGTGCTTAAAGTTACACGAGATGAGTGTTAAAGTTGCACTTTATCACTTGAAGTGATAAAAGAGCTGAATGTTATAGTTACATATCAATTCTGAAAAAATGCAACTTTAACGTATGTCATCTGTAACTTTAATATAGACTTAATTACATATGTTGAACTTATTTGATCCATTCTCTCTCTCTCTCTCTCTCTCTCTCTCTCTCTCTCTCTCTCTCTCTCTCTCTCTCTCTCTCTCTCTCTCTCTCTCTCTCTCTCTCTCTCTCTCTCTCTCTATATATATATATATATATATATATATATATATATATATATAGGAGTTCTAATAAGGTCACACATAAATTTAAGTCCATAAGTCCTATTGTTAGTCATTGGATTAAGCTTAGATCAAGGGTTGAGATTTGCTTTGCAATTAAGTGATTAAGAGAGTAGTTGATTTGACATTAAATGAAAAACACATCTAACCTATCATTAACAACTCTTCTCTCCAAAATAAAGACTATACATTTTTTTCTCCACCACACCAATTAATTAACCAAGCCAAATCCCAATATTGAAAACCTTCATCATGGTCCATCTTTTCTCCATTGTTGCTTCAATCTTATTATTTTCTTCTACATGTCACTATTCCCTTGTTAATTCTAATTTATTCAAATATTTTTCCTTAAATTCTATTTCAAATATTGAAAACGAAATTTAAATCATTCTTTAAATAAAAGCGTCTTCATCAATAGTTCCGTAAAACTTAATTATGAATGATAGCGTCTTCTTCAAATATTGAATACGAAGTTTTTTCTGACAAAATATCTATCTGTACGTGAAACTTTAATTCAATTACTACACAACTTCAACTCTCACTTTCTGAAATTTTAGAACTCGTCTCCCACATACTTTCATCTTTAGTTCATAACGTCAAATACTACGGTATTTATAATTTCAACAAAATCACTTTATAACTTCAACTCATTCACTTTAGAACTTCAAAGCACAACAATTACAACTTTATATATATAACTGCTGGAAAGTTGAACATTATTTCTCTGTAAAAACATACAACGACACGCTTGGAACTTTAATTCAAATTCTTTACAACTGCAACTCTCAATTTATGAAACTTCAACTCTAAGCTTCTGAGACTTCAAAACACGTATACTTACATATTCAGTGCATGCCTTTCAATATTTAAATAACAGTTTGTTTGAAACTTTAATTTAGCTGCAATGCAACTTCAGTACATTACATTTACAACATCATAATTAACTGATGTACATTCAAAACAATCTACCACACGCTTGCAACTTCAGTTCGAAAACTTTACAACTTCAACTCTCTGTTTCTGAAACTTCAACGTCATGCCCCTTTGATTTGTAGAACATAACTTTGAAACTTTAAGTTCTTCTCTTTACAACTTCAGTGCACAACGTCTACAACTTCATAATTAAATGGTGGAATGTTCATTTTTCTTCTGCTCATATATTCAACTATATGCTTGAAACTTCAATTCCAAGACTGAAGAACTTCAACTCTCATCTTCATAAACTTCATAATACGTGTCCCATATATTCTCCTCAATTTCAACTACAACACTATCAACAACACAAAACGCAATTCTTTTTGAAAACAATTGACAAAAAAAAAGGGATTATAATAATAAAGTTAATGTCTTTTGTTTAAATTTTAACCTACATTTTTAAATTAGATGATACAATTCTTTCAATCACCATTAAAATTTTAACACAAATCTGTATACCATAGAAATTGATACTACGAGATCAAAAACGTAGTAAACCTGCAAAGAAACAAAAATCCAAAGAAGTCTGTGACGGGATGAACGTGATAACCCATCAAAAACGTGAAATCAAACAAATACATTGATACTACGAAATCAAACATGCAATGAAACAAAAACCCAAAAAAATCAGTAAACACCATAGAAATTTGATTAAACACAATAAAAATTGTTTTGGAACAATATTACCGCAAAAAATTGATCAAACACCAAATCCCCAAATAGAAAACCCCCAATTTAACAAGAAATTCGCAAGTAAACCTAAAAATCACGACAAAACGCAAGAGCCCCCAAATTGGAAAAAAAACCCTAATTTCGCTGAAAATCCCCAAAAATCGTGAAACTATAAAGAATTCCATAAAGTATAATTTGTATGATTGTGAAATAAGACTCTCAAGTAAGAAAGAATTATGAGAATTGAGAACTTTAATTTGACGAATTAAAAAAACTTACAGAATATCAGTAGTTGGATGAATATAGTAGAGAGTTGTGAATAGAATGGTAGGTAATGCGAAGAATTAAAGATAGAGGAAAAGGATGAGAAGATGAGATGAGATGACGTTTGGGAAGGGGAAAATATATATTCTGCGCTCGATCTTTTATTAAGATTGATGATGAAGAGATTCTGGAGCAATTGATTTTTTTTATTGTTCTTCAATGGAGGAGGGAAAAAAGACAATGAATGAAGGATGAAGAATGGAGAGTGAGAATGGTGATAGGAAAGGCGAGAGTAATGAGATAATATACTGAAATGAATAGGGTGAAAATATTGAGGGTGGGAAAAAAGAGGTCACTTGGAATACGTAAACCTCATTAATCTCTATTTGAAAAATAATTAAACATCATCAAATCTAAACCATCCATTCCATTTTGATCCAAAGGATGAAAATGGGACTTATGAACTTATATATTGAAATGGGACTTATATGATCCCTTCTATATATAGAGTAAGGCTCTTATAAGTCCTTTACTCTATATGAGTCCCAAAGTCCTCATCCCATCCAATGGATGAGATGAGAATGGATGGACAAGATGTTTCCAATTATTTGCATTTAAAAAAAGGGAGATTTACGTTCCTAAAATAGCTCCCATGATTTTAGAAAACAATAACCCCATGATCACGTTCATTCATCATTCAGTCATTCACGTTGCAAAATTCATCAAAACCTAAAAAAAATAAACTTTCATCATCACGTTCCGTCATTCATTCAATCAAATCTGGGTTCAAAATCCCGTTACTATGGATTCAATGAGCGCGACATCATCATCAACTGTTTAAAAACAATTGATCGAGTATAACAATGGTGAGTTTTGATATTTCTTTCACGTTTTGCTTCAATTTTAATTCACCGATCGACTAACAAAAATTGAAATTCTTTCACATCGCTTTGGCTTCTTTTTTACGTCAATTTTCATGTTGATATTGTTTTCATTGTCATTTTATTCATCATAGATTCATATTGATGGTTAATTGATATTTCATGTCCATTTGGCTTCTCTTTTTACGTCAATTTTCATGTTGATATTGTTTTCATTGTCATTTCATTCATCATAGATTCATATTGATGGTTAATTGATATTTCACGTCGATTTGGCTTCCCTTTTTACGTCAATTTTCATGTTGATGTTGTTTTCATTGTCATCTCATTCATCATAGATTCATATTGATGGTTAATTGATATTGATTTCAGAGTTTTATGTTTGTTATTTGGGTTTTCAATGAGGTCCACTGATAATATTGTTTTGTTTTCTATGAACGCAGTCACGACGTTGAAGTAACATACGATCTACATTATAGTAACACTCCATTGCAATTACAGTAACACACTGAACGTTACGAAATAGTTTTTGATGATGATGTTAGAGTAAGACAATGTAAGAGTTGAAGTAACACATTGGCTGCATGGGCGTAACACATATGTATTAACATTACAGTAACACTTAATTGCAATTACAGTACCACACTGAACGTTGAGAAACAGTTTTTGATGATGATGTTAGAGTAACGTACTTTACCAGTTAGAGTAACACAACGTAAGAGTTGAAGTAACACATTGGCTGCATGGGAGTAACACGTTTAATTTTGTGCAGGTGGTATTGGAAGTGGTGCGAATGCACAGGACAACACTGATAAAGGTGGAATTTTATTCACTTGCTTAATCATAGATCAATAACAATGGTTCATTGCTCTCGTGTTAGTATAGATTCCGTATTTATCTTAAGCTTCACTGATATAATTGTTTTGTTTTCTGTTGAAGCAGACACAACATTGAAGTAATATACGTTATGATTTACTGTAATACCTAATTATGATTAGAGTAATACAAACATGTAACATTGAAAAGGGTTTTTTGCGCTGATGTTGAAGTAATTTTCTTTAACAGTTAAAGTAACACATATGTCCAATTGAAGTAACACATATGTCCCATTGGCGTAACACTTTTAATTTTCTGCAGGTAGCATTGTACTAGTTAAAAAGAACCAAATGCACAAGAATGGTGCAGAGATGTGGGTGAGGCATTCACTTCGTATATGAAGCAAGTGTACGGCCTCTGGCGATATCACGATACTCCCTCCAAAGATTTCTAAGACAAAGGGCAGTGAAAAGCGGATGTTATCGAGCAAGGATAAGAAGGTCGCACTTTCTAGGAAGCCGAAACGTATGTGCAATAACTGCAAACAGATGGCGCACCATGACTAAAGAAACTGTCCAAATCCGTACGCAGCACGACCCCCTAAACAGCCTACTAAACCACCCATTGGTGAGGATGAGGAGGATGAAGTGGATGACGACGACGAAGATGAGGAAACTGAGGGAGACACTGAGGAAAATGAGGAGGAGGAACATGTGTTTTGAGAACACTTGTGTTTTTGGACATGATAAAAATATTTTTCTTTTTTTTTGTTTACAAGAATAACTGATTTTGTACACATTTTTTTACAAGTAGCGTTGTGCTACGTAGCAATTAACTCTATATTTTATTTAATACATGTGCATTTGGTTAGAGTAACATCTCAGTTCTATTGGAGTAACACCTTTGGTCAGTTAGAGTAATAGACATAACGCATTAAAGTAACTGAGGACAGCAGCGTTGTTTAAACAAATGATTACCAAAGTAACTGAGAATAACTTGGATTGGAACCATTCATTACCAAATTAACGATTGTCGTTCTTTAAAGAACGATATATAATGCGTCAGAGTAATTGATGATAATAGCATTGTTTAACCATGAGACAAAGAATAACACCTACCATTAATTACTTAGAGTAACATCATTTGTTCATTAAAGTAATACTTATAATACGTCAATGTGACACGCTGATTATGAGACCACATATGTATTTTGGGTAACCTTCATTCATTGCCATAGTAACACCATTCATTACTTAGAGTAACATGTACAGTCAGTCACTGTAACACAGAGTTTAGCAGCTTTGTTACATTGGTGATAGTCAAAATACCAATGTACATAACAAGTATCTAAAGAATACAAACCATTAATTCGTAGTTAGAAAGAATATGACATGATTCATTAAACACATTATTTTTTTGGCCCTTTGTTGGCTTGCTCTTGGGACCGTCGATGATCTTTTGTCTCGCATCGACGTACTTATCTACATTATCCAACAACCGCGACCGCACCTTGTTCCTGTCTGCCAATAAAAGTGTGGCTGCAAGTTTGAATGAAAAAAATTGAGGGAGGAGTTTGAATGAAAAAATTGAATGTTTTGAATGAAAAAATATTGAATTAAGGGAGGAGAAAAAAAAGTGTGGCTGCCAATAGTAGTTTGAATGAAAAAATTGAATGTGATGAAACGTGATCAAGTGAGTTAGGCGGTTGGAGGTAATTAAGGGAGGATAGAGGATTTTATTATATTTTTTCCAAAATATGTTAGTTATTACCTTAATTACTAGACTCAATCACCACCATCCATCCCATCTAAATCAATGGCTCTAAATAGAACTTATGGACTCAAAAAAACAGACTCGCTTGATCTTTACTATATATATATATATATATATATAGTATATATATCTTTACTATATATATAGTATATATATATATATATATATATATATATATATATATATATATATATATATATATATATATATAGAGAGAGAGAGAGAGAGAGAGAGAGAGAGAGAGAGAGAGAGAGAGAGAGAGAGAGAGAGAGAGAGAGAGAGAGAGAGAGAGAGAGAGAGAGAGAGATGAGATCATGTAAGTCTTATATCTCTTTATAAGGTCATAAGTCTTATTCTTATCCCTTGGATCAAATGGATTGAATGGCTAAGATGTGATGCTTTTTATTTATTTTTAAAACAAAAATTAATGATAATGTTACGTATTCCATGCACATATTTTCTCTCAACCTCAATATTCCCACCATATTCATTTCTCTCTCCACTCTTTATTAATTCTTCTCACCACTTCCCAGTTCCCATTTCTCTCCGTATTTCTCACCCCTCAATATTTCCATCGTTTCCCTTGTTCACTAATGATCGAAAAAAAACCCAGTTTTGATATCTCTCACGCGAACTTGCTTCCCTCAGTTTTGAGTAATTTTCAGGTATTTTTTTTTGTTCTGAAATTTGGTATAATTGGGGATAAATTTGGTTCAATTCGATCGATTATGAAGATTCTCTCTTGTGCTTTACAAAAATTAAATTAGATTGAACAAATTATGATGATTCTCTCTTATTCCAGGCATGAAGAAGCTCTACACCTAGATTGTCATTTTTTTGTTGTTTGTTCAGTAACAATAGTCATAATCATATGACATATCTAAACTTTTTTTTATCACAAAAGCAATATAAATAGAATTTGATTCCTTAAATCGAGTTAAATAAATGGAAATTGGAAAATCCGATTCCTTAAATCGAGTTAAATCAAAGGAAATTGGAAATTTGTTAGGTTTTTCGATTCAACATAGTTGATTAAATCAGAAGTTCGAGTCAACTACATCGAACATAGTTGGTGAAATTTCATTGCATTTCGATTTGTTAGGGTTTATGAGTTATTTTTGATGTTGCTAACGATATTTAATTTTTTTTATTGAGATATTATTTTAATTAAAAGGAATTCTGGGTAAAAACAAACCCAGAATGACAAAACAAACTATCAGATTGTGCGCTTTTTTGTTAAACTGATATCAACGGATTATATTGTGTTTTTGGAATTAGTTCTGTTGTATCATCTTGTTAGGAGACCGACTAATTGGTTTAGTTAGTTGTTTAATTGGTGTAATTAATTAATAATATGGAATGTGGGATATTGTTGTAATTGGTGCAGTAGTAATTGATTATTATTTGAAAGGTGAGATATTGTTTAATTGGTGTAATTAGTTGATTTTGTGGGTGGGTAGTTTAATGTTCCCAAACTGGGAATAAAACTATTATATGATTGTTTAGGGTTTTATTTGTCCTTTTTTTGTATATTCTCAATTGGTTTGTCTTATAAGCCAATTGTTGTCCGTTATATGTATCATTTTTATGATGTTTATGTGATATTGTGTCTTTTGTTCTTCATTACATATGTGTTAGCCGAGATGTCGTCCAAAGGTCAAATTGTTGGAGTTGCGGAAAATGAGGCGGTAGCGAAGGAAGATATCGGTGATGTCCTTGTCAAACGTAGGGGACGAAGGCCTGTGAAGCTGATTTCGAAGCTCAATGAAGCTTAACGTCACTTTAATTTGTCAATATATATGAAACTTCAGCTGACCACAAATGTAAATTCAACAATATTCAATTGGAACGAGGGTAGATTATAGTTGACTTAGAGATAGTAATGGTGGAGAAATAATAGTATAACTTTAACTGCTAAATTTGTAACTTCATCCCTATAACAACATAACTTTTGTTTGCATACTGTTGTAATAAACTTTTGTTTTCGTACTGTTGTAAACATTTAACTATGTATTGAAACTTCAACACATTTCTTTTATAACTTCAACTCAGGGGCGGCTTAGCCCAGGTTCAGGCGGAGCCCATGAACCGGGCCTCAAAAAAATTGGGCCCAAATTATATTTCCCCTTTCATAAAAAAACAAAAATCAAATCAAATCAAATTTATATACATACTAACGTATGTTGTGAATATCTTTCTCCAATATTTAGATTTAATTTCCCATAAATACAATAAATTTTCACTCCTTTCCATATTCATTTTTATATTCCCAATAATCATTAATAAGCCTACACTTCATTTTTCATGATTATAACTAGATTTTTATTTTTACAAATTTTTTATTTATTTTGATATTACGAAGTACATCAAGATCGATTGGTTATATATATTTATATGATTATTTTAGTTTATGATTCCACTATTATAATTATTTAAGTCTCTTAAATTCTAATTAATAAAGTTTTTTTTTCTTTTAGTGAACCATTTTCGAGTTTTATAGATGAATTTTAGTCCATATCGTGAAACATCACTCACTTTTCATTTTTAGAATATTTTTAAAAGTAAAAATGATGACTAAAATAAACATGACAAGATACATAATGAAATGTTATTTATTGAAGAATTATGAATTACAAAGTATTTATCAAGATTTAAATTTAAATTTGCATTTTCAATGATTAAGTAATTAAATGAAAATTTGACATATATTTAAATATCTAAAAACTCGATTTTCATCATGGGCCTCATTTTTGTAGAGGGCACAGGGCCTCTTCTCGAGTTGAGACGCCCCTGCTTCAAATCATTTGTTTTGAAATTTCAGCATCCGTAACTCTAGGTGTATCTAGAGGAACTTCAACTGTATTGATCCGTCACTTCAATTGTTTCAGTTTACCCACATATGATCCGCTTTACATGTTATCCACCAAGCATACTTTCCTATAGAAGCTATATTCCAGATGTGCAAGTTCTTTAAACCCAAGCCCGTTCATGTTTAGTACAACAAACTGTATCCCATGCTACCAATAGAGGAGAATGATAATATTCACTTCCCTTCCATAGATAAAGGGGAGATCCTTGATAGGTAAATATACTAACCTTAGGAAAAAAAACTATATAATTAAATTTTTTATTTCATTTTACTAACTAAAATGTAAATACAGATGTGATCGGTGAAGTGGAGAAGCACAATATTTTACTTGAAAGTAGAGCTTTTGATTGCACTAAAGTAGAGCTGCAAAATCTAAAGTAATTTCTTACTTAATCAAGTTTATTTTTCATTTTGTAAAATTAAATATTGAAATTTTTAAAAATCAATTTTTAAATAATTTCAGTGGAACAAACATACCAATATGGATATGGGGAACACTCGGACAAGAAATCAAGTAAATTGCAACCGATGATAGATTCTTAACAGAGAAACCAATAATCGTATTCCAATGTGTGCGAAGGGCTCCATATTTAGGTACAAGTCATATAAATTTTATACATTCTTAAGATTATTTTTGTAGAGATATAATTATTTACATGTCATTTATCAGGCCAAATGAGGATAACAACTACAGACGCAACAACGATTTACATCATGCCAGACATCCCTCTTATACTAAGAGAATAGGAGACACTACAAATACGCTGACGTGTCGCTCCCTCATTCAATTTTTCCCTCCAAGTTAAATAACTATCACTATTAGTTCAATAAGGAAACAAATTGATAAGGGAATAAATAATTACTCTATAATATAATACTTTGTACGGGTATCTTAATTCAAGTCAAACTAAATATTTGTGTAAATTAGATGAAAAAATCTCCAATAATTAAATTTTTGTGTATGGACTATGACAAAAAAATAGATATTTATTATACGGATTTATTTTTTAACAAAATAAAAGTGTCACAACCTATCGAATTCAAGTGTCGACGTAAAAATTTATAAAACATTTGATGAGTGAAAAACTATAAAAAATACTTTTAGATTTTGATTTTAATATATAAATAAAATATTTTCTTATCTAATAATATTTGGAATATTATGTCATCTTCTAAATTGTTAACAAAATTTATAACTGATTTGAATATATACGAGGATGTATTTTGGTTCATGACGGTTGGTTTCTTGATAAAAAAATGTACTCCTTCCGGTTTTTATTTATCTTCCATGTTTCCTTATTGAGCTGAAACACCATTTATTTCCTATTTCTATTTTAGGCCATTGTAGACACCCACATCTTGACCGCCAGGTGTCTATAGCAGTTTCCGAAAAATACCCGATGATGATCAGACGCAAACATGCTTTAACGTACTCGAATATGGACTCGAAATCACTGGCATTTGGCTTGGGCTTTTTACAGAGTACAAATCTCACAAAATCAGCCTCAAAATTAGGCCCAGTGGGTCATTTCGAGTCAAATAAGACTAATTTGGGTCGAATCCGACACCAGGGGAAAAACCGTCTTTTAACAACTGAGTCAAAATCCGGTCAAAGGTATTTTCGAGTCACACAAACCAGCCGTGTCACCCCATGAGTCCGGTTTGAGCTCAAACACTACAAAAATCAGCTACACAAAATATTAAACAAATCCGTTAAGGATAGAATTCGATCTCCCGTAGGAATCCTACTCGAGAACTCCACCGAGCACAAGGAGTACTCGGCCGAGTACTCCTCATTTCAGCCAGATACCGTGACTTCCCCACCAAGAAAGGGAGTTCTCGTTCCTCTCGACTTCTTACTTTCCCTATCCGAAGCAGTAATTCTCATCCAACCACCTCTCCTAGCCAAGGTCGGGAATTCTCCTATAAATAGGCCCCTTGCACACACAATTATACATCTATCATTCATACACTTTTTACATCGATCATAACTACAAAAAATACCGACATTCATAGCATCGAATAACCGATATTACAACCCGACAACTCCGAACCAAAAAACCGGCCACCACCCGCCACCTTACACGACCAAAAACACCACCATAACTCACCGACAGTATCTCAACGCTCCCGTGTCTAAGCCACATTCCGACGAGCCCCGTTCCGAGAAAATAAAGCATGTTGGTTGAGGGTGTAAAATCCATCCCGTCTTCTCCTATCTCTTTCTCTTCCTCTCATTTTTGTCTCTTCTTTCGAATCGTTGGTCCTTTTTTTTATGGGTCGTCGTCGCATCTTCTATTTTTCTATTATATCAATACTACAAACTATTTTCGTATAAAACAACGTTCTTAAAATATGATATCAACTCTTTAGTTAAATATCGTATCTAACAAGAACTAAATTAATCTCGTTGATGCTAAAAAAATCGTCACATAGTTTTAAAAACGAAATATGACGATTTTAACGCGGAGAGAATTAACATTCTTTTCTTTTCCTTCAATTTCTTTTCAAAACGATTTTCAAAACATTTTTTTATCTTTTCTAAAAATTCATTCCGAATATTTGATATCGATTTCATAATCGAAAGTCGAATATGACGAATATCGAAAATATAAGTCGAGCATAAATTAATCCATACTTGTGCACGATTTATTAAACTAATGATTTTCGAAAAAACTAAACCCGAGAGCAGCCCGAGACGCGAGCTGTACGCGTCCCGGGCGAGGCGCCCTCCCGGGCGAGTCGCGCCCTTTCCCGAGCGAGTCGCACGGACCCCTGAAAACCGCGACATTTTTTTTCTTTTTTTCAGCATCGTTTCTTAAATAAAACAGCGGCTTTCTCTGCATATTTCAGGTTTTCGATAAATATTTTTCTTGACCTCGGTCAACGCGTGTTTAATCCATCACGTGTCACAAACTTTTCCAAATCATGCATGTCATTGTTTTTTTTAATTTATTTATTCGATTTACAACCGTTACTAACTTGTTTGCTCATGTTCGTAGCGATTTCTTTTCATATGTTTTATTATACTAAAACGAACCTCGCATTAACCCGACTTAGCAACCCATTCAATTTTTAGATGCATTTAACCGACTTAGCAACCCATTCAATTATTCGCATGTTTAGTCAAAACACTCTTTGCATATCATTCAACCGTCGAACTAACGCTTGTACACCAAAAACGAACGATATCTTAGTAAAGGCCGCTAAGTGCGGGCGGAGTTGGGTGTTCTTTGTGAACTTCCCAACACGTACCCTCACCCCTTACTCAGAACCGTGGTTTCCGGATGTCTGAAACCATTGCAAACGAGAGTCATTCAATACACGATTACCGATAATGTCGGTATCGGTATCGCAATGCAAAGGGACGAACCCAATAAACTCTGAAATCGGAATGGGCCGTACTTTGTGCACGGTCCACTACGACATAGAGTGGGTTCGAAGGGGCCGAACTCCCACAAAGTTCGGTGGCGACTCCTTCGATTTAAATTTCAACCCGAGATCCATCTCACACGAGATTCATTCGCCGCCCCAAACCCGCGCGTGGCCGCGTCGGGGTGGACCTATGTCATGTCAACAATTTGGCGACTCCACTGGGGATTCCTGATGTACCACTTGTCATCGGGGTTTCTAGGGTGAGACTCGAAAAGAAATCGTTCGATTAGTAATGTACACGATTTAGTTCAATGGTTTATGCATAACCCAAATTTTTCCGGGGCGGTTACTTGTGACCGACGTCCCACTATACCACGGTGCATTCCTAAATGGGTGCACTAAAGACTTCGATGGCGGAACTCGCATTGGTTTTACGGCATGTTCTAAGTCATATTCGGCTTAGGAAGTCCGTCCTGATTTGCGAGAAAGGCATCGTCGTTGGTATAGACCAGATTTCGGCCGACCGAGACTTAGATTAAGAGCATACATGGTGTCATTATACTGTTTCCATGACTACGTGCTACTTGATTTACTTGTCTTCTTTTTCAAAAACCACTATTTCAAAAAGCTTGCATCTTTTCAAACCTATCCATTTTTCAAAACCCGGAAAGCTACCGAATTTAGGACTTATGATTTTGACTCAAAATAGCCTATTTTTAGCCGGTATGCTGCCCAAACTTTGTCAAAATTTCCGAAATTCCAGCCGGATAGTGTTTTCCGATTTTCAAAAAAATCGGGCCATCCAATCCGACTTTTTCGGGTTTTTTTTCTAAATCCAAGTTTTCCTTTTCAAAACTTTCCTCTTCTTAGGACTTCTCGTATTTAGTAGTGTCGGGTCTTGTCATAAGTTGTTGGAGTCTATAGCGTCGAAACTCCGTCGATCCTACATCACGAGTTTCTTCCCCATCCCAGTCCGCCTTATTTGTCGAGGCACGGCCCACCTGCGTAAGATGAACTCCTACAAAGGGAAGCCCGTTTACACTTTCGAGTCCAAAGCCTAAGGATACTCACATGGATCTTCCTTCGAACGGGACTAGGCCCACTTTGCCAAATCCTAAGGAAAGCCCACCGTCCACGAGTCACCCGTCTAGGAGTCGGTTTTCAGTCTTCTTCTCATCTAGTCTTTCCCTTGCTCGGGATGCACTATTTGATTCTAGGATCTGGATCCGTTTCTGATTACACGGTGTTCTTACAGACAGACCGCCCTTCACCCGAACCATGACGCAGCAAGCCATAGATGCGTTGAGGGCTTCGTTGACCAAATTGGAAAATATGATCACAACAATGAGAGGAGACCAGATCGCCATCCTTACCCGGGTAAGTGCTGTGGAGCAAGGTACACCAAATGACGGAATGGAAACCAATGGGCCATTAGCTGAATTGGCCAGCGCAGTCCACAAGCTGCAAGAACAGGTCCATCTGTCGACCCACAACTCTATCCATACGGAGAATGCTCGAGCCTATGCATCCCTGACCGACGAGCTGCCTGCCAATCTTAACCTGACAGGCCTCCCGATGTTCGACGGAACTGAAGACCCGGTATTACATATCCAGGCTTTCAAGGAATTCATGGCCCTTAAGGGAGTTAAGTCAAACATGTTCAAGCATCTGTTTGCTTCTTCCCTCGAGAAGCACCCAAGAGCCTGGTTCTACAGGCTCGATTCCAAGAAATACAAGACTTGGGATGACGTGGCGACGGAATTCGCTCGGAACTACGCCGACAACACGGAAATGTAGACCACAATGAGCATCCTGGAAGTGATGGCCCAGGAACCTAAGGAAGGATTTACGAAATACCTTCAGCGCTGGAGGGCTGAAAGCGTCAAACTGGTCGATAAGCTCAGTGAGAAAGTGCTGGTAGAATCCTTCGTGAAGAATCTCCTCCTCTCTTACCGGATCCATCTCCGGTACGCCATCATACCCAACTTCGCTACCATAACTGAAATGGGGACAAGAATTGAAGATGATCCGAGATTGGAGAGCCTTACTAAGGCCTCCGCCAAGGGTTATCAAGGGGCCAGCTCATCCACAAGCAAGCCCACATCTGCTGCTACTACTCGCAGTATTTTTGACGAGATTAATCTACTTGAAGGCTATCATCAAAAGGCCTGATCAACCCGATAGGCCCAACGCCCGAAGTCCCAGTCGAGCGTCGCTCCAAGGCCTACGACATCCAGGCCTACTGTCAGTAACATCGTGGCAATGGACACGATACCGAGAAATGCTGGAAGCTTAAACATCTGATCCAGGACTTGATTGAAAGTGGAAAGATCCCTTTACCTGGAGGCAAGCCCAGTAACAAGGATAATCCGTTGGCCACCCACGTCATTTTCTCCGGGGAAGTAGTTGATTGCTCACATCTCATTTCTCCATTTGTCCCGCAAATAAACGGGATCTGGTGCGACGACGAGGATGACGTCTATCTTACCAAAGGGGAAGCTGTCCCCGTCACTCCCAAAGAGATCCAGAAGGTTAAGTCCAAAGCCTTAGCCAGTAATCACCTTAGGGACGCTCTTATCATCGCCGAGCCAGCCAGGTTGGAGGCCGTCCCGGAAGAGCAAACCACAGATTAGGCTCTCATGAAATAGCTAAACAAGACTCGAGTTGACCTCTCTATATTACAACTCCTAGTCAGCTCACAGGAACATCGAGAGGCACTCACTAAGGCCCTCGATCAAGTCAAAATCGACTCCTCGGCTACTCCAGCCGAAATGGTAGCCACGGTCCTACCTCACCTAAAAGGCAAAGCTAAGGAAGAAGGCCAACTAATTACCTTCTCCAACGCTGATCTACCATCATTCGGGCCTACCCACAACATGGCCCTCTACATCACGGTGATCTGCTGTGGAAAATATCTTCCGATGACCCTAATCGACGATGGGTCCGCAGTCAATGTCCTCCCTTTAAGGACCGCCAAAGCCCTCAGCATCACCGAGGCCGACTACATTCCAACAGCTCAGACCATCCAGGCTTTTGATGGAAGCCCAAAATCGGTAGCTGGGGCCGTAAAACTTACCATCATAACCGGCCCAGTGGAAAAAGAAATGGAATTTCAAGTGATCGATGTCACCTCTTCTTTCAACCTACTCTTGGGAAGACCATGGATTCACGCCATCAAAGTAGTATCCTCTACCCTACACCGAAAGATCAAGTTGCCCATGCACGACAGCGTCATCACCTTGGAGGCAACGCCCATGACTGTGGCTAATTGTAACACCTCGGGACGCACGGATCTTTGGGGGTTCGATTTTATAGGGGCAATTGAAGACGAGTATCTCTTCTGACCCTACTTCACGGCTAGCGTCGATAGGATGCTGCAGAATCTAGGATATCTGTCGGGGGCTACATCAAGGCCCAATCTTCCCGCAGGAAAGGTTATCGAAGTCCTAAATAACGGGAGGTCTCAAACCGGTCTAGGATACACCATAACCCCGAAAAATATGGGCCAGACGGGAGCTAGCATCGTCACCTTTGTTACTCCAGTATTTGGGCCAATACAAACAGGTCTATATCGGCCCAATGCTACACATCCTGAGGCCCACTTGGCCCACGACTGCAACTTCATACCAGATGACATCTTCGCCCTTATCCAGTCCGAAGATGCTAAGAATGCTGAGCCCGCACTGGGACTACTTTTTGGAGAAGAAGTCGTGGCCCCAGCGCCGAAGGAAGATCTGGTCAACCTCATCCTTCGTAGCAACAGGTTCGACCCGACGAAGCTGATCTCGGACGTAGGATCCCAGACAGGAAAGAGTGCCTGGAGGAAGACTGTCAAATGGACTGACAGTCAAGGAAGGACTTACAAGCTGATCGCAGGAGAAGGAGAAATGCCTGAGTCTGAGTCTGAGTCCGAGTCCGAGTCCGAGTCCGAGTCAGAGTCTGAGATTGAGTCTAGTGAGTCCGGTGCTAGGGTCACTCCTGTAACTCCCCCTCTCCCTTTAGTTATTCCTAGTGTTTCGGGGACTGTCCCGAACACCTTAGCTATCCCGCCACTGACTAGCGATCATATGGCAGCTCTTTTCGATCTTTTCTCTAAATTTACAAGCAATAATAACGACCGTTCTGCTTATGACTTGTCTCATTTTCAGAACATTTTCAATTTCAAAAATATTTTGTGCAATGACATTAAGAAACCCGACGAACAGGTACCCCTACCTCCGCATCTGATCGAACAATTAGAGCAAGGGGAATCCCGTAACCCGGTAATCGAAGAAACCGAGTCCGTTATTGTGGGAACAACCTTAGAGCCCCTGATACTTAAGATAGGGTTATCCTTAGATCCCAAGGAGAAACAGCAATTCACGAGCCTCCTTCAGGAATTCAAAGACGTCTTCGCATGGTCCTACAAGGACATGCCGGGAATAGATCGCAAAATAGCCGAGCACCATATATCGATCAAGGAAGGATTCAAGCCGGTTAAGCAGAAACTCCGCCGCATGAGGCCCGAATGGTCCCTTAAGGTCAAAGAAAAAGTCGACAAATAGTTTAAAGCTGGCTTCATACAGGTATCCGAATATCCAGATTGGGTTGCAAACATTATGCCGGTTCCTAAAAAGGACGGTAAGGTGCGTGTCTGTGTAGACTTTTGGGATCTTAACAAAACGAGCCCGAAAGACGATTTCCCATTACCACACATCGACATATTGGTGGATAACACAGCTGATCATGCCCTTCTATCGTTCATGGATGGGTATGCCGGGTACAATCAGATAAAAATGGCAGAAGAAGATATGGATAAGACCACCTTCATTACACCTTTGGGTATTTATTGCTATACCGTTATGCCATTTGGTCTAATTAATGCTGGGGCCACTTATCAACGAACCGCCACAACTTTATTACACGACATGATGCATAAAGAAGTGGAAGTATATGTGGACGATATGATCGTCAAATCTAAAGACATGGATGGTCACATCACCGCCCTGAGCAAATTCTTCACCCGACTACGCAAATACAACATGAGATTAAACCCTCAGAAATGCAGTTTCGGGGTAACATCTGGCAAATTAATGGGTCATATCGTTAGCCAACGCGGAATCGAAGTCGATCCAGCCAAAATTAAGGCCATCACCGAGATGCAACCCCCTAAAACCGAAAAAGAAATAAGAGCGTTTCTCGGAAAAGTCCAATACATCAGCAGATTCATTTCAAAGCTAACCATGGTGTGTGAACCGATCATCAAGAAGCTAAAAATAGGGGAACAATTACTATGGGACGATAAGTGTCAAGCGGCCTTTGATAGAATCAAAGAAATTTTGTCTTCACCGCCAGTCTTGATGCCACCTCAACCCGGTTTACCTTTGTCACTATACCTAACCACGACAGAGACAGCCATGGGGGCTATGCTAGCTCAGACGGTCAACTCCGAAGAACGAGCTATATACTACATCAGCAAAAAGTTTTTAGAGTACGAGTGTAAGTACACCATGCTCGAAAATACGTGTTTAGCTTTGGTCTGGGCCACCAAGAAGCTCCGACACTACATGCTCAGCTATGAGGTACAAGTGCTATCAAGAATGGATCCAATCAAGTACCTTTTCGAAAAGCCCATTCTCAATGGCAGGATATCAAGATGGACCCTAATGTTGGCAGAATTCGATCTAAAGTTCGTACCATTAAAAGCCATCAAAGGCCGGATAGTAGCCGAGTTTCTCGTCGACAGTCCCTTAACCGATGAAGGGCACACCGACACTTGGTCCTTCCCAGATGAAGATATTTTCCATACCGATACCGAAACATGGGATTTATACTTTGATGGGGCATCCAATTTCCGAGGATTCGGAGTCGGGATTCTCTTAATCTCACCAAAAGGGGAACATACTCCCGTGTCCATCAAATTAGACTTTGACGTCACTAATAACGCTGCTGAGTATGAAGCATGTATCCACGGGCTACAAGCCGCCGATGATTTAGGGGTCACAAACCTCCGAGTACACGGCGACTTATCTCTGGTCATTAATCAAGCACTCCAAAAATGGAAGACTCGAAATGCTAATCTCGTGGCCTACCAGGCACGAGTAAGGCATCTCGAGAAACAATTCCAAAAGGTAGAGTATATATACTTACCTCGAGAAGAAAATCAGTTCGCAGATGCACTCTCAAATCTGGCATCCTTGCTAAACATCCCCGATCATATGACCAGTATGCCAATCTGTGTCGAAAGACGGTCTGAGCCAGCATATATCCACGACATTGAAGATATCGAGATACCTGATCCCGAGCCGTGGTATAAAGCTATCAAAGTATATTTAACAACCGGGGAATATCCACCCGGAGCTGACAATCGAGCCAGAAAAGCCTTACGAAGGCTGGCCACCCAGTTCATCCGTACCGACGATGGACAACTTTACAAAAAGACAGCACAGGGGGCTCTTCTTCTATGTATTGATAAAACTAACGCTGAAAAAGTTATGGCCGAAGTACACAACGGCGAGTGCGGTCCACACATGAACGCCCAGATGCTAGTCCGGAAGATCATGAGACTCGGATATTACTTGAATAGCATGGAAACCGATTGCCAGCTATATGTCAGACATTGCCATAATTGTCAAATTTTCGCTAATGTACAACATATGCCGCCATCCCTGTTATATACCATGACGTCCCCATGGCCATTTTCAACATGGGGAATCGATATAATTGGAAAAATAAATCCCTCGGGAACCGGAGGACATTGCTTCATTTTGGTAGCAATCGATTATTTCACCAAATGGGTCGAAGTTGAGTCTTATCGCATTCTCAACGCCAAGCATGTCGCTAAATTTATCCAAAATAAGATAATATGCCGATATGGGATCCCGCACGAATTTATCAGTGACCACGGGACCCATTTTCAAGCCGAGACGGCAGCCCTGTTAACTAAATATAAGATTCAAAGGCATACATCTTCACCCTACCGACCCCAAACCAATGAAGCGGTAGAAGCGGCTAATATGACAATTGTCACCATACTAAAAAAGATGGCTGATAATTACCGGGACTGGCCCGATAAGATACCATTTGCACTTTGGGGATATCGGACGTCAATCCGTACTGCAACCGGGGCAACGCCGTATTACCTTCTATACGGGATGAAAGCTGTCCAACCGGTCGAGTTAGAAGTGCCGTCTCTCAGAATCTTACTCGAAAGTCAAATACCCGAAGCAAATAGGATTCAAGCACGGTATGACTCACTAGTCCTGTTAGACGAACGACGATCTCGTGCCCTCAATAATATACAAATATACCAGAAGAGGATCCAACGGGCCTTCAACAAAAGGGTAAGGCCCAGGAACATTAAAGAAGGGGATTTGGTGCTGAAGTCTGTTCGAGCCTTATTACCAATAGACCCAAGGGGAAAATTCAAACCTAATTGGGTCGGACCATACCTGGTGAAAAAGATTCTATCAGGCGTAGCTGTGATGCTGACGGACCTGGACGGGAACGAGTTTGTCAACCCAACCAACCCGGACCAGTTGAAGCGTTTCTACCCTTAAGCCCTTTCTCAATTTCATTTGCAAAAAATGTTTATTAAAATCATCTTTTTAAAATAAACTTTCAAAAGAATGTCAGAAGCTAGAATTACTTATTCTACTGTTATAAACATCTCGAACCATTAGTCTTGGTGTATTTCAAGATTGCAAATTACTAAAAAATTTGAACTACGTTTGGTTTGATTCCATTAATTGTGGATACGTAGGCAGCCCCTCAAAAGGGCACAACCGCTGTAATCAAGAAAAAAAGACAGAAATGGTTTTTTAAATAAATTTCCTTTATTTATTTCAAAAAAAAACCGATAAACTCGGAAAATTACAAATTGCAAAAAAAAAAGAAGTTCCAAAAAAGCACGACACTAAAATAAATAATAGTAATACTTAAATAATAAAAAACTAGGGGTTCGGTTTTAGGGCATCTTGCCCTTTCCCTTGTCTTTAGATTCTTTCTCCGTCCACTGGCGACGGCGTGGAGGTGAGCGCTCCCGAATCACCAAGGGAACCTCCTTAGCCCGAGCTCGTTTCCTCGAACTCGAGTTTTCAGTCACCTCGATCGGTCCTAGTCGAGCCCTCACCTTTTTGGGTAGCCGGTCTCGTGGGCCCAATCTGTCTCGGGCTGTTAGTCTCGGTCAAAGTCTTTTCTCCAAGTCGCTAGCACCGGTCTCTTTAGCTCGAGTCTTAGTTTTTGACTTAAGACCCGACTCCAGTCGGGCAAGGGTAGCAGGAGTTTCCCCTTCATCAAAGAACCCCCTATTATCTTTCACCGCTTCCCGACGGGCCAAGTCAAAAGCCTCGTCAGTCTTCAAAGCCTTACGGGCCTCCTCAGATTCTTCAGAAGTCCATTTTTGGTATGACTCAGAAACCCAAATGGTTTGACAAGGGCGGGGTACGGTCCATATGACACGGGTGAACCAACGTTGTAGCCACGTGTCACACATAGCGTCCGTCAATTGGAGCGAGACGCTAATGATTTCTTCAGTCTCGGGGATCTGCTGAAACGAACCGAACTGTCTCAAAATACGGTCCGGGTAGATATGGACGGTCCAATCCAAAGACATGATCACTAAATAGCGGGCTTTGTCTCTCTTAGCTAACCCCATCAGTTTTGAGAGGAACCACCAAATAACGGTCCATCTAATCAAGAGCCCACCATGGAATTTTAATTCTTCATCCCAATAAGTCCGACTTATGTGATGACTCGAGCTTATTCGTCGTTTCCTTGAACTAATCTGGCAACTACGATATTTAGATATGCTCACCGGGGGTTCTATGATCGATAAGCGCTCGGATAACCAGATCTGGCAAAAAAAAAAAAAAAAAACGGGTTCGTATGAGCAATTCGAAAATTTTTGAAAAAATTCAAAAAAAAAAACGGAGAATTTTTAAAAAACAATTTTCGAAAAAAAAATTCGGGAAAAAATTCGAAAAGAAGCGCGGTCCAATACCTGTAAGAGACGGGTACTTCCCGTCAATTGCCGATCCGGGTCAAGTCTTCTAGCATCAAGGCCCATAATAATCTCCCCGGTTGTCAGCCAAGCCGGGCTGTGGCCCGTTTCCATCTGGTCAACTATGCTATTTAACCTGATTTCACCTAAGCATGACTCGGCCTCCATCCTCCCTTCAAAGACATATCGGTGCAGCATGCAAAAGGCAAAGGCCCTACGCCTATGGGTGGGAGTAATTCTCACACCATTAGAGTTCATAAATTTATCAGCTAAGTCAAATAAGGAGACAGAATTCCTCTTTACCATACGGGCCGTCTCAGCATGTGACAAACCAAGAAAATCCCTCAGTCTCCACCTTGGGTCAGGATAAAATGGAGAAATAGCAGGACGAGCATTAGGGCACCAACCGCCTATGACTGCGATTTCTTCGGGTAGGGGACATATTTCTCCTCGAGGAAAGGCAAAGACATGATGGGTAGTATCCCAAAAGGATAAGCAAGTATCCAAGGAATGCGAATCTATCCTAAGTCGTTGGAGCGGGAATAAAGCAACAATTCCCATTTGAGTTAACTGAACTTTATCTTCATCTCGAAAATTTTGGGCCCACGCCTGAAGCATCGTGGTAAGATGTTCTATACCCATAGCAAGGACCTTTGTTTGTCTTAAAAGTCTAAAGGATTTTAAGAAAGAAGAGAAGGTTTGGGTTTGAATATGAAATACTAAAAGCAAGAATCCTCTACTTATAATAGAGAATGTCTTTTCCAAGTCACCTTAGGAATAGGGATCCTTATCATGTTCCCTAATTCACATAGGCATACAGGCCTAACCTAAGAGCTTTAGGAATCTGTGTCAGAATCTGATCAAGAGTCAAGTCATCCCGAGCATTCCCATCTCCAAAAAAAAAAATTCGAAATTTTTCAGCATTTTGCAAAAAAAAAAAAATCAATCAAAAATCATTTCTTCCCCAGCGTGAGTCGGTGTTTCGCCTAAATGTTACATGGAAAATTACTATGTGTCAGCATACAGGTACACCCAGGACTCCAGAATAAATCTTATTACTCCCCAGCATAAGCCCTGTGCAGCTGAGGGAACAAGGGATGTGCCTGCAAACGGACACACCCGAGACTTTTTAGGCAAAGTCCCCACGGAACTATTGGCATCTATCCAGGTATGATTTCTATATCATGGCTGGCGGGCCCTTCACGCAAGTCTAATGGACTATAAACGACCCGATCGGAAGTCTGCCAGGTTTTAATCTTCGATTGGCCTGGTAGCTACTCTGGCTTTCGCCTTGTCCAAGCCTTAGTCAGAGTGGGGGCTCTGTAGACACCCGCATATTGACCGCCAGGTGTCTATAGCAGTTTCCAAAAAACATCCGATGATGATCGGACGCAAACATGCTTTAACGTACTCGAATATGGACTCGAAATCACTGGCATTTGGCTTGGGCTTTTTACAGAGTACAAATCTCACAAAATCAACCTCAAAATTAGGCCCAGTGGGTCATTTCGAGTCAAATAAGACTAATTTGGGTCGAATCCGACACCAGGGGCAAAACCGTCTTTTAACGACCGAGTCAAAATCCGGTCAAAGGTATTTTCGAGACACACAAACCAGCCGTGTCACCCCATGAGTCCGGTTTGAGCTCAAACACTACAAAAATCAGCTACACAAAATATTAAACAAATTCGTTAAGGATAGAATTCGATCTCCCGTAGGAATCCTACTCGAGAACTCCACCGAGCACAAGGAGTACTCGGCCGAGTACTCCTCGTTTCAGCCGGATACCATGACTTCCCCACCAAGAAAAGGAGTTCTCGTTCCTCTCGACTTCTTACTTTTCCTATCCGAAGCAGTAATTCTCATCCAACCACCTCTCCTAGCCAAGGTCGGGAATTCTCCTATAAATAGGCCCCTTGCACACACAACTATACATCTATCATTCATACACTTTTTACATCGATCATAACTACAAAAAATACCGACATTCATAGCATCGAATAACCGATATTACAACCCGACAACTCCGACCCAAAAAACCGGCCACCACCCGCCACCTTACATGACCCAAAACACCACCATAACTCACCGACAGTATCTCAACGCTCCCGTGTCTAAGCCACATTCCGACGAGCCCCGTTCCGAGAAAACAAAGCATGTAGGTTGAGGGTGTAAAATCAATCCCGTCTTCTCCTTTCTCTTTCTCTTCCTCTCGTTTTTGTCTCTTCTTTCGGATCGTTGGTCCGTTTTTTTTTATGGGTCGTCGTCGCATCTTCTATTTTTCTATAATATCAATACTACAAACTATTTTCGTATAAAACAACGTTCTTAAAATACGATATCGACTCTTTAGTTAAATATCGTATCTAACAAGAACTAAATTAATCTCGTTGATGCTAAAAAAAATCGTCACATAGTTTTAAAAACGAAATATGACGATTTTAACACGGAGAGAATTAACATTCTTTTCTTTTCCTTCAATTTCTTTTCAAAACGATTTTCAAAACATTTTTTTATCTTTTCTAAAAATTCATTCCGAATATTTGATATTGATTTCATAATCGAAAGTCGAATATGACGAATATCGAAAATATAAGTCGAGCATAAATTAATCCATATTTATGCGCGATTTATTAAAACTAACGATTTTCGAAAAACTAAACCCGAGAGCAGCCCGAGAAGCGAGCCGTACGCGTCCCGGGCGAGTCGCGCCCTTTCCCGAGCGAGTCGCACGGACCCCTGAAAACCGCGACATTTTTTTTCTTTTTTTTTCAGCATCGTTTCTTAAATAAAACAGCGGCATTCTCAGCATATTTCAGGTTTTCGATAAATATTTTTCTTGACCTCGGTCAACACGTGTTTAATCCATCACGTGTCACAAACTTTTCCAAATCATGCATGTCATTGTTTTTTTTCTATTTATTTATTCGATTTACAACCGTTACTAACTTGTTTGCTCATGTTCGTAGCGATTTCTTTTCATTTGTTTTATTATACTAAAACGAACCTCGCATGCTAAATACAACTTCGACGTTAATTTTTAGATGCATTAAACCGACTTAGCAACCCATTCAATTATTCGCATGTTTAGTCAAAACACTCTTTGCATATCATTCAACCGTCGAACTAACGCTTGTACACCAAAAACGAACGATATCTTAGTAAAGGCGCTAAGTGCGGGCTGGGTTGGGTGTTCTTTGTGAACTTCCCAACACGTATCCTCACCCCTTACTCAGAACCGTGGTTTCCGGATGTCCGAAACCATTGGCAAACGAGAGTCATTCAATACACGATTACCGATAGTTGGTATCGGTATCGCAATGCAAAGGGACGAACCCCATAAACTCTGAAATCGGAATGGGCCGTACTTTGTGCACAGTCCACTACGACATAGAGTGGGTTCGAACGGGTCCGAACTCCCACAAAGTTCGGTGGGGACTCCAACTTCGATTTAAATTTTAACCCGAGATCCATCTCACACGGGATTCATTCGTCGTCCCAAACCCGCGCGTGGCCGCGTCGGGGTGGACCTATGTCATGTCCACAGCCATCAACATGTGGTCTAGAATTACCCTTACATTTCTATTTCATCCTTCTTCTCTTTTGAGCCACACATTCTTACACTCTTATTTTTCACCCAAAAGTCAAATGGGAATATTAATAAAAATCGTAGGGAGTAAAAAATTACAAAATATTATCATTAGCTTTGTAAAAAAAAGTGTTTAGTAAAATATACTGAGTATAAGTATTAAATAAGATTACTCGATTATCTTTAGCATTTTTAATTATTTTCTCAAATCAAAGTGTAACGATTAAAAATGTGAATGTGAAAAGTTAATAAGTTACCAATTAGATATTTATATGTAATCACTAATAAATACTACCTCCATTCAAATCCGTTCTTAACTATTCATTTTGGCACATTTGCCGAGGCTGTAACACCTCTGATTTTATAAATTAAATTAAATTTATGTTCGTAAATTATTATAAATTCCAAACTTTTGTCTCGGAAACTCTTCTTATATTTTAAATATATTTTTATTTCTATTTCGATTTATTTTATACATTTAATTTAATTCTTATCGAAAGTCTATTTCGGCGATTTAAATTCTAAATTCTTTTTATTTATTTATATTTAAGCTCGATTTTTCTATTTTCGGCTCGAAGCTCATTTATTTTAAGTTTCGTCAAAACATCTATTACCTTTCCTCGAAAAATCAATTTAATTCACTTTATCCAAAATTTATTATTTATCGGGAAATACTATTTCATCGTCTAATTATTTATTTTTATAAACTTCACTATTTCTCGAATAATTATTTATATCTCGAGAAACGTTTATTCTACTCATTTTATTAGTCGGCCCAATTATTTTTATTAATTCGATTTTAATTCGATTCGTGGGTTATGTTTTGGTAAAAATTTACCGGATTATCGTTTTTTAGTAGCGGGTTAAAGTGATCGGCCTACAACTACGAATTAACAATATTGCGACGATACTGGTAAACGAAGAACAAAGAACGATGAAAAAGGAAAAGAAAATGACACAAGACATTTTGGTAACGCGGAAACCCGATGTGGGAAAAACCGCGGGGGGAGTCGGAATCCCGCCAATATTCCACTATGACCAAAAGAATGACCAAAAGAATATCAAGAGTACAAGTATTTATACTTAATAATAAACTATGGAGTACTGTGGAGTATTGTATTGCTTTTAGTGATGTAGTTTGATGGCAGTGTGTTAAGAATATTTTCCCCTTTTTCTCTTTGGTCTTCTCTATTTATAACGTTATTGCCTCTAGGGTTTTTGCTCCTCAACTTCCTCCTGAGCTTGCTCCTATTTCTTAGGGAGGGTTTCCTAAGATCTAGGAACCACCCTTGACCCTTTCCTCCTGATCCTCCTCCTCAGGAGTCATTCCTTCAATATAGCGTTGGTTGATTGACTTCTTCATACAAAGAGGTGTTGTTATACTTATTGGGCTGCATGGTCGTCATATTCAAACTTGGCCCATCACCCTTCTAACTTGATGGACCCATTGTCTTTCGTTACCCTGATCTTTGACTTATCGACCCTCGATTATATTGACTTCCGACTTTCCGGTCTTTGACTTTCGATTTTTGACTATTAACTTTCGTCCTTTGACTTCTGGCCTTTGACCCTCGGTTCTCGACTTTTGACCTCCTTGACCTTTCGACCGTAAATTGCCACGTTGTAATCCCGAGGACACGAAATTTATCCCGAACAAATGCCCCCAAATTTCGGACTAAGCTCATCTTAGGCGGGAATTTCCGTTCGCTTGGGTTGTAGATGGTTTGCGTGATGATTGATTCTTTGACCCGACTATTCGGCCTAAACCCGGAGAAGAGGACATTTCGCAATTTGCTCTATCCTTCCACAGGTGGTCTTTCCTCTCTTCCCCAGAAAGAAAAAAAAGAAGAATATGGTGAGAACATGTCTTCGGGCAAGATATGTTCATACTTGGTTAGGTTTACCTGACCTCAGATTTTCATGGTACTCATTTTCGCTTGCTTCCTTCTTCAGGATCCGCTAAACCTCGTGTGACCCTAGAGCAAGTTGTGGCTGCTAGAGGGTGGGCCGTTGCAACTAGGGTGGCCTCCAAGTGGAAAGTTGGTTCTGCTTCTGCTGGCTTTGCTGGTTCTGGGAGAAGGCGTAACTCGTCCCTTCTCTCAGAAATTACTTCTGCAGAAAGTGAACCCCCAGTGATAAATCTTTCTGAGTCTAACTCTTATTCTGCCCCCAGACCCATTGAGGATGTTCCTGCTGGAGTGGTGCTCAAATTTTCTGAAGGCTTCGGTACGTCCAAGTCTGCAGAGGACATGGCTTTTATGGATCAGATGCTACTTTCTGGTCCCAGATTTGTGCTAGAAGAAGTTCTCTAGAGGAGTTGGATTTGGTTCACGGATTGCTGGCGAAGGAACCTAACTCGGATGCTACCTCTGACGTGGAGGCAGAGGATCTGAAAGAGTCTGTTGATTCTCCTTCTGTTGATCAGGAGGCTGATGGGCAAGAGGTTGTGGGCCAGGAGGACGCCGCTGATGATCCTGGGAGAGGTCCTACTGCTGTTTATCTTAATTATCCAGAGACTCAGGTTTCTGTAGGAGGATCTGCCACAGTACGATTCCGCCTCCACCAGAGGAAAATGTTCAGGCTGTGGACCAAGTTCTGCTGGAGTGATGTTACTTTCATTGAATCCTGCGTGGCATGAACTTATGGTCTGTTAGTGTTTGCAAAAAATTGTGCAGTACTATTGTTTTTGCTCAGGGGAGCAAAGTGCCTATTGAATCGTTTGTTGTAGTTTTGTCTTACTACCTTCTGTTGTATGCATGCCTTATGTATGTATGGTCGACCATTGATATAGTGGTGGCCTGGGATTTTATTTGCCCACTCAGTCGGAGGTGCCACGCTTTGCGTGGGTGGTAAGTGGCGCAGGAGACTGTAATGTCCTGGTTGTAGGCACTTAGTCACAAGACGCACGCCTTCTGTAGAAATTATACACTCCACCAGATTGGTCACAAGTTTTGGTTGAAAAAGCTGACAAAAGATGGTAAAGATGCAATGTTTGAAAATATTGCGTGGGAAAAAATTACATTTCCAAAAATATGTGAAGGGGAAAATCCAATTTTGGAGGCACATAAAAAAGAAATCGAATTTTGCGAACATATGAAA
Organism: Agrostemma githago; assembly: GCA_958450325.1. Lineage (NCBI taxonomy): Eukaryota > Viridiplantae > Streptophyta > Magnoliopsida > Caryophyllales > Caryophyllaceae > Agrostemma > Agrostemma githago. The sequence goes on along the minus strand of OY288259.1, from coordinate 48,660,135 downwards.
AGAGAATTATATCTGAAGAATGTGTGAAAATTTAAAATTCAATTTAAAAAACATATGAGAGTAAATTCAAAATTTGAGGACATGTGAAAATAAAACTAAATCTTGAAAGCACATGAAAAAAGTTTCAAAATTTTAAGATATGTAAAAATCAAATTAAGTCTTCGAGTCATGTGAAAATCAAGTTAAATCTTGAGGCATGTGAAAATGAGCTAAGTCTTGAGATTTTATAAAAAGAAACTCAAATTTTTGAGGATATGTGAAAATTAAATTCTATCTTGATGTTACGTATTTTTGCAACCAGAAAAATAGTTTGAAGGACAAAGTAGAGTTAAAAAGACAAAAGATGAGATTGACCTGGGTTCTGGTGGAGGTGTATCCGGCAGATTGAATGCCTTGTTTCTGGCGACAGTGGCCTGTGCTTCTGGTGACTTTTATTTAGAAGTACTTTTTCAAGTGCACTATGTTCCAGGGTTTTTGGATGATTTCTCCTTCCATGGTCATAAGTCGGTATGCTCCGTTTCCAACTACCTTCTCCACTTGGTAGGGTCCTTCCCAATTGTAGGCAAATTTCACCGCCTGCTGATTTCTGGTGTTCTGGAATATCTTCCTGAGGACCAGGTCTCCTTCCTGCAGGATTCTGATCTTGACATTCTTGTTGTAGCTTCTGGCGACTGTCTGCCTGTAGGAGGCCATTCTGATCTGGGCATCAGTTCTGAGTTCGTCTATGGTGTCCAAGTTGTTTGCCATCTCCACCTGGTTTCCTTCTTCTGTTATGCAGCCATATCTGTGAGTGGGTACCCTCACCTCTGAAGGAATGACTGCCTCAGCACCAAAAACCAGGCTAAAAGGCGTCTGCCCTGTAGCCACCTTAGGTGTAGTTCTATCAGACCATAGTACCAAGGGAAGCTCCTTTGCCTATCTGCCCCCTGAAGCCTTCTCTTCAGGTTGTTCATCACTATTTTGTTGCTGGATTCCGCCTGACCATTGGATTGGGGATTTCTGGGGGTTGACTTATTTAGCGCGATATTCCACCTGGCGCAATAGGCTTCCATTTTGTTGCCAATGAACTGGGACCCGTTGTCGCAGATGATCTCTGAGGGAATACCAAACCTGCAGATAATATTACGTTTAATAAAGGATATAACCTGCTTCTTAGTCACCTGAGGAAACGCTTCTGCTTCTATCCATTTAGAGAAGTAGTCGGTCATTGCAAGCATAAAGACTTTATTTCATGGTGCTCTTGGCAATTTCCCACAATATCCATTCCCCACTTCATGAAGGGCCAAGAAGAGACTATTGGGTGCAACGGTTCTGCTGGCTGGTGATTGACCGGTGTATGTCTTTGGCAGGCATCGCATTTTTTAACATACTCTCTGGCGTCTTTGCGCATTGTTGGCCAATAGTAGCCCTAGCGAAGTGCTTTGTTGGATAGACTCTTGCCCCCTGCATGATTTCCACACTCTCCGCTGTGGAGATCATGCATAACCATTTCTGCTTCCTCCTGGCTTAGGCACCTCAGGTATGGTCCGGCGGTCGATCTCTTGAATACCACGCCATCTATGAGAGTATATCTGGATGCTTTCATCCTGAAACTTCGGGGTTCTTTCTTGTCTGCTGGTAGGACATCATTTTGCAGCCATTCTCTGTAGGGTTTCCTCCAGTCGGCGATTTCCTCTTGTTCTGCTGTGGTGCTGCAGATTCTTGCTTCCTGTGACCACTGCAGTCCCTGACGTGGTGAACTTTCTACTTCTTCTGGGGCTTCGTGTCCCTGTGCGCCTTTCCAAATTGCTGGCTCCAGCACGTGGACTATGGGTATGGTGGATACTACTTCTGGCTTGAAGGTCGACCCCAGAGTTGCTAGGGCGTCTACTTCCACGTTCTGATCCCTTGGAAATTGGCTGATTGAGAATTCTGTGAATCTCAGGGAGAGATCTTTTGCCACTTCAAGGTAGGCCGTCATCTTGGAGTCTTTCGCTGCGTACGAGCCATTCATGTGGTTGACTATCAGCTGAGAATCACCGTACACCTCCAGTCGCTTGATTTTGAGATCTAGAGCCAGCTGGAGACCCAAGATCAAAGCCTCGTACTCTGCTTCATTGTTCGTTGTCCGGAACTCGCATCGTACTGCTTGGACTATGAGATCCCCCTGAGGTAGCCTAAGGACCAACCCTGCTCCAGATCCTCTCATGTTTGAGGCGCCATCTACGTTCAGTTCCCAGACTTGCTTCCTCTTGTCCTCCTCCAAGGTGAAGACGTCTTTCTCTGCTTGGGACTGGAGAGATGGGCTGAAGTCGGATACAAAGTCTGCCAGCGCCTGGGACTTTATCGCTGTTCTGGGGACGAACTTTAGATCGAAGCCACTTAGGTGTATGGACCACTTAGCCATTCTTCCTGACAACTCAGGTTTTCTCATAATAATACTTAGCGGATAATTCGTTATTACGGAAACAGTATGTGATTCCAAATAAGGTCGCAATTTATAAGATGCTGTAACAAGTGCGAGTACGAGTTTTTCAAGAGACGTGTACCTGGTCTCTGCAGGAAGCAGAGACTTACTGACATAATATTTCGGATGTTGCACTCCTTCATGTTCACGCATCGATACTATGCTGACTACTACTTTGGTCACTGATAGATTCAGGAAGAGTGGTTTTCCAAGCTCTGGTTTTGACAGTAGAGGTGGAATATTGATGTAGTGCTTTAGTTCGCTGAACGCCTTCTCGTGCTCGGCTGTCCACTCAAACCTTTGGGCCTTCTTCAGTATATCATAGAACAGCCTGCACCTATCTGAGGACCTGAATGTTGTCCTCTCCTGGTCTGCTGGATGCATCTTGATCCTCTACTTGCCTTTCTTCTTTGGGACCACCACCACGTTAGACAGCCACTCTGGATACTTTACCTACCTGATTTTTCCAGCAGCCAACTGATTGTCTACCTCCTGGTTTACGACTTGATTTCTTTCTAGGGCGGACTTCCTTCTCTTCTGCTGGACTGGTTTGCAGCTTGGGTCCACACTTAGCCTGTGGGTTATAATGCTCGGATCTATACCTACCATATCATCATGCGACCAAGCAAAACAATCCATGTTAGTTTTTAATAATTCAATGAGGTTTTGGCGGATATTACCTGTACGTTCTGATCCAACCAACACTTTCTGCTCTGGGGGCAGCTTATCCAGGTTGATTTCATCTGCCTAAGTCTGAGGCGGTTCTATGTACTCCTCCTGAATGTGTTGGGTTTATGATTGCTATGCTGGATCATAAGTAACTCCTCTAGGATCTGAATCCTCCTCCAGCCTGATGGCTGCCAAAGCTTTTGTCTGCACATCCTCAAATATGGTGCATGGATACTTGGTGAGGTCCTTGTACAGATCTGAATCCTGGTGGAGTCCCTGGCGGAAGGCTTCTATGGCGGTGGCTACATCACATCTGGGGATGGTCACTTTCTCCTTGTTGAATCTGCTGAGGAAGTCGCGCGTGGGTTCTTCAAACTTTTGTACCATCCGGTACAGATCGCTGGTCTACTTCTCCGATTTTCTGCTGCTGGCGAACTGCTGGTTGAAGGGATTGACTAGGTCAGCAAAGGAGGTAATATTTCGGTTGGGCAGACTAACGAACCACTGCAGAGCTGCCCCTGACAAGGTGGAGCCAAATCCCTTGCACATGCATGCCTCCTTCAGGGGTCCTGCTGCAGTCACCACCATCATCTTCTGCTTATACTGATTGATTTGATCCAACGGGTCTGCGGTACCGTCATAGAGTGTCATGGCTGGTGGCACGAATCCCTTGGGTACAGCGACGCAGGCTAGGTCGTCAGTGAAGGGCGAATCTGCGTAACTGTCTCTTGCTGCTTTCTCCAGAGGGCGTGGCATTCCCGGAATTCTGTTGATCAGGTCCCTCAGTTCCTGATACTGCTGATCCATGGCGCCGCCTGTTCCTGCAAGAGGGTTAGAGACAGGTAGAAATAAACCAAAGGGTGTACCTCCTGACCATACTCCTCTAGGGTACTGGTGGTTAGGCAACGATGTCACGTTGATTGTGGACCCAGATTGCCACCCTATTGCTCGTTGGAAGGGAACTCCTGCTGACCAGACTCCTCCGGGATACAGGTTGTTGATGGGGGTTGCTGTGCCGGTTGGGGCTCCTGACTGCCGCTCCGACGCCTGCTGGCTGGGAGTAGATGTTGCCCCTGCTCCTCCAGAGGACTGGTTGTTGGATAAGGTTATTATCCCTGGCTCAGTTGCAATCTGCCATTCTGGCGCCTGGTGGACAGGGGTACCTACAAGAGACAGTGAGTTAGTTCCTCGATTTTTCGATGCTAGAGAGGGAATTACCTGTGATGTAAGATATGTCGGATGTGGGGCCGTAAGACAGGTAGCCCAGCCCTCGAGGCTCAATGACTGGGTCTGGTGGAGCGAATCCTAGCTCCAGTCTGGTGACCAATTCTGAGGGAATCTCCCTGGTGGCACGTCTGCTGGCTGTTGGTTCTATGCGGGTGCTGGGCTCTCCTCTAAGCATCAAGAATAGCATCTCTGGTGACGGCTGGACCAATGTGGCTGGAGTCTTGTCTGCTGCCGAGATCCGAGCCCTGATGTCTTGGTTGTCCTTCTGTAGAGTTTCCACCGCTTGCCGCAGAGCGTTGATCCCTTGGAGCATATCCTTCAGGGGGTCTGGTGAGGTTTGAGATTCTGGAGAAGTCTTCAGGTGATCATCCTTGAACCGCTGTTTTGGGGGAAGCGCCTTCTCTGCTGGTCCTGAAGGGATTGGACGTTTTTGACACCTTAGGTACGTGAGGTGGTCTTGAGGCTACTGGTACGTGTCCTGCTGCCAGACGGGTAGAGATTGCCTGAATAAGGGGTGCGAAGATTGATCCTGATGGCCCTAGGGGCGATTCTCCTCTAGTGGGCTGAATTGATGCTCCTAGGCTGCTGGAGGGACTTCGATCGATCCGGACATGACGATACAAGATTGCTTCACTGTAGGACTTGGCTTATAAGAAATGATCACTTTGCCCACAGACGGCGCCAATTTGTTTTGGTAAAAATTTACCGGATTATCGTTTTTTAGTAGCGGGTTAAAGTGATCGGCCTACAACTACGAATTAACAATATTGCGACGATACTGGTAAACGAAGAACAAAGAACGATGAAAAAGGAAAAGAAAATGACACAAGACATTTTGGTGACGCGGAAACCCGATGTGGGAAAAACCGTGGGAGGAGTCGGAATCCCGCCAATATTCCACTATGACCAAAAGAATGACCAAAAGAATATCAAGAGTACAAGTATTTATACTTAATAATAAACTATGGAGTACTGTGGAGTATTGTATTGCTTTTAGTGATGTAGTTTGATGGCAGTGTGTTAAGAATGTTTTCCCTTTTTTCTCTTTGGTCTTCTCTATTTATAACGTTATTGCCTCTAGGGTTTTTGCTCCTCAACTTCCTCCTGAGCTTGCTCCTATTTCTTAGGGAGGGTTTCCTAAGATCTAGGAACCACCCTTGACCCTTTCCTCCTGACCCTCCTCCTCAGGAGTCATTCCTTCAATATAGAGTTGGTTGATTGACTTCTTCATACAAAGAGGTGTTGTTATACTTATTAGGCTGCATGATCGTCATATTCAAACTTGGCCCATCACCCTTCTAACTTGATGGACCCATTGTCTTTCGTTACCCTGATCTTTGACTTATCGACCCTCGATTATATTGACTTCCGACTTTCCGGTCTTTGACTTTCGATTTTTGACTATTAACTTTCGTCTTTTGACTTCTTGCCTTTGACCCTCGGTTCTCGACTTTTGACCTCCTTGACCTTTCGACCGTAAATTGCCACGTTGTAATCCCGAGGACACGAAATTTATACCGAACAGGTTACTCAACTTATCGTTACGGAATTCGTCTCCTACCCGATTTATTTAAATAATCCATATACAACGTATATCTATTGTCTCAAAATCCGTACACTTTTGTTTTTTGGTGAATTTAACTCATTCCACTTATTCACGTTCATCCCATTTTGCCTACTCTATTACCACCGCTTCACTACGTGTCCCCCTTCACTCATTTGTTTTTCTTCAATTCCTTTCCCCTATCAACCTTATCGTCCTCCACCGCTTCACTTTTCAACTCCCGTCACTCATCCCCTTTAATTCTTAATCTCTTCCATTGACATTCTTGTGGACATGACGTAGGTCCACCCCGACGCGGCGAAGCGCGGGTTTGGGTAGGCGAATGAATCTCGTGGTAAGATTGTTCTCGGGTTCGAAATTTAAGTCAAAATGGAGTCGCCACCGAATTTTGTGGTTATTCGGAACCATACGAGTCCACTCTATGTCGTCATGGGCTATACACAAAGTAAGCCCACTCCGATTTCAGAGTTTATGGGGCTCGTCCCTTTGCATTGTTATACCGATACCGTTTACACCGGCTTTCGTATATAAAATGACTCTCGTGCGCCAAGGGTTTCGGACATCCGGAAACCAAAGGTTCTGAGTAAGGGGTGAAGGTACGTGTTGGGAAGCCCACTAAGGACACCCAACCCCGCCCGCACAATGGCGGCCTCTACTAAGACATCGTTCGTGTTCGTGTACGCGCGCTAGTAAAACGACTAAATGATATGCAAACATCGTTTTCGGGCTAAGCATGTGAATTATTGGTTTGCTACGTCATTTAATGCATCTTGATTCACGTCAAAGTGATTTAGCATGTGATGTTCATTTAAATAAATAAATGGCAAACATCAAAAATAGAAAACTCGTAAATAAATTACAAATTACACTGGCGGAATACAACCCGGAATTCACAATACAACGAGCAATAAAATAGAATAATCGAATAGGAAATGGTAGACGTTAACTAGAAACGGACCCGTATATAATAAATATAAACTAGACCGTAAGTTGTGCAATTGGAATAACTTCGATTAGATACACATTATATTGTGTACCAATCAAAGGACGGAGGTTCGAGACCTAGGTGTGGTGCTAACCCGATCTCGAACCTCGATGCCTTGTCCCGACTTATCACCTCGAGAAATGGAGTCTAAATTAATTATGTGTCGGATACGACTAAAGAGTCATCGACATAAAATTAATAGTGCGAGACCGTCGATCAAAATCGTTTTAGGTGTCGTGATATGCATGAGTTTTGAAAATTAGAATTACGTGATTGATTATGCACGTGTCGACTAAAAGTCGTAAAAAATGATGAGGCTCAAATGTTGCATTAGAGCTCTCGGTTTTCTGGGCTACAGGACCCACTCGATCGAGTCATGGTCTGACTCGGCCGAGTGTGTCTTTAAAGTAGCTAATTTCCAGATTTTTGGGTGCTACTCGATCAAGTGGCCCATGGCACTCGATCGAGTGCCCCCTGTACGAGGCATGGCTCGTTTCATTTTTATTTGTTTGAATTCGATAATTGACCAAGTTAAATAAAAATATTGCATTATTTAAATTCAACTCGGTTCTCGATGTCATAAACGTGTATTATACGATTATGAGACCGTTATCGGGATTTTATGAAATATGCTATTATGTGATTGAAAAGTTTGATTAGTGACGAAATTGCATCCCTCTACGTCACGACATCGAAACTAATCCTTTCGGATTATGTGATGTCGGTGTTCGTGTCAACGGGTTCCGTGCTAATCATCGAAATGGGATCAAATACGTTCAACTAGGACCGATCACGATCACATCATGTCCTTGAGTACATTGGGCGGCGCTCCTCGAAAAGGCGTCACCTCCGTCGTTACTCGTAAAGGAATTAGATGGACTTTAGGCGATCGTCATAGTCAAACGTATTCGAAACCGAGATTTTGATATTAGTATGTATATATACACGGTATAATAATGTTAGATGTTAGAATACGGAATTAAAGTGTTAGTAAACGAAAATAAAAGTTAGTGTTAGGATACATAAATAAAACGTTAGTATACAAAAAATTAAAGGTTAGTGTTAGCGGTTAGTAGTAATAATAATAATAATAATAATAATAATAATAATAATAATAATAATAATAATAATAATAATAATAATAATAATAATAATAATAATAATAATAATAATAATAATAATAATAATAATAATAATAATAATAATAATAATAATAATAATAATAATAATAATAATAATAATAATAATAATAATAATAATAATAATAATAATAATAATAATAATAATAATAATAATAATAATAATAATATATAAAAGAAACAAAAAAAGAAGAAGGGAGAAAGAGATGTCGGGATTTGAATTACACCCTCAACCTACATGCTTAATGGCCTCGGAAACGGACTCGTAGTAGCGGCGTGTGCGCGGGAGTGTCGAGATATGTAGGGTAAGTTAGGGTGTGTTTGGTTAGGGAGAGGATGCTCTCGGGTCTTTGGCGAGTTTTGATCTCGAGTTTGATTGTATGTATGTGTGTCTAGAGAGGATGTGAGTGTATAGGTTGAATATAGTAGAAATGTGGAGTTGAATGTTATGTAAATGTGATGAAAAGATGGCAGAAATTGTGATGTAAAAAAGTTGTATAATGTGATGGGTTGATGGGGTATTTATAGGAGAACCCCACGACCTAGGGTCACTCGATCGAGTGGCCCTAGTGCACTCGATCGAGTGCCCTTGCAAACGGACCAAACCCGGTTTTTGATGCTCCACTCGACCGAGTGGGTCTATCCACTCGATCGAGTGGATCAAGCAAATCGAGCTATTTTAGGAAGGGGTTGACTTTGTTGATTTGTTTGTTTTTATTTGAATTTAGACTTGGCGCCAGCTTCTAGAAGCTGAATTTGGCTGATTTTTGTGTCGGATTCATCTTTGAGCGGGTTTTGACCTGGTCGCCAAAAGACGGTTTTATTTCCGGTGTTGGTTTTGGCCCAAATTGGTCTCATTTGACTCGGAATGACCCACTGGGCCTGAATTTGAGGTCTGTTTTGAGAGATTTGCACTCCGCTAAATGCCCACGTCGGATACTATTGATTCCGAGTCCGTATTCGAGCGTATTAAGTCACGTTGACGTCCGATCATCATCGGGTCTTTTGTCGGGAACTGCTATAGACACTAGCAGGCAAAATGCGGGTGTCTACAGAGCCCCCACTCTGACTGAGGCTTGGACAAGGCGAAAGTCAGAGTAGCTACCAGGCCAATCGCAGATTACGACCTGGCAGCCTTCCGGTCGGGTCGTTTATAGTCCAGTAGACTCGCGTGAAAGGGCTCGCCAGCCATAAGATAGAAATCATACCGGAGCCAGGCATAGGTCCTGGGCGTGTTTGCATGTGGGGGATGCCGCCTCGGGCGTTCCGCTGAGGAGATATGTGAGCTGTACGAGCTTGCTTTCAAAGCCTTGAGTCGTACCTGAGCTGATGATGATGTTCCGTGGGGAGTGAAACTTGCCTCTTTTGGGGAGTAGGTGTACCCGTATGCCGACACATCGCACCTTGGATGTAACATACCGGGGAAAAGCTGACTCCGTTGGGGAATTTAATAGTTTCGCGGAGACTTGCTTCTGAAGTCTGGAGTGTACCTGTATGCTGACACATAACAACTTGGATGTAGCATTTCAGGAGAAACACCGACTCATGCTGGGGAGTAAAGTAGCTGCGCGGGGACTTACTTCTGAAGTCTTGGGTGTACCCGTATGCCGACACATCACATCTTGGATGTAGCATTCCAGGAGAAACACCGCCTTTGTTGTTCCGTTGGGAAGCACTAGCTGGTACTGAAATGTTAGATACATAGTCAGAAATAGCAGGCATAGTATGTAGCAAGATAGCACATAGGAAATGCAGTTAGCATCTATAGACTGGCTTGCGCTGGGGAAAATGGTTTTTTTGCTTCATTTTGAAATCAAAGTCCTGAAAGCAACTCACGTGCTAGGAGATAGGTTTTCAACATTGAAAGGGGTAGAAATTTGCAGTTTAAATAGACCGAAATTTGACCTTGTCGAAAAGGATTTTATCAAATGGCTAAGTTTTGCAAACTACAAAGCAAGGACTTCAAAAGAGGGACATACCGACAGACTCGACTCTGGACGTGACAGGACGAGTTGACAGACATGACTGGACCCTCAAAGGGGTTGGACTGTGACTCTGTAGGGGGGTGGGCGACCTAAGATGACAAGACTCTTAAGCTGCGCTATTCCATAGCCTAGGCGAGTGGCAACACGGTCAAACATCGAAAAGGGAAGGATGTGTTATAGGGGAACTGCAGTAGTCTGTAATGAGACTGTTTCTGCAGGACTCGGCCGTAGCAGTGCGGTAGGCTAGTTCTCTTTTGAATTTTTAGTTTTGGGGTACATTCCCAAAGTGGGTGTCACTTCGAGTCCCTAACAGATTCTCGTCTTCGACTGAGCCGAGTACTAGGACACACTGTAGAAAGGTGGCTAGATTTTGAAAGTCTTTGGATTTTGTGAGTGGATGGAGGTCTTCTGCCTAATAGAAGCCCCCAGGACGACAAAGCTAACTGTTGAGAACATGACAGTGTCGTGACCGGAATGATGGTGCTTTTTTGAATTTGTGTCAACGTGGGTGGTTGTGCCTCTGTTCAAAGGCTGCCTACGTATTCACGTGTAGTAAAATCAAACCAAGCCGTAGTTCAGTGGATTGGAAGATATGTTATGGTGCCTAGTTTATTAGGGCTTTGTGTGTGACTAGCCATAGCGATGGTGTAGGCTAGGTGTGTTCCCAATGATATCTTGATCAAAGGGCTGGAACAGTTAGGATGTTGATCCCGTGACTGTGAGCGTTCTCCGGGGTAGCCTCCAGAGGTGGTGTGAACTATTTGGGCATGTTCTATGCTGATCGCAGGTTGAGTTCCCGTGTTTGGGGCTGGTAACTGGTTTGGATGTTTTTGGAAATGTGGAGCTAGGTCGTAAGTGGCTTCACTGTTTTTGACAACCGGAGCTCGATTTTGTGGAGCTAAGGCTTCGAGGGTAATGTATCGTAATGTGGTAGGAAAGGGGGAAGTCGAGTAAAAATGACTCGAACTTCGATTGGGGTAGGTTTGATAATGCTGGATCTAGTTTCCATGTCTGGCCCTAATGGTAAGGGTGTATCCTATGGAGCTTGAATCCTCAAAATTTTGGGCTGTCTCTTAGCCTAGGTCTCGGGAAGGTCTTGAGGGTTGTAGTATGGGGAGGCTAAATGTGGTATTAGCTAACCAGCTTGATTGTCTCTCCCCTATTTGATGGTATGGGCATCGATAATTTTGAATTGACCGTACCCCGGTCAAGGAGCTTTCACTTGTGTTGACCATTGACCACGGTCATGGGTATTTGAATTTTTTTTTTGTTTTGTTTTTTTTTTTTTTGGGTTGACCTCTTAGCCCCGGTCGTGGGATTGACCGTATCTGGTCGGGGGATGCTGAGAGTTCTTTTTTTGATGGCCAGCTCTTTTGTTTTGGGCCTTTTGCTTTTTTTTCTTGGACTTTTGATTTTTTTTTTTGTCCAACTCTTTTTTTTTTCACGGTAATCCCCTCCTATGGTGTTGTGGGTGGATATGGGGGTGGGCCCATCGGTTGGATTAGGCTTGTGGAGCTAAACCTTTGTAAGGTGTAAGCCTAGTTGGTGTTTATGTGAGTGCAACTCGGATGGAGTACTCTATGGTAAGCATCTCGGTATTGTCATCATAATTCCGAGCAGGCTTAGTGGGAGTATCATCCCGAGTTGGGTATTTTTGGCATCAAGTCAGACTAACGCCTAAGATAAGGATTGGTCAGTTTTATTGGAGGGGTATTTATTGTGGGAAATGGGCTTGCCTCCCGTCTTAAACCCAAACTAGAAGACTACCTAGATTTGTCATAGGATTCGATACCGCTCCTGCTAAGGGTAGTTATGTGGCTGTCTATGCCAGATATGGAACAGGTAAGGGAAAACACGGGCCTCAGTTCCTGCAGTCATTACAGATGTGCCTATAATAGTCACGTGCGTGTGCTCACAGTGTATGATGATGGTGTTCATCATGTTCTCGGAAACACATAAAGAAAGTGTATAGCAGAGATAGAATATTGAAAGCTGATTTTTTGTTGAATTTTGAAAAGAGGACGGAATGCAAAAGACTCTGACTCTGATTTGGAAATGAGGATGCAGGGTATCCTAGACTCGGACTCAGACTTAGACTCGAATCAAATCCGGACTTACGGACGCTCGGTTGGTTGTTTCTTTTTTTTGGTAAAGTCTTTGATTGGAGAAAACGACAGGTGCCACGACTCGCCAAACTCGACTTTGCGCGAATGCAAGAGAGGGAGTCAAAGTAGACACGGCCCGGGGTGACGGGATGACAAAGACTCTTGGACCGGGATACTCGAACATTGACCTAGACGAGGTAACGACCCTGGCTCGAACTCGACCATGAGATCTGGGCCACGAGGATGAGTCCAAAAATGGGGCGACCGTGTTTGGCCGCGTCATGTGTTCGGACCCACAGTGGCAACCTAAACCTTTAGGAGACTCGAGTGTTCGTAGCATAGGTACGACTTGAAGAAGGCATTATAAGGACGCCGGTGCATGATGAACGTAAGGTACTCCTTAGGGTGACCGTGTTTGACTGGTCGGTTGGAGGATAGCCCCCGAGCGACGCAAAAGACTCTATAGGACTCAGATGGGGTGGCATCTAAGTGACTCGAAAATGGCACGCGTGAGACAACACGTGTAGGACATGACCCTTAGAGCAACCGTGATTGATTGCTCTGCTAAAGGGTAGCCCCCGAGTGAGACCGAGGACTCTGATAGGACTCAGATGGTGTGACATCTAAGTGACTCAAAAGTGGGGTACGTGAGACAACACGTGTAAGACATGACCCTTAGAGCAACCGTGATTGACCGCTCTGCTGAAGGGTAGCCCCTGAGTGAGATTGCAGGTTTTGCTAAGACTCGAGTGATGGACGAGTGACCCTTAGATGTAAGGATCATGAACATTTAGCTACAGGGCTATGCCTTGTAAAAGGTTGACTCGGGCTCGAGGAAAGGCAGACAGGTAAGGGAAGAAACTTGCGATGTAAGATCGGCAAAGTTTCGACACTAGAGACCCTTGACTTGACTTGAATGAGGATGACCCTGTGATTAGGGTAGACCCTTAAGTTAAAGGATTTTTGAATTGGGATGACTCGACTAACGGATTGAAAGACGGGCAAAATTCCCTTAGGAAAGGTCGTGGGGACCGTCCTGTCGGAGGGAAAATTGCGTGTGACTTTCAAGTTAGGACTCGAGTGTTTATGAACCTTCCATTTACGAGTGTATGACTCGTGTTGGTCGATTGTGCCTTTAGAAAAAGGCGGACTAGGATGGGGAAGAAACCCGTGATGTAGGATCGACGGAGTTTCGACACTAACGACCTTCGACAAATCATAAAAAGACCCGACACACGGATTACGGTAGGTCCTATAATCGGAAGGTTTTGAAAAATGATTGAATTTTTGAAAATTGAGAAGACGGTTCTGAAATTGGTAGTGGGCCAATAGGACCGGGCATTTTGAAATGTTGGAATGGTTGCGAGTAATTTCGCGTTTTGAAAAATTGGGAGACGGTCCCGTTTTTTTGAAATTGGCAGCATGCCGACAGGACCGGTTTTTTGAAAAGTTGAATTTTTTGAGATTTTGAATATCGAAAATAAATTTTCGAAAATTTGAAAATTGAAAATGAGATCCCGAAGATTTGAGAATCGAAAACGACATCTTGGAGATTTGAAAATCGAGAATGGAATCTCGAGGATTTGAAAATCGCGAATGGCATCACGAAGATTTGAAAATTGAAATTGAATTTTGAAAATTCGAAAATCGAATGGTGGATCGGAAATTCGAATTGAAATGGATAGCATGCCGGCTAAAAAAAAAGGCTTGTTTTGAGTCAAATCGTAAGTCTAATTTTCGGCAGCATTCCGAGTTTTTTGAAATTGGATATTTTGAAAAGACGGGTCCCGAAACGGACAGTATTTCGGGTTTTTCAAAATTTGGTATTTTGGAAAGATGGGTCCCGAAACGGACAGTATTTCGGATTTTTTCGAAATTTGGTTTTTTTTTGGAAAGATGCAGTTTTGAAATGACGGTTTTTTGAAAAATGACACGGAAACCAAGTAGCATGTAGTCAAACAAGCATTATAACGACGCTTATGTATGCTTTACACTAAGTCTCGGTCGGTCAAAATAGGGTCTATACCAACAACGATGGCTTTCTCGTGTGATGGACGGACTCCCTAAGCCGAGTTGGTCTTAGGACATGCCGCGAAACCGAGACGAGTTCCACCATCGATGTCTTTAGCGCATCCATGTAGGAATGCACCGTGGTATAGTGGGACGTCGGTCACAAGTAACCGGCCCGGGCAAATTTGGGTTATGCATGAATCATTAAACTAATGCGCGCACACTAATCTACGAACGATTTCTCTTCGAGTCTCACCCTAGGAACCCCGATGACATGTGGTACATCAGGTTTTCCCCAGCGGAGTCGCCAAATTGTGGACATGACGTAGGTCCACCCCGACGCGGCGAAGCGCGGGTTTGGGTAGGCGAATGAATCTCGTGGTAAGATTGTTCTCGGGTTCGAAATTTAAGTCAAAATGGAGTCGCCACCGAATTTTGTGGTTATTCGGAACCATACGAGCCCACTCTATGTCGTCATGGGCTATACACAAAGTAAGCCCACTCCGATTTCAGAGTTTATGTGGCTCGTCCCTTTGCATTGTTATACCGATACCGTTTACACCGGCTTTCGTATATAAAATGACTCTCGTGCGCCAAGGGTTTCGGACATCCGGAAACCAAAGGTTCTGAGTAAGGGGTGAAGGTACGTGTTGGGAAACCCACTAAGGACACCCAACCCCGCCCGCACAATGGCGGCCTCTACTAAGACATCGTTCGTGTTCGTGTACGCGCGCTAGTAAAACGACTAAATGATATGCAAACAGCGTTTTCGGGCTGAGCATGTGAATTATTGGTTTGCTACGTCATTTAATGCATCTTGATTCACGTCAAAGTGATTTAGCATGTGATGTTCATTTAAATAAATAAATGGCAAACATCGAAAAAAGAAAACTCGTAAATAAATTACAAATTACACGGGCGGAATACAACCCGGAATTCACAATACAACGAGCAATAAAATAGAATAATCGAATAGGAAATGGTAGACGTTAACTAGAAACGGACCCGTATATAATAAATATAAACTAGACCGTAAGTTGTGCAATTGGACTAACTTCGATTAGATACACATTATATTGTGTACCAATCAAAGGACGGAGGTTCGAGACCTAGGTGTGGTGCTAACCCGATCTCGAACCTCGATGCCTTGTCCCGACTTATCACCTCGAGAAATGGAGTCTAAATTAATTATGTGTCGGATACGACTAAAGAGTCATCGACATAAAATTAATAGTGCGAGACCGTCGATCAAAATCGTTTTAGGTGTCGTGATATGCATGAGTTTTGAAAATTAGAATTACGTGATTGATTATGCACGTGTCGACTAAAAGTCGTAAAAAATGATGAGGCTCAAATGTTGCATTAGAGCTCTCGGTTTTCTGGGCTACAGGACCCACTCGATCGAGTCATGGTCTGACTCGGTCGAGTGTGTCTTTAAAGTAGCTAATGTCCAGATTTTTGGGTGCTACTCGATCGAGTGGCCCATGGCACTCGATCGAGTGCCTCCTGTACGAGGCATGGCTCGTTTCATTTTTATTTGTTTGAATTCGATAATTGACCGAGTTAAATAAAAATATTGCATTATTTAAATTCAACTCGGTTCTCGATGTCATAAACGTGTATTATACGATTATGAGACCGTTATCGGGATTTTATGAAATATGCTATTATGTGATTGAAAAGTTTGATTAGTGACGAAATTGCATCCCTCTACGTCACGACATCGAAACTAATCCTTTCGGATTATGTGATGTCGGTTTTCGTGTCAACGGGTTCCGTGCTAATCATCAAAATGGGATCAAATACGTTCAACTAGGACCGATCACGATCACATCATGTCCTTGAGTACATTGGGGCGGCGCTCCTCGAAAAGGCGCCACCTCCGTCGTTACTCGTAAAGGAATTAGATGGAATTTAGGCGATCGTCATAGTCAAACGTATTCGAAACCGAGATTTTGATATTTGTATGTATATATACACGGTATAATAATGTTAGATGTTAGAATACGGAATTAAAGTGTTAGTAAACGAAAATAAAAGTTAGTGTTAGGATACATAAATAAAACGTTAGTATACAAAAAATTAAAGGTTAGTGTTAGCGGTTAGTAGTAGTAATAATAATAATAATAATAATAATAATAATAATAATAATAATAATAATAATAATAATAATAATAATAATAATAATAATAATAATAATAATAATAATAATAATAATAATAATAATAATAATAATAATAATAATAATAATAATAATAATAATAATAATAATAATAATAATAATAATAATAATAATAATAATAATAATAATAATAATAATAATAATAATAATAATAATAATAATAATAATAATAATAATAATAATAATAATAATAATAATAATAATAATAATAATAATAATAATAATAATAATAATAATAATAATAATAATAATAATAATAATAATAATAATAATAATAATAATAATAATAATAATAATAATAATAATAATAATAATAATAATAATAATAATAATAATAATAATAATAATAATAATAATAATAATAATAATAATAATAATAATAATAATAATAATAATAATAATAATAATAATAATAATAATAATAATAATAATAATAATAATAATAATAATAATAATAATAATAATAATAATAATAATAATAATAATAATAATAATAATAATAATAATAATAATAATAATAATAATAATAATAATAATAATAATAATAATAATAATAATAATAATAATAATAATAATAATAATAATAATAATAATAATAATAATAATAATAATAATAATAATAATAATAATAATAATAATAATAATAATAATAATAATAATAATAATAATAATAATAATAATAATAATAATAATAATAATAATAATAATAATAATAATAATAATAATAATAATAATAATAATAATAATAATAATAATAATAATAATAATAATAATAATAATAATAATAATAATAATAATAATAATAATAATAATAATAATAATAATAATAATAATAATAATAATAATAATAATAATAATAATAATAATAATAATAATAATAATAATAATAATAATAATAATAATAATAATAATAATAATAATAATAATAATAATAATAATAATAATAATAATAATAATAATAATAATAATAATAATAATAATAATAATAATAATAATAATAATAATAATAATAATAATAATAATAATAATAATAATAATAATAATAATAATAATAATAATAATAATAATAATAATAATAATAATAATAATAATAATAATAATAATAATAATAATAATAATAATAATAATAATAATAATAATAATAATAATAATAATAATAATAATAATAATAATAATAATAATGCAAATATAAATATATAAAAGAAACAAAAAAAGAAGAAGGGAGAAAGAGATGTCGGGATTTGAATTACACCCTCAACCTACATGCTAAATGGCCTCAAAAACGGACTCGTAGTAGCGGCGTGTGCGCGGGAGTGTCGAGATATGTAGGGTGAGTTAGGGTGTGTTTGGTTAGGGAGAGGATGCTCTCGGGTCTTTGGCGAGTTTTGATCTCGAGTTTGATTGTATGTATGTGTATGTAGAGAGGATGTGAGTGTATAGGTTGAATATAGTAGAAATGTGGGGTTGAATGTTATGTAAATGTGATGAAAAGATGGCTGAAATTGTGATGTAAAAAAGTTGTATAATGTGATGGGTTGATGGGGTATTTATAGGAGAACCCCACGACCTAGGGTCACTCGATCGAGTGGCCCTAGTGCACTCGATCGAGTGCCCTTGCAAACGGGCCAAACCCGGTTTTTGACGCTCCACTCGACCGAGTGGGTCTATCCACTCGATCGAGTGGATCAAGTAAATCGAGCTATTTTAGGAAGGGGTTGACTTTGTTGATTTGTTTGTTTTTATTTGAATTTAGACTTGGCGCCAGCTTCTAGAAGCTGAATTTGGCTGATTTTTGTGTCGGATTCATCTTTGATCGGGTTTTGACCTGGTCGCCAAAAGACGGTTTTATTTCCGGTGTTGGTTTTGGCCCAAATTGGTCTCATTTGACTCGGAATGACCCACTGGGCCTGAATTTAAGGTCTGTTTTGAGAGATTTGCACTCCGCTAAATGCCCACGTCGGATACTATTGATTCCGAGTCCGTATTCGAGCGTATTAAGTCACGTTGACGTCCGATCATCATCGGGTGTTTTGTCGGGAACTGCTATAGACACTAGCAGGCAAAATGCGGGTGTCTACAATTCTCCTTCTCCTCCTTCTTCTTCTTTTTCGTTCGGTGTTTTTGCTGCTGTTGTTCTTAATTCGGTGTTAATGTTGTTCCCGATTGAACTCCAGGAAGTGTCAGTCTCTTCTCACTTGTTTCTTGTTGCGGTTGCTTTGCTACGTAACTGTGATTGTGGGCGTCGTTCAGGTTCGTCTTTGTCGTGCTCCTTTCCTTTTCCTCGTTCTTTTGGGTTTGTTCTTTAATGGCGTCATTGATGTGGTGCTATTACGTGTTCTGTTGCCGCTGTTTGTCTTCTTCGTTTTCTTCTTCTTCTTCTCCTTCTCCCGCTGTTCTCTGCGTTTTGTTGTTCTTGTGTTGTTGTCGTTCATTGTTCGTTTTGTTGCTACTGCCTTTTCTCCTTCTAATTCCATTCACGTCGATGTTGCTGTTATTTCAGCGTTGTTGTCAATGTTGTGTTGTGCGTGTATCTGTTGCCACGGTTCATGGCTAATGTCGTTTGTGTTACTGCTACAGTCATCGCTGATTTGCTGCCCTTTAGCTGCTGCCCACTGTTGTGTGTCGTTCTCTCCCGCATCCTTTCTCCGTTCATCGTTTTCACTGCAGTTCTTGGTCGTAGTCATCCTCGGTTGTGCATTGCATCTACTGTTGTTGTTATAACGGAAGAGAAAGACAAAAAAATAAGAACGTAAAATCGAGAGATAGACAGATTTACGTGGTTCACTAACAACCTGTTAGCTACGTCCACGGGCAGAAGGAGGGGATAGTTTTATTAATTTGAGGAGAGGTTACAGATTTCAGACTGATATCATAATTTCTAGGGTAGAGGTATGAGAGTTTATATACTACTCTCAACCTAAACAGAAACCCTAAACAGATTAGGAAACCCTATACAATAAGAAAACCTAGGTCAGATACTCAGATATTGATTAGGAAACTCTAATCAATCAGATATTAATTAGGAAACTTTCCTAATCAAACAGATTCAGGTCAGAGACCAATTCGAGATCCAAAAGGACAATTGCAAGGCACTTATTTCCTAACAATCTCCACCTTGACTTGAATTGTCTCACAATCAGATCAGACAGATGTACCAGATGCACTCCTACGAATGCCAGATGTACCAGAAAACTCCTCAACAGATGTACTAGATGCACTTCAACGAATGTAGATGTACCAGAAATAAAACTCCTCTCCCCCTCCTGCCTCAGATATTGCCCAACAAAGGGCAATCAGATACTTCCAAATTGTAGCAAGTCCAAACCGTGTTGGAACTTGCTATACGGAGCCAGATCAGACAGAGTTTGCATCCCTCTTTCACCATCAGATGATGCACCAGCAACAGAACCAGACAGTGTAGATCCGTGAAGATGATATAACGTACCGCGCTTGGTACCTTTCAGAACCACGTTTGAACCCTTGCAGACTTTCAGAACTCCACCTTTACCTTGAAAGCTGAAACCTTTCTTGTCTAAGCGACTCAAGGATATCAGATTCTTTGTATCAGTGGAACATGTCTAACTCCATTCAACGTGCAGAATTTACCATCATTTGTCCTAATCTTGATTGAGCCAATTCCAACTACTTTACAGACAGCATTACTGGCCATGGAAATATTGCCCCTGTCTATCTGTTCATACGTTGAAAACCACTCCCTGCGCGGACATATATGGTAAGAAGCTCCCGAATCTAGAATCCACGAATCAGTGTGATCTGTGACCTTCTCAGCAACTAGAGCATAATCATCTTCCTCAGAGTCTACATTTGCTACCCCAGCAATACCAGATGTGTTCTGTTCATTCTTTTTCTTGGGACAATCGAATTTCCAATGTCCCTTCTCTTTACAGTAATTACAGATATCATTGGGTTGTGGACCTTTAGAAACATGAGTACTAGAACCAGATTTATTCTTCCTCGATTTTCCCTGTCCCTGACCCCCACTGGCTACTAACCCTGCAGCCTGATTATCTGTAATCGTACCAGCCGCCTTATGGCGCAATTCTCTAGAATGGAGGGACGATCTGACCTCCTCTAAAGTAATTGTATCTTTACCAACGATGAAAGATTGCACAAAATTCTCATACGACAACGGTAAAGATACTAACAGAATCAATGCGGCATCCTCATCTTCTACTTTAACATCAATATTACGCAGTTCTAATAATATTGTGTTTAACTGATCGAGATGATCTCGGAGAGGCATACCTTCCTGCATTCTCAGACTGAACAGACGTTGCTTCAAAAGCAACTTGTTGGCTAAAGACTTCGTCATGTATAGACTTTCAAGCCTTTGCCACAGACCCGCTGCGGTTTCTTCCTCCGCGATTTCAGTGATGATATCATCAGACAGACACAACAATATTGTTGAATGTGCCTTCTCCTCCAGAACGGCCATCTCAGCGGTGACTGTGTCGTCTTTCTTCTTCACGAGTGGCGCCCACAGTGCCTGTTGTTTCAGCAACGCCCGCATCTTGGTTTGCCACAGACTAAAACTATTCCTCCCATTGAATATCTCGATTTCAAAGCTCATCACAGACATCTTTCTCACAGATCTAATTAACCTGAAGCTCTGATACCAGTTTGTTATAACGGAAGAGAAAGACAAACAAATAAGAACGTAAAATCTAGAGACAGACAGATTTACGTGGTTCACTAACAACCTGTTAGCTACGTCCACGGGCAGAAGGAGGGGATAGTTTTATTAATTTGAGGAGAGGTTACAGATTTCAGACTGATATCATAATTTCTAGGGTAGAGGTATGAGAGTTTATATACTACTCTCAACCTAAACAGAAACCCTAAACAGATTAGGAAACCCTATACAATAAGAAAACCTAGGTCAGATACTCAGATATTGATTAGGAAACTCTAATCAATCAGATATTAATTAGAAAACTTTCCTAATCAAACAGATTCAGGTCAGAGACCAATTCGAGATCCAAAAGGACAATTGCAAGGCACTTATTTCCTAACAGTTGTCATTGCGTATTCCTGTTGTTATTGTCGTTGATCAGGTCCATTTTTGGTGTGTCGACTGTACTGTCATTGCTGGATCGTCGTCCCTGCTGGTTTGTTTAGCGTTTGGTGGTTGCTAGTTGATCGTCACTGTTGTCGATGCTCGTTCAGGTTGCTGATTCACTCCGAGTGTCGATGCAAGTTCTGTTATGCGGCTATGGTCTTTACGGGTCCGATGTTGTGTACTAATATGATGTTAATGACGTATCGAACTGTATTGTTGGTGTTCACCACTACTTGGTGCGGTCCAATATGTCTTTTAATCTGCCTTCATCCTAATCCATTCGTCACTTCGCTTCTTGCTCGCTCAACTCGAGGGTAAATCACTTTCTTTTCCCCGTCATATCTTATAGTTGATACCTCTTCCTCTTCTATATTTTCCCTGTCATGTTTTCGGTGTTAGCTTTAATCTTTTCCAACTTTTTCTTATTCCAACTCCTTTGTTTCTGTTTCTACGTGTTTCGGAGTCTCGTTGGAACCTCAAGTGTTTTGGTAGAACAAGGGTCAGAAGGATCGAAGCTTGGACAAATATATGGAATGACAAGTGCATTGACGATTTATGCGCCTAAGTTAACTTTAGGACGTTACTCGATATTATAGCGTATCTTGAGTAGTGGTATGTAGTAAATATTTTACTTTCGGCTTTCTCATTTTTTTAGCTACGTATTATTTGCTAAAATTATAATTTTAAATCGTGTGCCTTTTAATATTTTATAACTATTCGATGTTGTTTTATAAATCGTTAATAATTTTATTATTATTGATCGTTATAATATTTTGTTTGTCATCGTGACACTAGTAACTAAATAATAACGATTTCATTTTCTTCATATTTTTTTAATTTATAATTTTAACTCAAAATTGTATTTTTATATTATAATCAAGGTTTGTATACTTGATAAATGAGAAAATAAATTAATTTCGTTTTAAAATAAATTATACTCCCTCGGTTCCATTTGATTCTTCACGTTTACTTTTTCACATTTACCAATGCACGTTTTCTTTTGTCCATATCTTTAGTTACATATTTCTAAATATTATAAAAATTTGGTATTTATAATGCACTCGACTAGACAAATTAAATAAGATCTCGTATGACTATATTTTATCTTATATATTAGAAGTTATATCGATAATTCCCCTCACTTATGAATAGTGTCCAAAAAGCAACCGTAAAGAACCTATTGAAATAGAGAAAGTATTATTGATCGAGGTTTGTTTAATAAATTAATTTTCGTTTTTCGATTTATACTAATAAATGAGAAAATAGTCGATTTTGTTTTAAATATATTTTTAGTCGAGACAATTTTCACTAATAATTTATGTTTGTTTACAATTGACTATTTATAGTAAATTCCGTATTATTTATTAATAAAAGCTATTTTCTAAAAATAATTTGAAACCTTTGGAAAATTCATTTCATTTATAAAACTCGTTTACTCAATTAATTTTGATATCGTTTTTCTTAAAACATTTCTTTTCTAAAATTCATAGTTTTAACCCGACTTCCTAATTATTTATAAAATACTATATATTGACTTATTATGTTTTATTTATATTTTGAGTAACAAATTTACAAATATATTAAAGTTACGATAACGATGATAATAATAAAATGTTAATTTCGTTAGAAATGCTATTTTAATACATTTCACTTCTTTTAATAACTTACGTACTTTTATAACAAAATTTCTATTTTAAGTAAGTTTCTAAAATTAGTAAGTTTCTATTTATGAAATTTTTTCCTTTTGATATGAAATGTTTTCCTTTTATTTTCATGTTATTATACTGATTGTATCTTTTGTTTATATCGATAATGGCTTGTTTTGGAGTTATGAAATAAAGACAAGTGTGGCTTAGAGTAATATAGTCTAGGATGTACATTTTTATCATCCGCTATAAAGTCGATGTGCCTATTTGGGGCGCATTTGGTCGTTGAACTGGGCGTAGTTTCGCCCAGGAGAGTGTATGTTTTGACCTTAAGTTAGATATCGCATCATGTTAGTCGCCGTCTGCTGAACTAGACATATTTGTTGTCTAGGAGGGGTGTGCAGTACTTAAATCAGGACCTCGCTGCACGCAGTCCTGTTATAGTTGAGTTGCCGAGTTAGAGACTGAATTCTGTAATGAGTTAAGTAAACAGTTCTCGAAGCTAGTTTCCAGTATTATCCTAGTGAAAGTCTAGCCTTGTGCACACTGATCGAATTTCCATAATGCCATTTTGGATTATTATTATTATCTATTGATTTTGACTTGCAGGTTGACAAGTGCTTTAAGTTTCGCTGAAAAATTATTTTTATTATATCATTTTGGCGTAAAAGAAAAACCCATGTAGACCGAGAAAATTCGTCGACGATAGTTAAGAAATACTGAGAGCCACATGACCCATTTTTGGAGTATTTACCCCATAAATCGCAATGAATAAGATCAAAAGGTGCATCGGCTTTATTGGAACTTAAAGAAAATGGAGCACGAGTTTGTTGTGCTCGAAGAAAAATAGCACATGTTGTGCTTAAAAAAGAGGAATTATTACCAGTTGTATGATTAATAAATGGTAAAAAACAAGAATATTAGTGGAGGGATGTCCCAACCAAAGCTCGACCGTATCATGAGAACTCACCATATGAGCTTTTCACGAACACCCTTTAAATAATAGAGCCCTTCACGTTGCTCACCCGCACCAATCAGCATCTTCGAGGAACAGTCCTGGACGAGACAAAGTTTTAGAGAAAATTGAATAGTTAGAGATTCGTCAAGAAGTAAACTTGAGACGAAAAGAAGATGACATTGTAAATTTTCCGCATATAATAAATATTTTAGAATAAGTCGAGATGATAGGAATATATCACCTCATTTAGTAGCTTTCGTGAGATCGCCATTTGGAAGTCCAACGGACAGTGGGGTCATATTTCGAATATTAGAAAAATGAGATAGGCATCCCAACATATGATGGAATGCTCCGGTATCGGTGATCCAAGAAGAAAGAGGTAGATTACCATTGAGACGTTCACCAAAAGTGGACTGATGCAAGTGCAACGACCGAGTCAAATCAGCCAATTCAGCGGGTGTGAGACTATTGATATCAAGGTTGTCGAAGGCAAGGGGTCCGGAGGAGGAAGTCTGTCCGCTAACCATGTGAACTCGTGGGTTGGGTACGAAAGTGGGTCGTTTGTCACGATTATTTCCCCTCTCACGGTTATTTGGTATGACAACGAGATTATTTATATCGCTTGTATCAACGTAAATCAGGTCGTGTGGTCTATCGCTCCACCATTCCGGGAAATCACCGGTGACACGAAATCAAATTTTATATAAAGGGCCGGAACGATTACACGCAATACAACGTGGTCGAGTATTATTCGTTTGACCAGAACGATTAATTTGGTCAGACCGAGAATTGAGTTTATACTCAGTATGAGTTCCCCCTGAGATCAATTCACATGCGTGGTTCGGGTGGCAAAAGCCATAGGTTCGGGTTTAGGGTCGAGTTGAATATGAGAAATATTACGAACCCCTTCGACCTGTAAAAGACGATTGTAAACAAGATCTAACATAGGAAGGGGATTAATACCAATTATTTGAGAGCGAGCATTGTCAAAGCGATCGTCGAGACCCATCAAGAAATCTCGCACATGTTTCTTTTCTCTCCGAGCATCCATTATAGTTACCCAATCGCAGGAACAAGAGGCACACGAGCAAGATGGCAGAGGATCTGTGGACATGACATAGGTCCACCCCGAAGCGGCCACGCGCGGGTTTGGGTAGGCGAATGAATCTCCATAAGAGAAGGATCGAATTGAAATTTAGGTCTATGTGGAGTCGCCACCGAATTTTATGGTTATTCGGAACCGTTCGAGCCCACTCTATGTCGTAGTGGGCCGTATACAAAATACGGCCCATTTCCGATGTCAGAGTTTATTGGGCTCGTCCCTTTGCATATCGATATAGATGCCGACTTGAGCGGTTAATCGTATATTGAATGACTCTCGTTCGCCAACGGTTTCGGGCATCCGGAAACCAAGGTTCTGAGTAAGGGGTGAGGGTACGTGTTGGGAAGCCCACAAAGGACACCCAACCCCGCCCGCACATTAGCGGCCTCTACTAAGAACTCGAATGACTTTCTAATACGCGTGCTAGAAAAACGGGAAAATGATATGCAAAGATTTATTTTCCCTAAACATGCGAATGGAATCGAAAAGTGGGTTTCTATGTCAATTTAATGCAACTAAAATTAACGTCGAAGTTGTATTTTAGCATGCGGGTTCATTTAGTATAATAAACGAATAATAATTAAATTGACAAAAGAAATAGAAAACGCGTTAGTAACGATATAACGATATAACGAATAATAACGGTTTGCAAGTATTGAATTAAATTGAAAAGATGCAAATATGAGGATGCATGATTTGAAAAGATAGTATACACGTGATTAATTATGCACATGTTGACCTAAGTCGTAAAATACTATCGAGTTTGAAAAATAGAATAATGTACGACTCGTGTTTGAGTCGTTATGAGGCCACTCGATCGAGTGGTCGATGGACTCGATCGAGTGGAACCTAAAAAAACGATTCTGTTTTGCGTCAAAGACCGTACTCGGCCGAGTTATTGACTAACTCGGTCGAGTACATGGCCACTCGACCGAGTCACTGTGAGACTCGATCGAGTGGGTGTTCTGATGAGCATTCTGACCCGATTTTGAGGTGCCACTCGAACGAGTGGGCTAGGCACTCGGTCGAGTGCCCTCTGTACGAATTAAGATTCGTTTGTAAAAAAACGTGTTTTATGTCGAAAATCGTTTTAAGTAGGTCGTTGCTATAAAATTAAATTTCCTCCGCGTTTAATAATATCATAATTCTAACGAATTGTTTTGACAATTATTTTAGCCTCAACGGAAATTGCGTTTTGAATTGATTTTATGTGATTTAGGAGAATTGACTATTTGATTAAATAAATAAAATAAAAAACTTGATTCCCTCGACTTCTCCGACATCGAATAAATCCCTAGGGATTGTGATGTCGGATCCGTGTCAACGAGTTTCGACCCTTGTTAAAGATTGATTTGAAAATTGATGGATGCAGGATGGATGATGATAACGAGATAAATAATAATGAATTATTGTTTAAGTTAGCTCATCTCAATAATCAAATAATCGGGGTATCGGAATAAGCGACCGGCAACGCTGTGTGCAGTACACTTGTATATTCGGGTTTCCTTATTCCGATATCCCTCTCATTCGACACAAATTGATAAGTATTTTAATGTTTTGATCCTAACAATATTACCAATATTATGATGCAATAATGATAACGAGGTAAATAATAATAATAATAATAATAATAATAATAATAATAATAATAATAATAATAATAATAATAATAATAATAATAATAATAATAATAATAATAATAATAATAATAATAATAATAATAATAATAATAATAATAATAATAAGGGTTATTTCATAACAATAATACCAACTATGAGGGTGCTTCTTATATTAATACAAACTATACGTAATCCCGTTTTAATATGAACTATTCTTTCATTAATCTCTCTTTATAACCAATGCCTTTTTTTACCTGTAAAACCGGTAATTGTGACCTGCTAGGTTTTTTGGTGCGCCTCTTCTTCTTCTTCCCCTTTATATTCATCAAATTAAAAGTCACCCTCCATTATCAACCTTCAAAACCCTCATTGATATAATGAAATGTGGTTATTCATCTGGATCCTCCTCTAATTCGTATCCTTCAAATGTCAGATTTTTTTTGCAAACGTCAGATGCTCTAATTTATTTACCACAATTTCAAAAAATTTAAGAAAAGCAATGGCGAGAGGAGATGTCGAGTTCAACAATGGCGAGAGAAGAGTACGTAGTAACGCGAGAGGAAGTGTACCGAGTATGGTGGGAGGGGGACTTTAATTCAAAAAGAAATTAAAAGGAAAAGGGAACCGGCTCATCAGGTAGCCGGTAACTTGTTCTAAAGAGAGATTAATGTGGGGATAGTTCATATTAAAATGAGATTACGTATAGTTGGTATTAATATAAGAAGCACCCCCATAGTTGGTATTATTGTTATGAAATAATAATAATAATAATAATAATAATAATAATAATAATAATAATAATAATAATAATAATAATAATAATAATAATAATAATAATAATAATAATAATAATAATAATAATAATAATAATAATAATAATAATAATAATAATAATAATAATAATAATAATAATAATAATAACGTAATAAAAGGAAAAAAAAAGATGAACGACGAGAGGAAAAGGGAAAAGAGAACGAGGTTTGTCACCCTCAACCTACATGTTCTTGTCTCGGAATAAGGCTCGTAAACGCGGCTATGACACGAGAGTCTTCGAGGTATATGGAGGCTAAGTTGTGGTGGCTCGGGTTGAATTCCTAAAACTAGGTTTAGGGTTTGCTATTGTCGGTTTTCCTAGGGTTTGTAAAGGATGTAGTGTAGGATTGCTCTTAGGATGTATTAGGGTTGTAAAGGTTGTGTAAAAAGTTGTTCCAGATGTGTGCATGAGGGGTTGCTTATATAGGAAAAGCTAGGGCATCGATTTAGGGCTACTCGACCGAGTAGGAGGCCAACTCGGTCGAGTGGCCTGTTATGCCAGCCGCCGGGCTCAAAGTCGGCCCACTCGATCGAGTGGATAGGTCACTCGATCGAGTGGCCTAGATGGGTCGCACGGGTCTTGTTTTGGACCTTGACCTCAATTGCTTGATGGGTTTTATGTTTGACTTGGACTTTTGATGGTTGTATGGTTGTTTTGTGCGTCTCGGAAATGACTTTGACCGGGGTTGACCCAATCGTTAAAAGTCGGTTTTATTTCCGGTGTCGGTTTTGGCCCAAATTAGTCTTGTTTGACTCGGAATGGTCCGCTGGGCCTAGATTCGAGGTTGATTTTGTGATATTTGTACTCTGTAAGTGTGTTAGCCAGCGATTAATGGATTTGAACCCGTATCCGAGCGCGTAGAAACATGTTAGCGTCCGATCATCATCGGGTGATTTTTGGAAACTACCATAGACACCTGGCAGTCAAAATGCGGGTGTCTACAGAGCCCCCACTCTGACTGAGGCTTGGACAGGGCGAAAGTCAGAGTAGCTACCAAGCCCATTAAGACCTGGTAGACTTTCGCTCGGGTCGTTTATAGTCCATTAGACTTGCGTAAAGGGCTCGCCAGCCGTAAGACAGGGATCATACCTGCGCTCCGTGGGGACTTTGGGCTTGTTGCGTAAGCCCTGGGTGTGCCTGTGTGTTGGCCCATCCCGTGCTATCCCGGAAAATGCTGCTAGGGAGATTTGATGACTGTCATGTCCCTGTTTGAGTCGTACCTGTATAAGTTACATAAAATGCATGCAACACGTAGGTAGTAAAATGACTCGT
Organism: Agrostemma githago; assembly: GCA_958450325.1. Classification (NCBI taxonomy): domain Eukaryota; kingdom Viridiplantae; phylum Streptophyta; class Magnoliopsida; order Caryophyllales; family Caryophyllaceae; genus Agrostemma; species Agrostemma githago. The sequence goes on along the minus strand of OY288259.1, from coordinate 48,631,332 downwards.
GCTGGGGAAAATGACTCTTGAATTTTTGAAATTTTGAAATTTGAAAATTTTGAATTTTTGAAATTTTTGACATCGACTCCTAAAGAAATTAGGAAAGTTCGGGATGATTATTTCCACACTAGTATCGAGACTAGGCTTGTGGCTTGATTCCGTTTGTAATTAGGAAACTTTCCTAAAAGTGACATGGAAAGGGTGTACAAGGGTAATGTTATATATAGCCCCCTTTGCTCTTGATTTTCTTCATAATTTCCATCACAAGAAAGTCTTTTACTTCCCTTAAGGCAAAAAAGAAAGTCTCTTTATTCCTTTTAAGAAATTTATCATGGGAATCGACAGGTTGAGTACTATGTTGCAGGCGTGGTCCCGTCAGTTTAGGGATGCCGATAGGGTGGTCTTGAATCAGACGGGTATAACTCAGCTGTACCCGTTCCGTCAGATGGTGGTCGATCGTTACTTTTTGGATGCTTGCTTGGCTTACTGGGATGACATATATCATGTCTTTGCTTTCCCTCGGGGCGAGATCTGCCCTTTACCTGAGGAGATCGCAGCTATAGGAGGATGGAACCCGATGCTTCGGCCCGCCGTCCCGTATTCAGTCTATGATCCAAGGAGGAAGCTGAGGGAATTTTTAGAGTTATCCCATAACGAAGTGTCCCGTATGATGGAAGGTGGCGACATTTCTCTGATCGACTTGGCCGAGAAATTCATGAACCCGCATGATGTCCGGGTAAGGTCAGCCCATAGCCGTAGGGCCTTTTCATTCTGCATGCTTCATGTTTACGCTTTTGAAGGTCACATGGATTGGTTATCTTGCATGGGTAATGCCCGTCTCATAACCGTGGTGGATCTGATGGAGACTGAACATAGTCCGGTTTGGTTAATCACGGGCGAAATCATCCAAGGGTTGGATAATCGCAAAAGGGATCAGTCCGTTCGTTTCGCCGGAAGCACCCGTTTGTTGCAAGTAAGTCAGATTTTTTACTTTTCGATTCCTCGATTTTTTTTGAATTTTTCGAGAACTCAGCTACTGCAGTGGGCACTCGATCGAGTCACCCCGGCACTCGATCGAGTGCCTTCGTAAAAAGGCTTCCTGTTTGCTTCCAGTGACGCCACTCGATCGAGTCATGCTGTCACTCGATCGAGTGTCGTCTGCCTCGTCTTGAGGTCTAATGCTTTTGTTCTCTTTTTTCAGATTTGGCTTTATGAGAGGCTATTGGTGATAGATCCCCCACTTGATGCCAGCAATTACCGCCATAACCAGTTGATGACGAGGAGACGGGCCATCGATTTTTCTCGCTTGATTAGCCAAAAATATTGGGATGAGGTGCTATCAATCCATGGTGGGCGGTTGATTCGATGGGTCGTTCCATGGTGGCCTATCCCGGCTTGGACAGTTTTGGACCCGAGGGAGAGGGCCCGTTACCAAGTGATCTTGTCTTTCAACCGGACGGTTCATCTCTACCTGGATCGCATACTAAGGCAATATGGACGAACTCAGCGGATACCAGAAATAGAGGCCATTGTGAGCGATCCTACCCAATTGACGGATATGATGTGCGACACGTGGATGCAAAGATGGTACACCCGGCACACTTGGCCCGTTTCCAAATCTCGGTATTCGATTTGGGTTTCAGACTCATATACCAAGTGGACTAAAGCAGGTGATGCTAAAGTCCGAGCTGCTTTGAAGGTGGATGAAGCCTTTGACCTGCTGAGGAGAGAACAGGCTAAAGACAACAGGGGGTTCTTCGATGAGGGGGACACTCCAGCTACCCTAGTCCGCCTAATGTCAGGGCAAACGAAGAAGGCTAAGACTCAAGCTAAAGGGTCCGGTGCTAAAGGTGCTCGGGGAAAAGTGAGCCCCCAGACAGACTTGGAAAGGAGACTGGGCCCTAGACTAGCCGTGCAGGACCGACTTGGCCCACGGGATAGGCTACCCGAGCATGTCCGGGCCCGACTTGGGCCAAAGACTGTGATTGAAGACCCATCGTCAAAGAAGTGGGCCCGTGCTAAGGAGGTTCCCCTTGTGATTAGGGAACGCTCATCCCCACCTCGACGACCTCGGGCTCCACACGACCCGAAGGATAAGGGAAAGGGGAAGATGCCCGGATATTAGTCTCCGATTATTTGAATATTACTATTTATTTTTTTGGTGTTATTTTTTTGTGTATGCCGTGTTTGGCGTTTTTTTTTTTTTTTTTTTGTAATTCCCGAGTTTATCGAGATATTAATAAAAGACATATTATTTGAAATTGTTCCCGTCTTTTCGATATTGCAGTGGTTGTACCCTTTTGAGGGGTTGCCTACGTATCCACAATTAGCGGAATCAAACCAGACGTAGTTCAAAATTTGATTTGATTGATTTGACTTCTTTTTTTTTGCAATTTTCGAAATACATCAAGATCATTGATTCGAGATGTGCGACGGTAGAATAATTAATTCTAACTTATTGACTTGTCTATAATTTTGAAAATTTATAAAAAGACAAAGTTTTATAAATTTTTGCAAATGACATTGAGACAGGGGTTTATGGGTAGTAGCGCTTCAGCTGGTCCAAGTTGGTCGGGTTGACGAACTCGTTGCCATCCAGGTCCGTTAGCATCACCGCTCCTCCCGATAGGATTTTCTTGACTAAGTATGGCCCAGCCCAATTGGGTTTGAACTTTCCCCTTGGGTCAACCGGTAGTAAGGCACGAACCGATTTTAGGACCAAATCACCTTCTTTGATTTTCCTGGGCCTAACTCTTTTGTTGAAGGCCCGCTGGATTCTCTTTTGATATACTTGAATATTGTTGAGGGCCCGGGACCATCGTTCGTCCAAGAGGACTAGCGAATCGTATCGGGCTTGGACCCAATCTGCTTCTGGTACTTGGCTTTCAAGTAGAATCCTTAGGGATGTTACTTCTAACTCAACCGGTTGGACTGCTTCCATTCCATATGTAAGGTAATATGGAGTTGCTCCGGTTGCAGTGCGGATTGAAGTTCGGTATCCCCATAAGGCAAAAGGTATCTTGTCGGGCCAGTCCCGATAATTCTCAGCCATCTTTTTAAGTATGGTGACAATTGTTTTGTTGGCCGCTTCTACCGATCTGTTTGTTTGGGGTCGGTAAGGTGAGGATGTATGCCTTTGAATTTTGTATTTTGCCAGTAATGCAGTAGTTTCAGCTTGAAAGTGGGTCCCGTGATCGCTGATAAATTCGTGCGGGATCCCATACCGGCATATAATCTTATTTTGGATAAATTTGGCCACGTGCTTGGCGTTCAAGACACGGTATGACTCGGCTTCTACCCATTTGGTGAAGTAGTCGATGGCCACCAAAATGAAGCAATGCCCTCCCGTCCCGGAAGGATGTATTTTCCCAATTATGTCTATACCCCATGTCGAAAATGGCCATGGTGATGTCATGGTATATAATAGGGAAGATGGCATATGTTGTACATTACCGAAGATCTGACAGTTATGGCAGTGCTTGACGTATAACTGGCAGTCTGTCTCCATGGTGTTCCAGTAGTACCCGAGTCTCATGATTTTACGGGATAGCATATGGGCGTTCATATGCGGACCGTTTTCACCGTCGTGGACCTCGGCCATGACTTTTTCGGCTTGAGTTTTGTCGATGCATAGGAGGAGAGCCCCCTGTGCCGTCTTTTTATACAATTGCCCGTCATCAGTACGAACAAATTGGGTTGCTAATCTTTATAGGGCCTTTTTGGCCCGATTTTCAGCTCCCGCGGTGTATTCCCCCGTTGTCAAGTATGTTAAGATGGTTTGATACCAAGGTTCTGGGTCAGTTATCTCGATATCCTGAATGGCATGGATGTAGGCCGGCTCGGAACGCCTTTCAACACAGATGGGCATGCTGGTCAGGTGATCCGGGATGTTCAGTAAAGATGCTAGTTTGGAAAGTGCATCTGCAAACTGATTTTCCTCTCGGGGTAGGTAGATATATTCCACCTTCTGGAATTGTTTCTCTAGAACCCGTACTCGCGCTTGGTAAGCCACGAGATTGGCATTCCGAGTTTTCCATTTTTGGAGTGCTTGATTGATGACCAGTGACGAATCACCGTGGACCCGGAGGTTTGTTACCCCTAAATCGGCGGCGACTTGTAGCCCGTGAATGCATGCTTCTTATTCGGCTGCGTTGTTGGTTACGTCGAAGTCCAACTTGATGGATAAGGGAGTATGTTCCCCTTGGGGTGAGATTAATAGAATTCCGACCCCAAATCCTCGGAAGTTGGATGCTCCATCAAAATACAAATCCCATGTCTCGGTATCGGTATGGAATATGTCTTCGTCAGGAAAGGCCCATGTATCAGTGTGGCCCTCTTCGGATATTGGGCTGTCAGCGAGGAACTCGACAACTACCCGGCCTTTGATGGCTTTTAATGGTACAAACTTGAGGTCGAACTCAGATAACATTAAAGTCCATCTTGACATCCTGCCGTTGAGGATGGGCTTCTCGAATAAGTACTTGATTGGATCCATTTTGGATAAAACATGTACCTCGTGGCTAAGCATGTAATGTCGGAGCTTTTTAGTGGCCCAAACCAATGCTAAACACGTCTTTTCGAGCATTGTGTATTTGCACTCGTACTCGAGGAACTTTTTACTGATGTAGTAAATAGCCCGTTCTTCCGAATCAACTGCCTGGGCCAGCATAGCCCCCATGGCTGTCTCAGTCGTTGTTAGGTATAAAGACAAAGGCAAACCGTGCTGAGGTGGCATTAGTACTAGCGGGGCAGACAGGATCTCCTTGATTTTGTCAAAAGCCATTTGACATTTGTCGTCCCATAGTACCCGCTCTCCGATTTTTAGCTTTTTGAAGATGGGCTCACATACCATGGTTAACTTCGAAATTAAACGGCTGATGTATTGGACTTTCCCGAGAAACCCCCTTATTTCCTTTTCGGTCTTGGGTGGCTGCATCTCGGTAATTGCTTTGATTTTAGCTGGGTCGACCTTGATGCCGCGTTGGCTAACGATATGGCCCAGTAATTTGCCTGACGTTACCCCAAAACTGCATTTTTGTGGGTTTAGTCTCATGTTGTATTTTCGCAGTCTGGTAAAGAACTTTCTTAGGGCCGTGATGTGCCCGCTTCGGTCTTTAGACTTAACAATCATATCGTCCACGTAGACCTCCACCTCCTTATGCATCATGTCGTGTAATAAGATGGTGGCGGTCCGTTGATAAGTGGCTCCAGCATTGATAAGCCCAAATGGCATGACAGTGTAACAGTAAATACCCCAAGGTGTGATGAAGGTAGTCTTACTCATATCCTCTTCTGCCATTTTAATTTGATTGTATCCGGCATACCCGTCCATGAATGATAGAAGGGCATGGTCGGCCGTATTATCCACCAAAATGTCGATGTGTGGTAACGGGAAATCATCTTTTGGGCTGGCCTTGTTTAGGTCCCGGAAGTCTACGCATACCCGCACCTTGCCGTCCTTCTTGGGTACCGGCACGATGTTTGCGACCCAGTCTGGATATTCAGACACTTGTATAAAGCCTGCTTTGAATTGTTTATCGACCTCTTCTTTGACTTTAAGAGACCATTCGGGCTTCATTCTTCTGAGCTTCTGTTTTACCGGTCTGCACCCATCTTTGATGGGTATTCGGTGTTCAGCTATTTCTCGATCTATTCCCGGCATGTCCTTGTAGGACCATGCAAAGACATCTTTAAATTCTAGGAGGAGGTCCGTGAACTGTTGTCTCTCCTCTGGATCTAAAGATTGGCCCAACTTAAGCATCTGGGGCTCTAAAGTGGTTCCCACGTTGATGGACTCGTTTTCTTCGATTACCGGATCTCGGGATTCCCTTTGCTCGAGCTGCTCGACCAGATGCTGTGGTAGAGGTACCTGTTCGTCGAGTTTCTCAATGTCATTGCATATAAAAATTTTGGAAATAAGACAAGTCGTAAGCAGAACGGTGTTCGTTATTATTATTAATGGCGAATTTTGAAAATAGCTCGAATAGAGCGGCCATCTGATCGTTGGTCAGTGGCGGGATAGGGAGAGGTCTTGGGACAGACCCCGAGACCTCGGTGGCTAAAGGAAAAGGGATTATAGACTCGACTCCAGTACCAGACCCTCTAAACCTGGACTCAGACTCCGACTCTGACTCAGACTCAGACTCGGACTCAGACTCAGTATCCGGCATGTGTCCTTCGCCGGCGGTTAGCTTGTAGACCCGTCCTTGACTGTCGGTCCATTTTATAGTCTTCCTCCAAGCCCTTGTCTCGGTGTTGGCGCCGACCTCGGTAATGAGCTTGGTTGGGTCGAACCGATCGCTGCGGAGGATCAAGTTGACCAAGTCATCTTTCGGAGCAGGGACGCTCTTGTCTTCTCCAAATAAGAGCCCCAGCACGGGCTCGGAGTCGCTCTCCCTTTTCTCGGACTCATCCTGGATAGCGGTGAATATGTCATCGGGGATGTAGTTGCATTCCCGAGCCGTTTTGGTCTCGGGATATGTGATGGTGGGTCGGTAGAGGCCCACTTGGATGGCTCCAAAAACTGGAGTGACAAATTTGGTTGCAGAGGCCCGGCCCACATTCTCCGAGCTTATAGTATATCCCAATCCGAGTCGGGACTCTGCGTTGTCTAGGACCTCGATGATCTTCCCCGCCGGAAGATATGGTCTTGAGGTAGCTCCGGGTAGGTAACCCAGATTTTGTAGCATCGTGTCGATGCTAGGGGCGAAGTAGGGCTTGAAAAGATATTCTTCTTCAATCATACCCACGAAATCGAAACCTCGTGGTTCGGCCCGGTTTGTGGCGTTGCAACTTGCCACGATCATCGGTGTTGCCTCCAGTGTTATGATACCGTCTTTAAGTGGCATCTTGACTTTTCGGTGGAGGGTAGATGTCACGGCCTTGACTACGTGGATCCAAGGCCTTCCTAACAAGAGGTTGAATGATGAGGTGACATCTATCACCTGGAATTCTAGCTCCTTTTCGATTGGGCCCGTTATGATCTTCAGTTTAACGGCCCCGGCGACTGGTTTTGGGCTTCCATCGAAAGCCTGGATAGTTTGTGCCGTTGGGAGATAGTCGGCATCAGTGATGCCGAGGGCCCTAGCGGTCCTTAATGGTAGGACATTCACGGCTGATCCGTCGTCAATAAGGGTCATCGGGAGGTACTTACCCTTGCAGATGACCGTAATATATAGGGCCAGGTTATGATTGGGCCCAAATGGAGGTAGATCAGCCTCAGAGAAGGTTATGAGTGGGCCTTCTTCTTTGGATTTGCCCTTAAGGTAGGGCATGATGGTGGCTACCATTTCAGCGGGGGTAGCTTCTGAGTCGACCTTGATTTCATCGAGAGCCTTAGTCAGTGCTTCCCGATGAGCCTGTGAGCTAACCAGTAGTTGTCATATGGTTAAGTCAGCTCGAACCCTCTTCATTTGTTGGACCAAGGCCGTGTCATTGCTTGGTTCCTCGGAGGTCGGTTCCGTCCTGGCAGGTTCAGTGACGGATGCAGGAGTGGCGCGCCCAGCAGTGGCGAGGTGGTTGGTGGCTAAAGCCTTGGATTTGGCTTTTCGGACCTCTTCGAGGGTAATAGGGACAGCCTCCCCTTTGGCTAGGTATACGTCGTCCTCGTCATCGAACCATATCCCATTAATTTGTGGGATAAAAGGAGAAATGAGGTGAGAGCAATCGATTACCTCCCCTGTGAATATTGCGTGAGCACTGAACGGGTTGTCTTTGTTGCTCGGCTTGTCTCCGGGCAACGGGATTTTCCTGCTCTCAATAAGATCTTGGATTAAATGCTTTAACTTCCAACATTTTTGGGTATCATGTCCGTTGCTCCGGTGATACTGACAGTAGGCTTGAGCATTGTAGTACTTGGGCCTCTTCTCTGCTGGAGGCTCTGGAGTTGGGCCTATTGGTTGAATCAGGCCCTTTGAAGATAGCCTTTGTAAGGCATAAGTATAGGTAGTCCCTATATCTGTGAATACCCGATTTGGTGTATTCTTTTTGGATGAGGTGTCGAGCAGATCTACCTCATCAAAGATGCTGCAGGTTGCAGCTGCAGGTGTGGGCTTGTTTGTGGATGAACTAGCCCCTTGATAGCCTTTGGTAGAGGCCTTAGTCAGGCTCTCAAACCTTAGATCCTCTTCGATCCTTGTGCCCATTTCAGTAAGGACAGCAAAGTTTGGGATAATAGCATACCGGAGATGGACCCGGTAGGATGGGAGTAGATTCTTGACGAAGGCTTCTACTAGGGCCTTTTCGCCGGGTTTGTCGACCAGCTTCACACTTTCGGCCCTCCATCTTTGCAGATATTTTGTGAACCCTTCTTTGGGCTCCTGGGCCATTACCTCCAGAGTACGCATTGTAGTCTGGATTTCAGTGTTATCGGCGTAATTCCGAGCAAACTCGGTCGCCACATCGTCCCAAGTCTTGTATTTCTTGGGGTCGAGCCTGTAGAACCAGGCCTTGGGGTGTTTCTCCAGAGAGGAGGGGAATAGGTGCTTGAACATTGTTGACTTCACCCCCTTGACTGCCATGAAGTCTTTGAAAGCCCGGATGTGGTGGACCGGGTCTTCAGTACCCTCAAACATAGGAAGTCCCGTTAAGTTGAGGTTAGCAGGTAGCTCGTTATCCAAAGGCGAATAAATACGAGCATTCTCGATGTGGATCGAGTTGTTAGTTGATAGGTGAACTTGTTCCTCGAGCCTACGAACGATACTGACCAATTCGGCCATGGTCCCATTGGGCTCAGCTCCTTCGACTGGGGCCGCTTTTTTCACGGCACTTAGGCGGGTGACTATCGTTGCTTGGTTAGCCTGGATGGAGGTTAGTTGACTCTCGAGCTTAGCTAGTGCGTCCTTCAACTCGTCCATCTTGCGTTGGTGTCGGGTTACGGGTGGCCTGTCTGTAAGAACACCACGTAATTAGAAACTAGCCCAAAATCCCAAAGTAGAAATTACATCCCGAACAAGACTAGAAGAGGAAAATGACTCGGAAAAGACACCTAGACGGGCGACTTGTGAAATGTGGGCCTTCCTTAGGATTCGGCGGGTGGGCCTAGTCCTGTTCGAAGGAAGGTTCACGTGAGACATCCCCAGACTTTTGGACTCGATTGTGTTGACGGGCCCTCCTTTGTAGGAGTTTGTCCTACGTAGGTGGGCCTTGCCTTAGTCTAATAAGGCGGACTGGGAAGGGGAAGAAACTCGTGATGTAAGATCGACAGAGTTTCGACGCTATAGACCTTGACAACTTATGACACGACCCGACACTGCTAAATACGGGAAGTCCTAGAAGTGGAAGGTTTTAAAAATTGATGTTTTTTTTTGAAAAGGACCGAGTAAACTCGGTTTGAGGACCCAATTTCCAAAAAAACGAAAAAGGGGTATTGGGCCGAGGATTTTGAAGGTTCGAAAGTATTTTCGAGTTTTGAATTGGGCAGCATACCGTCTAGAAAATAGGCTATTTTGAGTAAAATCATAAGTCCTAAATTCGGTATGTGTCCCGGGTTTTGAAATTGAATGGTTTGAAAAAGATGCAATTTTGAAAAATTGACGGTTTTTTGAAAACGACTCGGAAACCAAGTAGCACGTAGTCACACAAGCATTATAACGACGCCATGTATGCTCTACACTAAGTCTCGGTCGGTCTATAAGGGGTCTATACCAGTGTACATAGTCTAGACGTTGATCGGGACGGACTTCCTAAGTCGAGTTGATCTTAGAACATGCAGCGAAACCCACTCGAATCGACTATGGACACCTTTCAACATATCCATATTGGAGTACATCGACGGTATAGTGGGACGTCGGTAGCGAGTACCGGCCCGGGAAAATATGGGTTATGCATGAACCGTAGAACTAACACGCGTATTGTATTTGTCAAACGATTTCTATTCGAGTCTCACCCTGAGGATGCCGATGGTAAGTCACGCATCAGTTAATCCCCAGCGGAGTCGCCAAATTGTGGACATGACATAGGTCCACCCCGACGCGGCCACGCGCGGGTTTGGGTAGGCGAATGAATCTCCATATGAGAAGGATCGAATTGGAATTTAGGTCTATGTGGAGTCGCCACCGAATTTTATGGTTATTTGGAACCGTTCGAGCCCACTCTATGTCGTAGTGGGCCGTATACAAAATACGGCCCATTTCCGATGTCAGAGTTTATTGGGCTCGTCCCTTTGCATATCGATATAGATGCCGACTTGAGCGGTTAATCATATATTGAATGACTCTCGTTCGCCAACGGTTTCGGGCATCCGGAAACCAAGGTTCTGAGTAAGGGGTGAGGGTACGTGTTGGGAAGCCCACAAAGGACACCCAACCCCGCCCGCACATAAGCGGCCTCTACTAAGAACTCGAATGACTTTCCAATACGCGTGCTAGTAAAACGGGAAAATGATATGCAAAGATTTATTTTCCCTAAACATGCGAATGGAATCGAAAAGTGGGTTTCTATGTCAATTTAATGCAACTAAAATTAACGTCGAAGTTGTATTTTAGCATGCGGGTTCATTTAGTATAATAAACGAATAATAATTAAATTGACAAAAGAAATAGAAAACGCGTTAGTAACGATATAACGATATAACGAATAATAACGGTTTGCAAGTATTGAATTAAATTGAAAAGATGCAAATATGAGGATGCATGATTTGAAAAGATAGTATACACGTGATTAGTTATGCACATGTTGACCTAAGTCGTAAAATACTATCGAGTTTGAAAAAATAGAATAATGTACGACTCGTGTTTGAGTCGTTATGAGGCCACTCGATCGAGTGGTCGATGGACTCGATCGAGTGGAACCTAAAAAAACGATTCTGTTTTGCGTCAAAGACCGTACTCGGCCGAGTTATTGACTAACTCGGTCGAGTACATGGCCACTCGACCGAGTCACTGTGAGACTCGATCGAGTGGGTGTTCTGATGAGCATTCTGACCCGATTTTGAGGTGCCACTCGAACGAGTGGGCTAGGCACTCGGTCGAGTGCCCTCTGTACGAATTAAGATTCATTTGTAAAAAAACGTGTTTTATGTCGAAAATCTTTTTAAGTAGGTCGTTGCTATAAAATTAAATTTCCTTCGCGTTTAATAATATCATAATTCTAACGAATTGTTTTGACAATTATTTTAGCCTCAACGGAAATTGCGTTTTGAATTGATTTTATGTGATTTAGGAGAATTGAATATTTGATTAAATAAATAAAATAAAAAACTTGATTCCCTCGACTTCTCCGACATCGAATAAATCCCTAGGGATTGTGATGTCGGATCCGTGTCAACGGGTTTCGACCCTTGTTAAAGATTGATTTGAAAATTGATGGATGCAGGATGGATGATGATAACGAGAAATAATAATGAATTATTGTTTAAGTTAACTCATCTCAATAATCAAATAATCGGGGTATTGGAATAAGCGACCGGCAACGCCGTGTGCAGTACACTTGTATATTCGGGTTTCCTTATTCCGATATCCCTCTCATTCGACACAAATTGATAAGTATTTTAATGTTTTGATGCTAACAATATTACCAATATTATGATGCAATAATGATAACGAGGTAAATAATAATAATAATAATAATAATAATAATAATAATAATAATAACAACGTAATAAAAGGAAAAAAAAGAGATGAACGAGGAGAGGAAAAGGGAAAAGAGAACGAGGTTTGTCACCTCAACCTACATGTTCTTGTCTCGGAATAAGGCTCGTAAACGCGGCTATGACACGAGAGTCTTCGAGGTATATGGAGGCTAAGTTGTGGTGGCTCGGGTTGAATTCCTAAAACTAGGTTTAGGGTTTGCTATTGTCGGTTTTCCTAGGGTTTGTAAAGGATGTAGTGTAGGATTGCTCTTAGGATGTATTAGGGTTGTAAAGGTTGTGTAAAAAGTTGTTCCAGATGTGTGCATGAGGGGTTGCTTATATAGGAAAAGCTAGGGCATCGATTTAGGGCTACTCGACCGAGTAGGAGGCCAACTCGTTCGAGTGGCCCGTTATGCCAGCCGCCGGGCTCAAAGTCGACCCACTCCATCGAGTGGATAGGTCACTTGATCGAGTGGCCTAGATGGGTCGCACGGGTCTTGTTTTGGACCTTGACCTCGATTGCTTGATGGGTTTTATGTTTGACTTGGACTTTTGATGGTTGTATGGTTGTTTTGTGCGTCTCGGAAATGACTTTGACCAGGGTTGACCCAATCGTGAAAAGTCGGTTTTATTTCCGGTGTCGGTTTTGGCCCAAATTAGTCTTGTTTGACTCGGAATGGTCCGCTGGGCCTGGATTCGAGGTTGATTTTGTGATATTTGTACTCTGTAAGTGTGTTAGCCAGCGATTAATGGATTTGAGCCCGTATCCGAGCGCGTAGAAACATGTTAGCGTCCGATCATCATCGGGTGATTTTTGGAAACTACCATAGACACCTGGCAGTCAAAATGCGGGTGTCTACAGGATCGTATTCCATTATTTCGTCCCAAATTGTGGTGAGGCGGCCGTAGTATGACATGAGAGACTCGGTGGGTCCCTGACGGCAACCAAATAATTCGACCTACAATTGGTATATTCGAGCATCATTTACTTGACAAAATCGGTCTTTGATATTGGTCCATACCTTCTTAGCTTCGGGTCGGCATGATATTGATTTTCGTAAACTTGTCTCGATGGAATTATAGATCCAAGAGATGACGAAAGCATTGGTGGACCTCCATGTTTCAAAATTAGATGCGAACTCAGTCGGTTTAACTATTGTGCCATCGATGTATTCGAGTTTGCCTTTCGCAAGGAGGGAAAGAGTAAAGGATCGAGACCATTCGTCGTAATTATTGCCATTGAAAGTAACTTTAGTTATGTTGCTTCCGGGATTTTTGGTATTAATGATCGTATATGAGGGATTGGAATCTTGTTTTGGTTCACTGGAATTCGTCATTGAGATTGATCAAAAGAGAAAACAAAGATTTTTTTTAGGGAATTATGAGTCTTGTCTCTGATACCATAATAAGAATCATTATATGAGAAAGTACTGTAACTGATATTATATTTTTGCTAATTGTTCTTTTACAATATTTGCTAGTCACTATTTATTTATAAGCTATTCTAAGATCTTGTAAATATGAAAAAGATAAAGTCTAACAGTTAGTTTTAATTTTACATATGGAAATAACTAATCAAGAATCCCTTGATTGAAGGCCAAGACCAACGACTCTTTTGGGTATGGAGCTTGATAGTGCTATCTCTCTCCCTTTCCGAGCCTCATTGGTACATTGATCTAATTACATCTAATAGAATATAAACGGGCCTCAACTATCGCCTTAAGGTTTTGGTTGAGTTGGTTCGTTAACATGGTATCAGAGCCAGAGGTCACGAGTTCGAACCCTGGCAGCCCCCAATATCTCGAACTCTCAAGTGGAATTTCAGCACACGGTACGGGGAGCCTGTGCGCACTAACCACTCTTCAAGTCCAAAGGGCATTCGAGTGAGGGGGCGTAATAGAATATAAACGGACCATGTTAACGAACCAACTTAACCGAAACCTTGAGGCGATTGTTGAGGCCCGTTTATATTCTATTAGCATCAACTCGTGTGCCACTAGTGTATTGATGAGTTGTTGATAGGTGCTGATGGCAACGTATTTGGCTTCCTCTATAGTCGTAACCTTAGATTATTGCCAAGGAACAGCCATTGACCAAGGGATCTTATGATCTATATCCTCCTCTTTGATGTCTCGTCCTAGATGAAGAAGCTCGTTCATGATAGCCGTGAATCTAGATGATATGTCATGAATGTTTTCATCTCTTTCATAGAGAAGCATTCATATTGTTGCATCAACATTTGGATTTTGTGCTTTTTCACGTGAGACGCAACCTCATAAGCAGGGGCGGATCCAGGCTGTGGCTTGTTGGGCTGAAGCCCAACATGATTTTTGGAAAAAGATATATACAAAACTGGTGAATAGGAATCACTAATATAATTGTGCTGTGTTGGTAAAAGCCTCCACCTTTTTGACAATGGATGTGGGTTCGAAACCCAACTCTTGTGCCTTTTTGTCATCCGCCTTAAATATATCATTATCTATGTATAGTTACAATTAATTATTCAAACTTACATTATAATTATTTCTTAGTTTTTCTCATCCGCCTTAAATATCATCACATTAATTTTATATACTTTTTGTGACCCATGAAACTTCTCGAAAACGAAAATTTCTTAGTGCTCTATATCGTATATTTAGAACAATTATTTAGTTCATGTAATAACTGATGGTTTTGTTATTTTGTACTCACCATCTTAGTTTTTTCAACCCATTATATTGCACCTCTTGACCTCCATTAGTGGTTATAATCAAATTATAAGACATGTTAGAGGAAAACTATTTGTTCAAAATAGGTCCAATAATTAAAAAATACGGAGTAACTCATTTAGTCTATGAGCAGTATATGCGGAGTATATTGTAAAATTCTCAAAACTTGATATTTTCTCTAACTCGAATGATACAGGTAATATTATACTCCGTAATAATATGAGATGACAATGCGTATATTACTCTGTATTAACTAAGCAAATCCTTTATATATTGTATTATGAACCTGAAAAATATGTAGCACTATATTTAGAAAAAATTTAGCCCGGTATAAATGTAATTTCTGGGTCCACCCCAGCTCATAAGTTAGTTCTAAGCTGACCCAAATCTACTTAGCTAATGTATGTACACGTTCTTAAGCGTGATTATTCTTTTGAACTTATCTCGTTATGTAACAAGGCCACAATTTGGAAGTTCTTTCCATTGTCGTCTCTGAGATCTTTACTGGTCCGGTTTGTATAGTCTTCCAACATTCCCAACCGTGACCTTTTACGAAGTGCACCACCAAGTTTTTCCATGCTTCATAGTCTTTGTCGTTGAAGTTCGAGCACTTTAAATGTTTGCTCCATCGTAAATTGCGCTCTATTCGACGACCTATCATAGGACAATCTTAAGAAAAGAAAAAAAAGGTCACAGTCGACGATATAATAATTTACAACTAACAACGTAAGGTGTGACTTTAATTATCATTGAATGATTCTTCAGGTAAAATAAGTCATCTTTATACATATTACTCAAAATAGTCATCACAAACATAAAAACACTAAAGTCTTGAATTTTTCTTTAAAGGATTTCTTCGTAAGGATATTATGAACAAAACGTATGTACAAATGTCATGTAGTGGGTGCCCTGGCCTACCTACAATCGTTGTCAAAGTTTTCTTACTAGAGAATTCCATTTTTGTTTGTTCTTGTAAAAATGGCGTGGAGGCCATAAATATTTAAGAAATTTAAACATCTAAAGAATTTTCTACTAAAAAGAATATTACTACCTACTATCATCGGGGTATACTGTATACAAGAGTTTTGCATAGTTATATGGTATCCCGCTCTCACTTATGTGCACAAGAGTGATGTATATGGAAAATGAGATTGTACATCTGATTATATAATAGCATTGTACGATTAAGATAAAGTTGTTGAACTTTTGTATATATTTACTGAGCTTATACACGTTTCTGAGGTGAGTGGTAAATTTTTTAGCTTAAACATTTATGTGATTTAACTCGACAACTTTACACTAAAACTCAGAAAGTTTATGACAAAACTCGAAACTTTTGTGATAAAGCTCTAAATCATAAAACCGTTACACATAGAGCTATGTACAACTGGTTGTATAATCTTCTTATTATATGGAGCGTAGTCCGTACTTGATAAAACCAATTCAATTTGATTTTGTTGGTGTGGGAAGATTGAGAGAATGAAAGAGAGAGATTGAATGATTGAATGAATTGATTACTTGATGAATTGACGGTGTACAGGTCATGTATTTATATACAGTACAAGGGTATAACAAACTTCTAACTGACTGTAACAAACTCCTAACAAACTCGGGTTTACTTAATTCCTACACCCCCCTCAAGTTAGGAGCTATGAAATAGCCCTAACTTGGACTGAAGCAGCTTGTGTTGAGGACCTGAAAAGGCTTTGGTGAAGAGGTCTGCTGGTTGTTCTTTGGTGGATATGTAGGATAGACTAATGAGACCGCTTTGTAACTTTTCTCGAATGAAATGGCAATCCAAGTCAATGTGTTTCGTACGCTCGTGAAAGACCGGGTTTTTGGCTATATGAATGGCGGCTTGACTATCGCATTTGACGGGAATAGGAGTGATGTCGGAAACGGTTATTTCAGAAAGTAACCGGGTAAGCCAAGCAAGTTCTGACGTCAATCTTCGTAAGGATCGGTACTCTGCTTCTGCAGAAGAGAGGGACACCGTTTGTTGCTTCTTGGATTTCCAAGAGATGAGTGTGGAGCCCAGAAAGATTACAAAACCGCTGACGGACCGTCTTGTTTGAGGGCACGCAGCCCAATCTGCGTCGCAGTAGCCTTGAAGTCTGAAATCTGGAGTGGCATGAAGGAGAATACCCTGAGAGATGTCGTTCTTTAAGTATCTCAAAACATGAAGAGCAGAAGACCAATGTTGTTGTCTAGGGAATGCCATGAACTGACTCAGAAGCTGAACTGTGTATGCAATGTCAGGTCGGGAATTTGTTAAATAATTCAACTTTCCCACTAATTTTCTATAATCTGCCGGATTATCAATGAGATCACCAGAATCTGCAGTCAGTTTAATTGAAGGATCAAGAGGGCTACTGACAGTAGTGCAATCCTGATGAGCAAACTCCTCAAGAAGCTCTTTAGTAAATTTACGTTGTGTAATTGCCATCCCACCAGGAACTTGAATGAATTCTAATCCAAGAAAATAATGCAGATCTCCCAAATCTTTGATTTTGAAAGTATCATTGAGATAAGACTTAAGATCTTCCATTTCTGCTGTATTATCGCCAATCATAAGGATATCATCCACATAAACAGCTAAAAACAAAACCTTTCCTTCAGTTCTTTTAGAAAATAGAGAGTAATCATTCATGGATTGCTGAAATCCTCGTGTTTTTAATGCTTGACAGAGTTTGACATTCCACTGTCTCGAGGCTTGTTTGAGGCCGTATAACGACTTTTGTAGCTTACAAACCATGTTAGAACCTTGGACATTGAGGCCTGGAGGGAGTCTCATGTAGACTTCTTCATCTAAATCCCCATGTAAGAAAGCGTTGTTGACATCAAGTTGGGTCATACTCCAACCCTTCTTAACACCAACCGCAACCAAAGCTCTAATGGTAGTCATCTTCACTACTGGTGAAAACGTTTCTGTATAATCGATACCTTCTTTTTGAGTGTATCCTTTGACTACGAGCCTAGCTTTGTAACGCTCGATAGAACCATCTGATTTATGTTTTACCTTGAAAACCCATTTGCAAGAGATGGCCTTCTTGCCAGGAGGAAGGGGGACAATCGCCCATGTTTTAGTGGCGTCTAAAGCATGAAACTCTGCAGCAATAGCTGCTTGCCATTCAGGAAACTGTGCAGCCTTTGCATAAGACTGTGGTTCTTGTACAGGTATCGGTAAAACCGGAGATACAGTAGCAGTAAAACAAGCAGTAATACTTCCTTCACAAAAATTAGTTAGAGTATGACAACAATTATCTTGACTAATGACATGATGACAACAATTAGCAGCAGTAGAAGGCATCTTGCAAACATAATCAGTTAAATAAGACGGAGTCCTAGAGACCCTGGAAGACTGTCTAACAGGAACAACTGCAGTAGAAGGAACAACTACAGTAGATGAACCTTCAGAATTCATGGGAGGAATTTCAATAGCATCAGGAACAACTGAAGAAACATCAGCAGGCAAAGGTGCAAAACCAACTTGTGAAAGCTGTACATAAGGAAACTGATCTTCATGGAAAATCACATCACGCGAATCAAACACAGAATGATTCTCAAGATTGAGCAAGCGATAGGCCTTCTTACCAAAAGAATAACCAAGGAAAACAGATTTGATGGACCGAGAAGCAAATTTATCACGGCCAGGTTTAGATGTAGCAGCATAAGCAAGGCAGCCGTAAGACCTAAGATGACTAATATCAGGAAGACGACCAAAAAGCAGTTGATAAGGCGACATATTATGCAGTATTTTAGTAGGAATTCTATTGATAAGGTAAGTAGCTGTCAAAATACACTCCCCCTAATATTTAGTAGGTAAATTAGACTGAAATTTTAAAGCACGAGCCATTTCTAGTAAGTGTTTATGCTTTCTCTCGACTATACCATTTTGTTGTGGTGTGTGGAAGCAACTCGTTTGATGAATAATACCATTGTCTAACAAAATTTGAGATGTAGGTCCACTTCTACCAAGTTCAAAGGCATTGTCAGACCTTATTACCTTAATCCTCTTATCAAATTGTGTTTGAACCATATGAATGAAATTTCGTAAACATGTGAAGGCATTACTCTTGCAAGAAAGTAAATAAATCCAAGTGCATCTAGTGAAATCATCTACTATTGTCATAAAATATTTGTAGCCATTATAAGTGGGGGTTTGATAAGGACCCCATAAATCAATGTGAACGAGATCAAATGCAGATAAAGATACAGAATTACTGACAGGAAAAGCTAATCTATGTTGACGAGCTTTAGCACAAATGTAACAAGAAGAAATTTGTTTCTCATAAATCTCAATTTCAGATTCAGTACATACATGAAGTTGTCTTAATTTGTACAAGGGTAAATGACCTTGCCTGTTATGCCAGGTAGTACAAGAAATCTTAGAAACAGAATTTGCAGAAACGGAATTACAAGTGACACCTCTAGCATGTTGTAACAAATACAAATCATTGAGATTTCTACCAAGAACCAAGGGGGTCTTGGAAGACTCCTGCACATAACACAAATCAGGTGAGAAACACACAGTAGAATTAAGTTGCTTAGACAACTTACCAATGGATAAAAGATTGAATTTAAAAGATGGGACATAAAGAACATTGTGAAGCGAGAAATCAGAATTAATGCTAACAGTACCAACAGTATCTACTGACACTACTTGACCATTAGGTAATGAAATTGAAAAAGGTTTTGCAATATGTTTAAACTCAGTGAATAATGCTTTGTTGGAACAAAAATGATCACTAGCACCGGAATCTAAGATCCATGTATTGAGAAAAGCATTAATATTTGTGCAAGAACTAAGAGAAGAAGAATGAGAGTCAACAGTACCAGCAAAATTAGCAGACGTGGTGGGAAAATCAGATGAAGAACCATCTTGAATACTAGGAGATTCATGTCCAGAATCATCTTCATTGAAAACATTACCAGCAAACTTTCTATTACGCTTCATCAAATGCCAGCATTTGTCTACAAGATGACCTGGTTTCTTACAGTATTTGCAAGTAGGTTTATCTTCAGAATCACCTTTTTCTTTGAACCCGTTCTGCTGATAACCAGAAGACTGAGCCTGAGTATTATTGTTCTTGTATTGTTGGGTGTACTGCTGTTGGGTAGAACCTTTCTGGTATGCATTTCTTTTATACATCGCAGCAGCATCCAATTGAAACTGAGCATTGGTGTGAATTTCTCGTTGTCTTTCTTCTTGAAGCAAATTGTTGTACACAAGACTGAGCTTAGGCAAAGGAGTTTGCATGAGTAGTGTTCCCCGGATTACAGAATAAGATTCATTGAGACCCATAAGAAACTGTACCACCTTTTGTTGTTCAAGGAAAACAACCTGTTTCTCTTTTGCACCACAAGCACAGGCGCAAGAACACTTAGAACTCATACCCATTCCATCGATTTCATCCCAGATTGCCTTGAATTTGGTGAAATACGATGAGATACTGTCATTGCCTTGCCCAAAATCAGACAATTTCTTGTGAACACCATACAGTTGAGCGCCATTGGACTGGCCAAATCTGTCTTCTAATTCGTTCCATGCCGCCTCAGCTGTAATGTTATACAGGATTGAATCAGCAATCTCTGACGATACTGAATTGAGAATCCACGAAAACACGATGTCATTGCATCGCTGCCAGTTCTTGGCAAGATGTGAATTTGCAGCTGGTTTGCTGATTGAACCGTCGACAAAGCCAACCTTGTTCTTTCCTGATAACGCTATCAACATAGCCCTTTTCCAGTTATTGAACCCTATACCTTCGAAGACATTAGCTACAAGCTTTACTCCGGTGATGTCTGAAGGATGAATGTAATGAGGGTTGTCAACGCCAATGGTGGTATTTGCATCTGCCATTGTTGCAGGAATCTTGAATCTTTACAACTTTGATTGGATTATTTTGCGGAAGAGAAGAAGAAGGGGGAAAAAAATTGAACCTTTAACAAGGCTCTGATACCATGTTGGTGTGGGAAGATTGAGAGAATGAAAGAGAGAGATTGAATGATTGAATGAATTGATTACTTGATGAATTGACGGTGTACAGGTCATGTATTTATATACAGTACAAGGGTATAACAAACTTCTAACTGACTGTAACAAACTCCTAACAAACTCGGGTTTACTTAATTCCTACAGATTTCAACCCTGCACCTAAAGGTGGCGAAAGCTGACGGGAACCCGAAAATACAGAAACCCAAAACTGGCTCGATTGTGATTTCACCTGATACAATCCGATAATTAGTGACTTGAACCCGACCTGATATGATTGATAACGAAACAACTATTAAATTTTTATATTGATCCAATTGAAAGTGGTTCAGTGTTTATTAACTGCTTGGTATGTTGATCTTAATAACAAAGCAATTAAATAATGATTAAAATCTAAACTTATTATTAGAAAGATATGGAAGTTATAAAGTAACAAGATCGGACATGACTCGCCAGATCAATAACATAAGGAACAGTTATGCTAGCATAAAACATGAAATGCTACTAAAAATTAAATACTGCATAATTAATTTACGTTACGTTAAATTTCTAACATGTTTATTACTTTGTTTAGGTTAAATTTCTAACATGATTATTACTTTGATTATTACGTTAAATTTCTAACATGAGTATTTACGTTTAGGTTTTATATTTGTTCTTTGTACTGTCCATTTGTAGGAACATTATCGAAATTACGTTTGTTTTTCATTGTAAAAAAAGCTTTAATAATAGGAGTCTTTGTATGATTAACACTAGCTAATATGGATTAAAATAATAAATTTGAATTCATATGCATGTTTAAGTTGAAGTAAACCATATAGTCACGTAGAGTTGTAGAAAACGGAGCCTAGCTAATGCATGCATGAAATTTTGATTATCATAAAATATATAACGTCATGACCTACGTTACATCCTAAATGTTTTGAAATGCAATAGAATTTTGTTAGTTATTCCGTCTCAATTGTTTTCGAGTATTTACTTTTATATTATTTGTTAGAAATATTTTAATCACATGTAAATAAACAACCTATTACCTATACAGAGAGCGAGGGAGTACAGTTTTTGAAACCCACATAAATCAACCATACAATATTACAAGAACATAAAAACTTCACTTTTCACATAAGTTCTAAATGGTTGAAATAAAATTAAAGAAACAACATTTAGGATATTATATATATATATATATATATATATATATATATATATATATATATATATATATATATACACGTAATTATCAGGTCACTCCTTTGAAAAAATTGTCATATTCTTGTGATATAAATACATGCACAATGCACCTAGCTCCTTTAATTTCATTCTACATATACACTTACCTTCACTCAGCAACTCATTCTCTTCCTCAATATAAGATTATCTAATATATATACTCAGTATTTATATAAGGATAATCAAGGATGGAAGTAATATCGATAGTGATATCGATAGCTTGTGTTGTGGTGGTGACATTGGGATGGAGTGTGTTACATGGGTATGGTTGAGTCCGAAGAGATTCGAGAGGATTCTTAGGGAACAAGGTTTTGAAGGAAACTCTTACAAGCTCTTGTACGGAGATTCCCAAGAGAAAGCTCGGATGACTATGGAAGCTAGGTCTAAGCCCATGACTCATTTTTCTAATGATCATCTTTCTCGTACTCACCCTTTCTATCACCAAACAATCATCAACTATGGTATGTACCCACGTGCATAATGCATTGCATGTATATATAATATACGGTTTTTCTAACGTATGTCTACTGGACAAACGTTAATATGTTAATTAAAACAAAAATTACAATGATATTATCACGAGAAATTGAAATATTAACTCATACTTAACTCATTTTTGTCATGCATTACTAAATCAATGTACTTGAAAATACAAGAAGAATAACTTCTTATTCTAACTTTATCCGTTTACAAGAATAATGTAAGCAAAATCTGTCATTTCTTGAAGTGATGAGAGCGGAATAAACGACATTTGATCATGCTAATTACTCCCTCCATTCAACTCCAATTTAACCATTTGGATTTTGGACACTATTACAAAATCAAAAGAATCATCAAAATTCTACACGATCTATAAGACAAAATATTATCATCTGGGATCTTGTTTGATTCGTCTTGACGAGGAGAACAAGAATATAAAAAAATTATAATTTTTACAAATACGTAGTGAAATATATTAACGATTTAAAATACGCCTCGACAAATGTGCAAAAAGAAATGGGTAAATTGGGGTTGGATGGAGGGAGTATTCTTTATTTACAACCTACTTTATCAAATTCACTCTAACTTTAATTTTCTACCCCCTCTATTTCATTGATATTTTCCACATTTTTTTTTTCAACCATTTTTTTGATTTTTTTCACTTTCTTTTTTTTCTATCACATTTCTCTCTTACTTAGGTATCCCACCTACTTTACTCTCTCTACTTTTACTTATTTTATTATTTTTCTTAAAAAATGTGTCACTTTTAAGATGGAAGAAATCATAAAAAAAATAGGGAGTAGTACCATTAACTTATCAACACTCTCCTTTTACCATGGACCCACCACCACATACCTCCTTCTGATTTTGTTCACGGAGGGTGGGAGAGGTTCTCTAGCATCTGCACACTTGTTACTAATGCACAAAACAAACTTTGATCTATTTTTTTACCTTCCTTTTACCTTTCACCTTACACCTACACATTTTTTCTAACCCTCGATGGATCAGACATGTTCTAATGATTTGGAACATAACACCTGAATGATTTTGTAGTACTCGACTTAGACCTGTCAAAAACTAATCCGATCCGAAAACCCGATTCGAAGTCCGAAAAAACCTGCCCAAAAATGACCGAAATCCAAAAGTAACCAATAACCCTAATATATTGGGTCAAAATCCGTCCGAACCCGTTACCCGCCTGAAAATAGATAAATTAAAAAAATATTGTTATTATATACTAAAGTTTCTCGAATATACTAAGAAATATTTTTTTTTCAAAATTTTAAGAATAATATTTATATATATATTTAAAAATTAAAATCATATTTTTATCACATGATTATTTAAATGAGAAAAAAAATCAATAAATCGAGTCAAAGTTCATCATATATATATATATATATATATATAGTCAAGATCGGGTGAGAACCTATGCTACAATGAGAACTGTGAGAACCCCTCACAACCCTTAGATCTGATTTAAATCATGCGGCTAATATTCTAAACAAAAAAAATAAAATTTTTGCAGGGGTCAACTCCCCTTCATTCACCCTGATCTCTAAATAAAATCCCCTCTTCCTTCATTCCATTCCTTCTTGACTTTCATTAATTGAAGAACAAATTCAACAAAAATCACCAAAATCACTAAAATCAACAAATTCATCTTAGATCTTATGTAGATCGGAGCTGGAATCATTCATGGTGAATTCTTCATACTTTCAACAATTCAATTTTATTTCATTGAAACTTTTCAATTAAACCACCAACCCTAGAACTAGAGTAGAGCTAGATTCGATTCTGGGTAAATTAGGTATTGATTATTGGTTACGATTTAAGAAAAGGGTTAATCTTGTTGATTGTACTACCCAGATTACTAGAGAAGATGAATTCAGAAACTGTAAATTCAAAGATTTACGTAGTTTTGTTATCACGGTTTGTAGGTGATGCAGTTAATTATCAGATTTCCTTGCATTCATTAGAAATAATGTTTTGTTATCACAGTTTGCTTAATTTGATGTCTTTCATCTTAGTTTTTTTTAGAATATTAATGTGTTTGTGTTAGTTAAATTGTTAGTGGAATCTATGTGAAGCATTGCCAATTTGACGATCTTGTTCAGTAATTCAATTAGTGGCAACAATTTATGTTGATGTTTTGAAGATGTAATCTTTTGACTTAATTTTCTCAGTTCAGTCTCTTTCCGTTTTGTTTCTTTTTTAATTTTGTGTGGTTAAGTTGTTGGAGTACTTATTCCGATGGTCTTGTTCATTAAGTCAATCAGTGGTTTCAGGTTCTAACAATCTTTTGAAACTTTGATCTTTGGCGTCATATGAACTTAAATCTTTACTGAGAAAGGGTACGCTAAAATTGAAAAAGGTACGCTAAAATTGAAATTGAAAAATGGTACGCTAATATAGAAAAAGGGTACACTAAAATGGAAAAATGGTACGCTAAAATTGAAAAGGGGCACGCTAAAATTGAAATTGAAAAATGGTACGCTAAAATAGAAAAGGGTACACTAAAGTTGTACTGTAATTGAAAAAGGGTACGCTAAAACAGGAAAAAGAGTACACTCGAATAAAAAAAAGATACGCTAAAATTGAAAAGGGATACGCCAAAATTGAAATAGGGTACATTAAAATTGAAAAAGGGTACGCTAAAATTGAAAAAGGGTACGTTAAAATTGAAATTGAAAAGGGGTACGCTAAAATAGAAAAAAGGGCACGCTAAAATAGAAAAAAATGGTACACTAAGATTGAAATTGAAAAATAATTCGCTAAAAGTGAAAAAGGGTAATGCTAAAATTGAATGAAATTGAGAAAGAAATTGAAATCCAAGTTATTAATTAAAATGATTGAGGATGAAATTAAAATGTATTTCCACAATTAAACCCTTTCAAAAAGATTGAGAATGAAAACGAAATGTTACCTTAATTAAAACATATAAAAAAAAATGAGAATAAAATTGAAATTTAGGAAGTATATTTAATACACTGCTACATAAAAACTTCAAATGCAAGCATGGGTATTCGAACCCATAACCTCCTATGGAGTAGGCTCATTCCCAACCAACCGAGACACAGGATGAAATTGAGTATTTCACGTCAAAAATAATAATTAAGCAATGTTTCAGACCTGGGCTGTGGCCGCATCCCATACGCAGGTTCATCAATTGATTTAATAGATGTAATTAGTTCTCACAGTTCTCATTGAGTGGGTGGTTCTCATACGATCCTAAATCTATATATATATATATATATATATATATATATATATATATATATATATATATATATATATATATATATATATATATATATATATATATATATATATATATATGGCCTTGCTTATGTGCAAGTGTTTTTCCTTTTTAAAAGGAGTTTATTGATAAGCTACTTCTCGAAAAAATTACATCTGTTTGGTTATCGTTTTACAGAATAGTTTCTCTAAAAAAGCTTTTTTTACTTACCAACATGAAAAAATGAAAAATTATGTTTTAAAAGTATATCAAGATGGATCTCTATTTGTAGAGAATGCAAAAATGTGAATGAATAACTATTTTTATTATTTTTATTAAAAAATTTACAAGATGCAAATTTGTTATTTGTGCATTAAATGACATTGAAACAAAAAAAAGTAGAAGTAGAAGCATCAATTAGAAGAATTGATGCTTCTACTTTTGAGGGCAAAAAACTCATTTTAAGCTTCTAAAAACTAGTTTTTTGGACACAAAAAAAAATATGTTTGGCCAAGTTTAAGTTTTTTAGAAGTAAAAGCTAATAAAAAAGCTAGGCCAAACACCACCTATATATATATATATATATATATATATATATATATATATATATATATATATATATATATATATATATTCGTACATCCTATAGAAATAAAATAATATCAATGTATATTAAAATAATATATTAAATAAAACATGTTTATTTTCACTAATATCATACTTCAATATTAAATGAGATGATTAAGAAAATTAAGAATAAAATTATATTTAAGATAAAAAAAAGTTAAGAAAAATAATGTTTTCAAAGTGTGTTAATAATAACTCATATTTGACCCGAAACTCGTATAAACCCGACCTGTATAAAACCCGTATTTTTCAAACCCAAAATACACCCGACCCGTATTTTATCCGAACCCGAAACCCGACCGTCCGACCCGTTCTACTTGTTTTTGTTTTCTGATTTAACAACATGTGTATGTTTGAGTGTTGCTCGCTCCCTCATTAATTTGTTCTTTTAAAAATTGTGTCTGAGAATTTGAGTCAGTTTAAGTTCATTTGATGCAAGTAGACTACCACTCTGGTAGTCTCGTATATGTGGGCATTATGCTAAGTAAAAAACCGCAACTTTAAATAGCTAATTCACCCATCTTTGAATGGAAAAAATTGATGACTTAAATTCATCGACCATAAATAATTTCAAAAGAATGATAAATCGGCAATTAGTTTATTTAGCAAAACGTTTACGATCAGAAATTTGTATAACCGCTCATACAAACTCATTACCGGAATATTGTATGAGAGTTAGTCACGAAAGGATGCAACAATCTTCGAACCGAAGCCTTGATACACAACAGATGGGAAAAGGAAAAGGCCAAGTTCATAACACTGGATGACGTACATTTCACAAACTTTTTTTATCTGACGCCAAGGAAGAACCTCTACACGATGACGTTAAAGGATACAGTAACTCTCCTGTGAGACCGTCTCACGGTAATTTTATCGTGAGACCTCTCACATAGGGGTGGTTACAAATTTAGTAACCACCTTTTATAGTTTTATATGAGAAGTCTCAAAATAAATTACCGTGCGACGGTCTCATACAAGTTTTTAGTTTTTGTGTAAAGGATATTCATTCTAAACATCCACTTTAATTAATGTCTACATACATGCATCATGCATATCATCATTTGTGTCTATACGTAGGTATGATATATATGAGTACGATTTAATTTGACAGTATGTTTAGTGATTTAATTAGTTTATAATAATATTATTAATGCAGGGAAAAGGTGTTTCATGTGGAATGGGCCAATACCAATGGTGAACATTTCAGAACCGGAATTAATGAGAGAAGTGTTTGCAAAAATAAACGATTTTCAGAAGCCAAAAACAAATCCAATCCTAAAGGTAGTAGCAACTGGTTTGGCTCAACTAGAAGGTGATTTGTGGGCCAAACACAGAAAGTTACTCAATCCAGCTTTTCACGTGGAGAAGTTAAAGGTCATTTATTTTCTAGTTTCTACCCACCCGACCAATTTAGAAAATTTTCTTGACGGGATCCTTTTAAGTATAATACAAGGACTGTACTTATCATGTAAATTTCCTTGTCAAAATGCTAATAAAATGTTGGTTGTTGCATGCAGTTCATGCTACCTGCCTTTAGTGCAAGCTCGAGTGAGATGATCAAAGAATGGGAGGAAATGGTTTCAAAGAATAATGGTTCGTGCGAGATAGACGTATGGTCATCTTTCCACAAGCTATCAGCAGATGTTATTTCTCGAGCGGCTTTTGGAAGTAGCTACGAAGAGGGCGGGACAATTTTCCAACTTTTGACAGAACAACTTAAAGTGGCCATTCCTATTATTAATGATTCCTATATCCCTGGATGGAGGTAAGTAATAAATTGTGATCATATTGTCGATAAAAATAGTGAAAAATGATACTCATATTATGACTTGGCTCAAATCCTGATAGATAAAACCGTGTTCGTCTTGTTCTATGTATGTAATGTAGGTATGTGCCAACAAAAGTGAATAGAAAGATAATGCAACTTGACAGGGAAATCAAGTCATTGCTAAAAGAGATAATCAAGAAGAGGGAGAAGGCAATAAAAGCAGGAGCCAAGCCTAAGGATGATCTCTTGGGTGTATTACTAGAGTCAAATTTAAGTGGAGATGGTAATGGTATTAGTCTCAAGGAAGTGATTGATGAGTGCAAGATCTTCTACTTCGCAGGGAAAGACACCACTTCTACTTTGCTTACTTGGACTATGATTCTGCTGGGTAAGCATCAAGACTGGCAACAACAGGCTCGAGACGAGGTCCTGAACGCGTTTGGTGAGAAGACTCCCGATTTTCACGAATTAAACCAACTCAAAACGGTATGTATATTGTTGACACGTTACACACGTTTACATGTTCTGATGAAAATGACACGACCCAAATAATCGAGCAATAGTGAGTTACATGGACCCACACGACCTAAATAATGCACCATTTAATTTAATGCACTTTGAACTTGTGTTAATATATAGGTAAACATGATATTACAAGAAGTGTTGAGGCTATATCCACCAGCAACAGAGCTAAACCGAACTGTAACCACTGACATCAAAATCGGAGACGTCTTTTTACCAGCAGGGGTTCTAGTCCACCTGTCGTTGCTCCATGTTCAAGTTGACGAAACCATATGGGGCTCCGAATCGACAGAGTTTAAACCGGAAAGGTTCAGCCAGGGCGTCTCAAAGGCTACAACAAACGGGAACATGTCATATTTCGCCTTCGGATGGGGTCCTAGGATCTGCATTGGGTCGAATTTTGCAATGACTGAAGCTAGACTGGCATTAGTCCTAATTCTACAGCGATTCTCTTTCGAGATCTCACCGTCTTATGTTCATGCACCTGCTTCCATAGGCACCCTTCAACCACAATTTGGGGCTCCTATTATCTTGAAATCATTGAGCCATTAATAAAGCTTGTTTGATGTTTTAGTAGAGATAGTAGCTAGTTAATAAAGGTCAGTGTGAGATTTTGTTACAAAATCCGGGTAAAGCATTAGTGTATTAATAATCTGTAACACCCGCTATTTTTCTAAACATTTTTATTCTTTTCGTTAGGATTCCGTCTTAACTCTGTCACTTTCGCCTAATATTTCATCATTTTACTAAGCTCTATTTTAATTTTTGAGTTTAATGATTTTAATTTTAACTTTAAAGATTCTAATTCTTTTTAAATCCATTTATTTGGTTTTCTTCGTAAACTAATTAATTTTCCGCAAGGAATTCTATTTCTCTTCGAATTGACGTTTTTAAACTCGGATTTAAGTTATTCCTTTTCCTAAAAATGTTTGAATACGTTTATATAATATTTTCAACTAGTAAATATTTTTATTTACAAAAATGTAGTCATTAATGATTTTATTATGAAGCTTCGCGAATAATTATTTTCTTACGCGAGGTTTACTCGAATTACTTTGAAATGCTTTTAACTATTTTACGATTATACTTTTTATCGACTTATAAATTATTTGAGACCATTTCCTCACATTTTGGACCGACTAAGCCTTTGGTCACAAATTTTACTACGTATTATTTATACGTTTCATTTTGTCACGTTAAACGTAAACGTAAGATTATTTTCTTCCATTTATTCCATGCATTATTATCAAAACTCTTCATACTCTCCCTCACTTATTTTGGCCGGCTGTTTTGGGGCTAATCTCACCTAGTTTTCATCTAAATTTTAATGCCATTCATCCTTGTCAAAACCATCCATTTCTTACATCTTTTATTCACTTTTAACATAAGAAAAAAAAAGGTCTTCTTGCTCCTCCATTCTGGCCGTGACTCTCCCTCCCTCTCTAGGAATATTTTTGCTTCAATTCGAGCCTTAATCGTCTCAAGTTCATCGTCAAATTCGTCCTTTTTCCGATTCTTCGTTAAGGTAATAATCGATGTCGTTTTCGATCATTATTTACCTTGATTTTTATTAGTTTTCTCATGGTACTTTTTCTTCCATGATTTTCGTGTTTGGTAGGATTTGTGGACGATCCCGAGGCCGACGAATATATTATCGATTCAGACTTGGATTAGAGGTAACGTCGATGTTACTCGGTATTGCATGATTTTATTTGTGTAATTGCATGTATATTATTATAATTTTATTTTTGACAATATATGTATGTCGTAAAATCTGGAAAAAATTTAAAAGTTAAAATTTGCATGTTTCGGTAATTTTTATCGCTTTTACGAGATTAACGATTAAATCGTCATATTAATTTGTAAAATCATAATATTTGGCCTAAACGTGTAATATATGTTTATATTCTGTAAAAATGATTTTTTTGTTGATTTTTGATAATTTATGATTTTTCTGATATTTTAAATATCGATTATCGAATTATTACCGTTTACGGACAAAAATGATTAAAAGCCGATTTTTAGTTCTAGAACCTAAACATTTTATTTTAATCTGATTTTTAAAGTGGTGAAACTTTCTGATAAAATAGAATTTTCTGAATTTGTTCATAATTTTTCGGAATTGTTAAGTGGATGAATTAATTAATCGTTAAAACCGCGTTTGTCGTTTAAATTCTCGATTTCTGGTCCTTGGTTTAAATCTGGAAAAAAAATGTGATTCTGATAATTTCATAATAAAATTTATTTTTATTATTTTCAGTGCTTTAATAAAATGTTAGGAACGATAAGTTTTATTAATGGAATCGTTAATTGTGAAAACGGGTTTTAAAGACGGTTTTGACGAGATTTATATTCTGTAATATATGTTTATATATGTTTATATTCTGTAAAAATGATTTTTTTTTGTTGATTTTTGATAATTTAGGATTTTTCTGATATTTTAAATATCGATTATCGAATTATTACCGTTTACGGACAAAAACGATTAAAAGCCGATTTTTAGTTCTAGAACCTAAACATTTTATTTTAATCTGATTTTTGAAGTGGTGAAACTTTCTGATAAAATAAAATTTTCTGAATTTGTTCATAATTTTTCGGAATTGTTAAGTGGATGAATTAATTAATCGTTAAAACCGCGTTTGTCGTTTAAATTCTCGATTTCTGGTCCTTGGTTTAAATCTGGAAAAAAAATGCGATTCTGATAATTTCATAATAAAATTTATTTTTATTATTTTCAGTGCTTTAATAAAATGTTAGGAACGATAAGTTTTATTAATGGAATCGTTAATTGTGAAAACGGGTTTTAAAGACGGTTTTGACGAGATTTATTAAATCTGGAATTTTTGGAAATCTGAAAAAATGGTAGATTCTGAAAAATCATGATTTTTAAGTTTAATAATAATTTTTGGATATTAATACTTAAATCATTTTGTAATTACTATTTTTATTAATCGTTATTGTCGAGATTGAACGATTAACGAGAAAACGCTTTAAAAACCGAGTTTTAGGATTCTGGAAAATTTTCTTTTCTGGACAGAATGTTCATAAATATATTTTAACTATTTTACGTAATTTTTTTAGTATTTATTAAAGTCTTTAATTAATAAGTATTATTTTTCGGACAAATTGTGATTTATCGTTAAAATGCTTCGTCTTATCTAAAAGAATTATTTTTCCAGCAATTTTGAAAGTATTTAAATCTGAAACTTTAAGAGTTAAATCATCCCTTAACATATTCTAAATATATTCTTTGGCTTAATTAAATAAAAGACGTTAAAAGATTTAATTTGACATTTGCCGTAAAATCCTATTTGTAACCATATTGTCGAAACTAATGATAATTGGGGAATTTTAGTTTCGTAATTTTTAAAACACCCTGATTAGTAGTATTAATATGTTTAAGACATTTTTAATCATTTTATAAACACTTGTAAGGTATTTTAATAATTTCATAAACCTAAATCATGCTCACTTTGATAATTAATATCGTTAAGGCCGAAAGTACTAGTTTTATAAATCTACATTGTTTACTAAAATGTTGCATTAGTATGAACTAATATTTTTGCTATTTTGATATAATGCTATTTTTAGTAAAGTTTCTAAAAATAGAAGTTTCCTAAAATAGAAAGTTTCCTCTTTTGGAAAGTGATCCTTTTCTTTTTGTTCTCTTATTATTTATAATGATTATATCTTTTGAATATCAATAATGGCTTTGTTTTGGAGTTATGGAATAAGGACAAGTGTGAGGTTAGAGTAATATATTCTGGGGTTTACGTTTTTGCCATGAACTATAAGGCTGGTGTGTCTTTATGGGGCATACTGGTTGTTGAACCGAGCATTTATGGTGTTCGGGAGTGTGTGTATATTTTCTTAAGCTCGTGCCTCGCAGTGTAAGACGCCGTCGGGTTGAACTGAGTATTTATGGTGCTCGGGAGGGGTGTACATATCATCTTAAACTAGGGCCACGCATTTATAAGTCGCCGTCCTATTATGGTTGAGTAGCCTAGTTAGAGATCGAAGTTTGATTTGTTTGAACTAAGTTCTCGAAGCTAGTTTTTAGTATTCTCCTAGTGAAAGTCTAGCCGTCTACATTAACCCTATCCATAACGCCATTTTGATTATTTTATTTATTATCGATATAAATTGGTTTGCAGGTTGGCAAATATTTTTATGTTTCTTCGGAAACCCCTTTTGATTAAGTTGTTTTACGCTAAAGTTTATTTTAATATGATGTTTTACTGTTTTTCCTTTTTACTATTTTTCTATAGTAGTAATTACAGTTTTAAAATCTTGTTATACGGCTGGGAGAACATTGACGTTGCTCCCCACTGATTGTGGCTGTTATGTTTTAACATGGCAGGTATACGTGTTTTTTTTTCGGTGGGTGTGGGCTAACGAGCGGTCTTGGATCCTGCTTGATCTTTTTAATAATTATGTCTTAAGGATTGTTTAACCTCTTTGTGGATTGTTTTAAATTTTAGCCATTTTTATTTATGGCATATGTTGACTTTACCAATTTAATTTACTAAGACATAGTTACAGTGTGTTTTATTTCCCGACTCTACAGTGTTTCCGCCACTGTATCGCGTTAGAATTTCTAGGGGATTACATAATCGGTTAATCCTCCTTGTGACGGATTATCCGTCGTATTATTATCACGGGTTAAATACTACTCATTTAGTGACGAACTGATGACAAGACATTTTTCCTAGAATGATGTTTTGTCTTTCTCTCCTTAAATAGGTAAATAATTGACCCGTCACAACAATGTAACGTATAACTCATTCACAAATAATAATTTTAGCCAAATAAAAGGAATTCTTTGTAAAAATTTATCCTTACTCCCATATTAATAAATTTGTTTTTTCTTTCAAAAATATTTCAAATTATAGTATAATTATATCTGTCCCAAATTTATAACGGATCGAATAAATACCTTACTATTCAGTATTCCATAAACATTGTGATTACTTATTTACCCATGCGGTTACTAGAGTGTTTCTCTTCACTGTTTGGGCCCCGATCCATTGAACCGTGAACCCGTATTGGGTCATTCCTGTATAAGTGTTAGGAAAATGTTGTTAAAGTAGAGTATTAATTTTAGCCACTAATGCCAGAAGCCAAGGACCAGTTGTTATATGTTTGAATCCTTCTTGGATTCCTGTAAGCTTCTGTCGTGTAATAGTATCTATATGAGGGCAAACTTGCATTATCCAAACTATATGTTGAAGTCCTTAAAGTTATGAAATAATAGTTGAGGTCCTTTAAACTACTTATTTCATACTTTACACCTTTGTTGTGGGATTTAGTCGGGATTTCACGCGTGTATTTTCTTGGTGTATATTTCATGCGGGATTTGGTGTAAACATCAAATTTGGTGTAAATACGCTAATAATCTGGCCCGTTAGATCTTGCAAGATTGACGGTCGAGATTAAGCCTCAAAAAGATAACAAAACCCTCCCAAAACCCCTCTCATACCTCTCTCTCTCTCCTCTCTTTAATGTTACGTAACCCCCAAATTTCCTCTCAAAATTTTTGCTCCCAGAAATTGATCCTATCTTTGGACGTCCGTCCGCACTGCTCGGCGCCCCGCGCGCGCTTGTGTGGGACCGACCTAGTTTCAATCGCGACGGCCACCACGCGGCCCCTTCTCGGTCGGGGGCCGATCCGATCTCGCGTACGAGGCGATGTGTTTGACCTCGATTCGGATGACGATCCAGACTTGTACTAGACAGGCTCAGGCGCCCGTGTTTTCGTTGGAATCGATCGAGTTGTGGTTGTAAATGTTTAAAGGCCGATATGTTTGGTAAGACGACCTTTTTAGTGAACCGAATTCGTTGCTGATTTGTGGAGTCGCCACCGAGTCAATTATGGGGACTCGGAAACCGTTCAAGTCAACTTTGATCCGTAGCCGGCTCAAAGTTGAGGGGCACGGGACCTAAAATTAAAGACTTGTACCCTTAAGCACTCCATATGCCTGGAATGACTCTCATTGCCAATGGTTTCGGACATACGAAAACCGTCGATCCTGAGTAAGGGGTGAGGGTACGTATTGGGAAGCCAACGTCCGCTAGACATCGACACCCTATCTCGCCCGCACGTAGCGGCCTCTACTAATAAATTGGTGGGCTGATAACTTTGTTCCTTCGTTGTGGCGGAAGTACGGTAACATCTATTGTTTTAACCCTATACCTTTGCTATGTCGCTTGTTTAAGGACAAGTAAGTTTTATCGTCGAATTAATTGTGTTTACATTATTTGCATGCGATTTCACGTGGCAGGTAGGTCATGAAAAGATGCACATAAGAGAGTAGAGAGTACTAATATTATATGTATTAGCAAATCAGTTTTAACGCGGTAATACGGATCACTACTACAATAAAGGCTTATTGCAACGTAGCGAAAATGTTGCATATGACCTCTAAAATGTTGCTTTAGGGTTTATGCAACATTTTTAACTGTGCTGCTTAAATGTAACACTTTGTGCAACATTTTGTACTGAAACGCAACATTTTTGTAAAATGTTGCAAAGATACCTAATGCAACACATATCTTGAGAAACTATTGCAACACTTTGAATATATATTTATGCAACACTATTTCCCCTTCCTTCCAAAATTTTGTAACACTTATTTTAATGTAATGCAACATATTTTTGTCCGAATGAAGCATAAATGCAACATTATATTGGTGTTAATGCAACATATCCAATTTTGTCAAAGACAATACCACCCTAATTTAAATGCAATAGTATCCGCACATACTAGACGTTAGATCCAAAAACAATAATTAATTGATCCACAAAAGACATGTTCATTAATAATTCAAAAATCATCCTTTCAAATCAAATACAATACCATGTCATTTATACAACACCAACAAGCGACATGTATACATTATAAGGTACCTCACAAATTAAATCAAATCCTCCTAACTCTTAGCTTCCAACATTCAAATCCTTTACACGTGCCAATATGCCAAAATACGGAAGCTCTAGTCATCCTGCGAAGCACTGCCCGAAACATGTATGGCCAAACACCCTTCGGTTGTCATTGGAATCGTATACTCAAATCCGTCTACTAGCAAACCGTGCACTATTCCCACCGGAACTTTGAACATACCTGATTATAATAATATCCACGAAATTAATATAATTATCCTTAAATTACACAAAATCTAGATTAATTTCATGTGAAAGAATTTACGGTGAATGAATAACTAATTAAATTAAAGAGGGAAAACAAAGGAACTTGTTTTTATTTGATTTAATTAATTAGGTTAGATGATGATGATGATGATATTTCCGTCAAGTTTACTCCAAAAATTACCTTAATCTTAATAATGAAATAAAGGCGCACCTTATTTTGATATCCACTGCAACCACAAATGACCCCTTTTGGAAGATCTTCTCTTCGTAGGAAAGTTATGCATGATAAATGAACAAACATATCATGATGGTAAAAATTTATAAGACAATAGTAGCAATAAATAAATAGCGCCACGGAAACAAGACATCACTTGATCAAGATGCTAAGAATCAGAGTGCTCATCGGAGTATTGATTGCATCGAACAGGATAAGTCGATGATCTATGCCTCATAGATGTTGCATTCTTTCTAAGGCCACCGGTCCCAATTTATCTTTTAACTAACATTAATCGATTTTTCTTGCGAGATATTCGAAGAAGCTGAGCAATAAGGTTCATCATCACTATTTTCAAGCCTTTTCGATTTATTAGTTGAAGGTTCATCATCACTTGTAATCACTATTTGATGTACCAAGGTGGCCCTGCTGGAAAAGCTCTGAAAAGTTCTGTCCTCATATGAACTCCTCATATGAACTGAGGTAAACCGCGAACAGTGTTTAAAAACTAACCTTGAAAATTAAGTAAGATGCAAAGATCATCCACAAAACCCTTACACATAACAACAGGCTTTTCAATGCAATTGACAATGCGGAAAAGGGAAGAAAGAGAATCGCAGGTTTTGATTTTAAAAGGAATCAAATTGTGCAGATGGAAGCACTCAAGACCATGGTGAGCTGCATATGTAGCATATAATATGTCTGGATATGTTGATTAATTTCCCCATCCAACTAAGTATGATAAGTGGTACATGAACAAAGAAACCAGTACATCAAATTAAAGGGTTTATAAGTTTCACACTGGTTAGTATACTATCACAAGGAAACAGAATGTATGTTATAATGCAAACGCTAAAGAACAAAAGCGTAGTTTATGAACTATATACCAATTCTGTCAATGACATCTTTAGATATGTAATTAGACAGTTGTTTCCAGTCACCATAATTACTTAGTGAATAAGGGCCAAGATGTTTATCAATGCATTTCACTCCATGATAATACCTCCCTTCCTTTATATGTATGTATATGTATATGTGTGTGTATATAAAGATATCCTTAATCAAGTTGGAAGTTTTAACATAAAGGAATAAAACAAGCACTTCACACACTCGTAAACAAGTGCTCACCTCTTTTTTGATAACTTTGATTAACTTTCACTCTTGTACGTTCCATTTTCGAACAGTAGGATTCCAAGCTTCAACCTCTTTTGTTGGGTCCCAATACCAGGAGTTCTTTGACTTGGTTATCTGCCAATAGTTTCTAATATATATGACGAGCACACATATATGATTGAAAAGGCTGCTAAATCGGAAAAAAAATGTTTCAAGTGTAGGTTTTCAGTAAGAAAAGGATGCTAAATTGTAGCAAGAAGAATATTGTGGAGAAGAA
Organism: Agrostemma githago; assembly: GCA_958450325.1. NCBI lineage: Eukaryota > Viridiplantae > Streptophyta > Magnoliopsida > Caryophyllales > Caryophyllaceae > Agrostemma > Agrostemma githago. The sequence goes on along the minus strand of OY288259.1, from coordinate 48,594,453 downwards.
ATAGCTAGGCAGACTTTCTCAAACAAATAAAAAAACAGATCAGCAAGAACTTCAATGTACAATCATAGGATGTCATGATATAGCACATGTGTCATATAGCACTTGTATAAAGGATGGCTTTATATGGAACTCCAGATGGAGGAGCTCATTCAAGTGTCATATTTTCATATAACTCTTATGGTCCCTTTGGTATGCTTGCGAAAATTATATGGAATGCTTAAATCAGATTCAAATGATAATCCATTACTCCGTACCATTTCGCTTTCTGCGTATTTCTTTTCAATTATCAGCAAATTCGATGTATGACGTATATGGGTAGTAATAACAAAGAGTAAAACAACAGTGTATGATGAAGTGATAAGAAGGCCCTTAGGAGATTTTAAACAGAGTTGCACAAATCTCTTGCTTTGCCTTCATTTTATGAACTTATACCTACTACACGAGCCATTCAGAAGTACAATTAGCAGTTACGTGCAAGAAAACCACCAAGTGACCCTTGGAATAGTACTAAGCCAGCTCCTCATGACAAGCAAAGAGTGAACAGTTTCTACTTTGAATTTTAATCTTATTCCTTAGTTAATAACTAATTGACTATCATCTATTTCAGCAAAAGCATTAAGCATTTAGGTTCTAAAAACCAATGGAGATGCACAAGGCATATCAGTAAACATATACACAATCCTGACAAAAGAGTAACTCAAGTAAACGACAGGAATCAAATTCACTTTCAACATATAAGTGCAAGGATACGTGAAGCTCTTTTTTAAACTGAGCAACATTATTGTGAGGGATTTCAGACGACATGAGTCAAACCCTAAGTTTCGATATTTTCATTCTGTTTTTCAGCACGGTTGTAACAAAAACCCTAAATCAGTATAAAAACCCCTAAATTAGTAACAAAAACGCTTAAAACTCAAGCCTATCAAATAATTACTAACAAAAAGCTTTAACTGAAGGCAAAAGAAGAAGAAAATCAACCAAACAAACAAAATCCTAAATCATCGGAGAACCCTTAACACGAGTATTAACAGCGAGCAAATAATAAACCTGAGTCTTCTCAGGGGAAAATGGGTGGGCGAGCAAAGGAGTGCGACCAAAACTGAGGGAAGGAGGAGAAATGGGAATGAGAGCAAAACTGACGGGACGGAGGAGTTAAATTTAGGTAGATTAAGAGGAGTTCTTCTATTGCCTAATGCAGTGTTGAGTTTTGATTTCTATTGTGTAGCCTAGGCGGGTGATTTTTTATTAGTCTTTGCTTTTTTATTTTGTTTTTAAAATTTAACTTAAGCGGTATTTTGAAACTAAATGTGCGCCCTTGTTAAATTTCAAATCGACTTGAAATAACTTGAACCATTTTTTCATGACTCGATCCCAACTGCGAAAAATATATTGGAAAATTACATGAACCTTAATTAAGTGAACCACATTTTCATGTCCCGATAGAAAATAGCCCGACTCGACCCCATTAACTCACCTCGTACAAGATATATTGACATGTGACGAACCAACGCGCAAAGAACTCTAAGTCTTAAAATTAAAACACTCTTAAAAAATTTGTTCGACAAATTAAACCACTTGTATGATCCGACTTCTGAGTCTGTGACCAAACTCGCACGCCTGATCCCGTTTCACATGTCTACTAATTAAATAATGCTTACTTAAGAATATTTTTAAGAAATGTTTAGGTCATAAGAGTTAAAATCGTAAATGAGATTTTCTTAGAGCCGACAAATAATGACACGACCCGAAAACCCGACACAAACCCAACACGAAATTAACGGGTTTGGGTGGAAGCTTCATGACCCATTTATATAAGTGGTCTGGTTCGGCAAAAACATGACACATAATTTAATTGAGTTGGGTTTGGGTTGGGGTCCCAAAACACGAACCCGACATGAATAACTTGTTTATTAACTTAGTTTAAATTTAAATTTTTAATCATTTTAAAGATACATGTGCTAATACTTCAAAAATATTGACATGAAACGAAGACACAACATGAACCTGACACAAAATTAATGGGTTTGGGTTGAGACTTAATGACCCATTTATGTAAGTCGTGGTTTGGGTTGAGAGATTTGTGACCCATCTACCTATCTATGACACAAACACGAACACGACATGCCCTCATGTTTTGTCAGGTCTAGATTTAATTTTTTGTTTTACACTAAAATCTAACCAAATTCTCACATTATCATTTTCTATTTTTTTTATTTAATTGTGGGTTATCAATAGTTACTGTAACAATATTGCAACAAATTAAAAAAGTATTGCTGGATGTTTCACTAAATGCAACAATTATTAAAAAGTGTTGCTAAATCGTATTATAATAGCAACATTTTTACAAAAATGTTGCATTTTTAGATTAAATGCAACATTTTTTAGATATGTGTTGCATAGCTAATATCACTACTCTAAATTGCAAGACAACAATAAAGTGTTGCATTGAAAATGTTGCAATAGACCCTTATTTTAGTAGTGGATATTAATCATTCTCGTGGTATATATACCTTACCTGGTATTCTACTTAAGATGCGTCGAACCATGTAAGGTGAGCACCGAGACTAATACGGAATTCGACTATCGCTTTGTTCAGTTTTAGTTTGTTTATGTTTTGATTTCCGTGTTAGGTGATTTAGCATGCAATTATAAGGTCTTAAAAAATAAATCATACGAAAGCTGTAAATGCGAATGTAAGTAGATCACATAGTGAGGAGTTGCACCCTCGGAGTATACGCTAAACGGACACGATACATAGATAGTTGAGAACGGATCTCAGAACTACTCGGATCTATTTAGGGTGTTTTAGTGTTTATGATTGAAGTTGGGACGTTACGTGTTTTAGTACGTGTAATGGACCTAGTGTCCACGTTTGACATTATCGTAGTGCATAATGAAAGTACAGAAATGTAAAGTTTTGTTTAGATGACAACCTAGTGAAGATTCGACTTCGAAAGGCGGATCCTTCTAGCTTGCCTGATGATTTTGGCAGAGTTCCGTTGCCGTTGGCTCTTCCTGCGGCTAATCCGGCAGAACTCTGTTACTATTTGCTGGTTCTGCGGCTAATCCGGCAGAACTCCGTTGCTAGACTCGGAGTAGCTAGTCGAATACAGGCACTTCGAGATCGAGTGGAGTGCTCGAAGGTGAGGAGTAGCGTCGATTTCGCTTATCGGGACTACGATCGAGTGGATCGTTTGCTTCGGGTGTCGGAGTGCGAGCCCTTAGCGAGAAACTCTTAACGAGTAAAGAGAGAAGGGAAGATGTTGTGTCGAATGAGTGGGGTGGAGGGGGGTATTTATAGTTGTTTTCGGCCCACATCACCCGGATGGACGCCTGAGTCCAGGCGCACCAGAACTCAGGCGCCTGGGTTTAGGCGTGTGAAGGCTGAGACGCGCGAGGTGAGGCGCTCGGAAATTTGAAGATACGATTTTAATACTTTCCAAAACCGAGAGTTGTGCGTATCATTTGTGACTTGGAGACTAAGCTTCCCCCTTTTGACCTAGCGCCGTTGCACCGAGTAGGCTTCGGGTGCGCATCCTGAAGTTCGCTTGGCGCGGTGTTGGCTCGATTCGTATTTCGGGACCGACTCGGGGTCCCGGTGTCAGAATTAACTCTAATTAGTGTCTATGCGACCGTAATGACACAACTAAGGCTGCCTTGATGTTAATTTAGTTTTCCGAGTAAATATTTGATCCGTTTTATAGAAAAACTATCTAGAACATCGCAATCTCGCGTCGCGTTGCAGTCTGGTCGTCATCGGGTGTTTTTTGGGCACTCTTGCAGCCACCAGGTCCAAATCTGGGTGTTTACAGAAGCCCCCACTTTGAGTGAGGCTTGGACAAGGCGAAATTCAAAGTATAGCCACCTAGATCAATCGAGGATTACGACCTGGTAGCTGTCCGATCGGGTCATTTTAAGTCCGTTGGACTACGTGTTGAGGCTCGCCAGCCAAGGCTTAGAAATCATACCTGACATCCTTACCTGTGGTCGCCTATCGGGGCCCGGGTCCCGTGCTTGCCATTTTGTTCTAGGTTTTTCATGTTCATGTGTTTTGTCTTTTCGGATGTTCAAGAATCCGTTCGAATTTGTATTACCTTTCGAGTGCGTATGACGCGTCAAGCGTGAATGTGGAAGAAAAAAAAATGTTCGTATGTGTCATCTTTCATTCGAACAATTGCCTTTAGGATGCCTATGACCCCTCGAGCTTGATAAAATAAAATGCCTTTGGGATGCTTATGACCCCTCAGGCTCGGGAATAAAAAAATAAAATGCTCGAGTGTGTCAGTATCCACTCGAACAATTGCCTTCGGGATGCCTATGACCCCTTGGGCAAAATACATTTGGGCGTGTCAGTATCCGCTCAAACTTAAATTGCTGTTTGTTGTGCCTCCGGGATGCCTATGACCCCTCAGGCAAAATACGTTTGAACGTGTCAGTATCCGCTCAAACTTAAATTATTGTTGTTGTGCCTCCGGGATGCCTATGACCCCTCGGGCAAAATATGTTTAAGCGTGTCAGAATCCGCTCAAACTTAAATTATTGTTGCTGTGCCCTCAGGATAACTAAGACCCATCGGGCAAAATACGTTTGAGCATGTCAGTATCCGCTCAAAATTAAATTGTTGTTGTTGTGCCCTCAAGATAAGTAAGACCCTTCGGGCAAAATACGTTTGAGCGTGTCAGTATCCACTCAAACTTAAATTGTTGTTGTTGTTGTGCCCTCAGGATAACTAAGACCCTTCGGGCAAAATACGTTTGAGCGTGTTAGTATCCGCTACTTAAATTGTTGTTGTTGTGCCCTCATGATAACTAAGACCCTTCTGGCAAAATAAGTTTGAGCGCGTCAGTATCCGCTCAAACTTAAATTGTTGTTGCTGTGCCCTCAGGATAACTAAGACCCTTCGGGCAAAATACGTTTGAGCGTATTAGTACCCGCTCAAACTTAAATTGCTGTTTGTTGTTGCCTTCAGTATAACTAAGACCCCTTAGGCTCAAAAATGTTTGAGTGTGTTAGTATCCGCTCAAACCCAAATTGCTGAAGAGGTATAAGACTCCAAAATGTTCGAACGTGTCAGTATCCGTTCGAACTTAAATTGCCCTCCGGATAACTAAGACCCGTTGGGCTCGAAGATGTTTGCTGGCATTTATTTATTTTGGTCAAGTTAAATTTGTTTTGTGGACTTGTCTTATTTTGTTCGGATTTGCTTTGCTTTGTTCTGATTTGTTAAGCGCTTGGATTTGTCCGGAATTTGTTTAGATCGGCTTTGTTTTGCTTGTTTTATCACGTGCTCGAGTGTGAGCATTCTTGTTGGTCGTGGTTCCTATGCTTGTTTTATTATTGTTCCTTGTTCGGGGTTAGTTTATAGGTGTGTTTTACTGGTATCGGTTAGCAATTATCTTGTTGTTATTTACTTGCTTGCTTTGTGAGTGCATGTTGTGCGGATATTGAGTAATGCGTTTCGCTTGTTCTTGTTTTTTAGTCTTGGGCCGGGTTAGTTAGACGCGTACTCTTCTGCGCCTCAATTTTCAGGCGCTTAGCCCCCAGCGGTCCAGGTTTTGGATGCGCGACCTGAGGCGCCCGGGGTCTCATGGGTCAGGTCCGCTTAAATCAGCGAAGATTGGGGCGAAAAATTCATTCGTCTCAAATTTCAAATGCGCTCCCCTCTTCGCCTCAATCTTGCTCCTTCGACCTATTCAACTGATTTCCGTCTCGATTTTTGCCATACACGAAAATGTCCACTCCGGGTAAGTGTTCCTTACTCGTCTATTATCGATTTTGCTTAATTTGGTTGATTGTGGGTCGATTTTATTGAAACCCTAGAAAATCGATTTGGGTATTTTGAGTTTGCCAAGTTTCGATGCTTATGCTTAATCCCATTGTTAAATTAGGGTTGAATAGAGCTTATTAGGGTAGTTATAAGCTTTATAGAAGACTTTGAGGTATGACAATGGCCTTCTATGGGGATAAATTCGAAATGCTAGGGTTAGGGACCGTTCTCCCGGCTATTCCCGTACTTGTCCTATGTAATCTTGCTCGATTAGTGTTTGTGACATTGTGGGTGCTTTCTATGTCGACCTTTGTGAGCAAGGATGACATCTAGGGCTTTCAGTGAGGTTTTGTGTGACTTACGACGGACCAAAAGGTGTCATAACGATGTCGAATTTTCCCGAAACCACTTCCATTGTGATTGGGATCGAAAATAGGTATTATCGGGCCTTTCGGAATTTTGATATCTCTATCCAAAATTTTGACCTTATTTTGACTTGTTTGAACTGTTTGAGCCTGACCTGAGGCATGAACTTTTGTATTTTGCTTGGTTTTGCAGCTAGAGCTGATACCGAGCATCCCGAGGGAGCTTCTTCGGTTGGCACTAGTGGCGAGGCCGCCGGGATGAGCTCGCTGACTCCTCGGGGGATTCGTAGAAGACGACGAAGCGTTCCATCGTAGCGTCGTGATCTAGAGGCCACAAATGAGGCCAACTTTGATAGAGGAAGGAAGCGTAGGCTTCCCGAGACGGTTGCTAGGAGGGCTCATGTCCCGATTCCCGTGCTAGAGAACGAAGAGATCGGCTATGAGGACCCTGAGTGGGACCGGGACTTGGACGGCCACTAGTTGTTGTTTCGTCCTGACTTGCACGTCACTCATCGCATTGTGCAGGGTCTGGTGAGTATCTCGACTCATGCTTATTAGTTTTAGGCTTCGAATTTTTGTTACGGTTGGGTTTGTTTGTTTTGTTTATACTTGTATCACTTTGGTTTGCAGCCCCCAGGTTCGATGAGGACCTTCTCGGGTTTTACGACATGCCTTGAGATCTATTCTCAAACACTGACCCCCGCGGCAAAGGAGATTATTGCGAGGACGACTTGGGGCCCCGTAGTTGGACACTAGGTCAGGTTGGTGGGTTGCAAGACTGAGTGCAATCTTATGGTGATTAGAGTGATGATAGATCATTTTCACGATACTACCTCGATCTTCCACATGTCTTTTGGGGAGGTCGGGATGACCTTAGAGGACTTCGGGTTAATTACGGGTTTACCCTGGGGTCCAGAGAGGATTAGATGGGCTGCTGAGGTCCCTAGGTTAGATAGTGATGAGGTCCGGGGATGGATCGGGGATTGTTTGGAGCGTGAGGCTTAGAGTATGCCTCATGCTCTGGTGAGTTCGTACATTACCGACCACTTTGAGAGGGTGGCGGTTTTAGAGGGTCGAGTACCCAAGACACCGGAGCAGGATGCCCGGCTGTGGTTGTGGTATTTCCTAGGATCGACCCACTTCTCGGTTAAGGGCGAGAGGTTTAGTACTAGGATTTTGCCTTTCCTGGCTGATCTAGATCAGCTGGGACGTTTTGATTGGGTAACCGCGGCTTTCGCGAAGATGACTTGCTGCTTGAAAGTCATGGTGAGGCCTTTGCAGGTGGAGTCAGCCTCGGCTTTGCCCAACGTGGGCCCAGGTCTCGTGCTGGAGGTTAGTAATTGTCTCTGTATTCGCTTTTCGGATTTTGTTTAGTTTGGTTTGGTTTTGCTAACGATGTTTTCCTTTGGGTTTTGTAGGCTTGGGTTTACTCTTACTTCCCTCGATTAGCACCCAAGACGGTGCGGGCTCGTGCGGTTAGGTTCCCGGCGGGGATCGAGTGGAGACTGGCTCAAGATAAGAGCACGACGAGCCACTACCCGACGGAAAATGTGCTGGTAAACCAACTGGTCCTAGAGGATGTAAGTCTCCTTATTACAGTTGTTTTACTTAATAGTCTCCTATACTTAGGGTTGTTAAGGTATCGGGTATGTTTGTGTAGTTTGTGGTCCGTCCTAGGGTCGATTACGAGGGCGTGCCTGGGTATGTGACGGCGGAGCTAAGGCCTCGGAGCTACAGGAGGATGCTCCTTCCTGCGTTGTTTCGCCCAGTCTGGTATCTGGGCGAACGGTTGGCGCATCAGTGCTTGTATGCCGACTTTAGGGTGCCGATTGATCCTCCCCGGACCATGTTGAGACCACTGACCGCTGCAGAGGTCCTTGAGGGTAGGGATGGAGAAGGAGGCGATGCACTCCTGGTGCCTGGTGCCTCCTATATGTCTCATGTCAGCCAGCGGCTAGCTTGCCACCGCCTCGTGGTGAGAACTCGATTTTTGGTTTTAAAGCTCGTTTCGTTTTATGGCTTAGTATTTACTTGCTCTTTCACCGGTCCGCTCTTCTTTCAGTTGGCCGACCCGGCTGATGCTGTTCAGCCCCCAGACTTCCCCTTGACTATGCTTAGGGTAGACGCAGCTGGGGTAGCTTTCACTAAGCCTCTCCCCCCGTGTTCTGCCGAGGAGATGGACGTTGGGATATAGTGGCGTGACCAGGTATACCGGGTAAGTTTCGGTTTTTGTTTTGGATTTGAGTTCTAAGGGTTAGTTTTGTTTGGCTAACTTGTGTGGTTTCCCCTTTCAAGTTTCGTTAGCTTGCCATCAGCGGTTGTGGCAGGCCGCTAACTACTTCCGGACCTATGCCTCGAGGGTCTTCCGTGACACTTTGGGACCTCGATCGGTAAGTGCGTGTACCTAGGGTTGGCTTTTTAGGTTGTTTGTATGTTTTCTTAAAGTGTCGGGTTCATTTGCAGGATACCTCTGATATGGTGGGACAGCTGGAGATTCGGGTGACCGAGCTCGAGGAAGAGGTGGCCGATGCGAGACATATCCTGCGATCTCGGGATGACGAGATTGCCCAACTTAAGGAGTGGCTGGCTCGGTCTCAAGGCGAGACCTCTGCGCAGAGCGAGGCTAGGCGAGGGATTGAGATGGAGAGGGAGGTTGAGGCTGAAGGTCATGCCACGGGCATCACCGAAGAGGTTGGAGGGATTCCCGAGACAATCACTCTAGATATGTTGTCGGGGATGGACGGTAGTGAGTCTCCTACCTTTGTTTTGGAGGACTTAGGTCTGGATGACAACATCGGTGAGTTCGTGATAGCCATAGGCGCTGCTTCTAGGGGTCCTCCCTAGTTTATGAACCTGATTTGTGTATGGATTTGCATTTTTGTATATTCTTAAGACTTTTAGTATTCAATTTGATTAGTTTAGTCTCGTGTTTTCGTTTTGTGAAATGTTGACCTAGATCGACAAGTAATCACTTCCCGTTCGTTTTATTTACGATTTCATCGTAGTTTAGGATGTTTTAAGCGTGTTAGGATTGCATGAGAGTACGAAAAAGTTTTTTCGGACTTTTGAAACGCGTTAGTTTGAGCCGGGAATCGGATCAGATAGTGTGTCGATTAAAATGTTTGACTCGACATGCGCGAAACGTAAAAAGTCGACATGTTTTGACCGAGTGTGTTAGGAGGCGAGTGTAGTTGTCTCGACGTTCATATTTAGGATGAGGCAAGAACCAAAAGAGCTAGACCACATTTTTTTTTAAAAAGTTAGACCACTTTTTGTATATTCATGACAATGTCGTGCTGGGCTACAGACGCGACTTGACGATAACCGTTGTGGACATGACATAGGTCCACCCCGACGCGGCCACGCGTGGGTTTGAGGCGGCGAATGAATCTCGTGTGAGATGGATCTCGAATTGAAATTTATATCAAAGTTGGAGTCACCACCGAATTTTGTGGGAATTCGGACCCATTCGAACCCACTCTATGTCGTAGTGAGCCGTGCACAAAGTACGGCCCATTCCGATTTCAGAGTTTATGGGGTTCGTCCCTTTGTATTGCGATAACGATACCGACATTATTGGTAATCGTGTATTGAATGACTCTCGTATGCCAATGGTTTCGGACACCCGGAAACCACGGTTCTGAGTAAGAGGTGAAGGTACGTGTTGGGAAGTTCACAAAGAACACCCAACCCCGCCCGCACTTAGCGGCCTTTACTAAGATATCGTTCGTTGTTCGTGTACGCGTGTTAGTTTGACGGTTGAATGATATGCAAAGAGCGTTTTGACTAATCATGTGAATTATGTTTAATTACGTCGTTTAATGCATCTAAACTAACGTCAAAGTTGTTTTAGCATGCGATGTTCGTTTTAGTACAATAAAACAAACAACGAAATAAAAAGAAGTGCGACAACAGATTACAATATACGAGCGGCATACCACTCGGAAATACAATTCCACAAACGATACAATAATTGCGATAATAGCGAAAAGAACGAGTTAGAAGATGTAACCATGACACGAAGCACGGTTTTGAAAAGACGAACACGTGATAGACTTGACGACACGTGACGACCGAAGTCGTTAAAATAATTTTATCGAGACTTGAAAGTAGTTGAAAAGCTCATGGTTTTGACATACCAAGGGCCACTCGATCGAGTCATTGATGAACTCGTTCGAGTGGTCTCGAAAAAAGTTTCTGATTCGTTTTTTTGGGGTGCCACTCGATCGAGTGGGCTAGGCACTCGGTCGAGTGCCCCCTGTACGGACTGCTGTCCGGTTTGATTTTGATTTTGACATTGCTTTCGGTTTTGAAAATTGATAATTCGGTTAAGTCGCGTATAAATATGATACGATTTATATTCAAAAGAATTGAATAAAGTTTTTTGTTTTTGTTGTAAGGTAGTAAATAAAATACGTTCTAAAAGTTTTCTAGCCTCGGTCGGAGTTAATAATGAAATACATTTAAGTGAAAAACTTAAACTTCACGAGGATAGTCAAGAACATCTCATAAATCATAAAGCTTGGGTAGAGCTTCGAGTTCGATTGAGATCAAACGAGACCATTGATAAACAACTACAAGAGCAGATTAAAAAAGATATTGAACATTGGAAGCAAGTATTGATTAGAATTATTTTCATTGTAAAACGTCTTGCGATGAACAATTTAGCGTTTCGGGGATCCAAAGAAAAAATTTATGAAGCATCAAATGAAAAAATTTTAGGCTTTCTTGAATCGATAGCCGAGTTTGATCCAACAATGAAACATCATTTTAGCCTCATCAAAGACAAAAAAAAAATTCACTATCATTATCTTAGTCATAAAATTCAATACTTTTCCGTTATTTTGGATTGCACCCCGGATGCTAGTCATATTGAACAAATGACTTTAGTAATTAGATGTGTCAATGTTGCAAGTTCCTCGATAAAAATTGAAGAATATTTTTTAGAATTTTTTAATGTGGAAAACACAACAGGCTTGAGTCTCTTTAATGAATTACAAAATACTCTTCATTCTCTCGATTTAAATGTTAATGTCATTAGAGAATAAGGGTATGACAATGGTTCTAATATGAGAGGAAAACATCAAGGTGTTCAAAAAAGATTACTTGATATAAATCCTAGAGCTTTTTATTTGCGCCTTGTGGTTGTCATTGACTTAATTTGGTATTTTATGATGTGGCTAACTCATGTGTGAAAGCAAAGTCATTTTTTGATGCTTGTCAAGCATTGTATAATGTGCTTTCAAGTTCTACAAAGAGATGGAATATTTTACTTGAATATGTGTGGATGAATTAACAATGAAATATTTGTGTGTGACCAGATGGGAAAGTCGTCTAGAAAGTGTAAAAGCGATCAAATTTCAGGCTCACAAAATAAAGGATGCTTTACTTAAAATAGCTGAACTTTCCGATTATCCAAAGACTTGTTGGGATGCTGAGAAATTAGCATCCCATGAACTTTCTAGTTTTGAATTCATATTAAGTTTGGTTATTTGGTAAGAAATATTGAGCAAGATTAATTTGGTAAGTAAAACCTTACAATCCTAAGATATGCACTTGATTTAGCTACACAAATTTTGAAAAGTTTAATTTTGTTTTTCGAAAAATATAGAGAAAATGGATTTATTTCTGCGATGATCGATGCTAAAGAGATAGCTGATAAAATGGATATTGAACAAGTGTTTCAAGAAAAGCGTAGAGGTAAAAAAATTCGAAGTTTGTTGAAAATCGTAATACTGAAAGAGAGCAACAAACCGCCCAAGAAAATTTTTTAGAACTGATTACTTTCTTGTGTTAGTTGATATGGCAATTTCCCAATTAAAAATAAGATTTGAACAACTTGCACTTTTTGAGTCATTATTTGGTTTTTTATTTGATGCAAAACGTTTGGTTTCATTAGATGATGAAAATTTGAAAACTCGTTGCCTAGAACTTGAAAAGGCTTTAAGTTTTGGTGCTAATTATGATATTGATGGACATTGTCTTTTTTCATAATTATAAAAAATATTGAATGAAATGTTGCCATCTGAAGCGTATTCGAGTAATATTCCTTGGAACTCCATCAAAATTATGGAATTTGTGAAGAAGATGAATATATTTCCAAATATTTTGGTTTCTTATAGAATATTATTGACAATACCAGTTACTGTGGCGTCCGCCGAAAGAAGTTTTTCACAGTTGATATTGATTAAATCATATTTGCGAACGACTATGACTCAAGACAGATTAAATGGTTTAGCAATTTTAAGCATTGAAAAAAAATGTGTTGGAAACTCTTAATGTCGACGATATAATTGATGATTTTGCATCTAAAACTGCAAGAAGAAGTCATTTTAAATAAATTAGTGTTTGTAGTTGAAAATTTTGCAGGTATTCGGAGCAAAAGAGGATGCAAGAATAACAAGAATGATTATATTCTTTATTTTCGTAGTTGTATTTTGTTTCATTTTGTGCGTATAGATTTCACCTTCCATATTCGGTATGAGTAATTATTTTGGTATTGTTTTGGTAAAAATTTATCGGGTCTACGATTTTGGTTGCGGGTTAAAGCGATCGGTCTATAAGCGAGGGTTAACGAAATAATGACGAGTCTAACGAACAAGGAGCGACGAAAAAACGAACAACACACGGAAATTTGGTGACGTGGAAACCCGATGTGGGAAAAACCGCGGGGGGAGTCGAAATCCCGCCAAGATTTCACTATGAACGGAAAAAGAATGAAGAAAGGAATACAAATAAGGGTATTTTATCTATGGTTGATTACTAGTGTTTTGGTAGGGTATATGCTTGGAGTTGGTGTGCTGAGATGATCCTCCCCTTCTTCCTCTCTTTCCTTTATATATGGCCTCTCTTCCTGGAGTCTTCATTGCTCTTTAATGCTTGGAGCAATTATTGCCCTTGATTGCTTGATAACCGTTACAACCGTTACAATTAGCTCCTTCTTCTTCTCATTCTCCTCCTGGTCTGCAGGAGGGTTTCCTGGTTTGTAGGAGTAGTTGTTGCCTCTTCTCTCTTGTATAGGCTAGGTTCCTTACTTTGTCTGCCGGGCCAGTTTTGTTGTGTATGTGGCCCATTGTTTTATTTACTCTTATGTTTTGTTCGGCCCATCATTGTGTATTACTCCGGGTTTGTTTGACTTGACGATCTTTGATTATTTTTTACTTCCGTTCTTTAGTCTTCGGTTTTGACTTTCATCCGTGGACCGTGGACCCTTTTGTTGTTGTCCTTTGACTTTTGACCGTCCACTCGTAGCATGCCACGTTGCATTCCGAAGGTGTAAATTTTTGGCCCGAACAAATGCCCCCAAATTTCCGACTAAGTTCATATTAGGCGGGAATTTCTGCTTCTTTGCAGATAAATTCTGGAGACGATTAACCGTCTGTCCTTCAAAAACTGACGCCCCTACCCCCTAGTATTTTGTTTCTACCCTTTCATCATTACTTATCTTTTCCAATTGCCCCTCATTATGACTCACCCTTCCCAATTACTTCTTACCCTTTCTTACTCTAGTTATCCTCTCTTCATCTTTCCCATCACTCCTATCCTTCCTCCAAAATTTCGAAAAAGAATCCCCATCTTTTTCAGTCGCCGCTGTTGTGGTGCCAAGTTTCTGCACTTCTTTACCTTGATTTTCAGGTGATTTCTTTTTTGTAGTGGTCCTCTTTTCTTTCTTGCTTGTTTCGTTTCCTTTGTTATGGCCCCCAAGTTTACTCGTTCCTGCTCGAAATCCCTAACCCTTCTTTCGCCGTCGTTGTCTCCATCGTCGTCCCTGGTATTACTTCCTTCTACACTTACCCTTAATCCTCCCCATTCCTGTAACTCTTGCTATACTGAGAGAGATCTTCCTGCCATCAGAGGGATTTTTGGCTTCCATGAGGATGTAGTTATTCATGTTCCTCTTCGTGATTAGAGGGTACAATGAGAATTCCATTTTGAGTTACATTTTTTCCGTCCTGGATGGACTTGCCTCTATGCTTACCCTTTTTGTCTAGGCCTTAGGTTTCCTTTCCCCGCGCTGATTCGTGACTTTCTGTCCTTCCATCGCCTTGCCCCCTGCCAACTGATGCTGCATGCATGGCGCCTCTTGCTGTGTTTGTGCGCTTTGAACCAACGATACCAAAGAGGCATTACCTTGGGTGATGTCTCCTCTGTTGGGAATGGCCTGGTGACCCTTCGTCTGCAGGAGGGTAGGGAATCTTGTATTTCCTTCCCTACTAACCCTCCGGATGACAAATGGTATCGGTGTTTTATCTTTGTGAAGATTGATAGCATCTCCCCTCGTGCTGTCAGCTATCTTTTCTCTCCCTGGAAGCCCGTTGAAGGTATAAGTATCCTCCCTATCTCTGGATTTTCACTGCATGCTCACTCTTCTTAATGATACCGTGGTGCAGATTTGGAGGAGCCTGACTTTGATTCTGAAGATCCGAATTCTTCGGCTCGCCTCTTTGGTCTGGAACCTGAGTTTCGGTCTTTCCACCACCTGGTGAACCCTCTTGGGGATAATCCTTCTTCACTTTTCTCTTCAGGGGGAGATTCTGCTGACACCATGTCTTCAGGTATACTTCGTTTTTACGTCTAGCTAGGATACTTCATTTTTACCGTGATTTGAGGTTTGTCATTTTGTCTTTTTCTTAGGAAATCCTAAGCCTCGCATGACTTTGAACCGACTAATCGCTTCTAGGAGGAAGAAGGCGGCCGCCAGGTCCTTGTCTAAGGGAAAATCCAGCTCCACTCCCTCTACTTCTCCTGGAGCCAAAAGGAAACGCGCCTCCTCTCCATCTCCTGGAGACATCTCAGCTGGGAAATCCCCGTTAGCTGACACCTCTGCTCCTACTTCTGACTCTGTCCCGCAGTCAGCAGAAAACGCATCTCCCGAGTTAACGCTTAAGTTCCCCAGCGGTTTTGGCTTCCTCAAATCTCCGGAGGACTGGGTGGCTTTGAATCAATTGTTATTTCCTCGCCCTGAAGCTGCTATGGACAAGAGTTCTCTGGGGGAGCTGACTGACCTGTTAACAGGGCAAACTTTTGAGGTATTTATTCCCTTGTCTATTGTTAGATGTGATTTCTCTGACTGTGCCCTGACTCGTTGAGGTCCTGCCTAGATCCTGCAATTGGGTCTATATCTGCGCCATATCGTGCCCCGGCTGGCAAGCGAGGTGAACCTTCTTACGGTTCAAAGGGACGGTCTGCAGAGCACGGCTGATGGAGCCAAGGAGGAGGTCTCCAAACTGGAGGGGGAGCTAGAGCAAGTCAGGAAGTTGTTGGCACAGGAGAAGAGCTGTCGTGAGGTTGTTGTGGGCGAACTATCTCGGGTTCAGGAAGTCAATTCTTCTCTAAGGGAGAAGAACACTAAGTTGAAGCGGATCTTGGTGGATGCTCTCAGTTGGGCGTCCCTGCAAACTCGAGTGGAGATGATGGAGGCTTACTCGAAAGGAGAACATGAATCCTGGGATTTATCAGCCGAGAAAGAAGAACTGGCGGAGCAGTTTCCTGTGGCACCTGACTTGGATGTTCTTGCTGACGAAGAGGGGGAAGTTGTGGGTGAGTTAGCTGCTTCCCCCCTCCAAGATCAGAGAACTGAGAGGACTGATAGAGTTGATCAGGAACACACAGTTACTCCTGCTGTCGTGGAACCTCTAACCTCCCTGTCCCCCAGAGAGAACTGGTGTCTAGGCTGCTTGATCCCCCTTTCTTGTTATCCGTTGAATCTGTTCGTTGCCCTGTGTGGCACAAAAACACTTTAGTTTTCAAACCTCGTACCTGAATTCTCTTTACTTTTGCCCTAGGGGGGGGGGGGTAAAGTGTTTATCTGAATACTTTGTGGTACTTTGTTTTTAACTGTTGATCGTAATCGTTTGCTTTCGATCGTAAGTGTTTGCTTTTGATTGTAATCATTTGTTGTAGTTTTCTCTTACTACCTTCTGTTGTATGCATGCCTTATGTTTGTATGGTCGACCTTTGATATAGTGGTGGCCTGGGGTTTAGTTCGCCCACTCAGTCGGAGGTGCCACGCTTTGCGTCGGTGCTAAGTGGCACAGGAGACTGTAATGTCCCGGTTGTAGGCACTTAGTCACAAGACACACGCCTCTGTAGGAATTGTGCACTCCACCAGATTAGTCACAAGTCCTTAGTTTGGGAAAATTGATAAAATTTGGCAAAGATAGGGGACGCAATATTTGAAGACATATGCGGAAGAAAATCGAATTTCGAAAACAAATGAAGAAAGAAAATCAAATTTCGAAAATGTATGCAACAAGAAAATCAAACTTTGATGCAAAAGAAAATTGAATTTTGACGACACATGTAAAAAGGAAATCAAAATTTTATCTGATTTTAAATATGCGGGAGAAAATTTAAATTTTCCGAAAAGAAAGTAAAGCAGACAGAAGAATGACAGGAAAATTTAAATATATGTTTACAAGGTTTGATAAGATTAAACCTGGGTTTTGGTGGAGGTGCACATGGCAGAATAGATGTCACGTTTCTGGCGGCTGTAGCCCATGTTTCTGGCGGCAGTGGCCCAGATTGCTGGCGGCTATGGCTCATTTAGAAGAAGTATTTCCTTAGGTGTACGATGTTCCATGGTTTTTGGATGATTTTCCCCTCCATGGTCATAAGTCGGTAAGCTCCGTTCCCAACTACTTTCTCTATTTGGTAGGGCCCTTCCCAACTGTAGGCGAACTTTCCTGCTCCATGGTTTCTGGTGTTCTGGAAGACTTTCCTGAGAACTAAGTCTCCCTCCTGCAGGACTCTGACTTTGACATTCTTGTTGTAACTTCTGGCGACTGCCTGTCTGTAGGAGGCCATCCTAATTTGAGCATCGGTCCTGAGCTCATCTATAGTATCCAAGCTGCTTGTCATCTCCACTTGGTTCCTGTCTTCGGTTATGTATCCGTATCTATGGGTGGGCACTCTCACTTCTGAGGAAATGACTGCCTCAGGACCAAAGACCAAGCTGAAAGGCATCTGTCCAATAGCCACTTTAGGTGTGGTTCTGTCAGACCATAGCACCAAGGGGAGTTCTTCTGTCCATCTACCCCATGCTTCCTCCAGTCTCCTCTTCAGGTTGTCTATCACAATTTTGTTACTAGACTCCGCCTGTCCATTAGACTGAGGACTTCTGGGGGTAGACTTGCTCAGTGTGATATTCCACCTGGCGTAGTAGGCTTCCATCTTGTTGCCAATAAACTGGGATCCATTGTCGAATATAATTTCTGAAGGAATGCCAAACCTGCAGATAATGTTGCGTTTAATAAAGGATATCACTTGCTTCTCAGTCACCTGAGGGAATGCTTTTGCTTCTATCCACTTGGAGAAGCAGTCAGTCATGGCCAGCATAAAAACTTTGTTTTCCAGGGCTCTTGGTAACTTGCCAACAATATCCATCCCCCACTTCATGAAGGGCCAGGGAGAAATTACTGGGTGCAACGGTTCTGCTGGCTGGTGGTTGGCTGGTGCATGTCTCTGGCAGGCGTCACACTTCTTAACATATTCCCTGGCGTCCTTGCACATTGTCAGCCAGTAGTAACCCTGGAGGAGTGCTTTGTTGGATAGACTCTTGCCCCCTGCATGATTTCCACACTCACCACTGTGGAGGTCATGCATAACCACTTCTGCCTCCTCCTGACTCAGGCACCTCAAGTATGGTCCAGCGGTTGATCTTTTGAGCATGACACCATCAATGAGGATGTACCTGGACGCTTTCATCCTAAAACTCCGGGCTTCCTTCTTGTCTGTCGGCAGAATATCGTTTTGCAGCCATTCTTTGTAGGGTTTTCTCCAGTCAGAGATTTCCTCTTGCCCTGCTGTGGTGCTGCAGATTCCTGCTTCCTGGAGTCTTCATTGCTCTTTAATGCTTAGAGCAATTATTGCCCTTGATTGCTTGATAACCGTTACAATTAGCTCCTCCTTCTTCTCATTCTCCTCCTGGTCTGCAGGAGGGTTTCTGGTTTGTAGGAGTAATTGTTGCCTCTTCTCTCTTGTATGGGCTAGGTTCCTTACTTTGTCTGCTGGGCCAGTTTTGTTGTGTATGTGGCCCATTGTTTTATTTACTCTTATGTTTTGTTCGGCTCATCATTGTGTATTACTCCGGGTTTGTTTGACTTGACGATCTTTGATTATTTTCGACTTTCGTTCTTTAGTCTTCGGTTTTGACTTTCATCCGTGGACCGTGGACCATTTTGTTGTTGACCTTTGACTTTTGACCTTTTGACCGTCCACTCGTAGAATGCCACGTTGCATTCCGAAGGTGTAAATTTTCGAACAAGTATTAATGGAAAAATTCAGATTTTCGATGTTTTTTTCGTCCTTTCGAAAAGGGCCCATTTTTTATGTTTTGCACTAGACCTTCGAATCGCCAGGGCCGGGCCTGGTTATGATATCCTCGTTTAAGTTAGATACGGTATCGTCGTGATACTATAAATACGGATCTATTTGTAATCACATTCAAGCTAATGCATTCAATAATAAAAACTTCTTAATATTTTATCAAGTTACTCGTTTTCATGTCTATTTAGTACTTGTAGGCCGGACGGAGCTATAAATATATTTTAGGTAACAATAATTATTATTCTAATACTTCTACGGGTATATGTTTTTATTAGACACCATGTTCAGAAAATTTCAAATACCAAAATATATAACTTCAATTAATTTTTTTGTGTTTGGAATAGCGAGTTTTATCGTGCTACTTTTGTGATACTTGTAGTCATTGGTGTGCAAGGTGTAAATTTGACTTGATCCTTAAAAATCAGGTGGAATTGTGATATGTGCCAAGATTGACTGAGCAAAATCTAGTTCTTGGACCTAAACTTTTCTACTACCACCTTAGAGTTTGTTATATCCAAAATAATTTCCTTAAAGCACGCCAAATATATTGTTCATTCAAAGTACCCTGTTGCGTTATTTTTGTCCCTTACCTGTGATATGCGTAAGAAACTTGGCTGGCTTGGCTTAAAAAAAGGAGAAATGTGTTCCGTTCATTTACTCGTTTTTATATTTATTAGTGTGAAGTATTTTAATTAAGGGTAAACAAATAAATGAGACAGGAATATAAATGAATGAAACATGAATATAATGTGGTGGGAGATGTGTTGACAAAACACTTCACCAAAATGAGCTATGAGTATATTAAAGTATATTATAGCTTAGGGCTCGCTTGGGATGGAGTTAATTATTTCGGAGGTAATAGAGCAAAAATGAACTAGAAAATAATGGAAAATAGTGATGATATTAAGCGGAAATGGAGAAAATTAAGGAAGTATAACTTATTTAGGGGGATTATTACTCCCCTCTCCCTCCAAGTAATGCATTACCCCCAATGGGGTAATTATTTCCCCTCGTATCTCTTTTACACTATAAAATGTTACAATTAATCAACAAGTTCATCCATTTCTAGTTCATTTTTGCTCTATTACCCCCGAAATAATTAACCCTATCCCAAGCGAGCCCTTAATCGTAGATGATTAGTACCTTATCCAATAACAAAGCCCAAATGCATATCCATAATTGATATCATAACGTACTTAGTATGGATTACAAAATAATAGACCTATGGCATCTCAAAAACACACCTGAAAATAAATTAAAACTTGGAGTATACCGTGAAAGTCTCACCTACAAGCGACAAAATACATTTTGTGTGTGACGTTGACGTTATTAAAAAATCGTACATTAACCTTGAAAGAGAAGTATTGTCTTTATAATTAAAGATTAAGATATCATAACTAACTAGACAAGATATTGATTTCTACTTTTGCTTGTATAACATTTTCTCGTGATTCTAATTCCTTCTATGGTAGATGTTTTGGTAAAAATTTACCGGATTATCGTTTTTGGAAGCGGGTTAAAGTGATCGGCCTATAATCGCGAATTAACGAAATAATAATGAATCTAGCGAACGAGGAACGACGAAAGAAAATTGACACACAGAATTTTGGTGACGCGGAAACCCGATGTGGGAAAAACCGCGGGGGGAGTCGGAATCCCACCAATATTTTACTATGACCAAAAGATTGACGAAATGAATATCGAGAGTACAAGTATTTGCGTTTGATAATAAATTATGGAGTATTATGCTGTTCTTTTTTGATGTAGCTTGATGGTAATGGGTTGAGAATGTCCCTTTTGCCTCTGTTTGTTGTTGTGCTTTTATCTCCTTCCTTTCCCTTAACCATTGCCTTCTCCTGCTCTGGTGGCACTACCCTGGAATCTAGGGGTTGGTTATTTTACTGGGTCTTGTGCTTGGGGTAGGGTTACTTTGAGTAGTTGGCTGTCTTCGGCCCATTTCGGGGCTTGGATGCTCTCCGGCCCCATTGCTACTGTTGGGTTTTACTTTGTTGATTGGTTGACTTTCTTCGTATCGAATCCTTGACTTTTACGACTTTGGACTTTCCGAGTATTACTTCGTGATTTTTCTTTTTTGATTTTCTGACTTCTTGACTTTGACTATCGACTCTCGTCTTTTGACCTTTTGACCTTCCGACCTTTGACCATTGACCTTTTGATCTTCCATTTGACCTTCCATTTGTAATATGCCACGTCGTGCTTTGAGGATGCGGATTTTTATCCCAAACAGTAGAGACGTCTAATTAAGCTCGTATGAGACAAATTTAACACGCCTATATGAATGTTTCTAACAAATTTATAAAAACAAGGTGTCACACGTAAAAATTTAAGAAGTCCGTAATCGATATATTTAAAATAATAAGAGAAAAATATAAAATATATTAAAAGTAGGTCATAAAATGTAGTGTATATCCTGTCTTGGAAACAATCCAAAAATGACGTGAATAAGAAAAGAGTAAAAAGAAGAAAAAGAGGATTGGAGTTTTGATGATGGTGACTGGGCTGGTGACTTGGTGAGATGATCTTACGTTATTGTATTGTGGATGTGGAGTGTGGAGTATTGTGTTTGATGAACGATTCTGTCGTGGAAGCAAAGGCAGATCAGAGTTTATCTGCTGGCTGAATAATTCATTCATTCTGCGGTGCAATACACTTGAGGTAGTGGGGGCCATGGCCATCACACCCGGGCCTCATTTTCCATTTTTGATACTCATTTTACACTCTTTTATCTCATCTCACTGTATATATATATGCACAAATCACACACCCCCAATCTCTACTTCCTCAAATACAATCCCATTTCTCAACCATCATTAATATTCAATCTAATTAATCTAATCTAATCTAATCTAATTTAGTTCAAGTAAAGTAATTAACAACAATTCCAAGTGTAATCACCAGGTAATATTATTTGTCATTATTGTATATATATATATATGTACGGATTGTTTGCATGAATTTGTCTATGAAAACAAGATTTAGTCCTCTTAATTATTTCACTCACTCACTCACTGTTAGAGTAATGTTACTGCTTCTTTCTCTCCCATTTCAAGCATTTAGATTCCAAATGGTCACGGGTATATCCATCCATTCGTCTTAAGATTAAAACGGGTCAAATGACCTCCGTTTGGCTGGATGGATAGGACAGTTGTTTTTGCTATGCTCTAGGAGCTTTGTTTTGACCCGTGATAAGTTTGCGACAGTCGTAAACAAGAATTTGGGTTTTGATTATGCAAGATTGGTTACTGCACTACTCCTGTATTTTCTTTTGAATTATGTATCCATGATATTTTGCAGCATCTGTCTGAGAAGGGAGTAGGCCAGGGGCAGAAGGCAAAAATGGGTTATTGTTTGAAGCCTGCTGCATATTGTTTCCTACTATGCCTATTAGTATTAGGGGCATGGAGTAATAAGTGTCATTCTTATGATATTGGTAAAATGAAGCAGCAGAACCAAACTGCACTACTCTCTGTCAACACTTCTGCTGCAATCAGGACCATTCCTGACACATTATTTGGAATCTTTTTTGAGGTCCATCATTATCTTCAAATTCTATTTCCTGCTGTATCTATTTGCATTGCTTCCATTTCAATCTCTTGAAGGGATTCTTAATTTAACCTTTTATCCAATGGCAGGAGATCAATCATGCTGGAGCTGGTGGACTTTGGGCTGAACTCGTTAGCAACCGAGGTATATTTCGTCTTCCTCCTATTCAAAATCAGTGCTCTTTTTCGGCAAACATTAATCGTAAGGCGCTGAAATTGTACTGTGTGGTTATAGGATTTGAAGCGGGGGGTCGTCATACTCCATCAAATATCAAACCTTGGTCAATAATTGGAGATGATACTACTGTAATTGTTTCTACTGACCTGTCCTCATGCTTTGACCGTAACAAAGTGGCACTTCGGATGGATGTTTTATGTGACAAAGATGGCGCCAACGCCTGTCCAACTGGCGGTGTAGGAATTTATAACCCTGGATACTGGGGTATGGTAAGAAGAAGTACTACTGGCTTTTTGGTTTTCCACCTTTTCAGAAAATTCCTGTAAAGGGTATTGAGCTAAGACGTTACAAAATCACATGTTATTTGTCTGACGAACAAAAAACTTCTTTCTTAATTGCCTTTTCTGAACAACTACATACTTGGATAGATAGCATCTGGTTTCGCAATAATGCTTATGTAAAATCGTATCCTGTAAATCTTGCTCCGATCCTGGAGGTCTGAATTTGTCTGGTCAGATTGCACTGTCGTGTTTATAAGTAACATCTCTCAACTATCTTTGACTTCGTATTGAATTGCAGAACATTGTCGGAGGGAAGATGTATAAAGTAGTATTCTATGTTCGGTCACAAGACTCGATTGATCTTACCATGTCATTAACTAGCTCTAGTGGATTGGATGTGCTCGCTACCAGCAACGTAGTGTAAGATTCCTGGATTTTTACTTGAATATTGAGCATAGGTCAGATGTAAGATGTTATTTATGATGCTTAATTCTCTGTTCTTGTTGCAGTGCTGATGCAAGTATTGTTATGAATTGGACAAAAATGGAGGTCGTGTTAGAAGCTAAAAGCTCAAATACGAATTCAAGGCTTCAATTGACAACAAGCAAAAAGGGAGTAGTATGGTTTGACCAAGTATCGGCAATGCCAACAGATACATATAAGGTAGATGCTATTTAGTACTCGTATATTCTTTTATTAATATTTAGTAGATGCTTAAAACTCGAGTTTACAAATTAGTTTTTCATGGCTCTCAACTAAAGTTCTCCTAGAAAACATTCCAAAATAAACTGCAATTTAAAACTTGGCATACAGAGGAATACGTCCACTTCTGATATTCTATTGTCCTTTCAATTCATTATGCAATATAGGGGCATGGATTCCGTAAGGATCTCTTTGAAAAGCTTGTTGGTTTGGAACCTCGATTTATCAGATTCCCAGGTGACTTAACATTTTATACTGTTGTCTGTTGTAGAGTGATAGTATATTTTGAGAGCCATAAACCAAGTTGACATTTTATTTAGTCTTTTAGCTATATCACTATCACGCCCTATTTGTTTCACCAAGTATTCTTACATTATTGTCCAATGCATTAGGTGGTTGTTTTGTTGAAGGCGAATGGCTAAGAAATGCTTTTCGTTGGAAAGAAACAGTTGGACCATGGGAGAATAGACCCGGACATTTTGGTGACGTTTGGATGTACTGGACGGACGATGGAATTGGTTATTTTGAATTCCTCCAAGTCAGGACAATTTTTCCTAGTCTTTTTTTTTGTTTGACTTTTTCTTATTGTTCACACGTTTATAGAGAATACAGTTACATTGTTGTTGAGAGGGATTATGTATTTATGTCTATGTCGTGCAGTTGGCTGAAGACCTGGATGCAGCTCCAATATGGGTAATTAATAATGGTAAGAGTAGTACCAAGATTGATTTGCTTCTCTTATGTACATTTGCCTTATCTGATGAATATTCGCACGCTGATATCTTGGCTTCTATAGGAATCAGTCACCAAGATGAAGTCGAAACAGCCGATATTTTACCTTTTGTGCAAGTATGTCATCATTTGGTTCCTTCATGGCTACATTGCTTGTTTCTAAGACAATATAGTGCATTCTTATTTACAGTTAACCTTCTGTGTGTATATTTCCACAAATCACTTCGATTAGAAAATTTTCTATACAACCTAATTAAGATGGTTGTCTCATTAAAGAGACAGAGACACCTAATCTCGGTTGTTCTTAAAACTTCAATTCAATTCCATCCTTTGCAGGACATAGTCAAATGTTGGGATAGTTTGCACTATTCGCATTGTTTATTTAATTTCTTATTATGAATCCAGGAAATGCTGGACAGCATTGAGTTTGCCAGAGGTGATGCTTCTTCTCAATGGGGATCTCTTCGAGCTGCAATGGGGCACCCAGAACCCTTTGATCTAAAATATATTGCTATTGGCAATGAGGATTGTGGAAAACAATATTATCGAGGTATGTTTTGATTGTTTATACACTTGAGTTACTAACATGACCTCTTCATATGATATCAGCAGTGTCACACTTTACAGATTTTGAAATAACACATTTACTCTTTCTTCCGGTACCTTATCAGCAAACTACCTCAAGTTTTATGATGCTTTGAAGAAAGCCTATCCAGATATCCAATCCATCTCAAATTGTGATGGTTCAGCAGCTCCTTTGGATCATCCAGCTGAACTCTATGACTTTCATGTAAACTTCTGGACAGTCTTCTTGTTTATGGAAATGTCTGCCTATGTCTTGATATACTCCGTATCTTGCAAAAAGATAACTGATGGAGGCCTTGTCTTTCCTATGATATATTTTTGCTAGATATATACTTCTGCCAATGATATGTTTGCCAAGACTCATAAGTTTGACAATACTCGACGTAGTGGCCCAAAGGTATAATATTAAATCACCCTTAGTTTTTAACCCGTCTAAAGTGTGATGCTTGTTAAATATTACCGTTTATGCGCTGTTATGGATAGGCTTTTGTCAGTGAGTATGCTGTCACTGGAAAAGATGCTGGCACAGGAAGTCTTCTTGCTGCAATTGCTGAAGCTGCTTTCCTTATTGGAATAGAGAAGAATAGGTCGGTAGTACACTGTTTTATCACATTCACAAAATCCTTAGTTTCTATTTCTAACTATTGAGATATGCAGAACAAACAGCCTAAATGCTTAAGGTGTTCATATTTCTTGGAGTTCTGTTTCTAAGAAACTGCAATTTATTTTCATATTGCAGTGATGTTGTCGAAATGGCCAGCTATGCTCCTCTCTTTGTAAATACTAATGACAGACGGTATTCCTCTCTCCTCTTCCTTTCTGAAGTAGTCTCCACATCTCATCATATTTTCCCCATTCGACTTTAGTAGTCAAATGATATCGTTTGTAATATGTTTTTATTTCCCGATATGTTCCATTTCCTGACCAGCCGAGGGTGACTCTTAAACCAAGAAGCATACAACATTCTCACCTTTGGCCTTTTGGACACTTCTAATTGGAAATTCACCTCATCCCTCTCTTTACTGATATAAGATGTAATCATTTGAAACTTCTGTGAAGGTGGAATCCCGATGCTATTGTTTACAACTCTTCCCATGTGTATGGTACTCCAAGCTATTGGATGCAACAATTTTTCACAAAGTCTAGTGGAGCAACCCTTCTTGACACCACGATTCGATCAAGTACCTCTTCATTAGTTGCTTCTGCAATAAGTTGGAAGGATGCAACTGACAACAAGAATTACATCACCATTAAGGTACATTTATCAATTTAGGTGTCATCTGCAGTTTTCTTGCTCTTAAATCATGATTGAATTCCAAAAATGGGCTTCACTTATAAAACTTGGATATCTGAATCGGAGTCTCGTTTGATGCAGATTGTGAATTTCGGAAGTAGTTACGTAGATCTGAAGCTCTCCCTTGGGGTGAATAAAAAAAATTCTGTAAGATTGGAAGGGTTAAAGAGAACTGTTCTCACCTCTTCAAATGTAATGGATGAAAATTCCCTTGAAAATCCCATGAAGGTAAAACAATTGAACTGTTTATATTTTTTCTGTCTTTGAATCGACATGTTAAATTATTACTCTCATAAGTTCTTAGTGTAAAACGTACGATGTCTCCACACCCCGTTTGGGATGAAATGAATAGCTTCCTGTTTGTCTCCGTTATTCAAGAGATTTGAGCAATAGAATACCTGTTTAGTTCACAAAACTCATTTGAACTGGTTTCTATCTTTGCACTGTTAAACTGTGAGATACTGGCATGTTATTTAAGAGCTGGCAATCAGGTACTAGGTCAGTTTTTTCAGATTAAGGCGGGTAGGGTTGATAGGACATGTAAACAAGCAAGAAATCCATTAATTATATAATGAACTTTGCTGGTGCAGGTAAGTCCATCTTCAAGTCGATTCGATTTGACCGGGAAAGATTCAAATATCAAACTCGAGCCATATTCTTTTACCTCTTTCGATTTGCTACAAGAACAAGCAAGTCATCTTGTACTGGAGGAGACAGATTCTTCTAACCTCAAGTCCTCGATCTGAGTTCTGAAACCATGGCAAATTTGGTCAGATTCAAGACCTGATCCTTTTAAGTTCGGCAGTTCGGGTGCCATGTATATATTTCTTTCCACTTGCGTCCAATTGGACATTTCAAACATTTACATGTATATAACTTTTCATCTAATACAAGAAATGTCTATTAGAGTTGAATTATGATGGGTTTCTTGTTTTATTACTTTCTTCCATCCTTTTCCTAATAGATGTAGGACGAATTTCGGTTAAATTTAATGCAATCATACAAAACCACAGAATCGTCAACTAGCTGCAAGCAATTCAGACACCTTCTCAACCTTGATTCTTTTAAGTTGTCTTACAGTGATTTGTTGTGAATCAATGCGAGCCATCCTACCATTTTACACAATTTGTCTCTGGCAATCTGTAAAACATAAAGTCAATAGACCAAATATGCATCTCTCTATACCCAATCCAGGTTTTGCATTTACAGCCTGGGCACATTCTTCTAGCAGAAATATGCTGAATTAACTCCAAATCAACAGAAGTCAAAAACACTTCTTGAGAATATCAGAACAAAAGACCTTGTCAAATTAGTGATAAATTAATTATATATCCCCGCAATTTTAATCCCCTACTATATCTCAAACGTTCTTGAGCTTCTTCATCTTTGAAGGTGGCCATCTACCTTTCTTCCTCATCATTCGTTTGCGAACAAGACGCTTCCTACGAAGCCTGATATTCTTATTAATCTTCATCTTCATCTTCTGTTCAAGCTTCAACTGCAACTTTGACTCCAATGGCATATTCTGGATCCCGATTTTCTCTTCCTCGTCTGTTGATTCCCCGTCTTCACTTGCTGTGGCTGGTTCCTCAGGATCAGCTAATACCTTGGCAATGGTAGCACTTCGAATCTTGTGAGCTACGAATGGTGCATGGATATGAAAGCTTTGTTCAACGGTGGAGGGAATGCCAAGAGTAAGGCTTTGCAACCTTATCGCTGAGAACTTAATTCAAATAAGTGAGAGACTGCCCTTGAAGCACCAATATTACAACATAATGATCAAAGATGCCAAATAGAGACACAAGACAGTGATTCATATAATCAAACATCTGACCAGTACATAACTGATAATAATGCCCATGACTATACAACATCAAAATAGCCAAAATCTCACTTTTGGCCCATACCCACGTGCAAACAAGACAGTTAAGGATATGATTATGGGATCATCAAATCCATATAAGACAATCGTGACCATATCAATCACACTCTTTCTAATCAAGACAAAGAGAATGTTGTCGACAAAGACACCCTTAAATGGTAAACATCTCTCTATTTCACACATTCTTAATGAATACTCCTCTCCCATTCTATGGAATTGGGAATCTACCATTTGCAAATGGACCAAAAATTAAGAATAGTGATAAAATAATGCGGAGTCATATTTACCAACCACCAATACCATCGCACCGACTCACTCATCATCCCTCAACTGTGTCCCCCCTTCATCCACGACACCCCATGTTCCTCACTGTTGCCACCACCAACCTCCTCACCTTTCCCCCTCCTTCCTTCTTCTCCTTCCCACAACCTTAAAATTCTAGATAGATCCTCAAACATAGGCCATTAAGTTTGAAAATTTGTACCATAGTATATTTTTTTTTTGTGGCTTTTTATGATTTCAGGGGTGGGGCTAGATTCTGTTTATGTTGTGGCCGGCAATTTGATGGCGGCGGTTGTGGTATCACTGCAGAGGATGGGATGTGGTAGGTTTAGAAGCATGGTTGGTGGAGAGTTTTGAGGGTGTCACTGTGTCAGGGATAAAGGGAGGAAGAAAGGAGCTTGCTATTAGCACCACAAATTCACAAATTCAAATGAGTTTTGAAGTTATTTTTGTCATTTTAGGAAATGGCAGCAATTCAATGAATGAGCCGAAAAAGAAAAATGGTAGATTTCCCTTGAATGGGAAGGCGTATATTGTTATAAAATTTTGATTCATCTCATACCCATTTCATCATTTTAGGACACATTTCCCGTTTCTAAAATTTTGATTCATAGCAACTCCAAGCCTCCAACTCATTGATGTGTATCTCTAATATTTACATATACAAGCATACAGTACACGAAAACAAAGATAATTTATCTTCAACCAGAACTCAAATCCCCAGAACAATGTCCACAGGCACAGCATAACAAGAAATCTTAAACATGTCGACACAGGTACAGGATCAGGATGCAATCATGAGGCAAATTCTCACAGTTATATATCACTACTTTCCTTGTTCTACTTCCTCATGATGGGAAGTTACATTAAAGACACAATTGCAATAATCAAGTGAAAATTTTTTGAGCTTAGCAAACTAACACAAACAATTTTTCCCAATTCCTAACACCAAGCAATGAGCATAAAATGAGAAAAGAAAAGGTACTACCCGACTGCGCCCTATCGCTATCCACAGGCCACAGGATCCCGGGCGTAATCCTAATTACAGCACCGAAAGACTCCCCACACTAAACAAGTTAGTTTGAGGAGCAAAGATGGACAAAACAGGAAATGAAGTGGCATGGAAAGGGAAATTGAAGCAAAAGAAGACCACCAACCCACAGGTGCACACCAACTGCTCGACGAAATGCCGCAGTGAGTCTTAAATAGGTATTTGACGAATGCATTAACTTAGTAAAACAAAGGTGAATCACGTAGCATAGATTAGAAGCTAGAAAAATAGTGAAAGAGAGAAACATACGAAATGAGGAAGGGAGGGAGGTGGAAGAAGAGGGAAGGGTGGGTGAGAATGTAAGGAAAGAGGTGAGGAGCGCCATGTCTCTCTCACACCTGTCCTTCTGGGTATGTGTTTTCGATCTTCTTCCTATCCCGCGCCCCACAAACAAAGGTAACGTTTTTACTCCTATTATTTACGCTTTAAATTGGGTCGTGTTTTTCTAAGACTATATTTATCGATAGACTCATCTTTTTTTCTCAGAGTTATTTTTTTTTTCTCAGACTCAGCTACGTCAGTTTTCCACCCACTTTTCACTCTTCAGATTCAGACTCACTATAAAATACACTTTATCCACATACTCATCTCAGACTTTCTCACCTCATATATCTTATTTTATATTATTTTTTTCATTCATCTCACCTCAACTTTTTAACTACTCCCTCCATTCAAATCCAAACTACACATTTCTCTTTTCCACATTTGTCGAGACACGTTTTGCACCATCGATATCTTTCATTTTACATTAACAAAAATTATAAAAATTTGATATTCTTGACCTACTCGTAAAGATGAATCAAATAAGATCGCACATGACTATATTTTGTCTTATAGATTGTCGAGAATATCGAAAATTCTTTTTAATTGTGAATAGGATAAAAAAAAGAAATGTGTAGTTTGGATTTGAATAGAGGGATTACCTTATTTTTTTATTCACCTCATCTCACCTCAACTTTCTACTGTCTTATTTTATTTTTTTAATTACCTCAATATCTACGTTTATTTTATAACTCGAATAATTACAATTAAATAATTAATTGTTAATTAAATAAATCTTGTGATATACAAATAATTTTATTTTCAAGTGGTCATTATTAAAGGTGGCAATCAGGCGGTTGAGTCGAGTTCGGGTCAGGTGAGTTTCGCGTTGACTTTGGGTTGGACCAGATAATTTCGGGTTGCTATTTTCATCTTTTTTAGGGATACGACTCGTTTTTTTATAATAATAGTCAGTCAATTTTGGGTTATCTCGGGTTAATTCAGATTACGAGTCAACCTCGAATCTTTAGCTTGGATATCAGATCAGGTTCGGGTTGGCTTCTTCGAGTCGGGTCATTCGGGTCGAGTCAGTTTCGCCATGTCTAGTTGTTGGGTCTGGGTCAGATGTGGAACATTTTTGGGTCGGGTTTGGTCATGTTCAGGTCGAACTAGGTTTTGTTTGGTTTGGTCGGGTATAACCATCGATTCATTATTCATTTTTATTACCACAGCAGTATTATTTATCATTCATTATACGAATTTGATTTTTTTATCATCTATACAAATATATCATCTAATACAAATTATTTTGACCATGTTCTTTTGTATTGAAGTGAAATGAGTTGAAGTAGAATGAGTTGAGTTGAACTGAACTGAGATGAACCAAGCTGAACATGTTTACTTGCTACAAAAAATAATACTCCTCCGTATCTATATGTTCGTGCACTTTTAATATAATACTCCTCACATATATTAAATAAAGTGGACGAACATATAGATACGGAGGGAGTATTAATTATTATTAAAACAACAAATAACAATAATAATAATAATAATAATAATAATAATAATAATAACAACAACAACAAATAATAATGTTAATTATTGTATCAAAAATATTAATTATTATTATATTAATTTTAATTTTAATAAAAGTATTACTAATGATGATACTTTATAATAATAATAATAATAATATTTGCAAAAAAAATAATATTAATTTTTATTATTATACTAATATTATTTATTATAAAAATGTCATTAATTTTAATATTTAATAATAATAATTAATAATAGCAATATTAATAATAATAATAATAATAATAATAATAATAATAATAATAATAATAATAATAATAATTAGTTTTGCAATTGCTAAGGGAGTGGGGGCCCAGATAGTATCTCGGCTTCCCTCTAACTTCTTATAATTTGTTCTGGTGTTTAATACAAGTTCCTTATTATAAAAAAAAAATAAATAATAATAATAATAATAATAATAATAACAATAAGCTTTCTTTCTCTCTGCGTACCTGTCCCCCTTCGGTCTTCGACTCGGCTCAGACCTTTGACGCGGCTTTGCGGTCTAGCCTGGAACGCATTGTCACCGCGTCCGGCCCCGGGTTCGGGGATTGGCAGTGGCGTCTTTCCACACTGCCCTTTAATTTGGGAGGGTTGGGTGTCTACAGCGCCGAGGATGTCCTGCACTATGCCTTTTTGGCTTCTCGCCTTCAGTCCTATGAGTTGCAGGCTTTGCTCCTTCGGCCTTCAGCCGTCTCTACTTCCGGGCCGACCTTCGATGCGGCCTTGGCTCTGTTTAGCGAGACCACCGGTTCCGACCTTTTTCGTAATCCTAGTGAGATCGCTGCCCCCAAACTCATGAAGAAATTGGCAGATATATATTTCACGAAGGTTGCTGCTTCGGTAGAATCGGTTTTCTCCTTGACTCGGCGACAGGTGGTATTATGGAAGTCTCTGCAGGGTGCCCACGCGTCTGACTGGTTGCGCGCTGTACCCATCTCTGGGCTGGGGCAGACCATGAATGGGAGGACCTACCGCTCTGTCCTTAGCTATCGGTTAGGTGTCCCTTTGTTCCCGGTACCTAAGCCTTGCTCTGCCTGCTCCCGGGTTTGTGTTGGGGACATTTTTGGGGACCATGCTGTGTCGTGTGCTGGTACCGTTGGCATTAAGCATAGACATAACCTGGTTCGCGACACCCTTTTGGATATCTGCTTCCGATCTGGTATTTCGGCCGGTAAGGAGGTGGATATCGGTTTGATTGATGGGCACGACAAGCCCCTTCGCCCGGCGGACTTACTTCTGTATTCCTGGGATAGGGGGCGCGATGTGTGTGTCGATCTGACAGGGTCGTCCCCTTTGACTCAGTCCGCGATGTCTGATTTTCTGCCTGGCCGCGCGGTCGTTGATGCTGCTCAGCGCAAGTGCGCCAAGTATGGAGATTTGTGCACCAAGACTGGGTACGGGTTCCTACCTTTCTCTTTCTCTTCTCTAGGGGAGCTTGACGTGGAGGCAGCTGCTTTACTCAAGCGGATTCAGAAATTCTCTATCTCTCAGGACGCGGGAGCTCGAGCAGCTGCTTTTATTTTTACTCGTCTTAGTTTTTCTATTGCTAAGGGAGTGGGTGCCCAGATAGTATCTCGGCTACCCACTAACTTCTTGTAATTTGTTTCGTTATTAATGCAAGCTCCAGTTAAAAAAAATAAAAATAATAATAATAACAATTTTTCTATTGTTTAGCGAGACCACCAGTTCCGACCTTTTCCGTAGCCCTAGTGAGATCGCTGCCCCCAAACTCATGAAGAAATTGGCAGATATATATTTCACGAAGGTTGCTGCTTCGGTAGAATCGGTTTTCTCCTTGACTCGGCGACAAGTGGTATTGTGGAAGTCTCTGCAGGGTGCTCACACGTCTGACTGGTTGCGCGCTGTACCCATTTCCGGAGTGGGGCAGACCATGAATGGGAGGACTTACCGCTCTGTCCTTAGCTATCGGTTGGGTGTCCCTTTGTTCCCGGTACCTAAGCCTTGTTCTGCCTGCTCCCGGGTTTGTGTTAGGGACATTTTTGGGGACCATGCTGTGTCGTGTGCTGGTACCGTTGGTATTAAGCATAGACATAACCTGGTTCGCGACACCCTTTTGGATATCTGCTTCCGATCTGGTATTTCGGCCGGTAAAGAAGTGGATGTCGGTTTGATTGATGGGCACGACAAGCCCCTTCGCCCGGCGGATTTACTTTTGTATTCCTAGGATAGGGGGCGCGATGTGTGTGTTGATCTGACAGGGTCGTCCCCATTGACTCAGTCCGCAATGTCTGATTTTCTGCCTGGTCACGCGGTCGCTGATGCTGCTCAGCGCAAGTGCGCCAAGTATGGAGATTTATGCACCAAGTCTGGGTATGAGTTTCTTCCTTTCTCTTTCTCTTCCCTAGGGGAGCTCGACGCGGAGGCCGCTGCATTACTCAAGCAGGTTCAGAAATTCTCTATCTCTCAGGATGTGGGAGCTCGCGCAGTTGCTTTTATTTTTACTCGTCTTAGTTTTTCTATTGCTAAGGGAGTGGGTGCCCAGATAGTATCTCGGCTACCCACTAACTTCTTGTAATTTGTTTCGTTATTAATGCAAGCTCCGTTTATAATAAATAATAATAATAATAATAATAATATCTCGGCTTCCCTCTAACTTCTTGTAATTTGTTCTGGTGTTTAATACAAGTTCCTTATTATAATAATAATAATAACTTATTTGAACTGAACTGAACTAAAATGAACGGAAGTAAACTGAAGTGCATGAATGAGTCTGAGGATGAGTCTTTGAAATCCAAGACTCAACTTCAGACTTATATGAGCTTCAGACCGTCTCAACCACTTTAACCAGCTATGAGTCTCAGATTCAAAGAATCTGAGCTTCAGACTTTTGTTCAGACTCAACTTCAGACCCCCTTTAAACTTAAATCCGTCTGAGACTCAGACTCGTATCAACCACATTATCCAGATATGAGTCTCAGACTCATGCTCAGACTCATACTCATACCCCTTTTAACATAGCCTAAGGTTTATTTAACGACAATAATACTAATATAGGACGCCCTCTCAAAATAATACTCCGTACATCAATTTTAATGAATCTGAGAATAATATGTATTATTGGAGTAGTTAAACCAGAATATTATAGGTGACCGGTTGCCGGTAGAACCCGTCCACCTCCCTTTTTCACCTTGTATCATTTTTAATAAATCTGAGAGTAGTACGTATTATTGGAGTAGTTAAACCAGAATAGTATAGGTGATCGAACACCGGTAATACCCGTCCACTTTCCTTTTTAGGCTTTAATTTATTTTATACTCATTACTTTACTCCATTTCACTTACTGAATGCACAGAGCACTAAACCTCATTAATCTATGTCATCCGCCTTCTTCCTTCAACTTCACCAAATCTAGCTAACAACATAATCAAATCAACACGTTAATCTAAACAAAATCTATAGAAAAAAAAGTTAAATAAATTAGATAACCTTGAGAGAATCGGAAGCTTTCTTGAGCTCAATCTCAAGCTCCATCATAGTAGTAGCCTTACTAAAATTAATAAATAATAACGGACGCCAAAGCTCGTATAGCACCCATGCCTCCGCCATATCTGGTTGTTTTCTCCATCTATTGAACTCATCGAGAACACTCTCCCCCTCTCTCCCCTCTCATCGACAACACCAATGAGGAGATGCAAATTGAAGCGTCATTTTGAAGTCTAGAAATTTTTAGATTTTTTTGGAGATACACATCTACCATTAGTGAAGGGAAGGAGGGTGATGCACATCTGCCACTACTGTTCTGGTTAACTAGTGACGGGCACCCCAATCGGATCAATCGTTTAGCGAAGGACGGGAGGTCAAACAATATTTATAGACTCGAAAGAACACAAAAACTACTAGAGTAATCGTGGTTAGTCGAGGTCGGTCCACAGGGAACGGAATGTAGTAGTAGCGAGTTAAAAGCGACGTGTTTGGTGTCTAGGAGGAGGGTTTCTAAGGGTCGAGTCTATACTAGGAAATAACTATAAGAATAGCTAGAGGTGGTCAATCTAGGGAAAGATGTTAGGGGAAAGTCGGGATTCGGAACTTGGAGTCTAAGAAGGTCGGAATCGAGTTTTTGTCGCGACATTGATAAAGGGAGAATGCCACCTTTCGGTTTCTTCACCCAACCCACCTAAAAACCCGCTTTCGTGGCGAAGAAGGGTAAGTCTCTAGTAATGGTAATTTCTACCCCGAGTTTCCCCATATTGATAGAAACGATTCAAGGTCGGTCTAGTTGGGCGGATTAAAACAACAGTGACACAACAACCATAAACAAGATAACCCAACAAGCAAGCAACCCACCAACATCCCTTAATTCAAATAATCCAAGCCCTCATCCCTAACCCCAAACAAGAAATCTACTCACTAATCATAATGGAAAACAACAAAGCATTAATAAAGTAATGAGTAAATTAAAAATTACTCTCTTTTAAAATACTAATTTTAAAATTTACTCCCTTTTGAAATTTTTGTTAAAAATAACTCCCAAAATCTATCAAAAGTTCAAAAATTGCTCCCAATTTTATTTTTAGGACGAAAATGCCCTTGGCAAGAGGGTGAGGTGAAGTAATATGGCATAAAAAAGTTAGGGGCATTTTCGTCCAAAAATTATATTTTGGAGCAATTTTTGAACATTTGATAGATTTTGGGAGTTATTTTTGACAAAAATTTCAAAAGGGAGTAATTTTTAAAATTGATATCTTATTTTTGACAAGGTTTTGAGGAATTTTTGTGTATTGTTATTCATATCCTTCGTGGCTCTTAAATATATACATCGGGAAAGCCTAAGAGGCAGTCAGTTATACAAACATAATTACTCGGAAACTCTAGAGACAAATATCACTAACTACACATAATTACATACGGAGTAATATTTACTTAGCCTAATACCCCCTCTCAAGTTGGAGCATGTAAAGCGGGAATGCCCAACTTGGAAACGATGAATTGAAATTGTTGATGCCCCAAAGCTTTTGTGAGAATATCAGCGAGTTGAGATTTCGTGTGCACATAGGAAGTGCTGATAGTGCCACGCAATATTTCATCCCGAATGAAATGACAATCAACCTCAATATGTTTAGTTCCTTCGTGAAAGACTGGATTATTAGCAATGTGCATGGCAGCTTGATTATCACAATGTAATGGAACCGAGTCAGAATGATCCAACCCAAGACTTTTAAGCAACCCTTTTAGCCAGAGAATTTCACATGTCGCGGAAGCCATGGCACGGTATTCAGCTTCAGTGGAAGAACGTGTGACGGTTGTTTGTTTCTTTGTTTTCCATGAGATCGAAGATCCACCAATAAAAATTAGATAAGCTGTAATCGAGCGACGAGTAAGCGGACAACTCGCATAATATCTGCATCACAATAAGCTTCTAGAGATAAGGAACCTCCGACACGAAGTAATATACCTTGTCCCAGACAATCCTTCAAGTAACGAACAACACGCAAGGCAGCGTCCCATTGAGATTGAGTAGGGTTTTGCATAAATTGAGCCAAAATATGAACCGAATAGCATATCTCAGGACGAGTAAGAGTAAGATAAATTAATTTCCCCACCAAGCGATGATATTGAATGAGACACTTCGCAAACGACGAGTAGATGACCATGTGCGTGAGTTTTTGATGGGGCTTGAGATATATTATGCTAACGTTTGATCCGGAATTTTAGGGATCGAGCCACTACCAAATATACAAACCGTGTATTCCCGACTTGTACAAGTAGAGGAGGTGCGCCTATTTACGAAACGCAGGACAGAGACGTCAGCAGCCATGGCGTTCCCCGTGACAGGACACACTTCTCAGGGACACAAGTCAGGGGGGGTCAATAATCGACCCATACTTAAGTGTACTCATTGTAAAAGAAATGGGCATCTTGAGGATCGTTGTTGGTCGAAACACGGGTTTCCATAAGGTAGAGGAACAAGGCGTAATTCTGAAAACCGTGATGGCGAAGGGGTCCGTTCATTACCTCATACTCCATCTGTCAAAGCCAATGTTGTTCTCGGTGAGCCGTCAACTATTTCAAATAGTGTGCGTCTGAACGGTAAGAAAAATTTCGCTTGGATTATTGACACGGGTGCGTCTAATCACGTATGTTGTGATGCAAGCTTGTTCACATCAAGTCGGTCTATTGATCCTATTCGTATCGGATTGCCTAACGAGTTCAATTTGGAAGCTACAAAAATAGGCAGAGTTGTTCTTAATTCAACTCTTGTGCTAGAAAATGTGTTGTTTGTTCCCTCTTCCAATTATAACTTGTTGTCAGTATCCCAACTCTTGTCGAGTCAGCAATTAAGCATACAGTTCACTAACTCTGAATGTATTATACATGACCGTGCTCTGACGATGAGGATTGGTGTGGGTAAGTTGGTGGACGGGCTCTATTACTTGATGACGGGGGAACCAAAACGCATTAATATGGTGACTAGTATCGAGGAGGTCGAACTGCGGCACAAAAGGTTGGGACATCCGTCACTTAAGGCAATTGAGCATCTACCTCATTTTTCTAGTAATTTACGTAACTATCCCATTAATCCTTGTGATATTTGTTTTAGAGCTAAGCAAACTCGTTCCGTATTTCCGTTAAGTGATAATAAAGCTGATACTTTGTTTCCGTTAATCCATTGTGACGTGTGGGGTCCGTATCACCCAAAGCGTGCTTGTGAATCTCGTTATTTTCTCACTATAGTCGACGATTACTCAAGGTGTGTGTGGGTGTATTTGATGAAAAAGAAGGATGAGGTGCCTGACATTATGTTGAATTATTTTGCTCTAATTGAACGTCAATTTAAACAATATGTGAAGATTGTGTGTAGTGATAACGGAACGAAATTTAAAGGTCTTGTGCCTTATTTTCGTGAGAAGGGAATAATACATCAGATTTCAATGGTTAAAACTCCACAACAAAATGCTAGAGTAGAACGGAAGCATAGACATATTCTGAATGTAGCTCGTGCTTTGCGTTTTCAGAGCAACTTACTGATTGATTTTTGAGGTGAATGTGTGCTGGCCGCTGCTTATCTCATTAATCGAACTCCGTCCCGTGTCCTTGATGGAAAGACCCCGTATGAATTGATTTATAGAAAAGCTCCAAACTTTAACTTGATTAAGATTTTTGGTTGTTTGTGTTATGCTAAAAATCTTCACGTTCGGGATAAATTTGATAGTCGGAGTCGACGATGTGTTTTTCTCGGATATCCATTTGGTAAGAAAG
The DNA here is from genome assembly GCA_958450325.1 of Agrostemma githago. Taxonomy (NCBI): domain Eukaryota; kingdom Viridiplantae; phylum Streptophyta; class Magnoliopsida; order Caryophyllales; family Caryophyllaceae; genus Agrostemma; species Agrostemma githago. The sequence goes on along the minus strand of OY288259.1, from coordinate 48,556,384 downwards.
GGTGGCATTTATTTGATCTTGAGACTGGTACTTATTTTCAGTCTAGAGATTTTCAATTTGTGGAAAATAATTTTCCATTTGCTGATCAATTTGTGGAAAATAATGCTAAAGTGCATCAGCTTGATAAAACTGAAACGCATCAGCTTGATAATGCTGAGACGCATCAGCTCAATGACAAACAAATACAGCAACTCGACACATCAGAACTGAACCAGGCTGACCATAGTCTCGAGGTCACATCTCCAATTGACACCGAGCAAGTTCCTGCTAGTCCATCCCCGACCAGCAGTCCGTCACCTGGTATCGACGCATCCACAGAAAATTTGACGAGAGGAGATGGAGAAGAAAATATCCCGATTGATGATCATGAGGTTTTTAATCGGGTTGACGATGAGGTTCTTGGCCGCGGGAAGAGAAATAAGCTCTGATACCATAAAGTAATTGACAAGGTTTTGAGGAATTTTTGTGTATTGTTATTCATATCCTTTGTGACTCTTAAATATATACATCGGGAAAGCCTAAGAGGCAGTCAGTTACACAAACATAATTACTCGGAAACTCTAGAGACAAATATCACTAACTACACATAATTACATACGGAGTAATATTTACTTAGCCTAATAATTAACTAAGGAGAAAATAATTACAACATGCATAATAACTAAATCTAAAGAAACTAACAACAAAACAATAAGGAAACTATGATCTAACAATTACCAACTAAACTATGGAAGAAATAAGATCTAACAAAATAAACTAGAGAATAATCTTGAACAATATAAATAAAATCTAGAGAAACTAACACTAAGATGATCAAAATAACAATCAACAAAGTAGAACATAAAATAACAATCTAAAACAACATAAATAAGGATGATCTAAACAAGACAATAATAAGAGAATAACATTAAATCTAAACTAGAGATTAGAGAGTGGAAAGAAAAATACACCAACTATGAAGATTGTGGACATGACATAGGTCCACCCCGACGCGGCCACGCGCGGGTTTGGGGAGACGAATGAATCTCCATATGAGATGGGTCGAATTGAATTTAAATCGAAATGGAGTCGCCACCGAACTTTGTGGGAGTTCGGGCCCGTTCGAACCCACTCTATATCTTAGTAGGCCATGCACAAAGTATGGTCCATTCGGATGTTAGAGTTTATTGGGCTCGTCCCTTTGCATTTGATACCGATACCGACATTATCGGATACCGTGTATTGAATGACTCTCGTATGCCAATGGATTCGGATATCCGGAAACCATGGTTCTGAGTAAGGGGTGAGGGTACGTGTTGGGAAGTTCACAAAGAACACCCAACCCCGCCCGCACATTAGCGGCCTCTACTAAGATATCGTTTGATTTTGAAATACGGGCGTTAGTAATACGATGAATGATATGCAAACATTGTTTTGCCTAAACATGCGAGAAATTGAATGGGTTGCTATGTCGATTTAATGCATCTAATACTAACGTCGAAGTTATATTTAGCATGCGAGGTTTATTTTAGTACAATAAAATAAACAACGAAAATAAATCGACAAAAAGAGCAAACTTGTTAGTAACGGTAATAACGATAATAACAGTTTGCGAAAATATAGAATGCTATAGGATAATGTAAACATGATGCATGATTTTGGAAAATCGATAATTTTGCTAAGTCGTGTAAAAATATGGTATGATTTATACTCGACTTTAAAATTTTGATGCTCGTCATATTCGATATTTGATTATGGAATCAATATCAAGTATTAAGAGCGAGTTTAGAAAAGATGTTATAAGTCGTTTTAAATTGAACTAAAAAAAATCTTTTTATGTCGCAATTTCCAGGCAATCGCGCGACTTGCATGAAGGGTTGTTTGGCTTTTTTGATTAATTCCGTTAGATTTGATATTCGACTACGGAGTCGGTATCGCATCCTTGGAATGATGATTTTTATTGAATCAGGCAGAAATATTGTATGATTTATGCTCGATTCGGATTTGGATACTATAGACACCCACATTTTGACCGCCAGGTGTCTATAGTAGTTCACGCCAAACACCCGATGATGATCGGACGCGAACATGCTTTAATGGACTCGGATATGGGCTCGAAATCATGGACATTTGGTTTAGGCTTATTACGGAGTACATATCTTACAAAATCAACCTCAAATCCAGGCCCAGTGGGTCGTTTCGAGTCAAATGAGACTAATTTGGGTCGATTCCGACACCAGGGGTAAAATCGTCTTTTTACGACCGAGTCAAAACCCGGTCAAAAATATTCTCGAGACACGTGAGTCAGCCGTGACACCTCACATGGCTGATTCGGACTCCAATCCTACAAAAAATCAGCTTCAATAAATATTAAACAAATCCGTTTAAGGATAGAATTCGATCTCAAGTAGGAATTCTATTCGGAAACCGAATCAGACACCGACCGAGCTCCAAATACTCGGCCAAGACATCCCAAACAGCCAAAATACTTGGCCAACTCTTCATGACAGCCGAGATACTTGGCTTCCCCACCAAGAAACGGGACTTTCGTTCCCTTTCGAACTCTCGTGTTTCCTATCCAAACCGGTATTTCTTGTCACACAAGCAAGACTACCTCGACCCCTATAAATAGGACCTCCCGTCCAACACAAAGAACAACGTTTTACAACATCAATAATCCCGACACATTCACACATCTAACATACATACATCCTCGATATCTAAAAAATAATACAAAGCAAATCCCGAAGAAGTCTCGAAATACCGACGAAACCACCCCCATTCGGCCGAACCCGACGCCCCACACGTCCAAAAAAACGCACCATCCCAAACTCACCCGCATCATCTCGACGCTCCCAAGTTTAAACCACTTTTCGACGAGCTCCATACCGAGAAAATAAAGCATGTAGGTTGAGGGTGTAAATCAAACCCGATTCTCTCTTCTCTTTTCTCCTCCTCTTCGTCCTTTTCTTTTTTTTTTTTATTTTGTTTTCGTCGGTCTTTTCGTATTTTAATATGGGTCGTTCGTCACATATTTTTTATTTCTAATAATCGATACTATAAAACTATTTTTCATATAACGTTCTTAAAATACGATACCGATTCTCTAATCGAATATCGTATCCACAAGAACTAAATTAATTAATTCTCGTTGATGCTAATAAAATCATTACCTTTTTTTAAAACAAAATTCGATGATTTTAAACGCGGAGAGAATTAACATCTTTTTCGTTCAAATTCTTTTTTTACTTTTCGTTCAAAACAAACTTTTTTCAAAACTTTTTATAAAATCATTCCGACTATTCGATATCGATTTCATAATCGAATATCAAATACGACGAATATCGAAAATATAAATCGAGTATAAATTAATCCATATTTGTACGCGATTTATAAAAATCAACGATTTTTCGAACAAAATAAAAAAACCCGAACAGGCTGTCACGCGAGTCGCGCGCCTGTCAGGCGACTCGCGCAACAGCCTGGTTCGCCGGGTCCTTCTTTTTCGTTTCTTTGCTTTTCTATTTTTTATTCTTTTCGAACCTTACATTAAAAAGCAATTTTCGCGACATATTTCGATAAATACTTTTTTTTCGACTTCGGTCAACACGTGTTAATCCATCACGTGTCATTAAATCTTTTTTCGAAAATCATGCATATTATTTATTCACGTCTTTATCCAAATTATTCGATCGTTACTAACTCGTTTTCTCGTGTTTGTAGCAATTTATTTGTTTTTATCGTTTTATCAGACTAAAACGACTTCACATGCTAAAATAACTTTGACGTTATTAGTTTAACATGCATTAAACGACTTAGCAACCCATTTATTTATTTTTCTCACATGCTTAGGAAAATAATGTTTGCATATCATTTAACCGTCGAACTAACCCGTGTACACCAAAAACGAACGATATCTTAGTAAAGGCCGCTAAGTGCGGGCGGGGTTGAGTGTTCTTAGTGAACTTCCCAACACGTACCCTCACCCCTTACTCAGAACCATGGTTTCCGGATGTCCGAATCTATTAGCAACGAGAGTCATTCAATACACGATATCCGATAATGTCGGTATCGGTATCGTAATGCAAAGGGACGAGCCCAATAAAATCTGACATCGGAAATGGGCCGTATTTTGTATACGGCCCACTACGACATAGAGTGGGCTCGAATGGTTCCGAATAACCACAAAATTCGGTGGCGACTCCTACTTCGATTTAAATTTCAATTTGACCATCTCATATGGAGATTCATTCGCCTCCCCAAACCCGCGCGTGGCCGCGTCGGGGTGGACCTATGTCATGTTCACAATTTGGCGACTCCGCTGGGGATCAACTGATGAGTCACTTACCATCGGCATCCCTAGGGTGAGACTCGAAAAGAAATCGTTCGAATAGTAATGTACACGTTTTAGTTCAATGGGTCATGCATAACCCAATCTTTCCCGGACCGGTTACTTGTGACCGACGTCCCACTATACCACGGTGCGTTCCTAAATGGAACCACTAAAGACTTCGATGGCGGAACTCGCTTGGGTTTTACGGCAGGTTCTAAGACCAACTCGGCTTCGGAAGACCGTCCTGATTTGCGAGAAAGCTATCGTCGTTGGTATAGACCATATTCGACCGACCGAGACTTAGACTAAGAGCATACATGATGTCATTATACTATTTCCGTGACTACGTGCTACTTGATCCGTGTCTCGTCTTTTCAAAAACCGTCGTTTCCAAAAAACTTGCATCTTTTTTTGAAAATTATCCATTTTTCAAACCCGGAAAGCTACCGAATTTAGGACTTATGATTTTGACTCAAAATAGCCTATTTTTAGCCGGCACGCTGTCCAAACCTTTTCAAAAATTCGAAATCTCGGCCCGGTAACGTTTTTTTTTTCAATTTTAAAAAAAAATCGGGCCATCCTATCCGACTTTGTTCGGTTTTCAAATCCAAATTCCTCTTTTCAAAACTTCCTTCTTCATAGGACTTCCCGTATTTAGTAGTGTCGGGTCTTGTCATAAGTTGTTAGAGTTTATAGCGTCGAAACTCCGTCGATCTTACATCACGGGTTTCTACCCCATCCCAGTCCGCCTTATTTGTCAAGGCACGACCCACCTACGTAGGACAAACTCCTACAAAGGGAAGCCCATTTATACTTTAGAGTCCAAAGCCTAGGGATTCACACGTTGGTCTTTCTTCGAACGGGACTAGGCCCACTTTGCCAAAATCCTAAGGAAAACCCACCGTCCACGAGTCACCCGTCTAGGTGTCTTTTCCGGGTCATTTCCTTGTCAGGATTTTTCCGCACTCGGGGGCTATTCTTCAGCAGAGCGATCAGTCACGGTGGCTCTAAGGGTCATGTCTTACACGTGTCTCACCTACCCCACTTTTGAGTCACTTAGATGTCGCACCATCTGAGTCATAACAGAGTCTTTAGTCTCACTTGGGGGCTGTCCTTCACCCGAGCAGTCAACCACGGTCACCTTAAGGGGTACTTTACACCGGTGTCCTTATGATGCCTTCTCCAAGTCGAACCTATGCTACGAACACTCGAGTCACCTAGGGTTAGGTCATCACGGTTGGTCCGAGCACGCGACACGGTCAAACACGGTCGCCCCCATTTTCGGATTCACCCTTATGTAGCTCGAGTCCAATTCGCGGTCGTTACTTTGTCTAGGTCAACGTTCGAGTATCCCGATCCCAGAGCCTTTGTCATCCCGTCATCCCGGGCCGTGTCTAGTTCGACTCCTTCTCTTGCACCTGCGCAAAACCGAGCTTAGGCGAGTTCTAACACTTGTCGCTTCTTCCTACAAGGGACCCGATGAACGAGACACTACCTAACCACGACAAAGCCCGCACTATCGAGAAAGGGGATATCCAAGGAAGCATGCTTATGCTTTCTTGCTCCATTAACAATATCTTCTCAAAAATCAATACCGCCCTAGATAACCTGGGTTCCAGGTAGCCACCATCGAAGATGATCTTTCAAGAGCCCAATCCCGTCTAACACAACTAGAAACGGTAAGGCAGTCAATCACCCAACTGGGCCATTTGAAGGGTGAACATTCTTATGAAGCTGTCCGATACCCTCAAGATGGCAAGACCGAGAGAGGTAATCCACAAGTCACCTCTCCGAAAATCAAGAACCAGTCAAAGGTAAGGACATTTGCCCACTTGGATATGTCCTACACTGTCGCTTTCCGAAGGTTGGTTTCGAAGGGCCTAATATTACCCCTAGGCCCAACAACCGACTTACCCTTGGAAAGACGCTCCAAATCATGGAATGCCGAGCGTTACTGCGAATTCCACAGAGGGAGGGGACACGATACAGAGCAGTGTTGGAAACTGAAACACCTTATCCAAGATTCCCTCGATACCGAGAAAACACCCGTCATGGAAACGTTGTCGCTTGCAAGGCCCCTCATGGACTATACAGGGCCCAATGACCAAAGCGTCCAATCTACCTCCCATATATCCAAAAGTCCGGATTTGATTTGAGTCCTAGTTTGGGTCCGAGTCCGAGCCTAGGATGTACTATTTCTTTCAATTTCAAAGTCAGAATCAGAGTCAGAGTCAGCTGTATTCCGTCCTCGTTTCACATTTCAATAAAATCAGCATTTCTATTTTCTCATATATTTCCTTATGTGTTTCCGAGAACATGATGAACATCATCATACACTGTGAGCACATGCACGTGACTATTATAGGCACATCTATAATGACTACAGGAAACCGAACCCGTGTTTTCCTTTACCTATTCCATGTCTGACATAGAAAGCCACATAATTACAGGAGCAGTATCAAATCCTATGACAAATCTAGGTAGTCTCCTAGTTTGGGTTCAAGATGGGAGGCAAGCCCATTTCCCACCATAAACACCCATCCAATAAGACTAACCAATCCCTACCTTATGTGTTAGTCTGACCGACAAAAAAAAAAAAACAAAAGTCCAAGGAAAAAGCAAAAGGTCAAAACAAAAAAGCTGGCCATGATCAAAAAAAGAATTGTCAACATTCCCCGACCAGATACTGTCAACCCTTTTGACCGGGGCTAAGAGGTCAACCAACATTCAAAAATCCCGTGACCGAGGCTAAGAGGTCAACCAAAAAAAAAATATTCAAGAACCCATGACCGTAGTGAAAACGGTCAAATTCAAAATTATCAAAACCCATACCATCAAATAGGGGAGAAACAGTCAAGCCGGTCAGCTAGCACCACATCTAGCCTTCCCACATTACAACACTCAAGACCTTCCCGAGACCTAGGCTAGAGACAGCTCGGATTTTTGAGGATTCAAGCTCCATGGGATACCCTAACCATTAGGGCCAGACATGGAAATCAGATCCCGCATGATCAAACCTACCCCGATCGAAGTTCGAGTCATTATTACTCGACTTCCCCCTTTTCTACCACATTACAATACCTTACCCTCGAAGCCTTAGCTCCACAAAATCGAGCTCCAGATTTCGAATCATCAAAGCCACTTACTTCCTAGCACCACATTTCCAAAAACATCTAAACCAGTTACCAGCCTAAACACGGGAATTCAACTTACAGTCGGCATAGAACATGCCCAAATAGTTCACACCACCTCTGGGGGCTACCCCGGAGAACGCTCACAGTCACAGGATCAACATCCTAACCATTCTAGCCCTTTGATCAAGACATCATTGGGAATGCACCTAGCCTACACCATTGCTATGGCTAGTTACACACAAAGCCCTAATAAACTAGGCACCATAATACATTTTTCAACACTGAACTACGGCTTGGTTTGATTTCACTACACATGAATACGTAGGCAGCCTTTCAACAAAAGGCACAACCATTCACATTGACACAAATTCAAAAACACCATCATTCCAGTCACGACACTATCATGTTCTCAACAGATAGTTTTGTCATCCTGGGGGCTTCTCCTACGCAGAAGTTCTCCATCCACTCACATAATCCAAAGACATTCAAGAACTAGCCTCCTTTCTATAGTGTGTCCTAGTACTCGGCTCAGTCGAAGACGAGAATCTGTCAGGACTCGAAGCAATACCTACTTTGGGGAATATGCCCCGAAACCAAAAAAAATTCAAAAGAACACCAGTCTACGGCGTTGCTACCACAAAGCCCTGTCGTACGGAAACAGTCTCATAACATATCTTTCCCGTTCCTAGGATTCGACCATGTTTCCACTCGCCTAGGCAACGGAATAGCGCAACTTAAGAGTCTTGTCATCTTAGGTGGCCCATCCCCTACCGAGTCACGATCCAACCCTTAGAGAGTCCAGTCGTGTCTGCCAACTCGTCCGTTCACGTCCAGAGTCGAGTCTGTCGGCATGTCTCTCTCCAAATTCTCATTTTAAAATTTGCAAAACTTAGCCATTTGAGAAAATCCCTTTCCTAGTCACCCCGGGAATAAGAATTTTTTATCACACTTCATCTAGGCATACAGGCCTAACCAGAGGATTTTAGAAGTCCGTGTCAGAATCTGATCGGGAATCAAGTCATCCCAAGCATTTTAATTTTCAAAAAAATTCAAAAATTTTCAGTGTTTCCAAGAATTTTCAAAAATTTTCAGCATTTTCTTTCCAAAAATAAAAAAAAAAACATTTCTTCCCCAGCGTGAGTCGGTATTTTATCTGAATGTTGCATGCAAAGCATACAGGTATCCCAAGACTCCCGGAGAATTCTCAAAAGAAAATTCCCAGTGAAAATTTAAGCAACATTTTTACTGAAGAATCGGATGTATCAGTAAGCGGTACACCCGCAGCTTCTAATGGAGGCTCCCGCGCTATTTCGAGGTGGGATTATCAGTAAGCGGTATACCCACAGCTTCCAATGGAGGCTCCCGCGCGATTCTAAGATGGGACGTATCAGTAAGCGGTATACCCACAGCTTCCAATGGAGGCTCCCGCGCGATTCTAAGATGGGACGTATCAGTAAGCGGTACACCCGCAACTTCTAATGGAGGCTCATGCGCTATTCCGAGGTGGGATTATCAGTAAGCGGTATACCCACAGCTTCCAATGGAGGCTCCCACGCAATTCGAAGATGGGATGTGTCTGTAAACGGACACACCCAGGACTTTTTTAGAAGAAAGTCCCCGCGAAATTATTGACATCTATCCAGGTATGATTTCTATCTTATGGCTGGCGAGCCCTTCACGCAAGTCTAATGGACTCTAAACGACCCGATCGGAAGTCTGCCAGGTCTTAATCCTCGATTGGCCTGGTAGCTACTCTGACTTTCGCCTTGTCCAAGCCTCAGTCAGAGTGGGGGCTCTGTAGACACCCACATTTTGACCGCCAGGTGTCTATAGTAGTTCCCGCTAAACACCCGATGATGATCGGACGCGAACATGCTTTAATGGACTCGGATATGGGCTCGAAATCATGGACATTTGGTTTAGGCTTATTACGGAGTACATATCTTACAAAACCAACCAATCCAGGCCCAGTGGGTCGTTTCGAGTCAAATGAGACTAATTTGGGTCGATTCCGACACCAGGGGTAAAATCATCTTTTTACGACCGAGTCAAAACCCGGTCAAAAATATTCTCGAGACACGTGAGTCAGCCGTGACACCTCACACGGCTGATTCGGACTCCAATCCTACAAAAAATCAGCTTCAATAAATATTAAACAAATCCGTTTAAGGATAGAATTCGATCTCAAGTAGGAGTTCTATCCGGAAACCGAATCAGACACCGACCGAGCTCCAAATACTCGGCCAAGACATCCCAAACAGCCAAAATACTCGGCCAACTCTTCATGACAGCCGAGATACTTGGCTTCCCCACCAAGAAACGAAACTTTCGTTCCCTTTCGAACTCTCGTGTTTCCTATCCAAACCGATATTTCTTGTCAAACAAGCAAGACTACCTCGACCCCTATAAATAGGACCTCCCGTCCAACACAAAGAACAACGTTTTACAACATCAATAATCCCGACACATTCACACATCTAACATACATACATCCTCGATATCTAAAAAATAATACAAAGCAAATCCCGACGTATTCCCGAAGAAGTCTCGAAATACCGACGAAACCACCCCTATTCGGCCGAACCCGACGCCCCACACGTCCAAAAAAACGTACCATCCCAAACTCACCCGCATCATCTCGACGCTCCCAAGTTTAAACCACTTTCCGACGAGCTCCATACCGAGAAAATAAAGCATGTAGGTTGAGGGTGTAAATCAAACCCGATTCTCTCTTCTCTTTTCTCCTCCTCTTCGTCCTTTTCTTTTTTTTTTTTAAATTTGTTTTCGTCGGTCTTTTCGTATTTTAATATGGGTCGTTCGTCACATATTTTTTATTTCTAATAATCGATACTATAAAACTATTTTTCATATAACGTTCTTAAAATACGATACCGATTCTCTAATCGAATATCGTATCCACAAGAACTAAATTAATTAATTCTCGTTGATGCTAATAAAATCATTACCTTTTTTTAAAACAAAATTCGATGATTTTAAACGCGGAGAGAATTAACATCTTTTTCGTTCAAATTCTTTTTTTACTTTTCGTTCAAAACAAACTTTTTTCAAAACTTTTTATAAAATCATTCCGACTATTCGATATCGATTTCATAATCGAATATCGGATACGACGAATATCGAAAATATAAATCGAGTAAAAATTAATCCATATTTGTACGAGATTTATAAAAATCAACGATTTTTCGAACAAAATAAAAAAACCCGAACAGGCTGTCACGCGAGTCGCGCGTCTTTCAGGCGACTCGCGCAACAGCCTGGTTCGCCGGGTCCTCCTTTTTCGTTTCTTCGCTTTTCTAGTTTTTATTCTTTTCGAACCTTACATTAAAAAGTGATTTTCGCGACATATTTCGATAAATACTTTTTTTTCGACTTCGGTCAACACGTGTTAATCCATTTGATAGGGGTAGTCGTATCCCTAATCAAAGATACCCTAAGGTCCACTAACTAATGTAGATAGTGAAGTAGGGGTCGAACCACCAGGAGACGGGACTCAATTACTTGCTCTAAGGTCTAGACTAAAGATTGCGGGTCACTGTTTTTCGGTTTGTTTGAGTGGACTAACAACTAATTGCTATAAGGTAAATCAATAATAAAAAGGTCTAGGGTCTCAGGTTCACAATGAATGTCAATCGGGTCAGGGAGTCAATTAACAGGTCAATAATCGAACTGTCTAAGGTGTAGGTCTTGTCGGTACTACTACAAACTTTAGAACTAAACTTAACCTGCGGTCGCTAGAATTAAGCTAGTCTACCCAAAATATCGTGACCTAATTAGTCCTTAACCCGGTCGGCGAAAAGTCCTAATTGTGATACTAACTAATTAATCCTGGCCAGTAATTAATCAATCAGAATTAAAAACAATATTCAGGCGACAGTTCATATAATCAGAGACTGGTCAATTTTCTATAACCCAATTAACACCCATCGATCCCCTTAAACCCTAGATAAAAATTAGCTACTCATGAGGATTATAATTAAACTAACGAAATATGAATTGCAATTAATCATGGCGAATGCGGATTAATTAAACTACGAGACTGAAATCAGATAACTACGAAAACTAAGAACGAATTCAGACAGAAATTAAACTAGAGATTAAGACAAGAATTAAAAACTAGAGAATTGAAATTGAAATTAAAATTAAATTTAAAGTAGCGATACCAAACAAATTCAGATCTGAAAAAGGAAGAACGGAGTACGATGAATCTTGCGAAGAAAGACGGAATGAACGTAGTCTTCTATCTAAAACTAATGTAAAGTAAAGTGTGTAAAAAAAAATAGAATCAAAAGTGATAAGTCAAAAAGTAGTCTGACAATCCTCCTCCAACTGATTTAAAAGAAATCAGTTGGACTTACAAAACAGGCCCATAATTCTAATTAAAAGAAATCCAATCCGCGGCCTGAAAGCAAGGCACTCGATCGAGTACATGCGTGCACTCGATTGAGTGGATCCGTATCTGCAGTCTGATTCATCACGGAAATAGGCACTCGATCGAGTGCTTAGCACCACTCGATCGAGTGGGTGCTGCTGGGCTCGTAATTGCGCTATTCATTTGCTTCTTGGCTTTTTCGTTTTCTTCCTCGTCTTCCGTCCTCGTCTCGGCTAATCGGGTTATTACTCCAAAATACGCTCGAAATTGCACTTAACCTACAAAATAGCACGAGAACTGACAGTATCGACTTTCTAATAGAAATCGACATTAAACATATAATTATGGAAGAAGAAAAGCTCAAAAACGGTTGTCAGGGGACAATAAAATACGATATAAAATACGTTAATCAAACTCCCCCAAACCAAACCCTTGCTTGTCCTCAAGCAAACAACTAATACATACAAACGAAGACAAGTGATGTGAAACACGACTCAGAGCTGAATTACAATCATTCTCCTAAAATCGACCAAGACCGACGAGAAAACCCGTAATGCTCGAGAATGCAACGAGATCAATAATCATGCCATAATCAAACAATTGCCTGCCAAACTTTCAATCTTGCAAGACCAATAACGTCGGACTTCCTTACGGTTGTCGCTCGACACTCATAAGTATGGGTAAGTATATGTGTGAAGATAGGAAAGAATAAAGACACTCACTCGACTTATGAAATATGCATGCAATCGAATATGAAATCAATCTCCCCAATAAAATACGTGTTCCACCAATCAGGACCATAGTACATGCCAAGGACTTACAAAGGGTGGCTTATATGTGAGGGAATAAAATGGATTGTGCCTAAAGCACGTATGGAAATGTGGGGATAGGACCAGTAGTCGCAGCTACACAATAAAAACTATCCATCCAAAAACCTCAACTATGAATTCTGACCACTAACTAGAGATAAAACTCAAAAGAGCATAAGAGGGAATTTTGTCATCCTCCTAATTATAATTCAATTCTAGTTACAAAATCTCGACCGTTCCCCAAAATATTATAAGAAGCATATATGTTTTTTTCTTTTCTTTTTCTAATTCCAATTTTTTTTTTCATTTTCTTTCTTTCTTTCTTTTTCATGCTTCTATATTTTTTTCCAATTCAGACAAGGGGAAGGCGATTACAGAGTCACATAACAGTATTACCCACTAAGATCCAAAAGGTATAGAAATCCAAATTATGACCGAGTAGTGGAATAATTCTCAATTAAGCTCACTGCGACTGTCCTGGTAAGGTAGGCTGTTATGGGTTGTAGCTAATCGATATAAATATCATGGAAACTGGCTTACAACAGCTGAAACGGGCTAAACAGAGGAAAAATAACCTAAATCTACGAGGTAGTAAAAATGGGTCATTTTGGCTATGTGGAGCTCGTCAAAAACAGAAATGCCTTTCCTCATGTACCTCCTCCTCAAACCAGACACGTATTCAATATCAAGAGACAGACGTCATATTTATGCAAATATATGTTACACATCCCATAAGGAGAAACCACTCAATTCCTAAATATAAATGAGACCAGTTATGGATGTTATTGGCCTAGGAAGCTCTAAACCTCAGAATTTTTGTGGTTTGCCAACAAAATGGTCAAATTTACTCATTTGGCAATTAACGGTTCAATAGGCAATCATATCAAAATCATCTCATCTCAAGTATTACATGCATTCAGGTACGAATTTAGCTGTCAATTAGGAGAGGTCATGTAAAATGCAATGTCATCATCGCCATTTTGCATGTTTCACAACAGACACAAGACAAACACAAAGCACAAAAAAATAAAATCTTTTTGGATTTTTCTGATTTTTTTCAATTTTTTCAATTTTTTTGGATTTTTAAAATTTTTTAAAGCACACGACAGAAAATAAAAGCACACAAAAAAACACAAATTCTCCCCCAAACCTAAATGTCACAGTGTCCTCAATGTGACTCTACAACATATATGACAAACAAATCCACAGGCAATCTTAAGGACAACTCGACCTAAGGGGAAGAAAAAATCTAAGAAAATAATAAAAACAGAAATAAAAAGGAAAGAAAGTACCGTATATACAATGGTAGCTCCCCCAAACCGGCTAATCAGCCATCTCATCGTCTCCGCCGGTCCCAGATGGACCGGCTCCAGTATCGCCCTGGCCTGAGCCGCTAGCACCACCTTGCTGACCCGATTGTCGCAAGCCCCTCAACCACTGTGCTCCTAGGCCGCCGTAGGTGTGCCCGTAATCCGGACCCCAAGCAGCTGGATCAACCCCATAATCGTGGAAAATACCACTAGTATCTCCCGGACCTCTCCAGTAGGACGGATGCTGAGGTGCCGAGATGCCTTGAGTAAGCATGTACTCGTGGATCTCGCGGTTGACGATGCTCTGATTAATCCCCTCGTGTACCCGTCTCTGGTGCTCATAAACTGGATCATACATAAATGGATACGGGTGCGGAAACTCGACACCCGGAGTCTGGAACGAGAAGGTCGGGGTGGGTGTAGGTGTGACCCTAGAGGGCTCGGTCTCGTCGGGTTCGGTCTGTACGCGAACCCTACGTCGAGGGGGTTGGGCACCCTCCTCGAAAATGAAGAGCTCCTCGGGAATGAGGTAGCTCGGTGGGTCGGGTATGTCCTCGCCTGCGGGAGTGGGTGGTAATGCAAGTAGTGGGGGTAGGATCGTCCCTTCGACAACTGGGATTTTCATCCAAACCTTGTCTCGGACGCGCCACGAAAATTCCGGGGGATTGCCCCGAATCCACTTCAAAGTGGAGAAGAGGTAGCCAAGGTCTAGCAAAGGGACGCGGTCGGTGAGACTCTCAAAAGTGACTGACTCCCCAAAACCCCTAATATAGCGCTTTGCTAGCGCGGTGATGATGGCTCCACAACCGATCGGTCCAGAGTCATTGATCTGGCGCTGGATTCCGACACAGATCATACCCGGTGCACTAAACGCCTTCAGGGATTGCCTAAAGGGGTTTAGGTAGTGTCCCAAAATCAACACCTCCAATGAGTGAAGTTTACTCATGTCGGAGCGTGGAAAAACCACATGACTCAAAATCCGCAAGAAAAGGCGGATAGTAGGGTGTGGGATGGCGTTGAGTGCCATAGCGGTGACAAGTGCACTACGACCCGAAAATAACTTAAAGTAGGGGGGTGCTTTCGAATTCTCGGGTATGTCTAGGATGTCTTCAGCTTGGTTAGAGGTAAGTCTAAGACACTCGGACAATGTACTAAGGTAGATGGATTGCTCCTCATTGTTTAACCGAAAAGATATCATACTCTCTTGTCTATCAAATTCAAATGAACTTAAAAATTCTAAAGTGAGTACTCGGTAAGATAACTCACGTAGTGTCCATAAGCCACCGAATCCGGTCATGGACAAGAGATGCGATAATTGCTCGTTCAAACCGAGCTCGATTGCGAATTGCGACGAGCAGCACCGGGTAGCCTCCATCGTCCTAGGTATCAAGGTAACTAAACGAGCTCTTTGGGCCTCGTCCCTGCAAACAATTTCTTCATAGCCCGGCACAGGCTGAACAGTCGGGACAGCTGGCTGCCTTGCATTCCTGTTTCTGTTGTTGTTTCGGGGCGGGTTCCTTCTTCCTGCCATGACTATAGCATAATAACAAAACAAAATTATACAAAAATCCCACAAAAAACACAATATCTCGGCCAAAATCAGACCCTATACACAAAAATCGAATTTTGAGCACAAAGTGGTGAAATCAACCCAAAATCAAGCATGCAATGGGATTAGTATATAACTAAGGATGAAATTAAGCTATAAAATCAAGAAAAGAAGCAAGGAAATCAAAAATCTCGTAGTATACCTCAAGGGTGACGGTTTGGACGAAAATAGGGGAGAAAGGGACGAAAATTTCAGAAATCGACACCAAGAAACACAAAGAAACACTCCCAATTGCGATTTAGAAGCAAAAATCGTGAGATTTGGTGTGGAATTGATGAAATAAGAGTGATTTGGGTGAATTGGGGGTTAGGGTTCTTATGTAATGTGAGGGGAAGGGGATGTTTAGATGAGTAAAATGATTTAAAAAAAAGTAAGAAACAATTAAAGGAGGACGAAAAAACCGAAGTTGCAACCGGTTCAGGGGCACTCGACCGAGTGCATGGGCCACTCGGTCGAGTGAGCCCATGAAAACTGGACAGTAGCTCCTCCATCAGAGCACTCGACCGAGTGGATAGGCCACTCGGTCGAGTGACCACTGCACCTGCTACTTCTCCCTTCTTTTTTTCTTTAAATTGCTTCAAAATCCTGAAATTAAATCAATTAAGCCGTAAAATTCCCTCGTCCTCACTCGATAAATCATACTAACTCCCAATTTGAGCTACCAAGCTAAAAATAAAAAAAAATGCGGAAAGGGAAATTACAAATTTATACAAGTGGTGCCGGGTTGCCTCCCGGTTAGCGCTGGTTTTTACGGTCCCGCTCGACCGGTTTACCTCAATTTGATTAGGTGGAATCGAGAATGTCGTTGAGGTCCATGGCCTCTACAACACCGACGTACGCACCTTCGTGATAGAGCTTGAGGCGTTGACCGTTCACCTTGAATATTTCGCCCTTGTCGGTAGTGAGTGTAACCGACCCGAATTTATTCACTTCAGTGACCGTGAACGGTCCAGACCATCGGGATTTAAGTTTCCCGGGAAAGAGTCGAAGTCGGGAATTGAATAAAAGTACCTTATCGCCGACATGGAACTCTCAGGGGATAATGCGCTTATCATGCCATCATTTGGTCCGCTCCTTATAAATTCTCGCGTTATTGTAAGCATGGAGACGGAATTCATCTAATTCGTTCAATTGCATGAGGCGCTTCTCTCCGGCTAGCTTCGGATCGAGATTGAGCTCCTTTAAGGCCCACATAGCCTTAAACTCGAGCTCGACGGGTAGATGGCAAGCCTTGCCATAAACAAGCCTATACGGGGATGTCCCGATAGGAGTCTTGAATGCGGTCCGGTAAGCCCAAAGGGAATCGTCGAGCTTCGAACTCCAATATTTTCTCGAAGTATGGACAACCTTCTCGAGAATAGACTTGATCTCGCGGTTCGAGATCTCGACTTGTCCACTAGTTTGTGGATGGTAAGCTAGCCCGGTACGGTGGTGAACACCGTATTTCTTCAGTATCTTAGTGAGTTGGCGTTCATGGAAATGTGAACCGCCATCACTAATAATAGCTCATGGGACCCCAAAACGCGGGAATATTGTCTTCTTAAAGAGCCGGATCACCACGTTAGCATCGTTAGTAGGTGAAGCGATGGTTTCCACCCACTTAGAAACATAATCTACGGCGACCAAAATATACCGATTCCCATAAGAAGAAGGGAACGGTCCTTGATAGTCTATACCCCAAACATCAAATAGTTCTACTTCAAGAATCCCGGTTTGAGGCATTTCGTGTCGCCGAGAAATATTTCCCGTTCGTTGGCATGCGTCGCAGGAACGGATAAAGGTGGTGGCATCCCTGAGAATGGTGGGCCAATAAAAACTCGATTGCATTACCTTTGCGAAGGTCTTCGAAGGACCATGATGTCCACCATAAGGAGAGGAATGACATCTAGTGAGGATAGAATGTACCTCACTCTCGAGAATACATCTCCTAAATAAACCATCTGCACATTCTCGGAAGAGATACGGGTCGTCCCAGAAATACCTCTTCACATCATGTAGAAATCGCTTCTTCTGCTGATACTGAAGGTCGGGAGGTAGAGTACCTCCAACTAGGAAGTTGGCATAATCAGCAAACCATGGAGTGTCCATGGTAATAGCGAGCAAATGGTCGTCGGGGAATGAATCGTCAATTGGAGCGAGATCCCCACCATCATATCTTAGCCGGGATAGGTGATCGGCTACGACATTCTCGGCCCCGGACTTATCACGGATCTCTAAGTCAAACTCCTGCAGTAATAGGATCCATCTAATAAGTCTCGGTTTGGCCTCCTTCTTCGCTAGAAGGTACTTCAAGGCCGCATGATCCGTATATACTATCACCTTCGAGCCAATGAGATAGGCCCGAAACTTGTCTAGAGCATAGATGATGGCTAATAACTCCTTTTCCGTGGTAGCATAATTGATCTGCGCCATATCTAACGTCCGACTAGCATAGTAGATCGCATGTAAAGCCTTGTCTTTCCTTTGCCCGAGCACGGCTCCTACAGCATAATCGCTAGCATCGCACATAACCTTGAAAGGCAAATCCCAATCGGGAGCTCGGATAATAGGTGCGGAAACGAGAGCCTGCTTAATCCTGTCAAAAGCTCGAGGACACTCGTCAGTAAAGACGAACGGGGCATCTTTGAGGAGCAGCTGAGTCAAGGGCTTGGCAATCTTGGAGAAATCTTGGATGAAACGGCGGTAAAAACCCGCGTGACCAAGAAAACTCCGCACACCCTTAACATTAACGGGGTATGGTAATTGCTCAATCACCCCGACCTTCGCTTTATCCACTTGGATGCCGCGTTCGGACACTAAATGACCCAAAACGACTCCCTCAGTCACCATGAAGTGACATTTTTCCCAGTTTAAGACCAAGTTGGTCTCCTCACAACGTTGCAAGACCCGTGTAAGATTAAGTAAACATGCATCATAATCAGTGCCATATACACTGAAATCATCCATGAAGACTTCCATGACAGACTCGATAAGGTCCGAAAATATGGACATCATGCAACGTTGGAAAGTGGCCGGGGCATTACAAAGGCCAAAGGGCATCCTTCGGTATGCGAAGGTGCCGTAGGGACAGGTGAAAGTTGTTTTCTCCTGGTCGTCTGGGTGAATTGGGATTTGGAAAAATCCCGAGTAGCCATCTAAGTAGCAGAAGTACTTATGGCAAGCAAGACGCTCTAGCATCTGGTCAATGAAGGGGAGGGGGAAATGGTCTTTCCTAGTAGCTACGTTCAGCTTACGATAGTCAATGCACATCCTCCATCCAGTCACTAATCGAGTAGGAATAAGTTCATTCCTCTCGTTCGTGATAACCGTGGTCCCACCCTTCTTAGGGACCACTTGGACTGGACTGACCCATTTAGAGTCGGAAATGGGGTAGATAATACCGACATCTAGGAGTTTCATAACCTCCTTCCTAACCACATCCTGCATGTTCGGGTTCAACCTACGTTGTCCCTGAATGGATGGTCTATGGTCTCCCTCTAAGTGAATGCGATGCATGCAAAACTCGGGACTAATACCCCGTAGGTCATCAATACTGTACCCAATAGCCTTCTTATGCCGTCGTAAGATGACTAACAACTCCGAAAGTTGGCTATCTGTGAGTGCAGCGTTGACAATTACGGGGTTTAGACCCTTATCATCTAGAAATGCATATTTCAAATTAGAGGGGAGGGGTTTTAGTTCAGGTTTACTTACGTCGACCTCCTTTTTAGGGGTGCCGAGACTGTATACCTTCTCTATAGTGCTCTCCTTGCCGTTTAGCATTCGTTCCAGCTCATCCACTTCCATGCTCCATGATTTCTTCTCGGCATCAGCATCGCCGGATGTTAGCAATTTCTCCAAAGGGTCCCTGCCAAGATAGTCGTCAATATAATTTTTTATTTCTAAATCAATGACATCTATGCTATAGCAAGACTCTTCTATCATGGGTTTCTTAAGAGCTTGATCGAGACTAAAAGTCACGGTGTCATCTCCTACGGAGAGTGTGAGCTTCCCATTCTTGACATCGATGATCGCCCCCGCCGTGTGTAGGAAAGGGCGACCGAGGATAATGGGTATTATGGCATTCTCAACCATGTCTAAGACAACAAAGTCTACGGGAATAAAGAATTTCCCTACTTGGACCGGAACATCCTCTAAGACACCTAAAGGATATTTGACCGATCGATCAGCCATCTGCAGAGTCATATTAGTACATTTCAAAACACCCATATTCAATTTCTGACAAATAGAATACGGCATGACGCTGACGCTAGCTCCTAGATCACATAGGGCCTTATCGATAGCTAATGTCTCTATAGTACAAGGGATAGAAAAACTCCCTGGATCCTTGAGCTTTGGCGGGGTACGACTCTGTAGTAGCGCGCTGCATTCCTCTGTGAAAGCAATTGTCTCAGTTTCACTAAAAGACAGCTTACGAGTTAGTATTTTTTTCATAAACTTCGCGTAAGCAGGAACTTGAGTTATCAATGATCAACGCATTTTATATCGTATTTTATTGTCCCCTGACAACCATTTTTGAGCTTTTCTTCTTCCATATTTATTTGATTAATGTCGATTTCTATTAGAAAGTCGATACTGTCGGTCCTCGTGCTATTTTGTAGGTTAAGTGCAATTTTGAGCATATTTTGGAGTAATAACCTGGATAGCCGAGACGAGGACGGAAGACGAGGAGGAAAATGAAAAGCCGAGAAGTAAAGGAATAACTCGATCAAGAGCTCAGCAGTATCCACTCGATCGAGTGGCGTAGAGCACTCGATCAAGTGCCATATATCCAGAGTCAACCTGAAGAGATCACGCTTCCACTCGATCGAGTACCATAGTGCACTCGATCGAGTGCGTTACGTTCAGGCCGCAGATTGGATTTTTATTTAATTAGAATTTTGGGCCTGTTTTGGAGGTCCAACTGATTTCTTTTAAATCAGTTGGAGGAGGATTGTCAGATGACTTTTGATTCTATTTTTTCCGAGATACATTACGTTACATTAGCTTAGGTAGAAGACTACGTTCGTTTCCGTTTTTCTTCGCAAGATTCATCGTATTCCGTTCTTCCTTTTTCAGATCTCAAATTGTTCGGTATCGCTACTTTAATTTTAATTTTAATTTTAATTTCAGTCTTCTATTTTAATTCTTGTCTTAATTCAATTCTCGTATTCGTAGTAATCGTTGTCTCCGTGATTCGTATTGTTTATCGTTTTCCAGCGTAGAATTATTATTGCTTTTCGTTGTTGAATTTTATTCATCTTCATCATGTTTAATTGCATTTCGTCTTTTGCTAGTTTTACTACAATTAATATGATTAGCTAGATTTTATCTAGGGTTTAGGGGGACCGATGCGTATTATTAGGGTTATAGTCAATTGACCTGTTTCTAATCGTATGAACTATTGCTCGAATATTGTTTAAACTCTGATTAATTGTTTGATGCATAATTCAATTAATTAGTATCGCAAATTAGGACTTTTCGCCGACCGGGTTAAGAACTAATTAGGCCACGATAGTTTGGGTAGACTGACTTAATGCTAGCGACCGCAGGTTAAGTTTAGATCTAAAGGTTGTAGAGTACCGACCGGACCTGCACCTTAGGTAGTTCGATTAGTGACCTGTCAGTTGACTCCCTGACCGAGTAATATTCATTGTGAACCTGAGGCCTTAGACTTTTCCGTTATTGATTTATCTATTAGTAATTAGTTATTAGCCTACCAAAACCAACTCAGACCGTGACCCATAACCTACAGTCTAATTCTTAGGAGTAGACGACTAAATCCTGTCTCCTTGTGGTTCGACCCCTGACTTCACTATCTACATTAGTTGGTGACATTATGGTATCTTTGATTAGGGATACGACTAACCCCTATCAATCAAATCGGTAAAAGGAACACTTACCTGCAGATTCTTAACGACTTCCATAAACTTACCGAACTGTTGATCGAGCTTTGTCTTACGCTGTCGGTGGGGAAATGGAAGTATGATCGGAATCGCAGGCTCCTTTGCTTGAGACGGGGACGCTTGAGAAGAATTAGCATCCTTAGTTGCAACCCGGGAATGAAAAATAGCGGGATTAGGCGTTACGGTTTCCACTCGATCGAGTTCCGGCTGACTCCGTCGAGTATCAGTACACTTGGTCGAGTCACCTGAAGGCACTCGATCGAGTGGCGTCACTGGGTGGCTACTGACCCCTTTTGGAGGGTCTACTCGATCGAGTGGGCTGATACCACTCGGTCGAGTGACCTCCAACTCGATCGAGTCAGGTGTGACTCGGTCGAGTTGACTACGGGACTGCTCAGTGCCAGGTTTTTTGGGGTCTACTCGACCGAGTGAGGTGGTGTTACTCGATCGAGTAGCCTCAATTCGTGGCCTACTCAACACTTCCTCGGCTAGCTCTTGCTTCTCCAACTCGGTCTCATCAACCACAACATACTCCTCGGGCATCTTCGGACCGTCATAATGGGTTCCGCTTCTCAATGTGATCGCATTGGCTTGCTCGTGTGATTGTTCGCCTTGAGGAGGTAAAGTACCGGGTGGCCTAGCTTGCTTTTGGGCGGCAAGTTGTGCTACTTGGGTATCTAGCATCTTGTTATGTGCAAGTATCTGGTTGACTTGAGTTTCTAGCTTGTTATGACTTTGGATACCTTGCATCAATAACGCTTTAATCTCCGCAAACTCGGTGTTGGTTGGAGCTTGAGCTTGAGCTTGGTTTTGGTTTTGTGGGATCGGTTGGAATTGTTGTTGGTTCCCCCACCCTTGTTGATTACCCAAAGGTTGGTTATTACCCCACTGTGGTTGGTTACCCCAATTTTGTTGCCCTCCTTGGAATTGTTGACGGTTATTGCTATGGCTTTGGGAGGGTCGGTTATGGGGGGCTACATATGGGACGGTTTTGTTACCGCCGGGTGGTGGTTGATTGAGCACATTTTGACTCCTATAGGACAACAAGGATTTGTCATAGCCCGGTTGGTTCATGTAGGGTTGGTGTGGTCTCATGGATTGAAATGCATTCGCCGTTTCTACTCTCACACACTCTTGGGTATAATGACCCACATCCCCACAACTCTCGTAAACAACCTCAGACATGGCATTGACTTGGTACATACCGCCTTGTTGTTGGTGGTTTTGGGTTCTAGCAAGCTCCATGGAGTCAATCCGCTTAGTTAAAGCGGCTAGATGGCTAACTATGGCATTTGATGACTCGGAGTCACCACTATTTCCCCGGGTATTACCTCGTGGATTTCCCCAACGTGAGTGATGAGTAGCCATATCTTCAATCAATTTCCATGCTTTATCATCATCGACGTTGTTTTGGAACCTGCCATTAGCTGCAGAATCGAGCGTAGCTCGGCAATCGTCATATAAACCATTATAGAATTGATTGCACAAAAACCATACCTCGAATCCATGATGTGGGCACTCCTTAACTAGCTTTTTAAACCTTACCCACGCCTCGTAGATATTCTCGTGCGATGTCTCTCGGAAGTTAGTAATCTGACTTCTCAACATGTTGGTCTTCTGCGGCGTGTAGTAGTGCTTGTAAAAAGCTAAGGCTAGGGAGTTCCAGTCTATGATTCCCTCGGTCTCTTTGTCTAGATCAGTGATCCAGTCTCTCGCGTTATCGCGTAGGGAGAACATGAATAGCATCTCCATCACCTCTTCTTGTGTCACTCCCGCGGGGAGTGGTATAGTTGAGCAATAGTCGGTGAAGAGCTTCATGTGCTTCGCCGGGTCTTCATCAGGACCTCCACCGAATTGATTGCGCTCCACCAATGTAATAAAGGCGGGGCGAATCTCGAACGTACCCGTAGTGGCAGTGGGCCTCTTCAACAGTTTCGGTAGGGCACTTTGCTCCGGCTCGGAATGGCTAGCAAGTTTGGGAGGCATCTTGACTAGCGGTGTCTCGGGGGCAGTAGTAGAATTATCCTCTTCAAAGGACAGTGCTTCGGATATATGCTCGTCGTCCGAATGTTCCACAGAATTTGATCGTTCTGTCTCAACAATCTCCTTGTAGAATTTCCTGGACCTGCGGAGAGTTCTCTCTGGTTCAGGATCGAATGGTGGTACGTAGCCTGAAATTCGAGAGGACCTGGGCATACGAGGAAACTACAAAAAAAATGTGAGAAACGGTCTCAAGGAACTGAAGTTCCTCGAGACAAGCAATCTAGAGACTAAAACACAAAACAAGTAAATAAATAACACCGTCTCCCCGGCAACGGCGCCAAAATTTGATAGGGGTAGTCGTATCCCTAATCAAAGATACCCTAAGGTCCACTAACTAATGTAGATAGTGAAGTAGGGGTCGAACCACCAGGAGACGAGACTCAATTACTTGCTCTAAGGTCTAGACTAAAGATTGCGGGTCACTGTTTTTCGGTTTGTTTGAGTGGACTAACAACTAATTGCTATAAGGTAAATCAATAATAAAAAGGTCTAGGGTCTCAGGTTCACAATGAATGTCAATCGGGTCAGGGTGTCAATTAACAGGTCAATAATCGAACTGTCTAAGGTGTAGGTCCGGTCGGTACTACTACAAACTTTAGAACTAAACTTAACCTGCGGTCGCTAGAATTAAGCTAGTCTACCCAAAATATCGTGACCTAATTAGTCCTTAACCCGATCGGCGAAAAGTCCTAATTGTGATACTAACTAATTAATCCTGGCCAGTAATTAATCAATCAGAATTAAAAACAATATTCAGGCGACAGTTCATATAATCAGAGACAGGTCAATTTTCTATAACCCAATTAACACCCATCGATCCCCTTAAACCCTAGATAAAAATTAGCTACTCATGAGGATTATAATTAAACTAACGAAATATGAATTGCAATTAATCATGGTGAATGCGGATTAATTAAACTACGAGACTGAAATCAGATAACTACGAAAACTAAGAACGAATTCAGACAGAAATAAAACTAGAGATTAAGACAAGAATTAAAAACTAGAGAATTGAAATTGAAATTAAAATTAAAATTAAAGTAGCGATACCAAACAAATTCAGATCTGAAAAAGGAAGAGCGGAGTACGATGAATCTTTCGAAGAAAGACGGAATGAACGTAGTCTTCTATCTAAAACTAATGTAAAGTAAAGTGTGTAAAAAAAAATAGAATCAAAAGTGATAAGTCAAAAAGTAGTCTGACAATCCTCCTCCAACTGATTTAAAAGAAATCAGTTGGACTTACAAAACAGGCCCATAATTCTAATTAAAAGAAATCCAATCCGCGGCCCGAAAGCAAGGCACTCGATCGAGTACATGCGTGCACTCGATCGAGTGGATCCGTATCTGCAGTCTGATTCATCACGGAAATAGGCACTCGATCGAGTGCTTAGCACCACTCGATCGAGTGGGTGCTGCTGGGCTCGTAATTGCGCTATTCATTTGCTTCTTGGCTTTTTC
Source organism: Agrostemma githago (assembly GCA_958450325.1). Classification (NCBI taxonomy): domain Eukaryota; kingdom Viridiplantae; phylum Streptophyta; class Magnoliopsida; order Caryophyllales; family Caryophyllaceae; genus Agrostemma; species Agrostemma githago. Next base: position 48,531,432 of record OY288259.1, on the reverse strand, counting down.
GTTTTCTTCCTCGTCTTCCGTCCTCGTCTCGGCTACCCGGGTTATTACTCCAAAATACGCTCGAAATTGCACTTAACCTACAAAATAGCACGAGAACTGACAGTATCGACTTTCTAATAGAAATCGACATTAAACATATAATTATGGAAGAAGAAAAGCTCAAAAACGGTTGTCGGGGGACAATAAAATACGATATAAAATACGTTGATCACCATCACGTGTCATTAAAACTTTTTTCGAAAATCATGCATATTATTTATTCACGTCTTTATCCAAATTATTCGATCGTTACTAACTCGTTTTCTCGTGTTTGTAGCAATTTATTTATTTTTATCGTTTTATCAGACTAAAACGACTTCACATGCTAAAATAACTTTGACGTTATTAGTTTAACATGCATTAAACGACTTAGCAACCCATTTATTTATTTTTCTCACATGCTTAGGAAAATAATGTTTGCATATCATTCAACCGTCGAACTAACCCGTGTACACCAAAAACGAACGATATCTTAGTAAAGGCCGCTAAGTGCGGGCGGGGTTGGGTGTTCTTAGTGAACTTCCCAACACGTACCCTCACCCCTTACTCAGAACCATGGTTTCCGGATGTCCGAATCCATTGGTAACGAGAGTCATTCAATACACGATATCCGATAATGTCGGTATCAGTATCGTAATGCAAAGGGACGAGCCCAATAAACTCTGACATCGGAAATGGGCCGTATTTTGTATACGGCCCACTACGACATAGAGTGGGCTCGAATGGTTCCGAATAACCACAAAATTCGGTGGCGACTCCTACTTCGATTTAAATTTCAATTTGACCATCTCATATGGAGATTCATTCGCCTCCCCAAACCCGCGCGTGGCCGCGTCGGGGTGGACCTATGTCATGTCCACAGATACTCGTCGTATCCGATATTCGATTATTGAATCGATATCGAATATTTAGAGCGAAATCTAGAAAATATATTTGTAAGTCGTTTTAAATCAGCTAAAACGAAATAAATTGTCTCCGTGTTTTATAGTGTCGGAATTAATTCTTGCGAATTATGATCACTATTTTTTCGAGTAAAGAATGCAAATTGAAGAAATATATCATGGTCGATGAAAGTAAAATAGAGAATAATCACTATTTATATCATCAATTGAGAAATTTTCGTTGGAAAATTATAACTTTAGTTACAATATAGACTAATTTACAAAGTTTAGGGGTACATCTTGTAATTCGAAAAAGGCGGGGGTACCACTTGGAAAAGCCGATAGTTGAGGGGTACCCCATAGAAAAACCCTAAATTAATTGACCAAATCGTTTAGATTCAACGTCCAACTATTGAGTTGGTATTGAACCTAAATAGATTGACGCTTTGCGATTATTTTAATTAAAACGGACTCCATTTGATTCCCTCGGCTTCTCGACATCGTAATAAATCCTTACGGATTGTGTGATGTCGGATCCGCGTCAACGGGTTTTGACCTTAACTAATAAAAAGATGTTTGATTCGAAAATAATTTTGAAATCGATGAAATATGCGATGAACGATGACATGAACAAAATAAAAAACTATTATTTATGTTGACTTCAACAATCAAGCGCTAGGGGTGTCGGGATAAGCGACCGGCAACGTCGGTGTTGTGTGCCAAATTTGGACCATTTTTTCCTCCCATTTAGACCCGTTTTTCCTCTGTTTTGTGAGACTTGAGTGCGATTATCGCCATATTTTGCGTAATTCTCACATTAGTGTCTCTCTTTTGCATTTTACGTGTTTTTGGTAGTTTTCCGTCTATTTTGATAGGATTTTCGACCGAAAACGTGTTTGAGCTTCTACGAGCAAGAGAGAGATACGGTCCAAGAGCAAAGAACACAACTGAAAGTTCAAGTAATCCAACTGACCGACGAAGAAAAAGACCGGAAAAGAGTCAATGGACCACCGGGTGAAGTTTCGCCCGACGACATTTTTTTCATCCCCGAAGATTTTCACGGCGACATGACCGGGCGAAATTTCGCCTACCGGGTGAAATTTCGCCTGATGGTGAAACCGGGCCGGAATTGCATTTTGAGAAGAAAATCTCACCGGGTGAAATTTCACCCGGTGGGATTATTATGTCAAGCCGCGGGGCGAAATTTCACCCCATGAAGATGCAAAGGGTGATGGTCTAGCTAAATGACGAGGAATCGGATTTGGGCCTTGAAGTTTGTGCAACCCATTAAGCAACTCTATATATATACCCCTCCTAGGGTTTAGTGCCTCCTTGAGCCTTAAGAGCATGTACATTGTAGAGGAGGGTCATCTCCTCTTATTTTTTCTCTCTCCTTCTATTTTTGTGACACCTCATCCTCTCTTTCATCCACCTCATTTTCCACTATCTCCATCCTCCTCCTCTTCATTTCTTTTATTTTTTCTCCACATTGTAGATGATCCTCTTCATCTTATTTTATTTATAATTTAATACTATGAATCACATATTGTTATAATAATTAACAAAATAATAAATTTAATTCATAAAAAGACTACTTAAACAATTGCATGCGCATAATTTATTCATTAAAAAAAAGTGAGTTTACCCAAATATGTATGAAACAAGTCAAATATGCAAAGTTGTACTATAAGTTTATTAAAGTTGAGAAGAAAAATATTGTGGACGGATTTAAGTTAAAATTATCGAATGGAAAAAAAAATTAACAAGTATTTTAAAGGGTTATTTGATAACAATAATACCAACTATGGGGGTGCTTCTTATATTAATACAAACTATACGTAATCCCGTTTTAATATGAACTATCCTCTCATTAATCTCTCTTTATAACCAATGCCTTTTTTTACCTGTAAAACCGGTAATTGTGACCTGCTAGGTTTTGGTGCACCTCTTCTTCTTCTTCTTCCCCTTTATATTCATCAAATTAAAAGTCATGCATCATTCATTATCGACCTTCAAAACCCTTATTGACACAATGAGATGTGGTTATTCATCTGGATCCTCCTCTAATTTGTATCCTTCAAATGTCAGATTTTTTTTGCAAACGTCAGATGCTCCAATTTATTTACCACAATTTAAAAAAATTTAAGAAAAGCAAAGGCGAGAGGAGATGTCGAGTTCAACAATGGCGAGAGAAGAGTACGTAGTAATGAGAAAGGAAGTGTATAGAGTATGGTGGGAGGAGGACTTTAATTCAAATAGAAATTAAAAGGAAAAGGAAACCGGCTCATCAGGTAGCCGGTAACTTGTTCTAAAGAGAGATTAATGAGGGGATAGTTCATATTAAAACGGGATTACGTATAGTTGATATTAATATAAGAAGCACCCCCATAGTTGGTATTATTGTTATGAAATAACCCTATTTTAAATTGGAGCACATAGTTTCCAAAATTTTAGAAGAAAAAATAACATGCATATTGTAGGTATATATAATATGAAATAGTAATTTTTGAATTAGAAAAATAAAATAAAATTATATATATATATATATATATATATATATATATATATATACACCTGGCATGGATGAATTGAGCAATGGGCACAAGGGCCTATACTCTTATTCCTCTAAAATTAGAGGATGTACTCAACATCCTCTAAATAAGAGGATCATCTATGTTGTTCCCACATTGTAGAGGACATCCTCTTATAGGAGAGAGGGTGTAAAGAGGATGGGTAATCCTCTACAATGTGGATGCTCTAAGTGTGCCTCTTAGGAGTAGGGTAGAAAATCTCTAGTAGTGATAATAGTTTATAGTAAGCTTACATAGTAAAAATCTCTATAAAATTACTAGATCTTATTAGTATTAGATAATTTCTATTCAAACATTCATCATCAAGTTATCACATTTATTGAAGATTTGAGTTTTTATTGAAGAATTAAGGGTTTTGCATGGGTTTAAGTGACAAGATCCTTGCATTATTTCTTGAAGCTTCTCTTTTATATTAATCTTCATCTTCTATCTTAGTTTCCTCCATTGTTGGTAAAATTCTTTCCTCTCCCTCTTCTCCATTAGTTAATTAGTTTTGTTATTGTAGTTTTCCAATAGTTAGTTTATGTCTTACTCTCACCATGCTTAGTTTCTCTCCTAGTCTCTTTAGTGTTAGTTTTATTATGGGTAGTGAGTAGATTTTAGTTAGGGGGCTAGGGGAGGAGGAATTATAGATAAGGATTTCATCTTTGTGAGATTATTGCATTTGAGGGTGATATTGTCTTGATGGGATTGTTGTGTTATGTTTGACTTAGCTTGATCACCTAGGTTGACTTAACTCACCCGGACCAATATGGAGAAAGTCGGGGTTTGGGTAATCCAGTCTAGAGACCTTAGTTTATTCGTCGCGAAAGCGGGCTTAGACTTGGTTGGTAGGGAAACCGAAAGGTGGAATCTCCCTTATACATCTTGTGATAATTCTTGCGTTACTAGACTCTTGTCTTTATTTCCGACTCCCCGACTCTCCCTAACGCCTTTCCCACCAATAGTTTCTCACCTTAGTTTCATAGCTTGTTTAGTTAGTCTAGTTTGACTCGACCCAATCACTCCTAGACTTTGACTTGACCGACTACCCCTCGACCGTCCCTGTGGATCGATCCCCGACTTGCCGCTACTACGTAGTAGTATTCCGGGATTTATAAATATTGTTTGACCGCATTGGATAGACGACAATTCGACGCGCATCAAAATGGCACCGTTGCCGGGGACGGTGATCAGTTAGTTGAGTTTTTGTCATTGTGTTTGAGTAATTGCTTTCTTCTCTTTCTACCCTAGTACCGCTCGGTGCTAGGAGTCTCATCTTTGAATTGATTTGTGTTCAGGAACAATCATATTTGGCATTGCTTATTCCATACCGGTGCAAGCGAGACGATATTATTATTTCGGAATTCAAATCAACCAAAGTGAACCCTCATCCATATCTTACACCAACTTTCCACCCATCCACCATTCTCAAAACTCTCACAAAATTTCCTTTCCCTCTTCTCTCTTCAAAAATCACCTCTAAAATCAAACATGCCTACCTTGAGATCTCACTCCCAACCCACCCATGAACAAACTTCTTCTCCCATCGCATATGGAACCATACCCGATAACTTTGAGCTCAAGACTTCTTCAATTGCCATAGTCCAACAAGACACTTATCCTGGGCTTCCACAAGAAGATGCTCTAGAACACATAGCGACATTTAAAGAGAAGTTAATTGGAATGAAGTTGAATGGACTTACTTCATGTCAACTCCATAGACTTTTTTTTCCCAAAACCCTTCGTGATGATGCTAGGAGATGGCTACAAAGCCACCACGAGGATACCTTCCAAACTTGGAATCAACTAGCCAATGCATTTCTAGAAAAATACTATCCTCCTTCCAAGACCAATCAATATCGAATGGAGATTCAAACTTTCCGACAAGGTGATAATGAAAGCATAAGTGAAGCTTGGGATCGATTCCAAACTCTACAAATGAAGTGCCCGCATCACGGTATCCCTCATTGGCTTATGCTCCAAACATTTTTCAATTCCTTATCCGCCGATGCTAGGGACATTCTTAATGCGACCGCAAAGGGCGATTTTTTTCTACTCAACGAGAATGAATCCCATGAGCTTCTTGACAAGATAGCCAAAAGTGATATGTTTTCTAAGGAATCGCAAGAGGGTGAATCAAGTGGAGACTCGGAATCATCAAATGACATGGAGGCCACTCTCTAAGTACAACTCGCTCAACTACTTGAGAGATTTGAAGCTATGGTTGCTAGGGACACCTTCGAACCCAAAATGAGGCCCCCACCAAGAAGTGTCTCTCCACCGAGAAGAATCACCCCACCAAGAAGAATTACACCGCCTAGGTGAACATCTATCTCGCCTCCAAAGCCATATAGAGTAGATATCCCTTGTGATCATTGTGGAAAATATGACCACGACTCCAACTTTTGTGTGAAAAAAGAGAGCGTTCATTAAGCCAACACTCAAGAGACATATGAAAAGCCTCAAACGAGCAATCCTAATTTGGGGACCGGATTTCATTCCACGCCGACTCAAGGATCATATCCTTTTCCAAGAGCCCCCAATCAAAGGGTTTATCCTAATTCATATGGACCTCATTATCAACCGAGACCTCCTCACACAAGTCAATTCAATCAAGGCTATTTCCATCCACAAGGACCGCCTAGACCGAATCAAGGACCTCCCTTTGGAACTCATCCTTCATTTAATCAAGGACCACCTAGACCGAACTATGGTCCTCCTTTTGGAACTCATCCTCCATTTAATCACGGTCCTCCTTTTGGAGCTTATCCACCACCTAATCAAGGTCCTCCAAGGAACTTTCAAGGTAATTCTCAACCCTTTTATGACATTCAAGAAACTATCAAGTTCTTGTTGAGAGAGAATGCGTCAAACCTAGCTAGACTTGAAGCTTTAGAGGCACGTGCCACATCTCAAGCTCGAACTCCTCAAGAGCCGACCGATTCTTTCAATCAAGCATCCGTGAATGCCATTAAGGTAATGAGCAAAATGGAACCGGTGAAAACCTTAGACTCACAAGCTCTTACATCTCATCCCTCAATCAAAGAATTCGATGAGAATGTGGTCAAGGATGTAACCGAAAAACCAAGAAGAGATCCATCAAAGTACCTTGTAGGAGACCTTGCGTTTGTTATTGAACAAATTCCAATAGAGGATACGAACTTACTCTCTAGGATTGAGGTACCTCCTTTGAATGACAAGCCACTAAACCTATTCAATGATCAAGCTTTGGGAATAATAACCTTCACCGATCTTATCGAGAACATTGATACAAACTCTTCTATGCCTACCCCGTCCGATTACATCCGAGACATCATTTTGAAACCCGCCGAGAAGGAAAAAGCTCCCGTTTCTCCAAGGACTAACCCTAGAGTCACAATTCCTATCAAACTAGGAGATCCGGGTAGTTTTGCCATTCCATGCTCCATCGACCACGTCTTGATAGATCGAGCTCTATGTGATCTTGGTACCGACATTAGCTTGATGCTCTTGGACATCGCTCGTAGTATCTATGTTAAAGATTTGGAGTATTTCCGCAAATGGCCGATGGAACCACTAAGGAGCCCTATGGGTTGGCCCGTAACCTCATGGTTAATGTGGGAAACTTGTATATCCCCACCGATTTCGTCATTTTGGATATGCCAATCGAGGAGCGAAATCCTATCCTTTTGGGACGTCCTTTCCTAGCTACCGGTGGGGTGATTATCGATGTAAAGCGATGACGTTTATCCTTCAATGTTGCCAACGAGATGGTCCAATTTGTGCTTCCCGCGTTACTTCCCGAAGATCCTCCTAATTTGGAGTTTTGGAACCAAATGGTGGAGTTCCCATCAAACGAAGAGCCTTCTACCGAAGATCTTGAGTACGATGATGAAGAAGATGACGGTGCCCTGTTTATACTTGGTGCAACCTCCGATGAAGACATTCCCGACGAGTTCGCAATGCTTCCCGAGGTAGCACAACTTATGGGTATGCCGGAATTTAGAGAAAAGCTCAAGACCGGTAGTGTAGAAATTGGAGCCAATGATCAAGACCCTTCGGGTTGCTTTTTAAGCAACCCCAAATAATCTCAAACATTCAATTCGGTTTGGTGGTGTCCATAATAACCACCTTTGTAAATATTTGTATATTCTCATCTCTTTTTTATCTTCTTCGAACAATAGCTTTTAGAATTTTCCTTTTGGGAGTTTGTTTTCTCTTTGGTACTTGCAGGAATCATGAAGATTTCTCTCGAAAATTCTGGAGTTGCGCTTTAAATGATTTTAAACAAATTGGATTGAGAAGATAAGTTATATTTTTGAAGAAGCTAAGGATGTTTGGACCAAGTCTTAGAAAAATTTTCGTAGCAAGAAGCTTATTCGGAGTGGAGGATCTCACCGGGCAACGTTTTGCCCGGTGGAATTGTGGCCCGAGGTTCGTCGGGTGAAACTTCACCCGATGGTGACTTGCTCGAACCTAAGGAATTGACGGAAAATCCGTCGGGCAAAACTTCACCCGGTGGAATCTCACCGGGCGAAATTTCGCCTTGCGGTGAAAATATTTTACGACTTGGAATTTGACGGAAATCTGACCGGGCGAAATTTCGCCCGGTGGTGAGTCTGCGCGGAAACGACGAAAACCGACCCGAAGACCGTCGGGCGAAATTTCGCCCGATGGTGACCCACCGGGCGAAACCTCACCCCACGTCACTTACCCAACCAAACCCCCCTTCCCATCTTCATTATTCACTTTTCCTATCTCTCTCCTCAACCAAAACCCCAAAATCCCAAACAAACCCCAAATTTCTCCACCTTAAAGCACCTCTAATCCCTTCATTCCTCCATTAAAATTCAATCAAATTATATATTCCTCATCCTCATCACATTCCTAACACTTCCTTGGAGTTTGTTTTGAGAAATCGTTCAAGTTCCGACAAACCCCAAATCGAGACCGTCAACACATAATCATCAAATTTCAAGCATCAAGGATGAGGAGGGCAAAACAAATGGCAAGGAAACGGATTTCTTCAATGCTTAATCGTAGTTCGGGGTCAACATCATCCTCAAGGTCCGAGGAGCAACCGGCCGAGGCTCGGGACGAATCTGTCCCGATGCCTGTTCAAACGCAAGGATCCGTTCCGAGCGAACAACCTGTTCCGCTCGAGGTATGTTACCCGAAAATCCGTCGTAATTTCCGTGAACCTTTATCTGGTCTCTATTTCGCTAAAAAAGCTCATGTTGATAAATGTAAAAAATTTCGGGTCTGTCGTCTCGAGCCAACACGTTGGGCGGCTCGAGATGTTCTTGAGCGTATGGGCATAAAACCGCAGGTACGAGCAATGTGCCGAAGTCTTGGTCTCATCAATTTTTATGCCTCTAAGGAGGAAACTTTTCAGAAGTTGACGTGCGAGTTTTTCGCAACTTTCGAGCTAAGTGGTGATGATAATGCCACTGTCTCTTTTCAGTTGCGAAAAACTTCGTACGTCCTCAACTTGAGAGACTTCGGTCCACTGCTTGGTTTACCTTCTTTGGTCCTTGGAAGGCCTAGGGTGGGCCAGACTCGGGACGATAAATTTGGCCGAGATCGATTCTGGTTTAAAATAGCCCGCCAGAAGACTTTCAAGGGAGAAAAAATGCATTCTTTCTCTATCCGAAACCCCATCCTCCGGTATGTGGCGCATATTATAGCCAACTCATTCTTGTCAAGCTATGATACGCATCACAACTGTAGTGCTTTAGCTGTTCAGCTTTTAGAGGATGTAGTTTCGGAGAGAGGCCCGTCGATCGATATGTCTGAGGCCTTAGCTACTCATTTCGCTCAGATTGCGAAGGGCGACCGCAAGAAAATCTCTTGTGGCGGTGTTGTAACGATGTTAGCTAAAGCCTTAAAAGTCGATTTTAGCGATTTGGCACCATTTGATGGAGCGGGAATTTTCATAGATGAAGTTTATTGTCCTTTTCTTGTGTGGCCCCAGAAAGGGGATTATAACAGTTTGTTTCTGTATAAGATTATTGAGCTGCGAGCTGTTGCCTTGCCTAGCCCCAATTGGGTTAGGCTAGATATTGAAGAGAACTTCGGCATGCCGAAGAGGTCCGGGGAGTACGTTCGGGGTGGTACCCGAGGTAAGTTTTCTCAGATTGAATACCCCGAGGGACCCTTAGACTTTGGCGACGATGATATAGAGGTCGTAGACGTGTCCGTGGAGGAAGCGGAGGTTGGAACCTCTCGGGATGAGGGTTATAGGACTTTACCATCATCATCACATGGACCCTCTTCCTCCCACCAACCCGAACCCCAGACCTCACAATTTTTCACCCTCAGTTTCTCAGACTTTGAACCACACCGACACTCCACGTTCACCCAGTCTACCCCTGGTTTTCAGGAGGACGTCAACATGAGTCCTCCGCAACACTCCTCGTTCTTTGGATCAGAGGACTTTTACAACCAATGGGGGGAGTCTAACCGTACACGTCAGACTTGGGAGAACTCGACAACCTCACTAAACCTGGCTCAGGATGCCTACAATTTGGCCCGGGATGCGCGCGATACTATGCATCATCAATACTCGTACTCTAGGGAAGGTTTTGAGTACGCCCGGACCAGTTTTGAGATGGCCAGGGAGGCTGCTAGGGATGCCCAAGCAGCAAGGTTGGCGGCGGAGGAAAACCAAAGGATGTTGCAACAGCAACATCACTACTTTGATAGATTTTTCGGTATGCCTCCGCCCGGGTCTTACTACCCACCACCACCTCGTCCCCCAGGTTCTATGTGAGTGGTCGAGTGTCGTCAGTGTTAGTGTGGGGGTGTCAGTTGTCATTGTCAGTCGTCGGTCGTCTGTTCTCTTATCTCATTTATCTCGTTCACTGTCAGTCCTTGCAGCGCCAATTTTTGGCATTTGATAAATTATGTTGTTGGTTGATTTATAATGAGTTATTTTGTTGATTTGAGGAATTGTAAGCCCCTCCGTGACCCTACTTGGGTCGTTATAGACGTGAGGTTTATTGCAGGTACCTTAGAGAAGAAGGACCTGATTATTGCTCCCGGTCTTTGGTGACTTGATCGCACCAAGATCATTTGAAAAATCCAAAATTTTCTTTTTCTTTTAATTTTCCCGATTTGTGCAGAATCCGGGCGAGGTGATGTGATTACACCTACGCCCTTTTTCTTCCCTTATCGATTTTTCTTATTTTTCCTCTTTCTTTTTCATTTTTCATTTCATTTCGTTTTTATTCCCTTAATCATCAAAAATCCAAAAACATTTGAAAAATCATCAAAAATCCAAAAACATTTGAAAAATCATCAAAAATCCAAAAACATTTGAAAAACCACAAAAATTCAAAAAGATTTTCCGTTCTTTTTTCTTTTTGTTTTTCGATTCTTCTCCTATTCGTGCATTGGGGACAATGCACAGTTTTAGTGTGGGGGAGGGATCCACTATCCTTTTCTTTATTTTCTTTTTCATTTTTTCTTTAAAAATCAAAAATCCAAAAAAAAATTCATTTTTTTCTCCTTTTAGTTTTCTTTCTTTTATTTTCGTTTTTGTGTCACTTGTATTATCTTGCATTCTCCTTCTTGTAGGTACACCGCCAACCATTTAGCATGGATACGTAAGGTAGCGGAAATGAAATGGAGACCGCGCGGTAATACTTTCTACCTTCATTTTATCCCTTTCTCTTATGCATGGAGTTTGGGTATATATGCTATTTGGAAGTTCACTTGGTGAACATTTTGGAATTGGTGGTTGTGGATTGTGTTGACTTAATGCAGTATGGAGTGCTTGGCTATACTTGTGTATTTGTGTTGTTTTCGTATTTTTGTCCCTTTTTGTGTTCTTTTTACTTTGTGTATAGTTTGTCTAGGTAAAGTTTTCGAAAACCCGATTTTGAGATTAGGCCGAGTGTTTATTACTCCCTTGTTAGTGACCCTTTTTGATTTTTGGACATAATTCTAGTAGAATGACCTTGAACCAATTTTTGCATTGGATTTCTACCATGAGTCCATCTTTTCTACTAGGACTCTACATCGGGATTTGCATTTGACCACCTTGACCACCCATGGAGTGATAAGGCCTTGGTTACCGTTCCCCGTTCTCTTAGGTAACCTTACTTGAGAAGCCACCTTTAGTCCAAAATTTTCGTCCTTTCATGGGTTCGAAGGGGGTGCACACCCGACTAGCCTATTTCTCTACCATTCACCCATTTCCACAAATAAGTTTGCAAAAATATGCTTTACCTTGATCTCAAATGAATCATCTAGGCAAAAATGGGCTATTCAAAGAAAAAAAAGGGAAAAATGAAGAAGAAGGGCAAAAGAATGTTGAAAAAAAAGTCCTCGATCGAAATAATGGGGAAAGAAAGAAAAACCTAAAAGAAAATTAAAATCTCAAAAAAAAAAAAATATCGTTCCCAAACCCAAATAATCCCTTGGTTGTCTTATTGCCGTGAAATGCCTACTAGAGGACCGAGTCCCGAGGAAGGAAAATAGCGGTAATTTGACAACCCTTACCATTTTTCAAACACATGTTCATCTTTTTGGTCTAATTGGCTTTCTCGAGTTTGGAACGACCCTCTAGGCTTAGCTTAGGAGACGACATAACACTTACCTACAGTGCTTACTAACTCCATGGTTCTCACTTATCCATTCCATCTATCGTCCCGTTGTAGGCATCTTTAGTGGAATTAGAAGGACCTTGGTAAATTTTCAATGTTTTTATTGTTTGATTGTCATCCTACTAGGATCTTGTCCATGTCAATTTGTGTTAGTAGCTTGGTAGTGTTCTCGCTTGTCTTAAGCTCGAATCGGTGCTTTCTCCGCCGTTTCGATGAGGGATTCGGTGATTTATTTTCTCTTTGGTTGCGAGTATCTTTATGTGTGTCTTCCTTGTTATGTGTTTGTGTGTGCTAGTCGCAACTCCAATTTTGAGCAAGCCCCAACTTGCCTTGCATGGAGGTATCTTACCTCATTGGTATCTCGATGTGAGTTGAAGGGACGGAGCGGGCCCGTTAATTGCATCGTATCGGCTTAGCATAGTCTAGCTTAGTAGTAGTAGCTAGTTTCTTTTTGGGTCATTGCTCGAGGACGAGCAACGGTTTAGTGTGGGGGAATTATTGTGTGCCAAATTTGGACCGTTTTCCCTCCCATTTAGACCCGTTTTTCCTCTGTTTTGTGAGACTTGAGTGCGATTATCGCCATATTTTGCGTAATTCTCACATTAGTGTCTCTTTTTTTGCATTTTACGTGTTTTTGGTAGTTTTCTGTCTATTTTGATAGGATTTTCGACCGAAAACGTGTTTGAGCTTCTACGAGCAAGAGAGAGATACGGTCCAAGAGCAAAGCACACAATTGAAAGTTCAAGTAATCCAACTGACCGACGAAGAAAAAGACCGGAAAAGAGTCAATGGACCACCGGGTGAAGTTTCGCCCGACGACATTTTTTTCATCCCCGAAGATTTTCACGGCGACATGACCGGGCAAAATTTCGCCCACCGGGTGAAATTTCGCCCGATGGTGAAACCGGGCCGGAATTGCATTTTGAGAAGAAAATCTCACCGGGTGAAATTTCACCCGGTGGGATTATTATGTCAAGCCGCGGGGCGAAATTTCACCCCATGAAGATGCAAAGGGTGATGGTCTAGCTAAATGAAGAGGAATCGGATTTGGGCCTTGAAGTTTGTGCAACCCATTAAGCAACTCTATATATACCCCTCCTAGGGTTTAGTGCCTCCTTGAGCCTTAAGTGTGCCTCTTAGGAGTAGGGTAGAAAATCTCTAGTAGTGATAATAGTTTATAGTAAGCTTACATAGTAAAAATCTCTATAAAATTACTAGATCTTATTAGTATTAGATAATTTCTATTCAAACATTCATCATCAAGTTATCACATTTATTGAAGATTTGGGTTTTTATTGAAGAATTAAGGGTTTTGCATGGGTTTAAGTGACAAGATCCTTGCATTATTTCTTGAAGCTTCTCTTTTATATTAATCTTCATCTTCTATCTTAGTTTCCTCCATTGTTGGTAAAATTCTTTCCTCTCCCTCTTCTCCATTAGTTAATTAGTTTTGTTATTGTAGTTTTCCAATATTTAGTTTATGTCTTACTCTCACCATGCTTAGTTTCTCTCCTAGTCTCTTTAGTGTTAGTTTTATTATGGGTAGTGAGTAGATTTTAGTTAGGGGGCTAGGGGAGGAGGAATTATAGATAAAGATTTCATCTTTGTGAGATTATTGCATTTGAGGGTGATATTGTCTTGATGGGATTGTTGTGTTATGTTTGGCTTAGTTTGATCACCTAGGTTGACTTAACTCACCCGGACCAATATGGGGAAACTCGGGGTTTGGGTAATTACGTCTAGAGACCTTAGTTTATTCGTCGCGAAAGCGGGCTTAGACTTGGTTGGTAGGGAAACTGAAAGGTGGAACCTCCCTTATACATCTTGTGATAATTCTTGCGTTACTGACTCTTGTCTTTATTTCCGACTCCCCGATTCTCCCTAACGCCTTTCCCACCAATAGTTTCTCACCTTAGTTTCATAGCTTGTTTAGTTAGTCTAGTTTGACTCGACCAAAACCCCCCTTCTCGACCCAGTCACTCCTAGACTTTGACTTGACCGACTACCCCTCGACCGTCCCTATGGATCGATCCCCGACTTGCCGCTACTACGTAGTAGTATTCCGGGGTTTATAAATATTGTTTGACCGCGTTGGATAGACGACAATTCGACGCGCATCAGTCGGGTGAAACACCCTTGTATATTTGGATTTCCTTATCCCGTCATCATTCGCACTCGACACGAATCCGTAAGTATTTTAATGTCTTTATACTAGTAATTATTATCGATATTATAGACACGACAACGAAATATAAAAAAACAAAAGAAAGACGACGACGACGATGCGATGGACGGACGAGGAGAAAAAAGAAAGAGAGAAGAACGGGATTTTGCACCCTCAACCTACATGTTTCTTGTTCTCGGACGGGACTCATTAATTGTGGCTTGCACGTGAGTATCGAGATGTGGGATGAGTTATGGTGGTTTAGGGTTTGATTCCTAAGTGCTAGGGTTAGGGTTTGTAAGTTGTATGTGATGTGTCTAGAGTTGTCAAAGGATGTGTGTAAAGTTAGAGTTTTAATTGCATGCAAGAGGGTGTATATATAGACAATTGCTCCCCCCTCCTTGTCTAGGGTTACTCGATCGGGTGCCTTGATGGACTCGATCGAGTGGCCAACCTGAAAGAGGACTGCGGGTCTACTCTCGGAAACGGCTTTGACCTGGTCGCTAAAAGACGATTTTATTTTCAGTGTCGGTTTTGACCCAAATTAGTCTCATTTGATTGGAAACGACCCAGTGGGCCTGAATTTGGGGTTGGTTTTGTGAGATTTGTACTCCGTAAAAGCCCAAGCCAGCAACTAATGGTTTCGAGCCAATATCCGAGCGCGTGGAAACATGTTTGCGTCCGATCATCATCGGGTGTTTTTTGGGAACCGCTATAGACACCTAGCGACCAAATGTGGGTGTCTACAAAGATCTACAATAAATAAGGAGATTGCATAAATAAAGGTTGAATCTTTGATGAAGAGAATGAAGAACTTGTCACTATGTGGACATGACATAGGTCGACCCCGACGCGGCCATGCGCGGGTTTGGGTAAGCGAATGAATCTCCATATGAGAATGGATCGAATTGAAATTTAGGTCTATGTGGAGTCGCCATCGAATTTTGTGGTTATTCGAAACCATTCGAGCCCACTCTATGTCGTAGTGGGCCATATACAAAATACGGCCCATTTCTGATGTCAGAGTTTATTGGGCTCATCCCTTTGCATTTGATACCGATACCGACATTATCGGATATCGTGTATTGAATGACTCTCGTGCGCCAACGGTTTCGGGCATCCGGAAACCGAGGTTCTGAGTAAGGGGTGAGAGTACGTGTTCGGAAGCCCACAAAGGACACCCAACCCCGCCCACACTTAGCGGCCTCTACTAAGATCTCGAGTGACTTTCTAATACGCGCGTTAGTGGAACGGGAAAATGATATGCAAAGATTATTTTCCCTAAGCATGTGAATGGAATTGAAAAAGGGTTTCTATGTCAATTTAATGCAACTAAAATTAACGTCAAAGTTATATTTTAGCATGCGGGTACATTTTAGTATGATAAAATAAACAAGAATTAAATTGACAAAAGAACAAACGATTAGTAACGAGATGATGATGATAACGGTTTGCAAATTATTAAATAAAATTGAATGATGTAAAGAGATGATGCATGGTTTGAAAAGATAGTAATACACGTGATTAATTAGACACGTGTCGACCTAAGTCACAAAATTCTATCGAATTTAAAAAGAAGAATGTACGACTCACGGTATTGGTCGTGATGAGGTCACTCGATCGAGAGGTCGATAGACTCGATCGAGTGGACCTCTAAAAGAGGTTTCTGCTTTGCGTTTTAGACCTTACTCGGCCGAGTTATTGGTCAACTCGGTCGAGTACGTCGCTACTCGATCGAGTCACTATGAGACTCGGCCGAGTAGAGGTCGAAAAGGTATTATGCTCGCTATGTTGTGATGCCACTCGATCGAGTGACACCTGTACGAACCAGGTTCGCTTGCAATTTTATTATTGATTTTGAAATTGCTTTTGATTTTTGATAATTCGACGGTTTTACTGAATTGAGCATAAATATTGTATGACTTATGCTCGATTCGGGTTTTTTATGAATCATTGATTTTGTTGAACCGAATATAAATATTGTTGAATTTATACCCGATTCTAGTTTTGAATACTCGTTGTATCCCATATTCGATTATTGAATCGATATGGAATACTAGAGTAAAAATATTAAATTGATTTTAGTCGTCTTAAATTAATTATCGCGATATGAGTAAATCGCGTTAATTAATTTATGTGACTAGATCGCTAGATTTGACATCCAATTATGGAATTGGTATCGAATCTAATGGATCGACATCTTGCTTTGAATTAGAAAACTTGATTCCCTTGGCTTCTCCGACATCGAAATAAATCCCTAGAGATTGTGATGTCGGATCCGCGTCAACGGGTTTCGACCCTTATTAAATAGAACGCTCGTTTTTGAAAATCGATGTAAATATGCGACTTGAATAATGATGAAAACGAAATAAAACGGATTATTGTTTAAGTTAACTTGTTTCAATAATCAAATGATCGGGGTGATGAGATAGGCGACCGCCAACGCTGTGTGCAGTACACTTGTATATTCGGTTTTCCTTATCCCACCATCATTCACATTCGACACAAATCGACAAGTATTTTAATGTTTTAATGTTAACGATATCATTGATTTTAGGATGCGATAATAACGATAAAATAAATAAAAAAATACGACCCTTATGACGTGACGCGAGGAGGGAGAGAAGAGAAGAAACGAGGTTTTTGCACCCTCAACCTACATGTTCTTGTCTCGGATGTGGCTCGTAGTTGCGGCTTTAACACGGGAGCTTCGAGGTTTATGGAGGTTGAGTTATGGTGGTTAGGGTTTCGATTTCCTAAAGCTAGGTTTAGGGTTTGTAGTATTAGGGTTTGAATGTATGTAGACTAGTGTAGACTAGGGTTGAATTTGATGAGTTGATTAGGGTTTTTTGAAGTTGTGAAAAGATGTCTAATGTGTGTTGCATGGGGTTGCTTATATAGGCAAAGGCAAGAGCCCCTTGGTGTCTAGCGTTTTGTGCCTTGACGGACTTGATTTGATGGCCCGTTTGGAGGTGGACCGTGGGTGAGCTACTCGGAAACGGCTTTGATCGGGCTTTAATCCGGTCGCTAAAAGTCGGTTTTATTTCCGGTGTCGGTTTCGGCCCAAATTAGCCTTATTTGATTGGAAACGGCCCACTGGACCTGGATTTGAGGTTGATTTTGTGAGATTTGTACTCCGTAAGTGCGTTAGCCAGCAACTAATGGATTTGAGCCCGTATCCGAGCGCGTAGAAACACGTTAGTGTCCGATCATCATCGGGTGTTTTTTTGGAAACTGCCATAGACACCTGGCAGTCGAAATGCGGGTGTCTACAGAGCCCCCACTCTGACTGAGGCTTGGACAGGGCGAAAGTCAGAGTAGCTACCAAGCCTGTTAAGACCTGGTAGACTTCCGATTGGGTCGTTTATAGTCAATTAGACTCGCGTGAAGGGCTCGCCAGCCATAAGATAGGAATCATACCTGAGCTTGATGATAGTACCTCCGTGGGGCATTTGGACTTGTCGCGTAAGTCCTGGGTGCGCCTGTGTGTAGGCCCACCCTGCGAAAATGCTGGGGAGATTTAGAGGGTTGCATGTCCCTGTTTGAGTCGTACCTGTATAAGTCACATAAAAATGCATGCAACACGTAGGTAGTAAAATGACTCGTGCTGGGGGAAATGATTTTTGAAAGCTTGGTTTTTCGAAATTTTTGAGATTTCTTGAAATTTTGAAATTTTTTTGAAATTTTGGAATTTTTGAAAAGAATTGACTCCTAAAAAAATTAGGAAAGTTCGGGATGAATATTTCCGTGTTAGTATCGGGACTAGGCTTGTGGGTTTATTCCGTTTAGAATTAGGAAACTTTCCTAAAAAGTTTTCAAGACTAATGCTATATATAGCCCTCCTTTGCCGTTGATTTCTTCATAACTCCCATCCCAAATCAATCTCTTCTTTAAAGAAAGTCGCTTTATTTCCCTTAAGGCAAAAAAAAAGTCTCTTTATCCTCTTAAGAAATCAGCCATGGGAATCGATAGGTTGAGCGTCATGCTGCAGGAATGGTCCCGACAATTTAGGGATGCCGATAGGGTGGCCTTGAACCAGACGGATATTGCCCAGCTTTATACCTTCCGTCAGATGTAAGTTGATTGCCACTTTTTGGATGCATGCTTGGCTTATTGGGACGACATATATCATGTCTTTGCTTTTCCTCGGGGCGAAGTCTGCCCTTTACCTGAGGAGATTGCAGCTGTGGGAGGATAGAACCCAATGCTTCGGCCCGCCGTTCCATATTCGGTCTACGACCTGAGGAGGAAGCTTCGAGAATTCTTAGGTCTCTCCCATAATGAGGTGTCTCGAATGGCCCGAGATGACAACACAGTTTCCTTGATCGATCTGGCCGAGAAGTTTATGAACCCACATGATGTCCGGGTGAGATCAATTCACAGCCGTAGGGCTTTTTCTTTCTGCATGCTCCATGTTTATGCCTTTGAGGGTCACATGGACTTATTATCATGTATGGGTCACATCCGTCTATTAACCGTGGTTGATTTAATGGAGACGGAGCATAGCCCGACTTGGATGATTACGAGTGAAATAATCCAAGGTTTGGACAATCGCAAAAGGGATTCGTCCGTCCGTCTCACCGGAAGCACTCGCTTGCTGCAAGTATGTCGGATTTTTTTATTCTTTTCTCGATTTCTTGATTTTTTGAATTTTTCGAGATTTTTCGCTAATTTTGACTGCTGCAGTGGGCACTCGATCGAGTCACCCTGGCACTCGATCGAGTGCCCTCGATAAAAAGCCCCCTGTTCGCTCCCAGTGATGCCACTCGATCGAGTCATCCTGGCACTCGATCGAGTGTCATCAGGCGGACGCCTGTGTCGTCTCGGGATTTAATGCTTTTGTTTCCTTTTTCAGATTTGGCTTTATGAGAGGCTATCAGTGATAGATCCTCCTCTTGATGCTAGCAATTACCGCCATAACCAACTGATGACGAGGAGACGCTCCATTGATTTTTCTCGCCAAATTAGTCAGAAAATATTGGGACGAGGTGCTATCAATCCATGGCGGGCGGCTAATTCGATGGGTTGTCCCGTGGTGGCCCATCTACGTTTGGACCGGCTTGGACCCGAGGGACAGAGCTCGTTACCAAGTAATCTTGTCTTTTAGGCAAACAGTTCATCTCTACCCGGATCGCATACTAAGGCAGTACGGACGGGCTCAACGGATACCAGAAATTGAAGCAGTTATGACTGACCCTACCCAACTGACTGATGTAATGTGCGATACTTGGGCGCAAAGATGGTATACCCGGCATACTTGGCCCGTTTCCAAATCTCGCCACTCGATTTGGGTTTCAGACTCATATGTGAAGTGGACCAAAGCAGGTGATGCCAAGGCCCGAGCTGCTTTGAAGGTTGACGAAGCCTTCGACCTGCTGAGAAGGGAGCAAGCTAAAGACAACAGGGGGTTCTTCGATGAAGGAGACACTCCAGCTACCCTAGTTTGTCTAATGTCTGGACAAAAGAAGAAGGCTAAGACTCAAGCCGAAGGGTCTAGTGCTAAAGGTGCTCGGGGGAAAGTGAGCCCCCAGACGGACTTGGAAAGGAGACTTGGCCCAAGACTGGCCTTGCAGGACCGACTTGGCCCACGAAACAGACTACCTGAGCATGTGCGGGCCCGTCTTGGACCAAAGACGATAGAAGATCCGCTGCCAAAGAAACGGGCTCGAGCTAAGGAAGTTCCCCTTGTAATTCGGGAACGCTCTTCCCCGCCCCGGCGACCTCGGGCTCCTCGTGACCCAAAGGACAAGGGGAAGGGCAAGATGCCCGGATATTAGTCTCCATTATTTATTATTTGAGTATTACTATTATTTTTGTGTGTTTGCCGACTTCGGCGTTTTTTTTTTTTTTTTTTTTTTTTTTTTTTTTTTTTTGTAACTCCCGAGTTTATCGAGACTTAATAAAAGACATATTATTGAATACCGTTCCCGTCTTTTCGTTATTGCAGTGGTTGTACCCTTTTGAGGGGTTGCCTACGTATCCACAAATAGCGGAATCAAACCAAAAGTAGTTCAAAATTTGATTTGATTGATTTTTTTGCAATTTTCGAAATACATCAAGATTATAAATTCGAGATGTGCGACGGTAGAATAATTAATTCTAACTCATTGACTTGTCTAAAATTTTGAAAATTTATAAAAAGACAAATTTTTATAAACTTTTGCAAATGACATTGAGATAAGGGTTTATGGGTAATAGCGTTTCAGCTGGTCCAAGTTGGTCGGGTTGACGAACTCATTCCCGTCCAGGTCTGTCAGCATCACCGCTCCTCCTGATAGGACCTTCTTGACTAAGTATGGCCCAACCCAATTGGGCTTAAATTTTCCTCTTGGGTCAACCGGTAGTAAGGCACGGACTGATTTCAGGACCAAATCCCCTTCTTTGATGTTCCTGGGCCTAACCCTTTTGTTGAAAGCCCGTTGGATTCTTTTTTGATATATTTGAATGTTGTTGAGGGCCCGGGATCGCCGTTCGTCTAAAAGGACTAGCGAATCGTATCGGGCTTGGACCCAATCTGCTTCAGGTACTTGGCTTTCAAGTAGAATCCTGAGGGACGACACCTCTAGCTCGACTGGTTGGACTGCTTCCATTCCATATGTCAGGTAGTATGAAGTAGCTCCGGTTGCGGTGCGGATCGATGTTCGATACCCCCATAAGGCAAAGGGTATTTTGTCGGGCCAATCCCAATAATTCTCAGCCATCTTTTTAAGTATGGTGACAATTTTTTTATTGGCCGCTTCTGCCGCTCCATTTGTTTGACGTCGGTAGGGTGAAGATGTATGCCTCTGAATTTTGTATTTCGCTAGCAAGGTAGCGGTTTCGGCTTGAAAGTGGGTCCCGTGATCAATGATGAATTCGTGTGGGATCCCGTATCGGCAAATTATCTTATTTTGGATAAATTTGGCCACGTGCTTGGCGTTCAAGACACGGTATGACTCGGCTTCGACCCATTTGGTGAAGTAGTCGATGACCACTAAAATGAAGCAATGACCTCCCGTCCCGGAAGGATGCACCTTCCCAATTATGTCAATACCCCATGTCTAGAATGGCCATGGTGATGTCATGGTATATAATAGGGAAGACGGCATATGCTGTACATTGCCAAAGATCTGACAGTTATGGCAGTGTTTGACATATAACTGGCATTCTGTTTCCATGGTGTTCCAGTAATACCCGAGCCTCATGATTTTACGGGATAGCATATGGGCATTCATATGCGGACCGTTTTCACCGTCGTGGACCTCGGCCATGACCTTTTCGGCCTGCGTTTTGTCGATACACAGGAGGAGAGCCCCCTGTGCCGTCCTTTTGTACAATTTCCCGTCATTTGTACGAACAAACTGGGTCTTCTTGGCCCGGTTTTCAGCTCCCGGGGGATATTCTCCCGTTACCAAGTAGGTTTGGACTGACTGAAACCAGCGTTCTGGGTCGGTTATCTCGATATCCTGAATGGCATGGATGTAAGCCGGCTCGGACCGCCTTTCGATACAGATCGGCATGCTGGTTAGGTGATCCGAGATGTTCAGTAAAGATGCTAATTTGGAAAGTGCATCTGCAAACTGATTTTCCTCTCGGGGCAGGTAGATATACTCTACTTTTGGAATTGTTTCTCTAGAACCCGTACTCGCGCTTGGTAAGCCACAAGATTGGCGTTCCGAGTTTTTCATTTTTGAAGTGCTTGATTGATGACCAGTGATGAGTCACCGTGGACCCGGAGGTTTGTTACCCCTAAATCAGCGGCGACTTGCAACCCGTGAATGCATGCTTCGTATTCGGCTACGTTGCTGGTCACATCAAAGTCCAATTTGATGGATAAAGGAGTGTGTTCTCCTTGGGGTGATATTAACAGAATTCCGACCCCAAATCCTCGAAAGTTGGATGCTCCATCAAAATACAGATCCCATGTCTCGGTATCGGTATGGAATATGTCTTCGTCAGGGAAGGCCCAAGTATCGGTGTGGCCTTCTTCGGATATCGGGCTATCAGCGAGGAACTCGGCTACTACCCGGCCTTTGATGGCTTTTAATGGTACAAACTTGAGGTCGAACTCAGATAACATTAAAGTCCATCTGGACATCCTGCCGTTGAGGATGGGCTTCTCGAACAGGTACTTGATAGGATCCATTTTGGATAATACATGTACCTCGTGACTGAGCATGTAATGTCGGAGCTTTTTAGTGGCCCAAACCAATGCAAGGCGCGTCTTCTCGAGCATCGTGTACTTGCATTCGTACTCGAGGAACTTTTTACTGATGTAGTAAATAGCTCGTTTTTCTGTTTCGACTGTCTGGGCCAGCATAGCCCCCATGGCTGTCTCGGTCGTCGTTAGATATAACGACAAAGGCAAATCGGGTTGAGGTGGCATTAGTACCGGCGGAGCAGACAGAATCTCCTTGATTTTATCGAAAGCTGCTTGACATTTATCGTCCCATAGTACCCGTTCCCCTATCTTCAGTTTCTTAAAAATGGGCTAACATACCATGGTTAGTTTTGAAATGAACCGACTGATGTATTGGACTTTTCCGAGAAACCCCCTTATTTCTTTTTCGGTCTTGGGCGGTTGCATTTCGGTGATGGCTTTGATTTTAGCTGGGTCGACCTCGATGCCGCATTTGCTAACGATATGGCCAAGTAATTTGCCCGACGTTACCCTAAAACTGCATTTTTGTGGGTTCAGTCTCATATTGTATTTGCGTAGTCTGGTGAAGAACTTTCTTAGGGCCGAAATATGCCCGTTTTGGTCCTTAGACTTGACGATCATATCGTCCACATAGACCTCCACTTCCTTATGCATCATGTCATGTAGCAAAGTAGTGGCGGTCCGTTGATAAGTGGCCCCGGCATTGATGAGCCCAAACGGCATGACGGTGTAACAGTAAGTCCCCCATGGTGTAATGAAGGTGGTCTTACTCATATCCTTTTCTACCATTTTAATCTGATTGTATCCGGCATACCCGTCCATGAATGATAGGAGGGCATGATCGGCCGTATTATCCACCAATATGTCGATATGTGGTAACGGAAAATCGTCTTTTGGACTGGCCTTGTTTAGGTCCCGAAAGTCCACGCATACTCGCACCTTACCGTCCTTCTTGGGTACCGGCACGATGTTTGCAACCCAGTCTGGATATTCAGATACTTGTATAAAGCCCGCTTTGAATTGTTTGTCTACTTCCTCTTTGACTTTGAGGGACCATTCGGGCTTCATTCTTCGGAGCTTCTGCTTTACTGGCTTGGGCCCATCTTTGATGGGTATTCGGTGTTCATCTATTTCCTTGTAGGACCACGCGAAGACGTCTTTAAACTCTTGGAGGAGGTGTGTGAATTGTTTTCTCTCCTCAGGATCTAAAGATAGGCCCAACTTTAGCATCTGGGGCTCTAAAGTGGTTCCCACGTTGATGGACTCGGTTTCTTCGATTACCGGATCTCGGGACTCCCTTTGTTCGAGCTGCTCGATCAGATGTGGAGACAGAGGTACCTGTTCGTCGGGTTTCTCAATGTCATTGCATATAAAATTTTTGAACTTGAGAAAATTTTGGAAATAAGACAAGTCGTAAGTAGAACGGTTTTCGATATTATTATTAATGGTAAATTTTGAAAATAGCTCGAATAGTGCTGCCATCTGATCATTGGTCAGTGGCGGGATAGGGAGAGGTCTTGGTACAGGCCCCGAGACCTCAGTGGATGTGGCTAAGGGAAAGGGAATTACATACTCGACTTTAGCACCAGACCCCATAGACTCAGACTCAGACTCCGACTCTGACTCAGACTCCGACTCTGACTCAGACTCGGACTCAGTATCCGGCATGTCTCCCTCGCCGGTGATCATCTTGTAGATCCGCCCCTGGCTGTCGGTCCATTTGACGGTCTTCCTCCAGGCCCTTGTTCCTGTATCTGCACCAACTTCGGTGATCAGCTTTGTTGGGTCAAACCGATCGCTGCGGAGGATCAGATTGATCAGGTCATCTTTCGGAGTAGGGACGGCCTTGTGTTCTCCAAAGAGGAGCCCCAGCACGGGCTCAGCATTATTTTCACCTTTCTCGGACTCGGCCTAGACGATGGTGAATATATCATCAGGGATGAAGTTGCATTCCCGAGCCGTTTTGGTCTCGGGATATGTGATGGTGGGTTGGTAGAGGCCCACTTGGATCGCCCCAAACACGGGAGTGACGAAGTAGTCAATTAACTTCGGGCTATAAGGGCCTATGTAAGTACCCTTAAGGATGTTGGTGGCCTTGTGAATACCAGCCCGGACCACATTTTCTGGGGTTATAGCATACCCCAACCCGAACTGTGATTCGCCATCATTTAGGACTTCGATTATCTTCCCAGCTGGAAGATGTGGTCTCGAGGTAGCTCCGGGTAGGTAACCCAGATTTTGTAGCATCGCGTCGATGCTAGTAGTGAAGTAGGGTCTGAAAAGATATTCCTCCTCGATTATACACACGAAGTCGAATCCTCGTGGTTCGGCCCGGGTTGTGGCATTACAGCTAGCCACGGTCATGGGAGTCGCCTCCAATGTGATGATACCGTCTTTAAGTGGGATCTTGACCTTTCTGTGGAGGGTAGAGGATACGGCCTTGACTGCGTGGATCCAAGGCCTTCTTAGCAGGAGGTTGAATGATGAGGTGACATCTATCACCTGAAATTCCAACTCTTTTTCAATTGGGCCTGTTATAATAGTCAGTTTAATGGCCCCGGCGACTGGTTTTGGGCTTCCATCGAAAGCCTGGATAGTTTGTGCTGTTGGGAGATAGTCGGCATCGGTGATGCCAAGGGCCCTAGCAGTCCTTAGAGGTAGGACATTTACAGCAGATCCATCGTCGATTAGGGTCATCGGGAGGTACTTGCCTCGGCAGATGACTATGATGTACAGGGCCAGATTATGATTGGGCCCAAACGATGGTAGATCAGCTTCAGAGAAGGTTATGAGTGGACCTTCGTTCTTACATTTGCCTTTGAGAAAAGGCATAATAGTGGCTACCATTTCAGAAGGGGTAACCTGTGAGTCGACCTTGATTTCATCGAGAGCCTTAGTCAGTGCTTCCCGATGAGCCTGTGAGCTAACCAGTAGTTCCCATATAGTTAGATCAGCTTGAACCCTTTTCAGTTGTTGGACCAAAGCCGTGTTAGTGCTTGGTTCTTCGAGGGTAGATTCTGTCCTGGCAGGTTCAGTGACGGTTGTTGGGGTAGAACGCCCAGCTGCGGCGAGGTGGTTAGTGGCTAAAGCTTTGGACTTAGCCTTTCGGACCTCTTCAAGGGTAATGGGGACAGCTTCCCCTTTGGTCAGGTAAACATCATCCTCGTCATCGAACCATATCCCATTGATTTGTGGGATAAAAGGGGAAATGAGGTGAGAACAATCGATTACCTCCCCCGTGAATATTGCATGGGCGCTGAACGGGTTTTCTTTGTTGCTCGGCTTGTCTCCGGGCAATGGGATTTTCCTGCTCTTGATAAGATCTTGGATCAGATGTTTTAGTCTCCAGCATTTTTCAGTATCATGTCCGTTACCCCGATGATACTGGCAGTAGGCCTGGGCGTTATAAGTTTTGGGCCTCTTCTCTACTGGAGGCTCTGCGGTTGGGCCTATCGGTTGGACCAGGCCCTTTAAAGATAGCCTTTGCAAGACATAAGTATAGGTAGTCCTTACATCTGTGAATACCCGATTTAGTGTATTCTTTTTGGATGAGGTGTCGAGCAGATTTACGTCACCGAAAATGCTGCGGGCTGCAGCTGCAGGTGTGGGCTTGTTTGTAGATGAACTAGCCCCTTGATAACCTTTGGTAGAGGCCTTAGTCAGGCTCTCTAGTCTTAAGTCATCCTCGATCCTCGTGCCTATTTCAGTAAGAACAGCAATGTTTGGGATGATAGCATACCGGAGGTGGACCCGGTAGGATGGGAGGAGGTTCTTGACAAAAGCCTGCACTAGGGCCTTCTCACCGGGCTTGTCGACCAGCTTTACACTCTCGGCCCTCCACCTTTGCAGATATTTTGTGAACCCTTCTTTGGGCTCTTGAGCCATGACTTCCAGAGTACGCATTGTAGTCTGGATTTCAGTGTATCGGCGTAATTCCGAGCAAATTCGGTCGCCACATCGTCCCAAGTTTTGTATTTTTGGGGTCGAGCCTATAAAACCAGGCCTTAGGATGCTTCTCCAGGGAGGAAGGAAATAAATGCTTGAACATAGTTGACTTCACCCCTTTGACCGCCATGAAGTCCTTGAAAGCCCGGATGATGGTAGGATTCGTCGTGGGTCCTAACCAACAATAAATAACCAACTAATCCTAGTGGGTAGCTAGGGTAATTCGGGTCGTATCCATGGAGACGGTATTGCGAAGTCTAGACTAAGTCCACCTAAGAACGAGACTAGGCTACCAAAACAACACAAAGAAAGTAATAATTGACAAACTATGATGGAGGAAGTGGTATGAACTAGGCTAACAATGACTAGAACAATGAAAAGATGCAATATGAACTAATTGAAATAACTAGGATTAATGAAACTAACAACTAGAGGAATGATGACTAACTAGCTAGAGAAATCAAATATGGAAGGAAGTGGGGTAGGTCGGGTTCTTAAGTGTAGAAGGGTAATTGGGTGATCAAGGGTGTAGGTGTCTCCTAGTTGCTAGAGTCGGTTTGCGCTCTCGCGTCTAAACCTAGGTCAAGGTCGGTCCGGGCTCTCGCTACGTAGACCAATGTCCGCACTCTCGTGACAAAGACTATACCCTAACACAATCACACACTAGCCAAACAATGAGAAGAAGAGAAACAAGTATAGGAAGCATTGACCACTACTACCCACACAAGCAAATCATCAAACACATGGTGTGCCCAATATGAGACTAGCAACAAAGATGTAACCTTTACCCCTAATCAACCCTAATCACCCATAATCTACCCTTAATCCCCCTACTAACCCCACAAGAAAACTACTCACTCATTATCATACTCAAACTAACATGTACAAGAGAAAACAAACTAAACATCCAAACATCCATAATAAACAAACAATAACAATAACAATATGTAAAGATTCAAACTTGAGTAAATAAACAATGAAAAAGGGATAAGAGGATTATACCAACAACAAGATGATGAAAAAGATGTAAACTTGCATAAATAAGAAACCCAAATCAACTCCAAGGTTGTCAAGCTTGGATGAATCTTCAAGTGTCTTCTTAATACAAGAGTAACTAAACTAGATTAACAAAGATTAACTAAGGATTAAAGAGAGAATTAAGCTAATGAGAGGAACACTAATCTAGGGTTATGAATGTTCAAGAGAGGCCTAAGAGAGTCTAGGGTTATGTAAGATACATAAACAATACAAGAGGGAAGTATTTATATGGGTACAAGAATGAAGGAGGATGAAAGAAACAAGGCGCGGCTGCAGCACTGTCATCCCGCCCGGGACGGATCGGTCCCGCCCGGGACGAGATGGTCTCGACCGGGACGGGCTGGTCCCGATCGGGACGGGCCACTGGCAGAACCCTTCGCTTTTGTGCACCTCATCCCGGACAGGATGAGGCCATACCGGTCGGGGATGAGTTTTGTAGGCTTCCAATATGATCTTTAAGGTCCCTCCTTGCCTTTCATGGGCTTCTCATCGATTCTCGGGTCTCGGGATCGAGTCTAAGGGGCTCGGGATTGGGTCCCAAGGTCTCGGGATCGAATCCAAGGCATCGAGTGATCGTTCCTTCACTTCGTTGGCTCCAAAATGTGTATGTATCGAGTCGGAATCGTTCCAACTCTTCGTGAATGGTCTCGGGAACCTAAAATGAACTAAAGGAAGCATAAGTAACCCATAAAACGCTCCCAAGGAGCGATTCCACAAGGAAAACGGGACCAAAACACAGAAAATTAGGCGCTACAAATTACACTTATCAACTCCCCCACACTTAACCCTTACTCGCCCTCGAGTAATTATAAGCACATACTAACTACTAAACTAGCCGAGCGGGTATTAGCGCACCCTACGCCCTTTCAACTCACGCGAGTACACTTAGAGGAAAAGTGTACTCCGCAAGGCAAGTAAGGTCTTGTGACAAAACTGTGGATGCAACCGGACACAACAACACATAAACAACAAACACACAAACAAACAAGTAAACGGTTGCACCCAAAGAGGAATAAATACCGCTTCCCTCTAAAAAGCGGTGAATGAAACACCGGTTTAGGACTCAAGGCAAGTGACAACGTTCCCAAGCTATTAATACAAACCAAGATGAACTAAACCCTAATAGTATGACGATAAAGCAATAAAAACGTTGGTAACTTACCTAGGTCCTCCTAACTTTCTAAGAACGTACTACGGGACGATCGGCGGAGTGGAAAAGGGATGAACCACGGTGTTAGTCGACACTGTAGGTAAGTGAGACCCCGCCCCCTTTAGCGATGAGCCAAGAGGGTCGTCCCATGCCCGAAACCGCTTAACTAGTCCAAGATAAAAGGTGGTATTATTTGCAAAGTGAGGGAAGACCGACCACTACCGCTATCATCCTTCCTAGGGACTCGGTCCTTTGGTAGGCTCTTCACTGTAATAGTCGGTAAAAGGCTTATTTTTGAGAGGGGATTCTTTTTGTGAGACGGTTTTCTTATGGCATTTTTTCTTTCTTTTGCATATTTACTTTGTTTGTTGCCATGCCATTTCTTTTTCTTCTTTTCTATTTTCTTTTTGGCTTTTTGGCTTTTTGGCTTTTCGTGCCTTTTCTTTTTCTTCAATCTTTTCTTTCTTTCATTTTCTTTTCTTTGCCCTTTTTTGGCTTGACTTGAGTGATAGGCATTTCTTTGCAACTAAGAAAGATAGATTTCAACAAATTGCAAGTTTATTTTGTGGGTATGTGTAGGAGGTAGGGGAATGGGTGAGTCGGGAGCGCGCTTTCCCTTCAAACCCACGAAAAGGGGAGAACTTGGACTAATCAAACAATCCTAAACACGGTCACCTAAGGGACGGGACTCGACAACCAAGGCCTTTTCACACCGTGGGTGGTCATAATGGTCAAAAGTGCAAATCCCGTAGTAAATCCCTAGTAAGCTAGGTGGACTCAAGGTAAAGGACCAACGAAATCATTGATTTAGGGTCATTCTACTAGACCTAAGTCCAAGACTCGATTCATACTACTAGAAAGGAAAAGTAAACACTTGCACACTAGCCTCAAAACCGGGTTTTCGAAAACTGTTTACACACATGACACACTACACAACACAAAACAAAGACATGACGAAAACGAGAGGAAAAAGAGACAAAAGGCAACAAAAACAAAACATAACAAAACAAACACATAATGAGACAAACACCACCTCAAATCTCCAAACAAGTCACCAAGTCAATCACAACTTTGCAAAGCTCCACCCGAGCACACAACATCACAATCTCCTCCAAACTCCGCAAGAGATAAAGAAGAAAAAGGGATAAAGATGTTACCGGAAGTCTTGAAAACTCTCCAAAGCTATCGGTGATTTAAGCAACCTATAAGGAAAGAGGGAGGCAAAACACGCACAACAAAACAAAAATACAACACAACGACCCAAAAGGAAAACACACAAAAGAAAATCTTTTTGATTTTTGTGAAAATTTTTCAAATTTTTAGGGATTTTTAAAGATTTTTCGAAAAACAACAAAAATAAAACTAACTATAATAGAATATCGCTCCCCCACACTTAAACCGAGCAATGTCCTCATGCTCGATCGTAGTGTGCGGAGACACAAAAGAAAATAAAAGAAACTACGAAAATAAAGCTAAAAATCAAAAAGGAAGTGGAGAAAAGGGTAGAATGCGTCCGGCCGGGGTGTAATCAAGTCACCGTGGGCCGAGACAAGAAAAGATATGGAAAGGGAGGAAATAAAAAGAAGGAAATAAAAGGAAATGGGAGGGGAGGACTAGGTGTAATCAAGTCACCTAGCCCGGATTCCGCCCAAATCCGACTAAATCCTAAAAAAACGGTGAAAATCTTGGAAATTTGGATTTTGAAAGGACTCTCGATGTAGTCACATCATCGAGAGTCGGGAGCGACCATTATCAAGGCCCAGAGGGCCACCATGATAAAAGGGAAGGGGAGTTTTCAAAGGGCAACAAGCAACAAAAGACGGAAAAGTAATGAGAGTTGCCTTACCAATAAGTGAGCAACTTACGAACTCTATCGTCTTCAATGATTCAATAAATGCACTTGCTTGTTGTCTTCATTGTCATCCCACTTCATACTTGAGAAAATCGCATGGTTGAGGTAGTAAGCTTGCAATGGTGTGAGGAGGTGAGATTTGATGGGAGGCTTGGTGTAAAGTGAATAGGAAATGAAGTGAGGGTATGCAAATGAAGTATATGGGTCATATGATATGAGCAAGGATAAGAAGAGAGGTTGGGAGAGGGTATATAATGGTTGGGTGGACTCGAATGACGAAGAAGAGGCATAAAGGGGAGTAGGGGACCATCCCGGTCGGGATGGATGGTCCCGGTCGGGATGACACACCCGTCCCGGTCGGGACGCTCCCTTCCCGGTCGGGATGGCACTCCAGGAAGCTCGATAATATGCACCCTATCCCGATCGGGACGGCTCCTTCCCGGTCGGGAAGCCCTCTTCTCGGACAGGAAGAGTCTTCTAGCCTTCCACAAACCCAAAAGCTTATCCTAAGCTTCAAAAACCCGTTCCCTTGCTCACGATCCAAGCTCTATCGATAACCAATCCTCTCTAGGAGTCATCTTCACTTCACCTATCACAATAAACTCAAATACAACATCAAATTCTCTCCCTCAGAACGCTCATCAACAATCCAAATAACAAGAATTTCACAAAACCAAAGAAACTACAAGAAAGAGATATATACAAAGAGACGGTTCTTTTGGAACTCCGCCAAACCAAGGATGGTGCATTCTTCAATCTTTTTCAACAACAATAACCAATTCCATCTCCATCAAGGGCACGAAGAAACAAATCAAAGGCTCTTGCAAAGTCTTCAATCAATCTTGTGATATAAGCATCCACATCCCAAGGTTCTTCATAACCTTGTCCCGACGTTCCCAGGGCATCCCGATCTACTAAGTTCAATGGCTTGAACTTGTACTTGCGATCCTTCGGTATATACCCGAACGTCCATCTATCCTCATGTGGCCCCAAGGGAGGCTCATCTTTCCCCTTGCCTTTCAACTTGTCATCAAACCCATGATATGGACGCTCATCTTCCCCAATCTCG
Source organism: Agrostemma githago (assembly GCA_958450325.1). Classification (NCBI taxonomy): domain Eukaryota; kingdom Viridiplantae; phylum Streptophyta; class Magnoliopsida; order Caryophyllales; family Caryophyllaceae; genus Agrostemma; species Agrostemma githago. Next base: position 48,499,993 of record OY288259.1, on the reverse strand, counting down.
ACGTCATCATCCTCAAGTTCATAGAAGTTACTCTTCAAGCTTTGTCCCGACTTAACCCCTAAATCGATGTTTCCCGTGGCGTGGATCATATTGCAAGACTCGTCGTTGGTAGGCGAGGTGTTGCCTTGGAGGTCGAACACGAGCTTTTCTTCGCCTAACTCGAAGGTGATCCTACCATTCTTCACATCGATCATGGCACCGGCGGTGTGTAGAAATGGGCGCCCAAGGATAATAGGAGTGATAGCATTTTCCGGCATGCCGAGCACTAGGAAGTCAACCGGAATGAAAAACTTTCCGATTCTTATCGGCACATTCTCTAACATTCCCAATGGTCGGTTGAGTGAACTATCGGCCATTTGGAGTGTCACGGAAGTATGTTTAAGCTCCTTCATCCCAAGTCGGCAACAAATAGAATAGGGAATGATGCTTACACTCGCACCCAAATCACATAGCGCTCTCTCAATCATGAAGTTGCCTATGGTGCAAGGGATCGAGAAACTACCCGGATCCTTCAACTTGGGAAGCGTGGAACCTTGAATAAGCTCGCTCACCACTCTTGTGAACGCAATGGTCTCTTCCTTGTCGATGGATCTCTTCCTAGCCAAGATTTCTCTCATAAATTTTCCATATGCCGGGATTTGGGTAAGTAGCTCGGTGAATGGGACACTCACATCCAATTTCTTCACAATATTGAGGAACTTGTCATATTGAGCATCCACCTTGGTCTTCATTTGCCTTGTAGGGTAAGGCAATTGGATATGAACCTTTTCTTGCTCAATAGGGATGGACTTCTCAAATGACACTTTCCCTTTACCTTTATCTTTTCCTTGAAGTGGGGGAAGCTTGTCTTCAATGAGTTTCTCAATCTCCCATAAGACTTGCTTCTCCATTGGATTTCTCAAGCTTGAATCTACTTGAGTTGGCGACACAACTTACTTCATTGCTTGTTGCTCACTAGGGGGTAAGGGGGAATCATAAGATGTACCACTCCTCGTGGTAATAGCATTTACATGCTCAAAACTCGGTGTTTCACCTTGAGGAGGTAGTTGCCCCTTTTGTCTTGAAGAACTTCCCGAAGCAAGTTGAGATATTTGGGTCTCAAGCATCTTCATATGAGTTCTTGTTTCCTTGTTTTCCATTAGGATTTGGGCAATGATCTCTTGTTGTGACCTTTGTGTCTCCAATTGACTCCTTTGCATCTCCAACATTTGATTTTGCATGTTGAAATCCCGAGGTGGAGATTGTGGATTGTGCGCAGTATCGATGAGGGCTAATGGAGTACCATAATCATGAATAGGAGACCGGCTCCTAGGCTTGCTTTCTTGTCTAGAACCTTGGGTTGCTTGTTGTTGTTGATGGTTCCCTTGGAACCCATGAGAATTGCCTTGATTAAGGCCTTGATTGTTGACATGGTTGTAGTTTTGATGTCCTTGGTGGTGGTTTTGATGTCCTTGAAAGTTTTGGTTTCCTTGGAAACCACCTTGATTGAAGTTCCCTTGTTGGAACCCTTGATTGTTGTTGTAATTACCTTGGTTATGTTGCTTAAAATTGTTGAATGGTCTTGGGTTACCCGCATAACCTTGGTATCCTTGATTGTTGTCCCTTAAGGGAGGTGGAACATAGGGACGATGTTGTAGAGCTTGTTGTTGAGGGACTTGATGGGAAGCTTGGAACGTATTAGAATAGGAGGCACCTTGCTTGAACGCTTCGAAGGCGTTCACTTGCTCAATACATCCCCGACAATGTGTAGGCTCATGTCCAACTATCCCGCACATATCACACATCCCATAGTAAGGTGTAGGAGACACAACTCCCAAAGCATTAATTTCATGAACCGAGTGTTGGTTGGAGGAACTAGAGCTTTGAACTTGATTGAGGTGGCTTTGGAGCTTCTTGTCAATAGATTCCATGTGAGTTCTTAATTGAGCTCCAAGGTCAATGCTCAATTGTGTAATGGCATCGACCTCGTGCCTACCTCCTCGATTCGCCTTTCTAGGCCTTGAGTATTGGGAGTTGTGCACCGCCATCTCCTCGATTCTTGCCCAAGTTTGATCGTCATCGACCTCGGTAAACCTACCATTGGAGCCCATATTGAGTATAACTCTTGAGTCCTCCTAAAGACCGTTCCAAAACTGTTGGACTAAGAACCATTGTGAAAGTCCATGGTGGGGGCATGATCTAACCAAAGATTTAAACCGTTCCCAAGCTTCATAAAGGCTCTCTTCATCCCGTTGTTGGAAACCGGTGATGGAGGCCCTAAGCAAATTTGTCTTCTCCGGAGGGTATAATTTTTGGTAGAACGCCAATGCAAGTTTCTTCCAAGTATCGATACCCATGGTTGCCCTATCGAGACTCTTAATCTATTGCTTTGCCTTTCCAATGAGAGAGAACGGGAAGAGTACCCAACGGATTTGATCTTGAGTAACCCCGGTTTGAGAGATAGCATCGCAATAATCGGAGAAAGTCTCCATGTGTTGGTGCGGGTCTTCGGTGGGCAAACCACTAAACTGATTTCTCTCCACAAATTGTATGAATTGTGTCATTGCCACAAAATTCCCGGTATATGTATCCGGTAAAGCACTCGGTCCCGGCAAGACATCCTTGGTGAAAGTGGAGTGAGATGAGAACTTCGGCATAATTGGATGTAAGGGAGATGGTGGTGTAGACGGTGTTGAAGTAGATGAAGAGGGGGAACTAGGACTAGAAGAATGGATAGATGAACCAAAGGGATTTATGAAGATCCCTTCGGCCGTTTCTCGAGGTGACTCGTTAAAGTCGGATCCTTGAGCTTCCTCTTGATGGGTATTGCTAGCGCTTAGTTGAGAGATTCTAACCCGGTCAATCGTCCGTTGGCGAAAGGCTCGAAAGAGTCTTTCCGGCTCTGGATTAAAGAGAAAGAACTCGCCTCCCCTCCTAGGCATACACTACACTCTAGAACAAATGTGAGCCACCTAGTGCTTTATGGGCACTAGGCAACGACAATAAACAAGCGCAATCGAAAGACAAATAGAAAAGAAAGCTAAGTAAACAAGAGAAACCTACGAAATATGCACAAGAGATGATAGAAGAGAACAAAGAAGGGTAACTAAGTCTAGCTATAAGCAAACTAAGTCTAAACAATGCACCGTCCCCGGCAACGGCGCCAAATTGATGGTAGGATTCGTCGTGGGTCCTAACCAACAATAAATAACCAACTAATCCTAGTGGGTAGCTAGGGTAAGTGGGGTCGTATCCACGGAGACGGTATTGCGAAGTCTAGACTAAGTCGACCTAAGAACGAGACTAGGCTACCAAAACATCACAAAGAAAGTAATAATTGACAAACTATGATGGAGGAAGTGGTATGAACTAGGCTAACAATGACTAGAACAATGAAAAGATGCAATATGAACTAATTGAAATAACTAGGATTAATGAAACTAACAACTAGAGGAATGATGACTAACTAGCTAGAGAAATCAAATATGGAAGGAAGTGGGGTAGGTCGGGTTCTTAAGTGTAGAAGGGTAATTGGGTGATCAAGGGTGTAGGTGTCTCCTAGTTGCTAGAGTCGGTTTGCGCTCTCGCGTCTAAACCTAGGTCAAGGTCGGTCCGGGCTCTCGCTACGTAGACCAATGTCCGCACTCTCGTGACAAAGACTATACCCTAACACAATCACACACTAGCCAAACAATAAGAAGAAGAGAAACAAGTATAGGAAGCATTGGCCACTACTACCCACACAAGCAAATAATCAAACAGATGGTGTGCCCAATATGAGACTAGCAAAAAAGATGTAACCTTTACCCCTAATCAACCCTAATCACCCATAATCTACGCTTAATCCTCCTACTAACCCCACAAGAAAACTACTCACTCATTATCATACTCAAACTAACATGAACAAGAGAAAACAAACTAAACATCCAAACATCCATAATAAACAAACAATAACAATAACAATATGTAAAGACTCAAACTTGAGTAAATAAACAATGAACAAGGGATAAGAGGATTATACCAACAACAAGATGATGAAAAAGATGTAAACTTGCATAAATAAGAAACCCAAATCAACTCCAAGGTTGTCAAGCTTGGATGAATCTTCAAGTGTCTTCTTAATACAAGAGTAACTAAACTAGATTAACAAAGATTAACTAAGGATTAAAGAGAGAATTAAGCTAATGAGAGGAACACTAATCTAGGGTTATGAATGTTCAAGAGAGGCCTAAGAGAGTCTAGGGTTATGTAAGATACATAAACAATACAAGAGGGACGTATTTATATGGGTACAAGAATGAAGGAGGATGAAAGAAACAAGGCGCGGCTGCAGCACTGTCATCCCGCTCGGGACGGATCCGTCCCGCCCGGGACGAGATGGTCCCGACCGGGACGGGCTGGTCCCGACCGGGACGGGCCACTGGCAGAACTCTTCGCTTTTGTGCACCTCATCCCGGACGGGATGAGGCCATTCCCGTCGGGGATGAGTCTTGTAGGCTTCCAATATGATCTTTAAGGTCCCTCCTTGCCTTTCATGGGCTTCTCATCGATTCTAGGGTCTCGGGATCGAGTCTAAGGGGCTCGGGATCAGGTCCCAAGGTCTCGGGATCGAATCCAAGGCATCGAGTGGTCGTTCCTTCACTTCGTTGGCTCCAAAATGTCTATGTATCGAGTCGGAATCGTTCCAACTCTTCGTGAATGGTCTCGGGAACCTAAAATGAACTAAAGGAAGCAAAATTAACCCATAAACCGCTCCCAAGGAGCGATTCCACAAGGAAAACGGGACCAAAACACAGCAAATTAGGCGCTACAAACTACACTTATCACCGGATATGGTGGACCGGGTCTTCGGTACCCTCAAACATAGGAATTCCCGTAAGGTTGAGGTTAGCAGGAAGCTCGTCATTCAAAGGTGAATAAGTACGAGCATTTTCGGTGTGGATCGAGTTGTTCGTCGATAAGTGGACTTGCTCTTCGAGCCTACGAACAACACTAATCAATTCGGCTATGGGCCCAGTGGGCTCAGCTCCTTCAACTGGGGCCGTCTTTTCTACGGCACTTAGGCGGGTGGCTAGCGTTGCTTGGCTAGCCTGAATAGTAGTCAGTTGAGTCTCGATCTTGGCCAGAGCATTTTTCAATTCGTCCATCTTGCGTTGGTATCTGGTTTCGGGTGGCCTGTCTGTAAGAACACCACGTAATCAGAAACTAGCCCAAAATCCCGGAATAGAAAGTACATCCTAAACAAGACTAAAAAGGGAAATGACTCGGAAAAGACACCTAGACGGGTGACTTGTGAAATGTGGGCCTTCCTTCGGATTCGACGGGTGGGCCTAGTACTGTTCGAAGGAAGGTTCACGTGAGACATCCCCAGACTTTGGACTCGATTGTGTTGACGGGCCCTCCTTTGTAGTGGTTTGTCCTACGTAGGTGGGCCTTGCCTTAGCCTAATAAGGCGGACTGGGATAGGGAAGAAACTCCTGATGTATGATCGACAGAGTTTCGACGCTAAAGACCTTGACAACTTAAGACACGACCCGACACTACTAAAAACGGGAAGTCCTAAGGGGAAGGAGGTTTTGAAAACTGGTTGTTTTTTAGAAAGGTCCGAGAAAACTCGATTGAGGGCCCAATTTATGAAAAAAACGAAAAGGGTATTGGGCCACGGGTTTTGAAAGTTCGAAAAACATTTTTGAGTTTTGAATTGGGCAGCATACCGTCTAGAAAATAGACTATTTTGAGTAAAATCATAAGTCCTAAATTCGGTTTGTGTCCCGGGTTTTGAAATTGAATAGTTTGAAAAAGATGCAATCTTTGAAAAAAGACGGTTTTTGAAAATGACTCGGAAACCAAGTAGCACGTAGTCACACAAGAATTATAACGACGCCATGTATGCTTTACACTAAGTCTCGGTCGGTCTATAGAGGGTCTATACCAGTGTACATAGTCTAGACGTTGATCGAGACGGACTTCCTAAGTCGAGTTGATCTTAGAACATGCCACGAAACCCACTCGAATTGAGTATGGACACCTTTTGACATATCCATATTGGAGTACATCAACGGTATAGTGGGACGTCGGTCGCGAGTACCGGCCCGGGAAAATATGGGTTATGCATGAACCGTAAAACTAAAACACGTATTGTATTTGTCAAACGATTTCTATTCGAGTCTCACCCTGAGGATGCCGATGGTAAGTCACGCATCAGTTAGTCCCCAGCGGAGTCGCCAAATTGTAGACATGACATAGGTCCACCCCGACGCGGCCACGCGCGGGTTTGGGTAGGCGAATGAATCTCCATATGAGAATGGATCGAATTGAAATTTAGGTCTATGTGGAGTCGCCACCGAATTTTGTGGTTATTCGGAACCATTCGAGCCCACTCTATGTCGTAGTGGGCCATATACAAAATACGGCCCATTTCCGATGTCAGAGTTTATTGGGCTCGTCCCTTTGCATTTGATACCAATACCGACATTATTGGATATCGTGTATTGAATGACTCTCGTGCGCCAACAGTTTCGGGCATCCGGAAACCGAGGTTCTGAGTAAGGGGTGAGGGTACGTGTTGGGAATCCCACAAAGGACACCCAACCCCGCCCGCACTTAGCGGCCTCTACTAAGATCTCGAGTGACTTTCTAATACGCGCGTTAGTTGAACGGGAAAATGATATGCAAAGATTATTTTCCCTAAGCATGTGAATGGAATTGAAAAAGGGTTTCTATGTCAATTTAATGCAACTAAAATTAACGTCAAAGTTATATTTTAGCATGCGGGTTCATTTTAGTACGATAAAATAAACAAGAATTAAATTGACAAAAGAACAAACGATTAGTAACGAGATGATGATGATAACGGTTTGCAAATTATTAAATAAAATTGAATGATGTAAAGAGATGATGCATGGTTTGAAAAGATAGTAATACACGCGATTAAGTAGACACGTGTCGACCTAAGTCACAAAATACTATCGAATTTAAAAAGAAGAATGTACGACTCACGGTATTGGTCGTGATGAGGTCACTCGATCGAGTGGTCGATAGACTCGATCGAGTGGACCTTTAAAAGAGGTTTCTGCTTTGCGTTTTAGACCTTACTCGGCCGAGTTATTGGTCAACTCGGTCGAGTACGTCGCTACTCGATCGAGTCACTATGAGACTCGGCCGAGTAGAGGTCGCAAAAGGTATTCTGCTCGCTAAGTTGTGATGCCACTCGATCGAGTGGCACCTATACGAACCAGGTTCGCTTGCAATTTTATTATTGATTTTGAAATTGCTTTTGATTTTTGATAATTCGACGGTTTTACTGAATTGAGCATAAATATTGTATGACTTATGCTCGATTCGGGTTTTTTATGAATCATTGATGTTGTTGAACCGAATATAAATATTGTTGAATTTATACCCGATTCTAGTTTTGAATACTCGTTGTATCCCATATTCGATTATTGAAACGATATAGAATACTAGAGTAAAAATATTAAATTGATTTTAGTCGTCTTAAATTAATTATCGCGATATGAGTAAATCGCGTTAATTAATTTATGTGACTAGATCGCTAGATTTGACATCCAATTATGGAATTGGTATCGAATCTAATGGATCGACATCTTGCTTTGAATTAGAAAACTTGATTCCCTCGGCTTCTCCGACATCGAAATAAATCCCTAGAGATTGTGATGTCGGATCCGCATCAACGGGTTTCGACCCTTATTAAATAGAACGCTCGTTTTTGAAAATCGATGTAAATATGCGACTTGAATAATGATGAAAATGAAATAAAACGGATTATTGTTTAAGTTAACTTGTTTCAATAATCAAATGATCGGGGTGATGGGATAAGCGACCGGCAACGCTGTGTGCAGTACACTTGTATATTCGGTTTTCCTTATCCCACCATCATTCACATTCGACACAAATCGACAAGTATTTTAATGTTTTAATGTTAAAGATACCATTGATTTTAGGATGCGATAATAATGATAAAATAAATAAAAAAATACGACCCTTATGACGTGACGCGAGAAGGAGGGAGAGAAGAGAAGAAACGGGGTTTTTGCACCCTCAACCTACATGTTCTTGTCTCGGATGAGGCTCGTAGTTCCGGCTTTAACACGGGAGCTTCGAGGTTTAATTTTTTTTTGGTTTATTGAATAGCGCACTTAGTCGCATTACAATATAGGGGGAGGGGGGATTTGAACCTGAGACCTATTGTCCCAGAGCACCTAGCCTTAACCACTAGGCTAAGACATCTTCATGGAGGTTGAGTTATGGTGGTTAGGGTTTCGATTTCCTAAAGCTAGGTTTAGGGTTTGTAGTATTAGGGTTTGAATGTATGTAGACTAGTGTAGACTAGGGTTGAATTTGATGAGTTGATTAGGGTTTTTTGAAGTTGTGAAAAGATGTCTAATGTGTGTTGCATTGGGTTGCTTATATAAGCAAAGGCAAGGGCACCTTGGTGTCTAGGGTTTTGTGCCTTGACGGACTTGATTTGATGGCCCGTTTGGAGGTGGACCGTGGGTGAGCTACTCGGAAACGGCTTTGACCGGGTTTTAATCCGGTCGCTAAAAGTCGGTTTTAAATCCGGTGTCGTTTTCGGCCCAAATTAGCCTTATTTGATTGGAAACGGCCCACTGGACCTGAATTTGAGGTTGATTTTGTGAGATTTGTACTCCGTAAGTGCGTTAGCCAGCAACTAATGGATTTGAGCCCGTATCCGAGCGCGTAGAAACACGTTAGCGTCCGATCATCACCGGGTGTTTTTTTGGAAACTGCCATAGACACCTGGCAGTCGAAATGCGGGTGTCTACACACTAATTCTTCAGTAAACCCCACAAATCTTCAAAATAAAACTTGTGTAGACACCCGCATTTTGACTGCCAGGTGTCTATGACAGTTTCCAAAAAACACCCGATGATGATCGGACGCTAACGTGTTTCTACGCGCTCGGATACAGGCTCAAATCCATTAGTTACTGGCTAACGCACTTACGGAGTACAAATCTCACAAAATCAACCTCAAATCCAGGCCCAGTGGATCATTCCGAGTCAAACAAGACTAATTTGGGCCAAAACCGACACCGGAATTAAAACCGACTTTTAGCGATTGGGTCAACCCCGGTCAAAGTCGTTTCCGAGACACACAAAACAACCCCTCACATCATCAAAAGTTCCAGTCAAACACAAAACCCATCAAACATCCAAAGTCAAGGTCCAAAAGACTGACCCACGCGACCCAGCTGGGCCACTCGATCGAGTGACCTACCCACTCGATCGAGTGGGCCTGTTTCGAGCCCGACTGCACGCATAACGGGCCACTCGACCGAGTTAGCTGCCTACTCGGTCGAGTAACCCTAACCGGGTGCCCTAGCTTAGCCCATAAATACACCCCATGCAACACACATTCAATCATCTTTTACATCCTGACACCACCCTAATCAATCCTTTACACAACTTTTTACAACCCTAATCACTTCTACACACACAACCTTTTTGCACAACTTTTACACACACTTTCGAAACCCTAATCAAGATCAAATTCAAACCCTAATCAACATCAAGTTCAACCCTAATCAAGATCAAATTCAAACCCTAAACCTAGTTTTAGGAATCAAAACCCCAACCACCATAACTCAACCTCCATAAACCTCGAAGCTCCCGTGTTAAAACCGCGACTACGAGCCTTATCCGAGACAAGAACATGTAGGTTGAGGGTCTCAAAACCCCTTCCTCTCCTTCTTTTCTTTCTCTCGTCATCTTCCTTTTTTTTACGTTTTTTTTTTATTTTATCGTTATTATCGCATCCTAATATCACTAATATCGATAGTATTAATATCAAAGCATTAAAATACTTGTCGATTTGTGTCGAATAAGAGGGATATCGGAATAAGGAAACCCGAATATACAAGTGTACTGCACACAGCGTTGCCGGTCGCTTATTCCGATACCCCGATTATTTAATTATTGAGACAAGTTAACTTAAACAATATTTCGTTATTCTTTTAAAACCAATTTTCAATAAAGGTCGAAACCCGTTGACGCGGATCCGACATCACAATCTCTAGGGATTTATTTCGATGTCGGAGAAGCCGAGGGAATCAAGTCCTCTAATTTAAGCAAAGCGTCAATTTCTTAGGTTCGATACCAATTTCGTAATTGGATGTCGAATCTAACAATCTAGTCAATTTAATCCCATCAATTCGATTTTTTCGTTGATGCCGACGTAGATGTCACGCTATAATTATGACACTACAAACGCGGAGAGAAATTCATATCGTTTTGATTGACTTAAAACGATTCAAATCAATTTTCTTTATTTTTTTTCGCTCTAGTATTCCATATCGATTCAATAATCGAATATGGGATATAACGAGTATTCAATTTTAGAATCGAGTATAAATCCCATAATATTTATATCTGATTCGACAAAATCAATGATTCATAAAATCCGAATTGAGCATAAGTCGTACAATATTTACGTCCGATTCGGCGGAATCATCGAATTCTCAAAAATCAAAGCAATTTCGAAAGTTAATAAATTTTGCAAACGAATTACAACTCGTACAGGGGGCACTCGACCGAGTGCCTAGCCCACTCGGTCGAGTGGCACCCCAAAATCGAACCAGAATGTTTATTACGACCCCCACTCGGTCGACTCTCACAGTGACTCGGTCGAGTGGCTACGTACTCGACCGAGTTGGCCAATAACTCGGCCGAGTAAGGTCTAAAACGTTAAACAAAAACCTTTTTTAGAGGTTCACTCGATCGAGTCCATCGACCACTCGATCGAGTGGCCTCATCACGACCAAAACCGTGAGTCGAACATTCTTCTTCTTTCTAAATTCGATAGTATTTTACGACTTAGGTCAACATGTGCCTAATTAATCACGTGTATTACTATCTTTTCAAACCATGCATCATCTCGTTTACATCATTCAATTCAATTCAATATTTGCACAAACCGTTATTATTCGCTATATCGTTACTAACAGTTTGTTTGTTCTTTTGTCAATTTTGCTTGTTTATTTTATTTTACTAAAATGAACCCGCATGCTAAAATTCAACTTCGACGTTAAAATTAATTGCATTAAATTGACGGAGAAACCCTTTTCAATTCCATTCACATGCTTAGGGAAAAATATCTTTGCATATCTTTTTCCCGTTCAACTAACGCGCGTATTAGAAAGTCACTCGAGTTCTTACTAGAGGCCGCTAAGCGCGGGCGGGGTTGGGTGTCCTTTGTGGGCTTCCCAACACGTACCCTCACCCCTTACTCAGAACCTCGGTTTCCGGATGCCCGAAACCGTTGGCGCACGAGAGTCATTCAATACACGATATCCAATAATGTCGGTATCGGTATCAAATCAAAGGGACGAGCCCAATAAACTCTGACATCGGAAATGGGCCGTATTTTGTATACGGCCCACTATGACATAGAGTGGGCTCAAATGGTTCCGAATAACCACAAAATTCGGTGGCGACTCCACTTCGACGTAAATTTCAATTCGATCCATTCTCATATAGAGATTCATTCGCGTACCCAAACCCTAGCGTGGCCGCGTCGGGGTGGACCTATGTCATGTCCACAATTTGGCGACTCCGCTGGGGATTAACTGATGCGTGACTTACCATCGGCATCCTCAGGGTGAGACTCGAATAGAAATCATTTGACTAGTACAAAACGCGTTTTAGTTCTACGGTTCATGCATAACCCATATTTTCCCGGGCCGGTACTCGCGACCGACGTCCCACTATACCGTTGATGTACTCCAATATGGATATGTCAAAAGGTGTCCATAGTCGATTCGAGTGGGTTTTGCGGCATGTTCTATAATCAACTCGACTTAGGAAGTCCGTCCCGATCAACGTCTAGACTATGCTCAATGGTATAGACTCTCTATCGACCGACCGAGACTTAGTATAGAGCATACATGGCGTCGTTATAATGCTTGACTACATGCTACTTGGTTTCCGTGTCGTTTTCAGAAACCGTCATTTAAAAAATGCATCTTTTCAAAAATATTCAACTTTCAAAAACTCGGAAAGCTGCCGAAATTTAGGACTTATGATTTGACTCAAAATAAGCCTATTTTCTAGCAGACATGCCGCCCATTTCGAAATTCGAACTTCCGATCTACCATTCGATTTTCGAATTTTCAAAATCTCAATTTCACTCTTCAAATCTTCGAGATGCCATTCTCGATTTTCAAATCTCCGAGATGCCGTTTTCGATTTTCAAATCTTCGGGATCTCATCTTCAATTTTCAAATTGTCGGAAATTCTTTTTTTCGATATTCGAATTTTCAAAATCTCAATTTCACTTTTCAAATCTTTGAGATGCCATTCTCGATTTTCAAATCTCCGAGATGTCGTTTTCGATTTTCAAATGTTCGGGATCTCATCTTCAATTTTCAAATCGTCGGAAATTCTTTTTTTCGACATTCAAATTTTCAATTTTCATGATATCCAATTTCAAAACCCGGGACACATACCGAATTTAGGACTTATGATTTTACTCAAAATAGCCTATTTCTGGCCAGTATGCTGCCCAATTCAAAACTCGAAAATATTTTCGAACTCTCAAAATTGAGGCCCGGTACACTTTTCGATTTTCTCGAAAAATCGGGCCTCTCCACCGAGTTATCTCGGAATTTGCAAAACAATCAATTTTCAAAACCTTCCTCTTCTTAGGACTTTCCGTATTTAGCAGTTTCGGGTCGTGTCTTAAGTCGTCAAGGTCTTTAGCGTCGAAACTCTGTCGATCTTACATCACGAGTTTCTTCCCTACCCAAGTCCGTCTTATTAGACTAAGGCAAGGCCCACCTACGTAGGACATACTCCTACAAAGGAAGGCCCGCTTACACACTCGAGTCTAAAAGTCTGGTAATGTCTCACATGGACCTTCCTTGGAACAGGACTTGGCCCACATAGCCGAATCCAAAGGAAGGCCCACCTGTCACAAATCACCCGTCCAGGTGTCTATTCCGAGTCAACCTTTTACAAGGCATAGCCCTATAACAAAAGGTTCCTGGTCCTTACGTCTAAGGGTCACTCGTCCGACACTCGAGTCTTAACAAAATTATCGATCCAACTTGGGGGCTACCCTTCAGCAGAGCGACCAATCACGGTTGCTCTAAGGGTCATGTCTTACACGTGTTGTCTCACGTACCCCACTTTTGAGTCACTTAGATGTCACACCATCTGGGTCCTATCTGAGTCCTTAGTCTCACTTGGGAGCCATTCTCCGACGGAGCGGTTAATCACAGTCACTCCGAGAATCGCACCCTACACATTTATCTTAGGAGAGTCTAACCCGAGTCAAACCAAATTCGTCTCTCCTCCCGCGCTATTTCCTATGCCTTGGTGAACTTGAGTTCCGAAGCAACTTTACTGATTACGCGGTATTCTTACAGACAGGCCACCGCAAACCAGACATCAAAAGATGCAAGGAACTTTGGACGAACTGAAGGCCGCGCTGGCCAATATGGAAAATCAATTGACTACCATCCAGACTAACCAAGCGACTTTAGCCACCCGTCTAAGTGCCATGGAGAAAAGGACTCTTGTTGCTGGATCTGAGCCCACTGGGCCCATAGCTGAACTAATCAACGTTGTTCGCAGGCTCGAAGAACAGGTTCATCTGACGACGAACAATTCGATCCACACTGAAAATGCTCGTTCCTACTCACCTTTGAATGACGAGCTACCTGCTAACCTCAACCTTACGGGAATTCCAATGTTTGAGGGTACTAAAGACCCGGTCCATCACATCCGGGCTTTCAAAGATTTCATGGCGGTCCAAGGGGTAAAGTCCACCATGTTTAAGCACTTATTCCCTTCCTCCCTCGAGAAGCACCCCAAAGCCTGGTACTACAGGCTCGATTCCAAGAAATACCCGACTTGGGATGACGTGGCGACTGAATTTGCTCGGAATTACGCTGATAATACCGAGATCCAGACTACAATGTGTACTCTGGATGTGATGGCCCAAGAGCCCAAAGAAGGGTTCACTAAATATCTTCAAAGATGGAGGGCCGAGAGTGTAAAGTTGGTAGACAAGCCCAACGAGAAGACACTAGTGGAGGCATTCATTAACAACCTCCTACCTTTTTACCGCGTCCATCTTAGGTATGCCGACATTTCAAACTTTGCGGTGCTTACCGAAATGGGCATTAGGATTGAAGACGATCTTCGACATAATGAAGATCTGGGTAAGCTTCTACTGAAGGCTATACTGGACATCAACTCGAGTCCTTAGAAGCCGACGACTAATCCGAGAGTCCGGATCTGATTTGAGTCCGAGTCTGAGTCCGAGTCTAGGATGTACTATTTCCTTCGAAGTCAAAGTCAAAGTCAAAGTCAAAGTCAGAGTCAATTGTATTCTGTCCTCCTTTTAAAATTTCAATAAAATCAGCTTTCAATATTCTTTCTCATATAAACTTTCCTTATGTGTTTCCGAGAACATGATGAACACCATCATACACTGTGAGCACATGCACGTGACTTTTATAGGCACATCTATAATGACTGCAGGAAACCGAGCCCGTGTTTTCCTTTTACCTATTCGATGTCTGGTATAGAAAAGCCACATAACTACCCCTAGCAGGAGCATATCGAATCCTATGACAAATCTGGGTAGTCTCCTAGTTTGGGTCCAAGACGGGAGGCAAGCCCATTTCCCACAACAAACACCCATCCGATAAGATCAACCGACCCCTACCTTTGGTGTTAGTCTGACCAACAAAAAAAAACTGGACGAAAAATTCAAAAAACCCATGACCGGGGCTGAGAGGTCAACCAAAATTCAAAAAACCCATGACCGGGGCTGAGAGGTCAACCAAAATTCCAAAAACCCACGACCGGGGCTGAGAGGCAACCAAAATTCAAAAAACCTATGACCTGGGCTGAGAGGTCAACCAACATTCAAAAAACCCATGACCGGGGCTAAGAGGTCAACCGGCATAAATTCAAAAAAAACTCATGACCGGGGCTAAGAGGTCAAAAAAAAAAAAATCAAATACCCATGACCGTGGTCAACGGTCAACTTAAGTGAAAATCCTTTGACCGGGGTACGGTCAAATTCAAAATTATCAATACCATCCAATAGGGGAGTAACAATCAAGCTGTTTAGCTAACACCACACTCAGCCTTCCCACATTACAACCCTCAAGACCTTCTCGAGACCTAGGCTAGCGACAGCCCGAAATTTTGAGGATTCAAGCTCCATAGGATACACCCTAACCATTAGGGCCAGACATGGAAACTAGATCCCGCATTATCAAACTTGCCCAATCGAAGTTCGAGCCATCATTACTCGACTTCCCCCTTTCCTACCACATTACAATACCTTACCCTCGAAGCCTCAGCTCCACAAAATCGAGCTCCAGATTTCGAATCATCAAAGCCACTTACTTCATAGCACCACATTTCCAAAATTATCCAAACTAGTTACCAACCCCAAATACGGGAACTCAACCTGCGGTCGGCATAGAACATGCCCAAATAGTTCACACCACCTCTGGGGGCTACCTCGGAGAACGCTCACAGTCACAGGATCAACATCCTAACCATTCTAGCCCTTTGATCAAGACATCATTGAGAATGCACCTAGCCTGCACCGTCAATATGGCTAGTTACACACAAAGTCCTATTAGACTAGGCACCATAATATATCTTTCAACACTGAACTACGGCTTGGTTTGATTTCACTACACTTGAATACGTAGGCAGCCTTTCAACAGAGGCACAACCACCCACATTGACAAACATTCAAAAAGCACTATCATTCCGGTCACGACACTGTCATGTTCTTAGTAGCTAGCTTCATCGTCCCGGGGGCTTCTCCTAGGCAGAAGTTCTTCATCCACTCACATAATCCAAATACTTTCAAAATCTAGCCTCCTCTCTACTGTGTGTCCGAGTACTCGGCTCAGTCAAAGACGAGAATCTGTCAGGACTCGGAGCAATACTCATTTTGGACTGTACCCTAAAATCAGAAATCCAGAAGAGCACCAGACTAAAACAGTCTCATTATAGACTACTGCAGTTCCCCTATGATAGATCGTTCCCATGTTGCCACTCGCCTAGGCTACGGAATAGCGCAACTCAAGAGCCTTGTTAGGTGGCCCACCCCCTACAGAGTCACGGTCCAACCCCTCGAGAGTCCAGTCGTGTCTGTCAACTCGTCCGGTCACGTCCAGAGTCGAGTCTGTCGATAGGCCTCTCCCTTCAAATTCCACTTTGAAATTTGTAAAACTTAGCCATTTGAGAAAATCCTTTTCGACAAGGTCAAATTTTGGTCTATTTAAACTGCAAATTTCTTTTCTACCCCTTCGCATTTTGAAAACCTAGCCCGTGAGTTGCTTTCAGGATTTCAATTTCAAAAATCTCAAAATTTCAAAAATTCAAAAATTCAAAAAATTTCAAAAATTCAAAAGGTCAATTTCCCCAGCACGAGTCTTTCTACTACCTACGTGTTGCATGCATTTTATGTGACTTATACAGGTACGACTCAAACAGAGACGTGCAACCCTCTAAATCTCCCCAGTATTTTCATGGGATGGGCCTACACACAGGCGCACCCAGGACTTACGCGACAAGTCCAAATGCCCCACGGAGGTACTATCATCAGGCTCAGGTATGATTTCTATCTTATGGTCGGCGAGCCCTTCACGCGAGTTTAATGGACTATAAATTTTGCAAACGAATTACAACTCGTACAGGGGGCACTCGACCGAGTGCCTAGCCCACTCGGTCAAGTGGCACCCCAAAATCGAACCAGAATGTTTATTACGACCCCCACTCGGTCGAGTCTCACAGTGACTCGGTCGAGTGGCTACGTACTCGACCGAGTTGGCCAATAACTCGGTCAAGTAAGGTCTAAAACGTAAAACAGAAACCTTTTTTAGAGGTTCACTCGATCGAGTCCATCGAAACGAACAAAACCGTGAGTCGAACATTCTTCTTCTTTCTAAATTCGATAGTATTTTATGACTTAGGTCAACACGTGCCTAATTAATCACGTGTATTACTATCTTTTCAAACCATGCATCATCTCGTTTACATCATTCAATTCAATTCAATATTTGCACAAACCGTTATTATTCGCTATATCGTTACTAATAGTTTGTTTGTTCTTTTGTCAATTTTGCTTGTTTATTTTATTTTACTAAAATGAACCCGCATGCTAAAATTCAAGTTCGACGTTAAAATTAATTGCATTAAATTGACGTAGAAACCCTTTTCAATTCCATTCACATGCTTAGGGAAAATAATCTTTGCATATCTTTTTCCCGTTCAACTAACGCGCGTATTAGAAAGTCACTCGAGTTCTTAGTAGAGGCCGCTAAGTGCGGGCGGGGTTGGGTGTCCTTTGTGGGCTTCCCAACACGTACCCTCACCCGTTACTCAGAACCTCGGTTTCCGGATGCCCGAAATCGTTGGCGCACGAGAGTCATTCAATACACGATATCCGATAATGTCGGTATCGGTATCAAATGCAAAGAGACGAGCCCAATAAACTCTGACATCGAAAATGGGCCGTATTTTGTATACGGCCCACTACGACATAGAGTGGGCTCGAATGGTTCCGAATAACCACAAAATTCGGTGGAGACTTCACTTTGACCTAAATTTCAATTCGATCCATTCTCATATGGAGATTCATTCGCCTACCCAAACCCGCGCGTGGCCGCGTCGGGGTGGACCTATGTCATGTCCACAACTTGGAACAATAATCTTCTACAAACTTGAATGTAAAGCTAGAGAATTGTTGATGAACACTATTTAGATCTACTACTAGATTACTACTAGAATTATAGAAAATTACTAAGAATACTACTAAATTCCTCTACTAATGGATGGTGTAACTACACTAATGGTGGGATGTATGAGGATGTGATACTACTCTAATGAATGGATGCCTTGGGCAACAAACTAGCGTAGATATATATATAGTAATGCCTTAATGAGTTTTTAACCTAAAGCCCAAATCCAACTTTTTGCTCCATTAGTGAGACAATCACCCTTTGCATCTTCATGGGGCAAAACTTCACCCCGCGGTTGACGGGTTAACAGCACCGGGTGAAATTTCACCCGGTGAGATTTTCTTCTCATTTTGCGGTTTTTGGCGCTTTTCTCCATCGGGCGAAATTTCACCCGGTGGGCGAAATTTCGCCCGGTCATTTTCGCCCGGTGGAAAAGCTCGAAAAATCTTCGGGGCGGCAATTTACCGTCGGGTGAAACTTCGCCCGGTGGTGTCTCACCGGGTGAAATTTCACCCGGTCATTTTTCTGGCCTCTTTTCTTGTCTCATTCTTCGTTTTATGATTGGATGACTTTAAACTTTAGGTTGTGTGCTTTTCTCTTTGGACGGTATTTCCTTCTCTTGTGCTCGTGGAAGCTCGATCGTGATTTCGGTGCCAAATCCTACCAAAATTTATAGAAAAACTACCAAAAACACATAAAACGCACAAGAGGGACGCTAATGCGAGAAATACTCAAAATATGACAATAATCGCACTCTAGACTTGCAAAACGAGGGAAAAACGGGTCTAAATGGGAGGAAAAACGGTCTAAATTTAGCACACAACAACTAGTCCAATGATAAATAATATTCTCAGATAAAATGAAATTGATTCTGTGTTATTTTTAGAAGGCGCCCTATGGTTTGTATAATTCTAATTAAATAACTTAAATATTAGTTAGGTTACCTGATGTAGCATGTTATAAAGACAACTATTGTACTCTGATTCAATTATTCCAATAATACGTATTATTCTCATATTTATTGAAATTAATATTATTTTGGAAAGACGTCATAGTTGGTATTATTATCATTAAATAACCTTTTTCCTAATGAGTGTTTTCCTCAATTATAACGATATTTTACAGTTTTTACCCTTGTGATTTCATTACCATCACATCAAAATTTTATTTTTATGTTACTCTCTCTAGAAATTCTCAAAGTCCCACCACCTATAAGCACCATAAGTGTCCAAATTGTAGTTCTTTTGCATTGATGACCAAAAAAGAAAGTCCACTTTGTTGATATGAGTAGTACCGCTAGATGCAAACCACACGGTCGCAGAGTTGCTCTGATACCATTTGTAACATCCCAACCCAAATTAGGACAGGAAATGTTAGTCGCGGTAGCTCGTCAGGCTCTGTACTGGTCCCACAGACCAACACAAATCCTTTCCAGCGCATTTTTTTCTCACTCATGTGCATCCCGGAAACCTTCCCAGGAGGTCACCCATCCATAGACTACTCTCAGCCAAGCACGCTTAACTGTGGAGTTCTTTTGCATGGAGAACAAAAAAAGAAAATGCACGTTTGGGTGTTGGGTGAACCCTTTCGTAAGTTTGGTGTTTTCTTGTCTTTTTGTTTTAAGATATTTTTTCTATGTAATTTTTTTTTATATTACTCCTTTCTATTCTCTATTTTCTTCCCTCTTTCATTATTGATTCTAGTTTCTTTTTCTTTTCTTTTACCTTTTTTGGAAGTATTTTTAATCATTTTTAATTCTTTTCCTTCACACACAAACTTACCATCTTTTCACTTTATACCCAATTTTTTACTTACTTTTTACTATTTTCTTAATTTCTTTGCTGAGAAAGGGGAAGAAAATGGAGAATAGGAGGGAGTACAAGTATGAAGTTGATACGAGATGATATGGTCACCAATTAAACTTTGCCCAAAGGACCTCGACCATGGTCCATCGACAGATAATATGTGACAAGTTTAAAATTTATCATCTACTCGTACAGCTTTGTTATCTTAGCTAATAAAGGAAGTCTTAATTTATGTCTTTTAGTTTTCCTATTTAATTTAATGCTACAAATAAGGAGTTTTAATCTACCTTAAAGAATAGTCCAAAATAGGTATTTTTTGAGGGACTTTTTGCTGCCTTCGGTTACTCGATCAGTCATATTTTTTGGCTACTGATAGTCGTTGGTTATTTGTAAAAAGGCAGACAATTTTCATAATACAAAAACCGATTGTTTGTTCGAATTGTTGTAAACAATTCAGTTTACATCGCTTGAACGAGTTTTCTAGCGTTTTTTTCTTGAGTCTCGAGTCAATAGATCTTGTCTTGAACTCGTGATTGTCGAGCTATAGGTCTAACTTTTCAATCTCCAATCCTTTTTATTTATTTATGTTGCGTATTCGTATCAAAAGTACTCCCTCCGTTCAAGTCAGACCTTCCCATATTCCTTTACCGAACGTTCAAGTCCAACCTACCAATTTCTATTTTAGTCATTGTTTTAATATCAAACAAATACTTTAAACCTTACATATTTACATAAATGTCACTATCTACCATACATTTAATGTTAAACAAATACTTATTTGTACCTTTAATAATAAAGAAACACTTTCTTAAAATTTGTGCATAAAGCATACGGGTAGGTTCGACTTAAGCGGATGGAGTATTTTTCAAATTTATAAATAAATGACGTGTCATAGAATCGGTCGTCAACAATCCGATAAACAATCAAACAATATTTGTAGAACTCGAAGAACCCATCAGAACAAATGAATGTAGATGGGTAAGTCGAGGTCCGTCCACAGGGACGGAAGTTGAGTTGATCGAGTAAGAATCTAATCGTATTTGGGGTCTAAAGGGGGGTTGTTTGTAGTCACGAACTAGGCTAAGAAGGAAGAATGGGACTAAAGCGAGACTATAGTAGTTGTTCCGCTTCGGAAACAGTTTACTCCAATCGGGTTTGGATCTTAATCGAATTATATTCTTGGTTCTCTTTAATCTTCCCTTTTCACTTCTTTCTCTTCTAGGGCCGGACCTCCCTGGTGGATTGGGTCACTCGTGCCTGCACAGGAACCAAACAGGGCCTTGAGGGTGTCCGAGGGAACCCTCTTCAATGCCAAAGTCAGTTCGTGAATGCGCTTAAGAAGCCTTGTTCATGAGGAACAAGGTGGTGTTTTATAGAAACAGATTTTAGTGAGAGAAAGTTAATTACCTCCTAATGAATTAATATAAAGGAGTATTTATAGGTTTTCGTTAAGAGAGAGAGAAAGAGAGAAAAATGAGAGAGTGCACGTGCCTCACGCGTGCCCCTTACCTTAGGTTGGATCAGGAGGGTTGGCGGGAGCACCCTCGGGGTCGGAGCGACCGAGGATCAAAAGTCTTATGGAGGGAGTACACAAGGGATCGGCTAAGTCGATTGGGGGTCGGGCCTCAGGGCTGGGCCAAGATTCAGGTGGCCAACGTGGACGTCCGTCTGCACCGCCCGGCGCCCCGCGCATGCCCGCGCGGGACCGACCTGGTATTCAACATGTGGCGGCAACCACCCACGCGGCCCCCTCCCTATCGGGGGCCGGTCTGATCTCGCGTACGGGGCGAAGTGTCGGACCTCGATTTGGATGATGATCCGGACTTGTACTAGACGGGTGCGGGCACCCGTGTTTCCGTTTGGGAATCGATCGAGTCGTGGTTGTAAATGTTTAAAGGCCGTTTTGTTTGGTAAGGCGACCATTTTAGTGAACTGTAGTTGTTGTTGATTTGTGGAGTATACACCGAGTCAATTATGGGGACTCGGAAACCGTTCAAGTCAACTTTGATCTTTTGCCGGCTCAAAGTTGAGTGGCACGGGACCTAAAGATAAAGACTTGTACCCCTAAGCACTCCATGCCTGGAATGACTCTCATTGCCAATGGTTTCGGACATCCGGAAACCGTCGATTTTGAGTAAGGGGTGAGGGTACGTATTGGGAATCCAACATCCGATAGATGTCAACACCCAATCCCGCCCGCACTATAGCGGCCTCTACTAATCAATAGGTGGGATGATATCCTAGTTCTTTTGTTGTGGTGGAAGTACTGTAACATCCGTTGGTTTAACCCTAAACCTTTTGCTATGTCGGTTGTTTAAAGACAAGTAAGTTTTGTCGTCGAAGTAGTTGTGTTTACATTCTTTGCATGCAATTTCACGTGACAAGCAAGCTATGAAAAGTTGCACGTAGGAGAGTAGAGAGTACTAGTATTATACGTATTAGCAAATCAGTTTTAACGCGATAATACGGATATTATTCATTGGCGTGGTATACCTTACCTGGTATTCTGCTTAAGATGCGTCGGCTCGGTATTAATAGAGATGCGTCGAACATAATAAGGTGAGCACCGAGACTAATACGGAACCCGACCATCACTTTGTTCAGTTTTAGTTGTTTTACATTTTGAATTCCGTGTTAGGTGATTTAGCATGCGATTATAAGGTCATAAAAGCAATAAATCATACGAAAAACTGTAAATGCGAATGTAAGTAAATCACGTTGTAAGGAGTCGCACGCTCGGAGTATACACTAAGCGGGACTCAATGCATAGATAGTTTTGAGAACGGATCTCGGAATTACTCGGGTCTATTTAGTGTATTTTAGTGTTTGCGGTTGAAGTTGGGACGTTACGTATTTTAGTAGATGTTTGTGGGCCTAGCGCCCACATCTAGTGTAGTCGTAGTGCATAATAATAGAAAGTGCAAGTATGGAAAGTTTTGTTTAGATGGCAACCTAGTGACGACTCGATCAACAGGCGGATCCTCCTAGCTTGACCAGTGACTCTGGCAGAGGTCCGTTACCGTTTGACCTTCCCGCGGCTACTCCGGCAGATTTTCGTTGCTAAGGACTAGTTCTGCGGCTAATCCGGCAGAACCTGGGTACTAGTTTTGAGCTAGTCGATCACAGGCACCTCGGTATCGAGTGGAGTGCTCGAAGGTGAGGAGTAGCGTCGATGTCGCTTTTTATTATCGGAACTACGATCGAGTGGATCGTTTGCCTCGGGTGTCGGAGTGCGAGCCCTTAGCGAGAGTTTTCAGGGAGAAGAGAGAATTGAATTGTGTCGAAATGAGGGCGTGAAGGGGGGTGTTTATAGGTGTTTTCGGCCCTCGTCGCCTACATAGGCGCCTGAGCTGGGGCGGTCTAAGACTCAGGCGCCTGGGCTCAGGCGTGGGGAGACCAAGACGCGTGAGGTGGGGCGGTTGGAGTTTTGAAGATACGTTTTTGATACTTTCCAAAACCGTGAGACGGGAGTGTAATACATAGCTTAGGGCTTAAGGATTCCCGTGGCTTGACCTAACGCCATGGGTTTAGTGGGCCTCGGGTGTTCATACCGAGGTTCGCTTAGCGCGGTGTTGACTTGGTTCGAGTTTCGGGACCGACTCGGGGTCCCAGTGTCAGAATTGACTCTAATTAGTGTCGACGCGACTAAGGCTGCCATCGTGTTAGTTTAATTTTCTCGAATAATTTATTTGATCTGTTCTATAGAAAAACTACCTTAGAACACCGCAAACCTGCGTCGTTTTGAAGTCCTATCGTCATCGGATGTTTGTTGGGCACTTCTGCAGCCACCAGGTCCAAATCTGGGTGTCTACAGCAAGTCTTCTCCACTGGCGTGTCCCTAAGGGTCGGTCGGGTGGATCCGACCAGATTCCCCGCCATCGATCTCATTGCCGGCCCGGGCTTCCTCAGAGTTGGGTCGGACCCGGGTGACCGCATAAATTGCCCTTCGGCAGATGGGGGAGCAGGGCTCCTGCCGGCTGTCGATGCTTGACTACGCAGGTGGGACGCTGCCGCATCCTCTTTCCCACATTAAATGCTATGCTCATTCCCTAGGTGGGTTGTCTTAGCTATTTGAGGTAAATGAAGCATCAGAATATTCCCCCATGATGATTGCTTTTCCAGAAAATCCTTAGAAACTCGCGCTTCGACGACACTTGACACATATCTTAGGGACGGTTGAGACTTTATTAACTGTCCTCCTCTTTTCCTCTCATGGCTATAAAAGGGAGAATCATTTGCCCAAACTTTTCCAACTTTCTGAAAACGCTCCCGTTGTTCTACTCTTTCTAGTAGCAATAGTTTGGATTGTTGATAGGATCTTTAAAAGGGGTGTTAGCACCAAGGTCATCAAGCATGTGGGTCCTCCTCCCAAGTTTAAGTATCCTCGGATGGTTCGGAGGATCCTTAGCCGGTGAATGCTAACAGCTCGCTGGTCTCCCTTTGCTCCTGGCGCCAGTGAGCTGCCTGCGGCCATTCGCCGCCCTAGGAAGGCCTCCTTCTTCATGAGGCCGAGGACCGACCCTTGCACCTGTGTTGGGGGTTGTGACTACCGAGGTTGCCGCCGGTGTTTCCCTTGGTTGAGGCCGGAGAATGCCGATCCTGACCTCTCGGATTCTGGGTTCTCCCCCGCTACTCCCAGGGAGCTGAGAGATGATTCCGACTATTCTGAAGGCCTTAAGCTTGTCAACTTTAGTGGTGATTGGGATGACAACAGCCGTGCCTCAGATGATAGTGAAGGCAGAGGTGGCTCGGTGAGAAGTAGGAGGAAGGAAGGTGATGAGGAGGGAGCAGATGACTCTATGATTATCTCTGACGACTGGGACTGGGGTTCTGATGATGGAGGCTGGAACAGCCCCAGGGACTACTCTTTTCCAGGCTCTGATGATCACTGATGCTCCCTGACCTCTTGTTTGTTGAGCCGGACCCTAGGCATATTCCGATCTCTAATGACTTGTATTATGTTGTATTTTTTTTGTAACATTTGACCCTTGGGTTTCTTGTTAATCGGAAATTAGACTTCTGTTTTTGTGTTTGTTGTCGTATTTTTTAATGATGTAATGTGACCCTTCCACTTCCCGCCTTTTTGAATTTTGATTCATTGGGATGCGATGGATGGGTTAGTTTGAGGAGGGACACGTGGGGTGGGGGGGAGGGGGGGGGGGGGGGGGGCTTTGACAGTGGGGGGCTCTTCAACTCCTCTCTTGTTTGTATGGCCCCTTACTCCTTTCATTCCTTATGTTCACTCCTCTAAACGCAAAAAACCAGCATTCTTTGAATTTTCATCTTCTTCTCTTGAATCTTCATCATTCTTTACTTGAATCTTCATCATTCTTTGAGTGAGCTTGCTATAGGCTGCACAAGCACCTTTCCTAGGCAATTTTTGAAGATTCAAATAGGTTAGAACTCACCCCTTAGCTTTTTCTTTCTTCTTTTTCTTCTTCCCCATTCTTGTTTTTCTGAAAAAAAAATGACACAACACCGCCGTCGATCTTTGTTGTTCTCTGGCCCATTCACTGGTACGACGGTGGAGGATGATGAGGAAGCCTGTATTAGCTGTCCCTCTTCCTCCGCCGGTCAGAGCGTTACCCTAGTGTAGACGCCACCCTTGACGGCGCCTGCAAGGCCCCCCTCCTATTGACGAAAGTGGGGGTGCGAGCTCTCTTGAGGCCGCTCCCTCTGATGTCTCGTATTCGGATTTCGAGGCCATGGAGGTTTATCCGCTCACCATCATCGGCCCCTTAAGGACGAAGGTAGTTGAGAGCTCTTATCGCTTGGATAAGGACAAGTATAGGATCCCCCTACATATGTACCCAGACCCGGCGGCACGTGAGGAGATCCTCATTAGAAACGCCGCTGAAGCCATCGAGATTTTTTTTGATTTCGGGTCGGAATACTCAATCGTCATATCAGAGGAGAAGGATACGGTTTGCAACCCTCCGGTGGAGTGTATTGCAGTTTATCACAAGTGCCTGGAGTTTGGGCTTCGATTCCCTCTCTACCCCTTTTTTGAAAAAGCTTTTTAGCGTATGAACGTGGCCATCGCCCAACAAATGAAGGTGTCCATCCGGACCATGGTGTCCTATGCCTGGGTCTGCTTGTTTGAAGGGTATCAGCCCTTAATTGACGCTTTTAGATATATGATGGGCCTGCAAATGGGCCACTCGATGAAGGGTCATTCAAGTTATCTTTCTCCGATCTGAATAGGATGAAGGGCTATTCGCCGGTTTGGCCGGTGCTGTCCAGCGTTAAACAGTGGAAGAATAACTTTCTATACGTTCGTCGTGAAGGGGGGTGGTCTATCCCTCGTCATTTTAGGAACAATGTCCACACCCGCCTGGAGACCGCCGAGGAATACCATCATGAGGTTGGGGGAAAACTCTGGAGGTGAAGCTAACGCCGGAGGAGAAGAAAATAATTAACTTCTTTAAATGCGAGAAGTATGGGAGCACTGTAGCTCCTACTAGGTGGCTCCCTCCGGTGGAACTCATAGCGACTGATGAGTTTCTGACCCCTGTGGGGTTGAACCCCTCGCGCCCCAAAGGTAGCTGGGGATCTTTCACATCCGTGTATTACCTTACATATATCACTTACATGTTACATGCTAATTTTCTGGTCACTTTGTTTTTTGCAGATACCGACGACTCTTACTGGACCGGTCGACACTTGCACGCCCTTGGACTTGACAAAACTTATTCTCCTATCACTTCACGCCCCCTTACTCCCTCAGATTATAAGAAAGAGAGCCTCATTGGATATGTGAAGAGTGTGTCGGCTGGGAAGACCCAATTTCCTCCCCGATGGCCAACTGGCCGCGCGCCGGCATCGATGCCTGCTGCCGGGCCTGCCCGGGGGAGTGATAAGAGTCATTTGTAGTGCCTATTTTGTAGTGTTTTGGTCCCGTTTTCCTTGTAGAATCGCTCCTTGGGAGCGGTTTAGGGGCTTCTTATGCTTCCTTTAGTTCGTTTCAGGTTCCCGAGACCGATTTGGAAGAGTTGGAGCGATTCCTACTCTTTACATACACATTTTGGAGCCAACGAAGCTAAGGAACGATGACTCGATGCCCTGGAGTCGACCCCGAGACCTTGGGACCCAATCCCGAGCCTCCGAGACCCGATCCCGAGTCCCGAGAATCGGTGAGAAGCCCATGAGAAGCAAGGAGGGACCAAAAAGATCATAATGGAGGCCTACAAGGCTCATCCCGTTCGGGATAAGCTCATCCCGTTCGGGATGAAGGAGCAAAAAGAGAAGCTGCTGACCTGGGCCCATCCCGATCGGGATGGAGGCGTCCCGACCGGGACCGACCTCGTCCCGACCGGGACCACCCCGTCTCGGCCGGGACGGGCCACTGCTACTCCGCTTTGTTTTCTTTTCTTCTCCCTTTCATTTGTAACCCTATATATACTCTTCCCTTGTTATGTTAAGCTTATGCACTTCATATTAGACTAAACCCTAGATTATTTTAGCATAGATTAGCATAGATTAGTGTAGATTAGTCTTTAGATTATCGTTAATCCTAGATTAATACTTGTAATTTGGGAATTCCTCAAGATCTTCACCAAGCTTGACAAACTTGGATGTTTGTTTTGGGTTCTTCCATTTATGCAAGTTTTCTTCTTCCTTTCATCTTCTAGTTTGGTATAATCTCTTTTCCTTTCTCTTGTTTATTGTTTTATTAATCAAGTTTGAATCATTGTTGTTTGGATTGTTCATAGTTCATAGTTCTTGTTAGTTTCATTATGTTTGTTTTGATTGTTGTTTTGGTTCATCTTATTAGTGTTAGTTTTAGTATAGATATGTTAGAGTAGTATCTTGCTAGGGTTAGTAGGGTGATTAGGGTGTTAATTGGATGATTAAGGGTTTGTTGGAGATGTTGGTGGAAGATTTGGGTTTCCTCTTGTATGATGCACATCACATGTTTGTCGAAATGCTTGATTGACTAAGTATGTACGAATGCTTGTTTTTCTTGCTTTTCTCTTGTGGGTATTAGTTTGTTTGTGGGTTCGGTTCCCTCATTAAGTTGCGAGAGCCCGGTAAGGACGACCCCTAGGTCGGTCTAAGTTCCAAGAGCACGGATGCGACCTAGGCCTATAGCACACTAGTACCCCGTTTGTGTTGTGTATCGCCGAGTTGGGTTTTAGGTGGAACCTCTAGGTGAGTCTAAGTTGCGAGAGCCCGGGCATTACCTAGATTACCCTACTACCTCTTTCACCTCTAGCTCTTCCTCGACCATTCCGTTACCCCTTTGACCCCGACCTAACCCTAGCCCGTTTCCTTTGATAGTTCCCTTGCCTTAGACCTAGCCTAGTTCTAGTCTCCTCCTCCTTAGAATAGATTGTCTCGAACATAGTCCTAGACCGTAGCATACCTTAGTCCATCCTCCCGTCCCTGTGGATTCGACCCGACTTACCCTAGCTACCCACTAGGTTTAGCCGGTTTTATTTGACGGTTGGGATTCACGACAAATCCCTACCCATCAGGGAGGGGTGATGGTTCAGCGGTTGCGCGCCCGTTGGCAGTCAGGTGAGAGGATTCCTCTGCTGCAGGTAGGGATGGCAACGGATCCGAGATCCGATCCGGATCCGTAAGATCCGGTCTGCACGGATCAGATATGGATCCTAAATTTTGAGATCCGTTGGATATGGATCCGGATCCGGATCCGCTATCTTTAAACGGATCTGGATCTGGATCTTAATAAGCAAATCCGGATCCGCAAATCTGGATCCGGATCCGCAAATCCATTTAATTAAAAAAATAACAATAATAAAAAACTTAGAACTTTAATTTGTGTTTTTTTGGTTATCTCTATGACTTTTTTCTTTTATTTTATTAATCTTTGATTATGAATCTTTGTATTCGATTTTATGTGTAAAATTATGAAAATTAATATGGTCGCAAATACATATTAATTAATTTTTTTGTAGAATTTAAGTAAGAAATTGGATTCCCGGATCCGGTCCAGATCCGGCGGATCTGAATCTAGATCTGCATTTTTGGGATCCGTCAGATCCGGATCCGCTACTAGGGATGCAGATCCGGTCCGTTGCCATCCCTAGCTGTAGGTGGCCCTTCTGCTGCTGCTGCTGTGATGACTACGTCGTCGGTCAAGGAGGCTGAGGAAGCAATCTCCCCTTTTAGCATTCATGAACTTCTCAACTAGGTTGAACAGGGAAACAGAATTCCCTTGCACCATCCGGTCTGCTTCAGCATGAGACAGACCCAGAAATTCCCTTAACCTCCTCCTCGGGTCAGGATAAAACAGAGGAATAGCAGGACGGGGAACGAGACACCAACCGCCCACAACAGCTACCTCCTTAGGAAGAGGGCGTACCTCCCCACGAGGGAACGCAAAAACGTGATGGGTAGTGTCTCAAAACGACAGGCAAGCATACAGGAAGTGTGAATCTACTTTAAAATGCTGCAATGGGAATAAAGCAGAAATTCCCATCTGATTCAGCTGAACCTTCACCTCGTCTCTAAAGCATTGGGACCATGCCTGAAGCAGCGCGGTTAAATTTTCGATACCCATGACAGAAATTTGAATCTTTTTCTCGAGAGTTGGAGAAATTTTAGAGAAGGAATATAAAGATTGGTATGAGATACAAAAAAGTAAAGCAGGAGGTCGTGTATTTATAACACAAAACCCTGACAACCTCCACACGGCGAGGCTGCCTTAGCCCACGCGGGCCTGCGCGCGCCAAACCAATCTAATATTCAGCTCCTTCAAACCTGATATAGGAATCGAGTCATCCCGAGCATTCCTACTCCACAATTTTTCAAATTTTTCAAACTTCAAACTTTTACTCCCCAGCGGAACCGAGTCGGTGCCTCACCTAAACGCTATATTTAGAATATTATGTGTCTACATACAGGTACACCCGAGACTTCGAAGGCAAGTCCAACTCCCCAGGGAGCTATCATCATCAAGACAGGTTTGATTTCTACCTTATGGCTAAGGAGCCCTCCACGCAAGCCTAATGGACTATAAACAATCCGACCGGAAGGCTACCAGGTCATAATCCTCGATTTGCCTGGTAGGTACTATGACTTTCGCCTTGTCCAAGCCTCAGTCAGAGTGGGGGCTCTGTAGACACCCCCATTTTGACTGCTTGTGTCTATAGTAGTCTCCAACAAAATACCCGATGATGATCAGACGTTAACATGCATTAAGACGCTCGAATACGAGACTCGGAATCAATAGTGTCCGACGTGGAAACTTAGCGGAGCACACATATAGTGACCTCAAATTCAAACTTAGTGGGTCGTTCCCAATAAAATAAAGCTATTTAGAGCTAAAACTGCCACCGGGGGCAAAATCGTCTTTTGCGATCGAGTCAAAACCCGGTCAAAGTCGAAGCCCAAGAGGTAACCAGCCCCACGCTGCGTCCAAATACAAACCAAATCAATTCAAATCAAAAGTCAAAGAAAGATCCCAACCTTCCCCATTTGTCTCACCCGCTTAGGGGCACTCGATCGAGTGCCTAAATCTAGAGCCCCCCTAAAAAATCGACCAGGACCCTTTTTTAAGGCCACTCGATCGAGTGAAACATAGGGCCACTCGATCCAGTGACCCCAGCCGGGGGGGTGAATCTATATATACCCCCTACTAATCATTTTGACAACTTTTGACAACTATTCACCACCTTGAAAACCTTCCTATCCTTCACATTTTGAGAGCTTTACACACCACACACTCACACACACAAGCCATTTTGTGGACATGACATAGGTCCACCCCAACGCGGCCACGCGCGGATTTTGGGAGGCGAATGAATCTCATGTGAGATGGATCTCGGGTTGAAATTTAAATCGAAGTTGGAGTCGCCACCGAACTTTGTGGGAGTTCGGGCCCATTCGAACCCACTCTATATCTTGATGGGCCAGGCACAAAGTATGGCCCATTTGGATCTCAGAGTTTATGGGGTTCGTATCTTTGAAATGTGATACCGATACCGACATTATCGGTTACCGTGTATTGAATGACTCTCCTATGCCAATGGTTTCGGGCATCCGGAAACCATGGTTCTGAGTAAGGGGTGAGGGTACGTGTTGGGAAGTTCACAAAGAACATCCAACCCCGCCCGCACTTAGCGGCTTCTACTAAGATATCGTTCGATGTTTTAATACGCGCGTTAGTAATTTGGTTGAAATGTTATGCAAACAGTATTTTGACTAAACATGTGAAGATTTGAATAAGTTCCTATGTCGATTTAATGCATCTTTGAATTACGTCGAAGTAGTATTTAGAATGCGAGGTTCGTTTTAGTACAATAAAACAAAGAATGAGAATAAAACGCAAAGACAGAAATAATTGAGTTAGTAACATTAATAACGGTTTGTAAATAGTCTAGAATGATATAAAATAAATGATGCATGGTTTTGAAAAGAGTAGGACACGCGATGGACTTGAGACGTGTTGACCGAAGTCATAAAAATATTTGATAAGGCTCGAAATATGTTGAAGGGCTCACGTTTGGTTCGTGAATGAGGCCACTTGAACGAGTCATGGGGAGACTCAGTCGAGTGCCCTGTTTAAAACCCTTCTGCCGGTTTTTTGGGGTGCCACTCGATCGAGTGGGTTAGGCACTCGGTCGAGTGCCCCCTGTACGAACAATAGTTCATTTCGAAATTTAGCATTGATTTCGAAATTGCTTTTAATTTTGAAAATCCATAATTTTGCTAAGTCGTGTAAAAATATGATACGATTTATAATCGACTTAATTTTTGATACTCGTCATATTCGATACTTGATTACGGAATCAATATCTAATATTTAGAGGGAATTTCAGAAAAGACGTTTATAAGTCGTTTTAAATTGAACTAAGATGAAATAATTCTCTCCGCGCTGTAATGTCGTAATTAGTCCTTTCGGACTATGTGACAATTACTTCAGCATCAACGAGTTCGTACTAGTTTAATTTGTTGACTAGTTCTTTTAGACACAATATTCGACTACGGAGTCGATATCGCATCTTAAGAAAAGAAAACGTTTTATAAATTTATGTATGGCGATATTCATTATCTAATTATGACGATAACAAAAAAAGACAAAAAAATGAAAAAAAAGACGAAAAAGACGTAAGAAAAAAAAGGAGAAGGAGATGAGAAGGAGAAGAAGAAAACGTGATTTGTAACACCCTCAACCTACATGCTAATTATCTCGGAAACAGACTCGTATAGTAGTGGCCTAGGCACGGGAGCGTCGAGATGTATATAGGAGAGCTATGGTGTGTATAATTGGGAAGAGATTTGACGAGTTTTGCTCTCGGGTTTCCTAAAGAATTTCTAGAGGAAAGATCGGGATGGTAAAATTATAGGATTGCTGAAATTATAGGTTGTGAATTGTGTGTATTCTGTGTTGCCAATGGGTGTATTTATAAAAAAATACCCCGGCTTTTGATAGGAAAGGTACCCAGTTTAGGATAGAGAAGGTACTTAGTTTTAGATAGAAAAGGATTTCGATTTCAGATAGAAAAGGAGTCCAGTCTCGGATAGAAAAGGAGCCACTACTCGATCAAGTGGTGCATAACACTTGATCGAGTGCCCGGTGTGATACCGGTTCAGTGGGGTTTTACGAGCCTACTCGACCGAGTGGACCAGTCCACTCGATCGAGTGGGTCTAGGCGGGTGGAAGACTCCTTAGAGATTAAATTTTATATCTAGTGAGGAGGTTTAATTTAATCCTCTTCGTAGCTGATTTTTGTGTAGTCTTTGACTTCGAGTCAGACTTTCGAAGTTGCGTGACTGATTTTTATGTCTCGGAAATGCCTTTGATCGGGGTTTGATCCGGTCGCTAAAAGACGGTTTTGCCCTTGGTGTTGGTTTTAACCCAAATTAGTCTTATTTGATTGGAAATGACCCGCTGGACTTAGATTTGAGGTTGGTTTTGTGAGATTTTTACTCCGTAAAAAGCCCAAGCCAAATACTAACGATTTTGAGCCCATATTCGAGTATGCTAAAGCATGTTCATGTCCGATCATCATCGGGTGTTTTTTGGAAACTGCTATAGACACCTAGCAGCCAAATGTGGGTGTCTACAGAGCCCCCACTCTGACTGAGGCTTGGACAAGGCAAAAGTCAGAGTAGCTACCAGGCCAATCGAGGATTAAGACCTGGTAGACTTCCTGTTGGGTAGTTTATAGTTCATTAGACTCGCGTGAAGGGCTCGCCAACCATAGGATAGAATTCATACCTGAGTTGATGCTAATAGCTCCGTGGGGACTTATTTTTGAAGCACTGGGTGTATCTGTATGTGGATACATCCCATCTTGGAGCTCCGCGGGAGCTTGTTTCTGAAGCCCTGGGTGTATCTGTTTGCATACACATCCCATCTCGGAACTACGCGGGAGGTTGCCTAAGAAGCCCTGGGTGTGCCCGTTTGCAGACACATCCCGATTCGGAATTACGCGGGAGCTTGCCTAAGAAGCCTTGGACGTGCCCGTTCGTAGACATCCCGTGTTTCTTTAGGAGAAATGCCACCTTGGGCTTTCCGCTTGGGAGTTTAGTGAGTTGCGCAGGCCTGCTTCCGAAGTCTTGAGTTTACCTGTGTACGGTTACACAAAACTTTGCATGTAACATTTAGGTAAAACACGACTCACGCTGGGGAATAAAAACTTGATGTTCCGTTGGGAAGCCAAGATGGTACCTGAAATGTTAGATATATAGGCCGAAATAGCAAATATAGCAGATAGCAAGATAGCATATAGGAAATGCAGTTAGCATCTATAGACTGACTTGCGCTGTGGAAAATGATTTTTGCTTCATTTTGAAATCGAATTCCTGAAAGCGAGTCAATTATGGGGACTCGAAAACCGTTTAAGTCAACTTTGATCCCTTGCCGTCTCAAAGTTGAGTGGCACGGGACCTAAAGATAAAGACTTGTACCCCTAAGCACTCCATGCCTGGAATGACTCTCATTGCCAATGGTTTCGGACATCCGTAAACCGTCGATTCTGAGTAAGGGGTGAGGGTACGTATTGGGAATCCAACATCCGATAGATGTCAACACCCAATCTCGCCCGCACTATAGCGGCCTCTACTAATCAATAGGTGGGCTGATATCCTAGTTGTTTTGTTGTGGTGGAAGTACTGTAACATCCGTTGGTTTAACCCTAAACCTTTTGCTATGTCGGTTGTTTAAAGACAAGTAAGTTTTGTCGTCGAAGTAGTTGTGTTTACATTCTTTGCATGCGATTTCACGTGACAAGCAGGCTATAAAAAGTTGCACGTAGGAGAGTAGAGAGTACTAGTATTATACGTATTAGCAAATCAGTTTTAACGCGATAATACGGATATTATTCATTCGCGTGGTATACCTTACCTGGTATTCTGCTTAAGATGCGTCGGCTCGGTATTAATAGAGATGCGTCGAACATAATAAGGTGAGCACCGAGACTAATACGGAACCCGACCATCACTTCGTTCAGTTTTAGTTGTTTTACGTTTTGAATTCCGTGTTAGGTGATTTAGCATGCGATTATAAGGTCATAAAAGCAATAAATCATACGAAAAACTGTAAATGCGAATGTGATGGCAGGGATTTGTCGTGAATCCCAACCGTCAAATACTAACCGGCAAACCTAGTGGGTAGCTAGGGTAAGTCGGGTCGAATCCACAAGGACGGGAGGTCGGACTAAGGTATGCTACGGTCTAGGACTAGGTTCGAGACAAGCTATTCTAAGGAGGGGGAGACTAGGACTAAGCTAGGTCTAAGGCAAGTAAAATATCAAAGGAAACGGGCTAGGATTAGGTCGGGGTCAAAGGGGTAACGGAATGGTCGAGGAAGAGCTAGGGGTGAAGGAGGTAGTAGGGTAATCTAGGTTGGCCCGGGCTGCGCTCTCGCAACTTAGACTCACCTAGAGGTTCCACCTAAAACCCATCTCGGCGATACACAACACAAACGGGGTTACTAGCACGCTATGGGCCTAGGTCGAATCCGGGCTCTCGCAACTTAGACCGACCTAAGGGTCGTCCTCACCGGGCTCTCGCAACTTAATGAGGGGACCGAACCCACAAAAAACTATCACCCACACAAGAAAGGCAAGAAAAACAAGCATTCGTACATACTTAGTCAATCAAGCATTTCAACAAACATGTGATGTGCATCATACAAGAGGAAACCCAAATCTTCCACCAACATCTCCAACAATCCCCTAATCATCCAATTGACACTCTAATCACCTTACTAACCCTAGCAAGGACACTACTCTAACATATCTAATCTAGAATTAACACTAACAAGAGGAATCAAAACAACAATCAAAACAAACATGAAGAAACTAATCTAACAATGAACAAAACACTAAACAAGAACTAAGGAATCAAACTTGAATGATAAAAACAAGATTAAGAAGAAGGAAGAGGAGGTTATACCATACTAGAGAAGAAAGGAAGAAAGAAACTTGCATAAATGGAAGAACCCAAAACAAACATCCAAGTTTGTCAAGCTTGAATGGAGATCTTGAAGAATTCCCAAATTACAAGTACTAATCTAAGATTAACGATAATCTAAAGACTAATCTACACTAATCTATGCTAAAACTATCTAGGGTTTAGTCTCTAATGTCTAACCTCTCCTTTTGTCTTAATACAAGAGGGGGGGGGGGGGTATATATAGGGTTACAAGTGGAAAGGAGAAGAAACAATGAAGCGCGGGTCTGAACTGGGCTCATCCCGGTCGGGATGAGTTGGTCCCGATCGGGATGAGGTGGTCCCGATCGGGATGAGCTCATCCCGGTCGGGATGGACCCAAGACAGCATCTCTTCCTTTTGTGCACCCCATCCCGGACGGGATGAGGCCTTCCCGACCGGGATGGGTCTTGTAGGCCTCCAATAAGAACTTTTTGGTTCCTCCTTGATTCTCATGGGCTTCCCATCGATTCTCGGGACTCGGGATCGGGTCTCGGAGGCTCGAGATTGGGTCCCAAGGTCTCGGGGTCGATTCCAAGGCATCGAGTCATCGTTCCTTAGTATCGTTGGCTCCAAAATGTGTATGTATCGAATCGGAATCGCTCCAACTCTTCCAAATCGGTCTCGGGAACCTGAAACGAACTAAAGGAAGCATAAGAAGCCCCTAAACCGCTCCCAAGGAGCGATTCTACAAGGAAAATGGGACCAAAACACTACGAAATAGGCACTACAAACCACACTTATCAACTTCCCCACACTTAACCCTTACTCGCCCTCGAGTAAGCACATACTACTACTAAACTATCCAAGCGGGTATTAGCGCACCCTACGCCCCTTCAAATCACGCGAGCGCACTTAGAGGACAAGTGCACTTCGCAAGGCAAGTTGGGTCTTGCGACAAAACTGTGGATGCAACCGGACACAAAACACATAAACAAACAAACACACAAACAAACACATAGACGGTTGCACCCAAAACAAAAGAAATACCGCTTCCCTCTAAAAGCGGTGAACGAAACACCGGTTTAGGACTCGAGGTAAGTGACAACGTTCCCAAGCTAGCAATACAAACCAAGGTGGACTAGACCCTAATAGTATGACGAAAAAGCAACAAAAAACGTTGGTAACTTACCTAGGTCCTCCTAACTTTCTAAAAACGTACTACGGGACGATCGGTGGAGTGGAAAAGTGAAGAACCACGGTGTTAGTCGACACTGTAGGTAAGTGAGACCCCGCCCCCTTTAGCGTGAGCCAAGAGGGTCGTCCCGTGTCCAAGACCGCCTAACTAGTCCAAGTAAAAAGGTGGAAAACATGCAAAATGAGGGAAGACCGACTAATGCCGCTATCATCCTTCCTCGGGACTCGGTCCTTTGGTAGGCTCTTCACGGCAAAAGTTGGAAAAAGGCTTATTTTTGTGGGGATTTCTTTTTGTGAGACGGGTTTTCTTTTGGCATTTTCTTTCTTCTTTTGCATTTTCGCTTTGTTTTGCCATGCCATTCTTTTTTTCTTCTTTTCTATTTTCTTTTGGCTTCTTGTGCCTTTTCTTTTTCTTCAATCTTTTCTTTCTTTCATTTCTTTCATTTTTTTTCTTTTCTTTGCCCTTTTGGCTTGATTTGGCTTTTTGGCATTTCTTTGTATGACAAGAAAGGTAGAAATCATCAAATTGCATTTTATTGTGTGGAGATGCGTAGGAGGTAGGGAAATGGGAGAGTCGGGGAGCGTCCTTCCCTTCAAACCCACAAAAAGGGGAAACTTGGACTAATCAAACGATCCTAGACA
The DNA here is from genome assembly GCA_958450325.1 of Agrostemma githago. Classification (NCBI taxonomy): domain Eukaryota; kingdom Viridiplantae; phylum Streptophyta; class Magnoliopsida; order Caryophyllales; family Caryophyllaceae; genus Agrostemma; species Agrostemma githago. The sequence continues at coordinate 48,463,264 of OY288259.1, read as the reverse complement.
CGGTCACCTAAGGGACGAGACTCGGTAACCAAGGCCTTTTCACGCCGTGGGTGGTCATAATGGTCAAAATGCAAATCCCGTAGTAAATTCCTAGTAAGCTAGGTGGACTCAAGGTAAAGGACCAACAGACTCATTGATTTAGGGTCATTCTACTAGGCTAAAGTCCAAGACTCGATTTACACTACTAGGAGGGGAAAGATAGACACTCACACACTAGCCTCCAAATCGGGTTTTCGAAAACCATTTACACACAAGACACACAATAAAACACAAAACAAAGACTCAACGAGCACGAAAGAAAAAAAGAAACAAAAGCAATAAAACAAGAACAAAACAAAACGAACACATACAAAACACAAACACCGCCCCGAATCTCCAAACAAGCCACCAAATCGTCCACAAACTTTACAAAGCTCCACCCGAGCACACCACAACACATAACTCCTCCAAACCCCACAAGAAACAAAGAGGAAAAAGGGTTGGAAAGATGTTACCGGGTGTCTTGAAAGCTCTCCAAAGCTAGCGGTGAATAAGCGACCTATAAGGAAAAAGGGAGGCAAAACACGCACACAAACAAATATACGACACAAAGACACAAAATGAAAACACACAAAAGAAAAATCTTTTTGATTTTTGTGAAAAATTTTCAAATTTTTATGGTTTTTAAAGATTTTTTTCGCAAAACTAAGAAAATAAAACTAACTATACTAGAATATCGCTCCCCCACACTTAAATCGAGCCATGTCCTCATGCTCGATCGTAGGGTGCGGAGAGACAAAAGAAAAAGAAAAGAAACTACGAAAATAAAGCTAAAAATCAAAAATAAAGTGAAGAAAAGGGTAGAAGGTGTCCGGCCGGGGTGTAGTCAAGTCACCATGGGCCGAGACAAGAAAAGATATGGATGGGGGAAGAAAATAAAAAAAAAAAAGGAAATAAAAGGAAATGGGAGGGGAGGGCTAGGTGTAATCAAGTCACCTAGCCCGGATTCCGCCTAAATCCGACTAAATCCTCAAAAAAGAAAGTGAAAAACTTGTACAATTTGGATTTTGAAAATGACTCTCGATGTAGTCACATCATCGAGAGTCGGGAGCAACATATACCAAGGCCTCGAAGGCCACCATGGCATCAAGACACAAAAGTGTACAATGGGAAGGGGATAAACACAAAAGAAAACAAGATACAAAAGACGGGAAAGAAAGGATAGTTGCCGTACCCATAGGTTAGCAACTCACTCGCTCCATCGTCTCATAGATCGATATAGGCACAAGGCTTGTCTTCGTCAATGCTATTCCTCTTTAAACTTGATAGAACCGCATGGTTAAGGTAGTAATGGTGTGAGGGGTGGAAATTGATGTGAAACTCGGTGTAAAGGGAAGAGAAATGAGGTGAGGGTATGAAAATGAAGTGGAACGGTCATATGACGTGAGCAAGGATGGGTGAGGGAGGTTGGGTGGGGGTATACAATAGTTGGGTGGGCTCAAATGTCAAAGAAGAGGCCAAAAGAGGAGAAAAGAGACCATCCCGGTCGGGATGGATGGTCCCGATCGGGATGACACACCCGTCCCGATCGGGAAGCTCACTTCCCGGTCGGGACGGCACTCCAGCAAGCTCCAATTTTTGCACCTCCATCCCGATCGGGACGGCTTCTTCCCGGTCGGGATGGCGTACCCTTCCCGTTCGGGAAACCTCCTACTCGGTCGGGAAGAGTCTTCATGACTCCCAAAACCTCAAAAGCTTCACCGAAGATTCAAAAAACGACTTCCATTCCCACGATCCAAGCTCTATCATTATCTACTGTCCTCTAGGAATCACCTTTCCTTCACACCTATCACAATGAACTCAAATACAACATCAAATTCCCTCCCTCACATCGCTCATCAAAAATCCAAATAAACAAGAATTTCACAAAAACTAACAACCCTAGAAACCAAACTATACAAACATAAACACAAATACAAGCACAAAAGAAAAGAAAAAGAAATATTTACACTAAATACTCTCACCAACAACGCCTCCATAGCCATCAAGAGCTCGAAGGAGTAAGTCAAATGCTCTAGCAACATCTTCATTTAAGCTCACATGGCCGAGCTTAGCCACTCCCAAAAGTTTCCAAGTCGGAGGGAAGAAGCGATCATCTTTATTGAGCTCGGGGTTCTCGTGATCTTCCGGGTCTTCGGAACCAACATAGCTACGACTCTTATGACCATCCGGTAGGTATAGTGGTCTAGAGTCGTGCTCGGTGTCATGATGTGGGAGATCACACCCTAGGGGTGTCGCTTCTTCTACGGGGTCGAGAGTGGAACTCTTTTCCACCGCCCGACAAGGATCCTCTTCACCAACCGTCTCACAAGACAAAGGGCTAGACATCGAGTGCGGTAGAGGAGGAGAAGGCATCAAGTTTTCTTCATTGGAGGGTTTAGGATCCTCCAACTCCCCATACAAGGCAAGTTCCAAGGCATCTACTTCTTTTTCCCAAGTATTGCGCTCCTTTTCGCTCACCTTGTCAATATGGCCTAGAGGAGGTATGTCTTCACTTGGCCTTGGATTGTCTAGATCCGTTTCATCACGAAGAAAATCGAACAAATCCAATTTGATAGCCAATACATCGGCTCCCCAAGAGTTATCTCGGGAATCATGTTCACTCCCCTCCTCATTGTTGGCCCTTGAAGCCTCAACTTCCTCTATTCTTCCCTCATCTTCACCGCCTAAGCAACACTCAACAATGACCTCTTGATCGACCCTCTCTTCTTTATTTATAGCTTCAAGGTTGGGTTGACTTTCTTGTGGAGGCACCCGACCTTCTTGCCCAAATGAACCTTCCTCAACATGTAGTGGAGCTCAAGTGGCCGACATCATGATATGAGCAATGAATGCATTGATGCGCGCATCTTGCACTCCTATTAGGGCCTTGAGCTCCCTTTCAATCCCTTGTATTTGAGTCAACATCAATTGTTGACCCTTTTGCAATAACATCATCATCTCATGTTGGCTCCCTTGTGTTTGGGCCAACATTTGACAAGTCTCAAGGATATTTGGTTGTGGGTTATGCGAGGGTGTTTGGTAGTTGTTAGGATGTGGGAATGATCCTTGACAACTTTCTTGATAACCATAAGAAGAGGGTTCATAAGATTGTTGATGAGGTTGATATGGTTGGTAAAGTTGTGGGTTTTGGTAATTCGCCCCGTAGTCGTCCCGTGACGATTGATGGTAGCTTGGACAAGCCATGTCCATAACGTTGCTTTGGTACCTAGGATGAGCTAGAAGCACTTGAGCAAACGTTAGTATCCTAGTGCTTTTGAGGCACTAGGAAGAGAGAGTAACACAAGAAGAGAAACGGAGATACACAAGGAGAAGAGAACACAAAAATCAAGAACAAAGTCCACAACTAAGCAAACTGTGGACATGACATAGGTCCACCCCGACGCGGCCACGCGCGGGTTTGGGGAGGCGAATGAATCTCCATATGAGATGGTCAAATTGAAATTTAAATCGAAGTAGGAGTCGCCACCGAATTTTATGGTTATTCGGAACCGTTCGAGCCCACTCTATGTCGTAGTGGGTCGTATACAAAATACGGCCCATTTCCGATGTCAGAGTTTATTGGGCTCGTCCCTTTGCATATCGATACCGATGCCGACTGGGCGGTTAATCGTATATTGAATGACTCTCGTTGCCAATGGATTCGGACATCCGGAAACCACGGTTCTGAGTAAGGGGTGAGGGTACGTGTTGGGAAGTTCACTAAGAACACCCAACCCCGCCCGCACTTAGCGGCCTTTACTAAGATATCGTTCGTTTTTGGTGTACACGGGTTAGTTCGACGGTTGAATGATATGCAAACATTATTTTCCTAAGCATGTGAGAAAAATAAATAAATGGGTTGCTAAGTCGTTTAATGCATATTAAACTTATAACGTCAAAGTTATTTTAGCATGTGAGTTCGTTTTAGTCTAATAAAACGATAAAAATAAATAAAAAGCTACAAACACGAGAAAACGGGTTAGTAACGATGAATAAATTGAATAAAGATATAAATAATAAATATGCATGATTTTTAGAAAAGGTTTATGACACGTGATTGATTAACACGTGTTGACCGAGGTCGAAAAAAAGTATTTATTAAAATATGTCGCGAAAGTCGCATTTTAATGTAAAGGTTCGAAAAGAATTAAAAATAGAAAAGCGAAGAAACGAAAAAAAAGAACTCGGCCGAGCAGGCTGTGGCGCGAGTCGCCTGACAGGCGCGCGACTCGCGTGACAGCCTGTTCGGGTTTTTTTGTTTTGTTCGAAAAAATCGTTAATTTTTATAAATCGCGTACAAATATGGATTAATTTATACTCGATTTATATTTTTGTTATTCGTCGTATTCGATATTTGATTATGAAATCAATATCAAATAGTTAGAATGTTTTTAGAAAAAGTTAAAAAAAGTTAGTTTTTGAACGAAAAGGTAAAAAAAGAATTTTGAACGAAAAAAATATTAATTCTCTCCGCGTTAAAAATCGTCGAATTTTGTTTAAAAAGATGTAACGATTTTATTTAGCATCAACGAGAATAAAATAATTTAGTTCTTGTAGATACGATATTCGATTAGAGAATCGGTATCGTATTTTAAGAACGTTATATGAAAATAGTTTTATTATCGAAAATAAATAAAAATATGATGTGACGAACGACCCATATTAATAATTAGACGACCGATGAAAAATAAATAAAACGACGGATGAAAAAAGGATAAAAAAAAACGTGAGATAGGGAAAGAGAAAGGAAAAGAGTCGGGTTTGATTTACACCCTCAACCTACATGCTTTGTGTTCTCGGAATAAGGCTCGTCGGACGGTGGCTTAGGCACGTGAGCGTCGAGATGATGTGGATGAGTTAAGGTGTCGGTTTTTGGAGTGTTTTTATGTGTGTGTGTAGGCGTGGGTTCGGCCGGTTTGGACGGGATTGGTTTCGTCGGATTTTTGGAACTATTTCGGGATTACGTCGGGATTTTGGACGTCGTTTTTGGCTGCTGAAAATTTGTGATTTAGAAACCTTATGCTTTGTGTTGGACGGGATGTCCTATTTATAGGAATCGAGGTGGTCTTGCTTGTGTGACAAGAAACACCGGTTTGGATAGTAAATACGAGAGTTCGTAAGGGAATAAACTTCTCGTCTCTTAGTGGGAAAGCCAAAAACTCGGCTGGTGGGGGAGGTATCTCGGCTGTTTCAGCCGAGTATCTGAGCTCGGGTGATACTTTGTTTCGGTTTCCGGATAGAATTCCTACTTGAGATCGAATTCTATCTTTAAACGGATTTGTTTAATATTTGTGAAGGCTGATTTTTGTAGTGTTTCAGTCCGAATTGGACGCGTAATGACACGGCCAGATCGTGTGACTCGGGAAAAAATATCTTTGACCGGGTTTGACTCGGTCGCTAAAAGACGGTTTTACCCCCGTGTAGACACCCACATTTTGACCGCCAGGTGTCTATAGCAGTTTCCGACAAACACCCGATGATGATCGGACGCAAACGTGCTTTAAATACTCAGAAACGGGCTCAATATCATTGGCATTTGGCTTGGGCTCATTATGGAGTACATATCTCACAAAACCAACCTCAAAATCAGGCCCAGTGGGTCGTTTCGAGTCAAATAAGACTAATTTGGGTCGATTCCGGCACCAGGGGTAAAACCGTCTTTTAGCGACCGAGTCAAAACCCGGTCAAAGATTTTCCCGAGACACGTGAGTCAGCCGTGACACCTCACACGGCTGATTCCTACTCCAATCCTACAAAAAATCAGCTTCTCAAAATATTAAACAAATCCGTTTAAGGATGGAATTCGATCTCAAGTAGGAATCCTATCCGAAAACCGATTCAAACACTCGACCGAGTGCAAACACCCGGCCAAGCAGCCCTCCACCAGCCGGTTCTCCCTTTCTTCTTTGACAAGAAAGCGGAATCCTCATTCCTTTCAGATTCTACGTTTCCTATCCTAAGTGGTAGATCAAACTCTCCTAGCCAAGGTCGGGAATTTCCTATAAATAGCCCCTTGCACACAACACAATGAATCAATCAATAATTAGCATCAACACAATTCATTCACAATCAATTATCATTCACATCCATCATCCATCATCAAAAATTCAGAAATATTCATACACATACATCAATTACACATCCATAAAATTCCTTACACTTAGTATCGAGAAACCGATATTACACCTAAAACCCGAAGGGAACCGGCCCTATACCCGACACCCTTCACGACCAAACCGAGCCACCATAACTCACCGACATCCACTCGACGCTCTTGTGCCCAAGCCACGTCCCGACGAGCCCCGATCCGAGTATACTAAAGCATGTAGGTTGAGGGTGCACAAAACCCGATCTCTCCTTTTCCTTCTCTTCTCTTTCTCGTCCTTTTTGTATACGGGTCGTGTCGTTATTTTTTGGGTCATTCGTCACGTCTTTTACTATTTCTAATATCGATATTATCAAAATTATTTTCGTATAACAAACGCTCTTAAAATATGATACCAACTCTCTAGTTGAATATCATATTAAAAGAATTATATTAAATCTCGACGATATTAAAAATCGTTACATCTTTTTCAAATCACCTTTTTTTACAAAACTTTTTTATTCATTCCGAATATTCAGTATCGATTTCATAATCGAATATTGAATACGACGAATATCGAAAGCATAACATCGAGTATAAATTAATTCATATTTTGTACGCGATTTATCAAAATTAGCAATTTCGAACAAAAAATAAAAAACCCGGGCAGACCCGCACGCGAGTCGCGCCATGCCCAGGCGACTCGCGCACGGGCCTGAAACCCGGATCTCTTTTTTAGCTTTTTTTCGTTCGTTTTATTATTTATTTTACGAAACGATTTCAAAATCTATATCTTTTCTAAAACTATTCCGAGTATTTGATATTGATTTCGTAGTCAACTATTAAATATAACGAATATCGAAAATACTAGATCGAGTGCAAATTAGGCGATATTTGTACGCGATTTAATAAACCTCGAGTTTTCGAAAATCGGCTCCAAAAATCAGCCCGACACGCGACTCGCCGGCATCCTGGGCGAGCCGCGCGGCCGGCTGCCTCGACGCCCTTTCCTCGTTTTTTTATTATTTTTCGAACTTCGTTTTTTATACAAAACAGCGTCTTTTTAATATTTTTCAGATTTCGACTAATGCTTATTTTCTCGATCTCGTATTTTTGCTATATTATTATTCACAAATCGATACTAACTCTTTTGTTCATCTTGTAGCAAATTCATATTATTTCATCTTTTGTTTTATTATACTAAAACGAATCTCACATGCTAAATTCAACTTCGACGTTAATAATTTTTCATGCATTAAATCGACTTAGCAACCCATTCAATTCCTCGCATGTTTAGGAAAACAATGTTTGCATATCATTCATCGTATTACTAACACGCGTATTCAAAAGTCATTCGATATCCTAGTAGAGGCCGCTAATGTGCGGGCGGGGTTGGGTGTTCTTCACGAACTTCCCAACACGTACCCTCACCCCTTACTCAGAACCGTGGTTTCCGGATGTCCGAAACCATTGGCAACGAGAGTCATTCAATATACGATTAACCGCTCAAGTCGGCATCTGTATCGATATGCAAAGGGACGAGCCCAATAAACTCTCACATCGGAAATGGGCCGTATTTTACACGGCCCACTACGACATAGAGTGGGCTCGAACGGTTCCGAATAACCATAAAATTCGGTGGCGACTCCGACTTCGATTTAAATTTCCATTTGACCATCTCATATGGAGATTCATTCGCCTCCCCAAACCCGCGCGTGGCCGCGTCGGGGTGGACCTATGTCATGTCCACAATTTGGCGACTCCGCTGGGGATTAGCTGATACGTTACTGACCTTCAGCATCCTCAGGGTGAGACTCGAATAGAAATCGTTTGACTAGTACAATACGCGTTTTAGTTTTACGGTTCATGCATAACCCCATATTTTCCCGGGCCGGTACTGGTGACCGACGTCCCACTATACTATCAATGTAGTCCAAATTGGATATGTCGAAGGTGTCCATTAGCCGATTCGTATGGGTTTTACGGCATGTTCTAAGCTCAACTCGACTTAGGAAGTCCGCCCCGATTCTCGATAGGCTGTGTACACTGGTATAGACCCTTTCAGACTGACCGAGACTTAGAATTAGAGCATACATGGCGTCGTTATACTGTTTCCATGATTACGTGCTACCTGATTTACAAGTCGTTTTTCAAAAACCGTCTTTTTTCAAAATAGCATCCTTTTCAAAATATCCAATTTCAAAACCCGGGACATATACCGAATTTAGGATCCACGATTTTACTCAACATAGCCTATTTTTAGCCGGTATTGTACCCATTTCAAAACTCGAAAATATTTTCGAACTTTTTCAAACCCGTCATCCGGCCCACCTTTTCCGTTTTTTTTCGAAAAAGGCCGGACTCCTCTCCCCGATTTTACTCGGGCTTTCAAAAATCAATTTCAAAACCTTCCTCTTTTTAGGACTTCCCGTATTTAGCAGTGTCGGGTCGTGTCATAAATCGTCAAGGTCTTCTAGCGTCGAAACTCCGTCGATCTTATATCACGGATTTCCTCCCTATCCCAGTCCGCCTTATTAGACTAAGGCAAGGCCCACCTACGTAGGACATACTCCTACAAGGGTCGGCCCGTCTACACAATCGAGTCTAGAAGTCTGGGGAATATCTCACGTGGACCTCCTCTCGAACATGGCCCATCCCACACAGCTGGATCCTAAAGGAGGCCCACCTTTCACAAGTCACCCGTCTAGGAGTCTTTTCCGAGTCGACCTTTTACAAGGCATAGCCCTATAACAAAAGGTTTGTGACCCTTACGTCTAACGGTCACTCGTCCGACACTCGAGTCTTAACCAAATTTTCGATCCCACTTGGGGGCTACCCTTCATCAGAGCGGTCAATCACGGTTGCTCTAAGGGTCATGTCTTACACGTGTCTCACGTACCCCACTTTCGAGCCGCTTAGATGCCACACCATCTGAGTCCTATCTGAGTCCTCAGCCTCACTTGGGGGCTATTCTCCGACGGAGCGATTAATCACGGTCACTCCGAGGATCATACCCTACACATTTGTATTAGGAGAGTCTAACCCGAGTCAAACATGGTCGCCTCATTTTCGGACTCACCCTCGTGCAGCTTGAGTCTCATCGTCAAGTCCAAGCCAGGGTCGTTACCTCGTCCAGGTCAACATTCGGGTATCATGGTCCAAGAGTCTTTGTCGACCCGTCACCCCGGGCCGTGTCCAGTTTGACTCTCTCTCTTGCATTTGCGCAAAACCGAGTTTAGGCGAGTCGTGGCACATGTCGAAGACCTTACCAAAAAAAAACAACCAACCGAGCATCCGAAAGTCCGAATTGGATTCGAGTCTAAGTTTGAGTCCGAGTCTAGGATACCCTACATCCTCATTTCCAAATCAGAGTCAGAGTCTTTTGCATTCTGTCCTCTTTTCAAAATTCAATAAAATCAGCTTTTCTATTGCTCATATATACTTTCCTTATGTGTTTCCGAGAACATGATCAACAACATCATACACTGTGAGCACATGCACGTGACTATTACAGGCACATCTATAATGACTGCAGAAAATCGAGACCCGTGTTTTCCTTTACCTGTTCCATGTCTGACATAGGAAGCCACAAAACTACACTTAGCAGGAGCGGTATCGAATCCAATGACGAATCTAGGTAGTCTCCTAGTTTGGGTTCAAGACGGGAGGCAAGCCCATTTCCCACAATAAACACCCCTCCGACAAGATCAACCATACCTACCTACGGTGTTAGTCTGACCAACAAAAAAAAAGACAAAAAACTGGACAAAAAAAATCAAAAAGTCCGAGGAAAAAAGCAAAAGGCCAAAACAAAAAAGCAGGTCATCATCAAAAAAGGGCATCCACGACCAGAACGGTCAACACAAATGAAGATCCCATGACCGGGGCTAAGAGGTCAACCAACAAAAAATATTCAAATGCCCATGACCGTGGTCAACGGTCCACTCAAGATCAATACTCATACCATTCAATAAGGGAGAAACAATCAAGCTGGTCAACTAACACCACATTTAGCCTTCCCACATTACAACCCTCAAGACCTTCCCGAGACCCAGGCTAAAGACAGCCCGGAATTTTGAGGATTCAAGCTCCATAGGATACCCCTAACCATTAGGGCCAGACATGGAAACCAGATCCCGCATCATCAAACATATCCCGATCAAAGTTCGAGCCATTTTACTCGGCTTCCCCTTTACATAACAAAATTCACAATCACCATATGCAAACCCGAGATCAAAACTCGTCAAAGACCCGAGAGCAAAACTCGTCAAATCCCTTACCTAATCATACACAATCTCGAGAGCAAAACTCGTCAAATCCCCGAGAGCAAAACTCGTTAAAATCCCCGAGAGCAAAACTCGTTAAAATCCCCGAGAGCAGAACTCGTTAAAATCCCATCCCAATTCTTCTCATTCAAACCAGTTACTAACCCCAAACACGGGAATTCAACTTGTAGTCAGCATAGAACATGCATAAATAGTTCACACCACCTCTGGGGGCTACCCCGGAAAACGCTCACGGTCACAGGATCAATATCCTAACCATTCTAGCCCTTTGATCAAGACATCATTGGGAATGCACCTAGCCTACACCATTGCTATGGCTAGTTACACACGAAGTCCTATTAGACTAGGCATCATAATATATCTTCCGACACTGAACTACGGCATGGTTTGATTTCACTATACGTGAATACGTAGGCAGCCTTTCAACAGAGGCACAACCACCCACATTGACACACATTCAAAAAGCGCCATCATTCCGGTCACGACACCGTCATGTTCTCAGCAGCTAGCTTTGTCGTCCTGGGGGCTTCTCTTAGGCAAAAAACCTCCATCCACTCACAAAATCCAGATAAAATTCAAAAATCTAGCCTCCTTTCTATAGTGTGTCCTAGTACACGGCTCAGTCGAAGACGAGAATCTGTCAGGACTCGAAGCAATACCCACTTTGGGAATGTACCCTAAAATCAAAAATTCAGGAGAGCACTAGACTACAACAGTCTCATTACAGACTACTGCAACCCCGTATAGCATATCTTTCTCACTTCGATGTTCGACCATGTTGCCACTCGTCTAGGCTACGGAATAGCGCAACTTAAGAGTCTTGTTAGGTGGCCCACCCCCCTACCGAGTCACGGTCCAACCCCTCGAGAGTCCAGTCGTGTCTGTCAACTCGTCCGGTCACGCCCAGCGTCGAGTCTGTCGATAGGTCTCTCTCTTCAAATTCTCATTTTAAAATTTGCAAAACTTAGCCATTTGAGAAAATCCTTTTCGACAAGGTCAAATTTCGGTCTATTTAAATTGCAAATTTCTTTTCTACCCATTTCAGTTTTGAAAACCTATTTCCTAGCACGTAAGCTGTTTTCGGGACATCGATTTCAAAACTAAGCAAAAATCATTTTTATTCCCCAGTGCGAGTCATATTTGTTTCACCTACATGTTGCATGCAAAATTTTATGTAACTTATACAGGTACAATTCAAGACCGCGCAATTCACATAACTCCCCAGCGGCATAGACTTATACGACAAGTCCGATTCCCCACGGAGTTATCATCATCAACTCAGGTACATTTCTAGTCTCCGGCCGGCGGGCCCTTTACGCTGGTCTAATGGACCTTAAACGACCCGACCGGAAGTCTGCCAGGCCTTAATCTTTGATTGGCCTGGTAGCTACTCTAACTTTCGCCTTGTCCAAGCCTCAGTCAGAGTGGGGGCTCTGTAGACACCCACATTTTGACCACCAGGTGTCTATAGCAGTTTCCGACAAACACCCGATGATGATCGGACGCAAACGTGCTTTAAATACTCAGAAACGGGCTCAATATCATTGGCATTTGGCTTGGGCTCATTATGGAGTACATATCTCACAAAACCAACCTCAAAATCAGGCCCAGTGGGTCGTTTCGAGTCAAATAAGACTAATTTGGGTCGATTCCGGCACCAGGGGTAAAACCGTCTTTTAGCGACCGAGTCAAAACCCGGTCAAAGATTTTCCCGAGACACGTGAGTCAGCCGTGACACCTCACACGGCTGATTCCTACTCCAATCCTACAAAATATCAGCTTCTCAAAATATTAAACAAATCCGTTTAAGGATGGAATTCGATCTCAAGTAGGAATCCTATCCGAAAACCGATTCAAACACTCGACCAAGTGCAAACACCCGGCCAAGCAGCCCTCCACCAGCCGGTTCTCCCTTTCTTCTTTGACAAGAAAGCGGAATCCTCATTCCTTTCAGATTCTACGTTTCCTATCCTAAGTGGTAGATCAAACTCTCCTAGCCAAGGTCGGGAATTTCCTATAAATAGCCCCTTGCACACAACACAATGAATCAATCAATAATTAGCATCAACACAATTCATTCACAATCAATTATCATTCACATCCATCATCCATCATCAAAAATTCAGAAATATTCATACACATACATCAATTACACATCCATAAAATTCCTTACACTTAGCATCGAGAAACCGATATTACACCTAAAACCCGAAGGGAACCGGCCCTATACCCGACACCCTTCACGACCAAACCGAGCCACCATAACTCACCGACATCCACTCGACGCTCTTGTGCCCAAGCCACGTCCCGACGAGCCCCGATCCGAGTATACTAAAGCATGTAGGTTGAGGGTGCACAAAACCCGATCTCTCCTTTTGCTTCTCTTCTCTTTCTCGTCCTTTTTGTATACGGGTCGTGTCGTTATTTTTTGGGTCATTCGTCACGTCTTTTAATATTTCTAATATCGATATTATCAAAATTATTTTCGTATAACAAACGCTCTTAAAATATGATACCAACTCTCTAGTTGAATATCATATTATAAGAATTATATTAAATCTCGACGATATTAAAAATCGTTACATCTTTTTCAAATCACCTTTTTTTACAAAACTTTTTTATTCATTCCGAATATTCGATATCGATTTCATAATCGAATATTGAATACGACGAATATCGAAAGCATAACATCGAGTATAAATTAATTCATATTTTGTACGCGATTTATCAAAATTAGCAATTTCGAACAAAAAATAAAAAACCCGGGCAGACCCGCACGCGAGTCGCGCCATGCCCAGGCGACTCGCGCACGGGCCTGAAACCCGGATCTCTTTTTTAGCTTTTTTTCGTTCGTTTTATTATTTATTTTACGAAACGATTTCAAAATCTATATCTTTTCTAAAACTATTCCGAGTATTTGATATTGATTTCATAGTCAACTATTAAATATAACGAATATCGAAAATACTAGATCGAGTGCAAATTAGGCGATATTTGTACGCGATTTAATAAACCTCGAGTTTTCGAAAATCGGCTCCAAAAATCAGCCCGACACGCGACTCGCCGGCATCCTGGGCGAGCCGCGCGGCCGGCTGCCTCGACGCCCTTTCCTTGTTTTTTTATTATTTTTCGAACTTCGTTTTTTATACAAAACAGCGTCTTTTTAATATTTTTCAGATTTCGACTAATGCTTATTTTCTCGATCTCGTATTTTATCTATATTATTATTCACAAATCGATACTAACTCGTTTGTTCATCTTGTAGCAAATTCATATTATTTCATCTTTTGTTTTATTATACTAAAACGAATCTCACATGCTAAATTCAACTTCGACGTTAATAATTTTTCATGCATTAAATCGACTTAGCAACCCATTCAATTCCTCGCATGTTTAGGAAAACAATGTTTGCATATCATTCATCATATTACTAACACGCGTATTCAAAAGTCATTCCATATCCTAGTAGAGGCCGCTAATGTGCGGGCGGGGTTGGGTGTTCTTCACGAACTTCCCAACACGTACCCTCACCCCTTACTCAGAACCGTGGTTTCCGGATGTCCGAAACCATTGGCAACGAGAGTCATTCAATATACGATTAACCGCTCAAGTCGGCATTTGTATCGATATGCAAAGGGACGAGCCCAATAAACTCTCACATCGGAAATGGGCCGTATTTTACACGGCCCACTACGACATAGAGTGGGCTCGAACGGTTCCGAATAACCATAAAATTCGGTGGCGACTCCGACTTCGATTTAAATTTCCATTTGACCTTCTCATATGGAGATTCATTCGCCTCCCCAAACCCGCGCGTGGCCGCGTCGGGGTGGACCTATGTCATGTCCACACCCCGGTGTCGGAATCGACCCAAATTAGTCTTATTTGACTCGAAACGACCCACTGGGCCTGGATTTGAGGTCCGTTTTGTGAGATTTGTACTCCTTAATAAGCCTAAACCAAATGTCCATGATTTCGAGCCCATATCCGAGTCCATTAAAGCATGTTTGCGTCCTATCATCATCGGGTGTTTGGCGGGACCTACTATAGACACCTGGCGGTCAAAATGTGGGTGTCTACAGAGCCCCCACTCTGACTGAGGCTTGGACAAGGCGAAAGTCAGAGTAGCTACCAGGCCAATCGAGGATTAAGACCTGGCAGACTTCCGATCGGGTCGTTTAGAGTCCATTAGACTTGCGTGAAGGGCTCGCCAGCCATAAAATAGGAATCATACCTGGATAGATGTCTATAACGGCGCGGGGACTTTCTACTAAAAAAGTCTTGGGTTTGTCTGTTTGCAGACAATCTCCATCTTGAAATTGCGTGGGAGTTTGCCTTGGAGGCTATGGGTGTATCGCTTACTGATACGTCCCATCTTTGAATTGCGCGGGAGCCTGTATTAGAAGCTGCGGATGTACCTCTTACTGATGCATCTGATTCCTCAGCGAAAATGTTGCTTGAATTTTCACTGAGAACTTTGATAATTCTCCGGGAGTCTTGGGATACCTGTCTGTTTTACATGCAACATACAGATAAACATCGACTCGTGCTGGGGGAGAAAAAATGATTTTTGGTTGATTTTTTTTTTTGAAAAAAAAACCGAAAAAAATTTCGAAAATGGCGGAAATTTTTTTGAAAAATTTGGAAGAAAAGGAATGTTTGGGATGACTTGATTCCTGATCAGATTCTGACACGGATTCCTAAAAATTTCTGGTTAGGCCTGTATGCCTAAGTGAAGAGGGAGATGTACCGACAGACTCGATTCTGGACGTGACCGGACGAGTCGGCAGACACGACTGGACTCCTTATGGGTTGGACCGTGACTCGGTAGGGGATGGGCCACCTAAGATGACAAGACTCTTAAGTTGCGCTATTCCGTAGCCTAGGCGAGTGGCAACATGGTCGAATCCTCAGAGTGAGATTGTTTCCGTACGACAGGGCTTTGTGGTAGCAATGCCGTAGACTGGTGTTCTTTTGAATTTTTTGTGTGGTTTTGGGGCATGTTCCCAAAGTAGGTGTTGTCTCGAGTCTCTGACAGATTCTTGTCTTTGACTGGGCCGAGTACCAGGACACACTATAGAAAGGAGGCTAGTTTTTGAAAGTCTTTGGATTATGTGAGTGGATGGAGAATTTCTGCCTAAGAGAAGCCCCCAGGACGACAAAGCTAGCTGCTGAGAACATGACAGTGTCGTGACCGGAATGATGGTGCTTTTGAATGAGTGTCAATGTGGGTGGTTGTGCCTCTGTTGAAAGGCTGCCTACGTATTCACGTGTAGTGAAATCAAACCAAGCCGTAGTTCAGTGTTGAAAGATGTATTATGGTGCCTAGTTTATTAGGGCTTTGTGTGTAACTAGCCATAGCAATGGTGTAGGCTAGGTGCATTCCCAATGATGTCTTGACCAAAGGGCTAGAATAGTTAGGATGTTGATCCTGTGACTGTGAGCGTTCTCCGAGGTAGCCCCCAGAGGTGGTATGAACTATTTGGGCATGTTTTATGCCGACTGCAAGTTGAATTCCCGTGTTTGGGGCTGGTAACTGGTTTAGATGTTTTTGGAAATGTGATGCTAGGAAGTAAGTGGCTTCGATGATTCGAAATCTGGAGCTCGATTTTGTGGAGCTAAGGCTTCGAGGGTAAGGTATTGTAATGTGGTAGGAAAGGGGGAAGTCGAGTAATAATGACTCGAACTTCGATCGGGGTAGGTTTGATAATGCGGGATCTGATTTCCATGTCTGGCCCTAATGGTTAGGGTATCCTATGGAGCTTGAATCTTCAAAATTTCGGGCTGTCTCTAGCCTAGGTCTTGGGAAGGTCTTGAGGGTTATAATGTGGGAAGGCTAGATGTGGTGCTAGCTGACCAGCTTGACTGTCACTCCCCTATTGGATGATATTGATAATTTTGAATTTTGACCGTACCCCGGTCAAAGGATTTTCACTTGGGTTGACCGTTGACCACGGTCATGGGTATTTGATTTTTTTGATTGACCTCTTAGCCCCGGTCATGGGTTTTTTGAATTTTTGCTGGTTGACCTCTTAGCCCCGGTCATGGTTTTTTTTTTTTTGAATGTTGGTTGACCTCTCAGCCCCGGTCATGGTTTTTTTTTAATTTTGGTTGACCTCTCAGCCCCGGTCATGGGATTTTTGAATGTTGGTTGACCTCTCAGCCCCGGTCATGGGTTTTTTGAATTTTGGTTAGACTAATACCAAAGGTAAGGATCGGTTGATCTTATCGGATGGGTGTTTATTGTGGGAAATGGGCTTGCCTCCCGTCATGGACCCAAACTAGGAGACTACCTAGATTCGTCATAGGATTCGATACCGCTCCTACTAAGGGTGGTTATGTGGCTTTCTATGTCGGACATGGAACAGGTAAAATGAAAACACGGGTCTCAGTTTCCTGCAGTCGTTATAGATGTGCCTATAATAGTCACGTGCATGTGCTCACAGTGTATGATGGTGTTCATCATGTTCTCGGAAACACATAGGGAAAGTATATATGCGAAATAGAAAAACTGATTTTATTGAAATGTGAAAAGAGGACAGAATGCAAATGACTCTGACTCTGATTTAGAAATGAGGATGTAGGGTATCCTAGACTCGGACTCGGACTAAGACTCGAATCAGATCCGGACTCGGATGCTCGGTTGGTTATTTTTTTTGGTAAGGTCTTCGACAGGTGCCACGACTCGCCTAAACTCGGCTTT
Organism: Agrostemma githago; assembly: GCA_958450325.1. Taxonomy (NCBI): domain Eukaryota; kingdom Viridiplantae; phylum Streptophyta; class Magnoliopsida; order Caryophyllales; family Caryophyllaceae; genus Agrostemma; species Agrostemma githago. The sequence goes on along the minus strand of OY288259.1, from coordinate 48,446,169 downwards.
GCGCAAGTGCAAGAGAGGGAGTCAAACTAGACATAGCCCGGGGTGATGGGAATGACTAAAATCCTCGGATCGGGAAACCCGGACGTTGACCTAGACAAAGTAACGACCGTGAATTAGACTCGAGCTGTACAAGGATGAGTCCGAAAATGGGGCGACCGTGTTTGACCGCGTCGCGTGCTCGGACCAACCGTGGTGACCTAACCCTAGGTGACTCGAGTGTTCGTAGCATAGGTACGACTCGAAGAAGGCATCATAAGGACGCCGGTGTAAAGTACCCCTTAAGGTGACCGTGGTCGACTGCTCGGGTGGAGGACAGCCCCCGAGTGAGACTAAAGACTCAGATGGTGTGACATCTAAGTGGCTCGAAAGTGGGATACGTGAGACATGTGTAAGACAAGACCCTTAGAGCAACCGTGATTGATCGCTCTGCTGAAGGGTAGCCCCCGAGTGAGGCTGAAGACCGACTCCTAGACGGGTGACTCGTGGATGGTGGGCTTTCTTTAGGATTTCGGCAGAATGGGCCTAGTCCCGTTCGAAGAAAGACCTACGTGTGAGCTAATCCCCAGACTTTGGACTTGATTGTGTAAGTGGGCTTCCCTTTGTAGGAGTTTGTCCTACGTAGGTGGGTCGTGCCTTGACTAATAAGGCGGACTTGGGAGGGGGTGGAAACCCGTGATGTAAGATCGACGGAGTTTCGACGCTATAGACTCTTGCTACTTATGACAAGACCCGACACTGCTAAATACGGGGAGTCCTAAGAAGAAAGCTTTGAAAAGGGATTTGGATTTGAAAAGCCCGAGCAAAGTCTCCTTTGAAGGCCCGATTTTTTTTTGTAGATCGAAAAAACGGTTTATCGGGCCGAGTTTTGAATTTTTTGAAAAGTTTGGACAGCATACCGGCTAGAAAATAGGCTATTTTGAGTAAAAATCATAAGTCCTAAATTCGGTAGCTTTCCGGGTTTGAAAAATGGATAGTTTTCGAAAAAGATGCAAGTTTTTTTTTAAAACACGGTTTTTTTGAAAAAAAGGATGAGACACGGACCAAGTAGCATGTAGTCACGGAAACAGTATAACGACGCCATGTATGCTCTTAGTCTAAGTCTCGGTCAGTCTAATAGGGTATATACCAACAACGATGGCTTTCTCGTATTGAGGACGGACTCCCTAAGCCGAGTGGGTCTTAGGACATGCCGTAAAACCTAAACGAGTTCCACCATCGATGTCTTTAGTGGGTCCAAGTGGGAACGCACCGTGGTATAGTGGGACGTCGGTCACAAGTAACCGGCCCGGGAAAGATTGGGTTATGCATGGCCCATTGAACTAAAATGTGTACATTACTATTCGAACGATTTCTTTTCGAGTCTCACCCTAGGGATGCCGATGGTAAGTGACTCATCAGTTAATCCCCAGCGGAGTCGCCAAATTGTGGACATGACATAGGTCCACCCCGACGCGGCCACGCGCGGGTTTGGGGAGGCGAATGAATCTCCATATGAGATGGTCAAATTGAAATTTAAATCGACGTAGGAGTCGCCACCGAATTTTATGGTTATTCGGAACCGTTCGAGCCCAATCTATGTCGTAGTGGGTCGTATACAAAATACGGCCCATTTCCGATGTCAGAGTTTATTGGGCTCGTCCCTTTGCATATCGATACCGATGCCGACTGGGCGGTTAATCGTATATTGAATGACTCTCGTTGCCAATGGATTCGGACATCCGGAAACCACGGTTCTGAGTAAGGGGTGAGGGTACGTGTTGGGAAGTTCACTAAGAACACCCAACCCCGCCCGCACTTAGCGGCCTTTACTAAGATATCGTTCGTTTTTGGTGTACACGGGTTAGTTCGACGGTTGAATGATATGCAAACATTATTTTCCTAAGCATGTGAGAAAAATAAATAAATGGGTTGCTAAGTCGTTTAATGCATATTAAACTTATAACGTCAAAGTTATTTTAGCATGTGAGTTCGTTTTAGTCTAATAAAACGATAAAAATAAATAAAAAGCTACAAACACGAGAAAACGGGTTAGTAACGATGAATAAATTGAATAAAGATATAAATAATAAATATGCATGATTTTTAGAAAAGGTTTATGACACGTGATTGATTAACACGTGTTGACCGAGGTCGAAAAAAAGTATTTATTAAAATATGTCGCGAAAGTCGCATTTTAATGTAAAGGTTCGAAAAGAATTAAAAATAGAAAAGCGAAGAAACGAAAAAAAAAGAACTCGGCCGAGCAGGCTGTGGCGCGAGTCGCCTGACAGGCGCGCGACTCGCGTGACAGCCTGTTCGGGTTTTTTTGTTTTGTTCGAAAAAATCGTTAATTTTTATAAATCGCGTACAAATATGGATTAATTTATACTCGATTTATATTTTCGATATTCGTCGTATTCGATATTTGATTATGAAATCAATATCAAATAGTTAGAATGTTTTTAGAAAAAGTTAAAAAAAGTTAGTTTTTGAACGAAAAGGTAAAAAAAGAATTTTGAACGAAAAAAATATTAATTCTCTCCGCGTTAAAAATCGTCGAATTTTGTTTAAAAAGATGTAACGATTTTATTTAGCATCAACGAGAATAAATTAATTTAGTTCTTGTAGATACGATATTCGATTAGAGAATTGGTATCGTATTTTAAGAACGTTATATGAAAATAGTTTTATTATCGAAAATAAATAAAAATATGATGTGACGAACGACCCATATTAATAATTAGACGACCGATGAAAAATAAATAAAACGACGGATGAAAAAAGGATAAAAAAAAACGTGAGATAGGGAAAGAGAAAGGAAAAGAGTCGGGTTTGATTTACACCCTCAACCTACATGCTTTGTGTTCTCGGAATAAGGCTCGTCGGACGGTGGCTTAGGCACGTGAGCGTCGAGATGATGTGGATGAGTTAAGGTGTCGGTTTTTGGAGTGTTTTTATGTGTGTGTGTGTAGGCGTGGGTTCGGCCGGTTTGGACGGGATTGGTTTCGTCGGATTTTTGGAACTATTTCGGGATTACGTCGGGATTTTGGACGTCGTTTTTGGCTGCTGAAAATTTGTGATTTTTCCGGTATTTTTCTGTCTTAGAAACCTTATGCTTTGTGTTGGACGGGATGTCCTATTTATAGGAATCGAGGTGGTCTTGCTTGTGTGACAAGAAACACCGGTTTGGATAGTAAATACGAGAGTTCGTAAGGGAATAAACTTCTCGTTTCTTAGTGGGAAAGCCAAAAACTCGGCTGGTGGGGGAGGTATCTCGGCTGTTTCAGCCGAGTATCTGAGCTCGGGTGATACTTTGTTTCGGTTTCCGGATAGAATTCCTACTTGAGATCGAATTCTATCTTTAAACGGATTTGTTTAATATTTGTGAAGGCTGATTTTTGTAGTGTTTCAGTCCGAATTGGACGCGTAATGACACGGCCAGATCGTGTGACTCGGGAAAAAATATCTTTGACCGGGTTTGACTCGGTCGCTAAAAGACGGTTTTACCCCCGGTGTCGGAATCGACCCAAATTAGTCTTATTTGACTCGAAACGACCCACTGGGCCTGGATTTGAGGTCCGTTTTGTGAGATTTGTACTCCTTAATAAGCCTAAACCAAATGTCCATGATTTTGAGCCCATATCCGAGTCCATTAAAGCATGTTTGCGTCCTATCATCATCGGTTGTTTGGCGGGATCTACTATAGACACCTGGCGGTCAAAATGTGGGTGTCTACACAAACAAAAGTCTAAACTACGCCGTCCCCGGCAACGGCGCCAATTTGATGGCAGGGATTTGTTGTGAATCCCAACCGTCAAATACTAACCGGCAAACCTACTGGGTAGCTAGGGTAAGTCGGGTCGAATCCACAGGGACGGGAGGTCGGACTAAGGTATGCTACGGTCTAGGACTAGGTTCGAGACAAGCTATTCTAAGGAGGGGGAGACTAGGACTAAGCTAGGTCTAAGGCAAGTAAAATATCAAAAGAAACGGGCTAGGATTAGGTCGGGGTCAAAGGGGTAACGGAATGGTCGAGGAAGAGCTAGGGGTGAAGGAGGTAGTAGGGTAATCTAGGTTGGCCCGGGCTGCGCTCTCGCAACTTAGACTCACCTAGAGGTTCCACCTAAAACCCATCTCGGCGATACACAACACAAACGGGGTTACTAGCACGCTATGGGCCTAGGTCGAATCCGGGCTCTCGCAACTTAGACCGACCTAAGGGTCGTCCTCACCGGGCTCTCGCAACTTAATGAGGGGACCGAACCCACAAACAACTATCACCCACACAAGAAAGGCAAGAAAAACAAGCATTCGTACATACTTAGTCAATCAAGCATTTCAACAAACATGTGATGTGCATCATACAAGAGGAAACCCAAATCTTCCACCAATATCTCCAACAATCCCCTAATCATCCAATTGACACTCTAATCACCTTACTAACCCTAGCAAGGACACTACTCTAACATATCTAATCTAGAATTAACACTAACAAGAGGAATCAAAACAACAATCAAAACAAACATGAAGAAACTAATCTAACAATGAACAAAACACTAAACAAGAACTAAAGAATCAAACTTGAATGATAAAAACAAGATTAAGAAGAAGGAAGAGGAGATTATACCATACTAGAGAAGAAAGGAAGAAAGAAACTTGCATAAATGGAAGAACCCAAAACAAACATCCAAGTTTGTCAAGCTTGAATGGAGATCTTGAAGAATTCCCAAATTACAAGTACTAATCTAAGATTAACGATAATCTAAAGACTAATCTACACTAATCTATGCTAAAACTATCTAGGGTTTAGTCTCTAATGTCTAACCTCTCCTTTTGTCTTAATACAAGAGGGGGGGTATATATATAGGGTTACAAGTGGAAAGGAGAAGAAACAATGAAGCGCGGGTCTAAACTGGGCTCATCCCGGTCGGGATGAGTTGGTCCCGATCGGGATGAGGTGGTCCCGATTGGGATGAGCTCATCCCGGTCGGGATGGACCCAAGACAGCATCTCTTCCTTTTGTGCACCCCATCCCGGACGGGATGAGGCCTTCCCGACCGGGATGGGTCTTGTAGGCCTCCAATAAGAACTTTTTGGTTCCTCCTTGATTCTCATGGGCTTCCCATCGATTCTCGGGACTCGGGATCGGGTCTCGGAGGCTCGGGATTGGGGCCCAAGCGGGGTCGATTCCAAGGCATCGAGTCATCGTTCCTTAGTTCGTTGGCTCAAAAATGTGTGTGTATCGAGTCGGAATCGCTCCAACTCTTCCAAATCGGTCTCGGGAACCTGAAACGAACTAAAGGAAGCATAAGAAGCCCCTAAACCGCTCCCAAGGAGCGATTCTACAAGGAAAATGGGACCAAAACACTACAAAATAGGCACTACAAACCACACTTATCAGAATGTAAGTAAATCACGTTGTGAGGAGTTGCACGCTCGGAGTATACACTAAACGGGACTCAATGCATAGATAGTTTTGAGAACGGATCTCGGAATTACTCGGGTCTATTTAGTATATTTTAGTGTTTGCGGTTGAAGTTGGGACGTTACGTATTTTAGTAGATGTTTGTGAGCCTAGCGCCCACATCTAGTGTAGTCGTAGTGCATAATAATAGAAAGTGCAAGTATGGAAAGTTTTGTTTAGATGGCAACCTAGTGACAACTCGATCAACAGGCGGATCCTCCTAGCTTGACCAGTGACTCCGGCAGAGCTCCATTACCGTTTGACCTCCCGCGGCTACTCCGGCAGAGTTTCGTTGCTAAGGACTAGTTCTGCGGCTAATGCGGAAGAACCTGGGTACTAGTTTTGAGCTAGTCGATCACCGGCACCTCGGTATCGAGTGGAGTGCTTGAAGGTGAGGAGTAGCGTCGATGTCTCTTTTTATTATCGGAACTACGATCGAGTGGATCGTTTGCCTCGGGTGTCGGAATGCGAGCCCTTAGCGAGAGTTTTGAGGGAGAAGAGAGAATTGAATTGTGTCGAAATGAGGGCATGAAGGGAGGTGTTTATAGGTGTTTTCGGTCCTCGTCGCCTACATAGGCGCCTGAGCTGGGGCGGACTAAGACTCAGGCGCCTGGGCTCAGGCGTGGGGAGACCAAGACGCGTGAGGTGGGGCGGTTGGAGTTTTGAAGATACGATTTTGATGCTTTCCAAAACCGTGAGACGGGAGTGTAATACATAGCTTAGGGCTTAAGGATTCCCGTGGCTTGACCTAACGCCGTGGGTTTAGTGGGCCTCGGGTGTTCATACCGAGGTTCGCTTAGCGCGGTGTTGACTTGGTTCGAGTTTCGGGAGCGACTCGGGGTCCCGGTGTCAGAATTGACTCTAATTAATGTCGACGCGATCGTAAAGACGCGACTAAGGCTGCCATCATGTTAGTTTAATTTTCCCGAATAATTTCTTTGATCTGTTCTATAGAAAAACTACCTAGAACACCGCAAACCTGCGTCGTGTTGAAGTCCTATCGTCATCGGGTGTTTGTTGGGCACTTCTGCAGCCACCAGGTCCAAATCTGGGTGTCTACAACAAGTCTTCTCCACTGGCGTGTCCCTAAGGGTCGGTCGGGTGGATCCGACCTGATTCCCCGCCATCGATCTCATTGCCGGCCCGGGCTTCCTCAGAGTTGGGTCGGACCCGGGTCTCTGCTATCGGGCGACACTCACCAGGTAACTGACCGCATCAATTGCCCTACGGCAGATGGGGGAGCAGGGCTCCTGCCGGCTGTCGATGCTTGACTACGCAGGTGGGAAGCTACCCCATCCTCTTTCCCACATTAAATGCTATGCTCATTCCCTAAGTGGGTTGTCTTAGCTATTTGAGGTAAATGAAGCATCAGAATATTCCCCCATGATGATTGCTTTTCCAGAAAATCCTTAGAAACTCGCGCTTCGACGACACTTGACACATATCTTAGGGACGGTTGAGACTTTATTAACTGTCCTCCTCTTTTCCTCTCATGGCTATAAAAGGGAGAATCATTTGCCCAAAATTTCCAACTTTCTAAAAACGCTCCCGTTGTTCTACTCTTTCTAGTAGAAATAGTTTGGATTGTTGATAGGATCTTTAAAAGGGGTGTTAGCACCAAGGTCATCAAGCATGTGGGTCCTCCTCCCAAGTTTAAGTATCCTCGGATGGTTCGGAGGATCCTTAGCCGGTGAATGCTAACAGCTCGCTGGTCTCTCTTTGCTCCTGGCGCCAGTGAGCTGCCTGCGGCCATTCGCCGCCCCAGGAAGGCCTCCTTCTTCATGAGGCCGAGGACCGACCCTTGCACCTGTGTTGGGGGTTGTGACTACCGAGGTTGCCGCCGGTGTTTCCCTTGGTTGAGGCCGGAGAATACCGATCCTGACCTCTCGGATTCTGGGTCCTCCCCCGCTACTCCCAGGGAGCTGAGAGATGATTCCGACTATTCTGAAGGCCTTAAGCTTGTCAACTTTAGTGGTGATTGGGACGACAACAGCCGTGCTTCAGATGATAGTGAAGGCAGAGGTGGCTCGGTGAGAAGTAGGAGGAAGGAAGGTGATGAGGAGGGAGCAGATGACCCTATGGATATCCCTGACGACTGGGACTGGGGTTCTGATGATGGAGGCTGCAACAGCCCCAGGGACTACTCTTTTCCAGGCTCTGATGAAGACTGATGCTCCCTGACCTCTTGTTTGGTGAGCCGGACCCTAGGCATATTCCGATCTCTAATGACTTGTATTATGTTGTATTTTTTTGTAACATTTGACCCTTGGGTTTCTTGTTAATCGGAAATTAGACTTCTGTTTTTGTGTTTGTTGTCGTATTTTTTAATGATGTAATTGTGACCCTTCCACTTCCCGCCTTTTTGAATTTTGATTCATTGGGATGCGATGGATGGGTTAGTTTGAGGAGGGACACGTGGGGTGGGGGGCTTTGACAGTGGGGGGCTCTTCGACTCCTCTCTTGTTTGTATGGCCCCTTACTCCTTTCATCCCTTCTTTTCACTCCTCTAAACGCAAAAAACTAGCATTCTTTGAATTTTCATCTTCTTCTCTTGAATCTTAATCATTCTTTACTTGAATCTTCATCATTCTTGGAGTGAGCTTGCTATAGGCTGCACAAGCACCTTTCCTAGGCGATTTTTGAAGATTCAAATAGGTTAGAACTCAACCCTTAGCTTTTTCTTTCTTCTTTTTCTTCTTCCCCATTCTTGTTTTTCTGAAAAAAATGACACAACACCGCCGTCGATCTTTGTTTTTCTCTGGCCCATTCACTGGTACGACGGTGGAGGATGATGAGGAAGCCTGTATTAGCTGTCCCTTTTCCTCCGCCGGTCAGAGCGTTACCCTAGTGCAGACGCCACCCTTGACGGCGCCTGCAAGGCCCCCTCCTATTGACGAAAGTGGGGGTGCGAGCTCTCTTGAGGCCGCTCCCTCTGATGTCTCGTATTCGGATTTCGAGGCCATGGAGGTTTATCCGCTCACCATCGTCGGCCCCTTAAGGGCAAAGGTAGTTGAGAGCTCTTATCGCTTGGATAAGGACAAGTATAGGATCCCCCTACATATGTACCCAGACCCGGCGGCACGTGAGGAGATCCGCATTAGAAACGCCGCTGAAGCCATCGAGATTTTTTTTGATTTCGGGTCGGAATACTCAATCGTCATATCAGAGGAGAAGGATACGGTTTGCAACCCTCCGGTGGAGTGTATTGCGGTTTATCACAAGTGCCTGGAGTTTGGGCTTCGATTCCCTCTCTACCCCTTTTTTGAAAAAGCTTTTTAGCGTATGAACGTGGCCATCGCCCAGCAAATGAAGGTGTCCATCCGGACCATGGTGTCCTATGCCTGGGTCTGCTTGTTTGAATGGTATCAGCCCTTAATTGACGCTTTTAGATATATGATGGGCCTGCAAATGGGCCACTCGATGAAGGGTCATTCAGGTTATCTTTCTCCGATCTGAATAGGATGAAGGGCTATTCGCCGGTTTGGCCGGTGCTATCCAGCGTTAAACAGTGGAAGAATAACTTTCTATACGTTCGTCGTGAAGGGGGGTGGTCTATCCCTCGTCATTTTAGGAACAATGTCCACACCCGCCTGGAGACCGCCGAGGAATACCATCATGAGGTTGGGGGAAAACTCTGGAGGTGAAGCTAACGCCGGAAGAGAAGAAAATAATTAACTTCTTTAAATGCGAGAAGTATGGGAGCACTGTAGCTCCGACTAGGTGGCTCCCTCCGGTGGAACTCATAGCGACTGATGAGTTTCTGACCACTGTGGGGTTGAACCCCTCGCGCCCCAAAGGTAGCTGGGGGTCTTCCATATCCGTGTATTACCTTACATATATCACTTACATGTTACATGCTAATTTTCTGGTCACTTTGTTTTTTTGCAGATACCGACGGCTCTTACCGGACCGGTCGACACTTGCACGCCCTTGGACTTGACAAAACTTATTCTCCTATCACTTCACGCCCCCTTACTCCCTCAGATTATAAGAAAGAGAGCCTCATTGGATATATGAAGAGTGTGTCGGCTGGGAAGACCCAATTTCCTCCCCGATGGCCAACTGGCCGCGCGCCGGCATCGATGCCTGCTGCCGGGCCTGCCCGGGGGAGGGGTGATGGTTCAGCGGTTGCGCGCCCGTTGGCAGTCAGGTGAGAGGATTCCTCTGCTGCAGGTAGGGATGGCAACGGATCCGAGATCCGATCCGGATCCGCAAGATCCGGTCTGCACGGATCAGATATGGATCCTAAATTTTGAGATCCGTTGGATATGGATCCAGATCCGGATCCGGATCCTCTATCTTTAAACGGATCTGGATCTAGATCTTAATAAGCAAATCCGGATCTGGATCCGCAAATCTATTTAATTAAAAAAATACCAATAATAAAAAACTTAGAACTTTAATTTGTGTTTTTTTGGTTATCTCTATGACTTTTTTCTTTTATTTTATTAATCTTTGATTATGAATCTTTGTATTCGATTTTATGTGTAAAATTATGAAAATTAATATGGTCGCAAATACGTATTAATTAATTTTTTTGTAGAATTTAAGTTAGAAATTGGATTCCCGGATCCGGTCCAGATCCGGCGGATCTAAATCTAGATCTGCATTTTTGGGATCCGTCAGATCCGGACCGGATCCGGATCCGCTACTAGGGATGCAGATCCGGTCCGTTGCCATCCCTAGCTGTAGGTGGCCCTTCTGCTGCTGCTGTTGTGATGACTACGCCGTCGGTCAAGGAGGCTGAGGAAGCAATCTCCCCTTTTAGCATTCATGAACTTCTCAACTAGGTTGAACAGGGAAACGGAGTTCCCTTGCACCATCCGGTCTGCTTCAGCATGAGACAGACCCAGAAATTCCCTTAACCTCCTCCTCGGGTCAGGATAAAACTGAGGAATAGCAGGACGGGGAACGGGACACCAACCGCCCACAACAGCTACCTCCTTAGGAAGAGGGCGTACCTCCCCACGGGGGAACGCAAAAACGTGATGGGTAGTGTCCCAAAACGACAGGCAAGCATCCAAGAAGTGTGAATCTACTTTAAAATACTGCAATGGGAATAAAGCAGAAATTCCCATCTGATTCAGCTGAATCTTCACCTCTTCTCTAAAGCATTGGGACCATGCCTGAAGCAGCGTGGTTGAATTTTCGATACCCATGACAGAAATTTGAATCTTTTTCTCGAGAGTTGGAGAAATTTTAGAGAAGGAATATAAAGATTGGTATGAGATACAAAAAAGTAAAGCAGGAGGTCGTGTATTTATAACACAAAACCCTGACAACCTCCACACGGTGAGGCTGCCTTAGCCCACGCGGGCCTGCGCGCGCCAAACCAATCTAATATTTAGCTCCTTCAAACCTGATATATATAGGAATCGAGTCATCCCGAGCATTCCTACTCAACAATTTTTCAAAATTTTCAAACTTCAAACTTTTACTCCCCAGCGGAACCGAGTCGGTGCCTCACCTAAACGCTACATTTAGAATATTATGTGTCTACATACAGGTACACCCGAGACTTCGAAGGCAAGTCCAACTCCCCACGGAGCTATCATCATCAAGACAGGTTTGATTTCTACCTTATGGCTAAGGAGCCCTCCACGCAAGCCTAATGGACTATAAACAATCCGACCGGAAGGCTACCAGGTCATAATCCTCGATTGGCCTGGTAGGTACTATGACTTTCGCCTTGTCCAAGCCTCAGTCAGAGTGGGGGCTCTGTAGACACCCCCATTTTGACTGCTTGTGTCTATAGTAGTCTCCAACAAAATACCCGATGATGATCGGACGTTAACATGCGTTAATACGCTCGAATACGAGACTCGGAATCAATAGTGTCCGACGTGGAAACTTAGCGGAGCACACATATAGTGACCTCAAATTCAAACTTAGTGGGTCGTTCCCAATAAAATAAAGCTATCTAGAGCTAAAACTGCCACCGGGGGCAAAATCGTCTTTTGCGATCGAGTCAAAACCCGGTCAAAGTCGAAGCCCAAGAGGTAACCAGCCCCACGCTGCGTCCAAATACAAACCAAATCAATTCAAATCAAAAGTCAAAGGAAGATCCCAACCTTCCCCATTTGTCTCACCCGCTTAGGGGCACTCGATCGAGTGCCTAAATCTAGAGCCCCCCTAAAAAATCGACCAGGACCCTTTTTTAAGGCCACTCGATCGAGTGAAACATAGGGCCACTCGATCCAGTGACCCCAGCCGGGGGGGTAAATCTATATATACCCCCTACTAATCATTTTCACAACTTTTGACAACTTTTCACCACCTTGAAAACCTTCCTCTCCTTCACATTTTGAGAGCTTTACACACCACACACTCACACAGACAAGCCATTTTGTGGACATGACATAGGTCCACCCCTACGCGGCCACGCGCGGATTTTGGGAGGCGAATGAATCTCATGTGAGATGGATCTCGGGTTGAAATTTAAATCGAAGTTGGAGTCGGCACCGAACTTTGTGGGAGTTCGGGCCCATTCGAACCCACTCTATATCTTGGTGGGCCAGGCACAAAGTACGGCCCATTTGGATCTTAGAGTTTATGGGGTTCGTCTCTTTGAATTGTGATATCGATACCGACATTATCGGTTACCGTGTATTGAATGACTCTCCTATGCCAATGGTTTCGGGCATCCGGAAACCATGGTTCTGAGTAAGGGGTGAGGGTACGTGTTGGGAAGTTCACAAAGAACACCCAACCCCGCCCGCACTTAGCGGCTTCTACTAAGATATCGTTCGATGTTTTAATACGCGCGTTAGTAATTTGGTTGAAATGTTATGCAAACAGTATTTTGACTAAACATGTGAAGATTTGAATAAGTTCCTATGTCGATTTAATGCATCTTTGAATTACATCAAAGTAGTATTTAGAATGCGAGGTTCGTTTTAGTACAATAAAACAAAGAATGAGAATAAAACGCAAAGACAGAAATAATTGAGTTAGTAACATTAATAACGGTTTGTAAATAGTCTAGAATGATATAAAAGAAATGATGCATGGTTTTGAAAAGAGTAGGACACGCGATGGACTTGAGACATGTTGACCGAAGTCATAAAAATATTTGATAAGGCTCGAAATATGTTGAAGGGCTCACGTTTGGTTCGTGAATGAGGCCACTTGACCGAGTCATGGGGAGACTCAGTCGAGTGCCCTGTTTAAAACCCTTCTGCCGGTTTTTTGGGGTGCCACTCGATCGAGTAGGCTAGGCACTTGGTTGAGTGCCCCCTGTACGAACAATAGTTCGTTTCGAAATTTAGCATTGATTTCGAAATTGCTTTTAATTTTGAAAATCCATAATTTTGCTAAGTCGTGTAAAAATATGATACGATTTATAATCGACTTAATTTTTGATACTCGTCATATTCGATACTTGATTACGGAATCAATATCTAATATTTAGAGGGAATTTCAGAAAAGACGTTTATAAGTCGTTTTAAATTGAACTAAGACGAAATAATTCTCTCCGCGCTGTAATGTCGTAATTAGTCCTTTCGGACTATTTGACAATTACTTCAGCATCAACGAGTTCGTGCTAGTTTAATTTGTTGACTAGTTCTTTTAGACACAATATTCGACTACGGAGTCGATATCGCATCTTAAGAAAAGAAAACGTTTTATAAATTTATGTATGGCGATATTCATTATCTAATTATGACGATAACAAAAAAAGACAAAAAAAATGAAAAAAAGACGAAAAAGACGTAAGAAAAAAAAGGAGAAGGAGATGAGAAGGAGAAGAAGAAAACGTGATTTGTAACACCCTCAACCTACATGCTAATTATCTCGGAAACAGACTCGTATAGTAGTGGCCTAGGCACGGGAGCGTCGAGATGTATATAGGAGAGCTATGGTGTGTATAATTGGGAAGAGATTTGACGAGTTTTGCTCTCGGGTTTCCTAAAGAATTTCTAGAGGAAAGATCGGGATGGTAAAATTATAGGATTGCTGAAATTATAGGTTGTGAATTGTGTGTATTCTGTGTTGCAAATGGGTGTATTTATAAGAAAATACCCCGGCTTTGGATAGGAAAGGTACCCAGTTTAGGATAGAGAAGGTACTTAGTTTTAGATAGAAAAGGATTTCGATTTCAGATAGAAAAGGAGTCCAGTCTCGGATAGAAAAGGAGCCACTACTCGATCAAGTGGTGCATAACACTTGATCGAGTGCCCGGTGTGATGTCGGTTCAGTGGGGTTTTACGAGCCTACTCGACCGAGTGGACCGGTCCACTCGATCGAGTGGGTCTAGGCGGGTGGAAGACTCCTTAGAGATTAAATTTTATATCTAGTGAGGAGGCTTAATTTAATCCTCTTCGTAGCTGATTTTTGTGTAGTCTTTGACTTCGAGTCAGACTTTCGAAGTTGCGTGACTGATGTTTATGTCTCGGAAATGCCTTTGATCGGGGTTTGATCCGGTCGCTAAAAGACGGTTTTGTCCTTGGTGTTGGTTTTAACCCAAATTAGTCTTATTTGATTGGAAATGACCCGCTGGGCCTGGATTTGAGGTTGGTTTTGTGAGATTTGTACTCCGTAAAAAGCCCAAGCCAAATACTAACGATTTTGAGCCCATATTCGAGTATGCTAAAGCATGTTCATGTCCGATCATCATCGGGTGTTTTTTGGAAACTGCTATAGACACCTAGCAGCCAAATGTGGGTGTCTACAGAGCCCCCACTCTGACAGAGGCTTGGACAAGGCAAAAGTCAGAGTAGCTACCAGGCCAATCGAGGATTGAGACCAGGTAGACTTCCGGTTGGGTCGTTTATAGTCCATTAGACTCGCGTGAAGGGCTCGCCAACCATAGGATAGAAATCATACCTGAGTTGATGCTAATAGCTCTGTGGGGACTTATTTTTGAAGCCCTGGGTGTATCTGTATGTGGATACATCCCATCTTGGAGCTTCGCGGGAGCTTGTTTCTGAAGCCCTGGGTGTATCTGTTTGCATACACATCCCATCTCGGAACTACGCGGGAGGTTGCCTAAGAAGCCCTGGGTGTGCCCGTTTCCAGACACATCTCGATTCGGAATTACGCGGGAGCTTGCATAAGAAGCCTTGGACGTGCCCGTTCGTAGACATCCCGTGTTTCTTTAGGAGAAATGCCACCTTGGGCTTTCCGCTTGGGAGTTTAGTGAGTTGCACAGGCCTGCTTCCGAAGCCTTGAGTTTACCTGTGTACGGTTACACAAAACTTTGCATGTAATATTTAGGTAAAACACGACTCACGCTGGGGAATAAAAACTTGATGTTCCGTTGGGAAGCCAAGCTGGTACCTGAAATGTTAGATATATAGGCCGAAATAGCAAATATAGCAGATAGCAAGATAGCATACAGAAAATGCAGTTAGCATCTATAGACTGACTTGCGCTGTGGAAAATGATTTTTGCTTCATTTTGAAATCGAATTCCTGAAAGCGACTCACGTGCTAGGAGATAGGTTTTCAAAATTGAAAGGGGTAGAAAAGAAATTTGCAGTTTAAACCACGGAGTATCCGTGGTAATAGCGAGCAAGTTGTCACGAGATGACTCTTTCACACCCTAGGAAAGACTCGTGTGCCACCTAACTTGTAGTCCCGTCACAAGTTAAGTCAGGCAAACCCAAATGCCACGCCTTAAGTCGGATTGACAAGTTCGAGATTAAGTAAAGAACGAGTGGACTAAGTTGTAAGGAAAAGATTGCTTTATTGATAAAGCATTACAAGAGAGTTTTTACAATGCTTGAGGTTGTTGTGGACTTGTGTGGTTTTTGTGGATTTTGGTGGATGGGTGGCAAATGAACCATGCACCCCTATTTATAAGGCTCCATGGAACCCTCTGGAACCTCCATGGCTCCTAGAATCCTCGGGAGCCTTCTAGACTCTTCTAGCTAGACTCCTTATTTACATGATGTCTAGAACTTTCTAGTATGTACAAGACCCTTCTAGACTATTCTAGAACATCCTAGAACAATCTAGTACAACCTAGAAGACTCTTTAGTATTCTAGATACTTCTAGAATACTTTACCATATTCTAGAATATTCCGGACCCTTCTAGAATATTCTACATGACTCTACTATGTTCTAGAATATTCCAGACCCCTCTAGAATATTCTAGATGACTCTACCATGTTCTAGAGATTTCTCCAAGAGTCTAGATATTTCTGGACGCTTCCGGATGCTTCTCTAAACCTCCGTTGAGCTTGACTCCTTGATCCTTGAAGCGCGCCCGATTTGAGAACGTTGGTTAGGCAACAAGCCAACCGTGACATTCTCCCCCACCAAAGCCGTAGACGTCCTCGTCACGGTCGTCCCTTTGTATCTGTGCTTGAAGTTCGTCTTGGTTCCTCTTGAGTTGGTGTCGCCACGATCCCATGTTGGTGTCCTTCGTCCTTGATCACCGTTCATGCCACGCCCTTGGTTAAGGCATGCCCATGTCTTCTCTCGACCATGATGCCTTGGTTTGCGCCTATGCCTTGGCGCCTTGATAACCCGTAGGGAAGCGATTCTTGCACCGCCCCCATCCTCTTGTGCGAGCTTGATGTCAATCTCGCTCCCCTTTGATGTTATGGTGATCACACCGTCTCCAAGTGTGAAGGGCCTGACCGAGTTGATGAACTCCATGCCAAGCACGACATCCTCGTCATCCATGTCGACCACCATGAATTTGGCCTTCCCTTTCCACTTCTCCAAGCGGATTGGGACCCCATAGGCCACCCCGTAAATTGGCATTACTGAAGAATTCACCGCCTTCAGCTCGCCCCCTGTTTTGGTGTAACGAATGCCCATGTCCCTAGCCACCCGCAAGGCTACATAATTATGTGTTGCACCTGAATCGATCAACACCTTTGTGCGGACATCGTTCACCTCCCCGTTGACGGTTAACAAGTGCCCCTTGTACTTGATCTCCGCCTCTTGTTTTGCCGTGGTTTCCTCCTCCCTCGGCTTATCTTCCACGACCTCCATTGAGTTGAGAAGTCTCATTGTCCCGAGCCTCGATGGTTCTCCCTCGACCATGCAACGTGCTCCCTCATGGACATCCCTCGACTCCTCCCCGAATTGTAACGCTAAAGCGTTAAGTTTTTGCCGCTGTGGGCAAACCCGTACCATGTGCGATCCCCCGCACAAGAAACAACTCTTGTCGCGTCCTCCCGATTTAAACCGCGACCCCTCTTTGCTCTTATCTTCTCTATGAGCCCTCGGTTGTGGGTTGTCTCCCCCACCATTTTCGTCGCCCCCGACATATTTATCCCTCTTGGTATCCATCCGCAACTCGTATAAGGACTCGGCCTCCGCTATAGCCTCATTTAGGGTCTTAACGTTGCGTCTATTCAACTCTTGTTCGGCCCAACGTTGTAACCCATCCATGAAGTACAATAGAGTTAAGCTCTCAGGCATGTCACTTACTTCCAACAAGAGCGAAGAGAAATCCTTCACATAGTCCTTGATGGTTCCTGTGTGCCTTAATGCTCGAAGCTTCCTCATTGCGATTTCCTCGGGGTTCCCCGGACAGAATTGCCTTTTAAAGGCAGCTTTGAACTCGCCCCATGTTCTTATCCGGCATAGTCCCTTCTTCTCCTCCGCTTGACGTCTTCTCCACCACATAAGGGCGTCTTCGGTCAAGTACATTGTTGCGGTTTGGATCTTGGTTACTTCATCCTTGATATGAAGTGAATCAAAGTATTGCTCCACGCGCCACAAGAAAGTGTCAAGTTCTTTGGCATCTCTCCTACCATCGAACTTAGACGGTTCAGGCACATTGATCCTTGGTGCCCCCTGGTTAGTGGCAGACCCGGCCACTGCGGCTTTACACAAGGCCACATCCTCCTCGACTCTAACCATTCTCTCTTCAAGGGCTTTGAATCGAGTGTCGTTATTCCCGGCTTGCTGGGCTAGCCCCTCGAGCAACAAACGACCCAACTCTTCCTTTAGCACACTAACAAGGGAGTTAATCAGGCTTTGTACCTCCTCCTTGAGGTCGGTCATTCCACTCTCCAATGCTTTAATCCGCTCCGAGAAATCCTCCATTCTCTCGGTTACTTCGGCAAGGTTAT
Source organism: Agrostemma githago (assembly GCA_958450325.1). Classification (NCBI taxonomy): domain Eukaryota; kingdom Viridiplantae; phylum Streptophyta; class Magnoliopsida; order Caryophyllales; family Caryophyllaceae; genus Agrostemma; species Agrostemma githago. The sequence continues at coordinate 48,428,691 of OY288259.1, read as the reverse complement.
CTTGGTGATCCCCTATAGCTACCTCCAATCGTGATAACCGCACATTGGTGGTCTCCTTCTTAGTCTTCTCACCACCAGGAATGTTCTCTACGGTACTCGCACCTTCTTGTCCCGACATTTTCCGCAGCTTTGAACGAAACCCGCTCTGATACCACGTGTCACGAGATGACTCTTTCACACCCTAGGAAAGACTCGTGTGCCACCTAACTTGTAGTCCCGTCACAAGTTTAAGTCAGGCAAACCCAAATGCCACGCCTTAAGTCGGATTGACAAGTTCGAGATTAAGTAAAGAACGAGTGGACTAAGTTGTAAGGAAAAGATTGCTTTATTGATAAAGCATTACAAGAGAGTTTTTACAATGCTTGAGGTTGTTGTGGACTTGTGTGGTTTTTGTGGATTTTGGTGGATGGGTGGCAAATGAACCATGCACCCCTATTTATAAGGCTCCATGGAACCCTCTGGAACCTCCATGGCTCCTAGAATCCTCGGGAGCCTTCTAGACTCTTCTAGCTAGACTCCTTATTTACATGATGTCTAGAACTTTCTAGTATGTACAAGACCCTTCTAGACTATTCTAGAACATCCTAGAACAATCTAGTACAACCTAGAAGACTCTTTAGTATTCTAGATACTTCTAGAATACTTTACCATATTCTAGAATATTCCGGACCCTTCTAGAATATTCTACATGACTCTACTATGTTCTAGAATATTCCAGACCCCTCTAGAATATTCTAGATGACTCTACCATGTTCTAGAAATTTCTCCAAGAGTCTAGATATTTCTGGACGCTTCCGGATGCTTCTCTAAACCTCCGTTGAGCTTGACTCCTTGATCCTTGAAGCGCGCCCGATTTGAGAACGTTGGTTATGCAACAAGACAACCGTGACAAAGTGGTCATCTGGAACGAATCATCAATTGGGGCGAGATCCCCACCATCATATCTAAGCCGGGATAGGTGACCGGCTATGACATTCTCGGCCTCGGACTTATCACGGATCTCCAAATCGAATTCCTATGGTAATAAGATCCATCTAATAAGCCTCGGTTTGGCCTCCTTCTTCGCTAGAAGGTACTTCAATGCTGTGTGATCTGTATATACTATCACCTTCGAGCCAATTAGATAGGCTCGAAACTTGTCTAGAGCATAGATAATGGCCAATAATTCCTTCTTCGTGGTAGCATAATTGATCTGCGCCATATCTAATGTCCGACTAGCGTAGTAGATCGCATGTAAAGCTTTGTCCTTCCTTTGGCCGAGCACGGCTCCTACAGCGTAATCGCTAGCATCGCACATAACCTCGAAAGGTAAATCCCAATCCGACGATCGGATAATCGGTGCGGAAACAATAGCCTGCTTAATCCTGTCCAAAGCTCGAGCATACTCGTTAGTAAAAACGAACGGGGCATCTTTGAGGAGCAGCTGAGTCAGAGGTTCGGCAATCTTGGAGAAATCTTGGATGAAACGGCGGTAAAAACCCGCGTGACCAAGAAAACTCCGCACACCATTAACATTAACGGGGTATGGTAATTGCTCAATCACCTCGACTTTCGCTTTATCTACTTGGATGCCACATTCGGACACTAAATGTCCCAAGACGACTCCCTCGGTCACCATGAAGTGACATTTCTCCCAGTTTAAGACCAAATTGGTCTCCTCACAACGTTGTAAGACCCGTGAAAGATTAAGTAAACATGAATCATAATCAGTGCCATATACACTGAAATCATCCATGAAGACTTCCATGACAGACTCGATAAGGTCCAAAAATATGGACATCGTACAACGTTGAAAAAGTGGTCGGGGCATTACAAAGGCTAAAAGGCATCCTTCGGTATGCGAAGGTGCCGTAGGGACAGGTAAATGTTGTTTTCTCCTGGTCGTCTGGGTGAATTGGGATTTGGAAAAATCCCGAGTAGCCATCTAAGTAGCAAAAGTACTTATGCCAAGCAAGACGCTCTAGCATCTGGTCAATGAAGGGGAGTGGGAAATGGTCTTTCCTAATAGTCGTGTTCAGCTTACGGTAATCAATGCACATCCTCCATCCAGTCACTAATCGAGTAGAAATAAGCTCATTCTTCTCGTTCGTGATAACCGTGGTCCCTCCCTTCTTAGGGACCACTTGGACTGGACTAACCCATTTAGAGTCGGAAATGGGATAGACAATGCCAACATCTAGGAGTTTCATAACTTCCTTGCTAACCACATCCTGCATGTTCGGGTTCAACCTACGTTGTCCCTAAATAGACGGTCTATGGTCTCCCTCTAAATGAATGCGATGCATGCAAAATTCGGCACTAATGCCACGTAAGTCATCAATACTGTACCCAATAGCCTTCTTATGTCGTCGTAAGATGACTAATAACTCCGAAAGTTGGCTATCTGTGAGTGCAGCGTTGACAATTACGGGGTTTAGACCCTTATCATCTAGGAATGCATATTTCAGATTAGAGGGGAAGGGTTTTAGTTCAGGTTTACTTACCTCGACCTCTTTTTTAGGGGTGCCGAGACTATATACCTTCTCAATAGTGCTCTCCTTCCCGTTTAGCATGCGTTCTAGCTCATCCACTTCCGCGTTCCATGATCTCTTCTCGGCATCAGCATCGCCGGATGTCAGCAATTTCTCCCAAGGGTCCCTGCCAAGATAGTCATCAATATAGTTTTCAATCTCCAAATCAATGACATCTATACTGTAGCAGGACTCTTTTATCATGGGCTTCTTAAGAGCTTGATCGAGACTAAAAGTCACGATATCATCTCCTACGGAGAGTGTGAGATTCCCATTTTTGACATCGATGATCACCCCTGCCGTGTGTAAGAAAGGGTGACCGAGGACAATAGGGATTATGGCATCCTCAGCCATGTGTAAGACTACGAAGTCAACGGGAATGAAAAATTTCCCTACTTTTTCAGGGACATCCTCTAAGACACCTAAAGGATATTTTACCGATCTATCAGCCATCTGAAGAGTCATATTAGTACATTTTAAAACACCCATATTCAATTTCTGACAAATAGAATACGGCATGACACTGACGCCAGCTCCTAAATCACACAGACTTTATCAATAGCTAATGTCCCTATAGTATAAGGGATAGAAAAACTCCGTGGATCCTTGAGCTTGGGCGGAGTACGACTCTGTAGTAGCGCGCTGCATTCCTCTGTGAAAGCAACTGTCTCAGTTTCGCTAAAAGAACGCTTACGAGTTAGTATTTCTTTCATAAATTTAGCATAAGCAGGAACTTGAGTGATCAAATCAGTAAAAGGAACACTTACCTGGAGATTCTTGACGACTTCCATAAACTTACCGAACTACTGATCAAGCTTTGTCTTACGTTGTCGGTGGGGAAATGGAAGCACGATCGTAATTGAAGGTTCCTTGACTTGAGACGAGGATGCTTGAGAAGGTTTTCCATCCTTGGTTGAAGACTGGGGAAGAAAAACAACTGAATTAAGCGTTACGGTCTACACTCGATCGAGTCCAGGCTGACTCAGTCGAGTGTCACCATACTCGATCGAGTCACCTGTAAGCACTCGATCGAGTGGTATTACTGGGGGGCTACTGATCGATTTTGGAGGGTCTACTCGATCGAGTGGGCTGACACCACTCGGTCGAGTGACCTCCAACTCGATCGAGTCTGGCGTGACTCGATCGAGTGGACTACATGACTGCTCTCTGCCGGTTTTTAGAGGGTCTACTCGATCGAGTGATGTGGTGTTACTCGATCGAGTAGCCTCAATTTGTGGCCTACTCAAAGCTTCTTCGGCGAGCTCTTGCTTCTCCAACTCGGTTTCATCCACCACAACATACTCCTCGGGCATTTTCGGACCTTCATAATGAGTTCCGCTTCTCAATGTTGTCGCGTTAGCATGCTCGTGCGATTGTTCCCCTTGAGGAGGTAGAGTACCCGGCAGCCTAACTTGCTTTTGGGCGGCAAGTTGTGCTACTTGGGTATCTAGGATTTTGTTATGGGCGAGTATTTGGTTGATCTGGGTTTCTTGCTTTTGGTGAGGTTGAATACCTTACATCAATAATGCTTTGATTTCCGCATACTCGGTGTTGGTTGGAGCTTGGGCTTGGGTTTGGTTTTGGTTTTACGGGATCGGTTGGAATTGTTGTTGGTTCCCCCACTGGTGGTTACCCCAAGGTTGGTTATTACCCCACTGTTGGTTACCCCAAGGTTGGTTATTACCCCACTATTGGTTACCCCAGTTTTGTTGCCCTCCTTGGAATTGTTGTCGGTTATTGTTTTGAGAGGGTCGGTTATGGGGTGCTACATAAGGGACGATTTTGTTACCGCCAGGTGGTGGTGGGTTAAGCACGTTCTGGCTCCTATAAGATAACAAGGACTTGTCATTGCCCGGTTAGTTCATGTATGGGAGGTGTGGTCTCATGGATTGGAATGCATTCGCTGTTTCTAAACTCACACACTGTTGGGCAAAATGACCCGTATTCCCACAATTCTCACAAACAACCTCGGACATTGCATTAACTTGGTACATACCGCTTTGTTGTTGTTGGTTTTGGGTTCTAGCAAGCTCCACGGTATCAATCCGCTTAGTTAAAGCGGCTAGGTGGCTAACTATGGCGTTCGATGACTCGGAGTCACCACTATTACCTCGGGTGTTACCTCGTGGATTTCCCCAACGTGAGTGATGAATAGCCATATCTTCAATCAATTTCCATGCTTTATCATCATCAAAGTTGTTTTGAAACCTGCCATTAGCTGCAGAATCGAGCATAGCTCGACAATCGTCATATAAACCATTATAAAATTGATTGCACAAAAACCATACCTCGAATCCGTGATGTGGGCACTTCTTGACTAGCTTTTTAAACCTTACCCACGCCTCGTAGATATTCTCGTGAGATGTCTGTCGGAAGTTAGTAATCTGGCTCCTCAACAGGTTGGTTTTCTGCGGCATGTAGTAATGCTTGCAAAAAGCTAAGGCTAGGGAGTTCCAGTCTGTGATTCCCTCGGTTACTTTGTCTAGATCCGTGATCCAGTCTCTCGCGTTGTCGCGTAAAGAGAACATGAATAGCATCTCCATCACCTCTTCTTGTGTTACTCCCGCGGAGAGTGGAATGGTCGAGCAATAGTCGGTGAAGAGCTTCATGTGCTTCGTCGGGTCTTCATCGGGACCTCCACCGAATTGATTTCGCTCCACCAACGTAATGAAAGCGGGGCGAATCTCAAATGTACCTGTAGTGCTCGTGGGCCTCTTCAACGGTTTCGGTAGGGAACTCTGCTCCGGCTCGGAATGGCTAGCAAGTTTGAGAGGCATCTTGACTAGCGGTGTCTCGGGGGTAGTAGTGGAATTATCCTCTTCAAAGGACAGCGATTCGGATATGTGGTCGTCGTCCGAATTTTCCACTGATTCTGATCTTTCTGTCTCAGCAATCTCCTTGTAAAATTTCCTAGACCTGCGAAAAGTTCTCTCTGGTTTAGGATCGTACGGTGGTACGTAGCCTGAAATTCGAGAGGACCTGGGCATACGAGAAAACTACAGGAAAAATGTGAGAAACGGTCTCAAGGAACTGAAGTTCCTTGAGACAAGCAATCAAAAGGCTAAAACACAAAACAAGTAAATAAATAACACCGTCTCCCCGGCAACGGCGCCAAAATTTGACAGGGGTAGTCGTATCCCTAATCAAGATACCCTAAGGTCCACTAACTAATGCAGATAGTGAAGTAGGGGTCGAACCACAAGGAGACGGGCTTAAATAGTTGTTCTAAGGTCTAGACTTAAGACTACAGATCACTGTTTTTCTGGTTGTTTGGTAGGCTGACAACTAACTGCTATAAGGTAAATCAATAATAAAAGAGTCTAAGGTCTCAGGTTCACAATGAATATCAGTCGGGTCAGGGAGTCAACTAGCAGGTCAATAATCGAACTGTCTAAGATGTAGGTCTGGTCGGTACTACTACAAACTTTAGAACTAAACATAACCTGCGGTCGCTAGAATTAAGCTAGTCTACCCAAAATGTCGTGACCTAATTAGTCCTTAACCCGGTCGGCGAAAAGTCCTAATTGTGATACTAACTAATTAATCTTGGCCGGTAATCAATCAATCAGAATTAAAACAACATTCAGGCGACAGTTCATATGATCAGAGACAGGTCAATTTTCCATGACCCAATTAATACCCATCGATCCTCTTAAACCCTAGATAAAATTTAGCTACTCATAGCGATTGTAATTGAACTAACCAAATATAAATTGCAATTAAACATGATGAATGAAAATTAAAGTAAACTACGAGAAACGATAATAATTCTATACTAACAAATAATAAGCAAGACTGAAATTAAATTTACTATGAAAACTAAGAACGAATTAAGACAAGAATTAAAACTAGAAAACTGAAATTAAAATCAAAAGTATCTATACCGAACAATTTGAGATCTGAAAAGGGAAGAACGGAAATTGACGTATCTTGTGAAGAAAAGCGGGAAAAAGTCTAAACGTCAAGGCTAAGCAAAACTAACGTAATGTTGTAGAGTAGAATGAAAGTGTGTCTGACAATCCTAAGAAAACTGATTTAAAGACAAATCAGTTGGACTTCCAAAATAGGCCCGAAATTCTAATTAATTAAAATCTGATTCGCGGCCTAGGTCAGACACACTCGATCGAGTGCATACAGTGCCACTCGATCGAGTGGGTACTACTAAGCTCCAATCTTCGTTCGTTTTTGGGCTAGAGAGGTGAATCGACCCAAATTTCCAATGTAGTCCAGTTGGGCTTGAAAATAAGGCACTCGATGCACTCGATCGAGTGCTTAGCGCCACTCGATCGAGTGGGTACTGCTGAGCTCGTGATTGAGCTCTAATTTGCTTCTCGACTTTTCGTTTCCTTCCTCGTCTCGGCTATCCGGGTTATTACTCCAAAATAAGCTCAAAATTGTACCTAACCTGCAAAATAGCACGAGGATCGGCAGTATCGACTTTCTAATAAAAAACGACATTAAATATATAGATTGGAAGAAGAAAAGCTCAAAAACGGTTGTCTAGGGACAATAAAATACGATATAAAATACGTTGATCACTCGTGTTGGTTGGTTATGCCTTTAGAAAAAGGCGGACTAGGATGGGGAAGAAACCCGTGATGTAGGATCGACGGAGTTTCGACGCTATAGACCTTCAACAAATTATGAAAAGACTCGACACACGGATAATGGTAGGTCCTATAATAAGGAAGTTTTTTTTTTTTTTTGGAAAAGAATTGAATTTTGAAAATTGAGAGAACGATCCCGAAATTGGTAGTGGACCGGCCATTTTGAAATGTTAGAATGGTTGCGAGTAAATTCGCATTTTGAAAAAAATGGGAGACGATCCCGTCTTTTGAAATTGGCAGCATGCCGACAAGACCGGGCTTTTTAAAAAGTTGAATATTTGGAATTTTGAAAATTTTAAATATCGAAACCAAATTTCTGAAAATTTGAAAATTGAAGATAAGATCCCGAAGATTTGAAAATCAAAAACGGCATCTCGAAGATTTGAAAATTGGAATAGAATCTCGAAGATTTGAAAATCGAAATGGAATCTCAAAGATTTTAAAATTGAAATGGAATTTTGAAGATTTGGAAATTGAAATGGAATTTTGAAAATTTGAAACTCGAACGAGGATCGGAAATTCGAATATTGAAATGGACAGCATGCCGCCTAGAAAAATAGGCTTGTTTGAGTTAAATCTTAAGTCTAAATTTCGGCAGCATTCTGATTTTTTGAAAATTGAATATTTTGAAATGATGCATTTTTTGAAATGACGTTATTTTAAAATGACAGGCAAACCAAGCAGCACATAGTCACGTAAGCATTATGACGACAACATGTATGCTTTACACTAAGTCTCGGTCGGTCTAAATAAGCTCTATACCAGTGCGCATGGCCTTTTCGAGAATCGGGACGGACTTCCTAAGTCGAGTTGATCTTAGAACATGCCGCGAAACCCATACGAATTAGCCATGGACACCTTGACATATCCAATTTGGAATATATCACGGTATAGTGGGACGTCGGTCGCCAGTACCGGCCCGGGTAAAGATGAGGTTATGCATGAACCGTAAAACTAAAGCGCGTATTGTACTAATCGAACGATTTCTCCTCGAGTCTCACCCTGAGGATTCCGATGGTAAGTTACACATCAGTTATCCCCAGCGGAGTCGCCAAATTGTGAACATGACATAGGTCCACCCCGACGCGGCCACGCGCGGGTTTGGGGAGGCGAATGAATCTCATGTGAGATGGATCTCGGGTTGAAATTTAAATCGAAGTTGGAGTCGCCACCGAACTTTGTGGGAGTTCGGGCCCATTCGAACCCACTCTATATCTTGGTGGGCCGGGCACAAAGTACGGCCCATTTGGATCTCAGAGTTTATGGGGTTCGTCCCTTTGAATTGCGATACCGATACCGACATTATCGGTTACCGTGTATTGAATGACTCTCCTATGCCAATGGTTTCGGGCATCCAAAAAACCATGGTTCTGAGTAAGGGGTGAGGGTACGTGTTGGGAAGTTCACAAAGAAAAATCAACCCCGCCCGCACTTAGCGGCTTCTACTAAGATATCGTTCGATGTTTTAATACGTGCGTTAGTAATTTGGTTGAAATGTTATGCAAACAGTATTTTGACTAAACATGTGAAGATTTGAATAAGTTCCTATGTCGATTTAATGCATCTTTGAATTACGTCGAAGTAGTATTTAGAATGCGAGGTTCGTTTTAGTACAATAAAACAAACAATGAGAATAAAACGCAAAGACAGAAATAATTGAGTTAGTAACTGTAATAACGGTTTGTAGTCTAGAATGATATAAAAGACATGATGCATGGTTTTGAAAAGAGTACGACACGTGATGGAGTTGACATGTGTTGACCGAAGTCATAAAAATATTTGATAAGGCTCGAAATATGTTGAAGGACTCACGTTTGGTGCGTGAATGAAGCCACTCGACCGAGTCATGGGGAGACTCGGTCGAGTGCCCTGTTTAAAACCCTTCTGCCGGTTTTTTGGGGTGCCACTCGATCGAGTGCCCCCTGTATGAACAATAGTTCGTTTCGAAATTTAGCATTGATTTTGAAATTGCTTTTAATTTTGAAAATCGATAATTTTGCTAAGTCGTGTATATAACACGATTTATACTCGACTTAATTTTCGATACTCGTCATATTCGATACTTGATTACGGAATCAATATCTAATATTTAAGAGTGAATTTAGAAAAGACGTCTATAAGTCGTTTTAAATTGAACTAAGACGAAATAATTCTCTCCGCGCTGTAATGTCGTTATTAGTCCTTTCGGACTATGTGACAATTACTTCAGCATCAACGAGTTCGTGCTAGTTTAATTCGTTGACTAGTTCTTTTAGACGCAATATTCGACTACGGAGTCGATATCGCATCTTAAGAAAAGAAAAAGTTTTATAAATTTATGTATGTGTGATATTCATCATTTAATTATGACGATAACGAAAAAGACGAAAGAAAAAAACAAGAAGGAGATGAAGAAAACGGGATTTGTAACACCCTCAACCTACATGCTAATTATCTCGGAAACAGACTCGTATAGTAGCGGCCTAAGCACGGGAGCGTCGAGATGTATATAGGAGAGTTATGGTGTATAATTGGGAAGGGATTTGACGAGTTTTGCTCTCGGGTTTCCTAAAAGATTTCTAGAGGAAAGATCGGGATGGTAAAAAGTATAGGATTGCTGAAATTATAGGTTGTGAATTGTGTGTATTGTGTGTTGCAAAGGGGTGTATTTATAGGAAATACCCCGACTTTGGATAGGAAAGGTACCCGGTCTAGGATAGAGAAGGTACTTAGTTTTAGATAGAAAAGGATTCCGATTTCGGATAGAAAAGGAGTCCGGTCTCGGATAGAAAATGAGCCACTACTCGATCAATTGGTGCATAACACTCGATCGAGTGCCCGGTATGATGTCAGTTTAGTGGGGTTTTACGAGCCTACTTGACCGAGTGGACCGGTCCACTCGATCGAGTGGGTCTAGGGGGGTGGAAGACTCCTTAGAGATAAAGTTTTATCTCTAATGAGGAGGTTTAATTTAATCCTCTTCGTAGCTGATTTTTGTGTAGTCTTTGACTTCGAGTCAGACTTTTGAAGTTGCGTGACTGATTTTTATATCTTGGAAATGCCTTTGACCGGGGTTTGACCCGGTCGCTAAAAGACGGTTTTGCCCTTGGCGTCGGTTTTGACCCAAATTAGTCTTATTTGATTGGAAATGACCCGCTGGGCCTAGATTTGAGGTTGGTTTTGTGAGATTTTTACTCCGTAAAAAGCCCAAGCCAAATATTAACGATTTTGAGCCCATATTCGAGTATGCTAAAGCATGTTCACGTCCGATCATCATCGGGTGTTTTCTTGAAACTGCTATAGACACCTAGCAGCCAAATGTGGGTGTCTACACATTCCCGAGACCTAGCTTCCCGAAAACCAAGAACACCGTCTCCCTAATCACACACTCTAACTCGCCCTACATTCTTGAACCTATCTCGTGCCTACGATAACACTCTACGAGCCCATTTTCTGAGATTATTAGCATGTAGGTTGAGGGTGTACCAAATCCCGTCTTCTCTAATATCTAATTCTCTTTTTGTTTTGCATACTAATTACTAATTACTAACTTTTATTTATTGTTTTACTAACATTTAATTCTCGTTTACTAACTACTAACATTTCCTTTTCGCGTCTTAACTTTTATTTATTGTTCCTAACAATCTAACTTTTATTTACCATTTTTATATATTGTTTATATATAATACCGTGTATATTATAATTTAACAAAAACTATTTTTAAAGCGATTCGAGCAACGTCCAATGATGCTAAATTGATCGTCGCATGCTTTAAAAGCCAAATTACGACATCAAAATGCAAAGGACTTAAGTTTTGTGATGACGAATCCAATTTTTCAATCAAATACATTCGATGATTAATAAACTGCTTAAAGTCCATTAAAATCCCCAACAAGTCGTACTGGAGGTGACGCCCTTCAAGGAGTGCTGCCCTAGGCACTTAAAGGTTAGAGCGCCTTATGGCGTAAGCATAACCGCCGGATTACAACGCAATTGGGGCAATTCATTATCAAGCGTATTCGATGTCATTTTCAAAATATCGCTATAAAATCCCGATGTCGACTTCGTAGTCGAACGTCGCACATAAAATAGTTATCGACAATTGAGTTAGTATGAAACCCGATGACGTTGAATCGGTCATCACATGGTCCGCAAGGATCGACAACGACATCGTGATGCAGAGGGAATCAATATTCATTCTAGTTCAATTAATTTCGATTCGCAAATATCACTCTAAAAAGGCTTTATACCGGTTCCATAACCGAGCGTCTCACATAACGAGTTATCGAGAATTGAACTAGTATAAATTGCTTGATATTTATATTTAGCTCGACCACGTCTCGATTCGAATCATATGTTCAGAAAATGGATCGTTACAAAACGAGTTGTCACCCGTTACAGAGGGCACTCGATCGAGTGCCTCAGGATCACTCGGTCGAGTGACCCCCTCAATAATGGGCAGGGAATTTTTCGCCAAGGCCACTCGATCGAGTCCCCTTAATGATTTGATCGAATGACCCCTGTCAGCCTCCAACGAGAGCCTAAAGACGATAAAAGGTCCCGTCGAGTCACATTTACGACTCTAAATCGATGCGTGCTAAGTTGATCATGTATTCGTCTTCTACAAACCCACACATTACATCGTTTCTAATCTATCGCTACTTTCACGACTTTGAGTAAACGTCTCTTGTGATTGATCCTACATCGACGACTCTTTAGTCTTATTCGGTATGTGATTAGTCGAGACATCTCTATTTCACTATAATAAGTCGGGACAAGACCCCGAGGCCCGGGATCAAGCTAGCCTTATGCTTCGGTCCCGTATACTAAATGCGTATTAAAGTCTTTGTCCTCCGATCGATGCACAACGCAATGTGTAAGCGATAGTAGTTCGTCCAATTATTCGCTTTACGGTTTTAATTACGTTTTCTATTTACGGGTCCATTTATAGATTACATTTACCATTGCTAATCATTTTTATTATCGTAATTTTGTCCGAGTATTGTCAATTCCGGGTTGTATTTCTGCCCGTGTAATTTGTAATTTATTTTCGAGTTTGTTTATCTTTGATGTTTGCCATTTACCGCTTTTTAAATGAACATTGCATGTTTTAAAACAACTTTGACATAATTTAAGATGCATTAAACGACGTAGCTAAACACGTATTTCGCATGCGTAGCTAAAACGCTGTTTGCATATCATTTAACCGTCTTACTAACGCGCGTACACGAAAACCGATCGATATCCTAGTAGAGGCCGCTAAGTGCGGGCGGGGTTGGGTGTCTTTCATGGGCTTCCCAACACGTACCCTCACCCCTTACTTAGAACATTTGGTTTCAGGATGCCCGAAACCGTTGGCGAACGAGAGTCATTCGATATAGGATATTCGGAAATTCGACATCGATATTGTCATGCAAAGGGATGAACCCCTATAAGCCCTAGTACTAAAGCGGGCCATGCTTTTTGCGCGATACGCCTAAGTATAGAGTGAGTTCGAACAGGTCCGAACTCGCACAAAGTTCGGTGGCGAGTCTAACTTCGATCTAAGTTTCGACCCGAGAACAATCTCACCATGAGATTCATTCGCCTACACAAACCCACGCGTGACCGCGTTGGGGTGGACCTATATATGTCATGTCCGTAATTGTAATCTTCCTAACATCCCTCTTAAACTCATGACAATTATGTAAGAATTATGGATCAAATACAATATATGTGGACAATATTATTTGGACCTATTGTATTTATTAGTTATCATTAAAGTTGAGCCCAAATACGTGATCCGTCATAATACAAATAATATGGGCTTATTTACGTCTTATAAAGTATGGGTCGGATACTATAATACTGTAGAGACTCATTAGGGCTTTAAGTGATACATAATGAGCGTATCTACTAAAGAGGCTAATATAAGTGACTAGGGTTTTATATATCTCCCTATATAGTCAGAAATATGGTTCATGATAGCATACTTTAACCTAATCTCATATACATCTCATCAGTAGAGAGACCCCTGAAGGTTTTAGTCTTTATTCGGTTTAAATCTAACAAGTGGTATCAGAGCCGTCTTAATATTAAGTTATTTGGGATTTACTTATCATTCGATTGGTTCATATATGTAAGTTTCTCCGCACGTAACCATTCTGTGGGTTGAGTCAATACTAAATTGTTTTACGGAGTTTTTATTGGTTATTCATATCTGAACAAGTGATCTCTGTCGTCATGGTGATGACTCATTTTTATAATTTTTGCATGGATTCATATATTCATAAGTCATTGCCCTACATGTATTCATGTATGTGTGTCTATCATGCCATGAGGGCGCATGGGATATTGCAATTGGTGGTATGTATAATTAATTGTGTAGTTGATTCTTCTACTCCGTATTCGTTACATTTGGCACATATATTACGGATATTTGTTGAAATTGATCACTTTATGTCACTTAAGATGAGCCATTAGAATCATGATCAAAATTGGATTACTTAATTATATCATGAATTATTTTTCCTTATGCTAGTTTCCTGACGTGATACTATGATTACAGAGCATATGTTTGGATGATCTACATTTTATGCAATTGATACAGTTATGTAAGGTTTAAAGCATTATATTTCGGATATTAATTTTCAGTTACTTAACTGGCTATTCAGTTTCGCATATTTGATTATTACCGTGTATTATGTTTTTATGACTGCATGAATTGGGGCCTGTTTGGAAATTCGGTTGCGATTATTGCCGTGTATTTGTAATTGACAAGTTGACATGTATGATGAAAGAACTAATTTGGGTTATAATTTCGTTTATCAATTAAGGGTTCAGTCACTTGCTAATTACGATTGATTAAAAGAGTTTGATTTCAATTACAATGATATTTGCTGTTTGGTTTTCTTTTTAAGATGTCTAATGTTATGAATTGTTTGAATGAAACAATATATTGCCAAAGTAACCTCTATTGCATAGATTAGACAGTTTAAATAATTAGACAATTGTATGTAATTGAATTTCATGTGGGTGATGGTCGGCTCAAAGGAAGTCATTTATTTGGCCGAAATTCAATCATACTTGTGGGGATAAATATGTAACAGTTATTTGGTTCTCGTGTAGATGTTAAGTCGACCAAAATGAAGACTTGACATTTGACATGATCTTACTGTTAATATTTGATTACTACACCAAGAGTATCACTTACAAGACTTGTTATGATGGGAATGTCAATATTAGAATCTGAAGTACAAGTTAATGGAGCTAGTGTTATTATGTTAATGACAATCATAATGCTTATGTCCATACAGATTTTTTAATGGAGAGTAAATTCAAACATTCGGTTTTTAAGTTTGGTAATCATGTGGATAATGGTTAGCCGAAAGGAAGGACATTATTTGGCCGAATACATATACAATTTTGGGTGATAAATATGTGATGATTACACAATATTTTCATGTGTATACTAAGTCGTCCCAAAGGAAGGCTTAGTGTTTGACATGAATTTATCGTCAATATTTGATCACGATTATTTAATTGTAATGTTGGTGCTTAGTTAATAATTTATGCCTAATGACTAAATGTTAAATTTGTAAAAACGCTATATATAATGTTTGAATTTATTCAAAATATGAAATATTGTTTTTTTTCATCAAATTGATATTGTTGTTCATTATATATGTCATATTCAGGTTACATTCTCAATTCGGATAACGCCATTTATTTAACGGATATTTCCCATGGTACCCTCGAACTTTAACAGATTACACATGGTACCTTCCCCCCAATTTAATTATGTTTATGTGGTAACCTTGTGTTTTGTGTTTAGTAGCCATGGTACTCCTGATCAATTTTATGTCATAACGGCGTTAAAAGTTAGTTTAATTAGGCTTGATTAGTGATTGGTTTTTTTTGGAGAGAAAATAGTGGGAAACTGAGGGAATGCCCATGGTACCCCTGTGTTTTCAATGTTTTAACAATGATACCCATGTGTTTCCAATTCTTTGCCCATGGTACCCTTGTGGTTCAATTTGTTTGCCCATGACAACCCTGAATGAACTGTAACAGCTAGGTTAATGAGTTAATTGTTGTTCATTTGCTTACAAATATCAAATTATTGGAATTAGTGGTCAGCACAATAGCACAACAAATAAAGAACATACACACTTCACATAATATTATTTTTCATCTCGTTCAAGAGGAATTAATGTAGACCTCAAATCATGTCTGAGATTCAATATAAGAAAAAATATACGCACATTTTATCCTAACTACCACAACAAACTCATTTAAGCTATAATGGAAGTGCTACAATCGAGTGTGGTGGTTTCAATGGTCCAAAGTTAGAACGGAAGATGGTAGTCATGAGGCTTGTAAGAGAACTATTTAAACTAGAGTATGTTCATTAACCTAGCCGTTATAATTCAATAAGGGGTACTATGGGCAAAACATTGAAACCACAAGGGTACCATGGGCAAAAAAATTAGAAACACAAGGGTTCCATGGTTAAAATATAGAAAACACAGGGGTAACATTGGCCACTCAGTTTCCACTATTTTTGCTCCAAAATCAATTAACCACTAATCAAGCCTAGTTAAACGAACTTTTAATGGCATTATAATGGAAAATCTATCAGGGTACCACGGAAACTAAACACAAAATACAAGGTTACCATAGGAAAAAACTTAAAATGAGGGGTACCATGTGTAATCTGTCAAAGTTCGAGGGCAACTTGGGAAATATCCCTCTATTTAGATGAATGGTAAGAGAATATAAATACTTATTTTGGGTCGTCATAATCTTAACACAACATTGAGAATGTATGATTGTGCTACTCATAAGGATGAAAATATCGTGTGGACTCAAATGTTTTTTTTTTGAGTAGAAAATTTAATGCATGTGTTTAATGCGACATTAAGGAAATATTAAAGGACATTGTTTCTATTAAATAAGTTGCAAGTGTCTAACTCAAAGAATAACAAGATAAGGGTAGAGTTATTGGTTGTTGGCTTGTTACGAGTGTGGACACATAAGGAATATATATATATAGTACCAGTTTGTACGTCTCATCGCTTGTTGATAAGGATACATTTCTCATTTAAGATTTGTCGTCTAAGGTTAGTCATTATATCAAATTATGTTTTGTGGGTGGATTTGGTTTTTCATTCACATAAATACATTAATGAAACTATAGGTAAGAATCTAAGATGTTGTCTGTTAATTGGTGATGAAAGATTCATCTATTCGGAGCATGTCATCATCTAAGCTTGAGACAATCAGTTAATTTAGTTATCATTAATGACTTGTTATTTTATTTGAATCTAGAAAATATTTTTGGTACTGCCATTTGATGAAGTTCAATTGTTTTTCGTTTGTCCAAATTTGAAGAAAACAACACAAAAACACACAAAAAAAGGAAATATATACACTAAGCACAAATGAAACAAGTGAGTCCTCTAAATACCCTACCAATGATCTTAATAACTTGTCAAATGCATTGGAACAATCCTCACCAAAATGGTCATAGTGAGGCATGCAAGATAATCCACAAAACCAAGATATAAAAGTGATAGTGAAGGGTTTGTGGAAAGGATGGGTACTTGGGATCTCAAATTTCCAACATTCATCACTCGATTGCAAAATCACAAGAGAAGAGGCACTCATACAATCATTCTCCCCATTTTCACTCATAGTGGGGGTGTTAATCATCTCTCCATCCTCAAGTGTCCCAATCAAAGAATCATCAAGTGACAAACCAAAAGCTAACACAAACTCCTCTAAAGGAGCTCCAAAATCCTCACCACTAAGCATGTGCTCAAACAAAGGAGTAAGAGAAATAAGATCCAAATAATCAATGGGTGAAAGAGACTCGTGATCCATACAAGGGAATGACTCAAATTTCTCAAAAATTGGTTCCGCAAAGAAATCAATCTCACAATCCCAAGTATCATCGATCTCTAAAATCTCATCACTCAAATCATCATCAAATATCTCATTATCTTCTCTTTGCTCCTTCTTAACCTCAAGAGTTTCTCCTTTGCCCAACTCCCTTTCCAAGCTCTCATAATCAACCTCAAAAGATATGCCCTCCAACTGACACAAGCTAAGATCTTCGTGGTTTTCCTCTCTACAAAGATCATTAAACTTATCCAAGCACACATTTTCCTCAAAAAACACACATTCCAACTCACAATCATTAACATTCACAACAAGAGGTGCAAGTTGGACAAGGGGATGCGGAATATGTGTTGAAGGAAGACAAGTCCGTTCACAAGAGTCAATAGCATGCAAATCATCATTCACCATGTTAGCATTCAAAGGGTTTGGGGAACATATTGAACAACATCCAAATCATCATCATCATCCTCATCATCAATAAGAGGTGGAAATGAACAAAAAGGAATAGCATTAAAAGTAATTCCCAAATCACCACAAGAAGCATAAGTAGACGAAATGTCATGCATAGCATTCACGGTCACAAGGGGAGAAGAAACTTGACAAGTATGAGAATCATGCACAATATCAAGAGAATAAGAGTCTACCCTAGCACTCAACTCATGTTGCAAATAAAGCATAGGTGGGTTAACTCTAGGTTCTCTTCCATTAGGTCTCACTCTCACAAATCCCCATTGATCATTGACACTAGCCACTCTTTCAATTAATCCAAAAACTTCATCATCATTTAACTCGTTGAATTTTCTCTCAGATGAAAAGATGATTAGGTTTCTATGGTGAGGAAGAAGACCTTGAAGGAAGGTCGAAGTGGTTAGCCAAAGTGGGATTCCATGAATTGGACAAGCTCTCAATAAACCCTTAAACCTAACCCAAGACTCACTCAAACTCTCAAACTCGCCTTGTTCAAAGCTAAGAATCTCATCTCTAAACTTGGCGACTTTCGAGGGAGGGAAAAATTTTCTAAGAAATGCAAGGGCTAGTGGGTTCCAAGAGGTGAAGGTGTTAGGAGGGCGTGAACGAAACCATCTCTTAGCTCCATCCTTAAGAAAAATGGAAACAATATAAGCTTAATGGTATCAAGGGGTACTCCATCCCTTTTAAACACGCAACACAAGTCCACAAAATTCTCAAGAAGACCATATACATCCTCACTCTCAAGCCCATGAAAGGCATCCCGCTCCACCAAATCAATATAATAAGGCTCAATATCGAAGCAAGGACCCTCAAAAACCTCAATATTAATGGGTGAGCCAAACAAGTCGGGATTCGGTCTACTATGGTCGGCAAGAGAAGGCATTATAGATAAGAAGGGAGAGAAGAGATTCAAGAAAAGAGATAAGAGAAACACAAAAACACACAAGTATATACAAGACAAGCTAGCAACTAATAAAAAAAACAATGAAAGACTAATTTCAAAACTAAACAAAGACAAATATCTAACTACGCACCGTCCCCGGCAACGGCGCCAATTTGAAGGTACGGGATTTGCCGTGTATCCCGGTCGATCAAAGTAAAACCCAACTATCCTAAACTTGGGTAGTCGAGGGTAAGTCGGGTCGAATCCACGGGGACGGTTTAGTTGAGTAAGGGTCTCGGTCAAGCTAAGGTTTTAGTCAAAGGAAGAGATTGTTTTTTTGGTTTGAAAATGGTTCTAAACTAGCGAACTAAACAAGTCAAACGAACAAATGAAATAAATACAATAAAATGGACTAGGGTCAAGGTCAACGAGATAGTCTCAAGGAAAATATCGGAGTTCGCAAACGGGTCAATTATGGTCGGTAATTAGGAAGATAAAGGGTCTCTCTCGAGTCTCTATCTACCCGGGACGGTCCTAATAACGGGCTCTCGCACTTACTACTAGGTCGACCCACCCCAAAGAAAGCTATAACTCACCCATCGCAGCCAAGACAAGCAAATCATACAAAAATCGCAATCAATGGAGAATACCAACAATAATAGACAAGAACATAAACACACAACAAACCCACAAATATGAGACAAACCAAGTATTCCTCGACCCTAGAAATTAGCTACCCAAACATGATTAAAAGTAAATTAATTACACTACCCACTACTCTAATCATGATATTAAACATAAAGTAAGAGTAAAGATGCAAACTTTAGACTAATTAAGCAATAAAATTAACTTAAACTAATAAACATAAAAGATGAACAATAAGGAAAATAGAGAAGAAATTGTACAAAACTTGAGGAAGAATTGTATAATTAATGGTGAAATGAAGTGTAGAACATTAACCCAAATAATTAATACTTATACTACCTAATTATAAGTAAACTATAATAGATTATAAGGCTAAAAATGGAAGAATGAAGAATCCAAATGCAAGCTTCCTACACTACTCTAATTCCTACTGTTGCGGCTCACTGCTATCTACTGCTACTCCCTACTCAGGCGGCCCCCTCTCACAAAAAATGATGGTTTTATACATACTCCAAACAACACACTGCCAACTCACATGAAATAAAACGACACCCCCTTACAGAACAAAACGACACCAATTAAATGAAGGGCAACTCCGTCATTTTCGACCCAATTCAATTGTTTCCAATTCAGTCAATTGATTCCAATTCAATGGAACCAATACCAATTCAATGATCGGAGATGAGTCAACGCCTGAGGTAGGTGATGCGAGGCAGAGACGAGCACGGCGGAGATTGTTCACGGGTTGAGTCGGAGCTCGGATTAATTCGTGGTGGCTGCTGGGATGTCTACTGTGGCTGCAGACGTCGGATCTGGCCGGAGCTCGCGGTGGTGTTTGACAAGAAGTGGAACAGGCAGGAGCAGAGGCGGCCAGAGTTCGGCGCACGACGGAGCAGAGGAAGTAGTGGTGGCGGTCAAATTGGAGGAGTTGCGAGTTGGGCGTGTGGCGCGCCGGAACTGGCTGCTGTAGGTGGTGCGTGGTGGCGGAGGTCGAGGTGAGCTGGTGCTGGGTTTAGCCGGAGCTGAGGCCCGAGGTAGGACTCTGGTCGCCGGAGTGATGTCGTGCTTGACGGGTGTTTGATGGTGGTGGACTGAGCTGGGCTGCCGGTTGTGTTTGGACGTGACTGCCGGAAAATAAAGGTGGTGATTCAAGGATTAATGGTGGTTGATGATGCTTGTGATGAGAGTATGATAATGGAGGATGAGGGGTGATAAAATGATTTAAGATTAGAGGATGATGAAGATGTGATGAAGGTACTGCTGATTTGAGGTGAGGGAATGAATTGATCATGAATTGAAAATGAAGTTGAATTGGGGATTTTGGGTGGAGGTAACTGTACAGAGGAACTTGGATATGAATTGGGTAAGGTCAAGTTGACCTTTGACTTTCGTTTCATTCCTTTCTTTGAAATTCCGGTTTTGACCCATCTCAAGTACGTCCCGCTTCTTGACTCGGTTTTGACTTGTTGACCCGTCTTTCTCGGCTACTCCCGCTCCAAGTCCTACAAAACCAAATTAACAAAAGCAGTAACGATTTCTCGAGAAAAAACATTATTAACAAATAACTATAATAAATATAATAATTAGTAAGTAATTACTAAAATGAGCTAAATGACGGTTTAAGCACGTAAAATCGGGACAAATATAGGTCTAAATGCGGGTAAAATGACGACTAAAATGATGCTTATCAACTCCCCCACACTTAAACCTTACTCGCCCTCGAGTAAGCTCAAATAATCTACGACGAAAGCAATTTTATTCACAAAATAAATAAATAAATAAATAAATAAAAACATAATAACCGATACGAGACAATAAACGGGCTCGCTCCGTCCTTTCAACTCACAACGAGATACTATGAGGAAAGTATCCCCTTGCAAGGCAAGTGGGATCTTGCCAAAATTGCGAGAAGACCAACAATAAAGCACAAAACTCGGTAATAATATGGTCATCTCAAGTAAAAACGAGTCACCTCCCTCAACAAGGCAACTAAGCAAATCCCAAATCGATAATCAAAATTCTAGAATCCAACTAAAACATAAAGGATGACCAAGAAATACTTCACAAGTTGCATATTTTTATTGTACATCTACTAATCTATAACTTCGGTAAGCAAAATAGGGTGTATGGCGGAGATGGAGTGAACTAACATGGCGTTATAACCGAAAATGAAACACAAAGTCCCTCCTCTCACATAGTAAGAAGTTCGGATCGTCCCGGTACCAACTTGGTGACTAGAAAGGAGGCTAAATTTATTTATGAGATGGATAAGGAAATAATAAAAATGCATAAGCTCACTTATTTGAACAACTTTCTTTTCTTTTGATGTTCTTCTTTTTCATTTTTCTTTTCTTTTTTTTTCTTTCCTTTTTCTTTTCATTCATTTGTTTTCGAAACACTTCGAATTATTTGAGAAGTGACTTTTTTTTCTTCTTTTGATTTTTTTTATTTTGTCACTTTGAATTGAAATGTGAGCAATTATTAAACACTTTGTTTTTGTGTTTTCTTGGGATTTTCTCATTTTTGTGGATTTTTTTTTTGATTTTATAGGGGATAATGTCACCAAGTCGGAATCCGGACACCATAGGACAAAATGAACAAATGGATATATCACACCATGAGATGAATATGTGAACAATAATGATGATATGCACCCTAAATCACTAATTAAAGCAAAGATTAGTCGATTCACAATACTAATATGCAACACTAAGTATTTCCAAATCATTCTTTTCATCTAAGTTGAAAGTTAGAAAATCGACTAAACTCTTAAGAAAATGCAAAACTTCTTTTTAGATTTTTCAAATTTTCAAATTTTTAGGAGTTTTTTTAAACTTATTCGACAAAAGAAACAAAACTAACACACAAAAGAGAAATAAAAAAAATCCACAACACATATTCACAAGTATAACATAACCAAACTACTTCCAACATCCCAACACAACACATATTCACAACAAAATCACACCACCAAATCCAAAACTTCCACCAAAATCAATCCAACCATGATCCAACAAGCAACAATCTCCCCCACACTTAAACCAAACATTGTCCTCAATGTTTAACACAAAGGAGGGAGAAAAGAGAGGGTGGGTGAAGAATTTACCATTTCAAGCTCGATCTTTCATCACTTGGTGAATGATTCTTGATCTTTTTCCTTTTATCCACCATCTTGTTGTTCCTTCTTCAAGATCATAAGTGGACACCTACACACAAGAAGAAAACAACACAAAAACACACAAAAAAAGGAAATATATACACTAAGCACAAATGAAACAAGTGAGTCCTCTAAATACCCTACCAATGATCTTAATAACTTGTCAAATGCATTGGAACAATCCTCACCAAAATGGTCATAGTGAGGCATGCAAGATAATCCACAAAACCAAGATATAAAAGTGATAGTGAAGGGTTTGTGGAAAGGATGGGTACTTGGGATCTCAAATTTCCAACATTCATCACTCGATTGCAAAATCACAAGAGGAGAGGCACTCATACAATCATTCACCCCATTTTCACTCATAGTGGGGGTGTTAATCATCTCTCCATCCTCAAGTGTCCCAATCAAAGAATCATCAAGTGACAAACCAAAAGCTAACACAAACTCCTCTAAAGGAGCTCCAAAATCCTCACCACTAAGCATGTGCTCAAACAAAGGAGTAAGATAAATAAGATCCAAATCATCAATGGGTGAAAGAGACTCGTGATCCATACAAGGGAATGACTCAAATTTCTCAAAAATTGATTCCGCAAAGAAATCAATCTCACAATCCCAAGTATCATCGATCTCTAAAATCTCATCACTCAAATCATCATCAAATATCTCATTATCTTCGCTTTGCTCCTTCTTAACCTCAAGAGTTTCTCCTTTGCCCAACTCCCTTTCCAAGCTCTCATAATCAACCTCAAAAGATATGCCCTCCAACTGACACAAGCTAAGATCTTCGTGGTTTTCCTCTCTACAAAGATCATTAAACTTATCCAAGCACACATTTTCCTCAAAAAACACACATTCCAACTCACAATCATTAACATTCACAACAAGAGGTGCAAGTTTGACAAGGGGATGCGGAATATGTGTTGAAGGAAGACAAGTCCGTTCACAAGAGTCAATAGCATGCAAATCATCATTCACCATGTTAGCATTCAAAGGGGTTTGGGGAACATATTGAACAACATCCAAATCATCATCATCATCCTCATCATCAATAAGAGGTGGAAATGAACAAAAAGGAATAGCATTAAAAGTAATTCCCAAATCACCACAAGAAGCATAAGTAGACGAAATGTCATGCTTAGCATTCACGGTCACAAGGGGAGAAGAAACTTGACAAGTATGAGAATCATGCACAATATCAAGAGAATAAGAGTCTACCCTAGCACTCAACTCATGTTGCAAATAAAGCATAGGTGGGTTAACTCTAGGTTCTCCTCCATTAGGTCTCACTCTCACAAATCCCCATTGATCATTGACACTAGCCACTCTTTCAATTAATCCAAAAACTTCATCATCATTTAACTCGTTGAATTTTCTCTCAGATGAAAAGATGATTAGGTTTCTATGGTGAGGAAGAAGACCTTGAAGGAAGGTCGAAGTGGTTAGCCAAAGTGGGATTCCATGAATTGGACAAGCTCTCAATAAACCCTTAAACCTAACCCAAGACTCACTCAAACTCTCAAACTCGCCTTGTTCAAAGCTAAGAATCTCATCTCTAAACTTGGCGACTTTCGAGGGAGGGAAAAATTTTCTAAGAAATGCAAGGGCTAGTGGGTTCCAAGAGGTGAAGGTGTTAGGAGGGCGTGAACGAAACCATCTCTTAGCTCCATCCTTAAGAAAAAATGGAAACAATATAAGCTTAATGGTATCAAGGGGTACTCCATCCGTTTTAAACACGCAACACAAGTCCACAAAATTCTCAAGAAGACCATATACATCCTCACTCTCAAGCCCATGAAAGGCATCCCGCTCCACCAAATCAATATAATAAGGCTCAATATCGAAGCAAGGACCCTCAAAAACCTCAATATTAATGGGTGAGCCAAACAAGTCGGGATTCGGTCTACTATGGTCGGCAAGAGAAGGCATTATAGATAAGAAGGGAGAGAAGAGATTCAAGAAAAGAGATAAGAGAAACACAAAAACACACAAGTATATACAAGACAAGCTAGCAACTAATAAAAAAAACAATGAAAGACTAATTTCAAAACTAAACAAAGACAAATATCTAACTAAGCACCATCCCCGGCAACGGCGCCAATTTGAAGGTACGGGATTTGCCGTGTATCCCGGTCGATCAAAGTAAAACCCAACTATCCTAAACTTGGGTAGTCGGATTAAGTCGGGTCGAATCCACGGGGACGGTTTAGTTGAGTAAGGGTCTCGGTCAAGCTAAGGTTTTAGTCAAAGGAAGAGATTGTTTTTTTGGTTTGAAAATGGTTCTAAACTAGCGAACTAAACAAGTCAAACGAACAAATGAAATAAATACAATAAAATGGACTAGGGTCAAGGTCAACGAGATAGTCTCAAGGAAAATATCGGAGTTCGCAAACGGGTCAATTATGGTCGGTAATTAGGAAGATAAAGGGTCTCTCTCGAGTCTCTATCTACCCGGGACGGTCCTAATAACGGGCTCTCGCACTTACTACTAGGTCGACCCACCCCAAAGAAAGCTATAACTCACCCATCGCAGCCAAGACAAGCAAATCATACAAAAATCGCAATCAATGGAGAATACCAACAATAATAGACAAGAACATAAACACACAACAAACCCACAAATATGAGACAAACCAAGTATTCCTCGACCCTAGAAATTAGCTACCCAAACATGATTAAAAGTAAATTAATTACACTACCCACTACTCTAATCATGATATTAAACATAAAGTAAGAGTAAAGATGCAAACTTTAGACTAATTAAGCAATAAAATTAACTTAAACTAATAAACATAAAAGATGAACAATAAGGAAAATGGAGAAGAAATTGTACCAAACTTGAGGAAGAATTGTATAATTAATGGTGAAATGAAGTGTAGAACATTAACCCAAATAATTAATACTTATACTACCTAATTATAAGTAAACTATAATACTCCCTCCGATTACCTGTGTTCTTCCCCTTTCTTTTTGGGGAAGAAAATAAGGAGGGAGTAATTATATTAGTAGAATAATGGGGGTGGAATGAAAAAGTAAGAGAGAGAAATATTATATTAATTAAATGGAAAAAAGTAGAATGCAAAAGTAGGAGAAAGAATATTATATTAATTAAATGAGAAAAAGTGTGGTGAAAAAGTAGGAGAGATGAATATTATATTAATTAATAAAGAGGTAAAACTTTCCTTAAATGGAAAGAGGGAAGAAAATCAAACTCAGCCCAAAAGGGAAATAGGGAAGAACATAGGTAATCGGAGGGAGTAGATTATAAGGCTAAAAATGGAAGAATGAATAATCCAAATGCAAGCTTCCTACACTACTCTAATTCCTACTGTTGCGGCTCACTGCTATCTACTGCTACTCCCTACTCACGCGGCCCCCTCTCACAAAAAATGAGGGTTTTATACTTATACTCCAAACAACACACTGCCAACTCACATGAAATAAAACGACACCCCCTTACAGAACAAAACGACACCAATTAAATGAAGGGCAACTCCGTCATTTTCGACCCAATTCAATTGTTTCCAATTCAGACAATTGATTCCAATTCAATGATCGGAGATGAGTCAATGCCGGAGGTCGGTGATGCGAGGCAGAGACGAGCACGGTGGAGATTGTTCACGGGTTGAGTCGGAGCTCGGATTAATTCGTGGTGGCTGCTGGGATGTCGACTGTGGCTGCAGACGTCGGACCTGGCCGGAGCTCGCGGTGGTGTTTGACAAGAAGTGGAACAGGCAGGAGCAGGGGCGGCCAGAGTTCGGCGCACGACGGAGCAGAGGAAGTAGTGGTGGCGGTCAAATTGGAGGAGTTGCGAGTCGGGCGTGTGGCGCGCCGGAACTGGCTGCTGTAGGTGGTGCGTGGTGGCGGAGGTCGAGGTGAGCTGGTGCTGGGTTTAGCCGGAGCTGAGGCCCGAGGTAGGACTCTGGTCGCCGGAGTGATGTCGTGCTTGACGGGTGTTTGATGGTGGTGGACTGAGCTGGGCTGCCGGTTGTGTTTGGACGTGACTGCCGGAAAATAGAGATGGTGATTCAAGGATTAATGGTGGTTGATGATGCTTGTGATGAGAGTATGATAATGGAGGATGAGGGGTGATAAAATGATTTAAGATTAGAGGATGATGAAGATGTGATGAAGGTATTGCTGATTTGAGGTGAGGGAATGAATTGATCATGAATTGAAAATGAAGTTGAATTGGGGATTTTGGGTGGACGTAACTGTACAGAGGAACTTGGATATGAATTGGGTAAGGTCAAGTTGACCTTTGACTTTCGTTTCATTCCTTTCTTTGAAATTCCGGTGTTGACCCATCTCAAGTCCGTCCCGCTTCTTGACTCTGTTTTGACTTGTTGACCCGTCTTTCTCGGCTACTCCCGCTCCAAGTCCTACAAAACCAAATTAACAAAAAGCAGTAACGATTTCTCGAGAAAAAACATTATTAACAAATAACTATAATAAATATAATAATTAGTAAGTAATTACTAAAATGAGCTAAATGACAGTTTAAGCACGTAAAATCGGGACAAATATAGGTCTAAATGCGGGTAAAATGACGACTAAAATGATGCTTATCACCAAAAGAGGTATATCATTTGTTTTATTGATGATTACACTAGAAAAGCATGGGTTTATTTTCTGAATAACAAATCTGATGTCTTTTCTTATTTTAAGTTCTTTAAGAGTCGGGTAGAGAAAGAAACAAATCTTCCTATTAAAACTTTGAGGACAGATCATGGTGGAGAGTTTACTTCAGATGAATTTAATCATTTTTGCAAAGAAAATGGAATTCGGAGACAATTAACTGCAGCATACACGCCAGAGCAAAACGGCGTCATGGAAAGAAAAAATCGGACAGTGATGAATATGGTACAAAGTATGTTATTGGAGAAAAGTGTGCCGAAGACATTCTGGCCTTAAGCGGTCAACTGGAGTATTTATGTATTAAATTGGTCTTCTACTTATTCTATCAAAAATAAGACACCGGAAGAAGCATGGAACGGAATTAAACCTTCAGTGTTTTACTTTAGAGTATTTGGATGTGTTGGCCACACACATATTCCAGATGCTCAAAGAATAAAATTAGAAGACAAAAGTCGAAGTTGCATTCTTCTAGGAGTAAGTGAAGAATCGAAGGCTTATCGACTTTACGATCCGATTAATAAAAGGATAGTAATAAGTCGAGATGTTGTTTTTTAAGAAGACAAGAGTTGGAATTGGGATGAATGTTTTGAGAAGGAGATTGCAATTGATTTGGAATGGGGCGATGATGATGGGCTCTATGAATCTGGTGAAGTAAAGGAAAATAATTCAGTTAACAATGAAGATGAACAAATAATTGGGAATTCAGAGTTTCTAATGGCAATAATATAGCAAACAATGAAGATGAAATTGAAGATAAAGATAATCGAAATGCTTATATGGTGTAAGATCGACTCGAAGAATTAAAAGACCTCCTACAGGATGAACGATTATGTCTCCGGTGAAGGGATTTCTGATGATGAAGAGTTCCTGTTAACTGGGCACTTTCTATTAATACAAGTCCAACATGTTATGAAGAAGCGGTGACTGACCCAAAATGGGTAGAAGCAATGGATTCAGAAATAGCATCAATTGAGAGAAACTATACTTGGTGTTTAACAGAGCTGCCTGCAAGGGTAAAAAAATTGGGGTTAAATGGGTATACAAGACAAAGGTTAATGAGAAAGGTGAAGTAGATAAATACAATGCTCGCTTGGTCGCTAAGGGGTACACGCAAGAATATGGGATTGATTACGAAGAAGTATATGCATCTGTGTCACGTATGGATACAGTTAGAATGATTCTTGCGTTGACTGCACAACGAGGCTGGTATGTTTATCAACGAGATGTTAAATCTACTTTTCTTCATGGAAATCTTACCGATGATGTATATGTTAGTCAACCAAAGGGTTATGAGGTGAAAAATGAAATGCACAAAGTTTACATGCTTAACAAAGCCTTGTACGGACTGAAGTAGACACCAAGAGCACGGTTCAGAAACATATTTTATGGAAGAAGGATTTGAAAAATGTGATAGCGAACCTACTCTCTTTACAAAAGTCAGCAAAGAAGGTAAATTGTGGTGGTAAGCCTTTATGTTGATGATATGATTTATGCGGGAGACGATGAAAATATGGTTGTTGAGTTTAAGAAATCGATGATGGAAAAATTTGATATGTCAGACCTTGGTAAAATGAAATATTTGCTCAGGATAGAAGTATCACAACTAAGCGAAGGAATTTTCATTAATCAAAAGAAATATGTGCTCGATATTTTAACGAAGTTTGGGATGGAGGAATGTAACCCTGTTCAAAATCCAATTGTCCCGGGATCAAAAATCTTCGAAGACGATGATGAAGAGAAGGTGGATGAAACCTTTTATAGGAAATCGATAGGAAGCATGATGTATATCACAGCAACAAGGCCAGATATCATGTATGTTGTGAGTTTGATTAGTAGATATGTGGCGAGACCTACACAACTTCATTATTTATTGGCTGCCAAAAGAATTTTGCGTTATTTGAAGGGAACTTCAGATTTTGGATTGTTTTATAAGAAAAATGGCAACAAGGAGTTGATTGGATTCACGGATAGCGATTACGCCGACAATTTTGATGACAGAAAAAGTACATCCGGCTATGCATTTATCTTAAGTGCCGCTGCTGTAGCTTGGTCATCCCGTAAACAACCAATTGTTACTTTAAGCACAACGGAAGCGGCGTATGTAGCTGCTGCCGCATCTTCAACTCAAGCAATATGGATGAAAAGAGTTTTGAAAAAACTTGGATATGAAGGAAGTGAAAACACGGTCATTTATTGTGATAATAGCTCAACCATCAAGTTATCAAAGAATCCCATCTTCCATGGAAGAAGTAAGCATATTCAAGCGCGTTTTCATTTTCTACGTGATCTGGCAAATGACAGAATTATTCACTTGGAGTATTGTGGTACAAATGATCAAGTGGCTGATGTGTTCACAAAGCCATTAAATTTGGAATCATTCCAGAAATTGAGAAAAGAGCTTGGAGTCTGCACTATACATGAAGTAAACTAACTATAACATACAATTTAGTTTAAGGAAGGGAATGAAAAGTACTTGAAAGTTAACTGCTCCTTATGAAGAGTTGTGTCCTTTTGTTTGAAAAGTTGTGTTCCTTCAAATGTAACCGTCTAACTTGCATCTATAAATACACACTATGTAATCAATAAAAGTCAATTTAAGATTGTTAATTATTTTCTTTATTTCTAACAACACCCCCCTCAAACCCATGACAATTAATCGAAACTTTTCATGGGTTTGCTAATAATGAAAGAAACTAAGAAAATGAAGAAAATTTCTTCAATATCGATCTTCAAGAAAGTTTCGTTGAACGGGAACGTTGATCTTTTTTGACCCGTCAAGTTCAATTTGAACGAGAACATGATTTTTTTTCGAACTCGTTGGGATTTTGTTGTTGGGAACGTCGTCACAATTTTTCGAAGCCGACAAAATCTCG
Source organism: Agrostemma githago (assembly GCA_958450325.1). Classification (NCBI taxonomy): domain Eukaryota; kingdom Viridiplantae; phylum Streptophyta; class Magnoliopsida; order Caryophyllales; family Caryophyllaceae; genus Agrostemma; species Agrostemma githago. Next base: position 48,399,046 of record OY288259.1, on the reverse strand, counting down.
AACACATAGACACAAATCCGTCCAAATACTCAAACTAGTACAAATCAGGGTGCACCCAAAAACTCATTCAAGAGCAAGCTCTTTGATAAAACAACTGACAAGTGATTTTAAAAAAAAATATCAGCAAAGAAATCTCGTCGGTGGACGTTGCATATAAAGGTCTATCGGAAGGCAGCGGATTGTTTTGTGTTTAGGTCTCAAGAACGAAAGGTTCTGATACCATAATAAAATTTGAAAAAATTATTGTTGTTATTGATCATTCGTGTGTCTTACATTATAATGACAGTATTATCTATAATACCTTAAAAATCTAAACATAATCGTAATATCTTCCTAGATAAGTAAGATATATAAATTATTCTATTCTATTGATATTATTCTGATAACGGTAGATTGTAATATACCGTAATCTTCCAACATACTCGCTCTGTATTTTCTTTTCTTTGTAAATGATATTTTAATCATATATACCATCATCAAATATATATTAAACGCTTATGACTCTTTTTCCATATAACAAAGTTAATTAATCCTTACAACACACAAACTTTCAATCTAGCTAATCTAAAAAATAAGGGGGCTTCATATGTGTAGTTTGTTTCTAAAATAAAGAATGAGTTGCACAAGTAAATGGGTGACAATAATAAAGTGGTATACAGGTAAATTGTTACGAAAATAGTGATGGTATACGGGGAAATTGAAGTAGTTTACGCTCAAAATTCAATGTATCTATTCTTTCTATTCTAACATACACAATAATGGCAGAACTAATTAAACAGTACAAGTGAAAGCTAATAAGGGAAGCATTAGATTCTTGTAGTTTGCCTTACTTGTCCCGGGTTAATGAGAAACAGGTCAACTGAACCATCTTGACTGGTAACTCTCTTCAAAGTCGTCCCATCAATACCAGTATAGTCCGTGTTCTGGTGAATCCGCGAAACCACTAAACTTCCATTCATGCCTAGCTTATTATTATTGTTATTATTATGCTGGCTTTCCACTTCCATGTCGAAATTTCTTCTGTATCCCATTCCCATGTAACCGTCATGATAAGTACTTGGGGTATCAGGTATAATTACATCTTCGACGAGTACGAGTTCTCTGAAATTCACTGCTGAAGCAGGTATTCTTGTGAAGAAGATTTGTTTTAGATTGTTCATCAATCCTAAATTGTGTGGGTTTCTGTCCTTGTCGTATCGATACCGAAAGTTTTCATAAGTTGTCTGCCTTGGAAAATACAGTACATTAGAATATAATCAACTGAAAACTGCTGTTGGAGTATTAGTTAATGTACGTAATGACTAATTGGATAAATACTGTGCAGTGATTATTGATATAAGAATAAGGAATATTACCTGATTACTGGACATGAGGTAAAAGTGAAAGACCGTCAGTCCGCCAACAAACCAGACAACCACAAAGCAATAACAAACTAGAATCACAGACACAATATCATCGGACATTGAATCCATGAAAGGCCCCACTTTTCGAAGAAGGTTGATCAACGAGAATGTAAAGACGTATATGCACAAGAATGTTGACGATGATATGAACAGAATGAAGTAGCGATAGTTCCGCTGCAAAAAATGGTTCATATTTTCTTCAGTTTATAATTAAATTGCCAAGGATTCAAAGAACAGATCGATCGAACTAACTTTAAGTTGTAATTTAGGATGTCATATATAGTAGCTACTAGCTAGTTATAAGAAGATAGATAAACTTACAACGCCTATGCACTGACCCACCCAAGGGCAATGGTGATCGAATCTCTGGACACAGTTGTTGCAGATAGAGCAGTGAGAAGCACGGGGAGGTCGATACAGTCGACATGTATCGCAATACTTGACTTTGATAGTGTAACCATTTATGACCACGTCTCGTGTCCTTGGAATTCTTAGGTGTGGAGCCTTTCCTGCAACCCATTCCGTGGATTGTGTAGGCGTATCTACCTCATCTTCTTCGGGTGGGTTGAAGTTCCGAGGGATTATTCCTGGATCGCGTACAGAGGTCATGAAGAGGAACATCAAATCCTACATTGTTCACAGGATGAATAACATATAAGACAATCGATCATATATAGCAGCAACAACAACAACATAATTATGCAGAAGCCGCATATGTTTGGGAATGACTCGTAGTAACTGATCGAGTTGGGTGGAAAGTGGACTGCATGAGTGAGTGAGTGAGTGTTGTGCATTATATTAAGAATAAACATACCATAAAAGTGAGAATAACACCAGCTATGAGCACACCACGCCCATATAAGGGATCATGTTCTTCGATCCTAACGAACATCCTTATGCAAAAGGTAATAGCAGGACATCCTATCAAAAAGGATGACAAGTACAAGGAGCCTGCATCAGGACCAAATACTAGTCTTCCACCACATAGAAATCTCTGTCATTCAACAAAAACGAACTTCATTACTTGTCTTCTCTTCTCTAACCATACCTCGTATTTATGCTGAAATTAAGACCATTATCTCAATCCCATAGGTTTCAAATATATACCTTTATTTGTATTTGAATCAATATCCTTATACATTATACTTTTTTTCATCTCGCTCATTTGTTTACCTTTTATATTTTTTGTTACGGAGTATATAATTTTTTAATCAAAGGTAAACAAATCACCTAGACGGAGAATGTATAATTTATTTCAGTTGTAATAAAATGCACTTTAGAACAATGAAACATGGGCTACATATCCAAAAAAATATGTAGACATTGAGGAGAGTCTTAGCTGGATTAAAAATGTATTCCCTCCGGACATTATTTTTTGCCCCATTAACCAATTATTTGTGAGGAATATTTTATGAAATGGGGCAAAAAATAGTGTCCGGATGGAGCAGTATGTTTTAATTTCCTTTGACTAATAGGTTAGGGATTTTCTAAGCGTTGTCCATATATTTTTCACTTTTTTTTAATGATACTACTACCTTTTCTATGTCTATACATTGTACCATTGGAGTATTAATTTAGGGGTTATTTCATGAGAATAATACCAACTATGCGTGCTTCTTAAATTAATACAAACTATACGTAATCTCATTTTAATGCGAACTATGTGTTCATTAACCTCGCTTTGATATGAGTGACCGGCTACCTGTTGAACCTCTCTTATTCAACTCTTTTTCTAACTCTTCTTCTTTTGATTTACATTTCGTGTTCATTTTCGATCATTGAAAAAAAAATTAAATTAAATTTTCCGAAAATTCATCTTCCATTTCTTTTTCGTTTAGTTTTATAGAAGCTATGAAAAAAAAATGTTTTTATTGTTATTTTGGCTTTCACGATGACTACAACAGACCTAATAAAACCCTAGAAAGTTACAACAAGTCACTATGACCTGTAATAGCAAGTCATAATTTCATACATAACAAAACGAGATTAATGAATGCGTAGTTCATATTAAAATTAGATTACGTATAGTTGAATTATTTTAAGAAGAACACACATAGTTGGTATTATTCTCATGAAATAACCCTTAATTTAACTAGCACCCCGAAAGTTTTTTTTCATCAAATTTTGTCGTTAGATTATGTTTTTAGTTTAGGATTAAGAATTCAATATAATTTAACTTACATAATTAACAAGTAATTGAACTCAATTTAAGTGTTATCATTTGACTTGAAATTTTTACGATATAATGTCAAAAATATAATCCGTTTAGATTCGGAGTATAACTGCAAACACGTACAAAATTGTTAGTTTAAGTTCAATTATCGGTTAATTAGGTATGTTAAATGACGTTTAACTTTTAATCTTGAACATGAAAAGGTAATTTGTGGTCAAAACTTGACCGGAAAAAATGGTGGTCTTTCCGGTTCTAGAAAAAAAAATTAAATTAAATTTTCCGAAAATTCATCTTCCATTTCTTTTTCGTTTAGTTTTATAGAAGCTATGAAAAAAAAATGTTTTTATTGTTATTTTGGCTTTCACGATGACTACAACAGACCTAATAAAACCCTAGAAAGTTACAACAAGTCACTATGACCTGTAATAGCAAGTCATAATTTCATACATAACAAAACGAGATTAATGAGGTATGTTAAACGAGATCAATTATCGGTTAATTAGGTATGTTAAATGACGTTTAACTTTTAATCTTGAACATGAAAAGGTAATTTGTGGTCAAAACTTGACCGGAAAAAATGGTGGTCTTTCCGGTTCTAGAAATTGGAGCCTAAGTTAAAGTCTTTAATATATACTAATATTATTCGTATAATACTTCATTGTTGTAGGGATAGAATAGGTAAATCTAAAGTAGATGTCCCGAGTTTAACTCTTCCTTTCTTTTTTAATACTCCCTCCGGACACTATTTTTTGCCCCACTTCATTAAAATACTCCTCACATATATTGGGCTAGTGGGGCGAAAAATAGTGTCCGGAGGGAGTAACTAGTTTAGGGCCCGGATTACACCCGGGATTCACCGTATACGATATCCTCATATTACAACATGTGTTGTATCTTAAACCAATAAATCGTTTATATCACTCTTTTACTCGCGGTATTTTGGATCGCTCTTTTCTATTTCCCATTTATTTCGAATCAAAATTTGACCTATCAATTCAACTAAATAATCCGTACGGAATAATAAATTAATCACTGAATTATTTTTGTAATTATTTGAAGTATACGTATGATTGTTAAAGAGTATATTTCGTAATAAGTAATACGGATGATTAAATATAGTCTAAGAATTGGATATAATCGTTTAATATTTTCTTAATACGGAGTATGATACACCGTAGTAACTTGACATTTGATCATTAAATTAGACATAAATCAATGCGATTTTTTTCTCTCGTTTAGTTTTTAATTTAGAGTCCTCAAGGATCTATCTATCTTTTCGATGTATTTTTTTTATGATTCTAACCATATTCACAACCCGTGTAACCTGACTCGTATTCGATCCAAGCCGTATTGTAACTCAATACGTGATCCGACTTCAATGGTTCGTTTGACATGTCTAATTGTGATTCGAAATTATTAAGATGATAATAATAAAGATAAAAATAAAAAGATCTAAATGAAAAAAAAAAGTAATGAATTATAAACCTAGGGCAAAATTAAAGATTTCATGAACATTATAAAAATGAAGTAATTGGGCTTAGAATTAGCATAGTCATTATTAACATAAGTACTAAGGGCAAGATTGTAAATTTTTAAAAAATGGAGGGGCAATTATGTCCTAAAAATGTTACGCAAGTTATAGGCATCCATGAGTTACCCTCCCTCTTTTTAATATAGGTAATGAAGTAAGATTATTAGTAGGAATTATTTGTACAAAGGGCGATATCAAAGCTAGGCCTCCAAATTCATACAACCTAAAAACAACACTGCAAAAATTGCATTGTTTTGCGTGAAAGTGTTAATTAACTCCTATAGGTTTCAATGTTGTAATTAAGTTCCGAGTAGAAGTGAAATTCGATTCAATTTTTATTCTCAACATAAAATGTATCATTAAATCATGTTATATATAAACTCAATGTACACTAAATAATTATTAATATTATAAAAGCAATTAAATATTTTATTAACATAATTTTTTGAATTTCTTTTTAATAATTTTAATATACTCCGTAATTTATACTTTCTCCGAGTTCCTATTATTGTCCCATAAAGTTTTGGGGTGAAAAATAAGAAAGGGGAATAAGAAAGGGGAAATGAGTGATTGAAAAAAGGAGGAAGAGAGAGAAATGAGATAGTATTGTGAACCACACATTGATGGTCTAAAAAGGAAAGTGGGACAAAAATCAAACTCAGTCCAATAAGAAAAGTGGGGACAATAATAGGAACTCGGAGGGAGTATAATCTATGAGATTAAGTTACAAATTTTCGATTTTATGTAATTCTTTAAAAAAAATCCAAAATATGTAAAAATTGCGTACATTTTATAAATATATAATTGTTTTTATTGTATGCTGAGAAAATGTATAATTAAATGGAGTTTTGTTTTAAAATTACAATTTTAATTGAAAAAATAAAAAACTTGGATTGAATTTCACTTTTAACCAAAGTTATGGAGCTTAATTACTGCAATTGAAACTTAAAGACATTAATCTCACGATCGATCAAACTTAAGGGGGCTAATCGCCACTTTCGCACATGATTTTGTCTACCTTAACAAAGAGAAAAGGATACTCCGTAGTAAACTGGTCAATAATGACCACAAAGCAGCGAGATAAATATAAAAAGTGTGAGTGAGGAGGAACATACGTACATTGTTGCCCGGCCAAACCCTATAAAGCCTCTCTGGTTTTGCAGAACGTACCGAAACATGGGAGGCACAATTCCACGTTGAAACCCGATCGGGAGGCATGGTATTGCGTGTACTAAGCATCCTTTTCTCGTCGCCGTCACCGTCAGTGTCCCCGTCACCCATGCCACGAGTTTATTTTAATCTTACACCCATCACCTTATCAATTACTCCCTATTATATTAAATTTCTTTGGATTATCCTGTCTTTGAAGCTAGGGAATCATGAAACACACCATAACCAAAATATTGAAAACATACGATACGTTTGATACTGTTTAAAGATTGACTCTAATTTCCCAGAAAATAGCAGGGGAGAAAAAGCGATGATACTATTAATTATTGGTTAACAACCATCCTCCCCTGCTAATAACAAAACTTGAAATGTTTTAATTTTTGTTCTTTGTAATAGTCTCTCTCCTCTCATAGTAACGCAAACAACAAAATTCCTAAAATTCAAGGTATTATTGTCTGGTCATGTGAGGATTGTTTTGCGTCATTCATTTCCTCAAATTTAGGGATTATTGCCTAATGAAAATTGACATCATATGTGAATGTGATTCCCTAGTTATAGGGATACCCAAAAAAGTTAAAATGTGATGTGATATTGCTAATTTGTTAGCTATTTTAGGAAATTATATGACCTTTCATTAGTTGGAGAAAATGGGAATTACACAATGACTTTCCGAGTAACAAAATTAAGACTAGATAATATAAGCGGGGAGAGAGAGAGAGAGAGAGAGAGAGAGAGAGAGAGAGAGAGAGAGAGAGAGAGAGAGAGAGAGAGAGAGAGAGAGAGAGAGAGAGAGAGAGAGAGAGAGAGAGAGAGAGACCCCTCCCTATAAGTACATAAGTCCTCTTTTGAGTCTTTGGATGGGGTGAGGATGGAAGGCTGAGATTTATTTAATCATCATTAATACACTTCAAAGCAATTAATACACTCAACATTTAATACCCTCTCTCTCTCCAACCAAATTTAATACACTCTCTCACCAACCCAATTTAATAACTCTCTCAAACTCAATAAATATTTAACATAAATCAGAATATTTGAATGTTTTCATTTGAATTTTAGTATTTGATGTTTGGAGTTTCAAACGGAATTTGTATTCACCATATTTGACAATTTTGAGTTAAATACAAATTGAGATGAATTAAAGTTACAAATTATGTGAACCGAAATTACAAAATATGTGAACTGAAGTTATAAATATATGGACTAGAGTTACAATATACGATCTTAAGTAACATGTAAGCTGAAGTTACAAAATATGTGAACTGAAGTTACAAAATATGTGAACTGAAGTTACAAATGTACGATCTGAAGTTACAAAATATGTGAACTGAAGTTACAAAATATGTGAACTAAAGTTACAAAATATGTGAACTGAAGTTATAATTATATGGACTAGAGTTACAATATACGATCTGAAGTTACATGTGAACTGAAGTTACAAAATATATAAACTTAAGTTACAAAATATGTGAACTGAAGTTACAAATATATGGACTGGAGTTACAATTATATATAAAAAGCAACTCATTTGCAAAGCTCGTCCGATTGGTATCAACTCCCACTCATTCGGACCACGAGGTAATAGAAAACGATCATGGATGTCATGTTTAGCAACACTGAACTTCTTGTGTGATTCGTCGTTAAATTCATCCCTAACTCAAACAAACAAACAAAACCCAGAAATCAAATTCATCCCAAAATAATAGAAATTCAATCTTCAACAATTCACATAATTCTGATGACAAAATTCAAATCGGGTAAAACCTAAAATTAAAGAACACAATCCAATTAAAAACAACACAACAAAGACACAATTTTGTAGAAGTTACAAAAGGTATGATCTGAAGTTACAAAAGGTATGAACTGAAGTTACATGATATATAAACCGAAGTTACAAAAATATATAAACTGATTAGTGACGCATATTGTAGTATGAATTATAAACAATGAACAAACTGAAATCGAGTTTTAATGAGAGACAAATTATAAACATGCATACAAATTGATAAAACCCGGAAACAGTAAACATCAAAAATTCCAGAAATTACCCTCTAAAACCCTAATTTCGTAAACCCAGGAAATCGATAAGGTGATTTCGTAAACCCAGAAAACCCTAATTACCCTAGAAATCCCTAATTTCGTAAACCCAAGAAATCGAAATTATCCCAGGAAATTGATAAGCTAAAAAATTAGTAATCCCCAGGAAATCGACAAAATTCATCTTCTGATGTCATATAACCCTAGAAAACCCCCAATTTAACAAGAAACTCGAAACTAACAAAAAAACCCATCGAATTAACCATAAAAAACAATCGAAATTAACGCAGAAACTCGAAAATAGGAAACGATACCTTAACCTGCGAAAGTAGGAGAAATCGACCGAGAATTAGGTATGTTGATGGTTGTTCTAGGTAAAGGAGTAATAGAGTGGGAATAGAGTGAATTAGTAATGAAGTGGGAATGGCAGTGAGCAGGAAAGGGGACGTTGGGAACCGGGTAGTGAATGAAGGTGGAAATATTGAGGCGAAGAAAAAGAGGAGCTTTAAATGTAACGTAATTGTAATTTATTTTTATTTTCAAATTAAATGTAAACCAAGATCTCAGCCATCTATTTTGTTTTGATCCAAAGGCTGATAATAAGCCTTATGGACTTATAGGAAGTGAAGGACCTTACATGATCCTCTCTCTCTCTCTCTCTCTCTCTCTCTCTCTCTCTCTCTCTCTCTCTCTCTCTCTCTCTCTCTCTCTCTCTCTCTCTCTCTCTCTCTCTCTCTCTCTCTCTCTCTCTCTCTCTCTCTCTCTCTCTCTCTCTCTCTCTCTCTCTCTCTCTCTCTCTCTCTCTCTCTCTCTCTCTCTCTCTCTATATATATATATATATATATATATATATATATATATATATATATATATATACACACACACAAGCATGATGTAAAAATTTTATTTGCCTCACCTGTGCGATACCATGATGACCGTGTTTTCTACAATTTTGTTTCGCTTAGGATGAGTGTGATGTGTTTCTATTGATTCTATTTATTGAATGCAAAATTTAACTTAAATTTTTCATCTGGCATGCAACCTCCCTAAGAATTCCTAGAACTTTATTCACAACGATAGGACTCACAATATGCCAATAGAATTGATAGAAAAATACAATCATATCGTCTGGTCCTAACGCCTTCAACGGGTGCATTATCTGATTTAAGGCCTCGAAGACTTATCCTTCATTGTATTCACGATCCAAAATCTTGCTTCGAAATACGGGCTCGCGGAGTACCGTTGTAGACACGGGGAACGATTCAAAGTATGTAGGACGAGTTAGGTGTTTTTGTGTTTTGGGATTACCGAACCCTTGTCGAATGAAGGGAGTAATATTTTGAAATGGTTGAAGAGAGGTTTTTGGTCTCGGTTTTTGTATTCAAAAATCGAAAAAAAAAATTCCCGACCATGGAACTGCTCTTGCACTTTTGATCCGGTATTCGGAAAAGTAAGGAAGTTCTACCCTTGAAATGATGTGCATAAGGGTGTATTTATAAAGTTTTTCGAAATGCTCTTACTTCGAAATTCAGGCGCCTGAAGGCTAGCGCCTTGAAATTCAGGTGCCTCCCTCGGGGCAACTCGGTTCTGAGGCACCTGGGTGCAGGCAGTTAAAATCACGCGTATCAGAAGTTGCTCAAAATACGGATTGATATCCGTGTATATTTGAGGTATGATTTGATACGGTTTGACTTAGATTTGATTATGTATTTGGACGCGATGTCGTTCTTTAGCTTGTTTCGGGTTTTCGGCATTGATCGGGTTTGACACGGTCGACAAAAGACAGTTTTGCCCCCAGTGACGGTTTTGGCTCAAAATAGTTTTATTCTATTGGAAACGACTCACTAAGTCTGGATTTGAGGTCGGTTTTGACATATTTGTACTCCGCTAAGTGTCCATGTCATGTACTATTGATTCTGAGTCCGTATTCGAGCGTATTGATGCATGTTAATGTCTGATCATCATCAGTTGTTTGTTGGAGACTGCTACAGACACGAGCAGGTAAAATGCGGGTGTCTCTAGAGCCTCCTCTCTGACTGAGGCTTGGACAAGGCGAAAGTCAGAGTAGCCACCAGGTCAATCGAGAATTAAAACCTAGGAGCCTTCCGGTTGGGTCATTTAAAGTCCGTCAGACTTGCGTGAAGTGCTTCCTAGCCATAAGTAGAGGATCATACATGTCTTGACGATGATAACTCCGTGGGGATATGAACTTGCTTTTGAAGTGTGTGTGTGTGGGGGGGGGGGGGGGGGGAGTGGTACCTGTATGCAAACACATCATATCTTGGATGTAGCATTTTAGGAGAAACCCTGACTCGATTATCCGCTAGGGAGTAAAGGCCGGTACCTGAAATGTTAGATACGCAAGCAGAAATAACGGATATAACAAATAACAAGATAGCATATAGAAAATGCAGTTAACATCTACAGACCGGCTTGCGCTTGGGGAAAACATCTTTGCTTCATTTTGAAATCTAAGTCTTGACAACAGTTTACGTGCTAGGGGATAGATTTTCAAAATTGAAGGATTAGAAAAATATTTTTAGTTAAATAGACCAAAGTTTGACCTTGTTGAAAAAGATTTTCTCAAATGGCTAGGTTTTGCAAATTTCAAAGTAAGAATTCGAAGAGAGAGGCATACCCACAGACTCGACTGTGGACGCGATGACATGACAAGTTGATAGACACGACTTGGACTCTCGAAAGGTTGGACCGCAACTCAGTAAAAGGTGTGCTACTTAGGATTACAAGACTCTTAAGCTGCATAATTCCCTAACCTAGGCGAGTGACAACACGGTCGAACATCAAAATGGGAAAGATCTGTAATAGGGGGATTGCAGCAGTTTGCAATGAGATTGTTTCTGCATGACAGGACTTCGCAGTAGCAATGCTGTAGTCTAGTGCTCTTTTGGATTTTTTTTGTTTTGGGGTACCTTCCCAAAGTAGATGTTGCTTCGAGTCCCTGACAGATTCTTTTCTTCGATTGAGCTGAGTACTAGGACACACAGTAGAAAAGTGACTAGATTTTTGAAAGTCTTTAGGATTTTGGGAGTGGATGGGGAACTTCTGCCTAAGAGAAGCCCCCGGATGATAAAGCAAACTATTGAGAACATGATAATGCGTGACTAGAATGATGGTGCTTTTGAATTTGTGTCAATGTGGATGGTTGTACCCTTGTCGAAGAACTTCCTACGTATTCACGTGTAGTGAAATCAACCCAAGTCGTAGTTCAGGAGATTAAAAGATATGTTATGGTGCCTAGTTTATTAGGGTTTTGTGTGTAACTAGTCGTATTGACAGTGTAGGCTAGGTGCATTCCCAATGATGCCTCGATCAAAAGGTTAGAAAAGTTAGGATATTGATCCTGTGAACGTGAGCGTTCTCCGGGATAGCCCCCAGAGGTGGAGTGATAAGGCTAAAGTCGTATCACCTTAATCAAAATAATCCTAACGAACAACTAACAGGTAGCTAGCAGCAAGTAAGGGTCGAATCAACAGAGAGACAGATGAAAATCATTAATTATCTAAATTCGATTCAAAACTATTTAATTCCGGTTTATTTGATTTTGCTTTCTAAAGTAATGCAATAATGTAAATTAAGGGTGTTCTAATAATATTAAAGAGATCTAGGGCTTTCCGGTTCACTATGCAATTAAGTTGGGTAAAGTTAATTAATTATTCAATCAATCAATCACACTTATTTAGGGCAAAGACACGGTCTTTCGGATCTTATGTCAACCTTAGGATAGATTCTGACGGGCTCTCGCAACGTACCAGATTATCCTACCTACTTACTTGTAAGTCTACCCTTACTAGGCTTTCGATCTTAGGTTCGGGTTCCTAAACATTCAATTAGTTCAACGTCTCAAACTAATCGAACAACGATACAAGACAAGTAGTAAGTATTTAATTCCGGTTTATTTGATTTTGCTTTCTAAACTAATGCAATACTGTAAATTAAGGGTGTTCTAATAATATTAAAGAGATCTAGGGCTTTCCGGTTCACTATGCAATTAAGTTGGGTAAAGTTAATTAATTATTCAATCAATCAATCACACTTATTTAGGGCAAAGACACGGTCTTTCGGATCTTATGTCAACCTTAGGATAGATTCTGACGGGCTCTCGCAACGTACCAGATTATCCTACCTACTTACTTGTAAGTCTACCCTTACTAGGTTTTCGATCTTAGGTTCGGGTTCCTAAACATTCAATTAGTTCAACGTCTCAAACTAATCGAACAACGATACAAGACAAGTAGTAAGGCGATAACATATGAATGATCAATCAAACAATTAATTAAACCAACATCCCCAATTCAATTGACATAGATTCCCTTCAACCCTAGATGAATAAATTAGCTATTCATAGTAAAGGATAAAATAAAGAAATTAAGCATAATAAAAGACAATATGAAAAATAAGAGAATAAGAAAAAGTACCAATTAAGTAGAACTGAAAGATTAACGATCCAAAAAAAGGATTACAAACTAGAAGAATTCTAATGCTAATAAAAAGTCTAAACTAAACTACCGAATGAGAAAGTGTCCCTAAAACCTAACCCCAAGGAGGGTATTTATACTTATTACATGAGTCTAAATAGGAAATTAAGTAAATTCTAATAAAATAAATCTCGTAAGCATTAATTAAGGTAAAATACGGACTCTTCAGCAATTTAGGAAAGTCCCTCTGACGCACAGCAAACCGCACGGTACAAGATCATACCAACCGGTTTACGAACGAACCGACCGGTTCACAATCGAACCAATCGATTAAACTTCAAACCGACTGGTTCGGCCTTCGTTGCCCGCTTTATTACCTTGTTTCTCATGTTTTCTTCACTTGTAGCTCTTAACTCCGTCTTTTGCTATGTTTCCTGTCAAAACATAAACGAAATACCCGGCATAACAAACTACGGATAGAAGCTACCAAAACTATTCCTAAGGCATTTGAAATCGGTAAAAACGGAGGATAAAACGAGACTAAATATGTACATGACCTTCGTTCATCATGGTGTGAACTATTTGGGCATGTTATATGCTGACCGCAAGTTGAGTTCCCGTTTTTGAGGCCGGTAACTTGTTTGGATGTTTTTGGAAAAGTGGTGCCAGACAATAAATGGCTTTGATGATTTGAAATCTGGGGCTCGATTTTGTGGAGCTAAAGCTTCGAGGGTAAGGTATTGTAATGTGCTAGGAAAGGGGGAAGTTGAGTAAAAAAGAATCGAACTTCGATTGGGTTGGATTGACAATGCGGGATCTAACTTCCATGTCTGGCTCTAATTGTTAGGGTGTATCCTATGGAGCTTGAATCCTCAAAATTCCGGGTTGTCTCTTAGCCTAGGTCTCGAGAAGGTCTTAAGGGTTGTGATGTAAGAAGGCTAGATGTGGTGTTAGCTGACCAGCCTGATTGTTCCTCCTCTATTTGATGGTACGAGCTTTGACAATTTTTGAATTGTCTGTACCCCTGTTAAGGGGGGTTTTGTTTTGGTTAGACCGTTACCCACGGTCCTGGGCTTTTGACTGTTAGCCACAATCAGAGGCTTTTGACCGTTAGCCATGATCAGGTTTTTTTTGGTTGACCTCTTAACCCCGGTCATGGGATTCTTCATTTGAGCTGACCGTACACCGGTCAAGAGATTTCCATTTGGGTTGACCATTTAACCTCGGTTATGGGTGCTTTATGTTAGAATTATTTTTGATGAAGGCCTGCCTTTTCTATTTTGACCTTTTGATTTTTCTTTGGACTTTTGATTTTTTTTCCTGGCCCTCTCGCTTTTGGGCTTTCAGGGTGATTTTTGTTTTCACAACTATCCCTCTGTGGTGTTGTGGGCGGATTTGGGTTTGGGCCTATCCGTTGGATTAGATCTTTGGAGCTACATATTTGTAAGGTGTAAACATAGTTAGTATTTATGTGAGTGAACACTAATGGTGGAGTACTCTACAGTAAACATGGTAGTTTGGATCTCGATGTTGTCAGCATAATTCCGAGCAAGTTTGGTGGAAACATCATCCCAATTCAAGTTGGGTATTTCTTGGCATCAAGTGTATAAACTAACGCCTAAGGTAGGGATTGGTCAGTCTTATTGGAGGGGTGTTTGTTGTGGGAAATTGGCTTGCCTCCCATCTTGAACCCAAACTAGAAGGACACCCAACCCCACCCGCACATAGCGGCCTCTACTAAGATATTGATTGGTGTTTAAGTGCACGCGACAATAAGACGATGAAAATGCATGACAACCATTATTTTAGGCTATACATGTGAAATATGCATTTACTATGTCGTTTAATGCATCTTAAAATATGTCGAAGTTGTTTTAGCATGCAATATTCATTTGAAAACAATAAATGCCAAACAACAAATTAAATAACTTGAAAATAGATTACAAGTTACACAGGCGGAATACAACCCGGAATTCACAATTCAACAAGCAATTATAGTATCTAGTTAAAAACGGTAACGTAAAATATATACAGACTAGTAAATAGAAACACGAACCGAAACAATCAAACGATTGGACAGACTCCGATCAGTTACGCATTATGTTGCGTATTGATCAGAGGACAGAGGCTCAGGCACGTGAGTCGGTGCGACCTGGAACTTAGGCGCCTTATGTGCGGTGACCCAGCCTTCAGGCGCCTACATTGGAGCTCCCAAATGGGCCCCATAAGGGACCAAAGCGTGATGCTAGCTTGATCTCGAGGCCTCCAACTGTTGTCCCGACTTATCCTAGTGAAATATGATTGCCTTGAATTATCGAGTATCGAGTCCGACTAAGAAGTCGTCGATAAAGAATTAACATAGCGAGGCGTTCACTCAAAGTCGTAAAGGGAAGAAAATGAATATGAAATGTGGGCTTTAGAAGAAATACGTGATAAATTGTCACGCATCGACTTACTTCGCAAGTGTAATTCCCTGGGCAAAACTCATAACATTGTTTGACTATGTCCCCTTTTGACCTTAATTGGGTACTTGTACTTAATCGTCCCGTTTTATGATTTGAATCGAATATATCGACTTAATACGAATATCGGGGGCCTCCGTATCGCAACGTCGTTGTCGGGTCTTGTGGACCGTACGATGCTTGGATTAACGTTATTAGGTTTCGTATTAATTTGATTCTCGATGGCTCTTTATGCGTGACATTCAATTATAGAATCGACATCAAACATTTAGAGAGACGCTTATAAATGATATCGAAAACACATGACGAAGGATTCTACGATCACGCCATAACCTGTAGGTCAGGCGCCTGACCGGCGGCGCCTGGGTGGCGCGCCTCAAGCGTGAGGTATCACCACCCGTGTGTCCTGTCTAGTGGTTATGCGGACTTTGGGCAGATTCGATTATCAAATACGTTCGATTGAAAGGATCGATTCGTCACGACGATTGTTCAATCCTTTGCACTATTTACATCGTCGTTTGGCCATTAATCCAACGGCATTCACATAGCGTCATCGTATATTCGCTTGAAACTGATAACGACTCGTTATCGCAAACATTAGGTTCTTTTCATTTCGGCATCGTAGTTTGACCATTAGGGCCTACGATGCTCGATTTAGTGTCATCAGACATCTGCTCGAGTCGTATTTTTGAAAATAGTTTTATTATATAATATACACGGTATTAATATATAAAACGATAGCACAAAAGCTTTTTAGGGGGTTGGTTCACCTTGAACAACCAAATACATGAGGTGACGAGATTTCGTGATTTTCACGATACTCAATTTTTTTCAGGCCCTAATTAAGCACATAACCACATGCGCTCAATGCACCGACTATATCCCCTCCTCGGTTCACACCCGTTGACACCCTTTTACACTGCACTTCCCTCACCCAAATTTTTTCAAAGCGGAAATTATTCACTCCACCGCCAACTTACCACCTTTGATCGAGAACCAATTTAATCGGGGAATGATCAGACCATTACTGCGTAAGGTGAAACAACTTCACACATGGGATATTTTCCAGCCAATCTCTTGCGCATATCGCTTAGACGCCCATATTTTCCGAGTTGGTATCTGTAGCAGTTTCCCACCAAATACCCGATGATGATCGGACGTTAACATGCATCAATAAGCTCAAATTTGGGCTTGTAATTAATGGTATTAGACTTGGGGATATTACAGAGTACAAACCTCTCAAGACTGATCTCAATTCAGACACTGTGAGTAGGGGTGTGCAAAATCCGGGTCGGACCCGGAAAATGGACCGGACCGGATCGGAATCTACCGGACCGGATCCGAAATAAAAAATTCCGGTCCGGTCTCCGGGCCATCATTTTGGGCGATTCCGGGTTCCGGTCCGGTCCGGTCCTGACCCGATTTTTTTCGGTCCGGACCGGTTTGGACCGGAAAACCCGGAATTATGCATATTTCTTAAAAATTCCGGGTTTTCCGGTCCAAACCGGGTCAACCGGTCCAACCGGGCCGGAATTTTGGACCGGAATTCCAAAAAAATTGAAAATTCTGGGCCAATCGGGCCAACCGGTCCGGTCCGGGTCGGACCCGGTATTTTTCCAGACCGGACCAGGGTCAATATTTTGGTTTCCGGTCCGGGTCCAGGGTCATGAAATTTGACGATTCCGGATCCGGGTCCAACCGGGTCCGGTACGGGTCGGACCGGGTCGGCCCGGTTGCACAGCCCTAACTGTGAGTCGTTTCTAATCAAATATAGCTACTTAGTGCCAAAACCGCTTCCGGGGGTAAAACAGTCTTTTGCCGATCGAGTCAAACCCGATCAAAGCCAAAAACACGAAACAAGACAAAGTACAACATCACGTCCAAATACAAAATACAAAACAAATCAAAACCATTGAAATCATACCCCAATTAACACGGATGTCAATCCCGTATTTTGAGCAACTGAACCATGGGATCTCCCGCGCCTGAGAATTGAAGCGCACGGGTTCCCATGCTCGAGCATCAGAGCGCAAGCCGTCCCCGCCTGAACTAAGACTTCAGAATATAGGTTTCGGTGCCCAAGTACATTTTCAGACCTTCCTCACCTCTATATATACACCCTCCCCTCGACCATTTGAGGAGGACAATATACTGGAACCGAAAACTCCCTTCATCCTTCGAGATCGCTCTCTTCACCTGACAAGGGTTCGTTAATCCCAAGTTCTTAAACATATTAACTCTCCTACATCTCGAGAGAGCTCTCCGTGTCCGTGGCGAAACCTAAATGAGTCCTTAATTCGTAGTATTGACATGTTGGTTTAGGGTGTAAATAACCCCTTTTACAATTTGTTACTAACATTTACATATTGCATTCTAGCTTTTATTTATCGCATCTAACTACTAACATTTAATATCTCGTATACTAACTTTTACATTTCCGTATGCTAACATCTAACTTTAATTATCGCATTTATATTATCGTTAATAATACTGTCGTATACTAATAATCACCAACTATTTTCCGAAACGACTCTAGGAAACGTCCGATGACGCTAAATCGAGCATCATACGCCTTATTGGCCAACAACGATGCCGAAATGCAAATGCTCTAATGTTTGCGATGATGATTTATTATCGATTTTGAGCAAGTATCCGATGACACCATTTGAACATCGTGGGCCTAATGGCCAAACGACTATGTCAATAGTGCAAAGAATTTAACACTTGTCGTGACAAATCGATTTTTTCAAATGAACGCATTCGACAATAGAATCAGCCCAAAGTCCGACTAATTGCCAATCCAGGCGCAAGACCTGTGGCGCCTCAGAATTGAGGTGCGCCCTCCAGCGCCTAAGGTCAAAAACGCGTCGTGGTGTACGCTTCTGTACTCGGCTATATCGCGATCACAAAATCAATTGTCGGTTGTTTTCGACGCATTACTTCTTTCTTCTCCTTAAACATTTGATATCGATTCTGTAATCAAAAGTCGGATGTTAGTAATTACCAAAATATGACTTTGAACGAATACTCGTTAATGCTAAATCGAGTACCGTTGTGGACATGCCATAGTCCACCCCGACACTGCCACGCGCAGGTTTGGGTGGGCAAATGAATCTCGTGGGGAGACTTTTCTCGGATTGAAATTTAAATCGAAGTTGGAATCGCCACCAAACTTTGTGGGAGTTCGGACCCGTTTGAACCCACACTATACTTAAGCATATCGCGCACAAAGCACGACCTTCCTTATAGTACTAGAGCTTGTGGGGTTCGTCCTTCTGAATATTAATACTGCTATCGATTATCGATTATCATATATCGAATTGAATGACTCTTGTCGTCAATGGTTTCGGGCATCCGAAAACCAAAAGTTCTGAGTCACGGGTGAAGGTACATGTTGAGATGCATACTAAGAACACCCAACCCCGCCCGCACATAGCGGCCTCTACTAAGATGTCGATTGGAGTTTAAGTGCGCGCGTTAGTAAGACGATGAAAATGCGTGACAACCATTATTTTAGGTTATACATGTGAAATATTCATTTACTACATCGTTTAATGTATCTTAAAATATGTCGAAGTAGTTTTATCATGCAATGTTCATTTAAAAACAATAAATGCCAAACAACATATTAAATAACTTGAAAATAGATTACAAGTTCCACAGGCGGAATACAACCCGGAATTATAGTATCGAGTTAGAATCGGTAACGAAAATTATATACGGACTTGTAAATAGAAACGCAAACTGAAACCGTAAACAGAACAATTGGACAGACTCCGATCAGTAACGCATTATGTTGCGTATTGATCAGAGGACAGAGGCTCAGGCGCGTGAGCTGGTGCGACCTGGACCTCAGGCGCTTGATGTGCGGCGACCCAGCCTTCAGACGCCTGCATTGGGGCGCCCAAATGGGCACCGTACGGGATAATTGCGTGATGCTAGGTTCTTCCCAAGGCCTCCAAGTCTTGACCCGACTTATCCTAGTGAAATATGATTGCCTTGATTTATCAAGTATCGAGTCCAACTAAGAAGTCGTCGATAAAGGATTAATATTGCGAGGCGTTCACTCAAAGTCGTAAAGGGAAGAAAATGAATATGAAATGTGGTCTTTTGAAGAAATACGTGATAGATTGGCACGCATCGAATTACGTCGCAAGTGTAATTACGAAGGAAAAACTCGTATCGTTGTTTGACTACGTTAAAGTCTATGATACCTTCTTTTGACCTTAACTGAGTACTTGTCCTTAATCGTCCTGTTTTATTATTTAATTGAATATATCGACTTAATATGAATATCGGGGTCCTCCATATCGGGACGTCTTTGTCGGGTCTTTTGGACCGTACGATGATCGGATTGACGTCATTAGGTTTCATATTAATTCGAATCTCGACGGTCCTTTATGCGCGACATTCGATTACAGAATCGACATCAAACATTTAGAGCGACGTTTACAAATGACATCGAAAACATGCGACGAAGGATTCTACGATCACGTCATAACCATTAGGTCAGACGCCTGACCCTTAGGCACCTTGGGTGGCCCGCCTCAAGCGTGAGGCGCCACCACCCGTGCGTCCTGTCTGGTGGTTATGCGGACTTTGGACATATTCGATTATCGAATGCGTTTGATTGGAAGAACCAATTCGTTACGGTGAATGTTAAATCCTTTGCACTATTGACATTGTCGTTTGGCCATTAAGCCTACAACGTTCAAATGGCGTCATCGGATATTCGCTCGAAACGGATAACGACTTTTCACCGCAAAGATTAGGTCCTTTGCATTGTAGTTTGGCCATTAAGGCCTAAGATGCTCGATTTAACGTCATCAGACATCTGTTCGAGTTGTGTTTTTGAAAATAGGTTTATTATATAATATATACGGTATTAATATATAAAACGATAATACAAAAGCGTTTGAGGGGGCTGACTTGAGGTACTCTTGTACGTATTCATCTTTCCTTATTTTGTCACCCTTAGTACTCGATACGTAAGAGAACGAGTATTTTAGCGTCGGAAAGTT
The DNA here is from genome assembly GCA_958450325.1 of Agrostemma githago. NCBI lineage: Eukaryota > Viridiplantae > Streptophyta > Magnoliopsida > Caryophyllales > Caryophyllaceae > Agrostemma > Agrostemma githago. The sequence continues at coordinate 48,378,813 of OY288259.1, read as the reverse complement.
AGTAGTTAGATGTTAGTAACGAAAAATAAATGTCAGTATACAAAAAATGAAAGTTAGTAATGTTAGTGTACGATAATGAAAAAGATTAGAGATTGGATGTGGACACCCTCAACTTACATGTCAATTGATTCGAAATACGGGCTCGCGGAGTATTGTTGTAGACACGGGGAGTGATTCGAGGTATGCAGGACGAGTTAGGGTGTGTTTTTGTGTTTTGGAACTATTGAACCCTTGTCGAATGAAGCGAATAATCTTTTGAAATGGTTGAAGAGAGGTTTTTGGAATCGGTTTTTGTATTCGGAAATCGGGAAAGAAAATGGTTTTCCGACCTCGAAATTTCTCTCGAACTTTTGATCCGGCATTCGGAAAAGTGAGGAAGTTCCACCCATGAAATGGTGTGCATAAGGGTGTATTTATAGAGTTTTTCGAAATGCTCTGACTTCGAAATTCAGGCACATGAAGGCTAGCACCTTGAAATTCAAGTGCCTCTCTCGGGGCGACTCGGTTCTCAGGCGCCTGGGTGAAGGCACTTGAAATCGCGCGTATCGGAAGTTGCTCAAAATACGGATTGATATCCGTATTAATTTGAGGTATGATTTGATAAGGTTTGACTTTGATTTGATTATGTATTTAGACGTGATGTCGTACTTTAGCTTGTTTCGGGATTTCGGCTTTGATTGGGTATGACTCGGTTGACAAAAGAAAGTTTCCCCCCGGTGGCGGTTTTGGCTCAAAGTAGCTTTATTTTATTGGAAACAACCCACTGAGTCGGGATATGAGGTCGATTTTGATAGATTTGTACTCCGCTAAGTGCCCACGTCGGATACTATTGATTCCGAGTCCGTATTCGGGCGTATTGATGCATGTTAACGTCCGATCATCATTGAGTGTTTTGTTGGACACTACTACAGACACGAGCAGGCAAAATGCGGGTGTCTACAACCGTAGACTATCATTAGTCAAACGACTGTATTGACACACAGAGAATCTAACATTCGTAAGACAAGTCGAGACGAGACATTTCGAGGTTTCGGGATCAAGCTATCATCACGCGTGGTTCCTGTACACCATAGATTCAAGCACAATAGTCCCTGTGCCTGAGTTCTAGGATGCATGGCCTCCGACGCCTGAGTTCCAGGGCGCAAGGGACCATGCGCCTAAACTCTGTTCTCTGATCAACGTGCAACGCAATGCATAGCTGATCATAATCTGTCCAATCATCCGATTTACGATTTCTTTTTAGGTTTCTATTTACGAGTTCTTCTATAGTTGGAGTTTACTGTTTCTAGTTCAATATTTCAATTGTTTGTCCTATTGTGAAATCCGGGTTGTATTCCGCCCGTGTAACTTGTAATCTACATTCAAGTTATTTATTTTCGTTGTTTGGCATTTATCGCTTTCAAATGAACATCGCTTGCTAAAACGACTTCGACACTACAAATCGAGATGCATTAAACGACGTAGTGAACATACAATTCACTTGCCCAGTTTAAAATAATGTTTTTCATAACATTCCATCATCTTAGTAACGCGCGTACTTAAACACCAATCGATATCTTAGTAGAGGCCGCTATGTGCAGGCGGGGTTGGGTGTCCTTCGTTGGCTTCCCAACACGTACCCTCACCCCTTACTCGGAATCTACAGTTTCCGGATGCCCGAAACCATTGGTCACGAGACATTCCATACACGATATTCAATATATTCGATATCGATATCGTGATGCAAAGGAACGAACCCCCCAGACTCTAATACTAAGGCGAACCATGCTTGGTGCGCGGTACGTCTAACTACAGAGTGGGTTCGAACAACTCTGAACCCCCATAAATTTTGGTGAAGACTCCAACTTCGATTTAAATTTCAATTAGAGAACAATCTTACCACGAGATTCATTCGCCTACCTGAACCCGCGCTTGGCCGCGTCGGGGATACTTGATGTACTACTTGTCATCGGAATTCTCAGGGTCAGACTTGTAAAGAAATCAATTGGTTATTAAAGTACACGTTTTAGTTTGACGGTTCATGCATAACCCCAATATTGATCGGGCCAGTTACTTGTGACCGACGTCCCACTATAGTATGGCGCATTCCTAAAGGGTGCGCTAAGACATCTATGCCCGAATTCGTTTGGGTTTTATGACATATTTTAAGTCCAATTCGGCTTAGGAAGTCAGTCCTGATTTACGAAAGAACCATCGGTGTTGGTAGACCATATTTTGACCGAACGAGACTTAGTGTAAAGCATACATGATGTAGACATAATACTTGCTTGACTATCTGTTGCTTGGTCTCCATGCCATCATTTTTTTTTAAAAATACGTTATTTTTAAATTGCTTCTTTTCCAAAAATGTCAAAATTTTTGAAATCCCGGAATACTGCCGAAATTTAGACTTAGGTTTTGACACAAAATAACCTATTTTCTAGTCGGCATGTTGTCCACCTCAATATTCGAATTTTCGTCCCTCTTTCGATTTTCGAATGTTCAAAATTCTTTTTCGATATTTAAATCTTCGAGATGCCATTTTTAATTTTCAGATCTTCAAGATGCCATTTTTTACTTTCAAATCTTCGGAAATCCATTTTCGATATTCAAATTCCCAAGTTTTGAAAAACCCGATCCTGTCGGCATGATGCCAATTTCAAAAGACGGGATTGTCTCCCAATTTTCAAATTGCGAAATTTTCGCAACCATTCCAACATTTCAAATGCCTGGTTCTGTCGGCACATTGCCAATTCCAAAAGACAGGACCATTCTCTCAATTTTGAAAATTCAATTCTTTTCCAAAACCTTTGCGATTCTTGGGCCTACCGTAATCCATGTGGCTGGTCTTACCTAGTTCGTCGAAGGTCTATAGCGTCGAAACTCCGTCGATCATATATCACAAGTTTCTCCTTTATCCTAGTCTGCCTCGTCCATAAGGCACAACCGACCTATACGAGGCATACTCTCGTAATGGAAGGTTACACTCGAGTCCTAACTAGAAAGTCTCACGCGAACTTTCCCTCCAACAGGATGATCTCCACGACCTTTCCTAAGGGAATCTTGCTCGCCTTTCAATCCGTTGGTCGAGTCATACCAATTCGAGCGTCCTTTAAGTTCAAGGGTCGAACCTAATTCCAGGGTCCGTTCTTATTCAAATCTAGTTAAGGGTCTATAGCATTGAAACTTTGTCGATCTTACATCGAAAGTTCCCCCCCTTCTACCCCATCTGTCGTTCCTCAAGGTCGAGTCAACCTTTTACATGGCATAGCCCTGTAACCAAATAAAGGATTGGGAACCATGCTGCTAAAGGTCACTCGTCTGACACTCGAGCCATAGAAAAACCTTCAATCCCGCTTGGGGGCTATTCTCTGACGGGGTGATTAATCACAACCACTCTGAGAATCGTACCCTACGCACTTGTCTTAGGAAAGTCAAACCAGAGTCGTCTTTCCTCCCGCGCTATATCCTACGCCTTGGCGTGTTTGGGTTCCGAAGAAACATTTCTGATTACGTGGATATTCTCGTAGAGTATTGCACCCACAACCGGAAATAGGGACATGGAAAACACCATCAATGAAATGAAGGCTTTGTTAAACACAATGGTTGCCAAGCAGACAACGTTTGGAAACCAACTCAAGAATGTGAGAGCCAACCAGAGACTCATAGGCACCCATTTAACTGCCTTAGAGCAAAAACATGCCAAGAATCTAGGGAACACACCCGAGCCATAAAAACAACTGGGGGCTAGACTCCTCCACCAAGAAGAATTAATCCATGCCCTCCAAGGGAGTGACATCTATGTTGAAAACCCTCGAGACTATACACCTGTTAGTGAGAAACTACCCGCAAATCTTAACTTAGAGGGGTTATCCATATTCGAAGGGATGGAGGATCCATTACTACACCTCCAAGCCTTTAAACAATTGATGGCAATCAAGGGGGTCAAAGCCGACACGTTCATTCATCTGTTCAGCACATCCCTAGAGAGGTACCCTAAAGCCTGGTTCTATAGGCTAAATACAAAACATTCTTCTGCATTCCATTTTAATATGTTTCCGAGAACATGATGAACACCGTCATCCACTGTGCGCATACACACGTGATTATTATAGGCACATCTATAATGACTGCAAGGGACCGAGACCCGTGTTTCTCCCTTACCTATTCCATATCTGGCGTAGAAAGCCACATAATCACCCTTAGCATGAGCGATATCGAATCCTATGACAAACATAGGAAGTCCTCTAGTTTGGATTCAAAATGGAAGCCAAGCATATTCCCTACAATAAGCACCCCTTCCAATGAGACTGGCCAATCCCTACCATAGGTGTTAGTCTGACTAAAAAAAGGAGAGCCTAGAAGTCAAAACCAAGAGGGTTAGAGAAAATCAAAATTCCAAAGAAAAAAGCAAAAGGTCAAAATAGAAAAAGTAGGCCATCGTCAAACGGCCTATACAAAACCCATGATCGTTATTAACAGTCAATCCAATTCAAAAACCCATGACCGTGGTTAACGGTCAATCCAAGTCAAAAGCCCTTGACCTGGGTACGATCAAATCAAATGAATTTTAAATACCTATACCATCAAATAGAAGAGTGACAATCAGGCGGGTTAGCTAGCTTAGCACCACATCTAGCCTTCCCACATTACAACCCTCAAGACCTTCTCAAAACCTAACCTAAGAGACAACCCGAATTTTGAGGATTCAAGCTCCATAAGATACCCCCTAACCTTTAGGGCCAGACATGGAAATCATATCCGGCATTGTCAATCCTACCCAATCGAAGCTCGAGACATTTTTACCCGACTTCCCCTTTCCTACCACATTACAATACCTTAACCTCGAAGCTCTAGGTCTACACAAATAAAGCTCTAGATTTGATAACATCAAAGTCGTCACTTATTACCTAGCTTCATATTTCCAAAAAAAACATCCACACCAGTTACCAACCTCAAGCACGGGGACTCAAAATCTTTATGTCTGCAGACGCCAAAATATTTTACACCACCTCTGAGGCATAGCCTCTAGAGAACGCACACAGTCAAGGGATTAACATCATAACTATTCTAGCCCTTTGATCAAGGCATCACTGGGAGCCAACCTAGCATACACAGTCACAATGACTAGTTACACACATCCTTAAGAAATTAGGTGTCAAAAATATCTTTTATCCCCTAAACCGTGGCTTGGTTTGATTTCACTACACGTGAATACCTAGGCAGTTCTTTAACAAGGACACAACCACCCACATTCACACACATTCAAAAAGCTCTATCATTTCTATCACTACACTATCATGTTCTCAATAGTTTACTTAGTCGTCCTGAGGGCATCTCTTGAGTGGAAGTTCTCCATCCACTAACAAAATCCAAATTACTTTCAAAAACTAGCCTCCTTTATATAGTGCGTCCTAGCACTCGACTCAGTCGAAGATGCGAATCTGTCTAGTACTTGAAGCAACACCTACTTTGGGAAGGTATCCCAAAACCGAATATTCAAAAGAGCACTAGACTACAACAACACTACTGCTAGAATTGCAAGAAACAGTCCGTTTCCAAGCGACTGCAAATCATCTCTAACAGATCTTGCCTATTTCGAGGTTCGACCGTTTTGCCATTTGTCTAGCCTAAGGAATAGTGGGACTTAAGAGTCTTGACATCTTAAGTAGCCCCCCTCCTACCGATCTTGATCCAACTCTTCGAGAGTCCAATTCGTGTCTGTCAACTTGTCTTGTCACATCCAAAGTCGAGTCTGTCGGTATGCCTCTCTCTTCAATTCCTACTTTGAAATTTACAAACGTTCAGCCATTTGAAAAAACCTTTTCGACAAGGTCAAACATTGGTCTATTAAACTGCATAATTTTCTAAGCCTTCAAATTCCTTGGCACGTCGCCTGTTGTCAGGACTTTGATTTCAAAATGAAAAAAAATCATTTTTCCCAGCGCAAGCCAGTCTATGGATGTTAACTGCATTTTGATGTCTTTTTTATGCACCTTCTGTATGTTGTTTTGCTTTCTGCTATATCTGCTAGTGCCTATTGTATATCTAACATTTTAGGTTCAAGTCTACTCCCCAGCGGATCTGAGCTAGGGAATTACATCTCAAAAATTCCCCGACGATGGCATCCGTTTTAAATGCCCCCAACGGAGCCTCCGACATCTTCGGGCATCTCCAACAGAGCACAAGATTATACATCCCCACGGAGTTCTCCCTACACTAAAAGAAAAGAAGCTCCGCCAAGACCATAACTCTCGACAGTTCCGAAAGGCAAAGCTTCCCATATTCAAAGGAACTTCTCCTTCCACAACCACAACTAATGGCGCATTTGATGAGTTTAATCTACTGGACACCCCCAACTCAGAAACCGTCACTTATCTCATCAGGGCGGAAACCACAACCAAAGAGCTAACCTCTGACACGACTCTCAAAGAGGACAAGAGTTGACCACGCTTTGTGGCAACTCCTTGCTAGCACACAGGAACATCGAGAGGCACTTACTAAGGCCCCCGATCAAACCATGGTCAGAACTCTGGGCGGTTCTCAAAAGCAAAGTTCCATTCGGGACTATCATATGGATCTCCATCCCGATCACTAATGCTCGAGAAAGATCCCAAAAAAAAATACCGAAGCAGGCTTCAGGAAAAGGAATTTTTGCCTTATGGTCCCCAAGGAGTGCCTTAAAGACACAGGCGCACACTGCCTCCTTTCCACTTCGGAAGCTATCGCAGGTAACAGAACTCGTGTATGATTTCTACCTTGTGGCTGGTGAGCCCTATACACAAGTTTAATGGACTATAAACGACCCGACCGGAGGCCGCCAGGTTGTAATCCTCGATTGACCTAGGGGTTACTCTGAACGTCGCCTTGTCCAAGCCTCAGTTAAAGTGGGGGCTATATAGACACCCACATTTTGCATGTTGTTGTCTGTAGCAGTTTCCTGCCGAACACCTGATGATGATTGAACGTTAAAATGCATCAATTCGCTTGAATATGGGCACGTAATCAATGGTATTGGACTCAGGCATATTATAGATTACAAACATCTCAAAATCGACCTCAAGTTCACACTCAGTGAGTCGTTTCCAATCAAATAAAGCTACTTAGAGCCAGAACTGCTTTCGGGGGAAGAAGTGTCTTTTGTCGACCACTCGGTTAAAGCCGAAAACCCGAAACAAGCCAAAGTACAACATCACGTCCAAAAACAAAATACAAATCAAATCTAAACCACTCAAATCATACCCCAATTAACACGGATGTCAATCCCGTAGTTTGAGCAACTTTCCACACCTCAAAACTCAACCACGGGACCTCCCGTGCCTAAGAATGGAAGCGCACGGGCACCCGCGCTCGAGAATCAGAGCACAAGCCCTGCCGCGCCTGAACTAAGATTTCAGAATCTAGGTTTCGACGTCCAAGCACATTTTCAAACATTCCTCACCCTCCCCTCGACCATTTGAGGAGGACAAAAAGCCGTGATCGAAAACTCCCTTTGTCCTTCGAGATCGCTCCCTTCACCCGACTGATGTGTCGTGTTTATATAGCTTTATTCTCTCGATTTCGTTGTCTTTTCCGGTCGGAACGCGCTCTTTAGAGCCGTTTCTTCTAACATTTTACTTTGAGCCCTTCAGTCATTTTTCATCTTGTATTACTAGAGGAAGAATTGTTTTTGTATTATTTTATCACTTCACAACTTAGAATTATTTTTCTTAGAAAACACTCGTGACTCTTAGCATTCCGTACTCCGTCTCAAACTCGTACTCGATTTCGGTAAAAAAAATTATGCAACTCTTAGTTTTATGTTTCAATCTTCATCGTGATTTACTTAGTTCGTCGTAATTTTCTCTATTTGTAATTTGTTGTTCCGTTAGTTCACTAGATTTTCATTGTTCACCAATAGATTTATCTTCGATCCTTTTTATCATTAATTCTTTACTTGCGATTATTTGTTCCGTAACCATCATGAGTAGCTAATTTTCTCGCTGGGGTCGAGGGGGATCGATGGATTATTACATGATTTTGTTGCTTCGATACTAAATTTATAATTATGCTAGTACCATTTTCACGTGTTTTATTTTTCGATTAATTTGTTCAAGGCCACAATATTTTAATCTATTTAGGAAATTCTAGTTCTTGTGTGAGAGCAGAATCGGGATTAGATCACGCGCGATTTGGAAGGGAGTCTAATAAGTTGCGAGAACCCGTTAGATCCTTCCTAGGTTGATACTATTCGAGAGAACGTGTTATAGCCGACTAGCATGTTTATGTGTTTATTATCAGTGTCGCATAAATGTCGAACATCTATCGTGAACCCGTGACCTTAGTTTTCATCTCATTGTTAGAATCTATTATTCACCATCGCATTTTATTAGTATTGTAGTAGTCCTTTAATTAAAATATCGTAAACACCGTTAGAGATCTTAGAATTGCAATAGCTATTTGACATCTTTAACCGCTTCCCTGTGGATACGATACCTTACTTGCTGCTATCATTTTTTTAGTAGTATTAGGTTTATCTTGATTGGGTGAGACGAATTAACCCATATCAAAGTTGGCGCTGATGTGTCATTTTTATATAGTTTTATTCCCTCGATTCCGTTGTCTTTTATGGTCGGAACGCGCTCTTTAGAGCCGTTTCTTCTAACATTTTGCTTTAAGTGAGTGTTTTTGTAGATTCGACACAATTTCAGGTCTTTATGCGCATCTACACTCATATCCAGTTAGAACGATCCTGGAACGAGACCCGTGTCATAAAAGGTTTAGGCGAAGAAGAACTTGAGAAGATTCGATTCATTGGGCCATCAGAAGTAGCCCCAATCGTGTTTCAAGCTTGAAGTTTGTGCCACCCTACAGAGACAGGTCCCCTGTGGGCCGGCCGGAGTGACACACCACTTGGTTGTAGACGATTTTAGGCTAAATTGAGGATGTAACTCGGCCCCTGTACGTGGCCGGCCCCCTGCCGGTCGGCCGGCACGCACACTCAGTCATTTTTGCCTTGTATTACTAGAGGAAGAATTGTTTTTGTATTATTTTATCACTTCACAACTTAGAATTATTTTTCTTAGAAAACACTCGTGACTCTTAGCATTCTGTACTCCGTCTCAAACTCGTACTCGAATTCGCTAAATTTGTATATGCAATTCTTAGTTTTATGTTTCAATCTTCATCGTAATTTACTTAGTTCGTCGTAATTTTCTCTATTTGTAATTTGTTGTTCCGTTAGTTCACTAGATTTTCATTGTTCACCATTAGATTTATCTTCGATCCATTTTATCATGAATTCTTTAATTGCGATTATTTGTTCCGTAATCATCATGAGTAGCTAATTTTCTCGCTAGGGCGAGGGGGATCGATGGATTATTATATGACTTTGTTGCTTCGATACTAAATTTATAATTATGCTAGTACCATTTTCGCGTGTTTTATTTGTCGATTAATTTGTTAAAAAGCCACAACATTTTGATCTATTTGGGAAATTCTAGTTCTTGTGCGAGAGCCGAATTGGGATTAGATCACGTGCGATTTGGAAGGGAGTCTAATAAGTTGCGAGAGCCCGTTAGAACCTTCCTAGGTTGATACGATTCGAGAGAACGTGTTATAGCCGACTAGCATTTTTATGTGTTTATTATTAGTGTCGCCTAATTGTCGAACATCTATCGTGAACCCGTGACCTTAGTTTTCATCTCATTGTTAGAATCTATTATTCACCATCACATTTTAGTAGTATTGTAGTAGTCCCTTAATTAAAATCTCATAAACATCGTTAGAGCATCTTAGAATCGCCATAGCTATTAGACATCTTTAACCGCTTCCCTGTGGATACAATACCTTACTTGCTACTATCTTTTTGTTAGTAGTATTAGGTTTATCTTGATTGGGTGAGACGACTTAACCGATATCAAATTTGGCGCCGTTGCCGGGGAAACGGTTTTTCTTGTTTATTTAGCTTGTTTCTTCTTTGCTCTCTTTCGTCTCAAGGAATTAAAACTCCTTGAGATTGATGTCACCCCCTACTTGTAGTTTTGCTTATGCCCAGGTATTTTCGGTCATCAGAGCTTACTCCGTTCGATCCTTAACCCGAGAAAACTTTTCGTAGGCGACGACAATTTTGGAGAGAGATTTCCGCAGCTCCCGATCTCGAAACTTTGGAAGCTATTTATACTGAATTTGTAGCTAAGAATCAGTCCTTTGAAGAGGAAAATCAATCTCAGTCCGAGATCATTTTACCACCTCCGATCATAAATATGCCGAAGCTTTCTAGTCATTCGGAGCCCGAGCAAATGGCTCTTCCTAAGTTGGTTAAACGACCAACTGCCACTCAAGGTACATTCGAGATTTGACCCGTCTTTATTACTTTGGTGGAGAAGAATCAATTTGGTGGTGACCCTAAGGAAGATCCTCACAAGCATATGAGAATTTTTACCGATTATTGCTCCTCGATTCCACTTCCGGCTGGGGTAACTCAAGAACAAGTCATGGAGATGCTCTTCATGTTCTCATTACGGGATTCCGCTACGGAGTGGATAACTGATCTTGATAAAGTCACCGAGGGGATCACCGATTGGAATTCTCTTGCCCTTGCCTTCTAAAAGCACTATTATCATCCACAAAAGACGAATATGCTCCGAAGCCAAATCACCAATTTTCGTCAAACTCCGAACGAGAATATTAATGAGTCATGGGAGCGGTTCAAGAAGCTTGTGATAGAATGTCTGCACCATGGTTTTGAGGTTTGGTTTCTTTATTTGTAACCAATTTTATAATGGGCTATATGATGATTGCCGAAGTACACTTGATTCGGCATGTAATGGGCATTTCCAATGTAACGTGGATGATGATAAGGCTTGGCAAACCATTGAAGAAATGGCATCTCATCACTCCCGATGGGGTAATCCTCGAGGTAATATGTGGTCTAATTCCGGTGATAGTGGATCCTATAATGTCGTGGCTATTCAATTAGCCGCTTTAGCTAAGAGGTTTGATGCATTTTAAGTATCGAATTATCAAGGGGGAGGGGGCATGCATCAAGTGCATGCCATGCAAGAGTATGCATGTGTATGTTGTGGTGCCGCGGACCACCAAGCTCATGATTGTCTAGGCTCCACAGAACAAGTGAATGCATTCCATTCCATGCGCCCGCATTATCCATATATGAATCAACCGGGCTATGATGCGTCTCTTTTATCTTATCGGAGTACTAATGTCTTGAACCCGCCTTTTACACCAGCTTATGTACCCCCACACAAGCAGCAATTCCATAATCAAGGGAATTTTCATAACCAGCAAAATTCCAATAATCAAAGGAATTTCCAAAATCAGGGAAATTACCAGCAGCGACCTCACTCGGGTCAACACGAACAAATTTTTGGTAACACTAATCAGAACTTCGGGAATTCTCATCAGAATTTCGGTACTAGTCAGCAGAATTTTGGCCAATCCTCCGCACAAGCTCAAGGTAATTCTTCTTCTTCTTCTTCGAGTTCTAATGAAATGGCTGAGCTTCGTAATAGGTTGCAAATGATGGCTAAGACCCAGGACTCTTTCATGGCTCAAATGCAAAAGAATAATCAAGCCAAGGATAATGCCATCAAAAATTTGGAGAACCAAGTGGGACACCTTGTCGCGTCACAAGCAACGCGTCAACAAGGTAAACTCCCTTCTCAAGGTGATCAACAACATGATACGACATATGTGATCACTCTTCGTAGTGGCACACACTATGAGGGTCCATCGATGCCTAAAGATTATAAAGCGGCCGAGGAGGATGTTTTAGTGGAAGATGTCGATGAGAGTGTAATTGTGGAAACTCCAAGTGATGAGCAAGTTCCACCACCCACTACTTCCGTTCCCACTCCGACTAGTCCAACAATCTAACTACCATTCCCGGGTCGTTTGAAGAATCGAAAGGAGACTACCCAATTTGGCAAGTTCATGGAGGTTGTGAAGAATTTGAAGGTTACGGTCCCATTTACCGAGCTCATTATGCAGGTCCCATCTTATACCAAGTTTATGAAGGACATCTTGACTCGGAAGAGAAGCATTGGTGAGGTAGAAACCGTCGCTCTTACTGCAGAGTGTTTTTACAGAACAAAGCCCCACTGAAGCTAAAGGACCCCGGTAGTTTCTCGATTCCTTGCACTATAGGCACCTTATTGATTGATAAGGCTTTATGTGATTTAGGTGCTAGTGTAAGTGTTATGCCTTATTCCTTTTGTGAAAAACTTGATATGGGTCCTCGTAAGTGTACTAGTGTCACATTGCAGATGGCGAATCGTTCCCTAAAACGCCCTTTGGGTGTTTTAGAAGACGTACCCGTTAGAGTTCGAAATTTTTTTATCCAGGTTGATTTTATCGTCCTTGACATGACCGAGGACACCCAAATTCCCATAATTTTGGGTAGGCCATTTTTGCACACCGCCGGCACGGTAATTGATGTCAAGAATGGTAAATTAACTTTGGAAGTGGGTGGAGACACCATTGTTTTTTGCTTGGATAGTACACTTAAGACCCAGATAGTAACGGATTCTTGCTGCATGATAGATGTGGTTGATGTTTTGGTCCATGATTCTATGGAGGCGTCCCTTATACGGGACCCCTAGAGGCTTTGATATGTTTGGAAGCGTGTGCAGGTGATGCTTTCATTAATTCTATTGTTTCTATTGTATTGATGCTTTGGAAGCCGCTTTGGAAGGAAGGATGCTCACGGAGGAGCAAGGTGTCGATGTAACCAACATCGTTCACACCTGATTTGCCACAGACATAACCGTTCTGGAGCGTAAGCCACTTCCGTCTCACCTAAAATATGCCTTTTTAGACAATACCGAGAGCTTCCCCGTGATTGTAAGTGCTGATTTAATTGAGCAACAACTTTCTGATTGTTTAGTTAGTTGTTTTGAATAAAAATAAGAAAGCTTTGGGGTATAGTCTTGATGACTTGAAGGGAATTAGTCTTGATTTCTGTATGCATAGAATTAACCTTGAGGAAGGTCATCGTCCTTGTGTCCAGGGTCAACTTAAGTTGAATCCGAATATGCAGGAGGTTGTTAAAAAGGAGGTTATGAAATTGTTGGATGCGGGAATCATTTATGCGGTTCCCGATTCAAAGTGGGTGAGTCCGGTACAATTTGTACCTAAGAAGGGAGGGACTATTGTGGTCCCGAATGAGAAGAATGAATTAATCCCTACATGAACTGGGACGGGATGGAGAATGTGCATGAACTATAGAAAGCTGAACACTATGACCCATAAAGACCATTTCCCATTACCCTTTATCGACCAAATGCTTGAGAGACTAGCTTCTCACAAGTATTTTTGCTATTTAGATGGATATTCGGGTTTTTTCCAAATCCCGATACACCCGGCTAACCAAGAAAAGACCACATTTACTTGTCCCTATGGCACTTTCGCATATCGCAGGATGCCATTCGGGTTATGTAACGCACCCGCCACCTTTCAAAGATGAATAATGAGCATCTTTTCCGACTACATCGAGTCCATCATGGAAGTGTTTATGGACGACTTTAGTGTGTATGGTATGAGTTTTTCGGCTTTTTTAGCTAACTTGGATACCATTTTAAACCAATGCGTCGAGGTTAGTTTGGTCTTGAATTGGGAAAAGTGCCATTTTATGGTCACCGAGGGTGTAGCTTTGGGTCATGTGGTTTTCGAAAAGGGCATTCAGGTGGATAAAGCAAAAGTGAAAGTGATTGAGCAATTGCCCTTGCTGGTCAATGTAAAGGGAGTGAGGAGTTTCCTTGGTCACACGGGGTTTTATCGTCGCTTTATCAAGGACTTTTCAAAAATTGCTAAGCCACTTACACAATTGCTCCTAAAGGATGCCCCTTTCGATTTTACTGATGAGTGTGTGGAAGCTTTTAACAGGATTAAGCAGGCCCTTATATCGGCTCCGATTATTCAGTCACCGGATTGGAATTTGCCATTCGAGATAATGTGTGACGCGAGTGATTATGCTGTGGGAGCGGTTTTGGGCCAAAGGAAGGACAAAGTCTTGCATGCTATATACTATGCTAGTAAAACACTTGATAATGCTCAAGTTAACTATGCAACTACCGAGAAGGAATTGCTAGCTATAGTGTATGCTTTGGAGAAGTTCATAACTTACTTGGTCAGGGTATAGATTATCAGGGTCCATTTCCGTTATCCAAGGGCAACCATTATATTTTGGTTGCGGTAGATTGTATCTCCAAGTGGGTGGAAGCTATAGCATCTTCTGCTAATGATGCTAGGACAGTATTAACTCTATTAAAAAAGACTATTTTTTCCCCACTTTGGTCTTCTAAGGGCGATCATTAGTGATGGTGGAAGCCATTTTTATGAGAAGCGACTTGATGCTTTACATGCTAAGTACGGTGCCTCTCACCGTACCAGTCTTGCCTACCACCCTCAAATGAGTGGGCAAGTCGAGGTATCTAACCAAGAAATAAAGTTTATTCTGCAGAAGGTTGTGTCAAAAGCTCGAAAGGATTGAAGCTCTAAGCTAGATGATACATTATGGGCTTATCGTACCGCCTTTAAAATGCCTATTGGTACTTCACCTTACCGATTGGTCTATGGCAAGTCATGTCATTTACCCGTCGAGCTTAAGTACAAGGATTGGTATGCGATCAAGGAGCTTAACCTGGACCCAGAGTTGAGTGAAGAGAAGAGACTCACGCAGCTGAATGAGTTAGAGGAATTCTGTCTTGGTGCCTATGATAGTGATCGGGTTTACAAGGAGTGCACTAAGCGGTGGCATGACAAGCATATCCTTCATCGTGGGGAATAAGGTATTATTGTTCAATTCTATATTCCGGTTGTTTCCCGTAAAATTGAAATCTCGTTGGTCCGGACCTTTCTCCGCCAGCCATGTTGGTAAATTTGGCTCGATTGAAGTCGAGAGTGATTCGGGTGAACATTTCAAGGTGAATGGTCAACTATTGAAATTATATCATGAAGGTGCTCAAGTTGGAGCGATTGAAGTTATACAATTTCATCTCGTTCCCTCATCCCACTAAAAACTTATGATCATCAAGTCGTGCGGGAGTCTAAATCAGCGCTACCGGGAGGCAGCCCAGGTATGTAAATAATTTCCCTCATTCTCGTTTTATTTTTATTTTTCCTTTAGTTGTCTTAGTGAGGACGAGTGGAGGGACTAATGTTTTTGGAGATGCGCAAAATCATCGGAAATTACTTGAATTGAAGATATTAGAAAAAAAAAGAGAAAAAATTCACCGTGCTTGTGATAATATAGCAAATCACCTCATCATAGACCTACGGGGCCTATTGATTCTAGGGGCCGAGGTACGAGATAAATTCGAGTTCTACATGAGTGAATTGTGCACCTTAGCCTGCCCTCAGGCCCCCTATTGACTTCAGGGGCCGAGGCACAAGGAAAAATAGTGGAGATTGGAGCGAAATCTCAAAAAATAAAGGATTTAGGCAGTCAGGCCGGCCAGCCGGGGGCCAGTACCCTACCGGTCGGCTGTGAGAGGGCATTTATTATTAAAAAAATCGGAAATATTAGAGGTGTGCAGTCAGGCCGGCCAGCCAGGGGCCGGTCCCTACCGGCTGGATCGCACAATACCCCCTAAACTCAATTTTTCCGCTGGTTCGCCACATACACTTCGCCCCCTCGTCTCTCTCTCATCTCCCTTTCATATTTTCAGCTTTATCCTTCCCCTTCTCCCAATCTCTGCCCTCATAAATTTCCCCCACTTTCCCCAAGTTTACTGGTACTTGCTGATTTGTGATGGGTTCTCGGAATAAACGCACCAGAAACGACCATGCTCAGTCCAACATTCCTTCTGACCCAGTTTTTCCAGGTGTAATTTTTCTACAATTGACCAAAAGGTATGACTTCAGAATTTAAGAAAACAGTCTATTGTTCCTACTCGTTTTATCGATCATGATGCTATGAGAACTTTGGGCTTAGATTCTGCCTTGGAACTTTTGTTTAAAGGTGTTGGTATGAGTACATTATTTACGATGCGTCGTAATACGTATACTCAGCTTACGTTGGAATTTCTAAGTTCATTTGAGATGACTAAGAATAGACGGTCTGGGGCGATTTCTGTTGGGTTCCGTTTACTGAATACTAGTTTTGAGTTGAGCCTGAAGCAGTTTGGGGACTATTTTTATTTTAAGGATTATGAGGACCGTACACAACCTGAGCATGCTAATTTTAGGGTAGGTGATTTTTGGGAGTGTATTGTTGATGCCCCGTACACTACCGCGGGGCATATGAGTTCAAACCATCACTACAAGGGTGGACTCAGTTAGCTACTGTGGTATCCGTCTCTAAAACGTCATTTTCGGTCTCTAAATACGGGTAGCTACTGAATTTGCGACAACGGCAGGTCTGTCGCTATATGCCTTGTCGCTAAATTAGAGACGCAATTAGAGACCGAAATTAGCTACCGAGATTGCGACAGATTAAGTTGTATCTAAATTAGCTACACGATTAACTACTAACATAATAGTAGCTGACTTAGCCACTAATATCTACTTGTAGCAAAACAGAGACCATTTCAGAGACTGAATTTATGGTATCTAAATTAACTACTGCACACATAAGCATAGCTAAATTAGCTACACGTTGTAGCCACACTAGCTACACGCTGTAGCTAAATTAGTTACAATGTTCGCGACTACCCAAAACGTAGCTAAAATAGCTACTAATGAATTTCTGTAGCGAAATAAAGTGATGTAGAGACGATATTTTGGGTAGCTAAACTCGCTACAGAATGTGATTGTTAGTATCAAATTAGAGTCCCTCTTGGAGACGGATGATTAGTAGCAAAGAAATTGTTAGTAGTCGCATTTAATAGCGAATGTATTGATAATTACAAATATAGAAATCTGATTTTTAAATTGCAACTTAATTAATACTAAAACTTCAAAATCATAATTGTTTGGAATAAAATGAATCCCAAATTTCTCAATCCCAAATCCAACAATATGATGCAAGTATATTTGAGTTCTGAATAACAAAAGACATTCAAATCCAACGATAAATAAACTTAAAGTCTCGATAAATTTATTTTCCCTAGGATGAAAATCTCGGCGTATTGATAGAGAAATCACTGCAGTGTAGTGCCTCTGACATTCGAGCCATTTCGCCCTTCATTTCTATTAGCATCTCTTTAAATTCTCTCTTTTCCTCCGCATGACTTTCCTTGAGTTCTTTCAGTTCTTGTTTGGTAGACTCAAGTTCTTCTTGTAATTGTGCAACAATGGTTGAAGGGGGTAAATCCTTACCGATTTTTTCTGGTCGGGTAGCGGATAATAAAAATGAGACAAACTTCCCATTCCATAAACAGAGCCATCTTTATTTATGCCACCCGCAGCCTCTAAATATGCTTGTTTATCTTCCTTACTCCCCGATGTTGTGCCCTTCTTTTCATACTCTACCTGCGTTAAGTAAAATAAATAAATGAAGTCTTCTTGTGGAAAACGATTACAGTAACACAATTAACAAATGTACTTAACGGTTTACAAGACAAGATAGTAACACAGTAAACAAATGTGGATGGAATGACAAAAATTTAAAATCAGATCAGTACCACAGTATATATTTGCTTACCCAAACAGATTCTGCTTTTTCGTCCACCCAAGCCCCATCTTCTTTCATATGTGTTCTACGGAACCATTCTGCCGGCGTAAGAATCTCGTTCATTTTATCATACTTTATGAAACATTATCAATGGAAAATTATTAGCAAAACAAATATGTACACATGCATATAATTAAAAAGAATTTGATCTACCAACAAAAATTACTTACATGACGTCGTGCCAGCTCGGAAGCAGAAACTGATCCTTGAGTATGTGCGACACCCTTGTTAGGTCCCCTTCTATTCTTAGATGCTTGCTTAGATTTTTTTTTTGAATTCTTTTGTTTTTCTAATCCTCTTTATATTCTTTCTAAGTTCTTTACTCATCCATTTTTAAGATAAAAAGAATTTGTTTTTTCCATGCAGTATGGACAAGCATATTTGCCTGCTGTAGATCATCTTGAAAGCATACCGTAAGCAGAAAAGTCACTAACACTCCACATTATAGCTGCCTTCATAAGGAAATTAATTTTTTTTGAGACATCATAGGTTAATGCTCCTATCTCCCACAAATCTTTCAGCTCTGAAATCAAGGATTGTAAGTAGACATCTAGGTTTCCCTTGGGGCTTGTTGGACCATGAATTATCAAAGTTACAAACATAAATTGTCTTCTCATACATAGCGAAGGCGGTACGTTATAAGGAGTTAAGATAACTGGCCAACACGAATATGATTTTCCCGAGTTTCCAAATGGAGCGAACCCATCTGTGCACAACCCTAACCTGACATTATGTGGCTCAACCGAGAACTCTTTATATACATCATTGAAATTTTGCCATGCTTCTCCATCAGATGGATGTGACATGAAGTCTTTAGCATGACAGCTTTCTGCGTGCCATCTCATGTACTCGGCAACCCCCTTAGTCGCATAAAGTCTCTTTAGTCTAGGTGTTATGGGCAAATACGTTAGTACTTTCTCTGGATTTTTTTTATATCGAGAGTGGTTACATATTCGACATTTCACTAAGCTTTCATCCTCCTTCCAAAACAACATACAACCATTGGGGCACACATCAATCTTTATGTGAGGAAGTTCAAGTCCTTCAAGAAACTTCTTAGTTTTAGAGTAAGTGTCTGTCATGTTGTTATCAGTGGGACACATAGCCTTCATCAAGGAAGCTATATTGGCAATGACTCTATGAGGAATGTTGAACTCGCATTTAACGTTTGTGAGTATGGAAGCGGCCTCTAAAACAGATAAGTTGCACCCATCATATAAAGGTTTTGCAGCATTTTTTAACATTTCAAAAAACATTTTTGATTCAGGATGTGATTCCTCCTCAACATTCTCCATTACTTGACAATTTTCTTCAACATTAGAATTTGATGCATCCATAATCATTTCATGAAGAAGATTAGAAATACCAATATTTGATGTCCCTTCATTCCATAAATTTTTTCATAGAGGTAAGTTTTCCCCGTGAGAAACCCACTTGGTATAGTTAGGAAGAAATCCCGACTTATATAAATGTAATATGATGGTGTCTATGTCCAAATAACTCCTATTCTGGCCATCATCGGGTCAGGTTGGGTCGGGTCGGGTCCGGTCTACAGGCTATCATTGTAACACCCCTGATTCTATAAAGTAAATTAAATCAAAGTTATATTCGTATTTTTATTTTATTTGCGATTTAACTCGTAATTCTTAAAAAATTTATAAAACAAATTTATCGTTTAATCGTTTCAAACTCCTAAAAATCTATTTGATTCGGAAACTCTTCTTATATTTAAAACATATTTTTATTTCTGTTTCGATTCATTTTATACATTTAATTTAATTCTTATCGGAGGTCTGTTTCGACGATTTAAATTCTAAATTCTTTATATTGATTTATATTTAAGTTCGAAGTCTATTTTCGGCTCGAAGCTCATTTATTTTATGTTTCGTCAAAACATTTATTACCTTTCCTCGAAAAATCAATTTAATTCATTTTATCGAAAAATTTATTATTTATCAGGAAATACTATTTCATCGTCTAATTATTTATAAATTTCATTTTCGTCTCGAATATTTAATTACTCATTTTATTTGACGGCCCGATTATTTAACTAATTTAATTGACTCGTTTTAATTCGATTTGTGGGTCAGTCAACTTATCATTACGGAATTCGTTTAATTGGTATTTTCGAACCGATTCATTTAATTAATCCGTATCCTATGTTTATCCTACTTGTGTGGCATTCACCCCCACCTTTTTGTTTTCCCCTCACTTTACGTACACCTCTTTTCTCCTCCACCGTTTCATTCTCCATTCATCTCACCTTACTCTTCCACCTCTTCGTCCTTCCTGCACTGATCCATACTTCCCCCTCTTTCTTCTCATTTTTTTTAATGCTGATGCTGCTGCGTGTATTTGCTTCCTCTTTCTCTCCTTTGTTCACCCATCATCACCTCGACCCTCTGTTTTCCTCTGTCCTGCCTTGGTTCCTTCGTTCCTGTCCAGTCCGGTGTTGCTGCTGCCATCTTATTGTTCTTGTTTTTTTTTTCGCTGCTGCTGCTTGCGTTTTGTTTCTGTCGCTGCTGCTGCGTGGTCGTTGTTATTACTACCTTGATTGCTGCTGTTTCTTTTTCACTATTCCCATGTCGGTTCCGGTGTTGTCTGATTCGGAAAGGTACTTCCATTCTTCTCCTTTGTCTCGTTCTCTTCGTATATGCTGCTGTTGTCGTGCTTGGCTGCTGTTCTTTTTCTTTTTCTTCTTCACATCTTTTCGTTTTGTTCCGGTTATCGTCATTCGATGTTCGTTTCGGTTGCTGTTCTATTGTTACTGCCGCCGTGATGCGCTCCTGCTGCTGTTATTATCGTTTTCGCTGTATTCTGTTGTCGTCTCGATCTGCTCTACTTCTTCTTTTCTTATTCTCCTTTTGTTGCTGCGTTTTGCTGCTACTATTTTCCTTCTCGTGTTTTCGTGTTGCTATCCTCGGTTTTCTGTTCTGTTACTGGCCGGAAATTTTCGACACCAGCTCGGTGGCAAACCCACCCAAAGCCCCCCAATATGGCATGCCGCCAGAAGTGACACCCGCCGCCACAATTCCAGGTGTGGGGCGAGCCAGTCTCCAGGGGGCACCGGGCCAGGGGGCGGTCGCCATGACAGGGCAGGGGGGCAATCCGAGGCCAGTTCTGAACCTCACCCCAGCTCAAATGGTACAGACTGCAGCGTTCTTCTCAGCTATGCTGGATCAGGAATTCACCCCGGACGATCTGGTAGGCAGGGTCGCCACGACTCCCAGGTTGCTCCACTTTGAAAGCGGGGAAGGAACCGGGGGCACAAAGCGAACCGCCGTCAGAAACGTTCAGAAAAAGGCTAGGAAGACAGCTGAGGCTTATGCACAAGTGCAAAGGCGAATCTCAGAGGCCCGTCAGGAGCCGCCTGCACAGCAGGAGGTAGCTGGTCCTGAGGGAGCATTCTCCATTCATACTACAGAATCCACGGCCGCTCGTGAAAGAGGAGGCCTATCCCATGACCTGAGAAATCGCATGAAGCACAAGGAGCCAATGTCCAAACGCTTGGGAGAGAAACAAGATGTATTCTCCAGGCTGACACCGGTTGAGGGATTGCGGCCTGCCCAGGGCTATCCCAAAGCCTGCAATCCAGGCTCAACAACGGTCAGCCTATGAGGCCTAGACACCGTCAGGGTGATAACCTCGAGCCCGCCCAGAAGAAGCGCTTACGGTATCACTCCCCTTCCCAGGACGATGAGGCAATAAGCAGGCGCCCACCAAGGCACCGCTCCCCTGAAAGTAGGAGACCGACCCCTGACAGAAGGGATGACTACGGTCACTACTCAGGCGCGAGCAGGTCAAAAATGGTGGGTAGGCCAACCAAGACTCCGCTACACCCTGAGGTTCAGGCGTATCCTATCCCGAAGATTAAAATGCCGACTGTAAAGTTCGACGGAACTACAGATCCGGAAGATCACCTGGCTGCGTACGAAAGTCACATGGGCATGTACGACGCCGACGACGCAGTCTGGTGCAAGATCTTCCCCACCACCCTGGTGGGCTTAGCCCAGGGTTGGTTCAGGGACCTCCCGCAGGGGTCAATCTCCTTCTTCATTGAGCTGGCAGAGATGTTCTTGGACCAATATGCTGGAAACAAATGACGACGTCTCACCCGTTTCGACCTGATGACCCTTAGGCAAAAGAAGGGCGAAAGTGTCAGGGAATATCTAAAGAGGTTTGACTTATCGTTCCAGCAGGTGAAAGAAATTGACGACCCGACAGCAGCATATGCGCTAACCAACTCCCTGCTACCCGGCGAGATGAAAAATCAAATGATCAGGGCCCAGCCTGAGACCCTGGCCAAAGCCAGAAAGATTGCAGAGGGGTTTATACTGCAGGAAGAGTTCCACAGCCTGCCGGAGACCCCCACAGGTCCCACAAGGCAGCAAGGGGGACCGCAGGGTGGACGCGGTAGAAACGAATCCGGAAGACATAGAACTGAGGAAGGGGATACCCCTAAAAAGGAGCGCACTGTCTACCAGCCCAGGTTCGACAGTTACACAGCCCTTAACAAATCCAGGGCGGAAATCTTTGAGCTAGAAAAGGAAACTGCTAAATGGAATCGCCCGAGCAAACCGCGCAGTCCAAAAGGGGATCCCAAGAAATTTTGCACTTTCCACGACTGTGTAGGCCACACCACCGAAGAGTGTCGCCACCTGAAAGACGAGATCGAGAAACTGATCAGGAATTGCTGGTTGGCCAACTACGCAGCCAGGAATAAACCTCAGAAAGAAGCGCCTGAAAAGTCCGAAGGCTCGGTACAGAACCGCCTGGTAATCCATGTGGTATCAGGGGAGGCGGAAGGCCCAGTCAGCCGAAAGGGGCAGAAAAGGCAATTTCGTGAGCTAAGGAACCAAATCTGCTACGCTGAAAGAGCAGGAAGCCCGAAAAGAGTAACGCTGAGCATCACCTCTGAAGATGCAGGGCGGGTGGTGTACCCTCACAGCGATCCCCTGGTGCTATCCTTGGTAATCAGCAACCACATTGTTCGGAGGTGCATGGTGGATACCGGTGCCTACACGAATTTGCTGTATAGAGACGCTTTCGACAAAATGGGTCTGGAGAAAAGGCACCTACGACCTGCCCCTGGGTCATTATATGGGTTTAGCGGAGCAGGCGTACTGCCCATGGGGATCATAGACCTACCTGTGACATTTGGGGAGGGAGCTACTGCCAGAAATGTCAGGGCATCTTTCGTTGTAGTGGATGCGAGGTCTGCTTACAACGCCCTGATCGGCAGAGCTACCCTGGACGAGATTGAAGCGGCCATATCAATCAGGGCTCTCACTATAGCCTATGTTACAGATTTCGGCCTAGAAGGAAAAGTGCGCGGAGACCAGGAGTCAGCCAGGCAATGCTACTCCGTGGCCCTGCGAGCTCACGAAAACGAGAGAAAAGGAAAAAGAAAAGCCGACAGTTCCCCTAGCAGGGAAGGCGAGATTCCAGCCGGTAATCAGGCGCCAAACCACCTGGAACCTGGGGGAGAAAGCATGCTGGTGGACCTAGAGCCAGGGAGGCAAGTCCTTATAGGGGCTGACCTGGAAGAGTCCTACCAGGCTGAACTGGTCGAACTACTGAAAGAAAACAAGGATGTATTCGCCTACTCGGCGGATGAAATGCCAGGGGTCGATCCAACGTGTATCGTTCACAGGCTGAACGTAAGCGCGGACGCCCGCCCTGTGAAGCAGAAAAAGCGGAACATGTCCGCAGAAAAAGACTTGGCAATCAAGGAAGAAATTGAAAAACTTTTGAAGGCAGACTTTATAGAAGTTTGTGACTACCCTGAGTGGTTGGCGAATGTAGTCATGGTCAAAAAATCGTCAGGCGCATGGAGAATGTGCGTGGACTTTACGAACCTCAACAAAGCCTGCCCGAAGGACTGCTACCCGCTCCCCAGAATCGACCAACTGGTGGACGCTACCAGTGGATATACTATGCTAAGCTTCCTGGATGCCTTCTCAGGGTATCATCAGGTGTACTTATGGCAGCCAGACAGAGTTAAGTGCGTATTCATCACTAGTTCAGGCACCTACATGTACAAGATGATGCCATTCGGGCTGAAAAACGCAGGAGCCACGTACCAACGCCTGGTTGACAAAGTGTTCGAAAGCCAAAAAGGAAGGAACATAGAAGCCTATGTCGATGACGCCATTGTAAAGAGTAAGGGAGACAAAGAGCGCCTGGCAGACCTGCGGGAGACCTTCTCCTCCCTGCGCGCCTACAAAATGAAACTCAATCCGAAGAAGTGTACATTTGGGGTTCGCTCCGAAAAATTCTTGGGTTTCTTGGTCAGCTCTCGAGGGATAGACGCTAACCCCGAGAAAGTTCAGGCTGTTCTGGACCTTCCTGAGCCAAAGACCATCAGGGACATCCAACGTCTGACGGGCCGCATGGCCGCCCTGGCACGATTCATCGCCAGGTCAGCAGACAAGTCAACCCCGTTCTTCAAAGTATTGAAAGGCAACAAGCAATTCAAATGGGAGGACGAGCAAAAAGAAGCATTCGGGCAGTTGAAGGAGCATTTAAAGAAACTCCCCACCCTGGCGAGACCAGTGGCAGGAGAAAAACTCTTCCTCTACATCGCTGTAACCAATGTGACGGTCAGCGCAGTCGTCTTGAGGGAAGAAGCAGG
This sequence comes from Agrostemma githago, assembly GCA_958450325.1. Classification (NCBI taxonomy): domain Eukaryota; kingdom Viridiplantae; phylum Streptophyta; class Magnoliopsida; order Caryophyllales; family Caryophyllaceae; genus Agrostemma; species Agrostemma githago. Next base: position 48,354,589 of record OY288259.1, on the reverse strand, counting down.
CGCCCAACAGCCCATATATTTTGTAAGTCACGCCCTGTGGGCAGCAGAGAAGAATTATCCCATGGTCGAGAAAGCAGCCTACGCGGTTGTTATGTCGGCCAGAAAGTTGAGGCCATACTTCGACGCACACCCTGTCGTAGTACTGACAGACCAGCCCCTAGAGAAGGTGCTAGAGAAATTTGAAAAGTCAGGCAGACTGCTAAAATGGGCTATCGAGTTGAGTGGACTAGGGATAACATACCAGTCAAGAACAGCCATCAAGGCCCAAGCCCTGGCCGACTTTCTGGCAGAGTGTTCCCACTCTGAGGAGGATAGCCCAACCGCCGGCGAGTGGATCGTATACACCGATGGGTCCTCCACGGCTAATGGAGCAGGGGCAGGAGTAGTATTGTCCAGTCCAGAGGGAACCGACTTTGAGCATGCTCTCAGATTTGTCTTCCCCGCGTCGAACAACGAAGCTGAGTACGAAGCAGTACTCGCAGGCATCAACCTAGCCAAAGCCGCAGGCGCAGAGCGGATTGTTCTAGCAACAGACTCCCAGCTCATCGCCAACCAAATCAATGGAGAGTATGAGGCTAGGGACCAAACAATGGCCGCGTACCTGGAAATGGTGAAGAGGGAATTGTCAGGCCTAAAATCATATGAAATCAGACAGATCCCTCAATCCCAGAATAACCGGGCAGACGCCCTGTCAAAGCTGGCTAGCTCCAGCCTGTAGGATATAAGAAGGTCGGTATGGGTGGACGTCGTCCAAGAAAAATCTACCGCCCTCTGTCAAACCGTCGGTGCGGTGGAGGAAGCAGGGCCTGGGGATTGGAAGACCCCCATCATCCTGTTCAAGAAACACAGAATCTTACCAACTGATCCCGTTCAAAAAAGAAAAATGCCGGCAAGGGCCGCATGGTTCATCATAGTGGGAGAGGACTTGTACAAGAAATCTTTCTCGTCCCCTCTGCTCAGGTTCCTGGGGGCAGAGCAGGCGGCGGAGGTGTTGGATGACATCCACTCTGGGATATGTGGTCATTACATAGGAGGAAAGTCGCTGGCACACAAGGCCTTGAGAGCCGGATACTACTGGCCGACCCTGCTGGCCGACGCCAAAGACTTGACTCAAAGGTGCAGAAAATGCCAGCTTTTCGCCCCATCCATCCATACCCCGGCCCAAGAGCTCAGGCCAATTCTGTCTCCCATCCCTTTCGCTCAGTGGGGGATGGACATATTAGAACCCTTTACGGTGGCCACCGGGGGGGAGAAAATTCTTGATCGTAGCCATCGACTACTTCACCAAATGGGTAGAAGCTGAGGCAGTGCCTAACATCACCGAGCCTGCGGTCAGGAAGGTGATTTGGCGGAACATTATCACTAGGTTCGGCCTGCCGAAGATGCTGGTGTTTGACCATGGAAGGCAATTCGATAATGACCCCCCTGAGAATTTGGCTGGAGGGCCATGGCATCGCAGTTGCCTACTCTGCCGTTTGCCACCCTCAGACCAACGGGCAGGCAGAGGCAGCCAACAAGCAGATCCTGAATGGCCTTAAGAAAATGGTAGATGACCTCAAGGGCAGGTGGGCCGACGAGCTCCCTAGCATACTCTGGTCAATCCGGACCACCCGAAAGGAATCTACGGGCCAGACCCCGTTCGGCCTGGTATATGGTGCAGAGGCTCTACTACCAGTCGAGGCCAGGATCCCCTCCCTGCGCTCCCTACAATACGACCAGGTTGAGAATGAAGCAGCGATGGCTGAGGCCTTGGATCTGGTCAGTGAGGCGAGGGAGGAAGCCAGCGCCAATATTGCCGCCTACCAACAACGAATGAGGAAGGCATACAATAAGAGAGTACACCAGCGAAATTTTCAGATGGGTGATCTAGTCCTCAGAAAAACACAGGCCGTGGGAAAATCGAGAGAGCACGGCAAACTCAGCGCTAACTGGGAAGGTCCGTACCAGGTAACCAAAATCTTAGGGCCAGGCACGTATAAAATTGCCAATCTAGAGGGCCAAGAGTTGAGTGCTCACTGGAACGCAGACACCCTGAAGAAATATTATGTTTAAGCAGAATCTTAAAATAGTCTTAAAATTGGCGGAGAACGGTAAAAAAATGTCGACGGCTCCGACCACCCTTGTGTTAGAATTTTACAAAGAAATGAAAGAGCTTCAAGTCTATACTCGTTGCCTGTTCAAACTTGCGTTTTCACACACAAACGAGCAGGGGGCAATAGGGGGAGGCCCCCCTGTTGCCAGGACTAAGGAAAATGGCCCCCCAACAAAAATTCAAAGCCTCCCTGCTTACCTTTGGGCAGGCAGGGAGTAGGCCCCCTGGACTTTGATTAAAAGCCAGGGGCAGGCCAAACGAACAAGGACTGGGGGCAGGCCCCCGAACCTTGTATAAAAAACGTAAAAAGCCTCCCTGCTTACCCCCGGGCAGGCAGGGGACAGGTCCCCTGGACTTTGATTAAAAGCCAGGGACAGGCCAAACGAACAAGGACTGGGGGCAGGCCCCCCAACCTTGTATAAAAAACGTAAAAAGCCTCCCTGCTTACCTCTGGGCAGGCAGGGGGCAGGCTCCCTGGACTTTGATTAAAAGTCAGGGACAGGCCAAACAAACAAGGACTGGGGGCAGGCCCCCCAACCTTGTATAAAAAACGTAAAAAGCCTCCCTGCTTACCTCTGGGCAGGCAGGGGGCAGGCTCCCTGGACTTTGATTAAAAGCCAGGGACAGGCCAAACGAACAAGGACTGGGGGCAGGCCCCCCAACCTTGTATAAAAAAAACGTAAAAAGCCTCCCTGCTTACCCCTGGGCAAGCAGGGGGCAAACCCCCTGGACTTTGATTAAAAGCCAGGGGCAGGTCAAACGAACAAGGACTGGAGGCAGGCCCCTTAGCCTTGTATAAAGAACGCAAAGGCCTCCCCCTGCTCACCTCTGGGCAAGCAGGGGGCGGGTCGTACCTTAAAAACTCGTACAGAAAACCAAACAGAGACGGGATGAGAACAGATGGAAAAATCCCTAGAAAAGGAAATAAAGTAGCAAAGATACACGGAACAAAGGTTTTTTAAGGTAATTACAATGAATACGGCAGCCGGCCACAAAAGGACTTGGCACACAAAAGAGATAAAAAGTCAAAACATTAGCATAAGCGCGGCAGGGGACAAGCATGAGCCCTCTGAGGATGACTGCCTTCCATGTTAAGCAGGGGGAGCTTCTGGGCCAGAGGTAGCAGCCCCTTCATCCATCCTGCGCATTTGGGCCTCATCCTTAGCAGTGTAAAGAGCCCGAAAAGCCTCTTCGTCAAAGCCTGGGAACATCTCCCTGACAGCCTCCATAACTACTCCCAAGCAAGAGTTGGCACCATTGACGAAGCCTGCTGACACGGCAGTTTCCACCTCCTGGATTATCTCATCCTTCTCCTTCTGCCACTCCTCAGTCTTCGCCGCCAGGTCACCAAGAGCCGCCTGAAGAGCCGAATCCGCCTTGGAAAGACGCTCCCCTAGGTCGGCAGCCTTTCTCTTGGCTTGGTCCAGCTCGGCTAAAGCTTTTTTGGCCTGCTCCAGCTCTGCAAAGGCCTGCTTGGCTCTCTTCGACTCCTCCTCCAAGCGGGACACCTCCCGGACCGCCCTCTCACTTTGGGACCTCCAGTGAGTCAGGCTCGCCTGACTCCTGGCCTCCTCCAGCTCATTCTCCTTTTTTGCCAGCTGGTCCTTCAGACCAGCAATAAGGGCAACATCTCTTTCAATTGTAGCCAGGCGGTCGGAACTGGCCAAATCCTCGTCGCTCAAACGATTAAGGGTCGCCAGCTCAGCAGAGGCCTGAATAACTCTGGCAGTACGCTGGATATACTGGGTCACTTGGTGAGTGGCAGAGTGGACGGTCTTGAGGAGGTGATCCGCCAAAACCGCCCCGGAGTCGGAAAGTAAGGCAGAGACGTCCTGGCTATCGCCGGCAGCATAATGGAACTCAGTATTTTCCTCAGAGAAAAGGGTGTCAGAGACCCCCTGAGCAAAGCGTTTTGGGTCAGGCGTATCAGCCTCCAGATCCACCACATGATCTGCACTCGGAGTCCCCCTGCTCCTTTTTCTGATCAGCCCCCTGGGAGTGTTTTCCCCAGTCTCTTCAGAGCCAGCAGCCTGCAGCCCCTGGGGAATCTGAACCCCTGCCGGAGGACCTCCCTGTTTGCCGGTAGGGGAGGGGGTAACCTCAGAGGCAGTTGCCTTTTTTGCAACCGGAGAAGGGGTGGCTTCAGAGACTGCCGTTTTGGCAGGAGTTGACCTAGGGGGAGCAGGGAGCCTCAGCCTGCTGAACGAAAGGCCCTTCAGATGCTTCATCAGGTTTTTCTCGCCCCTCTTGAAGTCAGGAGGAAGGGAGGGACGGCTTTGGATAACGTCGAGAGTCCCGGACAAACCCAAACGTCTCACCTCCCCTTTTGTCCAAAGGAAGGTGGCGAGGTCTGCAAAGCAAACGGATGACTGGTTAGAAAGGCCATTTAAAAAGTAAAAGGCGAGTAAGGAAAAATCATCAACACTCCTGAACTACCTTCGTCTAAGCCCGGATTCATGCCCACCCGGGTCAGGTACCTGTCAGTAGCAATGACCTCCGCGTGGGGAAGCCATAATGAAGGACCGTACACCCCATACTTATCAGTGTTGGCAGCAAATTGTTCCACCAAATCCTTGTCTTTCTCGCTCAACTTCACCTCCAGAGCCTTACCTCCCACGCCAGGGTGATATTCTTCAGGAGTCTCAAGCCTGGTGTGAACGTGATTCCTGAAATGGTGGGGAATTTTCCACCCATGGGCGCTGTGCACATAGAGAAAATTGTTCTTCCAATCTCTCAGGCTATCCATAGCAGGCCACACCAAAGTATGCCCTTTCTGTCTCAGAAGGGACCAATACCCAGGAGAGCCCTCACTCCCAGAAGAAACCATTTGCAGGCCGACCATAAATCTTAGGGCGTCAATAGAGGGTTCGGCGCGATGGAACAGGGAGGTCCACACGTATGAAATCAATGACCTGAATGGCTGTCAGCTGGGCGATGGCCACATTCATCCGCCTGAAAATCTCCTCTAGAGCAGGATGAAGAGGGAAACGAAGACCAAACTCCAAGCACTTGTGATAAACCGCAATGCACCCGTCGGGAGGGCAGCACACTGTGTCTTTTTCACCAGGGACGACAATTGTATATCCATCCCCGAAATTGTAGAACCGCTCAATCTCGTTGGCGGCGTTCTTCGCGAGAATCAGATCCCGGTTTTTTGGGCCAGGGTAAGTACTCAGAGGAATGCGGTACTTGGCTTTGTCTAAGTAATAGGTCATGCCCCTTTCCCGGGGAATAAGGGGACCAGAGGTCCTGGAGGGGTCGATCTCCATCGCCTCGTCATCCGAATCAATAACGTCGTAGGGGGCAGGTTCAGGGGAATTGCCGCCCCCACTGCCCGCCGGGTCCTTCTCCTCAACCATCCCAAGGCCAACCTCCCTAGAGGAGGAGGCAAGGTCCTCCCTACCCTTTTCCCGTTCCTCTTTCCCCAGGGGGTCGGTGAATGGTAGAATGCGTGGGCGAGTTCTAGACATAGCAGCCCTAAGAGGAAAGAAAAAGCAAGAAATCGAAAAGAAAGGGAGCAAGAGTTGGAAATTAAAAGTCTAACCTAGGGTCGGCCGCCGAGGAAATGTAAGCTTGCAAGAGAAATCTCCCAGAAGAAACGGGGGTGCGAAGAAAAGCTCGAGTTATCACACCGAGAGATTTGCAGAAGAAAAGAAAGAAAGTGTGAAAAGAAAAAGAGAAGAGGAATGAGTGACAGATTGTTTTTATAGGAGGAAAGGCAAACGAAAAGTCGCCAACCCTCGAAGACCTGCCCAAGGGCTACTGTCCACGTGTCGAACTCTCGAAAGGCAGCCCCTTGTAGCTTCCCAAGGATGGCCTCGAGAAGACAAAAAGACGTTGGAGGATCGATCACATTGTGACGTCCTCCCTCCATCCAAATAATAATAACAAAAACAAATAATAACAAATAATAAAATGACACATAAAAACGAGCTGCCTGATCTTTTCATTAAATTAAAGAAAACCCGAAAAATGGGCAAGTTACATCGCATACAAACAAGAAATACGAAAAGAGCCCCTGTTTCTGGCTCGCCACGCCTGCATCTCTCGGGCAGGCCTAATCATCATCAAAGCCTGGGGAGTAGTCCCCAGGGCTATTGCACCCCCCTGCATCGGACCCCCAGTCCCAATCATCAGAGTCCTTGAAGGGATCCGCCGAGTCATCATCATCACCCCGACCAGAGGAGTAACCCTGGCCGTCACTATCGCCGGAATCCCGGCTACTAACGTCCCAGTCCCTACCATAAGGGACTGTTTTGGTATCATCACAGGAGCCGCAGCCCACTCTCCTCCTCAGAGGAGAAGAAGGGCCCGACTCAGGAGAAGAGGCCAGCTCAGAGCAGTCGGGGTCGAACTGCTCAGGGTGTAGCCATGGAAAACACTAATGGCACCCCCTGTCGAAACAACCCCCACCCTGGGGCAGCGCCTGTATTTTGGAGCGGCTGGAGAAGCCCTCTGAGGGCGCTTGCCCACCTTGACAAGGGCCCTCCTGAGCTTACGATGACGTCGAGCGCGGGGCCGCCGGCTACGGCGCAAAATGAGAAAAGACGCCCTGGGGTACCTTGGCTTCCAGCGCCCCCTAAAGCGACGGCTCACTACACGAACCCCTTGGCAAAAAAGTACTTTGGTAATCCACGACATTCTCTTTGAAAGAAGAAGAAGAGAGGGTTGGAGATGGGTCGTGAAAATGGCAAAGGAACGGCAATTTATACAACAAGAGGAGCCCAAAACATTAAATGACGCCCCAACTACTTTGACAGGGGGCACGGCCAATCAGCACACCAGCACGCTGCCCCAAAATCCATTGGGTATAGAAAGCAATCATGACCAAAAGACAATTAAACTCTTGGCATGCCCAATACAGAAGTCTTCCCCCTCGGGAATGCGCGAACGCATTAAATACAATGGTAAAGCCACAAGACAACTACTCACCATCAAGAGTCCACCTGCCAAGGAGAAGCCATACTTCCCCCCGGCCGGTGAGGGCCAATTGATGAGGGTCGAGAGCCTGCGCCGGGTCGCCCGCCCAGCAGGCCACGCCAAGACCCAACCCGGGAACCGAGGAGTCTGCCCAGCAGGCCGTCGAGGTAAAACACCGGGGTTTTCCCTCTATGGACATGACTCCGAGAAGGCCGCCTGTCCAGCAGGGTAAGGCGACCACCTGGGGAGGGCCGGTAGACGCCTTCTGACCACCTGCCCCCAGGCGATCTCCCCCCCCCCCCCCCCCCGCGCAGGGCAGGGGTTACCAGGGACCCCCTCGTCTTTCTGCCTAAGGTAAAAGGGAATGGGTGGATGTCACAGGTCCACGTGTCACCTTGACATCCACCCGCTCTCTTTTCCCTCCAATTCCCTCTCTTGTGGGAAGGTATAAATATCCACCCATTTCCCACTTAGAGAGGGTTGGATTTTCTCTCTCTAGACTCTTACTCCCAAAAACGCCGCCTGGTTCCTCACGAGCTAGGTTCATCAAGGCTTTCACGGACTGACTTAGGCATCGGAGAGGGTTCCCTCGGACAACCTCCGGGGCCCTGTGCGTTCATTGTGCAGGGAGCAGGCCAACTTCGCCGGGTTAAGTCCGACCCAAGGAGTAGGAAGAAGGAGAGAGCCGTTAACTCAATCAAGCAGCATTCAAGTACTAAAGCCCGAACTCGTAATCGGGTTGATTGTTTCCGTAACCGGAACAACGACGATAATAATAAAATGTTAATTTCAATAGAAATGCTATTTTTATACATTTCACTTATTTTAATAACTTACGTATTTTCTATAAGAATATTTTTATTTTGAGTAAGTTTCTAAAATTAGTAAGTTTCTATTTATAGGAAGTTCCCTTTTATATACAATGTTTATTCCTTTTATCTTTATATTATTTATAATGATTATATTTTTTGTATATCGATAATGGCTTGTTTAAGAGTTATGGAATAAGAACAAGTGTGAGGTTTAGAGTAATATATATTCTAGGGTTTACGTTTTTGCCATCAACTATAAGGCTGATGTGTCTTTATGGGGCACACTGGTTGTTGAACCGAGCATATATGGTGTTCGGGAGTGTGTGTACATTTTGACCTTAAACTCGTGCCTCGCAGTGTAAGACGCCGTCGGGTTGAACTGAGTATTTATGGTGCTCGGGAGGGGTGTGCATATTATCTTAAACTAGGGCCACACATTTATAAGTCGCCGTCCTATAATGGTTGAGTAGCCTAGTTAGAGACCGAATTTTGATTTGTTTGAACTAGGTTCTCGAAGCTAGTTTTTAGTATTCTCCTAGTGAAAGTCTAGCCTTCATCACTAATCCTATCCATAACGTCATTTTGAATATTTTTATTATTATCGATACATTTTGATTTGCAGGTTGGCAAATATTTTAAGTTTTCTTCTGAAAACTTGTTCTGATTGTATTATTCCAATATTCTAAGTTTTCTCCGAAAGCTTATTTTCATTATATCATTTAATGTTTTCCATTTTAATTATTTTGATATAGTAATACTATTATTTTTCCATATGATATAATATGGCTGGGAGAACGTCCGAGTTACTCCCCATTGACGTGGCTGTTATGTTTATAACATGACAGGTATTTGTTGCTGGGTTTTGGGTGTGAGCTAGCGAGTAGCGTGGATCCTATTCTTTCTCTATTCATGTAACTTATGGTTTTGTATAACCCATTTGGAGAATTTTCTATTTAGCCCTTTTGTAAAGAGTGGCATTTGTATTGACTTACCATTTCTTTTAATAAGATATAGTTTGTCAGTGTGTTTTAATCCCAACTCTATAGTGTTTCCGCCACTGTATTGCGTTAGATTTTCTATGGGATTACAATCATCGGGTCAGGTCGGGTCGGGTCAATACATTTTTGGGTCAAATAGGGTGAATTGTACTCGGGTTTCAGGGCGGGTCAGTCGGGTCGGGTCAGACTTTCCAGCTCTAGGAATATATATTCACTCTTTCCAATTAGTGACTAAACTAGATTCAGTCTTTCCAATTAGACAATATATAGGGACTCAAATAGAGATTAGTGACGTAATGGTAGCGAAATCCGTCCAAATAGCGACTCTTATAGAGATTAGCAAAGTAATGGTAGCTAAATATCAGCATAGCTAAGCAAATAGATACTACACGACATGTGGTCTCTAACTTAGAGTATAAGATAGATACAACGTTGACGAGGTCTCTAAAGTAGATACTAATTAAATGCTTCATCTCTAATTTAGTCTCTAAAAAAAGATACTTTGCTACTAGAATATTGATCGTTTCTAAAACCATAGCTATTTAGGCTTTCCCTTGTAGTACATATTCATAATCCGGTTATTAAGGTTTGACAGAGGTTTATGGGCTGGACGATTTTTGCTAAAAATGAGCCACATAATGTACGCACCGAGGAGGTGTTTATTCTAGGCTCGTATTTGCGGTATAAGCCGAAGGTGTGGCATATTAATATTGCCTATCACCTCGTCCACCAGTTTAGGAGAATTGCTACGGCCGTTGCCGATGTTCCTATTTATATAGGCGGGTTAGTCAAGCACTTAGCTGTTCGGATGATCGCTTTTCGCGAAGTGGATCATAATCCAGTCCCGGGCGAGATTACCCTTAGCCTCCGATATTTGGCTTCTCTTAACTGGATTTCTTCTAGGAATCAGAATCATTGGGCTTGGCTCATTAATGAGCAGACGACTATCATTTTGCAAGCCGGGTCAATTTTCTCAATTGAGGCTGATCAGCCTAATTATTTATTACCCGTTGCTACCCCTATCTCTCTTCCTTCCTCGCATGCTATTACCTATACTCGTCGTCCCACGAGCGAGCCTAGCACCTCCCAGCCTGCCTCTAAGCCCGGTCCATCTCAGCCTACTTCCGACCCACCACCAGTACTTATGAGCAACCCCCTTCTCCACCCCAGTGTGCCCCCCTCCATCCCGATCTTATTGCATGGATGGAGCGCATGGAGCTGGGTGCCGGTTCTTCTCGATCTGATTTGGATACCCTTCGCACGGAGACTCGTGCCGACACCGCTGCTACTCATGCTCGCTTAGACAGGTTATATGCGGATCAGTGACTAAGGATGTATCCCGTTTATGATGACTATGCTAGGCGTGCTGTTGTGCCACCTCAGGGCCCTTACCCTTCGTTTTTTTCTTGGCCATTGGGTGGTTATTCTGACCCTTCTATTCATGGCGGCTTCCATCTTCACACTGATTATTTCAGTGCCCCGATGGGCCCTGCTTTTGGAGCCGCTAGTGAATATCGGGGGGGGGGGGTGGTTGGTATATGGGTGTGCGTCTGGTTCTGGTGCTGCTGCGGATGATGATATGGCGGATGATGATTTTGGTGATGATGATGATGATCAGTAATGGATTTTTGATTTTGCTACCTTTCCGTGTACATAATTGGTATGTCTTTCCTCTTTTCTGGATTTTTATTTGTGTCCCCCACCAATTTTGAGTCTGTATGATATGGACATTGAGGACAATGTCAAGTCTAGCGTGGGGGAGGTTTTAGTATTTCTTGTTTTATTTCCTCGAGTCCTAGTGTTTGTCTATTATACCGATTATGCAGGAATGATGATAATTTGCACTCTTTAGGCCACCTACTCGTTCCTAATTGGAATTCATTTGACCTTTGTTATATGGAATAATAATTAATCGATAAGTATTCAACCAACTAAGCTGTAATTTCTGATTCCCATTTAGACCGACCTTGCATCTAGGCTTCAGCTACAAAATTGGTGAGATTTAGAGTCTTCTTTAGCCAGTACATTCATACCTGGCTACCACTTGGAATTGTGTGTAGGTCTCCTCGTGGAATATGTTATGTCAATACGATAAGTATGGTGTTTTCCCCTTTATTTTGACTAACTTGCCTCGTGATCATTTTTGGAATATTCTCATTTTCATCCATTTCTATCCATTTTCTCTTCTCTCCTTGATCATAATTAAAGAATTCACAAAATGAACTACAAAATCAAATTTGCCTACCTAGCCAAGCTTGATGAAGTAGGTCACATAGTGCGTTCTATGATCGTTATTGCATAATTATGGAGATTTTTTATGGATGTTTGGATATGGTTGAATCTGTTTCAAGGGAGTTTGCTTGGACGGGTCAATTTGAGTCATTGTATATTGGCTTCTAATTTCATCAAGCTTTGCAAAAAAAATGAGAGAGAAAAAAACCTAAGAAAAAAAAGAAAAAATCTAAGAAAAGAAAAAAATCAAAACAACAAAAATATGTTATTCTCGTTACTTTTATTTTCCATTTACTTGATGAAATTTGAGCACCCTCTTTTGACCCCAGACTCTTTCTCATTGATTGGTGACTTGTATGTTTTGTTGGAAGTGGAAGAATTTTCGAGTTGAGCATTATCGCACTAGTAGTTCACTAGCTTGGCCTTAACCTCACATGACCATATTGATTTCCATCTTCTACCTTGTTACCACCATCTTGGCCTCCCTATGTGATCTTGGCGTGTTTTGTAAAAATTTAGAGGTCAATACCATACTAGATTGCGGGCATATTTTCATGAGTTGGAGTAGTTGAGCGCATTCATATTTATTTCACATATACTTACCCGTCCTATTTGAGCGTTGAGTGGCTCCATGAGTAGCCTATGCAAGGTTTTGGTTGAAAATGTGGTGTCTACATATTATGCTTGGTGAAGTTGTGCATTTGTTGATGGTTTATTTCCGCTATTTCCCCGTCTTGGAATTTGTTTCTTAGACTTGGTTGGATGTTTGCTATGATGGACTTGAGTATTTTGGAAGCCTACTATTTGCTTTGAGCTGTTTCAGTATTGTATTAGTTGTTTTCTTACGGGTCTTGCTTGAGGACAAGCAAGGGTTCAGTTCGGGGGAGTTTGATGTGTCATGTTTATATAGCTTTATTCCCTTGATTCCGTTGACTTTTCCGTTCGGAACGCACTCTTTAGAGCTGTTTCTTCTAACATTTTGCTTTGAGTGAGTGTTTTTGTAGATTCTACACGATTTCAGGTCTTTATGCGCATCTACACTCATATCCAGTTAGAAGACGATCCCCGAACGAGACCCATGTCATAAGAGGTTTAGGCGAACAAGAATTTGAGAAGATTCAATTCATTGGGCCATCGAAAGTGGCCCAAACCATGTTTCAAGCTTGAAGTGCGTCCCACCCTACAGAGACAGGCCCCTTGTGGGCCGGCCGGAGTGACACACCACTTAGTTGTAGACAATTTTAGGCAAAATTGAGGATATAACTCGGCCCCTGCATGTGGCCGGCCCCCTACCGACCGGCCGGCATACACACTCAGTCATTTTCGTCTTGTATTACTAGAGGAATAATTGTTTTTGTATTATTTTATCACTTCACAACTTAGAATTTTTTTTCTTAGAAAACACTCGTGACTCTTAGCATTCCATACTCCGTCTCAAACTCGTACTCGATATCGCTAAATTTGTTTATACAATTCTTAGTTTTATGTTTCAATCTTCATCGTGATTTACTTAGTTCGTCGTAATTTTCTCTATTTGTAATTTGTTGTTCCGTTAGTTCACTAGATTTTCATTGTTCACCATTAGATTTATCTTCGATCCTTTTTATCATGAATTCTTTACTTGTGATTATTTGTTCTGTAATCATCATGAGTAGCTAATTTTCTCGCTAGGGTCGAGGGGATCGATGGATTATTACATGATTTTGTTGCTTCGATACTAAACTTATAATTATGCTAGTACCATTTTCGCGTGTTTTATTTGTCGATTAATTTGTTAAAAGCCACAACATTTTAATCTATTTGGGAAATTCTAGTTCTTGTGCGAGAGCCGAATTGGGATTAGATCACGCGCGATTTTGTAGAGAGTCTAATTAGTCTAATTATACCTGAGTTCTGTTGTCAAGAGTAGCTCCATGGGACTTGTTTTTTAAGCCCTGGGTGTATCTGTATGCGGATACATCCCGTCTTGGAGCTGCGCGAGAGCTTGCCTAAGAAGCCTTGGATGTGTCCGTTTGCAGACACATCCCATCTCAGAACTATGCGGGAGCTTGCCTAAAAAGCCCTGGGTGTGTCCGTTTGCAGACACATACCAACTCAGAATTATGCGGGAAATCGAACTTGTTGTATAAGTCCAGGGTGCACCTATATATGGGCCCATCCCGTGCTATTTCGGGAAAATGCCGCCTTGGGCTTTCCGCTGGGGAGATATGTGAGTTGCGCAGGCACTGGGGAATAAAAAACTTGATGTTCCTTTGGGAAGCCAAGCTTGTACCTGAAATGTTAGATATACAGGCAGAAATAGCAGATAGCAAGATAGCATACAGGAAATGCAGTTAGCATCTATAGACTGACTTGCGCTAGGGAAAATGATTTTTTTGCTTCATTTTGAAATCGAAGTCCTAAAAGCAACTCACGTGCTAGGAGATAGGTTTTCACAATTGAAAGGGGTAGAAAAGAAATTTGCAGTTTAAGTAGGCTGAAATTTGACCTTGTCGAAAAGGATTTTCTCAAATGGCTAAGTTTTGCATATTTCAAAGTAGAATTTGAAGAGAGAGGCCTACCGACAGACTCGACTCTGGACGTGACCGGACGAGTTGACAGACGCGACTGGACTCTCGAGGGATTGGACCGTGACTCGGTAGGGGGTGGGCCACCTACCAAGACTCTTAAGTTGCGCTATTCCGTAGCCTAGGCGAGTGGCAACACGGTCAAACTTTAGAATGGGAAAGATGTCACGAGACTGTTTCTGTACGACAGGGCTTAGTAGTAGTAATGTCGTAGACTGGTGCTCTTTTGAGTTTTTGATTTTAGGGTACATTCCCAAAGTGGTTATTGCGTCGAGTCCTGACAGATTATCGTCTTCGACTGAACCGAGTACTAGGACACACTATAGAAAGGAGGCTAGATTTTGAAAGTATTTGGATTATGTGAGTGGATGGAGAACTTCTGCCTAGGAGAAGCCCCCAGGTCGACAAAGCTAGCTGTTGAGAACATGACAGTGTTATGACCGGAATGACGGTGCTTTTTGAATGTGTGTCAATGTGAGTGGTTGTGCTTTTGTTGAAAGGATGCCTACGTATTCACGTCTAGTGAAATCAAACCATACCGTAGTTCAGTGTTGAAAGATATATTATGGTGCCTAGTCTATTAGGGCTTTGTATGTAACTAGCCATAGCGATGGTGTAGGCTAGGTGCATTGCAAATGATGTCTTGATCAAAGGGCGAGAATGGTTAGAATGTTGATCCCATGACTGTGAGCGTTCTCCGGGGTAGTCCCCGGAGGTGGTGTGAACTATTTGGGCATGTTCTATGCCGGCTGCAAGTTGAGTTCCCGTGTTTGGGGCTGGTAACTGGTTTGGATGCTTTTGGAAATGTGGAGCTAGGTCGTAAGTGGCTTTGATGTTTTGACATCTGGAGCTCAATTTTGTGAAGCTAAGGCTTCGAGGGTAAGGTATTGTAATGTGGTAGGAAAAGAAGAAGTCGAGTAAAAATGACTCAGACTTCGATTGGGGTAGTTTGATAATGCGGGATCTGATTTCCATGTCTGGCCCTAATGGTTAGGGGTATCCTATGGAGCTTAAATCCTCAAAAATTCCGGGCTGTCTCTTAGCCTAGGTCTCGAGAAGGTCTTGAGGGTTGTAATGTGGGAAGGTTAAATGTGGTGTTAGCTAACCAACCTGATTATCTCTCCCCTATCGGATAGCATTGATAAATTTTGAATTGACCGTACCCCGGTCAAAGGACTTTCACTTGGGTTGACCGTTGACCATGGTCATGGGTATTTTGAATTTTTTTGGTTGACCTCTTAGCCCTGGTCTAGTTGACCGTTTAATGATGGCCTGCTTTTTTGTTTTGGCATTTTGCTTTTTCCTTGGACTTTTGATTTTTTTTGTCCAGCATTTTTTTTGTCGGTCAGACTAACACCTAAGGTAGGGATGTTGATCTTATTGGATGGGTGTTTATTGTGGGAAGTGGGCTTGCCTCCCATCTTGAACCCAAACGAGGAGACTACCTAGATTTGTCATAGGATTCGACACCGCTTTCTAAGGGTAATTATGTGGCTTTCTATGTCAGACATGGAACAGGTAAAGGAGAACACGAGTCTCAATATTTTGCAGTCGTTATAGATGTGCCTATAATAGTCACGTGCATGTGCTCACAGTGTATGACGGTGTTCATCATGTTCTCGGAAACACATAAGGAAAGATATATGAGAAATAGAAAAGCTGATGATGGGAGGGAATTGCCGTGGGTCCTACCGATCAAGTATACCAACTAGACCTAACACGCAGCTAGGGTAAGTCGGGTCGAGTCCACGGGGACGATAAAAGGTGTTTAGAGTATGGTCTACCTAAAAACAAGGCTAGGCTACCAAAACAACACAAAGAGAAGGAGAATTGACAAGAATTGATTAACTAAGATGATTGGAAGAGGAGAAACTAGATTGACAAAGAACTAGATGCAATAAGGACTAAATGGAACACTAAAGCTAAAACAATCAACTAACTAGATGAATATAAGCTAACAAGATGGAGAATTCAATATGGGAAGAAGAAGGGTTAGGTTGGGTTCATAAGTGTAGTAGGATGATTGGGAGGTCAAGGGTGTAGATTTCACCTAGTTACTAAGGTCGGTCCGCGCTCTCGCGTCAAAGCCAAAGTCCGCACTCTCGTGTCAAAGACTAAACCCGAATACTCATGCAAGATATTACCCAATACACAAGGATTCAACCACAAATCGATTACAAAATGAGAAGATGAAAACAAGCATGAGAAGCATGGCCACTACAACTCAAACAAGCAATTCAACAAACACATAGAGTGCTCAACATGTGACTAGTAACAAAGGATTCATCTTTACCCTTAATCAAACCCTAATCACCCATAATCCACACTTAATCCCCCTTCTAACCCCACAAAGAGTCTACTCACTCATAATCAAACTAATACTAACAATAATAAGAGGAAACAACACAAATATCCAAACATACATAATGAAACTATCAAGAACAAGAACAATAATCAAAGATTGAAACTTGAAGAATTAAACAAAGAACAAGAGAAAAGAGATTAAGAAGATTATACCAACTAATAAGAGGATGAAAAAGATGAGAACTTGTATTAAAAGAGCACCCAAAAATCTCCACCAAAAGTTGTCAAGGATTGATGGATTCTTCAAGAGATCCTTAATACAAGATTAACTAACTAAATTAATCTAAGATTAACAAAAGTTTAAGGAGAGATTAAGCTAATGAGAGAAGGAAGTCTATCTAGGGTTTAGAATAATGTAGAGGAGTCTAAGGTGCTTAAACAATACAAAGGAAGGGTATATATAAGGTTAAAAGAGTGAAGGAGAAGAAAAGAAGAGTCACGAGCTGCAGCTGCTCCTTCCCGGTCGGGATGGGTCATCCTTCCCGGTCGGGATGGACCATCAGTGGCTTTTGTTTTCGTGCACTCCTTCCCGACCGGGAAGGCTATTCTTCCTACCCGGGAAGGGTCTTATAGGCCTCCAATATGATCATAAAGGTCCCTATTTGCTCCTCATGGGCTTCTCAATGATTCTCGGTGCTCGGGATCGAGTCTAAGGAGCTCGGGAATGGGTCCCAAGGTCTCGAGATCGAGTCTAAGCCACCGAGTGATCGTCGCTTCTCTTCGATGGCTCCAAATGTGTCGGAAACGAGTCGGAATCGTTCCATTTCTCCAATACTGATCTTAGGAACCTAAAACAAGCTAGAAGAAGCGTAAGTAGCCTCGAAAACCGCTCCAAAAAGCGATTCCACAAGAGAAACCGCGACCAAACACAACAAATAGGCACTACAAACTACACGTATCAGCTGATTTTATTGAATTTTGAAAAAGAGGACAGAATACAACTGACTCTAACTCTGACTTTGACTTTGGAAGAAATAGCACATCCTAAACTCGGACTCAATCTCGAACTTAAATCAAATCCGGACTCTCGGATGATGTGGTCATTAGTCGTCGGCTTCTAAGGACTCAAGTTGATGTTCAGTATAGCCTTCAGTACAAGCTTCACCCAGATCTTCATTATGTCGAAGATCATCTTCAACCTTAGTGCCCATTTCAATTAAAGTGGCGAAGTTGGGTATGATAGCATACCGGAGATGGACCCGGTAGGAAGGGAGGAGGTTCTTGACAAAGGCCTCCACTAAAGTTTTTTCATTGGGCTCTTCCACCAACTTCACACTTTCGGTCCTCCAGCGCTGAAGGTAATTGGTACAACCTTCTTTGGGCTCCTGGGCCATAACCTCCAAAGTGCGCATCGTAGTCTGGATCTCGGTATCATCAGCGTAATTCCGAGTGAACTCTGTTGCCACATCATCCCAAGTCTTGTACTTCTTGGAATCGAGTCTGTAGTACCAGGCTTTCGGGTGCTTCTCGAGAGAAGAAGCAAACAAGTGCTTGAACATGGTGGATTTCACCCCCTTGACAACCATCAGTACAACAAATCATCACTTGTGCCACAGAAAATTTACCGTGGCAAATAGTCTAGCCACGGTAAATTTTCCGTGGCGGAAGTGGTCGTGG
Organism: Agrostemma githago; assembly: GCA_958450325.1. Taxonomy (NCBI): domain Eukaryota; kingdom Viridiplantae; phylum Streptophyta; class Magnoliopsida; order Caryophyllales; family Caryophyllaceae; genus Agrostemma; species Agrostemma githago. The sequence continues at coordinate 48,336,987 of OY288259.1, read as the reverse complement.
CAACAAAATTTCCGTGGCGCAAGTGATGATTTGTTGTAGTGCATGAACTCCTTGAAAGCCCGAATGTGATAAACCGAGTCTTCAGTACCCTCAAACATCGGTATGCCCGTAAGGTTGAGGTTGGCGGGTAGCTAGTCATTCAGAGGCGAATAGGAACGAGCATTTTTCGTATGGATCGAGTTATTCGTTGACACATGGACCTGTTCTTCAAGTTTGCGAACGGCGCTGGCCAGTTCAGCTATGGGCCCAGTAGTTTCACTCCCGACCTTAGGAGTCCCTTGCTCCACGGCACTCAAACGGGTGGCAATGGCGGTTTGGTCGGTCCTGATGGCTGTCAGTTGGGCCTCCATCTTAGCCAGAGAGGCGGTCAGTTGGTCCAAGGTTTCTTGCATTTTATGGCGTCTGGTTACCGGTGGCCTGTCTGTAAGAATACCCCGTAATCAGAAAAGTTGCTTCGGAACTCAAATTCACCAAGGCATAGGAAATAGCGCGGGAGGAGAGACGACTCCGGTTTGACTTGGGTTAGACTCTCCTAAGACAAATGTGTAGGGTACGATTCTCGGAGTGACCGTGATTAATCGCTCCGTCGGAGAATAGCCCCTAAGTGAGACTAAGGACTAGACTCTGATAGAACTCAGATGGTGTGACATCTAAGTGACTCAAAAGTGGGGTACGTGAGACACGTGTAAGACATGACCCTTAGAGCAACCGTGATTGATCGCCCTGCTGAAGGGTAGCCCCCAAGTGGGATCGAAAATTTTGTTAAGACTCAAGTGTTGGACGAGTGACCCTTAGACGTAAGGATCGCGAACCTTTTGTTATAGGGCTATGCCTTGTAAAAGGTTGACTTGGCCTTGAGGAAAGGCAGACGGGGTAAGGGAAGAAACTTGTGATGTAAGATGGGCAGAGTTTCGACGCTAGAGACCCTCGACTCAACTTGAATAAAGGAGGTCCTGCGATTTATGGTAGACCCTTAAGTTAAAGAACTTTTGAATTAGGATGACTCGACTAACGGATTGAAAGACGGGCGAAATTCCCTTAGGAAAGGTCATGGGGACCGTCCTGCTGGAGGGAAAGATCGCGTGGGACTTTTTAGTTTGGACTCGAGTGTGTAAACGGGCTTTCCTTGGTAGGGGTATGTCCTACGTAGGTGGGCCATGCCTTAGTCAAATAAGGCGGACTGGGATAGGGGGGAAACCCGTGACGTAAGATCGACGGAGTTTCGACGCTAAAGACCTTCGACGACTTATGACAAGACCCGACACTGCTAAATACGGGAAGTCCTAAGAAGAGAAAAGTTTTGAAAAGGAAGTTAGAATTCCGAGAAAATCGGTGGAGGGTCCGACTTTTAAAACCGACAAAATGCCGTCGGGTCGCAATTTTTGAAGTTTGAAAAGATTTTTGAATTTTTATATGGGCAGCATACCGGCTAAAAATAGGCTGTTTTGAGTAAAATCATAAATCCTAAATTCGGTAGTTTCCCGGGTTTTTGAAAAGTTGAATACTTGGAATTTTGAATATTTGAATATCGAAAAAAAGAATTTTCGACAATTTGAAAATTGAAGATGAGATCCCGAAGATTTGAAAATCGAAAACGGTATCTCGAAAATTTGACAATTGAAAATGGCATCTCGGAAATATTGAAAATCGAAAAATGGCATCTCGAGAATTTGAAAATCGCGAATGGCATCACGAAGATTTGAAAATCGGAATTGAATTTTGAAAATTCGAAAATCGAATGGTGGATCGGGAATTCGAATTTTGAAATGGGCAGCATGTCGGCTAGAAAATAGGCTTGTTTTGAGTCAAATCTTAAGTCTAAATTTCGGCAGCTTTCCGAGTTTTTGAAAATTGAATATTTTTGAAAAGATGAATTTTTTGAAATGACGGTTTTTGAAAACGACACGGAGACCAAGTAGCAGGTAGTCACGCAAGTATTACGACGACACCATGTATGCTTTACACCAAGTCTCGGTCGGTCTATATAGGGTCTATGCAAGTGCACATAGCCTATCCGAGAATCGGCACAGACTTCCTAAGTCGAGTTGAGCTTAGAACATGCCACGAAACCCATACGAATTGACTATGAACACCTTTGACATATCCATGTTGGAGTATATCATGGTATAGTGGGACGTCGGTCACCAGTACCGGCCCAGGAAAAGATAGGGGTATGCATGAACCGTAAAACTAAAACGCGTATTGTACTAGTCAAACGATTTCTATTCGAGTCTCACCTTGAGGATGCCGATGGTAAGTCACGCATCAGTTAATCCCTAGTGGAGTCGCCAAATTGTGGACATGACATAGGTCCACCCCGACGCGGCCACGCGCGGGTTTGGGGAGGCGAATGAATCCCATATGAGATGGATCAAATTGAAATTTAAATCGAAGTGGAGTCGCCACCGAACTTTGTGGGAGTTCGGGTCCGTTCGAACCCACTCTATATCTTAGTGGGCCATGCACAAAGTATGGCCCATTCGGATGTCAAAGTTTATTGGGCTCGTCCCTTTGCATTTGATACCGATACCGACATTATCGAATACCGTGTATTGAATGACTCTCGTGTGCCAATGGATTCGGATATCCGGAAACCATGGTTCTGAGTAAGGGGTGAGGGTACGTGTTGGAAGTTCACAAAGAACACCCAACCCCGCCCGCACATTAGCGGCCTCTACTAGGATACCGTTTGACTTTCGAATACGCGCATTAGTAATACGATGAGATGATATGCAAACAACGTTTTGACTAAGCATGCGAAAATTAGAATAAGTGGCTATGTCGATTTAATGCATCTAAAATTAACGTCAAAGTTATATTTAGCATGCGAGATTCTTTTAGTACAATAAATGAAATAACGAAAATAAATCGACAAAAATAGAAGCAAACATGTTAGTAACGATGATAACGGTAATAACGGTTTGCAAGGAATATGGAATGCTATAGAATAATTTAAATAACATGATGCATGGTTTTGGAAAGTAATATGACACGTGATTGACTTGACACGTGTTGATCGAGGTCATAAAAAAGTATTATCGAGATTCAAATGGCATTGTGGGACTCACGATTTTGACGCGATAAAGGGCCACTTGACCGAGTCATTGAGGGACTCGACCAAGTGGACCTCTGAAAAAGTTTCTGTCGCGGATTTCGAGATGTCACTCGACCGAGTCATTGAGGGACTCGCTCGAGTGAGCGGCCACTCGATCGAGTCATTGCGAGACTCGACCGAGTGGTTATTAAAAAAAAACCTTCTGCCTCGGTTTTTGGGGTGCCACTCGACCCAGTGGGCTAGGCACTCGATCGAGTGCCCCCTATACGAACTAGGGTTCGTTTCGCAATTTATTATTGATTTCGAAATTGCTTTTTTATTTTGGAAAATCGATGATTTTATTGAGTCGGGCAGAAATATTGTAGGATTTATGCTCGATTCGGATTTTGATACTCGTCGTATCCGACATTCGATTATTGAATCGATATCGAATATTTAGTGCGAAATCTAGAAAATATGATTGTAAGTCGTTTTAAATCAAACTAAAACGAAATAAATTATCTCCGCGTTTATAGTGTCGTAATTAATTCTTTCGAATTATGTGACCAGTATTTTAGCATCAACGAATTCGTATTAGTTAGATTTATTGACTAATTCATTTAGATACGACATCCAACTATTGAATTGGTATCGAATCTAAAGAATGACGCTTTACGATGACTTGAATTAAAAAGGACTTGATTGGATTCCCTCCGCATCCCGACATCGTAATGAATCCTTGCCAATTATGTGATGTCGGATCCGCATCAACGGGTTTCGACCTTAACTAAAAATAAGATGTTTCATTCGAAAATAGTTTTAAAATTGATGAATATGCGATGAATGACGATTATGACGGTAACGACGCGACAAAAAAAATGATCTTGTTGACGTTGACTCGCTTCAACAATCAAATACTCGGGGTGTCGGGATAAGCGACCGGCCACGTAGGTGAAACACCCTTGTATTCGGATTTTCTTACTCTGTCATCCTTCGTATTCGACACGAATTAGCGAGTATTTTAATGTTTTTTAGTAGTATTAATGATATTAGAAGCGAGATAAGAAAAAATAAAAAAACGTGACAACGACGGACGAAAAGGACGGACAAGACCAGGAAGAGAAGAAAAATCGGGATTATTGCACCCTCAACCTACATGTTTCATGCTCTCGGAAGGGACTCGTTTAATTGTGGCTTGCACGAGAGTATCGAGATGTAGACGGAGTTATCGTGATTTTAGGGTTTCATTCCTAGATGCTAGGGTTTAGGGTTGAAGATGAGTAATTAGGGTTGTGAAGGATGTGTAAAAGATGTATATTGTGTGTAAAAAGATGTTTAATTGCATGCAAAAGGGTTGTATATATAGGCAATGTCCTCTACCCTCGTCTAGGGTTACTCGACCGAGTATCCTGTTGACTCGGTCGAGTGGCCCAAAGCAGACGCACACGGGCCTGTTGAGGGCCCACTCGATCGAGTGGGCTGACACTCGATCGAGTGGGTCAGCCGGAGCGAAGGGGTCCGGTTTTTTTGACCTTGGGTTGGGTATTTTTGTAGGCCTTGTATTTGGGTTGGACTTTTGATATTTGCATGACTATTTTTAATGTCTTCGAAACGGCTTTGACCGGGGTTTGACCCAATCGCTAAAAGTCGGTTTTATTTTCGGTGTCGATTTTGACCCAAATTAGTCTTATTTTATTGAGAACGACCTACTGGGCCTGAATTTGAGGTCGGTTTTGTGAGATTTGTACTCCGTAAAAAACCCAAGCCAAAACTAACGGTTTTGAGCCCATATCCGAGCGCGTAGAAGCATGTTTGCGTCCGATCATCATCGGATGTTTTTTGGAAACTGCTATAGACACCTAGTAGCCTAATGTGGGTGTCTACATTCGCAGAAGAAATTTTCGCATGTTTTGGAAGCATTAGTTCTTTCTTCTCCTTAAACATTCGACATTGATTCCGTAATCGAAAGTCAGATGTTAGGAATTATTAAAATACGACTTTGAACGGATACTCGTTAATGATAAATCGAGTACCGTAGACTATCATTAGTCAAACGACAGTATCGACACGCGGAGAGTAACATTCGTAAGGCCAAGTCGGGACGAGACACTTTGAGGCCTCGAGATCAAGTTAACATCACTCTTGGGTCCTGTAAGGCATAGATTCAGGCGCAACAGTCCCTACGCCTGAGTTCTGGGACGCATGGCCTCTTGCGCCTGAGTACCAGGGCGCAAGAAACCATGCGCCTAAACTTTATCCTTTAATCAATGCGCAACACAATGCGTAACTTATCAGAGTCTGTCCATTCCTCCGATTTACGGTTTCTGTTTACGTTTTTATTTACGAGTTTGTTTATAGTTTGCGTTTATTGTTTCTAGTTCGATATTTAAATTGTTTGTCGTATTGTGAAACTCGGGCTTTATTTCGCCCGTGTAACTTGTAATCTATATTCAAATTATTTATTTACGTTGTTTGGCATTTATCGCTTTCAAATGAACATCGCATGCTAAAACAACTTTGATAATACAAATCAAAATGCACTAAACGACGTAGTGAACATACAATTCACATGCCTAATTTAAAACAATGTTTGTCATAATACTAACGCGCATACTTAAACACTAATCGATATCTTAGTAGAGGCCGCTATGTGCGGGCGGGATTGGGTGTCCTTCGTGGGCTTCCCAACACGTACCTTCACCCCTTATTCAGAATCTACGGTTTCTGGAAGCCCGAAAACATTGGTCACGAGAGTCATTCGATACACGATATTCGATATATTCGACATTGATGTCGTGATCACTATTGTCAAAGCATGAAAAGAGAATGTCAAAACCGTGCTTAAAAGGGCAAGGAATCGTCCTCTCGCGAGGCGTGATGTTTGATAAAAGAGAACGGTCTTAATTAGGTCAACCCGTGCTCTTTGATAACAACAAAGAGACCGGTTGGTTCCCAAAACTGTCCTCTTTGTTATTATGAAAGAGAATGATTGTTTCCAAAACCGTCCACTCTGGTATTAAAAAATAAGCGGTTGGCTGTCAGAACTGGTTGCGACATCTTTGTTAATTTACAATCGTCTCAAATTCTCATGTTTTAGCACTATTATTTTGTGAAACCCGTGCTCTTGTCACTAAAGTTTTTTTTTTTTTTTTCGATTTCACCCAATTTAATCGTATAGATTCATAACCATGTTATGATCAGGGCCTTGAATAAAAAACGGTCCTATTATAACAAAACATTCATCAAATCGTACTGCAAATATCCATATAACATTTGAACAAGTCATAAAAAATAATGTTCAATCTTCTAAATAACAAAATATGAAGATTTTTTTTTACAAAGTCTAAGTAATAAATATTTCTTCAATCGCCATCACTCATCGTTGCCTCCAAATGCAAATTCCTATTCAATACTCGTACTTTGTTACTAACGAACACATCATTGCTCAAACATGATTCAATTGTTGATTAACCTCCCAAATTCCAAGCAATAATATTATTGCAAAAGAGTGTATAGACAAAAAAATTGACGAGTCATGGTCATGTATGGATCACAACGAACAATAGCTCGTAAAAGAATAATTTTATACTCCGTATATAAGTATACAACTTATGCTAAATAAAGTTAAAGAGGGGATATTACTCCTTCCACATTTTATTGTTTCTACCCTTTTAATAAAATACTCCTCACATATATTAAAGAAAGAAGATGAACAATAAGATATGGAGGGAGAATTTTATAGACCACTCTTAAAATCTTATTCAATTGTAAGAATTTTGGTCATTGAAAATTAGGAATAGGAAATGGTTATTCCGATCCTCATGGATCGGAGGAGATGCTATTAAAAAAAGCATATGCTATAAAAAAATAATAGCTCAGATTGAAAATTTATCTTTTATTCTAACTCCAGTATATAAGATTTATTTGTTTGGACCACATTTCTCAAACCTCCAACGACAAGTATACCTCAATCACAATAGCTAGAAATATTCCGTATTATATATAGAACAGAGAAAAAGAACTTACATCCAAAGCATAAAACATCTTTTGTACTGTTTTTCTTGTGCATTATTTAGCTCCATTAAAACCTATAGCATAAGAATTAAGAATGAGGGTGGAATAGTGAAACAATTGAAAATATGAAACTAATTCAAATACACCTTTGTGCAAGGTTTAATAAGAAGAATTAATTTACTATAGAAACTAGTGTGAAACCCGTGATAAATCGCGGGTTATATGATAAAGACGTTAACTGAGAAACGTTAGACATGATTAAAGAAATTATCATCCTTAGCTTCTTCAATATTCGAAATTTTGAATAACGGAAATATCATTGTGTCAGCATCCTTAGCCTCCTTGGTATATAAAAATTGGATTAATAGTAATATCGCTAAACCATTAACCAAATTTTGATATATGCAGAAGGCTAAAGAGGCTGACACTGTGATATTTACGTTGCTCAATTATTGAATAAGCTTATATTTATTCCAACATGTTCTAGTCGTCCAAAAATTAACCCGTTTATTTTATTAAAACACTAACTAGTTCTTTTGCCCGTGAAATCATGGGGCTTTTAAACCTTGAAATGTGGGGTCGTGCTCTGTTTATTTAAGGGCGGGCGTAGCAAGAGTGTATTGAGTATTTTAAGAAATGAGAGAAATACATAATGAGTAAATATCGAGTCTTTGAACCAAAATAAAACATGGATCAACAAAAAGTCTATATAGCCGGGAAAAACAAAACAAAACAAAAAGTCTTTATGTTTCTCGTTTGATACAGGTACTTTAAATATTTTGTTGTTCAGATCGTTATATCTCTATTGTTTATGTTGTTCATTTCTTCTTCGAGGTAGATTCTCCAACGTTAATAACATTTGCCTTGGGTTGCCGCACTGCAAAATTTTTGTTTCTTTCTTCAGAATATAGTTTCGCATAGTTGACAAATGTATATCGTCAGTACAATTGATAATTTTTCTTTCTTCTCTGGGTTTTCAGACTGTCTATTTCTATACTTTGATATTGTCCATGGTTGTGTATTGTTTCCTACACATTTATCGATAATTAAATTTTATCCACAAGCCTTTTATTGGTATCAACATCAGATTATTGCTGGTTGGCATACCTTGCTATCTCCGTCTATCCCAAAGTCTTGAAGGTCATTGTAGTTGAATGTTTTCTGACACTTCAATTCTCGGGCAGGCCCAAATCTGTTGAGTCCAACTTTAACCTTGAGTGTATATTCTTTCCCAATACATTGTTGTAATATGTCAAACACTCGTGCTTTTCCAGTTTCTTGAAAAATACATGCAAGAATTTTAATTCGTCTTTGACTGACGTCGTGGTGCTTATGTGAAAGTAGTGCATTACAATTTCGCAGAGGTCAAGCATCTTAGTAATTGGCCTTCCGATTATCTTCTCAGCTTCTTTGTCGAAGATGACAATGTTGCCTTTCATCCTGTATGTATATATGCCTTAGTTGTGCTTTGCCAGTTTTTATCACAGCCTCTTGTCTATTCTCGACAGTTGTGATGGTCATATAATTTTGAGCCTATAGGAGTAAGTAGGGCCTTACTTTTAGAGGGTCGCGAAGGAACGGTGCACTCCATTTCTGCGGCTCCTTCAATAAGCTGGTAGTATTCATCTGCATTTCACATAATGCGTCTTAGTCATGTCACAGTAGAATGCAGAATTTGTAGCTGAACCAATGAGTGTAACACATACCCTCGCTTATGGCGAAATCAGATTGGTCATCAATATCCTCAGGCTCATCTAAAATTTTGCAAAGTAGATCTCGGCTTCTGCAAAGTAGACCGGGCTATTTCGGAGCAGCACGGTATGAGTAATGCTTACCATCATGAAGTTCGATTCTCCTCTTTTGCCGTTGTGGTTCAGTAACTGTTTCTAGTGAGGATGTTGTAGGTGCAGGAGTCTCTGGAATAGTACTGGAGGAATCTTTCCGGGTCAAATTAGCCGCATTTATCCTCTGTGCAATAATGCATTTTCTCAAGAATCTATTATAACGGCTGTGGTTGCTATCGATATTGGGATATGGTGTTTGTACTGAACCATTCTTAACATTCTAGATTTGGCTGGTCCCGGAACCATTTGTCCTTTGGTCAGAACTGCAGCTACTAAGAATACTCGGGTGTTGTTGCATTTAGTTCAACCCAGACCAATTCCTTCTTTGGTCAACAATGCACCGCCTCACGTATCGATTAAACCAAGTTTGATTGAGGTGAGGGGTGTTAATCTGTGAAGATATCCCATGGTATGGAAGACAGGTTGGTTCTACTGCTGGAAGATGGTCGGTGGTAAGCACCCTGGTTCCACATTCAACAGTAGCGCTTTTCCGCATTTCTAAGAGAACTTGCCTCCTTCTGAACCTGTTTGTCCTCGCCTCATCTTTGCTGGGTACAGGTACATTGCAAACCGGCCTATTTTTGCCAGTCTTCTTCTCATGTCTGTACTACTAATTTTAAGGTTATACACTAATTAACAACGAAAGGAACATAATCATAGCGTAATACTACAGCACCTGGATGCTAAATGGGAAAGACTTTGTGAAACTGCATCACAAATAAAGAGCATAAATCTGCACATGTCGGCAGTAGTCCAGAAATTATGTATGTAGTCATAGACTAAAGGAGGTTATTATTTCCTTACATTTCAATCCACGTGAGTCAATAGATTTACCTACATAAGCAAACACATTGATCAACTTGCAAGTAACAATAATCAAGCAGGCGCCTTATAATCAAACACACAAATAATCACCTAACTGTACTACGGGCGCCTTATAACTCGGCGATAGCGGAGGCGATGCAACAATGAATAGTCAGCCATACTGCGTATATATCAGTGGCTACGAAATGAAATATGAAGTTAACTGTTTAATAGATCCACAACTGAAGCTGAAATGGAGAACGAAGGTAACCGTAGTATGTAATTCAACACGGTGTTTCAACCAAATAAAAGCCCGTACGATCAAAACCCATAAAATCAAATAAAACAGGGGAGTTAAATCAAAAGTGGTACTGAATTGGATTCATCAATTCACCCTGGAACATAGAATAAAATCAAACTAATTAGAGTTTCAATTAAGTTAATTGTAAGAAAATCAAACTAATTAGAGCTTCCTTTAAGCTGATCCATGGAGTATTAAGTTAATTGTTTAATAGCTCCACAACTGAAGCTGAAATGGAGAACAAAGGTAACTATACCATGTAATTGGAGTCTAGCAATTGATCCGGTCCAGTGGGTCTGAACGACGGCGCGACCTAGAGAGGGATGAAGCGGAAAGATATGAACGGAGAAAGAACCATGTTTAAGCTGTTTATAAGTGGTCAGAGGTGTTAAGGAGGCGTAGTAATGGCAGAGTAATGGTGAGAGGAAGATGAAGACGAAGAGGTGGGAAAGTGGGAACGTTATTGTGCTGTTGGAGTGTTATCCTTTTTGGTCAAAAAATTGGATAGGGAGAGGAGAACGCAGAGAGCAGTAAAAGGAGTACGGGGCCTGTTTCATAATGCCACGTGTCACTATGTGGATGCTCATCATGACTTTTAAGTTTGATATATAGATAGATAGATGTTTTAGTTGCCCAAAAATTAACAAAAAAATGTATTCCAACATGTTTTATTGACCCCTTTGCAAATATTAAAACACTAAGATTTATTAGCGACAATGCAATCGATATTAGTGTTTGTAACCGATATTGGTGTGTTGTAGCTCAATCATTCAATAGGAAATATATAGAGTTGGAATGTAATGATATCGTTAAATAGGCATTATTGAGGTTACATGGGTTGGATAAATACGGAGTATAAAACATCCGATAATTTTTTTTTGACAATTTATTCAAAAATTCTTAGGTACATCAGGTGCACCAAGCATTGTACTCCTTACCCAATGAAAAGTCTTGATTGGTGCAAGTGGGAGCACAATTACTTTTAAACAGGTTATAAAAATCAACAATTAAAAATATTCATTGTTTAGGGTGTACGACGACGTGGTAAACCCAGTGGACCTAAGAATTTCAAATTTCTTTTACGCATAAGGATACGATTTTGAGTAGAAAACTAGTATATCATGAGATAATTAGTGGACTAACAAATTACTTGATGGGCCGTATTTAGTCGTATTTATTACGACGGTTTTGGGGTATTTTGTGAGCTAAATCGGTTGTCTTGTATTGCATTTGTGTCAGTTTGGTATGAATGTAATACAGGCTAATTTGAAGATGTTAACCACTGAACCGTTGATTTGGGCTAAGAACGAAGGAAAAGGAAGCCCGCTTGAAGACCCGGAACGATAAGAATCGAAGAATGGAACGAAGCATTCCAGCTCGCCACGCGAGTCGCCCGGACCTTATGCGACTCGCACGGCGGCCTGTAACGTATCACGCATTCCGGCTTATTTTGCTTTAATTATTACGTTTTAAGACTTGGATTTTAATTAGGAAACTTTATTATTACCTTAGGATATTTTTATTACTATTTTATTATTAGTAAACTTTTATTAGGTTTAGTTTAGCCTTAGTTTTAGATATCATAATCATTCACATCTAGTTTTACATCCATCAAGGAAGAAAAGGGAGAACTTTGAAGAACCCTAATTTTCCACCGCAAGTATGTGTAACTAATTTCTCTACTTAGATTCAAGCCTTTGAAATACTCGAGAAACGTTTGTGAGTTTGAATGTTTTGATTATTAACCTTGATTATTATGAATTGCTTTGTTATTAATTTTATGAATGTTGTTGTTGATTGCTAGGTGTACAACTAGTATTTAATTGCATCGTTCTATCATTAGTATCGTTAATTGAGTAGGATTTACTGATTAACTTTACATTAGTAACAACTAGGAATTAATATTGAACGGGATACGTTGATATTAGTACTTACAAGCGATTCATATAAATATCTAAGGCACGACTGGATTGTACGTGCTATTTATTCTCTATCGAATTCTCAGATCTATATTGCTTCCGTCTAATTGAACCTAGAACTGGATTGTTTAGGTTGTTTTACGGTTAGGGTTAATTAAGAACGGGATTCGTTTTAGTTAACTATTCTTAAGAGAATTGGAATTTCATGTTCACGATAGAGTAGTCAAGGTTATTAATTGAAACCGTCTTACGATGATCAATCGCTATTGAGTGTAGATTTGTGCTTGTGTCTAAGTTATTTCTCATCCTTTGATTTACTTAAAGTTTTAATCTTTATTAATTTTAGTTGTTAGAAAATCATCCAAACCCCCCCCCCCTTTAGTTACTACGGTCTTTACTTACGTTAGAGATCGATTTCATCTACACTTTAGTTAGCATAATTAGGTTAATCTGATTCCCTTGGGTTCGACCCTTATTTCCATTATACTACTGTTTTAGTTAGTTGGTTATAAGTGATTATAAATTGTAATTTGAGGCATACGACTTTAGCCCGTCAAATTTTGGCGCCGTTGCCGGGGAATCGGTATTAATTATTTTTGTGTTTTCTAGTGTAGTTTTTATTTTTATTTTATTTATTATAGCTAATTTTAATTTTATTTTATTTTATTTTGTGTAGTTTATGTATAATACTCGTTCTTCTAACCTGGACCTCGAGCCTTTCGACTCAGAGATTGAACGCACTCTTCACAGGTCACGGAGAATCGGAGAGGGAGCAATAGTCATCGGAACACAGGAATTCGAGGATCTAGAGTTTAATAACGATATTCTTGTTATTCCAGAGGTGAACGAAGTTTCTTCCGAATCCGAAGACGAGTCGAATAACATGGCCAACACGATTAAGCAGCTGACGGCACCCGATCTCGCACAACAACCTTTGTGCATTACGTACCCACCATTGGGTGCGAATGCCACTTTCGAATTGAAGTCGGGTTTGATCCATCAACTACCCACATTCCATGGCTTAAGCGATGAGGACCCTAACAAGCACTTGTCGGATTTTCATATTGTATGCTTGAGTATGAAACCAGCATCTGTCACTGATGAGCAGCTGAAGCTAAGGGCCTTTCCCTTCTCATTGAAGGATTCTGCTAGGGATTGGTTGTATTACTTGCCACCGGCAAGTATTGATACATGGGTGAAGATGAAGAAGGCGTTCCTTGAGAAGTACTTTCCGGCGTCTTGAGCCTCCCAATTGAAGAAGCAGATTAGTAATGCGGAGCAACGAGATGGTGAGACTATGTACGAATATTGGGAACGCTTTAAGAAGCTGTGTGCTACATGCCCATATCATGGCTACAATCCTCAAGACCTTGTGATGTATTTTTGTGGAGGTCTTTGTGTGGAGGATGCTCGCACTGTGAATGCGGCATGTGGGGGATCGATCGTGAACAAGAGTTCAGATGCCGCTATAGAGGTGATTCAGGAGCTAGCTGAAAGCTCTCGAGATTTTTCCCGAAAATATAAACGGGGAGTGCATGCCTTAGGTAATTCATCATCCTCGAGCCTTGAAAATAAAGTTGATAGCTTGACCAACCTTGTCCAAAATATGATGTCGGGGAAAACAAATCAAGCTATGGTGTGTGGTATTTGTTCGAACGAGGGACATCCGAGTGAGCATTGTCCTCAAATGTATGAAGGGCAATAGGAGGTGAACGGAGTGTGGGAAACCGGGCAAAACAAAAAATGGGATCCGTACTCTAACACTTTCAATCCCGGATGGAGACATCACCCGAACATGAGGTGGAGGAATCGGGAAGGGGACCAAGAAATTAATCAAGGTAATCAATTTGGTCAATCGAATCAACAGTTATTTGCTAAGCAACAAGTAGCAAATACGGTTCCTACTAAGCCTCCCCCTAGTAGTCAAATGTCCACCGAGGACATGATCCGCGCTTTGGTTGCTAGTCAAGCTACGGTAACCACCCAAATGTCCAATCTTCAAGCTACGGTTCTTCAACATCAAACGGAGAACAAAGCTAGCATTCAGAATTTGGAAGTTCAAATGGGCCAAATGGCGACCGCTATTGGTAGGTTGGAGGCTCGAGATTCGGGAAAAATACCTAGTCAAACCATTCTTACAAAGGAAAACGTGAGTGCCGTATCTTTAAGGAATGGGAGACAATTGGTGGAGGCCGACAAGCCGAAGAGGAAGGCCAAAGAAGCTATGGTTCAAGAAGAGGAGCTAGTGATCGAGGAAGGTGAGGAAACTCCGAGTGAACAAGAGAAGGAGTTAATTACTCCTACAACACCGGTGGTAGAACCGGATGTTCCTTTTCCCGAGGCACTCAAGCGAACCCGTCGTTATGAGCACGACAAGGATATCTACGAGGTATTTGAAAAGTGCGAGGTAAACATTCCCCTTCTTAATCTTTTAAAGAGTATTCCTAAATATGCTAAATTCTTGAAAGAATTATGTACTATTAAAAGGAATAACAAGTTGAAGGGAGCTAAGAAAGGGAAGGGTAGCGAGTATGTGTCCGCTATTTTTCAAAAGAAATTACCCCCTAAATGTGGCGACCCGGGCATGTTCACTATACCTTGCACCATAGGAGATACTTTGTTTGACAAGTCTATGTTAGATTTGGGAGCTTCTATTAATGTCATCCCTCTTTCCATCTACGAATCTCTTAGACTCGGTCCTATGAGGGAAACCGGGAAAGTAGTGCAACTAGCGGATCGATCGAGTGTCTATCCTAAGGGAGTTGTAGAGAATGTCCTAGTTAAAGTTGATAAGTTGGTCTTTCCGGCCGATTTTTATGTTTTGGACATGGAACATGACTATAGTGCAACTCCTATCATTCTAGGACGACCGTTCCTAAAGACCGCGGGAACAAAAATCGATGTCCCTAATGGCTCACTTAGCATGCAATTTGAGGGTAGAGTCGTTAAATTCGATATAAATAAGCCTAGTTCCCACTCCCCGAAAGACAATACCTTGTGGCGTGTTGATATTTTTGATCATTTATCTCCTAACTCACAAGAAGAAGTGGTGAAATCGGTTCCTAAACCGATTTCGTCGACCTCTTCTAGCAAGGAATTGTTGTTTAAAGATGTGCAGGAATCTCTTTCTAAGGGACCCAAGTGTGTCATTCTTTGGGAGTCGCGTAAGGACGCAGATTTAAATAAAAGTAATACGAGATCATGGTTCGATCAATGGATGGTTCGGAAGAGCTCAAGCAAGCGTCCAACGGTCTTGCAATTTCAAAAGGGAAAAGTGAAAGATTTAGTCGGCATAAGGCTTAAGCCGACTAGTGAAAGGAGTGACGGATCGGGTGTCGGGAGAAGCAAGCTCTCGGACATGACGATTTCTACCTAACCTCCGTCTCAGTCGAGCGAACGACTTTAAACAAAAGCGCTTCCGGGAGGCAACCCGTTTTTGTAGACTTTTATTGTAAAATTTTATTTTACGGGTCATAGGTCGTTTTATTAATTTCGTTGTTTTTCTTAATCATTGTTTTTCTTAAACTTAGTTTTTATTACTAACTTTTGATGTTTTATTAGGAGAAAAGCGTCGATTTTCCAGGAGGTTGGGCGACTAGCATGGAGATCTCTCGAAATCTGAGCGAAAATTGAAGAAAAAAGAGGACGGATTTCCAGGCAGCCGCGCGAGTCGCGCGGACCCTATGAGACTCGCGGGACTCCCCTCTCACAGGTATTATTTTATTATTAAAAAAAAAAAAAAAAAAAAAAAACGAATTGACCCGACTTCCCCTTCTATTCCTATTCCTATTCTAATTTTCCCCCAATTCTAAAACCCTAAATCAATTTCAATTTCAAATACTTTTCCCCCAAATCAATTTCAATCTCCTTCTTTCCCTAAATCAAATTCAAATCCTTCACCATAACCACCAATCCTTCCTCCTCACTTCAAATTTCAATTCAAACCTGTCGGTTTCTGCATCAATTTGTGCGTCGTCGGTCCTCTTCAGTCGTGGTCGCGTCGTTGTTGCCGGAGTCAGTCGTCGTCGGGCCGTGGTCAGGCGAGTCGCGCCGGGTTCAGGCGACTCGCGGGTGGATCTGTCGAGTAGGGTTCGGCGGGGCGTGTGCGTCGGGTTTCGTCGGCATCGTCGGGTCTGCGTCTGTGTCTCCTGCCTGAAGTCTTGTAAGTTTCTAACCCTCGTCCAACTCTCTTCTGCTGTTTGTGTGTGTTTACGTTGGTGAGTTGTTTTGTGTAAGTATCAAGTTGTGTGTTGTGTGTTGTGGGTTGCTGATTCGAGTCATAGTCCGGCTCCATTCTTTGTCTAGTTGGTTAGTTTCGGTAGTGGTTCTGTCTCGGGTTAGATTTGGTTGTCTAATTTAGTTACTTGAGTCATGGCCCCAAAGAAGCAAAAGACGATCCCGGTTGACTATATGGGGTGTAAGAATTTGAGTACGAAACAGAAAGCGGTATGGCGCCAACTATTCGATCGAGTTGTTATGGCGACTAAGTTTGTCGATAATTCGGCATTGGAGAGGCTCGGGATTGGTGATGAGGTGTTCACGCTATTGACTCGTATTGGGCTAGCGAACTTTTATGATAAGCACGCGGACACGTATAAGCGCTATACACTTGAATTCTTGTCCACCTTAGAAGTACATCGTGATGACGACCCCCCTCACATTACTTTTCATCTCGGAGATGCGGAACGAAATGTAGATTTCACAGAATTGAGGGAGGCGTTGGGTATAGCACCGAAAGGGGGAGCGGAGTTTTTGACCCCTACGTCTCGAATGATGGATGCGTTTTGGTTGAAAATTGCCGGTCATGCATATGGTAACGTAGGAGCTAAGAATGCTGATATTCGTCACCCCGCCCTTCGTTATGTTCACCGACTTTTGAACTCCACATTTCTTTGTAAAGGTGAACCGACACATCTACCTAGGGCGGATTTGATGTATTTGTGGGCCATGATGCCCGAATGTTTAGAAACCCCGGATTGGGTCGATATATTCTTGACTCGTTGTGAGAAGCACCAGAAGGCGGTCTCGGGGAACATTCCGATGGGAGGTATGATTACTCTTTTAGCTCGGTATCTTGGATTACCCCAGATGACGGATTCTCCTGTCGTAGGTGATACTACTATCAGCATTAAGTTTATGGAGAATTGTTCTATGATTTCGCGACCGATTGCTAAACACCACCTAAACTGGACGCTCGGCACGTCCCACCAGAATTTCTTGATTTTGCCTCGTCCGGATGGAAAATCGTTACCATTGGGGCCTACTGCGGCTGATTTTTACATTGAACATGATAAGCAATTTCCTAAGCCGACTACCGAGTCTAGTGTACGCCTGATTTCGATCGTTGGAGAGATTGGCGCGAATCAATAGAAGATCGAGTCGAAGAATCGGTTGATAACAGTAGGTTGGCCGCTGAGTTCGGTCGGTGTATGAATCGGTTGCAGTTGAAGTTGCACCCTAATGACTACTCGGAACCATCTCCCGAGTTTTATGAAGAGCTTGCAGCCCGTGAGCAAGCAAGATCATCTAGGAGGGCGGCACGTGAGGCTAAGTCACGTGACGTCGGCTCCTCTTCTCACTCTTGAGCCCGAGGTATTTCTCTCCCCGTTTCTTTTATTTGTCCTTAGTTCACACATTCGAGGACGATGTGTTATTCAAGCGTGGGGAGGGGAATTACCTCGTTGTATATAGTAGTTAGCTTGTTTACGTCTTTTAATTTAAAAAAAAAAAAAAAACCGGAAAAAAAAGAGAAAAAAATAAATAAATAAACCCGGCTATGTGAAAACCCGAAAGGGCGCTCCGGGTAAAAAGAAAAATCGAGTTGCGTGCCACGAGATTAGTGTGAGGAAAAAATGAAAGCTAGAGTGAAAATCCGCAAGGGCGGACGCTCTAGGCAAAATGAGGGAATTAGGAAAAAATCACTACTACTTTCTCCGTTTTTGGTGTTGGCGTCATAAGAAGGGTGACATAGAAGGTCGGAAGGGTAGGATTAGTTGGCTAAGGTGAGAAGAATCGCGGTGCGGTGTAGTCGTAGCACTAAATTCTATGCGATTGGTGATGTTTTGTTTGGTATATTGAACTATTAGAGGCGTTTAGGATTGATTGCATGTGTGGGTTGTGGAATATTGTGGTATATGTTTTGTACCACCGGTGACATTTGTAGCACATGCGATCCGTTCTAGGATTGGAGAAATAAGGGGCGTTAGATATCGACATTAGCTTATCCTTATTTGCTAATGTCCCTTGTTTTGATAAATTGGGTCAATGATAATAGTTTGATAGCGGGTGTGTTAAGTCAATCGAGCCTTTGAGTTGAGTTTCATGAGAATGTTATTAGAAGGTGCATTATCTAATAATGAGGGAGTTTGGTGGAAGACGAGTGAGGGCCGGTGTGTAATGTTATTCTCACGCATTTTGGACCGGTGACGGTTGTGTTTATTGTGTTCCTTGAGTTTTACTCGAGGACGAGTAAAGGTTTAAGCATGGGGATATTTGATGGGCCGTATTTAGTCGTATTTATTACGACGGTTTTGGGGTATTTTGTGAGCTAAATCGGTTGTCTTGTATTGCATTTGTGTCAGTTTGGTATGAATGTAATACAGGCTAATTTGAAGATGTTAACCACTGAACCGTTGATTTGGGCTAAGAACGAAGGAAAAGGAAGCCCGCTTGAAGACCCGGAACGATAAGAATCGAAGAATGGAACGAAGCATTCCAGCTCGCCATGCGAGTCGCCCGGACCTTATGCGACTCGCACGGCGGCCTGTAACGTATCACGCATTCCGGCTTATTTTGCTTTAATTATTACGTTTTAAGACTTGGATTTTAATTAGGAAACTTTATTATTACCTTAGGATATTTTTATTACTATTTTATTATTAGTAAACTTTTATTAGGTTTAGTTTAGCCTTAGTTTTAGATATCATAATCATTCACATCTAGTTTTACATCCATCAAGGAAGAAAAGGGAGAACTTTGAAGAACCCTAATTTTCCACCGCAAGTATGTGTAACTAATTTCTCTACTTAGATTCAAGCCTTTGAAATACTCGAGAAATGTTTGTGAGTTTGAATGTTTTGATTATTAACCTTGATTATTATGAATTGCTTTGTTATTAATTTTATGAATGTTGTTGTTGATTGCTAGGTGTACAACTAGTATTTAATTGCATCGTTCTATCGTTAGTATCGTTAATTGAGTAGGATTTACTGATTAACTTTACATTAGTAACAACTAGGAATTAATATTGAACGGGATACGTTGATATTAGTACTTACAAGCGATTCATATAAATATCTAAGGCACGACTGGATTGTACGTGCTATTTATTCTCTATCGAATTCTCAGATCTATATTGCTTCCGTCTAATTGAACCTAGAACTGGATTGTTTAGGTTGTTTTACGGTTAGGGTTAATTAAGAACGGGATTCGTTTTAGTTAACTATTCTTAAGAGAATTGGAATTTCATGTTCACGATAGAGTAGTCAAGGTTATTAATTGAAACCGTCTTACGATGATCAATCGCTATTGAGTGTAGATTTGTGCTTGTGGCTAAGTTATTTCTCATCCTTTGATTTACTTAAAGTTTTAATCTTTATTAATTTTAGTTGTTAGAAAATCATCCAAAAACCCCCCCTTTAGTTACTACGGTCTTTACTTACGTTAGAGATCGATTTCATCTACACTTTAGTTAGCATAATTAGGTTAATCTGATTCCCTTGGGTTCGACCCTTATTTCCATTATACTACTGTTTTAGTTAGTTGGTTATAAGTGATTATAAATTGTAATTTGAGGCATACGACTTTAGCCCGTCATTACTCGAGAGTTGTGGTTGTTAAAACAATGTATTCATTAATTGCGTATCTCAAATGACAGATTTTACACTAACCATATTATCTAAAATAATAATTAATATGGTAGAAAAAATTAGAAAGTGCTGAAATAGATGAATAAAGAGTACGTTTTGAATTAACATCCGCATCAATTAATAATATCTCGATTGATTCAGTCTTCTTCTTATCGTGCATGTTAGGTCTTGCCCACTTATGCACAACCCTACCTTTCATATGTGTTAACCTTCCCCCTTGAACAAACTCGTTGATTGCCGTCAAAGGTAAGTTAGACATAATTGGTATATTTCAAATTGAAATAATATATATCATTCTGGTTTATAACAGTACAGTACGTTTTTCTGAATATGTTGGAAGAATGATTTGAAGCAAATAGATGATTTGCTGATGAGAGTATGTAGATGGTGAAGAACTATGGTATTTATACTGTAGTGTAAGCCATTGAATCAGTTTGAATGAAACAATATGAATTCATCCGTTTGAATGAGCCAGACATGAATAAAACAACATGAAAGCCATTGAATCATTCCGTCTTCACTTGTGTAAAATTAAGGCCCAAACCTTTGGTTATCCAAGGAAAGGTTTCATGTACATATCTTGAATTATGCACTTCATTAACATGTACTTCTTTAAGACGGAATTATTTAAATTTGTTTGTGGTTATGCACTTCATTGAGATGAAACTTATATGACCACATATATTGAGACGGAATTAAATGGGGTGTGTGAACACCACCCAATTCAAACTATATTTACAAAATTATTCTATTCTACCAAAGCTTGTTTGAGAGAATGACGTGATATTAGCAGTGCCACGTAGGCGATGTTGGTGTCTTGTTTTATAATAATAATAATAATAATAATAATAATAAGGAATAAACCACGCCATGAGGCTCCAAGCATCTACATGATATTATACTTAAAAATTTGACATGAACAATCACCAAATCTTATGCAGACCATTGCACACACAGCAAATTGAAATGAAACAACCTCATAATTTCTGTTTGGGATAAATTTTGCATCCTCAAAAGATGATGTGGCACACCTTCTGTCAAAAGGTCAAAGGGTTGAATACGAGGAAATTACGGAATAACACTCGAAAGTCAAAAGTCAAAATCGGGAAAGTCGTAAGTTCAACACAAACCGGAATCAACGGGTCAACCTGATGGCAAGTCCTAGTAATGATAATGGGCCAAGCAGCAACCAAGCCTGGAAATGGGCCGAGTATAGCCCAACGATAAGCCCACGCCCCAAGCAGTAGACCCAGTCAACAACTCCCTAAATCCTAGGGACTGTTCCACCAGAGGAGGAGGGAAATGAGGAGAAGAAGAAGGAAGAGGTTGGAGGTAACAAGGCAAATAAAAAGCGCAACAACTACGACAAGAGGGACATTCAACCATTTTTCAGCAAACTTTCGTCCATAAAGAGCATACTAGCAATAACATTCTCGAATATTCCGAAGGCTTTACTTGTATTAATTATTCGTTCTCATCGTTCATAGTAGATATTTGGCGGGATTCCGATTCCCCCCGCGGTTTTTCCCACATTGGGTTTCCGCGTCACCAATCCTTGTGTCTCTTTGTTTTCTTTCTTTATTCTTGCATTCGTAGATTCAATTCGCTCCATTAATCCGTAGGTGTTAGTCTGATCGCTTTAACCCGCAACTTAAATCGTAACCCGGTAAATTTTTACCAAAACAATTTGGCGCCCACCGTGGGGCAAAGTGATCGTTTACTAGCCAAATCATACAGTCAAGCGACCTGTATACCGCCATGTCTGGATCCGGTCAAGACCTCGTCCGCAGCCAAGATGCCTCCACCCAGCCTGCTGGAGGAACGCCGTCCTCTGGGGCAGCAAGCCCGCTCGCCGCGTCATCCACTCAGGAAACCCCTATCAGCCTGACGGCAGGGCATGCACCAGCAACCTCCAAACGACCTCAAGGGCCCCCAACATCAAGAACGCTCAACCCTTTCAGAACTAGTAAAGAGGGTGCGTCATCCAAGACACCGGCCCATGGAGGATTGTTTGGAGATATCTCCAGAATTCCATCAGCACCAGATCCTATGATGGAAATACTTCAGGGGATCAACACTCTGCAGCAGGCGGTGAAGACCTTGCAGAAAGACAACCGGGACATCAGGGTTCAGATAAAGGCGGCATCAAGACCACCAACCGTGCCAATCCAGCCGTCACCAGAAAACCTGCCTATGATATCTGGAGGAGAATCAAGCTTCCACAGAGAACCCGTCATCAGTGGGCAAACCTCCAGGGCGATTCCCCAAGAGTTGGTCACTAGGCTGGATCTGGAACTGTCACCACCCATCCAAACCGTTGTGCCACAAGGGCTAGGCTACCTAACCCATGGGCCCACACCCGACAGGTAATCTCTTCTCCGGCACTGAAAACCGAGAGACTAATTCATTATCTCTTACAGGTACCTCAGCCCATCAAGCGCCAGGATGGCAACCAACGCACTAACCTGGAATGTACCCCTTGTCCAACAACCAACCCTCTGGAGGAGCGTGGGCAGCGTCTACTCCTAACCAGCAGGCACCGAGATCGCAGCCAGAAGTGCCAGTCAACCCGACGACCACTGGCAACAGTCCGCATCCTGGAGCAACCTGGCCGTCCAGAGCCTCATTCCAGCAGGCACCAGAGTGGCAGTCCGGACCTGAAGTAGCTGCGTCTTTTCCACCGCCTCCTCCAAGCAATCTACACCTTGGAGGACCCCAGACAGGAAGTACACCCTTCAGTTTTCTCCCTCCTGCTTCTAACCCTCTTGCAGGAACTAACAGTGTTGCAGACCAGCAGTACCAAGAATTGAAGGAGTTGAGGGACCTGATCAGCAAAATTCCTGGAATGCCGCGTCCCCTAGAGAGAGCAGCCAGAGACAGCTATGCAGACTCGCCCTTCACTGATGATCTGGCCTGCGTCGTTGTGCCCAAGGGCTTTGTGCCACCAGCCATGACACTCTATGATGGCAGTGCAGACCCCCTGGATCACATCAAACAATACAAGCAAAAAATGATGGTGGTAACCGCTACGGGGCCCCTGAAGGAAGCCTGCATGTGCAAAGGGTTTGGTTCCACTCTCTCAGGAGCAGCCCTCCACTGGTTCGTTGGTCTGCCTAATGGAAGTATCACCTCCTTTGTTGATCCGGTCAACGCCTTCAACCAGCAGTTCGCCAGTAGCAGAAAGCCAGAAAAGCAAACTAGCGATCTGTATCGCGTAGTCCAGAAATTCGAGGAGTCCACGCGAGATTTCCTCAACAGATTCAACAGGGAGAAGGTGACTATTCCCAAATGCGACGTAGCCACTGCCATAGAAGCCTTCCGTCAAGGGCTCCTCCAAGATTCGGATCATTACAAAGACCTCACTGTAGACACCCACATTTTGACCGCCAGGTGTCTATAGTAGTTCCCGCCAAACACCCAATGATGATCGGACGCGAACATGCTTTAATGGACTCGGATACGGGCTCGAAATCATGGATATTTGGCTTGGGCTTATTACGGAGTACAAATCTTACTAAACCAACCTCAAATCCAGGCCCATTAGGTCGTTTCGAGTCAAATAAGACTAATTTGGGTCAAATCCGGCACTAGGGGCAAAACCGTCTTTTAGCGACCGGGTCAAACCCGGTCAAAGATAATTTTTTCCGAGATACACGGACCAGCCGTGACACCATACGTCCGGTTTGGACTCAAATACTACAAAAAATCATCCTCGAAAATATTAAATAAATCCACTCGAGGATAGAATTCGATCTCAAGTAGGAATTCTATCCGTAAACCAGATCAATTTACCGACCGAGCTCAAACACTCGGCCAAAACAGCCCCAAAACAGCCGAGATACTCGGCTTCCTCACCAAGAAACGGGACTCTCATTCCCTTTAAACTCCTACGTTTCCTATCCAAATCGGTATTTCTCATCACATAAACGAGATACCTTTCCTAGCTTCAATCGAGGACCTCTCCTATAAATAGGACCCTCACGACACATCAAATACATACAGAAAAATATACACAATCCATACATTCACTCAAGCAAAAACTCAAACATCAATTATCTATCACCGACACAACAACATAATTCCCGACACACGACACAAACACACCGAGACCACGCCCGACCAAAACCGGCCGCCTCTCACGTCATCTCACACGTCCAAACCAACACCGTAACTCATCCACATCGTCTCGACGCTCCCGTGCCTAAGCCACTTTCCGACGAGCCTTATTCCGAGAAAACAAAGCATGTAGGTTGAGGGTGTAAATCAAACCCGATTCTCTCTTCTTCTCTTCCCTTTTCTCGTCCTTCTTTCCTTTTTTTTGCGTCGGTCGTCGGTCCTCTTTTAATTATGAGTCGTTGTCGCGTTTTTTTTTTCTAATAAACGATATTTCAAAAATATTTTCATAAAACTTTTCTAAAAAAAATCATTCTAACTATTCGATATCGATTTCATAATCGAATATCGAATACGACGAATATCGAAAATATAAATCGAGTATAAATTAATCCATATTTATACGCAATTTATAAAAATTACCGCTTTTCGAAAAACAAGCGAGTCGGGACAACAGCCCACGCGAGTCGCGTCCTTCACAGGCGACTCGCGAAGGGGAGCTGAAACCCGCGGCCTTTTTTTGGTATTTTCGCTATTCTTTTAACATCGTTTCTTTTAATTTTACAAAACGATTTTCTCAAAACTTTTTCTTTTCAACTTTTCTAAAATTATTTCGAATATTTGATATCGATTTCATAGTCGAATATCGAATATAACGAATATCGCTAAATTAAGTCGAGTACGAATTACACAATATTCATGCGCGGTTCAATAAAATTATCGATTTTTCAAAAAACTGATCCCGAGACAGCCCATCACGCGACCCGCCGGCATCCCAGGCGAGTCACGCGACCCTTGGGAATAGCGACACAATTTCGTTCTTTTTTTTCTATTTTTTCGAGCATCGTATTTACATCTTTATTTAATTTATTCAATCGATACTAACTCATTTGTTCATCCTTTGTAGCAAATTCATTTATTTTCATCTTTTGTTTTATTAGACTAAAACGAACTTCACATGCTAAAATAACTTTGACGTTATTAGTTTAATATGCATTAAACGACTTAGCAACCCATTTATTTTTCTCACATGCTTAGGGAAAATAATGTTCGCATATCATTCAACCGTCAAACTAACGCGTGTACACCAAAAACGAACGATATCCTAGTAAAGGCCGCTAAGTGCGGGCGGGGTTGGGTGTTCTTAGTGAACTTCCCAACACGTACCCTCACCCCTTACTTAGAACCATGGTTTCCGGATGTCCGAATCCATTGGCAACGAGAGTCATTCAATACACGATATCCGATAATGTCGGTATCGGTATCATAATGCAAAGGGACGAACCCAATAAGCTCTGACATCGGAAATGGGCCGTATTTTGTATACGGCCCACTACGACGTAGAGTGGGTTCGAACGGGCCCGAACTCCCACAATGTTCGGTGGCGACTCCTACTTCGATTTAAATTTTAATTTGACCATCTCATATGGAGATTCATTCGCCGCCCCAAACCCGCGCGTGGCCGCGTCGGGGTGGACCTATGTCATGTCCACAATTTGGCGACTCCACTGGGGATCAACTGATGAGTCAATTACCATCGGCATCCTCAGGGTGAGACTCGAAAAGAATCCGTTCGAATAGTAATGTACACATTTTAATTCAATGGTTCATGCATAACCCAATTCTTTCCCGGGCCGGTTACTTGTGACCGACGTCCCACTATACCACGGTGCGTTCCTAAATGGGCGCACTAAAGACTTCGATGGCGGAACTCGCATGGGTTTTACGGCAGGTTCTAAGACCAACTCAGCTTAGGAAGACCGTCCTGATTTGCGAGAAAGCTATCGTCGTTGGTATAGACCCTATTCGACCGACCGAGACTTAGACTAAGAGCATACATGGCGTCATTATACTGTTTCCGTGACTACGTGCTACTTGATCCATGTCTCGTCTTTTTCAAAAACCGTCGTTTCCAAAAACTTGCATCTTTTTTTCGAAAATCATCCATTTTTCAAACCCGGAAGCTACCGAATTTAGAACTTATGATTTTGACTCAAAATAACCTATTTTTAGCCGGTATGCTGTCCAAACCTTTTCAAAAATCCGAAATCTGGGCCCGGTAACGTTTTTTTTCAATTTTTTAAAAAAAATCAGGCCATCCTACCCGACTTTGCTCGGTTTTCTAATCCAAATCCTCTTTTCAAAGCTTTCTTCTTCTTAGGACTTCCGTATTTAGCAGTGTCGGGTCTTGTCATAAGTTGTTAGAGTCCATAGCGTCGAAACTCCGTCGATCTTACATCACGAGTTTCTACTCCATCCCACGTCCGCCTTATTTATCAAGGCACGACCCACCTACGTAGGACAAACTCCTACAAAGGGAAGCCCACTTACACTTTAGGGTCCAAAGTCTGGGGAATAGCTCACACGTAGGTCTTTCTTCACACAGGACTAGGCCCATTTTGCCAAAATCCTAAGGAAAGCCCACCACTTACGAGTCATCCGTCTAGGAGTCGGTTTTCGGTCTTCTATCCGAGTCTAGTCCTTTTTATTCTTGCTCGGGATGCACTCTTCGATCTGGGTCCGATTCTGATTACACGATGTTCTTACAAACAGGCCACCTTTCACCCGAACCATGACTCAACAAGCCATAGACGCACTGACCGCCTCGTTGGCTAAGATCCAAGATCAACTGGCACAGATGAGGGGAGACCAAATCGCCATCGTTACCCGGGTAAGCGCCATGGAGCAGGATAGGCCGAGGGACGAAGACGAAACTAAGGGGCCATTAGCCGAATTGACCATCGCAGTCCTCAAGCTGCAAGAGCAGGTCCATCTGTCGACCCACAACTTTGATTCATACGGAGAATGCTCGGGCCTATGCACCCCTAACCGACGAATTGCCTACCAATCTCAACCTGACGGGCCTCCCAATGTTCGACGGGACTGAAGACCCGGTATTACATATCCGGGCTTTCAAGGAATTTATGGCCCTTAAGGGGGTTAAGTCAAACATGTTCAAGCATTTGTTTGCCTCCTCCCTCGAGAAGCACCCGAGAGCCTGGTTCTATAGGCTCGATTCCAAGAAATACAAGTCTTGGGATGATGTGGCGACAGAATTCGCTCGGAACTACGCCGACAACACGGAAATCCAGACCACGATGCGCACCCTGGAGGTAATGGCCCAGGAACCCAAGGAAGGATTTACAAAATACCTTCAACGCTGGAGGGATGAAAGCATCAAACTGGTCGATAAGCCCAGTGAAAAAGTACTGGTTGAAGCCTTTGTCAAGAACCTCCTTCCTGCCTACCGGGTCCATCTCCGGTACGCCATCATACCTAGTTTCGCGGTCCTAACTGAAATGGGGACGAGAATCGAAGCTCATCTAAGGTTGGAAAGCCTCACTAAGGCCTCCGCCAAGGGATACCAAGGGGCCAGCTCATCAACAAACAAGCCCACATCTGCTGCTGCTACTCGTAGCATTTTTGACGAGGTAAATCTACTTGATACCCCGTCCAAGAAGAATACCACACCCCGGGTATTCACCGACATAGGTACCACCTATGCAAATGCCTTACAAAGGCTCTCATCAAAAGGCCTGATCAACCCGATAGGCCCAACACCTGAGCTCCCGGTCGAGCGTCGCTCCAAGGCCTACGACATCCAGGCCTACTGCCAGTACCATCGGGGCAAGGGACACGATACCGAGAAATGCTGGAAGCTAAAGCATCTTATCCAGGATCTCATCGAAAGTGGGAAGATCCCTTTACCTGGAGGCAAGCCCAGCAACAAGGATAACACGTTGGCCACTCACGCCATCTTCTCCGGGGAAGTCATGGACTGTTCACATCTCATTTCCCCGTTCGTCCCGCAAATAAACGGGATCTGGTGCGACGACGAAGACGACGTCTATCTCACCAAGGGGGAAGTTTTCCCCATCATGCCCGAGGAGATCCAGAAGGTTAAGTCCAAGGCCTTAACCAGCAGTCAGGCCCTCATCGTCACCGAGCCGCCACCTAGAGTGGAGGTCGCCCCGGAAGAGCTAACTACTAAAAAGGCTCTTGTGAAGCAGCTGAGCAGGACTCGAGTTGACCTCTCTATATGGCAACTCCTAGTTAGCTCACAGGAACATCGAGAGGCACTCACTAAGGCCCTCGATCAAGTCAAGATCGACTCTACGGCTACTCCAGCTGAAGTGGTAGCCACGGTTCTGCCCCACCTAAAGGGGAAAGCTAAAGAAGAAGGCTCACTTATTACCTTCTCCAATGCTGATCTACCACCATTTGGGCCTGCCCACAACATGGCCCTCTACATCATGGTAATCTGCCGCAGAAAGTACCTGCCCATGACCCTAATTGACGACGGGTCCGTAGTCAACATCCTCCCCTTGAGGACCGCCAAAGCCCTCGACATCACCGAGGCCGACTACATTCCCACAGCTCAAACCATTCAGGCTTTCGACGGAAGTCCAAAGTCAGTAGCCGGGGCCGTAAAACTTACTATCATAACAGGCCCGATAGAAAAAGAGCTGGAATTTCAAGTGATCGACGTCACTTCTTTCTTTAACCTTCGTTTAGGAAGACCCTGGATCCACGCGACCAGGGCTGTATCCTCTACCTTGCATCGGAAAATCAAGCTACCTTTGCATGATACCGTCATCACTCTAGAAGCCACGCCTATGACTGTGGCTAACTGCAACACCTCGGGCCGCACCGATCTCTGGGGGGTTCGACTTCGTAGGGGCTATCGAAGAAGAGTACCTTTTCCGCCTCTATTTCACGGCTAGCATTGACCGGATGCTGCAGAATCTGGGCTTTCTACCAGGGGCTACATCAAGGCCCAATCTCCCCGCAGGGAAAATCCTCGAAGTTCTTAATAACGGGAGGACTCAAAACGGTCTGGGTTACAACATAACCCCAGAAAATATGGGCCAAACTGGAGCCAGCAAAGTCATTTTCGTCACCCCAGTATTCGAGCCCGTCCAGACTGGCCTATATCGGCCCAATACTACGCGCCCTGGGACCCACTTGGCCCAGGACTGTAACTACATACCAGACGACACCCTCGCTCTCATCCAGTCCGAAG
This sequence comes from Agrostemma githago, assembly GCA_958450325.1. Lineage (NCBI taxonomy): Eukaryota > Viridiplantae > Streptophyta > Magnoliopsida > Caryophyllales > Caryophyllaceae > Agrostemma > Agrostemma githago. Next base: position 48,308,067 of record OY288259.1, on the reverse strand, counting down.
ATGCTAAGAATGCTGAGCCCGCACTGGGACTACTTTTCGGAGAGGAACTCGCGGCCCCAACGCCGAAGGAGGAGCTGGTCAGCCTCATTCTCCGCAGCCGTACCTTTGACCCATCTAAGCTGATCTCGGATGTCGGATCCAGGACAGGAAAGAGAGCTTGGAGGAAAACCATCAAATGGACTGACGGTCAAGGAAGAACCTACAAGCTAATCGCAGGAGAAGGAGAAATGCCAGAGTCTGAGTCGGAGTCCGAGTCAGAGTCCGAGTCAGAGTCTGAGATTGAGTCTAGTGAGTCCGGTGCTAGGGTCGTCCCTGTAACTCCCCCCCTCCCTTTAGTTACTCCTAGTGCCTCGGGGTCTGTCCCGGGCATTTTACCTTTCCCGCCACTGACTAGCGATCAGATGACAGCTCTTTTCAAGCTATTTTCCCAATTTATGAATAATAACAACCGTTCTGCTTACGACTTGTCTCATTTTCAAAATTTTCTCAATTTCAAAAATATTCTGTGCAATGACATTGAGAAACCCGACGAACAGGTATCCTTACCTCCACATCCGATCGAGCAGCTAGAGCAAAGGGAATCTCGCAATCCGGTAATCGAAGAAACCGAATCCATCAACGTGCGAACAACCTTAGAGCCTGAACTGCTTAAGATAGGGTTATCTTTAGATCCCGAGGAGAAACAACAATTCGTAAATCTCCTTCAAGAATTCAAAGACGTCTTCGCATGGTTCTACAAGGACATGCCGGGGATAGATTGCGAAATAGCCGAGCACCATATACCGATCAAGGAAGGGTTCAAGCCGGTTAAGCAGAAACTCAGACGCATGAGGCCCGAATGGTCCCTCAAGGTCAAGGAGGAAGTCGACAAACAATTCAAGGCTGGGTTCATACGAGTCTCCGAGTATCCAGATTGGGTTGCAAACATTGTACCGGTTCCTAAAAAAGACGGTAAAGTACGCGTCTGCGTAGACTTTCGGGATCTTAACAAGGCGAGCCCGAAAGACGATTTCCCGTTACCACACATCGATATACTGGTGGATAACACGGCTGATCATGCCCTTCTATCATTCATGGATGGGTATGCCGGGTGCAATCAAATAAAAATGGCAAAAGAAGATATGGATAAGACCACCTTCATTACACCTTGGGGTACTTATTACTATACTGTTATGCCGTTTGGTCTCATCAATGCCGGAGCCACCTACCAACGAACCGCCACAACTTTATTACATGACATGATGCATAAAGAAGTGGAAGTTTTACGTGGACGATATGATCGTCAAATCTAATGACAGGGACGGTCACATCACCTCCCTGAGAAACTTCTTCACCCGGTTACGCAAATACAACATGAGGTTAAACCCTCAGAAATGCAGTTTCGGGGTAACATCTAGCAAATTACTGGGTCATATCGTTAGCTAACGCGGTATCGAAGTCGATCCAGCCAAAATCAAGGCCATCACCGAGATGCAACCCCCTAAGACCGAAAAGGAGATAAGAGGGTTTCTCGGAAAAGTTCAATACATCAGCAGATTTATTTCAAAGCTAACCATGGTGTGTGAACCGATCTTCAAGAAGCTGAAAATAGGGAAACGGTTACTATCGGACGACAAGTGTCAAGCAGCCTTTGATAGAATCAAGGAAATCTTGTCTTCACCACCGGTCCTGATGCCACCTCAACCCGGTTTGCCTTTGTCACTATACCTAACCACGACAGAGACAGCCATGGGGGCTATGCTAGCTCAGACGGTCAATTCCGAAGAACGGGCTATATACTACATCAGCAAAAAGTTCCTAGAGTACGAGTGTAAATACACTATGCTCGAAAAGACATGCTTAGCTTTGGTCTGGGCCACTAAGAAGCTCCGACATTACATGCTCAGCTATGAGGTACAAGTACTGTCAAGAATGGATCCGATCAAGTATCTTTTCGAAAAGCCCATTCTCAACGGCAGGATATCAAGATGGACTCTAATGTTGGCAGAACTCGATCTAAAGTTCGTACCATTGAAAGCCATCAAAGGCCGAATAGTAGCCGAGTTTCTCGCCGACAGTCCTATAACCGAAGAAGGACACACCGACACTTGGTCCTTCCCGGATGAAGATATTTTCCATACCGACACCGAAACGTGGGATTTATACTTTAGACGGGGCGTCCAACTTCCAAGGATTTGGAGTCGGAATTCTCCTAATCTCGCCAAAAGGGGAATATACTCCCGTGTCCATCAAATTGGACTTTGACGTCACCAATAATGCCGCTGAGTATGAAGCATGTATCCACGGGCTACAAGTCGCCGCCGATTTAGGGGTCACAAACCTTTGAGTACACGGCGACTCATCTCTGGTCATTAATCAAGCGCTCCAAAAATGGAAAACCCGAAATGCTAACCTTGTGGCCTACCAGGCACGACTAAGGCATCTCGAGAAACAATTCCAAAAGGTAGAGTGTATATTCTTACCCCGGGAGGAAAAACAGTTCGCAGATGCACTTTCAAAACTGGCATCTTTACTAAACATTCCCGATCATATGACCAGCATGCCGATCTGTGTCAAAAGGCGATCCGAGCCAGCATATATCCACGACATTGAAGATATCGAGATACCCGATCCCGAGCCAAGGTATAAGGCTATCCAAGCATACTTGACGACCGAGGAGTATCCACTCGGGCCCGACAACCGAGCCAAAAAGGCCTTACGTAGGCTAGCAGTCCAGTTCGTCCGTACCGACGACGGACAACTCTACAAAAAGACACCGCAGGGGGCTCTCCTTTTATGTGTTGACAAAGGTAACGCCGAAAAGGTCATGGCCGAAGTGCACGACGGCGAGTGTAGTCCGCACATGAACGCCAAGATGCTAGTCCGGAAGATCATGAGACTCGAATATTACTGGAATAGCATGGAGACCGACTGCCAACTATATGTCAAACATTGTCACAACTGCCAGATTTTCGCTAATGTGCAGCATATGCCGCAATCCCTGCTATACACTATGACGTCACCTTGGCCGTTTTCAACATGGGGGATTGATATTGTTCCGGTCACGGAAACAATTAACCCGACTATGAATTCGGATTTTTAGTGTTCGAATATTGCACGATCGGGTTTACAGTTCCCTCCTTCTCCTTACTCCACAGGTCGGACTTTCCCCGGCGGATTGAGCCTGCTCCCTGCACAACTAGCGCACAGGGCCTCGGAGGTTGTCCAAGGGAACCCTCTCCGATGCCTAAGTCAGTCCGTGAATGCCTTGATGAACCTAGTTCGTGAGGAGCTAGGTGGCGTTTTTAGAGTAAGAGCCTAGAGAGAGAAAATCCAACCCACTCTAAGTGGGAAATGGGTGGGTATTTATACCTTCCCACAAGAGAGAGAAGTGGAGAGGGAAAAGAGCAGGAGAATGGGTGGATGGCAAGGTGACACGTGGACCTGTTTCATCCACCCATTCCCTTTTACCTTAGGCAGAATGACGGATGGGCCCTCGGCTTCCCCTGCTCGTACTGGGTGTTAGGGGACCCTGGGGACCAGCACGCAGGGGGGGCTTGGTCGCCCGGCTCGGCTGACAGCAGGGCCCTGCCAAGCAGGCGCAAGCCTTGGAGTTCTTTCACGCCTTTTTGCGGGCCGACCCTGCTGGGCAACCCTTCTTTCGCCCTGGGGGCGAGTTATTCCCGGGTGACATGGACGGGCGACCCATGGCACTTGGTCAACTCCCATCAATTGGCCCACGCCGGCCAGGGGAAGCAGGGTCTCCCTCTTGGCGGGCGTCTTACAGGATGGGATGCAGTTGACCCTTGGGCTTCCTCGTATTTAATGCATTGCTTATTCCCGAGGTAGGAGGTTCAGGCGCATTGGCTATGACGAGGAAGGTTAGCATGTTCCTCTAGTAATGATTACTTCTTGCAAAGTAGATTCTTGGGCAATGCGCAGATCTTATGATTGGTCGCTTCTCTTACAAGGGTGGTTGGAGCACCATTAATACACCGCCTTAGCTCCTTGTATAAATTTCGCCCCTTTTGCCATTCTTCATAATTCATTCTTAACTTTCTTACACCCCAAAGAAAACATGTCATGGATTACTAAAATTCTCTTCCATCGCGGGGCCAGGGTGGTGACCCGCCGCTGGAAGGGATGTTGGAGACTAAGGTATCACAGGGTGTCCTTCCTCGCCCTTCGCCGTAGCCGGCAACTCAGCACCCGACTTCGTAGGAAACTCAGGAGGAAGGCATGTGTCAGGGCAAGTAAGCGTCCCAAGAGGGCTTCGCCAGCTGCTTCTAAGTTCAAGCGTTGCCCCCAGGGAGGGGGCTGCTTTGACAGGGGATGCCATGAATGCTTCCCGTGGCTGCACCCTGAGCAGTTTGACCCTGACTACTCAAAGCTAACTTCTTCTCCGGAATCAGGCCCTTCCTCTCCCTTAACGGAGAAGGTCGGCTGTGGTTCCTGCGATAATGCTCGGGCAGTCCCCTATGGCAGGGACTGGGATGTTAGCAGTTGTGACTCCGGAGACAGCGACGGCCAGGGCTACTCTTCTGGCTGGAATGAGGATGACGAGTCTGCGGACCCCTTCAAAGACTCAGAAGACTGGGATTGGGGCTCCGACGCAGGGGGGTATAATAGCCCTGGGGATTATTCCCCAGGTTTCGACGATGACTAGGCTTGCCTTTGTCAGGCAGGCAGGTTGAGCCAGGTTCCCTGGCTCTTTTTGTAATTTGGCCAGGCTTTGTAACTTGCCCATTTTTGGGCTTTTTCTAATGAAAAAAATCAGGCGGCTTATATTATCGTTTGTTTGCGTTGTTTGTTGTTTGTTTTTTTTTTTTTTTTTTTGAAAGGGAGTGACGTCATTGGGGGGTGTTAGTCCTCTGACACCTTTTGTCTTTTCGAGGCTTTTCTTGGGAAGAGAGGGTTGGTTGTTAGAAACGTGACACGTGGGGGGCAATTTGCGGGGGAAGGCTTTGCAAAGAAGGGCGACCCTTTAATTGCCCAGACCTATATAAGCCCATTCTCCTCCCCCTAATTCCCTTTTTAACATTTTCAAAACTCAAACCTCCTACTTCCTCACTCTCCTTGCTGCTGAGAATCTTTCCAAGACTCAAGGAGCACCTACTTTCAGATTTTCTCAGCGACGGTCATCATTCTAGGTTAGAATCTTGATTCCAACTCTTCGTTTTTCTTCCTTTTCCTCATACTTCTTCACAAAATAGTATGTCTCGCGCTCGCGCTTTTTCTTTTAGTCCGTCATCCAGAGGGACGGAGGGTAGGAGAGGGGGGAGATCTGACCTTGCCTCTTCCTCCGGGGTTAGACCCGACGGGGGGAACCGCCTTGAGGAAGATGGGGGTGCCAACTCTCCCGAACCTGCTCCCTTTGACGTTGTCGACTCTGACGACGATGCGTTGGAGATAGACCCTTTTACAATTGCTGGCCCCCTTATTCCCAGGGAGAAGGGGAAAGCGTATTTCTTGGATAAAAATAAATACTTGATCCCCTTGAAAACCTACCCCGAAATCAAGAGTCGAGACCTAATTTTGGAGAGCAATGCTGCTAAGGAAATCGAAAAGTTTTACAACTTCGGGGAGGGATATACAGTTATAGTTCCCGGGGAGAAAGACACGGTATGCTGTCCTCCCGACGGCTGCGTGGCCGTTTACCACAAGAGCCTGGAATTCGGCCTGCGATTCCCTCTACACCCTTTCTTGGAGGAGGCCTTTAAGAGGATGAATGTGGCCATAGCTCAGTTAACGACCTCGGCGATCAGGTCGCTGGTGGCCTATACCTGGACTTGCCTTTTTCATGGGGAAGAACCTTCTATCGATGCCTTGTGTGCCATGACCTGGCTGCAAATGGTGTCTTCATCAGGGGGAGACAGCTCTCCTGGGTATTGGTCTCTTTCCAGGCTGAAGAAGTACGCTTTGGTTTGGCCGGCTTTAAACAGCCTGAAAGACTGGAAAAACAACTTTCTGTACGTACATAGTGCCTCAGGGTGGCGGATCCCTAGGCACTTTAGGAATCATGTGCATACCCGTATGGAGACTCGTGAAGAGTACCATCCGGGCGTTGAGGGGAAAGATTTGAAGGTGAAATTAAGCAAGGCAGACGAGAGTTTAGTTGAGAAGTTCGAGGTTACTGATGAGCCTGGTGAAAATGGTCCTGCTTTCTGGCTCCCTCACGCAGAGCTCATTGCTACAGATGAATATCTGCTCCCCTTGGGCCTGGTCCCTGGTCTTAAAGGTACCTTACGGGCTTTAACCGGCCTGATTTTTCTCGAGGTTTTCATCCCATTATGTTTTCTCAACTAACTGTTTACTCGCCCTGCAGGCTCCGCTTCTCGTCTTTGGACCATGAAGCAGGTGAGGAGGCTTGGCCTGTCCGAGGAATTTGTCGTCGTTTCGAGGCGTCCCTCTCTTCCCCCCAACTTCAAGAAGGGAGAGAAGAACTTGATAAGGTTTGTGAAGGATCTCTCCTCTGGCCGGCGGCTCCCTTTCCCACCACGGCTGAAGCCGGCGATCCCTCCTAGTCCCCAGGGTGGGGAGGCCGAGGTTTCATCAGAGGCCACCCCTTCTGCTCGCAGGCAGGGCGATTCCCCTGCTGGGACTCACATTTCCCAGGGGCCTCCCCCTGCTGACTCTGAAGGGACGGGTGAGAGTGCTCCCCTGGTGCGTAGGAGGAAAAGGGACAGGGAAACCTCCGAGGTCGTTCCTATGGTTGACCTGGAAGCTGATGTGGAGACTCCTGAGGCCAAGCGCCCTGCCCGTGATGTTCCAGGCACTCTTTTCTCGGAGGAGAATACTGAGTTCCACTATGCTGCAGGTGATAGTGTGGATGTGTCGGGCCTGCTCTCTGACTCTGGCGCAGTTCTGGCGGATCGTCTTACCAAATCTATAACCTCTACTTCCAACCAGGTGATCCAATACATCCAACGCACCTTCAAGGTTTTGCAAGCTTCTGCCGAGCTGGCGGCTCTCAGCCGCCTGAGTGATGAGGAGTTGACTGCCACTCTTGGGGCTTCCCATCCTGACCGCCTGGCTATGGTCGAGAGGGACGTTATTCTGATCAACAATTTGAAGGATAAGCTGGCAAAGCAGGAGAACGAACTGGAGGAGGCGAGGGGGCAGGCCAATCAGTGGAAACTCCAAGGGGAGAAGGCTGTAAGAGAAGCGTCCAAGTTGGAGGTGGAACTGAAGGAGAGCCGCCTGGCGATGGAGCGCGCTACAATGTCCCTGGCTGAGATGGAGCGTTTCAAGAAGAAAGCAGCTGATTTGGAGGAGAACCTGTCAAAGGCCAACTCAGATCTCAAGCAGGCTCAGACTGAGTGGCAAAATGAGAAAGATGCCATCCTGAAGGAAGCTGAAGCTGCCGCGGACTTGAGTTTTGAGAACGGGGCTAATTCCTCCCTGGAGCTTGTTATGGAGGTGATCAAGGAAATGTTTCCTGTCTTTGACGAGGATGCTTTCCGGAACCTTTATGCTGCCAAGAATGAAGCTCGGGCAGTTGGAGCCCCTAAGGAGACTGCTGGTCCCAGCCAGGATGCGCCTAATGCTTAGGCCTTTTCTTTGATGATAACTCTAACTCTTGTGCTGAGCCTTAGTATGGCCAGCTTGCCTGTAATGCTCTGGCTTCTTTGGATCTTTATTTTGGGTGGTGTTGTTTAAACAATGTTACTTTTTCCTGAATCGGTTTATGAATATTTGTCTTTTATTTCTGCTTGCTTTGTTTTCCATATAAGGTATGGCCTGCCCCCTGCTTGCCCAGAGGTAGGCAGGGAGGCTCTTTGTGTTTTTTTATACAAGGTTGGGGAGCCTGCCCCCAGTCCTTGTTGATTTGGCCTGTCCCTGGCTTTTGATCAAAGTCCAGGGGGCCTGCCCCCTGCCTGCCCAGAGGTAAGCAGGGAGGCGTTTTTGCGTTTTTTATACAAGGTTGGGGAGCCTGCCCCTAGTCCTTGTTGATTTGGCCTGTCCCTGGCTTTTGACCAAAGTCCAGGGGGCCTGCCCCCTGCCTGCCCAGAGGTAAGTAGGGAGGCGTTTTGCGTTTTTTATACAAGGTTGGGGAGCCTGCCCCCAGTCCTTGTTGATTTGGCCTGTCCCTGGCTTTTGATCAAAGTCCAGGGGGCCTGCCCCCTGCCTGCCCAGAGGTAAGTAGGGAGGCGTTTTGCGTTTTTTATACAAGGTTGGGGAGCCTGCCCTCAGTCCTTGTTCATTTGGCCTGTCCCTGGCTTTTGATCAAAGTCTAGGGGGCCTGCCCCATGCCTGCCCAGAGGTAAGCAGGGAGGCGTTTAATTTTCGTTGGGGGGGCCATTTTCCTTAGTTCTGGCAACAAGGGGCCCTCCCCCTATTGCCCCCTGCTCGTTTGTGTGTGAAAACGCAAGTTTTGAACAGGCAACGAATATAGAATTGAAGTTCTTTTCATTTCTTTGTAGAAAATTTAACACAAGGGTGGTCGGAGCCGTCGACATTCTTGACCGTTCTCCGCCAATTTTTCAGGAAACGAAAACTATCTTAAAATTTTGCTAGACATAATACTTGTTTAGGGTGTCTGCATTCCAGTGAGCACTCAACTCTTGGCCCTCAAGATTGGCGATTCTATATGTGCCTGGCCCTAAGATTTGAGTTACTTGGTATGGACCTTCCTAGTTAGCACTTAGTTTGCCGCGCTCTCTCGATTTTCCCACAGCCTGTGTTTTTCTGAGGACCAGATCACCCATCTGAAAATTTCTCTCATGCACTTTCTTATTGTACGCCTTCCTCATTCGTTGCTGGTAGGCGACGATATTGGCACTGGCCTCTTCCCTTACCTCGCTGACCAGGTCCAAAGCCTCAGCCATTGCTACTTCATTCTCAGCCTGGTCGTATTGCAGGGAGCGCAGGGAAGGGATTCTGGCCTCGATGGGTAATAGGGCCTCTGCACCGTATACCAGGCCAAATGGGGTCTGGCCTGTAGATTCCTTTCGGGTGGTCCTGATTGACCAGAGTATGCTGGGGAGCTCGTCGGCCAATCTGCCCTTGAGGTTATCTACCATCTTCTTAAGGCCATTCAGGATCTGTTTGTTGGCTGCTTCTGCCTGTCCGTTGGTTTGAGGGTGGCAGACGGCAGAGTAGGCAACTGCGACGCCATGGCCTTCCAACCAGATCCTTAGAGGGTCGTTATCAAATTGCCTTCCATGATCAAATACTAACATTTTTGGTAGGCCGAATCTAGTGATGATATTCCTCCATATCACCTTCCTGACTGCAGGCTCAGTAATGTTAGGCACTGCCTCAGCCTCCACCCACTTGGTGAAGTAGTCGATAGCCACGATCAGGAATTTTCTGCCCCCGGTTGCCACCGCAAAAGAGCCTAGTATGTCCATCCCCCACTGAGTGAAGGGGATGGGGGATAGGATTGGCCTGAGCTCTTGGGCCGGGGCATGGATGGATGGGGCAAAAAGTTGACATTTCCTACATTTTTGAGTCAAGTCTTTTGCGTCGGCCAGCAGGGTCGGCCAGTAATATCCCGCCCTTAAGGCTTTGTGTGCCAATGACTTTCCTCCTATGTGATGGCCACATATTCCAGAGTGGATGTCATCTAATACCTCCGCCGCCTGCTCTGCCCCCAGACACCTGAGCAGGTGGGACGAGAAAGATTTTTTGTACAGATCTTCTCCTATTAAGATAAACCATGCAGCTCTTGCCGGCGTTTTTCTTTTTTGTACGGGGTCAGACGGTAAAATTCCATGTTTTTTGAACAGGATGATGGGGGTCCTCCAATCTTCAGGCCCTGCTTCCTCCACAGCGCCGACGGTATGGCAGGGGATGGTAGATTTTTCTTGGATGACGTCTACCCATACAGACCTCCTTATATCCTGCAGGCTGGAACTAGCCAGTTTTGACAGGGCATCTGCCCGATTGTTCTGGGACCGAGGGATCTGTCTGATTTCATATGATTTCAGGCCTGACAACTCCCTCTTCACCATTTCTAGGTATGCGGCCATCGTTTGATCCCTGGCCTCATATTCTCCATTGATTTGGTTGGCGATGAGCTGGGAGTCTGTTGCCAGGACAATCCGCTCTGCGCCTGCGGCTTTGGCTAGGTTGACTCCTGCGAGCACTGCTTCGTACTCAGCTTCATTGTTTGACGCGGGGAAGACAAATCTAAGTGCATGCTCAAAGTCAGTCCCTTCTGGGCTGGTCAACACGACTCCGGCCCCTGCCCCGTTAGCCGTGGAGGACCCGTCGGTGTATACCACCCATTCGCCGGCAGTTGGGCTATCCTCCTGAGAGTGGGAGCATTCTGCTAGAAAGTCGGCCAGGGTTTAGGCTTTGATGGCTGTTCTGGATTGGTATGTTATTCCTAGTCCACTCAACTCAATACCCATTTTAGCAGCCTGCCTGACTTTTCAAATTTTTCCAACACTTTCTCTAAGGGCTGGTCTGTCAATACCACGACAGGGTGTGCGTCGAAGTATGGCCTCAATTTTCTGGCTGATATGACAACCGCATAAGTTGCTTTTTCGACCATAGGATAATTCTTTTCTGCTGCCCCCAGGGCATGGCTCACAAAATATATGGGCTGCTGAGCGCCTGCTTCTTCCCTCAAGATGACAACGCTGACTGTCACATTAGTTACAGCGATGTAGAGGAAGAGTTTTTCCCCTGCCACTGGCCTTGCCAGGGTGGGGAGCTTCTTTAAATGTTCCTTCAACTGCTCGAATGCTTCTTTTTGCTCGTCCTCCCACTTGAATTGCTTGTTGTCTTTCAATATTTTGAAGAATGGGGTTGACTTGTCTGCTGACCTGGCAATGAAGCGTGCCAGGGCGGCCATGCGGCCTGTCAGACGTTGAATGTCCCTAATGGTCCTGGGTTCAGGAAGGTCCAGAACAGCCTGAACTTTCTCGGGGTTAGCGTCTATCCCTCGAGAGCTGACCAGAAACCCAAGAACTTCCCAGAGCGAACCCCAAAAGTGCATTTCTTTGGATTGAGTTTCATTTTGTAGGCGCGCAGGGAGGAGAAGGTCTCCTGCAGATCTGCCAAGTGCTCATTATCTCCCTTGCTTTTTACAATGGCGTCATCGACTTAGGCTTCTATGTTTCTACCTTTTTGGCTTTCGAACACCTTGTCGACCAGGCGTTGGTATGTGGCCCCTGCGTTTTTAAGCCCGAATGGCATCATTTTGTACATGTAGGTGCCTGAACTGGTGATGAAGGCACATTTCACCCTGTCCGGCTGCCATAAGTACACTTGATGATACCCTGAGAAGGCGTCCAGGAAGCTCAGCATAGTATATCCACTGGTAGCGTCTACTAGTTGGTCAATCCTGGGGAGTGGGTAGCAGTCTTTTGGGCAGGCCTTGTTAAGGTTTGTAAAGTCCACACACATTCTCCATGCGCCTGATGATTTTTTGACCATGACTACATTTGCTAACCATTCTGGGTAGTCACAAACCTCAATAAAATCTGCCTTCAGAAGTTTTTCGATTTCCTCTTTAATTGCCACGTCCTTTTCTGCGGACATATTTCGCTTTTTCTGCTTCACAGGGCGGGCGTCCGCGTTTACATTCAGCCTGTGAACGATACACGTTGGATCGACCCCTGACATTTCGTCCGCCGAGTAGGCGAATACATCCTTGTTATCTTTCAACAACCTGACCAGTTCAGCCTGGTAGGACTCTTCCAGGTCAGCCCCTATAAGGACCTGTCTCCCTGGCTCCAGATCTACCAGCATGCTCTCTCCCCCAGGTTCCAGGTGGTCTGACGTCTGATTACCGGATGGAATCTCGCCCTCCCTGCTGGGAGAACTGTCAGCTTTTCTCTTCCCTTTTCTTTCATTCTCATGGGTTTGCAGGGCCACTGAGTAGCACTGCCTGGCTGACTCCTGGTCCACATGCACTTTACCTTCAAGGCCAAAATCTGTAACATAGGCTATAGTGAGAGCCCTAATTGATATGGCCGCCTCAATCTCGTCCAGGGTGGCCCTGCCGATTAGGGCGTTGTAAGCAGACCTTGCATCTACTACAACGAATGATGCCCTGACATTTCTGGCAATAGCCCCCTCCCCAAATGTTACAGGTAGGTCTATGATCCCCATGGGCAGTATACCCGCCCCGCTGAACCCGTACAATGATCCAGGTGCAGCTCGTAGGTGCCTTTTTTCCAGGCCCATTTTGTCGAAGGCATCTTTGTATAGCAGGTTCGTGTACGCACCGGTATCCACCATGCATCTCCGCACAATGTGGTTGCTGATTTCCAAGGATAGCACCAAGGGATCGCTGTGAGGGTACACCACCCGCCCTGCATCCTCAGGGGTGATGCTCAGCGTCACTCCCTTCGGGCTTCCTGCTCTTTCAGCATAGCAGATTTGGTTCCTTAGTTCACGAATTTGCCTTTTCTGACCTCTTCGGCTGATCTGGCCCTCTGCATCCCCTGATATCACATATATTACCAGGCGGTTCTGTACTGAGCCTTCAGGCTTTTCAGGCGCTTCTTTTTTAGATTCATTCCTCGCTGCGTAGTTGGCCAACCAGCCATTCCTGATCAGTTTCTCAATTTCGTCCTTCAGGTGGCGACACTCTTCGGTGGTGTGGCCTATGCAATCGTGGAAAGTGCAGAATTTCTTGGGGTCCCCCTTTGGGCTGCGCGGTTTGCTCGGGCGATTCCACTTAGCAGTCTACTTTTCCAGTACGAAGATCTCTGCCCTGGATTTGTTGAGGGCGGTGTAGCTGTCGAACCTAGACCGTGCGCTCGTTCTTGGGGGTATCCCCTTCCTCGGTTCTCTGTCTTCCGGGTTCATTTCTGCCACGTCCACCCTGCGGTCCCCCCTGCTGCCTGGTGGGGCCTGCGGGGGTATCCGGCAAGCTATGGAACTCCTCCTGCAGCATAAACCCTTCAGCGATTTTCCTGGCCTTGGCCAGAGTTTCTGGCTGAGCCCTGATCAATTGTTTCTTCATCTCTCCAGGGAGCAGTGAGTTGGTCAGTGCGTACGTCCCTGTCGCATCGTCTATCTCCTTGACCTGCTGGAAGGACAGGTCGAACCTCTTCAGGTACTCCCTAACAGACTCACCCTTCTTTTGCCTGAGAGTCATTAGGTCGAACCGAGTAAGACGGCGCCTCTTGTTTCCTGCATACTGGTCAAGGAAGGCCTCTGCCAGCTCTATGAAGAAACATATCGACTCTTGCGGCAAATCCCTGAACCAGCCCTGGGCCATACCTACCAGTGTGGTTGGAAAAATTTTGCACCAGACCGCGTCATCGGCGTCGTACATGCCCATATGGCTCTCTTATGCCGCCAAATGATCCTCTGGGTCAGTCGTGCCGTCGAACTTAACAGAGGGCATTTTAATCTTTGGGATTGGATATGCTTGAACCTCAAGATGAAGCGGGGTCTTGGTTGGCCTGCCCACCAGTCTCGACCTGCTCGTGCCTGAATAGTGATCGTGGTCATCCCTTCTGTCAGGGGTCGGTCTCCTACTTTCAGGGGAGCGGTACCTAGGTGGGCGCCTGCTTATCGCTTCGTCGTCTTTAGGAGGGGAATGATACCGCGAGCGCTTCTTCTGAGCAGGCTCGAGGTTATCACCCTGGCGATGCCTGGACCTCAGAGGCTGGCCATTGTTAAGCCTGGACTGCAGGCTCTGAGACAGTCCTGGCGCAGGCGGTACTTCCTCGACCGGTGTCAGCCTGGAGAACACATCTCCCTGTTTCTCCCCCAGGCGCTTGGACACCGGCTCCTTGTGCCTCATTCGATTCCTTATGTCTTGGGATAAACCCCTTCTTTCACGAGCGGCCGTGGATTCTGTGGTATGAATGGAGAATGCCTCCTCAGGACCTGCAACCCCTTGCTGCGCAGGCGGCTGCTGACGGGCTTCTGTGATTCGCCTTTGCACCTGCGCATACGCCTGAGCTGTCTTCCTGGCATTTCTCTGAACATTTCTGACGGCGGTCCGCTTTGTACCCCCGGTTCCTTCTCCACTTTCAAAGTGGAGCAACCTGGGGGTCGTGGCGACCCTGCCTACCAGATCATCCGGAGTGAATTCCTGATTCAACATTGCTGAGAAGAACGCCGCGGTCTGCGCCATCTGGGCAGGGGTGAGGTTCAGAGTTTGCCCCGCATGTGCCTCCTGCCCTGCCAAGGCAACTGCTCCTTGACCCGGTGCTTCCTGGAGACTGGCTCGCCCCACGCCTGGGATCGTGGCGGCGGGGGTTACCTCTGGCGGCATGCTATAACGGGGAGCATTGGGTGGATTTGCCACAGAGCTGGTGTCGAAAATTTCAGGCATGTTTGATTGTAATTGGTTAATTTGTTAATTTCGCGTTTGAGAATGGTTGATTTTGTGGGTAATTTCGTGGGTACAACCTACTCTTCCCCACAGACGGCGCCAAATTGTTCCGGTCACGGAAACAATTAACCCGACTATGAATTCGGATTTTTAGTGTTCGAATATTGCACGATCGGGTTTACAGTTCCCTCCTTCTCCTTACTCCACAGATCGGACTTTCCCCGGTGGATTGAGCCTGCTCCCTGCACAAGTAGCGCACAGGGCCTCGGAGGTTGTCCGAGGGAACCCTCTCCGATGCCTAAGTCAGTCCGTGAATGCCTTGATGAACCTAGTTCGTGAGGAGCTAGGTGTCGTTTTTAGAGTAAGATTCTAGAGAGAGAAAATCCAACCCCCTCTAAGTGGGAAATGGGTGGGTATTTGTACCTTTCCACAAGAGAGAGAAGTGGAGAGGGAAAAGAGCGGGAGAATGGGTGGATGGCAAGGTGACACGTGGACCTGTTTCATCCACCCATTCCCTTTTACCTTAGGCAGAATGACGGATGGGCCCTCGGCTTCCCCTGCTCGTACTGGGGGTTAGGGGACCCTGGGGACCAGCACGCAGGGGGGGCTTGGTCGCCCGGCTCGGCTGACAGCAGGGCCCTGCCAAGCAGGCGCAATCCTTGGAGTTCTTTCACGCCTTTTTGCGGGCCGACCCTGCTGGGCAACCCTTCTTTCGCCCTGAGGGCGAGTTATTCCCGGGTGACATGGGCGGGCGACCCATGGCACTTGGTCAACTCCCATCAGATATAATCGGAAAGATAAACCCCTCGGGAACCGGAGGACACTGCTTCATTTTGGTAGCAATCGACTATTTCACCAAATGGGTCGAAGCAGAGTCTTATCGTATTCTCAACGCCAGTCATGTTGCCAAATTTATCCAAAATAGGATAATATGCCGGTATGGGATTCCTCATGAATTCATCAGTGACCACGGGACCCATTTTCAAGCGGAGACGGCAGCCTTGTTAGCCAAATACAAAATTCAAAGACATATGTCTTCACCCTACCGGCCCCAAACCAACGGAGCGGTAGAAGCGGCTAATAAAACAATTGTCACCATACTCAAAAAGATGGCTGATAATTACCGGGACTGGCCCGATAAGATACCATTTCCACTTTGGGGATATCGGACCTCGATTCATACTGCGACCGGGGGAACACCGTATTACCTTACATACGGGATGGAAGCGGTTCAACCTGTTGAGTTAGAGGTGCCGTCACTCAGAATTCTACTCGAAAGTCAAGTACCCGAAGCGGATTGGGTTCGAGCACGATATGACTCGCTAGTCCTTTTAGACGAACGACGATCTCGTGCCCTCAATAATATACAAATATATCAGAAGAGGATCCAACAGGCCTTCAATAAAAGGGTAAGGCCCAGGAACATCAAAGAAGGAGATTTGGTTCTCAAGTCTGTTCGAGCTTTATTACCAGTAGACCCAAGGGGAAAGTTCAAACCTAACTGGGCCGGACCTTATTTGGTAAAGAAGATTCTATCAGGCGGAGCAGTGATGCTAACAAATCTGGACGAGAATGAGTTTGTCAACCCAACAAACCTGGATCAGCTGAAGCGTTACTTCCCTTAACCCATTTCTCTCAATGTCATTTGCAAAAGTTTATTAAAAACATCTTTTTCAAAATAAACTTTTAAAGACAAGTCAAAAGTTAGAGTTACTTATTCTACTGTTATAAACATCTTGAACCAATAGTCTTAATGTATTTCGAAATTGCAAATTAAGTCTGAACTACGTTTGGCTTGATTCCGCTAATTGTGGATACATAGGCAGCCCCTCAAAAAGGCACAACCACTGCAATCGAAAAAAACAGGAATGGTTTTTAATAAACTCCTTTATTTATTTCAAAACAAATCCGATAAACTCGGAAAATTACAAATTGCAAAAAAAAAAATCCAAAAAAAAAGCACACATAAATAGTACTAATACTTAAATAATAAAAACTAAGGCATTTTCCCCTTTCCTTTGTCCTTAGCTTCTTTTTCCGTCCACCGGCGTCGACGCGGAGGTGAACGCTCCCGAATCACCAAGGGAACCTCCTTAACCCGGGCTCGTTTCTTCAAACTTGATTCCCCGGTCACCTCGGTTGGTCCTAGTCGGGCCCTTACCCTCTCGGGTAACCGGTCCCGCGGGCCCAGCCTATATCGGACCGCTAGTTTTGGTCCGAGTCTTCTCTCCAAGTCACTAGCACCGGTCTCTTTAGCTCGAGTCTTAGTTTTTGACTTAGAACCCGACTCCGGCCGGACAAGGGTAGTCGGAGTTTCTTCTTCGTCAAAGAACCACCTATTGTCTTTTACCGATTCTCGACGGGCCAAGTCAAAAGCCTCATCAGTCTTCAGGGCTTTACGGGCTTCTTTTGATTCTTCAGAAGTCCATTTGCGATATGCTTCCGAGACCCAGAACGATTGACAGGGGCGAGGTACAGTCCATATGATACGAGTAAACCAGCGTTGTAACCACGTGTCACACATAGCGTCCGTCAGTTGGAGCGAGACGCTAATTATTGCTTCAGTTTCGGGGATCTGCTGAAACAAACCGAACTGTCTCAGAATGCGATCCGGATAACTATGGACGGTCCGATCCAAAGACAGGATCACCAGATATCGGGCTTTGTCTCTCTTAGCTAATCCCGTCAGTTTCGAGAGGAACCACCAGATGACAGTCCATCTAATCAAGGGCCCACCGTGGAATTTTAGCTCTTCATCCCAATAATTCCGATTTATGTGATGACTCGTGCTTATTCGTCGGGACCGTGAACCTATCTGTCTTCAGTCTTCAGGGCTTTACGGGCTTCTTTTGATTCTTCAGAAGTCCATTTGCGATATGCTTCCGAGACCCAGAACGATTGACAGGGGCGAGGTACAGTCCATATGATACGAGTAAACCAGCGTTGTAACCACGTGTCACACATAGCGTCCGTCAGTTGGAGCGAGACGCTAATTATTGCTTCAGTTTCGGGGATCTGCTGAAACAAACCGAACTGTCTCAGAATGCGATCCGGATAACTATGGACGGTCCGATCCAAAGACAGGATCACCAGATATCGGGCTTTTTCTCTCTTAGCTAATCCCGTCAGTTTCGAGAGGAACCACCAGATGACAGTCCATCTAATCAAGGGCCCACCGTGGAATTTTAGCTCTTCATCCCAATAATTCCGATTTATGTGATGACTCGAGCTTATTCGTCGGGACCGTGAACCTATCTGACAGTTGCGGTATCTGGATATGCTCACCGGGGGCTCTATGATCGACAAGCGTTCGGATAACCAGATCTGTCAAAAAAATTCGAAAAGTCAAAAACTTTCGAATTTTTTTTTTTTTCGAAAAAATCAAGAAAAATCGAAATTTTCAAAAAATTCGAAAAAATCAAAAATTCGAAATTTTCGGAAAAATAAAAAAAAATATAAGAAATTCGGAAAGAATTTTTTCGAAAAAAAAAAATTCGGAAAAAATTCAAAAAAATCGAAAAGCGGAAAAATTCGAAAAAAATCGAGAAAAACGCGGTCCAATACCTGCAAAAGCCGAATGCTTCCCGTCAATTGTCGATCCGGGTCAAGCCTTCTAGCATCAAGACCCACAATGATCTCCCCAGTTATCAGCCAAGCTGGACTGTGACCTGTCTCCATCTGGTCCACTATGCTGATCAGCCTGATTTCGCCTAAGCATGAGTCAGCATCCATCCGACCTTCGAAGGTATATCGATGCAGCAGACAAAGGGCGAATGCCCTACGCCTATGGGTAGAAGTAATTCTTGCGCCATTTGGATTCATGAATTTGTCAGTCAGGTCAAACAGGGAGACAAAATTTCCCTTTACCATACGAGCTGTCTCAGCATGAGACAACCCAAGAAAATCCCTCAGTCTTCTCCTTGGGTCAGGATAAAAGGGAGGAATAGCAGGACAAGCATTAGGGCACCAACCCCCTATAGCTGCAATTTCTTCAGGAAGGGGACATATATCTCCCCGAGGAAAGGCAAAAACATGGTGGGTAGTATCCCAAAAGGATAGGCAAGCATCCAAGAAATGTGAATCCACCCTGAGTCGCTGAAGCGGGAATAAGACAACAATTTCCATTTGAGTTAGCTGAATTTTATCTTCGTCTCGAAAATTCTGGGCCCACGCCTGAAGCATCGCGGTCAGATGTTCGATACCCATAGCAGGAAGTTTTTTTTTGTCTTAAAAGTCTAGGGGATTTTAAGATAGAAGAAAAGATTTGGGTTGGAATATGCAAAGATTAGAAGCAAGAACTCTCTATTTATAATAGAGAAAATCTTTTTCCTAGTCACCCCAGGAGTAGGAATTTTTATGATATTCCCTACTTCATCCAGGCATACGGGCCTAACCAGAAATTTTAGGAATCCGTGTCAGGATCTGATTAAGAATCAAGTCATCCCAAGCATTCCTATTTTAAAAAATTTTCGAAATTTTTCAGCATTTCTTCTTCAAAAAAATCAATCAAT
Source organism: Agrostemma githago (assembly GCA_958450325.1). NCBI lineage: Eukaryota > Viridiplantae > Streptophyta > Magnoliopsida > Caryophyllales > Caryophyllaceae > Agrostemma > Agrostemma githago. The sequence goes on along the minus strand of OY288259.1, from coordinate 48,289,326 downwards.
CAAAAAAATCATTTCTTCCTCAGTATGAGTCGGTGTTTCGCCTAAATGCTACATACAAATTGTTATGTGTCAACAGACAGGTGTACCCAAGACTCCCGAAGAATTCTCAAAAACTCCCTAGTGGAAGCTCAGGCAACATTTTTTTTTACTAAGGAATCAGGATGTATTTGTAAGCAGATACACCCAGAGCTTCCAAGGCAAGCTCCCACGCAACTCCAAGAGGGGATGTGTCCGTAAACAGACACACTCATAGCTTCCAAGGCAAGCTCCTGCGCAATTCCAAGATGGGATGTGTCTGACACACCCAAGACTTTTCAGGCAAAGTCCCCGCGACATTATTGTCATCTATCCAGGTATGATTTCTATCTTATGGTTGGCGAGCCTTTCACGCAAGTCTAATGGACTATGAACGACCCGATCGGAAGTCTGCCAGGTTTTAATCCTCCTATGGCCTGGTAGCTACTCTGACTTTTGCCTTGTCCAAGCCTCAGTCAGAGTGGGGGCTCTGTAGACACCCACATTTTGACCGCCAGGTGTCTATAGTAGTTCCCGCCAAACACCCGATGATGATCGGACGCGAACATGCTTTAAAGGACTCGGATACGGGCTCGAAATCATGGACATTTGGCTTGGGCTTATTACGGAGTACAAATCTTACTAAACCAACCTCAAATCCACGCCCAGTAGGTCGTTTCGAGTCAAATAAGACTATTTTGGGTCGAATCCGGCACCAGGGGCAAAACCGTCTTTTAGCGACCAGGTCAAACCTTGACCCGGTCAAAGATATTTTTTTCCGAGATACACGGATCAGCCGTGACACCACACGTCCGGTTTGGACTCAAATACTACAAAAAATCAGCCTCGAAAATATTAAATAAATCCACTCGAGGATAGAATTCGATCTCAAGTAGGAATTCTATCCGAAAACCAGATCAATTTACCGACCGAGCTCAAACACTCTGCCAAAATAGCCCCAAAACAGCCGAGATACTCGGCTTCCTCACCAAGAAACGGGACTCTCGTTCCATTCAAACTCCTACCCTTCCTATCCAAATCGGTATTTCTCATCACATAAACGAGATACCTTTCCTAGCTTCAATCGAGGACCTCTCCTATAAATAGGACCCTCACGACACATCAAATACATACAGAAAAATATACACAATCCATACATTCACTCAAGCAAAAACTCAAACATCAATTATCTATCACCGACACAACAACATAATTCCCGACACACAACACAAACACACCGAGACCACGCCCGACCAAAACCGGTCACCTCTCACGTCATCTCACACTTCCAAACCAACACCGTAACTCATCAACATCGTCTCGACGCTCCCGTGCCTAAGCCACTTTCCGACGAGCCTTATTCCGAGAAAACAAAGAATGTAGGTTGAGAGTGTAAATCAAACCCGATTCTCTCTTCTTCTCTTCCCTTTTCTCGTCCTTCTTTCCTTTTTTTTGCGTCGGTCGTCGGTCCTCTTTTAATTATGGGTCGTTGTTGCGTTTTTTTCTAAGAAACGATATTTCAAAAATATTTTCATAAAACTTTTTCTAAAAAAAATCATTCTAACTATACGATATCGATTTCATAATCGAATATCGAAAATATAAATCGAGTATAAATTAATCCATATTTATACGCGATTTATAAAAATAACCGATTTTCGAAAAACAAGCGAGCAGGGACAGCAGCCCACGTGAATCGCGTCCTTCACAGGCGACTCGCGCGGGGGAGCTGAAACCCGCGGTTTTTTTTTTTGTATTTTCGCTATCTTTTAGCATCGTTTCTTTTAATTCTACAAAACGATTTTCTCAAAACTTTTTCTTTTCAACTTTTCTAAAATTATTCCGAATATTTGATATCGATTTCATAGTTGAATATCGAATATAACGAATATCGCTAAATTAAGTCGAGTACGAATTACACAATATTCATGCGCGGTTTAATAAAATTATCGATTTTTCAAAAAACCGTTCCCGAGAAATCCCATCACGCGACCCGCCGGCATCCCAGGCGAGTCACGCGACCCGCCGGCATCCCAGGCGAGTCACGCGACCCTCGGGAATAGCGACACAATTTTGTTCCTTTTTTTCTATTTTTTCGAGCATCGTATTTACATCTTTATTTAAATTATTCAATCGATACGAACTCGTTTGTTCATCCTTTGTAGCAAATTCATTTATTTTCATCTTTTGTTTTATTAGACTAAAACGAACTTCACATGCTAAAATAACTTTGACGTTATTAGTTTAATATGCATTAAACGACATAGCAACCCATTTATTTTTCTCACATGCTTAGGGAAAATAATGTTTGCATATCATTCAACCGTCGAACTAACGCGTGTACACCAAAAACGAACGATATCCTAGTAAAGGCCGCTAAGTGCGGGCGGGGTTGGGTGTTCTTAGTGAACTTCCCAACACGTACCCTCACCCCTTACTAAGAACCATGGTTTCCGGATGTCCGAATCCATTAGCAACGAGAGTCATTCAATACACGATATCCGATAATGTCGGTATCGGTATCATAATGCAAAGGGACGAACCCAATAAGCTCTGACATCGGAAATGGGCCGTATTTTGTATACGGCCCACTATGACATAGAGTGGGTTCGAACGGGCCCGAATTCCCACAAAGTTCGGTGGCGACTCCTACTTCGATTTAAATTTCAATTTGACCATCTCATATGGAGATTCATTCGCCGCCCCAAACCCACGCGTGGCCGCGTCGGGGTGGACCTATGTCATGTCCACACTCACCAAGTATCCTTGCACTACATTTGAAGATGTGCAAACCAAAGCAATGGCAACCATCAGACTAGAGGAAGATTCGGGCCCCAGAAGGGCTACGTATGGTTCTGAGCATGTCTCCAGGAAGGCACCAGCAGAGAAAAGAGGCGAAAGATCAAAGCCCTACGACAGAAATGTACACAAGATCTCTAAAGAAAAAGATTGGAAGGAGAGCCCAGGGCTCCCACCTAAAATAAGCGAGTACGGGTTCTCTACCAACCTTGCTGGTTTACTCAGAGACTTGAAGGAGTTGGGGCGCAAAGTCAGGTGGCCCAGGAGACAAGAGTACGCTAACGACCGTCGGGACACCAGCAAGAGGTGTGAGTTCCATGACGATATTGGACACAACACCGAGGAATGTGTCCTCCTCAAGAAGGAAGTGAAATTCCATTATGAACAGGGAAACCTGGATCACCTAGTATCCAGAAACTCCAGCAGGATAAACGCGGCAGACCAAGTACTGTCTTCCCCTCCTCCACTTTGCACCAGGATTGTTAATGTCATCACAGGAGGATCCGAGTTGTGCGGACTAACTTATTCAGCAGCCAAAAGGCACGCTTCCCAATCCAGAGGAGACAGGCCAGAGCACTCCTGCAGAATCAGTTGCCAGGATCTTCCAGCCGTCACCTTTGATGAATCTGATGCAGAACCCTCCCCAGAGTCCCACCATGACGCCCTAATTATTACGCTCTCCATAGGGAACTGCACTGTGAGGAAAATATTGGTGGACACCGGAAGCTCAGTCAATCTAATCATGCTGGAGACCCTGCAGAACATGGGGTTTAGCGAAGAGGACATAAGCAAAAAGGCGGTCCCCCTAATAGGATTCAGTGGAGAAACCAAATACTCCTTAGGGGAGATCACGATCCCCACCTATGCGGGAGGAGTGAATAAACAGGTGCGGTACTTAGTCATTGATGGTTCTTTAACTTACAACGTGATCCTGGGAAGGCCATGGATACATGAGATGAAAGCAATCACTTCCACCTACCACCAATGTTTGAAGTTCCCCACACCCTGGGGAGTGCAGAAGATCAACGGTGATCAGAGGGAAGCCAAAGACTGCTACAGAGTGGCGCTGAAGAAGACAGCAAGTCCTCCAGCATAGCAACTACAGAGCCTTCACCTACCTCTGCAAGAATATCTTGAGCCACCTCAGGCGGAAATAGATGAAGTCAACTTGGACAAGCAACATCCAGAGCGAAAAGTGCTAATCGAATCGGAATGCACAGGTAATATCCGACAAAACCTTGTTGAATTATTAAAAACTAACATGGATTGTTTTGCTTGGTCTCATGATGATATGGTAGGGATAGATCCGAGTATCATCACCCATAGGTTAAGCGTGGACCCAAGTTACAAACCAATCCAACAGAAGAGAAGGAAGTTCGCCCCAGAAAGGAATCAAGTCATAAATCAGGAGGTAGATAACCTGCTGGCTGCTGGAAAAATCAGGGAAGTAAAGTACCCAGAGTGGTTATCCAACGTAGTGGTGGTCCCAAAGAAGAATGGCAAGTGGAGAGTGTTCGTCGATTTGACCGACCTGAACAAGGCATGTCCAAAAGACCCATTCCCCCTGCCACATATAGATGCCATGGTGGATGCCAGAGCAGGCCATGAGATGTTAACCTTCCTCGATGCATGGAGTGGATACAACCAAATCAAGATGCACCCAACAGATCAGGAGAAAACCGCGTTCAAGTCTGAGAGAGGTATTTATTGTTACAATGTTATGCCTTTTGGACTGAAGAATGCAGGATCCACCTACCAGAGGCTAGTTAACATGATGTTCAAGAAGCAAATTGGCAATACCATGGAGGTGTATATTGACGACATGGTCGTCAAATCCAAGCATGCATCACAGCACCCAGCACACATGGAAGACGCTTTCAACACCCTGAGGGAATACAAGATGAAGTTAAATCCTTCCAAATGCACATTTGGAGTGTCATGTGGAAAATTTCTGGGGTACATGGTCAAGCAGAGGGGAAACGAAGCCAGTACAGAGCAGATCAAAGTCATCCTACAATTGGAGTCTCCACAAAAGCCAAAAGATGTGCAGCGATTGACTGGAAGAATTGCAGCTCTAAACAGGTTCATCTCCAGGTCCTCAGACAGATGTCGGCTGTTCTATGACATCCTAAAGAAGGCTCAGAAGTTCGACTGGACAGAGGAGCATGAGAAAGCGTTCACCGAGTTGAAGCACTATCTAAGTACTCCACCACTTCTGTCAAAGCCAGAACCTGGAGAACCACTCTTTCTATACTTGTCAGTGACTGAGGTGGCGGTAAGTGCCGTGTTGGTAAGGGAACATGAAGGACCACAACATCCCGTCTACTATGTTAGTAAGTCTCTGCTTCCTGAAGAGACCAGGTACACGTCCCTTGAAAAACTTGTACTTGCACTTGTTACAGCATCATACAAACTGCGTCCTTATTTTGAATCACACGCTATATCTGTAATAACAAATTATCCGCTAAAAACTATTATGAGAAAACCCGAGTTGTCAGGTAGGATGGCTAAGTGCTCCATGCACTTGAGTGGCTTCGATCTGAAGTTTGTTCCCATAACAGCAATCAAGTCCCAAGCATTAGCAGATTTCATATCCGACTTCAGCCCAGCGCTTCAGACACAGGCAGAGAAAGACATCATTCTCCTGGAGGAAGACAAGGGCGAACAGGTGTGGAAGCTCAACGTAGATGGCGCCTCAAATATGAGAGGATCTGGAGCAGGATTGGTCCTCAGGTCACCTCAGGGGGATCTCATAGTCCAAGCGATACGATGCGAGTTCCGGACAACGAACAATGAAGCAGAGTACGAGGCTTTGATCTTGGGTCTCCAGCTGGCTCTAGATCTCAAAATCAAGCGACTGGAGGTGTACGGTGATTCCCAGCTGATAGTCAACCACATGAACGGCTCATACGCAGCGAAAGACTCCAAGATGATGGCCTACCTTGAAGTGGTAAAAGATCTCTCCCTGAGATTCACAGAATTCTCAATCAGCCAAGTTCCAAGGGATCAGAACGTGGAAGCAGACGCCCTGGCAACTCTGGGGGCAACCTTCAAGCTAGGAGTAGTATCCACAATACCCATAGTCCACGTACTGGAGCCAACAATTTGGAAAGGCGCACAAGGACACGAAGCACCAGAAGAAGTAGAAAGTTCACCATGTCAGGGACTGCAGTGGTCACAGGAAGCAAGAATCTGCAGCACCACAGCAGGACAAGAGGAAATCGCCGACTGGAGGAAACCCTACAGAGAATGGCTGCAAAATGATGTCCTGCCAGCAGACAAGAAAGAAGCCCGAAGTTTCAGGATGAAAGCATCCAGATATACCCTCATTGATGGCGTGGTATTTAAGAGATCAACCGTCAGACCATACCTGAGATGCCTAAGTCAGGAGGACGCAGAAGTGGTTATGCATGATCTCCATAGTGGTGAGTGTGGAAATCATACAGGGGGCAAGAGTCTATCCAACAAAGCACTTCGCCAGGGCTACTATTGGCCAATAATGCGCGAAGACGCCAGAGAATATGTTAAGAAATGTGATGCTTGCCAAAGACATGCACCGGTCAACCACCAGCCATCAGAACCGTTGCACCCCATAATCTCTCCCGGGCCTTTCATGAAATGGGGGATGAATATCGTGGGCAAATTGCCAAGGGCACCAGGAAACAAAGTCTTTATGCTTGCCATGACCGACTACTTCTCCAAGTGGATAGAAGCAGAAGGTTTCCTCAGGTGACTGAGAAGCAGGTTATATCCTTATTAAACGCAATATTATCTACAGGTTTGGTATTACCTCAGAGATTATCTGCGACAACGGATCCCAGTTTATTGGCAACAAGATGGAGGCCTACTGCGCCAGGTGGAATATCACTCTAAACAAGTCCACCCCCAGAAACCCCCAGTCTAATGGTCAGGCAGAATCCAGTAATAAAATTGTGATGGATAACCTGAAGAGGAGGCTTGAGGAAGCAGGGGGCAAATGGGCAGAGGAGCTCCCCTTGGTACTATGGTCTGACAGGACTACACCTAAGGTGGCTACAGGGCAGACGCCTTTTAGCTTGGTCTTTGGTGCTAAGGCGGTCATCCCTTCAGAAGTGAGGATACCCACTCATAGATATGGCTGCATAGCAGAAGAAAGAAATCAGGTGGAAATGACGAACAGCTTGGACACTATAGATGAACTCAGAACTGATGCTCTGATCAGAATGACCTCCTACAGACAGACAGTCGCCAGAAGCTACAACAAGAATGTCAAGATCAGAATCCTGCAGGAAGGAGATCTGGTCCTCAGGAAGGTATTCCAAAACACCAGAAACCAGCAGGCGGGGAAATTCGCCTACAATTGGGAAGGACCCTACCAGGTGGAGAAGGTAGTTGGAAATGGAGCTTACCGACTTATGACCATGGAAGGGGAAATCATCCAAAAACCTTGGAACATAGTGGATTTGAAAAAGTACTTCTTCTAAGTAAAAGTCACCTGGAGCACAGGCCACTGTCGCCAGAAACAAGGCATTCAATCTGCCGGATACACCTCCACCAGAGCCCAGGTTCAATCTCATCTTTTGTCTTTTAACTCTACTTTATCCTTCAAAATAGTTTTCTGGTTGCAAAATTTTTAACATCAAGATAAAACCTAATTTTCACATACCTTCAAAAATTCAAGTTTCTCCTGAGAAAATCACAAGACCTAGCTCATTTTAGTATGCCTTAAGATTTAACTTGATTTTCACATGACTCAAAAACTTAACGTGATTTTTAAGTATCTTAACCTTTTTTTTTATGTGCTCTCAAGATTTAACTTCATTTTTTCACACATCCTCAAATTTTGAGTTTCCTCTCACATGTTTTTTCAAATTTTAAATTTTCACACATTTTGCAGGTATAAGTCCTCTTTTCACATGTTTGCCAAGTTGATTTCCTTTTTATGTGCCTTCAAAATTTGATTTTTCCCTTCACATATTTTTGGAAATATAATTCTTTCCCGCGCAATATTTTCAAACATGACATTTTTACCACCCTTCGTCAACTTCTTTTTCAACTAGTATTGGCAACTGATCTGGTGGAGTGCATAATTCCTACAGAAGGCGTGCGTCTTGTGCTGAGTGCCTACAACCAGGACATTACAAGTCTCCTACGCCACTCGGCACCCACGCAAAGCGTGGCACCTCTGACTGAGTGGGTAAACAAAATCCCAGGCCACCACCTATCAGAGGTCGACCACACAAACAAAGGCATGCATACAACAGATGACAGCAGTCAAAACAAAGCAAGCAAATCAGAACACAGAAGCATCGCAAAGTAAGCAAACAAGCGCAATAAAAAACATTGTATCTAGGCAAGTTCAAAACACTCTGCTCCCTTGAGCAGAGGTAAAATTCGGATATTCTGCTCCCCTGAGCAGAAATAAAATTCGGAACAGATCAAATTTTTAACAAAATATTTGTAATGCCATGCAGGGCAAGAACAATAGAAAGTAATAGGCTGAACAGCCTAGATATCATCTCCCTCAGGAGGAAGGCCAGCAAGGGGCTCCACCGTCACAGCGACCTCACCACCAACATCCACCTGCCCTAGTGCCTCCTGAGCTGCTGGAGGAGAGGAAACCGACTCATCCACTGCTTCCTCTTCACCTCCAGCAAGCATCTCCAGGTTGAAGCCATTAGGAAATTCCACCTCCATCCTTTTCTCCAAGGCGACCAAATCCCAACTCTCATGCTTCCCCTTAGAGTAGTCCGCTGACCATTTGGATTTCAGCGCTCAGGGCTGACCTGCTAAAGGCTCCCTCCATGTTCTCTTGAAGCTCAGCCACCTTCTCCTGAAGACCAGAGTTGACACTCTGAGCCTGGGCAAGCTCCGCCTTCACGTCCTCCACAGCAGCCTTATGCTCCCTCTCCTCAGCCAGTAGTCTGTGGGCCTGGCTCAACTCCTCCTTCAACCTGGCAGCTTCCTCCTTGGCCTGGCTAACCTCTCCTAACAGACGAGCATTGTCAGACTGAAGCCGACTCCCCAATTCCCTAAGATTGGACACACCACCCTTCAGGAAGAGGCCTATCAGAAGAATCTGATCAACGCCATGGCAATCAGTAACACCATCAAAATTGGGTAAATTCAAGAATCATGAAAGTAAGGTTACCTCAAAGGCATGTGCAACCACATGGGTAGCCACCTCAATGAGAGGTTCTCTGGCCATCACGACCTCGGAACCTGGAAAGAGAAGCTGGTCTAGGGGAGACAGATCGGTCAGATGTCTGATGGTCCCAAAATCCTTGGGAAAGACCAGCAGTATGTCGTCAGGACCACACTCTACAGAGTGTGGAGCAGAAGGCGGAGGAGAGTCAGGTACATTGATCACAGGAGCCTCTTCCGCAGAACCAACCCGCGCAGAGGGAGAAAGGCTACGCTTCCTCTTAGAGCTGGTTGAAGGGGCGGGGGAAGAGCCGGAACCCATCCTGGAGGACGAGCGAGTAGCCATGCTCTTCCTTCTGGCCCTGACCCGGTCCAAGGTCATCGGAACTTTCGAGTTGCCTAATGAAGGCAGAAGCGCAAAATGAGTCCCACACAAAAAAAAAAAGAGAAGAGAGGAAAACAAAGTACAAATCTACTCAGTAGGATATCCTTCACCAGGAGACATAGTGTCAGCGAAAGGAGGACAAGCGCCGTTGCGGGAGGGGACGAAGAGGTTATTGAAAGCAAGTTGCTCTGGACTTAGGGTGGAGAGTTGAGCAGCTAAGTCGAGAATGGACGTCACCTCCTTAGGCTGCTGCAGACCTACAACACAGAATCAGTAAGAACCGTAAGTGTGAAAGAAGGCCTAAGGACTGGGGGCATGACAAGTACCTGTGGTGGACCCTCACTCATAAAATAGATAATCATGAGGAAGAGGGGAGAGGGAGTCAGCCTTCACAAAGATGAAATCTTTAAACCATTCAGCGTCAGGAGGATTGGCTGGAAAAACTATGCCGGGAAAGGATTTATCTTTCACGTGCATTGTCACTTGACCATACCCTAGGGGCCTCACCTGGAATAACGCGCAGACGTCGCCCAAGGAGAAGTCCCTCCGATGGCGGTAGTTCAAGACACAGAAGGAAAGCAATACCCGCCAAGTATGGGGGGCCAGTTGACAAGGGGCGAATTTATAATAGGTCAAAATTTTTTGAACGATTGGAGGAAAGGGGAAGCGCAGACCCAGGAGAAATGGATAGGCATACATGCAGACCCATCCTGGCCGGATGAAGTCCGCCTTCTGCCCAAGAGAAGGGATGTGAATTTCCACCCCTTCGCCGAAACCAAAGATCTCCCTAATGAAAGAGAGATCACCATCCGAGAAGTTGGAATCACAAGAGTGCTTTAAACCCAGAGTAAAGGAGGGAGAAAACATCACCGGCGACGACGGCGAAGAAGGAGAAGGGAGAATAGGGGATTTGTTGCGGTTTGGTTTGGGAGCCATAGAGGAGACGGAAAAATAACGAATAAGAAGAAAAGAAAGTCACCTGAGCACAAGAACGACACGGCGTAACAACGGCAACGGACGGCAGAAAAACGGGGAGGTGAGATCGGTTTAAATTTTGAAAGAGATTTGGGTTAGAGAAGAGGTAGAGGGAGTAGGGGTAATTAGAGAGAGAGAGAGAGAGGAAAAGTAAGTAGAGTAAAGAGGAGAAGGTGGTATGGGGAAACGCGCGCAATAATGAGAGGGGGAATAAAGTCATCATGAGGGGAGAAGAAGAGTCAGTTAGGGAAACGAGAGAAGTAGACTGAAAGACAAACTCTACGAAGAAAAAATCGTCACCAGAGCTATGAGCAATGAACACAAACAAAAATTCCCGTCTAAGATGAGCTTAGTCGGAAATTTGGGGGCAATTGTTTGGGATAAATTTCGCATCCTCAAAAGATGACGTGGCACACCTTCAGTCAAAAGGTCAAAGGGTTGAATAGGAGGAAATTACGGAATAACACTCGAAAGTCAAAAGTCAAAGTCGGGAAAGTCGTAAGTTCAACACAAACCGGAATCAACGGGTCAACCTGATGGCAAGTCCTAATAATGATAATGGGCCAAGCAGCAACCAAGCCTGGAAATGGGCCGAGTATAGCCCAACGATAAACCCACGCCCCAAGCAGTAGACCCAGTCAACAACTCCCTAAATCCTAGGGACTGTTCCACCAGATGAGGAGGGAAATGAGGAGAAGAAGAAGGAAAAGGTTGGAGGCAACAAGGCAAATAAAAAGCGCAACAACTACGACAAGAGGGACATTCAACCATTTTTCAGCAAACTTTCGTCCATAAGAGCATACTAGCAATAACATTCTCGAATATTCCGAAGGCTTTACTTGTATTAATTATTCGTTCTCATCGTTCATAGTAGATATTTGGCGGGATACCGATTCCCCCCGCGGTTTTTCCCACATTGGGTTTCCGCGTCACCAATCCTTGTGTCTCTTTGTTTTCTTTCTTTATTCTTGCGTTCGTAGATTCAATTCGCTCCATTAATCCGTAGGTGTTAGTCTGATCGCTTTAACCCGCAACTTAAATCGTAACCCGGTAAATTTTTACCAAAACAATTTCCTGCAATATCATATTATCATACTGTTACCTCTTCATATAAATAGGTTGTTAGAATAATAAATCTATGGGATATCTGCTGTAGCCTGTAGGAGTAGAATTACTCTTTAACCAATACTTGTAATCAACATGCGGGTAGTTGATCATATGCTTAATCATTATCATTAGGATACTTCCCATCTTTATCCTTGTTTTGTTGTTGACTTAATTAATTAATGTGCATCTTGCCTGAATGATCAACTTATAGAATTGAATCAGTACATACTCATTATTAATAATGCGGTTTCTTTTGACATTACGTAAAAACTTGAACTTACTAAGCATCCTCTTAGGTGCCTTGTGAGATAATCGTCTAAGTTTCGTCTAATTTGTAATGAAAAAGTTTTCGCAAGTCCACAATAACTTCTGAAACATCCGTAATCAAGTAGTGACAACATTCTTCCCCGAATAGTTGAAGAATAAGCTGTAGAAAATCAAGGGTGCAACTACCCACTAACATGAGTATACCATTATACCCCTGTCGGTAAGCTTTTTTAAGGGTAGAAACTTCAGCCTATAATTAGTTTGAGGCTATCAAAGCTACATTATTAGTCGTTATTAATATTTTAACTCAACAACAAAAGGATTAATTTTAACATAAATCGTTATTAAACAAATTAATAAGAAAACAGGAATAACAATAGGTTTACAAAAAGTTCAGAAGTTACTTCTAGAAACATGCATACCTCGGAATTAATCACAAAAAAAAACAGAAATAAACATACATGAACTGAAGGGGCGAGACAGGGAAGAAATGACGAATTGAAGGCGTGAGGCGGCGTAGGCAATAGTGCAAGTCATATTTGAAATATCTCAAATTTTGACAACTACTCATCCAAGATATTGAATTAACAAAGGAATTCACATTTGAAGAGTTTATGGATCCTAAGTACCTAAGAGGGGGAGGGGTGAATTAGGTACCTTGTAAAATTTTAACTCCAACTTTATGGATTAAGAAGAATTAAACTAAGTGGACTACTAAAAAAATAAAGAAGTGAAGATAAGTAAATGCTAGTCAGTCTGACCGTGACAGATTTGCCTTGGCAAAGGATACGACCACAAAGCAAATGTCACAGTATGGTAGACTGTTGTCTGACTGCCTCTATTTCTCTTAACCAAAGGTAATGTTACAGAGAAATATTACAGTATATCGACTGTTGCAAGTACTTTGAAAAACACAACTAAAACTAATATTAATCCACGAACAAATGAGAGCGAAGCAAAACGACATGTGTTCTACTTTGAATGCGGCGAAAGTAAAGAAAAAAACATAACACATTGCGTTTTTGAATTGGTTCGACCAATACTCTAAAGGCCTACGTCCATTGCTTTTCTTATTAATAATTGTTAAGTAATCTACTCCGAAAACTTAAACCCTTACAATAAGAACCAATAACCTACTCCGGTTACGACTCTCGAGTTAGGAGGACTACTCCGTCTCCTAACTCTCCAATGACCTTCTCCGGTCACGACTCTAATTAACTTACAAGGAAGTTATAATATTACAATCTAACTAAGTTAGACAAGAGTACTCATGACACAATGCAGCAGTTCGTTCGACTGCGATTTTTGAAGACTTTGAAAATATTTTGCAAAGAGTTTTCTAGGTTTTGAAACTTTAAGAGACAATTTGCAAAGAGAGATTTTGTGTAACACCCCTGATTTTATAAAATTAAATTAAATTAAAATTTTGTTCGTATTTTTATCTTTACGATTAACTCGTAATTCTTAAAATTATTATAAAACAAATTTATCGTTTAATCGATTCGAACCCCTAAAATTCTATTTGACTCGGAAACTCTTCTTATATTTAAAACATATTTTTATTTCTATTTCGATTTTTTTTATACATTTAATTTAATTCTTATCGAAAGTCTATTGGCGATTTAAATTTTAAATTTTTTTTTTATTTTTTTATTTAATTATATTTAAGCTCAAATTTCTATTTTCGAGTAGAAGTTCATTTATATTTCGTCAAAACATTTATTTCATTTCCTCAAGAAATCAATTTAATTCACTTCATTGAAAATTTATTATTTATCGGGAGATACTATTTCTTCGCCTAATTATTTATTTCTAATAATTTCATTTCCGTCTCGAATATTTGATTTACTCATTTTATTTAACGGTCCGATTATTTATTAATTTTATTAACTCGTTTTAATTCGGTTAGTGGGTCAGTCGACTTGTCGTTACGGAATTCGTTTAATCCGTATTTCTAAATCGATTCATTTAATTTGAGTTGATTCACTCACCACTTGCATTCATTCCCTAACCTCTTGATTTTCCACCTCTTCACTTTTACGTACACCTCCCTTTGGCCTCCTCCATTCCACCGTTTCATCCTTCATCTTTCATCTCCTTTTCCCCTCTTTGTTTCCTCCCCTTGGTTCCCCCTTTTCATCCCTTTCAACGCTGAAAACACACACGCACCTTTCCTCCTTCTCTTCTTCTTCTTCTTCTTCTTCTTCTTCTTCTTCTTCTTCTCTTCTGCGTTTGTGCTTCCTCTGCTGCTACTCGACATGCTGCTATTCATCGAAATTGGCTCCTGTTTTTCCCTCGCTTATCCTCCTCTCCTCTGTTTCATGCTTGTTGTCGTCGTCGATCAGTCGGCGGCCTGTTTCTGTTATGTTGCTTTAGTTGATGCGAGGTAATTCCGATGTCTTTCCGGCTGCGGCTGCTGCGCGCTGCTGGACCTGCTGTTGTTGTGCTTCTTTCTGCTGCTGATGATGTCGTTTTGTTTTGCTGCTACTGCCGCTGTTACGCGCCTGCTGCTGCTACGTTGCTATCAATATCACACTGCTGGTGTTGCTGGTACGTTTATGTGTCGATGATTATCGTGGTCACCTTTTACATGTTCTTCGTCCTTTTCATTCTCTGTTCTTCTCCTTATTTCTGTGGCTGTTTGCATCTGCTACTATTGTCCGTTGCTGTATATTCGTATTGCTGCGTGTTGTTGCCGTTGCAGCGGTTCTTTTCCTTTTCTCCTTCTTCTTTTGCGTTTACTACTCCATACTATGCCGATTCCGTGGATGTCATTGTGTTCCGCTCCTTCGTCCTTCACTCTTAATATTGTTGATTTCGATTAATGTCTATGTCGTTGCTATTCTTGACCCTCTTGTGATTTCTCCCGCGCTTTTGCGTGACTCTAGTCTTTTCCAACTTTTTCTTATATTGACTCCTTTGTTTTTTGTGTCTACGTGTTCGGATCTCCGTGAGAGCCTCAAAGACGGCTCGTAGTCACCAGTTTGATGAGCTTGGACAATTGGATTGAAGCGACTTGTACATTTTCAGCTCGAGGTAACTTTAGGACGTTACTCGATTTTATATCGTATGTTTGAGTAGTAGTATGTAGTAAATATTTTAACTCGATTTTTCTAGCTTTAGCTATTTATTATTTGCTAAAATTATTATTTTAAATTATGTACCTTATAAATATTTTACGAGTTTTCGATATCGTTTTATAAATCGTTAGTAATTTAATTGTTTACGATCGTTATAATATTTTGTTGGTTATCGTGACACTAGTAACTAAATAATGTCGATTTCATATTTCGTTAATTTATAATTTTCACTTAAAAATCATATTTTTATATTTTAATCGAAATTTGTATACTTGTTAATAAATTAATTTTCGTTTTACGATTTATTCTAATAAATGAGAAAATAGTCCATTTTGTTTTAAATATATTTTTAGTCGAGACTATTTTCACTAATAATTTCCTATTTGTTTCCGATTGACTATGTTTATTAAAATCCTTATTATTTATTAATAAAAACTATCTGTTAAAAATAATTTGAATTCTTCGTAAATTTCATTTCATTTATAAAGTTTGTCGACTCAATTAATTTTGATATCATTTTCTTAAAACACCTATTTTCTAAAATTTATAGTTTTATCTCGATTTCCTAATTACTTATAAAATACTATAAAATGACTTATTATATTTTATTTATATTTTGAGTAACGAATTTAGAAATATATTAAAGTTACGATAACGACGATAATAATAAAATGTTAATTTCATTAGAAATGCTATTTTTATACATTTTCACTTATTTTAATAACTTACGTATTTTCTATAAGATTTTCTATTTTAAGTAAGTTTCTATTTATAAAAAGTTTTCCTTTTAATATAAAATGTTTAATTTATCCCTTTTATCTTCATATTATTCATAATGATTATATCTTTTGTATATATCGATAATGGTTGTTTCGGAGTTATGGAATAAGGACAAGTGTGGGGTTAGAGTAATATATATTCTGGGGTTTACGTTTTGCCATCAACTATAAGGCTGGTGTGTCTTTATGGGGCACACTGGTTGTTGAACCGAGCATATATGGTGTTCGGGAGTGTGTGTACATTTTGACCTTAAACTCGTGCCACGCAGTGTAAGACGTCGTCGGGTTGAACTGAGTATTTATGGTGCTCGGGAGGGGTGTGCATATTATCTTAAACTAGGGCCACGCATTTATAAGTCGCCGTCCTATTATAGTTGAGTAGCCTAATTAGAGATCGAAGTTCGATTTGTTTGAACTAAGTTCTCGAACCTAGTTTTTAGTATTCTCCTAGTGAAAGTGTAGCCGTCGACACTAATCCTATCCATAACGCCACTTTTGAATATTATTATTATTGATTGATTTTGGTTTGCAGGTTGGCAAATATTTGAAGTTTTCTTCTGAAAACTTGTTCTGATTTTATTGTTCCAATATTTTAAGTTTTCTCCGAAAGCTTATTTTCATTATATCATTTAAAGGTTTTGAAACTTTAAGAGACAATTTGCAAAGAGAGATTTTGAGCTGAAAAGTCTTGAAGAATAAGTGTGGTGGAGCATCTCCTTTTATAGAGGAGCAAAAATCAAGATTGAAGCTTCTTTAAATAAGTCAACACTTTTAGGAAGAAGCAAAAGAGTTGGTTTAATCAAGGAGACACAAGAAGAGCAATCTTGAAGAAGTGAGACAAGGAAAGCAAGTTGAAAGTTTTCCAAATAAAAGTGAAGGATGAAGCTCAAGGTTGAAGCCAAGCAAAATAGGACAAGCACAACTTTTGAGGCAACCACTTTAGGAGAGAGAGAAAGCTCTCTTTTTGTGTTTGGTAAAAAGCTTCACAACCATTTTGGGGTTTATTTGGGAAACCATTTTTGACAAGACAAAAATCACTTGCTTGCTCACCACTACACTTAAAAATCAGTTTGAAAAGATTTGAAATGATAAAAGCTTTAAGATTTGAAATATTTTCCTTTTGAAGAGGGTCGAACGGAAGTAACAGTCAACCGAACTGTTGCAAACAGTTGGGCTAGCTAGTTACTAGAACTAACTACAATATATCAAAAGGCTCTTATCTTTACATCGTGACACTCTTTGACGTTCTTGATTCTTTGGGCTTCTCGTCTTGATCTTCAAACGATCAATCTCAACATTCATCAACTAATTTTCAATTAAGGATAACCTGAAAAAGTTAAACTAAGAAAACACAAATTAAATAGGCTAGTCATCATCAACAAACCCAACAACATTCGTTATATCAATTGTACTAAGATAATGAATCAACAAATAACGAACCAGCAAAGGAATTGAGGAGATAGAGACGAAGGGAGATGAGCAGAACAGTGGAGGGGATAGCAACAGAATTGGGGATTTGAAGAGAGCGAGTGAATTAGGGTTAAAGTTAGCAAAGGAATGGAGGACGTAGCGAGGGTTTGAGCTTTTGTGACGGTAAAAAAACAAGACGATTCATGTTGAAACCATGCTCATTATGTTTTAAAAAGAGACGGTTCAACCTATCACCCGTGCTCTTTCTTTAAAGATGACAGTTATCTTGACTGGCCGTGCTAATTGTTTGGTAAAAGAGGACGGGTTTTATTTGTGACTGTGCTCTATGTTAAACAACCAAGGGCGCCAAAATTAGATTAATAATAGAGGACGGTTCCGTCTTCAAGCGTTCTCTATGGGGAGTCCTCTTAGCCTGAATTTGTAGTAGTGGATGCAAAGGGGCGAACCCCACAATCTCTAATACTAAGGCAAACCGTGCTTGGTGCGCGGTACGTCTAAGTACATAGTGGGTTCGAACTCCCTTAAAGTTGGTGGTGACACCAACTTCGATTGAAATTTCAATACGAGAACAATCTTACCACGAGATTCATTCGCCTACCCAAACTCATGTGTGGCCGCGTCGGGGTAAACTTTGCCATGTCCACAATTTGGCGACTATACAACTGATATCGATCGTTGTTTAGCAGCCCAGCTTGCCCATCAAAAGTGAATGCATACCCAACAAAAGGGATATCCATCAGTCTACAGCCTTCAACCACATCCATGAAGTTAATCATTTCCCATTGGACACGTTGCCCTCCCGACCCTCATCCTATTAGCAAATAAAATCTCATTATAGTCATTGATACAGATCCATGGGAATGCCAACTATCGTCCAATTACCCGTAACAATTCCCACGAGAGGTGTTTATCTATCACCAATGGCACCCATAAAACATGTTACTGATAAGACCGACTTATTCCACGGTAATAAGGCTCATATCGTGGTTTTTTTAGTGTCTTGTGACTCCAATTAACGTATTTTATGTTCCAGGCTCAGCTCGAGATTTGGTCAAATGTGTTATATCATGGTTTTTAGCCTTATTTATGTTTTGTACTCGTTTTGACGAGAGTTCGAGACGTGTACTTGGAGAAACAAGAGAAACAAGCTACATTTTGAGCTGAAGGGACAATCCCGAGGCACGGAAACCAGAAGAGAGCATGATTAAATAATCTGATAGTCAAAGCATACGGTAAAAGTCGAGGATACCTATCTACTACTTAAATAAAAACCCCGGGAAAGAAGGCAATGACTTTAATGAAGACTTTGAGAATCGATTTCAGTAGAAGATGCAGGCTGGGTCGCTGAACCGCAGCCTGCGGTGCTGTAGATTTTTTGCAATTTGTAATTGTGTTTTGGACTAAACTGTAATCCCCTAGAAATTCTAGCGCAATACAGTGGTGGAAACACTGTAGAAGTGAGATTATAGCACATTTTAACTATGTCTTGATTCAATAAAAACAGTAAGTCAATACATAAGCTATAAAATAAAAATGACTACAAAATAAAAATAAAGTAAAATCCATAAAAAGGGTTATAACAATCCATAGTTCAAATTATTAATCAGCGAAGCCGGATCCGTAACTAACTACTCACGAGCCCACCCGAAGGGAAACACATATACCTGCCATGTTAAAAACATAACAGTCACAATCAGTGAAGAGTAACGACGACATTCTCCTAGCCATATTACTAGATTTTAAAACTGTAATTACTATTATATGAAATAGTAAAAACGGAAAACATTGAAACAACATAATAAAAATAAGATTTCAGAGAAAACTTAAATATTAATTGGAACGATAAAATCAAAACAAGTTTTCAGAAGAAAACTTAAAATGTTTGCCAACCTGCAAATCAAAATATATCGATAATAATAAAATATTCAAAATGACGTTATGGATAGAATTAGTGTACACAATGCTAGACTTTCACTAAGAGCATAATAAAAACTAGTTTCGAGAACTCAGACACCAACTTCACACGCAGCGAAGATCGAAGTTCTTTAACTAGGTAACTCAACCATAATACGATGGCGACTTATTAATGCGAGGTTCTAGCTTAAGTAATATACACCCCTCCTGGATACCAAATGTATCCAGTTCAACTGACGGCGACTAACACGATGCGATATCTAGCTTAAGGGCACAATACACATATACTCCTGGACACAAAATGTATCTAGTTCAACAACCAATTCATCCCAAGTGGATACACCAGCCTTATAGTTGATGACAAAACAGTACATCCTAAACCGTATTACTATAATCCTACACTTATCCTTATTCCATAACTCCAAAACACGCCATTATCGATATTCAAAAGATATAATCATTATATAATAAGAGAACAAAAGGGAAAAAGGATCATCTTCCAAAAGAAGAAACTTCTATATTTAGAAAATTTACAAAAATAGCATTATATTAAATTATCGAAATTATTAGTTCATAATAATTAAACAATTTTAGTAAACGATATAGATTTAAAAAACTAATACTTTCGGCCTTAACGATATTAATTTCTAAAATAAGGTTAAATGGGTTGATGAAATTATTGAAATACCATACAAGTGTTTATAAAATGATTAAAAAATATCTTAAACATTTTAATACTACTAATTAGGGTGTTTTCAAAATTTATGAAACTAAGATTCCCTAATTATTAATAATTTCGACAAAACAAGCATAAATAAGATTTTATAGAAAATGTCAAAATGAATATTTAACGCCTTTTATTTAATTAAACCATTAAACAAATTTAGAATATAATAAGGGGTGATTCAACTCATAAATTTTCAGATTTCAATATTTTCAAACTTGCTGGAAAAATCATTCATTTAGCTGAAACGGAGCATTTTAACGATAAATCGTAATTTTGTCCAAAAATCAATACTACCATTTAAAGGCTTCAATAAATAGTACAAAATAATGTAAAATAGATAAAATACATTTTTGACATTTTGTCCAGAAAAATAATTTTTTCATAATCTGTAAAATCGATTTTTAAAGGGTTTTCCCATTAATCATCTAATCTCGACAATAACAATTAATAAAAAAGTAATTACAAAATGATTTAAGTATTAATATCAAAAAAGTATTATTAATCCTAAAAATTAAAATTTTCCAGAAACCATCAATTTTTTTCCAGATTTCCAAACCTCCAGATTTCACAAATTTCAACAAAACCGTGTTTAAAACCCGTTTCCACAATTAACGATTCTCTTAATAACACTTGTCGTTCCTAATAATTTATTAAAGCACTAAAAATTATAAAAATAAATTTATATCAAGAACTATCAGGAACATTTTTTTCCATAATTGAAATAAAAATCAGAAATTGGGAAATTAAAATAACAAATACGGTTTTAAAGATAAACGACGATTTAAAGTGACTAATTAATTCCCCCACTTAACAATTCTGAAAAATTCTGAAAAACTTCAGAAATTTTTTTTTTCACCAGAAAGATTATCCATGCCAAATTTCAGATTAAAATAAAATGTATAAGTGCCAGAACTAAAAATTGACTTTTAATCGTTTTTGTCCGAAAACGGTAATAATTCAATAATCGATATCTAAAATATCAGTAAAATAGAAAGTTATCAAAAATCATCAAAAACATCATTTTTACAGAATATATTCATATTTTACATGTTTAGGCTGAATATTACGATTTTACAAAATAATATAACAATTTAATCGTTAATTTCGTAAAAGCGGTAAAAATACCGAAACATGCAAATTTTACGACTTTTAAAATTTTTTCAGAATATGAGATATACATATATTGTCAAAAATAAAATTATAATTATATACATGCAATTACACAAATAAAATCATGCAATACCGAGTAACATCGACGTTACCTTCAATCCAAATCCGAGTCTATGATAAATTCTTTAGCTTCAAGGTCATCCAAGAATCCTATATCACACGACATACATGGTACAAAAATAGCATGAGAAAACTAAAAGAATCAGGGTAAAGAACGATCGAAAATAACATTGATTCTTACCTTAACGAAGGGATCAAAATAGCGATTAATTAGGAGATGAAAATGAGACGATCAAGACTCGATTTTAGACAAAAATGGCTAGAAATGCTGCTGGAAAATCTTGGCCAAGAGAGAAAAAGGAAGGAAATGTTGCTTAATATTTTGTAAAATGAATGATAAGAAAGTGGATGGTTTTCTAAAGCATAAATGATAAGTAAATTTTGAAGAAAACTATGTCATAATGCATGCATAGTCCGGCCAAAATGAGAGAGGAAGGAAGTGTGAAGAGTTTGTGTTTAAGGCCAAAATAAATGGGTGTGAAAAATAAAATATTTAAGGCTTAAACATCATAAAATGAAATGTGTAATAAAAATGTGTAGTAAGGGGTGTGACAAGGCTTGTCACGGTCCAACATGTGGGGAAAAGTTTCAAAATAATTGTAAGTTGATAAAAAGAAGAATCGTAAAATTATTAAGGGTATTTCAAATCAATTCGAGTAAACCGCGCGTTTGGAAATAATTCGTAATAAAATCATTAAAGGTCAAATCTTCTTAACTAAAAACATTTCTTAGTTGGAAATATCATATAAACGTGTTTTGATATTTTTAGAAAAAATAAGTAACTCAATTCAAAGCTTAAAACGCTAGTTCATAGAAAAATAGAACTCCGCGCGCAAAAATAAATAGTTTACAATGAAAATCAAATAAATAGGTTTAAAATAATTAAAATCTTTTAAAATAAAAATAAATATTATTTGGCTCGAAAATAGAAAAAATCTTGGATAAATGATGAAAAATCTTACATAAACCCATTTCGTATTTTCTTTTGTTAAATACTTTTGGTTTTTCGGAAACTTTATGGAGGAATTAGTGAGGCTTTTGGAGAGTAATTAGTGTTTAATGGAAGGCTAAACCGTTATCCTCTTGGTGTACTCTCTTCCCACTTTTTACTCTTTCAATTTCTTAATCTTATATACGCTTATTGTTTATGATTTCCCTATGATAGTTAGAAGTCGCTAATCTAGCTTATTGTGTGTTAATCCCCTATTCACTAAAACAAAATCAAGGGGCAAAAAAATTATTTCAATTTTCCCGCCCAATTTCTACATCTACATTACATAAGTTGAGCTTGATCAAATAAATTTTAGTCCAATTTCATTAATAGTCCAGATGTGCATTATTCATTTATACAATAACAAAATCCTTGTTATCTATCAATCTTGTCAATTAGTAAAAAGTTGTACGGAGTAACATAATAACAAAAAAAATCATTTTCATGTTTTCTAATAGACCTATCAAACGGGTCAGGTCATAAAGGTCATGTAGAATACAGGTCACGGGTCGATCTAGGGTTAGAATGCCAGACAGTAAACAGATTTAATTTCCGACGCCTTACATTTTGCCATTGATTTTTATTTTATTTTAAAAAAAATGTTATAAAAGTATTACGAAGTATTTAAAATTATTTTCTAATTTACAATATTAAAGTTAATATTTTTTTAATAATAATTTTAGTACTCATATAAATACTATTTCCTCCGGTTTTATTTTATCTTCTCATTTTCTTTTTGGTCCGTCTTTCTTTTTTCCTCCCATTTTGTTTTTTTTCCATTTTGATCCTTTATTTTTACCATATTACCCTTTCTATTTACAACACTTTACATCTTTATTCTTTCCTATTACACTCATTTACCATTTTACCCTTATTATTTCCTAAATTCATCATTTTATATTCATTACAAAAATTGTTGTGCCAAAAGTAAATGAGAAGATAAATTAAACGGGAGAAAGAAATAATATTATAATAATTTTAATTTCACGTCATCGAACCACTACGTCGACCTATTTGGATCAGGTTTTGATCCTAAATTAACGGATAATTTCGTATTCGTTTCAAACCGATCGCGGGTCGAAATTCTAGGGTCTTTAAACCTAAAAATTGGGGGCGGATTTACGAAATTTACGAATCGAGACAAAATTTGACATGTCTATTTCTTAATTTAATAATTCTCTATCTAATCATAATTCCCTAAAATTTTGTCAAATCACCAAACTTTTTGTACAAAAAAATTAATTAAAAAACCGTACATAGGCACGGGTTTTGCACTAGTGAAAATTAGAAAAAAAAAAAAAAACTATAAATCGAGTGGTTGGATGTCAACTGTAAATCACAGGTAGTGGATTGAGATTTACGGGTCTCCAGGCCTCTGATTAATAGCAAATCAGGTGGGTCCTTGTCTGAATTAAATAAATTTTATTTCAAGCAAATCAAAAAATTATTGTGTAAGCTGTGGATACAACAATACCAGTAAGTAATTACGAGAGAAAAATCGATGTGCAGGACTAGAATAATCTAATTTGAGGAATCAAATCGTTTATGAAGGTGGATCACCTCTAAAAAATAATTTCTTAAAATATCGTTGTACTAACTTCATAAAGCATTTGAAATACATTATCAACTATTAATCAATTTCTAATTTTTTTTTCATATTGTTTGGATATACGCATGGGTGTTAGATTGAATTTTACGGTCAAACAATATTTTTTTCCCATTTCACTTTTCCTCAAAATACGTGGGTAAATTAATATATGCAAACCTTTTTTTCACCCTGTATAATAGCAATTTTTTTAAAGAAACATTCGCACAATTTGCGCGAGGTAAAACTAGTTTCAATAATAAGAGTGTCCCTTCATACTTACTGTAACACATCGGCCCAAAATTAGGACTGGAAATGTTAGTGCGGCTGTATATTGGTACCAGAGACCAACACATGTCATTTCTAGTTCGTTTTGAGGTCACTAATTAATGAGCATCTCGAGAACTTTTCCAAGAGGTATCCTATCTAAAGACTTGTCCAAGCCAAGCACGCTTAACCATGGAGTTCTTATTATGGATAAATCGGAAAAGAAAGTGAACTTTGTTGATATGAATAGTTCTTTAAATCACTTTAATCACTAGTCATTTAAACTAATAAATAGGATGTGTTCCATTAACACTTACAAAAAAAAAATACTTCATGTAATTAAATACTACTTCCTTCGTTCAAGTCCAAGCTTCCCTTTTGCTTTTTCACGTTTGCCAACACACATTTTGCATCGTTAATATCTTTCGTAACATATTAGTAAAAATTATGAAAATTGGATATTAATAATGTACTTTTAAAGACGAATCAAACAAGATCTCACATGAATATATTTTTTTTAATAGATTGTCGTGAATATCGAAAATTATCCTTGATTGTGAATAGTGTCAAAACAAGGAAGGGGAAGCTTGGACTTGAACGGAGGGAGTAGTAAGTCTTTTTGTCATGTGTTCCCCACCCCACCGGCCTCCCACTCTCTCCTTTTTTCCTGTCCGTGCACGAATGACTTTTCTCCCTCCATCCCCTTATTTGCTTAAATCCTTGGATATAGGAATATAGGATGATTCCAATCCATCCTATCTACGAATTCAATACGGGTCCATTTGTAAACATGTTTTAAGGCCATATAATTACGCTATGACAAATTTTTGTTTGTGACAGGTCAGGTACTATGGATAGAACAAAATAACATAATGTCTAGTGGATAGAATAAGATTTGTGTCTTTGTGATTATATGCTCACAAGGCTAATACTTGATCAATCGTAAGTTTGTGACGGTTATATCTGTCACAAGGGAGACTTATTGTTACATTTGTCCACTACATTCTAAATATATGTAACTGTGCATTGCCTTTTGCCTTTTGATGGAAAATGAAATTGAATACTCTCTCCGTTCAAACCCAAAGGGTACGCTTTCTTTTTGGATACTATTCACAACTCAATAGAATCGTTAATATTCCCCACAATCTATAAAGAAAATATGTTCATGCGGGATCTTGTTTGATTCGTCTTTATGAGTAGATTAAGAATATCGATTTTTTACAAAAAAAAATTTAATAATGTAAAACGAAAGATATTGACGGTGTAAAACGTGTCTCCGCAAGTGTGAAAAAGCAAATATACCCTTTCAATTTGAACGGAGGGATTACATTCTTCAATGAAGGAGAGTAATTGAGGGCCTTCAAAGCATCAAGCCATATAATTATACTAGTTGGAAAGCTCGTGCGATGTACGGGCCTATTTTTAATGAAAATGATAATGACACCCGGTTAGGGGATTGCATAAATTTGTGAAACTATTGGTTGACAAATTTTTATTTATATAATATAATTTCATTGTATTATTATAATTTCTTGATGTGGTATAATTTACTTCAATTTATAGCCTTAAGAGTTGTTATAAGACTCAAAAGATTTTTCTAAGTCAGTTCATCATAATTTTTCGATATGTGATAATTCTACTTAAATTTATGATTTTAAGAACTTTTTTATGACTCAAAAGATTTTTCTAAGTCAGCTCATCATAATTTTTCGATGTATGATAATTCTACTTATATTTATGATTTTAAGAACTATTTTTAGGACTCAAAAGATTTTTGATTAATACCTACCGACGATGATTACTTCATCACCTTCATGCAATTTTTCAATGTGGGATAATTTTAATTCAATCTATAGCCTTAAGAGCTATTATAAGACTCAAAAGATTTTTTTATTAATATCTAAAAACAAATAATTTTTATTATTGATGATGTAGAATTTCACACACGTTTATAGTCTTAAGAGTTTTTTTAAGACTCAAAAGATAAATTTTTACTTAAGTTTATTATAGTTCTAAGAGCTTTTCTAAAAACTCAAAAGATGTTTGGTAGATGTTTGGTTTATATCTATGAAATTCATGAATTTGTAAAAAAAATCGATGTGAGAAATTTTACTCAAGTTTATAGTCTTAATAGTTTTTTTAAGACTCAAAAGTGTGGAATATATTTACTTAATTAAGTTTATGGTCTTAATATTTTTTTTAAGATCCAAAAGATTTTGTTTTTCATGTAAGTACGTTACTAAGGACAAACGATTACTCTTATTTATATAATAGAATTTGATCACCTTATTACGAAAATGAATGATTTCTCTTATTTATGATATATCGTAATTTTTCGATGTGGGATAATTCTCTTAAATTTATAGTTTTAAGAACTCTTTTTAGGACTCAAAAGATTTCTGCTTGATATCGTCATAGTTTTAAGAACTATTTTTATGACTCAAAAGATTTCTATTTGATATTTAAAGATGATGGTTGCTTTATTTATGTAATAAAATTTCATCACTTTTTTGTAATATTTCGATGTGGGATAATTTTTACTTCAATTTATACCCTTAAGAGGAGTATTATAAGATTCAAAAGATTTTTGATTAATATCTTAAAACGAAAAATTTTTCTTGATGTAGAATTTCATCACCTTATCATAATTTTTTGATGTGGATAATTTTATTTAAGTTTATAGTCTTAAAAAGTTCTTTTAGGACTCAAAAGATTTCTCGTTAATATCTAAAGACAAATAATTGCTTTTACTCCGTATTTATATAGTAGAATTCTATCACCTTATTATAATTTCTCGATGTGGTATAATTTTTACTTAAATTAATAGCTGCTTTTATAAGACAAATTTTTTTGGGTTAATATCTAAAAACGAATGATGTCTCTTATTTGTGATATAGAATTTTATCACCTCATCATAATTTTTCGATATGTGATAATTCTACTTAGGTTTATAGTCTTAAAAACTTTTTTAGAACTCATTTTTGGTTAATATCTAAACACAAATGATTTCTCTTTTCCATCAACTTATGGTTCTAAGAATATTTTTAAGACTAAAATTTTTTTTAGCTGATATCCAAGGACGAATGATTATTATTTATAATATATAGAATTTCATCAACTCATCATAATTTTTCAATGTGAGACAACGTTAGGATAATTATAATAATAAAAGAGTTTGTTTTTATATCTAACGACTTAAGAATGAACTATCACTCTTATTTATATAATAAAATCCGATCACCACATTATAATTTTTTGATGTAAGATAATCTTACCTAAGTTTATAATCTCAAATGTAAGTCTAATTTTTTTTATATCTAAGAACGAATAATTAATCTTATTCATAATATCAAATTCCATCACCTCATAATTTTTTGATATAGAATGAATAATTTTGATCTAAGAACTCTTGTATTTCGTCATTACTTGAGTTTATAGTCTTAAGAGGTTTTAAGACTTAATTGAGTTTTGGAAGATATCTAATATTGATTAGTCATACTTTAAGGACGAAAAATTACACTTATTTACAATATAGAATTCCATCACCTCATATTGTACAATATGATTACTTTTGAGTTTTTTTTATAAAATAATGCTCTAAAAATAAATAATTATCGAAATGGAATTTGTTTGAAAATAATTATCAAAAATGGGTCCACGTCATCTCCTAAGCTCGGGTTGGTAAGAAACCGATAGCGGCTACAACCAACTCAAACTGCAAAAGATAGATTCGGTGATTAATCGCTATCTTAGATAGCGATTTTGTAGGGTGGGGAATTTTTTTTGCTGAAAAAGCATTATTGGATTGGGGATTTGAACCCCTAACCCATTGCCCCAATACAATTTATGTAAGACAAGTTTACCACTACACCCAAATAATCATCTTGATAGAATAGTATATTCATTTTTATTTATCATAATAGTTATGGCAATAAATTATCTACAACAACCTTAGCTCGGGATTATAAATTGTTTATTAATACTCCGTATTATCTAATTGACTTGATTTGATGGTGGAATTAAATTTCGTGTCTTATTTGCTAGGGTTCGACTCCCACATTTTCCCAATATTTTTTTGTTGTTCTTTTTTATCAAATCGTATTTAAAGCGCTATTTTATGAATAAAAAACGGTACTCATATGATAAATATCTCAAATTCAATCTTAAAAAAGTATCCATAGGTATTCTATTAATTAAATACTCTGTAATATGAAATATTTATTGAATACTCCGTATTTATTAACAAATGACCGATACGATTGTACTCCATAATATATTAAATTCAATGGAAAGTTTTTAAATTCAATAAAATTATGAGGTTATTGTAGATTATTTATTTTTCTGTATCACTTACTGTTATAATAAATATAAATGATTATGGATTTATATCAAGTTGGTGGTTCGAGTGTAGCGGTAAACTTATTGTTTTCATTGTCTTACCTTGGTCCATTAGGTTTGGGGTTCAAATCCCTTCAATGACATTTTCTCCTAAATTTTTTTTGGCTTTTGGTCTCAAAATCGCTGTCTTAGATAGCGATTAAGCACCGAAGCAAAACTTCGCTTACCCGATCCTACGTGGACCCATTTTTTATAATTATTTTGATTTAAACACTATTTCGATAATTATTTTAATATTGAGCATTATTTTATAAAAAAACTCATTACTTTTATTTGTATAATAGAATTTCAATCGTCTTATTGTAGAATTGATTACTCTTATTTTTTATTTACAATATAGAGTTTATCACCTTGTTACTTCAATTTGTAGTCTTATTAAGATATTTTCTAAGACTCAAAAAGTTTTTTTTTTATATTTAAGAACGAATAATTAGTCTTATTTATAATAATATAGAATTCTATTATCATAATTTTGTTGATGTGGGATTATTCTTATTTATAATATAGAATAATCATTTTTTTTAAGACTCAAAAGTTTTTGTTTCGATATTCAAAATCAATGATTAATCTTATTTATATTATAGAATTTCATAACCCCATCATTATTTTTTGATGTGGGATATTACTTAAGGTTATAATCTTGAGACTTTTTTATGACTTAAAAGATTTTTGGTGGATATCTAAAGACGTATGATTACTATTATTTATAATATAGAATTTAATCACCTTCTTATAATTTGTCGATGTGTGATTACTATTATTTATAATATAGAATTTCATCACCTTATTATAATTTGTCGATGGGGGATAACTTTAATATTTTATATATAATAAATTCATCACTTTTTCGAGCAAATAATATGAAACAAATAATATGAAATTTATACTCTAATGAAAGCATTTTTTACCATGAATCTAATTAATTCATTTTTATATTTTTATTTACGATAACTTTTTGTTAAATGAAATTTAAAGTTTTTTAGATGAAAAAATTATAAAACATCACATTAATATAATAGATAAATATATTGATTGTAATAATTAAAAGATTCTCAATTTGATTTATTATTATTATTATTATTAATGACACTTACCTAAATTGAGCTTTGATGTAACGGACCAATCATATCGCTCGAAAACTTCCTCCTTTATATATATATATATATATATATATATATATATATATATATATATATATATATATATATATATATATATATATATATATATATATATATATATATAGAGTTAAGATCGGGTGAGAACCTATGCTAGGATGAGAACCGTGAGAACCTATCTCAACCCTTAGATAACACATCTGCCACAAGCATGATGCCTGATGCCTCCCCCTCTCTCACTACTTCCTCTAAACTTCATTCAAAAAATAATGAAATTAAATTAACAATTTTCCAATTTCACTGATCAAACTTCGATTCGTTAATTTATGGAGTATGCCACCTGCTGCTGACTCCTGACATTATTTACTCTCCCCTATGTTCTTACACACTTCACCCTTCACCTCATAGCATTTGTTTACTTTAATTATTAATACTACTCTGTATTATTATTTATCGGATTGTATTTTGTAATCTAAATTATACTCTAATAATGGACTCATTGTGACCCATTAATTAGTATCGATCTTATTTTATTAAGATTGTTAGCAATAGTAACGTTAGTGCATAGTTTATGTTCGTCGAATTATTACCGACATTCATGAAATTTCCTTATAAACATCAAAATTAATGTTTATCAGTGATTATTAGACTTAAAGTCATTTAATTATTGTTTTTAGTTTGTGAGATTGGGGATTTAGCAAATTTAGGGTTTATTCATAAGGTATGCTAACATTTAAAAAGGATACACTAACATTTAAAAAGGTACACAAAAATTGAAAAAGATTACGCTAAAATTGAAAAAAGATATGTTAAAATTGGAAGAGTGTACACCATAATTAAAAGATGGTACGATAAAATTAAGAAACGGTATGCTGTAAGGTACACTAAAATTGAAAAATGGTATGATAAAATTGAAAAAGGTACGCCATATTTAAAAGAGGGTACGATAAGGGTACGCTAAAATTGAAAAAAGGGTACGCTAAAATTGAAAAAGGGTACGCTAAAATTGAAAAAAAGGTACGTTAAAATTTAAAAGGGGTACACGTGACCAAAATTAAAAAAGAGTACGATAAAATTAAGAAAATGTATGATAACATTTAAAAAGGGTACGCTAAAATTGAAAATGGGTACGCTAAAATTAAGAAAGGGTACGCTAAAATTGAAAAAGGGTAAACCATAATAAAAAGAGGGTACGATAATGGTACGCTAAAATTGAAAAAGGTTACGCTAAAATTTAAAATGGTACACCAAAATTAAAAAAGAAAATTAAATCGGGTAGGCCTTGAAGAAGAAGTGTTTGTATTCCATATAAAATCCGTACAAAATGAAATTAAATGACAATATTTTAGATGAACTCTTAAATCAATCAGTAAATTTGGAAAAAAATGATTACATACCGTTCTGGGATTATTGCAATTGTATTTGCCGACGATAATATTATTCTATTGTAATGAATTAATGAATTTAATCGAATAAGTTAATCATAAAATGATGAATTTAAAATAAAATAAAATTGAAGTTACTGGGGTTCAATACCCAATTGTGATGAATTGATGGATTGAAGAAAAGCCGATTGAAAAATTAATGGATTGAAGAATCGGATTCAATGGTCGATTGAAGAATTTATGGATTAAAGGATTACGGATGAAAGAATTTTGTAGAAGGAGAAGGAGTTACGAGTTGAAGGATGAAGCAATTGTGATGAATTGATAGGATTGAAGAATTTTGAAAGATCCAACAAATGAAATTGAACACTATGATCTAATGGCTCATATTATAGTTCTCATGGTTCTCATTGAAGTAGTGGTTCTCACGTGAACCTAAATCTATATATATATGTATATATAGATTTAGGTTCATGTGAGAACCACTCAGTCAATGAGAACTGTGAGAACTCTTCTCAGCCATCAGATCCTCTTATAGAATGAATGGTTGAGATTCATTTTTTTTCTTTTTGGTTTGTCTGATAACTCTCACCCCTCTAATTCCTCTATGCCTTCGTTCATCCAACTAAACCCACTAATTCCTCTCTCCCAGTTCATCTCCCTTTCGCCATTTCGATCGTCTTCGCCATTTCTCCATTTCCTCGCCTTAATTTACAGGTATTCCAACAATTCAATCGTTTGATTCTTGCAATTTATCGTCAACTTATCATCATCAGGCAATTTATCATCTCAGTAAACTAAATTAATTAGGGTTGATGAATTATTCGATTCTCAGAAATATGGAATTAATTAGGTCAGATTATTATGATTATAACGATTTTACTCTTTCTTCAACCCTAATTTTTGAATTTAACTTGTTTTTAGGGTTCAATTGTGAAATTATATGTTCAAGTATGGGAAATTGGGGTTTTAGTGTACTGTATGAATCGTTGTTGAATACCTCGATAATTGTACTGAAAGACGGCGTTGAAAGCGGTAGACTGTAGGGTATATACTGTAGACTGTAAAATTGTGAAATCTTCAATTGCTCAATTGTGAAATTAGGCTGTAAAATACCTCGATTATAGCTGTGAAATTGTGAAATACCTCGATTGTGAAATTGGGCTGTGAAATTGTTCAATTGTAGCTATAAAATACCTCGATAAATGTTCAATTGTGAAGTTGGGCTGTAGACTGTAGGGTATATTCTCCTAAATGCTAACTTCATGCAAACCAATAAAGACAGCGTTGAAAGCTCTGGGTATGTACTGAAATTGATATTGAAATGCATCTCGTAGATAGATACTGATATGTCCTCAAGTTTGCGAGTTATATCATATTCCGACATTATAGTCTCGTATCTAAGATACACATGTTCTTGACTATAACAAGCGTGATATGATTGAACACTCGAGGTTATGTCGGCTTTTGTTCGGTCTTATATAGAACGATCTCACCTTGAGGCTGTGTACTAGCCGCTTTCGAAATGGAGTTTTTTCCTAATTTAGTTGGTAGTAGCTTTATATCTTAATTGTTTTGTTTCATTTTTTTTGCTCACAGGCATGAAGGTTAAAAGTACCGTTGTAGGTAGTGGATCAAACAAAAGAAAGCGAGATGAATTGATATTTTGGATGATGCACCTTCCATGAAGGTGCACAAAGGTAGTTTCGGGTTGCTATAGAAAGCAGAAAATTGCTTCCGGGTTGATTTTTTCTTTGAGAAGAACCAGAACCAACAATATTAGAATTAGATTTTGGCATTGTCGTGAATCAAGAAGCCTAATTGAAAACCCTTTGTTTAATTATTTTTGGCTCCAATTTTGGTTCAATTTTAGTGTACCCTTTGACAATATTGTTGTACCCTTTTTAAATTTTAGAATATCTTTTTGTAATTTTATCGTACCCGTTTTTTAAAATTATGGTACCCTCTTTCAATTTTAGTGTACCCTATTTTAATTTTAGTGTACCCTATTTCAATTTTAGCGTACTCTTTTTAAAATTTAGCGTACCCTTTTTTAAAATTTTAGCGTATCCTTTTTCACATTTAGCGTACCCTTTTTCACATTTAGCGTACCCTTTTTCAATCTCAATTTAGCGTACCCTTTTTTTTATTTTACTTTCAATTTCAATTTTAGCGTACCCATTTTTATTTTATTTTAGCGTACCCATTTTTATTTTATTTTAGCGTACCCTTTTTCTATTTTAGTGTAGTCTTTTTAATATTTTAGCGTACACTTTTTTATTTTATTTTAGCGTACCCTTTTTCTATTTTAGTGTACATTTTTTTTTTTTAGCGTACCCATTTTAATATTTTTTGTTTTTATTAAGTACTAGTATCTCTTACATCTCTTCAACTCTTATGGGAAGAATTTTCATTGGCAGTTCTATTTTTGACAAATATATCTTTGAGCCCCTGAAATCCCTTACAATCTTAAAAAAATAATTTCACAAATTCAATGAAACGTATTTACCGATTTTATGAACCGAGACCCTAAGTTCACAAAATTCTCAAATTTATAGGCTAATAACTATGAAATTCCCTATAATATATAACAAATTTAATTTCATGAAATGCACAAGATCAACAATTAGAGTAAAATCTGACTTAATGAGTTTCAAATTGAACGAACATCACAAAATTAAGAACCCTAATTTTATGAAATGCCCAATTTTGTGTAAATAAAGTGTACTCGTAAATTCAGAGAATGATATAACAAGTCTAGTGATATCTTCCTGCAATTTGTTGCTTTGACTTTGGTAGTACACTATTTTTTTGTACGTAAGATGCAACCAGCAGTAAGATCTAAGGGTGAAAGAAGGTTCTCACAGTTCTCATAATAGCATAGGTTATCACCTGATCTTGACTATATATATATATATATATATATATATATATATATATATATATATATATATATATATATATATATATATATAGATTGACTGGTTCTTTAAAGGGAGGACTGAAGAGCAGCTGTTTCGACCTAATCAATTCATTTATCTCATATACTTTCCGAAACTGTTTTGTGCAGTTTACGCGAGGTTAATACTTGTTTCTACAAAAAAAATATGAAGCAAATCAATAAAATATCATATAGTGAAAAAGCTATGGAGTATATAATTATCATAAATATTTGTTAAATTAGAGCAAAATATTAATGAGTCACAGTATTTTGAGCTGCTTGCGGGTTTTTCAAACCGACCAAATGATAGCTCAGCTAGACTCGTTAAGTTGTCGATATGAACCTAAGCACGAGCTTTGACAGAGGCGAGCTCGAGTTTCCCGTGAACTGTCTCGTCTCATTATCACCCTTGCATGCATTGTACCAATTACTTGCTTATCCTTTTAATTGTGTACAAAAAAAATGTTTTCTGGGTAAGGTTAAACTATTTAATACTCCCTTCGTTCCGATGAAATGTTTGCGTTTGCTTTTGACACAAAGGAGAAGAGGTCCAATGATGAGGTGACATGTGAAGCCAAATTAATGAGAAGTGTCAAATTACATATAAAGAACATTCCTAAAATTGAAAGAAAAAGAATTCATCGGGACGGAGGAAGTACTTTCATTTCGTTTAATGATTGTCTCATTTCCTAAATTAGAAAGACAAAAAATTCATCGGGAATGAGGTAATCGTTAAGAACCGAAGGGAGTATTTACTTAGGATATACGAGTAATGACTTAAATCAATGTAATTAATACATGCATCAAGTATTTTTTTAGTTCCTAACATACAACCCATAGGCCATAGTGTTGTACAATATTTATCAATAAATTCACTTAATTATATACTAGTGTAATACCCGTGACACGTCACGGGTTTGTGAACTTGTTTTTTTGAAAATAATAGAAAGTTAAAAATAAAGTGTAATACCCGTGAAAATTCTCGGTGTTGAAACGTTTTTTGTATCTAAAAGTCAAATCACAATCCATATGAGGTGAACGGAAAGACAATATTGGCTTAAAATAACGTAAATGAAATGAATATTGATGCATATGATTATTATAGTGTGTTCAATATCGAAGTCAAAGAATCCACGTGAGTATGTAGGTAAATAACAATTTCGGAGAGTGTATGATAAATGTAGGTGTCTTAATTATAACGACATATGACGTCGAAATGAGTATGTGTATAGTATGTGTTTGACACAATTCAAACAAAAAAAGAAGGCCTATAATATACGTTCTGACCTTTAAAACGCAAATATTTTTGGAGCGGAACCCACCCGAGCCGAAATTAGTAATTAAAAAATATTAATATTTTAGACTAAAATTTCACAAAATAATACGGAATAAAAAATACTACATCCCCTTCTCTATAATCTTACACATTTTCTATTTTGGTAATCTCTATAATTTTTTCACTTTTCTTTTTAGTACGTCTTTGCGGTTCTTATTATTTGTGACCTCACTTACTTCTTCCACTTCCATTTTCATCCACATTCCAGTCCACCCTTATTAATTTTCTTCCCAAAACTATTGTAGATCATATTAAAGAAGAGGAAGGAGTATTTATTAGTATTTATTTTCAAAATTTCCTTGATAATAATTTTATTATAAAAAAAATTGGAGTAATATGTTTTAAATCATATTTTTATCACATGATTATTATAATGATAAAAAATTCAATGAATCGAGTCAAAGTTTGTTATGTGTAAAAAAATTTTATATATCAGTATTCTATTATAAATGCAATATTAAATAGAAGGGAAATAAATGATTAGGAATTGAAACTAAGGATTTAAAAAAAAAAAAAATTGAAACTAAGAATGAAAATTTATTTACATTTTAAAAAAAGTAAAGACAATTAACAATTTTCAAACGCGTTATTAACGATTTTTAATGGTTTTGAACTCGAAGCTTGTCAGTTTTTAACGGTTTTTAACCCGAAACCCATCATTTTTTAACGGTTTTTAATCCGAAGCCCGACATTTTTTATAGGTTTATTAACTTTTGTCAAACGCGTTACAAATGCTTAGGTTTGTTGAAATGTTCGATGATATGCTAGGTGACACGGAGTATGCTTTAAACAATTGATGTTATGTGTGTGGATATGATTAATTGGACCAATAAATCTCTTGTGAGACAGTCTCACCGTAGAATTATTGTGAGACCTCTCACATAGAGTTAGTTATTAATTTAATAAAAAAACCTCTTATGCGAGAAGTCTCACGGTAGGTCTTTTGAACCCGAAGCTCATTATTTTTTAATGGTTTTTAACCTGAAGCCCATCATTTTTTTAAGGATTTTGAACCCGAAGCCCGACATTTTTTAAAGGTTTATTAACTTTTGTCAAACGCATTACAAATGCTTAGGTTTGTCGTTATGTTCGATGATATGCTTGGTGACACAGAGTATATTTTAAACAATTGATGTTATGTTTGTGGATATGATTAATTGGACCAATAAGTCTCTTGTGAGATGGTCTCACGGTAAAATTACTGTGAGACCTCTCACGTATAGTTAGTTATTAATTTAATACAAACCTCCTAGTATGCGAGAGGTCTCATGGTAGGTCTCACGAAAAATTTACAGTGAGACCGTCTCATATGATTTTTTGAGTATTATTCACTAAGTACATGCTATTTTTCTTGCATTATATGGAAAAAAGTTGATGATAAATCGATATTAAATTTAAATACTACATCTTTCATTTTATTTTATTTTATCTTTTCATTTCCCAATATATGAGTGAGGTGTTATATTAAAATGGGATGATAAAAAAATGGAGGAAGTAACAAACTCTATAACAGAGGACAAATTAAAACAAATCCAAATTGACCCATTGTACAATCATAAATAACTGACTCGATAACGTTTTGACTCAACCTTATTATAACATATATGCTGACCCTTTGTGATCCATTTGAAGTCCAGCCTAAACTTTAGTTTGCACTTTTTAATTAGAACAAACAAAACAAACACAAATTGACACATTAGTTGATCATAATTAGGTGACCTGATAACAACTCAACTCAATCTTATATGGAGTATTTGCTCTGTTCCAATAGGTTCTTTATGTTTGTCAAGGAGGAATCACTAATAATTTGGATTGGAAATGTGATTTACATGCATGACGAATAAGTCTTATGATAGATTGTCTCACACTAAACTAATTATTCAATATACTCGTACTTGAAAATCAAGTGCTTTTTAGTTCTTCATCAAAAGCGGCTCTTGAGTTCTTCATCCAAAGCACTCACTGCCCCTGAAATTTTAAAATTAGACAAATCTTAAAATTAGCACAATTTATTTGTATGGTTGATAAAAATTATTGATAATCAATATCCTCGAACAATCATAGAAAAAAAATATATATTATACATTGTCAAACGCATACTCACATTGTAACTCATCAAGGAGTTTAATTGATGATTATAAGTTACAAAGAGTAATGCATGTGAACACGACTCACGCGGTCGATAATGCAATTAATCTAAGATATTTTTTCATATTGATATCTGTATCAAAACCGTATTTTTCTATTTTTCATAAATTTATAATATGTTTAGATTTTATAAATCTTGGTCATTATAATTTTTAAATTGTACTGTCGTTTTACCGTTTAACGTGATGAAAAGTTTCATTTTCGTCGTTAAGTTGTAACAATTGATCGAGTACTTAAGTACGATTTAGAAATAATACAAAGTAATATTTTAAGACGGTTTACTAAAACATAATAAGAAAGATGTTATTTTAAAAAACAATTCTTAAACGATAAAGACGGTTTCTAAATAAGATGAGTAGCATCAACTTAAACACGTAGGAGTAGTAACATATTCCCTCCGTCTTTAAAAGATTTTCTCACTTCCCTATTATCCTTTATTATCTAAAGCAGGAGCATTTCCTGCCTCCACGTTGAGCCATGTGGATTGGTGACTGGGATGCATTACGTGGATCTTACATGGCGGCTGATTTGGCAGTGGAAGAAGGCATAACTGGCGACAGTTTTTGGCTGAAGTTATGTGTTAATTGATGAAATTAATAAAAATTAATAAAAGTAATGATTAATTTTTTGGTAACTGCTCAACCTATAGGTAACTGCATGTAACTTCCCAAAGTCATGGGGTAGTTACCAATTGTAACTCCAACTCCTATGTCAATCTTAATCCTAATCGTAAAATCTGAAAGCTGTCCTCATTTCCCATTCCATCTTCAATCTTTAATCTTCTGCTTGCTAAATCTTTCTGCCATCTCCTGCTAATTCACCACCAGCTTTTTCATTTCTCGGTTTACGTCTGAAATCATCGTCAGTTTTCAATGTCTTTCCAATACGAGCCTATTTTAATATCCAACATCACGGAATCAACGCAGTTCGTACAGATAACGGCCAGAGTGATGCGTAAATGGTTACGGACAAGTAGAAAACCCGACAACGACGCATCCCAAATTGGAAAAACCCCTTTCATCCATGGTGTTGAACTAATATTGGTTGACAGCAGTGTAAGTGCAACAATTTCAGTTATAGTACTATTAATTGACTTATAGTAGTCCATGTATATACAGTTGAGTAATTTGACTCCTATTTATCGTGTAGGGTTCTACAATACAGGCAAGTGTAAAACAGAGATTGGTTAAACAATTCAACAATGGTTTCAAGGAGGGAAACATTTACAACATATGCAAATTTTCAGTTTCATCTAACATGGGAAACGAGCGAGCAACGGCCCACAAATGCCGTATTTGGATCGAATTCAGTACCAAAGTGATGACAATGCATCCCGACCCCAATATTCCAAAGTGTGTCTACAATTTCGTAGAGTATGAAGATATTGTGGCGGAGAATGTGTCTAATAATGAATATATAGGTAATTTTCTGTGTATCTATTACGTCAGTTGTGTGTATATTACGACATTACTATCACTGTTATCGTGTCGCCCTAACAACTTCATTATTTAGACGTCATCGGGAAATTTGTGGCCTACAATCCCGTCCTGACATCAGCAAAAAGGTTTAATTGGACCAAAATTGTGCTCGAAAATTCAAGGTAAACTCATTAACTTCCTACGAGTCTCAGGACACCCATTCATTTTTGGACGATAATCTAATGTGTACTATTTTACAGGGGGAATCAAATTTCCTGTTCGATCTTTGGTCATTGTGTGTCTGACATCATCTCGATTGTCACCGATTATATGGAGTTGGACAGACCTATAATGGT
Source organism: Agrostemma githago (assembly GCA_958450325.1). NCBI lineage: Eukaryota > Viridiplantae > Streptophyta > Magnoliopsida > Caryophyllales > Caryophyllaceae > Agrostemma > Agrostemma githago. The sequence goes on along the minus strand of OY288259.1, from coordinate 48,250,551 downwards.
GCTCCGTCATGTCAAACGCAATGAATGGAATGGTACGTCTCCTCACCTAATCTAAGTGTGCAACACAATTTATTTGGGTGTTAAGGAGTTTGAGTCACCTTTTGTTAGATCCAGTGTCAGCCCACCGTTTCTCTCAGGCAGTAATCATTCTCACCAGCGTTTAGGGGCCGCACATCCTATGAAAGAAACTCAGAGGCACAAGTAGCCGCTTCAATTAGGTTGTGGAAAATTTAGATTTCCGTAACTCTAAGAGCATCTTACATTGGGCCTTGGTCATTCCACTGGATGGCGCACGCCCTAATTACTGTCGTCGTGTTTTTGGTTGACAATGCTCATCATTGAGAAACGTACAACTTACCGTCCTTAAGGTCTGTCTTCCTAGGAGGCTATTATTATGATTTGACCCACCACATAAACTACGATTAGTAGAAGGTTGATACCCAGTATTCACGATGTAGTATGCTGCAGCGTTCCTTTCGATTACCTGTTCACCAGAAAAAGTGAGGACCATATTAACACATTTCTCACCACTGTAGTACTTGCAACTCAGCCGCAGTGAATAAGATCATAGTTTGGTCCAGATTTGTAACAATGACATCTTTTCACAAGAACTGCCATGCATTTTTTGAAAAACCGTAATACTGGCCAGATGTCACTGTTCACGGCGTGAAAATACCGACATGTAATAGCAGCCAAATGTTTTTGTGTGCATCGTAATGAGTAGAAGAATTGTACCTAATATTTACGTAGTAGTAGGTTGCAGTAGTGGTGCTTCAACTTACCTATCGACAGAGTAAATCAAAGCATTGTTAACATATTTCAGATGCGATTCAGCCACGGGAGACGAGTCTAACAGTTAACCTATGATATTACCGATTAAATGCTTTCACACGGTAATAGCAGCCATATGTTACCTGTCGACAAGAAAACAGAAGTGACATATTAGTAAATTTCAGTCCAATGAGGTGCTTACAATTCGTCCACGCTACATTCGTGCAACAGTGAACCCAGAAAATTGGTGAAAATTTGTTTCATAACGGACTAACATGCAGTTTCTGAAACGCATCAATGATAGGAGCAAATATTTTTTTTCGGGCATAATAATACTGCTGTCTTCTCCAAAATGTGCAGACAAAATTGGTCTCATAACAAGAGATGCTACGAGGGTTGCAGCTAATCCAAAGAACGAGGAGGTCAAAACTTTCTTGAGGGAGTAAGTTCAAATTGATTACCATGTCTTTCTCTACTCTTCCATATTCCAATCTTTACTTTCTCTACTTTTACCTTAACAACTTCTGCAGTTACCCAAAAGTTGACGGTCCAGATCGGTGGAAAGTTGGAGTGCCCGTAACACCGAACACCACCACAAATATCCTCACATGATCTAAATGCCTGTCGCTTAAGGAGATAAAGGACAGTACATTGGTTAGTTAATTAATATCATGCATAATATGTACGATACTTATTGAGGCGACAAGTACAGCACGGTCTCCACCTAAAATATTGGTCTGCTATGTAGGCTGGCATGTTTGTCACCCTTGTAGTTATATATGAAATGGACACATCAAGTGAATGGTGCTACTATTCTTGCGGAGGGTGCCGATCAAAGTTGTCGAAAAGGGAGGACGAAAATTGGTATTGTGGGATACTGAAATGCAACCTTTACGATATGCCTGTGCAGGATCCAAAACTTAGGTATCTCTTCGAACCTATTTACATTACATTACCTAGACAAAGTGAGCATGTTGAGTGCATGTTGTTATGACTTCAACAGGTACCAAGTCAAGTTCCACGTCTTCGATGACGACTGCGAGTTTGCAGAATTTATCATTTGGGATGAAGATATGACAAGACTATTGGGGAAGACAGCACAATAGCTACTGAACGAGTTGACGGTATAAGATTAGACACCACTACAACCTAAAATTTACAGATTCCCGTCAATTACATTTGCCACATAACAGCTGTTCCTTGCAGGAGTCAAGCCCGACAGGGTTGCCACCCCCAGCATTCTGCACTGTTATTAAAAAGGAGTATGTGTTCAAAATAAGGGTGACAAAACTGTACAACATTGAACAAGGTTCAAAATGTTACGGAGTTGTGGAGATCAGTGAGGACGATTTGGTCAAACAAGAGTGGAGGACGGCGGCTAAAGGGACAACGGTAAGGTTTCTTCTTACTAAGGATTGCTGGACATTTTATTTCCTAAAAGATGCAGCCTCAATAGTACATGTAATTTGGCAATGCATTCTCAGCAGGCAGAAGACAATATGGTTCAGGATGCGGGGCAGGGCTCAGAGTTGCCCATTCAAGCGACCACACCAATCATATCTGCCAAGGTCTGAGAAGTGAACTTTTTTTGGGTTGTGACAGTCTTACCTCTCCCACTGCCTTTCCTGTAGTATATTGATACGTGTTTACCTGCAGGGAAAAGGTATGGACACGACTACACATACATGTTCGGGCTCAGAGAGCGCTTTAGAGGATCAGCAACCCATTCCAGCAGCATCTTCATCCGAGAAGCCTGCGGTCAGTAAGCATATCAGCAAAATGATGGACACGGTTGGCCATAGAAATGACAAAGAGTGCATGACCACAGACCCTGAGGGTGTTGGTAACAATGACGTTTGGGAAGACAGTGGTGTACATGTGAAAAGAAGAAAGAGTCACCTCAAAAAACCCGTATTGCATTGATATAATGCCTTCTCTCGAAACCATCTGTGGTTACGTGAAAGATGAGACGCCCAGTAACAAGTTTGGCCATTTGAAAGGATAATTTTGTTTGGTTTCATGTTAGACTTTACTTAATCGTTTGCTTTTCAACATGTAATGGTATTCTAGCGGTTTTATTTTGTTTATGGCAATCTAGTGTCAGCCCAGTGTGACTTTTGGGCTGAATTAACCTATGTGTTCCTCTCAGGCAGTGTCCATAATCACCATTAGTTAGGGGGCTGCACATCTTACGACAACAACTCAAAGGCACAGGCAATCGCTACAATTAGATGACGGAAAATTTAGGTTCCTGTCACTCTAAGAGCATCTTACGTTGAACCTTGGTCGTTATTTCGGATGGCGCACACCGTAATTGTTGTTGTCATGTGTTGTTCGTTGACAGTGCTCATCATTGAGGAACGTGCAACTTACCGTCCTCAGTATCCACCTTACTCAATATTCAGCAGGTGGTTGCCTGCAGCTGCTGTACACTGCACAATTTACCTGCCCACCATAAGACTCGGGTCAATAATATATTCCACCGTAATTGTGTGTTAATCATGGTTTCCTAATGATAAATGAGTCTAGATGTGAGCCCAAAATATGCACTATACAGGTTTTTTTTTATTAAAAAATTTCAACTACTTTCAAATCTCTAATGCAGGTTGTTGTGGGCAGAATCCTAGATTGTCTCTAACTATTAAACCCTATAAACACTCAGTGGCAGGTATAGTCGGCTGTTTACCAGTGCATGAATTAAAATAATCAGTTTCTCTGTTCACACTCCCTACAGATAAATAAGGCAGATAACCAATTAGTAAGCCAATGTAGATTCAAAATAGTCACATAACAGTCAAATAGTCAAATGATAAATAGTGGCAGCCATAAATTAAGGGATTAAAAAACAACCATATCAAAGTTTCTCACTGGGTATATATATAAGGGTCTATACGTTCATATATTCAAAACTATCATTCTACAAGGTGCATAACGTACTGAAAAAAATATAATGAATCCAACAAAATTTATGTCCACAGATTACGTAGAGGGAAGGGTACTTCGAGTTTGGGCGGGGAAAAGAATTGACTGCAATCTAGAAAAAACAGAGATTCATTCTGAAGAGCTATTGTTGGTCGACAATAAGGTGACTATGTGTTTATTATTCTTCAGTTAATATACGTGGCATGCTTACTTTGTTTTATTATATGGCTAACTTGGTAAAATTCAGGGCTGTGTAGTCCAGTGTACTATTCACAAGCATCTCCTAGATTTGTTTGGGGGTATGCTCAATGAAGGCAGGTGTTACAAAATATCCAACATTCATTGTGGCGATAACATCGGATTTGAGGTCGCCACATCGCATTGTTTGAAAGTGTTGTTTGACACAAAGACCATGGTGGAGGAAGTAATGTCGGCATTTCCATTTTATGGTTTCAACTTTGTTTGTGTGAAAGATATTCTTGAAAAGGATTTACGAGGACGAGAACTTATAGGTTACTCTTTCTTTTGCTACTAAAGTATTTGCAATATTTGTCGTAGATTTAGCACGTTTTTAATATTTGACAACTGTATTTTCTAATGCTACTGTTGTGATCACCAGACTTCATTGCAGAAATTGTGGAGTACAGAGTGTTGTTCAAAGGATGCCTACCGTGCGTGTATTTACAATTGTTGGACATAAAGTATGTGATTGTTTTTTTGGTCAACTCAGTAGAGGACTTTAATATTAGTGTCAGTGTTAAGTTGTACTAAGTTAGAGTTTGATTCATTTTTTTGCATAAATGTTAAGCTCACAGTCTATGTTTTATGTGTTTTTGTATTACCTTTTATAAGTGGAGAGAAAACAAGGGTGTGGCTGTGGGGTGATTTTATCACCGAGTTGTCAGAAGTTGCAACTGAGGAGGGGTACCGCTTGCGAAGACCGATATTGGTTTTACAGTGTGTAACATTCAAGTTTACAAGTAAGTAAATCTGTAATAATGATAATAAATTTGCATTATGTTTATAGTTTTTATCGTTGGAATTTTATTGAAATTTCTTATTCATTGAGTTACATCCATAACAGCAGACAATGTACTTGGGAACATTATGCTAGAAGCAACAAGGGCAACAAAGTTACACTTGGACCCAGACATTCCTGAAGTTAGGAATTTTGAACGCACAAGTGGTGAGAGGGAGATCTATCGAGTGAAATGGAATTCACCGGGTGCTGATGGCAATGTCTCGGATTAGTCAATATGTTTTTGTTTTACTGTCAAAGTTACTAAGCCAATTATTTTGTTTGACATCAGTTTTGTTAAATTTATTTTCTTACTTTGTTTGTGGTGTGAATGTCGTTTCCTATTTAAGACATTGTTTGCTTCGTGTTATTTGATTTAGTTTTTGGTGGTTTAGAACTTCACTTTGTTGCAGTCTTTATTTGTTTACTAGTGTTATACCCGTGAAAAATTTCACGGGTTGTGGTTCTAAAATTGTCTAGACAGAAGTGTCCTTTTGAATTTGTGAAAAACAGTTAACAATAAGTTTCGACTAAACAACGCATTAAAATTGAACGTGGTCTGTTTTATCATGTATTAATTCTTCAATCAAGAAAGTAACAGAAATATCAAAGTGCGGGACTTAATAGGTTGCGTTAGAAAATAAGTTCTATGTTTGTTTATATCAAATATTGTGTTCTCGACTGAAGCACGTAAAGATGAATGACACGGATAGTGTGGTCCAAACGTCGTGATAGGGTGCGCATAGTAACATAGTTGGCATGTCTTTCGGCCCAATGGAACATTGCCCATAAATGAGGCCCTAAACTAAATAATTTGATTCAACGAAACAGTTAGTGTAATAATCCATAACGGCGAGTATGCGGTGAGGGACATGAAATTAATACAACTGAACTTTCTTATTAAATTTACTGAATGAAATATACTTCTGACTTAACAAAAATCGTCTTCATAATTTCTATGGTAAGCTAACACAGAAGAATATTGTGAACGGTTTTTCGGGTTTATTAGTAATACATCCCAATACGTAATTAAGTTAACTGATGGTAAAAATAATTACACCAACAGTAATGCACCACATGGAGTCAATCGAATAGTCACTACCAACCTAAGGGTAATTTGAGTAAGTAAAAAGTGAATTTAAGACTTACATTCAATTGACCTTCTCATTTAACAAAGAGTAAAAAAAAATTAACTTGCACTCCCATCAAAATTCTCAACCTCAAGAAGGAAGATAAACTTCTTTACCGGTTATTGTCAAATACTGTCGATAATCAAGAGACATGTACAGAGAGTTGATGTGGCCCCCTAGATGCGTCTTAGATAACATGTCGTGTGACGTGCAAAACGGTTGGTACATTTGCCAAAATTTGCACATTCTAAAGATGAGACTAATCTACTTGGGGTATGATGTGGTTAGAATAGATCCATGTATATCACCGACACTTGATTTTGAAAGGGCGGTTGTAGTTGAGTTCAAACCGAGGCTACCAAACTACTTCAATGCATTTAAACTTCAAAGGGAGTTCGAGAATGAAGGGAAGGCAAAAGAAGATATGGTAGGGCATGTGAATCACCAATCCGGGCCGTACTGCTGGGTCGCTTCTTGGGAGGACGAAAAGTACATTTCAGAGGCCACTGATTACCGTATGGTGCCAATCTGGTGCCGTTACGTTGGAATGTACTTGGGCGAGGCAGAGGAGTTTGGGACCTATGGTCATGTGATCGACGCTCTGAACGAAATCTACCGCGATTTCTATGACGATTAAGATGATAGGTTTAGATATTCTAATTGTAGTTCATAGTAATTTGCATGCAACTAATTCGTACTTTTTAATTTGCAATGGAATATATGGGTTAACTTTACGTTTTGTTAATTTTAGTGTTAATCTAAAGGAAAATCGATCTGCAAATGGTTGTAGAAGTACTGTTTATATTGATTCGTGCTGCGAGGCGATCACGGTAAACCAATTAGAGTGTAGTAAAATGAGACGTATTAAAGTTGAAATTGGGTAAGGGAAGGCGGTACCTTAATTGTGACTTGGGAAATCAAAAGGTCACGCGTCATTAATTGGAAATTTAAAAACATACGATTCGATAGAACTGTAATAGACATTCGCACGCATATATCGTTGTACCGCTAACAAAACGGGTTACGGAATACGTTTGCACTGATGACGGAAAAGATATTCGTGTAAACAAATCTTGCGCATTACTTTGATAACAGCAAATATAGCATAAGCTAATGATGAGAACTAATAAATTTTTCAACTACTGAATTACTTTTGGACACGTTTAACGCAGTAACTACCCACATTTACTGCATCATGCATTTACCAATTGAACTAACTTTACCGCTGCACTCAACCCCCATCACCAATTAAGTCAATTTGGAAAGCAAAGCATTCAAAACTACTTGAAAATAACCGACCATCAATAAGTTTTAAAATCTCAGATATAACTTCATTTGAGAAGCCATGAACTCAGCAATTGAGCAATCAAGAAACAGAGATGAGGATAACAGTTCAGAGTCAATGGATTGCAAATTGGTGTATCCACCAACTTGCATAATGCACAACCTACCATACAAAATGTTAGACGGAAAGGTGAGCGGTAGAAGTTTCACATGCGTGAGGGATGAACTTGTGAGACTGGGGTATCCTGTAAGGCAAATCCACCACGTGTGGAAAGGGAAACCGGGAGTTTTCAAGAGGGCTATAGCAATAGAGTTCATGTCTGGTGAGGGAAGGTACAGGGATGCATTCAAGCTTCAGAAATGCTTCGAGAGGGTGGGTAGGGGGAGGTCTGATTTCGAGCAAAGCGTGGACAGAATGTCGGGGCCTCACCTGTGGGTCGCAACATCCGCGGACATCGGACTGTACAAAGAGGGGAGGTGCTGCATATCGGTTGGGGCTGATTGGAAAGCACTGGGATACGGAGATGCAGCCGGTGACAGCGTCTCAACATACGTGTGCATTTACAATCTGCTGAAAAACCACTGCCCAGGATTCTACACGTAGAAGGTAACTCCCGCTCAATGAATCAGTAATATGCTTATCATTTCCCCAGTAAACAACCTATCTCAATTAGTATTTAAAAATTATTTGGTGTGTGAAGTTTAAGTACAATTTATATATGCGGTTTGTAATGGATAATATGCGGCTAAGTACAGGCTGTTAAACAATCTCTCGGGTGCATGTACACCTGAATATTTTGTCCAAACAATTGAACGGCAATTAATTATGGTAGAATATGTACAGTTTAATTTTATTGGGCATCCATGAACTATATTTGCGTACTTAGGCTTGTATTCAGCTAACCTGCTTGCTATCCCAACGATAAGTTATGGGAACTCAACTCGGTAGAAGATTAAGCAAGAAATAAACCATAGTCATGATCTGCAGGAATGTGTTTGCTAATGTTAGGAAACATGAAACTAACAATGTGCAAGTCATTATTAAGTTACCGGTCGTTTGAAGTAGTAGTAATTAAGTAGATATAACCACGAAAGTGAAGCTACGATTGAGAGGTAGTATTTAGAAATCGTATAAGATTTTATAGCAACAGAGCATGTGAATTACTTAATCTAATTACATGAGTTCAGTATAGCAACACGTTATATAAGGACCTAGATTGAAATAATGGATATAGCAGTTTTCATGTGACATTGTAGAAGATATCCGTGATGTATCACTGGTTTCGGTAAGAACAATACGACACTGGAGAGCGACTGACCTTAGCTCTTGTTAATAGTGATTGCAAATAAAATATAGATAAGGAATTGCATTCTGGCAAACAAACAGGCTACTCTCGCAAACTTGGTGAAAGATGGTACATAATTTAGCTAAACGCTAACATTGTGACAGATTATAGAAGGTAAAATGTTATAGCTACAATACACGTTTCAAACTGCCTTACATTGAAAGAACAGTCTGTGCATCGTTCATCGGACATTAGAGAAGATTTCTTTGTACACAACGTTAGTTGTCGTATTTGAAAAATACTGATCTTCATCAACTATAAGGACCTTAAGCCCCTTCTTACGCGTTACCCTCGACAATGCGACATATAACTGACCGTGCGTGAACACTGGCTTCGGTAAGAACAGGCCGACGCTGGACAACGATTGACCCTGGCTCTTGTTTATGGTCATGGCAAAACAGACGGCGATCGGGAATTGCCGTCTGTCAAACTTAATGGGGAACTTTGTTTCGTCGGAAGGTGACATCTTGATTCTTGGGATATAAACCTGCTGGCCTTTTCTGCTGCCAGTTATGATAGTGGCCTCCAAAATCCGATCTCCCAATTTGGAAATCAACAATCGAGTTCCATTGCATAGTCCGTTCGCCTGGTCCAAGTTTCTTAACAGCATCACGATGGCACCAACTTTCAGTACCAATTCATGAGAAGGAAGCCTCGAACATCTAATTGAATTAAGAAATTCGGTAGAATAAATTTCGAGTACATGATGGCTATTGTCATTGCTTATTTCGTCAGAAGATAGGTAGACAACATCCTTCTCAGGAATGAGAGATAGTACATACTCGTTAACCTTGTCAACCACGTCATTTGTCGGTGCGAGGACCGCGCGATTTTGAAGCCAATCTGGGTTCTTGTAATGATACAACAAATCTGGGTAAGTACTATCAACAATTGCAGCAATTGGGTCGTCCCCTGGTTGTATGACGATATCGGGCGGCAACTCGATGTCGGCCACACCATCGTTTGGGCCACCTGCTAATCCGTCGCCAATACTTAACAACCACTCCAAGAACAATCTAATTTCCTCGGCATCGGAATCAGCAGCTCCGACCTGCAACCTCATGTTGGTCGTCAGTCGTAGGACCTACATAACATATAAGTTGGTTAAGTTCCAAATAAGTACACAAACAGTGAATAACAATAATTTGGAAAATGATAAGAATTACTCATGGTATCTAGTTATATACTTTTATGTCTCTCCAAATGCATGAAGAACAAACTGCAGAGTAAACTACGTCCTCGCGGCTTCCTTTTGGAACAACGGGTAGTATTTGCCTAAAATCACCACCCAATACAACGACCTTCCCACCAAATGGCTTCTCAGAATTATAAGGGTTCACACAAGCATTATATCTCGAAGACTTTTATCGAGAGCCTCAAAACAATATCGACTTAACATGGGGGCTTCGTCCCAGATTATAAGCTTGGCTTTAATTAGTAGCTCAGCTAGGTCGGAACCTGGCCTGATGCCTGGACAGATGGAATTCTCGTCGACATTGATAGGAATGCTGAATCTAGAATGAGCTGTGCGTCCCCTAGGTAGTAAGATGGCAGTGATACCACTGGATGCAACAGGTAGAGCTATATCACCCTTACTCCTCAAGGCCGCACATAGAGCATTCCAAATAAATGTCTTGCCGGTTCCTCCGTAACCGTAAACGAAGAAAAACCCTCCACTGGAACTGCTTACAGCGTTAATTATTTCGTTGTACACAGCTCTTTGCTCATCAGTAATGGTAGACATATACCGCTCATGGTCAACACGAAGCTGTTCACGATTATATGTAAGTTCATCTGCGATAAGTCTGTTAAGGTGCATTGAGTTCAGGTTGTCATCGGGGACGGGCATATCAGAAAACTTAGAGAGAGAACTACCATTGCCCTGCAACAGCATCTCAATATCGGATAAAGCGTAACTTTGAAGTTCAGCGTCCGTCATCTGCAACTCTGCGAATTAATTTTGAACTCAGTAATTGATTATAAAACATGTTGTGTAAGTGAAAGCTAAAAATACCGCTCCAACTACAATAGGAAGGAAATAAGGGGTCTTTTGTATCAAAAATGAAAGAAGTATACCAAAATTAAGTAACTGTCTTCTCCGACGGGCTAGAATATCATCGCATAAATGGTGCCATGTCTTCTCCCAAACATATCCAGGCTTGATGAGACTGCCCGAGTAGAGTAATGGCGCAAAAAGATTCCTAAGAAATGAACCGGTACCCCAGTAACTCGCCTCTTCTATAGCATCGATGTATTCCTTGTCGTCACCTAAAAGCCCCAACGCATAGCACGCATCTTTGTAAGTTTCGTGGACAACGCCGTTGACGGTACGAATGTCGGCGTAGCAGGTGGGTCCCTTCACAAAATAGAGAAGAGTTCTCATGTAGTACCTTTCCCCACCATTAGGGGACATGTGATACATTCTGCCCAAGCTAAACCCCTGTTTCCTAGTGCCCACTCCTTCTCTTTCGCGTGTCACACGTACTTGGTTGGAAACTCAGCATAAGTTAAACCTCTTGAATCTTCATTGTTGGCATTATAATCAAGCCAAGCAGTAAACCTTGTTCGAGCACAGTTGGAGCGCGCTACAATATCTTCAATTGGGTCGTCGTCGTTGTACACAACGTTCTGCTCGTTTGGAAGATGGTACTCTAGTCATAATACCGGTGGAGTCCTGTAATGAATATCAAATGCAAAGATACGCCACGCAGCTTCGGGTGCCGAAATATATCGGCAGTCTAGGTACTCCTGGATGTGGTCTATTTCGTCAGGGTTCTTCCTTGTGGCAGCCCCGACAGTAACACGGTCGTATCCCTTGTTTATGTATTTGAAGAGATATTTAATAGAACGTGCCTGGTTACACCACTCTACATTAATGTGGGCACGATACTTTTCGATAAGTTCGGCATTGTACGGAACAACATATCCGTTGTGAACACTAATACCTCCTTTATCTACAGTAATGTCGTTGTTTCGTCTACGATAAATGGGATACCCATCGCCATCGATAGTTGTACGATCGGAGAAAATCTTCGGGAACCTTTTTGTACATACTCCTCCAACCATGCAAGGGGACTTCGGGTTTGCGTGTCCACATGGTCCGTGAATCATTAGATCCTTAACAGCTTTATAAAGGATAGGTTTCTCTAAAGGATCTGGAATTGCAGCTGAAATAATACCGTCCACATCACATGCCTCTGGAAACTTATCATCCCTTTCAAGGAAGAGAAGAATATGAGCGTGTGGAAGACCGCGTTTCTGGAACTCGATAGTATAAACCACTGCGAAAAAAACAGTTATGCCGTAAGCTTCAGTGAAAAAATGGGAAACAACTTAAAACAACTTAAAACAACTTAAGTTATAAATATATAACCTGCTCTGGTTCTCCCGAATATATGATTTTCCTTAAAATCTTTCATTAATGCATCGAGCTTTTGCTTGAACACACGGGCAACAATGTCCGGTCTGTCCTCAGAACTCAAACCCCTAGACTTTACAAATCTATCTATCTCGGGCCACTTAGGGTTGCAAGTGAATGTTATAAACAGATCAGGATATCCACACCACCTGCATATAGTCATGGTATCCTGATAGTTTTCCCTAACGTAACCCTTACCCCCAACGAAGCTGGATGGGATAAAGTACTTAACACCAACATACGAAGAGTCGGTCTGACCATCTGCGGCAGCGTTGGCAAGACGCTTAAAGTTCTCACTTCTTAGCTTAGGTTGGTTCAAACGTAAGAAGTTGAGACGCTGCGATTCTATCATTGTGTACCCATCAACAATCAATTGCTGAAGTAGCCTACGCCCTCTAAGCAATGTGTCGGCCTCTACATCAGTGGGTCGGTCCTGTAGACGGAAAGCAAACCACTCTCTCAACGTGAGTTTGTTGCGTGCAGTTTCAGGGTTATCGCTGGATGTCACGACATCCTGGCAGTGAGATATTCCTAAACGAAAACCGTCCTCACCACGTGGGAAAAACATAGGGTACTGCAACGCCAGGTATGATGGATGCAACTCTGAAATCCTCTGCAGTCGACCGTTGTTCTGCTCTATTAGAATGTCCCTACCATCGACAGTGTCCTCAATGTCACCGACAATAACAGCTGCAACTTCCGATACGTTAGGAAGATTGTAGATCCTACCATCAGTATTCCTTCCACTGACTAACCTCAGACGAACCTCACACCTGTGTTCATTATTGAGAATGTTGTCCCTTGCCATACGGAATGACTTGGCCAAAGGGTTGTACTCGTCTATCATATGTTTGATCTCAGCCAGGACACTGTTATCGAACCTGTCAGCTGTCTGAGACTTGCCCCTACGTAAAACAAAAACATTATTTTAATTGGATTTGTAGTTCTGAGTAAAACAAAATGAAAATAAGTAATAGTCAGATGTCAGAATTAAGTTAACATGCAATTGAACTGTGAAAGTACATACGATCATAATAGTATTATACCTGATAGCTCTCTTACGGTTGTTGATTTCATCCTCCGTATCATATATATACAGTTGGTAGAATTTTGGGGGTTGGTTACCAGCTGGCATTAAGCTGCCTATTCTGTGCGAATTCTGACCTCCAATCCTATATGTGTATGGACCACGACCTTGGTTAACGGTATGGTCAACAATACCACCACTGGATGTGAAGGCATGCATCGAATTATATGACCTTATGTTGTCACTGAAATGCTTGCTTTTAGGATGCGAACCTTCGAGTAAATCCTTCAAGAGCTGAGGGGGCTGTGTAATGAATGGCAATCGTACAACGCCGTCTCTGCAACACAACGAAAATGTCGGCACAAGTGGTCTACGATCTTTCCTATCTCTCTCACCATACCACATCTGAGAAAAACATCTCTGGCACTGGTACTCAGGGTCGCCAATGTCATCGTAACCTTACCAGTCTACGTAATCAGGAAGACAAATCTCAAGGGTCAAACACATAAGAGGCACATTTATCTATGTAATTATTGAAAAACGAACCTGTACAACTTTCAATGATATCGGCAGACGCAGCTCCAAATAGATCACGTGACAGACCCTCAATGATAGTAGGACTGTGAGAAGATTCGTTGAAAATCTTCGTACTGCTAAGGTTAATTGGGGTTGACGGGTTAATAGATGTCGCCTCTCGGATATCATCAAGGACACGGCTCAGAGTTTCTAACATAAAACAGGTGAAATCAACACTATATCAATTGAAAAGGATGGCTAAGTAGGGAAGCTTGGGGTTAACCATTTATGAGTTCAGTCATTGTAGTTGTTGCCGAGGACGATGTCGATCCTTCCACAGCATAGCGGGCTCTACGTTGACGAATCTTTATCATATTTTTACGTATGTTAAGCTTAGACCGCCAATCTCGATATGGATCATTTTCGGTCCACATGTTATCAGCATGATCAGTGTTGCCAGACCTCTCATTAGACAGCATAATTTGACGGTCCCTTCGAGATTGTTGAGCAATGAGGAACTTCGTAAGGTACTTCTCCATTTGGTAAGCTAACAAACAAAATCACGATCAGATACATTAAAACTGTAGTACTACGGAAAAGACAGGTTTACCACAGCGGAGTTGGGACATTATAACAAAGACGTAATAAAGTGAAGGACTTCTACCATCATCAAGGCTACGTCTGCTCCTGTCGAACAATGCTAACTGATAAGCAACAGCTGGTCATTGATAACAAAGGTTACATGAGCTGTGGCGAGTGAGTAAAGAAGCAGGACGAAAAAATGTGATATAAAAGGGTTAACAATGACATTACATGGATGAACCTCAGAAGAGAGTTGTGACTCAACACGCTGTTGAAAAGAACCTTGAGATTCATTATTTTCAGTGGAAACTTGTTTCCCTAAATTGATAGAACATTTGAATCAATAAACTTCTTCTTTACGAAGTTGAGCGCAGACAAAATGAATCACAAAAAACAGATTGGGAGTAAGAGAATTGAAATACCTTTCCCGTTATCTGAAGTGCTTGATACTAACTGACTCGATTGATCGTCGACAACAGGAGAGACTGTGGTGGGGACAACATTAAGAGGACATCCTATCTGCGTCCTCTGCTGCTGGTTGGTGTTGTTGTTTGTGATATCAGATAATGGTGTTCGTGAAGTACCTGCAGTGATTAAGAATTAAGAAACCGCGAAAAACACAAAAACCCAAATGTTTAATTCTTTTACTTTGACATGAAATCAGTGTGTCGAGTAAATGGGGAAACCTCCAATTCGTTTCTTCTTTCTCCGTGTATTAACCATGATACGTGCAGCCTCAGTAGCGCTTCAGTATTGAATGATTGGCGGAAAAAGAAGATAAACTCGCTTGAGTGGATTGATGGGAACTGATTTGCAGCAATGGGTTGTGCATAGATGCATATAAAAACATCTACATTGGGAACACACAAAAAGAATTTGCAAGGCCTGCACATTGGGAAAAACTGACTGTTAGAATTCTGTAAATGAGTAAACGACATTGCTTGATTATGATAACTAAAATCTACGTGCTGATATATTAACAAATGCGGACGGAAATGGATAATTGTTTGAAAGCAGTACACAGTGAATAACAAAAACAATACACGGATGAGTGCCCTCCGGAGGAAGTGGAAGCACCGCTGCTCGGTACTTATAGGAAAATGTAGAGCGCATTGGATTTAGAAAATGTTAGTTCATACTCCCTCCGTAATTTGACATATGACGTTTGACTTGTATTAAGAAACAAAGGGATAAATTATAATAATGTACAGGTGAAGTGTAAATATGAGCGATTGAGTGAGTGTTGACTGAGTGAAAGAAGCACAAAGTAAGTCGAAGATCGAACCAAAGTAGTTTTAAATTACTGGCAGTTTAAGTTCATGAAATAATGTAAAGGTTTATAAAATGAGGAGTTGGAAAACAACAAATCTGGTTAAATGTACATTGCTACGTGAGTTGGATAAAGTTCAGTAATCCAAAAGTACAACGATTTTTATAATAAAACTGATGACGCTACGTATTTATTTGGCATTCTCGAAACTGAAAACGATCTAACGATGTATATACTTTGATATGGTAGTATAAGTAATAAAACTGGAGGCACTTGAAGCAAAATTAATAACGATGTTAAATACTTCGAACGCAAAGCGGAAATGTTGTAAACCCATAAAGAAAGAAGTGGTCTTAAATAGTAAAAATGTTATGTGTAAGGATGAAATATTACGATACCATTGAAGGATTCGTATCGATTTAATTAAGATAAAATCCATCCAAACTGAAATTTGTAGTGCAAAAGTACAGCAGATATTTCAATAAGAAAACTTCAACTACTGTGCGGTAAAATAATCATGAAGACTTCTCCTTCTTGACAGGGACAAAATGCTTGGTAGCGGACTCAGAATCCACTGCACCAATAACCTCAATATCCAAGCGGTGAGCACTACGCTTTGATGGAGTGAAAACAGAGGATGTAGAACCTGTTTCGCAGTCGATGACCTAATAAAAGCAGAGTAAAATGGGTTAGCAAAACGGTTATAAGTACAACACATCAAAGAAAATGAGGGGTGAGAGATGAACAGCATATACCTCGGTTGGCAGTTGATTGGAATTAACATCGTTTTCCAGGTTGACAGAAGTGGACGGTGAGTTTTTCTGGTGTAAAACATCGACGGAAATATGTAACGAATTTGAAATGTTAACTTAGAAGGGTGATAAAAGAAATTAAAAGTCATGACATTAGATACCTTCAGAAGATCTAAATTCCTCGTGCTCAAATTGTAATCGGCGAACTCTAGCTGCAATATTTTAACAAAGTATTATTAAACTTGAAATCATTATTAAAGAACATTATTCGTCGATTGAAAATGAAAGGAAATTAGTTCGAACCTGCAGCGCGACCTCGTAAGTCATATTCCAGTGATATATCTTGTCAGCATCATCGGTCATCCACTGCACAGTGTATGAGTTGGAAGAGTTTTCAACATTAAACTTCTGATCAACCTTGACCTTGAAGAGGAATCGCTTGTCCAGGAAGTCGTTGAACTCATCAGGAAATGAGTCACCTACCCCGTCCTGCATTATCGGGAAAATCAAAGTAGGTGGTGATTTTAAGCTTGCGTGAGTTTAATAGAAGGACTAATAGTAATCGGTGTAACCTTCTGTATTTTGGACAACAGATCTGTGGCGCTCAGTGGAATGAATTCAGTCACTTGAGAATCGAACACAGAGAATTGACACTCAATGCCAGTGAAATCTCTAACAACAAACTTCAACTGGTACCTGGTGAAAATAGTTCGCGTAAATACATGGTGAAAGTACACTGATAAGATGAAGAGCTAACTGTGTACAGGTAGGAAACAAACTCATACCTGTTTATCATGGTTGTGCGACCTGATTTGTTCCCATCGCAGCCAGTCTTAGTACAGATCCAATTACCTCTTTCATTGGGAACGACCTTGGAACGACATTGCTTACAACTATGATAGTACCACCCATAAGTGCTGTCAAGATCAACAATGTATGCGACAGTATAGAAAGATCCAGCCTGTTGAGCAAATAAAGTTGAGTGAGCAACGGGAAAGATAGAATAAATTGAAGTGAATGGAGAGAAAACATTAAACATATATCAGCTGAAATAGCACCTTTTCATTGCTACAAAGTTGTTTGATCGTGATAATTTCGCTGGCACTCAATTGAAATTCCTTTTTCTGCTCCCCGGAGTCTTCCAAAATCTGAAGGGAATTGCTCGGAGCTTGCGAAGAGAGACTGTGCACTTGAGTGGATTAAATTTATGTGTGGTCCAAATATGAAAAGTGAACATATGACATAGAATGTGGATGACATTGCAACGAATTAAGTTAGAGAACCACAAACCTCTCCTGAAATGCGTCGACTTCTGGTATGTTCGGGTTAACCTCGACATTAGTTGCGTTGAAAGTGGTTTGAACACGCCAAGAGTCTGCTCATTTCGGTAAAATGATAATGGAGGTTAAAACGAATCAGAAGATTAATGGAGTACGATAAGGCTATTGCATAAGAAAACATCAAAATGGAGCATACTATCATAAATCCTGGGCTCGACACAACGTAGAACAATAACCTTCGACTGTTCCGGATTTGGGAGAGCTTGCAACGCATCAGGGAGATCGATCGCATGGGGCAACCACAACGTGCAAATAAGAACTTCACCGCTGCAAAAAATCAGTAACATCTAATGTTGTCAAGAAATAAGAACTATAGTTGTCGACATCTATAGACAAAAATAGTGACATAAAGGGAGTATATGAGATCGCATATGTAAGTAACGTACTCAAACATCTTCTAGCTTGATGTTCCTGCATTTGAACCCATTTTTTGTTTCTATCATACCACCTATCTCATACAGCTTCCCGACAACATCTAAATACATGGGAAAGATTATTACTTTGACTTGATGAATGATAATGTGTTTAACTGAATGAACGGTATTTGAAATTTGTTTCAAGATTACCTATGTACTGCCCGGACGGAGTTCTACCACCAAGAATGTCTTCGAATTTTACGAAGCGATAACAATTGCTGGGTATCGTCTGGTTGTTGGGCAAATGCGTAACTTTGGTTGAGAATTCCACATTCAACCTGAAAGGATGCAATGTCGCCTTGTCTTTTCCAGTATTAGACACAACGGTGAGGCTTCGGATGTTGTAAGCCTCACCAGCAACGAAATAACCCTTATTCTTATGAATCAACGACTTTTTAATTGACGCTTGAACCAATTCATTCTAACAACACAAACAGAGCATCGACATGAGATCAGAAACTTCGACAGAACAAAAACATATAAAAACTGGAAAACAACGGCAAATACAAATCAGCTAATTTCGTTCAAATACTACCTTCGCATCAATGAGTAGTAACTCAACAGCTTCGACCTTCGTCTTGTCAATGTACTCCGGTATGGTCCAACGATATACGACCCGCACGTCAATATCTCTCAGCCGCACACCTTGACATAATGAGGAGAATGTTTCCTTGGTCAGATCAGACGTGGATGAAGACATAATGAGGGAGACGAAGAGATGGTAAACTTTGTTATTAAGTTGTTCAAAGATGATCTGGAATTTGAAGCCAAAGAAAAGGGCAAAAAATGATGACTACATTGGAGAACTACAGCCCGGTTTTATATCAGAAAACAGAGGATTACTCGATGTACACAGTCTATGGAGACGAAGAGCCGTGAATTCACTCATGGAACATTGAGCAGACAGTTACCTAGGCAACCATGAGTAACGATGCACTCGAGAATGTATGTACGTGTGAAGTTGTGTAGATTGATCGCTTCCCCATGATGATTAAGGGGATGGATTGAATGAGCATTGGAATGTGAAGGTGAATTAAAGCTTGCTTCGGTAATGCAAGCTATTGATGTTCACCGAGATGAATGACGGATCATTGAATGCAAATAAAGTTTGATTACAAACTACCTACACACCCTATACACTAAATACACTAAACTATACTTGAAACAACCAAGTGCCAAAAATTGGCTCTATTTTGAAATGGGGAGATATGGGTAGTGCCACGTAGGATAAAATGGTCCTTGATTTAATATAAAGAAGATATTTTGTTGGATTTAGATATGCATTGCCTGTCAAATATAGGTTTTATTTATAACTAATATTCACTTAATAACCATGAAGAGAATAGTTCTATTTTAAAAAGAAAATGACCATTTAAAAGGGATTTAGGTATTTCAATGAAAGATCCAAGAAGAGGGGAGCACAGGTGGTGGATTATGTTTGAATAAGATTGGAAAAGAATGACTAAATTGTTTAGTTGGCAGTGAAAAATGAAATTAGTTAAAGATTGAAATGAAAAGCTATGCTGCCAGATTTTAAAATTGAGGTAAACCAATTATAATGTCAAAAAATCTGCTGAAAATATTAGACTTACCTGTAAAAAATGAATTATGCTTTTATTTGTATGAACACAATTCTTTTTAGAATAATGTCTGTATTTTCCAACTTTTTATGAATGTATATTTTTCTGTGGAATAATGTCATGAAAAAAAACAAATGCGTATTCTTGAAAACAACAGTTTCAGAGTATATATGAAGTGTATTCCTGAATAAAATTAGTTTGTGTGAAGAAAGGAGAAAACGAAATTGAGGTCTGCCGTGTGGAAGGAATAATCACAAAAAACAGTAGATTGAAAATATAGAGCTGTCGATTTTTTTTTATTCAAAAATTAACATGTTTAATATTTAGAGGTTCAATGTCTCGAAATAATTTTTTTTCAGGTCAAGTCTGAAACCACAGTTTATTTTTCTTCGTTTATATTATCTAAAAGTTCGTGATATTTTTTTACTTAATTTATGTTATTCCATATATGATTGTGATTTCAAAGTCTGTCATGAATGTTTGCTGTCATTAATAACAATTACTCCAATTTATGTTAATATATAATCAAAGTCAAGTATGCACGTCATATTATGAACTATGAAGTGAAATAAAGTTTATGTAATATAAATGGATTGAATCAAAGTTTGTTGTTTGTTCTGGAATAAATGATGTATATTAAGAACTGAATATGAACACGGCAAGAATTCTCAGGTGTATGGGTTATCTAATACATGCACAATTTGTTAAGTAAGTTCGATTTAAAGTGTACAATGACTATATCAAATTAATATGTGCAGTTTGCCTGAAATATAATTATATATTTTATATGTTTGTACAATCTGACTGTAATGTATGCAATTTATTGTGTTTGAACCACGTACTGTTATTTGAGTCGTGTTTTCACATTAGATGTTCATGACATGTGACGCTCATATTGTCAATGCAGAAAAATGCAGGATCATGAAACATTGCAGGAATAGAGCGGTAATACTGTACGTAGTTGGAAACATGTAAAATATGGTTAGCGAAAGAAGACTTAACTTATGGCCACTTCCCACTTCTCCATGAACATTAATTTTTGTTAGTATGGCACTTCCTCCACCCAAGGCATTATCACCACAATCCTCCACCAAAATAGGGAAACAACTTTGTATTAGAATGCATATAAATATTGGTTTCCAGGGCTGTTTGTTAAAGCATCAACGCAGCAAGTAAAAAAAAACACATTCAACGATCAAAAGAGGGCAATCATCAGCCAATACAAAAATGAATTCTAAGAGAATCCAATGTCCAACTATTCTCTCAAGCATTTCAGAATTAACTGAAGTTAGGAAGGCAAGAATATATTTTTATTGTTGGTGTTACTTCTTTATTCATATAATACTGACCGTTCATCTATGATTACATTTTTTTGCAAATTACAGGCTGGGAACTATTCAGTTATTGCCACTGTTAAGGAAATTGACACCAAGAAGCCATGGTATCACAACAAATGCAGGAGATGCAAAACCGCTAGAGGTGGACAGAAGAAGGATAATTTGTAGTATTGTACAAGGCACTATTATTATGGTTCCGAGTGTGGGTCAACTGAGAGGAATATAGTGTATGCAACTTCATTTTATGGACTTATTCTGTCTATAATCATAACAACACATTTCAGTTTTAATTGTTTTCTTTGAAAATAGTTTCAAGGTTAAATTCCTCATTGAAGATCAGAATGGTGACAAAGTTACTATTCTTGCAAGAGACAATGAAATGGAAGATGAAGTTGGATTGCCAGCTGCTGATTGTTTGGGATTGGTAAGAGAGGTATGAACCACCAAAATGAAAACAATATGTGAACACAAGAGTTGTTTTATATATTACAGTATGTAGTATTGGGTGAACTTTTAAGTAGTTGTTATTCATTATAGGTCAACTCAAAGGAGATTCCATTTACTTTAAGGGCAATCCTCAATAAGGAGTTTATTATTGATTTGGAGGTTTCAAGGCACTGGAATGTCGACATGGGTTCAAAGCGTTACAATGTCGTGCGTTTTTGTGACAACCAAGGCGAGATACGCAGCAGGAAAGATGTCTACACCCATAAGGTCTCACATTGATTATTATTTTCTCACAGTAATGTGTTATGATGTATATGCAAGGATGTTCTAATTTCAGTACCATTAAAATTCAGGAAGCAAGTAACATTAGTACAGCAGCATCAGCATCAACTTTATCGACGGACATAGAGTTGGTAAGCAACTTTTTTGTATGATACGTCGAAAAATCAACAGTATGATGAAGAAGCTTAAATTATTTTAAAATACTCATGCATCGTTAATTGACTGCAGAAAGTTATACCTCTTGGTTATTCTAAAGCTGATCTGTCCGGCTCAAGTTCGACGGATCCAATTGATGATGAAGTTACCCCCATGAGCAAGGTCCAGCGTAAAAGGGATATCTCCGCAATTGAGGGTTCATGTGAGGAAAAAATAGATGGGTTAGACAGTGAATCAGCAACTAAGCATGTTGACAAACGTCCAAAGAAGTAAAACACTCAATAGTAGTCTTTCACCTGATAACGTATTTCAGTTGTATGTTTTTTAGTTGATTATGTGTCTATATTTAATTATGAGTCTATTTCAGTTGTGTGCTTTTTAGTTGTTATATTTAATTTTGAGTCTATTTCAGTTGAAGTTACTTTTTGTTCAAGTTGTTTCTTATTTAAGTTGTTTCCCATTTTAGTTGTTTCCCATTGAGGTTATTTTGCATGTATTGTATTAAAGATTTAAAGTTATGTGGAGTACTTTTATGTTTACAAGTTGTGTGCTGTATTCTATTGTTATTTTAGAATCAATTCAGGCAAAAGGTGCATTTTCATAAGTTAAAGACATTCGTTTTTTTTTTGTGCAGTAGTTGTCACATTAAAGTAAGGATAGACTAAGAAACATAATGCAAAGGGCAATTATAATGGACACAATAACACTGAAATTATAGCTAAGACTAAAGAAAAGTGTGTAGAATGAACATGCAGTAATTTTGTAACTGCTGTAAGTTAAGAGTGTAAACTGTTTCATTTAGTGGTTCTTTTTGAAGGCATTGTATTAACCACCTATATAAATTTGTGTTTTACACCACTAACTCATTTTCCACTGTAAATCACAACCATTTCCGAGGTTAATTGAAGTTTGGGATCAAAATAAAGAAATATTGTGAAATCATAAAGTTAGCCACTTAAGTGCAACAGAATTCCAAGAATCTACCATTGTTAAGGTGAAAATGGTGAACACAGATGGAACAAGTTCAAGTACAAAGCAAGCAAGGAGTAGGGGTAAACGAAGGAGAGGTTACAGTAAGTTTTTCAGGAAGAAACTTTTTGCTGTTGTTCAATTATGTATATCTTAATTTGAAAAAGGGTAGGAGTGTATTAGATTACAAAACATGTTTAGTTGCAAAAGTAGTGAACTGATGAATAATGAATGAGAAGGAAGAAGAAGAAGTGATCCAGTTCAGAGTCAGAGGAGTCAGGAAAACAGTGATTAAAAATTTTTTAAAAATGGGAAAAATAAAACAATATGAACCGGTTCTCAACCCGGCCTGAACCGGTTTGACACTGGCCTGAACCGGTTTGACCCTGGCGTGAACCGGGGCTGACATGAGTTGATCCGGTTTAATTGTGAACGTTATTAAAAAACGAATTGGGTTTAAATATTACTTGAACCGGGTTAAAGTATCCTTGAACTGGACCACGTTTTACTTGAACCCGGTTTAATTTTATCAAATTTTGTGAAACTGTGTGGGTAAACTGTTTTCAGTCAAACCTATACCCGGTTCAGGTTGGACCTCTAAAGTTTCAATTTTTAGGGTTCGAAATGTTTGGGCCTGGAGAGCTAATCAAATTTTCAGCCCAAAAATCTTTACTACCATTTTAGAACCGGATTAACTACATAATAACACAATTAATGAACTAATGATATTTATGTCATATTCAAAATCAATATTTTTTAGACAACACAGAGATTTATCATACTGATGTTAGGTTAACTTTAATGGAAAAGTTAGGCAAAATCGAAGTTCTTTTCTAAATAAAGTCTAACTACATATTTGTTTCCAGAAAACAAAATTCTTCACTACCGAAAGAAATTATAGATCTCACATGCATGCATCAATTTTTAAACAAAATATGGATTTTAAATTTCAAATCTTGGACCAAAAAATATAATGACTCAACATTTTCGAAGATCTAGACAATCAAAAGCACAATTTTAATTTTCGTATACCATGTTCATCACTAACACAAGCAGTAACTCGGAACATAACAGATCTACATATATATATATAAGTAATAAGCAATAATTTGGAAAAAAAAAACAGATTTGGAGGGAAGTGATTGCGAAGCGAAAGTACCCACATTTTGCTCCATTTTAATCGTTTGATGTGTACTTCTATCGTCTTCTCGAACATTACATCTGTGTAATGTGTCGCCAGAATTTTTTGCATGTTGCATCCCGCCGGTTTAATTGACCCAGAATCTTTCGACTAAGCAATCCGCATTCTGACACTTTCTTCTCGCCACCATTGAAGGTAATCGTTATATCATCACAGATTGATGCCTGAGATTAGTATAGGTTGAAGCATGTTTTGATTTAGGGAAAATGACAGGAATGTTCGAGATAATAGAGAGACAGAGAGATTGCGAGAGAGAGAGAGAGACAGACAGACAAGAGAGTAGGCAGAGTAAGGGACGCGTAAATGAAGGATTTTAGGGTTTGTTGTAATGAAACATGAAATTGGGTGAGTGAGAGTTTATTTGGGCTGACAATGGGTAAGGGTTTGGTAGAAATAAGGCATTATTATTATGCATGGTGTCAACGGGCCATTTTATCAGCCCAGTACAACAAATTCGTTTGTGCAACTATTGGGCTCGAGCACTAGACTTGGCAACTGATAACGATTTCATGTTGGGCATCGGGTTTCGTTGTTTGGGACATTTTACGAGTAATGTTTGAGAATATTTCCCGATTCTGTCACTGTTACAATGCCTCACAAACGACTTTTAATTGTTATTGACTCTATGTAAGAAATATTTATTTGTTCTCCTGTTGTAGCCACTGAAAATAGCATGGTCGAGATGAGCCGAACATGCTTAGCTGAGGAAAATATGTCAACTTCTCGCACTCCTTTGGCCAGTATTACAAATGGTAACCCTTCCTTGATGTTTTGATGGGTGTTCAATTTATATTCTTATATAATCGCACATACAAATGGTAACTATTCTTATGTAATTCTATCTTCTTTCATATATATATATATATATATATATATATATATATACACACACATATTTGTGTACACACATATACATATACACATATTTGTGTACACACATGTGTGTATATGTGTATGTATATCTATATATATGTATACATATATATGGATGTATGTATATATTTATATGTGTGTGTACGTATATATATTCAAATACACGCGTACATATGATATCTTTTATAAAAAAAAAAATTTTGTATCCGTATGCATGTGTGTCTTTATATATATATTCACGTATATGTGTACTCACTCATGTATATATACAGGCGAACTTTATATGTATTTGTCTACACATTTTATCGCGACATTATCATGTCTTGCAATTTTGGACTCCTTGACAATGTATAACCTATGTTATATGTAGATTCTCGGGTGCAGCGGTCCTCGGTTCTGCCTTCTTCGTCTAATGTTGGCTCTTCCCGTTGTGTCTCTGCATCTAATACATATACGTCAACTCCATTGTCTACATTCACATTTGAACCACCTGTACTCACACCGGCCCAACAAGCTGCTAAACTAAAAAGAAGTAAGAGGAGTTTATTGAATGCGCAGAAGAAGTTGTCTACGCAGTCAGTCATTACAAATCCAAATGGTACTCCTACATCTCCTTAATTTGCGTATGCAACCTCGCCTCATTTTTATTCTGCCCTTTAATTAATTTCACATTTGTAATTGCGTTTTTTCCACACTATACGACATTAGGTGTCCATGCATCTCCCACACCTTCTCTAAGTAACACAACAGATGTGCGTTTAGCTTCGGAGGACGTTCCGGTCACACCATCTCACTCTCAACCCCACTTCGAGGTTGGTTCAAGTAGCGCTACGTTGTCAATTAGCCCATTTACCATTGAAGGTTAGAATATTCATTGTATTTGAAAAGCTAATTTCTCTATTTAAATATTGTCACTCATATGCTCGGTGCTTACATAGTATGTATATTGGCTTTGAAGTAAGGACTGACCTACTTTATAACTTTACAATTCCAAGCATCTACAAAATATTGGGATATTGGCGATCCAGAATATCAATGTGGAATGTGTGGAGCTCTCATGTGGTATGAAGAAAGAATTGGTAAAGATCGTGGCACGACTAAACCAAGATTTTCTTTGTGCTGCTCGGATGGAAAGGTAACGCTACCGTATTTAAGTGAGCCTCCTCAATTGTTGAAGTCACTTCTACTTCGTGAGCATCGACTTAGCGCTACGTTCATTACGAATATTCGCAAATACAATTGCGGTTGGGCATGGTCATCTCTTGGTGGCATTATTGATAAAACAGTCAATTGCGGACGTGGGCCATACACTTTTCGAATGGGTGGCCAAAACGTACATCGCATTGGTAGTTTGTTGCCTCCTGACGAATCAATACCCAAGTTCTGCCAATTATACATTTATGATACAGATGATGAGGTGAACAATAGAATCAACGCCTTAAGGTATTGAAATCAACTTCTGTTATAGGCCTACTTACATTTTTATATTACCTGATTGTTTGATTATTCTACTGTTATGTTAAGAGAGTAGTCACCTATTTGACCTTTGCACATTGCCACGTTCATTTTTTTTCATAGTTCTGGCACCGGTCGCGGATTCAATGAAGAGCTTATGTACTTATTGAAGGAGATGATAGATGAACACAACCCACTTGCAAAAATGTTTCGCAAAGCTAGGGATAGGTTGTCATCGGATATAGATGGTGATGTAAGTATTAAACTCATTTCGCGGAGATGCACTGATGGCAGAACTTATAATCGGCCGACTGCTTCGGAAGTTGCTGCTTTAATTGAAGGTGATATAGGACTGGAGATGGAATAGCGTGATATTATCGTTGAGAAAACATGTGGGTCATTGCAACGTATTTCGGAGTTGCATCCATCATATCTTGCCCTACAATACCCGATGTTGTTTCCGTATGGCGAGGATGGTTTCCGCCCTCACATTTCCCATAGCGAGGCGTCTATTGGTATTAGCAAGAGTTTGAAACCACGTGAACAGCTGACATTGCGTGAGTTTTTTGCCTTTCGCTTACAAGATAGGCCTCGGGAACTTGAGTTCCCAACTTGGTCCCAAGCCGGTAACTTATTTCAGCAGATTTGCATTGACGGGTATATGATGGTCGAATCTCAACGTTTATCTTTCCTGCGCTTCAACCAGGATAAGCTTAGGGTTGACAAGCTGAACAATATTGTTGCCGCAAATGAAGAAGGCAATGTTGAACCATCCTCAACTGGTGGTCGTTATGTAGTCCCAGCTTCTTTCACATCTGGAGATGCTTTCATGAGGGGCAAGTATCTGGACACACTCGCAATTTGTAGGTGGTGTGGTTATCCAAACCTGTTCATAACATTCACATGCAACCCGAAATGGCTAGAAATTGTACGATTTGTGTCTAAGCGGGGTCTTCGTGCTGAGGACCGCCCAGACATTCTATCCCGTGTCTTTCAGGTGAAGCTGTATGAATTGATTCAGGACCTAAAAGTTCGAGAAATCTTTGGTAGAACTAGAGCAGGTTAGGAACCTCCACGATGACTACTACCATTTATAGTAAATTGATTATCTGAATATATTCATTCTTACGCACACAATCATTTCATTTGAATTACTTGCAGTTGCGTATACAGTTGAATTCCAAAAACATGGACTCCCTCATGCTCATATTCTACTATTCCTACACCGGGATGATAAGTTCCCAAAGGTATCAAATGTTGACAGGATCATCTCTGCAGAGATTCCCGACGAACGACAAGACCCGATGCTCCATGCTGCTATATCTGATTTAATGATTCACGGTCCCTGTGGCATTGTGAACCCAAGCTTAGCATGCATGTCAGACGGTATATGCATTCGCAAATTCCCAAAGCCTTTCAATGAAAGGACAACTGTTGACAAACATGACTTCCCTATTTATCAAAGGAGGGACAACGGACGTGTAATTTACAAGAATGGTGTGCCCATTGATAATCGCTATGTCGTCCCTTACAATGCTTACCTAATTAGTAGGTATCATGCACACATTAATGTGGAATGGTGCAATCAAGCTAGATCAATCAAGTATCTCTTCAAGTACATCAATAAAGGGTCCGATCGTGCGACAATGGAATCATCGTACAGACGGCGTAATAACCAGAATCAGCTTGACGAGATTAAAAAATTGTATGATTGTAGATACATCTCTGCGTGTGAAGCTGTTTGGAGGATATTTGCTTTTGATATCCACTATATGACACCTCCTGTTGAGAAGTTGCAATTCCACCTTCCTGGAGAAGAATCTGTGATCTTTGATGACGAGGATCCAATTGATGAGGTGCTTGAAGACGCCAGTGTCGGCATGTCAAAATTTAATGACTGGCTACAGCTAAATGAGAGAGACCATGGTGCACGTGAATTTTTGCTGTGTGAAATCCCTCAACATTTTGTTTGGGATAGGAGCAAGAAGATGTGGAAGCGCAGGCAAAGAGGGTTTACGATTGGAAGGCTACACCATGTCCCTCCAAAATGTGGTGAATTGTTCTACATGAGAGTAATGTTGAACCATGTTAGAGGCCCCAGGTGTTATGAGGACATTCGAACGGTTGGTAATGTTGTTCATTCAACTTTTCGTGAAGCATGTTATGCACTTGGCTTGGTTGGAGATGACACAGAGTACATTGATGCCATCGAAGAAGCCAATTACTGGGAATCAGGTGTATACTTAAGGCATTTATTCACGTCATTGCTTCTATCTGATTCGATGTCAATGCCTCATATTGTCTGGGAGAAGACATGGACCCTACTATCTGATGATATTCTTTACAAGCAACGCAGATTTTTACATAATCCAGGTTAGTTGCGTTACTATTGCGTTCACTTCATATTCCTTCTCACTTATTAATTGCCAACTTTTTTACTATCATGTGATTCCTGTTAAATTATGTACGCGGCTCAATTGAATTTATCATCATATCATTTGAGTAGTTAATTATGTATAACAATTCTGTTGTTTTGTCTACCAGATCTAGAGTTGTCTGACGAAGAGCTACAAAACTTAACTCTCCTTGAGATTGAGGCATCTTTACGAAGCAATGGCAGTAGTCTAGCTAGATTTCCAGACATGCCTATTCTTGACGAGTCAATTATTGAATATCTTGGGAACACATTGATGCGGGATGAGCTAGCATATGACAGGGTTGCACTGCAACGAGAGTACGAAACTGCACTGCCCATGCTTACTGCCGAACAACGCTCGGTGTATGATGAAATAAGTGCAGCAGTTGCAGCAAATCGTAGCGCTGTCTTCTTTGTATATGGATATGGGGGTACAGGGAAGACATTCATATGGCGCACTTTATGTGCTGATTTGCGCAGTAGGGGCAAGATTGTTCTCGCTGTTGCGTCGAGCGGAATTGCAGCAACGTTAATCCCTAGTGGTAGGACAGCGCATTCTAGGTTTGGTATTCCCATTAACGTTGTTGAGACGTCCACCTGCTCTGATATCAAGCCAGGGACATTCTTGACCGAGTTAATAATGAAAGCGAGCCTCATTATTTGGGATGAGGCACCAATGACACATAGACACAGCTTTGAAGCGCTTGACCGTAGCCTGAGAGATGTCATGCGTGTTGTTTCCCCAGGTAATGCTGACCTCGCTTTTGGTGGGAAGGTTGTTGTCTTTGGAGGAGACTTTAGACAAATACTTCCGGTTGTTCCTAGAGGTAGTAGGTCAGATATTGTGCATGCTGCCGTATGTTCATCACATTTATGGTCGTCTTGCAAGGTTTGCTTTCTCCTGTTTGTAAATCTTTACTTTTCAAAATTAAGTGAAGTTTCAGCATTGATATCATAATAAAATTTCACAACTTCAATCTTATTCGTTGATGTACTGCTTTTTCCAACACAACTAATGCAGGTCCTTCAGTTGACTCAAAATATGCGATTACGTATTGGCAACTCATCTGCCAATGCACATGAGATCAGTGAATTTTCTAACTGGCTGTTACGAGTTGGTGTTGGCAAAGAAGGTGGTCCAAATGATGGAGAAGTTGCTGTGTCTTTCCCGGAGGAAGTATTAATTCATAACGTCGATGACCCAATTGCAGCAATAGTGTCGTCGACATATCCTAACCTACTGGATCGATTGTGGGAAGATGGCTACCTACAAGATAAAGCGATTCTAGCTCCTACTCATGAGTTCGTGGAGTTAATTAACGAATATGTATTGTCTCTTATTGACGAACCAGAAGTAGTATATTTGAGCTCTGATGAGCCTTGTATGGATGAAGCACCTGCAAACACACCTAATACTCCTGCAATTGAATCACCTGCATGTCAACCGGATCTTCACTCAACTGAATTTCTAAATAGTGTTAAGTGCTCTGGGGTGCCTAATCATGAATTACGATTGAAGGTTGGTGCCATGGTTATGCTCATCAGAAACATTAACCAATTCCATGGATTGTGTAATGGAACGCGGTTAATTATTACTGCTCTAGCAAAAAGAGTTATTCGTTGTAAGGTGCTGACAGGTAGCCACAAGGATGACACAGTATTTATTCCTCGCTTCTCTTTGTCCCCATCTGACTCAAGTAAATTTCCGATACGATTTACAAGACGTCAGTTCCCTATTTCAGTGTGCTTTGCCATGACCATTAACAAGAGTCAAGGGCAGTCGTTGTCTCATGTTGGTCTATACCTGCCCAAGCCTGTTTTCACGCATGGACAACTATATGTCGCACTATCAAGGGTTACTAGCAAGAGAGGATTAAAAATTCTTATTTATGATACGGAGAAACGCACTACGAATACTACTACCAATGTTGTTTACCAGGAAGTATTTCAGTATTTATAATACTATTTTTTATTTTCATCATTTGTAGTGAGTTACTATCTAACAATCTATGTACATCGCGTAACAACACCCGTGCAAATTGCACGGGTCAAAACTAGTAGGAGTATACATATGAGGAGTATTTAATGAAACGTGACAATCTTAGTCGACGGATTTAGTATAATTTAAATAAAATCATTATTGAGAAACAACAAATGCTTAAAATGTCATTCCGTCAACACGCGTCATCTTTAGTGCGCTGGATACTAGAAATCCGGCATAACTGAAACCCTAATCCTTTTACTTCTTTCCTCACAAATACAGTAACATTCAACAAATATCTATAACAATCGACACAGTATTGAGTGTTAGTACATTGAAGATGACATATTTTTGTAAACGCAAATTGATAATCAAATCTACTAATACTTATTCCTTTTTTTGCTTTTATTACTTAGTCTCCAATGCATTTGTTATTTTCAATATATAGCATTAAATGAAGGTGAAGATTACTTCTCCCATAAACAACCTCATTTCAATTCTATAAGCTATTACACCTAACTATTCTAAAACACTAAAAAAAATGGACTTATTCCCAAATAGAGCTTTGTGGTTGAGACACCTCACTATGCTTGGTGTCTTCTTTTATATAAAGAAGATAATCGGAGGACTAGAGAGTAGAAAACAAGATGTGGCACAACAGTAAACAGTAAATGCTATATATGCAGTAATACAACTGTAGTGCAGTCATTGATACATCAGAATAAGAATTTCCGCGGGTAAATCTTGCCAACAAGATCCAAAGACATAGAACACGAAGTTTCATTACATAAAACAGTAAACACAAAATTGACAAGGAAAACATAACATAGAGACTTAGAGATCGAGGAGGACTAGAAATGTCTGATATCTATGGCATACGAAAGAAAAGACCATAATAATTCCGCTAAACCAATTAAACTAGGTAGATTGTTTTTTTTTCTTTTGATGATCACTTGGCCATCATCACTTTAACAAACTCCTCATAGTTGATCTGACCGTCACCATCGACATCAGCCTCCCTGATCATCTCATCAACTTCCTCATCTGTGAGTTTCTCGCCTAAGTTGGTCATGACATGACGCAACTCGGCTGCTGAGATGAAACCATTTTGGTCCTTATCAAAGACACGGAAAGCCTCCTTCAATTCCTCCTCCGAGTCTGTGTCCTTCATCTTTCGGGCCATCAGGTTAAGAAACTCTGGGAAGTCAATGGTGCCATTTCCATCCGCATCTACCTCATTTATCATGTCCTGAAGCTCCGCTTCTGTTGGGTTCTGACCTAAAGACCTCATCACTGTTCCAAGCTCCTTCGTTGTGATGCAGCCTGACATAAGAAAACAAGCAGCCCACACATAAAGCCCATTGGGATCTTCAACAATAAAGCCTATTTTAATTTCAATGCAACAACGTAATAAATCGAAGTACGCCCGCAAATAAGAATCACATAACACGAAACAGAAACATTGGACATGAATTCATTTTCGAATTAAAGATCTTAACTCATGTACTTTGACTCGTTCACAAGTATGTGACATGGGTTTGTTTCTAATGGTTGGACTCGTCTACTATAAGAAAAACATGCATAATTTCATTAAATTGGGGTGTCCATGTGAGGCATTTCGTCGTCCAAAGGTCAATTGTTCGACAAAGGTATGAGATTGAATAAGAATATTTGAAGTAAAATAGTCCATAAGCTGATAAGCAGGTTGGAAAGGAAACCTCCAAAACAAAAGGTAAGAGAGTCTTGTTTTCTTTTGGTCCATGCTTAGCTTATCTTCCAACTATTTAAAAGAACTAGACACAAGAATCTGAAAGATTTCAAGTGAGCGGATAAAGATCTGAAAGCACAAACGACAAAGGAGTGAGTAGTAACTATGAACCCTGCACTATTAAGATTAGGTCACAAAACATGAATAGTGCGAGGACCTAACACACTTAGAGAGTTAGAGGACCTCTTACCCAGATACAAAATTCCAATTTTCTATGGATTTAACAAACGTAACAATCAAAAGTGCTTGAACACAATAGTAACCAATTAACAGTTAAAGGCGACCACAATACTTCCTCTCATTCACTGGAAAAGCCCACTTTACTTTTGGAATAAATATTAAGGCAAGTGGGTAAGTTGGACCACTTTACCAAAATATCCCTCCGCTTTTTAGTTGTGGGGGTAGTTGCAGGAGAGGATAGGTGTGGGGTAAGTAATAACGGTATTTATATCTTTTACTTGGGTGAAACTTTTCATTTAAGGAAAGTGTGTTTTTCCAGTGAATGAACCAAATAAGGGATAGTGTGCTTTTCCAGTGAATGAGAGGGAGTAATAAATTTCTAGTTTATTCAACAATAATAAAATCGAAGTCAAATGTCATGCATTTAGCATCGAATAACATGAAAGGTGACAAGGACTCGTCACCAAGAACCATGGAACAGATGGAGATTTTTTTTTTTAAAAAAAGGGAAGGTGTTTTACTTTTGACATCTTTTCCTATAAAATGCCTTAAACAACTATTGCAACGATGAGATCAAAACAGTAACCTACATACACTAAAATGGCTTGTTAAATAACATCAGTAACAGCTGCACACGATAATTTTTTCCTCTCAGACGCCGTCTCGTGTGTGTGTGACCCTTTCAACAAAAACCCACCATCTATTTATATAACACAAAGCAAAAAAATACAAGGAATGAGTTAGTAGCTTCATACTCTCATAATGTCAGGACAATGATAGCAAAAAAATCATCTCATACTAGAATATGTGATTTCCTTAATACAGTTATCGCAAATCAACTGGAAGAAATTTCAGTACTCAAAAGGAATCCAAATTTACGGACTTAACTCCGCCCAATCACACTAATTTTCCTCTTTGTCCAACAACA
Organism: Agrostemma githago; assembly: GCA_958450325.1. Classification (NCBI taxonomy): domain Eukaryota; kingdom Viridiplantae; phylum Streptophyta; class Magnoliopsida; order Caryophyllales; family Caryophyllaceae; genus Agrostemma; species Agrostemma githago. The sequence goes on along the minus strand of OY288259.1, from coordinate 48,217,186 downwards.
TGCACCAATGTTACTGGTACCTAACAATCTCAAACCAAGCAAACATCGCGCGCTAGCCTTAACCTACCAAAATAACACACTTCGTCCAAGTAATTCGTAACAACAAAAATATCTAATTTCCTCAAATCACCACGAGCCAAATGAACTCCCAAATTTCGCACACTAACATAGTCACCATACAATCAATTTTTAACTTCACTGAAATTTAAGGCTAAAACCTCCTGTAATCAAAAAAACCAAACCCCAATTGCTACCAATTTAGTAGCCGGAAGAATAAACCTAACTCTTTGTTTGGACTCCTCCCTAATCACTTCAAAAAACCAGATTAGGGTGTTGCAGAACTTGATTAAATTTGTTGGAATTCCTATTCAACCAAATGTGATACATGAAACTCCCGAATTTTGCACACTAACATGTTGGTCTAACATATATATCAAAAGATACCTAAGAACAAAAACCTATCATGATACAATTAACAAAAGCTATGCTAGTTGCCAAAACAACTACTAAGCCACGCACTTACATAGTTACAGAGTATTTCTCTAAGAAAAAAATATCCACGCATGAAATCTCGACTCCCGAGTAAATCCCACAAGTCCACTATAAGGGCCTAAAGTATGAAAAAAATCCCACAAGTCCACAACAAGGGTGTAAAGTATGAAAAAAGAAAGTAGTTTTATGGGTCTCAACTATTATTGCATAACTTTAAGGACTTCAACCTATTGTTTAGACAAGTTTGCCCTTATAAAGATACTATTACACTTAGATAAAATTAATATTCCTAACATTAAAAACAAGTGTCGTCTAAGTGACGAATTGGTAAAAAAAAGAAATCCATTGAGTTTGGGTCCCAATGATTCATAATTGGTCATATATGATCACTTTGGATCATTTCAAAAGAGTCAATTATGGGTACGTGGTCTTGGTTTGGGGTCAATCATGGTTCCAATTGGGTTTAGGTCAAATCAATTCAAGTTTCGGGCCATACATGGATCAGATAATATAAGCTCACTCTGTGTCCAAAAAATTAGGGGAGGTCCTAAAATATACTCCTTCCGCTCCACAACGATTTGCCCACTTTGTTTGGGCACATTGATTAAGCAAAGATATTAAAAAATGAAGTTAAATGTTGAGTAGGTATCTTCTAATCAAATCACATTAAATATTCATATTAAATGATAGTGGGTGGGCTTCAATCATAGTGGTATTATTGTAAATATGGATAGTATACAAGGTTTTATAATAAGAGTTTTATGCTTATTAGGGGAATAAGTTTTAAAGTGCGAAAATCTCAGGGGTCGTTTGGTTCAATTATTTGAAATGGGATGGATTGGAAAATGAATCCATAGAGATTTGGGATCTAAATTCATTTCATACAAAACTTGTTTGGTTCATCAAAATTTAAAAGAGAATGAAATGGAGATAGAAACCTATGTAGAGTGATGAGATTGGGATTCCAAGTGTTTTGGATGGATTTAGAAATTAGAACCCCTTGGGTTTCTATCTCCATTTCAAAAGTGTCCAACTAAACATTAGAATTAAGGATATTCAATCCAATCCATTCCAAAACTCTCAACCAAACACTCCCTTAATGATTTATACTTTTGTGGAAAGTGGAAAAATTTAGTGGGGGCGGAGGGAGTACTCCGTATGAAATAATATTCGAGGTCCTTAAATAACATTATGTCATACACTCATACTCCATAAACAAGCCGAAGAAGTACAGAGTTGAGAGGCCCACAAAGTCAACCCGTGACCAACACTCACAATTTGCTTAGCGCCTCAACACAAACCAAGTTTACCATCTTTTATTGGTTCCACAACCCAATTCGATACCCAAATGATAATAGCTACACATATTTCTAATTCCACTAAAAATCTGCAAACATAACTAGTAAAAACTTCAATACAAGTGAACGAATATTAGCCTAATTTTTCAATATATTTTCCCAACCAATTCACACCACAAAAGTGGATAATCAAACCACGTGAATAAAAACATTATTCAAGAGAAAAAAATCACAATCATCATCGCCATCGACAAGCAGAAAACTTAGACAGAATACAAAATAAAATTGGGAGATCATAAACGAACCATCGCCATCTTTATCGAACAAGCTGAAAGCCTCCTTAAACTCAGAGATCTGATCATCAGTCAATTGATCCGCCATTTACCCCCCTTTTAATTCAAATATCTATATCTAGACCTATTAATTTCAATCCAAAAATAAAAATAATATATTCTATTATTTTGAAGGAGCCGTAGAAATTGTTATTTATGGAATATAAATATAATTTTCTTGGGGAGGTTATTTGTTTTTTTAGAGGGATTAAAATAAAAAGTAATGTGGCTTCTTAAGTTATGTAATATATCACTCACACACCTTGGTTTTATAGTTTTGGAACTTATACGTGTCAAGTGGTGTGAAAATGTTTCTTATTTGCTATAATTGTAATTAACCAAAAATATTGGGTTGCCTTAATTATATATGTTTTTTAGTGGCAGTGATGGCTTCCATAAACTACTACAAGCTGGATTTTCTCGCTGAAAAAGTCCCTTGAGTCTTGCACTGAGAGTTTTTGGTTCTTTTGAAACGCATTTAAGGCCTTACGTGGTTTCAGTCCTGAACATTTTGAGACCCTCGGTAAAATAGTAGAACAGGACCCTGTTGAAAATCGTCATAACATATTTTTCATTCTTTTCATTACTATCATCACCAAACTAACTTTTTAGAATGTAAATTTTCATTATTTATATTTCTAACAACAAAATTGCCAGACACGCGATACGGCACTTGGATGCTTCAATTTAGAAAAAAAAAACGAAAACAATTGCCCAAAATAATCTTGTTCGATACTCCCACACCTCTTAGAAGACTTTGAGTAACATATTTGACAACTTATTTAAATAGGGACGTCAAATGATATTTGAAGACAATGAACTAATTACTATTTGAAATATAATGAGTGCAACAACTTACAGATATTCTACTAATTTAAAGTACATGAAATTTACGACCAATAACTATTTCATCACCTGCCACTTAATTTTTTGATAAAATATTTATCGTTTGCATAAATAACACTCCCTCCATTTCATTTGACTCTTTTTTCATTTACTTTTTCACACTTACCAGTTTGCGTTTTCTTTTGTCTATATCTTTAGTTACATATTTCTAAAAATTATAAAAAATTTATTTTTATATTATAACGTACTCGATTAGACAAGTTAAACAAGATCCCACATGACGGTATTTCATCTTATATATTAGAAGTTACATTGACTATTTCACTCACCTATGAATAGTGTCCAAAAAGCAAATGCAATGCAAAGAATCATATAAAACGGAGGAAGTATATTTATAACACGGTTCCTTAATTTTTTAAGTCAATATAAATATTTTCTATATATAAAAAAAATTAACACTTTGAAATGAAATAATATGACAAAGGCATCATGAAAGAATAAAAAGAAAGAGTTGTACTGTAGCAAGTACAACAATTGGGTGCATAATAAATAAATGATTCTTTTAAAAAACATAGCAAGTATTAAGGACCCATCCATTGATCACTTCCAACCTCAAGTACAACTTAAACCACTACACCAAAAGCAAAGCCAACATATCCTTGAAAAACGAAGTCAAATATCCATTATAAGTTTATATAAGATTTTTTCCTCAAGATTGCCCCCTTTTCGGTTTGGGCCCTAGGCCGCCGTCGCTCCAAACATGGCTCAAGGGCTGTAACACTCCGGCCCAAAGTAGGATCGGAAATGTTAGTCGCGGTAGCTCAGCAGGCTCTGTACTGTTCCCACTGACTAACAAAAGTCATTTTCAATGCATTTTGACCTATTCATGCACATCTTGGAGACCTTCCCAAGAGGTCACCCATCCTAAGATTACTCTCACTCAAGCGCGCTTACATGTGGAGTTCTTTTGCATGGATGACCCCAAAAAAAAGTGGACTTTGTTGATATGAGTAGTACTACAAATCCCTTTAAGAAAAGCGCATAAATAAGACATCTTCAATCAACATGTGCTGTTTCAGAGGCGGCCCTGGCCTTACGGGTACTAATGCATAGAAGATAAATCAACCGCAATAGTTGTTACAAACTAGAGGTGATCAAATGGTCCATGCTCAAAAGTCTTGGTCCGGTCTGGCCCGCATTTTGAAGGGCTTGGGCCTTATATTATGGCCCAAAAAGCCCATCAGTCGGCCCTAAAAACTCCGCAGTATTTTTGGGCCTGGTTTAGGCCACTAATTTGCCCCAAATTTTGGCCCGACCCGACCCATACATACTAAAAATAAATAATTTATTACTATTTTCTAAACTTAGTGATAAATTATAACTCTCTTTATTAATTTTTATATAGTGATTCGCATTTATGGTTAATATCTTCGTAATATATACATAATTACTCAAAACAATACCCAATACGAGTATATATAATATTCACGTAGACTTGATTAAACATTTTAAATTTGTTACCCTATTCATTATACTACATATTAAAATTTTAAAATAATATATGTATGTCGATATTTTCGTTTATCTTTGTTTTTTAATGAATCTATAAAATTTACAAGCAAAACACATAAATTTAAATTATTAAACGATGATATTAAGACATTTATCTCTTACGGTGGCCTTAAAGTTTAGACCCGAAAAGCCCGTTCTAACCCACTAGGGCCAGGCTTGTGATTAAAAAATAGGGTCGCATTTTTGGCCTGACCCGGCCCGGCCCGTTCATGTGGGCCATTTTTAATGTTAAAGCCCGACTCAAGCCCGCGCCGGCCCCGCCCATGATCACCTCTATTACAAACTATCGGTGGGAACGAGCTCGACCACCTCATATGACCTAGAACACAAGAAGAAATATGCGCTAGTGTGTGAGCTACCGTATAAAAAATCACGAAACAAAAGACCAAAAAACCGACTCAAATTCGACACTAATGTTCCTTATCTCGACAAGCTAAGAACCGCATGGAAATTATTTCGGCCTTGTTGCCCATTCCGTAGCACTTTGATAACCTGAAGGCAATCATCTTGTGGACATGGCAAAGTCCACCCCTGGACACGATCAGGCGCGAGTTTAGATAGGCGGATGTTCTTGTGACGAGATTGACCTTGAATTGAAATTAAATCGAAGTGGATTCGCCAATGAATTTTGTGGGAGTTCGGATCCATTCGAGCCCACTTTATACTTAGGTCATACCACGCACAAAGCATGTTTTGCTCTATAGTACTAGAGCTTAGGGGCTCGTCCATTTGCATATCAAATATCGAATATCGTATGACTCTCGCGACCGGTTTCGAGCATCCGGAAACTGAAGATTTTAAGGAGCGAAGGTACCTGTTGGGAAGCCCTTTTGGAGGACACTCAACCCCGCCCTCACTTAGCGACTTCTACTAAGATAATCGATTAATGTGGGAGTACGCTTGTTAGTAAGACGATTATGCATTAAAACCGTTATTTTGGACCTAGCATTTGAATTGTATGTTCAACTACGTTGTTTAATGCATCTCGTGATGTCAAAGTTGTTTTAGAATGTGAATGTTCATTTGAAAAGCGGCAAATGTCAAACAATGAAATAAATAACTTAAAATGTAAATTACAAGTTACACGGGTGGGATACAACTTGGAATTCACAATACTTGAACAATTGCGATATTGAATTTAGAACGATCAACGTACACTATAAACGGAGACTCGTAAATAGAAAACATAAACTGAAACCGAATATTGAAAATTGGACAGACTCCAATCAGCTACGTATTGCATTACGCATTGATCAGAGGACAGAGAAGAGGCGCCTGTAATCGGGCGTTTTGATATTGAGGCGCCTGACACTAGGCGCTCTGGTACTAGGGCGCGCCTCACACCAAACAGTAGTTGATTTAACATCAACGAGTATTCGTTCTAAGTCGTAAAGGAAAATGAAATTAACATTGTATGACACGATAATAGTATTTAGAATGAAACATATGTTTAATTAGCACACGTCGATTTTTAATGGCGAACATTAACCCCACGGCTTGATGGACATCATTGTTTTCTTATTAAAGTTTACGATGCTCAATTTAGCGTCAACGAGTGCCTGTTCTAAATCCTTTTCATGATTCCTTAACATTCGAATTTCGATTACAGAATCGATATCAAATATTTAGGAGGATAAATAAATCACGTCGAAGACAGACGACAATTGATTCTGCGATCTCAATCAGGCCTTGGCAGGGACGCACACCATGTAGCGCTCTGAATCAGAGATGCACGGGACCAGGCGCCTCAAGAGTGAAGCGCCTCAGTCCAAGCGCCTGAATTGATGACTGTTTGGACTTTGGACATAATCGTTTATCGAATGCGTTTGTTTTGAAAAGATCGGCTTGTTATAGCGAATGTTAGATCCTTTGCACTATTGACATTGTTTTTTTACCATTGAGGTCTACGATGTTCAAATCGACGTCATTAAAAACTCTCTTTAAATTGATAATGACTCGTCATCGTGAACATTAGGTCCTTCGCATGTCGGGATCTTTGTTTGACCGTTAAGGTGTACGATGCTGGGTTTAGTGTCATAAGACGTCCACGCAAGTCATGTTTTTGAAAAAAATCAAGTCGGGTTCATATTACATCCAGTCCATAGCTTTAAGATAGACGTGGTGAACCCATTGCACCCAAAGAGTGTCTGCCTTCTTATGTATCCACCACACTACTTTACCAAGAGATGCTTTGTTTAATATAGTATCCTCTTTCAACCTTAACCCTCCTTCCCTTATAGGCTTGAAGATCTTCTCACATGCTACCAATAGTGTTCTTTTGTACTCAGTACCCCCATTCCACAAGAAGTTCCTACAAGGTGATTCAATATGCATGAGGACTCCAGTGGGAATCATGAATATTGAAGCCCAGTAATTGTGCAAAGTCTTAAGGACAGCTTGCATAAGCACAAGCCTGCCATCATATATCATAGTTTTGTAGCACCCAACATTCTAATTCTCTCCATAATATTATCAATCAAAGGCCTGCAGTCTTTTTCATTAAGCTTAGTAGGCTTGATTGCGACCCCTAAGTATTTAAAAGGAAGATGACCTTCCATACATCTTGAGATTTGGATAATAAACTCCCTCACATGATCAGGCGCCCCATTACGATAAACATTGGACTTCCCATGGCTCATTTGAAGGCTTGAAGCCTGGGAAAAAGTAGCAAAAGTCTTGAGGAGGATCATGGTTGACTTTGTATCTCCTTTACTGAAGAGGAGAAGATCATCAGCATGAGACTGCTTAGTTTAGTACGAGCACAAAAGGGGTGAAATCTATAACCCATTGTAGATGTAGTATGTTGGAGCAATCTAAGACACTCATACAGATTGTAATGAGTAGAGGATAAAGAGGGTTACAAGTGTATCTCAAAACTCTTATGCAATAGACTGGCCCTAGTTCTACCTCAGCTCATCTTTAAAACCCAAGGCTGATTCATTTAAGGCAGGATTATTCTTGAAAACATACTCATTTGTCAGGTCCTCATTAAGCTCATGACTTAAGATTATAAAATTTTAATTGAACATATTGTTAATTTAATTAAGAGAAATCAATGACTTAAAAAACTATTATTAGTTGAAAATTAACAAAATAGACAACCAAATTTTTGCTTACTTATACTCCCTTCGTTCCATATTCATTTGTTTGCCTTTTATATTCATTGTGGGAGGTATTTTAAACAAAGGCAAACAAATGAATGGAACGGAGGGAATATTTTTTTTTTCAATTAATTTTTTATCAAAACTAAATAAACAAATACCAAATATTTTATGTAGACCAATCAAATATTTTCAAATTTTATATTTTTGTTTACTTTCTATTATCTATAACTTTGATTTTTAATAAAGTTTGTAAGACCTATTTTTGACATTCGGCTTAACTCGAAAATAATTTAATTAAAGTCTGAAGAACAATTAGCCACATGCGTTTATTAAATTCATGGCTGAAAATTAATTTCGCCATGGAAGTTAATTAAGTCGTGGCTAAAAATATTTTCCACAGAAAAATTCGTGGCTAAATATATTTTTGCCACTGGTTTGACATCCTTCTTGGCAAGAGAGATTATTGACCACGACTTTAGTAAAATTTGTGGCACAAGTGGTTTTATTTTTTTTGTCGAGTAGTGAATCAATTTGTTCCCGTGGCTAGGTAAACTTTAGCCACGAATAACAAGTTCCCATGGCATAATTCGTGGCGCAAGTGTAAATTTGTTGTAGTGAAACCAGACCATATTGTGATAGGTAATAGGTCTAAATTGTTGCATAGTTTCATGTCTGGTCACCTTAGGAATAAGAATAAGAGTTTTGGAATTGAGTTGTTTCAATAGTTCGCCTGAGGAGAAAAACTCTTGAACAACCACACAAACTTCAGGCCCTACAATCAACCTCCCAACTTGCTTTGGAAAACATACTATAATAGCAAATCTAGCAAAATAAACACGCAAAATAAACTTCAGGCAAACTTACTAGTAAAGGATCAAATCCACTGGTAACAGAATTAAATGAGCAAAATAGAAAATAAGACTAAAACATGCAAATCTAGCACAACAATTACAATGAGCACAAAACAAACCCAATCACAAAACACAAACAAACACAAGGATTAAGGGGTTTTGGATTAAAGAATAGCTAAGACTAAACTAGAATTGTCAACTAAACAAATATTATGATGAGATTGTAAACAATAGTTAGATGAATTCTTGGTGTAGTCTATATAATCTATTAAAAAGGAAGCAAAGCACTTCCCATACTCCATACTACCAATCCTCACTTCTTAAGGCACACACTTGGCAGGATTTTATTGGCTAGAAATTGAAAGGGATGGAGTTGAATGCATGATCAATGGACAACCCTTCAACTTCTTCTTCATTTACTACTTAGAATCCAAAGTGAAGAAAGAGATTTGAATGCATGATAAATGAGGAAGTTGGTTATTATTGGTTACAACCTTTCAACTTGCTCCTAATTTATTATTTAGAATCCAAAGTGAAGAAACTCTTAAATTACTTTCTCATTGATTACTTAGAATCCTAGGTTAAGCAATAAATTTCGACCACCCTATAAATATTTTTGATGATTATATTGTGGTATTCGATTGAGTGAGATATCATGATCAATTTCCACCCTATTACCGTTGAGAAATTAAATCGCCTGATCCGAAGATGTGCAGTCGTCGAGACAAGCATCGAAAACGACCTCCACCCACCTACGTTCTATTTGATACGTCTCCCACATCAACGATACTCGGGTGTAGTAAGCCTACGAAGCTGCAAAGCCAGCCTTAGGAGGGTTTTGAATTTATTATAATTCAAACAAACCATCATCATCCATCATTTATCTAAGGGCAATAGCAGCAATAGTTGTAGCACCATACACCATATTTTAATTGTCATCAAGGTACATCTAACCATGTTTGAAACTTTCTATTTCACCGATCAATGGTAAAAGTTTCATATATTTATTGTGGATCCCCTTTTTTCTCTCATTTCTCTCATTTACATGTATGAAATCGATTCCTTACTTTAGAAACCGATTTCATATAAGGAACTTTATTCTCTAACTCAATGACATGAAACTCCTTATATGTTATCATTGATATTGTTCTAATACTATCTTATACTCCTTCTGTTCATAATCTTTTGCCACATTTCATCATTATTGGCGAGGGTATTTTAATGAAATGGGACAAAAGATAGTGAAAGGAGGGAGTAATAAAGTCATGTGTTCTGCTCTGTTTGGGCCAAACCACTAAATCAACCGACAAATAAAATTAAGAAACGAGGGAGTCTGTTAAAAAAACAAAGACAATCAATTAACAAAATTTTTAATTAAAAAAAAAACTCAATCAATTAAGAAAGAAGAGAGAAAAGAGGAAAAACTTATCAACTCCACCTCGCTTCATCATCCTCTTCCATTCATCTTCCCCTTCCATAGTTCATAACTGTATTATCACCTACAACAATGGATACAAAAGTTATTATAGAGCATGAACCTCAATATGTCACCCAAGTGTACAACCAAAGCGACCCGATTAGACCTACAACCAAACCTCAATATGAACCTCAGTGTACCACCCAAATAGAATTAGAGTTTCGCGGTAAACACACCAATTAAAAAAGAGAAGATAAGGATAGACAAGAGGTAAGCGAACAATTATTATGTACATCAACTACGAGCACTTCATAATACATTGCTTATATTTTAAGAACAGAACTAACACACCCAATGTGTTATAAGTCTGAAGTGGTAGTAAAAGAAGCCTCTGTAACAATAGAAACCATAGAAGAAAAAAGGCCAAGATTAGATTTGAAAATCTCAACTAAAGACGCGAGGAAAAACTAAGAAAGATCAAAACCATAATTTAAGAGGATTACGTTCTCCAATAAAAGTTAATAAACGAATTATTAGTTACGCATTTCATCTTATAGCGTTATATCTCATTTTTGCCAATAATCACTTGCTTACGTTTTTACAAACACATTTTCAGTCTAATTCACCTTGCTACACTTGTGGTGACATGTTTGATGTATGTTTCGACACTTTTACTCCCCCTTTTTTCCCTACCATTCATTTAACATACATGTCATATATATTTCTGTAACTTGAATCGTTCAATCTTTTTAACCTCCGTCTTATTCAGAATTTAGGAATGTCTGTGGAAGTAACTAAAATTACAAAGACATGAAATCAAAACAAAAAATGCATAAATTAATAATAAAATAAATATTGGACAATGAAACAAAAAGACAGAGTTGCGATTTACATAGGCCATAAAACAATATATTCCCGTGCGGTGCACGGGTATGACGACTAGTTATCTCTTTAATTAAATCCCTAAACTATAAACAACCTAATACTCTAATTGCAAGAAATTAAAGTGACAATTAAGGGAATAACCCATCCCAAAACTATCCTACTCAAAGTCCCCCATTTATCGACTAAAATTCATTGACAAATTGGAAAATTGAGGACATTAAGACAAAACCAAGCAATTAGGCTAGGATTGACATCAATCATTGAATAATCCATCTTATGTGTGTCAACATTCATAATCCTACCATCATCAATCAATTATAAAAAGCAAGTCAAGAAAGATGATAATTTTGCCTCACACAAATTAAGCTAGCTAAAACCATCAACCAATTTGATGCAATAGATAAACACATAAAAAGCTAGATTAATTACTTCTAACAAAATATGTGTAAATCATAAGCAATAAACAGAAGATTATGAAATTTAAAGACAGAAGACTAAGGAGAGACTTGCAATCATAATATCATTAAGGATTAATTAAGAAAACTACACCGAAAGGAGGGGAATTAGCCCTCCGTTAAAGTCTAAATCTAAAACTTGATTAAGAAAACCAAACCCTAAACCCTCTCTAAGTTCTCTCCAAAAAGTCTCCCCTAAGTTTTGAAAAAACCTAGAGATTTATAGTTTGGAACCTAAAACAAAGAAATTACAAAATAGACATAGTCCAAATTACAAATTAAAATCGCGAATTCTCGGTTCAATTGTAGGCCGCAGGTAGCGTCCGAAACCCCCAGGTTGCGGTGGGAAAGGGGACACAGCCCGTGGTTTGGGAGCGCAATCTGCAGTCTCGGGGCAGCTTACTCTAGTTCGGAGCAACATGATCTCCACTGCTATACAGCGAACCTTTTGACTCTTCTTCTTTGTTCTTCCTTCCAGGATCGATTCCCTTATTTAATAATAAATAGGTGCCTACGACTTTTATTCCACGTCTTGACTCTAGATTTATTAAATGACGGTCTCCTTTGGTCTTCAACCCTTGGGGACATCCTTTGAGTTCCCAATTAAGCTCATATTCTTCATTTCTTCATAGAATCGACCCAAGTTCCGGAAAAGGCCTAAACACCTCAAGAATGCATGATTTACCAAAACCCGAGCCAAACACGCAAAATATAGTAAAACGAGTCAATTAGACACTAAAATACCACGACACGAGCCTTATTATCGTGGTATTCGTCGCTCTCATCAACTACTTCAAACTTAGACATTACTCGTCCCGAGTAAACTCGAGACTACACTGATCTTCAAAGTCTAACAAGCGAGCATAATGTGAGTCGGTCTTACACTCCTTATAACTCCCTCATGAATTTTATCCCAAAAAAATATCCTATGGCTCAAAATAAAATGAAAACTGACAACACTCCCTCACCCTTTCCTTCTTATATCTCCCTCGGAACAAGACACAATCCTCCAATTCACACATGTAACACCACCCATCTTATCACTCCATACAAGATGGGCGACCGTTTCATGTCTTATCCCAAGACATAAAGGAAAATGTTCTAAAACATTATCACCATCGTCAATTCTCCTTATGACTCCCCCTTATCACTCCATAATAACCGGGTTAAAATGATCACCATGTAACACAATCAACATATCGTTACCCCGGTTTCAAAAATTCACTCCCCCCAAAAAAGGTTGTGCTTCCTCAAACTATCCTACCCCACCTAAATATTCTTATAGCCCCCTTCTTATGACTCCCATTTAGGATTACACTACATTATTCGAAGCCAAAAAGACATAAACGAAGTATCTAAAATATATTTTCTTTTGTTTTTCACTTCTTTTTCTCTCTCTTTTTTTTAACGGAGGCACGCACTCGATTCTTCATTTTACCTGAGGTGCCCTTTCGGGTTTTTACCTTATCCCCGGCTCCCCGTCCCCAATTTTGCCTAACCATCCACCCTTGTTGGTTTTCACTTAGCCGAGTCATTTTTCACGCTTCTTTTACCAAACTTAAGTGCTTAGTATAGTCACATTTTGAGGTACACATTCCCACCCCACACTTAAAATGAAACAATGTCCTCATTGTGGGCATGAGTGAAAAAGGGAAACATAGCCGAAAAGCAAAAATGTGATACTAGGTGGGTTTTACTCAATAAAGAAGGGAGCTAGGGATGCTATGGGGGGGGGGGGGGGGGTTGGTGAAAAATCTTCAATCCCTAGCCCAAAGGGGTAAGAGACTACAACCACTCACACTCACATAAATAGGGTCGATGAAACCATTTTACCACCCCACACTTACTCTACACTCACTTTTTCCCCTAAAATCTTGTGAAAGGTTTGTATATGTGGAAATAGACTAGGTGTTTTGAGAAGACTATTATTTGGAACAAGGATGATGATTCATGTGAATTCCTTACAACAAGGGGTTAAGAGGCCGTAATGATTTGTGGCGAACAAAAAATCCCTATTTTCCCGTGAGAGTTCCAGAGCAATCGACCACATTCCAGCATTAAGGACTAAGAGAGAAAAAGAGAGTGTACCTCACTTAGATTCTCTCCAAATAATGGGAATATTAGCATCGCGGCACAGTGTCTATCAACACATGGCATAATCAGCTTATATTCGTCCATCTTCATGTACCAACAAAATCAAACTAAAAAAAAGCATAAATCTACAAAAGAAGAATTAAAATAGTTTATTTACAAAGGTTTGCCTTTTATTTAACGTAGATGACTCAACCAAAAGAGAGAAGGGGTTAAAGATTGTTATGATTGGAGGTGGTTTGTGGGACTAGAGGCTTGCTCTTGGTCATGAGGTCGCTACCGACATCCTCAAGGCATTGGCCTTGTATCTCCACGACTTTCCTTCTCCACACTTGTCTTTTCTTGCTCTTCGTTCTTCTCCTCCTTTACTTCTTCAAGCTTTCTCCTCTATCGATCTCCTCCACTTCCTCTAGGCTTGTTGAATTTTGGTGACTTCCCGCGTGACACTTCATCATCAAGGCCCTAGAAAGTCGGGAAATAACTTGGAGGGAGACTCCCTTGCTTTCCTTTCCTTCTTCTTTGTAGCAATTTCAGTAACCTTCAGCTCAACCCCAGTAGAGGACCGCAGGCTGCTCTGGAATGTTGTAGCCTACGGTTGGACAGAGGAGCATGCTGCGTGATTGGGTCGTAGGTTGCGGCTGAGGTCTGTTTCAGCTCAATTTTTTTCTTGAATTACTTTCTTCCCTTCAACTTTTCTTTTCTTTTCCTTCACATCATAAGATAAAACCACACACCACTTTCCTTTCCAATATTTCACGACTCTTAGATGTCCCTAACAAGTTAATGACCTTTGTTGGGGTCACATCTAGAGTCTATATAAAGACTGGTTTCTAGTGGCCTGGTTGTGTTAGATATGGTATATATATCAAAGTAGACGGTTTTTCCATGACACTCAAAACAAACAAACCCCTTAGACACATAACATTTACTACGGGAGGTCTTCATAAAAGGCCTTCCAAAAATAATAGGGGTTTCAGTATGGTTCAACCTCATATTCAACACATAAAAATCAACCGGAAAGTTTAATCGACCGACTTTAACAACCAGTTCTTCAACTACAAGTACCCATAAGGCGAATACTAGATTAATTGGTTAATCGAATAACCACCTCGGTGCTCATAAGAGGTCCCAAATGCATAGACTCATAAAACATGACTAGGCATAACGTTAATAGATGCACGTAAGTCCGTTAAAGCACTCTAAAATCGAGTCTCACCTATAGCATAAGGAATGGTGAAATGTCTCGGTCACCGCATTTTCTAGGAAGATTTGTATAATTAAGGGACAAGACGTGTTCACTTTCCTTGGGCTTAGGGCTCTTGTGTAAACCCCTATAAAATCTAACCAATATAGTGGCGGAAACACTGTAGATGTGAGATTAAAACACACTGTAACTATGTCTTGATTAAATAAAACGATAAGTCAACACATGAGCCATTAAATAAAAATGACTAAAATAAAAAGACAATCCATAAAAGGGTTTAACAATTCATAGTACAAAATTTATTGATCAACGAAGCAGGATCCGTAACTTCTCGCTTGCCCGCCCGAAGGGAAACACATATACCTTCCATGTTTAAAATATAACAGCCTCAATCAGTGAGGAGCAACAGCGACGTTCTCCCAGCCATATTACAAGATTTTAAAACTGTAGTTACTATTATATGAAAATTGTAAAAATGGAAAACATTAAAACGATATAATCACAATACGTTTTCGGAGAAAACTTAAGAATATTTCCCAACTTGCAAATCAAAAACATATCGATAATAATTAAAATATTCAAAATGACATTATGGATAGAATAATTGTTGGAGGTTAGACTTTCACTAGGAGAATACTAAAAACTTGCTTCGAGATTTTAGTACAAACAAATCGGACTTCTGTCTCTAACCAGGCAACTCAACTATAATATAGGACGGCGACTTATAAATGCGTGACCCTAGTTTAAGATAATGCACACCCTTTTTGGGATTACTCGCCACCCATTTTAACTTACGAAGACGACTTACCGTGAGACCTAAGCTTAATGTCAAAATGTACACAACTCCCAGGATACCTATCACCTGGTTCAACAACCAATGTACCGATTCCTGATACATCAGCCTTATATTTGATGGCAAAAACGTAAACCCTAGAATATATAACTCTAAACCTCACACTTGTTCTTATTCTATAACTCCAAAACAAAGTCATTATCGATATTCAAAAGAGATAATCATTATAAATAATATGGAGATAAAAGGCAAAATCATTATATTCTAAACGATGAAACTTTTTATTTTAGAAACCTTCTAATTTTCGAACTTTAATAAAAATAGAATCATATCAAAATATCGAAAATATTAGTTCATACTAATACAACATTTTTAGTAAACATTATAGATTTATAAAACTAATATTTCTGGCCTTAACGATATTAATTTCTAAAACGAGAATAAATGAATTTATGAAATTATTGAAATATCATACAGGTGTTCATTAAATTATTAAAATGTCGTAAATGTTTTATTATTACTAATCAAGGTGTTTCCAATATTTATAAAACAAAAATTCTCTAATTATAAATAATTTCGACGAAACAAGCATAAATAAGATTTTACGGCAAAATCAAAATAAATCATTTAACGTATTTTATTAATTAAAAAATTGAATAACTTAAGAATATCATAAGGATTGAATTAAATTATAAAATTTCAGATTTCAGAATTCTCAAAATAGCTGGAAAAATAATTTATTTAGCTGAAAGGAAATATTTAAACAATAATTTGCAACTTTGTTCAAAAATCGATACTATCATTTAAAGGCTTCAATAAATAGTATAAGAATTATTTAATATAATTAAAATACATATTCGGACATTTTTTTCCGGAAAAATAAATTTTCCAGCATCTATAAATTCATTTTTTAAAGAGTTTTCACGTTAATCGTCTAATCTCGACAAGAACGATTAATAAAAATAGTAATTATAAAACGATTTAAGTACTAATACCCAAAAATTATTATTAAACGTAAAAATTGAGATTTTAAAGAAACTTATAATTTCCCAAAATAATAAAATTCCAGAATTCATAAAATTTATTAAAGCCGTCTCTTAAAGCCCGTTTTCACAATTAACGATTTTCAAATAGAATTATCGTTCCTAAATTTTTATTAAAGCATTAAAATCATAAAAATGAATATTTCATAAGAAAACATCAGGAATATTATTTTACGAATAATACAAAAGTGAGAATCAGAAATCGAAATAGCCAACACAAGATTTATCGATAAACGATGATTTAAAGTGATTAATTAGTTCACCCACTTATCAATTCCTAAAAATTATGAAAAAAATCAGAACTTTTTTCATCAGATTATTCATGCACAAAAAATTTCAGATGTAAATAAATTGTCAAAGTATAAGAACTAAAAATTGGCTTATTTTTTATTTTTTTTTATTAGGGTGGATGCGATGATGAGTTGAGAAGATGTATGGTTGACTTGGATGTAAATTTGATCATATGAAATATACTTACATTTACACCAAAAAAAAAAAAAAATTGGCTTTTAATCGTTTTTGTCCGAAATCAGTAATAATTCAATAATCGATTCTTAAAATGTCAGAAAAATAAAAAAATCATCACAAATATTATTTTTACAAAATATAAGTATATCTTACATGTTTAGGCCGAGTATTACGATTTTAGAAAATAATATAACAATTTAATCGTTAATCTCGTAAAAGAGATATAAATACCGAAACATGCAAATTTTACAAATTTAAAATTTTTTAGAATACACGACATACATATATTACCAAAAATAAAATTATAATTATATACATGTAAATACACAAATAAAATCATGCAATACCGAGTAACATCGTCGTTACCTTTAATCTATGTTCGATTCCACGATGTATTCCTCCATTTCCGGGTCTTCCAAAAACCCTACACGAACCAGGTTTGCATGGTATAAAAATACAATAAGAATGATGAAAAAGTAAGGTATATAATGATTGAAAACAACATCGATTATTACCTTAACGAAGGAGGTGGAATAAGGATCGAAAAAGGATGAAAAAGAGACGGAAAGATGATGATCAAAACTCGATTTTTGTATGAAAATGGGGTTGGTGGCTGCTGCTTAAACACGGTTCAAAGAGAGGAGAAAGGAGAAAAATGGTTTTGCTTATTTTGTAAATAAATGATAAGTAAAGTAAATAGTTTCTAACCATAAATGGGACTTTAAAAATTGATGAAAACTAGGCAACATGCATTAGCATCACATGTCCAAGAGAGATGGTGAGGGACTATGAAAAGTTTGGTGATTATCACCAAATTAAATGGGTGAGAAATAAAATATCTAAAATATTTTAACCAAGTTATAAAAACAAAGTGTAGAAAAAATGTAAAGGTGGTGTGTGACATGGTGTGGACATGACATAGGTCCACCTCAACGCGGCCACGCGCGGGTTTGGGGAGGCGAATGAATCTCCATATGAGATGGGTCGAATTGAAATTTAAATCGAAGTGGAGTCGCCACCGAACTTTGTGGGAGTTCGGGCCCGTTCGAACCCACTCTATATCTTAGTGGGTCATGCACAAAGTATGGTCCATTCGGATGTCAGAGTTTATTGGGCTCGTCCCTTTGCATTTGATACCGATACCGACATTATCGGATACCGTGTATTGAATGACTCTCGTGTGCCAATGGATTCGGATGTCCGGAAATCATGGTTCTGAGTAAGGGGTGAGGGTACGTGTTGGGAAGTTCACAAAGAACACCCAACCCGCCCGCACATTAGCGGCCTCTACTAAGATATCGTTTGATTTTGAAATACGCGCGTTAGTAATTCGATGAATGATATGCAAACATTGTTTTGACTAAACATGTGAATTATGTTTGATCTACGTCGTTTAATGCATCTTTGAATCTATGTCGAAGTTGTATTTAGCATGCGAGGTCCGTTTTAGTACAATAAAACAAACAACGAATAATAAGATACAAAGACAAAGAACAAACGGGTTAGTAACGGTTTGTAAATTGAATAAATGATGTAAATATGATGCGATGCATGGTTTTGAAAAGATCGACAATTTTGTTAAGCCGCGTAAAAATATAATGCGATTTTTACTCGACTTGAATTTGCGATACTCGCCATATTCGATGCTTGATTATAGAATCAATATCGGATATTTAGACTGGATTTTGAAAAAAAAGTAAAAAAAGTTGTTTAGAAAATCGTTTTGAATGTTGTTAAGACTAGATAATTCCTCCACGTTGTAATATCGTAATTACTCGGCTTCAACGGTATTATGCTTAACATGATTTGATGATTGATTCGTTTAGATCCGATATTCGACTATAGAGTTGATATCGAATCCTTAGGGACGACTCTTTATTGAAAATAGTACGATAATATCGATATTAGGAACGAGAAAATAAAAATGAAAAGACGTGACGACCCGTATAAAAAGACGGACGGACGAGAGAAAGAGAAGAAAAGGGAGAAGTCGGGATTTGTAACACCCTCAACCTACATGCTTGATTATCTCAAAAATGAACTCGTAGTTGCGGCCTAGGCGCGGGAGCGTTAAGATGTATATAGGTGAGTTATGGTGTGTATGGTTAGGGATTTGGCGAGTTTTGCTCTCGGGTTTCTATATAGTTTGCCTAAAATTGCCTAGAATTTCGGGTTGTGAATGGTCGAGAATCCTATAGGATTTCTAGAGGAAAGATCGGAATATAATATGCCTAGTATTGCTGGAATTCCGGGTTGTAATTTTGATGATGTGTGTTGATGTTGTAATTGATGTCGGGAAATGTGTGTCAATTGTGTGTGCAAGGGTGGGGTATTTATAGGGTGAAATCCCGACTTGGGATAGGAGATTGATATCTTGCAAAGGAAGAAAACAACCGGTTGAGATGAAGTGGAATTCCGTCTTTGGATAGGAAAATGTTACTTGTATGGGAAGAAACACCCGGTTTAGATGGAGTAGGATTCCGACTTTGGATAGGAAAGGATTCCTACTTTGTAGCTGATATTTGTGTAGTATTTGACTTCAAGTCAGATTTTTGAAGTGGCGTGACAGATTTTTATATCTCGGAAACGTCTTTGACCGGGGTTTGACCCGGTTGCTAAAAGACGGTTTTGCCCTTGGTGTCGGTTTTGACCCAAATTAGTCTCATTTGACTGGAAACGATCCACAGGGCCTGGATTTGAGGTCTGTTTTGTGAGATTTTTACTCCGCTAAAAGCTCGTGCCAACTACTATTGATTTCGAGTCCGAAAATCGAGTGTATTAAGTCATGTTTGCGTTCGATCATCATCGGGTGTTTTTTTGGAAACTGCTATAGACACCTAGCAGTCAAAATGTGGGTGTCTACACATGGGGTCACGGTCCACAAGGTCCAAAAAATCTATTTTTAGTTTTAGGTTGATAAAAATAAGTATCGTAAAATTATTAAAGGCATTTCCAAGCAATTCGAGTAAACCTCGCATTAGAAATTAATTATTTACGAAACTTCGTAATAAAATCAATAAAGGCTAACTTTTCATGAATAAAAATATTTTTTGGTTGGCAATATTATATAAATGGGATTAGACATATTTAGGAAAAGAAATAACTTAAATTCAAGCTTAAAACGTTAATTCGTAGAGAAATAGAATTCCTCGCGAATAAATAAATAGTTTACGACGAAAATCAAATAACTAGGTTTATGCTTGCAGATAAAAAGAATTAAAATCTTTTGTAATCCCCTAGAAATTCTAACGCAATACAGTGACGAAAACACTGAAGAGTGGGATTAAAACACACCGACAAACTATATCTTATTAAAAGAAATAGTAAGTCAATACAAAGACCTCTATTTACAAAAGGGCTAAACGTAAAATCTCCAAACGGGTTTATACAAATCCATAAATAAACATGAATGAAGGAAGAGTAGGATCCACGCTACTCACTAGCTCACACCCAAAACCCAGCAGCAAATATCTGTCATGTTATAAACATAACAGTCACGTCAGTGGGGAGTAACTCGGACATTCTCCCAGCCATATTATATCATATGGAAAAATAATAATATTATTATAGCAAAATACTTAAAACGAGAAAACATTAAAAATGATATAATATAATAAAATAAGTTCTCAGAGGAAACTTAAAACATTTGCCAACCTGCAAATCAAACCAATCGATGATAATAATCATATTCAAAAATGGCGTTATGGAAATTCGACCAGTGTGCACAAGGCTAGAATTTCCTTAGGATAATACTGGAAACTAGCTTCGAGAACTGTAGAATTAACTCATAACAGAATCCAGTCTCTAACTAGGCAACTCAACTATAACAGGACTGCGTGCAGCGAGGTTCTGGTTTAAGTAGTATACACCCCTCTTGGATACCAAATGTATCTAGTTCAACTGACGACGACTAACACGATGCGATATCTAGCTTAAGGGCACAATGCACACTCTTCTGGGCGAAACTATGCCCAGTTCAATGACGAAATGTGCCCCATAAAGACACACCAGCCTTACAGTTGATGGCAAAAACGTACATCCCAGACTATATTACTCTAACCCCACACTTGACTTTATTCCATAACTCCAAAACAGCCATTAACGATATTCAAAAGATTTAGTCATTATAAATAATATGGAGATGAAAGGAGTAAAAGTTTTGTATTAAAAAAAGGAAACTTTCTATAAATAGAAACTTACGTAAAATAGAAAGTCTTATAGAAAATGCGTAAGTTATTAAAATAAGTGAAATGTATAAAAATAGCATTTCTAACGAAATTAACATTTTATTATTATCGTCCTTATCGTAACTTTAATATATTTCTAAATTCGTTACTCAAAATATAATTAAAATATAATAATTCAATATATAATATTTTATAAATAATTAGGAGAATCGAGTTAAAACGATAAATTTTAGAAAAGCGATGTTTTAAGAAAATGATATCAAAATTAATTGAGTCAAAGAGTTTTATAAATGAAATGAATTTTACAAATGTTTCAAATTATTTTTAGCAAATAGTTTTTATTAATAAATAATACTCGTACGGATTTTACTAAAATTAATCAATTGTAAGCAAATAAGAAATTATTAGTGAAAATAGTCTCGACTATAAATATATTTAAACAAAATCGACTATTTTCTCATTTATTAGTATAAATCGTAAAACGGAAATTAATTTATTAAACAAGTATACAAACCTCGTTTATAATATAAAAATACGGTTTTGAGTTAAAATAATAAATTAACGGAATCTGAAGAAAATATGAAATCGTTATTCTTTAGTTACTAGTGTCATGATAACCAACAAAATATTATAACGATCGTAAATAATTAAATTACTAACGATTTATAAGACGATATCGAAAACTTGTAAAATAATTATAAGACACAATTTAAAAATAATATAATTAACAATTAATAAATAGCTAAAATTAGAAAACCGAAGTTAAAATATTTACTACATTTTACTACTCAAACATACGATATAAAATCGAGTAACGTCCTAAAGTTACCTTAAGTTAGAAACCGTCATAGCACTTCCTTCAATCCGCTTGTCCAAGCTCCAATTACTATGATACTCGTTTTAAAACCACTTCGAGGCCTTGACGAAACGGAAACGAATGAGATTGGGACGAGGAGAAAAGGAAACAAAAGAGTCAGAAGGAAAAGAAAGAGCATAAAGAGTAGAGGCACACCAAATAAAGATAAGACCCGATATCAACTAAGAAACATGGATGATTATAAGTCGGATCGATCGAAATAGAGATCAAAACAGAATTGACACACATACGCACAACGACACAACAGATCACAAAAACGAAGAAGAAGAGGGAAGAAAAATGAAGAAGAAGAGAGCAAAGATCGACATATTTGACGTCGAACCTAGCGGAGAGAACACTCAGCAACTACTAGAAATAACGCAGCAGCAGCAGTAAAATGTACAACAACAAAATGGCTCGAGACAGAAGGACGGAGAACAAAAAAAATAAAAATAAAGAAGGAACGAGTAAAACAGCAGCAGGTGCAATAGCAGACACAGCAGAGCACCACTCGGTCTCGAAACAGCATAAATAAGAACACATATCATCGCAAGACGACACAGTGCAGCGGCATCAACAACACACAAAAACAGCAGATATCAGATCCGAACCATGAACATATGAAAGCAAACGGAGCAGCCACGAAGTCGACAGCAACAACAGCAAAAGAATGATACAACGCCAGAAAAAGAAGGGAAAATGGAATGGTTATCAAAAAGTAGCAGCAGAATGCGACAACAACAAAACGTTACAGCAGCAGCCGCAACCCAACACGGAAGAACGAAGCAGCAAACCACTAACAATGGAGAGGAAAAGAAGAAAAAGAAAAGTACAGGAATAGACCGAGTACGAGAATCAATAACAACGACAACGGGCAGCAGCAACATACAACAACAAAGACGAAGGGGAAGAATGTATGTTATATACGTTATGATTCCGATTATGAAATCTGTCCCATGATCAATTATAGATTCATATTAATTCAACCCTAGTATAATCGGTGAACGGAAAAGCGGACTAACCTTGGTCCATGTCTTACGACGCACTCAATAACGATAATAATATAAGAAGAATAAAGACCCAAATATGATTCTCCTCCTTAACCCGTTTCCTTAATCGTTCTCAGTATGATGGAGAAGAGAACTCTGCCTTTCACAAACTGTTTTTCTTTATTTTGAGAAGATGAAGATAAGATAACGTACACTGTTATTGATATGTATAAGGATATATACATGTCATGGGATGTATTTGTTTATATCTCTTCGTGAAAAGGCATCTCGTGATATTGGGTAAGGTCGGAAGGAATAGTAATTCCCGACTTTAATTACTTTAATCGAAACCGATCCATCGCGGAGTCGTCTTTTATATTAAAGTCCCGTTAAACGTGAACTCGTTATTTACAAACCCGAAAGACACAAGGCCATAAGAATATAAATATTCTAACATTCTCCCACTTGGCCTTAGTGTCACTTAAAGGATCAATTATTATAATGTTCACCTTAAATTGAGCTCATTAAACTTTCTATAAAACTTTAATAGATTTAGAATTAATTGAATCATGGCGGTCACACATCATTCAGCGACATGATCCCTTCCATGTATCACAAATCAATCCTAACTCTTAATTATCTCTAATTTGAGAAAATACAATAATTCTCAAAATGATTACATGTAATCTCCAATCATAAATGTATACATATATCATAATGATCACATGTACTTTATACAGAAACATAACAATAAATGATATCAAAATGTCATAAACATAATATGAGCACACTACTTTTACATTAGCAAGGCTTTATTTACAACACCCATGCGCTCTACATGGCCAATAAACGCTTTAGGTGGTAATCCCTTAGTTAACGGATCGGCTACCATTACATCCGTCCTAATATGCTCAATTGACACTCTACGTTTCTGCACATCCTCTTTAACTGATAAATATTTCAATTCAATATGCTTTGCACCCTTAGAGTACTTATCATTTTTAGCGAAGAATACGGCTGCTTCATTATCATAATAATTTCTCAGTGGCTTGGCTATACTATCGATGATTCCAAGTCCCGAGATAAAGTTCCGCATCCACAATGCATGAATAGTGGCTTCAAAGCACGCCACAAATTCAGCTTCCATAGTGGAGGTAGCAAAGATAGATTGTTTTCCACATTTCCATGATACTGCTCCCTCAGCTAATAGAAACACATAACCAAATGTTGATTTCCTAGTATCTTTACATCCGGCATGGTCTGAATCTGAATATCCAATAACTTCTAGATCATTATCGGATCTCCTATATGTAAGCATGAACTCCTTGGTTCCTTGCAAGTACTTGAGCACTTTCTTTGCAGCTCTCCAGTGGTCCATCCCTGGATCACTTTGATATCGACCCAACATTCCAACAGCAAAGCTGATGTCTGGTCGAGTACATGTTTGAACATAGTTCAAGCTCCCAACCACTGATGCATAAGGAATTCTTTCCATTTCATTTCGTTCTAGCTCATTCTGGGGACATTGCATTTTACTGAACTTATCCCCTTTCTGTATAGGAACGATTCCGGGCGAGCAACTCTCCATTCTATATCTCTCTAAAATTGTAATGATGTAGGTTTTCTGAGACAGTCCTAACAATCCTTGTGATCTATCACGGGTTATTTCAATCCCAATCACATAGGATGCCTCACCCATATCTTTCATCTCAAAAATTTTAGAGAGGTACTTCTTTACATCATGTAACATACCCATATTATTCGCAGCTAGCAAAATATCGTCAACATACAGAACTAAAATTACAAACTTACTCCCACTGATTTTCATATAGATACATCGATCAACGATGACCTCTGTGAAACCATATGATGTGATAGTATCATTAAACTTTAAGTACCACTGTCGGGAATGTTGTTTTAGTCCATATATCGACTTTTTCAGCCTACAAACCTTGTCCTCATTACCTGGAGCTAAAAAACCCTCAGGTTGCTTCATATATACTTCCTCCTCAAGTTCACCATTTAGAAAAACGGTTTTCACATCCATTTGGTGAAGCTCGAGATCATAATGAGCCACCATTGCCAACACAATTCTTAAGGAATCCTTCTTAGATACTGGAGAGAAGGTTTCCTTATAGTCAATACCGTCTTTCTGAGTAAAACCTTTGGCGACAAGTCGGGCTTTGTATCTTTCTATGTTCCCCTTAGAATCCTTTTTGATCTTATAGACCCATTTCGAACCAATGGTCTTGGACCCTTCAGGTAACACAACTAAATCCCACACTTTATTATCATCCATTGATTTCATCTCTTCTTTCATAGCAATTAACCACTTTTCAGAATCGTTACTTTCTATGGCATTTCGGAATGAGACGGGGTCCTCACTAATGCTTAAGTCACATTCATTTTCCACATGATAACACACATAATCATCTGAAATAGCAGGTCTTTTTTCTCTTACAGACCGTCTTGGTTGTTCATGTGGTGTATCATTTCCTCCTTGAATTGTGACTTCTGATTCATTGTTATTGTCATTTTGTGGGTGTTGGACATCATTATGTTGCTCCATTGTGTCATTTGACTGTATAGATACAATGGGTACAACTACTTTAGGTGCAACTTCAGGAGAGTGAATTTCTTCCCGAATTTCATGAGTATCCACATTTCGTGGTTTATCACTCCCACTAGTTTGACCATTCTCAATGAATCTAGTATTACCAGTCTCAACTATTCTCATACTGTGGTTAGGACAGTAAAATACATACCTCTTTGACTTTTCTGGATAGCCAATAAAAAAACCACTGACCGTCCTAGAATCTAGCTTCTTTCATGAGGGTTATACAACTTCACTTCAGCTTGGCAACCCCATACTCTAAGATGTCTTAAGCTCGGTTTCCTTCCCGTCCACAGTTCATAAGGAGTCTTAGGAACTGACTTACTAGGAACCCGATTTAAAACATAGGGTGCGGTTTTTAATGCATAGATCCATAAAGAAAGAGGTAAAGAACAATTACTTAAAATGCTCCTAACCATTTCAATTAGAGTACGATTCCGCCTTTCAGCTACACCATTCTGCTGAGGTGTACCTGGCAAAGTATATTGAGCACAAATGCCTCTATTTTCTAGAAGCTTTGCAAACGGACCAGGACACTGACCATTTTCGGTAAACCTTCCATAATATTCACCACCTCTATCCGATCTCACAATTTTTACCTTCTTTTCTAGCTGCCTTTCTACCTCATTCAAGAATATCTCGAGGACATTCACAGAATGAGTCTTTTCATGCAGTAGATAAGTGTATCCATACCGTGAGTAGTCATCAATAAAGGTGATAAAGTACTTTTCACCACTCCAAGAAGGAGCGTCAAAAGGTCCACAAATATCAGTGTGTATAATTTCAAGTAGTTGAGAACTTCTTGTGGCTGGTTTCTTTACTGTGTGTTTAGTATGTTTACCCTTAATGCATTCTATACACACATCTAGGTCACTAAAATCTAATTGAGGAAGAATTTCATTCTTTACCAACCTCAATAACCTTTCTTTAGATATGTGACCTAGTCTTTGATGCCACAAGTAAGCTGAACTTTCATCTGATGCACTACGTTTAATGCCTCTACTCTCAACATGATACAAAGATTCAGAAAAATTAACATCAAGATTGAACTTATAAAGTGAATCGCATAAAGTACCACTACCACAATAATAATCATTCAGGTACAAAGTAAACAATCCAAGTTCAAACTTAATCTTAAAACCTACATCATCCAATTTACTTAATGATACAAGATTTCTAGCACATTCGGGTACATAGAGACAATTTACAAGATCTATTCGACAACCAGTGTCTAAGATCAAACGATAGGTCCCAATGCCCTCAATTCGTGCCTTCATCCTGTTTCCCATGGATAGATATTCATTTGGTCCTCTTATGGGCCGGATCGAACTGAATCCCTGTTTAATATGAGAAACGTGAGTAGTAGCACCAGAATCTAACCACCAGGTATTATTAGGCACTTCAATAAGGTTTGATTCAAAGCATACGGAACAATAATGCATACCTCTCTTTTCGAACCAATCTCTCAATTTTTGACATTCTTTCTTGAAATGTCCCTTTTTCTTACAAAAGCGACACTTCAAATCCTTTTTCATCTTACTTTCGGGTCCTTTAATGTAAGATTTGCCCTTGTCTTTGCCTTTCCAACCTGGTGTGCTCTTGCTGCCGCTGGCTCCTTCATGACCTACAAGATGGACAACTGGGGTTTTTGCCTTCTTTAATCTCCCTTCCTCCTGAATGAGCATAGCCTTTAACTCTTGAAGTTTCCATTTAACCGTTAATGTGTTATAATTCACTTGAAACTGGCTAAACTCATTAGGTAGGGAGTCAATGACAAATTGCACCAAGAAGGAATCATTTACTTCCATCCCTAGCTTCTTTAACTTTGCTGCCAGATTTGACATTTCTGTCACATGAGTATGCATTGATTCCGAGCCGTTCAAGTCATATTTCTTAGTAGTCAGCTCACTCATAAGACTACCCGTTATTGACTTGTCCGCCAGCTCAGATTGGGAGCACTCCTTAATCTTTTTCATGAATTCCCTCGCTTTATCTGTTTTAGGCATTGATGGCTTAATACTTTCAGCCATTGTCAATTTCATGAGAGTTAAACTCAGCCTGTTAGAGCGTTCCCATGACTCATACAAGGAAATTTCTTCCTTGGTGCTCTTGTCGGTTATGGCTGAGGGTTCCTCATCAGAAATTATGGCTTGATCGAGGGCCATAATACCTAGTGTGAACCGGATTTCCTCGGACCATTCATCATAGTTAAGCCCATTAAACTTAGTAACAGAGTTAGCGGATGCAGGTAAATTAGATGAGACTGCAAAATTTACACATGCTTAACCTATTAGTGCTTTGAAAACTTAATACAGATTTAGAAACATTACATACACATTTAAGTAACCTTTGGGCAATACTAAAATGCATATACTACAATCGATGTTATAAATACTTTAATTAGTCAATTATCAACATACCAAAATTTTAAATGAATGACATCTTTGGACATACATAACATTCAAATTTCGTATAAATAATAATTTAACCCTTTCATATTATTATCTATATTTCATGTTCCTCCTTTGGGTAGTCACATACACATACATAATAAAATATAGGACTTTAATATATAACATCTCTATAATATGGTCTAAAAAACCATTTTTACTTTTCAAATATTTAAGTTTATCAACAAGGCCACTTTGGTGACTAACATGTCATATAACATATAAATATATAAACTTTGATGAATAATATAAATATTTGTGTTAACATTCCATAACACAAAATACATATAAGATTTATAATATACATACATAAATATGCATATAGAAGGCATTCTTAATAATCCAAATGAATTAAATTATGTAGCTTATTGAGGCATATACTTATATCATTAATCAATACGTTTTAATACCAATATACGTATTTGCCAAACAAATGCACCCATTAATGTATGGTATTATGCTGTGGTACTTAATCCTCATGATTAACAAAATAATGACATGACTATTTATCAAACATAATGAAATTAATAGAATGTACTGTACTTGATTAAACTTTGCATGTGAAAAAACAACAAATGTAAACCATGTTGAAAAGTCAACAATACACAACATTTTTTATTTGCTTCTTCACCCATATGATCAGTACAGTGTAGATTTAAACAATAATTTCTCATTCATCTTTCATTATACCAGCATACACAAAATTGCAGGAATTATGATGATCAAAACGCAACGGAAAGTAAGAGGGCAACATAAGTGTGCACATGCATATTGTTCGGGCCAAAATATTGCACCTTCGGAATGCCACATGCACGATGTGAGTGAACGATCAAAAAGTCAAAGGTCAACGATAAGAGAGTCGAGATTTGCGGCTGAAAGGTCAAAGTCGGAGATTAAAAGACGGAAGTCAAAAGTCATCAAATCAAATCAACCCGCAATCACAAACAAGTAATGGGTCAAGCAGGGCACGAAGTAAAGCAATGGGCCATTTGGCAAAGAAGGCCCAATACGAGAGGATGAACCCCAGCCCACACCAAGAGATAAGGAGGCAACAACCCCCCTACAAGCTAGGAAACCCTCCTGCAGACCAGGAGAGAATCCAGGGAGAAAAGGTAACGGCTGAGGAAGAATTGAAGGACGAGATCTTAGGCAATTAAGAGGGGAATGAAGGCCAAGATTCTAGGAAAGAGAGGCAACTGTCAAGAGCACTATAAAGACAAGAAAGACAAGGAAAAAGGGGGCATTCAAGAAGACCTACTTAAAATCTACGCATTTCCAATCAACCACGGCCAAGATATAGCCTGGCTATTTGTATTCATAGTCTTTTTCTTAAGCATTTTCAGTTCATAGTGAAAGTATGGCGGGACTCCGACTCCCCCCGCGGTTTTTCCCACATTTGGGTTTCCGCGTCACCAAAACTAGAGTCCTTTTATTTTCTCTCGTTACGCTTTCATTTGCTAAATTCGATTCATCTCGTTAAAATTCGTATAGTGTTAGCTCGATCACTTTAACCCGCAACTTAATCTTAACCCGGTAAAATTTTACCAAAACAATTTGGCGCCCACCGTGGGGCAAAGTGATCGTTTGCTGGCCAAAATTCTGCAGAGATTCAACCTATCGTTATGTCTGGATCTGATCAAAACCTTGTCGGTAGCCAAGATGCCTCCACTCAGTCTGCTGGAGGGACACCATCCTCAGGGGCAGCCAGTCAGCCCATCGCACCATCCACTCAGGCGACCCCTGTCAGTTTGGCAGCGGGACTTACACCGACAACCTCCAGACCACCCCAAGGACCCCCGACGTCAAAAGCACTCAATCCCTTCAGATCTAGTAAGGAGGGAGCGCCATCTAAGATGCCGGCTCATGGAGGGTTGTCTGGAGATGCGCTCAGGATTCCGTCAGCCCCAGATCCTGTGATGGAAATACTTCAGGGGATCAATACTCTGCAACAAGCGGTGAGGACCCTGCAGAAGGACAACCGGGACATCAGGGCTCAGATAAAAGCAGTGTCAAGGCCACTGTCTGCTCCAATTCAGTCGCCACCAGAGATCCTGCCTCTGATATCTGGAGGAAAGCCAAGCCTCCACAAAGAACCCGCCGTCAGTGGGCAAGCATCAAGGGCAATTCCTCAGGAGGTGGTCACTAGGGTAGATCTGGAGCTATCGCCACCCATCCAAACCGTTGCGCCACAAGGGCTAGGCTACCTGACCCACGGGCCCACGTCCGACAGATCACACGTCTCAGGTAATCTCTTCTCCGGCATTGAAAACCAAGAGACTAACGCATTATCTCTTGCAGGCACCCCGATCCATCAGACGCTAAGATGGCAACCAACGCAATCGCCAGGAGTGTATCCCCTGTCCAGCAGCCAACCTTCTGGAGGAGCATGGGCAACACCTGCTCCCAACCAGCGCACACCAGAATGGCAACCCAGACCAGAAGCAGCTGCATTCCCCTTGCTGCCTCCTCCAAACAGTCTGCACCTTGGGGGACCCCAAACAGGAAGTACACCCTTCAGTTTTCTTCCCCCTACTCCTAACCCTCTTGCAGGAACTAACAGCGCTGCAGATCGGCAATCCCAAGAATTGAAGGAACTGAGGGAGTTGATCAACAAAATTCCTGGAATGCCGCGCCCCCTGGAGAGAGCATCCAGAGACAGCTATGCAGACTCACCCTTCACAGACGACCTAGCCTGTGTTGCGGTGCCCAAGGGTTTTGTGCCACCAGCCATGGCGCTTTACGACGGCACTGCAGATCCCATGGATCACATCAACCAGTACAAGCAGAAAATGATGGTGATAACCGCCACGGGGCCTCTGAAGGAAGCTTGCATGTGCAAAGGGTTCGGTTCCACCCTCTCAAGAGCAGCCCTGCATTGGTTCGTTGGCCTGCCAAACAGGAGTATTGCTTCCTTTGTTGATCTGGTTAACTCCTTTAACCAACAATTCGCCAGCAGCAGAAAACCGGAGAAGCAAACTAGTGACCTGTGCAGGGTGGTACAGAGAATCGACAAATCTACGCGCGATTTCCTCAACAGATTCAACAAGGAAAAAGTGACTATTCCCAGATGTGACGTAGCCACTGCCATCGAAGCCTTCCGTCAAGGGCATCTCCAAAACTCAGATCTCTACAAAGATCTCACTAAGTATCCTTGTGCTACATTCGAGGATGTACAAACTAAGGCATTGGCAGCCATCAGGCTGGAAGAAGATTCGGGCCCCCGAAGAGCTACCTATGGATCTGAGCATATCTCCAGGAAGGCACCAGCAGAGAGAAGAGACGAAAGATCCAAACCCTACGACAGAAATGTCCACAAGGTCTCAGAAGACAAAGATTGGAAGGAGAACCCAGGACTCCCACCTAAAATCAGCGAGTACGGGTTCTCCACCAATGTGTCTGGTCTGCTCAGGGCCCTAAAAGAATTAGGGCGCAAAGTTAGATGGCCCAGAAGACAAGAGTACGCCAACGACCGCCGGGACACCAGCAAAAGATGCGAATTCCACGATGATATTGGGCATACCACCGAAGAATGTGTGCTCCTCAGGAAGGAAGTAAAATATCACTATGACCAGGGAAATCTGGATCACCTGATATTGAGGAGCTCCAGCAGAGTGAACGCGGCAGACCAGGTGTTACCTTCGCCCCCTCCCCTGTGCACCAGAATTGTCAACGTGATCACAGGAGGATCGGAATTAAGCGGTCTGACCTATTCAGCAGCTAAAAGACGCGCTTCCCAGTCCAGAGGAGACAAACTAGAACATTCCTGTAGAATCAGCTCTCTGGACCTCCCCGCTGTCACCTTCGACGAATCTGATGCGGAACCGTCTCCAGAATCCCACCATGATGCCCTAGTCATCACACTCTCTATAGGAAACTGCACTGTGAGGAAGATACTGGTAGACACTGGAAGCTCTGTCAACCTCATCATGTTGGAAACCCTGCAAAACATGGGATTCAGTGAGGAAGACCTGAGCAAAAAGACGGTTCCCCTTATAGGATTCAGTGGAGAAACTAAATACTCCCTTGGCGAAATCACGATCCCCACTTATGCTGGAGGGGTAAACAAGCAAGTGCGGTATTTGGTTATTGACGGTCCGTCCACCTACAACGTAATCCTGGGGAGACCATGGATACATGAAATGAAGGCCATCACGTCCACCTACCACCAGTGCTTGAAGTTCCCTATACCCTGGGGAGTGCAGAAGATCAGTGGCGACCAGAGGGAAGCCAAAGATTGCTACAGAGTGGCACTGAAGAAGACGGCGAGTCCCCCAGCATAGCAATTACAGAGTCTTCACCTACCCCTGCAGGAATACCTTGAACCCCCTCAGGCGGAGGTAGATGAAGTGAACCTAGACAAACAGCATCCAGAGCGGAAAGTGTTGATCGGCTCAGAATGCACAGGTAATATCCGACAAAACCTTATTGAATTGTTGAAAACTAACATGGATTGTTTTGCGTGGTCCCATGATGAAATGGTAGGAATAGATCCGAATATCATAACTCACAGATTAAGCGTGGACCCGAGCTACAAACCAATCCAGCAGAAGAGGAGGAAGTTTGCTCCAGAGAGGAACCAAGTCATAAACCAGGAGGTAGATAACCTGCTGGCTGCCGGGAAAATCAGAGAAGTAAAATACCCAGAGTGGCTGTCCAACGTGGTAGTAGTCCCAAAGAAGAATGGCAAGTGGAGAGTGTGCGTTGACTTCACCGACTT
The DNA here is from genome assembly GCA_958450325.1 of Agrostemma githago. Taxonomy (NCBI): domain Eukaryota; kingdom Viridiplantae; phylum Streptophyta; class Magnoliopsida; order Caryophyllales; family Caryophyllaceae; genus Agrostemma; species Agrostemma githago. Next base: position 48,184,522 of record OY288259.1, on the reverse strand, counting down.
AAACAAGGCGTGCCCAAAGGACCCATTCCCCCTGCCACACATAGATGCCATGGTAGACGCCACAGCAGGCCATGAGATGCTTACCTTCCTCGACGCGTGGAGTGGATACAATCAAATCAAGATGCATCCAGCAGACCAGGAGAAAACTGTGTTCAGATCCGAGAGAGGTATCTATTGTTACAATGTTATGCCCTTTGATTTGAAAAATGCAGGATCCACCTACCAGAGGCTGGTTAACATGATGTTCAAGGAACAAATTGGCAAAACCATGGAGGTATACATTGATGACATGGTCGTTAAGTCCAAACAAGCAACACAACACACAACACATCTGGAGGACGCTTTCAACACCCTCAGGGAGTACAAGATGAAGCTAAATCCTTCCAAGTGCACGTTCGGAGTATCCTGTGGGAAATTTCTGGGGTACATGGTCACCCAGAGGGGAATCGAAGCCAGCACAGAGCAGATCAAAGCCATCCTGCAACTGGAGTCTCCACAGAAACCAAAGGATGTGCAGCGATTAACCGGAAGGATTGCCGCCCTGAGCAGGTTCATCTCCCGATCCTCAGATAGGTGCCGCTTATTTTACGATATCCTGAGAAAGGCCCAAAGATTTGACTGGACCGAAGAGCACGAGAAGGCGTTCAAAGAACTAAAGCACTACTTGAGCACTCCACCACTCCTATCAAAACTAGAGCCTGGAGAACAGCTTTTCCTATACCTTTCAGTGACTGAGGTGGCGGTCAGTGCAGTGTTGGTAAGAGAACATGATGGAGCACAGCATCCGGTCTACTACGTCAGTAAGTCTCTGCTTCCTGCAGAGACCAGGTACACGTCCCTTGAAAAACTTGTACTTGCATTAGTCACTGCGTCAAATAAACTGCGTCCCTACTTTGAATCACACATCATATCTGTAATAACAAATTACCCACTGAAAACCATTATGAGAAAACCTGAGTTGTCAGGTAGGATGGCGAAATGGTCCATGCACTTGAGCGGTTTTGACTTAAGATTTGTCCCCAGAACAGCAATTAAGTCCCAAGCCCTAGCAGATTTCATATCCGACTTCAGCCCGACACTGCAGACGCAGGCGGAGAGAGACATCATCCTTCTGGAGGAAAGCAAGAGTGAGCAGGTGTGGAAACTCAACGTAGATGGTGCCTCGAACATGAGAGGATCTGGAGCAGGGCTGGTACTCAGGTCACCTCAGGGAGATCTCATAGTGCAAGCAGTACGATGCGAGTTCCGAACAACAAACAATGAAGCAGAATACGAAGCTTTGATCCTGGGTCTCCAATTGTCCCTAGACCTTAAAATCAAGCAGCTAGAGGTGTACGGTGATTCCCAACTGATAGTCAACCATATGAACGGTTCGTATGCCGCAAAAGACTCGAAAATGATGGCTTACCTTGAGGTGGCAAAAGACCTCTCCTTAAGGTTCGCAGAATTCTCAATTAACCAAATCCCAAGGGAGCAGAACGTAGAAGCCGACGCCTTAGCAACTCTGGGGGCAACTTTCAAACCAGGAGAAGTATCCACCATACCCATAGTCCATGTACTGGAACCAGCAGTACGGAGAAGCGCGCAGGAGCAGAGAACACCAGAAGGAGGTTCACCAGGTCAAGGACTGCAATGGTTTCAAGAGGCAAGGATCTATAGCAACGCTGTAGAACAGGAGGAAATATCTGATTGGAGAAAACCCTACAAAGATTGGCTGCAGAGCGATATTCAGCCAGTAGAAAAAAGAGAAGCGCGAAGTTTCAGAATGAAAGCGTCAAGATATACACTCATTGATGGCGTACTATTCAAGAGATCAACCGCTGGGCCATACCTAAGATGCCTAAGCCCGGAGCAAGCAGAAATGGTAATGCATGATCTCCACAGTGGGGAATGTGGAAATCATGCAGGGGGCAAGAGTCTATCCAACAAAGCACTCCGCCAAGGTTACTATTGGCCAACAATGCGAAGGGACGCCAGAGAGTATGTTAAAAAATGCGACGCCTGCCAAAGACACGCACCAGTCAGTCACCAACCAGCAGAACCGCTACATCCAATTATCTCTCCTTGGCCCTTCATGAAGTGGGGAATGGATATTGTCGGTAAATTGCCAAGGGCACCAGGGAACAAAGTCTTCATGCTCGCAATGACCGACTACTTTTCCAAGTGGATAGAAGCAGAAGCGTTCCCTCAGGTGACTGAGAAGCAGGTTATATCCTTTATTAAACGTAACATTATTTGCAGGTTTGGAGTCCCCTCAGAGATCGTCTGCGACAATGGGTCCCAATTTATTGGCGGTAAAATGGAAGCCTATTGCGCCAAGTGGAACATTGCTCTCAACAAGTCTACTCCCAGAAATCCGCAATCCAATGGTCAAGCAGAATCCAGCAACAAAATTGTGATGGATAACCTGAAGAGAAGGTTGGAAGAAGCAGGGGGCAGATGGGCAGATGAACTTCCTCTGGTACTGTGGTCTGACAGAACCACACCTAAGGTGGCTACTGGGCAGACACCCTTTAGCTTGGTCTTTGGTGCCGAGGCGGTCATTCCTGCAGAAGTAAGGGTACCTACCCACAGGTATGGCTGCACAACAGAAGAAGGAAACCAAGTGGAAATGGCAAACAGTTTAGACACCATAGACGAGCTTAGAACTGATGCTCAGATCAGGATGGCCTCCTACAGACAGACTGTCGCCAGAAGCTACAACAAGAATGTTAAAGTCAGGATTCTACAGGAAGGAGACCTTGTCCTCAGGAAAGTATTCCAGAACACCGGAAACCAACGAGCAGGGAAGTTTGCTTACAACTGGGAGGGACCCTACCAGGTGGAGAAAGTAGTTGGAAATGGAGCATATCAGCTTATGACCATGGAGGGAGAGATCATCCAAAAACCTTGGAACATAGTACACTTAAAAAAGTATGTCTTCTAAGAAAAATCACCAAGGGCAAGGGTCGTTGTCACCAGAAGCTGAGGCATTCAATCTGCCAGGTACGCCTCCACCAGAACCCAGGTTCAATCTACTCTATCTTTTAAACCTATTTCTTTGAAGTCTACTCTATCTTTTAAACCTATTTTTTTTGAAGTCCACTCTATCTTTTAAACCTATTTCTTTTAAAGCCTACTCTATCTTTTAAGCCCATTTCTTTCAAAATTTCATTCCAAAACTCGGCTCATTTTCGTATCTCAAAATCCACTATGATTATCATGAAATTTAAAGAAGATCCTTGCCATGTCTTCAAATCCAAAATTTGAAACCTCGGGGTTCCTCTTACATGTTTTTATCTTACTCTCTCTTCATACCACCAAATTGAATCTCTTTGGCATAATCTCATTTTATCCTTAATTTAAAATTAACGATTGAATCTGGTGGAGCGTATAACTTCCACAGAAGGCGTGCGTCTTGTGCTGAATGCCTACAACCAGGGCAATACAAGTCCCCTGCGCCACTCAGCACCCACGCAAAGCGTGGCACCTCTGACTGAGTGGGCATACTAAACCCCAGGCCACCAACCATCAGGGTCGACCATACGGACAAAGGCATGCATACAAACAGCTGACAGCAACCAAACAAAACAAACACCACAAGTAAATAAAACAAGTACCATAGAAACAAGTCTAAAACGATTCCGCTCCCTTGAGCAGGAAAAAAGGTTCAGACATCCTGCTCCCCTGAGCAGAACGAGAATTCAGGACATAACAAATTTTTAACAAAATATTTTTGTTTTCGCCACGCAGGGCCATAAATAACAAAAGATAAACAGGCTGAACAGCCTAGACATCATTCTCCGGGGGAAGAGAGGCAAGAGGCACCACTTCAGCAGCATCGTCAGCAGCCACCATAGGACCAGGCGTCTTTTGAGCTGCTGGAGGGGAGGAAACCGACTCCTCCACTGCTTCCCCTTCACCGTCAGCCAGCACCTCCAGATCGAAGCCATGGGGAAACTCTACTTGCATTCTCTCCTTCAGAGCAGCCAAATCCCAGTGCACATGCTCCCCCTGGACGTAAGCTTCAACCATCTGGATCTCAGTGCTCAGGGCAGACCAGCTGAGAGCACCGACCATTTGCTCCTGCAAAGCTGCCACTTTCCCCTGAAGGTCAAAGTTGGCACCTTGGACCTTGGCAAGCTCAGTCTTCACCCCTGCAGCAGCCTCCTCCCGTTGCTTCTCCTCTTCGGCAAACTTCCCCCTGACTTGGTCCAGCTCTCCCCTCAGCTCAATGGCCTCCTCCTTAGCCGCCTTAGCCTCCTCCTCAAGCTCCTTGACCCTCCCCTTGGCTTGAGCAGCCTCCTCCATCAGACGGGCATTGTCCGCCTGGAGACGACCCCCCAACTCTATAAGGTGGGATATGCGGGCCTTCACAAAGATAGCCATCTGAAGAGTCTGGGTAGAACAGCAGCAGTCAATAATGCAACCCAAAGCTAGAACAAGTTTAAAAAAAAAAAAAAAAAAAACTACCTTAAAGCCATGGGCAACGATGTGAGACGCGGTCTCCATCAGAGGATCTTCGGCCATCACAGCCTCAGAGCCTGGAAAGAGGAACTGGTCCAAGGCAGAAAGGTCTTCCAGGCCCCTGATGACCCCAAAATTCCGGGGAAAGGTCATCGTGATTTCACCAGAGCTGCACCCAGCCGAATGAGGAACAGAAGGCTGAGGAGAATCAGGCACATGGATCACGTGTGGTTTCTCCGCAGAGTCCGCCTGAGTTGGAGGGGAAGAGCTGCGTTTTCTCTTCGAGCTAGTCGAAGGAGCAGGAGAGGAGCCAGTAACCCTCCGGGACGAAGAACGGGTGGCCATGCTCTTTCTCCTGACCCGATCCAGGGTCATGGGGGCCTTGGCACTACCTAAAAAGGACGGATATGCCACATGAACCTCACAAGCAAAAACTAAGAGGGAGAAAACAAAGCAAGAATCCACTCAGCAATTCTCACCAGAAGACATTGTGTCGTCAAAAGGGGAACAGGCACCGCCGGCGGAGGGAACGAACAGATTATTGAAGGAGAGCTGCTCGGAACTTAAGTCAGAGAGTTTGGCAGCAAGATCGGTGATCGGCGTCACTCCCTCCGGCTGTTGAAGACCTACAGTATGAAACCAATAAGCACCATAAGTGTGCGAGGAACCGAAAAGCTAGTGATACGATGAATACCTGCAACAGGCGCCCGTTGAGAAAAGAGATAATCACAGGAGGGAGAGAGAGAGTCAGCCTTCACAAATATAAAGCCCTTGAACCACCCCGCATCAGGAGGGTTGGGAGGGAAGATTATGCCGGGAAAATTTTTATCCTTGACGCGCATCGTCACCTGACCATTCCCCAGGGGCCTTACCTGGAATACGGCGCAGATGTCGAGTAGCGAAAAGTCCTTCTGATGGCGGCGATTTAAAACACAGAAGGATAACAACACTCTCCAAGTGTGAGGGGCCAGTTGGCATGGGGCAAGCTTGTAATAGGTTAGGAGTTCCTGAACAAGGGGGGGGGGGGGAAGGGAAAGCGGAGGCCCAGGAGAAAGGGGTAAGCATACATGCAGACCCATCCCGGAAGGACGAAGTCCGCTTGTTGACCTGAGGAGGGAAGGTATATCTCAACCCCCTCATCAAAGCCAAAAACCCCCCTGACAAAGGAAGGGTCCACATCGGCGAAGAAAGAGTCGCAGGAATGAGTTTTGCCTAAATTGTTAGAAGGAGAAAAAGCCATCGCCGGCGACGATGGAGCAAGAGCCGATGATTTACCCCGAACCGATTTAGACGCCATGAAAGAAAAAGAAAATAGCGAGCAAAGACGGAAGATCACCTGAGCAAAACGGGAGTGTGAAATACGGCGACGGCGAACGACGAAGAGCAGAGAGGTAGAATGATTCGAATTTTGAAAAGGGGGTTTAGGGATATGAGTGAAGCAGAAAGGATGATAGTAAATGAGAGGGGAGTTAGGAGTGGGTAGAATAAAGAGAGGAGGAAGTATGGGGAAACGCAAATAATAATGAGGGGAAAGAGAAAAATCATCATGAGGAAGGAGAAGAGTCAGTTAGGGAAACGAGAAGTAACAGACTCAAAAACAAACTCTGTAGAAGAAAATCGTCATCAGAACCAAAGTGCCAAAATCGCAAACGGAAATTCCCGCCTAAGATGAGCTTAGTCGGAAATTTGGGGGCATTTGTTCGGGCCAAAAATTTGCACCTTCGGAATGCCACATGGCACGATGTGAGTGAACGATCAAAAAGTCAAAGGTCAACGATAAGAGAGTCGAGAATTGCGGCTGAAAGGTCAAAGTCGGAGATTAAAAGACGGAAGTCAAAAGTCATCAAATCAAATCAACCCGCAATCACGAACAAGTAATGGGTCAAGCAGGGCACGAAGTAAAGCAATGGGCCATTTGGCAAAGAAGGCCCAATACGAGAGGATGAACCCCAGCCCACACCAAGAGATAAGGAGGCAACAACCCCCCTACAAGCTAGGAAACCCTCCTGCAGACCAGGAGAGAATCCAGGGAGAAAAGGTAACGGCTGAGGAAGAATTGAAGGACGAGATCTTAGGCAATTAAGAGGGGAATGAAGGCCAAGATTCTAGGAAAGAGAGGCAACGGTCAAGAGCACTATAAAGACAAGAAAGGCAAGGAAGAAGGGGGCATTCAAGCAGACCTACTTAAAATCTACGCATTTCCAATCAACCACGGCCAAGATATAGCCTGACTATTTGTGTTCATAGTCTTTTTCTTAAGCATTTTCAGTTCATAGTGAAAGTTTGGCGGGACTCCGACTCCCCCCGCAGTTTTTCCCACATTTGGGTTTCCGCGTCACCAAAACTAGAGTCCTTTTATTTTCTCTCGTTACGCTTTCATTTGCTAAATTCGATTCATCTCGTTAAAATTCGTATAGTGTTAGCTCGATCATTTTAACCCGCAACTTAATCTTAACCCGGTAAAATTTTACCAAAACACATATACAGAATCAGTATTTCAATTAACCACTGTTATGACTCACGAGATTATCCTTACAAAAATACTGTACTCCGTATCAAAAAAAAAAAAACAACATCAACCACTCGATCACTTGCAGCCAAGCAATTTAAATAGTAATGCTTGATCCATGTTAATGAAGTGGACATAAACTACAATATTATATTGCCAATTCTAATTATACAACGATCATGCACAGAATCAAAATAGCAACTTGCAAATCCATTCGATAATATGCGAATACAATATACATTACACGGAAATACTATACGCGGGTGAATCAAACAAATCTATATTGCTCTGATACCAAATGTATGTTATATACGTTATGATTCCGATTATGAAATCTGTCCCATGATCAATTATAGATTCATATTAATTCAACCCTAGTATAATCGGTGAACGGAAAAGCGGACTAACCTTGGTCCATGTCTTACGACGCACTCAATAACGATAATAATATAAGAAGAATAAAGACCCAAATATGATTCTCCTCCTTAACCCGTTTCCTTAATCGTTCTCAGTATGATGGAGAAGAGAACTCTGCCTTTCACAAACTGTTTTTCTTTATTTTGAGAAGATGAAGATAAGATAACGTACACTGTTATTGATATGTATAAGGATATATACATGTCAAGGGATGTATTTGTTTATATCTCTTCGTGAAAAGGCATCTCGTGATATTGGGTAAGGTCGGAAGGAATAGTAATTCCCGATTTTAATTACTTTAATTGAAACCGATCCATCGCGGAGTCGTCTTTTATATTAAAGTCCCGTTAAACGTGAACTCGTTATTTACAAACCCGAAAGACCCAAGGCCATAAGAATATAAATATTCTAACAAAGAAGACTACTACCTCGACGAGTTCGGATCGAAGGACGACAGTCCAGAAGTACCCGCACAATTAACAGCCGCAGCAACGTATTGCGGCAGGCGGCAGAAATCAGATTAAATAGAGAGGAAAAACAGGGGAGGAGGAAGGAAATTCGAAGAACAAGAAGGAAAAACGCAGCAGCAGATGCGGCAGTCGAGTGAGATGACAGCAGCTGCGAGCATCAAAAAGGGAAAAAAAAGAGGAGGACGAGGGGGAAAGCATGAAGCGGTTTTGGTGAGGATGAATGAAGAGGTGATAGGGAGTATATAGATGAAGCGGTGGAGACACAAAAATGAAAGAGGGGGAAGCGGTGGAAACACAAAAATGATAGGGAGACACAAAAATGCAAGTGGAAAGAATACGTGAAAGGGAAAATGAATCATCCCCCAAAAAAAAAGAGTAAGAAATACGCTTTAATTAAATGAATCAGGTAGGAACCAAATTCTGTAATTAAGTTGATGTCGTGTGCCAAATTTGGACCGTTTTTCCTCCCATTTAGACTCGTTTTTCTTCCGTTTTGTGAGACTTGAGTGCGATTATCGCCATATTTTCCGTAATTCTCACATTAGTGTCTCCCTTTTCCATGTTACGTGTTTTTGGTAGTTTCTGTTTATTTTGATAGGATTTTCGACCAAAAACGTGTTTGAGCTTCTACGAGCAAGAGAGAGATACGGTCCAAGAGCAAAGCACACAACTGAAAGTTCAAGTAATCCAATTGATCGACGAAGAAAAAAGACCGGAAAAGAGTCAATGGACCACCGGGTGAAGTTTCGCCCGACGACATTTCTTTTCATCCCCGAAGATTTTCATGGCGACATGACCGGGCAACTTGACCGGGCGAAATTTCGCCCACCGGGTGAAATTTCGCCCGATGGAGAAACCGAGCCGAAAACGCGAAAAATGAAGAAATTCTCACCGGGTGAAATTTCACCCGGTGGGATTATTATGTCAAGCCGCGGGGCGAAATTTCACCCCATGAAGATGCAAAGGGTGATAGTCTAGCTAAATGAAGAGAATTCGGATTTGGGCCTTGAAGTTTGTGCAACCCATTAAGCAACTCTATATATACCCATCCTAGGCTTTAGTGCCTCCTTGAGCCTTAAGTGTGCCTCTTAGGAGTAGGGTATAAAATCTCTAGTAGTGATAATAGTTTATAGTAAGCTTACATAGTAAAGTTTTTTATAAAATTACTAGATCTTATTAGTATTAGATAATTTCTATTCAAACATTCATCATCAAGTCATCATATTTATTGTAGATTTGAGTTTTATTTGAAGATTCTTGGGGTTTATCAAGGGTTTATGTGACAATGATCCTTGTTTTATTTCTTGAAGATTCTTATTTCTCTTATTGAAGATTGAAGATTTATGCATGGATTAGTGACAAATTCTTGTATATCTCTTCCAAGATTCAATCTTTATATTAATCTTCATCTTCCTCTTTAATCTTCTCCTTAGTTGGTAAATTCTTTCCTCTCTCTTTTCTCCATTAGTATAATTTATTAGTGTAGTTTTTATGCATGCTTTAGACAACTTCTCTCTTATTAGTGTTTTATTGTTAACCTTCATGATTAGTGAGTAGATAATTAGTTAGGGGGCTAGGGGAGGAGGAATTATAGATAAAGATTTCATCTTTGTGAGATTATTGCATTTTAGGGTGATATTGTCTTGATGGGATTGTTGTGTTATGTTTGACTTAGCTTGATCACCTAGGTTGACTTGACTCACCCGGACCAATATGGGGAAACTCGGGGTTTGGGTAGTTCCGTCTTGAGACCTTAGTTTATTCGTCGCGAAAGCGGGTTTAGGCTTGGTTGGTAGGGAAACCGAAAGGTGGAACCTCTCTTATACATCTTGTGATAATTCTTGCATTCCGCATCTTTACCTTAGTTCCGATTACCCGACTCTCCATAACGCCTTTCCCACCAATAGTTTCCCACCTTAGGCTCACAACTCGTTTAGTTAGTCTAGTTTGACTCGACCAAAACCCCCCTTCTCGACCCAATCACTTCTAGACTTTGACTCGACCGACTACCCCTCGACCGTCCCTGTGGATCGATCCCCGACTTACCGCTACTACGTAGTAGTATTCCGGGGTTTATAAATATTGTTTGACCGCGTTGGATAGACGACAATCCCGCGCGCATCAAAATGGCGCTGTTGCCGGGGACGGTGATCAGTTAGTTGAGTTTTTCTCATTGTGTTTGAGTAATTGCTTTCTTCTCTTTCTACCCTAGTACCGCTCGGTGCTAGGAGTCTCATCTTTGAATTGAGTTGTGTTGAGGAACAATCATATTTGGCATTGCTAATTCCATACCGGTGCAAGCGAGACGATATTATTATTTCGGAATTCAAATCAACCAAAGTGAACCCTCATCCATATCTTACACCAACTTTCCACCCATCCACCATTCTCAAAACTCTCACAAAATTCCCTTTCCCTCTTCTCCCTCTTCAAAAAATCACCTCTACAATCAAACATGCCTACTTTAAGATCTCACTCCCAACCCACCCATGAACAAACTTCTTCTCCCATCGCATATGGAACCATACCCGATAACTTTGAGCTCAAGACTTTTTCAATTGTCATAGTCCAACAAGACACTTATCATGGGCTTCCACAAGAAGATGCTCTAGAACACATAGCGACATTTAAAGAGAAGCTAATTGGAATGAAGTTGAATGGACTTACTTCATGCCAATTCCATAGACTTTTGTTTCCCAAAACCCTTCGTGATGATGCTAGAAGATGGCTACAAAGCCACCACGATGATACCTTCCAAACTTGGAATCAATTAGCTAATGCATTTCTAGAAAAATACTATCCTCCTTCCAAGACCAATCAATATCGAATGGAGATTCAAACCTTCCGACAAGGTGATAATGAAAGCATAAGTGAAGCTTGGGATCGATTCCAAACTCTACAAATGAAGTGCCCACATCATGGTATCCCTCATTGGCTTTTACTCCAAATATTTTTCTATTCCTTATCCGCCGATGCTAGGGACATTCTTAATGCGACCGCAAAGGGCGACTTTTTTCTACTCAACGAGAATGAATCCCATGAGCTTCTTGACAAGATAGCCAAAAGTGATATGTTTGATAAGGAATCGCAAGAGGGTGAATCTAGTGGAGACTCGGAATCATCAAATGACATGGAGGCCACTCTCGAAATACAACTCGCTCAACTACTTGAGAGATTTGAAGCTATGGTTACTAGGGACACCTTCCAACCCGAAATGAGGCCCCCACCAAGAAGAGTCTCTCCACCGAGAGGAATCACCCCACCGAGAAGAATTACACCACCTAGGCGAACATCTATCTCGCCTCTAAAGCCGTATAGGGTAGATATCTCTTGTGATCATTGTGGAGAATATGACCACGACTCCAACTTTTGTGTGAAAAAAGAGAGCGTTCATCAAGCCAACACTCAAAAGACATATGAAAAGCCTCAAACGAGCAATCCTAATTTGGGGACCGGATTTCATTCCACGCCAACTCAAGGATCATATCCTTTTTCAAGAGCCCCCAATCGAAGGGTTTATCCTAACTCATATGGACCTCATTATCAACCGAGACCTCCTCACACCTATCAATTCAATCAAGGCTATTTCCATCCTCAAGGACCGCCTAGACCGAATCATGGTCCTCCCTTTGGAACTCATCCTCCATTTAATCAAGGACCTCCCTTTGGAACTCATCCTCCATTTAATCAAGGTCCTCCTTTTGGAGCTTATCCACCACCTAATCAAGGTCCTCCAAGGAACTTCCAAGGTAATTCTCAACCCTTTTATGACATTCAAGAAACTATCAAGTTCTTGTTGAGAGAGAATGCGTCAAACCGAGCTAGACTTGAAGGTTTAGAGGCACGAGCCATGTCGCGAGCTCGAGCACCTCAAGAGCCGACTGATTCTTTCAATCAAGCATCCGTGAATGCCATTAAGGTAATGAGCAAAAAGGAAACGGTGAAAACCTTAGACTCATAAGCTCTTACATCTCATCCCTCAATCAATGAATTCGATGAGAATGTGGTCAAAGATGTAACCGAAATACCAAGAAGAGATCCATCAAAGTATCTTGTAGGAGACCTTGCATTTGTTATTGAGCAAATTCCAATAGAGGACACAAATCTAGTCTCGAGGATCAAAGTGCCCCCCTTGAATGACAAGCCACCAATCTCATTCTATGGCCAAGCTATGGAGTATATAACTGATGAGGGTCGAGAGCCTGCGCCGGGTCGCCCGCCCAGCAGGCCACGCCAAGACCCAACCCGGGAACCGAGGAGTCTGCCCAGCAGGCCGTCGAGGTAAAACACCGGGGTTTTCCCTCTATGGACATGACTCCGAGAAGGCCGCCTGTCCAGCAGGGTAAGGCGACCACCTGGAGAGGGCCGGTAGACGCCTTCTGACCACCTGCCCCCAGGCGATCTCCCCCCCCCCCCCCCCCCGCGCAGGGCAGGGGTTACCAGGGACCCCCTCGTCTTTCTGCCTAAGGTAAAAGGGAATGGGTGGATGTCACAGGTCCACGTGTCACCTTGACATCCACCCATTCTCCCGCTCTCTTTTCCCTCCAATTCCCTCTCTTGTGGGAAGGTATAAATATCCACCCATTTCCCACTTAGAGAGGGTTGGATTTTCTCTCTCTAGACTCTTACTCCCAAAAACGCCGCCTGGTTCCTCACGAGCTAGGTTCATCAAGGCTTTCACGGACTGACTTAGGCATCGGAGAGGGTTCCCTCGGACAACCTCCGGGGCCCTGTGCGTTCATTGTGCAGGGAGCAGGCCAGCTTCGCCGGGTAAAGTCTGACCCAAGGAGTAGGAAGAAGGAGAGAGCCGTTAACTCAATCAAGCACCATTCAAGTACTAAAGCCCGAACTCGTAATCGGGTTGATTGTTTCCGTAACCGGAACAATTTGGCGCCGTCTGTGGGGAAGATCTAGGTTGTACCCACGAGATTACCCACAAAATCAACCATTCCAAAACACAAGATTAACAAATTAACCACTCAAAATCGAACATGCCGGAAATTTTCGACACCAGCTCGGTGGCAAACCCACCCAAAGCCCCCCAATATGGCATGCCGCCAGAAGTGACACCCGCCGCCACAATTCCAGGTGTGGGGCGAGCCAGTGTCCAGGGGGCACCGGGCCAGGGGGCGGTCGCCATGACATGGCAGGGGGGCAATCCGAGGATAGTTCTGAACCTCACCCCAGCTCAAATGGTACAGACTGCAGCGTGTTCTTCTCAGCTATGCTGGATCAGGAATTCACCCCGGACGATCTGGTAGGCAGGGTCGCCACGACTCCCAGGTTGCTCCACTTTGAAAGCGGGGAAGGAACCGGGGGCACAAAGCGAACCGCCGTCAGAAACGTTCAGAAAAAGGCTAGGAAGACAGCTCAGGCTTATGCACAAGTGCAAAGGCGAATCTCAGAGGCCCGTCAGGAGCCGCCTGCACAGCAGGAGGTAGCTGGTCCTGAGGGAGCATTCTCCATTCATACTACAGAATCCACGGCCGCTCGTGAAAGAGGAGGCCTATCCCAGGACCTGAGAAATCGCATGAAGCACAAGGAGCCAATGTCCAAACGCTTGGGAGAGAAACAAGATGTATTCTCCAGGCTGACACCGGTTGAGGGATTGCGGCCTGCCCCAGGGCTATCCTAAAGCCTGCAATCCAGGCTCAACAACGGTCAGCCTATGAGGCCCAGACACCGTCAGGGTGATAACCTCGAGCCCGCCCAGAAGAAGCGCTCACGGTATCACTCCCCTTCCCAGGACGATGAGGCAATAAGCAGGCGCCCACCAAGGCACCGCTCCCCTGAAAGTAGGAGACGTACCCTTGACAGAAGGGACGACTACGGTCACTACTCAGGCGCGAGCAGGTCAAAAATGGTGGGTAGGCCAACCAAGACTCCGCTACACCCTGAGGTTCAGGCGTATCCTATCCCGAAGATTAAAATGTCGAATGTAAAGTTCGACGGAACTACAGATCCGGAAGATCACCTGCCTGCGTACGAAAGTCACATGGGCATGTACGACGCCGACGACGCAGTCTGGTGCAAGATCTTCCCCACCCCCCTGGTGGGCTTAGCCCAGGGTTGGTTCAGGGACCTCCCGCAGGGGTCAATCTCCTTCTTCATTGAGCTGGCAGAGATGTTCTTGGACCAATATGCTGGAAACAAACGACGACGTCTCACCCGTTTCGACCTGATGACCCTTAGGCAAAAGAAGGGCGAAACTGTCAGGGAATATCTAAAGAGGTTCAACTTATCGTTCCAGCAGGTGAAAGAAATTGACGACCCGACAGCAGCATATGCGCTAACCAACTCCCTGCTACCCGGCGAGATGAAAAATCAAATGATCAAGGCCCAGCCTGAGACCCTGGCCAAAGCTAGAAAGATTGCAGAGGGGTTTATACTGCAGGAAGAGTTCCACAGCCTGCCGGAGACCCCCGCAGGTCCCACAAGGCAGCAGGGGGGACCGCAGGGTGGACGCGGTAGAAACAAATCCGGAAGACATGGAACTGAGGAAGGGGATACCCCTAAAAAGGAGTGCACTGTCTACCAGCCCAGGTTCGATAGTTACACAGCCCTTAACAAATCCAGGGCGGAAATCTTTGAGCTAGAAAAGGAAACTGCTAAATGGAATCGCCCGAGCAAACCGCGCAGTCCAAAAGGGGATCCCAAGAAATTCTGCACTTTCCACGACTGTGTAGGCCACACCACCGAAGAGTGTCGCCACCTGAAAGACGAGATCGAGAAACTGATCAGGAATGGCTGGTTGGCCAACTACGCAGCCAGGAATAAACCTCAGAAAGAAGCGCCTGAAAAGCCCGAAGGCTCGGTACAGAACCGCCTGGTAATCCATGTGGTATCAGGGGAGGCGGAAGGCCCAGTCAGCCGAAGGGGGCAGAAAAGGCAAATTCGTGAGCTAAGGAACCAAATCTGCTACGCTGAAAGAGCAGGAAGCCCGAAAGGAGTAACGCTGAGCATCACCCCCGAAGATGCAGGGCGGGTGGTGTACCCTCACAGCGATCCCCTGGTGCTATCCTTGGTAATCAGCAACCACATTGTTCGGAGGTGCATGGTGGATACCGGTGCCTACACGAATTTGCTGTATAGAGACGCTTTCGACAAAATGGGTCTGGAGAAAAGGCACCTACGACCTGCCCCTGGGTCATTATATGGGTTTAGCGGAGCAGGCGTACTGCCCATGGGGATCATAGACCTACCTGTGACATTTGGGGAGGGAGCTACTGCCAGAAATGTCAGGGCATCTTTTGTTGTAGTGGATGCGAGGTCTGCTTACAACGCCCTGATCGGCAGAGCCACCCTGGACGAGATTGAAGCGGCCATATCAATCAGGGCTCTCACTATAGCCTATGTTAAAGATTTCGGCCTAGAAGGAAAAGTGCACGGAGACCAGGAGTCAGCCAGGCAATGCTAATCCGTGGCCCTGCGAGCTCACGAAAACGAGAGAAAAGGAAAAAGAAAAGCCGACAGTTCCCCCCAGCAGGGAAGGCGAGATTCCAGCCGGTAATCAGGCGCCAAACCACCTGGAACCTGGGGGAGAAAGCATGCTGGTGGACCTAGAGCCAGGGAGGCAAGTCCTTATAGGGGCTGATCTGGAAGAGTCCTACCAGGCTGAACTGGTCAAACTACTGAAAGAAAACAAGGATGTATTCGCCTACTCGGCGGATGAAATGCCAGTGGTCGATGCAACGTGTATCGTTCACAGGCTGAACGTAAGCGCGGACGCCCGCCCTGTGAAGCAGAAAAAGCGGAACATGTCCGCAGAAAAAGACTTGGCAATCAAGGAAGAAATTGAAAAACTTTTGAAGGCAGACTTTATAGAAGTTTGTGACTACCCTGAGTGGTTGGCGAATGTAGTCATGGTCAAAAAATCGTCAGGCGCATGGAGAATGTGCGTGGACTTTACGAACCTCAACAAAGCCTGCCCGAAGGACTGCTACCCGCTCCCCAGTATCGACCAACTGGTGGACGCTACCAGTGGATATACTATGCTAAGCTTTCTGGATGCCTTCTCAGGGTATCATCAGGTGTACTTATGGCAGCCAGACAGAGTTAAGTGCGCATTCATCACTAGTTCAGGCACCTACATGTACAAGATGATGCCATTCGGGCTGAAAAACGCAGGAGCCACGTACCAACGCCTGGTTGACAAAGTGTTCGAAAGCCAAAAAGGCAGGAACATAGAAGCCTATGTCGATGACGCTATTGTAAAGAGTAAGGGAGACAAAGAGAACCTGGCAGACCTGCGGGAGACCTTCTCCTCCCTGCGCGTCTACAAAATGAAACTCAATCCGAAGAAGTGTACATTTGGGGTTCGCTCCGGAAAATTCTTGGGTTTCTTGGTCAGCTCTCGAGGGATAGACGCTAACCCCGGGAAAGTTCAGGCTGTTCTGGACCTTCCTGAGCCAAAGACCATCAGGGACATCCAACGTCTGACGGGCCGCATGGCCGCCCTGGCACGATTCATCGCCAGGTCAGCAGACAAGTCAACCCCGTTCTTCAAAGTATTGAAAGGCAACAAGCAATTCAAATGGGAGGACGAGCAAAAAGAAGAATTCGGGCAGTTGAAGGAGCATTTAAAGAAACTCCCCACCCTGGCGAGACCAGTGGCAGGAGAAAAACTCTTCCTCTACATCGCTGTAACCAATGTGACGGTCAGCGCAGTCATCTTGAGGGAAGAAGCAGGCGCCCAACAGCCCATAAATTTTGTAAGTCACGCCCTGGGGGCAGCAGAGAAGAATTATCCCATGGTCGAGAAAGCAGCCTACGCGGTTGTTATAGCGGCCAGAAAGTTGAGGCCATACTTCGACGCACACCCTGTCGTAGTACTGAAAGACCAGCCCCTAGAGAAGGTGCTGGAGAAATTTGAAAAGTCAGGTAGACTGCTAAAATGGGCTATCGAGTTGAGTGGACTAGGGATAACATACCAGTCAAGAACAGCCATCAAGGCCCAATCCCTGGCCGACTTT
Source organism: Agrostemma githago (assembly GCA_958450325.1). Taxonomy (NCBI): domain Eukaryota; kingdom Viridiplantae; phylum Streptophyta; class Magnoliopsida; order Caryophyllales; family Caryophyllaceae; genus Agrostemma; species Agrostemma githago. The sequence continues at coordinate 48,167,708 of OY288259.1, read as the reverse complement.
CTGGCAGAGTGTTCCCACTCTGAGGAGGATAGCCCAACCGCCGGCGAGTGGATCGTATACACCGATGGGTCCTCCACGGCTAATGGAGCAGGGGCAGGAGTAGTATTGACCAGTCCAGAGGGAACCGACTTTGAGCATGCTCTCAGATTTGTCTTCCCCGCGTCGAACAACGAAGCTGAGTACGAAGCAGTACTCGCAGGCATCAACCTAGCCAAAGCCGCAGGCGCAGAGCGGATTGTTCTAGCAACAGACTCCCAGCTCATCGCCAACCAAATCAATGGAGAGTATGAGGCTAGGGACCAAACAATGGCCGCGTACCTGGAAATGGTGAAGAGGGAATTGTCAGGCCTAAAATCATATGAAATCAGACAGATCCCTCGATCCCAGAATAACCGGGCAGACGCCCTGTCAAAGCTGGCTAGCTCCAGCCTGCAGGATATAAGAAGGTCGGTATGGGTGGACGTCGTCCAAGAAAAATCTACCGCCCTCTGTCAAACCGTCGGTGCGGTGGAGGAAGCAGGGCCTGGGATTGGAAGACCCCCATCATCCTGTTCAAGAAACACGGAATCTTACCAACTGACCCCGTTCAAAAAAGAAAAATGCCGGCAAGGGCCGCATGGTTCATCATAGTGGGAGAGGACTTGTACAAGAAATCTTTCTCGTCCCCTCTGCTCAGGTGCCTGGGGGCAGAGCAGGCGGCAGAGGTGTTGGATGACATCCACTCTAGGATATGTGGTCATCACATAGGAGGAAAGTCGCTGGCACACAAGGCCTTGAGAGCTGGATACTACTGGCCGACCCTGCTGGCCGACGCCAAAGACTTGACTCAAAGGTGCAGAAAATGCCAGCTTTTCGCCCCATCCATCCATGCCCCGGCCCAAGAGCTCAGGCCAATTCTGTCTCCCATCCCTTTCGCTCAGTGGGGGATGGACATATTAGGACCCTTTACGGTGGCCACCGGGGGGAGAAAATTCTTGATCGTAGCCATCGACTACTTCACCAAATGGGTAGAAGCTGAGGCAGTGCCTAACATCACCGAGCCTGCGGTCAGGAAGGTGATTTGGCGGAACATTATCACTAGGTTCGGCCTGCCGAAGATGCTGGTGTTTGACCATGGAAGGCAATTCGATAATGACCCCCTGAGAATCTGGCTGGAGGGCCATGGCATCCCAGTTGCCTACTCTGCCGTTTGCCACCCTCAGACCAACGGGCAGGCAGAGGCAGCCAACAAGCAGATCCTGAATGGCCTTAAGAAAATGGTAGATGACCTCAAGGGCAGGTGGGCCGACGAGCTCCCCAGCATACTCTGGTCAATCCGGACCACCCGAAAGGAATCTACGGGCCAGACCCCGTTCGGCCTGGTATATGGTGCAGAGGCTCTACTACCAGTCGAGGCCAGGATCCCCTCCCTGCGCTCCCTACAATACGACCAGGCTGAGAATGAAGCAGCGATGGCTGAGGCCTTGGATCTGGTCAGTGAGGCGAGGGAGGAAGCCAGCGCCAATATTGTCGCCTACCAACAATGAATGAGGAAGGCATACAATAAGAGAGTACACCAGCGAAATTTTCAGATGGGTGATCTAGTCCTCAGAAAAACACAGGCCGTGGGAAAATCGAGAGAGCACGGCAAACTCAGCGCTAACTGGGAAGGTCCGTACCAGGTAACCAAAATCTTAGGGCCAGGCACGTATAAAATCGCCAATCTAGAGGGCCAAGAGTTGAGTGCTCACTGGAACGCAGACACCCTGAAGAAATATTATGTTTAAGCAGAATCTTAAAATAGTCTTAAAATTGGCGGAGAACGGTCAAAAAATGTCGACGGCTCCGACCACCCTTGTGTTAGAATTTCACAAAGAAATGAAAGAGCTTCAAGTCTATACTCGTTGCCTGTTCAAACTTGCGTTTTCACACACAAACGAGCAGGGGGCAATAGGGGGAGGCCCCCCTGTTGCCAGGACTAAGGAAAATGCCCCCCCCCAACAAAACTTCAAAGCCTCCCTGCTTACCTTTGGGCAGGCAGGGAGCAGGCCCCCTGGACTTTGATTAAAAGCCAGGGACAGGCCAAACGAACAAGGACTGGGGGCAGGCCCCCCAACCTTGTATAAAAAACGTAAAAAGCCTCCCTGCTTACCCCCGGGCAGGCAGGGGACAGGCCCCTTGGAATTTGATTAAAAGCCACGGACAGGCCAAACGAACAAGGACTGGGGGCAGGCCCCCCAACCTTGTATAAAAAACGTAAAAAGCCTCCCTGCTTACCTCTGGGCAGGCAGGGGGCAGGCTCCCTGGACTTTGATTAAAAGTCAGGGACTGGCCAAACGAACAAGGACTGGGGGCAGGCCCCCCAACCTTGTATAAAAAACGTAAAAAGCCTCCCTGCTTACCTCTGGGCAGGCAGGGGGCAGGCTTCCTGGACTTTGATTAAAAGCCAGGGACATGCCAAACGAACAAGGACTGGGGGCAGGCCCCCCAACCTTGTATAAAAAAAACGTAAAAAGCCTCCCTGCTTACCCCTGGGCAAGCAGGGGGCAAACCCCCTGGAATTTGATTAAAAGCCAGGGGCAGGTCAAATAAACAAGGACTGGAGGCAGGCCCCCCAGCCTTGTATAAAGAACGCAAAGTCCTCCCCCTGCTCACCTCTGGGCAAGCAGGGGGCGGGTCGTACCTTAAAAACTCGTATAGAAAACCAAACAGAGACGGGATGAGAACAGATGGAAAAATCCCTAGAAAAGGAAATAAAGTAGCAAAGATACACGGAACAAAGGTTTTTTAAGGTAATTACAATGAATACGGCAGCCGGCCACAAAAGGACTCGGCACACAAAAGAGATAAGAAGTCAAAACATTAGCATAAGCGCGGCAGGGGACAAGCATGAGCCCTCTGAGGATGACTGCCTTCCATGTTAAGCAGGGGGAGCTTCTGGGCCAGAGGTAGCAGCCCCTTCATCCATCCTGCGCATTTGGGCCTCATCCTTAGCAGTGTAAAGAGCCCGAAAAGCCTCTTCGTCAAAGCCTGGGAACGTCTCCCTGACAGCCTCCATAACTACCCCCAAGCAAGAGTTGGCACCATTGACGAAGCCTGCTGACACGGCAGTTTCCACCTCCTGGATTATCTCATCCTTCTCCTTCTACCACTCCTCAGTCTTCGCCGCCAGGTCACCAAGAGCCGCCTGAAGAGCTGAATCCGCCTTGGAAAGACGCTCCCCTAGGTCGGCAGCCTTTCTCTTGGCTTGGTCCAGCTCGGCTAAAGCTTTTTTGGCCTGCTCCAGCTCTGCAAAGGCCTGCTTGGCTCTCTTCGACTCCTCCCCCAAGCGGGACACCTCCCGGACCGCCCTCTCACTTTGAGACCTCTAGTGAGTCGCCTGACTCCTGGCCTCCTCCAGCTCATTCTCCTTTTTTGCCAGCTGGTCCTTCAGACCAGCAATAAGGGCAACATCCCTTTCAATTGTAGCCAGGCGGTCGGAACTGGCCAAATCCTCGTCGCTCAAACGATTAAGGGTCGCCAGCTCAGCAGAGGCCTGAATAACTCTGGCAGTACGCTGGATATACTGGGTCACTTGGTGAGTGGTATAGTGGACGGTCTTGAGGAGGTGATCCGCCAAAACCGCCCCGGAGTCGGAAAGTAAGGCAGAGACGTCCTGGCTATCGCCGGCAGCATAATGGAACTCAGTATTTTCCTCAGAGAAAAGGGTGTCAGGGACCCCCTGAGCAAAGCGTTTTGGGTCAGGCGTATCAGCCTCCAGATCCACCACATGATCTGCACTCGGAGTCCCCCTGCTCCTTTTTCTGATCAGCCCCCTGGGAGTGCTTTCCCCAGTCTCTTCAGAGCCAGCAGCCTGCGGCCCCTGGGGAATCTGAACCCCTGCCGGAGGACCTCCCTGTTTGCCGGTAGGGGAGGGGGTAACCTCAGAGGCAGTTGCCTTTTTTGCAACCGGAGAAGGGGTGGCTTCAGAGACCGCCGTTTTGGCAGGAGTTGACCTAGGGGGAGCAGGGAGCCTCGGCCTGCTGAACGAAAGGCCCTTCAGATGCTTCATCAGGTTTTTCTCGCCCCTCTTGAAGTCAGGAGGAAGGGAGGGACGGCTTTGGATAACGTCGAGAGTCCCGGACAAACCCAAACGTCTCACCTCCCCTTTTGTCCAAAGGGAGGTGGCGAGGTCTGCAAAGCAAACGGATGACTGGTTAGAAAGGCCATTTAAAAAGTAAAAGGCGAGTAAGGAAAAATCATCAACACTCCTGAACTACCTTCGTCTAAGCCCGGATTCATGCCCACCCGGGTCAGGTACCTGTCAGTAGCAATGACCTCCGCGTGGGGAAGCCATAATGAAGGACCGTACACCCCATACTTATCAGTGTTGGCAGCAAGTTGTTCCACCAAATCCTTGTCTTTCTCGCTCAATTTCACCTCCAGAGCCTTACCTCCCACGCCAGGGTGATATTCTTCAGGAGTCTCAAGCCTGGTGTGAACGTGATTCCTGAAATGGTGGGGAATTTTCCACCCATGGGCGCTGTGCACATACAGAAAATTGTTCTTCCAATCTCTCAGGCTATCCATAGCAGGCCACACCAAAGTATGCCTTTTCTGTCTCAGAAGGGACCAATACCCAGGAGAGCCCTCACTCCCAGAAGAAACCATTTGCAGGCCGACCATAAATCTTAGGGCATCAATAGAGGGTTCGGCGCGATGGAACCGGGAGGTCCACACGTATGAAATCAATGACCTGAATGGCTGTCAGCTGGGCGATGGCCACATTCATCCGCCTGAAAATCTCCTCTAGAGCAGGATGAAGAGGGAAACGAAGACCAAACTCCAAGCACTTGTGATAAACCGCAATGCACCCGTCGGGAGGGCAGCACACGGTGTCTTTTTCACCAGGGACAACAATTGTATATCCATCCCTGAAATTGTAGAACCGCTCAATCGCGTTGACGGCGTTCTTCGCGAGAATCAGATCCTGGTTTTTTGGGTCAGGGTAAGTACTAAGTGGAATGCGGTACTTGGCTTTGTCTAAGTAATAGGTCCTGCTCCTTTCCCGGGGAATAAGGGGACCAGAGGTCCTGGAGGGGTCGATCTCCATCGCCTCGTCATCCGAATCAATAACGACGTAGGGGGCAGGTTCAAGGGAACTGCCGCCCCCACTGCCCGCCGGGTCCTCCTCCTCAACCATCCCAAGGCCAACCTCCCTAGAGGAGGAGGCAAGGTCCTCCCTACCCTTTTCCCGTTCCTCTTTCCCCAGGGGGTCGGTGAATGGTAGAATGCGTGGGCGAGTTCTAGACATAGCAGCCCTAAGAGGAAAGAAAAAGCAAGAAATCGAAAAGAAAGGGAGCAAGAGTTGGAAATTAAAAGTCTAACCTAGCGTCGGCCGCCGAGGAAATGTAAGCTTGCAAGATAAATCTCCTAGAAGAAACGGGGGTGCGAAGAAAAGCTCGAGTTATCACACCGAGAGATTTGCAGAAGAAAAGAAAGAAAGTGTGAAAAGAAAAAGCGAGGAGGAATGAGTGACAGATTGTTTTTATAGGAGGAAAGGCAAACGAAAAGTCGCCAACCCTCGAAGACCTGCCCAAGGGCTACTGTCCACGTGTCGAACTCTCGAAAGGCAGCCCCTTGTAGCTTCCCAAGGATGGCCTCGAGAAGACAAAAAGACGTCGGAGGATCGATCACATTGTGACGTCCTCCCTCCATCCAAATAATAATAACAAAAACAAATAATAACAAATAATAAAATGACACATAAAAACGAGCTGCCTGATCTTTTCATTAAATTAAAGAAAACCCGAAAAACGGGCAAGTTACATCGCATACAAACAAGAAATACAAAAAGAGCCCCTGTTTTTGGCTCGCCACGCTTGCATCTCTCGGGCAGGCCTAATCATCATCAAAGCCTGGGGAGTAGTCCCCAGGGGTATTGCACCCCCCTACATCGGACCCCCAGTCCCAATCATCAGAGTCCTTGAAGGGATCCGCCGAGTCATCATCATCACCCCGACCAGAGGAGTAACCCTGGCCGTCACTATCGCCGGAATCTCGGCTGCTAACGTCCCAGTCCCTACCATAAGGGACTGTTTTGGTATCATCATAGGAGCCGCAGCCCACTCTCCTCCTCAGAGGAGAAGAAGGGCCCGACTCAGGAGAAGAGGCCAGCTCAGAGCAGTCGGGGTCGAACTGCTCAGGGTGTAGCCATAAGAAAACACTCATGGCACCCCCCTGTCGAAACAACCCCCACCCTGGGGGCAGCGCCTGTATTTTGGAGCGGCTGAAGAAGCCCTCTGAGGGCGCTTGCCCACCTTGACAAGGGCCCTCTTGAGCTTACGATGACGTCGAGCGCGGGGCCGCCAGCTACGGCGCAAAATGAGAAAAGACGCCCTGGGGTACCTTGGCTTCCAGCGCCCCCTAAAGCGACGGCTCACTACACGAACCCCTTGGCAAAAAAGTACTTTGGTAATCCACGACATTCTCTTTGAAAGAAGAAGAAGAGAGGGTTGGAGATGGGTCGTGAAAATAGCAAAGGAACGGCAATTTATACAACAAGAGGAGGCCAAAACATTAAATGACGCCCCAACTACTTTGACAGGGGGCACGGCCAATCAGCACACCAGCACGCTGCCCCAAAATCCATTGGGTATAGAAAGCAATCATGACCAAAAGACAATTAAACTCTTGGCATACCCAATACAGAAGAGTCTTCCCCCTCGGGAATGCGCGAACGCATTAATTAAATACAATGGTAAAGCCACAAGTCAACTACTCACCATCAAGAGTCCACCTGCCAAGGAGAAGCCATACTTCCCCCCGGCCGGTGAGGGCCAATTGATGAGGGTCGAGAGTGATGGTAAGGATTTGTCACGTCCCTAGCCAACAATAATAAACCGACTATTCCTAGTGGGTAGCTAGGGCAAGTAGGGTCGATATCCACAGGGACGGTAGAGTAAGGTCTAGACTAGGTCCACTAAAACTAGGCTAAGTCACACGAACAAACACAAAGAAAGCTATAAAAGGAAACAATTGAGGAGGAGGAGTAAGAACTAGACTAATGATGCTAAACAATGCTAATGATCGGTCTAACTAGAAAATGACTCAATTATGGAAAGAAGTGGGGTAGGTCGGGTTCATAAAGGTAGAAGGGTAATTGGGGTGATCAAGGGTATGGATGTCTCCTAGTGTCTAGAGTCGGTCCGGGCTTTCGCAACTTAAACCGATGTCAAGGTGGGTCCGGGCTCTCGCAACTTAGACCCTAATCCGTGCTCTCGCAACTACGATTATTCTCAACATTCCCACATCATAGGCAAACAATGGATTCATGAACACATGCACAAGGAGCATTGGCCACTACTACTCATACAAGCATAACAACAAACACCTAGAGTGCTCACAATGTGACTAGCAACAAAGATTCACCCTTTCCCCTTAATCAACCCTAATTATCCATAATCTACCCCTAATCCCCCTACTAACCCCACAAGAAGACTACTCACTCATGATGAAAGGAAGAATAACAATCAAAAGAGAAGCTATGACAAACATCCAAACATCCATAATGACAAATCCAAACAAGAACAATAACAATAACACTAAGAAAAGATTCAAACTTGTATAAATAACAAAGAACAAGGATGAGAAAGGATTATACCAACACTAGATGAAGAAAAGGAACAATCTTGCATTAATGAGAAACCCAAATACAATCCCAAGGTTGTCAAGCTTGAGACAATCTCCAAGAATCCCTTAATACAAGCACTAATTACAAAGGATTAACTAAAGATTAACTAAAATTAAGAGAAGATTAAAGCTAATGAGTGAGAATCAATCTAGGGTTTTTGAGGCTTAAACTAGTCTAGGGTATGATAATTTTTTCGTCCTCTTCCAAGAGAAGGGTATATAAAGGGTTTAAGAATGAAAGGAATTGAAAGGAAATGAACACGGGCTGAACTGGGACAATCCCGATCGGGAAAGGAAATCCCGATCGGGAAAGTGGAGAATCCCGATCGGGATTATATGTTCCCGATCGGGAACACCCCACAGTAGTCGCTCCTTGCTTTCCTCTTTATTCCCGATCGGGATGAGGCCATACCCGATCGGGAATAGTCTTGTAGGCCTCCAATATGAACTTTTCGGTCCCTCCTTGGTTCTCATGGCCTTCTCATCGATTCTCGGGACTCGGGATCGGGTCTCGGAGGCTCGGGATTGGGTCCCAAGGTCTCGGGGTCGATTCCAAGGCATCGAGTCATCGTTCCTTAGCTTCGTTGGCTCCAAAATGCATATGTATTGAGTCGGAATCACTCCAACTCTTCATGAACGGTCTCGGGAACCTGAAACGAGCTAAAGGAAACATAAAAAGCCCATAAACCGCTCCAAAGGAGCGGTTCCACAAGGAAAGAGGGACCAAAACACTACAGAACAAGCACTACAAACGACAATTATCAACTCCCCCACACTTAACCCTTACTCGCCCTCGAGTAAGCACATACTAAATACTAATCTAACCGAGTGGGTATTAGCGCACCCTACGCCCTTTCAACTCACGCGAGTGCACTTAGAGGAGAAGTGCACTTCGCAAGGCAAGTGGGGTCTTGCGACAAAACCGTGGGTGCAACCGGACACAAAACACAAAAACAAACAAGCATATAAACAACAAACAAACACACAAACAAAAGGTTGCACCCAAAGGAAAAACAAATACCGCTTCCCTCTAAAAGCGGTGAATGAGACACCGGTTTAGGACTCGAGGTAAGCGACAACGTTCCCAAGCTAGACATACAAACCAAGGTGAACTAAACCCTAATAGCATGACGACAAAGCAATAAAAACGTTGGTAACTTACCTAGGTCCTCCTAACTTTCTAAAAACTTACTACGGGACGATCGGCGGAGATGGAAAGTGAAGAACCACGGTGTTAGTCGACACTGTAGGTAAGTGAGACCCCGCCCCCTTTAGCGTGAGCCAAGAGGGTCTTCCCATGTCTAAAACCGCCTAACTAGTCCAAGTAAAAAGGTGGAAGTATGCAAAATGAGGGAAGACCGACTAATGCCGCTATCATCCTTCCTCGGGACTCGGTCCTTTGGTAGGCTCTTCACGGCAAAAGTCGGAAAAAGGCTTATTTTGTGGTTTTCTTTTTGTGAGGCGAGTTTTCTTTTGGCATTTACTCTTTTCTTTTGCATTTTTGCTTTGCTTGCCATGCCATTCTTTTTCTTCTTTTCTATTTTTCTTTTTGGCTTTTGTGCCTTTTCTTTTTCTTCATTTCTTTTCTTTCTTTCATTTTTCTTTCTTTTCTTTTCTTTGCCCTTTTTGGCAAGATTTGGCTTTTTGGCATTTCTTGAAAAATAAGAAAGAGAGATTTCAACACTTTGCAATTTTATTGTATGGATATGTGTAAAAGGTAGAAAAATGGGAGAGTTGGGGAGCGTCCTTCCCTTCAAACCCACAAAAAGTGGATAACTTGGACTAATCAAACGATCCTAAACACGGTCACCTAGGGGACGAAACTCGGTAACCAAGGCCTATTCACACCGTGGGTGGTCATAATGGTCAAAGGTGCAAATCCCGTAGTAAATCCCTAGTAAGAAAGGTGGACTCAAGGTAAAGGACCAACGAAATCATTGATTTAGGGTCATTCTACTAGGCTAAAGTCCAAGACTCGATTTATACAACTAGGAAGGGAAAGTAGACACTCACACACTAGCCTCTAAACCGGGTTTTCGAAAACCGTTTACACACAAGACACAAATACCACAAAACAACGACTCAACAAGAAAGAAAGAAAGAAGAAGGAAACAACAAACAAAACAAAACAACACAAACACATAATCAACATAAACACCACCCCGATTTCCAAACAAGTCTCCAAATCAACCACAACTTTACAAGGCTCCGCCCGAGCACACAACATCACAATCTCTTCCAAAACTCCGCAAGAGATAAAGAAGAAAAAGGGATAGAGGTTACCGAGATTCTTGCAAGCTCTCCAAAGTTGGCGGCGATTAGGCAACCTAAAAGAGAAAAGGGAGGCAAAGCACACGCACAAAACAAATATACTACACAAAGACCCAAAAGTAAAACATACAAAAGAAAAATCTTTTTGGATTTTGTGAAATTTTTAGGATTTTTTCAAGATTTTTCGATAAAATAAGAAAATAAAACAAGCTACGATAGAATATCGCTCCCCCACACTTAAATCGAGCAATGTCCTCATATGCTCAATCGTAGTGTCGGAGAGACAAAAGAAAAAGAAGAGAAACTACGAAAATAAAGCTAAGAATCAAAAATAAGTTGAAGAAAAGGGTAGAATGTGTCCGGCCGGGGTGTAGTCAAGTCACCGTGGGCCGAGACGAGAAAAAGATATGGATGGGGGAAGAAAATAAAATGAAGGAAATAAAAGGAAATGGGAGGGGAGGGCTAGGTGTGATCAAGTCACCTAGCCCGGATTCCGCCTAAATCCGTCTAATTCCTAAAAAGCGTTGAAAATCTTGTAAATTTGGATTTTTCGATGGACTCTCGATGTAATCACGTCGTCGAGAGTCGGGAGCAACCATACTAGGGCCTCGAAGGCCACTAAGACTCCATGACTCGAGGGAAGGGGGCAAACAAGGAAAGGCAAGCGATAATAGACGGAAAAGGAAGGATAGTTACCCAAACCGAGCGGCTAGTAACTCACTTGCTCCATCATCTCGATGATCATGAGGGCTTTGTTGCTTGTCTCCATAGTTGCCATCTCGCTTCATATTCAAGAGCTCACGGTCGGGGTAGTAATGGTGTAAGGGGTGTGTGGGTTTCGATGTAAGGTGAGGTGTATGGTGATGTGATAGGAGTAGAGTGGAGTAGGGAGGTTGGGAGGGGGTATTATGGATGGGTGGAATCAAATGCCTAGGAAAAAGACTCAAAATGGGGAAGAGGACATTCCCGGTCGGGAAGGGAATTCCCGATCGGGAGTATGTGAAATCCCGATCGGGATTTTGTGTTCCCGATCGGGATCACCTTCCAGTGAGTCCGAATTCTAGGCATCAACATTCCCGATCGGGATAAGGCTTTCCCGATCGGGATTCTTCATCTTCACCTTCCATGAACCCAAAAGCTTGATACAAGCTTCAAAAACCGAATTCCTCACTCACAAACCAAGCCTTATCAACAATCCACCCTTTCTAGGGCTCAAATCAACTTCACCTATCAAGAAAACTCAAGCACACATAAAATTCTCTCCCTCACAACTCTCATCAAAAAGTCTAAACAACAAGAATATCACCAAAATCAAACTAACTAAGAGTAAGAAATATACACAATGCGACGGTTCTTGTGGAACTCCGTCAAACCAAGGTGATGCAAATCTTCATTCTTTTTCATCAACTCTCCAACCGGCTCCATCTCCATCAAGGGCACGTAAGAACAAGTCGAAGGCCCTAGAGATGTCTTCAATCATGCTCGAAATATAGCCATCCACAAACCAAGGCTCCTCATGGCCTTGCCTAGACGTTCCCGGGGCATCCCGATCTTCCAAGTTCAATGGCTTGAACTTGTACTTTCGGTCTTTTGGGATATACCCAAATGTCCACCGGTCCTCATGCGGCCCCAAGGGCGGCTCATCATCCTTTTCCTCGCTTTGCAACTTGTCATCAAGCCCATGATTCGGGCACTCATCTTCCTCACTATCGGAGTCCTCAAGTACATAGGAGTACTTCTTCAAGCTTTGTCCCGTTTCTCTCCCTCGATCGATGTCTTCCGTGGTATGGATCACTTTACACGTTTCATCACTAGTGGGTGGAGTGTTGCCTTGGAGGTCGAACACTATCTTTTCCTCGCCCAACTCAAATGTGATCTTACCCCTCTTCACATCGATCATGGCACCGGCGGAGTGTAGAAATGGGCGCCCAAGAATAATGGGAGTGCTTGCATCTTCCGGCATATCGAGCACAATGAAGTCGACCGGAATGAAGAATTTCCCTATTCGCACCGGCACATCCTCAAGCATTCCCAATGGTCGGTTAATAGAATTGTCGGCCATTCGGAGCGTAATGGATGTGCATTTCAACTCCTTCATCCCGAGTCGGCAACAAATAGTGTAGGGAATGGCGCTCACACTCGCACCCAAGTCACATAATGCATTGTTGATCATAAAATTGCCAATGGTGCAAGGGATTGAGAAACTACCCGGATCTTTCAACTTCGGAAGCGTGGACCCTTGAATGAGCTCGCTCACCACCCTCGTGAACGCTACCGTCTCTTCCTTGTCGATAGATCTTTTCCTTGCTAGGATTTCCCGCATGAATTTTCCGTATGCCGGGATTTGGGTAAGTAACTCGGTGAATGGGACATTGACATCCAACTTCTTCATGATATTAAGGAATTTGTCATATTGAGAGTCCTCCTTACTCTTCATTTGCCTTGATGGGTAAGGCAATTGCACTTGGTACTTGTTTTGCTCCATGGGGATAGACTTCTCAAACGACACTTTCCCTTTGCCTTTTTCTTTCTCTTGAGGTGGTGGAGGGTTGTCTTTTTGGGGCTTCTCGACCTCTCTTAAGACTTGTTCCTCAATTGGACGATCTAAGCTTGAGTCTTCTTGACTTGGAGATGCCAATTTCTTCGTTGGTTCATGCATTGGCTCTTGATCATTAGGGAATGGAGGGGGGTCATAGGATGTACCTCTCCTCGTGGTGATGGCATTTACATGCTCACATGACGATGCTTGGCCTTGAGAAGGTAATTGTCCCTTTTGCCTTGAGGAACTTCCCGATGCAAGTTGAGCTATTTGATTCTCGAGTATCGTCATCCGGGTATCTCTCATAGCGTTTTCCCCTCGAACATAAGTAAAGAGCTCTTGATGGTTTCTTGACATGTCCATTTGATTGTTCTTCACTTCTTGATTGCTCTTTTGCAAATCCATCATAGTCTTTTGTATGTCAAAATCACGTGGTGGAGATGATGGATTATGCGGAGTATCGGTGAGGGCTAATGGGGTACCGTAATCGTGGATAGGAGACCGGCTCCTAGGCTTGCTTTGTTGTTGTTGATTGTGAGTTGCTTGTTGACGGTTCCCTTGGAACCCATGAGAATTTCCTTGATTGTGATTTTGAAACCCTTGGTTGTGGTTTTGATATCCTTGATTGAAGTTCCCTTGTTGGAACCCTTGCTTATTGTTGAAGTTGCCTTGGTTATTTTGCTTGAAATTGTTGAAGGGTCTTTGGTTACCCACATAACATTGGTAACTTTGATCGTTGTCCCTTAAGGGAGGTGGAACATAGGGACGATGTTGTTGTTGATGGTGAAACGCTTGTTGTTGGGGGACTTGTTGGGAAGCTTGGTATTGATTAGAGAAAGAAGCACCTTGCTTGAACGCTTGAAAGGCGTTCACTTGCTCAATACTCCCTCTACAATTCATAGGGTCATGGCCAACGATTCCACAAGTGTCACACATCCCAAAGTAAGGTGTAGGAGGTGCGAACCCCAAAGCATTCACTTCTTGAATCGATTGATGTTGGGATGAACTAGAGCCTTGGACTTGGTTGAGGTGGCTTTGGAGCTTCTTGTCAATAGTCTCCATGTGCGTTTTTAGTTGAGCTCCAAGGTTAATGCTCAATTGAGTGATAGCATCAACCTCGTGCCTCCCTCCCCGATTTGCCTTCCTAGGCCTAGAGTATTGCGAATTATGCACCGCCATCTCTTCGATTCTCGCCCATGTTTGGTCGTCATCGACCTCGGTAAACCTACCATTGGAGCCCATATTAAGGATGGCTCTTGAGTCTTCATAAAGGCCATTCCAAAATTGTTGCACCAAGAACCATTGTGAGAGTCCATGGTGTGGGCACGATCTCACCAAAGACTTAAACCGCTCCCAAGCTTCATATAGGCTCTCTTCATCCCTTTGTTGGAACCCGGTGATGGAGGCCCTAAGCAAATTAGTTTTCTCCGGAGGGTAAATTTTTTGGTAAAACGCCAAGGCAAGCTTTTTCCAAGTATCGATCCCCGTGGTTGCCCGATTTAGACTCTTGATCCATTGCTTTGCTTTTCCAATTAATGAGAAAGGAAATAAAACCCATCGAATTTGATCTTGTGTAACCCCGGGTTGAGAAATAGCATCGCAATAATCGGAGAAGGTCTCCATATGTTGGTGCGGGTCTTCGGTGGGCAAACCACTAAATGGGCTCCTCTATACAAGTTGGATAAATTGAGTCTTGGCCACAAAATTTCCGGTATAGGCTTCCGGTAATGCACTCGGTCCCGGCAAGACATCTTCCGTGAAAGTGGAGTGAGAGGAAAACTTCGGCATCCTTGGATATAAGGGAGAGGATGGGGGTGTAGAGAGTGTTGATGTAGATGAAGAGGGAGAATTAGGAGAAGAATCACCGAAGGGATTGATGAAGGTCCCTCCGGCCGTCTCTCGAGGTGAAATGCTCAAGTCGGCTCTTTGGGCTTGCCCTTGATGAGTGGTGCTTGCACTTGGTTGAGAGATCCTAACCCGATTAATCGTCCGTTGGCGAAAGGCTCGAAAAAGTCTCTCCGGCTCTGGATTAAAGAGATAGAAGTCGCCTCCCCTCCTAGGCATACACTACACACTAGAACAAACGTAAGAACACCTAGTGCTTTATGGGCACTAGGCAACGACAATAACAAGCACAACTAGAGACAAAGAGAAAAAGAAGAGATAACACTAAAGAAAGAAGAAAAATCAAGAGAATATACACAAGAGAAGATGGGAGAACACAAAGAGGGGTAACTAAGTCTAGAAATAAGCAAACTAAGTCTAAACAATGCACCGTCCCCGGCAACGGCGCCAAATTGATGGTAAGGATTTGTCACGTCCCTAGCCAACAATAATAAACCGACTATTCCTAGTGGGTAGCTAGGGCAAGTAGGGTCGATATCCACAGGGACGGTAGAGTAAGGTCTAGACTAGGTCCACTAAAACTAGGCTAAGTCACACGAACAAACACAAAGAAAGCTATAAAAGGAAACAATTGAGGAGGAGGAGTAAGAACTAGACTAATGATGCTAAACAATGCTAATGATCGGTCTAACTAGAAAATGACTCAATTATGGAAAGAAGTGGGGTAGGTCGGGTTCATAAAGGTAGAAGGGTAATTGGGGTGATCAAGGGTATGGATGTCTCCTAGTGTCTAGAGTCGGTCCGGGCTTTCGCAACTTAAACCGATGTCAAGGTGGGTCCGGGCTCTCGCAACTTAGACCCTAATCCGTGCTCTCGCAACTACGATTATTCTCAACATTCCCACATCATAGGCAAACAATGGATTCATGAACACATGCACAAGGAGCATTGGCCACTACTACTCATACAAGCATAACAACAAACACCTAGAGTGCTCACAATGTGACTAGCAACAAAGATTCACCCTTTCCCCTTAATCAACCCTAATTATCCATAATCTACCCCTAATCCCCCTACTAACCCCACAAGAAGACTACTCACTCATGATGAAAGGAAGAATAACAATCAAAAGAGAAGCTATGACAAACATCCAAACATCCATAATGACAAATCCAAACAAGAACAATAACAATAACACTAAGAAAAGATTCAAACTTGTATAAATAACAAAGAACAAGGATGAGAAAGGATTATACCAACACTAGATGAAGAAAAGGAACAATCTTGCATTAATGAGAAACCCAAATACAATCCCAAGGTTGTCAAGCTTGAGACAATCTCCAAGAATCCCTTAATACAAGCACTAATTACAAAGGATTAACTAAAGATTAACTAAAATTAAGAGAAGATTAAAGCTAATGAGTGAGAATCAATCTAGGGTTTTTGAGGCTTAAACTAGTCTAGGGTATGATAATTTTTTCGTCCTCTTCCAAGAGAAGGGTATATAAAGGGTTTAAGAATGAAAGGAATTGAAAGGAAATGAACACGGGCTGAACTGGGACAATCCCGATCGGGAAAGGAAATCCCGATCGGGAAAGTGGAGAATCCCGATCGGGATTATATGTTCCCGATCGGGAACACCCCACAGTAGTCGCTCCTTGCTTTCCTCTTTATTCCCGATCGGGATGAGGCCATACCCGATCGGGAATAGTCTTGTAGGCCTCCAATATGAACTTTTCGGTCCCTCCTTGGTTCTCATGGCCTTCTCATCGATTCTCGGGACTCGGGATCGGGTCTCGGAGGCTCGGGATTGGGTCCCAAGGTCTCGGGGTCGATTCCAAGGCATCGAGTCATCGTTCCTTAGCTTCGTTGGCTCCAAAATGCATATGTATTGAGTCGGAATCACTCCAACTCTTCATGAACGGTCTCGGGAACCTGAAACGAGCTAAAGGAAACATAAAAAGCCCATAAACCGCTCCAAAGGAGCGGTTCCACAAGGAAAGAGGGACCAAAACACTACAGAACAAGCACTACAAACGACAATTATCAACTCCCCCACACTTAACCCTTACTCGCCCTCGAGTAAGCACATACTAAATACTAATCTAACCGAGTGGGTATTAGCGCACCCTACGCCCTTTCAACTCACGCGAGTGCACTTAGAGGAGAAGTGCACTTCGCAAGGCAAGTGGGGTCTTGCGACAAAACCGTGGGTGCAACCGGACACAAAACACAAAAACAAACAAGCATATAAACAACAAACAAACACACAAACAAAAGGTTGCACCCAAAGGAAAAACAAATACCGCTTCCCTCTAAAAGCGGTGAATGAGACACCGGTTTAGGACTCGAGGTAAGCGACAACGTTCCCAAGCTAGACATACAAACCAAGGTGAACTAAACCCTAATAGCATGACGACAAAGCAATAAAAACGTTGGTAACTTACCTAGGTCCTCCTAACTTTCTAAAAACTTACTACGGGACGATCGGCGGAGATGGAAAGTGAAGAACCACGGTGTTAGTCGACACTGTAGGTAAGTGAGACCCCGCCCCCTTTAGCGTGAGCCAAGAGGGTCTTCCCATGTCTAAAACCGCCTAACTAGTCCAAGTAAAAAGGTGGAAGTATGCAAAATGAGGGAAGACCGACTAATGCCGCTATCATCCTTCCTCGGGACTCGGTCCTTTGGTAGGCTCTTCACGGCAAAAGTCGGAAAAAGGCTTATTTTGTGGTTTTCTTTTTGTGAGGCGAGTTTTCTTTTGGCATTTACTCTTTTCTTTTGCATTTTTGCTTTGCTTGCCATGCCATTCTTTTTCTTCTTTTCTATTTTTCTTTTTGGCTTTTGTGCCTTTTCTTTTTCTTCATTTCTTTTCTTTCTTTCATTTTTCTTTCTTTTCTTTTCTTTGCCCTTTTTGGCAAGATTTGGCTTTTTGGCATTTCTTGAAAAATAAGAAAGAGAGATTTCAACACTTTGCAATTTTATTGTATGGATATGTGTAAAAGGTAGAAAAATGGGAGAGTTGGGGAGCGTCCTTCCCTTCAAACCCACAAAAAGTGGATAACTTGGACTAATCAAACGATCCTAAACACGGTCACCTAGGGGACGAAACTCGGTAACCAAGGCCTATTCACACCGTGGGTGGTCATAATGGTCAAAGGTGCAAATCCCGTAGTAAATCCCTAGTAAGAAAGGTGGACTCAAGGTAAAGGACCAACGAAATCATTGATTTAGGGTCATTCTACTAGGCTAAAGTCCAAGACTCGATTTATACAACTAGGAAGGGAAAGTAGACACTCACACACTAGCCTCTAAACCGGGTTTTCGAAAACCGTTTACACACAAGACACAAATACCACAAAACAACGACTCAACAAGAAAGAAAGAAAGAAGAAGGAAACAACAAACAAAACAAAACAACACAAACACATAATCAACATAAACACCACCCCGATTTCCAAACAAGTCTCCAAATCAACCACAACTTTACAAGGCTCCGCCCGAGCACACAACATCACAATCTCTTCCAAAACTCCGCAAGAGATAAAGAAGAAAAAGGGATAGAGGTTACCGAGATTCTTGCAAGCTCTCCAAAGTTGGCGGCGATTAGGCAACCTAAAAGAGAAAAGGGAGGCAAAGCACACGCACAAAACAAATATACTACACAAAGACCCAAAAGTAAAACATACAAAAGAAAAATCTTTTTGGATTTTGTGAAATTTTTAGGATTTTTTCAAGATTTTTCGATAAAATAAGAAAATAAAACAAGCTACGATAGAATATCGCTCCCCCACACTTAAATCGAGCAATGTCCTCATATGCTCAATCGTAGTGTCGGAGAGACAAAAGAAAAAGAAGAGAAACTACGAAAATAAAGCTAAGAATCAAAAATAAGTTGAAGAAAAGGGTAGAATGTGTCCGGCCGGGGTGTAGTCAAGTCACCGTGGGCCGAGACGAGAAAAAGATATGGATGGGGGAAGAAAATAAAATGAAGGAAATAAAAGGAAATGGGAGGGGAGGGCTAGGTGTGATCAAGTCACCTAGCCCGGATTCCGCCTAAATCCGTCTAATTCCTAAAAAGCGTTGAAAATCTTGTAAATTTGGATTTTTCGATGGACTCTCGATGTAATCACGTCGTCGAGAGTCGGGAGCAACCATACTAGGGCCTCGAAGGCCACTAAGACTCCATGACTCGAGGGAAGGGGGCAAACAAGGAAAGGCAAGCGATAATAGACGGAAAAGGAAGGATAGTTACCCAAACCGAGCGGCTAGTAACTCACTTGCTCCATCATCTCGATGATCATGAGGGCTTTGTTGCTTGTCTCCATAGTTGCCATCTCGCTTCATATTCAAGAGCTCACGGTCGGGGTAGTAATGGTGTAAGGGGTGTGTGGGTTTCGATGTAAGGTGAGGTGTATGGTGATGTGATAGGAGTAGAGTGGAGTAGGGAGGTTGGGAGGGGGTATTATGGATGGGTGGAATCAAATGCCTAGGAAAAAGACTCAAAATGGGGAAGAGGACATTCCCGGTCGGGAAGGGAATTCCCGATCGGGAGTATGTGAAATCCCGATCGGGATTTTGTGTTCCCGATCGGGATCACCTTCCAGTGAGTCCGAATTCTAGGCATCAACATTCCCGATCGGGATAAGGCTTTCCCGATCGGGATTCTTCATCTTCACCTTCCATGAACCCAAAAGCTTGATACAAGCTTCAAAAACCGAATTCCTCACTCACAAACCAAGCCTTATCAACAATCCACCCTTTCTAGGGCTCAAATCAACTTCACCTATCAAGAAAACTCAAGCACACATAAAATTCTCTCCCTCACAACTCTCATCAAAAAGTCTAAACAACAAGAATATCACCAAAATCAAACTAACTAAGAGTAAGAAATATACACAATGCGACGGTTCTTGTGGAACTCCGTCAAACCAAGGTGATGCAAATCTTCATTCTTTTTCATCAACTCTCCAACCGGCTCCATCTCCATCAAGGGCACGTAAGAACAAGTCGAAGGCCCTAGAGATGTCTTCAATCATGCTCGAAATATAGCCATCCACAAACCAAGGCTCCTCATGGCCTTGCCTAGACGTTCCCGGGGCATCCCGATCTTCCAAGTTCAATGGCTTGAACTTGTACTTTCGGTCTTTTGGGATATACCCAAATGTCCACCGGTCCTCATGCGGCCCCAAGGGCGGCTCATCATCCTTTTCCTCGCTTTGCAACTTGTCATCAAGCCCATGATTCGGGCACTCATCTTCCTCACTATCGGAGTCCTCAAGTACATAGGAGTACTTCTTCAAGCTTTGTCCCGTTTCTCTCCCTCGATCGATGTCTTCCGTGGTATGGATCACTTTACACGTTTCATCACTAGTGGGTGGAGTGTTGCCTTGGAGGTCGAACACTATCTTTTCCTCGCCCAACTCAAATGTGATCTTACCCCTCTTCACATCGATCATGGCACCGGCGGAGTGTAGAAATGGGCGCCCAAGAATAATGGGAGTGCTTGCATCTTCCGGCATATCGAGCACAATGAAGTCGACCGGAATGAAGAATTTCCCTATTCGCACCGGCACATCCTCAAGCATTCCCAATGGTCGGTTAATAGAATTGTCGGCCATTCGGAGCGTAATGGATGTGCATTTCAACTCCTTCATCCCGAGTCGGCAACAAATAGTGTAGGGAATGGCGCTCACACTCGCACCCAAGTCACATAATGCATTGTTGATCATAAAATTGCCAATGGTGCAAGGGATTGAGAAACTACCCGGATCTTTCAACTTCGGAAGCGTGGACCCTTGAATGAGCTCGCTCACCACCCTCGTGAACGCTACCGTCTCTTCCTTGTCGATAGATCTTTTCCTTGCTAGGATTTCCCGCATGAATTTTCCGTATGCCGGGATTTGGGTAAGTAACTCGGTGAATGGGACATTGACATCCAACTTCTTCATGATATTAAGGAATTTGTCATATTGAGAGTCCTCCTTACTCTTCATTTGCCTTGATGGGTAAGGCAATTGCACTTGGTACTTGTTTTGCTCCATGGGGATAGACTTCTCAAACGACACTTTCCCTTTGCCTTTTTCTTTCTCTTGAGGTGGTGGAGGGTTGTCTTTTTGGGGCTTCTCGACCTCTCTTAAGACTTGTTCCTCAATTGGACGATCTAAGCTTGAGTCTTCTTGACTTGGAGATGCCAATTTCTTCGTTGGTTCATGCATTGGCTCTTGATCATTAGGGAATGGAGGGGGGTCATAGGATGTACCTCTCCTCGTGGTGATGGCATTTACATGCTCACATGACGATGCTTGGCCTTGAGAAGGTAATTGTCCCTTTTGCCTTGAGGAACTTCCCGATGCAAGTTGAGCTATTTGATTCTCGAGTATCGTCATCCGGGTATCTCTCATAGCGTTTTCCCCTCGAACATAAGTAAAGAGCTCTTGATGGTTTCTTGACATGTCCATTTGATTGTTCTTCACTTCTTGATTGCTCTTTTGCAAATCCATCATAGTCTTTTGTATGTCAAAATCACGTGGTGGAGATGATGGATTATGCGGAGTATCGGTGAGGGCTAATGGGGTACCGTAATCGTGGATAGGAGACCGGCTCCTAGGCTTGCTTTGTTGTTGTTGATTGTGAGTTGCTTGTTGACGGTTCCCTTGGAACCCATGAGAATTTCCTTGATTGTGATTTTGAAACCCTTGGTTGTGGTTTTGATATCCTTGATTGAAGTTCCCTTGTTGGAACCCTTGCTTATTGTTGAAGTTGCCTTGGTTATTTTGCTTGAAATTGTTGAAGGGTCTTTGGTTACCCACATAACATTGGTAACTTTGATCGTTGTCCCTTAAGGGAGGTGGAACATAGGGACGATGTTGTTGTTGATGGTGAAACGCTTGTTGTTGGGGGACTTGTTGGGAAGCTTGGTATTGATTAGAGAAAGAAGCACCTTGCTTGAACGCTTGAAAGGCGTTCACTTGCTCAATACTCCCTCTACAATTCATAGGGTCATGGCCAACGATTCCACAAGTGTCACACATCCCAAAGTAAGGTGTAGGAGGTGCGAACCCCAAAGCATTCACTTCTTGAATCGATTGATGGTGGGATGAACTAGAGCCTTGGACTTGGTTGAGGTGGCTTTGGAGCTTCTTGTCAATAGTCTCCATGTGCGTTTTTAGTTGAGCTCCAAGGTTAATGCTCAATTGAGTGATAGCATCAACCTCGTGCCTCCCTCCCCGATTTGCCTTCCTAGGCCTAGAGTATTGCGAATTATGCACCGCCATCTCTTCGATTCTCGCCCATGTTTGGTCGTCATCGACCTCGGTAAACCTACCATTGGAGCCCATATTAAGGATGGCTCTTGAGTCTTCATAAAGGCCATTCCAAAATTGTTGCACCAAGAACCATTGTGAGAGTCCATGGTGTGGGCACGATCTCACCAAAGACTTAAACCGCTCCCAAGCTTCATATAGGCTCTCTTCATCCCTTTGTTGGAACCCGGTGATGGAGGCCCTAAGCAAATTAGTTTTCTCCGGAGGGTAAATTTTTTGGTAAAACGCCAAGGCAAGCTTTTTCCAAGTATCGATCCCCGTGGTTGCCCGATCTAGACTCTTGATCCATTGCTTTGCTTTTCCAATTAATGAGAAAGGAAATAAAACCCATCGAATTTGATCTTGTGTAACCCCGGGTTGAGAAATAGCATCGCAATAATCGGAGAAGGTCTCCATATGTTGGTGCGGGTCTTCGGTGGGCAAACCACTAAATGGGCTCCTCTATACAAGTTGGATAAATTGAGTCTTGGCCACAAAATTTCCGGTATAGGCTTCCGGTAATGCACTCGGTCCCGGCAAGACATCTTCCGTGAAAGTGGAGTGAGAGGAAAACTTCGGCATCCTTGGATATAAGGGAGAGGATGGGGGTGTAGAGAGTGTTGATGTAGATGAAGAGGGAGAATTAGGAGAAGAATCACCGAAGGGATTGATGAAGGTCCCTCCGGCCGTCTCTCGAGGTGAAATGCTCAAGTCGGCTCTTTGGGCTTGCCCTTGATGAGTGGTGCTTGCACTTGGTTGAGAGATCCTAACCCGATTAATCGTCCGTTGGCGAAAGGCTCGAAAAAGTCTCTCCGGCTC
Organism: Agrostemma githago; assembly: GCA_958450325.1. NCBI lineage: Eukaryota > Viridiplantae > Streptophyta > Magnoliopsida > Caryophyllales > Caryophyllaceae > Agrostemma > Agrostemma githago. The sequence continues at coordinate 48,145,283 of OY288259.1, read as the reverse complement.
TGGATTAAAGAGATAGAAGTCGCCTCCCCTCCTAGGCATACACTACACACTAGAACAAACGTAAGAACACCTAGTGCTTTATGGGCACTAGGCAACGACAATAACAAGCACAACTAGAGACAAAGAGAAAAAGAAGAGATAACACTAAAGAAAGAAGAAAAATCAAGAGAATATACACAAGAGAAGATGGGAGAACACAAAGAGGGGTAACTAAGTCTAGAAATAAGCAAACTAAGTCTAAACAATGCACCGTCCCCGGCAACGGCGCCAAATTGATGGTAAGGATTTGTCACGTCCCTAGCCAACAATAATAAACCGACTATTCCTAGTGGGTAGCTAGGGCAAGTAGGGTCGATATCCACAGGGACGGTAGAGTAAGGTCTAGACTAGGTCCACTAAAACTAGGCTAAGTCACACGAACAAACACAAAGAAAGCTATAAAAGGAAACAATTGAGGAGGAGGAGTAAGAACTAGACTAATGATGCTAAACAATGCTAATGATCGGTCTAACTAGAAAATGACTCAATTATGGAAAGAAGTGGGGTAGGTCGGGTTCATAAAGGTAGAAGGGTAATTGGGGTGATCAAGGGTATGGATGTCTCCTAGTGTCTAGAGTCGGTCCGGGCTTTCGCAACTTAAACCGATGTCAAGGTGGGTCCGGGCTCTCGCAACTTAGACCCTAATCCGTGCTCTCGCAACTACGATTATTCTCAACATTCCCACATCATAGGCAAACAATGGATTCATGAACACATGCACAAGGAGCATTGGCCACTACTACTCATACAAGCATAACAACAAACACCTAGAGTGCTCACAATGTGACTAGCAACAAAGATTCACCCTTTCCCCTTAATCAACCCTAATTATCCATAATCTACCCCTAATCCCCCTACTAACCCCACAAGAAGACTACTCACTCATGATGAAAGGAAGAATAACAATCAAAAGAGAAGCTATGACAAACATCCAAACATCCATAATGACAAATCCAAACAAGAACAATAACAATAACACTAAGAAAAGATTCAAACTTGTATAAATAACAAAGAACAAGGATGAGAAAGGATTATACCAACACTAGATGAAGAAAAGGAACAATCTTGCATTAATGAGAAACCCAAATACAATCCCAAGGTTGTCAAGCTTGAGACAATCTCCAAGAATCCCTTAATACAAGCACTAATTACAAAGGATTAACTAAAGATTAACTAAAATTAAGAGAAGATTAAAGCTAATGAGTGAGAATCAATCTAGGGTTTTTGAGGCTTAAACTAGTCTAGGGTATGATAATTTTTTCGTCCTCTTCCAAGAGAAGGGTATATAAAGGGTTTAAGAATGAAAGGAATTGAAAGGAAATGAACACGGGCTGAACTGGGACAATCCCGATCGGGAAAGGAAATCCCGATCGGGAAAGTGGAGAATCCCGATCGGGATTATATGTTCCCGATCGGGAACACCCCACAGTAGTCGCTCCTTGCTTTCCTCTTTATTCCCGATCGGGATGAGGCCATACCCGATCGGGAATAGTCTTGTAGGCCTCCAATATGAACTTTTCGGTCCCTCCTTGGTTCTCATGGCCTTCTCATCGATTCTCGGGACTCGGGATCGGGTCTCGGAGGCTCGGGATTGGGTCCCAAGGTCTCGGGGTCGATTCCAAGGCATCGAGTCATCGTTCCTTAGCTTCGTTGGCTCCAAAATGCATATGTATTGAGTCGGAATCACTCCAACTCTTCATGAACGGTCTCGGGAACCTGAAACGAGCTAAAGGAAACATAAAAAGCCCATAAACCGCTCCAAAGGAGCGGTTCCACAAGGAAAGAGGGACCAAAACACTACAGAACAAGCACTACAAACGACAATTATCAGAGATCCTGCGCCGGGTCGCCCGCCCAGCAGGCCACGCCAAGACCCAACCCGGGAACCGAGGAGTCTGGCCAGCAGGCCGTCGAGGTAAAACACCGGGGTTTTCCTTCTATAGACATGACTCCGAGAAGGCCGCCTGTCCAGCAGGGTAAGGCGACCACCTGGGGAGGGCCAGTAGACGCCTTCTGACCACCTGCCCCCAGGCGATCTCCCCCCCCCCTCCCCCGCGCAGGGCATGCTTTAGACAACTTCTCTCTTATTAGTGTTTTATTGTTAACCTTCATGATTAGTGAGTAGATAATTAGTTAGGGGGCTAGGGGAGGAGGAATTATAGATAAAGATTTCATCTTTGTAAGATTATTGCATTTTAGGGTGATATTGTCTTGATGGGATTGTTGTGTTATGTTTGACTTAGCTTGATCACCTAGGTTGACTTGACTCACCCGGACCAATATGGGGAAACTCGGGGTTTGGGTAGTTCCGTCTTGAGACCTTAGTTTATTCGTCGCGAAAGCGGGTTTAGGCTTGGTTGGTAGGGAAACCGAAAGGTGGAACCTCTCTTATACATCTTGTGATAATTCTTGCATTCCGCATCTTTACCTTAGTTCCGATTACCCGACTCTCCATAACGCCTTTCCCACCAATAGTTTCCCACCTTAGGCTCACAACTCGTTTAGTTAGTCTAGTTTGACTCGACCAAAACCCCCCTTCTCGACCCAATCACTTCTAGACTTTGACTCGACCGACTACCCCTCGACCGTCCCTGTGGATCGATCCCCGACTTACCGCTACTACGTAGTAGTATTCCGGGGTTTATAAATATTGTTTGACCGCGTTGGATAGACGACAATCCCGCGCGCATCAAAATGGCGCTGTTGCCGGGGACGGTGATCAGTTAGTTGAGTTTTTCTCATTGTGTTTGAGTAATTGCTTTCTTCTCTTTCTACCCTAGTACCGCTCGGTGCTAGGAGTCTCATCTTTGAATTGAGTTGTGTTGAGGAACAATCATATTTGGCATTGCTAATTCCATACCGGTGCAAGCGAGACGATATTATTATTTCGGAATTCAAATCAACCAAAGTGAACCCTCATCCATATCTTACACCAACTTTCCACCCATCCACCATTCTCAAAACTCTCACAAAATTCCCTTTCCCTCTTCTCCCTCTTCAAAAAATCACCTCTACAATCAAACATGCCTACTTTAAGATCTCACTCCCAACCCACCCATGAACAAACTTCTTCTCCCGTCGCATATGGAACCATACCCGATAACTTTGAGCTCAAGACTTTTTCAATTGTCATAGTCCAACAAGACACTTATCATGGGCTTCCACAAGAAGATGCTCTAGAACACATAGCGACATTTAAAGAGAAGCTAATTGGAATGAAGTTGAATGGACTTACTTCATGCCAATTCCATAGACTTTTGTTTCCCAAAACCCTTCGTGATGATGCTAGAAGATGGCTACAAAGCCACCACGATGATACCTTCCAAACTTGGAATCAATTAGCTAATGCATTTCTAGAAAAATACTATCCTCCTTCCAAGACCAATCAATATCGAATGGAGATTCAAACCTTCCGACAAGGTGATAATGAAAGCATAAGTGAAGCTTGGGATCGATTCCAAACTCTACAAATGAAGTGCCCACATCATGGTATCCCTCATTGGCTTTTACTCCAAATATTTTTCTATTCCTTATCCGCCGATGCTAGGGACATTCTTAATGCGACCGCAAAGGGCGACTTTTTTCTACTCAACGAGAATGAATCCCATGAGCTTCTTGACAAGATAGCCAAAAGTGATATGTTTGATAAGGAATCGCAAGAGGGTGAATCTAGTGGAGACTCGGAATCATCAAATGACATGGAGGCCACTCTCGAAATACAACTCGCTCAACTACTTGAGAGATTTGAAGCTATGGTTACTAGGGACACCTTCCAACCCGAAATGAGGCCCCCACCAAGAAGAGTCTCTCCACCGAGAGGAATCACCCCACCGAGAAGAATTACACCACCTAGGCGAACATCTATCTCGCCTCTAAAGCCGTATAGGGTACATATCTCTTGTGATCATTGTGGAGAATATGACCACGACTCCAACTTTTGTGTGAAAAAAGAGAGCGTTCATCAAGCCAACACTCAAAAGACATATGAAAAGCCTCAAACGAGCAATCCTAATTTGGGGACCGGATTTCATTCCACGCCAACTCAAGGATCATATCCTTTTTCAAGAGCCCCCAATCGAAGGGTTTATCCTAACTCATATGGACCTCATTATCAACCGAGACCTCCTCACACCTATCAATTCAATCAAGGCTATTTCCATCCTCAAGGACCGCCTAGACCGAATCATGGTCCTCCCTTTGGAACTCATCCTCCATTTAATCAAGGACCTCCCTTTGGAACTCATCCTCCATTTAATCAAGGTCCTCCTTTTGGAGCTTATCCACCACCTAATCAAGGTCCTCCAAGGAACTTCCAAGGTAATTCTCAACCCTTTTATGACATTCAAGAAACTATCAAGTTCTTGTTGAGAGAGAATGCGTCAAACCGAGCTAGACTTGAAGGTTTAGAGGCACGAGCCATGTCGCGAGCTCGAGCACCTCAAGAGCCGACTGATTCTTTCAATCAAGCATCCGTGAATGCCATTAAGGTAATGAGCAAAAAGGAAACGGTGAAAACCTTAGACTCATAAGCTCTTACATCTCATCCCTCAATCAATGAATTCGATGAGAATGTGGTCAAAGATGTAACCGAAATACCAAGAAGAGATCCATCAAAGTATCTTGTAGGAGACCTTGCATTTGTTATTGAGCAAATTCCAATAGAGGACACAAATCTAGTCTCGAGGATCAAAGTGCCCCCCTTGAATGACAAGCCACCAATCTCATTCTATGGCCAAGCTATGGAGTATATAACTGATGAGGGTCGAGAGCCTGCGCCGGGTCGCCCGCCCAGCAGGCCACGCCAAGACCCAACCCGGGAACCGAGGAGTCTGCCCAGCAGGCCGTCGAGGTAAAACACCGGGGTTTTCCCTCTATGGACATGACTCCGAGAAGGCCGCCTGTCCAGCAGGGTAAGGCGACCACCTGGGGAGGGCCGGTAGACGCCTTCTGACCACCTGCCCCCAGGCGATCTCCCCCCCCCCCCCCCCCCGCGCAGGGCAGGGGTTACCAGGGACCCCCTCGTCTTTCTGCCTAAGGTAAAAGGGAATGGGTGGATGTCACAGGTCCACGTGTCACCTTGACATCCACCCATTCTCCCGCTCTCTTTTCCCTCCAATTCCCTCTCTTGTGGGAAGGTATAAATATCCACCCATTTCCCACTTAGAGAGGGTTGGATTTTCTCTCTCTAGACTCTTACTCCCAAAAACGCCGCCTGGTTCCTCACGAGCTAGGTTCATCAAGGCTTTCACGGACTGACTTAGGCATCGGAGAGGGTTCCCTCGGACAACCTCCGGGGCCCTGTGCGTTCATTGTGCAGGGAGCAGGCCAGCTTCGCCGGGTAAAGTCCGACCCAAGGAGTAGGAAGAAGGAGAGAGCCGTTAACTCAATCAAGCAGCATTCAAGTACTAAAGCCCGAACTCGTAATCGGGTTGATTGTTTCCGTAACCGGAACAATAACCTTCACCGATTTGATAGAGAATTTGGAAACTAGTCTTTCCATGCCAACTCCGAACGAGTATATAAGGGATATAATTTTGTATTCTACCATAACAAAGGAAACTCCACTACCACCTAGGGTCACTCCAAAAGTTACCATACCTACTAAGCTTGGTGACCCCGGTAGTTTCTGCATACCTTGTTCGATCGACGATGTTGAGATACATCGAGCATTATGTGACCTCGGGGCGGATATTAGCCTTATGCCATTAACCATTGCTCAGACAATCAATATTTCAAGGATGACAAACTTTCCGCTTAACGTTAAGATGGCCGACGGTACTAAGAAAGCGCCAATTGGGTTAGCACGAAATCTTATGGTTAAGGTAGGTCCCCTATACATACCTACCGATTTCGTGGTCCTTGACATGCCCATTGAAGAACGCAATCCTATCTTACTAGGGCGACCTTTCCTAGCAACCGGCGGAGTGATTATCGATGTGAAAAAAAGGAAATTATCTTTTAATGTTGGTAATAGCACCGTTCAATTTGTATTATCCGACTTCTTGCCGAATATCCCTTTCGCAAAGGAATTATGGGACCATATGGTGGAAATACAAGACGATGACTAATTTCTAGCCCAAGATAATTACCAAACTTCCGATACACCGACATTTGACTATGCCACTGAGGAACCATCCGAAGAAGATGTCCACTATGATGATAGTGATGACGATGGTGTTTTTCTTATACTTGGACAAGCCCCCGAAGAAGAAGTTTTAAATGAGTGGGGTATGCTACCGGAAGTAGCTCGCCTCATGGGTTTGCCAAGGCCAAGAAGAGAACATATGGTTGGTGGCGTTATTATCAAGAACAAGGAGCGTGGTACTCCGGGTTGCTTTTCAAGCAACCCCGATTAAACTCAAAACATTTAATTCGGTTTGGTGGTGTCCATAATAACCACCTTTGTAAATATTTGTATATTCTTTTCCTTTTTTTTGTATTCTTTCTGGACAATAGATTTTAGATTTTTCCTTTTGGGAGTTTTTCTCTTTGGTACTTGCAGGAATCATGAAGATTTCTCTCGGAATTTTTGGAGTTGCGCTTTAAACGATTATAAACAATTTGGATTGAGAAGATAAGTTATATTTTTGAAGAAGCTAAGGATGTTTGGACCAAGTCTTAGAAAAAATTTCGTAGCAAGAAGCTTATTCGGAGTGGAGGATCTCACCGGGCAACGTTTTGTCCGGTGGAATTGTGGCCCGAGGTCCGTCGGGTGAAACTTCACCCGATGGCGACTTGCTCGAACCTAAGGAGTTGACGGAAAATAAGTCGGGCAAAACTTCACCCGGTGGAATCTCACCGGGCGAAATTTCGCCTTGCGGTGAAAATATTTTACGACTTGGAATTGACGGAAATCCAACCGGGTGAAATTTCGCCCGGTGGAATCTGACCGGGCGAAATTTCGCCTGGTAGTGAGTCTGCGCGGAAACGACGAAATTCCACCCGAAGAGCGTCGGGCGAAATTTCGCCCGATGGTGATCCACCGGGCGAAACCTCACCCCGCGGCAGCCTTACCCAACCAAACCCCCCTTCCCATCTTCATTATTCATTTTTCCTATCTCTCTCCTCAACCAAAACCCCAAAATCCCAAACAAACCCCAAATTCCCCACCTTAAACCACCTATAATCCCTTCATTCCTCCATTAAAATTCAATCAAATTTTATATTCCTCATCCCTATCACATTCCTAACACTTCCTTGGAATTTGTTTTGAGAAATCGTTCAAGTTCCGACAAATCCCAAATCGAGACCGTCAACACATAATCATCAAATTGCAAGCATCAAGGATGAGGAGGGTGAAGCAAATGGCAAGGAAACGGATTTCTTCAATGCTTAATCGTAGTTCGGGGTCAACATCATCCTCAAGGTCCGAGGAGCAACCGGCCGAGGCTCGGGACGAATCTGTCCTGATGCCTGTTCAAACGCAAGGATCCGTTCCGAGCGAACAACCTGTTCCGTTCGAGGTATGTTACCCGAAAATCCGTCGTAATTTCCGTGAACCTTTATCTGGTCTCTATTTCGCTAAAAAAGCTCATGTTGATAAATGTAAATTTTTTTGGGTCTGTCGTCTCGAGCTAACTCGTTGGGCGGCTCGAGATGTACTTGAGCGTATGGGCATAGAATCGCAGGTGCGAGCAATGTGCCGAAGTCTTGGTCTCATCAATTTTTATGCCTCTAAGGAGGAAACTTTTCAGAAATTGATGTACGAATTTTTCGCAACTTTCGAGCTAAGTGGTGAGGATAATACCACTGTCTCTTTTCAGTTGCGAGAAACTTCATACGTCCTCAACTTGAGAGACTTCGGTGCACTGCTTGGCTTACCTTCTTCATTCCTTGGAAGGTCTAGGGCGGGCCAGACTCGGGACGATAAATTCGGCCGAGATCGATTCTGGTTTAAAATAGCCCGCCAAAAGACTTTCAAGGGAGGAAAGATGCGTTCTTTCCCTATCCGAAACCCCATCCTCTGGTATATGGCGCGTATTATAGCCAACTCATTCTTGTCGAGCTATGATACGCATCACAACTGTAGTGCTTTAGCTGTTCAGCTTTTAGAGGATGCAGTTTTGGAGAGAGGCCCGTCTATCGACATGTCTGAGGCCTTAGCTACTCATTTTGCTCAGATTGCGAAGGGTGGCCGCAATAAAATCTCATGTGGCGGTATTGTAACGATGTTGGCTAAAGCCTTAAAAGTCGATTTTAGCGATTTGGCACCAGTTGATGGAGCGGGAATTTTCATAGATGAAGTTTATTGTCTTTTTCTTGTGTGGCCCCAGAAAGGGGATTATAACAATTTGTTTCTGTATAAGATAACTGAGCTGCGCACTATCGCCATGCCTAACCCCAATTGGGTTAGGCTAGATGTTGAGGAGAACTTCGGCATGCCGAAGAGGTCCGGTGAGTATGTTCGGGGTGGTACCCGAGGTAAGTTTAATCAGATTGAATACCCCGAGGGACCCTTAGACTTTGGCGACGATGATATAGAGGTCGTAGATGTGTCGGAGGAGGAGCTGGAGGTTGGAACCTCTCTGGATGAGGGTTATAGGACTTTACCGTCATCATCACATGGACCCTCTTCCTCCCACCAACCCGAACCGCAAACCTCACAATTTTTCACCCCCAGTTTCTCAGACTTTGAACCACACCGACACTCCACGTTCACCCAGTCTACCCCTGGTTTTCAGGAGGACGTCAACATGAGTCCTTCACGACACTCCTCGTTCTTTGGATCAGAGGACTTTTATAACCAATGGGGGAGAAGTCTATAACCGTACACGTCATACTTGAGAGAACTCGACTACCTCACTTAACCTGGCCCAGGATGCCTACAATGTGGCCCGAGATGCGCGCGATACTACACATCATTTATACTCGTACTCTAGGGAAGGTTTTGAGTGCACCCGGACCAGCTTTGAGATGGCTAAGGAGGCTGCTAGGGATGCCCAAGCAGCGAGGTTGGCGGCGGAGGAGAACCAAAGGATGTTGCGACAACAACAGCACTACTTTGATCGATTTTTCGGTATGCCTCCGCCCGGGTCTTACTACCCACCACCACCTCGTCCCCCAGGTCCTATGTGAGTGGTTGAGTGTCGTTAGTGTCAGTGTGGGGGTGTTAGTTGTCGGTTGTCAGTCGCCAGTCGTCAGTTCTCTTATCTCAGTAATTTCATTCAGTCCTTGCAACGCCAAATTTTGGCATTTGATAATTATGGTTGTTGATTGATTTGTATTTGATTATTTTGTTGATTTGAGCCCCTCCGTGACCCTACTTGGGTCGTTACACACGCGAGGTTTATTGCAGGTGCCTTAGAGAAGGACCTGATTATTGCTCCCGGTCTTTGGTGACTTGATCGCACCAAGACCATTTGAAAAATCCAATTTTTTTTTTTTAAATTTCCCGATTTGTGCGGAATCCGGGCGAGGTGACGTGATTAAACCTACGTCCTTTTTCTTTCCTTATCGGTTTTTCTTATTTTTCTTATTTTTGCTCTTTCTTTTTCATTTTTCATTTCTCTTCTTTTTATTGCCTTAATTTTTGAAAAATCCAAAAACATTTGAAAAATCTTCAAAAATCCAAAAATATTCGAAAAATCATCAAAAATCCAAAAACATTTGAAAAAACACAAAAATTCAAAAAAAAAATTACGTTCCTTTTTCTTTTTCTTTTTCGATTCTTCCTCTATTTGTGCATTGGGGACAATGCACAGTTTTAGTGTGGGGGAGGGATCTACTATCTTTTTCTTCATTTTCTTTTTCATTTTTCCTTTAAAAACCAAAAATCCAATTTTTTTTTCATTTTTTCTCTTTTTAGTTTTCTTTCTTTTATTTTTGTTTTTGTGTCACTTGTATTGTCTTGCATTCTCCTTCTTGTAGGTACACCGCCAACCATTTAGCATGGATACGTAAGGTAGCGGAAATGAAATGAAGACCGCGCGGTAATACTTTCTACCTTCGTTTCATCCCTTTCTCTTATGGATGGAGTTTGGGCATATATGCTAATTGGAGGTTCACTTGGTGAACATTTTGGAATTGGCGGTTGTGGATTGTGTTGACTTAATTGAGTTTGGAGTGCTTGACTTTACTTGTGATTTCGTTTTGTTTTTGGTTTTGTTTTCTCGTATTTTTGTCCTCTTTGTGTTCTTTTTCATTTTTGTATAGTTTGTCTAGGTAAAGCTTTCGAAAACCCGATTTTGAGATTAGGCCGAGTGTTTATTACTCACTTGTTAGTAACCCTTTTTGATTTTTGGACATAATTCTAATAGAATGACCTTGAACCAATTTTTGCATTGGATTTTTACCATGAGTCCATCTTTTCTACTAAGAGTCTACATCGGGATTTGCATTTGACCACCTTGACCACCCACGGAGTGATAAGGCCTTGGTTACCGTTCCCGTTCTCTTAGGTGACCTTACTTGAGAAGCCACTTTTAGCCCATGATGGTAGGGATTTGTCACGTCCCTAGCCAATCAATATAACACCGACTAACCTAGTGAGTAGCTAGGGCAAGTCGGGATCGTATCCACGAGGACGGTATATCAAAGCTTAGACTAGGTCTACTTACAACAAGACTAGATCACCAAACGAACACAAAGAAGCGATGTAAGGAGAATTATGATGGAGAAGATGTATGACTAAGCTAATGATCGAACTAATGAATAAACTAAAAGAACGATTAGCTGACTAACAGGATTAACACAAATATGGAAGGAAGTGGGGTAGGTCGGGTTCATAGGAGTAGTAGGATAATTGGGGTGATCAAGGGTATAGGTGTCACCTAATCGCTAGAGTCTGTCCGGGCTCTCGCAACTTAGACCGATGTCAAGGTGGGTCCGGGCTCTCGCAACTTAGACCCTAGTCCGCGCTCTCGCGACTAAACTATTCTCAACATTTCCGCACTATAAACAATCAATGAGAAGATGAACACAAGTATGGGAAGCATGGCCACTACAACTCACACAAGCATATCAACAAACACTTAGAGTGCCTACAATGTGACTAACAACAAGGATGTAACCTTTTCCCCTTAATCAACCCTAATCACCCATATTCTACCCCTAATCCCCCTACTAACCTCACAAAGAAACTACTCACTCATTATCAATGAGAAACTAACATTCACAAGAGAAAATAAACTCACAAACCAAACATCCATTATGAACAATGAGAACAATAATAAGAACAATATAAAAAGATTGAAACTAGATTGAATAAACAAGGATTAGAGTAGAGAAGATTATACCAACAATACTATGATGAAAAAGATGAAAACTTGCATTAATGAGAAACCCAAATACAATCCAAAGGCTGTCAAGCTTGGAACAATCTTCAAGAATCCCTTAATCCAAGACTAAATACAATAATTATCTAAAGATTAAAGAGAGGATTAAACTAATGAGAGTAGCAATAATCTAGGGTTTTAGAATGATAATGGAGGCTTAAACTAATCTAGGGTAAGATAAGATGTCTTAAAATTACAAGAAGGGAGTATATATATGGGTACAAGAATGAAGGAGAAGAAAAGAAGAAATGCGGGTGAGTTGTAGCCCATCCCGACCGGGACGGATCATCCCGATCGGGAAGGGCTCAACCCGACCGGGAAGGACCCACAGTGGCGCTTCTAAATGTGCCTCCCTTCCCGATCGGGAAGGCTATTATCCCGACCGGGAAGGGTCTTGTATGCCTTCAATAAGAGCTCTAGGATCCCTCCTTGTATCTTATGGGCTTCCCGTCGATTCTCGGGACTCGGGATCGGGTCTCGGAGGCTCGGGATTGGGACCCAAGGTCTCGGGGTCGATTCCAAGGCCTCGAGTCATCGTTTCTTTGTCTCGTTGGCTCCAAAATGTGTATGTATTGAGTCGGAATCACTCCAACTCTTCCAAATCGGGCTCGGGAACCTGAAACGGACTAAAGGAAGCATAAGAAGCCCATGAATCGCTCCCAAGGAGCGATTCCACAAGGAAAATGGGACCAAAACACTACGAAATAGGCACTACAAATGACACTTATCAACTCCCCCACACTTAACCCTTACTCGCCCTCGAGTAAGCACAAACTAACTACTAAACTAGCCGAATGGGTATTAGCGCACCCTACGCCCCTTCAACTCACGCGAGTGCACTTAGAGGAAAAGTAAACTCCGCAAGGCAAGTTGGGTCTTGCGACAAAACTGTGGATGTAACCGGACACATAACACACAAACAAACAAACACACAAACAAACACATAATCGGTTGCACCCGAAACAAAATAAATACCGCTCCCCTCTAAAAGCGGTGAATGAAACACCGGTTTAGGACTCGAGGTAAGCGACAACGTTCCCAAGCTAGGAATACAAACCAAGGTGGACTAAACCCTAATAGTATGACGATAAAGCAACAAAAACGTTGGTAACTTACCTAGGTCCTCCTAACTTTCTAGAAACGTACTACGGGACGATCGGCGGTGTGGAAAAGTGAAGAACCACGGTGTTAGTCGACACTGTAGGTAAGTGAGACCCCGCCCCCTTTAGCGTGAGCCAAGAGGGTCGTCCCGTGTCCAAGACCGCCTAACTAGTCCAAGTAAAAAGGTGGAAAACATGCAAAATGAGGGAAGACCGACTAATGCCGCTATTATCCTTCCTAGGGACTCGGTCCTTTGGTAGGCTCTTCACGGCAAAAGTCGGAAAAAGGCTTATTTTGAGAGGATTTCTTTTTGTGAGACGGGTTTTCTTTTCGCATTTTCTTTCCTTTTGACGTTTTTGCTTTGTTTGTTGCCATGCCATTTCTTTTTCTTCTTTTCTATTTTCTTTTTGGCTTTTGTGCCTTTTATTTTTCTTCATTCTTTTCTTTCTTTCATTTTTTTCTTTCTTTTTCTTTTCTTTGCCCCTTTTGGCAAGATTTGGCATTTTTGGCAATTCTTTGGGTGATGAGAAAGAGAGAACTCAACAAATCGCAGTTTATTGTGTGGATATGCGTAGGAGGTAGGGTAATGGGTATGTCGGGACGACGCCTTCCTTTCATACTCACAAAAAAGGGGAGAACTTGGACTAATCAAACAACCCTAAACACGGTCACCTAGGGGACGAGACTCGGTAATCAAGGCCTTTTCACACCGTGGGTGGTCATAATGGTCAAAAGTGCAAATCCCGTAGTAAATTCCTAGTAAGCTAGGTGGACTCGAGGTAAAGGACCAACGAATTCATTGATTTAGGGTCATTCTACTAGGCTAAAGTCCAAGACTCGATTTACGCTACTAAAAAGGGAAAGTACACACTCACACACTAGCCTCTAAACCGGGTTTTCGAAAACCATTTACACACAAGACACACAACACAACACAAAATGAAGACATGACGAAAACAAAAGGAAAAGGAACAAAAGCAACAAAAACAAAACAAGGCAAAACAAAACACATAGACAAAACAACCACCACCCCTATATTCCATACAAGCCACCAAATCATCCACCATTATGCACAAAGCTCCACCCGAGCACACCTCAACACAACCTTCTCCAAACATCACAAGGAAAAAAAGGAGAAAAAGGGATAAGGTGTTACCGGAAGTCTTTAGAGCTTTCCAAAGTCATTGGCGACTAAAGCAACCTATAAGAACAAAGGGAGGCAAAACGCGCACACAAAACAAATGTACGACACAAAGACACAAAATGAAAACACAAAAGAGAAAATCTTTTTGATTTTTGTGAAATTTTTCAAATTTTTAGGATTTTTAAAGGTTTTTCGAAAAACTATGAAAATAAAACTACTACGATAGAATATCGCTCCCCCACACTTAAATCGAGCAATGTCCTCATATGCTCAATCGTAGTGTGCGGAGAGACAGAAGAAAAGAAAATAAACTACGAAAATAAAGCTAAAATAAAAACAAAGTGGAGAAAAAGGTAGAAGGTGTCCGGCCGGGGTGTAGTCAAGTCACCATGGGCCGAGACGAGAAAAAGATATGGAACGGGGAAGAAAAATAAAAAGAAAGAAATAAAAGGAAATGGGAGGGGAGGGCTAGGTGTAATCAAGTCACCTAGCCCGGATTCCGTCCAAATCCGACTAACTCCTAACAAGGGGTGAAAATCTTGTAAATGGACTAATCTATTGACTCGCGACGTAATCACGTTGTCGGGAGTCAGGAGCAACCAAACTATGGCCTCGAAGGCCCCTAGATACCGAGACTCAAGTAAAGGGGGCAAACAATGAAAACGAAGCGATAGAAAAACGGAAAAGTAAGGATAGTTACCCAAACCGAGCGGCTAGTAACTCACTTGCTCCATCGTCTCGTTGATCATTAGAGGCTCGTCGCTTGTTTTCTCGGTTGCCATCTCGCTTCACACTTGAAGAGAACTCACGGTATAGGTAGTAATGGTAGGGGGTGGGATTTGATGTGAGAGTCGGTGTAAAGCGTATAGGAAATGGAGTGAGGGCATGACAATGAAGTACATGGGGCATATGGTAAGGCTAGGGTAGTTAGGGAGGTTGGGAGGGGGCATAAAACGGTTGGGTGGACTCGATTTGCGAAGAACAACCACAAAGGGGGAGCAGAGGACCTTCCCGGTCGGGAAGATTGTTCCCGATCGGGTTTGCTTACCCGTCCCGGTCGGGACGCCCTCATCCCGGTCGGGACGAGCCCACAGTAAGCTCAAAATCCAGCGCACCCTTCCCGATCGGGAAGGCACCCTTCCCGATTGGGAAGGCTTACCCTTCCCGGTCGGGACGCCTCATCCCGGCCGGGATGGGCCTTCTTCAACTTCCAAGGCCCCAAAAGCTTGCTCTAAGGTTCAAAAACCCAATCCTCTTGCTCACAACCCAAGGTATACCATAGCCAATCCTCTCTAGGAGCGTTCTCACTTCACCTATCAAACAATACTCAAACATACATCAAACTCTCTCTCTCACAACGCTCATCAATCAATCCAAATAACAAGAAATCACAAAAAAAATCCAACTAACTACAAGAAAGAGATATATACAATGAGACGGTTCTTGTGGAACTCCGTCAAACCAAGGTGGTGAATCTTCATTCTTTTTCAACAACCAAAACTAGTTCCATCTCCATCAAGGGCACGTAAGAACAAGTCGAAGGCTCTAGAGAAGTATTCAATTAGGCATGTCATATAACCGACCATATCCCAAGGCTCCTCATGGCCGTGCCTTGACGTTCCCGGGGCATCCCGCTCCTCCAAGTTCAACGACTTGAACTTGTACTTTTGGTCCTTGGGGACATACCCAAACGTCCACCGGTCCTCATGCGGCCCCAAGGGAGGCTCATCTTCTTCTTTGTCATTGCACTTCAACTTGTCATCAAGCCCATGACATGGGCACTCATCCTCCTCACTCTCGGAGTTGTCATCCTCAAGTACATAGGAGTACTTCTTCAAGCTTTGTTCCGGTTCACCCCCTAGATCGATGTCTTTCTTGGTTTGGATCATATTGCATCTCTCATCGCTAGTAGGCGAGGTGTTGCCTTGGAGGTCAAACACTATCTTCTCCTCGCCTAACTCAAATGTGATCCTACCATTCTTCACATCGATCATGGCACCCGCGGTGTGTAGAAATGGGCGTCCAAGGATGATGGGAGTGTTGGCATCCTCCGGCATGTCAAGCACAATGAAGTCGACCGGAATGAAGTATTTCCCCACTCGTACCGGTACGTCCTCTAACATTCCTAATGGTCGATTGAATGATTTATCGGCCATTTGGAGGGTGAGGGACGTACATTTCAACTCTTCATTCCGAGTCGGCAAAAAATAGAATAGGGGATGATGCTCACACTCGCGCCCAAGTCACATAACGCATTCTTGATCAAGAAGTTGCCTATGGTGCAAGGGATCGAAAAACTACCCGGATCCTTCAACTTCGGAAGCGTGGAACCTTGTATGAGCTCGCTCACCACCCTCGTGAACGCTACGGTCTCTTCCTTGTCGACGGATCTCTTCCTAGCCAGGAGTTCTCTCATAAATCTTCCATATGCCGGGATTTGGGTAAGTAGTTCGGTGAACGGGACGCTAACATCCAATTTCTTCATAATACTAAGGAACTTGTCGTAATGAGTGTCCACCTTAGTCTTCATTTGCCTCGATGGGTAAGGCAACTTGATTTTGTACTCGTTTTGATCATTAAGGGTGGACTCTTCAAAGGACACTTTCCTTTTTCCCTTGTCTTTCTCTTGAAGAGGAGGAGGGTTGTCTTCTTGAGGTTTCTCGACCTCCCATAAGACTTGATCCTCAATTGGCATGTCAAAGCTTGGCTCTTCTTGATTCGGAGATGTCATTTCCATTGTCGGTTCTTGCATCGGCTCTTGCTCATTCGGATATGGAGGGGAGTTGTAGGATGTACCTCTCCTTGTGGTGATAGCATTTACATGCTCAAATATCGGTGTTTCACCTTGAGAAGGTAGTTGCCCCTTTTGTCTTGAGGAGCTCCCCGAAGCAAGTTGAGATACTTGAGTTTCAAGCATCTTCATACGAGCATCTCTTACCGCATTTTCCCCTTGAACATAAGCAAAGAGCTCTTGTTGGGTTTTCGACATATCCATTTGACATTTTTGCACATCTTGAGTATTCTTTTGCATATCTTGATTACTCCTTTGAATTTCCATCAAAGTCTTTTGAATGTCAAAATCTCGAGGTGGGGATGATGGATTATGTGGAGTGTCGGTGATGGTGAGAGGAATGCCATAATCATGAGTAGGAGACCGGCTCCTAGGCTTGCTTTGTTGTTGTTGATTTTGACTTGCTTGTTGACGGTTCCCTTGGAACCCATGAGAATTGCCTTGACTAAGGCCTTGATTGTGGTTTTGTTGTTGTTGGAAGCCTTGGTTTCCTTTGAAACCGCCTTGATTCAAGTTCCCTTGTTGGAACCCTTGATTGTTGTTGTGAAAGGTACCTTGGTTATTTTGCTTGAAGTTGTTGAAGGGTCTTGGATTACCCATGTAACCTTGGTAACCTTGGTTGTTGTCCCTTAAGGGAGGTGGAACATAGGGACGATGTTGTTGTTGATGTTGAAAGGCTTGTTGTTGGGGGACTTGTTGGGAAGATTGGAATTGATTAGAGTAAGAGGTACCTTGCTTGAACGCTTGAAAGGCGTTCACTTGCTCAATACTCCCTCTACAATGCATAGGATCATGACCAACGATTCCACAAGTATCACACATCCCAAAATAAGGCAAAGGAGGTGCAAACTCCAAAGCATTTACATCATGGATCGAGTGTTGGTTGGAGGAACTAGAGCTTTGAACTTGGTTGAGGTGGCTTTGGAGCTTTTTGTCAATGGTCTCCATGTGAGTTCTTAGTTGAGCCCCAAGATCAATGCTCAATTGTGTAATGGCATCAACCTCATGCCTACCTCCCCGATTTGCCTTCCTAGGCCTTGAGTATTGTGAATTATGCACCGCCATCTCTTCAATCTTTGACCAAGTTTGGTCATCCTCCACTTCGGTAAACCTACCGTTAGATCCCATGTTGAGTATGGCCCTCGAGTCTTCATATAGCCCATTCCAAAATTGTTGCACGAGGAACCATTGTGATAAGCCATGGTGTGGACAAGAACGGATCAAGGCTTTGAATCTTTCCCACGATTCGTAGAGGCTTTCATCATCGCGTTGTTGGAAACCCGTGATAGAGGCTCTCAATAGATTTGTCTTCTCCGGGGGATAGAATTGTTTGTAGAAGGCTAAGGCTAGCTTCTTCCAAGTATCAATGCCAAGTCTTGCTTTATCCAACCCCTTGAACCATTGCTTCGCCTTACCGATAAGAGAGAAAGGAAATAATACCCACCGGATTTGGTCTTGAGTTATTCCTGTTTGTGAAATAGCGTCACAATAGTCCGAAAAGGTTTCCATGTGTTGATGAGGATCTTCGGTTGGTAACCCGCTAAATTGACTTCTCTCGACCAATTGGATAAATTGTGTTTTCGCCACAAAATTCCCGGTATATGCCTCCGGTAAAGTGGATGGACCCGGCAAAACGTCTTCCGTAAAGGTTGAGTGAGAAGAGAACTTAGGCATGATTGGATATAAGGGAGACGATGGTGGTGTAGACGGTGTTGATGTAGAAGAGGAGGGGGAACTAGGAGAAGAATCACCGAAGGGATTGATGAAGGTCCCTCCGGCCGTCTCTCGAGGTGAAATGTTCAAGTCGGCTCCTTGGGCTTGCCCTTGATGAGTATTGCTTGCACTCGGTTGAGAGATCCTAACCCGATTAATCGTCCGTTGGCGAAAGGCTCTGAAGAGTCTCTCCGGCTCTAGATTAAAGAGATTGAAGTCGCCTCCCCTCCTAGGCATACACCACACACTAGAACAAACGTAAGAACGCCTAGTGCTTTATGGGCACTAGGTAACGACAATAAACAAACACAACTAGAGACAAAGAGAAAAAGAAGAAATAAAACTAAGGAAAGAAGAAAAATCTAGAGAATATTCACAAGAGAAGATGGGAGAACACAAAGAAGGGTAACTAAGTCTAGAAATAAGCAAACTAAGTCTAAACAATGCACCGTCCCCGGCAACGGCGCCAAATTGATGGTAGGGATTTGTCACGTCCCTAGCCAATCAATATAACACCGACTAACTTAGTGAGTAGCTAGGGAAAGTCGGGATCGTATCCACGAGGACGGTATATCAAAGCTTAGACTAGGTCTACTTACAACAAGTCTAGATCACCAAACGAACACAAAGAAGCGATGTAAAGAGAATTATGATGGAGAAGATGTATGACTAAGCTAATGATCAAACTAATGAATAAACTAAAAGAACGATTAGCTAACTAAGAGGATTAACACAAATATGGAAGGAAGTTGGGTAGGTCGGGTTCATAGGAGTAGTAGGATAATTGGGGTGATCAAGGGTATAGGTGTCACCTAATCGCTAGAGTCGGTCCGGGCTCTCGCAACTTGGACCGATGTCAAGGTGGGTCCGAGCTCTCGCAACTTAGACCCTAGTCCGCGCTCTCGCGACTAAACTATTCTCAACATTTCCGCACTATAAACAATCAATGAGAAGATGAACACAAGTATGGGAAGCATGGCCACTACAACTCACACAAGCATATCAACAAACACTTAGAGTGCCTACAATGTGACTAACAACAAGGATGTAACCTTTTCCCCTTAATCAACCCTAATCACCCATATTCTACCCCTAATCCCCCTACTAACCTCACAGAGAAACTACTCACTCATTATCAATGAGAAACTAACATTCACAAGAGAAAATAAACTCACAAACCAAACATCCATTATGAACAATGAGAACAATAATAAGAACAATATAAAAAGATTGAAACTAGATTGAATAAACAAGGATTAGAGTAGAGAAGATTATACCAACAATACTATGATGAAAAAGATGAAAACTTGCATTAATGAGAAACCCAAATACAATCCGAAGGATGTCAAGCTTGGAACAATCTTCAAGAATCCCTTAATCCAAGACTAAATACAATAATTATCTAAAGATTAAAGAGAGGATTAAACTAATGAGAGTAGCAATACTCTAGGGTTTTAGAATGATAATGGAGGCTTAAACTAATCTAGGGTAAGATAAGATGTCTTAAAATTACAAGAAGGGAGTATATATATGGGTACAAGAATGAAGGAGAAGAAAAGAAGAAATGCGGGTGAGCTGTAGCCCATCCCGACCGGGACGGATCATCCCGATCGGGAAGGGTTCTGCCATCCCGATCGGGAAGGGCTCAACCCGACCGGGAAGGACCCACAGTGGCGCTTCTAAATGTGCCTCCCTTCCCGATCGGGAAGGCTATTATCCCGACCGGGAAGGGTCTTGTATGCCTTCAATAAGAGCTCTAGGATCCCTCCTTGTATCTTATGGGCTTCCCGTCGATTCTCGGGACTCGGGATCGGCTCGGAGGCTCGGGATTGGGACCCAAGGTCTCGGGGTCGATTTCAAGGCCTCGAGTCATCGTTCCTTTGTCTCGTTGGCTCCAAAATGTGTATGTATTGAGTCGGAATCACTCCAACTTTCCAAATCGGGCTCGGGAACCTGAAACGGACTAAAGGAAGCATAAGAAGCCCATGAATCGCTCCCAAGGAGCGATTCCACAAGGAAAATGGGACCAAAACACTACGAAATAGGCACTACAAATGACACTTATCAGTCCAAAACTTTCATCCTTTTATGGGTTCGAAGGGGGTGCACACCCGACTAGCCTATTTCTCTACCATACATCCATCTCCACAAATAAGCTTGCAAAAATATGCTTTACCTTGATCTCGAACGAAACTTCTAGCCAAAAATGGGCTTTTCAAACAAAGAAAAAGGGAAAAATGAAGAAGAAAGGGCATTGAAAAATCAAAGTGAAAAATAAATAAATAAAAAAAAAAGCCCTCGATCGAAATAATGGGGAAAGAAAAACCAAAAAAAGAAAATCAAAATCTTAAAAATCGTTCCCAAACCCAAATAATCCCTTGGTTGTCTTATTGCCGTGAAATGCCTACTAGAGGACCGAGTCCCGTGGAAGGAAAATAGCGGTAATTTGGCAATCCTTACCATTTTGCAAACACTTATCCATCTTTTTGGTCTAATTGGCTTTCTCGAGTTTGGAACGACCCTCAAGGCTTAGCTTAGAAGACGGCATAACACTTACCTACAGTGCTTACTAACTCCATGGTTCTCACCTATCCACTCCATTTATCGTCCCGTTGTAGGCGTCTTTAGTGGAATTAGAAGGACCTTGGTAAATTTTCAATGTTTTATTGTTTGATTGTCATCCTATTAGGATCTTGTCCATGTCAATTTGTGTTACTAACTAGGTAGTGTTCTCGCTTGTCTTAAGCTCGAATCAGTGCTTCCTCCGCCGTTTTGATGAGGGATTCGGTGATTTATTTTCTCTTTGGTTGCGACTATCTTTTTATGTGTGTCTTCTTTGTTATGTGTTTGTGTGTGTGTTAGTCGCAACCCCAATTTTGCCAACTTGCCTTGCATGGAGGTACTCTACCTCATGGGTATCTCAATGTGAGTTGAAGGGACATAGCGGGCCTGTTAATTGCCTCGTATCGGCTTAGCACAGTCTAGCTTAGTAGTAGTAGCTAGTTTCTTTTTGGGTCATTGCTCAAGGACGAGCCACGGTTTAGTGTGGGGGAATTGTTGTGTGCCAAATTTGGACAGTTTTTCCTCCCATTTAGACCCGTTTTTCCTCCGTTTTGTGAGACTTGAGTGCGATTATCGCCATATTTTGCGTAATTCTCACATTAGTGTCTCCCTTTTCCATTTTACGTGTTTTTGGTAGTTTTCTGTCTATTTTGATAGGATTTTCGACCAAAAACGTGTTTGAGCTTCTACGAGCAAGAGAGAGATACGGTCCAAGAGCAAAGCACACAACTGAAAGTTCAAGTACTCCAATTGATCGACGAAGAAAAAGACCGGAAAAGCGTCAATAGACCACCGGGTGAAGTTTCGCCCGACGACATTTCTTTTCATCCCTGAAGATTTTCACGGCGACATGACCGGGCAACTTGACCGGGCAAAAGTTCGTCCACCGGGTGAAATTTCGCCCGATGGAGAAACCGAGCCGAAAACGCGAAAAATGAAGAAATTCTCACCGGGTGAAATTTCACCAGGTGGGATTATTATGTCAAGCTGCTGGGCGAAATTTCACCCCATGAAGATGCAAATGGTGATGGTCTAGCTAAATGAAGAGAAATCGGATTTGGGCCTTGAAGTTTGTGCAACCCATTAAGCAACTTTATATATACCCATCCTAGGGTTTAGTGCCTCCTTGAGCCTTAAGTGTGCCTCTTAGGAGTAGGGTAGAAAATCTCTAGTAGTGATAATAGTTTATAGTAAGCTGACATAGTAAAGTTTTTTATAAAATTACTAGATCTTATTAGTATTAGATAATTTCTATTCAAACATTCATCATCAAGTCATCATATTTATTGTAGATTTGAGTTTTATTTGAAGATTCTTGGGGTTTATCAAGGGTTTATGTGACAATGATCCTTGTTTTATTTCTTGAAGATTCTTATTTCTCTTATTGAAGATTGAAGATTTATGCATGGATTAGTGACAAATTCTTGTATATCTCTTCCAAGATTCAATCTTTATATTAATCTTCATCTTCCTCTTTAATCTTCTCCTTAGTTGGTAAATTCTTTCCTCTCCCTTTTCTCCATTAGTATAATTTATTAGTGTAGTTTTTATGCATGCTTTAGACAACTTCTCTCTTATTAGTGCTTTATTGCTAACCTTCATGATTAGTGAGTAGATAATTAGTTAGGGGGCTAGGGGAGGAGGAATTATAGATAAAGATTTCATCTATGTGAGATTATTGCATTTTAGGGTGATATTGTCTTGATGGGATTGTTGTGTTATGTTTGACTTAGCTTGATCACCTAGGTTGACTTGACTCACCCGGACCAATATGGGGAAACTCGGGGTTTGGGTAGTTCCGTCTTGAGACCTTAGTTTATTCGTCGCGAAAGCGGGTTTAGGCTTGGTTGGTAGGAAAACCGAAAGGTGGAACCTCTCTTATACATCTTGTGATAATTCTTGCATTCCGCATCTTTACCTTAGTTCCGATTACCCGACTCTCCATAACGCCTTTCCCACCAATAGTTTCCCACCTTAGGCTCACAGCTCGTTTAGTTAGTCTAGTTTGACTCGACCAAAACCCCCCTTCTCGACCCAATCACTCCTAGACTTTGACTCGACCGACTACCCCTCGACCGTCCCTGTGGATCGATCCCCGACTTACCGCTACTACGTAGTAGTATTCCGGGGTTTATAAATATTGTTTGACCGCGTTGGATAGACGACAATCCCGCGCGCATCAAAATGGCGCCTTTGCCGGGGACGGTGATCAGTTAGTTGAGTTTTTGTCATTGTGTTTGAGTAATTGCTTTCTTCTGTTTCTACCCTAATACCGCTCGGTGCTAGGAGTCTCATCTTTGAATTGAGTTGTGTTGAGGAACAATCATATTTGGCATTGCTAATTCCATACCGGTGCAAGCGAGACGATATTATTATTTCGGAATTCAAATCAACCAAAGTGAACCCTCATCCATATCTTACACCAACTTTCCACCCATCCACCATTCTCAAAACTCTCACAAAATTCCCTTTCCCTCTTCTCCCTCTTCAAAAAATCACCTCTACAATCAAACATGCCTACTTTAAGATCTCACTCCCAACCCACCCATGAACAAACTTCTTCTCCCGTCGCATATGGAACCATACCCGATAACTTTGAGCTCAAGACTTTTTCAATTGTCATAGTCCAACAAGACACTTATCATGGCTTCCACAAGAAGATGCTCTAGAACACATAACGACATTTAAAGAGAAGCTAATTGGAATGAAGTTGAATGGACTTACTTCATGCCAATTCCATAGACTTTTGTTCCCCAAAACCCTTCGTGATGATGCTAGAAGATGGCTACAAAGCCACCACGATGATACCTTCCAAACTTGAGGTATACAAAGATACCCCTCGACCGTCCCTGTGGATCGATCCCCGACTTACCGCTACTACGTAGTAGTATTCCGGGTTTTATAAATATTGTTTGACAGCGTTGGATAGACGACAATCCCGCGCGCATCAGTTGACTGACCCACGAGTTGAATCAAGAACGAGTTAATAAAATTAAATAAATAATCGGGCTGTCAAATAAAATGAGTAAATAAAGTATTCGGGACGAAAACGAGGCTTATAATTAATTAGACGATGAAATAGGATTTCCTGATAAATAATAAATTTTCGCTAAAGTCAATTTAATTGATTTCTCGAGGAAAGGAAATAAATATTTTGACGAAACTTAAAATAAATGAACTTCGAGCCAAAATAGAAATTCGAGCTTAAATATAAATAAATAAAAAGAATTTAGAATTTAAATCGTCGAAATAGACTTTCGGTAAGAATTAAATTAAATGTACAAAATAAATCAAAATAGAATTAAAATATGTTTCCGAGACAAATAGAATTTTAGGAGTTTGAAACGATTGAACGATAAATGCGTTTTATAATAATTTTAAGAATTACAAGTTAAATCGTAAAAAAAAAAATACGAACAAAATTTTAATTTAATTAAAATTTATAAAAGTCAGGGGTGTTACAATAATAGTGTAGAGACCCATTGGGGCTTTAAGTGATATATGATGGGAGTATCCACTAAGGCGGCTAATATAGGACACCAGGGTTTCATATCCCTCCCTATATATAGTCAGGGTTATGGTCCCTGACATCACACTTTTTACCTAATCTCACATATATCCCATCGGTATGGGAAACTCAAAAGGCCAGTGTGTTTGTTAGAAGACTATAGTCGGGTGATTCTCAATTCACCTTCATTCTCCAATTGAGTCAGGTATGCTTCTGCTATTCGTTATATACCAATTAATTTAGTATGAAGTTTCAGTCTTTGGTCAGATTAAATCTAATAAGTGGTATCAGAGCCGTCTTCATATTGAATTATTTGGACTGATTGTACTCATACAGTATTTTTGTTAGTCATTCTGAGTGTTCGCCAGATTGTCTTCGTTTCTTAAATCATAATCGTTTAATTCATGCCAACCGTAAATTGCTTTCAAGTTTCTATACACATGCTAGCCGCATCTTCATATATATGAAATGAAATACATTCGGGACTACAGGAGATATGTTTGTGAGGTCAAAAATCATATAATAATGATGTTGATTGTGTAATTAAAGGCATAATTTTTAATGGGTTGGCTAGTATGCATGAAGGTTAACGAGAACACTATATGGAATCGCTTGATTGTTGTGACAAATTTAATAAAGAATCTATTTATTTTGTCTATTTCAGCGAATTCTTTTACATGATTTCATGTACTTGTATAAGTGCTATTAATGATTACATGCTTTATTTGATTTTGAATTATTTTTGTATTTCAATGGTATGATTCATGATATTGTCTTATTATGTACGGAGTATATGTTTGGATATCTTTTCTATATGCAATCGATGAAATTATATAAAGATTAAGCCGTTATATTTTATTATCCCGAAGTTTATTATGGCTCGTATTGGTTCTCTATGCCGGAACTTTCTTTGGGATGGAGGGGTGGAAGGTACTAATCGAGCACTTGTGAGTTGGGAGAAGATTTGTTGTCCTAAGGCAGAGGGAGGTTTGGGTTTGAGGGATCTTGTTATTTGGAAAGAGGCAGTGGTCGCGAAACTCGCGTCGTGGGTTTTTGATCAATCGGATCGGTTATGGGTTCGATGGGTGACAGTGTTTACTTGAAAGGCTCATCTTGGATGGACTTTCAACCCCATTCGGATGTCACCTGGGCGTGGAGGAAAATTTGTCAGGCTAAGGATATAATTAAGCATATGTTTATGAATGGTAAGTGGCATGGAACCGAAGTACAGTATTCAATCTCGAAGGCATATGAGGAATTACGAATACATAGGCCGATTGTCACGTGGTGGAGGCTAGTGTGGAGCAATTGGAGTGAACCGAAGCATGCCTTCATTGCGTGGCTAGTGTTTCGAGGAGCTTTGAATACACGAGTGAAGCTTTTGAGGTTCGGGGTGGCAGATTCGAGCCTATGCTATCTGTGTGAGGCGCATTCGGAGAACTTAGAGCACTTGTTCTTCAATTGTTGTTGGAGCACAAGAGTTATGACAATATTGGGAGACTGGGTGCTGAAGAAGATCCCGGCCATTGGAGGGCTATTATGGGCGAAGAGGGTGAGGGGCTCGAAACTTCAATGCAACATAATTCGTGCAATGATCAATGCTGCGATTTATCATATTTGGAGGCAACGAAATATTTGCAGGCTAGAAGGAATCGTTCCGCTACCTCAGGTCACGGCTAGAATAATCAAAAAGGATTTGATAAATCGAGTAATGTGTAAAATAAAATATCCCATTCTTTCCAAAGACGCTAAATGGTTACATAAATTGATGTAATCAGTTGGTGTTTTTTGTAATTGGTTACACATTCATTATTTATATACTTACCTTTCAACAAAAAAAACCGTTATATTTTGGATATTGAGTTTCAGATTCTTATACTCCCTCCGTCCCAATGAAGTCTTTACGTTTGTTTTTTCACACTTGTCGAGGTACATTTCATTTCGTTCATATCTTTATCTACGTGTTATTAAAAATTCTAAAATTTTGATAATCTTAATGTACTTATTAAGACCATTCGAAAAAGATCTCACATGACTATGTTTTACATTATATATTAGAAATTATACTATTCGAGATCATTCCACCCCATGAATAGTGCCAAAAAGCAAACGTAAAGAATTCACTGGGACGGAGGGAGTAATTGGGTATTCAGTATATAAGGTATTATAAATCGATTGCGGTTGATTCATAATCTTGTTTAGTATTCAGTCATATGATGTATAATGGTCTCGTAAGTTTGATTATAATATATTATGTTTTTATGACTGTATGATTTAGGATCTGTTTGGAATTTCGGTTGCGATTATTTCGCGTATTTATAATTGCCGGATTGACTTGTATGATGAAAGAACTAATTTGGGTTAGAATTTCTTTCATAATTTAAGGATTCAGTCACTTGTTAATTACAGTGTGATTAAAAGACCTTTATTTCAGTTTCAATAATATTGGCTATTTAGTTTTTTATACGACATCTAATATTTTGGATTGTTTGATCAAAACAATACGTTGCCAAAGTAACCTATATTGCGTAGATTAGATAGTTTAAATAATTAGACGATTGTGTGTGATTGAATTTCATGCAGGTAATGGTAGGGGTGAGCAAAACCAGATATCCGATCCGGTTTTGTAAACTGTATCGGATATCCGGTTTAATAATCAAAAAAATTACGATCCGTATCCGATCCAGTTTTTTCTGATATCCGGTATCCGGTTTTATACTTTTTATTTAATACTACTTTTTTTAAAAATAATTTTTCATTTTTATTAAGAGTAATTAATTGATTTTTAAGCAACGTTACGTTTTATATAAATTGATATAATAAAAATACATTAAAAAAACCTCAAAAAATGGTATATTTGTCTTACGGTACCACTATTCTAACAAAATATTACGTTCATTACGTAATATCATAAATTTACTAATAGTTTTGTTTTTTACCTTTGAAAATAATAGGTAAGTTTTGAATTCTTTATTGTATAATTCATATGATTATATTTTTCATATTTTTTAATGTTTTTAAAAAACCGGATCGGAAACCGAATATCCGGTTTCAATTTTTCCCGATACGTATCCGCTATGGGTTTAAGGAAAACCGAATCGTATATCCGATTATTCGTATCGGATATCCGGGAATTTTTATAATTGAAAGCGTATACCGTATCATATACGTATAATAAAACCGTATCGTATATTATTGCTCACCCCTAGGTAATGGTCGGCCCAAAGGAAGTCCATTATTTGGCCAAAATTCAATCATGCTTGTGGTGATGAATATGTAATAGTTATTCGATTTTCGTGTAGATGTTAAGTTGGCCCAAAGGAAGGCTTGACATTTGACATGATCTTACTGTTAATATTTGATTACTACACCAAGAGTACCACTTACAAGTCTAATTATTGTCCAAAGATGAGATTAGATGTTGTGCTAGGTATCTTGTTATGATGGGAACGCCAATATACGAACTGATTTACGAGTTAAGGGGAGTGTTGTTAAGTTTATGACACTCATAAGGCTTATGTCCATAAAGTTTTTTTTAATGGAGAGTAAATTCAAACATTCGGTTTTTAAGTTTGGTAGTGTAGGGTTACAACCCTTAAACCCAAGGACCTGTTACGAGTATTAACCGAATAGACAAAAGTAGAGGGATAACAATTATACCTTATTTGCAGCGGAACAACGTATTAATAAGAAGTATAATAAACCCATAAATATATATAATCTCCACGGACAGAATGAATAATCTTCACGGACAGAATAAATAATCTTCCACGGACAGAATAAATAATTTCCACGGACAGAATATAGCACCACAAACGTGATGCCTCCTTTGGTATCCACTCAGGTACGGAACTGCGACGTATATGCTAGTATGAAGGTATGTGAGACCGTCTCACAACTTCTCTCTATATCTCTCTTATAACTCTTTATAAGTTGAATATATTATGAGTCAATACTCTTTCTTCTGTATATTGGTTCATCATATGAACCCCTTATATAAGATATGAGAAGGTAGAATTAGGTTATTACTATAAGTCTAACTACCATAATTAGATTATTAGTATAACTCTAATTACCATAACCCAACAACGCAGCTGGGTCCGTATTACTACTGACCCGATATAATTAACATATTGATATATATTAATAATATCCCGTACATATTGTGTGTGACCCAATGGGGACACTTAAGACTACCAGACATATAACCCATTTATATGTCAACCCGACATCGACCTCTAGCAAGGCATATCGGATACATAGACTTAAGCGGGTTAATCCGTAGGACAGTGGACATAACTTTCTTAATGAACTCATAGAACATTAGTATTATTTGCCTTCTTGATACAATGTTCAATCGTCTTTTAACATCTCATGCTAAAAGGTGAGAAACTTTATTAAGTCACATGCTTATTCATGATAAAGTGACCTAAACTTAGGAGTAATTGAAACAATTTCAATTCCTAATTCTTTAGAAAGAAGCATCCAAAATTTCCTGATTATCAATATAATCACGTCATCGTATGACATATGGATTAATTAGATCATCTTCAATATTTTCTCACTAAATGGGAACTGTTCTCTTTTATTGAAACAACTGATTTTGGAACTTATAGTCATCTTCATGACTCTAATTATAAAGTCCATACTGTACATTAACATTGGTAATAATCTATCGGAATTATCCTTCACAAGGACAAACTCTCTATCTCTAATTTTGAGAACAATTCTCAAGATACCAATAAACGAGGTTGAACAATTCAAACTCATCTTTAATAAATGTGATAACGGTAACTAAATTACAACTACATGTGTATGCAAAGTAAAACGATAATTAATATTAATAATCATAAACAATTTTAAGATAAAATCATGCAAACTACCCTCAAGTTCGCATAATATTTCAAGATCCTAAACCTTTTGTCGCTCATGTGAACTTGGGCTCACTGCTCAAGCTCCAAAAGTAAATGTAGACAACAAACTTGTCAATTACATCTCTATGTAATTCCTGGTTCGTCGGAATTAGTCATCATATGACACCAACTATTTGCCTCAAAGCCCAAGTCCGACTTGATAGCAATGTTAAGCAAACCAGACTGAACCTATGGGTAACCGTTACCCACCTACTCAGTCCACACACATCGACAAAGCACCACTTAGGCAGTCACTTCAACCAATGGTATGAAATTGTTGTAGTGGTCAATTCTGGAAAGGCAATACTTAATATTTGTGCGAGGGATTAAATGCATATGGGTTCTAATCATGCTTCTAGGGCAACTTACAAGGCAACTTAAGTACACAAGTCACAAGTCTCAAATAATAAAAAATCATGCATCATATGACATAATAATTCAATTGTTACTAGTAGTTTGTGTACAAAACAAGTTAGGAGATCCCATATTTTGATTCATAATCATATTAACAATTCATAATTGTTATTTGGTTTGAACAATTTCACCAATATCTTTCATTTTTCTAACTACGAGAAACAATTTCCCACCCGGAAAATTGAACGGATAAACAAAACTCGATTCACAATCGATATGCAACTTATAATTGTCATATAGATGAACAATTCATCAAAATCAAATAAGACTCGAGAAACTCCTTTTTCGATCTATATATGATAACATGATAATTAAAATGCATAAAATTATTTAACTGATTTAGAAAACTAATTTTTCATTGATTCGGAAAAATAAAAGTATAATCCATGTTCGATTCATAATCAACACACAAACGCAAGAAAATGACTTTTCTTAAAAGCGGCGCTCGACCCGACACCATGTTGCTCGAGTAGATATTGTGTCGTCTTTGTCAAACCTTTCGTCATCCGAGTCATCCCGTTCCAACCGGGACATACCCGTGCCGGCCGAGTCACACTCGTGCCCACCGAGTCATACTCGTGCCAACAGGGTTGGTCTCGTTTCGTTCCGTCTCCACCATAATTAAACAAGTCTTGTCCTAATCTTATTAGGTCTCATCGTCAACGATAAATTCTTGTAATTTTACGTTCCAAATTTCAATCGAATCTTAACTAATCCAATTAT
Organism: Agrostemma githago; assembly: GCA_958450325.1. Lineage (NCBI taxonomy): Eukaryota > Viridiplantae > Streptophyta > Magnoliopsida > Caryophyllales > Caryophyllaceae > Agrostemma > Agrostemma githago. The sequence continues at coordinate 48,115,102 of OY288259.1, read as the reverse complement.
AGTGGGTCAATATAGGGTAAATTAAATTAAAACATAATCAATATTAGATCTTAAATTAATTTTACGGGTCAATATAAGAATTTAACTATTTAAACTCGTATACTAAGACAAACCCTAAATATTAACGAAAAACAAATAAATGGAAACAATACCTCGTATAAGCCGTTATAGCATACACATGACAATCAAAGAAATTAAAAACAATTCAAGTGAATCAAATATTCACGCAAAACATACATGAGCACATGCATGAAATAATAATCAATTATTATTATTAATATTTTTTTTAAACCCATCCTCTATCTTCTCCACGTAGAGATCAATTATTAGGAAGAGTCCTCTCAAAATTATGACTAAACGGCAATACGACATAAGCATCTCATGAAATATATAATATATAATCAAATTAATACGCAGATGAAATCTCTCATAACCAATTATGAAACATATATTCACGTCGATCTGATTAATACTACGTAACAGTTGCTCTGATACCACTGTAGGGTTACAACCCTTAAACCCAAGGACCTGTTACGAGAATTAACCGAAAAGACAAAAGTAGAGGGATAACAATTATACCCTATTTGCAGCGGAACAACAGATTAATAAGAAGTATAATAAACCCAGAAATATATATAATCTCCACGGACAGAATGAATAATCTTCACGTACAGAATAAATAATTTCCACGGACAGAATAAAGCACCCCAAACGTGATGCCTCCTTTAGTATCCACTTAGGTACGGAACTACAACATATATGCTAGTATGAAGGTATGTGAGACCGTCTCACAACTTCTCTCTATATTTCTCTTATAACTCTTTATAAGATGAATATATTATGAGTCAATACTCTTTCTTCTGTATATTGGTTCATCATATGAACGCCTTATATAGGATATGAGAAGATAGAATTAGGTTATTACTATAAGTCTAATTACCATAATTAGATTATTAGTATAACTCTAATTACCATAACCCGACAACGCAGTTGCGTCCGTATTACTACTGACCCGATATAATTAACATATTGATATATATTAATAATATCCCGTACATATTGTGCGTGATCCAATGGGCCCACTTAAGACTACCAGACATATAACCCATTTATATGTCAACCCGACATCGCCTCTAGCAAGGCATATCGGATACATTGACTTAAGCGGGTTAATCCGTAGGACAGTGGACATAACTCCTTCAGTTAGTATGTGTAATCATGCGGATAATGATAGGCCCAAAGGAAGGACATTATTTGGCCGAATACATATACAATTCGGGTGATAAATATGTGACGATTATTCGGTACTTTCATGTATATGCTAAGTCGGCCCAAAGGAAGGCTTAGTGTTCGACATGAGTTTATCGTCTATATTCGATTACGATTATTATTTAATTGTAGTGTCGGTGCTTAGTTAATAATTATGCTTAACGGCTAAATGTTAAATTTGCAAAAACACTACAATGTTTGAATTTTATTCAAAATATGAAAATATTGTTTTGTTCATCAAATTGACATTACTATTCATTATATTTGTCATATTCAGGTTACATTCTCAATTCGAATGACGCCGTTTATTTAAATAAATGGTAAGAGAATGTAAATACTTATTTTGGGTCGTCATAATCTTAACACAACATTGAGAATGCATGGTTGTGTTATTCATTTTTTTTTGCGTAAATTTAGTTGGAATATATTTTTTTTATTAATTTTTGTCCCTAATTGGAAATAGACATTTTCGTCATGAAAAAAATATTCAAAAATTAATTTTTTTTTACCTCGACCCGGCTCCGCCCCGCCCAATTCCAATTCCATGGATACCAAAACAACATTTTGGAATTGGAAATGGAATTGAATTTCAATAATTCAATATCTAGAATTAAATTCATGTAAATGAAAATAATTCTATGTTTCCAAACGCTCCCTAAGGAAAGAATGAATGCAGTTTCAGAGGATTACATTGTTTTCATGTCAGGACTGACATATTACAGTGTAATAATAGATTTATATATTACATAGATTCAAGAGTAAGAGTTAGATGATGAAACGGTAGAAAAATATTCATTCAGCATTTTACCGAATCATTGAAAGTTCTAACTAATACATGTGAATTTATATATGTCATCAATAAGGTATTAAGTCATTCGACAATAAAGACACTTTGGAATTGTTTCATTACCTAAAAGTATAAAGTATATTGGTTTCAAATGGATATTTGTTACCAAGACATACTCATTCGATAATGAGACAGTAAAGTTTGTCTGTCAATAATGGCTATAAAGACAATTGGCATATTCAGTTATATATATCTTGAGTTACATTGGATTAATGGTTTGTCAATGGTGACATTGATTGATAAACTCATTGGTGCAGATACTGGAAATCTTGACTCAATAGATTCAAGGTAAAGTTTCTGCAAATTAAGGTTTATAATCATCCAATGAAAACTCAAATAAGGTTTTCCGTCTAAGAGTACATCAATCTACCATGATATCATCTCATTTGGTTTTGTATGAATTTGGTACATTATAGTAGATACTCAAGATTCAGTGGGAGTATGAAAATATATCAAGTTTTATACCATAAGACTAATGCAGTCTCATTAATGTCCTTAAAGAGATGTTCATATCCAGAAAGTACAGTTTACTTAAATCCATGTATTTCAGAAATTATTTCATGTGTTTAAGTAATAAGGTATAATTAAACTTACTTTGTAAATGTTTGGATAATGTGTACATTATATAGTTTAATTGACAGATAGATATTAAGGAAAATCAGTAGGATATTAGGATCCACTAAAGGCAGCCAAATATTGTTTGTCATTCATATTTGGAGCAAAACAATGTTATCATATAGGAGATCGATTCAGGTTGAGATCATTCGTTATTTCGACTCCTATTTAGTCATGCTCATTTGTCACAGGGCTGCAAATTAAGTTCGATATTGAAAGACCATTTAAGTTATTTGTGACAAAATGACGGTTATTATAGTTTCAAATAACAATACAAGTGATGTGTTGTGTTTTTATAGAAACGATTCAGAGTGAAAGACGTCTAAGATATGTTTGTACAAACTCCATTATTGCGGATCCGCTTATTAAGAAATTATCACCCACGGTCTTTCTTGAGCATGCATATTGCTCAAATGGGTGTTTTCGGTTCTAAGGATATTCAGTTTGAGTGGGAGTTTGTCACATTAGACACATTACGGTATACGGTTATTCTGCAGAAATAAGGTTTATGGTCTTCATTTTCACTCTGTCTTATTTGGTTGATCTCACTAAGCCTTAAGGTGGACCAGTTGGAAATAAGCATATTTGGATCACATTCGGTTGCTGTTTCCATGCTACACTCCTATACTAGATTCATTTCGTTAGTCATGTTTGCATGTGTGATCATTGATGGGTCCTGTTACGACAAACTATGGCAAAGGTCGCTTTGGTTCTATGTACATATGATTGATGGACCGAATTGCATAAGACGGTTATAATGTTTGATAGCATTATTGAGCTCATACGGTTATAATGAATACAATTCTCAGTGTCCTACATATACTAGTATATGACCCAAGTGGGAGATTGTATGAATTATGGATCTAATACAATATATGTGGACAACATTATTTGGACCTATTGTATTTATTAGCTATCATTAAAGTTGAGCCCAAATAGGTGATCCGTCATAATACAAATGATACGGACTTATTTACGTCTTATAAAGTATGGGTGGGATATATAATAGTGTAGAGACACATTAGGGCTTTAAGTGAAATATGATGGGCGTATCTACTAAGGCGGCTAAAGGTCACCAGGGTTACATATCCTTCCCTATATATAGTCAGGGTTATGGTCCCTGACATCACACTTTTGACCTAATCTCACATATATCCCATCGATATGGAGAAACTCAAAAGGCGAGTGTGTTTGTTAGAAGACTATAATCGGGTGATTCCCAATTCACCTCTATTCTCCAATTGAGTCAGGTATGCTTCCGCTATTTGTGGACATGACATAGGTCCACCCCGACGCGGCCACGCGCGGGTTTGGGTAGGCGAATGAATCTCCATATGAGAAGGATCAAATTGAAATTTAGGTCTATGTGGAGTCGCCACCGAATTTTATGGTTATTCGGAACCGTTCGAGCCCACTATATGTCGTAGTGGGCCGTATACAAAATACGGCCCATTTCCGATGTCAGAGTTTATTGGGCTCGTCCCTTTGCATATCGATATAGATGCCGACTTGAGCGGTTAATCGTATATTGAATGACTCTCGTTTGCCAACGGTTTCGGGCATCCGGAAACCGAGGTTCTGAGTAAGGGGTGAGGGTACGTGTTGGAAAGCCCACAAAGGGCACCCAACCCCGCCCGCACATTAGCGGCCTCTACTAAGAACTCGAATGACTTTCTAATACGCGTGCTAGTAAAACGGGAAAATGATATGCAAAGATTTATTTTCCCTAAACATGCGAATGTAATTGAAAGGGTTTCTAAGTCAATTTAATGCAACTAAAATTAACGTCCAAGTTGTATTTTAGCATGCGGGTTCATTTAGTATAATAAACGAATAATAATTAAATTGACAAAAGAAACAGAAAACGCGTTAGTAACGATATAGCGATATAACGAATAATAACAGTTTGCAAATATTGGATTGAATTGAAAAGATGCAAATATGAGGATGCATGATTTGAAAAGATAGTATACACGTGATTAATTATGCACATGTTGACCTAATTCGTAAAATACTATCGAGTTTGAAAAATAGAATAATGTACGACTCGCGTTTTAGTCGTTATGAGGTCATTCGATCGAGTGGTCGATGGACTCGATCGAGTGGACTCTAAAAAAATCGATTCTGTTTTGCGTCAAAGACCGTACTCGGCCGAGTTATTGACCAACTCGGTCGAGTACATGGCCACTCGACCGAGTCACTGTGAGACTCGATCGAGTGGGTGTTCTGATGAGCATTTTGACCCAATTTTGAGGTGCCACTCGACCGAGTGGGCTAGGCACTCGGTCGAGTGCCCTCTATACGAATTAAAATTCGTTTGTAAAAAAAACGTGTTTTATGTCGAAAATCGTTTTAAATTGATTATTGAGATGTGATTAAATTCTCTCCGCGTTAATAATGTCATAATTCCAAAGAATTGTTTTGACAATTATTTAGCATCAACAAAAATTGCCCTAAGTTGATTTAATGCGATTTAGAAAGATTGACTCTTTGATTAAATAATAAAAGAACTTGATTCCCTCGACTTCTCCGACATCGATAAATCCCTAGGATTGTGATGTCGGATCCGTGTCAACGGGTTTCGACCCTTGTTAAAGATTGATTTGAAAATTGATGGATGCAGGATGGATGATGATAACGAGAAATAATAATGAATTATTGTTTAAGTTAACTCATCTCAATAATCAAATAATCGGGGTATCGGAATAAGCGACCGACAACGCTGTGTGCAGTACACTTGTATATTCGGGTTTCCTTATTCCGATATCCCTCTCAGTCAACACAAATCGATAAGTATTTTAATGTTTTGATGCTAACAATATTTTTGATGAGGCAATAAAGATAACGAGGTAAATAATAATAATAATAATAATAATAATAATAATAATAATAGACGTAATAATAAACGTAATAATAATAATAATAATAATAATAACAATAATAATAATAATAATAATAATGATAATAATAATAATAATAATAATAATAATAATAATAATAATAATAATAATAATAATAATAATAATAATAATAAACGTAAAAAGGAATAAAAAAAAGAGATGGACGACGAGAAGAAAAGGGAAAGGAGAACGAGGTTTGTCACCCTCAACCTACATGTTCTTGTCTCGGTGCGGACTCGTAACCGTGGCTTTAACACAAGAGTCTTCGAGGTTTTATGGAGGTTAAGTTGTGGTGGTTCGGGATTGATTCCTAAAACTAGGTTTAGGGTTTGAATTTGATCTTGATTAGGGTTGAATTTTGATGTTGATTAGGATTTTGAAAGTGTGTGTGAAAGTTGATTAGGGTTTGTAAAAGTTGTCCAAAGTTGTTTTTGTGTGTTGCATGAGGTTGCTTATATAGGCAAAGCTAGAGCACTTTGGTGTCTAGGGTTTTGTGTCTTGACGGACTTGATTTGATGGCCCGTTTGGAGGTGGATCGTGGGTGAGCTACTCGGAAACGGCTTTGACCGGGTTTTAATCTGGTCGCTAAAAGTCGGTTTTATTTTCGGTGTCGGTTTTGACCCAAATTAGTCTTGTTTCACTCGGAATGATCCACTGGGCCTGGATTTGAGGTCCGTTTGATGAGATTTGTACTCCGTAAGTGTGTTAGCCAACGATTAATGGATTTGAGCCCGTATCCGAGCGCATAGAAACACGTTAGCGTCCGATCATCATCGGGTGTTTTTTGGAAACTGCCATAGACACCTGGCGGTCAAAATGCGGGTGTCTACAGAGCCCCCACTCTGACTGGGGCTTGGACAAGGCGAAAGTCAGAGTAGCTACCAAGCCCGTTAAGACCTGGTAGACTTCCGTTCGGGTCGTTTATAGTCCGTTGGACTCGCATGAAGGGCTTTCCATCCGCAAGACAGAAATCATACCTGAGCTTGATGATTGTACTCCGTGGGGAATTTGGGCTTGTCGCGTAAGCCCTGGGTGTGCCTGTGTGTTGGCCCATCCCGTGCTATCCCGGAGAATGCTGCTGGGGAGATTTAATGACTTGCATGTCTTCACTTGAGTCGTACCTGTATAAGTCACATAAAAATGTATGCAACACGTAGGTAGTAAAATGACTCGTGCTGGGGACAATGATTTTTGAAAGTTGAATTTTTGAAATCCTGAAAGCAATCACGAGCTAGGTTTTCAAAATGGAAAGGGGTAGAAAAGAAATTCGCAGTTTAAATAGACTGAAATCTGACCTTGTCGAAAAGGATCTTTTTTCAAATGGCTAAATTTTGCAAATTTCAAAGTGGAATTTGAAGAGAGGGACCTACCGACAGACTCGACTCTGGACACGACAGGACGAGTTGACTGACACGGACCTGACTCTCTAAGGGTTGGACCGTGACTCGATAGGGATGTGGGCCGCCTAACAAGACTCTTAAGTTGCGCTATCCCGTAGTTTAGGCGAGTGGCAACACGGTCGTACATTGAAATGGGATAGATATGCTATGGGGGATTGCAGTAGCCTGTAATGAGACTGTTTTAGTCTGGTGCCCTTCTGGATTTCCTAATTTAGGATACATTTCCAAAGTGGGTATTGCCTCGAGTCCTGACAGATTCTTGTCTTCGACTGAGCCGAGTACTAGGACACACTACGGAAAGGAGGCTAGATTTTGGGTTTACCTGGATTTTGTGAGCGGATGGAGAACTTCTGTCTAGGAGAAGACCCCGGGACAACAAAGCTAGCTATTGAGAACATGATGGTGTCGTGACCGGAATGATAGTACTTTTTGAATGTGTGTCAATGAGGGTGGTTGTGCCTCTGTTGAAAGGCTGCCTACGTATTCACGTGTGGTGAAATCAAACCAAGACGTAGTTCAGTGGATTGAAAGATATATTATGGTGCCTAAGCTAATAGGACTTTGTGTGTAACTAGCCATAGCGATGGTGTAGGCTAGGTGCATCCCCAGTGATGTCTTGATCAAAGGGCTTGAATGATTACGATATTAATCCTGTGACTGTGAGCGTTCTCCGGGGTAGCCCCCAGAGGTGGTGTGAACTATTTAGGCATGTTCTATGCCGACTGCAAGTTGAGTTCCCGTGTCCGGGGGTGGTAACTGGTTTGGATGTGAAAAATTGGGATGTAATTTTTACGAGTTTTGCTCTCGGGATTTGATGTTTTTGGGAATGTGGTGCTAGGAATTAAGTGGCCTTGATGACTCGAAATTTGGAGCTCGGTTCTGTGGAGCTGAGGCTTCGAGAGCCGGTTTGATAATGAGGTAAATGGCCTTGATAACTCGAAATCTGGAGCTCGGTTCTGTGGAGCTAAGGCTTCGAGAGCCGGTTTGATAATGAGGTAAATGGCCTTGATAACTCGAAATCTGGAGCTCGGTTCTGTGGAGCTAAGGCTTCGAGAGCCGGTTTGATAATGAAGTAAATGGCCTTGATGACTCGAAATCTAGAGCTCGGTTCTGTGGAGCTAAGGCTTCGAGAGCCGGTTTGATAATGAAGTAAATGGCCTTGATGACTCGAAATCTAAAGCTCGGTTTTGTGGAGCTAAGGCTTCGAGAGCCGGTTTGATAATGAAGTAAATGGCCTTGATGACTCGAAATCTAGAGCTCGGTTCTGTGGAGCTAAGGCTTCGAGAGCCGGTTTGATAATGAAGTAAATGGCCTTGATGACTCGAAATCTGGAGCTCGGTTCTGTGGAGCTAAGGCTTCGAGAGCCGGTTTGATAATGCGGGATCTGGTTTCCATGTCTGGCCCTAGTGGTTAGGGGTATCCTATGGGGCTTGAATCCTCAAAATTCCGGGCTGTCTCTAGCCTGGGTCTCGGGGAGGTCTTGAGGGTTGTAATGTGGGAAGACTGAGTGTGGTGTTATCTGACCAACTTGATTGTCACTCCCCTTTTGGATGGCATGGATAATTTTGAATTTGACCGTACCCCGGTCAAAGGATTTTCACTTGAGTATTTGATTATTCGATTTTTTGATTGACCTTGCGGTCATGGGGTTTTGATAATTTTGACCGTACCCTGGTCGTGGGGCTTTCACTTGAATTGACCGTTGACCACGGTCATGGGTATTCTGAATTTTCGATGATGGCCTGCCTTTTTGTTTTGGCCTTTTGCTCTTTTTTTTTCATGGACTTTCGATTTTTTTATTTTATTTTATTTTTTATTTTTTTTGCCAGTTTTCTTTTTTTGATGGCCTTCTTTTTGCTTTGGCCCTTTCTTTTTTTCTTTTTTTTTTTTGACTTTTGATTTTTTTTTGTCCAGTCAGACTAACACCTAAGGTAGGGATTGGTCAGTCTTATCGGATGGGTGTTTTTATTGTGGGAAATGGGCTTGCCTCCCGTCTTGAACCCAAACTAGGAGATTACCAAGATTTGTCATAGGATTCGATACCGCTCCTGCTACGGGTAGTTGTGTGGTTTTTTCTATACCAGACATGGAATAGGTAAAAAGAAAACACGGGCTCGGTTTCCTGCAGTCATTATAGATGTGCGTATAATAGCCACGTGCGTGTGCTCACAGTGTATGATGGTGTTCATCATGTTCTCGGAAACACATAAGGAAAGTATATATGAGAAACAGGAAAGCTGATTTTATTGGATTTTGAAAAAGAGGACAGAATACAACTGACTCTGACTCTGACTTTGACTTTGACTTTGACTTTGGAATAGAACATCCTAGACTCAGACTCAGACTCAGACTTAAATCAAATCCGGACTCTTGAGTGCATGGGAGGTAGATTGGATGCTTCGGTCATCGGGCCTTGTGTAGTCCACGAGGGGCTTCGCAAGTGACAATGTTTCCAAAACGGAAGTCTTCCCGGCATCGAGGAAGCCTTGAATGAGGTGTTTCAGCTTCCAGCATTGTTCTGTATCGTGTCCCCTCCCTCTGTGGAATTTGCAGTAATGCTTGGCGTTCCATGCTTTGGAACGTTTCTCCACAAATGGGTCGGCTGTTGGGCCTATAGGTAGCACTAGGCCCTTTGAGACTAACCTCTGGAAAGCGACGGTGTAGGACATATCCAAGTGGGTAAATGTCCTTTCCTTTGACTGGTTCTTGATTTTTGGAGAGGTGACTTGAGGGTTACCTCTCTCGGCCCTGCCATCTTGAGGGTATCGGACAGTTTTGTAAGAGTGCTCACCCTTCAAATGGCTCGGTTGGGTGATTGGCTGCCTTACCCGCTCTAGTTGTGTTAGGCGGGATCGGGTTCTTACAAGATCTTCTTCGATGATGGTTACCCTGGAATTTAGGTTATCTAGGGCAGTATTGATTTTCGAAAAGATGTTGTTAATGGAGCAAGATAGCATAAGCATACTCCCCTGGATATCCCCTTTCATGACGGCGTGAGATTTGTTGTGGTTTGGTAGTGTCTCGTTCATAGGGTCCCTGATCGGAAAAAACGACAGGTGTTAGAACTCGCCTAAGCTCGGCTTTGCGCAAGAGACAGAGTCAAACTAGACATGGCCCGGGGTGACGAGTCGACAAAGACTCTCGGACCGGGATACTTGAATGTTAACCTAGATGAGGTAACGACCGTAAATTAGACTCGAACTGCAGAAGGGTGAGTTCGAAAATGGGGCGACCATGTTTGACTCGGGATAGACCCTCCTAAGACAAATGTGTAGGGTACGATTCTCGGAGTGACTGTGATTAGTCATTCCGTCGGAGAATAGCCCCCAAGTGAGACTAAGGACTCAGATGGTGTGGCATCTAAGTGACTCGAAAGTGTAGTATGTGAGACACGTGTAAGACATGACCCTTAGAGCAACCGTGATCGATCGCCCTGCTAAGGGGTAGCCCGGAGTGGGATCGATAATTTTGTTAAGACTCAAGTGTCGGACGAGTGACCCTTAGACGTAAGGACCGTGAACCTTTTGTTATAAGGCTATGCCTTGTAAAAGGTTGATTCGGAAAAGACACCTAGACGGGTGACTTGTGAAGTGTGGGCCTTCCTTAGGATTCGACTATGTGGGCCGAGTCCTGTTCGAAGGAAGGTTTATGTGAGACATCCCCAGACTTTTGGACTCGATTGTGTTGACGGGCCCTCCTTTGTAGGGGTTTGTCCTACGTAGGTGGGCCTTGCCTTAGTCTAATAAGGCGGACTGGGGTAGGGAAGAAACTCGTGATGTAAGATCGACAGAGTTTCGACGCTAAGGACCTTGACAACTTAAGACACGGCCCGACACTGCTAAATATGGGAAGTCCTAAGGAGAAGGAAGTTTTGAAAATTGATGATTTTTGAAAAAGGTCCGAGAAAACTCGGTGGAAGGCCCAACTTTTCGAAAAAAAACGGAAAGTGTATCGGGCCGCAAGTTTGAAAGTTCGAAAATATTTTCGAGTTTTGAATTGGGCAGCATACCGTCTAGAAAATAGGCTATTTTGAGTAAAATCATAAGTCCTAAATTCGGTATGTGTCCCGGGTTTTGAAATTGAATAGCTTGAAAAAGATGCAATCTTTGAAAAAAGACGGTTTTTGAAAACGACTCGGAAAGCAAGTAGCACGTAGTCACACAAGCATTATAACGACGTCATGTATGCTCTATACTAAGTCTCGGTCGGTCTATAAGGGGTCTATACCAGTGTACATAGTCTAGACGTTGATCGGGACGGACTTCCTAAGTCGAGTTGATCTTAGAACATGCCGCGAAACCCACTCGAATCGACTATGGACACATTTTGACATATCCATATTGGAGTACATCAACGGTATAGTGGGACGTCGGTCGCGAGTACCGGCCCGGAAAAATATGAGTTATGCATGAACCGTAGAACTAAAACGCGTATTGTATTTGTCAAACGATTTCTATTCGAGTCTCACCCTGAGGATGCCGATGGTAAGTCACGCATCAGTTAATCCCCAGCGGAGTCGCCAAATTGTGGACATGACATAGATCCACCCCGACGCGGCCACGCGCGGGTTTGGGTAGGCGAATGAATCTCCATATGAGAAGGATCGAATTGAAATTTAGGTCTATGTGGAGTCGCCACCGATTTTTATGGTTATTCGGAACCGTTCGAGCCCACTCTATGTCGTAGTGGGCCGTATACAAAATACGGCCCATTTCCGATGTCAGAGTTTATTGGGCTCGTCCCTTTGCATATCGATATAGATGCCGACTTAAGCGGTTAATCGTATATTGAATGACTCTCGTTTGCCAACGGTTTCGGGCATCTGGAAACCGAGGTTGTGAGTAAGGGGTGAGGGTACGTGTTGGGAAGCCCACAAAGGACACCCAACCCCGCCCGCACATTAGCGGCCTCTACTAAGAACTCGAATGACTTTCTAATACGCGTGCTAGTAAAACGGGAAAATGATATGCAAAGATTTATTTTCCCTAAACATGCGAATGTAATTGAAAGGGTTTCTAAGTCAATTTAATGAAACTAAAATTAACGTCCAAGTTGTATTTTAGCATGCGGGTTCATTTAGTATAATAAAAGAATAATAATTAAATTGACAAAAGAAACAGAAAACGCGTTAGTAACGATATAGCGATATAACGAATAATAACAGTTTGCAAATATTGGATTGAATTGAAAAGATGCAAATATGAGGATGCATGATTTGAAAAGATAGTATACACGTGATTAATTATGCACATGTTGACCTAAGTCGTAAAATACTATCGAGTTTGAAAAATAGAATAATGTACGACTCGCGTTTTAGTCGTTATGAGGTCACTCGATCGAGTGGTCGATGGACTCGATCGAGTGGACTCTAAAAAAATCGATTCTGTTTTGCGTCAAAGACCGTACTCGGCCGAGTTATTGACCAACTCGGTCGAGTACATGGCCACTCGACCGAGTCACTGTGAGACTCGATCGAGTGGGTGTTCTGATGAGCATTCTGACCCAATTTTGAGGTGCCACTCGACCGAGTGGGCTAGGCACTCGGTCGAGTGCCCTCTATACGAATTAAAATTCGTTTGTAAAAAAAAACGTGTTTTATGTCGAAAATCGTTTTAAATTGATTATTGAGATGTGATTAAATTCACTCCGCGTTAATAATGTCATAATTCCAAAGAATTGTTTTGACAATTATTTAGCATTAACGAAAATTGCCCTAAGTTGATTTAATGCGATTTAGAAAGATTGACTCTTTGATTAAATAATAAAAGAACTTGATTCCCTCGACTTCTCCGACATCGATAAATCCCTACGGATTGTGATGTCGGATCCGTGTCAACGGGTTTCGACCCTTGTTAAAGATTGATTTGAAAATTGATGGATGCGGGATGGATGATGATAACGAGAAATAATAATGAATTATTGTTTAAGTTAACTCATCTCAATAATCAAATAATCGGGGTATCGGAATAAGCGACTGGCAACGCTGTGTGCAGTACACTTGTATATTCGGGTTTCCTTATTCCGATATCCCTCTCATTCGACACAAATCGATAAGTATTTTAATGTTTTGATGCTAACAATATTATCGATGATGCAATAAAGATAACGAGGTAAATAATAATAATAATAATAATAATAATAATAATAGACGTAATAATAATAATAATAATAAGAATAATAATAATAAACGTAATAATAATAATAATAATAATAATAATAATGATAATAATGATAATAATAATAATAATAAACGTAAAAAGGAATAAAAAAAGAGATGGACGACGAGAAGAAAAGGGAAAGGAGAACGAGGTTTGTCACCCTCAACCTACATGTTCTTGTCTCGGTGCGGACTCGTAACCGTGGCTTTAACACAAGAGTCTTCGAGGTTTTATGGAGGTTAAGTTGTGGTGGTTCGGGATTGATTCCTAAAACTAGGTTTAGGGTTTGAATTTGATCTTGATTAGGGTTGAATTTTGATGTTGATTAGGATTTTGAAAGTGTGTGTGAAAGTTGATTAGGGTTTGTAAAAGTTGTCCAAAGTTGTTTTTGTGTGTTGCATGAGGTTGCTTATATAGGCAAAGCTAGGGCACTTTGGTGTCTAGGGTTTTGTGTCTTGACGGACTTGATTTGATGGCCCGTTTGGAGGTGGATCGTGGGTGAGCTACTCGGAAACGGCTTTGACCGGGTTTTAATCTGGTCGCTAAAAGTCGGTTTTATTTTCGGTGTCGGTTTTGACCCAAATTAGTCTTGTTTGACTCGGAATGATCCACTGGGCCTGGATTTGAGGTCCGTTTGATGAGATTTGTACTCCGTAAGTGTGTTAGCCAACGATTAATGGATTTGAGCCCGTATCCGAGCGCATAGAAACACGTTAGCGTCCGATCATCATCGGGTATTTTTTGGAAACTGCCATAGACACCTGGCGGTCAAAATGCGGGTGTCTACACTATTCGATATATACCAATAAATTTAGTATGAAGTTTCAGTCTTTGGTTAGATTAAATCTAACATAACGGTGATGAATGATTTGGGGCATTGATGATGTGAAAGTATTATGTTAGTTTTGATGGTAACTTAATAAAATGCTACTTTATTATTTTTGTTCACATGCCCCATTTTCCGTATGAATTAGAAGAGGTTGTTTACGTATTGTGTTGTGATAATCTTGATTGTGTGATCAAGTCGAGACATTTCTTTATCTTTGTGATTGAGGAATAAATTTTCCATGGTTGTGTACCATTTCTTTATCGCCCCACTCCATGAATATATATGAGGAATATTTTAATGAAATGGGGCGATAAATAGTGGACGGAGGGAGTATTACCTTGGTTTAGTGGCCAAGTGAGAGTATTGTATTGTTAACTCGATTGTGTGGCCGAGTGCAAGTATTGAATTTTATTTATAACGGCCACATAAATATGAGAGTTAATATATATTTAAATCTCTATTCAATTGCTCAATTTAATTGTGAATTAATTTCAATTTAATTCTCATATTAAAAGGTCTCTTTGTGAGACTATATAATGAGAAAAGTTAGACTAGCACCACACATATCTATATCTATATATATATATAATAAAAAGGCAAGTCTTTTTTACATCCCTTTACAATATTCATTCTTGAGTGAATATGAGAAAGCAACATCGTCATTCTTAAGTGCATATGAGAAAGCCACATCGTCATCTTTCAATATTCAATGAGAAAATGTGTATACCTTTTAAATTAAAAGCAAATAAGTGCATAATAAATAGTACGTTATTAATTGGTATCGTTAAAGTAAATTAGGTTATGTTATTAATCAATTAATTTAAACAACAATAATTTACAATATAATTTATAAATTACATATTAACGTTCATTACTCTGCTATAAACTTTCATCGATCTTTATAAATTGGATTTTTTTGTATAAAATGTGAGAGACTTTATATATATGTTCTCTATACCCTAAATCACAACCTCTATCGATCCTCTATTAGTTACAACAATCACCAACATTATTTTGTCACTTTATATTTTGCATTATTATTTATTATAATAATTGCGATGCGTTGACAACTTGTATGATTTTATACAAAAGTATACTTCGTAATACATATGGACTACTGTTACTAACCAACCTAATATAGTACTTTAAAGATAACATAAAGAGTTAACGCCCTTCAACCCTTCTAACGACACGCCCCTTCAAACATAACTGTTGTAACGGAGGCGTCCCGTTACCAACGGTTTGTTGACTACACGAGAAGAACAAAACAACGAACAAACAATATTTAAACTGAGACACGGAATTACGTGGTTCACCAGCAAAATCACTAGTTACGTCCACACCGACAAGGAGAACAATATTCACTACTGTGGAGATAATAGTACAACTCCGTGAAACTCTCTCTAAGACGATGCTTAAGAGATTCCAATTTTGGGTTTATTACAAAGATGGAAGGGTGATCTCTATTTATACAAAAAAGAATCACCTCCACTTAGTTCATCTATCGATGTGGGACAACTTTTTCTATTTATACATAGAAAAACTACCACTTCCCACTATTCTTTAGATGTGGGACAAACCACACCCTTCACAAAATACATCATCTTATTTCAACACCTAGTTCGACATTCAACTTGAGTCTCGAATACGACAACTGCTAGTCATTAATCCTAACAATAACAACCAAAAATCAACCTCAACTCATATTACCATAAATGAAGCAATAACATACCCTCCACCCAAACTCCAATATATACAACTACCTCTCACAAAAGCAAACTCAAAATAAATTTGATAAAAAAAATAAAAATAAAAAATTGTTCCTTCTAATAAACGAACCTAATAACTTTATATTCAAAATGTTGTATTCATTTAGATCTCCAAAATTTAAAGCAATATGGTATTAAAATTGTGACATCATAATGGTTAACACATTGACAAAAAATTTCCACATAAAACTTTTATTTACAAGAGTGTAACAATTTCTAACAACAGTGTTTAAGTAAAAAAAATGTTCATGATGGAAAAGTTTAATAGGAGTATTGAATGTACTATTGACATATTTTGGATAAAAAAATACTCAATGTTGAATTAACTAATTCACATTTTTTTATACTTTAATTATTAAACCTATATTAAATGAAAATCTTGGTTAATGCAAAATTTGATATCAGCATGCTGTCTGTTTATATACCGAAAATTAGATCTTGTTTGAGTGTGATCTTATACAACTTATTTACAATACATCCGTGATTTTCACGGGTAGCAGGCGAAACTGTAAACATACAATTGTTCCCAATAATAAATATTATAGAAATCCCGTGCATTGCACGGGTCACAAAACTAGTATAATATACACACTCTAGATGAAGACCACTATCATATGGGACTTGGGATTTGGGGAGTGGACATATTCCGGGACTCTTGTAGCCACCGAAGATACGATTACATGGTAGTAGACAAATAGCGAGCACAACGATCCGATCGCTTCCGCATAAAGGTTTGTCCATTATTTTCCTACAACTATCAATTATTATCTTCTTCGATTGTCCATCTATTATCATAATCTCAATTTATACATCTCACTCTCACCTGTCTAGATTTTCAATCGTTCTTTTTTAACACAATTGATCATCTTAACACGATGAATGTTTATTTCACTTTGAATATGCAAATAAAAGTTGTAAATAATCACCTAAAAAAATTTCATGAAAAAAAAAACAAAAACTCTAAAAAATTTACCACTTGTTACTACTTATTTTTTTGAGAATATATTTTTGTCGTCTTTTAATCGTAACTAATTTTCAATTTTTTTTCCAAGTTTAAAAGTGTTAATGGTGAAATGAAATAATGACGAAGAAACTAGTAATACTACTAGTACAATACAATTTACCTAAAACTTAAAACATAAGTATTAATTTATTTCAAATATCCTTAATTAAATAAGTTATAATAAATAATTAATTATAAATTACATCTATACCTTTTGGGTTTGACACAAAATCAAAATAAAGATTTTCAATTTTCAATTTTTCTTATTAATTAATTTCGGTGGTATTGAGATTTTCTGTTTTTTATTTTCGCTGTGTTCATTCCAATAAAGCATCTAAGACCCAAATGTAATTTTTTTCAACATTTCTTATTAAGCATTTTGAACCATTACTTTTATGTTTATGTTAGTTCACCAATTTATTCTTTTCAAAGTATGATAAACATTTTCACTTACAGACCAATATCCATAGCGCATAGGGTTTTAACAATGCTTTTATATGTATTGTGAATCCCTAAGAAAAATCTACACTGTAAGGATTCCTAGATCCGCCCCTGATAAGAAGATTAGGTGGGCATCAACAAAGTAAATAATCGAGATGGAAGTCAATGAAAGCGAAGTTGAATCCCGACTGAGAGTTCTTATACAGGTACAATTCAAAGTGAATACGGTATTCTTATACAGGTACAATTCAAAGACCGCGCAATTTACATATCTCCCCAGCGAAAGGCCCAAGGCGGCATTTTTCACGGGATGGGCCCACATACAGGCGCACCCAGGACTTACACGACAAGTCCAAATTCCCCAAGTAGTTATCGTCATCAGCTCAGGTATGACTTCTATCTTATGGCTGGCGAGCCCTTCACGCAAGTCCAATGGACTATAAGCGACCCGACCGGAAGTCTGCCAGGTCTTAATCCTCGATTGCCATGGTAGCTACTCTGACTTTCGTCTTGTCCAAGCCTCAGTCAGAGTGGGGGCTCTGTAGACACCCACATTTTGACCGCAAGGTGTCTATAGCAGTTTCCAAAAAACACCCGATGATGATCAGACGCAAACTTGTTTCTACGTGCTCGGATATGGGCTCGAAACCATTATTTATTGGCTTAAGCATTTACGGAGTACAAATCTCACAAAACCAACCTCAAATTCAGGCCCAGTGGGTCATATCTAATCAAATAAGACTAATTTGGGTCAAAACCGACACCGAAAATAAAACCAACTTTTAGCGATTGGGTCAACCCCGGTCAAAGCCGTTTCCGAGACACATAAAAACAGCCACATAAACATCAAAACTCTAACCCAAATACAAAGCCCACAAAATACCCAACTCGAGGTCCAAAATACCGAACCCGTGCGATCCAGCTGACCCACTCGATCGAGTGGGCCTTAAGCAAGCCCGACTGCAGTCGCATTGGGCCACTCGACCGAGTCAGCGGCATACTCGGTCGAGTAACCAGAGACGGGGGTGCATAGTTTGGCCTATATATACACCCTCATGCATGCAAATCAACACAACTTTTTCACCCTAATAAAAAACCCTAATCTCACACTTGCAAACCCTAACCCTAGCATCTAGTAATCAAAACCCTAACCACCATAACTTAGCCTACATCTCGATACTCACGTGCAAGCCACATCTAACGAGTCCCGTCCGAGAACAAGAACATGTAGGTTGAGGGTGCCAAATCCCGCTCTTCTCTCTTCTCTTTCTCTTCCTCGCGTCGTCCTTCTTCGCGTCGTTCGTCGTCATAGTAGTTTTTTTTATGATATTTTCGCCTCTATAATATCACTAATATCGTTAATATAAAACACTAAAATACTCGCTAATTCGTGTCGAATATGAGGGATGACGGGATAAGAAAACACGAATGCAAGGATGTTTCATCCGACGCGGCCGGTCGCTTATCCCGACACCCCAAATATTTGATTGTTGAAGCGAGTCAACATCAATAAAATCGTTCTTTTATTTTCGTTGCGTCATCGTCAATATCGCATACATCAATTTCTAGAAAAAAACTTTTTTAAAATTCATGTATTTTTTATTCAATTTGAGTCGAGACCTTTTTATGCGGATCCGACATCAAACAATTCGCAATAATTAATTATGATGTCGGGATGCGGAGGGAATCAAGTCGAGTTTTTTTAATTCAAGTGTCGATCTTTTAGATTCGATACCAATTCAATAATTGGATGTCGAATCTAACGATTTAGTCAAATAAGTTAACTAACACGATTTCTCGTTGATGCTAAAATAGATGTCAAACAATTCGCAAGAATTAATACGACACTATAAGCGCGGAGGGAATTTATATCGCTTTGGTTAATTTGAAACGACTTATAACAATTTTTTTTTTTTATCTCGCTCTAATATCTGATGTCGATTTAATAATCGCACGTTGGATACGATGAGTATCATACACACGAATCGAGCATATATTATACAATATTTATGCCTGATTCAACACAATCAACGATATATCAAAATCCGAATCGAGCATAAATTATACAATATTTATGCCCGATTCGGCAGAATTATCGAATTAACAAAATCGCAAACGAACCCTAGTTCGTACAGGGAGCACTCGATCGAGTGCCTAGCCCACTCGGTCGAGTGGCACCCCAAAAACCGAGACAAAAGGGTTTTTCGACCTCCGCTCGGCCTAGTCACACAATGACTCGATCGAGTGGGATCGTACTCGGTCGAGTTCGTCAATAACTCGATCGAGCAGGATCTAAAATACGGGACAGAAGCTTCTTTCGAGGACCACTCGGTCGAGTCCGTCAATGACTCGATCGAGTGGCCTCATCACGACAAATACCGTGAGTCCCACATCGCTTTTCTATTCTCGATAATTCTTTTTTTTTATGACTTAGGTCAACACGTGTCTAATCTATCACGTGAAACATCACTTTCCAAAATCTGTGCATCACGTTTACATTATTCGATATCATTCCATATTATATTATTCGCAAACCGTTATTATCGTTGTACCGTTACTAACAAGTTTGTTATTTTTCTTGTTAATTTATTTTATTGTTTATTTTATTGTACTAAAATAAACCTCGCATGCTAAATTTAACTTCGACGTTAGAATTAGTTGCATTAAATCGACCTAGAAACCCGTTCAATTTCTCACATGCTTAGGGAAAACAACGTTTGCATATCATTTAACCGAACTACTAACGCGCGTATTAGAAAGTCATTCGATATCCTAGTAGAGGTCGCTAAGTGCGGGCGGGGTTGGGTGTTCTTTGTGAACTTCCCAACACTTACCCTCACCCCTTACTCAGAACCTCGGTTTCCGGATGCCCGAAACCGTTGGCGCACGAGAGTCATTCTATACACGATAACCGGTAATGACGGTATCGGTATCGTAATGCAAAGGGACGAGCCCAATAAACTCTTGACATCGGAAATGGGCCATACTTTTTGCATGGCCCACTACAACATAGAGTGGGTTCGAATGGGCCCGAACTCCCACAAAGTTTGGTGGCGACTCCACTTCGATTTAAATTTCAATTCGATCCATTCTCATATGGAGATTCATTCGCCTCCCCAAACCCGCGCGTGGCCGCATCAGGGTGGACCTATGTCATGTCCACAATTTAGCGACTCCGTTGGGGATTAACTGATGTGTGACTTACCATCGGCATCCTTAGGGTGAGACTCGAATAGAAATCGTTTGACTAGTACAATACGCGTTTTAGTTTACGGTTCCTGCATAACCCATATTTTCCCGGGCCGGTACTCGCGACCGACGTCCCACTATACCATGATGTATTCCAATATGGATATGTCAAAGGTGTCCATTGTCGATTCGAGTGGGTTTCGCGGCATGTTCTAAGCTCAACTCGACTCAGAAAGTCCGTCCCGATCAACGTCTAGACTATGTGCACTGGTATAGACCCTTATAGACCGACCGAGACTTAGTGTAAAGCATACATGACGTCGTTTTAATGCTTGCGTGACTATATGCTACTTGGTTTCCATGTCGTTTTCAAAAAACGTCTTTTTTTTCAAAAATTGCATCTTTTTTCAAACTATCCAATTTCAAAACCTGGGACATATACCGAATTTAGGACTTATGATTTTACTCAAAACATCCTATTTCTAGTCGGTATTCTGCCCATTTCAAAACTCGAAAATATTTTCGAACTCTCAAAATCGAGGCCCGATACTATTTTTCCGATTTTATAAAAAATCGGGCCCCTCGACCATTTTTTCGGATTTTTTCTAAAAAAAAGTCCTTTTCAAAACTTTCTTCTTCTTAAGGCTTCCCGTATTTAGCAGGGTTGGGTCGTGTCTTAAGTCGTCAAGGTCTTCAGCGTCGAAACTCTGTCGATCTTACATCGCGAGTTTCTTCCCTATCCCAGTCCGCCTTATTAGACTAAGGCAAGTCCCACCTACGTAGGACATACTCCTACAAAGGAGGGCCCATCTACACATTTGAGTCAAAAGTCTGGGGATGTCTCACGTGGACCTTTCTTCGAACAGGGCTCGGCCCACCCGTCAAATCCTAAGGAAGGCCCACCTTTCGCAAGTCGCCCGTCTAGGTGTCTTTTCCGAGCCAACCTTTTACAAGGCATAGCCCTATAACAAAAGGTTCGTGGTCCTTACGTCTAAGGGTCACTCGTCCAACACTCGAGTATTAACAAAATCATCAATCTCACTCGGGGGCTACCCTTCAGCAGAGCAATCAATCACGGTTGCTCTAAGGGTCATGTCGTACACGTGTCTCACGTACCCCACTTTCGAGTCACTTAGATGTCACACCATCTGAGTCCTATCAAAGTCCTTGGTCTCACTTGGGGGCCATTCTCCGACGGAGCGATTAATCACGGTCACTCCGAGAATCGTACCCTACACATTTATCTTAGGAGAGTCTAACCCGAGTCAAACTGGAGTCGTCTCTCCTCACGCGCTATTTCCTATGCCTTGGTGAATTTGAGTTCCGAAACAACTTTTCTAATTACGCGGTATTCTTACAGACAGGCTACCGTAACCAGACACCAGAAAATGCAAGAAACCTTCGACCAACTGACCGCCGCACTGGCCAAGATCGAGACCCTATTGACGGCCATCAGGGCCGACCAAACGAACCTTGCCACCTGTTTGAGTGCCGTGGAGAAAGGGACCCCCAATGCTGGATCTGAGACTACTGGGCCTTTGGCTGAACTAGTCAGCGCAGTCCGCAAACTGGAAGAACAGGTCCACTTGTCAACTAACAACACTATCCACACGGAAAATGCCCGTGCCTATTCACCCTTGAATGATGAACTGCCCGACAACCTCAACCTTACGGGCTTGCCGATATTTGATGGGACCGAAGACCCGGTACTTCACATCCGGGCCTTCAACGAGTTCATGGCCCTCAAAAGAGTGAAATCGACCATGTTTAAGCACCTGTTTGCCTCTTCCCTCAAGAAGCATCCGAAAGCCTGGTACTACAGGCTCGATTCCAAGAAGTACCCGACTTGGGATGACGTGGCAACAGAATTCGCTCGAAATTACGCTGATAATACCGAGATCCAGACTACGATGCGTACTCTGGAAGTCATGGCCCAAGAGCCCAAAGAAGGTTTCACTAAATACCTTCAAAGATGGAGGGCCGAGAGTGTGAAGTTGATCGATAAGCCCAATGAAAAAACTTTAGTGGAGGCTTTTGTCAAGAACCTCCTCTCTTCCTACCGGGCCCATCTCCGGTATGCTATCATACCCAACTACGCCACTTTAACTGAAATGGGCACTAGGATTGAGATGATCTTCGACAAAATGAAGATCTGGGTGAAGCGTCAATTGGAGGCTATACTGGACATCAACTTGAGTCCTTAGAAGCTGAATTGACAACACCATCCGAGAGTCCTGATTGGATTTAAGTCCGAGTTTGAGTCCGAGTCTAGGATGTGCTATTTCTTCCAAAGTCAAAGTCAGAGTCAGAGTCAGTTGTATTCTGTCCTCCTTTTCAAAATTCAATAAAATCCGCTTTTCTATTTCTCATATATACTTTCCTTATGTGTCTCCGAGAACATGATGAACACCATCATACACTGTGAGCACATGCACGTGACTATTATAGGCACATTGTAGACACCCACATTTTGACCGCCAGGTGTCTATAGTAGTTTCCGCCAAACACCCGATGATGATCGGACGCAAACGTGCTTTGACAAACTCGGATATGGGCTCGAAATCATGGACATTTGGTTTAGGCTTATTACGGAGTACATATCTTATAAAACCAACCTCAAATCCAGGCCCAGTGGTCGTTTCGAGTCAAATGAGACTAATTTGGGTCGATTCCGACACTAGGGGTAAAACCGTCTTTTAGCGACCGAGTCAAAACCCGGTCAAAAATATTCTCGAGACACGCGAGACAGCCGTGACACCTCACGTGGCTGATTCGGTCTCCAATACCATAAAAAAATCAGCTTCACAAGTATTAAACAAATCCGTTTAAGGATAGAATTCGATCTCAAGTAGGAATTCTATCCGGAAACGAATCAGATACCGACCGATCTCCGGATACTCGGCCAAAAACCCCATTCAGCCGAGATTTCCTTGCTTCCTCCCCAAGCAACGGACTTCTCGTTCCTTTCAACTTCTTACGTTTCCTATCCTAAACGGTAGTTTCAATTCAACTACTTCTCCTAAGTCAAGGTCGGGAATACTCCTATAAATAGTCCCTTGCACAACACATGAAATACAGATCAATGATTCACAAACTCGTCCAACAAAAAAACAATTCAAAGCAAATCCCGACTCACATCCGAAGAAGTACCGAAATACTATTAAAATTCCGACGAATCCGACCCCATCATCCGACCGAAACCCGTTACCTCCCACGTCCAAAAAACCGACACCTTAACTCATCCGCATCATCTCGACGCTCCCGTGCCTAAGCCACTTCCCAACGAGCTCTATTCCGAGAAAACAAAGCATGTAAGTTGAGGGTGTAAAATGAAACCCGACTCTTCCTCCTTTCTATCCCTTTCTCCACGTTTTTTCTATGTTGTGTCGTCGGTCTTATTTTGTAATGGGTCATTCGTCACATATTTTTATTTCTAATAACCGATACTAAAAACTATTTTTCATAACGTTCTTAAAATACGATATGGATTCTCTAATCGAATATCGTATCTAACAAGAACTAAATTAATTAATTCTCGTTGATGCTAATAAAATTGTTACATCTTTTTTTAAACAAAATTCGACGATTTTATACGCGGAGAGAATTAACATCTTTTTCATTTTTTTTTTCTCTTTTCGTTTCCTCGCTTTTCTATTTTTTTTTCTTCTCGAATTTTACATAAAAAGCGACTTTCGCGACATATTTTGATAAATACTGTTTTTGACTTCGGTCAACGCGTGCTAATCCATCACGTGTCATAAACCTTTTTCGAAAACCGTGCATATTATTATTTATTTATGTCTTTATTCGATTTATTCACCGTTACTAACTCGTTTTCTCGTGTTTGTAGCAATTTATTTCATCTATTGTTTTATTAGACTAAAACAACTTCACATGCTAAAATAACTTCGACGTTATTAGTTTAACATGCATTAAATGACTTAGCAACCCATTTATTTTTCTCACATGCTTAGGGAAAATAATGTTTGCATATCATTCAATCGTCGAACAAACGTGTGTACACCAAAAACAAACGATATTTTAGTAAAGGCCGCTAAGTGCGGGCGGGGTTGGGTGTTCTTAGTGAACTTCCCAACACGTACCCTCTCCCCTTACTCAGAACCATGGTTTCCGGATGTCCGAATCCATTGGCAACGAGAGTCATTCGATACACGATATCCGATAATGTCGGTATCGGTATCGTAATGCAAAGGGACGAGCCCAATAAACTCTGACATCGGAAATGGGCCGTATTTTGTATACGGCCCACTACGACATAGAGTGGGCTCGAATGGTTATGAATAACCATAAAATTCGGTGGCGACTCCTACTTCGATTTAAATTTCAATTTGACCATCTCATATGGAGATTCATTCGCCTCCCCAAACCCGCGCGTGGCCGCGTCGGGGTGGACCTTTGTCATATCCACAATTTGGCGACTCCGCTGGGGATCAACTGATGAGTCACTTACCATCGGCATCCTCAGGGTGAAACTCGAAAAGAAATCGTTCGAATAGTAATGTACACGTTTTAGTTCAATGGGTCATGTATAACCCAATCTTTCCCGGGCCGGTTACTTGTGACCGACGTCCCACTATACCACGGTGCGTTCCTAAATGGACCCACTAAAAACTTCGATGGCGGAACTCGCATGGGTTTTACGGCAGGTTCTAAGACCAACTCGGCTTAGGAAGACCGTCCTGATTTGCGAGAAAGCTATCGTCGTTGGTATAGACCCTATTCGACCGACCGAGACTTAGACTAAGAGCATACATGGCGTCATTATACTGTTTCCGTGACTACATGCTACTTGATCCATGTCTCGTCTTTTCAAAAACCGTCGTTTTCAAAAACTTGACTCTTTTTCGAAAACTATCCATTTTTCAAACCCGGAAAGCTACCGAATTTAGGACTTATGATTTTGACTCAAAATAGCCTATTTTCTAGCCGGTATGTTGTCCGAACACTTTCAAAAAAAATTCGAAAATCTCGGCCCGATAAACTTTTTTTTCGATTTTCAAAAAAAAAAAGTCGGGCCTTCCAATCCGACTATGTTCGGGTTTTCAAATCCAAATCCTCTTTTCAAAGCTTTCTTCTTAGGACTTCCCGTATTTAGCAGTGTCGGGTCTTGTCATAAGTTGTTAAGAGTCCATAGCGTCGAAACTCTGGCGATCTTATATCACGGGTTTCTACCCCATCCCAGTCCGCCTTATTTGTCAAGGCACGGCCCACCTACGTAGGACAAACTCCTACAAAGGGAAGCCCACTTACACAATCGAGTCCAAAGTCTGGGGAATAGCTCACACGTAGGTTTTTCTTCACACAGGACTAGGCCCATTCTGCCGAAATCCTAAAGAAAGCCCACCGTCCATGAGTCACCCGTCTAGGAGTCGGTTTTTTTTTTGTCTTCTTTCCGAGTCTAGTCTTTTCTTCTTGCTCGGGATGCACTCTTTGATCTGGGTTCGATTCTGATTACACGGTGTTCTTACAGACTGGCCACCTCACACCCGAACCATGACTAAGGACTCTATTGATCAACTGAACGCCTCGCTGGCCAAGATCCAAGAACAACTTGACCGAATGAGGGGAGACCAAATCGCTATTGTTACCCGGGTAAGCGCCATGGAACAGGATAGGCCGAAGGATGGAGATGAAACTCATGGGCCATTAGCCGAATTGACTAGCGCGGTCCTCAAGCTACAAGAGCAAGTCCATTTGTCGACCCACAACTCGATCCATACGGAGAATGCTCGGACTTATGCACCCCTAACCGACAAGTTGCCCGCCAATCTCAACCTGACGGGCCTCCCAATGTTCGACGGAACTGAAGACCCGGTATTACATATCCGGGCTTTCAAGGAATTTATGGCCCTTAAGGGGGTTAATTCAAACATGTTCAAACATTTGTTTGCCTCCTCGCTCGAGAAGCACCCGAAAGCCTGGTTCTATAGGCTCGATTCCAAGAAATACAAGTCTTGGGATGACGTGGCAACGGAATTCGCTCGGAACTACGCCGACAACACGGAAATCCAGACCACGATGCGCACCCTGGAAGTAATGGCCCAGGAACCTAAGGAAGGATTCACGAAATATCTTCAACGCTGGAGGGCTGAAAGCGTCAAACTGGTCGATAAGCCCAGTGAAAAAGTCCTAGTTGAAGCCTTTGTCAAGAATCTCCTGCCCGCCTACCGGATCCATCTCCGGTACGCCATCATACCTAGCTTCGCGGTCCTAACCGAGATGGGAACGAGGATCGAGGATGATCTAAGGTTGGAAAGCCTCACTAAGGCCTCCACCAAGGGATACCAAGGGGCCAGCTCGTCGACAAGCAAGCCCACATCCGCCGCTGCTACTCGTAACATTTTTGACGAGTTAAATCTACTTGATAACCCGTCCAAGAAGAATACACACCCCAGGTATTCACCGACATAGGTACTACCTATGCGAATGCCTTACAAAGCCTTTCATCAAAAGGCCTGGTCAACCCGATAGGCCCAACACCTGAGCTTCCAGTCGAGCGTCGCTCCAAGTTCTATGACATCAAAGCCTACTGCCAATACCATCAGGGCAAGGGACACGATACAGAGAAATGCTAGAAGCTAAAGCATCTTATCCAGGATCTCCTCGAAAGCGGGAAAATCCCCTTACCTGGAGGCAAGCCCAACAACAAGGACAACCCGTTGGCCACTCACGCCATCTTCTCCGGGGAAGTCATAGACTGTTCACACCTCATTTCCCCATTTATCCCGCAAATCAACGGGATCTGGTGCGACGATGAAGACGACATCTATCTCACTAGGGGAGAAGCCGTCCCTATCACGTCCGAGGAGATCCGGAAGGTTAAGTCCAAGGCCTTAACCATCAGTCACGCCCTCATCATCACCGAGCCGCCATCTAAAGCGGAGGTCGTCCCGGAAGAGCCAACTACTGAAAAGGCTCTTGTGAAGCAGCTGAGCAAGACTCGAGTTGACCTCTCTATATGGCAACTCCTAGTTAGCTCTCAGTAACATCGAGAGGCACTCACTAAGGCCCTCGATCAAGTCAAAATCGACTCTACGGCTACTCCAGCTGAAATGGTAGCCTCGGTTCTGCCGCACCTAAAGGGGAAAGCTAAAGAAGAAGGCCCACTCATCACCTTCTCCAATGCTGATCTGCCATCATTTGGGCCAACCCACAACATGGCTCTCTACATCACGGTAAACTGCCGTGGAAAATATCTGCCCATGACCCTTATCGACGACGGGTCCGCAGTCAACGTCCTCCCCTTGAGGACTGCCAAACCCCTCGGTATCACCGAGGCCGACTACATTCCTACAGCTCAAACCATTCAGGCTTTCAACGGAAGTCAAAAGTCAGTAGCCGGAGCCGTAAAGCTCACTATCATAACGGGCCCGATAGAGAAAGAGCTGGAATTTCAAGTGATCGACGTGACTTCTTTCTTTAACCTTCTTTTAGGAAGACCCTGGATCCACGCGACCAGGGCTGTGTCCTCCACCCTGCATCGGAAGATCAAGCTACCTTTGCACGATACCGTCATCACTCTAGATGCCACACCTATGACTGTGGCTAACTGTAACACCTCGGGCTGCACCAATCTTTGGGGGTTCGACTTCATAGGGGCCATCGAAGAAGAATACCTTTTCCGACCCTACTTAACGGTTAGCATCGACCAGATGTTACAAAATCTGGGCTTTCTACCGGGGGCTACATCAAGGCCCGATCTTCCCGCAGGAAAAATCCTCGAAGTCCCCGATAACGGGAGGATTCAAACCGGTCTGGGTTACATCCTGACCCCGGAAAATATGGGCCAAACCGGAGCCGGCAAAGTCATCTTTGTCACACCGGTATTCGAGTCCGTCCAAACAGGCCTATACCGGCTTGCAACCACGCGCCCTGGGACCCACTTGGCCCAGGTCTGCAACTATATACCAGACGACATCTTCGCCCTCAACCGGTCCGAAGATATTAAGAATGCTGAGCCCGCACTGGGGCTACTTTTTGGAGAGGAGATCGCGGCCTCAACGTCGAAGGAAGAACTTGTCAGCCTCATTCTCCGCAGCCGCACCTTTGATCCATCCAAACAGATCTCGGATGTCAGATCCGGGACAGGGAAGAGAGCCTGGAGGAAGACTGTCAAGTGGACTGACAGTCAAGGAAGGACTTTCAAGCTGATCACAGGGGAAGGAGAAATGCCAGAATCTGAGTCTGAGTCTGAGTCTGAGTCCGAGTAAGAGTCTGAGATTGAGTCTAGTGAGTCCGGTGCTAGGGTCAGTCCTGTAACTCCCCCTCTCCCTTTAGCTTTTCCTGGTGCTTCAGGGTCTGTCCCGGGCACCCTACCTATCCCGCCACTGACTAGCGATCAGATGGCAGCTCTTTTCGAGCTATTTTCTCAATTGATGAATAATAACAACCGTTCTGCTTACGACTTGTCTCATTTTCAAAATTTCCTTAAATTTCAAAATATTCTGTGCAATGACATTGAGAAACTCGACGAACAGGTATCCTTACCTCCACATCTGATCGAGCAGCTAGAGCAAAAGGAATCCCGCAATCCGGTAATCGAAGAAACCGAGTCCATCAACGTGGGAACAACCTTAGAGCCTCAGATGCTTAAGATAGGGTTATCTCTAGATCCCGGGGAGAAACAACAATTCATCGATCTCCTTCAAGAGTTCAAAGACGTCTTCGCATGGTCCTACAAAGACATGCCGGGGATAGACCGCGAAATAGCCAAGCCCCATATACCGATCAAGGAAGGGTTCAAGCCGGTTAAGCAGAAACTCCGACGCATGAGGCCCGAATGGTCCCTCAAGGTCAAGGAGGAAGTCGACAAGCAATTCAAGGCTGGGTTCATACGAGTCTCCGAGTATCCAGATTGGGTTGCGAACATCGTGCCGGTCCCTAAAAAAGACGGTAAAGTACGTGTCTGCGTGGACTTTCGGGATCTTAACAAGGCGAGCCCGAAAGACGATTTCCCGTTACCACACATCGATATATTGGTGGATAACACAGCTGACCATGCCCTTCTGTCATTCATGGACGGGTATGCCGGGTACAATCAAATAAAAATGGCAGAGGAAGATATGGATAAGACCACCTTCATTACACCTTGGGGTACTTATTGCTATACTGTTATGCCATTTGGTCTCATTAATGCCGGGGCCACCTATCAACGAACCGCCACAACTTTATTACATGACATGATGCATAAAGAAGTGGAAGTTTATGTAGACGATATGATCGTCAAATCCAAGGACAGGGACGGTCACATCACCGCCCTGAGAAAATATTTTACCCGATTACGCAAATACAACATGAGGTTAAATCCTCAGAAATGCAGTTTCGGGGTGACATCTGGCAAATTACTGGGTCATTTCGTCAGCCAGCGCGGTATCGAGGTCGATCCAGCCAAAATCAAGGCCATCACCGAGATGCAACCTCCTAAGACCGAAAAGGAGATAAGAGGTTTTCTCGGAAAGGTCCAATACATCAGCAGGTTCATTTCAAAACTAACCATGGTGTGTGAACCGATCTTCAAGAAGCTGAAAATAGGGGAACGATTGCTATGGGACGACAAGTGTCAAGCAGCCTTTGATAGAATCAAAGAAATCTTGTCTTCACCGCCGGTCCTGATGCCGCGTCAACCCGGTTTGCCTTTGTCGCTATACCTAACCACGATAGAGATAGCCATGGGGGGCTATGCTAGCTCAAACGGTCAACTCCGAAGAACGAGCTATATACTACATCAGCAAAATGTTCTTAGAGTACGAGTGTAAGTACACCATGCTCGAAAAGACGTGTTTAGCTTTGGTCTGGGCCACTAAGAAGCTCCGACATTACATGCTCAGCTACGAGGTACAGGTACTGTCTAGAATGGATCCGATCAAGTACCTTTTCGAAAAGCCCATTCTCAACGGCAGGATATCGAGATGGACTCTGATGTTGGCAGAATTCGATCTAATGTTCGTACCATTGAAAGCCATCAAAGGCCAAATAGTAGTCGAATTTCTCGCCGACAGTCCCATAACCGAAGAAGGACACACCGACACTTAGTCCTTCCCGGATGAAGACATTTTCCATACTGACACCGAAACATGGGACTTATACTTCGACGGGGCATCCAACTTCCGAGGATTTAGAGTCGGAATTCTCCTAATCTCGCCGAGAGGGAAACATACTCCCGTGTCTATCAAATTGGACTTTGACGTCACCAATAACGCTGCTGAGTATGAAGCATGTATCCACGGGCTACAAGCCGCCGCCGATTTAGGGGTCACAAACCTCCGAGTACAAGGCGACTCATCTCTGGTCATTAACCAAGCGCTCCAAAAATGGAAAACCCGAAATGCCAACCTCGTGGCCTACCAGGCACGAGTAAGGGATCTCGAGAAACAATTCCAACAGGTAGAGTATATATATCTACCTCGGGAAGAAAACCAGTTCGCAGATGCACTTTCAAAACTGGCATCTTTACTAAACATTCCCGATCATATGACCAGCATGCCAATCTGTGTCGAAAGGCGATCCGAGCCAGCATATATCCACGACATCGAAGATATCGAGATAGCCGATCCCGAGCCGTGGTATAAGGCTATCCAAGCATACCTGACAACCGAGGAATATCCACCCGGGGCCGACAATCGAGCCAAAAAGGCCTTGCGTAGGTTAGCAACACAGTTCATCCATACCGACGACGGACAACTTTACAAAAAGACACCGCATGGGGCTCTTCTTTTATGTGTCGATAAGGGTAACGCCGAGAAGGTCATGGCCGAGGTACATGACGGCGAGTGTGGTTCTCACATGAACGCCCAGATGCTAGTCCGGAAGATCATGAGACTCGGATATTACTGGAACAGCATGGAAACCGATTGTCAGCTTTACATCAAACGTTGCCATAACTGCCAGATTTTCGCTAATGTACAGCACATGCCACCATCCCTGCTATATACCATGACGTCACCCTGGCCGTTTTCAACATGGGGAATCGATATAATCGGAAAGATAAACCCCTCGGGAACCGGAGGACACAGCTTCATTTTGGTAGCAATCGACTATTTCACCAAATGGGTCGAAGCGGAATCCTACCGTATTCTCAACGCAAGCCATGTTGCCAAATTCATCCAAAATAGGATAATATGTCGATATAGGATCCCTCACGAATTCATCAGTGACCACGGGACCCATTTTCAAGCCGAGACGACGGCCTTGCTAGCCAAGTATAAAATCCAAAGGCATACGTCTTCACCCTACCGACCCCAAACCATTGGAGCGGTAGAAGCAGCTAACAAGACTATTGTCACCATACTCAAAAAGATGGCTGACAATTATCGGGACTGGCCCGACAAGATACCATTTGCCCTTTGGGGATATCGGACCTCAATTCGTACTGCGACCGGGGCAACACAGTATTACCTCACATACGAGATGGAAGCAGTCCAACCTGTTGAGCTAGAGGTACCATCACAAAGAATCCTACTCGAAAGTCAAGTACCCGAAGCCGATTGGGTACGAGCACGATATGACCCGTTAGTACTTTTAGACGAACGACGATCTCGTGCCCTCAATAACATACAGATCTATCAAAAAAGGATCCAACGGGCCTTCAACAAAAGGGTAAGGCCCAGGAATATCAAAGAAGAAGACTTAGTTCTCAAATCTATACGAGCTTTATTACCAGTAGACCCAAGGGGAAAGTTCAAACCTAACTGGGCCGGACCTTATTTGGTAAAGAAGATTCTATCAGGCGGAGCAGTGATGCTAACAGATTTGGACGGGAATGAGTTTGTCAACCCAACTAACCTGGACCAGCTGAAACGTTATTACCCTTAAGCCCGTTTCTCTCAATGCCATTTGCAAAAGTTTATTAAAAAACGTCTTTTCTAAATAAACTTTTAAAGACAAGTCAAAAGTTAGAATTACTTATTCTACTGTTATAAACATCTTGAACCAATAGTCTTGATGTATTTCGAAATTGCAAATTATGTCTGAACTACGTTTGGTTTGATTCCGCTATTTGTGGATACGTAGGCAGCCCCTCAAAAGGGTACAACCACTGCAATCGAAAAAAACAGGAACGGTTTTTAATAAACTTCTTTTATTTATTTCAAAAAAAAAATCCAATCACAAAAAGAATCCAAAAAAAAAAAACACACATAAATAGTACTAATATCTAAATAATAAAAAATCTAAGGCATTTTTCCCTTTCCCTTGTCCTTAGTTTCTTTTTCGGTCCACCTGCGTCGACGTGGAGGTGAACGCTCCCGAATCACCAAGGGAACCTCCTTAACCCGGGCTCGTTTCTTCAAACTTGATTCCCCGGTCACCTCAGTCGGCCCTAGCCGGGCCCTTACCCTCTCGGGTAACCGGTCCCGCGGCCCCAGTCTGTCTCGGACCGCTAGCTTTGGTCCGAGTCTTCTCTCCAAGTCGCTAGCAACGGTCTCTTTAGCTCGAGTCTTAGTTTTTGACTTAGAACCCGACTCCGGCCGGACAAGGGTAGTTAGAGCTTCTTCTTTGTCAAAGAACCATCTATTGTCTTTTACTGATTCTCTGCGAGCCAAGTCAAAAGCCTCATCAGTCTTCAAAGCTTTACGGGCCTCTTCGGATTCTTCAGAAGCCCACTTGCGATATGATTCAGAAACCCAAGCAGTCTGACAGGGGCGAGGTATAGTCCACATGACACGGGTAAACCAGCGTTGTAACCATGTGTCACACATAGCGTCCGTCAATTGGAGCAAGACGCTAATGATTGCTTCAGTCTCGGGGATCTGCTGGAACGAACTGAACTGCCTTAAAAGACGATCTGGGTAAATATGGACGGTCCAGTCCAAAGACAAGATCACCAGGTAACGGGCTTTTAGCTAATCCCGTCATCTTCGAGAGGAACCACCAGATCACGTTCCACCTAATCAAGGGCCCACCATGGAATTTTAGCTCTTCATCCCAATACTTCCGATTTATGTGATGACTCGAGCTTATCCGTCGGGACCGTGAGCCAATTTGACAGCTTCGATATCTGGATATGCTCACCGGGGGCTCTATAATCGACAGACGCTCGGATAACCAGATCTGCAAAATTTTCGAAAAGTAAAAAACTTTCGAAAAATCAAAAAATCCGAAAACAGAAAACAAAAAAAAAAAATTCGAAAAATTTCGGAAAAAATCGAAATTTCGAAAACAATTTTTCGGAAAATTCAAATAAAAAAAAATTCGGAAAATTTTCAAAAAAAAAGGTCAAATACCTGCAGAAGACGAATATTGCCCATTAATTGCCGATCCGGGTCAAGTCTCCTAGCGTCAAGGCTCATGATGATCTCCCCAGTTATCAGCCAGGGCTGTAACCTGCCTCCATCTGATCCATTTTGCTGATCAGCCTGATTTCACCTAGACATGAGCCAGCATCCATCCGACCTTCGAAAGCATATCGATGCAGCATACAAAAGGCAAAAGCCCTACGCCTATGGATAGAAGAAATTCTGGCACCATTTGGATCCATGAATTTGTCGGCCAAGTCAAACAGGGAAACAGAATTTCCCTTTACCATACGAGCTGTCTCAGCATGAGACAACCCAAGAAAATCCGTCAGTCTCCTCCTTGGATCAGGATAATAAGGAGGAGTAGCAGGATGAGCATTGGGACACCAACCCCCTACGGCTGCGATTTCTTCAGGAAGGGGACATATTTCTCCCCGGGAAAAAGCAAAAACATGGTGGGTGGTATCCCAAAAAGATAAGCAAGCATCCAGGAAATGTGCATTCACCTTGAGTCGCTGAAGCGGGAACAAAGCCACAATTCCCATCTGAGTTAGCTGAACCTTATCTTCGTCTCGAAAATTCTGGGCCCACGCATGAAGCATCGCGGTCAAATGTTCAATACCCATAGCAGAAAATTTTGTTTTGTCTTAAAAGTCTAAAGGGATTTTAAGATAGAAGGAAATATTTGGTTTGGAATATGAGAAGATTAAGGGCAAGAACTCTCTATTTATAATAGAGAAACCCCTTTTCCTAATCACCCCTGGAATAGGGACTTTTATGATGTTCCCTACTTCATCTAGACATACATGCCTAACCAGAAGATTTTAGCAGTCTATGTCAGAATCCGATTAGGAATCAAGTCATCCAAAGCATTCCTATTTCCAAATTTTTCGGCATTTTCTAAAATTTTCAAAAAAAATCTTTCTCCAAAAATCAATCAGTCAAAAAATCATTTCTTCCCCAGCGTGAGTCGGTGTTTTGCCTAAATATTACATGCAATTTGTTATGTATAGACAGGTGCATCCAAGACTCCCGAAGAATTCTCAAAAACTCTCCAGTGGAAAAATACAAGCGACATTTTTTTTGGATGTATCTGTAAACAGGTACACCCGTAGCCTCCAATGCAGGCTCCCGCATAATTCTAAGATGGGATGTGTCTGTAAACAGACACACCCATAGCTCCCAAGGCAAACTCCCGCGCAATTCCAAGATGGGATGCGTCTGTAAACAGACACACCCAAGACTTTTTTAAGGAAAAGTCCCCGCGATATTATTAACATCTATCCAGGTATGATTTCTATCTTATGGCTGGCGAGCCCTTCACGCAAGTCTAATGGACTCTAAACGACCCGATCGGAAGTCTGTCAGGTCTTAATCCTCGATTGGCCTGGTAGCTACTCTGACTTTCGCCTTGTCCAAGCCTCAGTCAGAGTGGGGGCTCTGTAGACACCCACATTTTGACCGCCAGGTGTCTATAGTAGTTCCCGCCAAACACCCGATGATGATCGGACGCAAACGTGCTTTGACAAACTCGGATATGGGCTCGAAATCATGGACATTTGGTTTAGGCTTATTACGGAGTACATATCTTACAAAACCAACCTCAAATCCATGCCCAGTGGCTCGTTTCGAGTCAAATGAGACTAATTTGGGTCGATTCCGACACCAGGGGTAAAACCGTCTTTTAGCGAACGAGTCAAAACCCGGTCAAAAATATTCCCGAGACACGCGAGTCAGCCGTGACACCTCACGTGGCTGATTCGGTCTCCAATACCATAAAAAAATCAGCTTCAAAAGTATTAAACAAGTCCGTTTAAGGATAGAATTCGATCTCAAGTAGGAATTCTATCCGGAAACCGAATCAGATACCGACCGAGCTCCAGATACTCGGCCAAAACCCCCATTCAGCCGAGATTTCCTTGCTTCCTCTCCAAGCAACGGACTTCTCGTTCCTTTCAACTTCTTACGTCTCCTATCCTAAACGGTAGTTTCAATTCAACTACTTCTCCTAAGTCAAGGTCGGAAATACTCCTATAAATAGCCCCTTGCACAACACATGAAATACAGATCAATGATTCACAAACTCGTCCAACAAAAAAACAATTCAAAGCAAATCCCGACACACATCCGAAGAAGTACCGAAATACTATTAAAATTCCGACGAATCCGACCCCATCATCCGGCCGAAACCCGTTACCTCCCACGTCCAAAGAACCGACACCTTAACTCATCCGCATCATCTCGACGCTCCCGTGCCTAAGCCACTTCCCGACGAGCTCTATTCCGAGAAAATAAAGCATGTAGGTTGAGGGTGTAAAATCAAACCCGACTCTTCCTCCTTTCTCTCCCTTTCTCCACGTTTTTTTTATGTCGTGTCGTCGGTCTTATTTTTTAATGGGTCGTTCGTCACGTATTTTTATTTCCAATAACCGATACTAAAAACTATTTATCTTAACGTTCTTAAAATACGATATCGATTCTCTAATCGAATATTGTATCTAACAAGAACTAAATTAATTAATTCTCGTTGATGCTAATAAAATCGTTACATCTTTTTTTAAACAAAATTCGACGATTATATACGCGGAGAGAATTA
Organism: Agrostemma githago; assembly: GCA_958450325.1. Taxonomy (NCBI): domain Eukaryota; kingdom Viridiplantae; phylum Streptophyta; class Magnoliopsida; order Caryophyllales; family Caryophyllaceae; genus Agrostemma; species Agrostemma githago. The sequence continues at coordinate 48,078,833 of OY288259.1, read as the reverse complement.
ACATCTTTTTCATCTTTTCTTTCTCTTTTCGTTCAAAACGAGTTTTTTTTCAAAACCTTTTCTAAAATCATTCCGACTATTCGATATCGATTTCATAATCGAATATCGAATACGACGAATATCGAAAATATGAATCGGGTATAAATTAATTCATATTTGTACGCGATTTATAAGAATTAACGATTTTCGACAAAATAAAAAAACCCGACAGACCCCCACGCGAGTCGCGCGTCTGTCAGGCGACTCGCGCGGTGGCCTGGTTCGCCGGGTCGTTTTTTTTCGTTTCCTCGCTTTCCTATTTTTTATTCTTCTCGAATCTTACATAAAAAGCGACTTTCGCGACATATTTCGATAAATACTTTTTTTGACTTTGGTCAACGCGTGCTAATCCATCACGTGCCATAAACCTTTTTCGAAAACCGTGCATATTATTTATTTATGTCTTTATTCGATTTATTCACCGTTACTAACTCGTTTTCTCGTGTTTGTAGCAATTTATTTCATCTATTGTTTTATTAGACTAAAACAACTTCACATGCTAAAATAACTTCGATGTTATTAGTTTAACATGCATTAAACGACTTAGCAACCCATTTATTTTTCTCACATGCTTAGGGAAAATAATGTTTGCATATCATTCAACCGTCGAACTAACGCGTGTACACCAACAACGAACGATATCTTAGTAAAGGCCGCTAAGTGCGGGCGGGGTTGGGTGTTCTTAGTGAACTTCCCAACACGTACCCTCATCCCTTACTCAGAACCATTGTTTCCGGATGTCCGAATCCATTGGCAACGAGAGTCATTCAATACACGATATCCGATATTGTCGATATCGGTATCGTAATGCAAAGGGACGAGCCCAATAAAATCTGACATCGGAAATGGGCCGTATTTTGTATACAGCCCACTACGACATAGAGTGGGCTCGAATGGTTCCGAATAACCACAAAATTCGGTGGCGACTCCTACTTCGATTTAAATTTCAATTTGACCATCTCATATGGAGATTCATTCCACACACATGTATAATGACTGCAGGGAATTGAGACCCGTGTTTTACTTTACCTGTTTCATGTCTGACTTATAAAGCCACATAACTACCCTTAGCAGGAGCGGTATCGAATCCTATGACAGATCTGTGTAATCTCCTAGTTTAGGTTCAAGACGGGAGGCAAACCCATTTTCCACAATAAACACCCCTCCAATAAGACTGACCATCTCTACCTTAGGTGTTAGTCTGACCAACCGGAAGAAAAAAAAAACAAAAAGAAAAAAAACTGGGCAAGAAAAAATCCAAAGTCCAAGAAAAAAAGAAAAAGGCCAAAACAAAAAGGCAGGCCATCATAAAAAAAAAAAAAGAATTCAAAAACCCATGACCTTGGTCAACGGTCAACCCAAGTGAAAGTCCCTTGACCAGGGTACGGTCAATGCAAAAATTATCAATGCCCATACTATCCGATTGGGAGAATAATCAAGTTGGTCAGCTAACACCACATCTAGCCTTCCCACATTACAACCCTCAAGACCTTCTCGAGACCTAGGCTAAGAGACAGCCCGGAATTTTGAGAATTCAAGCTCCATACGGTACACCCTAACCATTAGGGCCAGACATGGAAATCAGATCCCGCACTATCAAACCTGCCCAGTCGAAGACCGAGTCATTATTACTCGACTTCCCCCTTTCCTACCACATTACGATACCTTATCCTCGAAACTTTAGCTCCACAAAATCGAGCTCCGGATTTCGAATCATCAAAAGCCACTTACTTCCTAGCACCACATTTCCAAAAACATCTAAACCAGTTACCAACCCCAAACACGGGAACTCAACCTTCGGTCGGCATAGATCATGCCCAAATAGTTTGCACCACCTTTGGGGGCTACCCCGGAGAACGCTCACAGTCACAGGATCAATATCCTAACCATTCTAGCCCTTTGATCAAGACATCATTGGGAATGCACCTAGCCTACACCATCGCTATGGTTAGCTACACACAAAGTCCTATTAGACTAGGCACCATAATATATCTTTCAATCCACTGAACTACGGCTTGGTTTGATTTCACTACAAGTAAATACGTAGGCAGCCTTTCAACAGAGGTACAACCACCCACATTGACACACATTCAAAAAGCGTCATCATTCCGGTCACGACACTGTCATGTTCTCAGCAGCTAGCTTTGTCATCTTGGGGGCTTTTTCTAGGCAGAAGTTCTCCATCCATTCACATAATCCAAAGACTTTCAAAATCTAGCCTCCTTTCCGTAGTGTGTCCTAGTACTCGGCTCAGTCAAAGACGAGAATCTGTCAGGACTCGAAGCAGTACCCACTTTGGGAATATACCCCAAAACCAAAAAAGATCCAGAAGAGTACTAGTCTACAACATTGCCACTGCTAAGTCCTGCAAAAACAGTCTCATTACAGACTATTGCAGTCCCCCCATAGCACATCCTTCCCATTCCGAGGATTCGACCATGTTGCCACTCGCCTAGGCTACGGAATAGCGCAACTTAAGAGTCATGTTAGGTGGCCCACCCCCCTACCGAGTCACGGTCCAACCCCTCGAGAGTCCAATCGTGTCTGTCAACTCGTCCGGTCACGTCCACAGTCAAGTCTGTCGGTATGTCTCTCTTCAAATTCTCATTTTAAAATTTGCAAAACTTAGCCATTTGAGAAAATCCTGTTCGACAAGGTCAAATTTCGGTCTATTTAAACTGCAAATTTCCTCTCTACAAATTTCAATTTTGAAAACCTATCTCCTAGCACGTAAGTTGCTTTCAGGACTTCGATTTCCAAATGCAGCAAAAATCATTTTCCCCAGCGCGAGTCATATTTGTTTCACCTACGTGTTGCATGCAAATTTTATGTAACTTATACAGGTACAATTCAAAGACCGCGCAATTTACATATCTCCCCAGCGAAAGGCCCAAGGCGGCATTTTCCACGGGATGGGCCCACATACAGGCGCACCCAGGACTTACACGACAAGTCCAAATTCCCCAAGTAGTTATCGTCATCAGCTCAGGTATGACTTCTATCTTATGGCTGGCGAGCCCTTCACGCAAGTCCAATGGACTATAAGCGACCCGACCGGAAGTCTGCCAGGTCTTAATCCTCGATTGGCATGGTAGCTACTCTGACTTTCGCCTTGTCCAAGCCTCAGTCAGAGTTGGGGCTCTGTAGACACCCACATTTTGACCGCCAGGTGTCTATAGCAGTTTCCAAAAAACACCCGATGATGATAGGACGCAAACGTGTTTCTACGCGCTCGGATATGGGCTCGAAACCATTACTTATTGACTTAAGCATTTACGGAGTACAAATCTCACAAAACCAACCTCAAATTCAGGCCCAGTGGGTCGTTTCCAATCAAATAAGACTAATTTTGGTCAATACCGACACCGGAAATAAAACCGAGTTTTAGCGATTGGGTCAACCCCGGTCAAAGCCATTTCCAAGACACATAAAAACAGCCACATAAACATCAAAAGTCTAACCCAAATACAAAGCCCACAAAATACCCAACTCGAGGTCCAAAATATCGAACCCGTGCGATCCAGCTGACCCACTTGATCGAGTGTCAGCCCCACTCGATCGAGTGGGCCTTAAGCAAGCCCGACTGCAGTCGCATTGGGCCACTCGACCGAGTCAGCGGCATACTCGGTTGAGTAACCCTAGACGGGGGTGCATAGCTTGGCCTATATATACACTCTCATGCATGCAAATCATTACAACTTTTTCACCCTAATAAAAAACCCTAATCTCACATTTGCAAACCCTAACCCTAGCATCTAGTAATCAAAACCCTAACCACCATAACTTAGCCTACATCTCAATACTCACGTGCAAGCCAGATCTAACGAGTCCCGTCCGAGAACGAGAACATGTAGGTTGAGGGTGCCAAATCCCGCTCTTCTCTCTTCTCTTTCTCTTCCTCGCGTCGTCCTTCTTCGCATCGTTAGTCGTCATAGTCGTTTTTTTATGTTATTGTCGCGTCTATAATATCGTTAATATCGTTAATATAAAACACTAAAATACTCGCTAATTCGTGTCGAATATGAGGGATGACGGGATAAGAAAACACGAATGCAAAGATGTTTCATCCGACGCGGCCGGTCGCTTATCCCAACACCCCAAATATTTGATTGTTGAAGCGAGTCAACATCAATAAAATCGTTCTTTTATTTTCGTTGTGTCATCGTCAATATCGCATACATCAATTTCTAAAAAAACCTTTTTTTAAATTCATGTATTTTTTATTCAATTTGAGTCGAGACCTTTTGATGCGGATCCGACATCAAACAATTCGCAATAATTAATTATGATGTCGGGATGCGGAGGGAATCAAGTCGAGTTTTTTTAATTCAAGTGTCGATCTTTTAGATTCGATACCAATTCAATAATTGGATGTCGAATCTAATGATTTAGTCAAATAAGTTAACTAACACGATTTCTCGTTGATGCTAAAATAGATGTCAAACAATTCACAAGAATTAATACGACATTATAAGCGCGAAGGGAATTTATATCGCTTTGGTTAATTTAAAACGACTTATAACAATTCTTTTTTTTTTATCTCGCTCTAATATCTGATGTCGATTCAATAATCGCACGTTGGATACGACGAGTATCATACACACGAATCGAGCATAAATTATACAATATTTATGCCTGATTCAACACAATCAACGATTTATCAAAATCCGAATCGAGCATAAATTATACAATATTTATGCCCGATTCGGCAGAATTATCGAATTAACAAAATTGCAAACGAACCCTAGTTCGTATAGGGAGCACTCGATCGAGTGCCTAGCCCACTCGGTCGAGTGGCACCCCAAAAACCGAGACAGAAGGGTTTTTTGACCTCCACTCGGCCGAGTCACACAATGACTCGATCGAGTGGCATCGTACTCGGCCGAGTTCGCCAATAACTCGATCGAGCAGGATCTAAAATACGGGACAGAAGCTTCTTTCGAGGACCACTCGGTCGAGTCCGTCAATGACTCGATCGAGTGGCCTCATCACGACAAATACCGTGAGTCCCACATCGCTTTTCTATTCTCAATAATACTTTTTTTTATGACTTAGGTCAATACGTGTCTAATCTATCACGTGAAACATCACTTTCCAAAAGCCATGCATCACGTTTACATTATTCGATATCATTCCATATTATATTATTCGCAAACCGTTATTATCGTTGTACCGTTACTAACAAGTTTGTTATTTTTCTTGTTGATTTATTTTCTTGTTTATTTTATTGTACTAAAATAAACCTCGCATGCTAAATTTAACTTCGACGTTAGAATTAGTTGCATTAAATCGACGTAGAAACCCGTTCAATTTCTCACATGCTTAGGGAAAACAACGTTTGCATATCATTTAACCGAACTACTAATGCGCGTATTAGAAAGTCATTCGATATCCTAGTAGAGGCCGCTAAGTACGGGCGGGGTTGGGTGTTCTTTGTGAACTTCCCAACACGTACCCTCACCCCTTACTCAGAACCTCGGTTTCCGGATGCCCGAAACCGTTGGCGCACGAGAGTCATTCTATACACGATAACCGGTAATGACAGTATCGGTATTGTAATGCAAAGGGACGAGCCCAATAAACTCTGACATCGGAAATGGGCCATACTTTGTGCATGGCCCACTACGACATAGAGTGGGTTCGAATGGCCCCGAACTCCCACAAAGTTCGGTGGCGACTCCACTTCGATTTAAATTTCAATTCGATCCATTCTCATATGGAGATTCATTCGCCTCCTCAAACCCACGCGTGGCCGCATCGGGGTGGACCTATGTCATGTCCGCACATTGACGAGTTGACCGCCTCGTTGGTCAAGCTAGAGGATCAATTGAGAAAAATGAGAGAGAACCAGATCGCCATCCTTACTCGGGTAAGCGCCGTAGAAAAAGGAACTCCTCTCGGTGGAGTCGAGACTACCGGGCCGAGAGCTGAACTGGCCAGCGCGGTCCGTAAGCTGCAAGAACAGGTGCACACGACGACCAACAACAGCATCCATACGGAGAACGCTCGGGCTTAGTCGCCTCTAACCAATGAGTTGCCCGCTAATCTCAACTTGACGGGCCTGCCAATGTTTGATGGGACTTAAGACCCGGTACTCCATATCCGGGCTTTCAAGAAATTTATGGCTGTTAAGGGGGTCAAGTCGACAAGGTTCAAGCATCTCTTTGCTTCTTCCCTTGAGAAGCACCCGAAAGCCTGGTATTACAGGCTTGATTCCAAGAAATACAAACCTTGGGACAACGTGGCGACAGAATTTGCCCGGAATTACGCAGATAACACTGATATCCAGACTACTATGCGTACTCTGGAGGTCATGGCCCAAGAGCCCAAGGAAGGTTTCACCAAATACCTTCAAAGGTGGAGGGCTGAAAGCGTGAAGCTGGTTGACAAGCCCGGCGAAAAAGTTTTAGTGGAGGTAGGCCTTTGTTAAGAACCTCCTCCCTTCTTACCGGGTTCATCTCTGGTACACCGTCATACCCAATTTCGCCACTTTAACCGAAATGGGTACAAGAATCGAAGATGATTTGAGGTTAGAGAGCCTTACTAAGGCCTCTGCCAAAGGATATCAAGGGGCCAGTACGTCCTCCAGCAAGCCCGCGACTACAACTGCGGCCGTAGAATCTTTGACGAGGTCAATCTACTAGATACCTCGACCAAAAAGAATACTGCGACTCGGGTATTCACCGACATAAGGACTACCTATACTCACGCCTTACAAAGGTTATCCTTAAAGGGCCTAATCCAACCGATAGGCCCGATTTCGGAAGTCCCAGTCGAAAAACGGTCCAAAAGCTATAACATCCAGGCCTATTGCCATTATCACCAAGGTAACGGGCACGATACAGAAAAGTGTTGGAAGTTAAAACATCTCATCCAAGACTTGATCGAAAGCGGGAAAATACCATTGCCCGGAGACAAACCGAGCAATAAGGGAAACCCATTCAGCGCTCACGCCATCTTTTCCGGAGACATAATCGACTGTTCGCATCTAATCTCACCTTTCGTCCCACAAATTAACGGGATATGGAATGATGATGAAGACGATGTGTACCTACCCAAAGGGGAAGTTGTCCCTATCACCCCTGAGGAAGTCCAGAAGGCTAAATCCAGAGCTTTGGCTAGGAACCACCACGTTACCGCCGGCCGGTCCACCTCGGAAACGGTCACCGAGCCAGCCAAGGCCGAATCAACCCTTGAAGAGCCAAATACTTATACGGCTCTGGTCAAACAACTGAAAAGGGCTCGGGTAGATCTCACCATATGGCAACTTTTGGTTAGTTCACAAGTACATCGAGAGGCACTTACTAAGGCTCTCGATCAGATCAAAGTCGACTCGCTGGTTACCCCAACAGAAATGGTAGCCACCATCATGCCCCATCTCAAGGGCAAATCCAAGGAAGAAGGCCCACTCATCACCTTCTCAGAGTCCGACTTGCCATCGTTCGGGACGACCCACAACTTAGCCCTCTACGTTACGGTGATCTGCCGGGGTAAATATCTCCCGATGACCCTGATCGATGACGGGTCCGCTGTAAACGTCCTTCCCTTAAGGACTGTTAAGGCCCTCGGCATCACCGAGGCCGATTATCTCCCAACGGCGCAAACTATCCAGGCTTTCGACGGAAGCCTAAAATCGGTTGTTGGGGTCGTCAAACTAACAATTATAACCGGCCCGATAGAAAAAGAGCTAGAATTTCAGGTGATCGATGTCACCTCATCTTTCAATCTGCTACTCGGGAGACCGTGGATTCACGCGGTCAAAGCCGTATCCTGTACCCTTCACAGGAAGGTCAAAATGCCTCTACAAGACAGTTTTATCACTCTCGAGGCTACCCCCATAACCGTGGCAAGCTGCAACACGGCGGGCCAGGCTGACCCACGAGGATTCAATTTTGTAGGAATGATTGAAGCGGAATATCTCTTCAAGCCCTATATCACCACTAGCATCGACACGATGCTGCAAAACTTGGGCTACCTACCGGGGGCTACTTCAAGACCATATCTTCCTGCTGGGAAGATTATCGAGGTCCTAGATGACGGAGGGTCTCGGTTCGGCTTGGGTTACACTATGACCCCAGGACATGTGGACTGAACAAATGCAATCAAGTTTGTCACTCCAGTGTTCGGAGCTGTTCAAATGGGCCTCTATCAGCCCACTATCTCGTATCCCGAGACCAAATTAGCTCGGGAATGCAATTTCATCCCGGATGACATCTTTGCCCTCCTCCAGGCCGAGTCAAAGGGAAGTGCAGGTAACACCGAGCCCGTGCTGGGGCTCCTATTTGGGGAAGATAAGATCATCCCGACCCCTAAGGAAGAACTAGTGAACCTGATTCTCCGCAGCAGCAGGTTCGATCCAACCAGGCTGATCTCTGAAGTCAATGCTGGCACGGGGAAAAGGGCTTGGAAAAAGACAATCAAGTGGACCGATAGCCAGGGTCGAGTCTACAAGTTGACTACCGGTGAAGGAGATATGCCAGACACTGAGTCTTAGTCCAAGTCTGAGTTAGAGTCAAAGTCGGAGTCTGAGTCCAAGTCTAGAGGGTCCAGTACTAGAGTCGAGTCTGTAACCCCTCTTCCTTTAGTCACACCTATGGGATTCTCGGAGTCTGTCCCGAGAGAACTCCCTATCCCGTCTCCAACCAACGATCAGATGGCCGCTCTCTTTGAGCTATTTTCAAAGTTCACTATCAATAATAACGATAATCGTTCTGCTTACGACTTGTCTTATTTTCAAAACATTTTCAAAAATTCTACTTGCAATGACATTGAGAAACCCGACGAACAGTTACCATTACATCCGCATCTAATCGAGCAACTCGAACAAAGGGAATCTCGAGATCCGGTAATTGAGGAAACCGATTCCATCAATGTAGGAACCCTTTTAGAGCCTCAGATCTTTAAGTTAGGTTTATCCTTAGATCCCGAGGAGAGATAACAATTCACGGAACTCCTCCAAGAATTCAAAGACGTCTTCGCGTGGTCCTACAAGGACATGCTAGGAATAGACCGGGAGATAGCCGAACACCATATATGATGCTAGGGATTCGTCACGTCCCTAGCCAATCATAATAACACCGACTAACCTAGTGAGTAGCTAGGGTAAGTCGGGATCGTATCCACGAGGACGGTAAATCAAGGTTTAGACTAGGTCGGCCTACGACGAGACTAGATTACCAACAAACACTAAGAAGCGATAAATGGAAAACTATGATGGAGGAGAAGTATGAACTAAACTAACACTAGAGACTAACTAAATGATAAAGCTAACGGAAATGATGGCTAACTAAGAGGATTAACACAAATATGGAAAGAAGTGGGGTAGGTCGGGTTCATAAAGGTTGAAGGGTAATTGGGGTGATCAAGGGTAAAGGTGCCTCCTAATCGCTAGAATCGGTCCGGGCTCTCGCAACTTAGACCGATGTCAAGGTGGGTCCGGGCTCTCGTAACTTAGAGACCCTAGTCGCCACTCTCGTGACTATGACTATTCTCAACATTTCCTCACATAAGCAATCAATGAGAAGATGAACACAAGTATGGGAAGCATGGCCACTACCACTCACACAAGCATATCAACAAACACATAGAGTGCCTACAATGTGACTAACAACAATGATTCAACCTTTTCCCCTTAATCAACCCTAATCATTCATAATCCACCCCTAATCCCCCTACTAACCCCACAAGAAGACTACTCACTCATTATCAAGAATAAAACACCCATAACAAGAGAAAATATTTTCACTAAACAAGAATCCATAATGATTAACAAGAACAATGATACTAATAATATGAAAAGATTCAAACAAGATTAAGAGTAAGAAAGATTATACCAACACTAAGGATATGAAAAGATGAAATCTTGTATAAATAAGAACCCAAATAAAACCCAAGGTTGTCAATCTTGGAGAATTCTTCAAGTATCCTCTTAATACAAGAACTAATTACAATAATTAACTAACGATTAACTAAGATTAAGGGAAGATTAAAGCTAACGAGTAAGAGTAATTCTAGGGTTTTGGAGGCTTAAACTAATGTAGGGTAACATAAGATGTCTTAAAATTACAAGAAGGGAGTATATATATGGGTACAAGAATGAAGGAGAAGAAAAGAAGATGCGGGTGAGCTTTAGCCCATCCCGATCGGGAAGGATCATCCCGATCGGGAAGGGTTCTGCCATCCCGATCGGGAAGGGCTCAATCCGACCGGGAAGGACCCACAGTGGCGCTCCTAAACGTGCATCCCTTCCCGATCAGGAAGGCCACCATCCCGACCGGGAAGGGTCTTGTATGCCTTCCTTAAACGCTCTTTGGTCCTTCCTTGCCTCTCATGGGCTTCCCCCCGATTCTCGGGACTCGGGATCGGGTCTCGGAGGCTCGGGATTGGGTCCCAAGGTCTGGGGGTCGATTCCAAAGGTCTCGAGTCATCGTTCCTTTATCTCGTTGGCTCCAAAATGTGTATGTATTGAGTCGGAATCGCTCCAACTCTTCCAAATTGGTCTCGGGAACCTGAAACGAACTAAAGGAAGCATAAGAAGCCCATGAATCGCTCCAAAGGAGCGATTCCACAAGGAAAAAGGGACCAAAACACAACAAATAGGCACTACAAACTACACTTATCAGTATACCCATCAAACACGGGTGTAAGCCGGTAAAGCAGAAACTCCGAAGAATGAGGCCCGAATGGTCTCTCAAAGTCAAAGAAGAAGTCCACAAGCAATTCAAAGAAGGCTTCATACAAGTATCTGAATATCAAGATTGGGTTGCGAACATCGTGCCGGTACCTAAGAAAGACGGCAAAGTACGGGTATGTGTAGACTTCCGGGACCTTAACAAGGCCAGCCCAAAAGACGATTTCCCGTTACCACACATCGATATACTGGTGGATAACACGGCCGATCATGCCTTTCTATCCTTTATGGACGGGTATGCCGGGTACAATCAGATCAAAATGGCGGAAGAAGATATAACTAAGACCACCTTCACTACACCTTGGGGTACTTACTGTTACACCGTCATGCCATTTGGGATTATCAATGCCGGGGCCACTTATCAACGAACTGCCACTACCTTATTACACGATATGATGCATAAGGAAGTAGAGGTTTACGTGGACGACATGATCGTTATTTCCAAAGACCAAAACGGGCACATTCCAGCCCTAAGAAAATTCTTCACCCGACTACGCAAGTACAACATGAGGCTAAACCCTCAAAATTGCAGTTTCGGGGTAACATCGGGCAAGTTACTGGGCCATATCGTTAGCCAACGTAGCATCGAGGTTGACCCATCCAAGATCAAAGCCATTACCGAGATGCAGCCACCTAAAACCGAAAAGGACAAAAGGGGATTTCTCAGGAAAATCCAATATATCAGCCGATTCATTTCCAAGCTAACCATGGTATGTGAGCCCATTTTAAAGAAACTAAAGATAGGAGAACGGGTACTGTGGGACAATAAATGTCAAACGGCTTTCGATAAAATCAAGGAGATTATGTCTGCTCCGCCAGTATTAATGCCACCTCCACCCGGTCTACCTTTGTCTTTATACCTAACAACGATCGAGACAGCCATGGGGGCTTTGCTGGCTCAGACAGTCGATTCGGAAAAACGGGCTCTTTACTACATTAGTAAAAAGTTCTTGGAATACGAGTGCAAATATACGATGCTCGAAAAGATGTGCCTAGCTTTAGTTTGGGCCACTAAAAAGCTCCGACACTATATGCTCAGTCACGAAGTACATGTTCTATCCAAAATGGATCCTATCAAGTACTTGTTCGAGAAGCCCATCCTTAACGGCCGGATATCTAGATGGACTTTGATGCTAGCAGAGTGTGACCTCAAGTTCGTACCACTAAAAGCCATCAAAGGCCGAGTAGTAGCAGAGTTCCTTGCCGATAGTCCGGTATCCGAGAAGGGACACACCGATACCTGGGCCTTTCCAGATGAGTATATATTTCATACCGACACGGAAACATGGGATTTATATTTTGATGGGGCGTCCAACTTCCGAGGATTTGGTGTCGGGATTTTGCTGATCTCACCACAAGGAGAGCACACCCCGTTATCCATTAAACTACATTTTGACGTGACTAACAACACAGCCGAATATGAAGCATGCATTCACGGACTGCAAGCTGCCGCCGATTTAGGAGTAACAAACCTCCGGGTCCACGGTGACTCATCTTTAGTCATCAATCAAGCCCTCCAAAAATGGAAAACTCGGAACACCAATCTCGTAGCTTACCAAGCGCGAGTAAGGGTTCTCGAAAAACAATTCCAAAAGGTAGAATACATTTATCTGCCCCGGGAAGAAAACCAATTTGCAGATGCACTCTCCAAGTTAGCATCTTTACTAAATATCCCGGAGCACCTGACCAGCATGCCAATTTGCGTCGAGAGGCGATCCGAGCCGGCATACATCCACGCTATCCAAGACATCGAAATAACTGATCCGGAACCTTGGTATCAGACTATTCTAACCTACTTAACATCAGGAGAATATCCTCCGGGAGCTGACAACCGGGCCAAGAAAGCTCTACGAAGGTGGGCAACCCAGTTCATCCGCACGGACGATGGACAGCTATACAAGAAGACGGCACAGGGGGCTTTACTCCTATGCATCGACAAAACGCAGGCCGAAAAGGTCATGGCCGAGGTACACGATGGTGAAAACGTCCGCATATGAACGCCCATGTGCTAGCCCGAAAAATCGCGAGACTCGGATATTATTGGAATAGCATGGAAATCGACTGCCAGTTATAGGTCAAACACTGCCATAACTGTCAGATTTTCGCCAATGTACAGCATATGCCGTCATCCCTATTATATACCATGACATTACCATGGCCATTCTCGACATGGGGAATTGATATAATTGGGAAAGTGAACCCTTCCGGGACAGGGGGTCACTGTTTCATTTTAGTGGCTATTGACTATTTCACCAAATTGGTCGAAGCCGAGTCATACCGGATTTTGAACGCCAAACATGTGGCCAAATTTACCCAAAACAAGATTATATGCCGATACGGGATCCCGCACGTATGAATTTATTAGTGACCACGGGACCCATTTCCAAGCTGAAACTGCTACTTTGTTAGCAAAATATAAGATTCAAAGGCATACATCTTCGCCTTACATACCGTCCCCAAACAAATGGAGCGGTAGAGGCAGCTAATAAAACAATTGTCATCATACTTAAAAAGATGGCTGATAACTACCGGGACTGGCCCGACAAAATTTCTTTTGCCCTATGGGGGTACCGAACATCAATTCGCACCATAACTGGAGCAACTCCATATTATATGACATATGGAATGGAAGCAGTCCAACCGGTCGAGCTAGAAGTACCATCCCTCAGGATTTTACTCGAGAGTCAGGTGCCTGAAGCAAATTGGGTCCAAGCCCGATATGACTCGCTAGTTCTTTTGGACGAACGGCGATCCCGGGCCCTCAACAATATTCAGATATATCAAAAGAGGATACAACGGGCTTTCAATAAAAGTGTTAGGCCCAGAAATATCAAAGAAGGGGATCTAGTCCTGAAATCCGTCCGGGCTTTACTACCAGTCGACCCAAGAGGGAAATTCAAACCCAATTGGGCCGGGCCGTATTTAGTAAAAAAGATCCTATCAGGAGGAGCGGTGATGCTAACAGACTTGGATGGGAACGAATTCGTCAACCCAACCAACTTGGACCAGTTGAAACGCTACTACCCCTAAACCTTATCTCAATGTCATTTTCTAAAAGTTTATAAAATTTATCTTTTTATAGATTTTCAAAATTTATAAGCAAGTCAATAAGCTAGGATTACTTATCCTGTTGTCGCACATCTTGAACTAATAGTCTTGATGTATTTCGGAAATTGCAAAAAAAATCTTGAACTACGTTTAGTTTGATTCCACTAATCGTGGATACGTAGGCAACCCCTCAAAAGGGTACAACCACTGCAATAACGAAAAGACGGGAGCGATATTCACTGATATGTCTTTTATTAAAAAAAACCGATAAAATCGGGAATTTCAAAAAAAATACATCACACAAAAAAAATAACTACAAAAAATCACACCACAACAATAGTAGTAGTATTTAAATAATAAAACTAAGGAGACTATTGCTCATACATTTTGCCTTTCCCCTTATCCTTTGGGTCACGTGGAGCCCGAGGTCGACGGGGCGGGGTCGAACGTTCCCGGATCACCAGGGGAATCTCTTTAGCTCGAACCCGTTTCTTTAACCGCGGGTCCTCTGCCACGGTCACTGGTCCAAGCCGAGCCCGTACGTGCTCGGGTAGTCTGTCTTGAGGACCAAGTCGGTCCTGAATCGCCAATCTTGGGCCGAGTCTCCTTTCCAAGTCTGTCTGGGGGCTCACTTTCCCCCGTGCACTTTTAGTACTGGACCCTTCAGCCTGAGTCCTAGTCTTTCCTTTCTGACCGGACATCAGTCGAACCAAGGTAGCCGGAGAGTCACCCTCGTCAAAGAAGCCTCTGTTATCCTTGGCTTATTCTCGTTGCAGTAGATCAAAGGCCTCATCAGTCTTCAGGGCAGCACGGGCTTTAGCAGAATCCGCTTTTGTCCATTTCACATAAGAGTCCTATACCTAGATTGAGTGAAGAGTCTTGGAAACAGACCAAGTAGCCTGGGTGTACCACCACTGCATCCAGGTGTCACACATCACATCCGTCAGCTGAGTAGATTCACTCACGACCGCCTCAATTTCTGGGATTCTTTGGGCCCGACCATATTGCCTAAGTATGCGATCGAGGTAAAGGTGAATTGTCTGCCTAAAAGATAGGATCACTTGATATCGTGCCCTATCTCTCGATTCCAAACCGGCCCGAACATAAATGGGCCACCATGGTACGGTCCAGCGGATCAATGGGCCTCCATGGAAAGACAACACTTCGTCCCAGTATTTTTGAGTATTGAGGCGAGAAAAGTCAACGGTCCGTCTCCTCGTCATCACTTGATTGGGGCGATATCGGCTCACGTCAAGGGGAGGATCCACGATTGATAATATCTCAAATAGCCAAAGCTGAAAAAAAACGGGGAATATGATTATAAAAAAAACGCGAAAATCGTTGGAAAACGGCAAAAAATCAAAAAAATGCGAAAAATCGGTAAATTGCGAAAAACAAAAATCGGGAAAAATCAAGGCAATATACATGCAGAAGACGGGTACTTCCAGTCAACCGGATCGATGAGTCCCTTTTACGATTATTCAAACCTTGGATACTTTCTCCCGTAATCAGCCAAGCCGGGCTGTGCTCCGTTTCCATCAGGTCAACCACGGTGAAAAGTCGGACATGGCCCATGCATGATAACAGATCCATATGACCTTCGAAGGCGTAAACATGGAGCATACAAAAGGCGAAGGCCCTACGGCTATGGACTGGCCTGACCCGAACGTCGTGTGGATTCATAAATTTTTCAGCCAGGTCGATCAAAGAGACAGTATCTCCTTCCAGCATACGAGATACCTCCATGTGCGAAAGTCCTAAAAATTCCCGTAATTTCCTCCTCGGATCATGAACTGAAAACGGGATAGCAGGGCGAAGTATGGGATTCCATCCACCTATGGCAGCAATTTCCTCAGGAATAGGACAAATTTCGCCTCGAGGAAAGCCAAAAACGTGATAGGTATCGTCCCAGTAGGATAAGCAAGCATCCAGAAAGTGACGATCCACTTGCATTTGACGGATTGTGAACAATTGAGTAATACCATTCTGATTCAGAATAACTTTATCTGCGTCTCTAAAGTATCGGAACCAATCCTGCAGCATTCCGATTAAGCGGTCGATTCCCATAGTGGAATTTCTTAAAAAAAGAATAAGATTCTCGGGGCTTGTTTCTCTTTAGAAGAAAGGGAATTGTGAGAATTATGAAGAAAATTAAAAGCAAGGGAAGGGTATTTATAGCATTAAAACCCAGGCTTTCCTCCTTGCTTTGGGATTCCTAATCCCAGAAGATTTAGCATACATGCCTTATATCAGAGTCTAGCTAAGTCATCCCAAGCATTCCATTTGCTTTTCATAGTCAGATTTTCTTGAAAAATCCAATAATTTTCAAAATTTTCTTTTCCCCAGCACAAGTCATTTCTACCTAACTACTACATGCGAAACTTTGCATAGGCATGTACAGGCACGATTCAAGTAGGGCCATGCGATTCACTCCCCAGCGGGAAGCCCAGGGCGGCATTTTTCACGGGATGGGTCCACATATTGGCACATCCGGGACTTACACGACAAGTCCAGATCCCAACGGAGTCATGATCAGCTGAGGTATGATTTCTATCTTATGGCTGGCGAGCCCTTCATGCAAGTCTAATGGACTGTAAACGACCCGACCGGAAGTCTGCCAGGTCTTAATCTTTGATTGGTCTGGTAGCTACTCTGACTTTCGCCCTGTCCAAGCCTCAATCAGAGTGAGGGCTCTGTAGACACCCACATTTGGCTACCAGGTGTCTGTAAAAGTTTCCGACAAACACCGGATGATGATCGGACGCAAACGTACTTTGACGTACTTGAATATGGGCTCGAAATCATTGGCATTTGGCTTGGGCTTTTTACGGAGTACAAACATCACAAAACCAACCTCAAATTCAGGCCCAGTGGGTCATTTCGAGTCAAAAAAGACTAATTTGGGTCGAATCCGACACCAAGGGAAAAACCGTCTTTTAGCGACCGAGTCAAAACCCGGTCAAAGATATTTTCCGAGACATAGAAACCAGACGTGTCACCCCACAAGTCCGATTTGAGCTCAAAAACTACAAAAATCAGCTACAAAAAAATATTAAACAATTCCGTTAAAGACAGAATTCGATCTCCAGGAGGAACTCTACCCGAGCACTCGACTAAGTACCTAGCATACTCGGCCGAGCACCCCAATTCCAACGGGTTCGTGCCTTCCCCACCAAGTAATGGGATCCTCGTTCCACTCAAACTGCTTACCTTTCCTATCCTAACCGGTATTTCTTATCACCCAAGCAAGATTACCTCTCCTAGCTTCAATCGAGGACCTCTCCGATAAATAGGACCCTATCACACATCAATATACATCATCAACAATTCCCGACAACACAACATTCACGACTTATACACATTCATTAGCAGTCACTCACACACACACATAGCATCGAATTACCTATAACCCGAGATCATGCCGCTTTAGCCTTAAAACCCGGCCACCTCCACCCGGCACCTCACACGCCTAAACCACCATAACTCACCGACATTACCTCGACGCTCCCGTGTCTAAGCCACATTCTGACGAGCCCCGTTCCGAATATACGAAGCATGTAGGTTGAGGGTGTAAAATCAAACCCGTTCTCTCCTTTCTCTTTCTCCTTCTCTCGTCGTTTTCTTCGTCGTTGCGTCGTTGGTCCGTTTTTTTATGGGTCCTCGTCACGTTTTTTCTAATATCGATACTACAAACTACTTTCATATAAAACAAACGTTCTTAAAATACGATATCGACTCTATAGTCGATTATCGTATCAAAAAAAGAACTAAATTAATCTCATTGATGCTAAAAAATCGTCACATGGTTTTAAAAACAAAATACGACGATTTTAAACGCGGAGAAAATCGACATTGTTTTTCTAGTTCAATTTTCTTAAAAAAATTAACAAAACCTTTTTTTATACTTTCTAAAAAAAATCATTCCGAATATTGGATATCGATTTCATAATCGAAAATCGAATATAACGAATATCGAAAATTTAAGTCGAGTATGAATTATATTATATTTGTACGCGATTTAGCAAAATTATCAATTTTTCGCAAAATAACCTCGAGATCAGGCTGCCATGCGAGTCGCACGAGTCTTGTGCAAGTCGCATGGCCACGCGAGTCGCGCCCCTCTCGCGCGGGTCGCGTAGGGTCCTGAAAACCGTAATGCAAAAGAGCTATTCCGTCTTATTTCTTCAAACGTCTTTTCTTTAATAAAACGAAGGGCTTTTCGGTATATTTCAGGTTTCGATAAGTATTTTCTTGACCTCGCTCAACGCGTGTTTAATCCATCACGTGTCATAAACCTTTTTAAAATCATGCATGTCATCGTATCTATATTTATTTTTCATTCGATTTACAAACCGTTACTAACTTGTTTGTTCATGTTTGTAGCAAATTTTTTTTATAATTTGTTTATTATACTAAATGAACTTCGCATCCTAAAACAACTTTGACGTTAATTTTAGACGCATTAAACCGACATAGCAACTCATTCAATTATTCGCATGTTTAGGCAAAACAATGTTTGCATATCATTCACCGTATTACTAACGCGCGTATTCGAGAGTCAAACGATATCTTAGTAGAGGCCGCTAATGTGCGGGCAGGGTTGGGTGTTCTTTGTGAACTTCCCAACACGTACCCTCACCCCTTACTCAGAACCTCGGTTTCCGGATGCTCGAAACCGTTGGCGCACGAGAGTCATTCAATACACGATATCCGATAACGTCGGTATCGGTATCAAATGCAAAGGGACGAACCCAATAAACTCTGAAATCGGAATGGGCCGTATTTTGTACACGGCCCACTAAGATATAGAGTGGGTTCGAATGGGCCCAAACTCCCACAAAGTTCGGTGGCGACTCCAACTTCGATTTAAATTTCAATTCGATCCATTTTCATATGGAGATTCATTCGCCTCCCCAAACCCGCGCGTGGCCGCGTCGGGGTGGACCTATGTCATGTCCACAGTATAACATTAATTTTATTCTCTTGAACTATAATTTTTCTATTTTAAAATATATTAAATTCAATTTTTTAAATTATTTTATTATTAAATAGTAAAAAATACTTGTATTATATTGAAAATTTGTTTATATTTTAATTTAAAATATTAATTGCTTAATTATAAATCCAAAGATAACTACACTATATAAATATATTATCGTTGTATACTATATAATTATATCAATTTTAATTTTCGTTCACCAGCCAATGGATCGGGTTGCGACCTAAAATATTATCATTACTTAATTTGGTGTTTTTATTTCTACACCTTTTTTTTGTACCCTCTGTTAATTTTTTAAAACGGAGTGTAAAAGGTAAATGTATCCCGTCCCGATACATATTGTCAGGCGATCTTCCATAACATTTTTTCTTGAGTACTCCATATTTTATAGGACTAGTATTCAAATATTCATATATAAAATCAATTAGCAATAGAGTTGTGTAATACCCGTGAATAATCACAGGGTTATGTACTACTTTTTGTTGGACAATTTTGTTTAAGACATTTTAGATTTAGTAAGTGTCATAATCAACAATGTCGGCTAAAGATTTACTAACACGTAAATGAAGGAACAATGTATGACTTATTCGACAAACTTGTGAATTTGGATTTTCAATTAATTAGATATAGGGAAGTAGTATGGGTATCAAGTGTGAATTATATGGAAGCGTGAATTAATTATTCTGTAATTCTCTCAAGCTTAGAAAGTATATGTATTGTTTTTATACACTTTTAACAATGAATATTTTGAGTGGTACAATGGTTAAGGTGTTGGAAATTTGGATTGAAGGTTGTGGGTTCGAAACCCCCATTAATGCTTTGTGGTGATTTTTTCAGTTGTGTTAGCTTGATTAGGAAGGATTAATGTGGGCTGAGTATATCAGAATGGAGATCAATGAGCGGTGCCACCTCAGCTTCCTTGGTTCTGAGTATTTCAGAATAGAGATCAATGAGCTGTGCCACCTCAGCTTCCTTGGTCTCTGTTTTAATAAGTAAAGGATATACTGATATATGTATTTTATTATGCTAATCACTCATCAAAGTCATAGTAGCACATTGACAAATCTAAATCAAAATCAGATTACAGGTTCAACTCCTGGCTACGACAATTTTTTTTTAATATATTTTCTATTTTCCAATATTAATAAACCCATTGTACTTAACTATATGAAAATATACGATTTGCAATAACTTTATACGGACTAATTATGAAAATAATTAGACGTTATTTTCTATTTCCAATATTAATAAACCTATTGTAATTTACTATATGAAAATATACGATTTGCAATAACTTTATACGGACTAGTTATGAAAATAATTAGACGTTATGTTAAGGAAGGATCGAATCATCATTATGTTGTCTAAGTATGATAATTAAGAGTTAGTATTTCAATTTATCGTGATAGTATCATTGTGATATTTTACTTAATTAGAATATTAGTGTGTGCCCACTTGGCACACGTTAGAAAAACCGGGATAGAAAACATCAGAATATCATGACCAATTCATCATTCATTATGTACAATTTTGTGACTAATATATCTCGTACTTTTGTTTTGCTAGATTTACAGATTGGGTAAGAGATAATCTAAAATCTACATGTAATTAATTTCTTCTGATTTCATAACAAATTTATACATCTACTCAAAAATTAAGTCATTTAATTTGCTATTTTTTTAATTTTTTAATTTGTATAAATTTGCAACAGATAATCAGGTAGATACAGTTCCTATAAACTTGGATGTAGCAAATTCTATAATGGACAAAAGGGGAAGTGTATTTACGTTCCTTTCCTCAATTGGAAATCTATCAAATTTGTATTTCCACTTATTTTTATTAATTATTCTCTCATTTTCTTAAAATACTACTCACATATAATCACGAAATTGGACGATAAATAAATATCAGATCGAGTATTAGTTTTGGTAATACATCGGCTGCACGATTTGCTTCCTTTGTTATAAATAATCCAAAAGTAGGACGATGAATATAACTATATAAGTATGTATGTGTTTATATATATATATATATATATATATATATATATATATATATATATATATATATAGAGGTGGGATCAGGAGAGTCCACTTATATATGTTGAGTCCGTGAGTCCCCATCTTAGCCCTTGATTCAAGGTTATATTAATGAACAAGATTTAATCTCATAATTAAGGAAATAACTAACAAATTTGGTAAATATATCATTTCTCTCTCTCCTCCTTAATTATCTCAATAAAAATCTTTTATCTCTCTTATCAATCTTTTTAAATGTTTTTTCTCTCATACAACAAGTTTTTTCAAAATTAAGTTTTTTTCATTTTTATCAAAAAATCATTATTTTCCTACTGCCATTGTACGTATGTTACTATGTTACTACCATAATCCATAAACTATGCATAATCCATAAACTATGTTACTTTAACTCATATAACGTGTTACTTTAATTCATGAACTGCGTTACTTTAACTCATAAAATCTGTTACGTTGTTTAATATATTCTCCTGCAAAAACTATTACTCGAACTCATACAATGTGTTACTCTAATTCATGAACTGTGTTACTTTAACTCATAAAATCTGTTACGTTGCATATTCTCTTGCAAAAACTGTTACTCTAACTCATACAATGTGTTACTTTAATTCATGAACTGTGTTACTTTAACTCATAAAATCAGTTACGTTGCATAGTAGTCTCTTGCAAAAACAGGAGTTTCAATTAACAAAAAGAACAATGTTTGTTTTTATTAAGATACTCCAAAACAAAAAGTGGTACAAGATTCCAACTAAATCAACTCCATTACAATTCCAATGTTTCACACTTGTTACTCATAATGTCCTACTTATAATTATGTTTCTTCTTCATCCTTCTCGTACTCTCCATCTTTCTTCTTTTTCATCATCATCTCAGAAGCTTTGATTTAATCTCACCACCGCACAATGGAGGAAACTCTCACCCACATCCCTACATCATTCATGTGGATTAAAGTAACAGATAACAAGAGTTAAAGTAACAGATGAAGTGCATTGAAGTAACATTGAATTAAATTAACAGAGTATGCTTATACACCAGATATAAAGTAACAGAGGTCAGACATTAAAGTAACAGATAGTATGAATTAAATTAACAGATAATGTTCATTAAAATAACACCAGATATAAGTTAGTGCAAAAAATTCATATAATGATAAAAATGAGAGTATGACGCAGTATCTTACTATTTGATATTGTTTCCTATTTTGAAGTCATCACGTCCCATAATTATAGGAAGTAGTATTTTTTTTTCTTTTTTTTATATGGCGTTACTCTTTGATGTTGTTTCCTATTTTGGTGGCAATTACGTCACATTATTATAGTAAACAATATCTTTTTTTTAATTTTTTTTTTTTAATATGGCAGTTTCCAAAATTCTACTAAAGTAACAACTGGAGTGTATTAAAGTAACACGATATATAAAGTAACAGATGGTAAACATTAAAGTAACAGATGCTTTACACTAAAGTAACGCAGTATATGAACTACAATAACTCAATATATTGTAAACATAAAAACTAATAATTGAGTAGCATCTTAATGACTTTCATGGCGATTTCAGTATAAATTACAAAACATATATACTCACCGTTTGTGTGTTCTACGATTTGCATATGAATCTATGATGAATAACACGACCATGAAAACAATATCAACATGAAAATTGACGCAAACCATGAACACAAATTGACGCAAATTAATCAAAATAATGAATAAAAATTGACGCAAAACATGAAAGCAATATCGAAACTCACCATTGTTATACTCGATGAATTGTTTATCAACAGTTAATGAAGATGTCGCGATCATTGAATTCATAGTAACGGAATTTCGAGCACAGATTTGATTGAATGAATGAATGAACGTGATGATCGATGGGAGCGTTTTTTTTAAGGTTTTGATAATGAACCTGTAACGTGAATGAATGAATGAGAAATGATTGTGATTATGGGAGTTATTGTTCCCTAAAATCATGGGAGTTATTTTAGGAGATATTGTTTCCTATTTTGGTGGCAATCACGTCCCATTATTATAGGAAACAATATCTTTTTTTTTATTATTTTTTTTAATATGGCAGTTTTCAAAATTCTTAGAACACTGCAATGCACTACTGTGGACATGACATAGGTCCATCCCGACGCGGCCACACGCGGGTTTGGGGAGGCGAATGAATCTCCATGAGATGGTCAAATGGAAATTTAAATCGAAGTTGGAGTCGCCACCGAATTTTATGGTTATTCGGAACCGTTCGAGCCCACTCTATGTCGTAGTGGGCCGTGTACAAATACGGCCCATTTCCGATGTCAGAGTTTATTGGGCTCGTCCCTTTGCAAATCGATATAGATGCCGACTTGAGCGGTTAATCGTATATTGAATGACTCTCGTTGCCAATGGTTTCGGACATCCGGAAACCACGGTTCTGAGTAAGGGGTGAGGGTACGTGTTGGGAAGTTCACAAAGAACACCCAACCCCGCCCACACATTAGCGGCCTCTACTAGGATATCGAATGATTTTGTAATACGCGCATTAGTAATACGATGAATGATATGCAAACATTGTTTTCCTAAGCATGCGAGGAATTGAATGGGTTGCTAAGTTGATTTAATGCATGAAAAATTTAACGTCAAAGTTGAATTTAGCATGTGAGGTTCGTTTTAGTATAATAAAACAAGAGATGAAAAAGATGAACTTGCTACAAGATGAACAAACAAGTTAGTATCGATTTGTAAATAATAATATAGCAAATAAAATAAATATACGAGATCGAGAAAATAAGCATTAATCGAAATCTGAAATATATTGCTAAAAACGTTGTTTTGTATAAAAAAACGAAGTTCGAAAAATAATAATAAATCGAGAAAGGCGCGTCGTGGCAGCCGGGCCGCGCGGCTTGCCCGGGATGCCGGGAGTCGCGTGTCGGGCTGATTTCGAAAGTGGTTTTTTGAAGACTCGATGATTTTATTAAATCGCGTACAAATATCGCATAATTTGTACTCGATCTAATACTTTCGATATTCGTTATATTCGATAATTGACTACGAAATCAATATCAAATATTTGGAATAGTTTTAGGAAAGATATAAATTTTGAAATCGTTTTGTAAAAAAAGTTTGAATAAAAAAGATGTAACGATTTTTAATATCGTCGAAATTTTAATATAATTCTTTTTAATGCGATATTCAACTATAGAGTTGATATCGTATTGTTAAGAACGTTCGAAATATGAAAATAGTTTTTTTGATATTATCGATATTAGAGATAATAAAAGACTCGACGAATGACTAAAAAAAACGACTCGACCCGTATAAAAAAAACGACGAGGAGGAGAAGAGGAGGGAAGAGAGAAGTCGGGTTTTGGTACACCCTCAACCTACATGCTTTAGTCTACTCGGATCGGGGCTCGTCGGGACGTGGCTTGGGCACTGGAGCGTCGAGTATGCATCGGTGAGGTGGTGGCTCGGTTTGGACGAGTTTCGGGTGAAGGGTTTCGGGTTTAAATGGACCGGTTTTCCTTCGGGAATATTATCGGTTTCTCGATGTTAAGTTTGGTGCTTATGTGTGATGTGAATAATTCTGAATTTTGATGATATATGATGATAATTTCTGAATATTTGTGAATGTTAATTGATGTTGATGAATGTAGATGTTAATTGATTGATTTCTGATGTCTAAAAGTGTGTGTGCAAGGGGCTATTTATAGGGAATTCCCGACCTTGGCTAGGAGAGTTTGAACTACCGCTAGAGATAGGAAACATAGGAAACTGTAAGGCATGAGAATTCCGCTTTCTTGTCAAGGAAGAAAGGGAACACGGCTGGAATATGCTGCTCGGCCGAGTGTTTGCACTCGGTCGGGTGTCTGAATCGGTTTTCGGATAGGATTCCTACTTGAGATCGAATTCCATCCTTAAACGGATTTGTTTAATATTTTATGTAGCTGATTTTTCGTAGGATTGGAGTATGAATCAGCCGTGTGAGGTTTCACGGCTGACTCACGTGTCTCGGGAAAATCTTTGACCGGGTTTTGACTCGGTCGCTAAAAGACGGTTTTACCTCTGGTGTCGGAATCGACCCAAACTAGTCTTATTTGACTCGAAACGACCCACTGGGCCTGATTTTGAGGTTGGTTTTGTGAGATATGTACTCCATAATGAGCCCAAGCCAAATGCCAATGATTTTGAGCCCGTTTCTGTGTATTAAAGCATGTTAGCGTCCGATCATCATCGGGTGTTTGTCGGAAACTGCTATAGACACCTGGCGGTCAAAATGTGGGTGTCTACAGAGCCCCCACTCTGACTGAGGCTTGGACAAGGCGAAATTCAGAGTAGCTACCAAGCCAATCAAAGATTAAGACCTGGCAGACTTCCGGTCGGGTCGTTTAAGGTCCATTAGACCTGCGTAAAGGGCCCGCCGGCCGGAGACTAGAAATGTACCTGAGTTGATGATGATAACTCCGTGGGGAATCGGACTTGTCGTATAAGTCTATGCCGCTGGGGAGTTATGTGAATTGCGCGGTCTTGAATTGTACCTGTATAAGTTACATAAAATTTTGCATGCAACATGTAGGTGAAACAAATATGACTCGCGCTGGGGAATAAAAATGATTTTTGCTTAGTTTTGAAATCGAAGTCCTGAAAGCAACTTACGTGCTAGGAAATAGGTTTTCAAAACTGAAATGGGTAGAAAAGAAATTTGCAATTTAAATAGACCGAAATTTGACCTTGTCGAAAAGGGTTTTCTCAAATGGCTAAGTTTTGCAAATTTTAAAAAATGAGAATTTGAAGAGAGAGACCTATCGACAGACTCGACGCTGGGCGTGACCGGACGAGTTGACAGACACGACTGGACTCTCGAGGGGTTGGACCGTGACTCGGTAGGGGGGTGGGCCACCTAACAAGACTCTTAAGCTGCGCTATTCCGTAGCCTAGACGAGTGGCAACACGGTCGAACATCGAAGTGGGATAGATATGCTATACAGGGTTGCAGTAGTCTGTAATGAGACTGTTGTAGTCTAGTGCTCTCCTGAATTTTTGATATTAGGGTACATTTCCAAAGTGGGTATTGCCTCGAATCCTGACAGATTCTTGTCTTCGACTGAGCCGAGTACTATGACACACTACAGAAAGGAGGCTAAATTTTTTTGAAATTTATATGGATTTTGTGAGTGGATGGAGAACTTCTACCTAGGAGAAGCCCACGGGACGACAAAGCTAGCTGTTGAGAACATGATGGTGTCGTGACCGGAATGATGACGCTTTTTTGAATGTGTGTCAATGTGGGTGGTTGTGCCTCTGTTGAAAGGCTGCGTACATATTCACGTATAGTGAAATCAAACCATGTCGTAGTTCAGTGTAGAAGATATATTATGGTGCCTAGTCTAATAGGACTTTGTGTGTAACCAGCCATAGCAATGGTGTAGGCTAGGTGCATTCCCAATGATGTCTTGATCAAAGGGCTAGAATGGTTAGGATATTGATCCTGTGACTGTGAGCATTCTCCGGGATAGCCCCCAGAGGTGGTGTGCACTATTTGGGCATGTTCTATGCCGACTGCAAGTTAAATTCCCGTGTTTGGGGTTGGTAACTGGTTTGAATGAGAAGAATTGGGATGGGATTTTAACGAGTTCTGCTCTCGGGGATTTTAACGAGTTTTGCTCTCGGGGATTTTAACGAGTTTTGCTCTCGGGGATTGTGTATGATTAGGTAAGGGATTTGACGAGTTTTTCTCTCGGGTCTTTGGCGAGTTTTGATCTCGGGTCTTTGACGAGTTTTGATCTCGGGTCTTTGACGAGTTTTGATCTCGGGTTTGCGTATGGTGATTGTGAATTTTGTTATATAAAGGGGAAGCCGAGTAAAATGGCTCGAACTTTGATCGGGATATGTTTGATGATGCGGGATCTGGTTTCCATGTCTGGCCCTAATGGTTAGGGGTATCCTATGGAGCTTGAATCCTCAAAATTCCGGGCTGTCTTTAGCCTGGGTCTCGGGAAGGTCTTGAGGGTTGTAATGTGGGAAGGCTAAATGTGGTGTTAGTTGACCAGCTTGATTGTTTCTCCCTTATTGGATGGTATGAGTATTGATCTTGAGTGGACCGTTGACCATGGTCATGGGCACTTGAATATTTTTTGTTGGTTGACCTCTTAGCCCCGGTCATGGGATCTTCATTTGTGTTGACCGTTCTGGTCGTGGATGCTCTTTTTTTTTATGGCCTGCTTTTTTGTTTTGGCCTTTTGCTTTTTTTTTTCTTTGGACTTTTGATTTTTTTTTTGTCCAGTTTTTTTGTCTTTTTTTTTTCTGTTGGTCAGACTAACACCGTAGGTAGGTATGGTTGATCTTGTCGGAGGGGTGTTCATTGTGGGAAATGGGCTTGCCTCCCGTCTTGAACCCAAACTAGGAGACTACCTAGATTCGTCATTGGATTCGATACCGCTCCTGCTAAGTGTAGTTTTGTGGCTTCCTATGTCAGACATGGAACAGGTAAAGGAAAATATGGGTCTCGATTTCCTGCAGTCATTATAGATGTGCCTATAGTCACGTGCTTGTGCTCACAGTGTATGACGGTGTTCATCATGTTCTCGGAAATACATAAGGAAAGTATATATGAGCAATAGAAAAGCTGATATTATTGAGTTTTGAAAAGAGGACAGAATGCAAAAGATTCTGACTCTGATTTGGAAATGAGGATGTAGGGTATCCTAGACTCGGACTCAAACTTAGACTCGAATCAGATCCGGACTCGGATGCTTGGTTGGTTGTTTTTTTTTGGTAAGGTCTTCGACAGGTGCAACGACTCGCCTAAACTCGGTTTTGCGCAAATGCAAGAGAGGGAGTCAAACTAGACGCGACCCGGGGTGACTGGAATGACTAGGATTCTTGGATCGGGATACTCGAACGTTGACCTGGACAAGGTAACGACCACTGGCTTGGACTTGATGATGAGACTCAAGCTGCACGAGGGTGAGTCCGAAAATGGGGCGACCATGTTTGACTCGGGTTAGACTCTCCTAAGACAAACGTGTAGGGTATGATCCTCGGAGTGACCGTGATTAATCGCTCCGTCGGAGAATAGCCCCCAAGTGAGGCTAAGGACTCAGATAGGACTTAGATGGTGTGACACCTAGGTGACTTGAAAGTGGGGTAGGTGAGACACGTGTAAGACATGACCCTTAGAGCAACCGTGATTGACCGCTCTAATGAAGGGTAGCCCCCATGTGGGATCGAAAATTTGGTTAAGACTCGAGTGTCGGACGAGTGACCCTTAGATGTAAGGGTCACAAACCTTTTGTTATAGGGCTATGCCTTGTAAAAGGTTGACTCGGAAAAGACACTTAGACGGGTGACTTGTGAAAGGTGGGCCTCCTTTAGGATCCAGCCGTGTGGGCTGGGCCCTGTTCGAAAGGAGGTTCACGTGAGACATTCCCTAGACTTTTAGACTCGATTGTGTAGATGGGCCAACCCTTGTAGGAGTATGTCCTACGTAGGTGGGTCTGGCCTTAGTCTAATAAGGCGGACTGGGATAGGGAGGAAACTCGTGATATAAGATCGACGGAGTTTCGACGCTAAAAGACCTCGACAACTTACGACACGACCCGACACTGCTAAATACGGGAAGTCCTAAGAAGAGGAAGGTTTCGAAATTGACTTTTGAAAGCCCGAGTAAAATCGGGGAGAGGACCCCGACCCTTTTTTTTCGAAAAAGAAAACGGAAAGGCGGACCGGGGAGGGTTTTGAAAGTTCGAAAATATTTTCGAGTTTTGAAATGGGCGTAATACCGGCTAAAAATAGGCTATTTTGAGTAAAATCGTGGATCCTAAATTCGGTATATGTCCCGGGTTTTGAAAATTGGATATTTTGAAAAGGATGCAATTTTGAAAATGACGGTTTTTGAAAAAAAAAAAAGACTTGTAAATCAGGTAGCACGTAGTCATGGAAACAGTATAACGACGCCATGTATGCTCTAATTCTAAGTCTCGGTCAGTCTGAAAGGGTCTATACCAGTGTACACAGCCTATCGAGAATCGGGGCGGACTTCCTAAGTCGAGTTGAGCTTAGAACCTGCCGTAAAACCCATACGAATCGGCTAATGGACACCTTCGACATATCCAATTTGGACTACATCGATAGTATAGTGGGACGTCGGTCACCAGTACCGGCCCGGGAAAATATGGGGTTATGCATGAACCGTAAAACTAAAACGCGTATTGGACTAGTCAAACGATTTCTATTCGAGTCTCACCCTGAGGATGCTGAAGGTCAGTAACGTATCAGCTAATCCCCAGCGGAGTCGCCAAATTGTGGACATGACATAGGTCCATCCCGACGCGGCCACGCGCGGGTTTGGGGAGGCGAATGAATCTCCATGAGATGGTCAAATGGAAATTTAAATCGAAGTTGGAGTCGCCACCGAATTTTATGGTTATTCGGAACCGTTCGAGCCCACTCTATGTCGTAGTGGGCCGTGTACAAATACGGCCCATTTCCGATGTCAGAGTTTATTGGGCTCGTTCCTTTGCAAATCGATATAGATGCCGACTTGAGCGGTTAATCGTATACTGAATGACTCTCGTTGCCAATGGTTTCGGACATCCGGAAACCACGGTTCTGAGTAAGGGGTGAGGGTACGTGTTGGGAAGTTCACAAAGAACACCCAACCCCGCCCACACATTAGCGGCCTCTACTAGGATATCGAATGATTTTGTAATACGCGCATTAGTAATACGATGAATGATATGCAAACATTGTTTTCCTAAGCATGCGTGGAATTGAATGGGTTGCTAAGTTGATTTAATGCATGAAAAATTTAACGTCAAAGTTGAATTTAGCATGTGAGGTTCGTTTTAGTATAATAAAACAAGAGATGAAAAAGATGAACTTGCTACAAGATGAACAAACAAGTTAGTATCGATTTGTAAATAATAATATAGCAAATAAAATAAATATACGAGATCGAGAAAATAAGCATTAATCGAAATCTGAAATATATTGCTAAAAACGTTGTTTTGTATAAAAAAACGAAGTTCGAAAAATAATAATAAATCGAGAAAGGCGCGTCGTGGCAGCCGGGCCGCGCGGCTTGCCCGGGATGCCGGGAGTCGCGTGTCGGGCTGATTTCGAAAGTGGTTTTTTGAAGACTCGATGCTTTTATTAAATCGCGTACAAATATCGCATAATTTGTACTCGATCTAATACTTTCGATATTCGTTATATTCGATAATTGACTACGAAATCAATATCAAATATTTGGAATAGTTTTAGGAAAGATATAAATTTTGAAATCGTTTTGTAAAAAAAGTTTGAATAAAAAAGATGTAACGATTTTTAATATCGTCGAAATTTTAATATAATTCTTTTTAATGCGATATTCAACTATAGAGTTGATATCGTATTGTTAAGAACGTTCGAAATATGAAAATAGTTTTTTTGATATTATCGATATTAGAGATAATAAAAGACTCGACGAATGACTAAAAAAAACGACTCGACCCGTATAAAAAAAACGACGAGGAGGAGAAGAGGAGGGAAGAGAGAAGTCGGGTTTTGGTACACCCTCAACCTACATGCTTTAGTCTACTCGGATCGGGGCTCGTCGGGACGTGGCTTGGGCACTGGAGCGTCGAGTATGCATCGGTGAGGTGGTGGCTCGGTTTGGACGAGTTTCGGGTGAAGGGTTTCGGGTTTAAATGGACCGGTTTTCCTTCGGGAATATTATCGGTTTCTCGATGTTAAGTTTGGTGCTTATGTGTGATGTGAATAATTCTGAATTTTGATGATATATGATGATAATTTCTGAATATTTGTGAATGTTAATTGATGTTGATGAATGTAGATGTTAATTGATTGATTTCTGATGTCTAAAAGTGTGTGTGCAAGGGGCTATTTATAGGGAATTCCCGACCTTGGCTAGGAGAGTTTGAACTACCGCTAGAGATAGGAAACATAGGAAACTGTAAGGCATGAGAATTCCGCTTTCTTGTCAAGGAAGAAAGGGAACACGGCTGGAATATGCTGCTCGGCCGAGTGTTTGCACTCGGTCGGGTGTCTGAATCGGTTTTCGGATAGGATTCCTACTTGAGATCGAATTCCATCCTTAAACGGATTTGTTTAATATTTTATGTAGCTGATTTTTCGTAGGATTGGAGTATGAATCAGCCGTGTGAGGTTTCACGGCTGACTCACGTGTCTCGGGAAAATCTTTGACCGGGTTTTGACTCGGTCGCTAAAAGACGGTTTTACCTCTGGTGTCGGAATCGACCCAAACTAGTCTTATTTGACTCGAAACGACCCACTGGGCCTGATTTTGAGGTTGGTTTTGTGAGATATGTACTCCATAATGAGCCCAAGCCAAATGCCAATGATTTTGAGCCCGTTTCTGTGTATTAAAGCATGTTAGCGTCCGATCATCATCGGGTGTTTGTCGGAAACTGCTATAGACACCTGGCGGTCAAAATGTGGGTGTCTACAGAGCCCCCACTCTGACTGAGGCTTGGACAAGGCGAAATTCAGAGTAGCTACCAAGCCAATCAAAGATTAAGACCTGGCAGACTTCCGGTCGGGTCGTTTAAGGTCCATTAGACCTGCGTAAAGGGCCCGCCGGCCGGAGACTAGAAATGTACCTGAGTTGATGATGATAACTCCGTGGGGAATCGGACTTGTCGTATAAGTCTATGCCGCTGGGGAGTTATGTGAATTGCGCGGTCTTGAATTGTACCTGTATAAGTTACATAAAATTTTGCATGCAACATGTAGGTGAAACAAATATGACTCGCGCTGGGGAATAAAAATGATTTTTGCTTAGTTTTGAAATCGAAGTCCTGAAAGCAACTTACGTGCTAGGAAATAGGTTTTCAAAACTGAAATGGGTAGAAAAGAAATTTGCAATTTAAATAGACCGAAATTTGACCTTGTCGAAAAGGGTTTTCTCAAATGGCTAAGTTTTGCAAATTTTAAAAAATGAGAATTTGAAGAGAGAGACCTATCGACAGACTCGACGCTGGGCGTGACCGGACGAGTTGACAGACACGACTGGACTCTCGAGGGGTTGGACCGTGACTCGGTAGGGGGGTGGGCCACCTAACAAGACTCTTAAGCTGCGCTATTCCGTAGCCTAGACGAGTGGCAACACGGTCGAACATCGAAGTGGGATAGATATGCTATACAGGGTTGCAGTAGTCTGTAATGAGACTGTTGTAGTCTAGTGCTCTCCTGAATTTTTGATATTAGGGTACATTTCCAAAGTGGGTATTGCCTCGAATCCTGACAGATTCTTGTCTTCGACTGAGCCGAGTACTATGACACACTACAGAAAGGAGGCTAAATTTTTTTGAAATTTATATGGATTTTGTGAGTGGATGGAGAACTTCTACCTAGGAGAAGCCCACGGGACGACAAAGCTAGCTGTTGAGAACATGATGGTGTCGTGACCGGAATGATGACGCTTTTTTGAATGTGTGTCAATGTGGGTGGTTGTGCCTCTGTTGAAAGGCTGCGTACATATTCACGTATAGTGAAATCAAACCATGTCGTAGTTCAGTGTAGAAGATATATTATGGTGCCTAGTCTAATAGGACTTTGTGTGTAACCAGCCATAGCAATGGTGTAGGCTAGGTGCATTCCCAATGATGTCTTGATCAAAGGGCTAGAATGGTTAGGATATTGATCCTGTGACTGTGAGCATTCTCCGGGATAGCCCCCAGAGGTGGTGTGCACTATTTGGGCATGTTCTATGCCGACTGCAAGTTAAATTCCCGTGTTTGGGGTTGGTAACTGGTTTGAATGAGAAGAATTGGGATGGGATTTTAACGAGTTCTGCTCTCGGGGATTTTAACGAGTTTTGCTCTCGGGGATTTTAACGAGTTTTGCTCTCGGGGATTGTGTATGATTAGGTAAGGGATTTGACGAGTTTTTCTCTCGGGTCTTTGGCGAGTTTTGATCTCGGGTCTTTGACGAGTTTTGATCTCGGGTCTTTGACGAGTTTTGATCTCGGGTTTGCGTATGGTGATTGTGAATTTTGTTATATAAAGGGGAAGCCGAGTAAAATGGCTCGAACTTTGATCGGGATATGTTTGATGATGCGGGATCTGGTTTCCATGTCTGGCCCTAATGGTTAGGGGTATCCTATGGAGCTTGAATCCTCAAAATTCCGGGCTGTCTTTAGCCTGGGTCTCGGGAAGGTCTTGAGGGTTGTAATGTGGGAAGGCTAAATGTGGTGTTAGTTGACCAGCTTGATTGTTTCTCCCTTATTGGATGGTATGAGTATTGATCTTGAGTGGACCGTTGACCATGGTCATGGGCACTTGAATATTTTTTGTTGGTTGACCTCTTAGCCCCGGTCATGGGATCTTCATTTGTGTTGACCGTTCTGGTCGTGGATGCTCTTTTTTTTTATGGCCTGCTTTTTTGTTTTGGCCTTTTGCTTTTTTTTTTCTTTGGACTTTTGATTTTTTTTTTGTCCAGTTTTTTTGTCTTTTTTTTTTCTGTTGGTCAGACTAACACCGTAGGTAGGTATGGTTGATCTTGTCGGAGGGGTGTTCATTGTGGGAAATGGGCTTGCCTCCCGTCTTGAACCCAAACTAGGAGACTACCTAGATTCGTCATTGGATTCGATACCGCTCCTGCTAAGTGTAGTTTTGTGGCTTCCTATGTCAGACATGGAACAGGTAAAGGAAAATATGGGTCTCGATTTCCTGCAGTCATTATAGATGTGCCTATAGTCACGTGCTTGTGCTCACAGTGTATGACGGTGTTCATCATGTTCTCGGAAATACATAAGGAAAGTATATATGAGCAATAGAAAAGCTGATATTATTGAGTTTTGAAAAGAGGACAGAATGCAAAAGATTCTGACTCTGATTTGGAAATGAGGATGTAGGGTATCCTAGACTCGGACTCAAACTTAGACTCGAATCAGATCCGGACTCGGATGCTTGGTTGGTTGTTTTTTTTTGGTAAGGTCTTCGACAGGTGCCACGACTCGCCTAAACTCGGTTTTGCGCAAATGCAAGAGAGGGAGTCAAACTAGACGCGACCCGGGGTGACTGGAATGACTAGGATTCTTGGATCGGGATACTCGAACGTTGACCTGGACAAGGTAACGACCACTGGCTTGGACTTGATGATGAGACTCAAGCTGCACGAGGGTGAGTCCGAAAATGGGGCGACCATGTTTGACTCGGGTTAGACTCTCCTAAGACAAACGTGTAGGGTATGATCCTCGGAGTGACCGTGATTAATCGCTCCGTCGGAGAATAGCCCCCAAGTGAGGCTAAGGACTCAGATAGGACTTAGATGGTGTGACACCTAGGTGACTTGAAAGTGGGGTAGGTGAGACACGTGTAAGACATGACCCTTAGAGCAACCGTGATTGACCGCTCTAATGAAGGGTAGCCCCCAAGTGGGATCGAAAATTTGGTTAAGACTCGAGTGTCGGACGAGTGACCCTTAGATGTAAGGGTCACAAACCTTTTGTTATAGGGCTATGCCTTGTAAAAGGTTGACTCGGAAAAGACACTTAGACGGGTGACTTGTGAAAGGTGGGCCTCCTTTAGGATCCAGCCGTGTGGGCTGGGCCCTGTTCGAAAGGAGGTTCACGTGAGACATTCCCTAGACTTTTAGACTCGATTGTGTAGATGGGCCAACCCTTGTAGGAGTATGTCCTACGTAGGTGGGTCTGGCCTTAGTCTAATAAGGCGGACTGGGATAGGGAGGAAACTCGTGATATAAGATCGACGGAGTTTCGACGCTAAAAGACCTCGACAACTTACGACACGACCCGACACTGCTAAATACGGGAAGTCCTAAGAAGAGGAAGGTTTCGAAATTGACTTTTGAAAGCCCGAGTAAAATCGGGGAGAGGACCCCGGCCCTTTTTTTTCGAAAAAGAAAACGGAAAGGCGGACCGGGGAGGGTTTTGAAAGTTCGAAAATATTTTCGAGTTTTGAAATGGGCGTAATACCGGCTAAAAATAGGCTATTTTGAGTAAAATCGTGGATCCTAAATTCGGTATATGTCCCGGGTTTTGAAAATTGGATATTTTGAAAAGGATGCAATTTTGAAAATGACGGTTTTTGAAAAAAAAAAGACTTGTAAATCAGGTAGCACGTAGTCATGGAAACAGTATAACGACGCCATGTATGCTCTAATTCTAAGTCTCGGTCAGTCTGAAAGGGTCTATACCAGTGTACACAGCCTATCGAGAATCGGGGCGGACTTCCTAAGTCGAGTTGAGCTTAGAACCTGCCGTAAAACCCATACGAATCGGCTAATGGACACCTTCGACATATCCAATTTGGACTACATCGATAGTATAGTGGGACGTCGGTCACCAGTACCGGCCCGGGAAAATATGGGGTTATGCATGAACCGTAAAACTAAAACGCGTATTGGACTAGTCAAACGATTTCTATTCGAGTCTCACCCTGAGGATGCTGAAGGTCAGTAACGTATCAGCTAATCCCCAGCGGAGTCGCCAAATTGTGGACATGACATAGGTCCATCCCGACGCGGCCACGCGCGGGTTTGGGGAGGCGAATGAATCTCCATGAGATGGTCAAATGGAAATTTAAATCGAAGTTGGAGTCGCCACCGAATTTTATGGTTATTCAGAACCATTCGAGCCCACTCTATGTCGTAGTGGGCCGTGTACAAATACGGCCCATTTCCGATGTCAGAGTTTATTGGGCTCGTTCCTTTGCAAATCGATATAGATGCCGACTTGAGCGGTTAATCGTATACTGAATGACTCTCGTTGCCAATGGTTTCGGACATCCGGAAACCACGGTTCTGAGTAAGGGGTGAGGGTACGTGTTGGGAAGTTCACAAAGAACACCCAACCCCGCCCACACATTAGCGGCCTCTACTAGGATATCGAATGATTTTGTAATACGCGCATTAGTAATACGATGAATGATATGCAAACATTGTTTTCCTAAGCATGCGTGGAATTGAATGGGTTGCTAAGTTGATTTAATGCATGAAAAATTTAACGTCAAAGTTGAATTTAGCATGTGAGGTTCGTTTTAGTATAATAAAACAAGAGATGAAAAAGATGAACTTGCTACAAGATGAACAAACAAGTTAGTATCGATTTGTAAATAATAATATAGCAAATAAAATAAATATACGAGATCGAGAAAATAAGCATTAATCGAAATCTGAAAAATATTGCTAAAAACGTTGTTTTGTATAAAAAAACGAAGTTCGAAAAATAATAATAAATCGAGAAAGGCGCGTCGTGGCAGCCGGGCCGCGCGGCTCGCCCGGGATGCCGGCGAGTCGCGTGTCGGGCTGATTTCGAAAGTGGTTTTTTGAAGACTCGATGCTTTTATTAAATCGCGTACAAATATCGCATAATTTGTACTCGATCTAATACTTTCGATATTCGTTATATTCGATAATTGACTACGAAATCAATATCAAATATTTGGAATAGTTTTAGGAAAGATATAAATTTTGAAATCATTTTGTAAAAAAAGTTTGAATAAAAAAGATGTAACGATTTTTAATATCGTCGAAATTTTAATATAATTCTTTTTAATGCGATATTCAACTATAGAGTTGATATCGTATTGTTAAGAACGTTCGAAATATGAAAATAGTTTTTTTGATATTATCGATATTAGAGATAATAAAAGACTCGACGAATGACTAAAAAAAACGACTCGACCCGTATAAAAAAAACGACGAGGAGGAGAAGAGGAGGGAAGAGAGAAGTCGGGTTTTGGTACACCCTCAACCTACATGCTTTAGTCTACTCGGATCGGGGCTCGTCGGGACGTGGCTTGGGCACTGGAGCGTCGAGTATGCATCGGTGAGGTGGTGGCATCGGTTTGGACCGGGTTTTGACTCGGTCGCTAAAAGACGGTTTTACCCCTGGTGTCAGAATCGACCCAAACTAGTCTTATTTGACTCGAAATGACCCACTGGGCCTGATTTTGAGGTTGGTTTTGTGAGATATGTACTCCATAATGAGCCCAAGCCAAATGCCAATGATTTTGAGCCCGTTTCTGTGTATTAAAGCATGTTAGCGTCCGATCATCATCGGGTGTTTGTCGGAAACTGCTATAGACACCTGGCGGTCAAAATGTGGGTGTCTACAACTACAATAACAGATGAAAAACACTAAAGTAACAACTGAAGTGTATTAAAGTAACACGACATATAAAGTAACAGATGGTAGACATTAATGTAACAGATGCTTTACACTAAAGTAACGCAGTATATGAACTACAATAACTCAATATATTGTAAACGTAAAAACTAATAATTGAGTAGCATCTTAATGACTTTCATGGCGATTCCAGTATAAATTACAAAACATATATACTCACCGTTTGTGTGTTCTACGATTTGCATATGAATCTATGATGAATAACACGACCATGAAAACAATATCAACATGAAAATTGACGCAAACCATGAACACAAATTGACGCAAATTAATCAAGATAATGAATAAAAATTGACGCAAAACATGAAAGCAATATCGAAACTCACCATTGTTATACTCGATGAATTGTTTATCAACAGTTAATGAAGATGTCGCGATCATTGAATTCATAGTAACGGAATTTCGAGCACAGATTTAATTGAATGAATGAATGAACGTGATGATCAATGGGAGCGTTTTTTGTAGGAGCACAGACTTAGGGACTCAACACTTATGTAGGGACTCATTAGAACCTACCTCTATATATATATATAACATCAAAGTCGTAGTAAAACATGGGCAAATCTAAATCAAAATCAGATTTCAGGATCAACTCCTGGCTAAGACAATTTTTTTAATCTATTTTCTATTTTCCAATATTAATAAACTTACCAGCACAGACCCCGTCCATTGATACACGTTTTTTTAATAAATTTATTTTCATAGCATATTTCATTCGAGATTTTAAATTATTAATTCATAATTTTATTTTTATAATTAACAATGGCACATGTACCGTAGATATACTTAAATATTTTTGACACTACAAAAAACATAAAAATAATTTAAACATGTTTTGAAATGTCATTAATTATGTATTTTAATGAAAATATTATATTTTTATATACTGTATATGTAATATGTCATCCCGTATTTCGAAATACTCACTTCTCCTATTAGTATATCATAAATATTAATTGATTAAATGTTTATTTTTCCTTTTTTATTTAGAAAATAGTGTAGTTTAGAGAGGCAATTTTAACAAATGTTATTATCTTAGTATCTAAACTACTAAGTAACTTCCTAACTAAAAAGAATCATATAATATTTAAATAAATATTTGCGCTTTTTTTATTTTAAAATTCATTTTCATCTTTAATGATTTATCATAAAAAGTAATTAGTATAATTAGAGTTATAAAAATATGAGTTAATTGAATTGTTTCCATAATTAAAAAAAGTAGACTTTTTGAGGGAAAACGTTTAACGTGGTGTTGACGTGAGTGCATTCGTTATTCTTTTAGTATATAAGAGATTTATTCTAATAATAGGACATCAAAGTTGTAGTAGCACATTGGCAAATCTAAATCAAATCAGATTCCAGGTTCAACTCTTGGCTACGATAATTTTGATACACGGTAAAATTTATTTTCATAGCATATTTCATTCGAGATTTTTAATTATTAATTCATAATTTTGTTTTTATATTTAACAATGGTACATGTACAGTAGATATACTTAAATATTTTTGACACTGCAAAACACATCAAAATAAATGGAAAATATTTTTTAATGTCATTAATTATGTATTTCAATGAAAATATTATATTTTTATATTTTATATATGTAATATGTCATCCCGTATTTCGAAATACTCACTTCTCCTATTAATATATCATAAATATTAATTGATGAAATGTTTTTTTTCCCTTCTTATTTAGAAAATAGTGTAGTTTAGAGAGACAATTTTAGCAAATGTTATTATCTTAGTATCCAAACTACTAAGTAATTTTCTAATTAAATAGAATCATATAATATTTAAATAAATATTTGCGCTTTATTTTATTTTAAAATTCATTTTCACCTTTAATGGTTTATCATAAAAAGTAATTAGTATAATTAGAGTTATAAAAATATGAGTTAATTGAATTGTTTCCATAATTAAAAAAAGTAGACTTTTTGAGGGAAAACGTTTAACGTGGTGTTACATGAGTGCATTCGTTATTCTTTTAGTATATAAGGGATTTATTCTTCTAATAAGACATCAAAGTCGTAGTAGCACATTGGCAAATCTAAATCAAATCAGATTCCAAGTTCCACTCCTGGCTACGACAATTTTGATACACGGTAAAATTTATTTTCAGAGTATATATCATTCGAGATTTTAAATTATTAATTCATAATTTTCTTTTTATATTTGACAATGGTACATGTACCGTAGATATACTTAAATATTTTTTACTTTGCAATACACATCAAAATAATTGGAAAATATTTTTTAATGTCATTAATTATGTATTTTAATGAAAATATTATATTTTTATAGTTCGTATATGTAATATGTCATCCCGTATTTCGAAATACTCACTTCTCCTATTAGTATATCATAAATATTAATTGATGAAATGTTTTTTTTCCTTTCTTATTAAGAAAATAGTGTAGTTTAGAGAGACAATTTTAGCAAATGTTATTATCTTAGTATCTAAACTACTAAGTAATTTTCTAATTAAATAGAATCATATAATATTTAAATAAATATTTGTGCTTTTTCTAATTTTAAAACTCATTATCACCTTTAATGATTTATCATAAAAAGTAATTAGTATAATTAGAGTTTTAAAAATATGAGTTAATTGAATTGTTTCCATAATTAAAAAAAAAGTAGACTTTTTGAGGGAAAACGTTTAACATGGTGTTGACATGAGTGCATTCGTTATTCTTTTAGTATATAAGGGATTTATTCTTCTAATAGGACATCAAAGTCGTAGTAGCACGTTGACAAATCTAAATCAAATCAGATTCCAGGTTCAACTCCTGGCTACGATAATTTTGATACACGGTAAAATTTATTTTCATAGCATATTTCATTTGAGATTTTAATTTATTAATTCATAATTTTATTTTTATATCTAACAATGGTACATGTACCGTAGATATACTTAAATATTTTTGACCCTGCAAAACACATCAAAATAATTGGAAACTGTTTTTAAATGTCATTAATTATGTATTTTAATGAAAATATTATATTTTTATAGTCCGTATATGTAATATGTCATCCCGTATTCCGAAATACACACTTCTCCTATTAGTATATCATAAATATTAATTGATTAAATGTTTATTTTTCCTTTTTTATTTAGAAAATAGTGTAGTTTAGAGAGACAATTTTAGCAAATGTTATTATCTTAGTATCTAAACTACTAAGTAATTTTCTTATTAAATAGAATCATATAATATTTAAATAAATATTTGCGCTTTTTTTTTTAAAATTCATTTTCACCTTTAATGATTTATCATAAAAAGTAATTAGTATAATTAGAGTTTTAAAAATATGAGTTAATTGATTTGTTTCCATAATTAAAAAAAAGTAAACTTTTTGAGGGAAAACGTTTAACGTGTTGTTGACATGAGTGCATTCGTTATTCTTTTAGTTCTTTTAGTATATATAAGGGATTTATTCTTCTAATAGTACGTCAAAGTCGTAGTAGCACATTGGCAAATCTAAACCAAATTATATTCTAGGTTCAACTCATGGCTACGACAATTTTGATACACGGTAAAATTTATTTTCATAGCATTTTTCATTCGAGATTTTAATTTATTAATTCATAATTTTTTTTTTATATCTAACAATGGTACATGTACCGTAGATATACTTAAATATTTTTGACCCTGCAAAACACATCAAAATAATTGGAAAATGTTTTTAAATGTCATTAATTATGTATTTTAATGAAAATATTATATTTTTATAGTTCGTATATGTAATATGTCATCCCGTATTTCGAAATACTCACTTCTCCTATTAGTATATCATAAATATTAATTAGTGAAATGTTTTTTTTTTCCTTTCTTATTTAGAAAATGGTGTAGTTTAGAGAGACAATTTTAGCAAATGTTATTATCTTAGTATCTAAACTACTAAGTAATTTTCTAATTAAATAGAATCATATAATATTTAAATAAATATTTGTGCTTTTTTTTATTTTAAAATTCATTTTCACCTTTAATGATTTATCATAAATAGTAATTAGTATAATTAGAGTTTTAAAAATATGAGTTAATTGAATTGTTTTCATAATTAAAAAAAAGTAGGTCTTTTGAGGGAAAATGTTTAACGTGGTGTTGACATGAGTGCATTCGTTATTCTTTTATTATATAAGGGATTTATTCTTCTACTAGGACATCAAAGTTGTAGTAGCACATCAGCAAATCTAAATCAGATGAGATTCCAAGTTCAACTCCTGGCTACGACAATTTTGATACACGGTAAAAAAAAAATTTATAGCATTTTTCATTAGAGATTTTAAATTATTGATTCATAATTTTCTTTTTATATTTAACATTGGTACATGTACCGTAGTGTGGACATGACGTAGGTCCACCCTGACGCGGCCACGCGCGGGTTTGGGTAGGCGAATGGATCTCTTGGTAAGATTGTTCTCGTGTTCGAAATTTAAGTAAAAATGGAGTCGCCATCGAATTTTGTGGTTATTCGGCACCATACGAGCCCACTCTATGTCGTCATGGGCCGCACACAAAGTAAGCCCACTTCGATTTCAGAGTTTATGGGGCTCGTCCCTTTGCATTGTTATATCGATACCGTTTACACCGGCTTTCGTATATAAAATGACTCTCGTGCGCCAAGGGTTTCGGACATCCGGAAACCAAAGGTTCTGAGTAAGGGGTGAGGGTACGTGTTGGGAAGCCCACTAAGGACACCCAACCCCGCCCGCACATGGCGGCCTCTACTAAGACATCGTTCGTGTTCGTGTACGCGCGCTAGTAAAATAATTAAATGATATGCAAACAGCGTTTTCGGGCTAAGCATGTGAGTTATATGTAAACTACGTCATTTAATGCATCTTAATTATGGTCGAAATGATTTAGCATGCGAGGTTCATTTATAAAGCGATAAGCAAGTAAATAAACGAAACTCGAAAGTAAATAAATAACGTACAAGTTACACGGGCGGAAATACAACCCGGAATTCACAATACAACGATACATACAAAATAATAAACGAAATAATAAAAGGCAATATAATGATAGAAGCCCGCAAGGGTGGAGCCTTGTGGTTAAAACATGTGGCCACAACCCCATGGGTCTCAGGTTCAAGCCCCTGCAAGAGCGTTCTTGTGGGAGTTGTATGGCCTGAGGCTATGCCATCTAGGCTTCGAGCCTGTCGTCCAAAGGGCGGCTTACATGGTGTGCGTGGTTTGCAGGCTATTGCGTACACCCGGGGGTTTACCCAGAGCGCACCAAAGGTAGCGGCTGCGGGTTCCCTCGTCACCAAAAAAAAAAATATAATGATAGAAACGGACCCGTATGTAAACTAGACCGCGAAATATGTAGTTGGACTAACGCCGGTCAAATACACATTATGTTGTGTACTAAACGAAGGACGGAAACATGGGATTGTGGCGTATTGCTAGCCCGATCCCACGTCCCGTAGTCTTGTCCCGACTTATCACTTCGAAGAAGATCGGTCAAAGTCGTTCTACGTGTCGTGACGTGCATAGGTTTTGAAAATAGGAGGGTCACGTGATGACTAAAGTCGTAAAAGGTCGAGCCTCGAAATGTGTGTCGAGGCTCTCGATTTTCTGGGTTACAGGACCCACTCGATCGAGTCGCGACCTGACTCGGTCGAGTGTGTCCTTTACGTAGCTACTGCCCAGTTTTTTGGGTGCTACTCGATCGAGTAGCCTACGTACTCGGTCGAGTAGCCCCTGTACGAGTGGTAACTCGTTTCATTTTTGATTGAAAATCGATGGTCGGCCAAATCAAATACAAATATCGCACGATTTGTATTTAACTTGGCCTCCGGTACTATAATCGTGTATGAACGATTATAATACCGTTATCGGAGTTTTTATGAAAACGTTTTCGTTAGACAAGAAAATTTGAATTAATGACGAAATGCATCCCTCTACGTCACGACATCGGAACTAACCCTTCCGGGTTATGTGATGTCGGTTTTCGTGTCAACGGGTTCCGCACTAATTATCGAAATGGGATCAAATACGTTCAACTATGACCGATTGCGATCACGTCACGCCCTTGAGTACATTGGGGCGGGGCTCCTCGAAAGGGCTCCACCTCCGTCGTTGCTCGTAAAGGGATTAGACTGACCTTAGGCAATTATCATAGTGAAACGTTTTTGAAACCAAAATTTGATACTAGAGTATATATACGCGGTATAATAACGTTAGTAATAAAGAAACGAAACGAAAATGAGCAAATATGAAAGTGTTAGTGTTACTAGATCGATATGATTACAATAAAAAATGCGATATAAATAAATGAAAATGAGACGAGATAGTAGAGATCGAGATGGGGTTTAGGACACCCTCAACATACATGCTAGGTATAGGCCTCGGAAATGGACTCGTAAATAGCGACGGGACGCCGGAGTATCGAGGGTGTACGCGAGTTATGGTGTGTATGGGTGTGTGTGTGTGTTTCGTCGGTTTTTCGAGCGACGGGAGACTCAGTTTTTGTGTGTATTTGCCTAAGGTTGCTAAGGACTCGTAGTGTAGAGTGTATAGGTGACTTAGGGCTGAAAATG
Organism: Agrostemma githago; assembly: GCA_958450325.1. Taxonomy (NCBI): domain Eukaryota; kingdom Viridiplantae; phylum Streptophyta; class Magnoliopsida; order Caryophyllales; family Caryophyllaceae; genus Agrostemma; species Agrostemma githago. The sequence goes on along the minus strand of OY288259.1, from coordinate 48,035,311 downwards.
TAGGTAAAAACCTTAGGAAAAATCTGTAAAAATGAATGGGGTTGAAGGGGTATTTATAGGCCTTTCCCCACGACATAGAGGCACTCGATCGAGTGGCCCTAGTGCACTCGATCGAGTGCCCTTGAAAATGGGCCAAAACCGATTTTTGGCGCTCCACTCGACCGAGTGGGTCAATCCACTCGATTGAGTGGATCAATTAGGCGAGATAAAATAGAAAGGATTATCCTTGATTGATTTGTTTGTTTCATTTTTGAATTTTGATTTGTGCGCCAATTTCGAGGATGAATTTGTCTGATTTGTGAGACGGTTTCATCTTTGACCGGGTTTTGACCCGGTCGCCAAAAGACGGGATTTATTTTTGGTGTCGGTTCTGGCCCAAATTAGTCTTATTTTGCTCTGGACGACCCACTGGGCCTGAATTTGAGGTCTGTTTTGTGAGATTTCTACTCCGCTAAAAGTCCATGTCGGATATTATGGATTCCGAGCCCAAATCCGAGTATACCAAGTCACGTTTGCGTCCGATCATCATCGGGTGTTTTTTGGAGACTACCATAGACACCTGGCAGTCAAAATGCGGGTGTCTACAGAGCCCCCACTCTGACTGAGGCTTGGACAAGGCGAAAGTCAGAGTATCTACCAAGCCCTGTTAAGACCTGGTAGACTTCCGGTCGGGTCGTTTATAGTCCGTTAGACTTGCGTGAAGGGCTCGCCAGCCATAAGCAGAGGGTCATACCTGTCCTGATGATGGTGTCTTCGTGGGGAGTCAGACTGGTAGCATAAGTCCTGGGTGCGCCTATATGTGGGCCCATCCCCTACCATTCCGGGGAAATGCCGCCTCGGGTTTTCCGCTGGGGAGTTATGTGAGCTGTACGGGTTTGCTTTTGAAGCCTTGGGTTGTACCTGAGCTGATGATGATGGCTCCGTGAGGAGCAAAACTTGCCTTTCGGGGCGCAGGTGTACCCGTATGCCGTTACATCACATCTTGGATGTAGCATACCGGGGAAAAGCTGACTCCGTTGGGGAATTTGATAGTTTCGCGGAGACTTGCTTCTGAAGGCTGGAGTGTACCTGTATGCTGACACATAACAACTTGTATGTAACACATAGGTAAAACACTGACTCGTGCTGGGGAGACCAGACATTGAATTTTTGAAAATGCCACGATTTTGAAAATGTCGCAATTTTTTATCACAGAAAAGACTCTTAGGAAAGCTCGGGATGGCTTGATTCCTATTCCGGGTTCTTTGTTTGAAATCAAGCCTGCGCGCGCATATGGCCCAGTTTGCTGAGGAGGCAAGGTAGTTAGGTTTACAGTTAGGTTTTCCCATTATAAATATGAGAATCCCTGCTTCAACTTTTTACATCCCAACTCAAATTCTTCTTTTCCTTCTCAAAATCTTTCAGACTTTCAAGAAAGCTAGAAACTTCTGTCATGGGTATCGATCACTTGACCGCCATGCTGCTCGCTTGGTCCCAATACTTTCGGGACGAGGAAAAGGTTCGGCTGACCCAGATGGAGATCGTCAGCCTATTCCCTCTTCAGCGTTTGATTATTGACTCGCATTTCTTGGATGCCTGTCTGACGTTTTGGGATACTACCCATCACGTCTTTGCGTTTCCACGGGGAGAGATATGCCCTCTTCCTGAGGAAATCGCATCCATTGGAGGCTGGGGTCCAGCTGTTCAGCCTGCTACTCCTCCGTTCTACCCAGATCCAAGGAGGAGGTTAAGAGAATTCCTGGGTTTGTCTCATGCTGTGACAAATCGGATGGTGCGGGGAGACACCGTTTACCTATTCGATCTGGCTGATAAGTTCATGAACCCCCGGGATGTAAGGGCCACCCCTGCTCACAGGCGTAGGGCATTCGCCTTTTGCATGCTGCACTGTTATGTTTTCGAAGGGCTGATGGAACTTGACTCATGCATGGGTCAAATCAGGCTGATTGGAGTGGTTGACCAGATGGAAACTGGTCATAGCCCTGCTTGGCTAGCCACTGGAGAAATCATTATGGGTCTGGATGCTAGATGGCTTGACCCAACCCGACGGCTGACGGGAAGTACCCGTCTCTTGCAGGTATATATCTCGCATTTTTTTTTTCACGCGAAATTTCCGAAGTCCGTAAGTCACTCGATCGAGTGACACTCATAACGAGCTACTGCCTGTTTTTGGAAGGCTTACTCGATCGAGTCAGCTGCTGTACTCGATCGAGTGGGCTGTAGCGGACCACTCTGTTGCTTACGATGCTTGTGTATACTTTTCAGATATGGTTGTCGGAGCGGCTGTCAATCATAGAGCCCCCTCCGAGCATTCCCAATTATCGGAGCAACCAGATTAGCTTCAGAAGGCGACGGATAAGCTCGAGTCACCAAATAAACCGAGCTTACTGGGATGAAGAGCTGGTGTTCCACGGGGGTCCCTTGATTAGGTAGACCGTGGCTTGGTGGTTCCTTTCGAAGTTAACTGGATTGGCCAAGAGAGACCAGGATCGATACCTGGTGATTCTGTCCCTAGACTGGACAGTTCATATTTACCCGGACCGTCTCCTGAGGCAGTTCGGTTTTGTCTCAGCGCATCCCTGAGACTGAAGCCATTATCAGCGTCTCGGTCCAATTGACGGACGCTATGTGCGACACATGGTTGCAGAGATGGTTCACTCGTCCTACATGGACTATACCCAGCCCTTGCCAATCCGCTTGGGTGTCACGGGCTTACCAGAAATGGACTTCTGAGGAGTCCGAGGAAGCTCGTAAGGCCTTGAAGCTTGATGAGGCCTTTGAATTGGTTCATCACGAGACGGCGAAGGACAACAGGGACTTCTTCACCGGGGAAGATATTCCTGAAGCTACAGTCCGGGATGAATCGGGTCTTAAGTCACAAACTAAGACTCGATCTAAGGAGGTCGGTTCTAGCGGCACTCGGGGGCAGACTGACTTGGAGAGACGCCTTGGGCCCAGGGTGGCGGCCCGGGACTGACTAGGTCCGCGTGACCGGCTCCCTGAACCCGTGAGGGCCCGACTTGGGCCTATTGACGTGATAGAGGATTCGGCCTCAAACAAACGAGCCCGAGCTAGAGAGGTTCCTGTGGTGATCCGGGAACGCTCTCCTCCGCGTCGTCGCCAGTGGACGGCTAAAGAGGCCAAGGACAAGGGGATGGGCAAGATGCCCTAAATGCTGAGTCCTTTAGCTTTATTACTATTTAAGTATTATTATTATTTTTTGTTGTGTGCTTTTTTTGTAATTTTTTGAACTCCTGCATTTTGTAATTTCCCGAGTTTATCGGGGGTGTTTTTTTTTTAATTAATAAAAGAAGTTTATTATTAAACCGCTCCTGTCTTTTCTCGATTGCATTGGTTGTACCCTTTTGAGGGGTTGCCTACGTATCCGCGATTAGCAGAATCAAACCAAACGTAGTTCAGGCTTAGAAAATTTGCAATCTCGAGTTACACCAAGACTATTGGTCCAAGATGTTTGTGACAGTAGAATAAGTAATTCTAGCTCATTGACTTGCTTTTTGTAAAAAAAAGATGATTTTGATAAATTTTGCTAATGACATTGAGGAGTGGTTAAGGGTAGTAACGCTTCAGTTGGTCCAGGTTGGTTGGGTTAACAAACTCATTCCCGTCCAGGTCCGTCAGCATCACTGCTCCCCCTAATAGGATCTTCTTCACCAGATACGGCCCAGCCCAATTGGGTTTGAATTTTCCCCTCGGGTCAACTGGTAGTACAGCTCGAACTGACTTAAGGACTAGATCGCCTTCTTTAATGTTTCTGGGCCTCTCTTGTTGAAGGCCCGTTGGATCCTCTTCTGGTAGATTTAGATATTATTGAGGGCACGAGATCGTCGTTCGTCTAGCAGAACCAACGAGTCATATCGTGCTCGAATCCAGTCAGCTTCGGGTACTTGGCTTTCTAGCAGAGTTCTGAGGGATGGTACCTCTAACTCAACTGGCTGGACTGCCTCCATCCCATAAGTTAGGTAATATGGCGTCGCCCCGGTTGCGGTGCGAATTGATGTTCGGTATCCCCATAGGGCGAAAGGTATTTGTCGGGCCAGTCCCGGTAATTATCAACCATCTTTTTGAGTATGGTGACAATTGTTTTATTGGCCGCCTCTACGGCTCCATTAGTTTGGGGATGATAGGGCGAGGACGTATGCCTTTGAATTTTATACTTGGTCAGCAGGGCCGCAGTCTCGGCTTGAAAATGAGTCCCGTGATCACTGATAAATTCGTGCGGAATCCCATACCGGCATATTATCTTGTTCTGGATGAACTTGGCGACATGCTTAGCATTGAGAATGCGATATGATTCAGCTTCGACCCATTTGGTGAAATAGTCGATAGCTACCAAAATGAAGCAGTGCCCACCAGTACCAGAGTGATTTATTTTCCCAATTATGTCGATACCCCACGTCGAGAATGGCCAGGGTGACGTCATGGTATAAAGCAGTGATGACGGCATATGTTGCACATTGCCGAAGATTTGACAATTATGACAATGTTTGACATACGACCGGCAGTCGGCTTCCATAGTATTCCAGTAATAACCGAGCCTCATGATTTTTCGGACCAGCATGTGGGCATTCATATGTGGACCGTTTTCGCCATCATGTACTTCGGCCATAACTCTCTCGGCTTTAAATTTGTCAACACAAAGGAGAAGAGCCCCCCTGTGCCGTCTTTTTGTACAGTTGTCCGTCATCGGTACAGATGAACTGGGTGGCCAGCCTTCGTAAGGCTTTCTTGGCTCGACCTTCCGTCCCGGGAGGATATTCTCCGTTTGTCAGGTACGTTAACACAACCTGGTACCATGGTTCGGGATCAGTTATCTCAATGTCTTCAATATCGTGAATATACGCCGGCTCGGACCGTCTTTCGACGCAAATTGGCATACTGGTCACGGGGTCAGGAATGTTCAGTAGAGATGCCAATTTTGAGAGTGCATCTGCGAACTGATTCTCTTCTCGGGGCAGGTATATGTACTCTACCCTTTGGAATTGTTTCTCGAGATCCCTTACTCGTGCCTGGTAGGCCACGAGATTAGCATTCCGAGTCTTCCATTTCTGGAGTGCTTGGTTAATGACCAAGGATGAGTCACCATGTACCCGGAGATTTGTGATCCCCAGATTGGCGGCGGCTTGTAGCCCGTAAATGCATGCTTCGTACTCTGCTGCATTATTGGTAACATCAAAGTCCAGTTTAATGGAGATGGGAGTGTGCTCCCCTTTTGGAGAAATTAGGAGGATCCCAACTCCGAACCCTCGAAAATTGGACGCTCCATCGAAGTATATATCCCATGTTTCAGCATCGGTATGGAAAATATCTTCGTCTGGGAAGGACCAGGTGTCGGTGTGTCCTTCTTCGCTCACTGGGCTGTCGGCGAGAAATTCAGCTACTACCCGCCCCTTAATGGCCTTTAATGGTACAAATTTCAGATCGAATTCTGACAACATTAGGGTCCATCTAGAAATTCGGCCATTGAGAATGGGTTTCTCGAAGAGGTATTTGATGGGATCCATCTTGGATAGCACATGGACCTCGTAGCTGAGCATATAGTGCCGGAGCTTCTTAGTAGCCCAGACTAGAGCCAAACACGTCTTTTCGAGCATGGTATATTTGCACTCATACTCTAAAAACTTCTTGCTGATGTAGTAAATGGCTTGTTCTTTGGAGTCAACTTTCTGAGCAAGCATAGCCCCCATGGCTGTCTCGGTCGTCGTTAGGTATAACGACAGAGGCAAACCGGGTTGAGGTGGCATTAAGACTGGCGGAGCAGACATAATTTCCTTGATCTTGTCGAAAGCAGCTTGGCACTTGTCATCCCAAAGTACCTGTTCCCCTACTTTCAGTTTCTTGAAAATTGGTTCGCACACCATGGTCAGCTTGGAAATGAACCGACTAATATACTGGGCTTTCCCGAGAAATCCCCTTATTTCTTTTTTCGGTTTTGGGAGGTTGGATCTCGGTAATGGCTTTGATTTTAGCTAGGTCGACTTCCATACCTCGTTGGCTAACGATATGACCCAGTAATTTGCCTGATGTTACCCCGAAACTGCATTTTTGAGGGTTTAGCCACCTCATGCTGTACTTGCGTAGTCGGGTGAAGAATTTTCTTAGGGCGATGATGTGACCGTCCCGTTCTTTAGATTTGACGATCATGTCGTCTACATAAACTTCTACCTCTTTATGCATCATGTCGTGTAATAAAGTGGTAGCGGTCCTCTGATATGTGGCTCCGGCATTAACGAGGCCGAATGGCATGACGGTGTAGCAGTAAGTACCCCAAGGTGTTGTGAAGGTAGTCTTACTCATGTCTTCTTCCGCCATCTTGATCTGATTGTACCCCGCATACCCGTCCATGAATGATAGAAGGGCATGATCGGCCGTGTTATCCACCAGTATGTCGATATGTGGTAACGGAAAATCATCTTTCGGGCTCGCCTTGTTGAGATCCCGAAAATCAACACATACCCGCACCTTACCATCCTTTTTAGGAACCGGCACGATGTTTGCCACCTAGTCCGGATACTCGGACACTTGTATGAAGCCGGCTTTGAACTGTTTGTCGACTTCTTCTTTTACCTTGAGAGACCACTCGGGCCTCATTCGACGAAGCTTCTGCTTGACCGGTTTACACCCATCTTTGATTGGTATGTGGTGCTCAGCTATTTCCCGTCTATCCCCGGCATGTCCTTGTAGGACCATGCGAAGACATCCTTGAACTCTTGGAGGAGGTTTATGAACTGTTGTTTCTCCTCGGGATTTAGGGATAACCCTATCTTAAGTATCTGAGGCTCTAAGGTTGTTCCCACATTTCTGGACTCGATTTCTTCGATCACTGGGTTCCGGGAATCCCTTTGCTCTAGTTGCTCGATCAGATGCGGAGGTAAAGGTACCTGTTCGTCTGGTTTCTCAATGTCATAGCATAAAATACTTTTGAAAACAGAATTTAAAAGAGACAAGTCGTAAGCAGAACGGTTGTTATTATTGATTGAAAATTGGTTGTTATTATCTGATCATTGGTCAGAGGCGGAATTGGTAAAGCACTCGGGACAGACCCCGAAGTGCCAGCAGAAGGAATGATAAAAGGGAGGGGGGTTACAGGAGTGACTCTAGCACCGACTTCCCTAGACTCGACCTCAGACTCTGACTCAGACTCCGACTCAGACTCCGACTCCGACTCAGGCATGTCTCCCTCTCCGGTGACCAGCTTGTAGATTCTTCCCTGACTGTCAGTCCACTTGACAGTCTTCCTCCAGGCCCTGTTTTCCGTCTCGGTGCCAACATCCGAGAGCAGCTTGGTCGGGTCAAACCTGTTGCTGCGGAGAATCAGGTTGACCAGGTCTTCTTTTGGAGTTGGGGCTATGGTGTCTTCCCCAAATAGTAGCCCTAGCGCGGGCTCAGCATCATCAGCTCCGTTGGACTGGATGAGGGCGAACACATCATCCGAAATATAGTTGCAGTCCCGGGCCAAGTGGGTCCCGAGCTGCACAGCATTAGGTTGGTATAGACCAACCGGAATAGCCCCAAACACCGGTGTGACAAAGTAGTCAGCCAACCGTGGGCTATAAGGGCTCAAGTGGATACCTTTAATAATGTTGTAGGCCTTTTCAATTCCTGCTCGGGCAACATTGTCGGGAGTGATGGCATAACCGAGACCAAAGTGAGACTCTTCATCTTTGAGAACCTCGATGATCTTCCCAGCTGGAAGATCGGGTCGAGAGGTAGCCCCCGGAAAGTACCCTAGGTTCTGGAGCATCGTGTTAATACTCGTAGTGAAGTAAGGCCTAAAGAGGTATTCTTCCTCGATCACCCCCACAAAATCGAACCCCCAGAGGTCCGTGCGTCCTGTGGCGTTACAGCTAGCCACAGTCATTGGTGTTGCCTCTAAAGTGATGACATCGTTAAGCAGAGTGATGGTATGGATTTGTCACGTCCCTAGCCGATCAATAAACTACCGATTACACCTAGTGGGTAGCTAGGGTAAGTCGGGACCGTATCCACGAGGACGGTAAGGTAAAGTTTAGACTATGTCGGCCTACAAACGAGACTAGGTCACCAAAACAAACACAAAGAGACGATAAAAGGAAAACTAATGGTGGAGGAGAAGTATGACTAAGCTAATGATCGAACTAACAAATAAACTAGAGTAAACGAAGACTAACTAAGACGATGAACCAAATATGGAAGGAAAGTGGGGTAGGTCGGGTTCCTAGGAGTAGAAGGGTCATTGGGGTGATCAAGGGTATAGGTGTCTCCTAATCGCTAGAGTCGGTCCGGGCTCTCGCAACTTAGACCGATGTCAAGGTGGGTCCGGGCTCTCGCAACTTAGACCCTAGTCCGCGCTCTCGCGACTAAACTATTCTCAACATTTCCACAAAATAAGCAATCAATGAGAAGATGAACACAAGTATGGGAAGCATGGCCACTACAACTCACACAAGCATATCAACAAACACATAGAGTGCCTACAATGTGACTAACAACAAAGATGTAACCTTTTCCCCTTAATCAACCCTAATCATCCATAATCTACCCCTAATCCCCCTACTAACCCCACAAGAAGACTACTCACTCATTATATAGAGAAAACCAACATTCACAAGAGAAATCGGTACTACAAAACCAACATCCATAATGAATAACAAGAACAATAATTAATACTAACAATATGAAAAGATTCAAACAAGATTAAATAAACAAGATTAAGAGTAAGAAAGGTTATACCAAAACTAGGAAGATGAAAAGAAGCAATCTTGTATAAATAAGAACCCAAATAAAACCCAAGGTTGTCAATCTTGGAGAATTCTTCAAGTATCCTTTTAATACAAGAACTAATTACAAGGATAAACTAAAGATTAACTAAGATTAAAGGAAGATTAAAGCTATTGAGTGAAAGTAAATCTAGGGTTTTGGAGGCTTAAGAGAGTCAAAACTATGATAAGATATCTTAATATTACAAGAAGGGAGTATATATATGGGTACAAGAATGAAGGAGAAGAAAAGAAGAAGCCCGTGCTGCCAGCTCTTCGTCCCGACCGGGACGGATCATCCCGACCGGGACGGCTCTGTCATCCCGATCGAGACGGGTTGGTCCCGACCGGGATGGGCTCACAGTGGCACCCTTTAACGTGCACCCCATCCCGAACGGGATTGGTCTTGTAGGCCTCTCTTAAGAGCTCTTTGGTCCCTCCTTGCCTCTCATGGGTTCCTCGTCGATTCTCGGGACTCGGGAACGGGTCTCGGAGGCTCGGGATTGGGTCCCAAGGTCTCGAGTCATCGTTCTTTTATCTCGTTGGCTCCAAAATGTGTATGTATCGAGTCGGAATCGCTCCAACTCTTCCAAATTGGTCTCGGGAACCTGAAACGAACTAAAGGAAGCATAAGAAGCCCATAAATCGCTCCCATGGAGCGATTCTACAAGGAAAATGGGACCAAAACATAGTCAAATAGGCACTACAAATAACAATTATCACAGAGGCATTTTAATCTTTCGGTGGAGGGTGGAGGACACTGCCTTGACCGCGTGGATACAAGGCCTACCTAGGAGCAAGTTGAATGATGAGGTGACGTCGATCACCTGGAATTCGAGCTCCTTTTATATCGGGCCCGTTATGACGGTTAGTTTCACGGCCCCAGCTACCGACTTTGGGCTCCCATCAAAGCAGTCGGGATGTAATCGGCCTCGGTAATGCCGAGGGCTTTGGCGGTCCTTAGGGGAAGGACATTTACAGCGGACCCATCATCAACCAGGGTCATAGGGAGGTATTTCCCTCGGTAAACCACCATAATATAGAGGGCCAGATTATAGGAGGCCCCGAATGGCGGTAGGTCGGCTTCGGAGAAAGCGATCATTGGGCCTCCTTCCTTAGCTTTGCCCTTCAGATGAGGCAGGACCGTGGCTACCATCTCAGCAGGGGTAACCAAAGAGTCAACCTTAATTTGATCGAGGGCCTTTGTAAGTGCCACTCAATGTTCTTGTGAGCTGACCAGGAGTTACCATATGGTGAGGTCAACTCGGGTCTTCTTCAGTTGCTTCACGAGAGCCGTTTCAGCAGTAGGCTCTTCAGAGGCGACTTCCGTCCTGAGTGGCTCAATGACGGTTGTCGGGATAGGGGTGTCCCTAGAGCTAGTGGCTTGATAGGGACGACCAAGGTGGTTACTGGTTAGGACTCGGGATTTAGTCCTTCGAATCTCCTCGGAGGTGATGGGGACAGCTTCCCCTTTGGCGAGGTAGACGTCATCCTCGTCGTCGAACCAGATCCCGTTCACTTGCGGGACAAATGGAGAGATAAGGTGAGAGCAATCAATCACCTCCCCGGTAAAGATGGCGTGGGAGCTGAAAGGGTTCTCCCTGTTGCTAGGCTTATCTCCGGGTAGCGGGATTTTACCGCTTTCGATCAAGTCCTGGATCAAGTGCTTCAGCTTCCAGCACTTCTCGGTATCATGCCCATTGCCACGGTGGTATTGGCAATAGGCTTGAGCATTATAGTTCTTGGAGCGTCGCTCGACCGGAACTTCAGGAGTTGGGCCTATCGGTTGGATTAGGCCTTTTGAGGATAGCCTTTGTAAGGCATAAGTATAGGTAGTACCTATATCAGTGAAAACCCGAGGTGGGGTGCTCTTCTTGGACGGGGCATCTAGTAGATTAACCGCGTCGAAAATGCTGCGAGTTGCAGCTTGGGGCATAGTGGTGGAGGAAGTAGCCCCTTGGTAACCCTTGGCAGCGGCCTTAGTGAGGCCTTCTAGTCTTAGGTCATCTTCGATCCTCATACCCATTTCAGTAAGGGTGGTGAAATTGGGTATGACGGCGTACCGGAGGTGAACCCGGTAGGAGGGGAGGAGGTTCTTGACAAAAGCCTCCACTAAGGTCTTCTCACTGGGCTTATCGACCAGTTTCACGTTCTCGGCCCTCCATCGTTGAAGGTATTTGGTAAAACCTTCTTTCGGCTCCTGGGCCATAACCTCCAGAGATCTCATTGTGGTTTGGATCTCGGTGTTGTCAGCATAGTTCCGAGCGAACTCGGTGGCCACATCATCCCAAGTAGGGTATTTCTTTGGGTCTAGCTTGTAGTACCAGGCCCGTGGGTGCTTTTCAAGAGACGCAGCAAAAAGTTTCTTGAACATGGAGGAATCCACTCCCTTGATGGCCATAAACTCTTTGAAGGCCCGTACATGTAGTAACGGGTCTTCGGTTCCCTCGAACATGGGCAAACCCGTGAGATTCAGGTTTGCGGGCAACTTGTCACTCACCGGGGAGTATTCCCGACTATTCTCCCGATGAATATTGTTACTCCCAGTCAAATGAACTTGCTCTTCCAGTCGGCGAACCGAGTTAACCAGTTCAGCTAGAGGTTCCGTAACCCCAGTAGTTGGAGTCCTGTGCTCCACTGCAGCCAAACGAGTGACGATGGCAACTTGACCAGCCCTCATTTCATTCAGTTGGGCTTTGATGTCGGCCTGTTTGTCGATCATGGTGTCCACAGAGGTTTTCAGACTGTTCAAAGTAGCTTCCATCCTGCGGGTGTGTCTGGTTGCCGGCGGCCTGTCTGTAAGAACACCGCGTAATCAGAAACCAAACCCAGATCTTGGAATCATCGGAAAAAAAAGTACATCCCGAGCGACCCAAAAGAAAAGGATTGAGTGGAAAAGACTCGAGAAAGACACCTAGACGGATGACTCGTAGGTGGTATGACTTCCTTAGGATTTTGGCCTAGCGGGCCTAGTCCCGTTCGAAGGAAGGTCCACGTGAGATTATTCCCCAGACTTTTGACTCGAGTGTATAGACGGACTTTCCTTTGTAGGGGTATGCCCTACGCGGGTTGGTCGTGCCTTGACAAATAAGGCGGACTCGGGGAAAGGGGGGGAAACTCGTGATGTAAGATCGACGGAGTTTCGACGCTATAAACCTTCTACATACTATGCAAAGACCCGACACACGGATAGACGGTAGGTCCTATAATAGGGAAGGTCTATTTTAGGAAAGTTGGAGGTTTGAAGTTGAAAGTTGAATATGTAAAGGGTGAATTTCCGAGAGTTCGAAAATGGAAAGCGGAATTTCGAAAACCAAGATTAGAATTTTGAAAAATTCAGAAAATCAAAATGGTATCGGAAATTCTAGAGTTAAAACGGGCAGCATGCTGACTAAAGAAAAGGATATTTTGAGTAAATCGTTGATCCTAAATTTCGGCGGCATTCCGATTTTTTTGAAAATTGGATATTTTGAAAAAGGATGAGTCCCGAAATGGGCAGCATTTCGGGTTTTTCAAAATTGGGCGTTTTGGAAAGACGGGTCCCGAAATGGACAGTATTTTGGGTTTTTTGAAAAGTGGGTAGTTTTGGAAAGATGCAATTTTGAAATGACGGTTTTTGAAAAATGACACGGAAACGAAGTAGCACGTAGTCAAACAAGCATTATAACGACGCTTTTGTATGCTTTACACTAAGTCTCGGTCGGTCAAAATAGGGTCTATACCAACAACGATGGCTTTCTCGTAAATCAGGACGGACTCCCTAAGCCGAGTTGGTCTTAGGACATGCCGCAAAGCCCATACGAGTTCCACCATCGAAGTCTTTAGCGCACCCATGTAGGAATGCACCGCGGTATAGTGGGACGTCCGTCACAAGTAACCGGCCCGGGCAAAAATGGGTCATGCATGAATCATTAAACTAATGCGCGTACACTAATATGGGAACGATTTCTCTTCGAGTCTCACCCTAGGAACCCCGATGACATGTGGTACATCAGGTATCCCCAGTGGAGTCGCCAAATTGTGGACATGACGTAGGTCCACCCCGACGCGGCCATGCGCGGGTTTGGGTAGGCGAATGGATCTCGTGGTAAGATTGTTCTCGGGTTCGAAATTTAAGTAAAAATGGAGTCGCCACCGAATTTTGTGGTTATTCGGAACCATACGAGCCCACTCTATGTCGTCATGGGCTACACACAAAGTAAGCCCACTTCGATTTCAGAGTTTATGGGGCTCGTCCCTTTGCATTGTTATATCGATACCGTTTACACCGGCTTTCGTATATAAAATGACTCTCGTGCGCCAAGGGTTTCGGACATCCGGAAACCAAAGGTTCTGAGTAAGGGGTGAGGGTACGTGTTGGGAAGCCCACTAAGGACACCCAACCCCGCCCGCACATGGCGGCCTCTACTAAGACATCGTTCGTGTTCGTGTACGCACGCTAGTAAAATAATTAAATGATATGCAAACAGCGTTTTCGGGCTAAGCATGTGAGTTATATGTAAACTACGTCATTTAATGCACCTTAATTATGGTCGAAATGATTTAGCATGCGAGGTTCATTTATAAAGCGATAAGCAAGTAAATAAACGAAACTCGAAAGTAAATAAATAACGTACAAGTTACACGGGCGGAAATACAACCCGGAATTCACAATACAATGATACATACAAAATAATAAACGACATAATAAAAGGCAATATAATGATAGAAACGGACCCGTATGTAAACTAGACCGCGAAATATGTAGTTGGACTAACGCCGGTCAAATACACATTATGTTGTGTACTAAACGAAGGACGGAAACATGGGATTGTGGCGTATTGCTAGCCCGATCCCACGTCCCGTAGTCTTGTCCCGACTTATCACTTCGAAGAAGATCGGTCAAAGTCGTTCTACGTGTCGTGACGTGCATAGGTTTTGAAAATAGGAGGGTCACGTGATGGTCTTTACACGTGATGACTAAAGTCGTAAAAGGTCGAGCCTCAAAATGTGTGTCGAGGCTCTCGATTTTCTGGGTTACAGGACCCACTCGATCGAGTCGCGACCTGACTCGGTCGAGTGCGTTCTTTACGTAGCTACTGCCCAGTTTTTTGGGTGCTACTCGATCGAGTAGCCTACGTACTCGGTCGAGTAGCCCCTGTACGAGTGGTAACTCGTTTCATTTTTGATTGAAAATCGATGGTCGGCCAAATCAAATACAAATATTGCACGATTTGTATTTAACTTGGCCTCCGGTACTATAATCGTGTATGAACGATTATAATACCGTTATCGGAGTTTTTATGAAAACGTTTTCGTTAGACTAGAAAATTTGAATTAATGACGAAATGCATCCCTCTACGTCACGACATCGGAACTAACCCTTTCTGTTATGTGATGTCGGTTTTCGTGTCAACGGGTTCCGCACTAATTATCGAAATGGGATCAAATGCGTTCAACTATGACCGATTGCGATCACGTCACGCCCTTGAGTACATTGGGGCGGGGCTCCTCGAAAGGGCTCCACCTCCGTCGTTACTCGTAAAGGGATTAGACGGACCTTAGGCAATTATCATAGTCAAACGTTTTTGAAACCGAAATTTGATACTAGAGTATATATACGCGGTATAATAACGTTAGTAATAAAGAAACGAAACGAAAATGTGCAAATATGAAAGTGTTAGTGTTACTAGATCGATATGATTACAATACAAAATGCGATAAAATAAATGAAAATGAGACGAGATAGTAGAGATCAAGATGGGGTTTAGGACACCCTCAACATACATGCTAGGTATAGGCCTCGAAAATGGACTCGTAAATAGCGACGGGACGCCGGAGTATCGAGGGTGTACGCGAGTTATGGTGTGTATGGGTGTGTGTGTGTGTTTCGTCGGTTTTTCGAGGGACGGGAGACTCATTTTTTGTGTGTATTTGCCTAAGGTTGCTAAGGACTCGTAGTGTTGAGTGTATATGTGACTTAGGGCTGAAAATGTAGGTAAAAACCTTAGGAAAAATCTGTAAAAATGAATGGGGTTGAAGGGGTATTTATAGGCCTTTCCCCACGACATAGGGGCACTCGATCGAGTGGCCCTAGTGCACTCGATCGAGTGCCCGTGAAAACGGGCCAAACCCGATTTTTGGCGCTCCACTCGACCGAGTGGGTCAATCCACTCGATCGAGTGGATCAATTAGGCGAGATAAAATAGGAAGGATTATCCTTGATTGATTTGTTTGTTTCATTTTTGAATTTTGATTTGTGCGCCAGTTTCGAGGATGCATTTGGCCGATTTGTGAGACGGTTTCGTCTTTGACCGGGTCTTGACCCGGTCGCCAAAAGACGGGATTTATTTTTGGTGTCGGTTTTGGCCCAAATTAGTCTTATTTTGCTCGGGACGACCCACTAGGCCTGAATTTGAGGTCTGTTTTGTGAGATTTCTCCTCCGCTAAAAGTCCATGTCGGATATTATGGATTCCGAGCCCAAATCCGAGTATACCAAGTCACGTTTGCGTCCGATCATCATCGGGTATTTTTTGAAGACTACCATAGACACCTGGCAGTCAAAATGCGGGTGTCTACACGTAGATATACTTAAATATTTTTGACACTGCAAAACACATCAAAATAATTGGAAAATATTTTTTAACGTCATTAATTATGTATTTTAATGAAAATATTATATTTTTATAGTTCGTATATGTAATATATCATCCCGTATTTCGAAATACTCACTTCTCCTATTAGTATTTCATAAATATTAATTGATGAAATGTTTTTTTTCCTTTCTTATTTAGAAAATACTGTAGTTTAGAGAGACAATTTTAGCAATTGTTATTATCTTAGTATCTATAATACTAAGTAATTTTCTAATTAAATAGAATCATATAATATTTAAATAAATATTTGGGTTTTTTTTGTTTTTTTAAAATTTATTTTCACCTTTAATGATTTATCATAAAGAGTAATTAGTATAATTAGAGTTTTAAAAATATGAGTTAATTGATTTGTTTCCATAATTAAAAAAAAAGTAGACTTTTTTAGGGAAAACATTTAACATGTTGTTGACATGAGTGCATTCGTTATTCTTTTAGTTCTTTTAGTATATAAAAGATTTATTCTTCTAATAGGACGTCAAAGTCGTAGTAGCACATTGGCAAATCTAAACCAAATTATATTCCAGGTTCAACTCATGGCTACGATAATTTTGATACACGGTAAAATTTATTTTCATAGAATTTTTCATTCGAGATTTTAATTTATTAATTCATAATTTTATTTTTATATCTAACAATGGTACATGTACCGTAGATATACTTAAATATTTTTGACACTGCAAAACACATCAAAATAATTGGAAAATGTTTTGAAATGTCATTAGTTATGTATTTTAATGAAAATATTATATTTTTATAGTCCGTATATGTAATATGTCATCCCGTATTTCGAAAAATACTCACTTCTCCTATTAGTATATCATAAATATTAATTGATTAAGTGTTTATTTTTCCTTTTTTATTTAGAAAATAGTGTAGTTTAGAGAAACAATTTTAGCAAATGTTATTATCTTAGTATCTAAACTACTAAGTAATTTTCTAATTAAATAGAATCATATAATATTTAAATAAATATTTGCGCTTTTTTTTATTTTAAAATTCATTTTCACCTTTAATGATTTATCATAAAAAGTAATTAGTATAATTAGTGTTTTAAAAATATGAGTTAAATGATTTGTTTCCATAATTAAAAAAAAGTAGACTTTTTGAGGGAAAACGTTTAACGTGTTGTTGACATGTGTGCATTCGTTATTCTTTTAGCACAAAAAGGGATTTATTCTTCTAATAGGACGTCAAAGTCGTAGTAGCACATTGGCAAATCTAAACTAAATTAGATTCCAGGTTCAACTCATGGCTACGACAATTTTGATACACGGTAAAATTTATTTTCATAGCATTTTTCATTCCAGATTTTAAATTATTAATTCATAATTTTATTTTTATATCTAACAATGGTACATGTACCGTAGATATACTTAAATATTTTTGACCCTGCAAAACACATCAAAATAATTGGAAAATGTTTTGAAATGTCATTAAATATTGTATTTTAATGAAAATATTATATTTTTATAGTCTGTATATGTAATATGTCATCCCGTTATTGCGCATGCATGGATCATGTGATAGTATGTGGTTAGACAAGAGGGGATTTGCTCTTCCTTTATTGAAGGGAATTTATTGTTTCTTGGTCACTCGAAGAGTGTGACTTGTGCAAATGCGTGGCCGCGCTCAGATAGGATGATTGTCATCTATCTGCTCTTTTAACATGTCAACTCAAAGATTCGAGTAAAAGATTGAGACATACGAGGATGACACTTCTTCTTACCTCATTCTCAATTGAAGACAATAGTAGCAAAGAGACTTAACGCTGTTCGTGAGAGGACATGTACAAGTGGGAGACTGAAGGAGTTATGTTCACTGTCCTACGGATTAACCCGCTTAAGTCTATGTATCCGATATGCCTTGCTAGAGGTCGATGTCGGATTGACATGTAAATGAGTTACGTGTTTGGTAGTCTTAAGTGGGCCCATTGGGTCACACACAATATGTACGGGATATTATTAATATATATCGATATATTAAATATATCGGGTCAGTAGTAATACGGACCCATCTGCGTTGTCGGGTTATTGTAATTAGAGTTATACTAATAATCTAATTATGGTAATTAGAGTTATGGCAATAACCTAATTCTCTCTTCTCATCTCCTATATAAGGAGGTTCATATGATGAACCAATATATGAAATTAAGAGTATTGACTCATAATATATTCATCTTATAAAGAGTTATAAGAGCGATATAGAGAGAAGTTGTGAGACGGTCTCATGTACCTTTGTACTAGCATATACGTCGCAGTTCTGTACCCGTGTGGATACCAAAGGAGGCATCACGTTTGGGGTGCTTTATTCTGTCCGTGGAATTATTTATTCTGTCCGTGGAGATTATATATATTTTTGGGTTTATTATACTTCTTATTAATACGTTGTTCCGCTGCAAATAATGTATAACTGTTATCCCTCTACTTTTGTCTTTTCGGTTAATACTCGTAACAGCTCCTTGGGTTTAAGGGTTGTAACCCTACAGTGGTATCAGAGCCTCTATTACGTAGTGTTAATCAGATAGACGTGAATTCATGTCTCATAATAGGTTATGACGAATTCTATCCGCATGTTAATTTGATTATATTATTTGCCCCGTCCGACGATTGTTCTCGCATGAGTAATGGTACATCACATGTGTCCTCGCATAATTTGATTATGGTACATCACATTGCGTAAAACTATGTTTTAAAGTCTTATATAATTAGATTATAATTGACAATGCTATTATATAGTCCACACATGATTTTTTCATGATGCCAATGAGATGCCAATGATGTTATATGGTCTGTGATGAGATGCATTGGTTGTGAGATCATTGATTTTTTTTTTTATAACCATAACATGTGAGTTGTATTGGATACATATTTTCAATCGTTCCTTCAACGTTAATCTATCTTCTTTATATTAAATCAATGTCCATTTAATCCTACATGGCACTACCCATTGCTTCCCATTTGAAAATAAACCCATTTTTTTCCACTTAGTTGTTTTTAGTTTAGTTAGTGTAACAAAGGCAATCAATGTTTGTACCATTATTCGAAACTTGCAAAAATTTCCTCCAAAAATGGCGGTAATAGGAACCAAACCCGTGCCCTCTAGGATCTATACCACAAACGCAAACCACTGACCCAAGCCATCAATTTGTGCTTAATTTGTAAAAAATAGATATAGTAGGCTTCTTAAAAAATTTAAAAACAAAACAATAAATTGCAGTAACAGTTCACGAGGCATTCCTATTAACTCCTCTCCACAATTACTCTTAATTCCACCTACCCTAATTAATTCACGCAATGCAATTCACAATATACAATGCAATTCACAATGCAATTCCCTCATTAATGCTATATTCACACTCCCACAAGTCTCCCATTTAACTACCCCATTAATTAAGACATCTCCTTTAAACCAAATGCAATTCACGATACATAGTTTCCAGATTTCCAAAGTGATGCAAATTAATGTTGTTATTTTATAAGTTGTTCATCTTAGATTCATTTTCATATTCCTGAGCAATTTACAACATGAATTTTGAATTTTCTATAACGTTTCAATCTTCGTTCACAGATTATGGACGTGGACGTTTGAAGCATAAATTAGTCGCCTTATGAGATGACTTCAATTTCTCGGTTGAACGTTGGTGTGAGGCTAATGGAGATGAAGGTTCGTGTAGTTTACAAGTGGAGCATATTTGACCTGAAACAGGATTTAGAATTAGCTGCTATAGAATTGTTGCTTCTTAACTGTGAGGTAATTATGCATCCTATTTTCAGTCATATCTTTTTTGAAGTTGTTATATTCATCTATAACTTTATATAGTGAGTTTTATATTCATCCTATTATTGTAATCCACGTTGTTTTATATATTTTGTAATGTCGCGCTAATTTATTGCATATTTATGCTAACTTTTAATCTATATGCTTCTGCAGATGTGATCGGTAGAATTATCACTATTGGTCCTGTAATAGAAACAAGAAACGGATTCAATTTCATGAATACAAATTTAAAGGATGCCGAGTATGTGTACTTAAATTTTATACAATTATGAAAAGACATACTCATATATATGTGCAGGCCTTCATAATGTTTTATTGTTCTAACCATTCTTCCTAACTTAACAAATTTTCAATTGGGTTAACAGTGGATACGAACTTGGATGCACTTTGTGGGGATCCCATTGAGTTTTAATTGAACTTGGATGCATTTGGAGGTAATTACATGTACATTTATTTTTACTCACAAATCTTCATCCTTATTAGTCAAATTGGAAACTTAAACAAACTAGTTCAATTTAATAGTCAAATCTACGTAATTTATGTAAATGTTTCATATGATGTTAAAGTCTTTATATTATTATTCATGTTAATGTTCTACATAATGTTTGATATTTACATGTTAATGTTCTAAACAATGTTTAAGTTTGGTTGTTGATATACGAAGTATTTTGGCTAGGTTGTAGATTTTATGTTTAATTCAAGATATGACGATATAGACGGTGATGTTAATTTTTGATAAGGACGTTTTTTTTGTTAATTTTGTATAAGAGCGTTTTTTTTTCCCAGGTGATGGTGAACGAAGATGAGCCAGTGAAACTTTGTGGAGGTATTTTAGTTATTAAAGTCCATTAATTTTTTTATAACTATTTGAAAACTTATTTAATTAGTTTTGTGCGATATATTTCAAACGATGGTATGTATGAAATTTTATAAAAGTCAATGACTTTCAAATTTTGATTATTTCTAATTTTGATTATAGTTATAATATTGTGTTTTTTTCTAATATTATTTTCTGATTATGAATTTAATTTTTAAGATTATTTATGATTTTTAATTTCTGATTATGTTACTTTCCAATTGTTATGATTTCAAATTGTGATTATTTCTAATTACTGAGTATCACAAATTGTGCTCCATAATTAGGTATAGAAACAATTTTAAAAAGAAAGGTAATACGGAGTATATAGTAACATTGCCTACGAATTGTCTACGAATCTGTAGACACCCGCATTTTGCCTGCTAGTGTCTATAGCAGTTCCCGACAAAACACCCGATGATGATCGGACGTCAACATGACTTAATACGCTCGAATACGGACTCGGAATCAATAGTATCCGACGTGGGCATTTAGCGGAGTGAAAATCTCTCAAAACCGACCTCAAATTCAGGCCCAGTAGGTCATTCTGAGTCAGATGAGACTAATTTGGGCCAAAATCGACACCAAAAATAAATCCCGTCTTTTAGCGACCGGGTCAAAACCCGGTCAAAGATGAAACCGTCTCACAAATCAGCCAAATACATTCTCAAAAACTGGCGCACAAATCAAAATTCAAAAAATCAATCAAATCAAATCAAGGTCAATCCTTCCCAAAATAGCTCGATCCTAATTGATCCACTCGATCGAGTGGATAGACCCACTCGGTCGAGTGGAGCGTCAACAGCTGAACCAGGCCCGTTTTGAAGGGCACTCGATCGAGTGCACTAGGGCCACTCGATCGAGTGACCCTAGGTCGGGGGGTAAAGCCTATAAATACCCCCCCTTAACCCCATTCATTGGACGAGATTTTCACAAGACTTTTCCCATGCTAAAAACCCTACATTTTTCAACCCAAGCAACTCAACACACAACACACATTTTACACTAGCACAACTTCAACGTTCAATCATCCATCACACATACACACACACATACATATTCAAAACTCGAGATCAAAACTCGCCAAAGACTCGAGAGCATTCTCTCCCTAACCAAACACACCCTAACTCACCCTACATATCTCGACACTCCCGCGCACACGCCGCTACTACGAGTTCGTTTCCGAGGCCATTTAAGCATGTAGGTTGAGGGTGTCATCAAACCCCATTTCTTTTTCTCCTTTCCCTTTTTTCGGTTATTATTATTATTATTATTATTATTATTATTATTATTATTATTATTATTATTATTATTATTAACCGCTAACACTAACATTTTATTTATGTACTCTAACCACTAACTTTTTTTTATTGTTTACTAACATTTCAATTTCGCATTCTAACACCTAACAATTATATACCGCATACGTATATACACTAGTATTAAAATCTCGGTTTCGAATACGTTTGACTATGACGATCGCCTAAAGTCCATCTAATTCCTTTACGAGTAACGACGGAGGTGGTGCCTTTTCGAGGAGCGCCGCCCCAATGTACTCAAGGACATGATGTGATCGTGATCGATCCTAGTTGAACGAATTTGATCCCATTTCGATGAATAGTACGGAACCCGTTGACATGAAAACCGACATCACATAATCTGAAAGGATTAATTCTGATGTCGTGACGTAGAGGGATGCAATTCCGTTACTAATTCAAAATTTCAATCACATAATATCATATTTCATAAAATCCCGATGACGGTCTCATAATCGTATAGTACACGATTATGGCACTGAAAACCGAGTTACATTTAAATCGTGCAATATTTTTATTCAAGTCGGTCAACCATCGATTTTAAAACATAAAAGCAAAACGAGTCATGCCTCGTACAGGGGGCACTCGACCGAGTGCCATAGGCCACTCGATCGAGTAGCACCCAAAAATCTGGACAGTAGCTACGCTTGAGGACACACTCGACCGAGTCAGACCATGACTCGATCGAGTGGGTCCTGTAGCCCAGAAAACCGAGAGCTCTAATGCAACATTCGAGCCTCGTCATTTTTTTACGACTTTTAGTCGACACGTGCATAATCAATCACGTAATTCTAATTTTCAAAACTCATGCATATCATGACACCTAAAACGATTTTGATCGACGGTCTCGCACTATTAATTTTATGTCGACGACTCTTTAGTCGTATCCGACACATAATTAATTTAGACTCCATTTCTCGAGGTGATAAGTCGGGACAAGGCATCGAAGTTCGAGATCGGGTTAGCACCACACCTAGGTCTCGAACCTCCGTCCTTTGATTAATATGCAATATAATGCGTAATTAATTAAGGTTCGTCCGTCTATCTAATTCACGATCTAGTGTGCATTTATTATATACGGGTCTTTGTCGAGTCGTGTATTTATTTGTCGCTCTTCTTATTTAATTCAATTATTCTATTTTATTGCTCGTTGTATTGTGAATTCCGGGTTGTATTCCGCCCGTGTAATTTGTAATTTATTTACGAGTTTTCTATTTTGGATGTTTGCCATTTATTTATTTAAATGAACATCACATGCTAAATCACTTTGACGTGAATCAAGATGCATTAAATGACGTAGCAAACCAATAATTCACATGCTTAGTCCGAAAACGCTGTTTGCATATCATTTAGTCGTTTTACTAGCGCGCATACACGAACACGAACGATGTCTTAGTAGAGGCCGCCATGTGCGGGCGGGGTTGGGTGTCCTTAGTGGGCTTCCCAACACGTACCCTCACCCCTTACTCAGAACCTTTGGTTTCCGGAGGTCCGAAACCAAAGGCGCACGAGAGTCATTTTATATACAAAAGCCGCTGTAAACGATATCGATATAACAATGCAAAGGGACGAGCCCCATAAACTCTGAAATCGAAGTGGGCTTACTTTGTGGGTAGCCCATGACGACATAGAGTGGGCTCGAATGGTTCCGAATAACCACAAAATTCGGTGGCGACTCCATTTTGACTTAAATTTCGAACCCGAGAACAATCTTACCACGAGATTCATTCGTCTACCCAAAACCGCGCGTGGCCGCGTCGGGGTGGACCTACGTCATGTCCACAGAATCATATATATTATGATTGAGTATTAAAAAAATGTATTATCAATCATATTTTTTAAATATGGTAATTATTCCATATAATTTAATATATTAGTTTGTCACGATACTTATTTAATTGACAATCTTAACATGAGTATATCTGACAGATGATCAAATCGCGTCTACTTAGGACACATAATAGAGTCAGAATATAAATATGAAAAAATATTGGATACCTTACTTTTTACCTATTTTAGGTTAGAAAAAATATTTTTAATTTTAGATCGTATTCAACATTAATATTCTTATCATATACGGAGTACTACGTATATTAATTATCTACTTGAAAATTTACACGAAACTTTGTAGATTTAGCGTTTAGTATAGTATTTCCGAGAATTAATTTATTTCTAAATTAGTTAGATGATTTTTAGATTAGAAATTATATAGTCATGTCAAATTTCACCTTGACTCGTAAACTTGTCTCATCTTAAGTCAAGATCCTAAAATTTTGGCCCACGAACCATTTGGCTCAAACCTCAAATGATCCGTTAATCTTGTATCAAAATTTTGGTTGACCCGCTGGTCGATGATGTATCATTAAAAAGTAATTAAGATAATTATTAAAATTTTATTAAATTTCATATTGTAAATTACTACAAAAATATTTTAAAAAAATATATAAAATTTTATACTCCCTCTGGTTTTAATGTTTGTCCTCTTTCAATATAATACTTCATCCATAGATATCATCAAATGATGCAAACATTAAAAACCATATTGTAGTACCATTTAATGATAGATAACAAAATAATATTGTATAGTTTTTACAATTTTTTAATTGTAAATACGAAAAGTAGTTTAATTTAAATACATTCACGACATTAAATATGATTAATACGAAGTATTAAACAAATAATTGACCATTTAATTGGAAAAAAGCATGCGTCTAAAATTATATATTGCCTAGTATAACTTTTGATATGTTATTTGATTATTATTATTACTATTATTATTATTATTATATTTTTTTATTTTTAAAAAAAGGAACTTGCATTAACACCAGAACAAATTATTATTATTATTATTATTATTATTATTATTATTATTATTATTATTATTATTATTATTATTATTATTATTATTATTATTATTATTATTATTATTATTATTATTATTATTATTATTATTATTATTATTATTACTATTACTATTATTATTATTATTATTATTATTATTATTATTATTATTATTATTATTATTATTATTATTATTATTATTATTATTATTATTATTATTAAACGGAACTTGTATTAAACACCAGAACAAATTACAAGAAGTTAGAGGGAAGCCGAGATACTATCTGGGCCCCCACTCCCTTAGCAATTACAAAACTAATTCTAGCAATTATTATTATTATTATTATTATTATTATTATTATTATTATTATTATTATTATTATTATTATTATTATTTTGTTTTTTTTTTGTTTTTTTTTTGCAGAAAAATTCATCATTTCATTGATTAATGAAATTACATTTTGGTGCAAAAGAATATCACACTAGGCCATCTTACATGAAAGAAGACATTCTATCTAAAATCCTTCTAACTTTAGGATTATGTTTATGTGCAACAAATCTATTAAAAACTGTAAATTGAATTCTTGCAACTAAAACATCTGATGCAGTCTTTGTACCCATAAAAATCCTTTGATTCCTTTCTTGCCAAATCGCAGAAACAGTAGCTACAAGACAAGTAGATAGCCAAGCAAATTTCCAGTGTTTGGCCTTGTGTGTATTCTTCATCCATTTGATCAATTGATGTAATTGATTGCTTAGACTTCCCAATGACATCCAATTAAGAATTTATTGCCAAATCTTATGAGAATATAAGCAAGAGAAAAATAAATGCTTGTGATCCTCCAACGCTGCTTCACAGAGTGAACATCTAGACACCAAATAGAAACCTTTCTTAGCAAACTGATCAGAGGTAGCTAGCTGATTCTGCAATGCCATAGATGTTATTATCTTGTGACTAGGAACAACCATAGAAATCGTAAAGATAGATCCCCATGCTTTCTTCTTCCAGTGATTGATGAGATTATACGCCTTGTTCACCAGGAATTTGGACTCTAATGAACAATCCTGAATGAGATCCATAGCATTCTTCTTAGAACCAACAATCTGAATGATCTTGTCCCTGGTATCTAATATATTCTTAAACCCCATAGGAAAAAACTCCTTTGCTTGAATAGACCAAATATCTTCCTGCTGCAGCAAGTATTGTTGACACCATTGAGTCCAGATACTATTAGGCTCCTTAGATAGCTTCCATAACCATTGAGAATGCAGTACAAGATTCCAGGTAGTCACATCCTTTATCCCAAACCCTCCAAACTTCCAAGGTGAGCAAATTTCCTTCCATTTCTTAAACACCGACCTCTTCTGCCCAGGTTTAATGCCCCAAAAGAAATCCTTATAGAGCTTATTTAGTGCTTTTGTGACTGCTACAGGAAGAAGCATACTCGACCACCAAAAATTCTCTAATCCAAATACCACAGAATTGATCAATTGAGCCTTACAAGCATAGGAAAAAAGCTGGTTAGACCAGTGACAAGTAGCATGTTGGACCTTAAGAATAAGTGAGTCAACCAGTAAAATAGTAATCCTAGTAGTAGTAAGTGGGATTCCCAGGTATCTGAAGGGGAACTCACCAATAGAGTACCCAGTGCCAGCAGTAATTTGTTGCTTAATATTCTCATCAACCCCTCCAAAGTACATGCAGGTCTTCTCAATATTAGGGTGAAGTCTATAGAGCATAGCAAAATCAGTTAGAGCATTCTTTGCTGCTATCACAGAGGGGACATCACCCCTTGTGAAGATCATTAGGTCATCTACAAAAACTAGGTGAGCTAACTGTAACTTGCAAAACTTAGGATGGAAAGACACTTGCTCCTGTTGACAGATTACTCTATGTTTCTAAGAAAGTATCTCCATACTGAGTACAAACAGGTAGGGAGATAGTGGATCTCCTTGCCTAATACCACTATGTCCCTGGAAGAACCCTGTAATTTCTCCATTAAGTTTGAAAGAATACCAAGGTCCTGTAATACAGTCCATAATCCATTGAATAAACTGATTAGGAAAACACATAGAGTGTAACATAGAAGAAATAAATTCCCATTGAAGAGAATCAAATGCCTTCCTAATGTCAACATTGATCATGCATCTTGGGGTTAGGAACTTTCTGGTGTACCCCTTGACCAGTGCTTGGGATAATAAGATATTATCAAATATATTCCTCCTTGTAACAAAGGCAGCCTGCTCCTTTTCAATAAGACTAGGCATCAAAGGCTTTATTCTATTTGCAATGATTTTGGACACAGTTTTGTAGAACACTGTGCAGCAATAGATAGGTCTAAACTCCTTCACAGACTGAGCATCTTTCTTTTTGGGTATCAGAGTTACCAAAGTAGCTTAGCTTTTGCCTGCTTAGACATTCTGCCAGACTTAAAAAAGTGCAGAACAGCAGCACAAAAATCCTTTTCAATAATACTCCAACAGGCTTTAAAGAAACCCACAGAGAACCCATCAATCCCAGGACTACTATTACAATCCATACTGAACACTACTTTTTTTATTTCCTCTATATAGACAGGCTGGCAGATTCTCACCTGAGCATCCATAGGGAGAGTAGATGTACTAACAAATGAACCAGTGATCTTAGTACTCTTACCCAGAAGGTTATTGTAATAGGCTTGAAAGGCCTGAGAAACTGCAGCAGAACCAGTACAAATTTTCCCATTCTCATCCTGCACAGCTCCTATCATTTGTTGTGTTCTCCTTTCTGCAAATTTTGAGAAAAAAATATTTGGAGGAGCAATCAGCTTGCCGTATATGTTGTATCTTGGCCCTTTGCTGCAACATACTTAATTCTGCTTCCTTTAAATCACAATAGTGAGAAAGTAAAGTCTTTTCCTGATTCAACAAGAACTCAGAAAAAGGACTAGAGTTTAATTTGCTTTGACAGGTAGAAAGTTCTTTCTTAGCTTCTTTGACAGCAGTAGATAGCATTCTGAAATGAGTCTTATGAAAGGCTTTGAGAACAACTTTAACTCGCTTCAATTTCTGAAATAAACAAAACATGGGACTACCAGATATTTTCCCATTCCAAGCTTGGGAGACTACATTATGAAAGTCAGGATGAGAAACCCAACAATTGAGAAAACTGAAGAGCCTTCTGAATGGAACATCTTTAGAAATTTCTACAATAACATGAGCATGATCAGAAATGCCAGGTTCCCCAATTACCACACTAGAAGTAGAAAAATTTGTAGACCAGAGAGGATTAGCTAGAGCTCTATATAACCTAGACCAAGTTCTAGCGTCAACTTCTTGCTTATTAGTCCAAATCATCTTCCCTCCACTACAAGGAAGATCATCAAGTTTACACTTTAACAAACAACAATTAAAGTCCCACATTTCTTGCAGAACTGGAGGATTATGGCCCAACTTCTCTTCAGGACTTCTTACTACATTAAAATCTCCCAAAACTAGCCATGGGTCATTAGTAGAAACAACCTCCAAATCTTTCCACAAATCTCCCCTACTAGCCCCATCATTCATTCCATAGACAAAACTCACTTGCATCATTTTATTAGTAGCAAAATGAATGATTTTCACTGTAATTTGCTGATCAGAAATAGCCAAGCAGGTAACCTTAATAGAGTTAGGATTATACAATACCCAGATTCTACCATTGTAGTGATAATCATAATTAGTCACTACATCCCAAGCCTTAAACTTCCTATTTATGATTTTAGTAGCATTACCTACCTTGACCCTTGTCTCAACCAGGCCAATAATATCCACCTTATTAGAGAACAGAAAATCACTAACTTCACTATGCTTTAAAGGCTTATTGAACCCTCTCACATTCCAAGAGACAATCTTCATTTCGACTTATCTGGAGGAACATGATCAGATAATAAAACCACTACAGAGCATTCTTGGTGCATTACAGGCATCTCCTCCACACTATTATCAGGAGGGATTGGGTGGTTAAGGCCTAAATCAAGACCTGAGCCCTCATTTCCCCTTTCCTTAGCCTGAGAAGTGTAAGGATATCCTGAGGTACCACCTAGCTCTCCACCACTACCAAACTCCAAGCTCCCATGGAGCATCTGGAAAGGATTTTCCAGAACTAGGGGCTTCAAGATAGACTCCCTAGGTTCTGGGGAAGATGACTTCCTCTTTTGAACAGGAATAAAGCCAGCATCCTGATCATTATCTGTAGTCTCAGAGCATTCTGAGTGCATTATAGGATTAGAGATGGGTTGATGAATCTCAGAACTGGAGACTATCTTCTCCACATTTGAGTTACCTTTCCCACCAATTCCTAAGGTACCACCGAGCTCTTTCTCAACATTAGCTGCCATAGCTACTTATTTAGCCTTTTGTTTCTTTTTCTCCCATTTACAGTTGGGCATTGTGTGCCATAGCTTACCACAACCATGACAAAAATTTGTGGGAACCATTTACAGTTGGGCATTGTTGGCATTGGGCATTGTGGGAACCCACTCATATTTCTTCAGAACAGAAGGACCAGTAAAAGGAGTATTAACCAGAATATGATCAACTAAAGGCTTAGACACATCCACCTCAATTAGCACCCTAGCAAAGGACAATTTAGCCTTCATAGTAGTAGCTAAATCAGCACAAAGTGGATTGCCTATTTTGCTTGCTAACTTGCTCAGAACCACCTCAGACCACATGAAAGGATCCAAATCAGGAAACAAAACCCAAATAGGAACTGTATGAATTTTATCAATTTCAGTAGAAAAAACAGGTGACCATTGTTTAAGGATTAAGCTATAGATGCCCACTTTCCAAGGGCCTCCTTTCAAAACATTGGTCATATCCTCCATTGATGAAAATCTAAACGAAAACCAACCTTTTTTTTTTAGTATTGTACCTTAGGTTTAGCAATACTACCCCAATTATCATTAACAAATTTCTGAATCACAGATAATGAAGGTTTTGAGCCTATAACATTTCCCATGAGTGTAAACTTCCACAATTCCAATTCATCCGCAAAATCATCCAATTCTATATCAATTTCACTAGAATTAGAACTATTGTCACAAAAATAGAGATTCATTCCTAATTGTTTACGAGTTTGAACAACATTTGCCCATTTCTTTGAATCCTTATGCTTTTGAGAAACAGGGGGATCAATCACAGTGTCATTATTCGGGTTTTCCACATCATTATTCGGGTTTATCACATTAGCATCATTAGACAAAGAGTCAGACGTATAAGTATGAACAATTTTACCAGCAGATTTGAGAGCATTAAGGATGAAGTCATTAATCAAAGATTTCGGCGAAGTACTCTGGGTTTCTGAATTCTTATTCAATTCTGCATCATTCTTCCCCATATCCGGACCAGCAGATTCATGGCGGTTAGAATGATTGTTGTGCAAAGATTTCTTAGGAGGACGACCTGGGCCACGCTTGATTGGGGGTTCGAACGCCATTGAAGAAACCTTCGAGTAACAGAATTTAGAGAGAAAACAGACCTAGAGAGAGAAAGCTTGCTCTCACTACGCTTATTAATTTTTGATTATTATTATTATTATTATTATTATTATTATTATTATTATTATTTATTATTATTATTATTATTATTATTATTATTATTATTATTTCTCAAAATTAGGAATATAGGACAAAAATTATCCTGTAATTATTGAGCCCGTATTTTAAATAAATTTGTGAAAAAGACTTTCTTATTGTGATTCATTTAATTGGGCCTTAATTCCTTAAAAGTTGAAATGAAATTGATTGATTAGAAAGTCCAGTTTCCTCAATTAAGAAAATCAATTAGGCGGAAAAATTGAAATGACCTTGTTGCCCTTTCGTTTTTGTTTTAGTGAATAAGGGATATAAGAGATTTATTCTTCTATTAGGACATCGAAGTCGTAGTAGCACATCGGCAAATCTAAACCAAATTAGATTCCAGGTTCAACTCCTGGCTACGACAATTTTGATGCACGGTAAAACTTATTTTCATAGCATATTTCATTCGAGATTTTAAATTATTAATTCCTAATTTTATTTTTATATTTAACAATGGTACATGTACCGTAGATATACTTCAATATTTTTGACACTGCAAAACACATCAAAATAATTGGAAAATGTTTTGAAATGTCATTAATTATGTATTTTTATGAAAATATTATATTTTTATAGTCCGTATATGTAATATGTCATACCGTATTTTGAAATACTCACTTCTCCTATTAGAATATCATAAATATTAATTGATGAAATGTTTTTTTTTTCCTTTCTAATTTAGAAAATAGTGTAGTTTAGAGAGACAATTTTAGCAAATGTTAATATCTTAGTATCTAAACTACTAAGTAATTTTCTAATTAAATAGAATCATATAATATTTAAATAAATATTTGCGCTTTTTAAATTTTAAAATTTATTTTCTCCTTTATTGATTTATCATAAAATGTAATTAGTATAATTAGAGTTTTAAAAATATGAGTTAATTGATTTGTTTCCATAAATAAAAAAAAGTAGACTTTTGGAGGGAAAACGTTTAACGTGGTGTTGACATGAGTGCATTCGTTATTCTTTTAGTATAAAATAAAAGGGATTTATTCTTCTAATAGGACATCAAAGACGTTGTAGCACATTGGCAAATCTAAACCAAATCAGATTCTAGGTTCAACTCATGGATACGACAATTTTGATGCACAGTAAAATTTATTTTCATTGCATATTTCATTCGAGATTTTAAATCTTTTTGCAAGAAGGTAGTACTCGTATATATTTCGAAAAAATACAAGAGTTTTTCTTACAAAAAAGCTAGCCACTAGAGTGTGAGTCTATTGTAGACACTCTATGATTTCGTCCTGGATTTCCGATTTTGAGGAGCTTAGTACAAGTATACATACGGTGTATTGTATCTCTCTAACTAGGACATGTACATGCCTACAAATATCATTAAAAACTCGGCAATTTCGCTCTTTCCAGAGGCAGTAGACCGTAGCCGCAATGCACTGCCTTAGCCAAAAGTTGTGCCAATGTTTCGCGTGCTTACGACTAGAGACAAAATGCAGGATAGCATCTAAATTCAAAGTTCGGAGTGAGATCCCGCACCATCTGCTAATAGAGCTCATGACTTCTTTAGCATAGTTACATTGGAAAAACAAGTGCCTAGCGTCTTCAGTATGCGTGAGACACAAGTAGCATCTACTCGCCATAGGCAACCCCCGCATCTGTATGTTGGATTGAGTTGCTAATTTTCCCTGATAAGCCAAGGTAAGGAAAATCTTGTGCCTCGGGTAAAGGCCTTTGCTCCACCGTGGTGTATACCAGCTGAGTGTTTGTTGGCATAATCGAAGCGCTTTATAAGCAAGAGATGGGCAGTATTTGCCGTTGACGACAAATTGTTGGAGAAGGGTCCGTGCAGCAGCCTAGCTTCCAGAATGCAAAACCAGAGAGTCCTTTACTGCAATTATTCCACAAAAGGTCTCAGAGTGGCGATCGGCAACAGCGACATCCCATATGGATTGCCGATTGAGGTGGTAATTTGAGACCCATTGCGCCCAAAGTGAACCACCACCCTTATCCAGATCCCATAGCCATTTGAGTAGCAAAGCTTTGTTCTAGGTGCGAAGATCTTTTATGTAAAGCCACCCTCCTTCCAAGGTGCGCAAATGCTTCCCCAACTTTTGTAAACAAGCCTTCGCGTGCCAGGAACGGAACCCCATAACAGGTCCTTGCAGAATCGGTTAATCGTCTTAGTCACACCTGCAGGCAAGAGTAAACTAGAACACCAAAAATTTTGGAGACCAAAGACCATGGAATTAATGACTTGAACTCTGCCGGCATAAGAGAGCAAGTGATTAGACCAATGTGTGATGGAATTTTGCAATTTTGTGATTAGTCGCCCAACATATCATTAGTGAGCTTGCCGTGATGAATTGGCACTCCAAGATATCGGTAAGGGAACCTGCCTTCCTTAAACCCAGTATTAGTTAGGATGAGTTTTTTGACATCTGGATGAACCCCTCCAAAAGACACTTCAGTTTTTTCAAGACTAGCGTCAAGCCCTGACCAGCGTGAGAATTGATCAAGAGTGTGCTTAATATGAAGAACTGATGGTAAGTCGTTTCGTGAGAAAACCATAAGGTCATCCAGAAAAACTAAATGAAACTTTGCACATTTGGGATAATAAGAGACATCCTTATTCTGACATATACTTCTAAGGTATCTGGATAGGATTTCCATGCTTAGGACGAAGAGATATGGAGAGAGAGGATCGCCTTGTCTGAAACCGCTTTGCCCCTTGAAAAATCCGTAGGATTCTCCATTAATTTTAACTGTAAACCATGAGTTAGTGATGCAGCCTTTAACCCAAATAATGAACTGGGTAGGGAAATTGAGTACTGCTAGCATATTGGTGATGAACTCTCACTGAAGTGTATCAAATGCCTTGCAAATATCCACTTTTAGCATGCATCTAGGTGAGATACCGACCCTGTCATATCCCTTTACCAAATTTTGCGTAAGGAGAACATTGTCAAAAGGGTTCCTGTCCTGCACAAAGGCAACCTGTTCAGCCCCGACTAGCATTGGCATGACCTGTTTAAGCTTGGATGTGAGAATTTTGCTTGCCGTCTTGTAGATTGTGGTGCAACATGAGATAGGTCGAAAATCTTTAACAGACTGTGGCACATCTTTCTTTGGAATCAATGTCAAGGTAGTGACATTAGCTTGTTTAGGCATGTGGCCAGTCTTGAAAAAATCGAGGATTGTCTTGCCAAAATCCTTCTCAATGATGGGCCAAGATGACTTAAAAAACCCTGACGTTAACCCATCTGGGCCAGGGCTCTTATTTGGGTCAATAGCAAAGAGGGCGGCTTTGATCTCCTCTTTAGTAACAAGCTGAGTTAATGCCTAGCAGCTACTGGTGTAACAGTAGGTCCCTTGGACAGGAATTCAACATCTAGTGGCTGTACAGGTTGAGTTGAGCCAAAAAGGCTCTCATAGTAATGAACAAAAGCGGTTCCTACTTCCTTTAGCCCAGTGTGGGTGATACCCGCAGCATCCTGAATACTTCCTACCATTTGATGTTGCTGTCGCTCCTTAATTTTTGCAAAAAAGAAGCTGGTGCACCTATCCCCGACACTAATTGCTTTAATTTTTGCCCGCTGCTGTAAAATATTAAGCTCAATGGTCTTAATTTTGGTGAACTCAGAAACCAGCCTCTTATCCTCCTCAATCAAGGTAGGCGAAAGAGGGTTGTTCGCCAGTTGTTGTTGCACAGCGTGGAGTTTAGATTTCAGGCTGGGAGCCTTTTGACTAATTCCAGAAAAATGGAGCCTGTGAAGTCCTTGCATTGCCATCTTGATCTTCTTAAGTTTACCCATAAGCATGTACATAGAATTCCCATGGATTTGAGCCTTCCAAGAAGCCTCAACCGCTCCCATATATTCAGGATGCGCAGTCCAGCTATTGAGGAATGCAAAAGGTTGCTTTATAGGCCGGACATTCATACAAACCAATTGGGGGCTATGGTCTGAAATCCCGGGCACCAGACTTTCTGCTGTTGGCAAGCCTGGGCAAGCTTGATTTACAAGGACCCTATCAATCTTAGAGTGCGTCCTAGTGGACATATCCTGTTTATTTGACGACGAGAATTCACAGCCTGTGGTGGCCATATCATCTAGACCACAATGTTGGATGCAAGTGTTGAAATCCATGATTTCAGTAAGGACGGGTGGAGTATCACTCACCCGCTCCTTAATGTCTCTCACAATATTAAAATCCCCCATACAAATCCATCCTCTAACAGATGGAGCGTAGTTTTCCAATTTGACCCACAGACTCTTCCTGTCATCCCCATTATTACTTCCATATATGACAGTTAAATGTAACTCAAAGCCCGATCCTATGTGCTTTACATAACAGTGAACACATTGATCATGCTCATCAATAATTCTAAGATCCACAGTTATAGAAGACCAGAGAATCCAAACCCGACCATTATGATGCGAGTTATAGTTGCAGAAAACGTTAAGATGCTTGAATTTACGATTGTAGATTTTATTCGCTTTAGTTTGCTTGACCCTGGTTTCTAACAGACCAAGGATATCAAGTTTATTACCTCTAAAGAAGTGCAGAACTTCCTCCTGTTTGACAGGTTTATTAAGACCACGAATGTTCCAAGTTGCAATTTTCATTGAAACGATTTATCAGGCGGAACTTTGTCCTCTTCAACAGTAACCAGCATTGCATTACCCTCACTACCATCTGAGTCATTTAATGGCCCAACGGGGTTTGATAGTACGACTGGCTGTATCTTATCAGGCTGTTTAGGTGGTGTGTGACTCCTTCTTGCAGAAACAACCCTAAACCCTTGCTCAGAATTGATAGCCTCCTGCCCTAGCACATGGCGTCCTGAGTGCATTACAGCCTCCGAGAGAGAGGGATTAGGAGAAATAGGTGCAGGAATTCCCTCACCCTGCAACAAGTCTCCACACTCTTTAATCTCCGGAGGTGAGGTACCACCTGGCTCATGGCATCCTGAGGCAATGGGCTTATCAATCTGAGAAGGGTCAGGCATAGGTCCCTTGACCACTGGCACATACTTCAGCTTCTGATTCAGCACACCTCAGGCAGCTTCTTTTTGTTTAGTTTGCAGAAAGCGTCAGTATGACCCAATCGCTTACAAGTCTTGCAGTAATACGACACCCATTCATAGATCACCCTTTGGACTGAATGTCCAATGAAAGGAGCATTGATCACGACATGATCAATGAGATCCTTAGATACATCCACCTCAATCATAACATGTGCAAAAGAGAGACGAGCTTTGCAGATCGTGGTCAAGTCAGCAAACAGGGTTTACCCACCTTGTTGGCCATCTTACTTAACACTGAATCTGTCCACATGTAAGGGTCTAAATCCGGAAATAAGACCCAAACTGGTACAATCGCGACACTGTCCATTATGTAGGAGAAATAAGGTGTCCATTGTTTCAAAATCAGTGAGTTAGACCCCAGTGTCCATGGCCCACACTTCAAGATTTCAGTCATGGCTTCCTCTGAGCCAAACTTGAAACTGAACCAACCTTTTTTGTAATAACGCACTAAAAGAAAGGATCCAAAATTCCAATGCATCGCAACATTCAATCATTTGCTTCAGAGTTGGCTTGGCGCCTAATATGTTACCCATGAGTGTGTGCTTCCATAGCCGGACCTCATCTTGAATTTCAGTGATATTGATTTCAGTTTCATTAGAATTTGCACTCTCTTCATGAAAGAAGAGACTCATGCCAGGTGCTGCCTTTTCTTTAGCAGTATCCGCCCAATTTTTCCTGTTCTCCGCTCTGGTCACACCAGGCAGAGGACAATTCACCTCCTCCAATGGCGGAATACCGGTAGTAGTACTCACGCCAAGATCAGAAACAACAGAACTCACACCAACATCAGAGGTAATTTGATTACCAGCTGTTGCTGCAGGAAGAACTGAATTGCAGCAGGTAGGTCGATTATCAGAGGTAATTCGAGATTTTAAATTATTAATTCATAATTTTATTTTTATATTTAACAATGGTATATGTACCGTAGATGTACTTAAATATTTTTGACACTGCAAAACACATCAAAATAATTGAAAAATATTTGGAAATGTCATTAATTATGTATTTTAATGAAAATATTATATTTTTATAGTCTGTATATTTAATATGTCATACCGTATTTCGAAATACTCACTTCTCCTATTAGTATATCATAAATATTAATTGATGAAATATTTTTTTTCCTTTCTTATTTAGAAAATAGTGTAGTTTAGAGAGACAATTTTAGCAAATGTTATTATCTTAGTATCTAAACTACTAACTAATTTTCTAATTAAATAGAATCATATAATATTTAAAGAAATATTTGCGTTTTTTTATTATTTTAAAATTCATTTTCACCTTTATTGATTTATCATAAAAAGTAATTAGTATAATTAGAGTTTTAAAAATATGAGTTAATTGATTTGTTTCCATAATTAAAAAAAAGTAGACTTTTGGACGAAAAACGTTTAACGTGAAGTTGACATGAGTGCATTCGTTATTCTTTTAGTATAAAAGTGATTTATTCTTCTAATAGGACATCAAAGTCGTAGTAGCACATTGGCAAATCTAAACACAATCAAATTCCAGGTTCAACTTATAGGTACGACAATTTTGATGCACGGTAAAATTTATATTCATTGCATATTTCATTCGAGATTTAAAATTATTAATTCATAATTTTATTTTTATACTTAACAATGGTACATGTACCGTAGATATACTTAGATATTTTTGACACTGCAAAACACATCAAAATAATTGGAAAATATTTTGAAATGTCATTAATTATGTATTTTAATGAAAATATTATATTGTTATAGTCCGTATATGTAATATGTCATCCCGTATTTCGAAACACTCACTTCTCCTATTAGTATATCATAAATATTAATTGATGAAATGTTTTTGTTTCCTTTCTTATTTAGAAAATAGTGTAGTTTAGAAAGACAAATTTAACAAATGTTATTATCTTAGTATCTAAACTACCAAGTAATTTTCTAATTAAATAGAATCATATAATATTTAAATAAATATTTGCGCTTTTTTTTATTTTAAAATTTATTTTCACCTTTAATGATTTATCATAAAAATTAATTAGTATAATTAGAGTTTCAAAAATATGAGTTAATTGATTTGTTTCCATAATTAAAAAAAAGTAGACTTTTGGAGGGAAAACGTTTAACGTGGTGTTCACATGAGTGCATTCGTTATTCTTTTAATATGTAAGGGATTTATTCTGCTAATAGGACATCAAAGTCGTAGTAGCACATTGGCAAATCTAAACCAAATCAGATTCCAGGTTCAACTCATGGCTATGACAATTTTGATGCACGGTAAAATTTATTTCCATAGCATATTTCATTTGAGATTTTAAATTATCAATTCATAATTTTATTTTTATATTTAACAATGGTACATGTACTGTAGATATACTTAAATATTTTTGACACTGCAAAACACATCAAAATAATTGGAAAATGTTTTGAAATGTCATTAACTAGGTTTTGGCCCGTGCAAAATTGCACGGTTGTATTAAAAATAATATTTATATTTAAATGAAAAAAATTAGTGGATGAGAATACATACTATGATGAAAATTAATTGATATAAGAATCATGATTTGTGAATTTAATAAATAGGAGGGAGTACATATACATTAAAGTGTACAACTAACATATAAATAGATTAAAAGTAGGAGTAATAGATGTTTGTTGAAACTAACAAACATATACATTAAAGTGTAAAGGTGAAAATAGTAAGAACAGACAACTATACAAATCTACGCAAGCATACAAATCTAATTACAATTATTGGAAAACTTCTTGATATACCACATTAGTGGTAGTGTCAGAAGTCCGATGATTGCCATTGAAAATAAGGATTTTCAATCCTTTTTTGTTGGTGACCCTCGATAAAACAACATTAATTTACCATGTGTAAACACGGGCTTAGGGAGATATAGATCAACGTGTGACAACGACTGCCCTTGACTTTTGTTGATTGTCATGGCAAAGCATATGGAAATAGTAAACTGCCGCCGAGTAAACCGAACAGGGAACTTGGCTGAGTCAGATGGCGAAAGGGTCAAGCGCGGGATATAAACTATATCATGAACCTTGCACCGAATGACTCGTTTCGCCAAGTGAGTCACAATTAAGCGCGTACCATTACACAACCCACGAAATTGATCAATATTCCTTATAAGCATAACCATAGCCCCAACTTTCAGTCGTAACTCATGGTTAGGAATCCCGGAGCACTTAATGTTGTTCAAGAACTTAGTGGAGTGCACATCAGGCTGGCCCGGAACTATCTCGTCCATACATACCTCATCAGAGCTTAAATAGACCTGCTCTACACCGTCAAGAAGAGATAATACATAGTCGTTAATCAACTCAACAAATTCATGGGTAGGGGCCAAAATCGCTCGTTCCTGCAAATAATCATCAGTCCACAACCAATTCAATAGGTTGGGATATGTACTGGACACAATTGATGCAATAGGATCGGTGACATTATGGATAAGAATGTCATCCGGAAATCTAACGTTAACCTCGCCATCATTACGCCCACCTTCCAAACCATCACCAATTCTGAGGATCCAATCTGAGAATTCTCGTACCTCTTGTGCATTATAAAGAGAGGTACCGACTTGTAGACGCATGTTCTGGGTGAGTCTGAGTACCTTTATAAATACAGGGGGAAAAAAGGGAAGGATTCATATAGGGAAAATATAGACAAACTGAAATGTAGATGACACGGCAAACAACGAAAGCATTCACACAAAAGGGAAGAAAAGTACCTTGCATGATGACCATAAGTAAGATGAAAATAAAGCTGCATGCACAATGTCAGACCTACTTCCTTTGGGAACAAATGGAAGTATCTGTCGGAAGTCACCTCCAATTACGACAATTTTACCCCCAAAAGGCAGGTTCGCATTACGTGGGTTCACAGCACGCATAACATCTTTCAAGCTACGATCAAGAGCCTCAAAGGCATGCCTATGTATCATGGGTGCCTCATCCCAAATAATGAGACTTGTCTTCATTATTAGCTCAGTTAAATCCGACCCCGGCTTAATGCCGGAGCAAGTGGAAGTCTCAACAACATTAATCGGAATGCCGAATCTGGAATGGGCTGTCCTGCCTCCAGGAAGTAAAGTGGTCGCAATTCCACTGGACGCAACAGGAAGCACAATCTGCCCCTTGCTGCGCAAATCAGCACATAATGTGCGCCATATAAATGTCTATCCTGTACCTCCGAAGCCATACACAGAGAAAACGGCACTTCGTTGCGATGTTACGGCATTAGTAATTTCGTCGTATACAGACCGCTGGTCGGTATTTAACAAAGGCAGGGCAACTTCAAATTCGTGACGCAAGGCATCCCTATCATACGATAATTCATCTCGAATCAAAGTGTTACGTAAGCTATGAAAAACCGATAAATCAGGAATGGGCATGTCTTCAAACATAGACAGACTACTGTCATTAATCTGTAGCAAAGCCTCAATATCGAGCAAGGCCAAGTTATGAATCTCTTCCTCAGTCAACTCCAAGTCTATGACAAAAAGTAACCAAAATGAACACGAATTCTAAAAAAATATTTACAGAGAATACAGAAGGAAAAACTAAACTTACCGGATTCGACAAAACCCTCCGTTGCCTAAAGAGGATGTCATCGTATAACAATTCCCAAGTTTCCTCCGACACGGTATGAGGCGTCGACATAGAACCGGTTAACAGCAACGATGCAAACAAATGCCTAAGATAAGTACCCGACTCCCAGTAGTGTGCTTCCGTAATTGCATCAACATACTCAGTGTCATCATCGATCAAGCCAAGAGCAAAACATGCTTCTCAAAAAGTCCGATAACAGATACCGTTCACAGTTCGGATGTCCTCATAACACATTGCTCCCCTAGAATGGTTCAACATCGTTCTCATGTAGTAGAGTTCACCACATTTTGGGGGAACGTGGTGCAATCTACCAACTGCGAAAAACTTTTGCCTACGCTTCCACTGCTTCTTAGTCCTATCCCATACGTATTTTTGAGGAATATCAGATAAAAGAAGATCACGTGCATCAGGGTCCCTAGCATTCAAGGCAAACCAATCGACAAATTTTGACATAGCAATGCTTGGGTTATCAAGAACCTCATCAATTGGGTCATCATCTTCGAAGATAACAAATTGCTTACCCGGGAGGTGAAACTGAAGTTTTTCAACACCATGAGTCATGTAATGGATGTCAAAGGCAAAAGTCCTCCAAACAGCTTCACATGCAGACAAATATCGACAATTGTACAACTTCTGAATATGGTCGAGATTATTTTGGTTATTGCGACGACTATGGGACGATACCACTGTAACACGATCAGGCCCCTTATTGATGTACTTGAACAAATATTTAATCGACCTGGCTTGGTTGCACCACTCCACATTTATGTGAGCATGATACTTATTCATAAGGTAGGGATTGTAGGGAACAACGTACCGATTATCAATGGGCATGCCGTTCTTGAGAATTGTACGTCCATTATCCCTTCTCTGGTAAATAGGGAAACCATTCTTGTCAACTGTGGTCCTGGGGTTGAATCGCTTCGGAAACTTTCGAATGCATGCACCATCTAGCATACACGGTGATTGAGGATTTGCTGCACCGCAAGGACCATGGATCATCAGCTCTGATACTGCGGCGAACAGTATGGGATCTACGTCTGCCACCTCCAGGAACTTATCATCTCGATGGAGGAAGACTAGGATGTGTGCATGGGGGAGTCCTCTCTTTTGGAATTCGACTGTGTACACAACTGCAAACAATTTAAATTTAGGAAATAGGTACAAAAGAAAGATAAAAGCCAAGGACAAATTAAGATAGGATTGGGGGAAAAAACATAAATGCGTACCTGCTTTAGTCCTCCCAAAGATTTCGCGAACTTTCAAGTCATGTATCAACTCATATAGTTTCACCTGAAAAATTCGCGACAAAATATCTGGACGGTCTTCAGAGCGAAGACCCCTTCTGCTGACAAAGCGTGTAACCTCTGGCCATTTAGTATTACAGGTAAAGGTAATAAACAGATCTGGGTACCCACACCACCTACAAATAGCCATAGTGTCCAGATACTTTGACCTCATATAAGCATCACCAGATGTGTAAGAGGATGGTACAATATAGCGACTACCAGTCGATGATGGATCAATATTACCCTCTTCAACTGCATCAACAACATTCTTGTACTTGTCGACCCTCATTAAATCTTGGTTGAATCGTAAGAATGACAATCTCTAGACTCAACCATCATGTATCCATCAACGCAAATCTGTTAGAATAAGTTACAAGATTGTGACCACGTTGGGAACTCAATTTCCATTAGCCTATCTTGAAATCGAAAGGCAAAGAACTCACGTAAAGTGAGCTCCTCGCGCGGCTTAAGGCTATTTTGCTTATACCAAGAGATGCTTCACCGTGAGGGATATGTAGGCGGAATCCGTAGGGCAAGATGTGATGGGTGTAGCTCGGAAATGCATCGCAATAGTCCACATGATTTTTGTACAATAATGTCCCGATGTTCCATGTCGGGACCTATGTCACCTTCAACCACAGCAGCAACTTCTGAAGCAGTTGGACGGTTATAAGTTCTCCCATCAGTGCATCTTCGGGCATTCAGTCTAATACTAACTTCCCTTTCTACATCAGATGACAATCTGTCCCTGGCCATCCGGAAGGTCTTTGCAAGAGGGTTATGTTCGTCAATCATATCCTTCAATAACAACATAAGTTCCTCGTTGAATCTACTACGCCCTCCACCACTGCTTATATAAAAAGAAGATGTACAGAGGAAGTAAACTTCATGAACAGGTAAGTATGAAAAATCAAATACACAAAATAAGCATCCATAGGGTACTTACGTTACGACATTTATTCGGTTGTTAACCTCCTCCTCCGTATCATAGATATACAACTGGCAAAACATTGGAAAAAATCCATCATGAGGTAAGAAACTGCCAATTCGATGGACATTCTGCCCTCCCATCCTAAACGTGTATGGACCTCGACCAACGTTGACTGTTTTATCAATAATGCCACCAGTGGATGACCAAGCATACCCACAATTATAGCCGCGGATATTGCTAATAAATGTAGAACTTAGACGATGTTGCCTTGTCAAAAGTGATTTTAACAATGCAGGTGGTTGGGTTAGATACGACAGAACTACCTTCCCATCTGAGCAGCACAAAGAAAATCTTGGATTTGTCGTGCCTTTTCCTTTACCAATCCTTTCCTCATACCACATTTGGGCTTTGCACATCTGGCATTCATATTCCGGGTCACCAATATCCCAATAAATTGAACCTGTAGCAATAGTTTTTGAAAACAATTATAACAGTAATGGAATATAAAACATGCATGTAAACAGGATCTAATAAGCTTATGATGGTAAGGATTTGCCGCGGATCCCCACCGTCAATAAATAACCGGCTAATCCTAACTGGGTAGATAGGGTAAGTCGAGTCGAATCCACGGGGACGGTAAGAGGCGTCTAGACTAAGGTCACCTAAATACAAGACTAGGTCAACGAACTAAGCTAAACTAGAATGATAAGGAGGGAAGAAGGCTAAGACTATGACTACGGTGACGGAGAAAACAAATAAGGAAACGGGCTAGGATTAGGTCGGGTTCAAAGGGGTAATGGAATGGTCAAGGAAGAGCTAAGGTGAAGTGGTAGTCGGGTAATCTAGGTGTAGTCCGGGCTCTCGCTACGTAGACCGACCTAGAGGTTCTTGATAGAACCCATCTTAGCGACACACATGACAAACGGGGTTACTAGCGTGCTATCGTAGCCTAGGTCACATCCGGGCTCTCGCTACGTAGACCGACCTAGGGGTCGTCCTCACCGGGCTCTCGCTACGTAGTGAGGGAACCAAACCCACGAGCAAACTATCACCCACAAGAGAAAAGGCAAGAAAAACAAGCATATGCATCTACATGTCATTCAAGCATTTCATCAAACATGTTCCATGCATCTAACCAAGAGGAAACCAAAAACTTCCACCAACATCTCAAACAAACCCTTAATCATCCATTAAACACCCAAATCACCCTAATAACCCTAGCAAGAGTCTACTCAAACATTATCAAACTAATACTAACATAAACAAGAGGAAACAACACAAACATCCAAACATACATTATGAAACTAGTAAACAATGAACTATGAACAAAACATTGAACAAAGATTGAAACTTGGATGAATAAACAAGATTAAGAGTAGGGAAAAGAAGATTATACCTACTAACAAGATGAAAGGAAGAAAGAAACTTGCATTAATAAGAAAAACCCAAAACAATCCACCAAGGTTGTCAATCTTGGATGGATCTTGAAGAAT
Organism: Agrostemma githago; assembly: GCA_958450325.1. NCBI lineage: Eukaryota > Viridiplantae > Streptophyta > Magnoliopsida > Caryophyllales > Caryophyllaceae > Agrostemma > Agrostemma githago. The sequence continues at coordinate 47,992,165 of OY288259.1, read as the reverse complement.
TCCCTTAATACAAGTACTAAACTAAGATTAACGACTAATTACCGACTAATCTACTCTAATCTATGTTAATCTATGCTAAAGTAGTCTAGGGTTTAGTGTCTAATGTCTAACATTCCATAAGAATAAAAGAGGAAGGGTTTATATACGGTTACAAGAGTGAAGGAGGAAGAAAGAATGAAAGGCGGGCTGAAGACCCACGGTCCCGACCGGGACGGGTTCATCCCGACCGGGACAGTCTGGTCCCGACCGGGACGGACCCAGGTTAGACCCATTGCTATTTGTGCACCTCAACCGGGACGGGTTGAGGCCATCCCGACCCGGTTGAGCCTTGTAGGCCTCATTTAAGCTCCTTTTGGTCCCTCCTTGCCTCTCATGAGTTTCTCATCGATTCTCGGTACTCGGGATCGGGTCTCGGAGGCTCGGGATTGGGTCCCAAGGTCTCGGGGTCGAATCCAAGGCATCGAGTGATCGTTCCTTCACTTCGTTGGCTCAAAAAAGTGTATGTATTGAGTCGGAATCGCTCCAACTCTTCATGATTGGTCTCGGGAACCTGAAACGAGCTAGAGGAAGCATAAGAAGCCCATAAACCGCTCGCAAGGAGCGATTCCACAAGGAAAATGGGACCAAAACACAACAATTAGGCACTACAAACTACACTTATCAACTCCCCCACACTTAACCCTTACTCGCCCTCGAGTAAGCACATACTAACTAATAATCTAGCCGAGCGGGTATTAGCGCACCCTACGCCCTTTCAACTCACGCGAGTACACTTAGAGGAAAAGTGCACTCCGCAAGGCAAGTGGGGTCTTGCGACAAAACTGTGGATGCAACCGGACACAACAACACATAAACAACAAACACACAAACAAACAAATAATCGGTTGCACCCAAAAGAAAACAAATACCGCTTCCCTCAACAAAGCGGTGAAAAGACACCGGTTTAGGACTCAAGGCAAGTGACAACGTTCCCAAGCTAGAAATACAAACCAAGGTGAACTAAACCCTAATAGTATGACGATAAAGCAACAAAAACGTTGGTAACTTACCTAGGTCCTCCTAACTTTCTAAGAACGTACTACGGGACGATCGGCGGAATGGAAAAGGGAAGAACCACGGTGTTAGTCGACACTGTAGGTAAGTGAGACCCCGCCCCCTTTAGCGATGAGCCAAGAGGGTCGTCCCATGCCCGAAACCGCCCAACTAGTCCAGGTAAAAAGGTGGAAATATTTGCAAAGTGAGGGAAGACCGACCATCACTGCTATCATCCTTCCTAGGGACTCGGTCCTTTGGTAGGCTCTTCACGATAATAGTCGGTAAAAGGCTTATTTTGAGATGTCGGAATTATTTTTGTGCGACGGGTTTTCTTTTGGCATTTTCTCTTTTCTTTGCATCTTTGCTTTGTTTTGTTGCCATGCCATTTCTTTTTCTTCTTTTCTATTTTCTTTTTGGCTTTTTTGCCTTTTCTTTTTCTTCATTCTTTTCTTTCTTTTTCTATTCTTTGCCCTTTTTGGCTTGATTTGATTGATAGGCATTTCTTTGCAACTAAGAAAGATGATTTCAACAATTTGCAAATTTATTTGGTGGATATGTGTGGAAGGTAGGGGAATGGGTAAGTCGGGGAGCGTCCTTCCCTTCAAACCCACAAAAAGGGGAGAAACTTGGACTAATCAAACAATTCCGGACATGGTCACCTAAGGGACGAGACTCGGTAACCAAGGCCTTTTCACACCAAGGGTGGTCATAATGGTCAAAAGTGCAAATCCCGCAGTAAATCCCTAGTGAGCTAGGTGGACTCAAGGTAAAGGACCAACGAAATCATTGATTTAGGGTCATTCTACTAGAGTAATGTCCAAGACTCGATTTACATTACTAGGAGGGGAAAGTAAAAACTCGCACACTAGCCTCTAAACCGGGTTTTCGAAAACCTTTCTACACAAAAGACACAACTAACACAACACAAAACGAAGACATGGCGAAAACGAAAGAAAAAAGAGATAAAGGACAACAAAACAAAACAAAATAAAACAAACACACAAGGGAACAAACACCGCCCCGATATTCCATACAAGTCACCAAATCATCCACCAATATGCACAAAGCTCCACCCGAGCACACAACATCACAATCTCCTCCAAACTCCACAAGAGACAAAGGAGAAAAAAAGGATAGAAGAGGTTACCGGATGTCTTGAAAGCTCTCCAAAGATAACGGTGATTTAAGCAACCTATAGGGAAAAAGGGAGGCAAACACACACAATAAAACAAACATACGACACAAAGCCATAAAAAGAAAACAGAAAAAAAGAAAATCTTTTTGATTTTTGTGAAAAAATTTCAATTTTTTAGGGTTTTTAAAGATTTTTTCAAAAAACTAGAAAAATAAAACTAAGTATGATAGAATATCGCTCCCCCACACTTAAACCGAGCAATGTCCTCATGCTCGATCGTAGTGCGCGGAGAGACAAAAGGAAAGAAAAGAAACTACGAAAATAAAGCTAAAAATCAAAAACGAAGATGAAGAAAAGGGTAGAATGTGTCCGGCCAGGGTGTAGTCAAGTCACCATGGGCCGAGACGAGAAAAGATTTGGATGGGGGAAGAAAATAAAAAGAAGGAAATAAAAGGAAATGGGAGGGGAGGACTAGGTGTAATCAAGTCACCTAGCCCAGATTCCGCCCGAATCCGACTAAATCCTACAAAAAGGGTTAAAATCTTGTAAAATTTGGATTTTTGAAATCACTCTCGATGTAATCACGTCATCGAGAGTCGGGAGCAACAACTACCAAGGCCTCGAAGGCCACCATGACACCAAGATACAAAAGTGTAAACGGGGAAGGGGATAAATAAGGGAAAACAAGCTATAAAAGACGGAAAGAAAGGATAGTTGCCGTACCCATCGGTTAGCAACTCACTCGCTCCTTCGTCTCAATGATCAATAATTGCAGTTTGCTTGTCTTCGTCATTGTCAACCCGCTTCAAACTCGATAATAACGCATGGTAGAGGTAGTAATGGTGCGAGGGGGTAGGATTTGATGTGAATCTCGGTGTAAAGTGAATAGAGTATGAGGTGAGGGTATGTAAATGAGGTGCATGGGTCATATGATATGTGCAAGGATAGGTAGGGAGGTTGGGAGGGGGTATAAAGTGGTTGGGTGGGCTCACAAGACGAAGAAGAGGCAAAATGGGAAGCAGGGGACCATCCCGGTCGGGATGGATGGTCCCGGTCGGGATGACATGTCCTTCCCGGTCGGGACGCTCCCATCCCGGTCGGGATCACGCTCCAAAGCTCAAAATCTTGCACCTTCATCCCGATCGGGATGGCTCCTTCCCGGTCGGGATGCCTCATCCTTCCCGGTCGGGATGCTCTCCTCCCGGTCGGGAAGAATCTTCATCACATCCATAACCCCAAAAGCTCATCCAAAACTTCAAAAACCAATCCTCTTGCTCACAATTTATGCTTTATCAATAGCCAATCCTCTCTAGGAATCACCTTCACTTCATATCTATCAAACAAACTCAAACTCAACATCAAATTCCCTCCCTCACATCCCTCATCAACAATCCAAGTAATAAGAATATCACAAAACAAAGAGTCCTAGAAACAAAATCACAATAAACACAATTACAAACACAAAACTAAAGAGAATAGAGGTAGGGGAATGTACAACATGACGGTTCTTTAGGAACTCCGTCAAACCGAGGATGGTGGATTCTCATTCTTCAACCATAGCCCTCAAGGGCATGGAGGAGCAAGTCGAACGCACGACCGACATCATAAAGACGGCCCAAGGAGTGCTCGAGCCAAGCTAACCTCCACGGCCTCCAAGGTGGAGGCAAGAAGTAGTCCTCAGAAGACCCGACATCATCTCTCGTGTTGTCTCCGAGGTCTATCCATCCTACGAGCTTCGCCGACCTCTTCCTCCCTGGGCATCGTCTCCAATCACTAGCAAGCTACAAGTCTTCATCATGAGGCACAAAAAACGGCTTTGGCCTCGTTTCCTTGTTGCACACCCCCACACTTTCCTCAAGTTGTGGTTCCCCATCTTCATCACTCGTCCCCACATCATCTTGGAGGAGAGAATCGAAACTTCTACCGGCGGTTTCAATCTCTTCCAAACCATTGCTTGGTTCACTTACAAGGGGCTCTTGATGCTTATCCACATTCTCGGACATGGGCAACTTGGGCTCATCAATTTCACCCAACAACTTCACAAACTCCACCAAATCATCCAACTCACTATCCTCCTCCAATTCTTCACCAATGATGCCTTCACCAAGAGCCATATCCTCGTTCGTCTCTTTTTGGGTAGACGATTGAGGTTCTTCAAAGCAAAGTTCGCTCCTCTTAGGGAATTCATTAACGGCTTCGTCATTGGGTTGTTCCCCTTCCCCAAATGAACCTTCCTCATCAAGTTGTGAAGATCGAGTTAAGAACATTAGGGTTTGAGCCGTTAAAGCATTCAATCTAGCTTTAAATTCTTTCCTTTCCCTTTGGAGTTCGGCCAAGAGTTCATAGTTCCTTTGTGATTGGATGGCCATCTCTTGTTGGTTCTTTAGCATTTGAAGAATCGATTGATCTAACTCCAAGCTTGACATTTGGTAGTCATTGGGGTCATGGTAATGAGGTTGAGGTGATTGGTAGTATTGTGGGTTATGAGGTTCATATTGTGGTTGGGGTGAAGGGTAATGTGGTGGGTTTTGGGGATATTGGCTTCCATAAGGTGAATCTTGATGAAACATGGTGGGTTCACAATGATTGCTTGAGTAATAGCCACCATGATCGTAAGATTGGTAAGTGTTCACATGTTGGTAGCCGTTTCCATATCTTTGAAGCTCATACCCACTAGAGTCTTGATTACCCCAAGAAGCTTGATAATGGTAGGGGGACGTCATGTCATACCCTTGGTTCATAGAGCGAGAGGAGTAGTAGCTCATATCGGCTCCCAAGTGTGGGGAGTTTAGATCAAACCTCATGCTCGCTCGAAATCTTGGCTTGTACCCGGTTGGAAACCTCTCAATCTAGCAACTGTCCGTTTATGCGGCTCTGAGTTGTAAATAAGAGGATGGCGACCACCTCAAGGCAAAAACTGTAGACTAAGAGAAAACGTGAGAAGCCTAGTGCTTTTTGGGCACTAGACAAGAGAGAAATAAACCTCACACACACAAGAAGCAAAGGAACAAAAAGGAAAAAGAAAAACACAAAAACAAAAACAAAAGACAAAGTCAAGTAACTAGGAAAACAAAGTCTAAACTAGCACCGTCCCCGGCAACGGCGCCAAATTGATGGTAAGGATTTGCCGCGGATCCCCACCTTCAATAAATAACCGGCTAATCCTAACTGGGTAGATAGGGTAAGTCGGGTCGAATCCACGAGGACGGTAAGAGGCGTCTAGACTAAGGTCACCTAAATACAAGACTAGGTCAACGAACTAAGCTAAACTAGAATGATATGGAGGGAAGAAGGCTAAGACTATGACTACGGTGACGGAGATAACAAATATGGAAACGGGCTAGGATTAGGTCGGGTTCAAAGGGGTAATGGAATGGTCAAGGAAGAGCTAAGGTGAAGTGGTAGTCGGGTAATCTAGGTGTAGTCTGGGCTCTCGCTACGTAGACCGACCTAGAGGTTCTTGATAGAACCCATCTTAGCGACACACATGACAAACGGGGTTACTAGCGTGCTATTGTAGCCTAGGTCACATCCGGGCTCTCGCTACGTAGACCGACCTAGGGGTCGTCCTCACCGGGCTCTCGCTACGTAGTGAGGGAACCAAACCCACGAGCAAACTATCACCCACAAGAGAAAAGGAAAAAAAACAAGCATATGCATCTACATGTCATTCAAGCATTTCATCAAACATGTTTCATGCATCTAACCAAGAGGAAACCGAAAACTTCCACCAACATCTCAAACAAACCCTTAATCATCCATTAAACACCCAAATAACCCTACTAACCCTATCAAGAGTCTACTCAAACATTATCAAACTAATACTAACATAAACAAGAGGAAACAACACAAACATCCAAACATACATAATGAAACTAGTAAACAATGAACTATGAACAAAACATTGAACAAAGATTGAAACTTGGATGAATAAACAAGATTAAGATAAGGGAAAAGAAGATTATACCTACTAACTAGATGAAATGAAGAAAGAAACTTGCATTAATAAGAAAAACCCAAAACAATCCACCAAGGTTGTCAATCTTGGATGGATCTTGAAGAATTCCCTTAATACAAGTACTAAACTAAGATTAACGACTAATTACCAACTAATCTACTCTAATCTATGCTAATCTATGCTAAAGTAGTCTAGTGTTTAGTGTCTAACGTCTAACATCCCATAAGAATACAAGAGGAAGGGTTTATATAGGGTTACAAGAGTGAAGGAGGAAGAAAGAATGAAAGGCGGGCTGCAGACCCACGGTCCCGACCGGGACGGGCTCATCCCGACCGGGACGGTCTGGTCCCGACCGGGACGGACCCAGGTCAGACCCATTGCTATTTGTGCACCTCAACCGGGACGGGTTGAGGCCATCCCGACCCGGTTGAGCCTTGTAGGCCTCCTTTAAGCTCCTTTTGGTCCCTCCTTGCCTCTCATGGGTTTCTCATCGATTATCGGGACTCGGGATCGGGTCTCGGAGGCTCGGGATTGGGTCCCAAGGTCTCGGGGTCGAATCCAAGGCATCGAGTGATCGTTCCTTCACTTCGTTGGCTCTAAAAAGTGTATGTATTGAGTCGGAATCGCTCCAACTCTTCATGATTGGTCTCGGGAACCTGAAACGAGCTAGAGGAAGCATAAGAAGCCCATAAACCGCTCCCAAGGAGCGATTCCACAAGGAAAATGGGACCAAAACCCAACAATTAGGCACTACAAACTACACTTATCAGCTTACATAGAACCGGTAATAAGCTCAAGAAAGGGGTAAGGGAAACCTGCACGAATATCTAGAACTCCACCGGTGGCATTGTTGGGTAGTCCTTCTTCAAATTGGTGATGTCCGGAACCGTTTTCAAGGAACATACTATCAGAAGAAGGATTAATATGTGGAGTTGATGAAGTACTGGCCTCATTTAACCCAGAATGCAAACTTGGTTTTGGGTCAGTAGTAAGTGAGTCGTCCGAATCGTCACAATCTGTAAGAGGTGAACATATTGTGTATATATTTTGTTCAAAGGCACCATTCTTTAAAACACAGGGCAAAACTTTAAGAATGACAACTAATATAATGCACCATACGAAATGAAAGTGTCATTGTAGTACAAATTAAAACTGTCATCAAAATACACACGTAAATCACCTGGTCGAGAACGAAGAACCGAGGAGGTTGACCTTTTTCTTTTTTCTGCAGTGAGTTCTTTTCTACGGGCCCTTTGAAGTTTTGCCGCTTGTTGCGCCGCTGAAAGAATGATAGGTTCAAATGAAATAACAGAAGAAGGGGTTGCACTAAAAGAAGCAGGAGTTGAAGGACAATGGGGCGAGTCACGGCGACGACGTGAGGCAAGTCGTCGTGTAGGTCGATGGACCCGAGCACCTAATAAGAACACGAAGCATTAAAATGTATTAAAAATAATGGGTCCGAAAACTGACAATTAAGTGTATATACACACATACACATACATACCAACGTAGACACATGGAGACACACACACATGTAAGTATGAGTATAGAAAAAGAAAGGCGAGTAAGAGGTACCATTGGTAATATCACTTAGGGGAGTACAAACGGCCAGCACAGGCTGTTGATTTGAGTCAACATTTTCATTAGCAAAGCTGCTGCTTTCAGCACCTGAATAATAATACCAATTTCATGTTGAGTTTAGCTGCAGAGGCATGCAAAAATACACAGGCATATATCTGTGTAAGAGGCAGGTAGGAGGTACTGTCAGTGATATCTCTTAAAGGATCATGGATTCCTATAACATGCTGCTGATTTGGTGCAACATTTTCATTTGCAAATCCACTCCTCTCCCCACCTTAATAACAATATTAAATTCATAAAGTGAACATCACTCAACAGAATATATTATCAAAAAAAATATGTGTATCAAATGTGGGTACATAAGCTTGACTAAACATTTAAAAAAAAAGAATTGTAGTAAACTAACACAAAACGTTAGTACTAAAAACAAAACAAAATGGGAAAGCAAAACATTTCTTAAGAAATAACTAAATGGCAAGGGTAAACCTGGTGAAACAGGTCAATGAGTCGAGTTCGGGTCATCCCAGACCTCAAAACTATACAACATGGGATATGACGTAGTCATAATCCTAGTCCTATAATATGTGATCATGTGATTACTTTTTATTATTATTATTTCTACTACTAATATAATTAATAATAGAGGAAACAAAATAATCATATAATTCCATAAGAATGACTAATATGTGACACTAACACAACCGAAGTTCGACCAAATCAACTTAAACTCGGAAATAACACGATAGAAATTTAAGTTCAATCAAAATGTTCGCACGAAGCAAGAACGAAGGCCCAATTAATATGAACAACCTAACAAATCTGGATAAAAACCCGACCCTATCAAATCTGGTCCAAAATATGAGTATAGTATCGATATTGGACCAAACCCACAACGCCTACTAAATTGAACTTCAAGTCGGAGACAAAAAAAATCATAGCCCAAACTTGACCCGGACATCAAAATCGATTTCAAAGTCATACACCGGCCCAAATGACAAAAAAGAGAAGAAGTTGCTAACTGATTCGAAGCCCAATCAAACCCTGGCCCAGATCAAACTTCGACCCAACCTTAGCCCTAACCACCCACCCATATAAATACCGTCTCCCCCTGAAATCCCCCCTAAAAACCCTAATCCCACCCGACTCACCATCAACCCTAACCCTATCCCTAATTTCACTCTCAGTCTCACTCTTCACTCTTTTGCTCACTGACTCTCTAATCCTCACTAAGCTCGTCTTCTGATCCTCAATCTACCTCTAAGAAACCATGCGTTGAAAAGCAATTGTCGAATTTGTCAGCCAAAGTTGTATGTTGTTTCCAGATCGATCGGCATTTATACTGCTTGATTAGAAAAATGGTCGATTTTTGTCATCCACATTCCAGATCTACTTCATCTGCTCGGAAAAATTGTGATTTTTTTTAATAATTCTGAAATCTTAAGTTTGTCAGTTTTCCTCATCAATGATCCTTTTTTCCCTGTGATCTACATTTTTTGCATGCGTACCTCCCATCCGGAAAAAAATTCCAGATCTACATTGCTGTACACGAAAATGGTGAGCTCTTTCCTGTTTTGATTTTTTTTCTTCTGTAATCTTGATTATGTAGATATTTTCTCATTACTGATCCGTTTAGTGTTCTGTGTTGCACATTCTTTGCATGCATGGATCTTATCTAAAAGCGAGGTCCAGATTAACTTTTCTGTAAAAGAACAATGGTGAGCCTCCCCCCTCCTTATTTTTTTTTGTTTTTTCTTGTTAAATTTCGAAATCTTCGTTGTATAAATGTTCTCATCACTTATATGTTTCTCCTGTATTGTGCAGATTACTGTGTCTTATTTGCAAATCCGTAAAGAATATATGGACTATACACAAAAATGGGGTTTTAAGGCACCTGACTTACTATTATTAATCTATTTTTTTAAAGATGAAACACCGCCTCATTCTGAAGGTATAACATTCACTTCTCACTTCCCTACATCTCTAATATCTTCTTTATTTTTTAAATTGCATGCATAGTAAAAAGGAAAAGTAAGATCTATAATTTCTAACATTCTGAATATTTTCACATATTGTAATTATGTATTGTATGTCTATTCAGAAATCTAACCTAAAAAAACAGAGTCATTTTTTTTCCATCCTACTATGTTTGTTACTAAATCTCACCTTTTCTTTTTTGTATAAATCTGTGATATGAACTTTTATTGTACCCAATTGCATGCATGTTTCAAGAAATTATTAGATGTTGTAATGTGAAGTGTAGCATGCTGAAAATCCATAGATTTTATGATATATACTTTTTTTTATCACCAAAAAATGATCTGTGTAGCAAGTTTGTATACTAATCAATATATATGAAAAATTATTAGGCACACAGTGGCATGAAAACTGTCATTCTAATTCCTATGTTTGTTCCTAATAGAATGCACAGTAGTTCTGAAATTTCTAACAGCCTGTAAATTTCATACACTTGAATTCTAAATGATGTGTTTATTCCCAAATCTGTGTTAAAGTAGAGCAAAAAGGAACAATGTATTTTTTTAAAATGTAAACCGATTATTACAAATTATAATGTAAGTTGTTATAATTCAGTAACCCAGTTTTCTTAACAAAATATTAGCTTCTATACTGCGTTTAAATAAATTAGCTTCTAAGTCACAGGGAAAAATGCATATTATCACTTATTAATTTAACACTTAAGTTAAATAGAAGACGAAATATTAGACAGAATTGGGTAGATTTGGATGTAAAATAGACCAAAAATTTAACACTTAGGTTAACACATAAACACACTGTGAATCTAAGTAATTCTATTTTGGCAGATTTGGAAAATTTAACCTCCAGAAAATGTCAATTGTATTTCTATTTAGGCAAAAACCTCAAAATCACAGTAAAATTGAAGTAATTGTTGATACAGAAATAAACAAAGCAGTAATCACCTATAATTTTTTTTAAAACACTCAAATGATAGACATGTACAGAATACAAAGACTCGTTTACCTTTTCCATGTTTTTGTGTCAAAAACTGTAGATTTGCAGATAATTATTCTCATATATTCTAGATATTACAGTATATTCCTTACAGAAAAGTAGAGAAAAAAATTACATGTTTTTGCAAACATAAGATGAGAATAATATGAAATAGAGCAACACTTACGTTCTGTCCTGCAGCAATTTGTAGCATCCCTTCTGCTTCAGCTGCTGTTTCTTGTTGAACGTAGATTATCCATCAAAGATTCTACAATAGCACGATATAAGAATGTTTTCTTTAGTTAATTGAAGAAGCTTTTAGTATCAACTCATTGATATTTTGGTAGATTAAACACATTCAATGATCCGTGATGTTATTGCCTTAAGCAATGATTTAATGAGGAATCTAAAAAGGGTGTTGCTAACTTACTCTTAACACAACATTGTAACTGCTGTTAGTGGGGAGATATTTTGATAAATTGAGTCAGTTAAACCCAATTCATTAGACCAGTTAAATAAAATTAAACTTATTATTTACTTGCATGTTTGACCATATTTTAAGTACCTGCTAGAACTTATACAAAACTTTATCTACAACTAATACTAATTATGTGTGATTATTTCATAGGTATTGATTATTGAGTCTATTTTGTTTTCCATGTGTATTAGAATTGTATTCATATAAGAGTTCTATACAAACAAAAATCGACACAGGACACTATAAGAATTCTACCTGTATGTTGAAAATAGTAGGCTATATTCTAAAAAATAAGATATAGTAAACTATGATTTGAATTACAGTAACAGCTGAATTAAGAAACAAAAAAACCTGAATGTCATTAAAAATAGTTGCTTACAACATCATAACAGTGGATCAAAGTAGAATAAAGTGCTGGTAGGTGTTAAAGTGAAATCCTTACTTAAATATTCTGTCTTTAAATAATCTATTAAATTTTATTTATGATTGACATTTACTGTCAAATTAAAATAAGGCAATTCATCTAAATATTTGATTATCTGATCTTCACATAATCATATCAAGACATATTATCTTGATTGGATCGCAATAGTTTTCAAAGTAAATACAACAACAATAAGCAAAAAACCTAAATCAACAGTGAGTCAATAAAACAGCCTACATATCCACAGAAATTCTGGATAGCATAAGCATGCTCTTAGAATAAACAGGCACAATATATTACCGCCCATTCTCTTGACACCAACTATTTGTTCTATATACATAAATTGTATATGAAAAAATAGTTGGTGTCCGAGAATGAGTGGTGCAATAGTTTGTTCACCTAATTGTTGTGATAACTCTATAACTTTTAGTTTAGGAGTAATTCACTCTTAGAATTGGACGGACTAATATGTTGTCCATCTATCTAATTGAAGTGTCCTATGTGAATGCTCTGAATCTTGGTGGTGCGTAGGCATGGATTCATAACTCATATTGATTGGATCACAATAGTGTTCAAAGTGAATCCAACAACGATAACCAACAACCGTAAATCAATAGCGAATCAATAATACACCCTACATATCCATAGAGATTCTGGATTGCATAAGCATGCTCTTAGAATGATTAGATACAATATAGTACCTCCCATTCTCTTGACACCAACTATATGTTCTATACACATGAATTGTGTATAAGTAGATAGTTGGTGTCAGAGAATGGGAGGTGCAATAGTCTGTCCCCCTAATTGTAGTGATAACTCTATAACTTTTAGTTTAGAAGTAATTCACTCTTAGAATTGGACAAACTAATATTTTTTCCATCTATCTAATTGAAGCGTCTTATGTGCACGACTTGAATCTTCATGGTGCATAGGCATAGATGCATAACTCATGCCAACTGCATATTCATTTTGCTGACTCTTTGCAATGCAGTCATTACATTGCTGCAACGAAATGTTCTCCTATTCTTTCGTGCTCTTCTGCTCCTGCATATACATTAAATATACACTCCCCCCCCCCCCCACACACACACACACACACATATATATATATATATATATATATATATATGCACACTTTCGAGCATCATGTGTCATTTGCAAAAGGAAAAATAACCAAATTTAATGCAACATTAAGTAATTAAAATAAGTTCATCACACAGATTAAAAAATAACCTTAAGATAGGCACAATTTAGTCTTTTGGAGCATCAATTAACTTAAAAATTAAAATGCATAACATCATCTTCTTTATATTTCAAGGACTTCAATATCTTCATTGGCAGTCTCATCAGTAAATTCTGCCCTTGTCCTTTTTCTGCCAAAGTTTCTGACTCCACTATTCTGCACATCAACCATCTTCCAATTTGCAGCCATAATATCCCTAATAAAAACCCTTTGATCTGCGTTTCTGTGTCAGAATTAATTCGTCAGCCCCTCTCAGTCATAAAATAAATAAAACTTCAGCTACTGTTTATATTATTTGTCTGACCTTGAAATGAATTCATTCACTTGTGGTATATCTGGCATGATATGTATTTTTGTTGCTTCAGTTGATGATACCCTCATTTCTCCTATAACACATGATGATTAGTTATATTTTTTTAGAGTTTGTTTCAAATATGCACGAAAATTATATAAATCATACCTAAGTATGGGGCTCTCTGCAAACACTGCAGTACAATTATAGGCCTTTGTACTAAGAATCTGTCGTCAGTTGCAATTGACCTAATCTCATTTCCAATTTCTCCCCATATCCATACTGGCAAAGTTGTTCCCCTGTGATTATTTTAAAACAGATATTAAAAAATTTGAATAGCTTTTCAGAATTTGAAAATGGTAAACATCAGAAGAAAATTACTTCAAATCTTGTAGTTCAAGAGTAGTACAATCGAAAATCCTATTTTCAAGGAGAACACTGTACTTTTCAACCTGTCCAATCACATCTGCATACATATTTTTGTTAATAATAATATGAAATAGATACTCAACTTATAACTTCTTCTAAAAGTACTAAATTTACCTATCAAGGATCTCCCCTGTAGGTTGTTGTCATTGACATCTTCAAAATCCACAAAATTGAAACCGAATGTTGGCATGGTTGCAATTTCTATTTCTTCAACAATAGTAGATGAGATAAATTTTATACGCCAATCTTTATTGGTAGGAGCCTTACATGTAAAATTGTTTTCAAAGTGAAATTTACTAATTCTGTAGATCTGCCCTTCCTTTACCTTTCCCCCGAATTCTGATTTCAAGTCATGCACTATTCTTGCTTGCATTGTATCACCCTAAATTCACCCATTGTACATATTGTTAGCCTAATAATATTTAAATAACAAAATTCTAATTGAATAACTAATATACAACACTTACTTTTATGTCTACCATTAAGACCTCAATTGAGTTGCTAGCCTGATTGAACCTATCGAATAGATCTTCTTCTCCTTTCCAAACACGGACAACTCTAGCCTCAAAGTAAAATTCACATCGTGATGGCTGTAACTTATCAAAAGTACGTACAGAACTTTGGTTTACTTATCTCTGATTCTGCCATTTTTTCTGTTAACTATTCTTCAAGTGTGGTACTGTACAAAAAGAATATTGTACTTCAGATGTATTTATAGTACTAAAGCATTAACAGAAGTCTAGACTATCATGCTAGTTGTGGGTAGTTTCATAGTAGATAGTGGGCATTGTGGAGAGAAAACAACTAATAACCGTCTTCATAGGGCTGACTTATTAAAATTTGGTAGAACTCTAGAAGGAGTGGATTACTAACCTATCTTGATGGAGATGTGATTTATCATAATAAACTATTTTGATATACTTGATTGAGGAAAAAACTGACACTGTTGATTTGCATTGCTGATAACCAAGCTAATAAAATCTCCTGTGTATACACTGGAACATCTGATCTTCACATAAACATATTGAGGCATATTATATTCTTCTTAAAGTGTAATGGCGTGTAAAAACCTCAATGATGTGCAACTATAACTCAAGTATAAAGCATGAATACAGCCTATTTACCTACTGAGGTCCTGGACTGCAGATTTACACTCTTAGAATGAATGGGCATAATACACTTCCCCTCATCTTTTAATCCCTACTATTGTTCAATGTATGAGAATTATATTTTCAACAAATAATAGGGCTAAAAGAATGGAAGTAGCAGTACTTTGTCGACCTAATTGTAGCGTAATAACTCCTTAACTTCTACTTTGTGAGTAATTCACTCTTAGGATCGAACAGACTTTGATTATTTTCCCATCTACCTAATTGAAGTGTCTTCTGTATATGCTTGAATCTTAGGGGTGTTTATGGAAGGAATAAAGTATCATGCTGAAAATAAGTTGCCTGAGAGTCACCACTCGAATAATGGTGATTGTTTTTACATGCTAATTTCAGAAATTATGTCAAATAAACTACAATTGTGGTAGATGTCATGATGTTAATATGTCCTAAAGTTTTTAAAAAGTGACTTATCTAATAGTTTTTGTGGAGGATACATGTTAACAGTCTATAAATCTGTTCAGCAAACCAATGTAAATATTACACTTTATAAAATTATTTATGAAGTAAGATGTATCCAATAACATAAAAACATAAAATACTCAATGAATCAGGGAATACGAACTGTTAAATAAAAAGAAATAACATAAAATTGTTCAACGCATTAAAAAACATGAAGAAACTAAGTGAAAAGACAATAAATAGGTCAATTTAAACTAAGAAATGAGACAAATACATAAGCAAAATAATTATTGCAACCAATCTTCACTTCTTCTGTTTTTTAAACCTCCCTTGACTGTGGATTCTTCATCCGATGATTCTGATCTTGACACCTCATCCGAAGATAGTCTTTTGCGTGGCAGTTTGCTCATGGGTGTCTTCTCATCAATTCTATCAGAGTTAGAATCAAGCACCTCAGACAATGTAGTTACTGAACTTGAGTCACGGTATACATGAAAGACTTAACATTACAACATACTTAAACACATGGTTTTATTATTCTCATGAGTTATTTCCTTATTATTATACCTGCATTGGCCACAAATAAGCTTTCCTTCTTCGTATCACGTCTATGTTGGAACATAACTCAATCACCGAATAGCATCTTGTATCAATCACAACATTAAAGTAGCGACACACTTCCAAATCTATGATAAATTCCTTGCCCAACAGTGTCTTTATTGTAATTGGGATTTCCTTGGAATCTTTCTATAGTTAAGAATGTTCAACGTAAATTATTAAATACAATACATAAAGAAATCATACATCATAGATGACCTGAGGATCTGTAATGATGCTTTTTAGGATAATTGTACCTGCTGACACATTTCCATGGACTCAGATGCATTGTATCCTGTTTCATCTTCCATTTGTGCATTGTTGGTAGTGATTTCAATTTGGTCACCGTTCTGATCCTCAACTAAGAAAGTAACATCATATCTGTAATAAAAAAAAACATTAATAACTGCTCATCTGAAATCTTATCTTGGAGTAATGAAAATTGCCTTTGCTACCGACATTATATCTCGTTCCTCCACACCAATGTCAAGTTTTGGGCAAATGTCATTTATACAATGCCATAAATTATCTTGCTTCATTCCAATAGTATCTGCACAGCTCTTGCATTTGTTGCAGTACCATTTTTTTGTAGTGTCAACGTCCTTGAGTTTTGCCAGAATCGAATACTTGCCAGGCTTAAAAATTAAAAATTCATTAGAAGAAGAAGATAGTATGTATAAAATAGACCAAAAGATAGGTTCAATATCTTACCTTGTGAAGTGCAATTAATTCTGAAATGTTATTTAGTATGAAAGGACGCTGATTAGAAGCACTCAAAGAGTTGTGATCTGTTAGTGAAGACATTGAATTTGTTTCCTTTTCAGATGGGCAGAATGTTTTCTGACTTCTGTTGTGCACTGATTGTTTTTAGATACTAACATCTCTTATATATATATATATATATATATATATATATATATATATATATATATATATATTTGATGACATGGGGAGTTGTAATGGACATAAAAGATAGGGTGGTTGGAACTAAACTGCTTTGACACACGACATAAGTGGGGAGTTGAAAATATGATGGGTTTATGCAGTTAAAAGATAAGTAAACTTCTACTCTTTCTTATTTGGTTATAATTATGCTTTACTTTTCTGCTTATTGTTGATTTTATGCTCAAAATTGATGTACTTTTGTGCTGCAAAATTGTGGTGTAATATAGATATTACCATCGATAGCTTCACGAATACCATTAATTATTAGATTATTAGATACATTTAGAGATTTGGGTTTAACTATGTTGTGATTTTGTCCTTACTGTTGAATTTTGGCTTTACATTGATTCAGCTATGTTATGCAAATGAACTGTAACATAATATCAATTAATATAATTAAATAACTTCAGTGTCTAAAGAAGATTAGTAATGAAGGGTTTCTGTTAAATAACGTAACATACAGTTGGAATATGCAACGTAAAATAAAATATCCATATAGATATGTTATAATTGAATTCCAGAACTAACAACAAAATTTAAATAATTGGATCAATAAATAAGTGTACAACAACTTGAAACTATTTAGATAAAGTAGCGCACAATTGGAATACGCAACGTAAAATTAGATATTCATATGAATATGTTATAATTGTGTTCCGATACTAATAATAAAATTTTAAAAACTGGTTCAATAAATAAGTGTACAACAACCTTAACATATTTAAACATCGTAGCCATAATATTAAGTAATGAAACAAAGGCACTAAGTACAGTTGCTCCTGATAAAAGGGGCACCATAAAAAAAAGAGTACAAATGACTAAAATGATAAACAACAGTAGTCTGGAATAAAGGAAAAGATGAACTAAAACAGAATCAAAAGAAATTTAAAACATAACTGAACACTCTAATAAATCTCTATTATGCAGTTGCATGTATTCGTTAATCCCATTTTGCATGAATCACTTTCCTTAATCCTCGGGAACGCCGATAATCTACAACTTAAGAGATCATTGGTTGTATATACAATTTAGTTGCTTTCGTGGACTCAAGCCTTACAAAATCTGCAAATACACATAAATCGAAACATTAAAGCTTCCATAAAAAAAATAACAGTTACGATATTAAGTCAACCCTAGCTTTTCTTACCTTGGCACTTGAAAAACACATAAATCGAGACATTGAAAAACAACTACCGGTTTTTCCGAAATATAAGTCTCAGCTGTAGATAGTGCTGAAAGGTGGCAGCCAATATCTTCCCATATGTGTACCGTAATCTTGTGGCCACTGTAAAGTTTTACTCAAAAAAAAATCAGCATATATTTTGAGAAGATTGAATGAAATCACACAAATGAACACATACTTATTGTCCACCAATTGCAAGCGTATACATTGCAAGACAGTGTCCGGATAGAGGACCTTGTACTCGTCCACCTCGGCAATTAAATCTGAGTAGAGTAAAAAAATCAATTAGAAGGGAAAATAAATTGTAGCAGGCTATGAAAGTTCTGTATTATTCTTAAAAATTCACCTATAAGAGTCCGATCTCCATTAATCAATTGTGGTATTTCAGCAATTGGTACGAAGTTGAAACCATATAACGGTATTGGCACTAACAGTTGACGGTTGATAACAATTGCTGAAGTGAACACTACTCTAATTGGGTGAGGTGTTGCAACATCTCACCCCTTATGTTCAACCCACAATCAAATTGGTTTATCTTACATGTGGTGCCCTCCATTAACAAACCTTCAAATTTTGCCATAAATGGACGTGGGATCGAACATTGGATAACCAATCCCTATATAAAACAAGGGATCGAAAGTCAGAAACTGGAAAGAAAGTAGGAAGAAATTGATTTGTGGGGTGCACTGGTGTATAACACGACAAAAAGCAAAAATTTCTGTTTCGTTGACCAATAACATCTCCAACGAAAGTGTCTCTTGCACCTGTGGGCGAAAAAGTGGTGACTTCCCATGCCAAACTATTAAAATACGTCCCTCTATGTGCTTGTTTTTCGAGATATTGGTGAGAATTTGATTTGGCTCCATGACAAAAGCAATTATAGAATTTTGGAAGGAATATATAAATTCACTTCAGTGTGATGGTGTTAGCAAACAGTCTTGCTGTATATAAACAGTAAATAGTAGTGGGAAGTTATTATGAAGTGGGAATGAAGAAGTGGATAGAGTGGTGTCTTTATTGCTACATGAAATATGCCTATAGAACCCTGTAGTAACTGCCAGGGTATCACCTAATTTTTGGTTCACCATTGTGTTCACATAATAATAACAGCTGCCTTGATATAACTCTAGACTCAAAACTCAATTTCTGTTTTTCTTTGGCCTAAGAATTTGGAGACATTGCTGAAACATTGCTAAGCATCCTGTATCTGAGCTCAAATGTGGCTGGACAATGAATAATCTTGTGTAACAGTTTAACAAAGTAGGCCTTTTTCTCATCTGATATGTCAGTTTCATAGACTCTATGCTCAAATGCTTTGGAATGTTTAAATTCGGTTTGACTGCATGTTTTTTTTAATAAACCTCATATATAACATATATATACACCTTCTCATTATGTGGATCAACTTATAACTCACACTCGTGAATTCTGATGTGCAGGGTTGACAGAGCAAATAAGTGATGGGAGTTCCCTACAGTACTGGGTGCAAACTATTTTCGACTTTTAATAGTAGTGGTTTAGATGCTGTTTTGTCTTTGTTGTCAATAAATTGTACACCCATTGCGTCCCCAGTCACTTATAGGTCATTCTAAGTAGTAATAGCTCCGCAGCTGAAATGCATTAAAAGCGGTGGGGTGCAATTTGGCTATAAGATCTCGGTGATGCGCAATAGTCGTGAATCAACTGTGATGTCTCGAGTTCAGCCTACATCTCCACAAATCTCTCTGATTAAGAGGAAAATGCTCTTAGTTACATGTTTGATTAAGAGGAAGATGCTCTTAGTTACATGAGGGAACTGAAGGCTGCCCATTCTGATTGAAGTGTTAACTCATTCAATAAACCTTAGTGAATGAGTAATATGCTCTCAGAACAAATGGGCAGACTACAATACCTTCTTGGTCTAATTGAAGCGACACCACTATCATTGAACTGTAGTGGAGCTTGTACGCGGACACTCAGACATCATGTTGAAAACAATTGCCTGAGAGGTAAACTGGTTGCTAAAAGATCTCGGTGATGTGCAGTAGTTGTAAGCCAACAGTGGCGTCAGGGGTAAGGCTTATTTCTCCACTAAAGTTTTTGATGAAGAGGAAGATGCTCTTAGATACATGAGGGAAAAAGTCTACCAGTCTGATTGAAGTGTCAACTCTATCACTAAAGCCTAGTGAAAGAGTAAGATGCTCTTAGAATAAATGGGTAGACTTGAATATTTTCTCAGTCTAATTGAAGCGACACCTCTGTTAGTGGACTATAGTGGAGTTTTACGTCAGCACTCCGGTGTTATGTTGAAAACAATTGCCTGAGAGATTATCTAGTTGAATGATAGTAATAAATAAAACACCTAATTTCTGATAAAAACATTCCAGGTAAAAGCAAATTTTAACTAAACAAAAATGAAATATAATCCTTTAGGCCAAACCAAAACATGAAACAGTATGTTAAAAGTGAATAATCTGAGCATGAAATAGTAGATGTCATTAGTTAGTACTTAGTTCCCGTGACAACGCTTCCTTAACCTTGACACTGGCTCGATGGTTTCTGATGGCTCCCCAGTCATCGAACTATCACTTGGAAGAACCTGGTTTAAGTAGCATTGTGGAATATGTCAGTTGTCATCCAATACAAATTAAATGAAAATGTAAATCATAGTTGTCTCAATGCTTAGGCATCCTACTGATTACGTACACAGAATATCTACCTGATTAGCTGCATCTTCCCCTATGATATTTTCAGCTGGAGTTGATTCTGTGACCTGTGCAGAGAATGTGATTAGAAAATAAGAGGGTATATCTGTTTGTGAGGTAGTACCTAAATTTAGTAGATGGGAGCAAAGATGGCTTGATTTTCTAAACCCGTACCTCTATGCTGTTAGTACTCTGCTGTGCACTACTTGCTGCTGGCTCATTAGCATTCTACATAATATAGCACATAGGTATAGTTAGCTAGTATACTATATGGAAATAGTAGTGACTATAGGAGGCAGCAGGAATATGTTAGTCCATACCTCGAGTGGCAAGTGAACCTTACTCGTTCCTGAACCCGGGTCAATGGTCACAGTTGTTTGCAGGTCTTTGACAACCGTAGAGTTGGATGAAACCTAAGGCGTTGCCGATTAGAGCTAGTGCAATTAGGCGCTCGTGAACAATATTGGCAATAACAATCGACTGAATCCTAAATATTTCGTACCTCACTTAACTTCATAATCTCTTTCCACTCCTTGATCTCGGCCTCGTTGTCCGACATGCCTGTGACAGTGTAGCATTGTGAGTTTTTTTTGAATGTTAAATACTTGTGTTACTCGCAGTTTGAAAAGATATTCCTTGTCTATGAGCGCTCTGAAATTTGATGGTGGGGGACCTCCTGGCCTAGCATCCTACAAATTATAGTGTAAGATTAGTGCAAGGATTCTTAAAATAAATGAAACTAAACACATAAACTGAACGGAAAAAAAAAAATTTACCTCATGCTCTTCTAAGATTTCTGCTGCTGACTTTGACAGTAGCTTTGTCATATCTTCATCCCATATTATGAATTCAGCAAACTCACATGCGTCATCCATAATCAAAAACATTGCTTGGAATCTGTTAAGGGCAAACCATACTATTATTGTACTGTATTCGCTTGAACTGGGGGGAATGACAAATGATTACTGGTGACCAGATTTTGGGCTCTCGCTTAGCAATGTTGTATTGTTTGCACATCTCTTTCTTGCAGTACCACATGTTGTTGTCACTTAATATGATCTTGGATCTGCATTCTTCACATGAATTGTAGCACCACTCCTTCGACGTGTCCATTTCGTAAAATATTGCTAAGGTTACAAAGACTCCGGCCTTTTAATCAAAGAATTAAATGGTAGTGAAATTAGTTAGTTGTTTACAGTAGTGGGCGGGAATGAAGTTAGAAATGATAATGATACCAAAGGATAATAAAGCTACGTTAATATGTTTTAGTGCTGAAATAGGTTACTGTACCTTCTTGCTGCTCTTAATCTCTTTCAAAGAAAGACATTTACTTCCATTTAGTATGCTAGCTGATTCGGGAGTCAAGGTCGGCGTGTAGCGTAACTTCCACCGATCTGGACTCTTGTTAGGAGTGTACCTAATAAAGAGTCATTGTAGTGTCGGTAATTTTGGAGTTATGATACCATGTTGTTTGACGTGGAATTTGTCATACATTAAACTTACATGCTATTGAAACGGTCGACCTCTTCCATTTCTGGATTAACAATCATCAATGTTGCATCCCTTGTCACAATGCAGATTTTGTCTTTGTAAATGAGATAACAGTAGCCCGTGCTAGAGTAGAAGAATAACAGTATGAATGTGATGTAAAACTAAAGGGTTAAACATACCTCTCCATTCATTCCTCTTGACGTGTCGCAACACTAACACGGGTCTAGGCTTGTCAAGGTAGATGTTAACAATGCGTACAATGTCTGATATGAATTCTCCAAATATGGAACAACATAGCTGCTCTTTCCTGTACGAACGTGTAAAACGGAGTAAGAAATATATCTCTTACTGTAGATCATAAGTAGATGAAAGTAGGATTCTTACTGTGCATTTTCGAGGGTGATAGTTGTCCAGTGAAAGCCTTTTGCAGATTTCTGAATTGCTTGATACTCAACAAACTTGCCTATCACATCTATATTATGATAAACAATAGTCAAAACAGTAAATATGATAAACAATAATCTAAACCGTAAATATTTCATTATTTTAAGATCTATAATACATGTACTTACCAAAATATACATTAGCGTCAACGTTGTCGTGTATTATATCCTGGAATTCGACAAAGTTGTACACACATAAAGGAATGTTCGGGTCAGGATGCATCTTCATCACTTTTGTGCTATATTCGAACCAAATACGACAGTTGTGAGAGGTCGCTTTTTCTTCCGCAACATTTGATGAAGTTGAAAATTTAGAAATTGTATAGATTTCACCCTCTTTGAAACCCGAATTGTATTGCTTGACCAATTTTTGTCTGACTGTCCCTTGAATCGTTGCTCCCTGAACATCAAAAAAATTGAGATCAATAACGATAACGTTGTTCAAATTTTATGTAATAATTGCATTGCTTATCTGTATGATATTCTCACCGAGCTATCAACGAAAATAAACTCGATGCCAAATATTATATCGTTAGATTTGGCATTGATCTTGTTGACGTTGTTTGGCTGCTTCTTCATTCGGCATCACTTTCGCATAACCCTAACCGTAATGGAAACTGCATACACGCTTTCGGTAATCTCGGCGATGGATTTTGGTTGAAATTGAAACGCCATATTGAAACAGTGAAGAAGGGATATATTGAATTGAATTTATTTGTGAATTTGGGGAAATCAGTAAACAGAGAAAATAAACATTTACTGAAACCTGTAACACATATATAATATGCATTATGGAGGAGTTAAATGAAGTGGGAAGTTAATTAGATGTGGGAAGTTAACGTGAAGTGGGAAGTTGAATTTAAGTGGAGAGGCAACTGCTGTCGGCTTGCAATTAATTAACTTTTTTTTTTAAAAACGAACAGCCACGTCGGATTATGCGTGGCGCTAAGTAGGACGATGACTTGGCAGATGATGTGGGTGAATGTGGTGCGAGTATTTTCTTCAGCATTAATATACAAGATATTTTGTATTTTAATGAAAATATTATATTTTTATAGTCCCTATATGTAATATGTCATCCCGTATTTCGAAATACTCACTTCTCCTATTAGTATATCATAAATATTAATTGATGAAATGTTTTTTTTTATTCTTTTCTTATTTAGAAAATAGTGTAGTTTAGAGAGACAATTTTAGCAAATGTTATTATCTTAGAATCTAAACTACTAAGTAATTTTCTAATTAAATAGAATCATATAATATTTAAATAAATATTTGCGCTATTTTTTAATTTAAAACTCATTTTCACCTTTATTGATTTATCATAAAATGTAATTAGTATAATTAGAGTTTTAAAAATATGAGTTAATTGATTTGTTTCCATAATTAAAAAAAAGTAGACTTTTGGACGGAAAATGTTTAACGTGGTGTTGACATGAGTGCATTCGTTATTCTTTTAGTATATAAGAGATTTATTCTTCTAATAAGACATCAAAGTCGTAGTAGCACATTGGCAAATCTAAACCAAATTGGATTCCAGGTTCAACTCATGGCTATGACAATTTTGATACACGGTAAAATTGATTTTCATAGCATATTTCATCGAAATTACTTTTTCCTAACGAGCCTTTACTCAATTCTAACGAATTTTCTTAAACTTTTCCTATTATACCCTTGATTAAACCTCTAGCCTATTATATTGAGATTCAATTTAGTATTTTTTTGTTTTTTATCAATCTCTATAGTCAATCATCACTTCTGAATTTGATTATCAAATTTTAATTTAATTACCGATGACGTAATATCAATTACTGATTTATTTTATTATTTTTTTTATTAAATTTGACACACGAGGGAAATTAAAACTTTATCAATAGTAATATAAAAATACGATAATCAATACAATAAAAACTTTGATTCTTGACATAAAAGTATAAAAAAAATATAAAATCAAGTGATGAAAAAAAAATACGTAAGCAAAGGAAAACAAAAAAATAAAAAATAAACAAAACAAAAACCCCAAACTTTCAGCCCTAACTCCGTTGTTCCAACCACCTTCACCCACCGTAGTACCGTACCTACCCACCACCCAAACCCAACCCTCAGGCACCCATCTACCGCCCTGATCGACCCGACCCAACCATCAACCACCCAGCCACGACTACTGACTCCAACCACCCAACTATCCCGACCGACGACCACCCTCACTAACTCCCCACCACCAGACTGACCCGACTCTCCCCAACCCAACGATACTCTCGACTTCAACATGCCCAGCCGTCCCTCCCCACAAACCCCGAATTTCGATGCTTGGTTTTTCATGTTTATGGAGAATTGAATTTTGTGGTTTTTTTAGAGAGAGAACCAAAAAATTAATTTTGAGAATGACATAAATGAGGAGAGTAAATCGGTAAAAAGTCGTTAGAATTGAGTAAAAGCTCGTTAGAAAAAAGCACGACCCTATTTCATTCGAGATTTTAAATTATTAATTCATAATTTTATTTTTATATTTACCAATGGTACATGTACCGTAGATGTACTTAAATATTTTTGACACTGCAAAACACATCAAAATAATTGGAAAATATTTTGAATTGTCATTAGTTATGTATTTTAATGAAAATATTATATTTTTATAGTCCGTATATGTAATATGTCATCCCGTATTTCGAAATACTCACTTCTCCTATTAGTATATCATAAATATTAATTGATGAAATGTTTTTTTTTCCTTTCTTATTTAGAAAATAGTGTAGTTTAGAGAGACAATTTTAGCAAATATTATTATCTTAGTATCTAAACTACTAAGTAATTTTCTAATTAAATAGAATAATATAATATTTAAATAAATATTTGCGCTTTTTTTATTTTAAAATTCATTTTCACCTTTAATGATTTATCATAAAAAGTAATTAGTATAATTAGAGTTTTAAAAATATGAGTTAATTGATTTGTTTTCTTAATTAAAAAAAAAGTAGACTTTTGGAGGGAAAACGTTTAACGTGGTGTTGACATGAGTACATTCGTTATTCTTTTAGTATATAAGGGATTTATTCTTCTAATAGAACATCAAAGTCGTAGTAGTAGATCGGCAAATCTAAACCAAATCAGATTCCATGTTCAACTCCTGGCTACGACAATTTTGATGCACGGTAAAAGTTATTTTCATAGCATATTTCATTCAAGATTTTAAATTATTAATTCATACTTTTATTTTTATATTTAACAATGGTACATGTTCCGTAGATATATTTAAATATTTTTGACACTGCAAAACACATCAAGATAATTGGAAAATATTTTGAAATGTCATTAATTATTTATTTTGATTAAAGTATTATATTTTTATAGTCCGTATATGTTATATGTCATCCCGTATTTCGAAATACTCACTTCTTCTATTAGTATATAATAAATATTAATTGATGAAATGTTTTTTTTTTCCTTTCTTATTTAGAAAATAGTGTAGTTTAGAGAGACAATTTTAACAAATGTTATTATCTTAAAATCTAAACTACTATGTAATTTTCTAATTAAATAGAATCATATAATATTTAAATAAATATTTGCACTTTTTTAATTTTAAAATTCATTTTCACCTTTATTGATTTATCATAAAATGTAATTAGTATAATTAGAGTTTTAAAAATATGAGTTAATTGATTTGTTTTCATAAGTAAAAAAATGTAGACTTTTGGAGGGAAAGTTTAACGTGGTGTTGACGTGAGTGCATTCGTTATTTTTTTAGTATATAAGGGATTTATTCTTCTAATAGGACATCAAAGTCGTAGTAGCACATTGGCAAATCTAAACCAAATCAGATTCCAGGTTCAACTCATGGCTACAACAATTTTGATGCACGGTAAAATTTATTTTCGTAGCATATTTCATTCGAGATTTTAAATTATTAATTCATAATTTTATTTTTATATTTAACAATGGTACATGTACCGTAGATGTACTTAAATATTTTTGACACTGCAAAAGACATCAAAATAATTGGAAAATATTTTGAAATGTCATTAATTATGTATTTTAATGAAAATATTATATTTTTATAGTCCGTATATGTAATATGTCATCCCGTATTTCGAAATAGCCACTTCTCCTATTAGTATATCATAAATATGAATTGATGAAATGTTTTTTTTTCCTTTCTTATTTAGAAAATAGTGTAGTTTAGAGAGACAATTTTAGCAAATGTTATTATCTTAGTATCTAAACTACTAAGTAATTTTCTAATTAAATAGAATAATATAATATTTAAATAAATATTTGCGCTTTTTTTATTTTAAAATTCATTTTCACCTTTAATGATTTATCATAAAAAGTAATTAGTATAATTAGAGTTTTAAGAATATGAGTTAATTGATTTGTTTCCATAATTAAAAAAAAGTAGACTTTTGGAGGGAAAACGTTTAACGTAGTGTTGACATGAGTGCATTCGTTATTCTTTTAGTATATAAGGTATTTATTCTTCTAATAGGACATCAAAGTCGTAGTAGCAGGACGGAATTCTGGGGAAACGACGCGATAGCTGAACTGACTCCATGGGCAAGCGGCCAGGCCGGCCACAAAAACAACCCGAACAACCACTCTCCCCTCAGTCTAAACATCAATCTCATGACCAATCAGACGAACTTGCTGATGAATCGCAGGTACTCCGAATTCCGTTTAAATCTTTGATCAATGATTTAATTAGCTCAGCAATTGAGCATAGTGCATCGATGATCCGCCCTGCTACTAACCAAGCCAAGGATGCGGAATTGGGTCAATCAAAGCTTGAACAAGTTGCGAATATCCAATTCCCTCCACCGGTCCCTGGAATGGATGAAGTTGTACACGACTATGTGGAATACATATTTGGATCTAATGCTACAGGCAGAGATGGGACGACTTTGATTAATCCTGCAATTGTTGAGACCTTGAGACTTAAAAAAGGGGAAGGGTCATCGGCAATTGTTAAGGATCAAGCTCTGGTGAATGAAGCAGTACTGAACCTTCAAAAAAGGGAGGGACCTGTTCCATTTAATGAACAGAGCTTAGGTGGTGGGATGCCAAGACTTATAAAAGGGGGGCAGTTCTTCCACCTAGTTCCAAGGATGCTCCAGTGGAACCAAACCCGAGACTTAAAAAAGGGGAGGGAATGGCCACTTGGGCATCGAAATTGTAGCAAAATAAAGGAATGGAGATTCACTATGTACCAGAATGTGCTCAGGGGGATTCCATTACCATTGAACCTGATGACATAGCCGAGGAATTGAAGGCCTGACATTAACAACTCTTGTTGGGCATGTTCTGGGGGCGCGTATCACAATACAGAAACTTGAAAGCTTTGTGGCAACGAACTGGAAGGATAAGGGACATCCAAAGGTGATCTATTACAAGAAGGGATGGTTTTGTTTTCGGTTTAGAAATCTCGAGGATATGAATATCGTACTAAAGGAAGGACCATGGGAAATTGGTAAATCCATACTACTACTAAAGCAATGGTCGCCAAATTTCCACAATGTAATGGATCATTTATCTTGTCTCCCCATTTGGGTCACTTTTCCCAATTTAGATCCATTCTTTTGGTCAGAAAAGGCTCTGAGTAAGCTTGCAAGCCGAGTTGGGAAACCAATCTGCGCTGATCGCGTTACTACTAGGGCTGTGCAACGGTCCAGACCCGGACCGACCCAGACCGGATCCTGAACCGGAATCATAAATTTTCCTGACCCTAACCCGACCCTGAATTGGTAAATATTTGACCTGGACCGACCCTGAAAATTTCGGGTCCGGACCGGGTCCGGACCGTTGGACCCTGTTGACGGTGTGACATAATCCTTCCTTCCTTTGCTCCCTCACCTTTCCCCCCCAAATCTCCAGATCCATCTGTCATTACCTTCGTCATCTTCATCAATGGCGTTAGAATGGGTAGTACTGGGCTACGCAGCAGCAGAAGCGATAATGGTCCTCCTCCTCACACTCCCAAGCCTCGATCCTCTTCGCAAAGGTCTCATCTCCGTCACTCATAATCTCCACAAACCTTTCCTCTCCATCGTCCCCTTTTGTTTCTTCTTTCTCATGGATATCTACTAGAAATACGAGAATCGCCCCTGTTGCCAGGCTAACACGGTTGGACCCTGTTGTGTCTTCCTTCTCATGGAAGAAGATGAACGGCGGGGCGTCGGGGCCGGAGCTCAGAGAGTCAGAGGGAGGAAATGAGATTTAGGGTTTGTGAGGTATTGGGGATTTAGGGTTTCAGACTTTTAGAGTGTCTGATGGAGGGATGGTGGAGTATTGGTTATTTGCAGTATTGGGCCTATTGTTACCAGGACTCTAAGAGGAGAGCCCAAACCTAACAAATTCAGGGTCAACCGGTCCGGACCGGTAAAATCCGGGTCTGACCCGGACCGGACCGGAAACCCGGAATCGCAAAATTCGATGGACCGAAGACCGACCCTGATTTTATCATTCAGGGTCCGGTCCTCACTATTCCGGTCCGGTTCGGTCTACTTTTCCGGTCCGAGCCTGATTGTGCACAGTCCTAGTTACTACAAGCCAGGAGAGGATATCCTTCACTCGCATTCTGATTGAGGCAAATGTAGCCGAGGAGCTTCCAACCCAGGTGGTACTTAATACACCTTTTGGCCAACTCCTCCAACAAATTGAATATGAGTGGGTGCCTTACTTTTGTAAGAAATGCAAGAAGCTTGGGCATATTGGAGATAAATGTAGAATGTCTCAAAAAATCTACAAGAAAAAGAACGTGGTTATTCACCCAGAACCCCCGGTTATCGTGGATGACATTGAGCAGGAGATTGTGACAAGTCATGTCCATATTGACTCTGAAGGGTTCACAACTATCATAAAAGGCAGCAACCCAAAGCCCACACCAGCTCATAAGCCCATTGTTATGGCCACAAACCAGTTCACGCCGTTGGAGAACGCTGGACTTGATGGAAATTACGTTCTTGATGAAGATTCCCTGGAGAGAAAACCTCCGGATAAAGGGAATGACCATGAAATTGGATAAAGGGAATGAGCCCCTGAAGCAACATGAGGTTTTAAACCTCTTGTTGGCTAATAAGGCTGATGTGATAGCCATTATCGAGACTCGAATTAAGGAGAAAAACTACAAAAAAAAATTGGAGTAAGAAATTTAGTCATTTTGTTGGCTATGCAAACTATCGCAGCCACCATAATGGTCGCATTTGGGTGTGCTGGAAGGCCCAAACAATGAAGCTCGAGATTCTGAATGAAGATGCTCGATACGTTTATTGCACATTTAAGTATTTGCCCCTCAACAAGGAGGGGTTGTTTACTGCTGTTTATGCTTACAATTATGCGTAGGGTAGAACCACGCTTTGGGATTTTCTCAGAAATTGCCAGGCATCTCTTCCTTGGTTTTGCAGTGGCGATTTTAATGTCACGCTCTCCCCTGATGAAAGAATTACTAAAGGTGTTATTCACTATGACGATATAGCTGATTTTGAAGAATGTCTGAATGACTCTCACTTGACTGACCTGCCATGTACTGGAGCGTATTATACTTGGTGTAATCACCAGCAGGCTGATGACATTGTTTGGGCTCGTCTTGATCAAGCCCTAGGAAGCCCTATGTGGTTTCAAAATTTCCCAACAAGTCACTCTATAGCCTTAGAACCCGGGGTTTCTGACCATTCCCTTATTGTCACAGTTGTTCCTCAATCTTTGGATACTGTTGCCCATCCTTTCAGGTTTTTGAATTGCTGGGCGAACCACCCAAAATTCGCTGCCCTGGTGGAGACGGAGTGGCAGGTGCACATCCCAGGCGTGCCTATGTATAGCCTTATTCAGAAAACAAAGAGGCTGAAAGGCCCTTTAAAACAGTTGCATCAAAGGCATTATTCTCAGTTGACTCAGCGTGTCAAGGATCTTCAGACTCATCTTACTAAATGATGTCAAACTGAGCTGATACGTGACCCTACAAGTGCACCCCTTCTTGCATTGGAACGCAACCTTAGGGCAAAATATACACATGTTGTGTGCTAAATTTTGACCGTTTTCCCCTCATTTAGACCCGTTTTTGCCCCTTTTGCGAGGAATAAGTGCGATTATTGCCCCATTTTGAGTATTTCTCGCATTAGCGTCTCTGTTTTGCATTTTACGTGTTTTTGGTAGTTTTCTGTCTATTTTGATAGGATTTTCGACCAAAAACGTGTCCGAGCTTCTATGAGCATAAGAGAGGGAAATCGGCCGAAAAGCAAAGCACACAACTTAAAATCCAAAGTCCAAACCCAAGAGGTGAAAGCTTGAGCAAAAAGGAAAAACTATAGTCCATTGGGCACCTTCACCGGAGAGGTCGAACTTCAAATGAACATATCTAGAGTTTTAGACCTCGGATCGAAGCGATTCCAATTGGAGGTGAAATTTTATCTTCTTAGCTTTCCAACGACATATCACACTCTCCAATCGGAGTTCAAACGAGAGAGTTATGGCCCTCTGAAGTCACAGGGCGAAATTTCACCCGATGAGAATTTGACCGGGCAAAATTTCGCCCGACGGTGTTCCTCCCCAGATTACCATTTTGGACAAAAAGTTCATAGGGTAAAATTTCACCCTATGAGATGACCGGGCGAAACGACCGGGCGAAATTTCGCCCACCGGGTGAAATTTCGCCCGATGGAGAAAAACGTCAAAAATGGCGATTCGAGAAGAAAATCTCACCGGGTGAAATTTCACCCGGTGGTGCTAATGTCGTCAACCGCAGGGTGAAGTTTCACCCCATGAAGACTCATTGGGCAAAGTTGCATCTCAAAGGACAAAGTCTCACTAATGGGCAAGGATTAGATTATGGGCTTTAAGATTGTGTGACCCATTAAGGGCTTATTATATATAGTAATCGTAGGTTTTCATTTCAATTTGTGCCTTAAGTGTGCCTCCTTAGGTTAGTGTAGTTACACCATCCTCTTAGTAGAACAATCTAGTAGTAATTCTCTATAATTCTAGTAGTAATTTTGTAGTAGATCTACATAGTTTTCATCAACAATTCTCTAGATCTCAAGTTTGTAGAAGATTATATCAAGATTTATTTGAAAATTTGTGAGGTTTATTGAAGAATTAGTGACAAGTTCTTCATTCTCTTCATCAAAGATTCAATCTTTATTTATGCAATCTTCTTATTTCTTGTAGATCTTCATAGTTGGTATAATTTTGTTTCACTCTCTAATCTCTAGTTTAGTTTTTATGTTGTTTACTCATCATTATCTTGTCTAAATCATATTGGTGTTGTTAGTTTCATTAGATCTAATTATTATGCATGTTGTAGTCATTTTCTCCTTAGTTAATGTTTTGTTGTTTGCCATGATTAGTGAGTAGATCTTTGTTAGGGGTTAGGGGAGGATGGATTTGAGCAACATAGATCAAGGATTCTTGTGATTGAATGAACTTGGGTTGATTTGTCTATTTTGGAATTGTTGTATGCTTGTTGACTTTACTTGATCAATTTAGTTGACTCGTATTCACCCTCGTCAATATGGGGAAACTCAGGGCTTGGGTAATTCCGACTTAGTGACCTAGCTTCTTCGTCGCGAAAGCGAGTCTTAGTAAGGTCGGGTGTAGAGACCGAAAGGTGACCCATCCCTTATCAACTGTGTATTGTTTGCTTGATTCCTTGTTTTTGTGTCCCGTTTCCGATTCCCCGACTTCCCCCTAACACTCTTCCTATATTGATTTTCGTGTTAGCTATTAGACCGACCATCTTAGTTTAGTTCTAATCCTACTCAAACCCCCCTTAAAACCCAAACACTTATCGACTTAGACTTGACCGACTTTACGTAGACCGTCCCTTGGATCGATCCCGACCTACCACTACTACATTAGTTAGGTTAGTCGGTGTTATAAATATTGTTTGATCGTGCGGGTCGCGACGCCCGCGCATCAACACACTACAGAAAAGCTGAGCTCTCAGCCTTAGCACAACGTGTAAACATTAAACATCTTGAGCTCAACGATGAAAATACTTCCTACTTCTATGCACACTTACATGCCCGTAAGTCGCATAGCTATATTGGTGCTATTAAGGATGTTAATGGGGATAGGCACACTACCCAACCGGGAGTATAAGGTATTACTGGGTTCTAGTACTGATGTTCAGAATATAGACCCCATGTTATTCACCCAGAATACGCTCCCTCAAGAGACGGCAGACAGGTTGCTCTATCCTATTACACCTCAGGAAATAAAGGATGCCCTCTTTTCTATCGACTCTAGGAAGAGCCCTGGTCCCGACAGGTTCTCCTCTGGTTTCTACAAGCAGGCATGGCCTATTATCTCTCATGACTTTATTGCTGCTATTCAGGAATTTTTTGCATCCGGTAAGATGTTGGGGGAGATAAACTCCACTCTCATTACACTTGTCCCAAAGGTTGCGGTACCTGAATCTGTTACTGATTTTCGACCAATCTCCTGCTGTTCTACGGTATATAAAACGATTAGCAAAATTATTGCTAATAGATTAAATCCAGTTATGCATCTTATGGTCGGATTGGAACCGTCAGCGTTTATCTCTAATAGGAATATTTTTGATATCATCCTTACCTCTCAAGAACTGACAAAGAACTATAGCCGAGCCCACCTATCTCCCAGATGCACCATAAAAGTGGACATTAGGAAGGCTTTCGACTCTGTTAATTGGCAGTTCTTGCAGCAAATTCTCACTCTGTTTGGCTTACCTGGAAAAATGGTCCTTTGGATTATGCAGTGTCTTCAAACTACTAAATTCTCATTGAAGATAAATGGGGCCTCCCGTGGCTATTTTCCCGGAAAAAGAGGATTACGACAAGGCGATCCCCTCTCACCCCTCCTCTTTATAGTTTGTATGGAGACGCTCTCCAGAATGCTGCGTAGTTGTTCTAAAGAAAGGGAATTCTCTTACCACCCAAAGTGTTCTCGATTGGCGCTAAATCACCTTGTTTATGCGGAAGATCTTCTCATCTTCACTAGGGAGGATGTGCCTTCATTTATGGCTATCTCGACTTGTTTACAGAAGTTTGCTTCATTCTCTGGATTACACGCCAACCCGAGCAAAACTGCTATCTACTTTGGGGGCATAAAGCGGGGAAACTGCACATCAGATCTTGGATGCTTGTGGATACACCGAGGGACAATTCCCTTTCAAATATTTGGGATTGCCTCTTAATACTTCTTGATAAGTGTCATTTGTAGTGCCTATTTTGTTGTGTTTTGGTCCCATTTCCTTGTAGAATCGCTCCTTGGGAGCGGTTTAGGGGCTTCTTATGCTTCCTTTAGTTCGTTTCAGGTTCCCGAGACCAATTTGGAAGAGTTGGAGCGATTCCGACTCGATACATACACATTTTGGAGCCAACGGAGTAGAGGAACGATGACTCGATGCCTTGGAATCGACCCCGAGACCTCGGGATCCAATCCCGAGCCTCCGAGACCCGATCCCGAGTCCCGAGAATCGACGAGAAGCCCATGAGAGGCAAGGAGGGACCAAAGAGCTCTTAAGGGAGGCCTACAAAGACCCATCCCGTTCGGGATGGCCTCATCCCGTTCGGGATGAAGGGAACATGAAGCACGGCTACTGTGAGCCCATCCCGATCGGGAAGGTCCTTCCCGACCGGGAAGGATGGCCCATCCCGATCGGGACCAAGCCTTCCCGACCGGGAAGGGTCAGTTACAGCCCGCATTGTTTCCTTTCTTCTCCTTTCCATTTGTAACCCTATATATACCCCCCTCTTGTATTAAGAGACCATCTTATGTTATCTTATGTTATATTCTTAAAACCCTAGACTACTTTAGGTTAGATTAGATTAGATTAGTGTAGATTAGTCGTTAATTAGTAGTTAATCATAGATTAGTACTTGTATTAAGGGAATTCTTCAAGATCCACTCAAGATTGACAACCTTGGGTGTTTGTTTTGGGTTTTCTTCATTAATGCAAGTTTTGTTCTTTCCTCTTCACTAGTTTGGTACAATCTTCTTCTCCTTTTACTCTTAATCCATTTTTGTTTATCAAGTTTTAATCTTTGTTCATTGTTATCATTAGTTTGTGATGTTTGTTTTGTTTCTTTGATGATTCCTCTTGTTAGTGTTAATCCTAGATTAGTTATGTTAGAGTAGTGTTCTTGCTAGGGTTAGTAGGGTGATTAGGGTGTTAATTGGGTGATTAAGGGTTGGTTAGAGATGTTGGTGGAAGATTTGGGTTTCCTCTTGTTTGATGCACATCACATGTTTGTTGAATTGCTTGAACGACTAAGTATGTACGAATGCTTGTTTTTCTTGCCCTTTCTTTCGTGGGTGTTAGTTTGTTGTGGTTCGGTCCCCTCACTAAATTGCGAGAGCCCGGTGAGGACGATCCCTAGGCCGGTCTAAGTAGCGAGAGCCCGGATTCGACCTAGGACCATAGCGCGCTAGAACCCCGTTTGTGTTGTGTATCGCCGAGATGGGTTTTAGGTGGAACCTCTAGGTGAGTCTAAGATGCGAGAGCCCGGACCAACCTAGATCACCCTACTACCCCCTTCACTCTAGTCCTCCCTTGACCATTCCGTTACCCCTTTGATCCCGACCTAACCTAGCCCGTTCTCCTTAGTTGTTCTTCTTAGTCTTAGTCTAGCCTTCTCCCCTTCTATCATTCCTTAGCTTAGCTCGTTGACTTAGTCTAGTATTTAGGCGACCTTAGTCTAGACGCCTCTTACCGTCCCCGTGGATTCGACCCGACTTACCCTATCTACCCTAGTTAGGATTAGCCGGTTAATTATTGACGGTTGGGACGTGACGAATCCCTTACCATCACTTCTAGAGTAAATGTAAGCATGTACCATCTGCTCATTACTAAGATCAAAGAACGATTAGCTGGATGGGCGAGCCACCTCCTTTCATATGCGGGTAAAGTCCAAATCATTAATTCGGTGATCTTCGGGATGCATCAATACTGGGCTTCTTGTCTCCTTCTTCCTAAAGCTGTTATAAAAACAATTAAGCGATTATGTAGGGAGTTCTTATGGGGGAAAACAGGCAGGGGAATGATATGGAAGAGTTGGGATACTAGCAGCAGGCCAAAAGAAGAGGCGGGGTTCGATATCCGCGAAATATTGAGTTGGAATAAGTGCCTATTGCTGAAATGGATCTGTAAACTTGATCATATACAGGCAGATGTCTGGTGTCAATGGTCTGCCAAGTACCACCTTCGTGAGGGTTCTGTGTGGGATGTTGTGGAGAGAGTTGATGACAGCATGAGCTGGAAGCACATCCTCAGAACCCGGGATGAATTAGTTGCTGCACTTGGGACTGCAAACCATGCTCGTATGATGATGCAGCAGAGTATGCAGGATGGAAAATTGAAGCTTGGCCCTTTTTATGATATATTTCGCAGCAAAGGAAACAAGGTACGATTGTCTACCCTGGTGTGGGACAATATAAACGCTCCAAAACATGCCTTCATCTCGACATTAGCCATTGAAAACTCCCTTGCAACTGTGGACAACCTCCAAAGACGGGGTATTCAGTGTGCTAATAGATGTGTCCTATGCGCGTCTGCTGCTGAGACACAATGTAATCTATTTTTTGAATGTGATACATCAAAGTGCATCTGAATGACGGTTGAAGGGTGGCTCAAGATAAATGCACCTAATTCACTTCCTCACCTCCTATGATGGTTCACCCATTGTAACAAGGGTAAGAGTTTACAAAAACGACTTCGACGATGTGTGTTTATTGCTTCCATCTATTAGCTATGGAAAGAGCGGAATGAAAGGATTTTCCAGGGAAAACGTCGTAACGAAGCTACCATAATTAAAGCTATTAAGTACAATGTGAGCAATAGAGCCTTATACGCTAGTGGCAGTCAGGAGAAACAACTAGTCCTTGATCTATTAATGTCTTAGATTACCTCTTGTTGATGGAACGCAATTTGTTATGCTATAATCTGTATCCTCTTTGGACTTTTCATGAATCAAAATCAATGAATTTTCAAAAAAAAAATCGTAGTAGCACATTGGAAAATCTAAACCAAATCAGATTCCAGGTTCAACTCCTGGCTACGACAATTTTGATGCACGGTAAAATTTATTTTCATAGCATATTTCATTCGAGATTTTACATTATTAATTCATAATTTTATTTTTATATTAAACAATGGTACATGTACCGTAGATGTACTTAAATATTTTTGAAACTGCAAAACACATCAAAATAATTAGAAAATATTTTGAAATGTCATTAATTATGTATTTTAATGAAAATATTATATTTTTATAGTCCGTATATGTTATATGTCATCCCGTATTTCGAAATACTCACTTCTCCTATAAGTATATCATAAATATTAATTGATGAAATGTTTTTTTTCCTTTCTTATTTAGAAAATAGTGTAGTTTAGAGAGACAATTTTAGCAAATGTTATTATCTTAGTATCTAAACTACTAAGTAATTTTCTAATTAAATAGAATCATATAATATTTAAATAAATATTTGCGCTTTTTTTTATTTTAAAATTTATTTTCACCTTTAATGATTTATCATAAAAAGTAATTAGTATAATTAGAGTTGTAAAAATATGAGTTAATTGATTTGTTTTCATAATTAAAAAAATATAGACTTTTTGAGGGAAAACGTTTAACGTCGTGTTGACATGAGTGCATTCATTATTCTTTCAGTATATAAGGGATTTATTCTTCTAATAGGACATCAAAGTCGTAGTAGCACATTGGCAAATCTAAACCAACTTAGATTCCAGGTTCAACTCATGGCTACGACAATTTTGATGCACGGTAAAATTTATTTTCATAGCATTTTTCATTCGAGATTTTAAATTATTAATTCATAATTTTATTTTTATATTTAACAATGGTACATGTACCGTAGATATACTTAAATATTTTTGACACTGCAAAACACATCAAAATAATTGGAAAATGTTTTGAAATGTCATTAATTATGTATTTTAATGAAAATATTATATTTTTATAGTCCGTATGTGTAATATGTCATCCCGTATTTCGAAATACTCCCTTCTCCTATTAGTATATCATAAATATTAATTGATGAAATATTTTTTTTTCCTTTCTTATTTAGAAAATAGTGTAGTTTAGTGAGACAATTTTAGCAAATGTTATTATCTTAGTATCTAAACTACTAAGTAATTTTCTAATTAAATAGAATCATATAATATTTAAATAAATATTTGCGCTTTTTTTTTTTAAAAAAAAATTCATTTTCAACTTTAATGATTTATCATAAAAAGTAATTAGTATAATTAGAGTTTTAAAAATATGAATTAATTGATTTGTTTCCATAATTAAAAAAAAGTAGACTTTTGGAGGGAAAACGTTTAACGTGGTGTTGACATGCATTCGTTATTCTTTTAGTATATAAGAGATTACTGGTTAAGCCCCTTGAAATTTTGATTGATATGTGTTCTTCTAAATTAACAGTTTTCATAACAGGACATAACATAATAATAATTGTGCTCAGGACTGTTCAAAAAGTGGTCCAGATCGACAAATCGGATCGGACAGGTCCGGGTCGGTCTGGATCGGGACACGTACCGGTCCGGTCCGCGTGTCATCAAAAACTTGGTGACCGGTCCACGGTCTGATCCAGTCCGGTCCACACTTTTAAAAACAAATCAAATTTAGTGTATTTTTACGATACGGTCCGGTCCGGATTTCTTTGTTAACCGGTCTGGTCCGCGGGTTTGATTTTTTTGATTTGCCGGTCCGCGGATCAATCCGGTCCAGTCCGATCCGGGTTTGGACCGGTGAACATTCCTAATTGTGGCTCAGATATATTATACTCCCTCCGATTTTTTATTATCTTCTCTATTTCCTTATTGGGCTGAAACATCCTTTCTTCCCTATTTCCATTTTGGGCCATCAACATGTGGTCTAGAATCATCTTTACATTTCTCTCTCTTACTTCTTTTATTTTGAATCACACATTCCTACACCCTTATTTTCTTCCCAAAACCAAAGGGGAAGATAATAAAAAATCGGAGGGAGTATATAGTAATATAGATACTCGATCTGTCAAGCAAACGTATACAAGCAACATTGATGATAAATATACGGCGATTTCATCAAGCAACAGTTTGCTGAAAAGCAATATATAACCGGCATTAGCTTGTCCATTAATTATGAACATTGAAACTTAAAAGCTAGGTTAGTTTCGCCACATAATAATATCATATACTTTCTCCATTCATTATATTTTGTCTAATTTTATTAAAATATTCCTTACAAATAATCATGAAATGGGGTGAAAATAATGAAGAGAGGGAATACTTCTTTCGTCTCACTTAATAGTTACGTATTCCCTCTATCCAATTTTAAACTTCATGTTTCAATGGCCACAAGAATAAAGGGTTTTAAGATCACGTGGTGTAAAATGAAAGTCGAGAGAAATATTGAGTCGGAAATAATAATAGTCAAAGAAATCTAACAAAAGAGATAAAATTCAAAGTAAGAAGTTTAACTATGAACAACTAAAATAAGAAAGAAAGAAGTTTAGAATTGAATGGAAAGTATTGTTTCTTGAGGTAAGTGTGATTTGAAACGTAGCTAACTATTGAGAAATACAGAGGTGCATGAATCTGCATAAACTTGTTTTATTAAATATATTTTCCCTCCGTCTCGTTCATTATTTGTTTGTCTTTAATTAAAATATATCTCATAATGAAGAAAAAAAATGAACAAACAGGAGGGTGTGATAGTCATAGAGGAGTCAATTGGAGAATTGATGCATGATCATATATATAGAAATAACCTTAACTTGTATGAGTAGATTATCCCCATCTTCACGGCAAAATCTGATGATCTATATATACTATATAGTTAAGAGATTAGATAACATACATAAGCAAACAAAATGAAAAATGGAGGGTGATGGGAAGAAGAGGATGGCAGTTCTAGTAGGGTGCAACTACCCAAACACGGGGTACGAGCTACATGGATGTATAAACGACGTTGTTGCAATGCGAGAGGTGCTGGTGGGTCGATTTGGATTTAAGTCGGGGATGATCCAAGTTCTGACGGACGAGGAGGGTAGTGGTCATGGCTCAGGAGGAGGAGGAGTACAAGTATTGCCCACCGGAGTTAACATAAAGAAGGCACTCAGTGAGATGATTCAAAAGGCTGAAGCAGGGGATGTCTTGTTTTTTCATTATAGTGGACATGGTACTAGAATCCCTTCTAAAATTATTCATTTCAAACAACAAGAGGAAGCCATTGTCCCTTGTGACTTTAATCTCATTACTGGTAATTTACCCACTAGTATTAACGTACTACTTTTACTTTTACTGTTTTTCACTATTAATAACGCTATCTTTTACTGTTATATTCCGTACCTATCTACTTTGTAATTCAGTAAAAAGAGAAGAGAATAAATTTCAAACTACTCGAGCCATGTTTTTTGAGACGATCTTACAATAGTTTATAGTGACACTGACACCTCTCAAAAAATAGGTAGTTACTCGTATTTTAATTGATTTTTTTTAGTGCACTAGAAACATGTCTTTAGGGTGGCGTTTGAATAAGAAAATAGATAGGAAAGGGAGGGGAGGGGGAAGGAGGGAAGAAAGGGGAGGGGGAGGGAGCGGAAAATGAGAGGGAGGTTGTTTCGTAACAAAAAAATTGTAATGAAAGAGGAGGATAGAGATGATAAGTGTCTATTATTCGTATTAGGGAGAACGGTATTGAATAAACAAAATATATAATGACAACTTTATCATGTTATTTGCTTGAGTAATGAATAGTTGCGTAAAAAATTGTTTGACTCCCTTGTTATTTTATAGAACCTACAATTCCTGTAATTATGATTATTTTTTTTTTTGACTCGTTTAAATATAGCAAGTACGTAATGTATCTTTTTTACTTAAATTGAAAAAAACAACAACTTAAAAAAAATTATTCGCTTTCTATCCTAACCCGATTCACCTGTGACGTAAAAAAATTTGAGATAAAAGAACTGAACTGAAAGTGTCTTGTCTGAACTGAATTGAATGTGTTCGAACTTAACTGAACTGAAAGTGGAAGAATATAAGTACAAAAAAAATGTCTGAGGTTATTAACTCGACTCATCCGTAACGGGAAAAGAAAAAGAAACGTAATTTTTTTTATGTATTTTCTTATCTTAATCCGAGTCATGTATAACAAAAAAAACAAATGTAATTGAGTTTCGTTAGTTATTGTGCCAAAATGAAAGGGATGATCAATGTGATATGGAGGGAGTATCATATTCCCTCCAAATCATGCCAACTTTGTCAAGATTTCATTTACATTTAGATTTGAAATGAAAAAACTCAT
This sequence comes from Agrostemma githago, assembly GCA_958450325.1. Taxonomy (NCBI): domain Eukaryota; kingdom Viridiplantae; phylum Streptophyta; class Magnoliopsida; order Caryophyllales; family Caryophyllaceae; genus Agrostemma; species Agrostemma githago. The sequence continues at coordinate 47,951,425 of OY288259.1, read as the reverse complement.
TCTCTCAATTTCCTTCCCCTCCATTCCTCTCCCTCCCTAATTTGTATTCAATGGAAAATGCATTCCTGCATTTTCCTCCCCTCCCTTTCTCTCTATCCAAATGGATCAATAGCGTGAGATGTTTCATAAGAGACTAATTATTAATTTTAGGGCTCGCTTGGATGGGGTAATTATTCCGGGGTAATAAAGCAAAAATGAACTAGAAAATGATGGAAAGTAGTGATGATATTAAGGGGAAATGGAGAAAATTAAGGAAGTATAGCTTATTTAGGGGAAAATTATTACTCCCTTCTCCCCCAAGTAATACATTACCCCCAATGGGGGTAATTATTCCCACTCGTATCTCTTTTACAATATAAAATGTTACAAACTTACAATCAAGCAACAAGTTCATCCATTTTTAGTTCATTTTTGCTCTATTACCTCCGGAATAATTAACTTCATCCCAAGCGAGCCCTTAGTTTTAACCTTTTCTTCTTCTTAGGCATAATCGCAACTTTACATAAAAGAAGATATTAAGTTGTTTTATTGTGAGTTTGTTTTTACGTCAAATTGTCTAGTACTTTTGGTGAATGAGAGTGGTTAGGTTAGTCGGTAAATGAGTTTTTGTGCTTTTGAAATGTTTTGAATTAAATTTAATAATTATTATTAATAATTTTGATTTTATTTTGAATTAAAAATTATGTAATCAATATATATATATATATATATTAGGCTTTTTCCGAGCGATCTCATTGGTCCGTTCCATCAAACCTCAAATTAGGAAAGTATCATAAATAATTAAAAAAATCAATTAGAGAATCTTTTAATTATCATAATATGTATTTAATTTATTATATTAATATGATGTTTTACCATTCTGAGGCGAAAACCTTTAGAATTCGTTTTTTAAAAACATCATCGTAAAATAAATTATAAAAATGAAATAATTAAATTCGTGATAAAAAAGGCTTTCATTAGAGTATAAACTCCATATTATTTGTTACACATTATGTGATGAATTTATTACATATAACAGTTGTAAGATTATTCCACATCGACAAATTATAATATGATGATGAAATTCTATATTATAAATAAGAGTAATCATTCGTTCTTCGATATCTACCAAAAAGTCTTTTGAATATCAAAAATAATTCTTAAGACTATAAACCTCAATTAATTATTAATTATCCTATATTAAAAAAATTATGATGAGTTGATGAAATTTTATATTATATCAAAAAATTATGATGAGGTGGTGATTTTTTTTTTTTATAAATAAGAGTAATCATTATTCGGTTTCAAATTTTAAAGTAATCATTGACCAAGAAAAACTTTTAAAGCATCCTACATCGAAAAATTATGATGGGGGTGAAATTTTTTAGTATAAATAAGAGTAATCATTCGGTAATAAGGTGATTAAATTTTATATTATAAATAATACTCCGTAGTAATATGTGCTCTTGAATATTAACCAAAAATGTTTTGAGTCTTAAAATATATTAAGACTATAAACTTAAGTAGAACTATCCCATATTTGAAAAATTATAAAGGTCATCAAACATAAATCTCTTGAGTCTTAAAAAATTATAATAAGATGATAAAATTCTATATTATAAATAAAACTAATAAAAAAAAATTTTAGACATCAACCAACTTAAGTAATTCTCCCACGTTGAAAGTTATGATGAGGCTAATTTTTATTAAAGAAGAGTAATCATTGTTTTTAAATATCAACCAACAATTTTTTTTTTTTGTTTTTTTAAAAACTTATGATGAAATTCTATATCATTGTTTTCTTAAATTATGATGTAGTCATGAATTTGTAGTCTTATTTTTTGATTTGTTTTTAAAAAAATTTTGAGTTTAAAAAAGATCTTAATAAGACTACAAACTTAAAATTATTCCACATCGAAACAATTAAAATATGTTACGGTGATGTTTTATATTATAAATAAGACTACAAATTTTAGTTAAATTATCTCACATCGATAAATTATAATAAGGTGATGGATATCTATACTGTAAATAAGACTAATTATTTGTATAAAAACTTTTCAGTCCTAAAAATTCTTTTAATAAGACTACAAACATAAAATTATCCCACATCGAAAAAATTAAAATAAGAATAAAAGTAATCGTATCCCACATCGAAAAAATAAGATGATGATTCTATATTATAATTAAGTCTTTAAAAGAGAGCTCTTAAGATAGTAAATTATCCCACATCGAAAAATTATAAACAAAAAATTTTATATTATAAATAAGTGTAATCATTCATAATTAGATATTCACCAAAACTTTCTAATATTATGATAAGGTTTTGGATGTTTTTAAATATCGACAAAAAAACTTTTCAGGCTTAAAATTTCTCTCAATAAGACAACAAACTTAAAATTATCCCACATCAAACAATTAAATTTCTCTTAATAAGATTACAAACATAAAATTGATCACGTGTTCTTTTGAGTCTTTAAAAGAGCTCTTAAGACATTAAATTATTCCCCATCGAAAAATTATAAAAAAAAAAAATTCTATATTATTATAAATAAAATTATTCATTCATCATTAGATATCAACCAAAATTCTTTTGAGTCTTAAAAAAAGTTTTTAAGACTATAAACTTGATTAAAATTATCCCACATCGTAAAATTATAATGACTTGATTAAGTTCTATATTATAAAAAAGAATAATCATGCGTCCATAAATATCAACCAAATATCTTTCGAGTCTTAGAAAAACTCTTTAAGACTATAATAAACTTAAGTAAAATTATTCACATAGAAAAATTGTATAATAGGGCGATGAAATTTCATTATATAACTAAAAGTAATCATTCGTCCTTAGATCTCAACAAAAAAATATAGAGTTTTTTTTGTCCCACATTGAATAATCATATTTTTCTGCATGGTTTGTCCCACATTGAAAGAATAATGTCGTCGTGTAAAATTTACTATAAGTCTATCAATTTGCCTTTATTTTTATAGTCTTCATATGAGATCTTTTATTTCTATATAACTTTTTTTCTCCAATGTAATTAATCCAACTAACTCCTGCAGCGCACGGGCTTTAATCTAGTTTGTTATTATTTTATTCTCACTATTACTATTGTTATGTCTTTTATATGATTGTTTTTTTTGGAAACTATTTTACGAGTTTGGATAATGATTTATGTCTGCCGAGACCAAACCTTTTGGGCTAAAGCTACGATAGTCTGATGTTATTGGGTTTGTTTTGATGAAGATGTGGACATTAGGGAACTAGTCAACCGTCTACCAAAGGGAGCAAGCTTCACAATCATCTCAGATTCATGCCATAGTGGAGGGCTGATTGACAAGGAGAAAGAGCAAATTGGGCCCAACTCCTTGACTCCTACGACTAAAACCAACAAACAACCAAAGCCCAAGCAAATCACACCACAGTCGATTTTGAACCACTTGACCTCTCTAACAAACTTGGTCGAGTCTGAATTAGGAGCCCATTTAAGCGCCCTATTTGGTGAGAGTGCGAGCCTTAAGTTCCGATTTCCTGAAATCGAGTTGGACAAGTTATTTGGACCAATCCACCCAGATTCGGGCATTTTACTAAGCGGGTGCCAGTCCAATGAGACATCAGCCGATATGCCAGCTAATGGATCAAATAAAGAAGCCCATGGGGCCTTTAGTTACGCGATCCAGACTGTGTTTAAGGCTCACAAAGGTGCGATGAGCAACAAAGAGATGGTGATGTTTGCTAGGGAAATACTTGAACAGGAGGGGCTTACGGGGCAGCATCCTTGCCTGTATTGCAGTGATGAGAATGCCAAGGCACCCTTCTTGCTGTGGGATGATCAAAGCAACAACTAATTATGCAAAATTTGATCCATTTACCATTTGTACGTAATTTGTAAATTTCCGAAAACTAATAATAAGTCACAATTCACAAAGTAAAGTACGCATAAGTAGTTTAACTACTATTACTATTTATATTAGCATACCCGGAAAGTGGTGATTAACCTCATAATTTTGTGCAGTTGAGAAATTAACCCCCACAACCCTCAATTAGAATGATTAGACCCCATAACTTGCATAATAAGTGAAATTAAACTCCTTTATCAAAATCTCATGAAAAATTTAATTTATCATATCATACAAGTAAAATGATTTTTTAAGGAATTATACAAAATAGACGTTTCAAAAAAGTAACCAAAAAAATAGCATAAATAGATAAAAAAAAGTAAAATATATTTTACAAATATCTAATAATTTATTTATTTTTTACATAAATTTCAGATTTTGCAATTTCTTTTTTAAGAAAATTCAATTGCAAAATTTAACCCACATAGATGGTATGAAAAGTTGAAATGTTTATATATTAATTTATATAAAAATAATAAATTATTTAATTTTCGTAAAATATTTTTGATTTTCTTTTTATCTAATTGATTTGGTCGGCAACCTGGTGACCACTATCCGTCCGACTCGAACCCTGAGCTGTCCCGCTCCATGGGAAGGCCCGGAACCTTCGAGGCTTACGCCGGGGCTTCAGGCCGTACCCCATGAGTGCACCAACAAGGAAACTCCACGACCCTCGGCCCGACCTCGAGGTCCGACCCCGGTCGGGCCCGCCGAGCCCTAATCCGCCCTTGTCAGGGGCATCCCATGACCCTCGGACGTTCCGACCCCGAGGGTACGCTCCGTAGCTGACCCTCCGATCCCTGCCTAATGTAAGGGCCGCGTCTAGGTCACGTGCCCACTCTCCCGCTCTCCCTCTCTCTCTCTTGGGAAAACTATAAATACCCCTCAATGTCCTTTCATTCGGAGGTAATCAATTTGCTCTCACTAAGTTCTTTTTCTAAAGATGTCGCCTTCTTCCTCACAAATAAGGTTCATTAAGCGCATTCTCAAGATTGACTTAGGCATCGGAGATGGTCGCCTTGGACAACCCAAGGCCCTGTTTGCTCATTGTGCAAGCAAGGTCAACCCGCTCCGCCAAGGAAGTCATATTCTAGAGGAAGAGGGAAGTTGGAAGCTTGGACAAGGGCAAAGTTCGAGTGCAATCCAACTAAGATCTAACCCCGATTTGGATCCGATTATTTCCTACCGTCATTACACTGACCCCACGGTTCGGAAGATCATATGACGAAACGTTATTTCACGTTATCGCATGCCTAAGGTGTTAGTGTTCGACCATGAGCAGCAGTTCGATCATGACCCGCTGAGAGTTTGGCTGGAAGGGCATGGGATCTTTGTCGCCTACTCGGCTGTTTATCATCCCCAAACCAATGGCCAGGCCGAGGCGGACAACAAGCAAATTTTGAATAGCCTGAAGAAAATGGTGGATGATCTGTAAGGGAGATGGGCAGATGAACTCCCCAGCGTCCTCTGGTCCATAAGAACAACCAGAAAAGACTCCACCGGACAGACCCCCTATGGCCTGGTATATGGTGTCGAAGCCCTCTTGCCCATCGAGGCCAAAGTCCCAACCCTCAGGTCATAGTTATTTGAAAGAGCTAGTAATGAGACCACAATGACAGAAGCCCTAGACCTAATAGGTGAGGTAAGGGAGGAAGCCTGTGCGATTATAGAGGCATACCAACAAAGAATGAAAAAAAGCCTACAACAGAAGGGTAAGCAAAGAAGCTTCCAAGTGGGAGCCTCGTCCTGAGAAAAACCCAAGTGGTAGGCAGGACTAGAGAGCATGACAAACTAAGTGCCAACTGGGAAGGCCCCTACCAAGTCACTCAGATCCTAGGCCCCGACACTTATAGACTCGCCAATGCCGAGGGACAGGAGCTGGCTTCACACTGAAGCGCGGATACCATGAGAAGGTATTACGTCTAAGAGTAAGCTAGTTTTTTCAGAGTTATCATTTTTAATTCCTCAAAAGGGCGGAGAACGTTCAAGTACCAATGTCGACGGCTCCGTCAAAAGAATTAATGAAAAGATCTATCTTTTGTTCATACTCGTTATTTGTTCGACTCGCATCTCACAAACAAATGAGCAGGGGCAATAAGGTGAGCCCCTGTTGCAACGATCGAGTAAAATGGACACCCCAACAAAGTCCCTCTTCCTATGCAGGGGGCACGGCCCCCGACTTTGACCAGAAGACAGGGACAGGCCGGGCGTCTAAGCCGAACCAACAAGGCCTGAGGCACACTTAGCCTTGTATAAAAACAAAGTCCCTCTGCCTGCATCCAGGCAGGCAGAGGGCACGCCCCTTGGACTTTGATGAGAAGTCAATGATAGCTCGGGTGTCAAAGCCGAATCAACAAGGCCTAAGGCACACTTAGCCATGTATAAAAAAAACAAAGTCTCACTGCCTACCTCCAGGCAGGCAGGGGGCATGGCCCCTGGACTTCGACCAGAAGTCAATGACAGGCTGAACGTTAAATCCGAATCAACAAGGCGTAAGACACACTTAGCTGAAAAGTCAGATGAAAATTAAAAATAAAAATAAAAATCGCAACGTGGAAAAGAAGTGTTGATTTTAATACCAAATCAAAGGAATTCATAAAAGTTCAAAATACAAGAAAATGAAATATATAAGCCGACAACCAACCACATTTTGGCTCGGCGCGCACAAAAGAGTTAGAATAAATACAATAAAACATAAAGTGCTCTGAAGGTGGGCGCAGGACCATAACCACTAGTGCGTGAGATTGCAGTGTCGAGACGCTCAGGTGGGTAGGGATATGAGCCTTGGGAGGACGACTGCCCTAATTCTTATGCATGGGTGCATCCCGGACAGGGCTCGAAGCTTCGTCAGGTGCATCCTGTGATGATGCAGCAACCCTAGCCTCATCCATCAGAAAATACTTCTCATTGAAGGCAGCTTTGTCGAAATCCGGTACCATCGTTTTTATGACATCCACACAGAAGTCACCAACAGTGGCAACTCCGTCAATGAATGCCTGTTTTACCTTTGCATGGGCCTCATCCACGATGATTTGTTTTTCCTTCAGCCACACCTTCTAATGTACCTCCGGCTCTTGACACTTACCTCGAGCCCCTGACAGCTCAAATTCCATACCAGACAGCCGGTCCTTCGAGCTCTTGAGCTGCTCTTCCAACTCTGAGGAGCGCTGCTTCACAAGAGCCACCTCTTTCCTCACCTCTCCCAGCTCAGTCACCAACTGCGATGCCTCGCCTAGGGCCTTCTCCTCTGGTTCTTTCCAACTCGTTGACTGACGCCGGGCCTCCTCAAGCTCACGCTCTTGCTCTGCCAGCTTGGATCGCGGAGCAGCGATGATTGAGGCATCCCTCTCAACCGCCGCCAGTCGGTCAGAAAGGGAAGACCCCGACTGAATGGTCTGCTCCTCATCATTCAGGCGGTTAATGACTCCTAGCTCAGCAGAGGCATGGAAGACCATCGAGCAGCGATAAAAGAGTTGCTGAGCCTGAGCACTCGCTTGTGCCAGCACCTTGGCAGTTTGATCCAAGGTAATGGTGAGGGAGTTAGATAGAAAGGCGGAAGCGTCGACAATGTCAAAAGTGAAGTTCCAGTCCACGGAGCCTTGTCCCATTTGTGAATCAGGTGGGTTAAGGGCATGACGTTTGGGCGCAGGCGTACTGACCTCAGCCTCTAGGTCAATCAGCTGCTCGGCCATCATCTGCTCCTTGTCTTTCCTCTTCTTAAAGAGAAGATACCTGATCACCAACCTCCTCAGCCGATGGTGTGGTGAAGACGACAGCAGTTGAAGGTTGGCCAGCTGCAGGGGGAGTCACGTACTCGGCGGTGGCCGGACGGGAAGCTGAAGGACCTGTTCCCCCGTCACGGGCAGTTCTGCCAACAGGCTGAATGTAGGTTCCGACCATGGGGCCCGCAGGGAGGGAGCCTTGTCTTCCTAGGTGCCAAAGATTTAACGAAAGTCATGAGCCCCTCTTTCTTCTTGTCTAAAGGAGGGGTGGCGCAAGAGGTGGAAGGCGAGAAGTGTTTCTTAAGCCCAAGGTTCCTCAGCTGTCAGCGGGTCCACGCAGCACCATAAGCGTCTACAAAAGTAAACCACGCAAAGTAAGCATACATACATGTCAAGGAAATAACGCACAAATAGGCAGGACATCCAACTACGTAGGGCATGCGAGGAGTTCAACCCCAGAGGAGTCAGGAACTCGTCGGCCACTATAAGCTCCGTCGGAGGGAGCCATTTCGTCGTGGCCACGTTGTTCCCATACTTCACATCTGAAAAGTATCACTATTTTCTTCTCATCAGGGGTCAACTTCACCTCCATCCCCTTCAGAGCACATCCAGGGTGGTACTCCTCATCAGTCTCCAGGCGAGTATGTACTTTATTCCGAAACCGGTGACCCCCCCACGTCGGATGTAGAGAAAGTTATCTTTCTAGTGCTTGACGCTCGACAACACCGGCCAGACTAGAGAGTAACCCTTCATCCGGTTCAGGGACCAATAGCCAGAGGTGCCTTTTGTCGTCATGCCCATTGATAGACCCATCATATATCTGAGGGCATATTAATAGAGGGTTCTAGCCCCTTTAACAAGCATAGGATACCAGAGTCCAGATCAGATCAATACAACCGTTAGCTGAGCAATGGCCACATTCGTACGTTTAAAGGCCTCCTCAAAAAAGGGGTGAAGGGGGAAATCTACCCATATTCCAAGCATTTGTGGTACACTGCGATGCATTCCTTCAGCAAATTGTAGACCATATCTTTCTTCCCAGGCAAAACGATCGAGTACTCCGGGCCGAGGTCATAGTAATTACCAATATCTTCTGCGGCATTGGTGATGGGAGGGATTCGTCACGTCCCAACCGTCAATAATATAACCGGCTAATCCTAACTAGGGTAGATAGGGTAAGTCGGGTCGAATCCATGGGGACGGTAAGAGGCGTCTAGACTAGGTCGGCCTAAGAATGAGACTAAGTCAACGAGCTAAACTAGAGAATGATAGAGGGGGAGAAGCTAGACTATGGTTAAGGGAAACAAATAAGGAAAACGGGCTAGGATTAGGTCGGAGTCAAAGGGGTAACGGAATGGTCAAGGGATAACTAGAGCGAAGGAGGTAGTAGAGTAATCTAGGTTGGTCCGGGCTCTCGCAACTTAGACTCGCCTAGAGACTCATCCTATAACCCATCTCGGCGACACACATGACAAACGGGGTTCTAGCGTGATATCGTGGCCTAGGTCGCATCCGGGCTCTCGCTACTTTGACCGACCTAGGGGTCGTCCTCACCGGACTCTCGCAACTTAGTGAGGGAACCGAACCCACAAACAAACTATCACCCACAAGAGAAAGGCAAGAAAAACAAGTATATGTATCTACTAGTCAATCAAGCATTTCAACAAACATGTGATGTGCACCAAACCAAGAGGAAACCCAAATCTTCCACCCACATCTCCAACAATCCCTTAATCACCCAATTAACACCCTAATCACCCTACTAACCCTAGCAAGAACACTACTCTAACATAATCAAACTACAACTAACACTAACAAGAGGAATCAACATAAGAACAAGAGCATACATCTACAAACTCAACCAAACTAACAAGAACAAGAACAAACAATAATAAAGATTCAAACTTGATGAACAATAAAGGATTAAGAGTAAAAGGAGAAGAAGATTGTACAAAACTACAAAGGAAATGGAAAAGGAGAACACTTGCATAGAAGAAAACCCAAACAATTCCACCAAGGTTGTCAATCTTGGAGGATTCTTCAAGAGATCCAATAATACAAGCACTAATCTAAGATTAACCACTAATTACCGACTAATCTACACTAATCTAATCTAATCTAACCTAAAGTAGTCTAGGGTTTAAGGATATAACATAAGATGGTGTCTTAATACAAGAGGGGGGGTATATATAGGGTTACAAGTGGAAAGGAGAAGAAAGAAAGCAAGGCGGAGCTGTAGCAGGCCCGTCCCGGCCGAGACGAGGTGGTCCCGGTCGGGATTGGGTCGGTCCTGGCCGGGAAGTATAGCTGGTCATGGGACGTACCGCCCGATTGGCCCGTCCCGTCCGGCCCGAATTTTTAGCGGGCTTGGACACAACATTTTTAAAAATATACAAAGGCCCGGCCCGCAAACCCGTCCCAAACCCGCTAACCCGTCCCGAACCGTTTGTCCGTGGGCCAAAATTTCACAATTAGCCCGGCCCGAACCCGCATATGATCACCTCTACCGGGAAGACCTGCTCTCGGTCGGGATGGGCAGTCAGTAAGCTCATCTTCGTTTCCTCCTTCATCCCGGACGGGATGAGGCCATACCCATTCGGGATGAGCCTTGTAGGCCTCCAATATGAACTTTTTGGTCCCTCCTTGCTTCTCATGGGCTTCCCATCGATTATCGGGACTCGGGATTGGGTCTCGGAGGCTCGGGATTGGGTCCCAAGGTCTCGGGGTCGATTCCAAGGCATCGAATCATCGTTCCTTTACTCCGTTGGCTCCAAAATGTGTATGTATAGAGTCGGAATCGCTCCAACTCTTCCAAATCGGTCTCGGGAACCTGAAACGAACTAAAGGAAGCATAAGAAGCCCCTAAACCGCTCCCATGGAGCGATTCTACAAGGAAAATGGGACCAAAACACTACAAAATAGGCACTACAAACCACACTTATCAATTGGCAAGAAGAATCTCATTGCGAGCCGCCGCCTCAGGATATTGGTGCAGGGGGACTCTATACTTGACCTTATCAAGACGGTAGGAGCCCTCAACCACCTTTCCTCTTAAAGGACCAGCCACGGAGACCGGAGCAGCCTGCAAGGTCTCTAAGTCTAAGTCTGAGACGTCAGAGGGAGTGGGTTCAGGAGAGCTCGCTCCCCCACTTTTGTTTCTAACCTAGTTAAGCGTCTAAAGTCACCCAGGGAAGATGCTTGAAGAACAATGGTAAACGCGCGCTCCAGAAACAAAGAAAATCAAGGAAAGAGATGAAGATGGGTAGGAATTTGTAAGAGTAAAAGGGGAAATGAATGGGATAAGGGAGTATATATAGAGGAAGGAGACGAAAAGCCCCCCCACTACCTGGATATCTCTGTGACATTCCTACACGTGTCACTCTCCAAACCGACCTACCTACCACATCCCAAGGTGTTGAAATTCGAAAAGGCAAAAAACCTGAAGAGTCATATTACATCACTCAAAATAAGCACAGAAAAAGAGAAATCAAAATCAAAATGATTATCTTTCCATTGATAAAAGACTCCTAAGGGTCGGAGTACAAGACTGTTACATATGCAAAATAAAGCTTAATAAGCTAAATCATATCTTGGGTGTAGCTCGACTCAGAGGAGGACAAGAAAGAGCTCAGTCCTCGACCCCACTACTCCCACCATCAGAGTCAGACTACCTTGGTCTTCACCATCAAACCCCTAGTTCCAGTCATCGAGGATGTCCCACTACAAGAGATCACATCTTTAGTGGCATTTATTTTGTGATTAGGTGGCATTTATAAATGCTATGCAAAGTGATTGCAGCATTTAATCATTTGCCTCTAGATTCAATGTAGGGAGAAGTCATTGTGGCATTTATTACAAATGCTGGTAAAGCCTTATATAAACCCCACTATAGACCTTTCATAAATTCAAAATTTTGTTATTTATTTTATTTATTTCATTTGCTTTTTTTAATTGGTAAGCGCATCTTTCCAATTTTGGAGGTTCTTTTTTCGTTTTTTATTAAAAAGATATATTAAAAGTAACTAATTAAAAAAAGGACAAACATATAAAATAACTGATTTTATAATATTGATAATATAATTCGTAGTTGTCAAGTGACTATTACAATAGGTATATGAGTATAAACTCAATTCGTTAAACCTTAAACAAAGAATAATAAAAACGTAAATAGGTACAATCCAAATACCAAAATTTCTATAGTTATATCTCTATCAAAATAACTAAGTAGAAATGGCTAGTTATCCCAAAAAAAACAAAAGCGATTATTACGGCTATGTATGAGGATTATTAAGGATATCTCTACCAAATAAAGCCATCTTGAGCATGGTTAATTCCTCTTGCATTTTCCTTTGCACTTCTAAATTTTCTTCTTGTATCTTGACACATTTATCATTGACCTTCTTGAGCTCACACTCCAAAATTAGAATTTTTTCATTACATAAAACATGATCGTTATCCAAACCTTCTTTGTTACCATAACATGTCCTGGATGGAATAGACGATGGACCTCTACCAAGCCCGCGGACTCGTCCTCTTCTCTCAGGACCGATAATCTCATTAATTACCTGAGAGTATATATCTCCATCCCAAGCAATAACTCCATTTGTGACTTCTTTATTATTTGGCAAATCATTTAATTTCCGATTCATCATTTCCTATAACCAACAAAAAAAATATACACCTCAATGTGAAATTCACATAATAAGTCTACCCAAAAAAAATTATCAAATCAATATATGAGCAATTAAATAAAAGTTGAACATGGTTCTCACCACCGCTTGCCTTGATTTTTCATCCATAGGATCAATTTTTTGGTCCTTATGAGTCTCCAAGAACACATGAGCACGAGATGGTGGTACTCCATCAATAGTCTGTCTAAAGGAGATTAAATTAAGCAAGACTTTGAACATATAAGCTCTAAGTTAATTAATGATAGCATACACTGATTTGCAGATCATGTACCTCTCAAGTAGAAAGGCAAAAGGGGAGACGACAATGCTGGCGACAAGGTGCCTATAAAAAACAAACAAGTAATGGTTCATGCCGTGGTTGAGACTCTTGAGAGCAAACTTAGCAATTATGGCTAATCCAGCTGTTCCAAACTGCAAAAAGATGACAGCCAAGTATGGCTTCGCGCTGCTGCATCTCTCGCCTAATGATCGCATGATCAGAGTCTGCTATCGTGCTATCGACTACCCTTTTGCATAAATGAAGCATTACAAAAGCAAATGCTTATATATATATAGAGGAAGAATTTACACACTTTGATCGGTGTGTCTGTGTGTTAATGGAATATATGTTTGTTCACCTAAGCAAGTAATTACCACACGATAAGGCTTTTATCACGAGTTTATGAATAACCGGGAAATTCCACTCATCCTAACTGAAAGCACAAATTATTATGTACCAGAATTTCTTCTATAATGACTTAGCTTTGTGGAGAAAACAAAAACAGAAGTTCATCTATAATATGTATAGTCTTCAACAATTTATCAAGGGAAGGACGTGTTTAAGCTAAAGTGTAAAAAACAAGACGTGCCTGCAATATATATATATATATATATATATATATATATATATATATATATATATATATATATATATATATATATATATTCTCTGCATAATGTTCTTCAAAGAAACCACATATTGAATAGCGCACATGTTGACAAGCACAAACTTCGTACAATCTTTTGATATATATGGACTACGGACCATGTATTTGATCACACATACAAGTAAATGAGTTACAAATAGAAAAGAAGCAAGGTAAGAATCAGTCTGTCACTTGCTTCTATACAAATTTACTTGTTTTTATTTGATTACTTCTTCATTATGCATTACAAGAGAAGGACTCGTCAGCTTATGTGCCAACCAAACAGTAAATCAAACCAAATCAAAGTTTGTTAACAGCAACAAATCTACTAATCATTCAGCCAACTTTTTCAAAGTGAACAAGATGAAGTTACATATATATATATATATATATATATATATATATATATATATAGAGAGAGAGAGAGAGAGAGAGAGAGAGAGAGAGAGAGAGAGAGAGAGAGAGAGAGAGAGAGAGAGAGAGAGAGAGAGAGAGAGAGAGAGAGAGAGAGAGAGAGAGAGAGAGAGAGAGAGAGAGAGAGAGAGAGAGAGAGAGAGAGAGAGAGAGAGAGAGAAGGGATCAAATAAGTTCACCATATGTAATTAAGTCTATATTAAAGTTACAGATGATATACGTTAAAGTTGCATTTTTTCAAAATTGATATGTAACTATAACATTCAGCTCTTTTATCACTTCAAGTGATAAAATGCAACTTTAACACTCATCTCGTGTAACTTTAAGCACCTTTTGTGTAACTTTAACACTGGAACTTATGAACTTATAAGAGTTGTTGGCCTTATGTGAACCTATATATATATATATATATATATATATATATATATATAGAGAGAGAGAGAGAGAGAGAGGTAGGTTCAAATAAGGTCCACAATTTTTTTAAGTCTATATTGAAGTTACAGATGACATACGATAAAGTTGCATTTGTATATATAACAATTTTGAACAAATGCAACTTTAGCGTATGTCATATGTAACTTCAATATAGACTTAAAAAAATTGTGGACCTTATTTGAACCTAACTCTCTCTCTCTCTCTCTCTATATATATATATATATATTAGCATAACAATTGAGACACAAGCAAGAACGAAGATTAAATGATTGTTACAGGGCCGTCCAATGACATCATGAGGCCCTGTTTAAAATTTTCATTTGAGACCCATGTTATATGAACCAGAAATCAAGTCAATATCATCTTTAATGAATCTCAAAGATAGACAATGAAACTAATGTGCGTATCAAAAAAATAGTCGTATTTAATATCGAAAATTCGTTCTTCATCATTAAAAAAAAACAGAACATTCTTCAATTATTTAGATTATTAATCAACCGAACCAAAAAATAATCAAACAAGTATTTAGATTTATCTAAAATCAACAAAGAACAATGAACTAAAAACTTAAGAATCAATCAAACAAAAAATATTTTGTTTATTTCATAAAATGCAAGATGAACACGAACAATTAATTTAATTAAGGACTTGTTAATGGAACTATAGGTTGAAGAATTGAAGATGATTAAAGAAAAGGTAGTCGAATGTTGGGATTGTATTTGATAAAAATGTAAAAAATTACGATAATCTTTATTTTGTAAGGTAGGTAGCATTTTTTTGGAAAAGATTAATGAAAGATGAAAGGTTATCAATTAATTTAGGGAGTTGATGGAGTAATTAATTTTAAAATGAAATCTTTCCTTGCTGCTATTTAGTGCAAGTATAACGGCTGATTTTTTTTTTTTTTTTTTTTTTTTTAATTTATTTTTAATATTCTTAGTAAACAGTGGTTATTTGGGCCCTCTACTCCTTGGGCCCCGGTGCGTCGAACTGAACCGATCCCCTCTTGGGCCGGGCTTGGATTGTTACATGTATTGTGCATTTTGGCAGTGTAATAATTTCACAACCCATCTTCTGCTTGAACAATTAATAATGATCATTACGGTATTTCTGTCTGATTACTGGTGTTATAATGTTTCTCAATATTCTGCTTTAAGCTGACTACTCATCCTTTTTGTTTACAATTTCACAACCAAATCAAAATCGCACACACAAACTAAGCTACAAACACGACAAAAAACAGTGATAGTACTAATTGTAGGCACTAAAAATTTATTAAAGTGTCAAATAAACTAAATATTGCATATAACTCTGTTTATGGTTCGAAAAACATTACTAAAAACAGAATAAGGAAGGAACGATGTGGGCAGCATTGGGTAGTAATACACGAGCAGATCATATACAAACCGAGTAGCAATAGTAGTGATCCGCAAAGCCAAGGAACCGAAACAGCGACCACAGTAACATCAGTACACCAGAAGTAATTATGCAGTAGCAGCAGCATAGCAGATCGGCAACAAGATCGACAGAAGAGAACGGAAAACAGGGAAGATGAATGAAGCAGCAACAGTTAATGCAAAAGCAGAAAAAGAAATAGAGAGCATCAGACACCAACAACAATATCAATACAATGCGCAGAAAACCGAAATAGAACAAGGAAAGGAATAAAGAAAATAGTAGCAGTAGCACGCAGACATGAGGGGAAGAAACAAAGGAAAAAAAAAGGAAATCGGACAACAGTAAATAACATCACGACAACGATCACGCAGCAGTGTACAGCAAAGAGGAGGAAGTGAAACAGCAACAGAAATGTTAAATCAGCCCCGATAGAACAACAAAAGACGCAACAACAGCAACATCGATGAAAATCGATAACAATAGCAACAACCGGCAGCGATAAACGATGACAATCAAACGAACAAATTCGAAAGAGGAAGAAGAAAAACGAAGGAGAACGAGAGGGACCCACCTCGATTAACAGCAGCGTGCAGGCAGGTACAGTAGCAGTAGCGGTGACTGTCGATCGCACAACAACAAAATACGAAACAGCAACAGCAGCTTCACGAAAACAGGGTTAGAAAGGTGCAACAGCTTCACAACAACCCAATGTTGTCAAAGTACTAAAAAACAGTATTATGGTTCGAAAATTTGGGACGTAATTACTATCATCAACTCAGTCATATTAACACAAAAAACCCTAAATTAAAAGCAATAACTCTGTTTCGAATCAGCAATAACTCAATTTCGAGAATCAACTTAGCTGATTCGGGACAAACAATAGCAACCATTAAATCATTTAATCAACACAGCTGTCCCGAATCAACCATTAATCAATAGCAAGGAGGTTAAAAAACGAAGAAGATAACAACCAACCTGCGGGACAAACAACAGAAATTAGCGCGGATTGATCGATTACTCTTGGATTGACAATAGCTGGATTGATCGGCCTGCTTGAAGGATTGAACGTACGACGAATATCGAAGGACTGACTACAGGATTGATCAGCCTAGGTAGATTTCTGATTGAACGATAATGGAGGTTTAGGTTTTAGGTTTTGTTTGTGGGTTACTATGAAAATTATAGCGCGGGATTCTTATTGTACGATAATGGGTTATCGTGAGAAGTATAGCGCAAGATTCGTTTTGTATTGAGAAAGCTACACCTCCCAAGTTAATTTAGTTTAGGCAGCATTTAGTTTATTTGCAAGTTTAATTGTCAATTAAAATGAAATAAGGTGGCATTTCAATATATGCTATTAAATAAATGCTACCTAATAATTAATCTCTTGTAGTGTCCATGGGGTCATATACCTCCTCTTCATCACTCTCATCCTCCTCAATGTCATCCCCATCTCCACCATCATCCGAGGCGCTATTGCCATCGTCATCCCAAGCATCGCCAAGCTCGGTATGCTCAAGGCCCCGATGATAGTCAGGATCATCCTTCATCTCCTTGAAGAAGGCCAATAGCTCATTCATGTCTGCATGAGTAAGCTCCGCTGCAGGGGAGTGAGGTGGGGAGGGGGAAGGACTCCACTAATTACCCTCGTCTTGAGGGGTGGCAGGAGTTGCAAGGGAAGACCCAGAATCTGGAGTGTCTGGATCACAAAACTAACCTCAAATTCAGACCCAGCGGGTCGTTTTTCAATCAAATAAGACTAATTTGGGTCAAAAATGACACCGACAATAAAACCGTTTTTTTAGCGACCGAGTCAAACTCCGGTCAAAGTCGTTTCCGAGACATAAAAAACAGGCATGCAAACTTCGAGAATCCAACTCGAAGTCAAAAACCATAAAATATCAGCTGCATGCACTTCTAGAAGAGAACCCAAGCTACTAAACCTCCTCAATTTGAGATAAAACTTTATCCATAAACCGGTGTTTTCTTATAAATACACCCCTTTGCACCTTCAATTCAACACAATTTCACAACCTAAAATTTCAACAATCCTAGGCAAATTACACACAATTTTTTATTCACAATTTTTTAACTCACAATTTTTTACGTACAATTTTTTACTCACAATTTTTTACGCATAGTTATTTACTCACAATTTTTTACGCACAATTTTTATACACAATTTTTCAGCAACTTTACACAATTTTTCAGAAACTTTAGACAATCTTTCAGCAACTTTTTCATAACTCTACAACCTTTCAACCCCGACATCCCCTCTAGGCATAAACTAGAAAACCCGAGAGAAAACTCGTCAAATCCCTTCCCTAATCAAACACACCATAACTCTCCTATATTCTCGACGCTCCCGTGCCAAAGCCACTCTTAGACAGGCCATATTCTGAGACAAAGCATGTAGGTTGAGGGTGTAATTCAAAACCCGATTAGATTCTTTTTCTCTTCTCCATCTCGTTTTCTTCTTCTTTTTTCGTCTTTTTTTATTTTATTTTGTCCCTAGTATTTTTATCAACATTATTAACATCGATTTATAAAATCAATTTCGTATCGAGTATATCTAAAGATAAACCTCGTTCTAAAATCCTCCTAATCCCTTTACGAGTCGTAACAGAGGTGGCACCATTTCGAGGAGCGCCGCCCTAAACACTCAAGGGCCCAGTGCGATCGCGGATATTTATCGTTGGATGTACTAGATCTCATTTTTAAGGTTAGAACGAAACCTGTTGAGGCAAATCGAACATCACATAATCCGCAAGAATTAATTACGATGTCGTGACGCGAAGGGAATCGAATTTCGTTCTAATAAAACAAATAAAATGTTTATTCTTAAGATGCGATATCGACTCCGTAGTCGAATATTATGCCTAAAAGAATTAGTCAATAAATCGTTCTAGCACGAACCCGTTGATGCCGCGATAATTGTCACATGGTCCGAAAGAACCAATTACGACATTATAACGCAGAGGGAATTATTCTGTCCTAGTTCAATCTAAAACGACTTATAACGTCTTTTCTAAAAATCCCGATAATTGATCTCGTAATATTAGCGTACACATTACGAGCATATAAAAATTAAGTCGAGCATAAATTATTCCATATTTCTACGCGATTTAATAAAATTATCGATTTAAAGCTAAAACATATCTCAAAATCGACGCTCTTTCGAAGCGGACAGCAGTCCGTACAGGTAGCACTCGACCGAGTGCTCAACCCACTCGATCGAGTGGCACCTCAAAAATCGAGGCAGGTGGTTTTTTCGAGAGGCACTCGATCGAGTCCCTCCATGACTCGATCGAGTGGCCTATGTCACGCCAAGCCGTGAGCCTTCCACATACTTTAAGCCTCGATAAACTTTTTTTATGACTTCGGTGAACTCGTGTCAAGTCCATCACGTGTCTTACTCTTTTCAAAACCGTGCATCATGTCTTCTTATATCATCCTATCTATTTACATTCATTTAACGTTGCGATTGTTATATATTTTGTTTGTCGTATTGTATTTTCGGGTTGTATTCCGCCTGCGCATTTGTAATCTTTCGTTTTATTTTCGTTGTTTGTTTTATTGTACTAAAACGAACCTCACATGCTAACACAACCTCGACATAATTCAAAGATGCATTAAACGACGTAGATCAAACATATTTCACATGTTTAGCTAAAACACTGTTTGCATTTCATTTCACTGAATTACTAGTGCGCGTATTTCAAAATCGAACGATATTTCAAACACGGGCGGGGTTGGGTGTTCTTTGTGGGCTTCCCTACACGTACCCTCACCCCTTACTCAGAACCTCGGTTTCCGGATGTCCGAAACCGTTGGCGTACGAGAGTCATTCAATACAGGATTTCCGATAATGTCGGTATCGGTATCGCAATGCAAAGAGACGAACCTCATAAACTCTGAAATTGGAATGGGCCATACTCTGTGCACGGTCCACCAAGATATAGAGTGGTTTCGAACGGGCCCGAACTCCTTTAAAGTTCGGTGGCGACTTCTAATTAGATTTAAATTTCAATCCAAGATCCATCTCACATGAGATTCATTCGCCTCCCTAAACCCAAGCGTGGCTGCGTCGAGGTGGACCTATGTCCAAAGTATTATAAATTGATAATGCATGATGACAAGCTTTTCTTCAATGTCTACCAAAAAAATTACTCCCTCCATATTTCTATTTTCTTTCAATTTCAATAAAATACTCCTTATCCAAAATGTCTGCTGGAACAAAGCCGCAATTAGTAAGCTACCATGGTGGGTTACCACTAAGCCTACCAAGTTATGGGTGCAATGAGTTCATCATATCTATCTGACGGAGCAAGACTGGATCGATTATGAGACCAAACAAGATATTAGCTGGGGTTGGAAGAAAATTTGTCAAGTTAAAGACTTGTTCAAACCAGGGTTCATTGTTGAGTGAGATATACAGAAACCGAATGATTATACCATCTCTAAGGGGTATCATTATATTAGGGTGAAAGGCGAGGAGGTAAATGGGCAAGGGGTTGTGTGGATGGCAATACCAACATCAAGCCATGAACATAAAAACCAAGCTGATCCAACTTAATCTGGTCACAGATAACAGATGTTGCATCTGTGACTCAGGCCCGTAGGGCATAACGCATCTATTCTATCATTGTGATTATAGTAGCAAGATTCTGAGAGAAATGGCAGCCTAGACGCTTGATAAGGGTCATTTGTAGTGCCTATTTCGTAGTGTTTTGGTCTCATTTTCCTTGTAGAATCGCTCCTTGGGAGCGGTTTAGGGGCTTCTTATGCTTCCTTTAGTTCGTTTTAGGTTCCCGAGACCGATTTGGAAGAGTTAGACCGATTCCGACTCGATACATACACATTTTGGAGCCAACGAAACTAAGGAACGATGACTCGATGCCTTGGAATCGACCCCGTGACCTTGGGACTCAATCCCGAGCCTCCGAGACCCGATCCCGAGTCCCGAGAATCGACGGGAAGCCCATGAGAGGCAAGGAAGGACCCTAGAGCTCTTATTGGAGGCATACAAGACCCTTCCCGGTCGGGATAATGGCCTTCCCGATCGGGAAAGGATGCACTTTTAGAAGCGCCACTGTGGGTCCTTCCCGGTCGGGATGAGCCCTTCCCGATCGGGATGGCAGAACCCTTCCCGATCGGGATGATCCGTCCCGGTCGGGATGGGCTACAGCTCACCCGCATTTCTTCTTTTCTTCTCCTTCATTCTTGTACCCATATATATACTCCTTCTTGTAATTTTAAGGGGGCATGCACTACATTAGAGACTAAACCCTAGACTACTTTAGGTTAGATTAGATTATATTAGTGTAGATTAGTCGATAATTAGTAGTTAATCATAGATTAGTACTTGTATTATGGGAATTCTTCAAGATCTTCACCAAGCTTGACAACCTTGGATGTTTGTTTTGGGTTTTCTTCATTAATGCAAGTTTTGTTCTTTCTCCTTCACTAGTTTGGTATAATCCTCTTCTCTTTTACTCTTTTTCTTGTTTTATTCATTCAAGTTTGAATCTTTATCATTGTTTGTTCTTGTTCTTGTTAGTTTGGTTGAGTTTGTAGATGTTTGTGTTGTTTCTTTTGTTAATCCATCTTGTTCTTGTTAATTTTAGTTTGATTATGTTAGAGTAGCGTTCTTGCTAGGGTTAGTAGGGTGATTAGGGTGTTAAATGGATGATTAAGGGTTTGTTAGAGATGTTGGTGGAAGATTTGGGTTTCCTCTTGTTTGATGCACATCACATGTTTGTTGAATTGCTTGAATGACTAAGTATGTACGAATGCTTGTTTTCTTGCCTTTCTTTTGTGGGTGTTAGTTTGTTGTGGGTTCGGTCCCCTCACTAAGTTGCGAGATCCCGGTGAGGACGACCCCTAGGCCGGTCTAAGTAGCGAGAGCCCGGATGCGACCTAGGCCTATAGCGTGCTAGAACCCCGTTTGTGTTGTGTATCGCCGAGATGGGTTTTAGGTGGAACCTCTAGGTGAGTCTAAGTTGCGAGAGCCCGGACCAACCTAGATTACCCTACTACCTCCCTCACTCTAATCCTCCCTTGACCATTCCGTTACCCCTTTGACCCCGACCTAATCCTAGCCCGTTTTCCTTAGTTGTTCTTCTTAGTTGTAGTCTAGTCTTCTCCCCCTCTATCATTCCTTAGCTTAGCTCGTTGACTTAGTCTCGTATTTAGGCGACCTTAGTCTAGGCTATACATTACCGTCCCCGTGGATTCGACCCGATTTTCCCTATCTACCGTAGGAATAGCCGGTTATATTATTGACGGTTGGGATTCGCGACAAATCCTTACCATCAATTTGGCGCCGTTGCCGGGGACGGTGCTAGTTTGGACTTTGTTTTCCTATTTGCTTGACTTAGTCTTTGTGTTTGTGTTTTTCTTTTTCTTTTTTGTTACCTTGCTTCTTCTGTGTGTGTGTGGTTTATTTCTCTCTTGTCTAGTGCCCAAAAAGCACTAGACTTCTCATGTTTGTTCTTAGTCTACAGTTTGTGCTTAGAGGTGGTGATTATCTTCTTCTTGCAACTCAGAGCCGCTTAAACGGACGGTTGCTAGGATGAGTGGTTTCCAACCAGGTATGGACTACGATTTTCGAGCGAGCATGGGGTTTGATATAAACTCCACACACTCGGGAGCCGATATGAGCTACCACTCTTCTTCCATGAACCAAGGGTATGACATGACGTCCCCCTACCACTATCAAGCTTCTTGGGGTGACTCTAGTGGGTATGAACTTCAAGGCTATGAAAACGGCTACCAACAAGTGAAAGATTACCAATCCTACGATCATGGTGGCTATTACTCGAGTTATGATTGTGAACCCACCATGTTCAATCAAGATTCACCATATGGAAGCCAATACCCTCAAGACCCACAATATTACCCTCCACCCCAACCACAATATGAACCCTATGACCCACAATACTACCAATCACCCCAACCTTGCTACCAACAATATGATGCCCCACCCCTTGGGCATCATCAAGATTATCAAGGAGCTTTACAAGACCCCAATGACCGCCAAATGCCAAACTTGGAGTTTCATCAATCGATGCTTCAAATGCAACAAGAAATGGCCATCCAATTGCAAAAGAATAAGGAACTCTTGGCCCAAATTCGAAGGGGAAACGAGGCGAGGAATGTTCAATTAAATGCATTAGCGGTTCAAACCGTAATGTCTTTATCCCGAGCATCACATTTAGATGGAGGGTGCCCACTTGAGAGAGAGGAGCAACCTAATTACGAAGCCGCCGATGTAGTTCCCTTTGATAGAGAGATTTGCTTTGAAGAACCTCAATCGTCTACCCAAAAAGAGACGAATGAGGAGATGACCCTTGGTGAAGGCAACATTGGTGAGGAATTGGAAGAGGATAGTAAGTGGGATGGTTTGGTGGAGTTTGTAGAGTTGTTGGGTGAAATTGTTAGCCTCGAGTTGCCCTTGTGCGATAATTTGGATATGCATCAAGAGCCCCTTTCTAGTACACCGAGAGATGGTTCGGAAGAGATTGAAACCGCCGGTAGAAGTTTCGATTCTCTCCTCCATGATGACGTGGGGCCGAGTGATGAAGATGGGGAACCACAACTTGAGGAAAGTGTGGGGGTGTGCGTTGAGGAGATGAGGCCAAAACCGCTTTTTGTGCCTTGTTTCTTAGAGATGAAGCTTGCTAATGATTGGAGGCAATGCTTAGGGAGGAAGAGTTCGGTGAAGCTCGTAGGATGGAGAGACCCCAGAGACTACTTTGAAGATGATATCGGGTCTTGGGATTCCTACTTCTTGCCTCCTCCTTGGAGGCCGTGAAGGTCGGTTAAGCTCGAGCGCTTCTTGGGCCTTCACTATGATGTCGGTAGCGCGTTCGACTTGCTCCTCCATGCCCTTGAGGGCTACGGTTGAAGAATGGAGTCCACCATCCTCGGTTTGACGGAGTTCCTAAAGAACCGTCATGTTGTATATTCCCCTCCTCTTTTCTCTAGAATTCTTGTGCTTGTATTTGTGATTTTTGTTTCTAGGACTCCTTTGTTTTTGTGGGATTCTTGTAATTGATTTGGTATTTTGATGAGTGATGTGAGGGAGTGAATTTGATGTATAGATTGAGTTTATTGTGATAGGTGAAGTGAAGGTGACTCCTAGAAAGGAGTGGTTGATGATGGAGTTTGGTTTGCGAGCGAGGAAGTCGGTTTTTGAAGCTTTGATAAGCTTTTGGGCTTGGGGAAGCAAAGAAGACTCATCCCGACCGGGAAGAGGGCTTCCCGACCGGGAAGGATGAGGAATCCCGATCGGGAAGGAGCCATCCCGATCGGGATGAAGGTGCAGAAATTCGGACTTACTGGAGTGTGTTCCCGACCGGGACGAGAGCTTCCCGATCGGGAAGGATTTATAAACCCGATCGGGACCATCCATCCCGACCGGGATGGTCCCCTTGACTCCACCCATCCATTACACCCCCTCCCAACCTCCCTACTCCTCCTTACTCCTATCATATGACCCGTACACCTCACTTTACACACCGAGATCCACATCAAATCCCACACCCTACCATCACTACCCCAACCATGCGGTTTTATCAATCTTGAAGGAGGATGACAACAAAGACAACAAGCAAGCGCCTATATTGATCATTGAGACGATGGAGCAAGTGAGTTGCTAACCGGTCGGTACGACAACTATCCTTTCTTTTCCGTCTTTTATTGCTTGTTTTTCTCTTGTTTGCCCCCTTCCCCTTGAGTCATGGTACCTTGGTGGCCTTCGAGGCCTCGGTAGTGATTGCTCCCGACTCCCGACGATGTGATTACGTCGAGAATCAATCGAAAAATCCAAATTTTACAAGATTTTCACTTTCTTTTTTGAGGATTTAGTCGGATTTAGGCGGAATCCGGGCTAGGTGACTTGATTACACCTAGCCCTCCCCTCTCATTTCCTTTTATTTCCTTCTTTTTATTTCTTCCCCCATCCATATCTTTTTCTCGTCTCGGCCCATGGTGACTTGACTACACCCCGGCCGGACACCTTCTACCTTTTCTTCACTTTATTCTTTGATTTTTAGCTTTATTTTCGTAGTTTCTTTTTCTTTCTTTTGTCTCTCCGCACCCTACGATCGAGCATGAGGACATGGCTCGATTTAAGTTTGGGGGAGCGATATTCTAGTATAGTTTAGTCTATTTTCTTAGTTTTTCGAAAAAATCTTAAAAATCCCTAAAAATTTGAAAAATTTTCACAAAAATCAAAAAGATTTTTCTTTTGTGTGTTTTCCTTTTGTGTCTTTGTGTCGTATATTTGTTTTTTTTTGTGCGTGTTTGACTCCCTCTTTCCTTATAGGTCGCTTAAATCGCCGTTAATTTTGGAGAGCTTTCAAGACTCCCGGTAACATCTTATCCCTTTTTCTTCTTTACCTCTTGCGGAGTTTGGAGGAGTTTGTGATGTTGTGTGCTCGGGTGGAGCTTTGTAAAGTTTGTGGATGATTGGTTGCTCATTTGGATGTCCGGGGTGGTGTTTGTTTTGTATGTGTTCGTTTTGTTTTGTTCTTGTTTTGTTGCTTTTGTTTCTTTTTTCTTTCGTTCTCGTTGAGTCTTTGTTTTGTGTTTTGTTGTGTGTCTTGTGTGTAAATGGTTTTCGAAAACCCAGTTTAGAGGCTAGTGTGTGAGTGTCTATTTTCCCTTTCTAGTTGTATAAATCAAGTTTTGGACTTTAGTCTAGTAGAATGACCCTAAATCAATGAGTTCGTTGGTCCTTTACCTTGAGTCCACCTAGTTTACTAGGGATTTACTACGGGATTTGCACCTTTGACCATTATGACCACCCACGGTGTGAAAAGGCCTTGGTTACCGAGTCTCGTCCCTTAGGTGACCGTGTTTAGGATTGTTTGATTAGTCCAAGTTCTCCACTTTTTGTGGGTTTGAAGAGGGATCGCGACCCTCGACTCACCCATTCCCCTACCTCCTACACACATCCACTCAATAAGATTGCAAATTGTTGAATTCTCTCTTTCTTGTTATACAATGAAAATGCCAAAAAAGCCAAATCTTGCCAAAAAGGGCAAAGAAAAGAAAAGAAAGAAAAAAAAAAAAAAATGAAAGAAAGAAAAGAATGAAGAAAAAGAAAAGGCACAAAAGCCAAAAAAAGAAAATAGAAAAGAAGAAAAAGAAATGGCATGGCAACAAACAAATCAAAATGTCGAAAAGAAAGAAAATGCCAAAAGAAAACCCGTCTCACAAAAAGAAATCCCCACAAAAATAAGCCTTTTTCCGACTTTTGCCGTGAAGAGCCTACCAAAGGACCGAGTCCCGAGGAAGGATGATAGCGGCATTAGTCGGTCATCCCTCATTTTGCATGTTTTCCACCTTTTTACTTGGACTAGTTAGGCGGTCTTGGACACGGGACGACCCTCTTGGCTCACGCTAAAGGGGGCGGGGTCTCACTTACCTACAGTGTCGACTAACACCGTGGTTCTTCACTTTTCCACTCCGCCGATCGTCCCGTAGTACGTTTTTAGAAAGTTAGGAGGACCTAGGTAAGTTACCAACGTTTTTATTGCTTGATCGTCATACTATTAGGGTTTAGTTCACCTTGGTTTGTATTTCTAGCTTGGGAACGTTGTCACTTACCTCGAGTCCTAAACCGGTGTTCCATTCACCGCTTTTTGAGGGAAGCGGTATTTGTTTTCTTTTGGGTGCAACAAATTATGTGTTTGTTTGTTTGTGTGTTTTGTGTCCGGTTGCATCCACAGTTTTGTCGCAAGACCCAACTTGCCTTGCGGAGTGCACCTTTCCCCTAAGTGCACTCACGTGAGTTGAAGGGGCGTAGGGTGCGCTAATACCCACTCGGATAGTTTAGTAGTAGTATGTGCTTACTCGAGGGCGAGTAAGGGTTAAGTGTGGGGGAGTTGATAAGTGTCATTTGTAGTGCCTATTTCGTAGTGTTTTGGTCCCATTTTCCTTGTAGAATCGCTCCTTGGGAGCGGTTTAGGGGCTTCTTATGCTTCCTTTAGTTTGTTTCAGGTTCCCGAGACCGATTTGGAAGAGTTGGAGCGATTCCGACTCGATACATACACATTTTGGAGCCAACGAAACTAAGGAACGATGACTCGATGCCTTGGAATCGATCCCGAGACCTTGGGACCCAATCCCGAGCCTCCGAGACCCGATCCCGAGTCCCGAGAATCGACGGGAAGCCCATGAAATACAAGGAGGGACCCTAGAGCTCTTATTGGAGGCATACAAGACCCTTCCCGGTCGGGATAATGGCCTTCCCGATCGGGAAGGGATGCACTTTTAGAAGCGCCACTGTGGGTCCTTCCCGGTCGGGATGAGCCCTTCCCGATCGGGATGGCATAACCCTTCCCGATTGGGATGATCCGTCCCGGTCGGGATGGGCTACAGCTCACCCACGTTTCTTCTTTTCTTCTCCTTCATTCTTGTACCCATATATATATTCCCTTCTTGTAATTCTAAGGGGGCATGCACTACATTAGAGACTAAAACCTAGACTACTTTAGGTTAGATTAGATTAGATTAGTGTAGATTAGTCGATAATTAGTAGTTAATCATAGATTAGTACTTGTATTAAGGGAATTCTTCAAGATCTTCACCAAGCTTGACAATCTTGGATGTTTGTTTTGGGTTTTCTTCATTAATGCAAGTTTTGTTCTTTCTCCTTCACTAGTTTGGTATAATCCTCTTCTCTTTTACTCTTTTTCTTGTTTTATTCATTCAAGTTTGAATCTTTATCATTGTTTGTTCTTGTTCTTGTTAGTTTGGTTGAGTTTGTAGATGTTTGTGTTGTTTCTTTTGTTAATCCATCTTGTTCTTGTTAATATTAGTTTGATTATGTTAGAGTAGTGATCTTGCTAGGGTTATTAGGGTGATTAGGGTGTTAATTGGATGATTAAGGGTTTGTTAGAGATGTTGGTGGAAGATTTGGGTTTCCTCTTGTTTGATGCACATCACATGTTTGTTGAATTGCTTGAATGACTAAGTATGTACGAATGCTTGTTTTCTTGCCTTTCTTTTGTGGGTGTTAGTTTGTTGTGGGTTCGGTCCCCTCACTAAGTTACGAGATCCCGGTGAGGACGACCCCTAGGCCGGTCTAAGTAGCGAGAGCCCGGATGCGACCTAGGCCTATAGCGTGCTAGAACCCCGTTTGTGTTGTGTATCGCCGAGATGGGTTTTAGGTGGAACCTCTAGGTGAGTCTAAGTTGCGAGAGCCCGGACCAACCTAGATTACCCTACTACCTCCCTCACTCTAATCCTCCCTTGACCATTCCGTTACCCCTTTGACCCCGACCTAATCCTAGCCCGTTTTCCTTAGTTGTTCTTCTTAGTTGTAGTCTAGTCTTCTCCCCCTCTATCATTCCTTAGCTTAGCTCGTTGACTTAGTCTCGTATTTTGGCGACCTTAGTCTAGGCTATACATTACCGTCCCCGTGGATTCGACCCGACTTGCCCTATCTACCGTAGGAATAGCCGGTTATATTATTGACGGTTGGGATTCGCGACAAATCCTTACCATCAACGCTTTTTTCAAACAGAGATTCAGTAACACCATTTTGAATGAGTGGAGATTGAAAATTAGGGGATCAAAAATGAAGAGATTGAGCTTCAATTTGCTAGGAATAGGGCTCGAGCACAAGCGGTCATGTTACAACCCAGATTTTTAAAAACTTTAAATAATATAAATAGTACAAATAATAGGGTCAAAGGTAGCGGAAACACTCGACCAGGTCTGAATCATTACTATCTCGACAATTAACTAATACATTATTCCACAAACGGGTTCTAAAATAACAAAACCTAAACTTAAATATATGTATTTAATATCTCGCCACTGGTCTTCCCCAAAACAGCATCATAATCAACCTTAAACTGAATGACCTGAAAAGGGGGTCCACAGTCAGTTGGGGTAACTAGGTGCTCACTCAGTCGTATTACAATAGGTTGAATATAAATAATAATCAATAACGAAGGAATAACAGAGAGATGACATGTGAAATCATTATAATCGATGACCCACAATCAATCGTGATACAAACATAAGTCAACTCAAAGTTTGAACCACTAGTCGTGTCTCAACGACCACGATAACCATTATTATCATCCAAGACCTAAATGTTAGCATTTAACACGATGTAGCAAGTATCATAATAACACATCACCATCAAAATAAAACAACAGCCTCTGACTTCCAGAGCGTATAAAAACTGTCTTTATACACTACACCTAGGCTATAAAGCGAAAACTGGCTTGAGTGTATAACTGACACTCTCACCTGCAAGAGCATATAACTGATACTTTGACTGACGAATCGTATAAAAAACTTTCCGTCAATGTGGAGCATATAACTGATACTCCACGATACTATGTATAGCTGAATCACTGACGATTATATGTCTAAGCCTAAATAAGGCTCTCGATGCAATAATTGTACATCAAGCGATACACGAGACCTGTGGACGCTGCCACACGTGCGCGCGCACCCGTGCTTAATCCACAGTGGCCACCCACACGACCCGCTCCGGGGTCCGGTCTGATCCCGCGTTAGGGGCGAAATGTAACACCCTATTTACCCAGGAGCCTTATCAAGAGAATCCTGAATAAATAAAGGTGTTACCATCTCGGTTGCCCGAGGTAGTAGCTCATTACAATACAACGTGGAATGTCAAACCGATCATCTGATTTAAACATTACAACTCATTAACTATGATAGGGACGACTCTACATATTTTGACTCGACTCCTAGAGTCCTCTTATTCTTCCTCTCGCTTGCTATGTGGGTGTAAGAGTGTATCTGAGGGTTGTCGTGGGTATGAAGGTTGAAGAAAACTAAAAGGTTGTGCGGCGTATGATGAGGTAGATCAGAGAATAAATAAAAAGAAAGCGGAGGTGAAGTCACGTGGGTTATTATTAGGTTAACTAAATTTTATACTTCCTCCATATTTTTTATATTTCCCAATTTTCTTTTTGGTCCAATTTTTTTTATCTTCCAATTTTAATTCTTTCCATTTTTTTCCATAACTTTTACCACACTATTGTGGACATGACGTAGGTCCACCCCGACGCGGCCACGCGCGAGTTTGGGTAGGCGAATGAATCTCGTGGTATGATTGATCTCGGGTCAAAATTTAAATCATAGTTGGAGTCGCCACCGAATTTTATGGGAATTCGGACCCGTTCGAACTCACTCTACACTTACGCGTTTCGTGTACAAAACACGACCCGCTTTTAGTGCTAGGGCTTATGAGTTCGTCCCTTTGCATTACGATACCGTCGCCGAGTTTTCGAATATCGTGCATCGAATGACTTTGGTGCGCCAATGGTTTCGGACATCCGAAAACCATGGTTCTGAGTAAGGCGTGATGGTACGTGTTGGGAAGCTCACAAAGGACACCCAACTCCGCCCGCTCTTTAGCGGCCTCTACTAAGATACCATTCGTGTTCGTGTACGCGCCCTAGTAAAATGACTAAATGATATGCAAACAGTGTTTTCGGCTAAGCATGCGAATTATATGTGAACTACGTCATTTTAATGCATCAAAACTAGAGTCGAGTTATTTAGCATGCGAGATTCATTTATAAAACGATAAGCATCGAAAATAAATACAATTCGTAAATAAATTCAATATACACGGGGGGAAATACAACCCGGCCAAAACAAAAATTAATGAACAAAAAAATAATAGACGGAATTGAAAACGGCAAATACTAACTATAAACGGACACGTATATAGTAAATAAAAACTAGACCGTAAGTTGAATAAATGGACGAACTTCGATTAAATACACATTATATTGTGTGTTAAATGGAGGACGGAGATTTTAATACGCGTTCGCGCGTGGGACCTAAGCGTGGTGCTAGCTCGATCCCGAATCTCGATGCCTTGTCCCGACTTATCACATTGAAAAATTGGCGTCTAGATTAGTCATGCATCGGATACGACTAAGGAGTCATCGACACAAAACTAATCGTGGGAGACATTAATCATAGTCGTGAAAGTAAAATAAAATAGGATAAAATGCATGAGTTTTGAAAAAGGAATCACGTGATTGACTTTGCACGCGACGACTAAAGTCGTAAAAAATTGACGAGGCTCGGATGATGAGATAAGCGCTCGTTTCGCTTGGACAAAGAAGTCCACTCGACCGAGTCATGGCAAGGACTCGGCCGAGTGGGCTTCTTTCAGACCTTCTGCCCAATTTTTTGGGAGCTACTCGATCGAGTAGCTTATGGCACTCGATCGAGTGCCCCCTGTACGAGCTACTGCTCGTTTCGAAAAGGTGACGGTTTCGTTTTATTTATTCTAAAATTAATGATCGACCGAGTTACGTAAAAATATTGCGTCATTTAAACTCAACTCGGTTTTCGGTACTATAATCGTGTACTATACGATTATAAGACCGGCATCGGAATTTTATAAAAAGTGTTGTTGTTGGATCGAAAATTTTGATTAGTGACAAAATTGTCTCCCTCCGCGTCATGACATCGATGCTAATCCTTACGGATTATTACGTGATGTCGATTTTCGCGTCAATGGGTTCCGTACTAATCTCGGAAATGGAATCGGACGCGTTCAACTACGTACAACCACGATCGCGTTACGCCTTTAAGTGCTTGGGGTGACGCTCCTCGAAAGGGTGTCACCTCCGTCGCGACTTGTAAAAGGATTAAACGGACTTGCGGCGGTTGTCGTAGTCAAACGTGTTCGAATCCAACATTTTTACTACTATATAAATATAGACGGTATAAATATAAGTAACGAACAAAATGAGCAGAAATTAAAATGCGATAAGTATAAAAATGTTAGTGTTAGTGTGCATAAACGACTATAATATAAAGTATAACGTGTGTTTATATATATATATATATATATATATATATATATATATATATATATATATATATATATATATAAATCGAGACAGAAAGGAAGAGAAAAGAGAGAATAGGGGTCGATGACACCCTCAACACACATGCTTAAAATGGACTCGGAAATGGACTCGTAATAGTGACGGGAGCGCGGGAGTATCGAGGATGTAAGTAGAGTTACGGTGTGTGTATGGAGCTGATTTTATCGGTTTTTTGAGGGATAAAGGACTCGATTTTTGCTTAGGGTGGCTTAGGGTTGCTTTAGATTGTAGTGTAAGGCTTTAGGTTAGAAATGTAGAGTTTCTAGCATGGGAAAAATCTGGGTTTTGTGAGAGGTATGAGGGGGTATTTATAGAGAATGCCCCACGACCTAGGATTACTCGATCGAGTGGCCCTAGCGTACTCGATCGAGTGCCCTGAAAAAAAGGGTCTGTTACGTTTTTGTGGCTCCACTCGATCGAGTGAGGTCAATCCACTCGATCGAGTGGATCAGGCTGGTGAGCCATTTTAGGAAAGGGTTGACTTTTTTGAATTTTTGAAAAAGGTGATTGGGCGCAAGTTTCTAGAAGCTCACTTGGCTGATTTTTGAGGATGGATTAGTCTTTGACCGGGTTTTGACCCGGTCGCCAAAAGACGGTTTTTATTTCGGTTTTGGCCCAAATTAGTCTCATTTTATTGGAAACGACCCACTGGGCCTGAATTTGAGGCCGGTTTTGAGAGATTTATACTCCGTCGGTTTTGAGAGATTTGTCCACGTCGGATATTATTGATTCCGAGTCCGTAATCGAGTGTATTAAGTCACGTTTGCGTCCGATCATCATCGGGTGTTTTGTCGGGAACCGCTATAGACACTAGCAGGCAAAATGCGGGTGTCTACAACTATCCTTACTATTTATAACACTTTACACATTTATTATTTCCTATTTAAAAACACTTACCATTCTACCCTCAATATTTCTTAAATTTATCATTTTATATTCGATACAAAAAACGTTTTGCCAAATGTCCATGTGAAGATAAATTAAAAATGGAGGAAGTATTAAAATATGGAGTAGGATATTAGGAGTAGATTATATAATTAGGTTAAAATGATTATTATATTATATTATTAGGTTAACAAAATAAGTTTTTTCGGGAATGGTTATATGTTTATATCAAGTAAAGTCTTATATGAGTATTAGTAATGGTTTAAAAGAAAAGGGTTAAGTATACTACTGCTACTACTACACATTTAAAAGACTCATACCAACATAAAATACGGGTATTCCTACACGGGTA
Organism: Agrostemma githago; assembly: GCA_958450325.1. Lineage (NCBI taxonomy): Eukaryota > Viridiplantae > Streptophyta > Magnoliopsida > Caryophyllales > Caryophyllaceae > Agrostemma > Agrostemma githago. Next base: position 47,918,833 of record OY288259.1, on the reverse strand, counting down.
TTACAGTCTGGCTTGACTTTGCTCCGTTTGACCTCTATATAAAATTATGGGTACTAAAAACGGGTTAAACGAAATGGGTTAACTTAAATAGTTCAGCCAATCATATACTACTATCCATTAAAGGGACCCAAATTAAATAGGAAATACTCATAATACACGACGAGTATTATAATCTACCCTCCTTATAAAGAACTTCGTCCCGACGTTCATTCCTGCCACGGCACAGCTAACTATGCCAACTTTATCGACCAAATAATCACCAACTGACATATGTAAGTAACGTGGGTAAGCAGGACGAGGTATTACACAAAGTGTCGGACCTCGATTTTGTTGACGATTTGTGAGCTGTATTAGATAGATGTTTGGGCGCATCTATGTTTTCGTTAAAATCGATCGAGTTGTGGTTGTAAATGTTTAAAGGTCGAATCATTTGGTCTGGCGAGCGTTTAGTGAACCGAATTCGCGATGTGATGTTGCAGTCGCCACCGAACAATTAAAGGGTGTTCGAACACCGTTCAAGTCAACTTTAATCCCTTGGCTAGCTCAAAGTTGAGTGACACCTAAGGATAAAGACTTGTACCCTTAAGCACTTCATATTTGGAATGACTTTCGTTTCAAGGATTAGGTCGTCCGGTTATCCAGCGATTCGAGTAAAGGGTTAGGGTACGTATTGGGAAGCCAACGTTAGCTAGGAACATCGACACCCAATCCTTCACGCACGTAGCGGCCTCTACAAATCTATCGATGTCGGACGTTTCTCTTTCTAAAGTGGTGAACAGGAAAATAACAACCAATTGTTTTAACCCTAGCGACAATGTACCTTAGCTAAGTCGGTTGATTTATGACCAACTTAGTTAACATCGAAGTAATTGTTTTTGTAACACTCTGTGTTTAATAAACATATTTAAAATTTTATCTTTCGTTAAACAAAGCGTAAGACTCGAAAATATTTTATTATTAACCCGTCGTTCTTACACATTGAAATATTTTTCATCTTGTAAAAATTTAAAAATAATTTACCGAAACTTTTATATAACATTTTAAAACCCCGTTACACGAAGACGTGAACAGGACTACGGAACGACGTTTATAAACTTGTCAAAAAAGTTATTTAAGATAATTACAACCTAGTAATATTTACTCATAATTATTATCTCATAATACTATTTATTGTCTGTTTTCTTACTTTCTCACAAAAAAAATTAAAATAAATTTTACGGATTCCGTTATTTTAATTCCGTAATCTTATATTTCAACTCTTTAAGAAAGAAAGAAAGATGTTTGTACGAAAAATGGACTGAGAAGATGAGTCCTATTTTTTTTCTTCTCCTCCACCTTCTACGTGTAGACATATGTAGTAACATGCATAAGGGCATGTACAATAGAGAGGAATTAACCTCCTCTTAGCCTTCTCTCTCCTCTAAGAGGAGGTCCTCTCTATTGTACCTTCTTTCTCCTTCATCCTCTTGCTAAGAGGATTACCTCTTCTTCATCTAATTCTAAAAGAAAAACAATCTTGGCCCTTGTGCTATGTTCTTACTTAATTGGTCAAAATTATAAATTATTCTTGGTATATATCCTATTCTTAGTAAGAGATATCATTTTTATTTTTATCTTTTATAAAAATTGGAAATGATTTTATTTGTTTTTATTTTGTATATTTTCATTTTTATTTTTTTATCTTTGACTCCCTGCGATTTTTATTTATTGTCCCATTTTTATATGTATAAGGTATATTTTACTAAAATAGGACGATAAAAAAAATCGCTTAAATTTGATATTGTGCGTTGTAGCATTGTACGTAAGTGAGTATAGGTAAATTTAAGGAACATTTAGCTGTAGTAAGTGAGCATGCGTTGTAGTAAATTTGATATTGCATGCTTCTTCCTATACGTAAAAATTATTCCTCTACTCCCTCTTGCACTTCAATTAATTATAATTCATACATTTAGGGAACATTTAGCTATAGCTATATAAATTGTAGAAGTTGACTTAATAAACATTAAATTGTGTAGATAATTTTCTTCATAAAATATTATGTAGAGAATTTATTAACACTAACCAACTTCTATACTCTTGTTCTATAAAATGAAGTCCAATTCTACTAATTCATATACTCATCTTATCTTTAAATCTTTAATCAATCATTTTCATAAAAAAAAAATAGTTTCCTTATGAATTACAATAATATCGAAATTATGGAAATAGTAGCCCAAATTATCTAAATAATTCAAACTCTCAAGTTAATCCAAATATTCCATTTGATTCAAATCTTCTTACTCAACCTCAAATTTAGTTGATGTTACAAATGTTTAATAACCAACAAATATCACATCCGAATAGTGTTTCGGATAATTCACACATAAATTCGCAACAATTTATTCCAAATTGTTTTTCAGCCCCATCACTACAAAATCTTAATTTCCCTTTATCTCAACATATATCCGAACATGTTGAATACTCTCCCGGAGGAGATGGTAGTAGTAATGCAACTCCAATGGGAGAAATAAGGGGAGCTCGTCATCTTGAAGATATTGAGGAGGTGTCGGTTCAATTATTCTAGGACAAAACAATGATAATGTCGTCAACCAAAGGGGAGGAAGGGTACCATGGTCTATACCAAAAGACATAACACTTGTATCGAGCTATATCAATGCTGGAGGAGATGTCGAGAATGGAACTAATCAAACATTTAAGAAGTTATGGAATACTATAGTGGAACTATTTGAGGAGGCTCGAGAAAATAACCCGGGCGAAATAAAAAGTAGGTCTTTGAAATCTCTGCAAAACCGGTGGGATCATATTAATCAAACCATGTCTAAATAGGCCGGTGTATATGCGGAGTGTCAAAGAAACAAAAAAAGTGGATACAGTGAAGATGACGTCGAGAAAGACGCTCATGATAGTTTTCGTAAATTACTTAACGGTAATAAATTTAATTTAATGCATGTGTGGGCATTAATGAAAAGGAAGAAAAAATGGCAACCATGTAACAATCAACTGCCCTCTAAGAGTGGGGGAAGTTCTAAGAGATCTGAACCGGATACATCGACCGAGGCCCGACCCGAGGGCATTAAAAAAGCCAAAAAAACAAAAGGTAAGGATGCTTCTTGTTCTTCTCGTATGACCATTGATACTTTTCATGCATCCATTAGAGAAATTGCTGAGAAGAGAGACGATTTGGGCAAACGGATGATTGAGCTAATAAGGGAACGGAAAGAAGAAAGGAAAATACAAAGAGAGGAGGATACTAAATTCAAGTACTTTAGTATGCTTATGGCTAAGCCCGTCCTCGACGAAGATGAAAAAGAAATGTATAAGAAGTTGAAGGAGCAATTTAAGGATATGTTTTTTTAGTATTACACATGATCTCATTGTTGTTAGGTACATTAAAATGTACACTAGATACACTTAATTGTACTCTAGGTACACGTTTCGCCGTATCGATTTTTCTACGGATTCTAAGTCTTTATTTTCCTAGCTAAAATGTACTCTAGGTACACGTGTAGCTATATCGGGTTTTCTACGGTCTAAGTCTTTATTATTTTCGTAGCTAAAATGTACTCTAGGTACACGTTTAGCCATATTATCGGGTTTTCTACGGATTCTAAGCTATGTTTTTCCTAGCTAAAATGTACTCTAGGTACACGTGTAGACGTGTCGGGTTTTCTATAAGTTCCAAGTCGCCTTGTACTTCGTATTTCCTAGCATATATGTATTTACTAAGTCGTGTCTTATCCTAGCTTAAGTTTTACTACTGTTAATTTTTTTGGGCCAACTTACACCTGTGTTTATGCGTACAAATGAGCAATAACTTGTTAGCTTTAAGTGTGCAAAAAATCCAAGTATGCTATTAATGTGCAAAACACCTGTTAATCAAATGCATTCGGTGTTAATACGTGCATGCAATGCAAGTAACCATGAAAACTATGACTCAATTAATTCTAAGACTATAAAGCAATTAATTAACTTCAAATTTAATACGTCATATTTTTATACGTGTATTTTTATATCTCATATTATACATGTATTTTTATACGGTATTGTATTCTAAATATATCTATATGTTAGTGTTATAGTGACGTATTTTTATACCCCAATATGTTTTGTTACGTATTAGTACACTGTATTTTATATGTATGTTATCAGGGGCGAATCTAGGATTCCAAATATGGGGTAGCGAAAAAAAACGTAACGCATCTATTGGAAAAAAAAATCATACCACAAAATATCAAATATAAGTTATAAATTCAAAATTACAAACTTAATACGAAAATGTTAATCTAATCGTAACCGACGAGTCCTCATATTTTGAAAATGGTTTATGAGCTCTTCGTCGGTAATTTTAAAAAATAAATCTCTCTCTATATAAGTAACCAAATTATTATTCAAAAAATCATCTCCCATACTATTGCGAACTTTATTCTTTATATATGTCATTGCCGAAAAAGCTCTTTCCACAGTTGCTGTCGCCACGGGAAGAAGCAATACAAGTTTAAGGAGCAAGTATACTTTTGAGTGTATCAAATGCTTTTTTGTCTCAACAAGCTTCATGGAAAGATCATTTAGACTCTCTAAATTCCAAAATCTATCATCACTTCGAACATCTCCAACAAAAGTTCCAAGTTGATATTCAAAGTGTTGTAAATCAACGCTAGAAAATTCAGAAGGATAGAAGCCAGCAAGTCAAATCAACTTGTTAATATCGAATGAAGAAAATCGATCTCGAGGATTGAAGCAAGACATACAAATAAGTAAATCTTTACTTTTTTCGTCAAATCGACTATCAATTTCTTGCAAAATTTGATCAATCAAGCTCAAAAACACTTCGACTCAAAAATGATGAAGATTACTTACTTCTTTCTTTCCACGCCTATATCTCCCCGGAACCACATGTATATCACCCATGATGGGAACACATGTAGGTGATGGTAGGGATTTGTCACGTCCCTAGCCAACAATAAAACACCGACTAACCTAGTGAGTAGCTAGGGCAAGTCGGGATCGTATCCACGAGGACGGTATATCAAAGCTTAGACTATGTCGGACTACAACGAGACTAGGTCACCAAAAAAAACACAAAGAAGCGATGTATGGAAAACTATGAAGGAGGAGGAATAAGAACTAAACTAACACTAGAGACTAACTAAACAATGAAACTAACGGAAACGATGACTAACTAAGACAATTAACACAAATATGGAAAGAAGTTGGGTAGAAGGATAATTGGGGTGATCAAGGGTATAGGCGTCTCCTAATTGCTAGAGTCGGTCCGGGCTCTCGCAACTTAGACCGATGCCAAGGTGGGTCCGGGCTCTCGCAACTTAGACCCTAGTTCGCGCTCTCGCGACTAAACTATTCTCGACATTTCCGCACTATAAACAATCAATGAGAAGATGAACACAAGTATGGGAAGCATGACCACTACAACTCACACAAGCATATCAACAAACACATAGAGTGCCTACAATGTGACTAACAACAAAGATGAAACCTTTTCCCCTTAAACAACCCTAATCATCCATAATCTACTCCTAATCCCCCTACTAACCCCACAAGAAAACTACTCACTCATTATTAAGAGAAAACCAACAATCATAAGAGAGATCAATGTCACAAAACAAGCATCCATTGTCATTAACAAGAACAATAGCAATAACAATAACAATAAGAAAGAAACTTGAATAAATAACAAAGACTAAGGATGGAAAGATTATACCAACAATAGGATGAATAAAAGATGAAAACTTGTATTAATGAGAAACCCAAATACAATCCCAAGGTTGTCAATCTTGGAACAATCTTCAAGAATCCCTTAATCCAAGACTAATTACAATAATTAACTAAGGATTAAAGAGAGGATTAAACTAATGAGAGTAGCAATCATCTAGGGTTTTGAATGATAATGGATGCTTAAACTAGTCTAGGGTAAGATAAGATGTCTTAAAATTACAAGAAGGGAGTATATATATGGGTACAAGAGTGAAGGAGAAGAAAGAAAAAGAGTCGTACAGCAGCATCACGGTCCCGACCGGGACGGATCATCCCGATCGGGACGGCCCTGTCATCCCGACCGGGACGGGATGGTCCCGACCGGGATGGGCTCACAGCAGCCTCCTTCAAAGTGCATCCCATCCCGAACGGGATGAGGCCATCCCGAATGGGATGGGTCTTATAGGCCTCCCTTAAGAGCTCTTTGGCCCTTCCTTGCCTCTCATGGGCTTCTCGTCGATTCTCGGGACTCGGGATCGGGTCTCGGAGGCTCGGGATTGCGTTCCGAGGTCTCGGGGTCGATTCCAAGGCATCGAGTTATCGTTCCTTTACTCCGTTGGCTCCAAAATGTGTATGTATAGAGTCGGAATCGCTCCAACTCTTCCAAATCGGCCTCGGGAACCTGAAACGAACTAAAGGAAGCATAAGAAGCCCATGAATCGCTCCAAAGGAGCGATTCTACAAGGAAAAAGGGACCAAAACACAACAATTAGGCACTACAAACTACACTTATCAACTCCCCCACACCTAACCCTTACTCGCCCTCGAGTAAGCACATACTAACTACTACACTAGCCGAATGGGTATTAGCGCACCCTACGCCCCTTCAACTCACGCGAGTGCACTTAGAGGAAAAGTGCACTCCGCAAGGCAAGTTGGGTCTTGCGACAAAACTGTGGATGCAACCGGACACAAAACACATAAACAAACAAACACACAAACAAACACATAGACGGTTGCACCCAAAATAAAAGAAATACCGCTTCCCTCTAAAAGCGGTGAATGAAACACCGGTTTAGGACTCGAGGTAAGTGACAACGTTCCCAAGCTAGAAGTACAAACCAAGGTGGACTAAACCTTAATAGTATGACGATAAAGCAACAAAAACGTTGGTAACTTACCTAGGTCCTCCTAACTTTCTAAAAACGTACTACGGGACGATCGGCGGAGTGGAAAGTGAAGAACCACAGTGTTAGTCGACACTGTAGGTAAGTGAGACCCCGCCCCCTTTAGCGTGAGTCAAGAGGGTCGTCCCGTGTCCAAGACCGCCTAACTAGTCCAAGTAAAAAGGTGGAAATATGCAAAATGAGGGAAGACCGAATAATGCCGCCATCATCCTTCCTCGGGACTCGGTCCTTTGGTAGGCTCTTCACGGCAAAAGTCGGAAAAAGGCTTATTTTTGTGGGGATTTCTTTTTGTGAGACGGGTTTTCTTTTGGCATTTTCGCTTTGTTTTGCCATGCCATTCTTTTTCTTCTTTTCTATTTTCTTTTTGGGCTTTTGTGCCTTTTCTTTTTCCTCATTCTTTTCTTTCTTTCATTTTTTCTTTCTTTTTCTTCTCTTTGCCCTTCTTTTGGCGAGATTTGGCTTTTTGGCATTTCTTGACAACTAAGAAAGAGAGAATCAACAAATTTGCATTTTATTGCGTGGATATGTGTAGGAGGTAGGGTAATGGGAGAGTTGGGGAGCGTCCTTCCCTTCAAACCCACAAAAAATGGAGAACTTGGACTAATCAAACAATCCTAAACACGGTCACCTAAGGGACGAGACTCGGTAACCAAGGCCTTTTCACACCGTGGGTGTTCATAATTGTCAAAATGCAAATCCCGTAGTAAATCCCTAGTAAGCTAGGTGGACTCAAGGTAAAGGACCAACGAATTCATTTATTTAGGGTCATTCTACTAGGCTAAGGTCCAAGACTCGATTTACACTACTAAAAAGGGAAAGTACACACTCACATACTAGTCTCTAAACCGGGTTTTCGAAAATGGTTTACACATAACACAGCACAACACAAAATTAAAGACATGACGAAAACGAGAGAAAAAGAAACAAAGGAAACAAAAACAAAACATAACAAAACAAACATACAACAAACACCACCCCGATAATCCATACAAGTCACCAAATCCACCACAAGAATGCACAAGCTCCACCCAAGCACACCTCAACATAACTTTCTCCAAACTTCACAAGGAATAAAGAAGGAAAGAGGGTTAGAAGATGTTACCGTATGTCTTTAGAGCTTTCCCAAGTCATTAGCGATTAAAGCAACCTATAAGGACAAAGGGAGGCAAAACACAAATATACGACACAAAGACACAAAATGAAAACACAAAAGAGAAAATCTTTTTGATTTTGGTGAACATTTTTCAAATTTTTAAGTATTTTTGAAGATTTTTTCGAAAAACTAAGAAAATAAACTATAAGCTATACTAGAATATCGCTCCCCCACACTTAAATCGAGCCATGTCCTCATGCTCGATCGTAGGGTGCGGAGAGACAAAAGAAAAAGAAAAGAAACTACGAAAATAAAGCTAAAACTCAAAAATAAAGTGAGGAAAAGGGTAGAAGGTGTCCGGCCGGGGTGTAGTCAAGTCACCATGGGCCGAGATGAGAAAAAGATATGGAAGGGGGAAAAAAATAAAAGAAGGAAATAAAAGGAAATGGGAGGGGAGGGCTAGGTGTAATCAAGTCACCTAGCCCGGATTCCGCCTAAATTCGACTAAATCCTAAAAAAAGGGGTGAAAATCTTGTAAATTGGACTAATCGATTGACTCTCGACGTAATCACGTCGTCGGGAGTCGGGAGCAACCAAACTATGGCCTCGAAGGCCACCATGACATCAAGACACGAAAGTGTACAAGGGGAAGGGAATAAACAAAGGAAAACAAGCAACAACAAAAACGGAAAAGAAAGGATAGTTGCCGTACCATAGGTTAGGAACTCACTCTCTCCATCGTCTCATAGATCAATATAGGCACTTGCTTGTCTTCATCTTTGCTATCCCTCTTCAAGCTTGATAAAACCGCATGGTAGAGGTAGTAATCGTGCGAGGGGGTGGGATTTGAGGCGAATCACGGTGTAAAGTGAAGAGGAAATGAGGTGAAGGTATGACAATGAAGTACATGGGGCATATGGTAAGGCTAGGGTATCTAGGGAGGTTGGGAGGGGGCATAAAACGGTTGGGTGGACTCGATTTGTGAAGAAGAAGCACAAAGGGAGAGCAGAGGACCATCCCGGTCGGGAAGGTTGATCTCGATCTGGTTACCTCACCCGTCCCGGTCGGGACGCCTTCATCCCGGTCGGGACGGACTCACAGTAAGTTCAAAATGCGGCGCACCCATCTCGATCGGGATGGCACCCTTCCCGGTCGGGATGCCTTACCCTTCCCGGTCGGGACGCCTCATCCCGGCCGGGATGGGTCTTCTTCGACCTCCACGATCCCAAAAGCTTGTTCCAAGCTTCAAAAACCCAATCCTCTTGCTCACAACCCAAGGTATACCATAGCCAATCCTCTCTAGGAGCGTTCTCACTTTACCTATCAAACAATACTCAAACACACATCAAACTCTCTCCCTCACAACGCTCATCAATCAATCCAAATAACAAGAATTCACACAAATCCACTAACTACAATAAAGAGATATATACAATGAGACGGTTCTTGAGGAACTCCGTCAAACCAAGGTGGTGTTTTCTTCAATCTTTTTCAACAACCAAAACTAGTTCCATCTCCATCAAGGGCACGTAAGAACAAGTCGAAGGCCTTAGAGAAGTCTTCAATCAAGCATGTCATATAACCGACCACATCCCAAGGCTCCTCATGGCCTTGCCTTGACGTTCCCGGGGCATCCCGCTCTTCCAAGTTCAACGACTTGAACTTGTACTTTTTGTCCTTGGGGATATACCCAAACGTCCACCGGTCCTCATGCGGCCCCAAGGCAGGCTCATCTTCTTCCTTGTCATTGCACTTCAACTTGTCATCAAGCCCATGAATTGGGCACTCATCTTCCTCCATATCGGAGTCGTCATCCTCAAGTACATAAGAGTACTTCTTCAAGCTTTGTTCCGGTTCACTCCCTAGATCGATGTCTTTCTTGGCTTGGATCATATTACATGATTCATCCTTAGTAGGCGTAGTGTTGTCTTGGAGGTCGAACACTATCTTTTCCTCGCCTAACTCAAATGTGATCCTACCGTTCTTCACATCGATCATGGCACCCGCGGTGTGTAGAAATGGGCGCCCAAGAATAATGGGAGTGTTGGCATCCTCCGGCATGTCAAGCACAATGAAGTCGACCGGAATGAAGTATTTCCCCACTCGTACCGGTACATCCTCTAACATTCCTAATGGTCGATTGAATGATTTATCGGCCATTTGGAGGGTGAGGGACGTACATTTCAACTCTTTCATTCCGAGTCGGCAACAAATAGAATATGGAATGATGCTCACACTCGCGCCCAAGTCACATAACGCATTCTTGATCAAGAAGTTGCCTATGGTGCAAGGGATCGAAAAACTACCCGGATCCTTCAACTTCGGAAGCGTGGAACCTTGGATAAGCTCGCTCACCACCCTCGCGAACGCTACGGTCTCTTCCTTGTCGACGGATCTCTTCCTAGCTAAGATTTCTCTCATAAATCTTCCATATGCCGGGATTTGAGTGAGTAATTTGGTGAACGGGACACTAACATCCAATTTCTTCACAATACTAAGGAACTTGTCGTAATGAGTGTCCACCTTAGTGTTCATTTGCCTTGATGGGTAAGGCAACTTGATTTGGTACTTGTTTTGATCAATTGGGGTGGACTCTTCAAAGGACACTTTCCTTTTTCTCCTGTCTTTCTCTTGAAAAGGGGGAGGGTTGTCTTCTTGGGGTTTCTCGACTTCCCATAGAACTTGTTCCTTCATTGGATTGTCCAAGCTTGATTCTTCTTGATTTGGAGACACAACTTCCTTCATTGCTTCTTGCTCACTAGGAAACACGGGAGGATTATATGTAGCACCGCTCCTCAAGGTGATGGCATTGACATGTTCATAATTTGGAGTTTCGCCTTGAGGAGGCAATTGCCCCCTTTGCCTTGAAGAACTTCCCGATGCAAGTTGTAACACTTGATTCTCAATCATCTTCATGTGAGTTTTCATTTCCTTGTTATCCATTAGAATTTGAGCAATGATTCCTTGTTGTGTCATTTGTGCCTCCAATTGATTCCTTTGCATTTCTTGGGTATTCCTTTGCATATCCATCATTTGCTTTTTTATGTCGGATTTCCGTGGTGGGGATGATGGATTATGCGGAGTATCGGTGAGGGCTAATGGAGTACCATAGTCATGAATAGGAGACCGGCTCCTAGGCTTGCTTTGTTGATTGCCATGTGTTGCTTGTTGTTGTTGATGGTTCCCTTGGAACCCATGAGGCTTGCCTTGATTAAAGCTTTGATTGTAGCTTTGATACCCTTGGTTGTGGTTTTGTTGTCCTTGGAAATTTTGGTTTCCTTGGAAACCACCTTGATTGAAGTTCCCTTGTTGGAACCCTTGCTTGTTATTGAAGTTGCCTTGGTTATTTTGCTTGAAATTGTTGAAGGGTCTTTGGTTACCCACATAACCTTGGTAACTTTCATTGTTGTCCCGTAAGGGAGGTGGAACATAGGGACGATGTTGTTGTTGATGTTGAAGTGTTTGTTATTGAGGGACTTGATTGGAAGCTTGGTATTGATTAGAGAAGGAGGCACCTAGCTTGAACGCTTGAAAGGCGTTCACTTGCTCAATACTCCCTCTACAATTCATAGAGTCATGACCAACGATTCCACAAGTGTCGCACATCCCAAAGTAAGGTGTAGGAGGTGCGAATCCCAAAGCATTCACTTCTTGAATCGGTTGATGGTGGGAGGAACTAGAGCCCTGGACTTGGTTGAGGTGGCTTTGGAGCTTCTTGTCAATAGTCTCCATGTGTGTTTTAAGTTGAGCTCCAAGGTCAATGCTTAATTTGGTGATAGCATCGACCTCATGTATGCCTCCTCGATGTGCCTTCCTAGGCCTAGAGTATTGCGAATTATGCACCGCCATCTCTTCGATTCTCGCCCATGTTTGGTCGTCATCGACCTCGGTGAACCTACCGTTGGAGCCCATGTTAAGAATAGCTCTCGAGTCCTCATAAAGTCTATTCCAAAATTGTTGCACCAAGAACCATTGTGATAGTCCATGATGGGGGCACGATCTTACCAAAGACTTAAACCGCTCCCAAGCTTCATATAGGCTCTCTTCATCCCTTTGTTGGAACCCGGTGATGGAGGCCCTAAGCAAGTTCGTCTTTTCCGGAGGGTAAAACTTTTGGTAGAACGCCAAGGCAAGCTTTTTCCAAGTGTCGATACCCATGGTTGCCCTATCGAGACTCTTGATCCATTGCTTCGTTTTTCCAATAAGAGAGAACGGGAAGAGTACCCAACGAATTTGGTCTTGAGTAACCCCGGTTTGAGATATAGTGTCACAATAATCGGAGAAGGTCTCCATGTGTTGGTGCGGGTCTTCGGTGTGCAAACCACTAAATGGGCTCCTCTCCATAAGTTGGATAAATTGAGTCTTTGCCACAAAATTCCCGGTATAAGCTTCCGGTAATGCACTCGGTCCCGGCAAGACATCCTCGGTAAATGTGGAGTGAGAGGAGAACTTAGGCATTCTTGGATGTAAGGGAGAAGATGGTGGTGTAGAGAGTGTTGATGTAGATGAAGAGGGGGAACTAAGAGAAGAATCACCGAAGGGATTGATGAAGGTCCCTCCGGCCGTCTCTCGAGGCGAAATGTTCAAGTCGGCTCCTTGGGCTTGCCCTTGATGAGTATTGCTTGCACTCGGTTGAGAGATCCTAACCCGATTAATCGTCCGTTGGCGAAAGGCTCGAAAGAGTCTCTCCGGCTCTGGATTAAAGAGATAGAAGTCGCCTCCCCTCCTAGGCATACACTACACACTAGAACAAACGTGAGAACGCCTAGTGCTTTATGGGCACTAGGTAACGACAATAAACAAACACAACTAGAGACAAAGAGAAAAAGAAGAAATAAAACTAAGGAAAGAAGAAAAATCTATAGAATATTCACAAAAGAAGATGGGAGAACACAAAGAAGGGTAACTAAGTCTAGAAATAAGCAAACTAAGTCTAAAAAATACACCGTCCCCGGCAACGGCGCCAAATTGATGGTAGGGATTTGTCATGTCCCTAGCCAACAATAAAACACCGACTAACCTAGTGAGTAGCTAGGGCAAGTCGGGATCGTATCCACGAGGACGGTATATCAAAGCTTAGACTATGTCGGCCTACAACGAGACTAGGTCACCAAAACAAACACAAAGAAGCGATGTATGGAAAACTATGAAGGAGGAGGAATAAGAACTAAACTAACACTAGAGACTAACTAAACAATGAAACTAACGGAGACGATGACTAACTAAGACGATTAACACAAATATGGAAAGAAGTGGGGTAGGTCGGGTTCATAGGAGTAGAAGGATAATTGGGGTGATCAAGGGTATAGGCGTCTCCTAATCGCTAGAGTCGGTCCGGGCTCTCGCAACTTAGACCGATGCCAAGGTGGGTCCGGGCACTCGCAACTTAGACCCTAGTCCGCGCTCTCGCGACTAAACTATTCACGACATTTCCGCACTATAAACAATCAATGAGAAGATGAACACAAGTATGGGAAGCATGGCCACTACAACTCACACAAGCATATCAACAAACACATAGAGTGCCTACAATGTGACTAACAACAAAGATGAAACCTTTTCCCCTTAAACAACCCTAATCATCCATAATCTACCCCTAATCCCCCTACTAACCCCACAAGAAAACTACTCACTTATTATTAAGAGAAAACCAACAATCATAAGAGAGATCAATGTCACAAAACAAGCATCCATTATCATTAACAAGAACAATAGCAATAACAATAACAATAAGAAAGAAACTTGAATAAATAACAAAGACTAAGGATGAAAAGATTATACCAACAATAGGATGAATAAAATATGAAAACTTGTATTAATGAGAAACCCAAATACAATCCCAAGGTTGTCAATCTTGGAACAATCTTCAAGAATCCCTTAATCCAAGACTAATTACAATAATTAACTAAGGATTAAAGAGAGGATTAAACTAATGAGAGTAGCAATCATCTAGGGTTTTGAATGATAATGGAAGTTTAAACTAGTCTAGGGTAAGATAAGATGTCTTAAAATTACAAGAAGGGAGTATATATATGGGTACAAGAGTGAAGGAGAAGAAAGAAAAAGAGTCGTGCAACAGCATCACGGTCCCGATCGGGACGGATCATCCCGATCGGGACGGCCCTTTCATCCCGACCGAGACGGGATGGTCCCGACCGGGATGGGCTCACAGCAGCCTCCTTCAAAGTGTATCCCATCCCGAACGGGATGGGTCTTATAGGCCTCCCTTAAGAGCTCTTTGGCCCTTCCTTGCCTCTCATGGGCTTCTCGTCGATTCTCGGGACTCGGGATCGGGTCTCGGAGGCTCGGGATTGGGTTCCGAGGTCTCGGGGTCGATTCCAAGGCATCAAGTTATCGTTCCTTTACTCCGTTGGCTCCAAAATGTGTGTGTATAGATTCGGAATCGCTCCAACTCTTCCAAATCGGCCTCGGGAACCTGAAATGAACTAAAGGAAGCATAAGAAGCCCATAAATCGCTCCAAAGGAGCGATTCCACAAGGAAAAAGGGACCAAAACACAACAATTAGGCACTACAAACTACACTTATCAGTAGGGTTACACCCTTAAACCCAAGGACTTGTTACAAGTATTAAGCGAAAAGACAAAAGTAGAGGGATAACAATTATACCTTATTTGCAGCGGAACAACGTATTAATAAGAAGTATAATAAACCCAGAAATATATATAATCTTCACGAACAGAATAAATAATCGTCACGGGCAGAATAAATAATATTCCATGGACAGAATAAATAACTCCCACGGACAGAAAAGCACCCCAAACGTGATGCCTCCTTTGGTATCCACACGGGTACGGAACTGTGACGTATATGCTAGTATAAAGGTACGTGAGACTTTCTCACAACTTCTCCTCTATATCTCTCTTATAACTCTTTATAAGACGAATATATATTATGAATCAATACTCTTAATTCCATATGTTGGTTCATCATATGAACCTCCTTATATAGGAGATGAGAAGGTAGAATTAGGTTATTTCCATAACTCTAATTACCATAATTAGATTATTAGTATAACTCTAATTATCATAACCCGACAACACAGCTGGGTCCGTATTACTACTGACCCGATATATTTAATATATCGATATATATTAATAATATCCCGTACATATTGTGTGTGACCCAATGGGCCCACTTAAGACTACCAGACACGTAACTCATTTACATGTCAATCCGACATCGACCTCTAGCAAGGCATATCGGATACATAGACTTAAGCGGGTTAATCCGTAGGACAGTGAACATAACTCCTTCAGTCTCCTACTTGTACATGTCCTCTCACGAACAGCGTTAAGTCTCTTTGCTACTATTGTCTCCAATTGAGAATGAGGTAAGAAGAAGTGTCATCCTCGTATGTCTAAATCTTTTACTCGAATCTTTGAGTTGACTTGTTAAAAGAGCAGATAGATGAAAATCATCCTATCTGAGCGCGGCCACGCATTTGCACAAGTCACACTCTTTGAGTGGCCAAGAAACAATAAATTCCCTTCAATAAAGGAAAAGCAAATCCCCTCTTGTCTAACCACATACTATCACATGATCCATGCATGCCCAATAACCATTCATAGCCCCCTTTCGCAGCTGACGAGGAATAGTATCAAAGCATACACATCACAAGTACAAGATAGTCAAAGATTCAGGTCTAAAGACCGTACAAGTTCATAACTTGCAAAGAACTTTACTGACACTAAGCGAAATCTTAGTAAAATCCTTTTCGGCGGGTCTGTCTAATGCATGTTCTTAACATACACCCGTGTGCCTGGTTTAGTATCTCAATACCTATGACTCAAGGAACTTAGTCATCAACCAACTCACACTAGTCATTTAAGGGTATTCAAATGTCCAACATAATACCATGACTAGAGACAAAATAATTACATCATTCAAAAAGAGTTCCAAGACTAAGTCACATACTTAGTGATCTATTTCATCAATGTAAATTATTTAGGGACAAAACTCGGTTACATTAATCAAATGACAATATGTCATACATATATCAATTATCGAAATAACTCCCACTAAACCAAACACCTCTAAAAGTACTAAGACCACTCACTCATGCGTCTTATACCGATCATAATTAATATGATCTTTATGTAGAGGAGGTTTCGGGACATACAACATTTGTATCGGTTATTTACAAGCATATGACCAATCTACCTTCTCTTAATTAAGGCAAACTGTTAGTTTCATAAGCAATAAATTGCTTCATAAACTTTAAAGTTGAGTGTGTGCTTGATTCGTAATCAAATGTCTATTTGCTTCAAAAGCAATAGAACACCAACTTTAGTTATAATACTAGTCACAAAGTTGTCATTTGGATCCGTTCCAACATACAACTTCTCATCCAAAACAAAATTTACTGAGATTACAATCTCACGTCATCTTTGTCTATTTGGAAATATGAATCGTTGTAACTTGTTTACAATAATTCGCTTATCACATCAGCATGCGCATTTCTTAATTAATTCTCCTTTTTGCTTCTTAAGCGCAAAGGAACAATTCTTAGACAACATTCTAGTGACACTCACCAAATTAGTATCTACTCGTCACACGAGCACATAATAAACCCATTTCTTGCAAAGTCCCGTAGACTGAAGCAATCAAATGTCGTCTAGTTAGAGAAGTATGTCACTTACATACAAAATCATAACGATAAATGCACTCCCACTAGCCTCTTGTACACACTTTGTCTCTCTTCGTCTCAAAGGAATACACACATCTTTGAATTACCACATTTAGAACGAAGATACTTGCTCCATGCTCCAATCAAATCGGAATACTCACATTTGCCTAACAATTTTAATAATATGAAATTCATACAAAGTGTCGCACACATCATATTCCATCCCTTCAAGAAATGTATTTCACACACACACACACACACACATATATATATGTTCAAAACTCATCATAATGAGTGATGACATTCAAAATGCTAAATCAATCTTAATAGACTTAAGCATAATGTTCTAAAAAGGTTTTAATAGTCATTACTATGAGATCAATCCTTAACTATCAACTATGCTTCATAGATACTCTTATATCAATCTACATCGTCTTTATATTGAAGACTATTCTTCACTATAAGACCCATTTAATCAAAGTCTATACTTGATAATTATGGTATGTAGAATCTATTAGATTTTATGTGACTTTTGGAATCTTTGTCCATTATGTTTCATCATAGGTCAAACCTGTATAGGGTAACATTTTACAGCTAAGATGATCATAACTTTTCATGGATGCATCAATATCTTCTTCAACAGTTGTAGAGAATTCCTGTTAATCTTGAACAATTCAAGGTCGATTCTACTCCCACTATTTCTATTAGAAATCACATATTTTTAAAAGAAACATATCACTCCATGCAACAAAATAGTTTTGTTCTTTGGATGGTTTGTAGAATTAACATAATACCCTAATAAAACACATGTCATAATTGAGTCTAAGTTCTAGAAAACAATTTTCTCTAAACTTTAAGACTAGATAATTAAGAAAAGACTTTTTAGAGCATTTTCAATCCGTATCTCATATGGTGTCTATTCTCCGACTTAAATGGACAATCTCATCAACATTTGTGCAAAGACTTTTATAGTGCATAACTATCTAAAGCGTAAATGAAATCTGCATAACTCATCATAGACCAAATCATATCAAATATGGTTCGATGTAGTTTGAAACACTTTTCACTACTTCTAAGATGATTACAAACTTTTAGTTCAATTCCTCCCTGTTTCAATCATATCGAATGACTCGTACCAACTTATCAAGTTGATCTTGTACTTTCATTTGAATTTCCTTGAACAATTCAAAGCATTCAGTTTCAAATTTCATCAAATGAACAAAACCATACACGTTACCCATTTTTGCAACATCACTAGTTAAACTCACACGTTTCTGTATAGGTGTGATCCAACAAGTCTAAGTACCCTCCTATTACAAATAATAGGATTTACTTCTAATGCAATTTATCCATCTTAACAAGATATATTTACCTCAATTGATCCTTATCAATAAGGTTTAGAATTTCATCATTATGAAACTTATTCTTATGTTTCTTGTCTCATGGATTAAGGACAATGTCATAATAGGTAAAACTTGAGTCGAGGGACTTGAACCTTTTGGTTGTTATGCTACAAATAAAAGCATTTACTACTAGGAATTATAGCTCAACAATCATGTTAACTTTATTGTACCTCATATTCTTGCAAGATAGAGAGCAACAATTGTTCTACTTTTATCAAAACTTTTCATGCTCATACATGAAACAGATTCAATGTCCTTGCTTATGACTAGTACAAGAATAACAATTATTCAATCCCAGTATTAAGCTTTAAAATAAAATCAAGTGATTTTCTTTTATGAACCGAAACAACAACGTTTGTCCATTTCAATCATAAAATGCTCACTTAATTCATTATTCCATTCTCTTTGAGCCATCACATCTACAATGTAATAATTGCATTTGATATCTTTATACCAAATCAGTAAAATGAAAGTAACAATTACTCTAGTAACATACACACCTGAAGTCATACTTCAATTGATTTGCAGATTTTCTAGACACTTCTCGAAAGTTATCTACTAATGTCATATATTTATCATTACATTAATGACTGAATCACTACATTAATAATAAATAATTTCGTACCTAATCTAAATTGGGAACAAGTTTGAGTATGACAACAATTATCCTTCCCTTACTTTAACCAACGTCTTAGATTCATTAATCATTATCTTACGGAATTTTCTTAATCAACTCATAGAACATTAGTATTATTTGCCTTCTTGATACAATGTTCAATCATCTTTTAACATCTCATGCTAAAAGGTGAGAAACCTCATTAAGTCACATGTTTATTCATAATAAAGTGACCTAAACTTAGGACTAATTGAAACGATTTCAATTCCTAATTCTTTAGAAAGAAGCATCCAAAATTTCCTGATTATCAAGATAATCACTCATCATATGACACGGATTAATTGGATCATCTTTAACATTTTCTCACTTAATGGGAACTGTTCCCTTTTATTGAAACATTGATTTTGATACTTATAGTCATCTTCATGACTCTAATTATACAGTCCATACTGCACATTAGCATTGGTTTTAATCTGTCGGTATTATCCTTTACAAGGACAAAATCCATATCTCAATTTTCGAGAACAATTCTCAAGATACCAATCGACAAGGTTGAACAATTCAAACTCATCTTTAATAAATGTGATAAAGGTGACTAACTTACAACTACAACTATATGCAAATAAAAACGATAATTAATATTAACAATCTCAAACAATTTTAAGATAAAATCATGCAAACTACCCTCAAGTTCGCATAATATTCCAAGATCCTAAACCTTTTTTCGCTTAAGTAAAATTGAGCTCACTGCTCAAGCTTCAAAAGTGAAGGTAGACAACAAACTTGTCAATTACATCTCTATGTAATTCCTGGTTCGTCAGAATTAGTCATCATATGACACCAACTATTTGCCTCAAAGCCCAAGTCCGACTTGATAACAATGTTAAGCAAACCGGACTGAACATGTGGGTAACCGTTACCCACCTACTCAGTCCACACACATCGGCAAAGCACCGCTTAGGCAGTCACTTCAACCAATGGTATGAAATTGTTGTAGTGGTCAATTCTGGAAAGGCAATACTTAATATTTGTGTGAGGGATTAAATGCATATGGGTCCTAACCATGGCCCTAGGTCAACTTACAAGGCGACCTAATAGTTCTCAGCATACTAGTCACAAGTCTCAAACAATAAAATTTATGCATCGTATGACATAATTATTCAATTGTTATTAGTGAATTGTGCGTAAAACAAGTTAAAAGATCCCATATTTTGATTCGTAATCATATTACAATTCATAATTGCTATTTGGTTTGAACAATTTCACCAATATCTTTCATTTTTCCAACTACGAGGAACAATTTCCCACCCGAAAAAATTGAACGGATATACAAAACTCGATTCATAATCGATCTTTAATTTATATTTGTCATATAGATGAACAATTCATCAAAATCAAATAAGACTCGAGAAACTCCTTTCCCGATCTATCAATGATAACATGATAATTAAAATGGATAAAATTATTTAGCCGATTTAGAAAACCAATTTTTCATTGATTCGGAAAAATAAAAGTATAATCCATGTTTGATTCATAATCAACACACAAACGCAAGAAAACGACTTTTCTTAAAAGCTTCACTGGACCCGACACCATGTCGTCCGAGTAAATATTGTGTCGTCTTGGTCAAACCTTTGCCGCTCGGGTCATCTCGTTCCAACCGGGATATACCCGTGTCGTCCGAGTCACACTCGTCCCGACCGAGTAATAATCGTGCATTCGTGCCTACCGAGTCATACTCGTGCAGTCGTGCCTACCGAGTCATACTCGTGCCAACCGAATTGGCCTCGTTCCGTTCCGTCACCACCCTAATTAAACTGAGTCTTGTCCTAATCTTATTAGGACTCATCGTCAACATTAAATTCTAGTAATTTTATGTTCTTAATTTCAATCGAATCTTGACTAATCTAATTAGTCTCATCGTAAACAAAGAAATTTAAGATTATAGTGGGTCAATTTAGGGTAAAATTAAATTAAAAATAATCAATATTATTTCTTAAATTAATTTTAAGAATTAATTTCATAATTTAACAATTAAATTCATAAATTAAAACAAAACCTAAAGAGAGGGAAACAATAAGTTTTAGCATAATACGTAAATAAAAGATCGCCAAACTTTCGCATGACGTCATGTCAAAGCTCCGCACCACTGCACCAGTCTCGTGTGAAGGGTTCTCGTGTAATATACTCTTAATGTTTAATATGCAAGTCACATGTTAGCACACATACAAAACATATACTCTAGTGCAAGTCACATGCAAGTCATATCCTCTCGTGTAATATACAACAAGACAACAACAATATTAAACTAATCAAAAGAGCAAACCCACGAATCCATTTGTCAAACAAATAGACAAAATAGCTGATAACAACTTTCAGACGAAAGAAATAATAATCAAATTAATAAGCAGGTAGAATCTCTCATAACCAACTATGA
Source organism: Agrostemma githago (assembly GCA_958450325.1). NCBI lineage: Eukaryota > Viridiplantae > Streptophyta > Magnoliopsida > Caryophyllales > Caryophyllaceae > Agrostemma > Agrostemma githago. The sequence goes on along the minus strand of OY288259.1, from coordinate 47,897,737 downwards.
GCCAAAGATTCACGTCGATTTGATTAACACAAATAACAGAGGCTCTGATACCACTGTAGAGTTACAACCCTTAAACCCAAGGACCTGTTACAAGTATTAACCGAAAAGACAAAAGTAGAGGGTTAACAATTATACCTTATTTGCAGCGAAACAACGTATTAATAAGAAGTATAATAAACCCATAAATATATATAATCTTCACGGACAGAACAAATAATATTCACGGACAGAATAAATAATCTTCCACGGTCAGAATAAATAATTCTCACGGACAGAATAAAGCACCCCAAACGTGATGCCTCCTTTGGTATCAACACGGGTACGGAACTGCGACGTATATGCTAGTATACAGGTACGTGAGACTGTCTCACAACTTCTTCTCTATATCTCTCTTATAACTCTTTATAAGACGAATATATATTATGAATCAATACTCTTAATTCCATATGTTGGTTCATCATATGAACCTTCTTATATAGGAGATGAAAAAGTAGAATTAGGTTATTTCCATAACTCTAATTACCATAATTAGATTATTAGTATAACTTTAAATACCATAACCCGACAACGCAGCTGGGTCCGTATTACTACTGACCCGATATATTTAATATATCGATATATATATTAATAATATCCCGTACATATTGTGTGTGACCCAATGGGCCCACTTAAGACTACCAGACACGTAACTCATTTACATGTCAATCCGACATCGACCTCTAGAAAGGCATATCGGATACATAGACTTAAACGGGTTAATCCGTAGGACAGTGGACATAACTCTTTCAACACAACTGTCATTCTTTTGACAAAACGACGTCCCCTTTTCATGTGAGCATTCACCCATCTTCGTTAACCTTTTGTAAATTATTTTTTGTCACACCAACAAGAGCCACAACATTCACGATATCTTGATCTTTCTTTTGTAAAGCTTTGTTCAATGTATTAGTAATCCCAAAAATAGTAATCATCAATTATCCAATAAAAACATAGTCAAATGTTCGCATAGTATATGCAAAACTCTCCACCTTTACTCGCTCACTTCCATCACAAAATTCATCAATGACATCAAGAACATCAAGAATGGTAAGAAATTAATCAAACACATTCAAGATGGTCTTAAAATGGGATCCCCAACGAATATCACCGAGTCTACTTAATCCTTTCTCTTGATTTAAGCCACTTCCATATACAAGATCACCCATTTCTAATGCTTTGAAGACATATTCAGCTTGTTTTTCTCGAAGTATATCTTTACGTTTACTGGAACCTCCAATCACATTAAGTAAAATGGCGAGTGAATAAAAAAGAGCACTACAATCAACATTTTTTCTTAGCCACTGCAACAAGTGTTAGCTGAAGTTGATGAGCAAAACAATGAAAATAATAAGCACTTGGGGACTCTTTCATGATTAAGGCTTTCAGGCCATTGATTGCACCTCTCATATTACTAGCATCATCATAGCCTTGACCTCTAACACTAGAAAGAGTTAGAGATTTTGCAGTTAACAATTTTTCTATTGCAGCTTTAAGTGTCGAGGAAGTAGTGTCATCCACATGCACAACACCCAAAAATCTTTCTTTCACCATCCCTATTTTATCAACATACCTCAAACAAAGAGCCATCTGTTCTTTATCAATTATATCCGCCGACTCATCGGCAAGAATACCAAAAAATCCGCCATCTAGCTCTTTTTTTTAGTGATCTCTTCTGCAAATACGCTAACAATTTGTTTCTGAATTGTAGATGCGACAAGAGTGCAATTTCCAGGTACCTTCTTATAAAAAAGTGCTCTAGCAACATTACTATCACGCTTTGCAAATATTTTCCTAAGCTCTAAAAAATTACTTTGGTTTAAGGATTCCTCACTTTCATCATGACCACGAGATGCAACCCTTGTAGAGTAATAAACCTTACTGCATCTATTGCAGCTTCCAATCGAATACGGTAGTCACTTTTAGCTTCATAGTCATAGTTTTCAAAGCAACATGCAATAAAGGATTTTTGTTTATTAAAAACATCAAAATTCTTCGTAGCATTATTATGAGCACTCATATGATTACCGACATGGTTATTAAATGCATCAGTTTTACTCCAAGTTCTAAGCCCCCCATTCAGAAAAGCCTCACCACCTGACATAGAGTCACTCTTAAATAGATAACAAACAAAACAAAAGGCCGCATCCTTTTCTTTGCTATACTCCAACCAAGTTTGAAACTTATCAAACCACGCAACAACAAAGTTACGCTTTGTCTTTTGAAATTTGTGATCACGAGGTTGACATGGGCCTCTTCAAACATATTCCCTTCTTATTATATCACGGTCATTGATGTGAAAATCTGTTAACTTTCTCCTTAACCCAGGATCATATGGAGGCGAAACAACATCAAAATCGGTGAACCTATCCAAAATTGGTTCTTTGGACACATTTGAACTACTGCCTACTACTGTTTCACCATCTTGAGGGTCTTGAATTTCAGTTTCAGGTTCGTCTAAAGGGCTTGAACTCGAGTCATTTTGAGTAGTATCATTGTGATGTCTTTTCGAAAAAAAGTTAGTAATTGGTGTCATTTTAGTTCTATTCATTCTGAAAAATAAGTCACGGTGTCACGAATATATTTGTCTTAAACACAATCACCTTTTTAATATGAGATTATAAAAAATAAAAAAAATTCCAATGTTCAATGCACATACACGTGCTAGTCACACATAGTGACTTTCTAATTTCTCACACAAGTGATAAGTCACATTCAATATTATTATTTACTACTTTTTATCTTTCCAAAGCCAACTTGCAAAGTTGCAATTACTTCTGAGTTCTGACAGATTGACAACTTGCAATTTCTCACATAATAAACTTTTTCTCACTTCTCACATAATCACATACTCACAATCTCACATTAACATTTCAGTATTTCACACCAACAATTCCAATTCAATTTTCAAATTTCTCTCTTCCTCCCCTAAATCTAACATAAAGCTTCAGAAATCACAACTCACAAATGAGTCTCTTATTTTGTTTTTTTATTTCAATACAATTCAATTACAACTATTTCAAGACAATATAAATATATAATACTAAAATACAAATATACAATCATACAAAGTAAAAACTATAAATCTATAATTACCTCAAGAATCAAGAAAAAGTTTTAATGGAGACAGAGAAAGCCAGGCAGCCGAGGCAGGAAGTCCAGGAACTCAACTACTCAAGATAGAAGAATATGAAGATTCAGATTTTAGAAAGAAAGAAGAATCGGCAACTGGGCAAGAACTACCGTCTACACACCTACATTCAAATTTTTTTAATTTTTTTTATATAAAAGAAACGTGTTTACTGCGTGTGTATATGATATATAGGAGTATAGTTTGGATTTTATTCTTAGTTTGATTTTATTTAGGCAAATTAACTATTTTTTTAATATATCTTTCCTTTTTGTTATACAATTATCTTAATTAGATCTATAATACATATTAGGATGGGGTAGCAAATTTTTTTTTCCTCAAATTTTATTTTGGATGGGGTAGCAGGTGCTACCCCCTGCTCTAGTATAGGTTCGCCGCTGTATGTTATAGTTATGTATTTATACCGTCTTAGTATACTAATTTATTTATACTTTTTGTGTATGTATACCCCAATACATATTTGTAGTGTATTTATACATTATTTATACTTTATTTATACATTTTTATTTATGCTCTATTACGTTTTTTAAACTTAGTTTGCACTTTAATTTAATTAAAACTTTTTATAGAAATTTTTTTAAAGATGTTTTAGAAACACTATTTTCGGAGGTATTTTTTTAGTAGTGTAACTATATTAGTATGGACATGACATAGGTCCACCCCGACGCGGCCACGCGCGGGTTTGGGGAGGCGAATGAATCTCCATATGAGATGGTCAAATTGAAATTTAAATCGAAGTTGGAGTCGCCACCGAACTTTGTGGGAGTTCGGGCCCGTTCGAACCCACTCTATGTCGTAGTGGGCCGTGTACAAAATACGGCCCATTTTCGATGTCAGAGTTTATCGGGTTCGTCCCTTTGCATTTGATACCGATACCGACTTGATCGGATACCGTGTATTGAATGACTCTCGTTGCCAATGGTTTCGGACATCCGGAAACCGAGGTTCTGAGTAAGGGGTGAGGGTACGTGTTGGGAAGTTCACAAAGAACACACAACCCCGCCCGCACATTAGCGGCCTCTACTAGGATATCGAATGATGTTTTAATACGCGCGTTAGTAATACGATGAATGATATGCAAACATTGTTTTCCTAAAAATGCGAGGAATTGAATGGGTTGCTAAGTCAGTTTAATGAATGAAAATTAACGTCAAAGTTGAATTTAGCATGTGAGGTTCGTTTTAGTATAATAAAACAAACGATAGAAAAAAAGATGAATTTGCTACAAAGGATGAACAAACGAGTTAGTAACGATTTGTGAATAATAACATGCATGACGTAGAAAAAATATATCGAGACCTGAAATATTGATAAAAGACGCGGTTTTGTTCAAAAAACGAAGTTCGAAATAAAAAACGAGAAAAGGGCGTCGCGTTGCAGCCGGCCAGGCGACTCGCCTGGGACGCGCACGACTCGTTTCCCGGCCTGTTTTCGAAATCGATTTTTTTAAAATTCGATGCTTTTATTAAACCGCGTACAAATATTGCCTATTTGCACTCGACTTAATATTTTCGATATTCGTTATATTCGATATTCAGTTATGTAATCGATATCAAATACTCGGAATAGTTTTAGAAAAGATGTAAATTTTAAGAAATCGTTTTGTAGAATAATAAAAAAATGAACGAAATAGGCAAAAAGAGCGCGGGTTTCAGACTCTCACGCGAGTCGCCTGGGAGGGGCGCGACTCGCGTGCGGGTCTGTCCCGGTTTGCTTGTTGTTTGAAAATTGCTAATAAATCGCGCACAAATACGAATTAATTTATACTCGATTTATATTTTCGATATTCGTCGCATCCGATATTCGATTATGAAATCGATATCGAATGTTCGGAATGAATTTTAGAAAAAGTTTTGTAAAATCGTTTTGAAAGGAATTTGAACGAAAGAAAAATATTAACTCTCTCCGCGTTAAAATCGTTGTATTTTTAATTTAATTCTTTTAGCATCGACGAGATTTAATTTAATTCTTTTAATACGATATTCAACTATAGAGCTGATATCGTATTTTTAAGAATGTTTGTTTATATGAAAATAGTTTTAGTAATATCGATATTAGAAATAGTAAAAACGACGAACGACCCGTAATAAAAAAACGACTGAAGACCCGTAAAAGGAAAAAAAACGGACGACGAAAAAAAATAGGAAGAAAACGAGAGGGAAAAGAGAGGAATAGAGAAGTCGGGTTTGGTTACACCCTCAACCTACATGTTTTAGTTTACTCGGATCGGGGCTCGTCGGAACGTGGCTTGGGCACAGGAGCGTCGAGTGGATGTCGGTGAGTTATGGTGGCTCGGTGAAGGGTGACGGGTGTAAGGGCCGGTTTCCTTCGGGTTTTGGATGTACAATCGGTTTCTCGATGCTGAGTGTAAGGATTTTATGTTTATGTGTGAAGGGTTGATATGTTGTGTGAATAATCGATGTTGTTAATGTGCATGCGAAAGGGTCCTATTTATAGGAGAAGAGGTAGCCTTGCTTGTAGACAAGAAATACCGATTAGGATAGGAAATGTAAGAATTTGAGATTAGCTAGGATTCCGTTCCTTGGAGAGGAAGCCATGGAATCTGGCTGGAAAAGGGCTGCTCGGCCGAGTGTCTTGCGCTCGGTCGGGTGTTTGATTCGGTTTTCGGATAGAATTCCTACTTGAGATCGAATTCTATCTTTAAACGGATTTGTTTAATATTTTATGTAGCTGATTTTTTTGTAGTGTTGGAGCTCGAATCAGCCACGTGGGGTTTCACGGCTGACTCGTGTGTCCCGAGAATATCTTTGACCGGGTTTTGACTCGGTCGCTAAAAGACGGTTTTACCCCTGGTGTCGGAATCGACCCAAATTAGTCTTATTTGACTCGAAACGACCCACTGGGCCTGATTTTGAGGTTGGTTTTGTGAGATATGTACTCCATAAAAAGCCCAAACCAAATGCCAATGATTTTGAGCCCATTTCCGAATATATTAAAGCACGTTTGCGTCTGAACATCATCGGGTGTTTGTCGGAAATAGCTATAGACACCTGGCAGTCAAAATGTACAGAGCCCCCACTCTGACTGAGGGTCCAAGTCAGAGTAGCCACCAGGCCAATCAAAGATTAAAACCTGGCAGCTTCGGGTCGGGTCGTTTAAAGTCCATTAGACTTGCGTAAAAGGGCTCGCAAGCCATAAGTCGGAAATCATACCTGAGCTGATAATGATAACTCCGTGGGGAATCAGACTTGTCGTATAGGTCTTGGGTGCGCCTATATGTGGGCCTATCTCGTTAAATGCCACTGGGGAGTTGGTTGCACGGTTTTGCTTGAGTCGTCCTGTACAATGATTTATGCAAAGTTTGCATGTAACACATTTTTAGGAGAAATGACTCGCGTTGGGGAATAAAATTTTGAAGAAGATATTTTTGAATTTTTTTGGATTTTTGAATTTGGAAGAGTTTTGAAAAATTAATGTATTTTGACTCTGAAAAGGAATAGGAATGCTCAGGATGACTTAGCTAGATCCTAGGATAAGGCCTGTATGCTAAATCTTCTGAGATTAGGAATCCTTATATGACGAGGAGAATCTGATTTCATGCTATAAGTACCCTCTCCTTGCTCATAATTTATTCATAATTCCCACAATTCCCTTCTTCCTTCAAAGAAAAGAAAAAAAAAAACAAGCCCTGAGAAACTTATTTCCTCCATTTAGAAATTCATTATGGGTATCGACCTATTAGTTGGAATGCTGCAAGATTGGTCCCGACTTTTCAGAGATGCAGATAAAGTTATTCTGAACCAGAATGGCGTCACCCAATTATTCACGATCTGTCAAATGCAAGTGGATCGTCACTTTTTGGATGCTTGCCTGTCCTACTAGGACGATACTTATCACGTTTTTAGCTTTCCTCGAGGCGAAATTTGTCCTATTCCTGAGGAAATTGCTGCTATAGGAGGATGGAATCCCATGCTTCGCCCTGCCGTCCCGTTTTCAGTTCATGACACGAGGAGAAAATTACGAGAATTTTTAGGGCTTTCTCACATGGAGGTATCTAGCATAACAGAAGACGATACCGTTTCCTTGATCGACCTGGCTGAAAAATTTATGAACCCAGATGACGTCCGAGTCATGCCGGTATATAGCCACAGGGCCTTTAATTTTTGCATGCTCCATGTTTACGCCTTCAAAGGTCATATGGATTTGTTATCTTGCATGGGCCATGTCAGACTTCTTACTGTGGCTGACCTGATGGAGACAGAGCACAGCCCAGCTTGGCTGATTACAGGGGAGATTATTCAGGGCTTGGATAATCCTAAAAGGGATCCGTCGATCCGACTGACTGGGAGTACCCGTCTTCTACATGTAAACTGATTTTTCTCGATTTTCGCAATTTCTGATTTTTTTTTCCCGTTTTTCTCGATTTTTGCGACTTTTTTTTTTTTTTTTTTTTTTTTTACTTTTCACGATTTTGACTTTTCGCGACTTTTACTTTTCAGCTTCGGTTATTCAAGAGGCTATCGATCCTGCATCCCCCTCTTGACGTAAGCCGATATCGCCCGAATCAGGTGATGACGAGAAGATGAACTGTTGACTTTTCTCGTCTTACTACCCAAAAATTCTGGGACGAGCTGCTATCTTTTCATGGAGGCCTATTGATCCGTTGGACCGTACCTTGGTGGCCCATTTCTGTCTGGACTGGTATAGAATCGAGGGATAGAGCCCGATATCGATTGATCCTATCTTTTAGGCAAACAATCCATCTTTACCCCGATCGCATACTTAGGCAATATGGTCGGGCCCAAAGAATCCCGGAAATCGAGGCGGTCGGATGTGATGTGTGACACCTCGATGCAAAGGTGGTATACCCGGGCTACTTGGCCCGTTTCCAAGACTCTTCACTCGAGCTAGGTATCCGATTCTTACATGAAGTGGACAAAGGCGGACTCTGCTAAAGCCCGTGCTGCTTTGAAGACCGATGAAGCTTTTGACTTGCTGCGTCGAGAACAAGCTAAAGACAATCCAGGCTTTTTCGATGACGGCGATACCCCGGCTACCATGGTTCGTCTGATGTCAGGCCAAAAAGGGAGGACTAAGACTCAGACTGAAGGGCCCAGTACTAAAGGTGCACGGGGGAAAGTGAGCCCCCAGACGGACTTGGAAAGGAGACTCGGCCCAAGACTGGCGGTTAAAGACCGACTTGGTCCACGCGACAGACTTCCCGAACACGTACGGGCTCGGCTTGGGCCAGTGACGATAGCTGAAGATCCGTTGTCGAAGAAACGGGTTCGGGCTAAAGAGTTTCCCTTAGTGATACGGGAACGTTCGCCGCCGCCCCGTCGACCCCGGGCTCCGCGTGACCCGAAAGATAAAGGGAAGCGGAAGATGTATGAGCAGTAGTCTCCTAGATTTTATTATTTAAGTACTACTATTATTTTTGTGTGATTTATTTTTGCGTGAGGCATTTTTGAAATAATAATAAAGACATATTAGTGAAAACCGTTCCTGTCTTTTCGTTACTGCAGTGGTTGCACCCTTTTGAGGGGTTGCCTACGTATCCACGATTAATGGAATCAAACCGACCGTAGTTCAGACACAGATTATTAGCAATTTTCGAAATACATCAAGACTATTAGTTCGAGATGTGCGACAGTAGGATAAGTAATCCTAACTTATTGACTTGCTTAATTTTTGTAAATTTTATAAAAGACAAAATTTTATAAACTTTTAGCAAATGACATTGAGATAAGGTTAGGGGTAGTAGCGCTTCAACTGGTCCAAGTTGGTTGGGTTGACGAATTCGTTCCCATCCAAGTCTGTCAGCATTACGGCTCCTCCTGATAAAACCTTCTTTACTAGATACGGTCCGGCCCAATTGGGTTTGAATTTTCCCCTTGGGTCGACTGGTAGCAAAGCCCTGACAGATTTTAGGACTAGATCGCTCTCTTTGATATTTCTGGGCCTAACCCTTTTGTTGAAAGCCCGTTGTAACCTTTTTTGGTATATCAGGATATTGTTAAGGGCTCGGGATCGTCGTTCGTCCAAAAGAATCAACGAATCATATCGGGCTTGGACCCAATCTGCTTCAGGCACCTGACTTTCGAGTAGAATCCTCAGGGATGGTATCTCGAGCTCGACCGGTTGCACCGCCTCCATGCCATATGTCAGATAGTATGGAGTTGCTCTGGTTGCGGTGCGGATTGATGTCCGATATCCCCATAAGGCGAAAGTTATTTTATCGGGCCAATCCCGGTAATTATCAGCCATCTTTTTAAGTATGGTGACAATTGTTTTATTTGCTGCCTCTACCGCTCCATTGGTTCGTGGACGGTAAGGCGAAGATGTATGCCTTTGAATCTTATACTTTGCTAGAAAAGTAGCGGTTTCGGCTTGAAAATGGGTCCCGTGATCACTAATGAATTCGTGCGGGATCCCGTATCGGCATATAATTTTATCTTGGATAAATTTTTCTACGTGCTTGGCGTTCAAGACACGATATAACTTGGCTTCGACCCATTTAGTAAAATAGTCAATAGCCACTAGAATGAAGCAATGACCTCCCGTCCCGGAAGGGTTCACCTTCCCGATTATATCAATTCCCCATGTCGAAAATGGCCCTGGGGAAGTCATAGTATACAACAGGGATGACGGCATATGCTGGACGTTGCCAAAAATCTGACAGTTATGACAGTGCTTGACATATAATTGGCAGTCGGTTTCCATGCTATTCCAGTAGTACCCGAGTCTTGCGATTTTTCGAGCTAGCATATGGGCGTTCATATGCGGGCCGTTCTCGCCATCGTGTACCTCGGCCATGACCTTTTCGGCCTGCGTTTTGTCGATGTTTAGGAGTAGAGCCCCTTGCGCCGTCTTTTTGTACAACTGTCCATCGTCCGTGCGGATGAACTGAGTGGCCCACCTTCGCAGGGCTTTCTTGGCTCGGTTTTCAGATCCCGGAGGATATTCTCCCGACGTTAAGTAGGTTAGAACAGCCTGGTACCAAGGTTCCGGATCAGTTATTTCGATGTCTTGGATAGCGTTGATATATGCCGGCTCGGACCGTCTTTCGACGCAAATCGGCATGCTGGTCATGTGTTCCGGGATATTCAGTAGAGATGCTAATTTGGATAGCGCATCTGCAAACTGGTTTTCTTCCCGAGGTAGATAAATGTACTCCACCTTTTGAAACTGCTTTTCGAGAACCCTTACTCGCGCTTGGTAAGCTACGAGATTTGCGTTCCGAGTTTTCCATTACTGGAGTGCTTGATTGATGACTAACGATGAGTCACCGTGGATCCGGAGGTTTGTTACTCCTAAATCGACGGCGGCTTGCAATCTGTGAATGCATGCTTCATGCTCGGCTGCGTTGTTAGTCACGTCGAAATCCAATTTAATGGACAACGGGGTGTGTTCTCCTTGCGGTGAGATTAGCAAAATTCCGACACCATATCCTCGAAAGTTGGATGCCCCGTCAAAGTATAGATCCCATGTCTCCGTGTCAGTATGGAATATATCTTCATCTAGGAAGGCCCAGGTATCGGTATGTCCTTCTTCAGATACCGGACTATCGGCGAGGAACTCGGCTACTACCCGACCTTTGATGGCTTTTAATGGCACGAATTTGAGGTCGAACTCAGCTAACATTAAAGTCCATCTAGATATCTTGCCATTGAGGATGGGCTTCTCGAACAGATACTTGATTGGATCCATTCTAGATAACACGTGCACTTCGTGGCTAAGCATATAGTGTCGGAGCTTTTTAGTGGCCCAAACTAGACCTAGGCACGTCTTTTCGAGCATCGTATATTTGCACTCGTATTCTAGGAACTTTTTACTGATGTAGTAAATAGCCCGTTCTTCTGAGTCGACCGTCTGGGCCAACATTGCCCCCATGGCCGTCTCGGTCGTTGTCAAATATAACGAGAAAGGTAGATCGTGTTGAGGCGGCATTAATACCGGCGGAGATGACAGAATCTCTTTGATCTTATCGAAAGCTGCTTGACACTTGTTGTCCCACAGTACCCGTTCTCCTATCTTCAGTTTCTTGAAAATGGGCTCGCGTACCATGGTCAGCTTTGAAATAAACCGGCTGATATATTGGACTTTCCCGAGAAACCCCCTTATCTCCTTTTCGGTTTTAGGTGGTTGCATATCGGTAATAGCCTTTATTTTGGCTGGGTCAACCTCGATGCCGCGCTGGCTGACGATATGGCCCAGTAACTTGCCCGATGTTACCCCGAAACTGCATTTTTGAGGATTTAGCCTCATGTTGTACTTGCGTAGTCGGGTGAAGAACTTTCTAAGGGCCGAAATATGCCCGTTTCGTTCTTTGGACTTAACGATCATGTCGTCCACGTAGACCTCTACTTCTTTATGAATCATGTAATGCAGTAAGGTAGTGGCGGTCCGTTGATAAGTGGCACCGGCGTTGATAAGCCCAAATGGCATAACGGTGTAACAGTAAGTCCCCCAAGGCGTAGTGAAGGTGGTCTTACTCATGTCTTCCTCCGCCATTTTGATCTGATTGTATCCGGCATACCCGTCCATAAATGATAGAAGGGCATGATCGGCCGTGTTGTCCACCAGTATGTCGATGTGTGGTAGCGGGAAATCGTCTTTCGGGCTGGCCTTATTAAGGTCCCGGAATCTACACAAACTCGTACCTTTCCGTCTTTCTTGGGTACTGGTACGATATTTGCGACCCAGTCTAGATATTCAGACACTTGAATAAAGCCCGCTTTGAATTGCTTGTCGACTTCTTCTTTGACTTTGAGCGACTATTCGGGCCTCATTCTTCGGAGTTTTTGCTTTACCGGTTTACACCCGTCTTTGATGGGTATACGGTGTTTGGCGGTCTATTCCCGGCATGTCCTTGTAGGACCATGCGAAGACGTCTTTGAATTCGTGGAGGAGCTCCGTGAATTGTTGTTTCTCCTCGTGATCAAAGGATAAACCTAACTTAAGCATCTGAGGCTCTAAAGGGGTTCCTACATTGATGGAGTCAGTTTCCTCAATGACCGGATCTCAGGATTCCCTTTGTTCGAGTTACTCGACTAGATGCGGAGGTAGTGGTACCTGTTCGTCGGGTTTCTCAATGTCATTGCATATAAAATTTTTGAAAACGTTTTCAAAATAAGACAAGTCGTAAGCAGAACGGTTATCGTTATTATTGATAGAGAATTTTGAAAATAGCTCAAAGAGAGCAGCCATCTGATCGTTGGTCAGAGGCGGGATGGGGAGTGCTCTCGGGACAGACTCCGAGGCTCCCAATGGTGCGACTAAAGGAAAAGGGGTTACAGACTCGACCCCAGTACTGGACCCTATAGACTTAGACCCAGACTCCGACTCTGACTCTGACTCAGAATCGGATTCGGACTCGGCGCCTTGCATGTCCCCTTCGCCAGTAGTGAGCTTGTAGATTCGACCCTCGCTATCGGTCCATTTGATCGTTTTCCTCCAAGCCCTCTTTCCAGTGTTAGTACCGACTTCCGAGATCAGCCTGGTCGGATCGAACTTGCTGCTATGGAGGATCAGGTTCACCAATTCCTCCTCAGGAGTCGGGATGATCTTGCTTTCCCCGAACAGGAGCCCGAGCATGGGCTCGGCATGGTTTGAATCCTCTTTCGATTCAGCCTGGATGAGAGCAAAGATATCATCTGGGATGAAATTGACCTCAGGATAAGCTATGATGGGTTGATAGAGGCCCGTTTAGATAGCTCTGAATACTGGGGAGACAAAGTAATCGGTCAGTTTTGGGCTGTAGGGGCCCAAGTAGGTACCCTTGAGAATGTTGCAGGCCTTTTGGATGCCGGCCTGGACCACGTTTTCTGGGGTTAAGGCATACCCTAAGCCGAATTTTGACTCCTCATTGCTTAAGACATCGATGATCTTGTCAGCCGGGAGATGATGGGAAGGGATTCGTCACGTCCCTAGCCAACAATAATATAACCGGCTAACCTAACTAGGGTAGATAGGGTAAGTCGGGTCGAATCCACGGGGACGGTAAGAGGCGTCTAGACTAGGTCGGCCCAAATACTAGACTAAGTCAACGAGCTACACTAAAGAATGATAGAGGGGGAGAAGACTAGACTACAACTAAGGCTAAGGAGAAAGAAAACAAAGGAAACGGGCTAGGATTAGGTCGGGGTCAAAGGGGTAACGGAATGGTCAAGGGAGAATTAGAGTGAAGGAGGTAGTAGGGTAATCTAGGTTGGTCCGGGCTCTCGCATCTTAGACTCACCTAGAGGTTCCACCTAGAACCCATCTCGGCGGTACACAACACAAACGGGGTTCTAGCGCGCTATGGTCCTAGGTCGAATCCGGGCTCTCGCTACTTAGAAAGACTAATGAGGGGACCGAACCCACAACAAACTAACACCCACAAAAGAAAGGCAAGAAAACAAGCATTCGTACATACTTAGTCATTCAAGCAATTCCACAAACATGTGATGTGCATCAAACAAGAGGAAACCCAAATCTTCCACTAACATCTCTAACCAAACCCTTAATCACCCAATTAACACCCTAATCGCCTTACTAAACCTAGCAAGACATTACTCTAACATATCTAAAGGAAAACTAACACTAACAATATGAAACAACATAATAATCAAAACAAACATGAACAAACTAGTGAAAATGATGAACTAAGAACAAAAGATGCAAACTTTAATGAACAAACAAGATTAAGAGTAAAAAGATGAGAAGATTATACCATACTACAAAGGAAATGGAAAAGGAGAACACTTGTATATAAGAAAACCCAAATAATTCCACCAAGGTTGTCAATCTTGGATGGATTCTTCAAGAGATCCAATATTACAAGCTTAAACTAAGATTAACTACTAATTACCGACTAATCTACACTAATCTAATCTAATCTAACCTAAAGTAGTCTAGGGTTTAGTCTCTAATGAAGTGTATATCCTTAACATAACAAGGGAAGAGTATATATAGGGTTACAAATGAAAAGGAGAAGAAAAGAATTGAAGGCGGGCGAGCTGGAGCTTTTCCCGGTCGGGAAAGAAATTCCCGATCGGGACTATGGGAATTCCCGATCGGGATTTTATGTTCCCGATCCGGAACAGCCCCCAGTAGCTGCACTTCGTTCCTCCTTCATCCCGGACGGGATGAGGCCATCCCGAACGGGATGGGTCTTTGTAGGCCTCCCTTAAGAGCTCTTTGGTCCTTCCTTGCCTCTCATGGGCTTCCCACCGATTCTCGGGACTCGGGATCGGGTCTCGGAGGCTCGGGATTGGGTCCCAAGGTCTCGGGGTCGATTGCAAGGCATCGAGTCATCGTTCCTCTACTCCGTTGGCTCCAAAATGTGTATGTATTGAGTCGGAATCGCTCCAACTCTTCCAAATCGGTCTCGGGAACCTGAAACGAACTAAAGGAAGCATAAGAAGCCCCTAAACCGCTCCCAAGGAGCGATTCTACAAGGAAAATGGGACCAAAACACTACAAAATAGGCACTACAAATGACACTTATCAACTCCCCCACACTTAACCCTTACTCGCCCTCGAGTAAGCACAAACTAACTACTAAACTATCCGAGTGGGTATTAGCGCACCTTACGCCCCTTCAACTCACGCGAGTGCACTTAGAGGACAAGTGCACTCCGCAAGGCAAGTTGGGTCTTGCGACAAAACTGTGGATGCAACCGGACACAAAACACACAAACCAACGAACACACAAACAAACACATAATCGGTTGCACCCAAAACAAAATCCCTCAAAAAGCGGTGAATGAAACACCAGTTTAGGACTCGAGGTAAGTGACAACGTTCCCAAGCTAGACATACAAACCAAGGTGAACTAAACCCTAATAGTATGACGATAAAGCAACAAAAGTGTTGGTAACTTACCTAGGTCCTCCTAACTTTCTAAAAACGTACTCGGGACGATCGGCGGAGTGGAAAAGTGAAGAACCACGGTGTTAGTCGACACTGTAGGTAAGTGAGACCCCGCCCCCTTTAGCGTGAGCCAAGAGGGTCGTCCCGTGTCCAAGACCGCCTAACTAGTCCAAGTAAAAAGGTGGAAAACATGCAAAATGAGGGAAGACCGACTAATACCGCTATCATCCTTCCTCGGGACTCGGTCCTTTGGTAGGCTCTTCACGGCAAAGGTCGGAAAAAGGCTTATTTTGAGAGGGTATGTTTTTGTGAGACGGGTTTTCTTTTGGCATTTTCTTTCCTTTTGACGTTTTTGATTTGTTTTGCCATGCCATTCTTTTTCTTCTTTTCTATTTTCTTTTTGGCTTTTGTGCCTTTTCTTTTTCTTCATTTCTTTTCTTTCTTTCATTTTCTTTCTTTTCTTTTCTTTGCCCTTTTTGGCAAGATTTGGCATTTTTGGCATTTCTCGACACTCAAGAAAGAGAGAATCAACAAATTGCAAGTTATTGTGCGGATATGTGTGAGATGGTAGGGAAATGGGTAAGTCGGGGTTGCGCATTCCCTTTCAAACCCACAAAAAGTGGAGAAAACTTGGACTAACCATACGATCCTAAACACGGTCACCTAAGGGACGAGACTCGGTAACCAAGGCCTTTTCACACCGTGGGTGGTCATAGTGGTCAAAAGTGCAAATCCCGTAGTAAATCCCTAGTAAGCTAGGTGGACTCAAGGTAAAGGACCAACGAATTCATTGATTTAAGGTCATTCTACTAGATTAAAGTCCAAGACTCGATTAATACTACTAGGAAGGGAAAGTTAGACACTCATACACTAGCCTCTAAACCGGGTTTTTGAAAACGTTTACACACAAGACACACAACAAAACACAAAACAAAGACACAACGAAAGTGAAAGAAAAAGAGACGAAACAAAACAAAACAAAAGAAAGAGAAACAACACAAAAACAAAACACACACCACCCCGATCTTCAAACAAGTCTCCAAATCCACCACAATCTTTACAAAGCTCTTCCCGAGCACACATCAACACAACTTTCTCCAAACTTCACAAGAAATAAAGAGGGGAAAAAGGGATAGAAGATGTTACCGGATGTCTTCAAAGCTTTTCAAAATTAACGGCGGTTAAGCAACCTAAAAGGAGAAAGGGAGGCAAAACACGCACACAAACAAATATACGACACAATGACACAAAAGAAAAACACACAAAAGAAAAATCTTTTTGATTTTTATGAAAATTTTTCTTCAAATTTTTATGGTTTTTAAAGATTTTTTCGGAAAAAACTACGAAAATAAAACTAACTATACTAGAATATCGCTCCCCCACACTTAAATCGAGCTATGTCCTCATGCTCGATCGTAGGGTGCGGAGAGACAAAAGAAAAAGAAAAGAAACTATGAAAATAAAGCTAAAAAACAAAAATAAAGTGAAGAAAAGGTAGAAGGTGTCCGGCCGGGGTGTAGTCAAATCACCATGGGCCGAGACAAGAAAAAGATATGGATGGGGGAAGAAATAAAAAGAAAGAAATAAAAGGAAATGGGAGGGGAGGGCTAGGTGTAATCAAGTCACCTAGCCCGGATTCCGCCTAAATCCGTCTAAATCCTCAAAAAGAAAGTGAAAATCTTGTAAAGATTTTGGATTTTGAAATGACTCTCGATGTAGTCACATCATTGAGAGTCGGGAGCAACCACTATCAAGGCCTCGAAGGCCACCAATGTACCATGACTCAAGGGGAAGGGGCAAACAAGAGAAAAACAAGCAATAAAAGACGGAAAAGAAAGGATAGTTGCCGTACCGACCGGTTAGCAACTCACTTGCTCCATCGTCTCAATGATCAATATAGGCGCTTGCTTGTTGTCTTTGTTGTCATCCTCCTTCAAGCTTGATAAAACCACATGGTTGGGGTAGTAATGGTAGGGGGTGGGATTTGATGTGGATCTCGGTGTGTAAAGTGAGGTGCACGGGTCATATGATAGGAGTAAGGAGGAGTAGGGAGGTTGAGAGGGGCATAATGGATGGGTGGAGATAAAGGGACCATCCCGGTCGGGATGGATGGTCCCGATCGGGTTGGTGAACCCTTCCCGATCGGGAAGCTCTCGTCCCGGTCGGGAACACACTCCAGTAAGTCCAGATTTCAGCACCTTCATCCTGATCGGGATCGCTCCTTCCCGATCGGGATTCTTTTTTGCTTCCCCAAGCCCAAAAGCTTATCAAAGCTTCAAAAACCGACTTCCTCGCTCGCAAACCAAACTCCATCATCGACCACTCCTTTCTAGGAGTCACCTTCACTTCACCTATCACAATAAACTCAAACAAAACATCAAATTCACTCCCTCACATCGCTCATCAAAATACCAAATCAATTATAAGAATATCACAAAACTACCAAAATCAAGAGATAAAACACAATTACAAGCACGAGTACTCTAAAGAAGAGAGGAGGGGAATATACAACATGACGGTTCTTTTAGGAACTCCGTCAAACCTAGGATGGTGGACTCCATTCTTCAACCGTAGCCCTCAAGGGCATGGAGGAGCAAGTCGAACGCGCTACCGACATCGTAGTGAAGGCCCAAGAAGTGCTCGAGCTTAACCGACCTCCACGGCCTCCAAGGAGGAGGCAAGAAGTAGGAATCACAAGACCCGACATCATCTTCAAATTTGTCTCCGGGGTCTCTCCATCCTACGAGCTCAACCGATCTCTTCCTCCCTAGGCATCGCCTCCAATCATTAGCAAGCTTCATCTCCAAGCATAGAGGCACAAAAAGCGGTTTTGGCCTCATCTCTTCATTGCACACCCCCACACTTTCCTCAAGTTGTGGTTCCCCATCTTCATCACTCGGCCCCACATCATCTTGGAGAGGAGAATCGAAACTTCTACCGGCGGTTTCAATCTCTTCCAAGTCATCTCTCGGTGTACTAGCAAGGGGCTCTTGATGCATATCCAAATTATCGCACAAGGGCAACTCGAGGCTAACAATCTCACCCAACAACTCTACAAACTCCACCAAACCATCCCACTCACTATCCTCCTCCAATTCCTCACCAAGAATGCCTTCACCAAGGGTCACATCCTCATTCGTCTCTTTTTGGGTAGACGATTGAAGTTCTTCAAATTCCCTTTGGAGCTTGGCCAAGAGTTCATAATTCTTTTTCGTTTGGATGGCCATTTCTTGTCGGTCTTTTTGCATTTGAAGAATCGATTGATGCAACTCCAAGTTTAGCGATTGGTGGTCATTGGAGTCTTGTAAAGCTCCTTGAAAATCTTGATGATGCCCAAGGGGTGGGGCATCATATTGTTGGTAGCAAGGTTGGGATGATTGGTAGTATTGTGGGTCATAGGGTTCATATTGTGGTTGGGGTGGAGGGTAATATTGTGGGTCTTGGTGGTATTGGCTTCCACAAGGTGAATCTTGAGTGTACATGGTGGGCTCAAAATCATAACTCGAGTAATAGTCACCATGATCGTAGGATTGGTAATCGTTCACTTGTTGGTAGCCATTTTCATACTCTTGAGGATCATACCCATCTTGATTACCCCAAGAAGCTTGATAGTGGTAGGGGGACGTCATGTCATACCCTTGGTTCATGGAAGAAGAGTGGTAGCTCATATCGGCTTCCATGTGTGTGGAGTTTATATCAAACCCCATGCTTGCCCGAAAATCGTAGTCCATACCCGGTTGGAAACCACTAATCCTAGCAACCGTCCGTTTAAGCGGCTCTAAGTTGCAAGAAGAAGATAATCACCACCTCTAAGCACAAACTGTAGACTAAGAACAAACGTGAGAAGTCTAGTGCTTTTTGGGCACTAGACAAGAGAGAAATAAACCACACACACACAAGAAGCAAAGTAACCAAAAGAAAAAAGAAAACACAAACACAAAGACAAAGTCAAGCAAATAGGAAAACAAAGTCCAAACTAGCACCGTCCCCGGCAACGGCGCCAAATTTATGGGAAATGATTCGTCACGTCCCTAGCCAACAATAATATAACCGGCTAACCTAACTAGGGTAGATAGGGTAAGTCGGGTCGAATCCACGGGGACGGTAAGAGGCGTCTAGACTAGGTCGGCCCAAATACTAGACTAAGTCAACGAGCTACACTAAAGAATGATAGAGGGGGAGAAGACTAGACTTCAACTAAGGCTAAGGAGAAAGAAAACAAAGGAAAACTGGCTAGGATTAGGTCGGGGTCAAAGGGGTAACAGAATGGTCAAGGGAGGATTAGAGTGAAGGAGGTAGTAGGGTAATCTAGGTTGGTCCGGGCTCTCGCATCTTAGACTCACCTAGAGGTTCCACCTAGAACCCATCTCGGCGGTACACAACACAAACGGGGTTCTAGCGCGCTATGGTCCTAGGTCGAATCCAGGCTCTCGCTACTTAGAAAGACCTAGGGGTCGTCCTCACCGGGCTCTCGCAACTTAATGAGGGGACCGAACCCACAACAAACTAACACCCACAAAAGAAAGGCAAGAAAACAAGCATTCGTACATACTTAGTCATTCAAGCAATTCCACAAACATGTGATGTGCATCAAACAAGAGGAAACCCAAATCTTCCACTAACATCTCTAACCAAACCCTTAATCACCCAATTAACACCCTAATCGCCTTACTAACCCTAGCAAGACATTACTCTAACATATCTAAAGGAAAACTAACACTAACAACATGAAACAACATAATAATCAAAACAAACATGAACAAACTAGTGAAAATGATGAACTAAGAACAAAAGATGCAAACTTTAATGAACAAACAAGATTAAGAGTAAAAAGATGAGAAGATTATACCATACTACAAAGGAAATGGAAAAGGAGAACACTTGTATATAAGAAAACCCAAATAATTCCACCAAGGTTGTCAATCTTGGATGGATTCTTCAAGAGATCCAATATTACAAGCTTAAACTAAGATTAACTACTAATTACCGACTAATCTACACTAATCTAATCTAATCTAACCTAAAGTAGTCTAGGGTTTAGTCTCTAATGAAGTGTATATCCTTAACATAACAAGGGAAGAGTATATATAGGGTTACAAATGAAAAGGAGAAGAAAAGAATTGAAGGCGGGCGAGCTGGAGCTTTTCCCGGTCGGGAAAGAAATTCCCGATCGGGATTATGGGAATTCCCGATCGGGATTTTATGTTCCCGATCCGGAACAGCCCCCAGTAGCTGCACTTCGTTCCTCCTTCATCCCGGACGGGATGAGGCCATCCCGAACGGGATGGGTCTTTGTAGGCCTCCCTTAAGAGCTCTTTGGTCCTTCCTTGCCTCTCATGGGCTTCCCACCGATTCTCGGGACTCAGGATCGGGTCTCGAAGGCTTGGGATTGGGTCCCAAGGTCTCGGGGTCGATTCCAAGGCATCGAGTCATCGTTCCTCTACTCCGTTGGCTCCAAAATGTGTATGTATTGAGTCGGAATCGCTCCAACTCTTCCAAATCGGTCTCGGGAACCTGAAACGAACTAAAGGAAGCATAAGAAGCCCCTAAACCGCTCCCAAGGAGCGATTCTACAAGGAAAATGGGACCAAAACACTACAAAATAGGCACTACATATGACACTTATCAGGAGACCAGGCCTTGAAGTAGCCCCCGGTAGGTAACCCAAGGTCTGCAGCATCATATCGATGCTGGTGGTGAAATAGGGCCTAAAGAGATACTCTTCCTCGATCATTCCCACAAAATTGAAACCTCGTGGGTCGGTTGAGCCAGCCGTGTTGCAGCTTGACACGGCTATGGGAGTAGCTTCGAGGGTGATGACCCTGTCTTGTAAAGGTAACTTGACCTTTCTGTGGAGAGTGGAGGACACGGCTTTGACCGCGTGGATCCAGTGCCTTCCAAGTAGCAGATTGAACGATGAGGTGACATCGATCACTTGGAATTCAAGCTCCTTCTCGATCGGGCCCGTTATGATGGTTAGTTTAACGGCCCCAACAACGGATTTTGGGCTCCGATTGAAAGCCTGGATAGTTTGTGCAGTAGGAAGGTAGTCAGCCTCGGTAATGCCGAGAGCCTTTGCAGTCCTTAAAGGAAGGACATTCACAGCTGACCCGTCATCAATTAGGGTCATGGGTAGATACTTGCCCCCACTACAAGAATGCAGGCTTCTGGCGTCCGACGTTTGAGACCTTTTTCGGTCGCTATGTTCATGTTGGAGACCGACTGTGGTCGCAAAAATCGGTCGCCCACGTTGGTCGCAATTTTAGCATCCGGACGACCATAATCGGTCGCTAAATTCTGCGACCGAAATTTAGCGACCACTATTGGTAGCCAAATATAGCGACCAACAGTCGCCAATTTAGCGACCAAATTCGCGACCATTATCGGTCGCATGAAAGGAAAAGGCGACCAACAGCAGTCGCCAAATTGGCCTGTTTAGCGACCACTATCGGTCTCCATTTGTGCTGTATGAGACCACTCCCGGTCGCCAAATGTGTGCTGGATTGAGTGCGTATCAGCCTCATGGGAGCGAACGGCGACCGAAAGCCGTCGCCAACGTAGTGCAATTAGCGACCACAATCGGTCGCCAAACTAATATTATGCAACCATAATCGGTCGCCAATTCTGTGGGATTCAGTCCGTGACGTTTCGTTTCTATACTAGCCAATTTCTGCAAAAAAACAAAAACATACAACCAACCACAACATGATGTACCAAATCAGCTTTCATCCAAATCAGCTTTCGATTACTTCCACAAGCGTCACTAAAAATAACATAGTCGTAGCAAAAGCTAACCACATCTCCGTTTACAAATCATCTACGATTATTCTGAAGAACCGACAATCTAAAGACAACCACAGGTTAAAGTTACCCATCACCAACATGTTCAAGTTACCAATTACCAACAACTTAAAGTTTTCCTAAGGTTCAAGTTACTCATTACATACCAACAAATTCAAGTTGTCCTAATCACCTTGATTGTTGTTGTCCAAGCGTGAGTTGAATCGTTCCATATCTGCGCGCATTTTCCTAAGTGCCTCGTCCGTCTGCATTAGCCTCTCATTCATTTCATGCTCCCTTTCTCTCGCCGCCTGTTCTCTTTGATTCGCCGCCTGTTCTCTTCGTATCGCGGCCTTCTCTCTTTGCCTCGCGGCCTCTTCTCTTTGTCTCGCCGCCTCTTGGTCAGCCTCGTACTGCGCCCTGAGTTGTGCTAGAGCGGACGGTTCATACACAGCCTGAGACGCGGTACCCACACGTGGTGTAGGAGGTGTGAAGAACAAACTGTGTGCATTACCTAAACCGTAAACACCCCCTTTCTGGTACCCCTGGGCGACCTCGAACCAGATCTGATTAGGGTTCAGTGTGTCTTCAGAAGCACTCTCAGACCGCTCGGTGTAAGCATCCTAAACAACACGGGTTTCAGGAGTAAGTATTATATCAAAAACGAACTATAAAGTTGGATACTTTTCAATAGGAACTCACCCACATATCCTGGTCCCTTCGGGTAACAAAATGCGCATTCTGACCGTCAGCGTTTGTCTTTGTATGCAAGTCCCAGAACAACTCTGGCGCGGTCGGCATTCTCCCCGTTTGGCGTTGAATCTATTAAATTGAACGAATATATATATAACAGTCAAGCTACTAATTATGAAAATATAAGTGAGAATAACAAAATCACAACGGTATAAATATTATAAACTTGCCTCCATCGTGCGCTGATATGCTGATTGAGCCCCTCGATGATGTGTAGGCTCTACGTACGCCTCTATGTCCCCCTTTCTTTTGTTCTTCTTTGCCTGTGCAGATCTTTTCTTAAACTCCTCGGTTGAACGCCTTCTATTAAAATCATCCAACGCTTGACCTATATGTAGTTTGAAAGAAGTTCCCAGTTAAATTGTTCATCTACATATAAATGACATAAAAGTTCTGTTCTATCAAAAATATACCTTTAAGAGGATTGGATTGAGTGAGATTGGCCGCCTTCTTCCACATATTATCCTTGAACCTAACGTTACAAATCTCATTGTATCGATGCCATGCAACAGTTTCCAAGGTAGAATCCCATGTAAATTTCAACTAAACGAACGTTCGATATTAGTAACAAATTAATAATACATTTCCGTCAATTAAATTAATAAGGAAATGAAAAAAAATATAACCTTAAAATTTTTAAACCAATTCTGCTTCTGATGGTGTGGCACTTGTGTCCAACAAGTATATCCGCCGCCCCCATCGACATTGTAGCTCTTTCTACATCCTCTCCGGACTTTTGTGTGCCAAAACCTACATCGTCAGAAGATTTTAATATGTATTTACAACGAAAACTTTTACATAAGTATGTACAAGCTAAGAAATCAGACAATTTATCAAATACCAGATGCCATCGAGGTCTAATTTCATCCGCCCTTCACCATCAAACTGTGGCCGCAGTTCTGTGTTCCGTGGCGATTCCTCCACTTCCTCATTATCCAATGATTCCTCCACTTCCTCATTATCCAATGGTTCCTCCTCTTGTTGTTGTTGTTGTCCCCGCTGTTGACTGCTACCGCCGCCTCGTCTCCTTATTCCCTTTCCAGACATCTACAACGGACAAAAAAATTTGTAGTATAAACTAAAGTACAAAAATGAAGTGGTAACATAAACTAAAGTCTGGAAACACAAAACGATAGAAAATACAAAAATTTTACCCCTATAATATTCATCATCGCTATCGCTATCGTCATCCTCTACCTCCTAACCACTAACACCAAGCACACTCTCATCATCATCATCATCATCATCATCATCATCACGTCTCTAAGGATGTCGTCTTCGTCGTCTTCTAAATCCTCACCCACATCCTCATTTGCGAATATGATTTCATCAATAGGAGATAATCGTGTACCACTTGAAACAACCTCTTCTTGAAAAAGGGTAGTGTCTATTTGCCCTCGTGACTTAGTCTTAAACACTGCCCACCATTGATTCAGATTTCTATCATTTTTCACGGTTGGATAAGTAGCAAAATACACTTGGTGTGCTTGATGTGCTAATATGAATGGATCGTACTTACAATATTTCCTAGTATGGTTAACTTCAACTAGCTTGTAACGCTCATGTACTCTCGTACCAGTCAATGAGTTGTCTTTCCATTCGCACTTGAACATCAGAACTCTATACCCACGATTATCTCCAGCGTAACACAACTCGAAGATGTCCTCCAAAATACCATAGTAATCATCACCATCAAGAGAAGAAACTGTTACACCGAAATTACATCTCGCCTTATTCTGACCGTAGTTAAATGTTTGAAAATTAAACCCATTGACCGAGTAGCGGTTCCATGTTTTAACCTCTCTCAAAGGCCCATATGACAAACTTCTAACCAAATCATCCCGGATGTCTAATGCAATTACATGGTCCTTAAGCCACTTAGGAAATTGTTCATCATGTTTGCTCCAAACATCCTCACCTTTCACAGTTGGATTCGCAGCGACAAATTCGGTTACAAATTGCTTCTCATAAGGCTCCAAAATCTCACAATTGGACAACAAATAAAGATGAGCACGATCGTATTCTTTCTCGTCCAACATCCTAGAACGTCCGAGTGATGACGATCCTTCGTCATCCTTAATTTGAAAAAAATCAGGTATGGTAGGATCAATCATCTCAGATTTTTCCAAGTTTAGGTTCTTGGCTTTGGTTTGGACATGCTTCTCAAAGTAGAGAGAGCAGAAATTCGCAATCTCCTCTGTTAGATAGGCATTACATATAGAACCCTCTACCCTCGCTTTGTTACCAATTTTTTTTTTTCAAATGGTTAAGGAACCTACATACATATAAAAATTCAGAAATTCACTTAGTAAATATTAAGTACGTTTGAATTTGAAAGTTAGATTATTGTTCAATTAAAAAGTACCTTTCAAATGGGTACATCCATCTGTATTGGACAGGTCCTCCAACTTTCGCTTCGTCGTGCAAGTGGACCGGTAGATGCTCCATCGAATTGAAGAATGAGGGTGGGAAGATCATTTCAAGTTTGCAAAGTATCTCCGGGATTCAGTCCTCTAGCCGAGTCATGTCCTCAATTGATACGGTAGAAGAACACAAATCTCGAAAAAACTGTGATATCTCAGTTATTGGATTCCAAACAGTTGGTGGCAGAAGTTGCTTTAATGAAACAGGTAGTAACCGCTCCATAAAAACATGGCAGTCATGACTTTTTAAACCTTGCAACTTCAGATTTCTATGATCAACACATCGCTTAAAATCAGAGGCATACCCATCAGGGAACTTCAATTTCCCTAACCACTCCAGCAGTGCCTTCCTCTGAGCCTTATCGAGGCTGAAAACAGCTTTTGGTTTGGACCCGTCCTTTATGTGCAATTGTCGACGGTCACAAAATTTTTTCAAATCTTTTCGGGAGCCTGTAGTGTCACAAGTCTTACCATCGACATCCATCACAGTGTGGATCAACTGCTCAAAGAAGTTCTTCTCAATGTGCATCACATCCAAGTTATGTCGGATTAATAAAGTAGACCAATATGGAAGGTCAAAGAAAATGCTTCGTTTAAACCATCCATTTTTCAACTTCTTTAGAGCCTTGAACTCCTCATCAGTGCCATCAATAGAAGAGGGGAACTCAGATATTAACTCCCAAATTTCATCTCCCGGGAGTCGAATAGGTGGATCATCAAGCACTACCTCACCCTTCTTGAATGCTCTCTTGTTCCTCCTATATGGGTGACCCTCTGGTAGAAACTGTCTATGGCAATCAAACCAACTAATCTTACTGGAATTTGGAAGCCAAAATGCTTTGCTTTCATCCATACAACAAGGGCGTGCTTTTTGACCCGCAGTAGACCATCGAGATAGCATACCATATGCGGGAAAGTCATTTATAGTCCACAACAGACATGCTCTAAGCTGAAAGGTCTGTCTCAAAGATACATCGTATGTTTCCACCCCTACTTCCCACAAGTGTTTCAATTCCTCAATCACCGGTTGCAAGTAGACATCTAAATGATTTTTTGGATTTTTTTG
This sequence comes from Agrostemma githago, assembly GCA_958450325.1. Classification (NCBI taxonomy): domain Eukaryota; kingdom Viridiplantae; phylum Streptophyta; class Magnoliopsida; order Caryophyllales; family Caryophyllaceae; genus Agrostemma; species Agrostemma githago. The sequence continues at coordinate 47,871,711 of OY288259.1, read as the reverse complement.
GTCCGGGAACAATAAGAGACAAAAAGATGAAAGGTTGTTTGAGACTCAACAATGGAGGTAAGTTGTAAGGTGTCACCATCACATGCCAACAAGAATAAGACTTACCAAACTGACCGAAGGGGGCAAATCCATCGGTACACAACCCAAGCCGTATATTTCGGGGTTCCGCGGCATAATGAGGATAAATTGCGTCAAACCGCTTCCATTCCTCCCCGTCACTAGGATGACATAACTTCCCTGGTACCCTAGTTTCTTCTTTGTGCCACCTCATTTGCTCGGCTATGGTTTTGGTTTCATATAACTTCTGAAGTCTAGGTGCAATAGGGAAGTAAGTTAGTTGACTAAGCGGTATCGGTTTCTTACCCCTCCCACCAGTCTTACCTTTTCTACCTCTCAACACAATATCACCCTCAACGATTTTATATCTACCCTTATTACACTTCTTTCATTTGTCAAGAACAACATCATCCTTCCAATAAAGCATGCATCCATCGGGACAAGCATCAATTTTTTGATACGGCAGTTGAAGACCTTTTACTACTTTTTTGGTTGTGTAGAACGTTCGGGTCATGATGTTATCCTTTGGGATAACCTTCTCAAGCAAGGCAGCAAAACCGTCTATACACCCAAATGGTAGGTTGAATTCACATTTAAGGGTCACTATCATAGATGCAACTTCTAACAACGTCACCTCGCACCCTCCATATAACGGTTTTTCTGAAGCATTTAACATGTCAAAAAACGCTCTTGCTTGCGGGTTTGGCTCTTGAGGGTTTGACTCTTGTGGGTGTTCCTCCTCATTATTCATATACATACTCTCGTTGTTAAACACATTTGACTCTACAACATCTACTATCATGCCCCTCAACCCCCCAACATTTTGTTGAGTCTCTGGTTCCTCATCTGAAGATGTCTCGCCATGACAAATCCAACGATAATAATTTGCCGAGAAACCGTTTGAGATCACGTGCTCCTTAACCACAATGAGATCAACAAATCTAAGATTCTTGCATTTAGTACAAGGACACCTAACTTCACCTTTCGACGCGTAGTCAGATGAGTTTTTAGCAAAATCCAAAAAAACCTGTACACCCTTTAAAAACTCAACAGAGGGACATCTTTTCTTATCATGTCTTCCCTCATACATCCATTTTCGGTCATTTCTCTTCATTTTTTATCTAAGAATAAATTATACAACGAACAATTATATTAGAATTCGTAATTTCAAGTTGACTTAACCTAATAACATCCGCTCAATTTATAATTTATATATATACTTTCATTTTCCTAATTATAAACCTAATATATTTACAAAACATCCAATTACCAAACTTAAACTCGGGGCCAAATGACGATATTGGTAAAAAACAAAAAGAGACTTCTATGACAGTTTGGTAAAAAAAAGACTCATGCCAAATTGGTAAAAAAAATTCCTACATTTAACCATTTAGGCCAAAAAAGAAAAGAAAAGGTTCACAAACCAATTTGTCGTATGAGGGGCTAAATGGTTAAATGTAGAATTTTTTTACCAATTTGTCTCACTCAAATTGCAACATTGATTGAATATATGCGGTACTCCGCAGTACTTTAATAATCTCATGTTGCATGCTTAATCACAAGGTCATCTTAGCATGTTTGTCTCCTAAAACCCACTAAATTCCCTACAAATTTCACTATAATAATAATACTCCATTGTCTTTGATCTTCTCTCATTAATTATTTTCAACCTCTTGCAAGACAGCACTGTTAATCTCTAGTGTACTGTATTTGACCCCTAAAATTGCCAAATTCAATTTGTACTCTTCTCATCTCTTTGTTCTAAGTGTGTGGCACAAAAAGTCTCCTTGTATTTTTTTTTTTAAAATGGACATATATATACTTAGTTTATATATGTAATTAGTTTTCACTCTTTTTTAGTGAACTAAAATTAAAGAGCATATATATCATTATAGAGTTAATGTTTTCAATGAAGATGAAGAAGGAAGAATCATCATCAAGTAGTAATGTACGTCATGTTGTTGGTAATAACCCACTTAAGATGGTCATTTGCCCTTAATAGATAGGTAAAATTCTTTGATAATTACTTGGCATTCTGCAATTCCAAGTACGAGCAATATGAGCATCTCATCAATTTCCCCCAAATCATCAAGATTCCTTCAATTACTCAAACTCTACTCTACATCTATTACTAGTACTATATCCCAATCTTCATTCCTTCACTTACACATTGAAAACTCCAATAATCACTTCCCTTCATCATCTTCATCCGTAACCCAAATCATTGATTTTCTCAAATCATATTTCCACAATCAATTTCCTAATCCTAAACCTAATATTCTCCCAAAATACAAAATTCATCATAATACCAATAACTAAACCCTAATCTAAGGCTAACTAACAATCAACTTAATCAATCTTGGGCAAACTAACATGGTAACTTATTTAGCAACCTAAAAGCATTAAAAATGAAATCAAACTCAATAACTAAAAAAGTTCAAGTAAATGATTCAACCTAATTCACCAAAAAAATCAAATTGATTCAACCTAATAAAAATTAACAATAACAAAGCAAAAAATTAATAAATTGAACTTAATAGAAAAGAAAAACAAAACTTAATAATGGAGAGTATAGGAAATTGATAGGAATTTGGGGAGGGGGTGCGTCGGTTTTGGGTAGAGGGAAGTAAGAGGGTTTTTTTTTTTAGAATTGGAGCTCGAAATGGGGGAGGGGGGGGGGGGGGGGGGGGGGTCTGATGAAGACTGATTTTTGGGGCCAAAAAAGCGACCGACTTCTGTGACCAATAACGGTCGCCCGGCGTCTTAAATTGCGACCACTGTCGGTTGCCTGGCGTCTCAATTGCGACCACAGTCGGTCGCCTAGCAGGCTACTTCCTTGGTCTGTTTCCGTATTCAAGCACGCATCGGTCGCTAAATTTAGCGACCGGAAACGGTCGCCCGGTTTAATTCGTGGTCGCTAATTTGGTGTCCCCCGTTCCAGACGCAGCCAGTCAGTCGCCCTTGCACAATTTTCTTGTAGTGCCCGACAGATCACCGTGATATAAAGGGCCAGGTTATGGGTGGCCCCAAATGGTAGAAGATCGGACTCGGAGAAAGTGATAAGTGGGCCTTCTCCCTTGGGCTTGCCCTTAAGATGAGGTAAAATAGTGGCTACCATTTCAGTGGGGGTAACCAGTGAGTCTACCATGATTTCATCGAGAGCCTTAGTAAGTGCCGCCCGATGTTCTTGAGAGCTGACCAGAAGCTGCCATATAGTGAGATCAGTTCGGACCCTCTTCAATTGCTTGACTAGGGCCGTGTCGGTGTTTGGTTCTTCAAGTGTAGAGTCCGTCTTGGCAGGTTCAGTGACGGATCCCGGGGCCGAATTTCCGGCCGTGATGACATGTGTGCCGGCCAGGGCCTTGGTTTTGGCCTTCCGGATTTCTTCGACAGTGATGGGGACGGTTTCCCCCTTAGCCAAGTAAACATCATCTTCGTCATCATTGCATATCCCGTTGATTTGGAGAATGAAAGGGGAAATGAGATGAGTATAGTCGACTACTTCTCCGGTAAAAACGGCGTGAGTAGCAAGAGGGTTGTTTTTGTTACTGGGCTTATCGCTGGGTAGCGGTATCTTCCCACTCTCGATCAGATCTTGAATGAGATGCTTCAACTTCCAGCATTTTTCTGTGTCGTGCCCGTTGCCTCGGTGATAGTGGCAATAGGCCTGGGCGTTGTAGCTTTTGGACCGTTTTTCGACAGGAACTTCCGGCATTGGGCCTATCGGCTGGATCAGGCCCTTAGAAGATAGCCTTTGTAAGGCGTTAGCATAAGTAGTTCCTATGTCAGTGAATACTTGGGATGGAGTATTCTTTTTGGTCGAGGTGTCTAGCAAATTGACATCGTCGAAGATGCTTCGGGCCGCACTTGTGGTTGCGGGCTTGCCAGAAGACGAACTAGCTCCTTGATACCCCTTAGTAGAGGCCTTAGTAAGGCTCTCAATCCTCAAATCGTCTTTGATTCTGGTACCCATTTCGGTTAAGGTGGCGAAATTGGGTATGATGGCGTACCGGAGATGGATCCGGTAAGATGGGAGGAGATTTTCACAAAGGCCTCCACTAGCACCTTTTCGCTGGGCTTGTCGACCATCTTGACACTTTCAACCCTCCACCTTTGGAGGTATTTGGTGAAACCCTCCTTAGGCTCTTGGGCCATGACCTCCAGAGTACGAATGGTCGTCTGGATCTCAGTATTGTCCGCATAGTTTCGGGCGAACTCCATTACGACATCGTCCCAAGTTTTGTACTTCTTGGAATCAAGCCTGTAGTACCAGGCTCTCGGGTGCTTGTCCAAGGATGAAGCAAAGAGATGCTTGAACATGGTCGATTTGACCCCCTTAACCGCCATGAATTCCTTAAAAGCCCGGATATGGAGTACCGGGTCTTTACTCCCATCGAACATGGGCAGGCCCGTCAAGTTGAGATTAGCGGCAATTCATCAGTTAGGGGCGAATAAGACCGAGCATTTTCCGTGTGGATGGTGTTGCTGGTCGCCGTGTGGACCTGTTCTTGCAGTTTATGGACCGCGCTGGCCAGTTCAGCTAACGGCCCATCGTCTTCAACCCCAGCGCTAGGAGTTCCTTGTTCGCCTGCGCTTTCCCGGGTGAGGATGGCGATCAGATCCTCCCTCATTTTCGTCAATTGGTCTTGAAGTTTAGCAAACGAAACGGTCAACTCGTCAGTGGCTTGCTGCGTCATCGTTCGGGTAAAAGGTGGCCTGTCTGTAAGAACACCGCGTAATCAGCAACTAGCCCAAATCCTAGGACAAAAGTACATCCCGAGCAAGGGAAGAAAGGAAGCTAGGAAGAAGATGACTCGGAAAAGACATCTAGACGGATGACTTGTGAGAGGTGGGCCTCCTTTAGGATCCAGTTGTGTGGGCTGGGCCCTGTTCGAAAGGAGGTTCACGTGAGACATTCCCCAGACTTTTAGACTCGATTGTATAGACGGGCCAACCCTTGTAGGAGTATGTCCTACGTAGGTGGGCCTTGCCTTAGTCAAATAAGGCGGACTGGGATAGGGAGGAAATCCGTGATATATGATCGACGGAGTTTCGACGCTAGAAGACTTGATGACTTAAGACACGACCCGACAATGCTAAATACGGGAAGTCCTAAGAAAAGGAAGTTTGCAAAATTGAAGTTTTGAAAGGCCCGAAAGAATCGGGGAGAACCGGCCCTTTTTCGAGAAAGAAAACGGAAAAGGGTGGGCCGGGGACGGTTTTGAAAGTTCAAAAATATTTTCGAGTTTTGAAATGGGCATAATACCGGCGAAAAATAGGCTATTTTGAGTAAAATCGTAAATCCTAAATTCGGTATATGACCCGGTTTTCGAAAATTGGATATTTTGAAAAGGATGCAATTTTTGAAAATGACGGTTTTTGAAAAAAACTTGTAAATCAGGTAGCACGTAGTCATGGAAACAGTATAACGACGCCATGTATGCTCTAATTCTAAGTCTCGGTCAGTCTGTAAGGGTCTATACCAGTGTACACAGCCTATCGAGAATCGAGGCGGACTTCCTAAATCGAGTTGAGCTTAGAACATGCCGTAAAACCAATACGAATCGGCTAATGGACACCTTCGACATATCCAATTTGGACTACATCGATAGTATAGTGGGATGTCGGTCACCAGTACCGGCCCGGGAAAATATGGGGTTATGCATGAACCGTAAAACTAAAACGCGTATTGTACTAGTCAAACGATTTCTATTCGAGTCTCACCCTGAGGATGCCGATGGTAAGTCACGCATTAGTTAATCCCCAGCGGAGTTGCCCAATTGGACATGACATAGGTCCACCCCGACGCGGCCACGCGTGGGTTTGGGAAGGCGAATGAATCTCCATATGAGATGGTCAAATTGAAATTTAAATCGAAGTTTGAGTCGCCACCGAACTTTGTGGGAGTTCGGGCCCGTTCGAACCCACTCTATGTCGTAGTGGGCCGTGTACAAAATATGGCCCATTTCCGATGTCAGAGTTTATCGGGTTCGTCCCTTTGCATTTGATACCGATACCGACTTGATCGGTTACCGTGTATTGAATGACTCTCGTTGCCAATGGTTTCAGACATCCGGAAACCGAGGTTCTGAGTAAGGGGTGAGGGTACGTGTTGGGAAGTTCACAAAGAACACCCAACCCCGCCCGCACATTAGCGGCGTCTACTAGGATATCGAATGATGTTTTAATACGCGCGTTAGTAATACGATGAATGATATGCAAACATTGTTTTCCTAAACATGCGAGGAATTGAATGGGTTGCTAAGTCGGTTTAATGCATGAAAATTAACGTCAAAGTTGAATTTAGCATGTGAGGTTCGTTTTAGTATAATAAAACAAACGATAGAAAAAAAGATGAATTTGCTAGAAAGGATGAACAAACGAGTTAGTAACGATTTTTGAATAATAACATGCATGACGTAGAAAAAATATATAGAGACCTGAAATATTGATAAAAGACGCGGTTTTGTCCAAAAAACGAAGTTCGAATTAAAAAACGAGAAAAAGGCGTCGCGTTGCAGCCGGCCAGGCGACTCGCCCGGGACGCGCGCGACTCGCGTCCCGGCCTGTTTTCAAAATCGATTTTTTGAAAATTTGATGCTTTTATTAAATCGCGTACAAATATTGCCTATTTGCACTCGACTTAATATTTTTGATATTCGTTATATTCGATATTCGGTTATGTAATCGATATCAAATACTCGTAATACTTTTAGAAAAGATGTAAATTTTGAGAAATCGTTTTGTAGAATAATAAAAAAATGAACGAAATAGGCAAAAAGAGCGCGGGTTTCAGACTCTCACGCGAGTCGCCTGGGAGGGGCGCGACTCGCGTGCGGGTCTGTCCCGGTTTGCTTGTTGATCGAAAATTGCTAATAAATCGCGCACAAATACGAATTAATTTATACTCGATTTATATTTTCGATATTCGTCGCATCCGATATTCGATTATGAAATCGATATCGAATGTTCGGAATGAATTTTAGAAAAAGTTTTGTAAAATCATTTTGAAAGGAATTTGAACGAAAGAAAAATGTTAAGTCTCTCCGCGTTAAAATCGTTGTATTTTGTAAAAAAGATGTAACGATTTTGTTTAGCATCGACAAGATTTAATTTAATTATTTTAATACGATATTCAACTATAGAGTTGATATCGTATTTTTAAGAATGTTTGTTTATATGAAAATAGTTTTAGTAATATCGATATTAGAAATAGTAAAAACGACGAACGACTCGTAATAAAAAAAACGACTGAAGACCCGTAAAAGGAAAAAAAAACGGACGACGAAAAAAAAAGGAAGAAAACGAGAGGGAGAAGTGAGGAATAGAGCAGTCGGGTTTGGTTACACCCTCAACCTACATGTTTTAGTTTACTCGGATCGGGGCTCGTCGGAACGTGGCTTGGGCACAGGAGCGTCGAGTGGATGTCGGTGAGTTATGGTGGCTCGGTGAAGGGTGACGGGTGTAAGGGCCGGTTTCCTTCGGGTTTTTGATGTACTATCGGTTTCTCGATGCTCAATGTAAGGATTTTATGTTTATGTGTGAAGGGTTGATATGTTGTGTGAATAATCGATGTTGTTAATGTGCATGCGAAAGGGTCCTATTTATAGGAGAAGAGGTAGCCTTGCTTGTACGACAAGAAATACCGATTAGGATAGGAAATGTAAGAATTTGAGATGAGCTAGGATTCCGTTCCTTGGAGAGGAAGCCGTGGAATCTGGCTGGAAAAGGGCTGCTCGGCCGAGTGACTTGCGCTCGGTCGGGTGTTTGATTCGGTTTTCGGATAGAATTCCTACTTGAGATCGAATTCTATCTTTAAACGGGTTTGTTTAATATTTTGTGGAGCTGATTTTTTGTAGTGTTGGAGCTCGAATCAGCCACGTGAGGTGTCACGGCTGACTCGCGTGTCCCGAGAATATCTTTGACCAGGTTTTGACTCGGTCGCTAAAAGACGGTTTTACCCCTGGTGTCGGAATCGACCCAAATTAGTCTTATTTGACTCGAAACGAACCACTGGGCCTGATTTTGAGGTTGGTTTTGTGAGATATGTACTCCGTAAAAAGCCCAAGCCAAATGCCAATGATTTTGAGTCCGTTTCCGAATATATTAAAGCACGTTTGCGTCCGATCATCATCGGGTGTTTGTCGGAAACTCCTATAGATACCTGGCAGTCAAAATGTAGGTGTCTACAATTAGGTATATTCCGGATGTATACGATTTTACTTGGGCCGTAGCCTGAGATAGTTTGTGAAATGTAATTGAAGTGCAGATTATTTCAGTAATACATTGTTGCTCAGTTGGTTGTTGGGTTGGTTATTCTTCTGAAGCGCCAGTGTTTGAGTCCTGACGATGACGGCTTTCCATTATTTTTTGCTCCTGGTTGTTTTAGCTAGAATTAATTTCGTACCCCAATTATGCCCTCCGTTTTTCTAATATTAGTCCTATTTATTAAACGCGAGCAAATGTTGAAGTAAAGGGTTAAAATATTTTTGCATAAGTAACTTAAAATGATACCATTTTAGTTGAATTCATATTTTTTTAAGGTTAAAATAATAAATCCATAAGCTGCAAAAATAAACTACAAAATGCTGGTAACAATAATTACGTAGTAAAACATGCGTCGTAAATAATGACAAATGCAATTGCATTAACGATTTACCACTAAAATTAATCTCAAGATCGACTCTAATGTGTGTATTCGGAATTTGAAAATGGTGACCTAAAGTTTTGTGTCTGCTACGGCTGTGAGAACGTAGGTGTAATCTGTGATAGTGAGAAGTTCGGTGTTATTTGCGAATTGCGAGGGCGTGTTTTGTGTAGCACTGAACCCACTAATAAACGACGAGAGGTCCTCGTTCCGAACTTGTTGGGTTTGACTTGTGTTTGACTCGACCGTACCAACCTGCAAATCGCCATTGTACTTCATCCTCCTTTTCGGCTGCTTCACATTACGCCTTCTTCCTTTCCCTCGTTTGTTCGGTGGGTCTCTAATAATATTGCCTTGATGACGAGATGTGCATGGGATGGCGTCCCGTTTTTGTAGTCTCCTCCGACCCCACACTCTAGTGGAAACTCCACCCGTCGCATATGAGTCAATGTGTTCTATCTCGGCATGGGCCTCCAATTCTTTGTTGAGTAATTCGGACCTTGCATTGTAGATTTCCAAACCCCCTTCACTTTGCATGGCCAACCGCTTTATGTAATCATTTCTAATAGTTATTTCAAGTGATCGTTTAACATGTTCGTGTTCTTCCGGGTTATAGTACCCTACCCTAATGTTCTCGTAACCTCTAACTAAGTCCTTCCGCCAACGGTCCAAGATATACCTATCCGGGATAGACTTCATGTCGAGCACTCCAACGCACTTCATGATATGCCGACACAAGATTCCTCTAAACTCGAACATCTTACAACCACATTTATACTCACCAGTCATTGTGTTAATTGTAACAAGGAAAGTCCTCTTTTCCCTCTTCCAAAAAGCTTATGTCACCTTTGACGTCGCCCGAAACGTCTTATTGAAACCCAGACTGTTCGGGAGGAGTTCTACGTTTGTGCTTATGCATCCGTAAAAACAATACGGAGTAAGTAAGAAATGAGGAAGCGGGGAGATGTAAGAAATATGGGTCTAATACAATATAGGCTGACAATATTCTTTGGACCTACTGTATTTATTAGCTGTCATTTAGGTTAAGCCCAAATATGTGATCCGTCTTAATAATAATAACACGGGCTTATTTACGTCTTATAAAGTATGGGTCGGATACAATTATAGTGTAGAGACCCGTTAGGGCTTTAAGTGATGCATGATGGGCGTATCAACTAAAGCGACTTATATGGGTGATTAGGGTTTCCACGCCCATCCCTATATATAGTCAGGGGTTATGGTCCCCGATAGCACACTCCAACCTAAACTCTTATACATCCCATCAGTAGAGAGCAACCAATAGGAGAGTGTAACTGTTAGAAGACCATAATCAGGAGACTCTCGTTCCACCTCTCTTTACCGATGGAGTCAGGTACGCTTCCGCAATACAGTACACCAATTAATTTAGTATGAAGTTTTCAGTATTTAGTCGGATTAAATCTAACAAGTGGTATCAGAGCCGTCTTTATATTGATTTTTTTGGGTCAGAAATTTTGTACGGTTTTCTCGTAGATTTCGTTTTGCGTAATCGTCATGCTTAGACTTTTATTCATTCTGATCTGATTTATTTACGCTACGGAACAAGTGCATATTTATGGATTTTTTTTAATTCATTAATGTTGTAATGATGATGTCACGTTAATCATTCATGAAGAATTTCGTACTGGCTTGAATATGTTCATGTGTTGTTACTGTTCATTCTTACTCATGTGTTGGGCTGGAATTAAGGGAGTCAGTACTGCTGCTTTGGGAATTTTTTCATTGAGATTGTATTTTTTTTCCTGCGATTAAGTCACTGCTCCCATCATCGCTACCTAACTTCTCTTTAATCGTCATCATTGCTGAGATTGTTACTCTGTTTTGGCATATTTTTTGATGAATAATTTTGGAATAAAGTCAGATCTTAGCATATTGATTATTGGCATATTGATTAGTCGCATATTCTTTTGTATGTTTGGGCATGATATTTTGTACGTATTTTTTTTTGGGATATATTGCGCATATGGAATATTCGTTTGCCTATCATAATTTATCGTTTTCCTAAACTTGAGTTTACGATGTTCATATGTAATATTATTCAGATTATGCGTTCAAATTTTTTAATGCATGGATTAAAGAATTATAATTCAGATATTAAATTTTCAGATTTGTATAATTGGCTATTCAGTTTATAAGACGTCTAGTATTTTAGACCGTTTAATTGAAACAAAAAGTTGCCAAAGTAACCTCTTTTGCGTAAATTGAGCGTTTTAAAATATCAAGACTTGTGTGTGATTAACTTTCATGCGGGTAATGGTCGGCCCAAAGGAAGGCTATTATTTGGCCGAATTTTAATCATGCTTGTGGTAATAAATATGTAACGATTATACGGTTTCCATGTGAATATTAAGTCGGCCCAAAGGAAGTCTTAGTATTTGACAGGAATTTATTGTTAATATTTGATTACTACACCAAGATGACCACTTACAAATTAATTTTAAGTCCAAAGACGAAAATTAATGTTGTGCTAGGTGTCTTGTTATGATGGGATTTAATTGCCAATACTCGAATCTGATTATTTAAAGTTGAATTTGGAATTTATTGTGGGCATGTTTGTATTTTTTGTTCTTTTCAGTGAATGCTTCTGCTAATACAGTATCTGCTAACATCAATGCAATTCCAATGCTTGACGGAACGAATTTTAAGTATTGGAAGGAGAACGTTATGATCGTTCTGGGTTGCATGGATCTAGACCTTGCACTTCGGGAAGAGCGCCCCACTGAGATTACGGACTCCAGTTCCTCTGATGATAAGAGGGACATGGAGAAATGGGAGCGCTCAAATCGCATGAGTCTAATGATCATGAAACGTGCAATTCCAGAATCATTCAGGGGCACTATGTCCGAAGAGGATAATGCCAAGAAGTTCCTTGTTGAACTTGAAAAGCGTTTTGCGAAAAACGAAAAGGCTGAGACAAGTACTCTGTTAACGAGTCTTGTTTCAATGAAGTATAAAAGTTCAGGGAACATAAGGGAGTACATTATGGAAATGTCTCATATTTCTTCAAAACTAAAGGCACTCAAGCTTGATTTGTCTGAGGACTTATTGGTGCATCTAGTTTTGATCTCTCTTCCTAAAAGTTTTAGTCAGTTTAACGTTAGTTATAACTGTCAAAAGGAGAAGTGGACTCTGAATGAGCTCATTTCTCATTGTGTTCAAGAGGAGGAGAGAATTAAGAAAGAAAAGACAGAAAGTGCTCATTTGGCTTCATCCTCTAAGGATGGTAGGAAAAGGAAGAAGGGTAAGGACGTTGCAGTTGCGCGACCACCAAAGAAGCAGAATACGGAAACTAAGGAACCTGAGAAAATTTCAGAAAATAAGGACTCGGGATGCTTCTTTTGTGGAAAGCCAGGTCATAAGAAGAAACAATGCATAGGGTATCACGGTTGGCGTGTGAAAAAGGGTATGTTTCTTTCTTTTGTCTGTTCTGAGGTCAATTTAACTTCGGTACCTAAACACACTTGGTGGATAGACTCCGGTGCTACTACTCACATAAGTGTGTCCATGCAGGGTTGCCTGAATTGCCGAAATCCGGTTGATGCTGAAAGATACATCTATGTAGGCGATGGCAAGGCAGTTGAAGTTAAGGCTATAGGGACATTTAGGTTATTATTAAAAACTGGAAATTATTTGGATTTGAAAGAGACATTTGTTGTACCGTCATTTAGACGGAATTTGGTTTCAGTTTCTGTTTTGGACAAATTTGGTTATCTTTGTTCTTTTGGAAACAATAAATTTAGTCTTTTTCATAATTCAGAATTGGTTGGTTCTGGTTCTTTATCTGGCTATGATAACCTATACTTGCTAGAAACGCAAGTCTCTATGAATGAAACTTTGCATGTGAGCTACAGTGGTACTAAAAGAAAATTGATAAATGAAAATTCATCATCACTATGGCATAAACGTTTAGGGCATATCTCTAAACAAAGAATTGAAAGACTCGTGGCTGATGGAATTCTCGATTCCCTTGATTTTTCGGACTTTAATGTATGCATTAATTGTATCAAAGGGAAACAAACAGACAAAAGGAGATTAGGTGCTGAGAGAGCCTCAGATGTCTTAGAACTTATTCATACGGATATTTGTGGTCCATTCCCTACGGCATCTTGGAATGGTCAACAATACTTTATAACGTTCATAGACGATTACTCTCGATATGGCTACCTATATCTGATTCATGAGAAATCTCAATCACTGGACGTGTTCAAATCATTTAAGGCTGAAGTTGAAAATCAACTAGGCAAAACAATAAAGAAAGTCAGATCTGACCGTGGTGGCGAATATTACGGCAGAAATGACGGATCCGGTGAACAACGTCCAGGACCATTTGCTAGATTCCTAGATGAGTGTGGTATCGTCCCTCAGTACACCATGCCAGTTACTCCACAAATGAATGGTGTCGCTGAGAGACGAAACAGGACCTTAAAGGACATGGTGAGAAGTATGATTAGTCGTACATCTTTACCAGAATCACTCTGGGGAGAGGCAATTAAGACTGCAACCTATATCCTAAACAGAGTACCAACTAAAGCAGCTTCTAAGACTCCTTATGAACTTTGGACTGGTAAGAAACCCAGTATAAGGCATCTTCACATTTGGGGTTGTCCAGCTGAGGCAAGGCCTTATAGGCCACATGAAGGAAAACTGGACTCTAGAACTGTTAGTTGTTATTTTGTAGGATACCCTGAAAGATCCAGAGGGTACAAGTTTTATGATCCCACTACTAAAGTAATTTTTGAGACGGGAAATGCCCGATTTCTTGAGGATGTTGAGTTTGGGGAGGAAGATAAGGTCAAAGATTTCATCTTTGAAGAAGAAAATATCATTATTCCTACCCCGATTACTCAGGACCAGTTTATTAATTCTGATACAGTTCAGGAAACAACTCCAGAAATTCAAGTTGATCCTGAAATTCAGAATCCTGAGGAACAACCTCAACCACCTCAAGAAGAATTGCCCTTAAGAAGATCCATTAGAGAAAGGAGAAGTGCAATTCCAGATGACTACATCACTAACTTTCTTTTGAAAAGTGAGGATAATGATGGAGTAACAGAAAACCTTATGGCACTTCTCTCTGATAAAGAGTTAGAGAATGGAGTGGTGGATGGTGATCCAATCACCGTTCGTCATGCCATTGAAGGTCCTAATTCTCAAAAATGGATTGATGCCATGAATGAGGAAATAAAGTCCATGACAGACAATGACGTTTGGGACCTCGTTCCATTACCGGAAGGAAAGAAATCCATTGGTTGCAAATGGTTATTTAAGACCAAAAGGGATTCGAATGGTAATGTAACTAGGTATAAGGCACGTCTTGTTGCCAAGGGCTACACTCAAAAGGAAGGCATTGATTATAAGGAGACCTTTTCGCCAGTTTCATCGAAAGACTCCTTCAGGATTATAATGGCAATTGTGGCATATTTTGATCTTGAGCTACATCAAATGGATGTTAAGACAGCGTTTCTCAATGGTGACATTGAAGAAACTATTTATATGCAGCAACCAGAACACTTTGTTTCAGACAATTCAAAGGACATGGTCTGCAAATTAAAGAAATCCATTTATGGGCTTAAGCAAGCTTCTCGTCAGTGGTACCTCAAATTTCATCAAATAATTATGTCTTATGGATTTGAGACAAATTTGGTTGATGATTGTGTATACCACAAGTTCAGTGGGAGTAAGCACATATTTTTGGTTTTGTATGTCGACGACATATTGCTTGCCAGTAACGATATAGGTTTTTTGCACGAAACCAAGAGATTTCTTTCACAGAGTTTCGAAATGAAAGATCTTGGGGACGCCTCTTTTGTGTTAGGAATTCAGATATACCGAGATCGTGCCCGAGGCACTCTTGGTTTATCACAAAAGAGCTATATCGAGACAGTACTGAAAAGATTTGGCATGTTTGACTGCAAACCAATAGATACCCCTGTGACTAAAGGAGACAAGTTCAGTCTCGATCAATGCCCAAAGAATGATTTTGAGATTAAGGAAATGCATACAATTCCATATGCTTCGGCAGTTGGAAGTTTGATGTATGCACAGGTTTGTACGCGACCCGACATTTCGTTCATAGTTGGGATGTTAGGCAGGTATCTCAGCAATCCAGGGATGGATCACTGGAGAGCAGTCAAGAGGGTTTTGCGATACCTCAAAGGAACAAAAGATTACATGCTCACTTACAAGAGGTCAGATCAGCTTGAGGTCATTGGGTATTCTGACTCTGATTTGGGATGCCTAGATAGCTTGAGATCCACATCAGGATACCTCTTCATAATGGTCGGAGGAGCTGTGTCTTGGAAAAGTGTCAAGCAATCGCTCGTATCTACTTCCACCACGGAAGCAGAATATATAGCTTGTTTTGAGGCATCTAATCAGGCACTATGGTTGAAGAATTTTGTCACGGGTTTGCGCATAGTGGATGGCATGGATAAGCCACTTCGGATGCTGTGTGACAACAAATCCGCAGTGTTGTATATAAACAACAATAAAAGCTCGACACAGTCAAAACATATTGATATCAAGTTTCGAGCCTTGAAGGAAAGAGTGCAGAGTGGTCAATTGTCTGTACAACATATCGGAACAAACTCCATGATTGCGGATCCGCTTACTAAGGGCTTACCGCCCAAAGTATTTTTGGGGCATACTGCCCGTATGGGTGTCATACCATTTTAGAATATACAGTTTCAGTGGGAGTTTGAATTCGTTACATTGCTTGTATGACAATTTTATTTGGTTAAGGATATGCATGCAATAAAGTTTTCAGTTATTCAGTTCTTTTCTCTGCTTCTTGCTTATGTTGTTGACCTCAATTAAGAGGACCAGTTGGAAATATGCATATTTGGATCACATTTGGTTGCTGTTTCCATGCTACACTCCTATACTAGATTCATGTCGTTAGTCATGTTTGCATATGTGATCATTGATGGGTCCTGTTACGACAAACTGTGGCAAAGGCCGCTTTGGTTCTATGTACATATGATTAATGGACCGAATTGCATAAGACGGTTGGAATGTTTGATAGCACTGTTGAGCTCATAAGGTTATAATAAATACAATTCTGGTGTCACATATATATTTGTATATGACCCAAGTGGGAGATTGTAAGAAATATGGGTCTAATACAATATAGGCTGACAATATTCTTTGGACCTACTGTATTTATTAGCTGTCATTTAGGTTAAGCCCAAATATGTGATCCGTCTTAATAATAATAACACGGGCTTATTTACGTCTTATAAAGTATGGGTCGGATACAATTATAGTGTAGAGACCCGTTAGGGCTTTAAGTGATGCATGATGGGCGTATCAACTAAAGCGACTTATATGGGTGATTAGGGTTTCCACGCCCGTCCCTATATATAGTCAGGGGTTATGGTCCCCGATAGCACACTCCAACCTAAACTCTTATACATCCCATCAGTAGAGAGCAACCAATAGGAGAGTGTAACTGTTAGAAGACCATAATCAGGAGACTCTCGTTCCACCTCTCTTTACCGATGGAGTCAGGTACGCTTCCGCAATACAGTACACCAATTAATTTAGTATGAAGTTTTCAGTATTTAGTCGGATTAAATCTAACAGGAGAATAATATACTGGGTGGTATTTCGTTCCAGGAAGGATTCGAACCCCCAACTTTACACGAAAGAGGACCTTATGCTAAACCATGTTGCCATTGCACTACTATCATTATTGATATATTTGCATGACATTTGACCACTTCTACGTAATGGGACTGTTCAACCTTACATCAAATAACTGAGTTGGTTACTTGTTTATTTATTTTTTTTCGTAAATACTGTTTGCGAAATTATAATCAGAATTTTTTTAAATCAGAATTTTTACCATACACGTTAACTATTTAAAGTGCAATAATCAGATTTTTTTTACAGCAATTATTCTAAGAGTAGTAACAAGTGGAATCAAAATTTTACGTCAATTTTTTTTTTGAACCAATGAACCACAAATCTTGGTAGGTAAAAGTTTCATAAGTTATACAGTATAGTATTGTAGACACCCGCATTTTGACTGCCAGGTGTCTATGGCAGTTTCCAAAAAACACCCGATGATGATCAGATGCTAACGTGTTCTAATGCGCTCGGATACGGGCTCGAAATCAATAATGTCCGGCATGGGCTTTTAACGGGATACAAATCTCACAAAATCAACCTCAAATTCAGGCCCAGTGGGTCGTTCCGAGCAAAATAAGACTAATTTGGGTCAAAACCGACACCAAAAATAATTCCCGTCTTTTAGCGACCGGGTCAAAACCCGGTCAAGACAAACCCGACACAAAGAACGACCGGGTGCATTCTCGAAACATGCACCAGGTTCGAAAATCAGCCAAAATCATTCCAAATCATTCAAAATCAATCACAATCAATCAAGAGCAAATCAAGGCCAATCCTTCCCGATTTAGCACGGCCTAATTGATCCACTCGGTCGAGTGGATTGACCACTCGATCGAGTGGAGCCTCACAAAAGTGGTTCAGGTGCATCCGCGAGAGCACTCGACCGAGTGCACCCGCGCCACTCGGTCGAGTAACCCTATATCATGCTCCCTATAAATACCCGTCAATCCTAAGCACAAAACACAACTTCTCAACCAGAATTTTCAGCCAACTTTACACATCCAAAACCTCTCATTTTCAGCCATAATCCGACCCTCAAACATCATCACGCTTATACACACTTCGAGAGCAAAACTCGTTAAAATCCGTCTCAATACAAAACCTCATACACACACCGTCAACTCCTCCTACATATCTCGACGTTCCCGTGCCATTGCCGCCATTTGACGAACCGTATCCCGAGAAGCAAGAACATGTAGGTTGAGGGTGTAACATCCAACATCGACTTCTCCTTCTTCCCTCCTTTTTCTCGTCTTTTTTTGTATATATATATTCGTACATTTTTATTTACGCTTATAGTATTTTATTTAGTCGATAGTAACGACATTTTTTACTAACACTAACATTTTACTTTTCGCATTTAATCATCGTTATTATATTTTACTATAATATCGTATGTACCGTGTATATATATAATAATATCAAAACTCGGATCCGAACTCGTTTGACTACGATGATCATTTTTTTAAGGTTCATTTATTAACACGATCCCGATCATTCGTAGTCGAACGCGTATGAATCCATTTCAAAGATTGGTATGCAACCCGTTGACACGAAAACCGACGTCACATAATCCGTAAGGATTAATATCGATGTCGTGACGTAGAGGGACGCAATTCCGTCACTAATCAATTTTTTTATCAAACAATAACTTTCTTCACAAAATTTCGATAACGGTATTATAATTATATAAGACATGATTATAATACCGACAAGCCGGGTTAAATCTAAATCCGTCAATATTTTTATTTGACTCGGCCAATCATCGATTTAAAACACATTAAAACAATTGAGTCACAACTCGTACAGGTGCCACTCGACCGAGTACACCTGCTACTCGATCGAGTAGCACCCTAAATTACGGGCAGTAGCGTCTTCCAGGACGCACTCGGCCGAGTCCAGCCATGACTCGACCGAGTGGGTCCTGCAGCCTAGAAACCGAGAGTTCTTTTTATATCATTCGAGCCTCGTCTTTTTAAAAGCGACTTAGTCGACACGGGTAAAGTTAATCACGTAGCTTTTCCAAAATTCATGCATATCACTTCACTAATTCACTTAAACGATTTTGATCGACGGTCTCACATTATTAATTTTATGTCGACGACTCTTTAGTCGTATCCGTTGTAAAATTAATTTAGACTCAATTTCTCGAGGTGATAAGTCGGGACAAGGCATCGAGGTTCGAGATCGGGCTAGCACCACGTCTAGGTCTCGAACCTCCGTCCTTTGATTAATACGCAATATAATGTGTAACTAATTAAAGTTCGTCCACCTACACAAAATCACGGTCTAGTTTATACACGGGTCCGTTTATAATTATTGCTCTCCATTTCGATTGTATTTATTTTGGCTATTATGTTTTATTGTACGCCGTATGGTGAATTCCGGGTTGTATTCCGCTCGTGTAACTTGTAACCGATTTATTTAGCTTTGCTTTATTTATTTGCGTTTTACCGTTTATAAATGAACCCTCGCATGCTAAATCACTTCGACAATAAGTTAGATGCATTAAATTGACGTAGCTCACATTTAATTCGCATGCTTAGCTAAAACGCTGTTTGCATAACATTTCACCGAATCACTAACGCGCATATTAAAAAGTCAAACGATGTCCTAGTGGAGGCCGCTAAGTGCGGGCGGGGTTGGGTGTCCTTAGTGGGCTTCCCAACACGTACCCTCACCCCTTACTCAGAACTGTGGTTTCCGGATGTCCGAATCCATTGGCAACGAGAGTCATTCAATATACGATTAACCGCTCAAGTCGGCATCTATATCGATATGCAAAGCGACGAGCCCAATAAACTCTCAAACCAAAATGGGCTATACTTTGTGTATGGACCATGGCGATATAGAGTGGGCTCGAATGGTTCCGAATAACCATAAAATTCGGTGGCGACTCCATTTCGACTTAAATTTCAATTCGATCCTTCTCATATGGAGGTGCATTCGCCTAACCCAAACCCGCGCGTGGCCGCGTCGGGGTGGACCTACGTCATGTCCACAAGTATAACCTAATTAGTTTATTCAATACAATTGAAGTTATTTAAAATGCAACATATTTTAGAAAAAAATTAAATTAAAATAAAGGGTCATTTTTTTAGGATATGTTTATTTGATTTTTTTTTTTAATTATCGTGTTTTAAAAAAATAATAAAAGTTATTTAAAAAATTGCAGACTCGAATAGTAAAATCATAGGTTTGTCATGGTCCACGAGGGACAACTATATAAGTAAACGGCTCACAGTCAATTAAATTTAGTATAACATGGTAAAAAAAATGTCTATCAAACAATTTTTTTTTGAATATCATGTCACCAGGGTCGGGCAAGTTGCTTCATGGATTGATCAGTTATATTGGACGGGTTAAAATAGAGGTCAAGTCAATTACGAGTCTAAGTTATACATTTATACGGTTCAGGTTAAAGGTCAAAATACGGGTCAAAATAGATTTTGGCACTCCATTTTGTTACTTTATAAGTGGTGATTATTTTTTTTTTAATATTAAATGGTATTCGATATTACACTATAATATTATCTTTAGCTTAACTTAGCAATTGCTTCATTTTAAAATACATTTTTCTAAAACTACTCTTTTGATTTTTTTTTTTTTAAATTACACATAACTTCTGCTACGAACTACAGTCTACAGAGTACGGAGTCTGTTTTCAGAACGAAAAATATAAATAACTTTTTTCTTCGCTCATCACCACAACTCTAACTTTAGAAATCATTTGAAATATGAACTACTTCGTATTAACCAGTTATAGTTGTTTTATAAAATTTGTATATAAGTATATTAAAATAAATTTTATGTTCAAACATATATTTTTCTTTCCATTTCACATATACCCAAAAATACGTGAGAAGAACGTTTTTTCCCTTAAAGAGAATAACACAATTTTTTTAAGGAACCTCCACGCAATTTGCGCGGGGTTAAAACTAGTCTAAAGGAATTAAATGCTTAAACAAAATTTTCACCTAGACCATGTGGAAGGTTGTGAGTGGTGGTGTATAACATCTCCTATACACCAAGTGTATATGTAACTTTTTTGATTGATGACTACACTGTTATACGTGCATGCAAGTAAGTAACAATGAAAATTATGAAACAATTAATTTTAATTAATGATTAAACGTATAATTTAGTGACTAAGTAGTTGGTGATAATAAATTTCGGTCAAGTAGGATTGAAAACTCTCTGAATTCTGAAAGATATTTGATTTATTTTGACACAAATATTTGTCAAGTAGCATTAAAAGCCCTCTGAATAAATGAGCAATAAATTCAGTTGAGTATTTGGTAAGAGATTTTAAGACATTTAATTTTCTACAATAACATGCCTATAAATTGTGAAGTTTACTCTAGGAAAAAAATGCACACTTCACCCTTCTTCTTTATTTTGTCATTCACTACTACGTGTGATAACTTCATAAATCACAAAATGAATATCAACTATGATTCAAATTCTTCTAATTCAAGTGAAGACATATATGATTATATGTTACTAGATTATCTCGAAGAAAGTCGGAGTATGCAAGTGATGGAACAAGTCGTTCTATCTGATATTGCAACAATCGCTCAAGAGGATGAGAGTTCAAGTAAAAAGAAACATAGGACTGTTATACCGAGGGATCGTGAAGGAGCACACGATCGGTTGATTATGGACTACTTTAGTAGTCAACCGATATATAATGACCACATGTTTAGACGAAGGTTTCGCATGCGACGTCATGTTTTCATGCGTATTGTCAGTGTCTTAAGTGCAAATTACAAATACTTCCAACACAATCTGAATGCATTGGGACGACTAGGTGCTTCAAGTGTGCAAAAATGCACTGCGGCAATAAGAATGTTAGCTTATGGCACTGCGGCTGATCAAGCTGACGAGTATCTTAAGTTGGGCGTTACTACTGTATGAGAATGTCTTTTATATTTCGTCGAAGGAATTATATCTCAATTTTCTAGTGAGTACTTAAGAAGGCCAATAACCGAAGACATTCATCGCCTCCTTCATGAAGGAGAACGTCGTGGTTTTCCAGGCTTAATGGGCAGTATTGATTGCATGCATTGGGAGTGGAAAAATTGTCCACGAGCATGGAAAGGGATGTATCCAGGAAGATCACGAACTGCTAGTATAATCTTAGAGGTTGTTGTTTCCTGGGACCTATGGATCTGGCATGCGTTTTTCGGGACAACCGGGTCAAATAATGATATCAACGTACTTCAACGACCCCCTGTATTTGATGATGTACTAAATGGTCGAGCTCCAAAAGTTACCTACACGATGAATTGAAAGACATACCATACATGGTATTATTTAACAGATGGAATCTATCCAAAATGGGCATCGTGCCATAACCGCTCCCCAAACCACTAAGCAAAAATTGTTCACTAAACTTCAAGAGAGTGCTAGAAAAGACGTTGAGCGCGCCTTTGGAGTACTACAAGCTCGATGGGCAATTATACGTCAGCCAGCTTTGGTATGGAGTGTTGATTTACTATGGAAAATAATGATGGCATGTATTATTATGCACAACATGATCGTGGAATATGAACGAGATGAATATTTAAATTATACTGACCCACAAGAATATGCTTGAGAACTACTTGAAAATGACGGTGACTCATCTATCTCTTTTTCGGAGTCATTTGTTGTTACTCCTGGAAAGTATGCGGAGAGAAATTTACACAACTTTATGGCTAGGAGGGAAGAATTACATGACAAACAAACACACATGGCTTTAAAGAATGATTTAGTCGAGCATATAGAGACTATGTTCCAAGGCTCGAACATAAATTAATAAATATGTACTTTTAATGTTATACTTCATGTATTTTTCATTGGGTTATTTAACGACAATAATACCAATTATAGGGCGTCTTCCCAAAATAATACCAATTTCAATAAATCTGATAATAATACGTATTATTGGAGTAATTAAACCGGAGTAGTACAAGTGACTTTATAACTTGCTACATCAGGTCACCTAATTAATATTTAACCTGCTACTTATCCTCCATCCTCCTCCTTAACCTGGATAACGGGTGAACCGAGTCGGGTTTGGTTCGAGTCAACTTCAGGTGGGGCCACTTTATAATCGGGTTGACTTCGCGTCGGGTCGAAAATGTCGGGTTCAGGTCATTCTCGGGTTTGCTATTTTCAACTTTGTTTTAGGGATACCGGCTCGTTTTCTAAAATAATAGTCAGGTCAGTTTCGGGTTAGCTCGAGGCAATTCGGATTACGGGTCAAAATCAGGTCTTCAGTTCGGGTATCGAGTTGGGTTCAGTTTGACTTATTTGGGTCAGGTCATTTTTGACAGGTCTACTCCTCTTTCTCTCTTTCATCTTCTTTTTCCATCACCTTCATCCTTCTTCAGTTTTTTTTCTATACGTTTCGTTTGGATTAACGTGTTGATTTTGGTGTACGATTATGTTATTAGCTAGATTTGGTAAGGTTGAATTAAGGAAGAGAAAGACGAAGGATATTAATTACGTTTAATGCTCCGTACACCGAGTAAGTAAAAAGGAGTGAAGTAATATGAAATAAATTAAAAGCGAAAAAGAAAGGTGAACGGTTTCTACCGGTAACTGGTCACCCATAATACTCCGGTTTAACTACTTCAAAATACGTATCATTCTCAGATTTATTAAAATTGAAATTATTTTCGGAAGATGCTCTATAGTTGGTATTATTGTCATTAAATAAATTAAAGGTGAAAAAGGAAGGTGGATGGGTTCTACATGTAACCAGTCACTTATACTACTCTTACTTAACTACTCCAATAATACGTATTATTCTCAGATTTATTAAAATTGATATTATTTTTGGAAGACGTCCTATAGTTGGTATTATTGTCGTTAAATAACCCATTTTTCATTTAATGTATTTTATTATGATTTTTATGTTACTAGATTTAATTTAATTAACCCATTTTTTTTAAAAAAAAAAATTATCTTTAGTGAATTATGAAAACAATATAAGTAAATCAATATTAATTATCCAATTATTAAAATAACAAGAAAAGTAACATAAGAGGATCCTTTCTATTGTGGGATGTGGGAGAAAAATTGAAGGGAAGAGGAAGAGGAGATAGATAGTGGAAGAAAGAGATTATGAGGTGTCAAAAAATATATGGTGAAAGAAAAAATAAGAGGATGGAGATGTACCCTCTATTTTACATGGTCTAAATAAGTAAAGTATGCATGGCAAAACCAAAGGGGTGATAGTAAAATGTGGATGTTAGAGTGATGATTGGTTAAGTCTACTCTACATAGGATAATTTACCTCTATAAATAGTACTCGTATGTAGTAGGACTTCAATACTACATAAGTTTTTCTTGTGTGAAAATTTTAATACGTACGTACACTTACTATTTCACGTACGTATCTTTACGTCTATTTACTACTCCTTAGAGTCTTCTATCCTATTACTCCATTTCACTTATTATACTTATTATTTTATTTTAGTAAGGTCAGAATCTAACTAATTTATTTTCTTTTGTATGGGGAAACGTATCGTTCTAGAAGAAGGAGAAGACGATATTACCAGTTTAGACGACATCATCGACCCGGACAAATAAATAGTAGCTATTAAGGTAACCAAACTTTTCTTTTAACAACATTTATATATATATATATATATATATATATATATATATATATATATATATATATATATATATATATATATATATATATATATATATATATATAACATAATTGATGGGGGTCGGTTGCCTACTACGGACCGCCCGCCATACGGATCCTGGGGCAGTTTGACCCATAAGAAGAAAGAGGCTTGCTTGGCAGGCCAGCCAGTAGGACCTCACCAGGTAACCCCCAAGGGGTGACCCTGGAGAGCCACTCCGAGCTCCAAGCAAGCCTAGCCCCCTACCAATCATGGTCAGGCCACATGCGCTATGACCATAAGGGAAGAAGAGCCCCCTGCCTGTCGGGCGTCAGGGCATCCCGCATGGCAGGCCCAAGGGGCAGAAACTGAAGCCCTCTTGTCCATGCCTAAGGTAAGGAAGAATGGGTGGACAAGGTGGGCCCACGTGTTACCTCCTCGTCCTCTCATTCCTCTCTTTCTCTCTCTCTTCCTCTCTCTTGGGGGGAACCTATAAATACTCATGTATTTTCCACAAGAAAGAGGTTAGACTATCTCTCTTTAGAACCTCACTCTAAAAACGCCACCTTAGTCCTCACGAGTAAGGTTCGTTAAGTGCATTTCACGGACTGACTTAGGCATCGGAGAGGGTTCCCTCGGACACCTCCGAGGCCCTGTGCGCGTCCTGTGTGCAGGTGGCAGGCCGTCTCCGCCGGGAAGGTCCGATCATCGGAGTGAGGGGAAAGGGAGGCTTGAGAAGTAAGACGATCATCATCAAAACAGTACCAAACTCAAAAGATCCGAATACGTTTCGGGTCAATTGTTTCCATACCGGAACAATTTAGCGCCGTCTGTGGGGATCCAACTTGAGATTCCTCAAAAAAGAACAAAAAGCCGTTATAAAAATGTCTGAGATTGTGGAAACCAACTCTAGGGTGGATCCAACGGGACAGCCGCTGATCCCTCTATATGGCATGCCTCTGCCAGAGGTGACGCCCGCCGCTACGATCCGAGGAGTAGGGCGGGCTAGCCTCCACGAGGTGCCCAACAAGGCGACTAAAGTCGCAGTTGGGCAGGCCGATCATCAGAGGCCCAACCTTAACCTCACCCCTGCCCAGGTTGCGCAGACTGCGGCCTTCTTCTCGGCCATGCTAAATCAAGAATTCACGCCGGAGGACATGAAGGGCAGGATTGCAACGACCCCCAGACACTTGCTCTTCGAGAGTATTGAAGGAGCTGAGAGCATGAAGCGAACCGCTGTCATAAATGTCCAGAGGAAGGCGAAGAAAACCGCTCGTGGGTATGTACAGGCTAAGAGGCACATCGCAGCTGGCGACCAGGAGCCGCCTGCTCAGCAGCAAGCGTTTTCTATACATACCACCGAGTCTACAGCAGCCGCCGAAAAAAGGGGTCTATCCTAGGAACTCCAGGAGCGAATGAGACCCAGGGAACCTGTCTCAAAGTGCTTGGGGGAAAGGCAGGACGAAGTCTTTTCCAGGTTGACAGCTGCTGCAGAGTCACAGCGAGCTCCAGGGCTGTCTCAAAGCATGCAATCAAGGCTCAACCAGGGGCAGCCAATGGAGCCAGGGCGATAACCTCGAGCCTCCTCAGAGGAAAAAGCCCCGACAACCCTCCCTGCAAGAGAGGACGAGGCGGTAAGCAGGCATGCTCCCAGGCACCGTTCTCCTAGTATTGGAAAACCGACCCCTGGCAAATGGGATGACTACGGTTACCACTCTACGGGGAGCCGATCAAAGATGATGGACCGACCTACCAAGACCCCACTCCACCCTGAATTTCAGGGGTGCCCCATCCCAAAGATTAAGATGCCTTCTGTCAAGTTCGATGGAACCACTGACCCAGAAGACCACCTGGCGGCATATGAAAGTCATATGGGGATGAATGATGCTGATGACGCGGTCTGGTGCAAGATCTTCCCTACCACCTTGGTGGGCCTGTCTCAAGGATGGTTCAGAGACTTGCCGCAGGGATCCATCTGCTACTTCATAGAGCTGGCCGAGGCTTTCCTAGACCAATATCCAGGGAACAAGAGGCGCAGGTTGACACGCTTTGACCTGATGACCCTAAAACAGAAGAAGGGTGAGACGATCAGGGAGTACCTAAAGAGGTTCGACCTGGCCTTCCAGCAAGTCAGGGAAATTGATGACCCGACGGCAGCTTATGCATTAACCAACTCATTGCTCCCAGGAGACATGAAAAATCAGATGATCAGAGCCCAACCTGAAACACTAGCGAAACCTCGAAAGATAGCCGAAGGCTTCATGCTGCAGGAGAAGTTCCATAGCCTGCCGGATACCCCCACAGGGCCTCTAGGCCACAGGGGGGACCGTAGGGTGGACGCAGCAGGGGGGAAGCGGCAGGGAAACAAAGAGCCGGGGAAGGTGATACCCCGAAAAAGGAAAAAGTAGCGTACCAGCCAAGGTTTGATAGCTACACAGCCCTTAACAAGTCAAGAGCTGAAATATTTGAGCTAGAGAAAGAGACAGCCAAATGGAATCGCCCGAATAAGCCACGCAGCCCAAAGGGTGACCCGAAAAACTTCTGCACGTTCCATGACTGCATAGGACATACAACTGAAGAGTGCCGCCACCTGAAGGATGAAATAGAAAAGCTCATCAAGAATGGCTGGCTAAGTAACTATGCTGCAAGGAACAAAAGTTAGAAAGCTTCAACAGACAAGCCTGAGGACTCAGTGCAGAACCGCATGATAATTCATGTTGTGTCAGGAGACGCTGAGGTCCAGAAAAGCCGGAGGGGCAAGAAGAGGCTGATCCGGGAGCTCCGGAACCAAATCTTCTATACTGAAAGAGCAGGGAACCCAACAAGCCTGACCCTGAGCATCACCCCAAGGATGCAGGGTGGGTAATCTACCCTCATAGCGATCCCATGGTCTTGTCCCTCGTCATTAGCAATCACAAAGTAAGAAGGTGCATGGTAGACACAGGTGCCTACACCAACTTGCTATACAAAGAGGCATTCGAAAAAATGAACCTGGAGAAGAGGTACCTCAAGCCTGCCCCTGGATCGTTGTACGGGTTCAGTGGTGCAGGGGTCCTCCCAATGGGGGTTATTGAGCTGCCAGTGACATTTGGAGAGGGGGCATCGGCCAGAAATATCCGAGCCTCATTCGTTGTTGTGGACGCAAAGTCCGCATACAACGCTCTGATAGGAAGGGCCACCTTGGATGAGATTGAAGCTGCAATATCCATTAAAGCGTTGACGGTGGCCTACGTCACAGACTTTGGTATGGAAGGGAAGGTACACGGGGACCAGGAGTCAGCCAGGCAATGCTACTCGGTGGCCATGCGCACTCACGAGATTGAGAGGAAAGGAAAACGGAAGGAGGATAGTTCTCCCAGCAGGGAAGGGGAAATTTTGGCTGATAGATAAAGTATGCTGGTGGAACTAGAGCCAAGGAGGCAGGTCCTGATAGGAGCCGACCTGGAGAGTTCATACCGGGAAGAACTGATTAAGGTCTTGAAGGACAACAGGGACGTGTTCGCCTTCTCGGCGGACGAAATGTCGGGGGTCGATCCGGCCCACATCGTTCACAAGCTGAACGTAAGTCCAGAGGCCCACCCTGTGAAGCAAAAGAAAAGGAATATGTCTGCAGAAAAAGACCAAGCCATCAAAGAGGAGATCGACAAGCTCCTAAAGGCAGATTTCATAGAGAGTTGTGATTATCCTGAATGGCTGGCTAATGTTGTCATGGTGAAAAAATCCTCAGGAGTCTGGAGGATGTGCGTAGACTTCACCAACCTTAACAAGGCGTGCCCCAAGGACTGTTATCCCCTGCCACGAATCGACCAGCTGGTAGATGCTACCAGCGGGTATTCCAAGCTCAGTTTCCTGGACGCCTTCTCAAGCTATCACCAGGTGTACCTCTGGCAACCTGACAGGGTAAAGTGTGCGTTCATCACCAGCTCAGGCACATACATGTACAAAATGAAGTCGTTTGGTCTCAAAAATGCGGGAGCCACTTACAAACGTCTGAAAGATAAAGTATTTGAGAGCCAGAAGGGCAGGAACCTGAAGGCATATGTGGATGATGCAATAGTAAAGAGCAAGGGAGACGCTTAACATCTAAAGGATTTGCAGGAGACCTTCTCTTCCCTACGAGCATACCGAATGAAGCTAAACCCTAAAAAGTGCACCTTCGGAGTCCCCTCTGGGAAGTTCTTAGGATTCCTGGTTAGCGCTGGGGGGATTGATGCAAACCCTGAGAAAGTTCAGGCTGTTCTAGACCTTCCAGAACCAAGAACAATTAGGGATATCCAACACCTAACTGGCAGGATGGCTGCCCTGGCATGATTCATCACCAGGTCAGCCGACAAATCGACATATTTCTTTAAAGTATTGAAAAGAAACAAGCAGTTTAAGTGGGAAACTGAACAAAAGGAAGCTTTTGAACAACTGAAAGAACACCTGAAGCAGCTGCCCACCCTGGCAAGGCCAGTAGCAGGAGAGAAGCTCTTCCTTTACATTGCAGTGACAAACTCAACGGTAAGTGCGTTAATCCTGAGGGAAGAAGCAGGCTTCCAACAGCCGATTTACTTTTTGAGTCATGCCCTGGGGGCAGCAGAAAAGAACTACCCGGTCGTTGAAAAGGAAGCCTATGCAGTAGTCATAGCAGTTCGAAAGCTCAGGCCATACTTCGACGCTCACCCCGTCGTCGTACTAACAGACCAACCCCTGGAGAAAGTATTGGAAAAATTTGAGAAGTCTGGAAGACTGCTGAAATGGGCTATAGAACTGAGCGAATTAGGCATATCCTACCAGTCTAGGACCGCCATCAAGGCACAAGCCTTGGCAGATTTCCTGGCAGAGTGTTCCCATTCAGAAGAGGACGATTCCCCTGCCGGCGAATAGACAGTATACACCGACGGGTCATCCACAACCAATGGTGCGGGGGTAGGGATCGTGCTAACCAGCCCTGAGGGAGCAGACTTTGAGCATGCGCTCAGATTCACCTTCCCAGCATCAAACAATGAAGCCAAGTACGAGGCTGTTTTGGCAGGCATCAACCTAGAAAAAGTTTCAGGGGTAGAAGGACTTGTCCTGGCCACGGATTCCCAACTCATCGCAAATCAGATTAACGGAGAATATGAAGCTAGAGATCAGGCTATGGCCTCCCACCTGGAAAAGGTGAAGCAAGATTTATCCGGACTGAAATCTTACGAAGTTAAGCAAGTCCCCCGGTCACAAAACAACCGGGCGGATGCCCTGTCAAAGCTGGCCAGCTCCAGCCTGCATGATATAAGAAGATCAGTGTGGGTAGACGTGATACAGGAAAAGTCTGCAGCACCCTGCCAGCTGATCAGTGTCATTAGTGAAGCAGAAACCGAAAGTTGGATGACTCCTATCATCCAGTTCAAAAAGCATGGACTCCTTCAACAAGATCCAGCTCGGAAGAAGAGAATCCCCTCCAAAGCTGCATGGTTTATAATGATTGGGGAAGAGCTGTACCGCAAGTCATTTTTAGCTCCCCTGCTTAAATGTCTGTGGGCAGAGCAAGCCGCAGAGGTCGACGACATACACTCTAGGATCCGCGGTCACCATGTGGGAGGGCGAACTCTGGCACACAAAGCCCTAAGGGCAGGATACTAATGGCCAACCATGCTTGCAGATGCCAGAGACCTGACCCAAAAATGCAGGAAGTGCCAGCTCTTCGCCCCTGTAATCCACGCCCCGGCACAAGATCTCAAACCAATCTTATCCCTCATCCCTTTTGCTCAATGGGGGATGGACATTCTGGGTCCGTTCATTGTAGAGAATGGGGGCAGAAAGTTCTTAATAGTAGGGATTAATTACTTCACCAAGTGGATCGAGGCTGAAGCCGTCCCAAATATAACAGAGCCGGCGGTCAAGAAGGTGATCTGGAGAAATATCATAACAAGATACGGCCTGCCGAAAGTGCTGGTCTTTGATCATGGCAGGCAGTTTGATAACGACCTCCTGAGAGCCTGGCTGGAAGGCCCCGACATAACCGTCGCCTACTCCGCCGTCTGCCACCCGCAGACCAACAGACAGGCCGAAGCAGCCAACAAACAAGCACTGAATAGGCTAAAAAAGATGGTAAATGAGCTGAAAGGGAGATGGGCGGATGAGCTCCGAAGCGTGTTATGGTCAATCAGGACCACCAAAAAAGAGTCCACAGGACAAACTCTTTTTGGCCTGGTCTACGGAGCCAAGGCCCTGTTACCTATAGAAGCACGCATCCCCACCCTCCGATCCCAGCAATTTGATAGAACCAGCAATGAGGCTGCCATGGCTGAGGCTCTTGATCTGGTCGGTGAAATAAGACAAGAAGTCTGCATCAACATCGCCGCCTACCAACAAAGAATGAGGAAAGTCTACAACAAGAAGGTGAACATAAGAAGCTTCCAAATAGGTGACTTGGTTCTAAGGAAAACCCAGGCTGTAGGGAGATCGAGGGAACATGGTAAGCTAAGCGCTAATTGGGAAGGTCCTTACCAGGTCACCCAGGTCATGGGACCAGGCACATACAGGATCGCCAACCCAAAAGGCCAGGAGTTAGCAGCTCATTGGAACGCGGATACCCTGAAAAAATACTATGTCTATGATAAAAGTTTAAATAGTTCCCCTTTCCTTAAGGACGTCGGCAGAGGACGGTCAGAATCAAAATGTCGACGGCTCCGACCAAAAAAGTCAATGTTCTTACTTTAAGAAATTAAAAAGACTCCCGTATTCATACTCGTTGTCTGTTCAGATTAGCACTTCACACACAAACGAGCAGGGGGCAATAGGGGGAGGGCCCCCTGTTGCAAAACCCATGGAAAATGAACCCCCCCCCCCCAACAAAAATCACTAAGTCCCCCACCTGCCTAGGCCCTCTGACTCCAAATCAGGAGTCGGGGTCAGCCCGGGCCCCATGCGCCGAATGAACAAGGACTGAGGTACCCTCAACCTTGTATAAAAAATGCTAAGTCCCCCACCTGCCTCTGGGCAGGCAGGGGGCAGGCCCTCTGACTCCAAATCGGGAGTCAGGGCCAGGCCAGGCCCCATGCGCCATATGAACAAGGACTGGGGCACCCCCAACCTTGTATAAAAAAACGCCAAGCCCCCACCTACCTCTGGGCAGGTAGGGGGCAGGCCCTCTGACTCCAGATCAAGAGTCAGGGTCAGGCCAAAACCCTGAAGTCAAAACAATAGAAAAATACAACAAACGAAGGAGTATTCATACAGATAAACGGAGAATCATGAGAATTTGCAAGATAAATAAATAAAAATCTTGTTACAGGAGAATTCGGGTTACACTAGCCGGCAGCCGGCAGCCGGCCACATCAGGGCCCGGTGCGCAAAAGATGGAAAAATCAACGAGGAAGCAGAGGCGCAGGAGGATAAGGACAGCAGCCCTCAGAAGACGACTGCCCTGCATGTTACAAGGCAGCAGCACCCTGGTCAGGAGCAGGGTCTTCTCCAGGTGACCTGTTGGCCCTAGCCTCATATTTAGCTGCGTAAAGGCTCTGGAAGGTGCCCTCATCAAAATCCGGAAGCATCTCCCTAATGACCTCCATAATGAACTCTAAAGAAGAAGCTCCAGAATTGAAGGCCTTATCCACCTTTGAGTTAGCATCTTGGATGATCTCTTCCTTCTCCTTGAGCTATTGTTCACCCTGGGTCTTCAGCTCACCTCGTGCCTCTTGAAGGTCTGAATCAGCCTTGGCCAGGTGGCCTTCCAGCTCGGCAACCTTCTTTTTAATCTGCTCCAGCTCGGCAACCTCCTTCCTAGCCTGCCCCAGCTCAGCCTCCAAGCTTGCTGCCTCTATTACAGCCTTCTCACCCTGGTCTTTCCAGCGAGCGGCCTGCTCCCTAGCGTCCCCCAGCTCGCCTTCACACTTGGACAACTGAAGCTTCAAGTTGTCAATGAGAGCAACATCTCTCTCTCTATCACTGCTATGTGCTCAGGAAGATGGGACCCAGGGGTAATGTTCAACTCCTCATCACTTAGGCGGTTGAGGGCCGCCAGCTCTGCGGAAGCCTGGAAGATCCTGGAGCAGCGATGGATGTATTGGGCCGCCTGGTTGCTAGAATAGGTCAGAGATTTGGCAAGCTGATCCACCGACGAAGAGTTAGAGTCTGTAAACAGGGCAGAGACATCAATGCTCTCGCCAACAACAAAATTAAACTCGGTATTCCCATCTGTGAACAAGGTCTCCGAAAGGTCAGGGGCAGGGCGCTTCACCTGGGGTGTGCTGGCATCTGCTTCCAGATCCACCACCACCACCTGGGCAGCATTCACCGACTCTTTATTCTTCCTCTTCCTGCCGACCAGGGGATTACTCTGATCTCCCCAGTCTCCTCAGAGGCGGAAGGTTTCGATCCCGCAGGGGGATGAGTCCCAAGGGAGCAACCTCCACGCTTGCTAGCCGGAGAAGGAGTAGCCTCTGAGACTGCCTCCCCTTCCGCTACCCTGGGGACAGGGTGAAAGTTGCAGATCGTGTAGAGGACGGCCTGGGAAGAGGAGAAGGAAGCCTTGCCCTGCTGGCTGAAATGCTCTTTACGTACTTCATAAGAGTTTGCTTCTTCAAGCCAGAAGGGAGGGGAGGATGATTGGTAAAGGGCAGAAAATCCCTGTACAGGCCAATATCCCTCAGCTGCCTCTTAGACCAAGTATGAGTAATAAGTTCTGCAAAAATCAAGAGAATTAACCAAGTAAGCATGTGATAAAATAGAGCCAGAAAAAGCCAACCATTAGCAAAATCCCTGAGCTACCTTCTCCAAGGCCGGGGTTTAACCCCACTGGGGTCAGGTAGTCATCGGTTGAAATAAGGTCCGCATGGGGGAGCCAGATATTAGGGCCATATACGCCCTTCCTATCCTTGGATGAAACAAACTGTTTGACCAAGGACCCCTCTTTGTCGTTCAGCCTGACTTCAATGGCCCTCCCCCCAACCCCAGGGTGATACTCCTAACGGGTTTCCTGCCGGGTGTGGACGTGGTTCCTGAAGTGCCGAGGGATCGTCCACCCTTCAGCGCTGTGCACATACAGGAAGTTGTCCTTCCGGTCCTTCCACTACAACAAATTGACACTTGTGCCACGAATTACGCAACGGAAATTTGCTATTTGTGGCAAAATTTTACCTAGCCACGGGAAAAATTTGATTCACTACTTGGAAAAAAAAATATGCCTCGGGAACATTTTTTCTCGTGGCAAAAATCCACTTGCGCCACAAATTTTATTAAAGTCGTGGCCAATAATTACTCTTGCCACGAAAGATACCACACACGTGGCAAAAATATATTTAGCCACGAATTTGTCTAGTAGCAAATATTGTTTAGCCACGACATAATTAACTTCCGTGGCAAAATTATTTTTCAACCACAGATTTAATAAATGCATGTGGCTAATGGTTCTCCAAACTTTAATCAAATTACTTTCAATTTAAGCCGAGTGTCAAATATTGATCTTAAAACATTCATTAAAATTCAAAGTTAAAGATAATATGAAAAAAATAAAATATTAAATTTGAAAATATTTCGATAATAAAAAAAATTGGTAGTATTTTATTTAGTTTTAAGATAAAAAATTGATTTTTTTTAAAAATTAAATACAAGAAAATTTTGGTTGTCTAATTTGTGATTTTTTACTAATCATCATTTTTGAAATAATTGATTTCTCTTAATTTGATAATATGTTTTATTAAAATTCTATAATCTTAAGTATGACTTTTGAAAGACAACTAACATTTGCATAGTGTAATATATGCTAGCTAAAATGCGGCGTACATAGCATATCAAGTAAAATAAGTATGTGATTGATCATCCATCATTGAGATGTCTAATATTATTTAAGACTCTTTCATTTTTACCGCCTAATTACTTAATTTTTTTCACATGTAATACAGTTCTTTTTAAGACAAAAAAACTTAAAAAGAAAGTGACTGAGTATTATTTTTTTTCCAAATTATTGATTTTCTTACAATATTTTCAGTGTGAAAAAAAACCGCTTTATTAAACTCGTATTTAAAAATGCTAATCGGTCTGTATTTTTTTATGGAATTAACTTTGACTGCAAAAACAATAATTATTTTCGTACATAAATTGTCTTTCAAGCTGTTTGGTATGGAAGAAAGATTAATGTATTAGAAAGTCGTGTCTAAGTTCAATAACCAGTCAAAATAATTTTTCAAAAAAAGAGAGGTATAACTGAGAAAATCAAATAATTAACAAAAACAAGTAAGAAAATATAATAATTAAGGACTAATAGTGAGAAAATCCAAAATTAATTTATCGTCAATTGTTTAATTCAATAACTGTTATGTAATACTTCCTCCCCACCACTAAGATTTTCCCACTTTCCTTAAAAAGAAACTCCATTATGATTTTCCCACTTCAAAACTTTCATTATTCATCCAATATACTCTCTTCCTATTGGTTACTTTTGTGATTTGACTTCTTAAACCCCACCCAATAATTTATCACCTTTCTTTATACCTCTCTATATTTTTCTTCTTAATCACCGTGCCAAGTCAAAGTGGGAACATCAATGTGGTGGGGAGAGAGTATTATTTGGAAGATATTTTAAAAAATGAATTTAAAATAAATTTTACTTAATGAAAAAATAAATCCGGGTAGAACTTGAAGTAGGCAAGAGGAAACTCAATGAGGATAAAAAACTGATGAAATAAAATAACGACCGATAACGAAAAGAAAAACATATCGAAAGAACTAGCAATAAAAGAACGTGGAAATTTAAATACAAACTAAATAAAAATATCTATAAATTAATGAAATCATGAGTCCGAAAATCAACTTTGAAACTCTTTTTTTTTCCAGAATAATAATTTTTTCATCATAATATGTAAATCATTGGGGAAAAAAATAATTACTCAAAAGTAAATGTAGTTTGTGAAAAAAACATCACTTTAAAAGAATTCAAAACAATAATTATGTCAATAATGTTTAATTTCGTATCTGGTAGCTGGCCATAAGAACTCCACAGTTAAGCGTGCTTGAAAGTAGTGTTAAGATGGGTGACCTCCTGGGAAGGCTCTTCGATGCGTAAGGTGAAATTAAATAATGTTGGAATGACTCAGCTATAAAGCTAGTAACCGTTCCAAATGTGACTACTATAGAGGTAGAGAATTCTTACGGTTATTAATTTATTTAATTTATTATATATTTTGTCACCGATATAAATGTTTCGCCACAAACATAATTAGCCACGGGATAATCTATATAAATGTTTCGCCACAAACATAATTAGGCACGGGATAATCTGTGGCAAAAAGTTAATTCTTGCCACGGGAGACTCCGTGGCAATAAAATTAATACTTGCCACGCTTTTTTTTCCCGTGGCTATTTTTTTGCCACGGCCACTTGCGCCACGGATTTTCTTTCCGTGGCAAAGTACTTTAGCCAAGAAAATTTAGCAGTTTTGCCACGAATTCAGTCGTGGCCCAAGTGCTCATTTGTAGTAGTGTTCAGGCTAGGGAACAACTTTTCTGCCTGAGAAGGGAGAAGTACCCTGGAGATCCGCCTCCCTCTGCAGAAGCAACCATCTACAGGCCACGCTTTTTTTTCCCCGTGGCTATTTTCTTGCCACGGCCACTTGCGCCACAGATGTTCTTTCCGTGGCAAAGTACTTTAGCCAAGAAAATTTAGCAGTTTTGCCACGAATTCAGCCGTGGCCCAAGTGCTCATTTGTAGTAGTGTTCAGGCTAGGGAACAACTTTTCTGCCTGAGAAGGGAGAAGTACCCTGGAGATCCGGCTCCCTCTGTAGAAGCAACCATCTACAGGCCAACCATGTACCTTAAGGCGTTTATGGAAGGCTCCTCATCCAGGAACAGGCAGACCCAAGTATAGGCTACCAGCGACCTGACGGCCACGGCAGTCAGCTGGCCAATGGCCACATTCATACGTCTGAAGGCCTCCTCCAAAATGGGGTGCAGGGGACAGCGCAGACCAAACTCTAGGCATTTGTGGTAGACGGCTATGCAACCGTCAGGAGGGTTGCACACAGTGTCCTTTTCTTCAGGGACGATAACTGTGTAGCCCTCCCCAAAGTTGTAAAAACTAGCTATGGCCCCGACAATGTTGTTCTCCAATATAATCTCCTGATTCTTAGGCGCCGGGTAAGTCTGCAGGGGAATCCTATACTTATCCTTATCCAGGTAATAAGTTTTCCCTGACTTCCTGGGCACGAGGGGGTCGGCAATTGTGAAGGGATCAATCTCCAATGCCCCGTCATCGGAGTCAACAACATCGAATGGGGCAGGGTCGGGGGAGTTGGCGCCCTCACTGTCCTCTGAGAGCTCCCCCTCAGCCACCATAACCCCCGGTCCGCCAGAGGAGGAGGGAAGGTCAGTGTTAACCCAACCCGCACCCTCCTACGACTTCTCGGCAGACGGTTCGTCGAAGGACAGAATCCGAGGGCGATGGTGAGTCATGGTATTTAAAGGAGCAAGAAAAAAGACGAGTAATGAAAAGATGAGGAGATCAGAGATCAGGGTTCTAACCTAGGTAGGGGTCGTCGGAAGAAGACGCCGGAAAAGCTTCCCAATCTAAACGCTCTACGGAAGAGAAAGTATGAAGAAGATGGGGTTTATGAGAGATCAAAGGTGTAAAAGGGAGAATGGGGGAGGAAAAGGGGCTTTTATAGAAAGGGGAAGATGAAAAGCCTCTCTTGGGAAAGCCATCCAGTCAGAAGGCCTCCCTATAAAGTCCCCACGTGTTACATTTTTGAATCCAACCACGCACCACTTCCCAAGAAAACTTTGACAACACAACAAGGAACAGCAGGAAATCATTGCATTACGTCAATAAAAAAATAAAAATAAAAATAGCACAATAAAGACAAAAGCCCACCAGATTCTCATTAATTGAAAGCCCAAAGGGCCAGAGTTAGAAAGTGGGACCAAAAGAAAATAAGATTACAAAAGGAGCCTAAAAGTCAGGCTCAACCTGCCTGCAAGTGCAGGGTAGGCCTAATCTGCATCAAAGCCCGGGGAGTAATCCCCGAGGCTGCCGCAGCCTCCATCGTCGGATCCCAGCCGCCCGAGTCCTTGAATGGGTCGTCAGGGCCCTCTTCTTCACTCCCTGGGGCATCCCGGCCAGACGAGTAACCCTGGCCATTACTGTCCCCTGAGTCGCAGCTACTCACGTCCCAGCCTTCACCGAATTTGGCCACCTTGGTGCTCTCAGGGGAGCCATAGTAATCCAATAGGCACACAGCCGCAATTACAATAGGCACACAGCCGCAATCTCAATAGGCACACAACCGATCTCAGTATCATCATTATACCATTACATATCATACAACATGAATACATACAATGTAAACTGAGTAAGGATAACCTTACCTAGTTAGCAGGTCACCACCGCATCGTTAGTACAATTCACCACAGAGATTCTAGTAGTCCGATCCTCCTAAAGTATTATATATATAAATTAATATCCGCGAACCTGAAGTAATGAAATTATAAAAGACCCGACACCAACTTAACTTGATTATAAGATGAGACCGACCCGACCTAACTAAACTATAACATGATACAATACATGGCAACAATAGTCACGATGACACAACCGATCACTAAGGCAGCAAAACAGTTCAGTGGCAGTCATAATAGTACCATGACGGCATCCCAGACATAAGACTATAATGACGACAACAATCCACGTACGATGGCACAACAACAGGACATCGGTAATAGTCGTACGATGCGGACAACAGCAACCTGTGTGGACAACAACAACCCATCCCTACACAACCACAACACAAGACCATCTTAACACTGACACTACCCTATACTGATCGTGGCACTTTTAAACGACATTGAAGTATAAATTGATGATGCTGAAATGGGAATTACTATGTGGACATACATATACTTGCTCGCACGGTCGTGATCTCACTCTATCGACTCCCGACTCGATTCCTGGAGTTCCCCCCTTTCGTCCTAGTGCGTGACGTGATTGTGAGAATTATAATCGAGGATATGCAAGGGTTTGGTCGTGGGTTGCAACAGTATAACCGAAAAGGAGAAGAAGCAATGGGTGGAGCATGGAGGCTGCGTGAATATATATATATATATATATATATATATATATATATATATATATATATACGGACTTATGGACTTATAGGGAGGGTTGTCCTTATGTGAACCCCCATCCCCCCCCCCCCCCCCCTCTCTCTCTCTCTTTATATATATAAGGACATAAGGACAACCCTCCCTATAAGTCCATAAGTCCGTATTTAAGCCTTTGGATGAGGTGAGGATGAAGGGCTGAGATTTAGTTAATCATAATTAATGCACTTAGTACTTCCAAAGCAATTAACATACTAAACAAATACCAAGACAACCCAATTTAATACCCTCTCTCTCCAACCCAATTTAATTATCATCGATTCTGGGTATACGTTCTTGTTTTCTCCACCAATTCAATAATACGAACGAAATCCCATGAGCTGTTCTTTAGCTTCTTTGTTTTTGCTTGGAGTTGAAAGTATTTGTACAATAAGTTTATCTACGAATTCCGTTTATCTAGAGGGACTACAACTTTATCTATCTGTAACTTCAACTCTTCTGGTATTTTTCTCTTCGGGATATGTGTTTTGGGTTCGATGAATTGAGATGAATTGATATGTGTTTCGGATATTAATTGAGATGAATTAAGTTACAAAATATAAGAACTAAATTTACGAAAATATAAGAACTGATTCGAAATAAAGTTACAAAACATGACCGAAGTTTCAATACTTGATCTGAAGTTACAAAATATATGAACTGAAGTTACACAATATATAAACTGAAGTTACAAAAATATATGAACTGATTAGAATTGAATTTACAAAAAAATGGATTGTGGTTACAATATATGATTTGAAGTTACAAAACATATGAACTAAAGTTACAAAATATGTGAAGTGAAGTTACAAAAATATATGACCTGATTAGAATTGAAGTTACAAAATATGGACCTGAGTTACAATATACGAACTGAAGTTACAAAATATATAAATTGAAGTTACAAAATATATGAACTGAAGTTACAAAAATATTAAAAAGGAATTCATATACAAAGCTTGTCCTGTA
This sequence comes from Agrostemma githago, assembly GCA_958450325.1. Taxonomy (NCBI): domain Eukaryota; kingdom Viridiplantae; phylum Streptophyta; class Magnoliopsida; order Caryophyllales; family Caryophyllaceae; genus Agrostemma; species Agrostemma githago. The sequence goes on along the minus strand of OY288259.1, from coordinate 47,832,642 downwards.
ATTTAAGTTCTAGCAACCCACCGAAACCAATTCTGCGTACGGACGCTTTATGTCTACCATTAAGCTTTGAAATCAGCTTCGCAAAGCCTACGTCCCCTACATCTGACGGGGATATTATCGACATCTTCATCCTCGTTCTCCACATCTTTAACCATTTCAACTATGGATGACATTTCAACTAACACATGCAATAAATAACAAGAAAACACAATATCTCGTAAAAATGAGAATATTACGAGCTCAGACTTGTGGTTGATAAACTGATTCCAAATAAAGTTACAAATATATGATCTGAAGTTCCAAATAAATATATGAATTGAATTTACATAATATATAAACTAAAGTTACAAAAATATATAAACTGATTAGTGACGCATACTGTAGTATTAATGAACAAAACAACTCAGAATGATCAATTTTCTTTCTTCTTAAACACATCAAAATCAAAAAACACTATTCACAAAACGCAAAAAATTGTTGAAATATTCAAGAACCCTAATTTGATGGGAAAAAAACGTATACAATCAGATTTTCAACAAGACAAACAATACAATATTAAATAGTTTTGATCAAATAATCAATTCCCCAAATTATTATATAAACCTAATAATCCTAATTCATTTTTAATATAATCGACCTAAAACTATCTGTTTTAACACTAATTATTATAATCCTCTAATTTATTATACAAACCTAATAATCGACCCAAAATCATACAAATTTGAAGGAAAAAAATCACAATTAACCTGTGAAAAGATGAACGTGCGCAGACGAATTTGGTGACAAACGGCAGAAACTGGATTTTTTTTCGTTTAAGAGAGAACAAAGGGTGTAACGGAAGAGCAAATCATAAATTGGGAGAGTAATTGAGAGTGAAGAGGGTGTGAATATGGTGGGAGAGTAATGGAAATGAATATGGTGGGAAAAAGGGGTGTGAAAAAAGAGGAAGAATTGAATTGGGAATGCATAGCTTGGGAGACGTAATGTTTATTTTTCTTTTTTTAAGAATAAATATACATCAACAAATCCTAGCCATTCATCTCTATTTGATCCAAAGGTTGGGAACAAGACTTATAGACTTATGTGATTATGTAAGACTTATATGATCCATTCTCTCTCTCTCTCTCTCTCTCTCTCTCTCTCTCTCTCTATATATATATATATATATATATATAAGAAGGTGGAAGATTTTTTTTTTTTTTTTAAATTTGGAGCTTGCATTAATAATTGTTCTGGTATGAAAACAATTGACCCAAAACGGATTCGGATCCTTTAAATTTGACGTTACTTTGATGGTGATCGTCCAACTTCTCAAACCTCCCTTTCCTCTTACTCCGATGATCGGACCTTCCCGGCGGAGACGGCCTGCCACCTGCACACACAGAGCGCACAAGAAGTGTCCGAGGAAACCCTCTCCGATGTCTAAGTCAGTCCGTGAAATGCCTTGATGAACCTTACTCGTGAGAAGTAAGGTGGCGATTTTAGAGTAAGATTCTAGAGAGAAAAAGTCCAACCCCCTTCTTGTGGGAAATACATGAGTATTTATAGGTTCCCCCAAGAGAGAGAAAGAGACGAATGAGAGGACGAGGAAGTGACACGTGGGCTCACCTTGTCCGCCCATTCTCCCTTACCTTAGGCATGGGCAGGAGGGCTTCAGTTTCTACCCCTTGAGCCTGCCAGGGGGGATGCCCTGGTGCCTGACAGGCAGGGCGCTCCTCTTCCCTTATAGCCACATCGCCTATGGCCTGACCTTGATTGGTAGGGGGTAAGCTTGCTTGGAGCTTGGAGCGGCTAACGAGGGTCACCCTCTGCGGGTTACCTGGCGCGGTCCTGCTGGCTGGCCCGCCAAGCAGGCCTCTTTCTGATTATGGGTCGAATTGCCTCAAGACCCGTGCGGCGGGCGGCCCGTAGCAGGCAACCGACCCCCATCAATTGGCCCTCGTCGGCAGAAGGGGGAAGCAGGGCTCCTCCTCAGCAGACGACTTTTGATCAGGATGGTGGGAGGTTGACTTCTTGAATCCTTCTTTTGCATTTAATGTAGCGCATGTTCCCAAGGGGGGAATGTCTTAAACGCCTTGGGCATGCAAAGAATTGGGATGCTCTTCCCTCATGATTACTTTTCTCGCAAAACGGTCCCTCGAGCTGTGTGCCTGACTGGCGATTGGCCTTCCTTTGTAGGGATGGTTTGGACGTCATTTAATGCTCTGTCCTCATTTTGTGCGTATAAAATCCGGTTCCACTTCGTCATTTTTGCAAATTTCCTTCAACATCTTCCACTATTTTTCTTCTAAAATGTCTTGGACGAGAAATATAATTCTTCGCCGCGGGGTTTATGTGAACGCCCTTCGCTACAGGGGGCGCAGAAGACTTAGGTACCCCAGGCAGGTATACTCAGCCATTCGTCGTAGCAGGCGAACACGTTCCCGCCCTCTACGAACTGCCAGGGTGAAGTCCCCATCAAGGGCCAGCAAACGTCCTAAAAATCTTGGGATTATAAGCGGGTTCCATTGATTTCTTGGGAGAGGATCACCGCTCCAAAGAAAGAAGGAGGATTGGGAGTTAAAAACATCAAAAATTGGAATAAACCTGCTATTGCTAAACTTGCAGACTGGATTCATTCTTAGCCGGAAAAACTTTGGGTAAGATGGGTTAACCAAATTTATGTAAAAGGAGAAGATTGGCATGCTTATAAACCCAAACAAAGTGACAATTGGTCTTGGAAACAAATCTGTAAGGTGAAGGAGCTTATGAAAACCGCATATTAGCAACCTCTATGGCCTGATTCGAATACTCCATACAAAGTAAAGGAGGGATATGAAACACTTAGATGTAAACATCAGGAAAAGAACTAGGCTGCTGTGATTTGGAATAATTGGAATGTTCCTAAACATTCATTTATCACCTGGTTAGCTCAAAGTAATGGTATGAACACGCGTGAAAGACTGAACAGGTTTGGGTGCTGTGAAGAGAAGGAATGTTGCTTGTGTGGGGAGGAAGAAGAGACTATACAGCACTTGTTCGAAGACTGCTGCTACAGCAGACAAATTCTGGACAGCATAGGCCAATGGTATGGTGCAATTCGGACTGTCAAGGTGCTAATAACTGACAATCAGCATACTGTTCGTTGGAAGACAGATGTAATGGTGATAAATGCTTATTTCTATAATGTCTGGTCTCAAAGAAATCGTGCATGGCAGGAAGGAATATTAATCAGGCCAGAGGAGATATCAAGGAGTATAAAGAAGGAGGTGACTATGAGGGCATTGGGCAAAACCACCCCAAGTTGCATTCATTGGAATCTCTAATTTTCCTCTATGCCGAATTAGATGTGTTGTAGCTTTCTTACTAACTTCTTATAGTCGGGACACATAGTCCTTTGGTGTAATTGTTCCCCATTGACATTTTTTGGCAATATACTCACATTTTACCAAAAAAAAAGTCCTAAAAATCTCTGTCTCCTACGGAGCCTAGACCCAAGTTTTGCACCCAGGTGGGAGGTTGTTCTTTCAAGGGGTGCCACAGGTGCGTCCCCTGGCTGCAGCCAGAGAACTTTGACCCTGACTGCCCTGATTCGGGCTCTTCTCCTGACTCGGGCCCTTCTTCCCCTCTGGTGAGGAAACCAAAGAATTACTATGGCTCCCTTGAGGGTACCAGGGTGGCCAAATTTGGCAAAGACTAGGGCCTGAGTAGCTGTGACTCAGGGGACAGTAATGGTTAGGGCTACTCGTCTGGCCGGGATGCCCTAGGCAGTGAAGAAGAGGGTCTTGACGACCCATTCAAGGACTTAGGTAGCTGGGACTGGGGGCCCAACGATGGAGGCTGCAACAGCCCCGGAGATTACTCCCCGAGTTTTGATGAAGATTAGGCCTACCCTGCGCTTGCAGGCAGGTTGAGCCAGACTTTCAGGCTCCTTCTGTAATCTTGTTACTTTCCACCTTGTTTTTTAATTTTGGCCTTTTGGGCCTTTAATCAATGAAAAATCTGATGGGCTTTTGTTTAATGTGTTGTTTGTTGTGTGCTCTCTTTTTTTTTTTTTGAATTGCACCTTGGATGATGTCACGTAATGATTTCCCTCTGCTCATCTTATGTTCTCGAGGCCTCTTGGGAAGTGATGGGTGGTTGGATTCAAAGAGTGTGACACGTGGGGATTTTGTAGGGAGGCCTTCTTACTGGATGGCTTTCCCAGGATAGGCTTTTCATCTTCCCCTTCCTATAAAAGCGCCTTTACCTCCCCCATTCCCCCCTTTACACTTTTGAATTCTCATAAACCCCATCTTCTTCACACTCTCCTTTTCTGTCGAGCGTCTAGACTGAGGAGCTTTTCTAGCGTCTCCTTTCGACGACTCCTAACTAGGTTAGAACCTTAATCTCTGACTTCCTCGTATTTCCATTATTCGCTTTTTTCTTGCTCCCTTGAACACCATGACCCATCGCCGCGCCCAGATTCTTTCCTTCAATGAATCTTCTACTGAAAGGTCAGAGGAGGGTGGGGGTAGGGAAAATACTGACCTTCCCTCCTCCTCTGGCGGACCGTGGGTTAGGGTGACTGAGGGGAGACACTCAGAGGACAGTGGGGGTGCCAACTCCCATTAGCCTGCCCAATTCAATGTTGTTGATTCCGATGACGGGGCGCTGGAGATTGATCCTTTCACGATTGCCGGCCCCCACGTGCCCAGGAAGTCAGGGAAAACTTATTACCTGGATAAGGATAAGTATAGGATTCCCTTGCAGACTTACCCGACGCCTAAAAATCGGGAGATTATATTGGAAAAGAACGATGCCGGGGCCATAGCTAGTTTGTACAACTTTGGGGAGGGCTACACAGTTATTGTCCCTGAAGAGAAGGACACTGTGTGCAACCCTCCGGACGGTTGCGTAGCCGTCTACCACAAATGCCTAGAATTTGGTCTGCGCTCCCCCCTGCACCCCTTTTTGGAGGAGGCCTTTAGGCGTATGAATGCGGTCATTGCCCAACTGACTGCCATGGCCGTCAGGTTGCTGGTGGCCTATACCTGGACCCGCCTGTTCCTGAATGAGGAGCCTTCTATAAATGCCTTCAGGTACATGGTTGGCTTGCAGATGGTCGCTTCTACCGAGGGGGGCGGATCTCTTGGGTATGTCTCCCTTCTCAGGCAGAAAATTGTTCCCTAGCCTGGCCGACCTTGAACAGCCTGAAGGACTGGAAGGACAACTTCCTGTATGTGCATAGCGCTGAAGGATGGAGGATCCCTCGGCACTTCAGAAACCACGTCCACACCCGGTTGGAAACCCGCCAGGAGTATCACCCTGGGGTTGTAGGAAGGGCCCTTGAAGTCAGGCTGACCGACAAAGAGGAGTCCTTGGTCAAACGGTTTGTTTCCTCCAAGGATGGGAAGGGCGTATTTGGCCCTAATATCTGGCTCTCCCATGCAGACCTTATTTCAACCGGTGACTACCTGACCCAAGTGGGGTTAAACCCCGGCCTTGGAGAAGGTAGCTCAGGGATTTTGCTAATAGTTGGCTTTTCTAGCTCTGTTTTATCACATGCTCACTTGGTTAATTTTCTTGATTTTTGCAGAACTCGTTACTTACAGTTGGTCCAAGAGGCAGCTGAGGGATATTCGCCTGAAAAAGGGATTTTGTGCCTTTTACCAATCATCCTCCCCTCCCTTCTGGCTTTAAGAAGAAGGCTCTCATGAAGTATGTAAAGAGTATTTCAGCCAGCAGGGCAAGACTTCCTCCTCCTCCTCCCAAGTCGGTCTCTACACGACCTGCAGCTTTGACTCCTGTCCCCAGGGCGGTAGAGGGGGAGGCTGCCTCAGAGGCCACCCCTTCCCCGGCTAGTAAACGCGGAGGTTCCCCCAGGGACCCATCCCCCTGCGGGGTCGAAACGTTCCACCTCTGAGGAGACTGGGGAGAGCAATCCCCTGGTCGTTAGGAAGAGGAAGAATAAAGAGCCGGTGAACCCTGCCGAGGTGGTGGACCTAGTAGCAGATGCCAGCACACCCGAGGCGAAGCACCCTGCCCCTGACGTTCCGGACACCTTATTCTCAGAGGGAAATGTTGAGTTCAATTTCGCTGCTGGCGAGAGCGTTGATGTCTCTGCCCTGCTTTCAGACTCTAACTCTTCATTGGCGGACCATCTTTCCAAATCTCTAACCTATTCTAGCAACCAGTTGGTCCAGTTCATCCATCGTTGTTCCAGGGTCTTCCAGGCTTCCGCAGAGCTGGCGGCCCTTAACCGCCTAAGTGATGAGGAGTTAAACATTACCCCTGGGTTCCCTCTTCCTGAGCATATAGCGGTGGTTGAGAGAGATGTTTCTCTCATTGCCAACTTGAAGCTTCAGCTGTCCAAGTGTGAAGGCGAGCTGGGGGAAGCCAGGGACCAGACCTTCCGTTGGAAGGACCAGGGCGAGAAGGCTGTAAACGATGCAGCAAGCTTGGAGGCTAAACTAGGGCAGACCAGGAAGGAGGTTGCCGAGCTAGAGCAGGTTAAAAAGAAGGTTGCCGACCTGGAGGACCGACAGACCAAGGCTGACTCAGATCTTCAAGAGGCACGGGGCGAGCTTCAGGTTCAGGGTGAAAAATGGCTCGAGGAGAAAGAAGAGATCATCCAGAGGCTAACTTGGCGGTGGATAAGGCCTTTAACTCTGGAGCTTCTTCCTCTTCAGAGTTTATCATGGAGGTCATCAGGGAGATGCTTCCGGATTTTGATGAGGACACCTTCCAGGCCCTTTACGCAACCAAGAATGAAGCCAGGGCCAATAGGCCACATGAGGAGGTCCCTGGTTCTGACCAGGACGCTCTAGCTGCGTAACATGCAGGGCAGTCGTCCTCTGAGGGTTCCTATCCTTACCCTCCTGCACCTCCTCTTCCTCGTTGATTTTTCTATCTTTTGCGCGCCGGGCCCTGATGTGGCCGGCTGCCGGCTTATATAGCCTGAATTCTCTTGTAAACGGATTTTTATCACTTGTCTTTGCAAACTCTTATGATTATCTTGTTATCTTTATGAATGTTTTTCTTTTTGTTATTCTCATCGTTTGTTTTTCGAGGTTTGGCCTGACCCTGACTCCTGATCTAGAGTCAGGGGGCCTGCCCTCTGCCTGCCCAGAGGCAGGTGGGGGACTTAGCGTTTTTTATACAAGGTTGAGGGTATCTCAGTCCTTGTTCATTCGGCGCATGGGGCCCGGTCTGACCCCGACTCCTGATTTGGAGTCAGAGGGCCTGCCCCCTGCCTGCCAGAGGCAGGTGGGGGACTTAGCGATTTTTGTTGGGGGGGAGGTCATTTTCCCAGGGTTTTGCAACAGGGGGGCCCTCCCCCTATTGCCCCCTGCTCGTTTGTGTGTGAAGTGTTAATCTGAACAGACAACGAGTATGAATACGGGAGTCTTTTCATTTCTTAAAGTAAGAACTTCGACTTTTTTGGTCGGAGCCGTCGACATTTTGATTCTGACCGTCCTCCGCCGACGTCCTTAAGGAAAGAGGAACTATTTAAACTTTTATCATAGAGATAGTATTTTTTTCAGGGTATCCGCGTTCCAATGAGCTGCTAACTCCTGGCCTTCTGGGTTAGCGATCCTGTATGTGCCTGGTCCCATGACCTGGGTGACCTGGTAAGGACCTTCCCAATTAGCGCTTAGCTTACCATGTTCCCTCGATCTCCCTACAGCCTGGGTTTTCCTTAGAACCAAGTCACCTATTTGGAAGCTTCTTATGTTCATCTTCTTGTTGTAGACTTTCCTCGTTCTTTGTTGGTAGGCGGCGATGTTGATGCAGACTTCTTGTCTTATTTCACCGACCAGATCAAGAGCCTCAGCCATGGCAGCCTCATTGCTGGTTCTATCAAATTGCTGGGATCGGAGGGTGGGGATGCGTGCTTCTATGGGTAACAAGGCCTTGGCTCCGTAGACCAGGCCAAAAGGAGTTTGTCCTGTGGACTCTTTTCTGGTGGTCCTGATTGACCATAGCACGCTTAGGAGCTCATCCGCCCATCTCCCTTTCAGCTCATCTACCATCTTTTTTAGCCTATTCAGTGCTTGTTTGTTGGCTGCTTCGGCCTGTCCGTTGGTCTGCGGGTGGCAGACGGCGGAGTAGGCGACGGTTATGCCGTGGCCTTCCAGCCAGGCTCTCATGGGGTCGTTATCAAACTGCCTGCCATGATCAAAGACCAGCACTTTCGGCAGGCCATATCTTGTTATGATATTTCTCCAGATCACCTTCCTGACCGCCAGCTCTGTTATATATTTGGGACGGCTTCAGCCTCGATCCACTTGGTGAAGTAATTAATCCCTACTATTAAGAACTTTCTGCCCCCAGTCTCTACAATGAACGGACCCAGAATGTCCATCCCCCATTAAGCAAAAGGGATGAGGGATAAGATTGGTTTGAGATCTTGAGTCGGGGCGTGGATTACAGGGGCGAAGAGCTGGCACTTCCTACATTTTTGGGTCAGGTCTCTGGCATCTGCGAGCATGGTTGGCCATTAGTATCCTGCCCTTAGGGCTTTGTGTGCCAGAGTTCGCCCTCCCACATGGTGACCGCGGATCCCAGAGTGTATGTCGTCGAATACCTCTGCAGCTTGCTCTGCCCACAGACATTTAAGCAGGGGAGCTGAAAATGACTTGCGGTACAGCTCTTCCCCAATCATTATAAACCATGCAGCTTTGGAGGGCATTCTCTTCTTCCGAGCTGGGTCTTGTGGAAGGAGTCCATGCTTTTTGAACTGGATGATAGGAGTCATCCAGCTTTCGGTTTCTGCTTCACTAATAACACTGATCAGCTGGCAGGGTGCTGCAGACTTTTCCTGTATCACGTCTACCCACACTGATCTTCTTATATCCTGCAGGCTGGAGCTGGCCAGCTTTGACAGGGCATCCGCCCGGTTGTTTTGTGACCGGGGGACTTGCTTAACTTCGTAAGATTTCAGTCCGGATAATTTTTGCTTTACCTTTTCCAAGTGGGAGGCCATAGCCTGATCTCTAGCTTCGTATTCCCCGTTAATCTGATTTGCAATGAGTTGGGAATTCGTGGCCAGGACAAGTCTTTCTGCCCCTTCAACTTTTTCTAGGTTGATGCCTGCCAAAACGGCCTCGTACTTGGCTTCATTGTTTGATGCTGGGAAGGTGAATCTGAGCGCATGCTCAAAGTCTGCTCCCTCAGGGCTGGTTAGCACGATCCCTACCCTCGCACCGTTGGCTGTGGATGACCCGTCGGTGTATACTGTCTATTCGCCGGCAGGGGAATCGTCCTCTTCTGAATGGGAACACTCTGCCAGGAAATCTGCCAAGGCTTGTGCCTTGATGGCGGTCCTAGACTGGTAGGATATGCCTAATCCGCTCAGTTCTATAGTCGACATTCTTCAATCCAAATGGCATCATTTTATACATGAATGTGCCGGTGCTTGTGATAAATGCGCACTTGACGTTATCTGGCCCCCACAAGAAGACTTTGTGATAGCCGGAGAAGGCGTCCAAGAAGCTCAACATGGAGTGGTGTGGACATGACGTAGGTCCACCCCGACGCGGCCACGCGCGGGTTTGGGTAGGCGAATGAATCTCGTGGTAAGATTGTTCTCGGGTTCGAAATTTAAGTCAAAGATGGAGTCGCCACCGAATTTTGTGGTTATTCGGAACCATTCGAGCTCACTCTATGTCGTCATGGGCTGTACACAAAGTACGGCCCACTTCGATTTCAGAGTTTATGGGGCTCGTCCCTTTGCATTACAATATCGATACGCCAATGGTTTCGGACATCCGGAAACCAAGGTTCTGAGTAAGGGGTGAGGGTACGTGTTGGGAAGCCCACTAAGGACACCCAACCCCGCCCGCACATGGCGGCCTCTACTAAGACACCGTTCGTGTTCGTGTACGCGCTCTAGTAAAACGACTAAATGATATGCAAACAGCATTTTCGAGCTAAACATGTGAATTATTGGTTTGCTACGTCGTTTAATGCATCTAACTATGGTCGAAGTTATTTAGCATGCGAGGTTCATATATAAAGCGATAAGCAAGTAAATAAATAAAACTCGTAAATAAGTTACAAATTACACGGGCGGAAATACACCCCGGCCAATACAAAAATTACAATAATAAAATAGCGTAAACGGAAGATAAAAGAGGCGATAAATAAATAAATGACTCGAAACGGACCCGTAAAGAGTAAATACAAACTAGATCGTAAGTTGTGCAATTGGACGAACTTTGATTAGATACCCATTATATTGTGTACCAATCAAAGGACGAAGATTTGGGACCTAGGCGTGGTGCTAGCCCGATCCCGAATCTCGATGCCTTGTCTCGACTTATCACCTCGAGGAATGGAGTCTAAATTAATCATGTGTTGGATACGACTAAAGAGTCGTCGACACAAAATTAATAGTGCGAGACCGTCGATCAATGTCGTTTTAAGTTTAGTGACATGCATGGGTTTTGGAAAATGGGGGGGTCACGTGATTGTCTTTACACGTGATGACTAGAGTCATAAAAAGACGAGGCTCGAAATGTGTGTCAAAGCTCTCGGTTTTATGGGCTACAGGACCCACTCGATCGAGTCGTGGTCTGACTCGGTCGAGTGCGTCCTCAAGGGTAGCTACTGCCCAGTTTTTTGGGTGCTACTCGATCAAGTAGCCTATGTACTCGGTCGAGTAGCCATTGTACGAGGGACAACTCGTTTTATTTTTTTGTTCAAAATCGATAGTTGGCCAAATTAAATACAAATATCGCATGATTTGAATTTAACTCGGCTTCCGGTGCTATAATCGTGTATGTATACGATTATAGCACCGTTATCAGAATTTTATGAAAATGTTATCGTTAGATTGAAATTTTGAGTTAGTGACGAAATTGCATCCCTCTACGTCACGACATCGGAACTAATCCTTTCGGATTATGTAATGCCGGTTTTCGTGTCAACGGGTTCCATACTAATCGTAGAAATGGAGTCTTACACGTTCAACTATGAACGACCACGATCTCGTTAGGCCCTTGAGTACATTGGGGCGGCGCTCCTCGAAAGGGTGCCACCTCCGTCGTTGCTCGTAAAGGGATTAAACGGACTTTGGGTAATCGTCATAGTCAAACGGGTTAGGATCCAAATTTTAGTACTAGTGTGTATATATACGCGGTATGTAAATGATAGAACGCGGAATTAAAATGTTAGTAAACAATAAAAAAAAAGTTAGTGTTAAAGTTAGCGTTACTAGTACAATTATAATACGAAATACGAAAATGTAAATAAAAGATAAGAGATCACAAAGGTTGAGACGGGGTTTATGACACCCTCAACATACATGCTTAGTAAAGGCCTCGGAAATGGACTCGTAATAGTGACGGGGACGTCAGAGTATCGAGGATGTATGCAAGTTATGGTGTGTGTGTGTATGGGTGGATTTCGTCGGTTTTTGAGGGACGAGAACTCGATTTTTTGGCTTAGGGTTGCTAAGGGTTGAAGTGTAGTGTAATGGGAGGATTAGGGTAGAAATGTAGGGTAAATGTATGTTGTTCAAAGCTTAAAAATGAAAGGGGTTTGTGGGGTATTTATAGAGTTCACCCCACGACCTAGGGTCACTCGATCGAGTGGCCCTAGTGCACTCGATCGAGTGCCTTTGCAAACGGGTGGGTCAATCCACTCGATCGAGTGGGTCAATCCACTCGATCGAGTGGATCAAAGGAATCGAGTTATTTTAGGAAGGAGTTGACCTTGCTGATTTTTGAATATTATGTTTGGGCGCCAGCTTCTAGAAGCTCCTCTAGGCTGATTTTGTGGACGGATTCGTCTTTGACCGGGTTTTGACCCGGTCGCCGAAAGACGGTTTTTTTTTTGGTGTCGGTTTTGGCCCAAATTAGTCTTATTTTGTTCGGAACGACCCACTGGGCCTGAATTTGAGGTTGGTTTTGAGAGATTTGTACTCCGCTAAAAGTCCATGTCGGATATTATTGATTCCGAGCCCAAATTCGAGTATACTAAGTCACGTTTGCGTCCGATCATCATCGAGTGTTTTGTTAGGAACTGCTATAGACACTAGCAGGCAAAATGTGGGTGTCTACAAGTGGCCACTGGTGGCGTCCACTAGCTGGTTAATCCTTAGCAGTGGGTAGCAATTCTTTGGGAATGCCTTGTTGAGGTTGGTGAAGTTGACACACATACGCCAGGCTCCTAATGATTTCTTTACCATTACCACATTTGCTAGCCATTCGGGGTAGTTGCATGGTTCAATGAATCTTGCCTTCAGTAGCTTTTCCACCTCTTCGCGGATAACATCGTCTTTCTCTGTTGACATGGTTCTCTTTTTCTACTTGACCGGCTGGCAGGCTGGGTCAACATTCAGCCTATGCACTGTAACATCGGGGTCTACCCCCGGGGTTTTGTCCGCCAAGTAGGCGAATACGTCGGCATTTTCCTTCAGTAGGCTGACTAGGCGTTGTCGGTATCCCAGCTCTATGTCTTCTCCTACCAGTACAGGTCGACCTGGTTCCTGTTCCATCATCATGCTCCCCCCACCCCCCCCCCCCCCCCCGACGGGCTCGGAACAGGAGCCACTGGCTCGGTGATTCTGAGCAGTTTGGAGGCCGTGGCCTTTCTGCCGTCTAGGCTGGAGTCGGTTTCTCTCTTACACTTCATCTCTTCATGGGATTTCTTCAACGCTACCGAATTGCAAGACCTGGCCGACTCTTGGTCGCCGTATAGCTTGCCCTCGGTGTTGTCGTCAGTAACGTATGTCGTAGTTAGGGCTCGTATGGACGCTAGTGCATGCACCTCATCGAGGGCTATCCGGTCGATCACCGCATTGTAGGCCGACTTAGCGTCCACTACGACGAACTGGCAGTCGTCGTCCTGGTCGTTGCCCCTCTCCGAATGTGACAGAGAGGTCTATCGTCCCCATAGGAATCACGCCCGTCTCCGAGAATCCATACAACGCGCCGGCTGTCGGCTTGAGGTGCCCCTTGTCGAGTCCGATTTTCTCAAAGGATTCTCCGTATAGCAGGTTGGTATAAGCGCCGGTGTCTATCATACATCTCTTGACCAGGTGGTCACTGATCTTAACGGCTAGAACCAACGGGTCATTGTGAGGGTATACCATGGCTTCGATTGATCAGCGTAGCAGATGTACTGTGACAACTCCCTCAGGTGTTGCTTAACCTCCCGCCGGCTTCTTCCACCTCTAGGGGCCTCACCGTCCACTGCGTGGATGACATTCGTTTACTTTCTCCTTTCGGGTTTGTCTTTGTCTTTGTCAGTGTTGTTGTTGCTGCGTTGGGTCCTCGCTTCGTACGCCGCCAACAAGCCTCGCCATATGAGGCCTTTCATTTCATCCTTCAGGTTACGACACTCTTCAGTGGTGTGCCATTTCTGGTCATGGAATGCGCAATACTTGCTTTGATCACTTTTGAGTCCAACCCTTACCGGCTTAGGGTTCCCCCACTTCCCATTGTGCTTCTCTATATCAAAGATATCCGCTCTTGGCCGGTTAAGCGTGGTGTAATGTTCAAATATTGAAATGTATGTCGTTTTCTCTTTTCTCCTCTCTCCACGGCTTCTGTTCCTCGTGGAGGATTCCTTATCGTCCGTCGGACTCGTGGCCCTCTCTTTGGGAGGACGATGAGTTCTCGGCGGCGACATATCTTCGTGCTGCTTCTTGTATTCTTCCTCGTTCATATATCATGCTGTTAACAACGTCGATCAGTCGCGCAACAAGTGGCTTTTAAGCGGGTCGTCGAGTATGGTACGAGTCTAGGCGCAAGCAGTCGTTAACGCATCCACGGTTCTTATTTGGTTGCATTTCAAGTAAAATCTCCTAACGTACTCCCGGATTATCTCCTTTGGAGCTTGACGCATCATCATGAGGTCTACCGTAACGATATGTCTGCGGCGCCTGTTGGCGTACTGGTCGACGAAAGTCGTGTCGAGCTCTTTGAAGGTACGAATAGACGCCCATGGTAACCCTCTGAACCACGACTAGACGAACCCGGTGAGGGTGGTGGGGAACACTATACACAAGACGGCGTCGTCAAGTTCATACATGGCCATATAGCTCTTATATGTCTTCAGGTGATATGTCGTCCCATCAAACTGAATGTTTGGCACTTTCACCCTTGGCATGGAGTACTCTGTCACCTCCGAGTGGAATGGCGACATTGTGGGTCGTCCCTTCCGTGGGGTCTTCCTAACGGGCGGAGTCGTCCACTTGGACTCACCCTCCTCCTCTCTCGGGGTAACATACGTCCTTCGATTAGAGTGGTGGATCACTGAGGCGACCTTCTCTGGGGATGCACTCCTGCGACTGTACTCGCTTTCTCTGTCGGTGGTCCTGCTTTCAACCGCGTGAATACCGAGCCGCGCCCACCTGGGTTGTCAGGTCCGTCCCTCTCTTCTCTTTCGCCCAACCAATCTCTCAGAATTTTTGCGGGACTTCCATCTTTCTCCCTTTGGCCGAGACGGTGGTGAACTGTTCTTTGGGGGCTATGGCTTCTCCTGGCCTACCTGGAGTTCTTTGGGCCCAGCCTATGGCGCATGGCGGGGGTGTGGCTCCTGCTCCTCTCCCGCCTTCTCTCCTCCGGGGGAGAGTCGGCGACTCTTCGCCTTTCGTTGACGACAGGTGTCAGGATACCATGTCCTGCCCCCAGATGATGGGGTGATTACTCACTAGGCATATACCCCTACTTCCTCTTGTTTTGCTTGATTCTCTCCTTGACCAAGCGCTCACATTTCTCCAGGTACTGCAGCCTCCTCTCCTCGAAGGTTAGCTATTCAGGGAACAGCTCCCTAGGTGAGATGTTAGCCCTCTGGGGGGGCTTTAATGACGGTCTCTAGGGCTGCCGTGGGGGTTGACGCCTTCAGGAATGCTACAAAGAGATGTTGGGCAGCGGACAACTGCTCAGGGATGAACATGTCCGCCGGTGCCTGGGCCGAGGCTATCACTGCTGGCGCGGAGGTCTCCACCATTGGCTCCTTCCCTTTGTCAACACTTCTTGGCTGCGCGCCTGAGGAGGAAATCTCTATCAGCTCGGGGTTGGTATTTGTGCCGGCTTCCCGAGGGATGCTAGTCGTACCTTGATCAATCATGTCTTGGTGTTTTGATTGATTTCTGAGAGTAGGAAAACTTTTGTTCGAGTTCCCCACAAACGGCGCCAAATTGTTTGGGAATCCAAACACTCTTCCTTCCCAGCTGGTGTTGGCCGACTGGGTACTCCCTGACTCACGTCCTCGTGTAGCTCGTCGTCTAGATACTGCACAAGCAACACACAAGGGCCTTGGAGGTCGTCCGCGGTTGCCTCTTCGACGCTCAAGTCAGTGATGGGATTTTAGGTGGAATTAAGTCCAAGTGTGAGTCTTTACCTCTATTCTAGTGAGATAAGTGCTCTTTTGTGCTTATTTTGTGAACCCTTGGTTATTGGCATGTGGTCTTGTATTTATATTCACGTAAAGGTATCCTTGTGCCCTGACGGCAGGCTTGCTGTCCAGGTGCATTCCTTGGCCGGCGAGGTCCAAACGATACCCACGGGTACTGGGGCCCATGGGCAGTCGGCAAGGTCCGGAATGGGGGAGATGGCCGGCTAGGTCTAGTCGGTCGGAAGTTGACCTCCATCAGTATCGTTTAGTTATATTGATGGTTGATAATTGACTGATTGATTGATTCAACGTGGTTAGTTTTTAATTTTTATATATTAATATTAATCATTTTATTTGAATATGGTTTTGTGTCTAATTTTAACTTAATTAAATTATCTAGCATTCTTAATAGATTGCTTGCTTATATATCGCGAGACTAAAGTTGTACTCTCGAGTTGAATGACTTGACTTGACTCGTAAACCCGATCCATCTAACCCGTTTTTCTTAGATCAACACCTATAAATCTTGATCCACGACTCAAATGTTATCAAACCTAGGAATGATATTACAAAAGGTAAAAAAAATCGTCCCTAAAAAACGTAAAAAAGTCGAAAAACTATTTACTTTGTAACTTTATCTAATATCCCGTAATAAAACTCATATGAACGATAATTTTTTTGTTAAACGAAATGTATTGCTTTTTACATAAAATTGTAATTTCTCTCACTTATTTTATCAAAAATGTAAATCTAATTCTATTACGATAATTTTATCTGAGTAAAATATATCTACTTATAAATAGGATAATTTTATCTTAATAAAATATACTCCGAACTGAATATGCGTATTTACTTATATTAGGATAATAATTTTATTTTATTTATAATTATTTTTAAAATTCAAATTTTTAATTTTATATTTTTAGAGCTTCTAATTTTATTTAGATGGTAAATAAGTAATAAATATTAATATAAAAAAGTTATGAAACTGAACTGAATATGCGTTCCGCGTGGTGTTTACTTAAACTTTGTTGTTTTCTGAGGTGATAGCAATTGGTATGTATAATGATAATTGTATGAGACTTAGGGATGTTAGGATTATTTTTTCTAATATTTAAATTCAAAAAAATTATATCTAACACGAAAACAAATGAAAGTATTATTTATCATATCCAATTTTACTATGGATAATGTTTAAATTCATAGTGGTTTACGGAAGTTGGATTCCCTTGAAAAAAAAAGCTTCTTTTAATTATATATATTGACTAGGATGAACAAGAGAGAATTGAACCATACTAAAAATGAATGGGGGTGGATGTTTAGCTAACAAAGAACATAAGAACGATAACAATAGATTGTAATCAATAATAAAGTAGCATCTTGGTATAAATCGAGACCACAAAGATATAATTCAAGCACAGTACAAATGCATGACAAGCAAATCTCGAGACTAACTATCTTTCTTAATGATAAACTCTTTGCTCAATAACATTACACAGAGAATATTCGTCCGTTCACACAAAATCTAGCAAACAACATTAACATGTGTATAGAACTTAGAACATCAAGGAGAGTAAGATATTGACTATGCAAGAGAATCACCAAATCTTACAACATGTGAATTCCTTAATTGATGGAATCAATGACGAAAAACTCACTACAAATCATGCCAAGAGTACTACAGGGGGTGTAGATAGGTTAACAACTTCTCTAACACACAAACAATTAGTGCAAGTACACAACTAGGTAGCCACTTTGATAAATCAAAGACCTAATACATGGACGATAATACACAAAAACAAATTAACCATAGGAATTGCGTAAGATAGAATAGAATTAAGATAAGAAAGTCTTACATAGTGGAGGAAGTACATCAATGAGTTGACTTACACCATGAACGAGAAGATTAGCTCCTCATATTACACAACAATCCCAAGATAATAAGAAAGATGAAATCTGTTCTCCAAAACCTAATGAAATGGAAACTAGATCTAGAGGCAATCAAAACCTCAATCTCTCTTTAAAAGTGCATAATATGTCTACAAATTGTGTATAACAACCTTAAATACTCATGTCCAAAGCCACAAGTCATAATTAACAAGCCCAAAAGAGAGCCCATAATTCGCGGAATTGGAATCAAAAATCCCGTGTTTTAAATGATTTCTCATAGGCTGCGCCCGCAGACTGCGCTGGAAACCCGTAGTCTGCGCATGTCACCCTGAACGCAGTCTTCATCATCTTCTTCCACATTCTTCTTCCTTGGAGATTCTTGCAAGGTTTAGCTCCTTTATTCTTCACGTTCTCTTCGAGGTTTTGCTACTCGGAAAGAAGCTTCTGGAACTCCCTCGGTTCGGAACTGTCTGGTTCGAAAACTGAGTTTCCCATCACTTCTACTCTTCGGTATATGATGCTAACTCGGGAAAACGGACACGAGCTAAGCAATCCTCCCAAAAGCTGTAAAAGATAAATAAATAACAAAAATGAGGGCAAGCATAACAATACTCTAAATAGGAGTACTTAACGCTAAAACCACCCCGATTCCAACTTCTCCCTATCACTCACTTCTTTTAACTCCCGATTCAAAGTAAATGAGAGGAATTGGCTCATGTTTTTGGTATTTTTGTTATTTTTCAAATTTTTTCTTCTTGTCCTTTTCTAAAAAAAATTGCGGTGGCTCGCAACCCAATTCTTCATTTTTCCTGAAATGCTCTTTCGGGTTTTCACTCCGTCCTCCGCCACCATATTTTTTTTACAAACATAAATATAAACTAGAATGATGAGATAAAACTAAAATGGAAAACACATGGTATTGTTGAATACAAGGCACAACACCCCACCCCACACTTTAAAGTTCACAATGTCCTTAATGTGGGCGTAGGTATGGTAATCACAAGTAAAGCCGGAATTAATGGAATATGCCATGATTGATGAATCTTATCGAAAGAAAGGGGAGATAGGAATGAAATTGGGGGAGGGGAGTCGATTATTGGTGGATTATCTATGACCGTATGCCCAAACTCCAATTCCTACTCAGACTCTCCAAAAATGGGTCGAAGAGACCGCTCTGCTATCCCACACTTACTCTTCACTCACCTCCAATCCCTTGAATTTTTCTATGAAATGCTATTTCTTGTGCGTAATTAGCTACGCGGTTTTGAGAAGACTATTGTGTAGATTAAGGGTTATTGTCCCGTGAAATCTTCGCAGCATAGAGTTAAGAAACAGTAAATCAGTGTGATAATCAAATGATCCCATTTCCCGAGAGAGTTCCCAAGCAACCGAGTTTAGAACAAGATTGAGAGAGAAAAACACTACTACAAATCCCTATGAATCTCGACGCTTTTTTCTCTGATTTTTGACATTTTAAAGCGTCAAGAATTTTAGTCTTGACGCTTTACAAAAGCGTCGGATTTTGGGGCGTCAGGAATTTTTGTCGCTTTTAAGTGTCGATATCCTCGACACTTTCTTGTGTCAAGTCTAAGATGACACTTTATGGTGTCAAGATTGCTGACGTTTTTATGTGTCAAAATTTCATAGTTTGACACTAATGTGTGTAAACAAAAACGGTCAGATTGACGGGAAAAAGCGTCAAGATTTAATTATTAAAAAAATATTTTATACTCCGTAATATTTTTTAGACATTGATCACAGAAGGATGATAGCGTAGTAGTATACATATTGATGACAATATCACATAGTATAATAATCTAGCAAATCTCATATAACATTATAATCCAACTACATACAAGATACGTATACAATAAATTACACAAAACAAACAAATTAAATTCGAAGTTCAAATTTTCTAATAAACAATGCAGTAAATATACTTTGTACGTCGTCCATTCACAGTATGCATAAAAGTCATTACAACGACAATTCATTACAAGATATCAATTTATCTCGCCAGTTCGCATTTGAGTCTGGGCTGAATCTTACTTCTTGGCAAATCACCTAGTCCCTGCACTAGTGAAAATCATTAACCATTCATTAGTCATTTTCATACTCCCATACGTATATAATTCATCTAATATTTTGGTAATCATTAAAAAATGTTTCAATGTAGGTTTTGATGATTTCAATCTAATTTAACAAAGTTTATAAAATTAAAGTAGGCAAAGAGCTACCAGTATATGACTTAATACTCGCTATTTAAAAAATTCAACCAGTTTGGACAATAACCAGTTTGGACAATAACTTCTAGAACTAGTGATGCCAAAAACCGCATCGCACCAGCTTCAGCATCATCACAAAAGCTAAAAATCAAAAAATTAAACAAAAAATACGAAGAAAGAAGGAATTGCATCAAAAACACTACATTTTCCAAAAGTACATCCAAATTGTAGTAAGGAAATTGTAGCACCAGCACAAACATCATCATAAAAGCTCAGAATTAAACAGAAAACATGAAGAAAAAATTATTAAATCTTCAACCAATTGTAGAGGATAATAGAAGATTTTTATACAAGACGCTAGTACGTTTTATACCTCTAAATACTTATTTTGAATTCTAGTAGCTGATTGAACTTTAGAAAGAGCAGCTTCGTCCCTCTCCTTGCTGCGTCATACCATGTAGACAGATGCTCCTCTATGGAAAAAAGGAGTATAGATTGATGAATTAGTTCCCTGTTTCACTCATAAAATATAACCATGGAACTATGAAAATATAATTTAGAAGCACAAAAAAAAGTTGATTATCAACCAAAAAGTGTAAGTGGTTTATACCTGGAAGCATGGCCCTCGGCAGTGGAAAGTCCAATACCAGAATTTGCACTAGTAACAATACTGGTTTTGTCATCCATTCCTGCCCGCGTATCTTCGACTTTGAAGCTTTTTGGATGTTCCCTTAATGATGGATCAAGAGTTAAAAACATCTTGGTAAAGATCAGGAAAAAAAATGCATTCAAATATAGTAATACAGTGGGTCCTTAAAGAGTACAAGAAGAGCACTGATTGTTTGAAGAATTCTATATCTAAGCCATTGAAAATCAAAGAAATACACGAACATGTTTCTGTAAGTCATATGATACGTTTGATCAGTTTCAAAGTTGGATCTATAAATATAGACAACACTGAATCTATAAATATAGACAATTTGTGAAAGTTGGATACAAAAGAAAACAAAATCGGAACTAGAAAAGAAGTTCTTACAGTACTGACGCTGTCACAGATACTAGCAGGTTCTTTACGGTACAGTTCGGCCTCATCTTCAATATTTACCTTGCTCTTCAGTTCTGAGGGATCCTCGGTAACAAACGTGATCTCCAATCATCTAGAATCAAGTTGATTCCATTGTTTCTGTAACTTTGTAGAGTAATAATCATGATGAAATAGAATAGAAAGATGAACGTCATATGAAATTGATTCATCCCAGTTCCACGTAAATCAAAACAAGTAAATGAAATCATAGAAAGAACCTAAGAATGAGTTCATATGATCATAAATATAAAGGAAAAAGAAAAAAAAATCATGTACTTTCTCCGCCCCAAACTTATTGTCCCCGTTGACTAAAATTTAGATTTAAGAAATTGTAGTCAAGCAATAGGATATTGAAGACAACTTTACTAGTTCTCTTTAGTAGCCAATCAAGCAATATGAAACGATCCACTTACATTCCTCTCACTAAAGCCTTCCACATTTGTATCTTTTTCCGAATCATTTCATTTCTTTCAGAATCGAATGATTGAAGCTTTATATAGAACAACTTCATCATGAGAGAGAGAGACGTGATTTGATATGTTAGCAAGTTGGCTAGAGGAATTGCATCAAAGACCTTGTAGCCAGCATTAATATTAAACGCACAATCAAAATTAAATTACTAGAAAGTCACCCAAACATCTGATTTTCCTATATAACTCCTAAAAGTGTTTTATACATTATTATATCAATACTTTGTGTCCAATAAACTTAACAGAAAAATGAATGATATTAATAATCATATTTAAATTTCATCTAAGTAATACTATAAGCATCTAAGTCGAGTGTGAATATTGAAATGAAATTGTTCAAGACATGAGTCAAATCCAAAACATGTAAAATGAATGAAAAGCAAGTGCAACTGTGAAATCTCACTACGGTTTGATACCTTGAAGGAGGCATGGGACTTGCTCGTATTTTAATCTTTATGGCAGCCATAACCTGTTTACAAGGCAAATATAGTGTAGCAAGTTTAAGCTTGGATGACGACTCACAAGTAATAACTCATGACATCATCTAAATTGGCCGAGGTCGAGTGCCACAACCAATATATTAGTTAGAGGAAACCTTAATCACATTGAACCTACCATACTGGTTCCATTGTATTGGATCTTGTGTCTTCTATTAAACCGGGAAAAAACAGTCTTCAAGTCTCATATCCCCTGCACTCTGTAATAACCCTTCACTCAAGAACTGAGGGGATAACGATTGAAAAAACACTTTTCTTTGTCTGACTTCAGTAATCGTAAAGCTTTACCTTGTACACACCACAAAAAACAAGTATTTTCTCAAATAAAACTCAGTACTCACAAGGCACAACTCATAAACTCACAAGGAATTCACAGTATACATTTGTTCTAAATCTCACATGAAATTTTTGAGCAAACGTATACATTTGAGTATACATATTGGGAATAAACATTTTTGAGTATACATTTGTTCTAAATCTCATCATAATCATAATCATATAACCTAAACCCAGGTTAAGATTTTTAAATCGAATTTAAAATAGGTTAAAAATTTAGGAAAAATAAATATACCTCAAATCCTAAAGAGCAAAGCGTTCAAATTGTTAATCTCGAAACTCATTTCGATTTCCCTCACTTGACTGCAAAAAAAAAACTGAAAAACCCTAAAAACGAGATTGAAACCAAGTAATGAATGACCTGATGAATCCTAAATTAAATTAAGCAACATTGAAACACTAAATTTATAACCACCTTAAACCAAATTAAACAAATTTCAGAAAAAGGGAAGGTATTTGATCGAAAAACATACATAAGAGTGGTGTTGGACATGAAATTCATCTGAGATGGTGTCTAGGATGGCATCATTTTTGGTGATCTTGGTTGGTATTCTTGTCATCATCATCGTCGTCATGAGTATGTTGCGATGGTGGTTATTGATATGGAGAGAGCGCCGCAAGACTGCAATCAGTGTTTCTAATGGAAGAGGATGAATATAAGATTTAGGTTTTTTGTGGGTTTACAGGGAAACGAGTATACCGCCTAAACAAAGATTCACTTTTTTTTTCTAAACCAAAAGATAGGCGCTCATCTAATAATCTAAAATACAATAGATAGCGGCAAAAAGATGTTAAAAAGGAAAGAAGGGAGATTATGATAACGACGCTTCTGAAAGCGTCAATATGAAAGCGTCATAAAAATATGGAATTTGTAGTAGTGAAAGTGTAAGGATGTACCTCCCTTAGATTCTTCTCACGAACATGGAAAAACAAGGTTACAGCTTGGAGGTTATCATGGCATGGCAATCTGCTAAAAACTATAAGTACCTGAATACTCAATAGATACCGAAATACAAGAAATCTAATAAAAATATGAACACATATGTACAGATAGGGATAAAAATATACCAACTCAATCATGGGAGCACAAAGCTCCATCTCTTATCTCCTCCTCTAATTTTCTCATCCTTTCCTTCCTCAGTTTTCGGACCCTGGTCAATTCAGCCCGCATAGAGAGAATCTGATCATGAGGAAAGATCGGCTCAGCATTCGAATTGCTCTATAAGATTAACTGATGTATCGATGCGAGCAAGCCATATGTAGCTTCATTGGATGCAGCATCGGTCAATGAATCACTAATCTGCTTCATATAGCGGCCATTGGCGTTCGTCTGCTGATACTTCTACTTATGAGCTATAGTGGCAATCCGAGTGGCCAGACTTTGATCTCTCTGCGCTGAGGCAGATTAAAAGGATCGAGACTCCCCATGGAAGGCGGAGTCGCTCTAGACCACTGGAGGTTTGCTGATCTGAAGCTCGAGCATCCTATTGCTCAAGAAAAGTTGGGAGGTAAACTGATCATCTGTCTTCTAATGATGTACGGTCAAGGTCGTTGCATCTATTTTGCTGAGCGACATGTCAAGGCTAGATATCAAGGAACGAGAGCGGTCTAAGAACGCAACATGCGCTCAAACCAACAGGGTGCCGATGAATTATGAGCTCGCTCTATCTAACTAGAAAATTGATCATGGATAAAAGAAGGTTGCACGCTCAACACCTCATCGAAGTCTGGATAACAATATAAGTCGTACGAATTATGCCCTATTGGATGGTGAGTACCCTCCGATCGAGGAAGAATCAAAACTGGCTACCCTCGCCATCGAGTCAATGAACTAGTAAAGGACGATCGCGAACCTTTGAAATTATCTGAACCTCGGTTAAACCCATAAGATCATAAAGCCTTGTGCCTCGAACAACCGATACTTCTGGAGGATTTCGATGGGACTCAAGAATTTTCTCAAGGTAGAAATAAATCAAAGTAACATATCCTCCCTGATGAATAGATACACCTTCTGGTTTTTCCTTGTGATCAATCATAGTCTTGGCAAATAGCCTTGCCTTATCGGGAAATCCAATCAATTCGGATAACATCCCCTAAATCCATGAACAAACAATCTCGTTTACCTTAGTGGGTTTACCGATTGTCGTGCACATCGACACAAGGTAGCGAGTACGGCAAATGATTGGGTGAGTTATTCTCGAAAGTTTGGTGTCATGGCTCAATGATTCTTGCTTTGTTAGCTCCAACAAAGTTTGACTTAGTCTTGCTTTTGAGAATTGTAGGGTAGAAGGTTGGTGACTTATGAGAAAGGCTTTACATAGCATGTCAAAAGTAAGGATTCAGGGTTTCTGTAGCGAACGGAATGTAATGTGTTCCACTTTAGTAACTGTCTCTGGGAAATGCTTGAGTTTCGCGATAAACTCAAGAGTGATGGCACGATAAGTGGCACAAACTATCCCCAATGGTCTCGTAGCCCCAAAGAACTATACATTGCTACACAAGAATCATACTTCCTCAAGTATTTCATAATCACTTTGGAAAGAAATCTCGATGAAACCACACTTATTCTTTGGTCAAGTTGGGAAAAAGTCTTTTTTTCGGCCCTCATAAGTCCTTCATTTCCTCCAAAGATCTCGGGAGGTGGAAGAGAACGTGCTCTATAAGCATTGGCCAAATTTGTAGGTCTCGGAGGTGTTGGGGTTTTAATACCTCGCAAGCGCACGATATAATCGTAGCACAATAGAGGGTCGATCCACAAGGAGCGTGGTGATTCCTAGTCGTTTTAATCCTAATTGTTTATCTAAGTCGATACAGATTGGTGATAGGAGACTAAAGCTAGGTGAATGAATATTAACTAAGACAAGGAACTACTAAAAAGAACATGAAACTAAATTAAGGAAAAATGATAACTAGTGGAATAACGATTAATCAAGAATGAAAGGGACTAGGGAACGATGTCGCTTCAATCCACCTAAATTAAACATACATCGAGTATCGAAGGAATCGGGATCGAGGGCAAAGTTGTATCGTCTAGGTCAGCCACCTCCCTCCCGGGTTCGTGTCCGGCTTAATTTCCCGTTTACCTCCCTCCCGGGTTCGTAAGGCGGAATCCCTAAGTCAAATTCGAGGGTCACTCCCGTGATAAATCCCAAACCGACTCAAGTCAAAAAGGCACGCATACTAGTGTGAAGGATACCACGCTAGACACCACTCCCGTGTTCGATCTAGTACGGTAAGGCAAGATAGAGGGTCAAACTGGTTACCCATCCTAATCGACTCCCATCGATGACCAAGGGATCGGGACCGTCTCAAACTCCTAAACCAAGGCAATCCAAAATCCTCAACACCACTTCACCCAATTACCCAATTCAATCGATACAAAATATACAAGAGGCACAATTTAGGCGGATTTAGGCTTCATCGACCCCTAGTGGGTGACTACTCACTAATCATGGCTAAATTGGTGGAATTAAGCATAAAGGTGGAGTCTTTAACTATGAACATTGTTGTAAATTGAATTATACTAGTACTAATCATGCAAGAATGACTAATTTGGGAAAATCTAACTGGAAGAACAAATAAAATTGGGAAATAAGCAAACTACAACAATGGAGAACAAGAAAAACAACAAGGATGAAGATGAACTAAGGTGAACTAACAAAATGAAAACAAATAACAAAATTGGTCAAATTAGGGGTTTCTAATTTGGGATTTCTATATCTAACATGAATAGGCTCATAAACATGAACAAACCAAAAGAAAACTAGTCAATTGCAAACTACTAAGATGAACTAACAAAAATGAGAAAATAACAAGATTAAAGCAAAGGAGAAGTAAAAATTACCCACTTAAAGAGGATGGAGAGATTAAGAAGAATAAATAATAATAATAATAATCATAAAAAGCTTGAATCTTGGACAATAGGGAAGATGAAGATCTTCAAAGAACTACAAAGCCTCTCTAAAACCCCAAAGAATTCAAAATATGGAACTAATGTAATGAAAGCTTGAGAGGCAAAATAAGAATTAGAGTATTTATACTTCTAATTAGGTTACATAGAAAACCGGTCGAAAACGAAGTAAAATGGCAAAACCGGAGTAACGCACGGAACATGCGTTACGCACGGTGAGAATCGCACGGTGACTTCCTCCTATTTACGTTTCGCACGGTAGACCGTTATTCTCTTCCTATGCCCATTTTCCCGTTTCTTGTCTTCTATGCGCTTGTTTAGGCTCGAACTCGGTCCATGGAAAATTTATTTATTTTGATGTGTGGTGATCTTTTTTCTCGATTTTCATAGTTTTTTCACTTCTTTCTCCCCTTGCTTTCTTTCTTCTTCTTTTCTTTCTTTTTCGATTTTTTTTTTCGATTTTCGTTTTTTTTTTTTTCGATTTTGAAGTGGGGGAAGCATCATGTAATAGAATCACCAAAAACAAAAGGCAAAAATTATTGTGGAAGATATTTGTGGTATTTGATAGGTAAACTTGGATTATATAAACGGTCATAAGAGTAAAGGTCACCTAGGAACACGAGACACGGTAACCAAGGAGTTTTCACACCACGGGGGATCAAAATGGTCAAATGCAAACCCCCGAGTAATCTATTTGGTAGGAAGGGTGGACCTAAGCTAGAATGTCGATAAACCTAGTATTTTAAAGCTATTCTACTAGATTCAAGTCCTACATCAAGGTAAGTAAAACTAATAAGAGAATGTAAGCTCCAAAAATAAGCTTCAAGACTAGGTTTTCGAAAAGTTTTACACTACTCTAAGACACGCTAAACTAGACACTAATCACACAAAAATAAAGAAAACAAATAAAACAAAACACAAAAGAGCCAATTTCGACAAGTGAGCAAACAACCATCAACCCAAATGTTCATCAAGAACCTCCAATACAATCAAAATCCCATCCTCCTTCAACAAACGAAAGAAAAGAGAATAAGGTGGAAAGAATATACCGAAGCGGTCTTCATCCATCTACCTTGGACTTTGATTTTTGGCGTCCGACGGGTTGTTTACCTACCCAAGGAAAAAGGAAACAACACAAAAACAAATATATACACAAACTACACTAAAATAAACTAGCTACACTAAAATAAACTAGAAACAAAATATTTTTGGAGTTTTGAGAATTTTGAAATTTTTATGGTTTTTAAATTTTTTGAAGAGAACAAAAATAAGACTCCTCCCCACACTTGAACCTTGCATTGTCCTCAATGCAAAACTCAAGATGGAAAGTAGAAAGGAAGTAAAAAAAACTAGGAAAGAAAAAAAAAACTAAGGAAAGATTAAAAGAAACTAAGAAAATCTAAGAAAAAAAATGAAAGAAAGTAAAATAAATAAATAAAAAATTTGGATTTTCAAGTGGTGCTTTAGTGTAATCAAGTCACTAAAGCACCGGGAGCAAACATTTTGGATTTTTCAAAGGTATTCTCGGTGTAATCACATCACCGAAAATCCGGGAGCAATAATTTGGATTTTTCAAAAATGGAAATTCGGTGTAATCACATCACCGAATATCCGGGAGCAATAGTCTTACCCTCATTCATCACTAGCAAATTACCAAGTATAACTTCATCAAATCTATCCATCACAAAATTTCACCAAATCAAGAATTACCACTCAAAGTTACACCAATCCTCAAGTATAAACTCGCATCCAACTATCACCAAACTCACCCTCCAATTCACATCACCTTTATACTCCACTCCTCACCATAGAATACAACCACTCAACTCCTCAACGATCACCAACACAACCGAAAGCCACCTCCCCACACTTAAATGAAATCATGAAGTTCATTGGGGAGGGGGGAAGCGAGAATAGAAACTATCAAAGAAAGAATTTACCGAATTCTCAATTCGGTGGATAGATCCCATCGCTTCTTCGTGTTGTTGTTGGGATAATGTTCGGACTTCCTCGATGGACCAACGAGTCTCCTCGTGGTTAGAGGTCACAAGGTCCGAAAGTGTGTTGATTTGGGTAGTAATAGCGGACATATCCCAAGGTGTGTAGCCCGGTTGGGGAAATCCTTGCCCGTACCCAAATGGTGGTTGTTGACCATACCCATGTCCATATTGTGGACCTTGCCCATACCCAAATTGTGGACCGGTGTTGAAAGAAGAGGGACCGGGTTGGTGCATAGATGAGCGGGGAGGATCAAGAGGACGACCTTGTTCCTCTTCCTCATCCTCATCCTCATACTCTTCCTCATACACGATGCGGGAAGGGTCATGGCCATAATTGGCGGGGGTCCAAGGGGAGTAGATGTCCTTACGGACAAATTCATTCATTCTCAAAGGCATACCCCAATTTTCCTGGTTTGAGATTTTAACATGAGGCTTGTCCGGGAGTATCATGGAGCGAAGAGAGGTGATGAAATATTGGAGTCGGGCGACCCCATCAATTGTGGTGATACGAAGTGAATTCTCAAGGTAGTCGGTGTCAATGTAGGTACTACCGTAGGCTCTAGGTTCCGGTTCTGTAATCATTCCCAACCCTTGGGCAATCAATGTCACTAGACCCCCACCCACTATTACTTTAGGTGTGGCCACAGTCATCGAATGAAGATGTGCGACCACGGCCTTGGTGAAGTCGATTGTTAGAGGCCGGTTATATAACACTTCCATGAGTGATTGAAGTGCTACCGCGCTCACCCGATGTTGGGTTTCATTAGAACCGATAAGGATTTCCGAAAATAGGCGCAAAGCATAATGGAGGACGGGGTTGCGTACCTCACTAAGAGCTGTTTTCCTAGCCTCATACGGTTCATCGGACCTAGCAATCTCCCTCCAAAACTCACCTCTCTCCTTGACTACCTCCGCCTTTTTAGAGGCTTTTTCCTTAGCTCGGTGAATGAAGTTTATACCGAGGATTCGGGCCAACTTTTCTAAGCTCAAGGTAAATTGATTACCTAGTAATTGGAATGAAATGGATGGGTTGTGGCCCGAGGTGTCGGTGGTGAGGGTTGCAAGAAATTCACAAGTTATAGACTTAAAACTATAAGCATGCATGAAAGCAATCGGGCAATTGAACCGCTCTAGTAGGACATCTAGATCATCAACTATGCCCATTGCTATCGTAGTCTCTCGGTGAAAAAACCGAGTCGGTTCAAATCCCGTTTTCATAAGTTGTTTATACTTAGCACGCTGTTTTTCTAAAGTAAAGCCTACGTCATCAGACTTGTATTTAAATAAGCTCACCCTTTGTTTAGTAAGAACGGGTTCGGAGGAGGAAGAAGCTTCCGTACCTATTATTGGTCTTTTTGGTGCCATGAGTAGATGTGGACCAATGAGGTATGTTGTAGAAGTTGTCTCCGACCCGTATCAAAACCGTTACCAACCCGGGAAATTTTTTTTTCAGCCCGAAATCGCCTCAAAGTAGTCTCAAAAGAACCGCGGCGCTTCAAATAACCGTCCTTCAAAAGATGAGTCAATTTGAAGGAGAGTAAAAGGGCTAAAAATTAGATCTAGGAATTTTTGTGATGGTGAACTTTGTTGTTTATGCTGGATTTGTGTAGTGTAGAGTGAAGAGGGAGTAGTAAGGGAGAGAATGGTGCAAAAATTAGGTGATTTGGGTTTGTTTTGAGGATTTTATGGGGAAAAATAGGTTGAAGGTGGATGGAGGTTTAATGGAGATATGAAGATGGATGTTGGGGAAGATGAAGATATGAAGGAAAGGTATGAAGGTTATTATTATGTGGTTTATTAGATGGATAGGTGGTAGTGTAGTATAATGATAGAAGTAATAATAATAATAATAATAATAATAATAATAATAATAATAATAATAATAATAATAATAATAATAATAATAATAATAATAATAATAATAATAATAATAATAGTAATAGTGATAGGAGGGAAGGGGGGGTCGGGTATTAGGATTAGTGGTAAAATAGATTTTTCTTTTTTATAGTTGCGCACGGCGAGATGAGTTACGCACGGTGAGAATCGCACGGTGACTTCCTCCTGTTTACGTTTCGCACGGTCGGCCGTGCGTTACTCTTGTTATCCCCATTTTCCCATTTTTTTTTCTAAGCTCTCCAAATCGAACCCAATATGCCCCAAACCCTTAATAAAGCTCCAAAAACGATATAAATCGTCACAAAAGTGCTCCTCCAAGAAAATCCAATAAGAAGAAAAGGTAGAAAAGTGTCAAATATCGGGGTTGCCTCCCTCGAAGCGTGATGGGAAGGGATTTGTCGTGAATCCCAACCGTCAAACAAAACCGGCTAAACCTAGTGGGTTGCTAGGGTAAGTCGGGTCGAATCCACAGGGACGGGAGGTCGGACTAAGGTATGCTACGGTCTAGGACTATGTTCGAGACAAGCTATTCTAAGGAGGGGGAGACTAAAGCTAAGCTAGGTCTAAGGCAAGAAAACTATCAAAGGAAACGGGCTAGGGTTAGGTCGGGATCAAAGGGGTAACGGAATGGTCGAGGAAGAGCTAGAGGTGAAGGAGGTAGTAGGGTAATCTAGGTAATGCCCGGGCTCTCGCAACTTAGACTCACCTAGAGGTTCCACCTAAAACCCAACTCGGCGATACACAACACAAACGGAGTACTAGCATGCTATAGGCCTAGGTCGAATCCGGGCTCTCGCAACTTAGACCGACCTAGGGGTCGTCCTCACCGGGCTCTCGCAACTTAATGAGGGGACCGAACCCACAAACAAACTATCACCCACAAGAGAAAAGCAAGAAAAACAAGCATTCGTACATACTTAGTCAATCAAGCATTTCGACAAACATGTGATGTGCATCATACAAGAGGAAACCCAAATCTTCCACCAACATCTCCAACAATCCCTTAATCACCCAATTAACACCCTAATCACCCTACTAACCCTAGCAAGAACACTACTCTAACATATCTATACTAAAACTAACACTAATAAGATGAACCAAAACAACAATCAAAACAAACATGAAGAAACTAACAAGAACTATGAACTATGAACAATCCAAACAACAAAGATTCAAACTTGATTAATAAAACAATATACAAGAGAAAGGAAAAGAGATTATACCAAACTAGAAGATGAAAGGAAGAAGAAAACTTGCATAAATGGAAGAACCCAAAACAAACATCCATGTTTGTCAAGCTTGGTGAAGATCTTGAGGAATTCCCAAATTACAAGTATTAATCTAGGATTAACAATAATCTAAAGACTAATCTACACTAATCTATGCTAAAATAATCTAGGGTTTTTTATAATATGAAGTGCATCTATAAGATTACAAGAGGAAGGGTATATATAGGGTTACAAGTGGAAAGGAGAAGAAAGGAGCATTCACAGGCCTGAACTGGGCTCATCCCGGTCGGGATGAGTTGGTCCCGATCGGGATGGGCCACCCTTCCCGATCGGGATGGGCTCACAGTAGCCGCTCTTCATGCTCCCTTCATCCCGAACGGGATGAGGCCATCCCGAACGGGATGGGTCTTTGTAGGCCTCCCTTAAGAGCTCTTTGGTCCCTCCTTGCCTCTCATGGGCTTCTCGTCGATTCTCGGGACTCGGGATCGGGTCTCGGAGGCTCGGGATTGGATCCCGAGGTCTCGGGGTCGATTCCAAGGCATCGAGTCATCGTTCCTCTACTCCGTTGGCTCCAAAATGTGTATGTATCGAGTCGGAATCGCTCCAACTCTTCCAAATCGGTCTCGGGAACCTGAAACGAACTAAAGGAAGCATAAGAAGCCCCTAAACCGCTCCCAAGGAGCGATTCTACAAGGAAAATGGGACCAAAACACTACGAAATAGGCACTAAAGCGCCTTTGTTTAAGGTCGTTGGCTCGACCGAATGAAGTAGATGAGAATATACAATAATGATATCCTTAATGAATGAGATTAGTTGAACTTGAGTGAAGCGATTTCCCTTTGAATTGGTTGGCCGACAAAATAGTGCTTGAGTCGGCTACCATTAACTTTGAATGTTTCTTCATTCCCTTTGATCTCCACCGAGCCATAAGGGAATACTCTTACAACCTTGAACGGTCCCGACCACCTTGACTTGAGCTTCCCCGGGAATAACCTCAATCTTGAATTGAAGAGGAGAACTAACTCGCCTTCCTTGAATTCCCTCCGTACCAAGTTCTTGTCATGGAACTTTTTAGTCTTCTCTTTGTAAATCTTTGCATTTTCATATGCATGGAGACGAAATTCATCAAGCTCATTTAAGTCGAGTAGCCTCTTTTCACCCGCTTTCTTCATATCCAAGTGGAGATGCTTTATCGCCCAATATGCCTTGTTTTCCATCTCAACGGGAAGATGACAAGCTTTCCCGTATATGAGACGGAATGGGGAAGTTCCGATGGGGGTCTTGAAGGCCGTGCGATACGCCCATAGAGCTTCATCAATTTTCAATGCCCAATCCTTCCTCGACCGGTTGACCGTTTTCTCAAGAATCGCCTTGATTTCACGATTGGAAATTTCCGTTTGTCCATTTGTTTGCGGATGATATGCAAGACTCTTATTGTGTTGAATCCCATATTTCTTAAGCATGGTGGCCAATGTTCTCTCAAGGAAGTGAGTACCTCGATCACTAATCAAGACCCTCGGGACTCCAAATCTAGGGAATATGATCTTGGTCAAGAGTTTCATCACCGATTTCGCATCACAAGTTTTAGTGGGGATTGCCTCAACCCACTTACTCACATAATCCACCGCCACTAAGATATACTCGTTCCCACAAGAGGAGGGGAAAGGACCTTGATAATCTATTCCCCACGCATCGAAAATCTCGACCTCGAGCATATATTGTAGTGGCATCTCATGGCGCCTTGATATGTTCCCGCTCCTTTGACATTTGTCACAACTCTTGACGTAGGCGGCTACGTCATGATAAATGGTGGGCCAATAAAATCCGCATTGTAGGATCTTAGCGGATGTCTTCATCGAGCTTGCGTGGCCGCCACAAGGCATGTCATGACAATGCATTATAATAGACTTGGCTTCATCATAGGGTACACATCTTCGGAATAAACCGTCGGCACATGATTTGTATAGGTTGGGATCATCCCAATGAAATTGCTTAACATCATGGAAGAACTTCTTCTTTTTGTGGGAGTCATAGTCTTGAGGCACGATCCCCGACACAATATAATTCACAAGATCGGCATACCATGGGGCTTCTACCATTGATAGGGCTAATAGATGATCATCTCGAAGAGAATCGTCGATAGGAATTTCCGGATCATGATCATCAAGCACTAGGCGAGATAAATGGTCGGCGACCACATTTTCCGTTCCCTTCTTGTCCCGGACTTCAATATCGAACTCTTGGAGGAGTAAAACCCAACGGAGTAAACGAGCCTTGGAATCTTTCTTGGCCATGAGATACTTTAGAGCCGAATGGTCGGTGTGGACAATAACCTTCGATCCTACAAGATAAGACCAGAATTTCTCCATGGAGTACACGACCGCTAGAAGCTCCTTCTCGGTAGTGGTGTTGTTTGCTTGAGCGGAGTCTAATGTTTTGCTCGCATAATGTATAGCATGGAGTTTGCCTTCTTTCCTTTGTCCCAAAACCGCTCCAATGGCAAAATCGCTTGCATCGCACATGAGCTCGAAAGGGATACTCCAATCCGGTGGTTGGATTATAGGGGCCGAAATGAGAGCATTCTTCAACCTATCAAAAGCATCAAGACAAGCATTAGTCATGATAAAAGGAGCATCCTTGGCGAGGAGTTCCGTTAAGGGCCTAGCTATCTTGGAGAAATCTTTAATGAAGCGGCGGTAAAACCCCGCATGACCAAGAAAGCTACGAATCCCCTTAACGTTACTAGGTGGAGGCAATTTTTCAATGGCCTCGACCTTCGCCCTATCAACTTCTATTCCCCTATTAGACACTACATGGCCTAAGACTATCCTCTCCGTCACCATAAAGTGACATTTTTCCCAATTTAGTGTAAGCCCGGTTTCCTTACACCGTTGTAGGATCTTATCAAGGTTTTCCAAACAATTTTCAAAAGAAAACCTACAACGGAGAAATCATCCATAAATACTTCAAGGGTCTTTTCCATAAAATCGGAAAAAATAGACATCATGCAACGTTGGAACGTGCTCGGCGCATTACATAACCCAAAGGGCATACGACGGTAAGCGTACACCCCGTAAGTGCAAGTGAATGTAGTCTTCTCTTGATCATCGGGATGGATCGGGATTTGGAAAAATCCCGAAAATCCATCCAAATAACAAAAGTAAGAATGTTTGGCCAAGCGTTCCAACATTTGGTCTATAAAGGGGAGGGGGAAATGGTCTTTCCGGGTGGCTTTGTTGAGTTGATGGTAATCTATAACCATGCGCCACCCGGTAATTGGCCTAGTAGACACTAATTCTCCTTTATCATTCTTGACAACCGTCGTCCCACCTTTCTTAGGGACGACATGAACGGGACTCACCCACTTACTATCCGAGATTGGATAAATGATATTAGCATCAAGGAGTTTTAGCACCTCCTTCCTCACCACCTCGGCCATGGCCGGATTGAGACGTCTTTGACGCTCAATGGATGAGGTGCTCTCATCTTCCAAGAGTATACGATGAGAGCATAAGGCGGGACTAATACCACGAATATCATCAATAGTGTACCCAATGACTTCTCTATATTTCCTCAAAACTTCCAACAAGTCATGTACTTGATGGTCATTAAGTGCACTATTGACAATAACGGGGTATGACTCATTAGGACCTAAGAAAGGATATTTAAGAGATGAAGGAAGAGGTTTCAACTCCACTTGAGGAGGCGTAGATCTCTCCTCATATAACCCTTCCTCGGCCAAACTTTCTAGTGACCTTGTGGTGCATTGCTTCAAGATTGAGTCCATAGCTAGAGTATATTACATAGCATCCATTTCCGAATTCCCGACAATGGACTCCTCAAGGGCATAATGATTATCTTGCTCCATGGTAGACTCTTCAAGCATTTGTACTTGGTAGCATGATCCAACATTTGAAGGCTCTTTCATAGCCTTCTCAAGTGAAAATTCCATCTTGTCATCCCCGACTTGAAGTGAGAGCTTACCATTCTTGACATCAATAAGAGCTCCCCCGGTGGCTAGGCATGGACGACCAAGTATAATGGGAATCTTGGTGTCTTCGGGAATGTCTATGATGTAAACGTCACACGGGATGATTAAGTTCCCGACTTTGATC
Organism: Agrostemma githago; assembly: GCA_958450325.1. Taxonomy (NCBI): domain Eukaryota; kingdom Viridiplantae; phylum Streptophyta; class Magnoliopsida; order Caryophyllales; family Caryophyllaceae; genus Agrostemma; species Agrostemma githago. The sequence goes on along the minus strand of OY288259.1, from coordinate 47,797,680 downwards.
GGCACATCCTCGGCTACCCCCATCGGATATTTAACGGAACGATCCGCTAATTGAAGGGACACTCTCGTGGGAGCTAGCTCAAAGCCTTCAAGCTTGTTAAAGATGGAAAGGGGCATAAGACTTACACTTGCTCCTAGATCACAAAATGCCTTCTCAATATTGATAGAGCCAATTGAGCATGGAATAGTAAAGCTCCCGGGGTCTTCCAATTTTTGTGGCAATTTGTTCAAGAGAACGGCACTACACTCCTTCGAAAGGCTCACCGATAATTGCTCACCATATGCCTTCTTAGAAATGACATCCTTCAAGAACTTGCCATAGGAGGGGATGTCTCTAATGACCTCAAGGAAAGGAAGTGTGATATGCATACTCTTCATCATCTCCAAGAACTTCCCATACTTTTGCTCAAGCTTGGCCCTAGCTAACCTTTGAGGAAATGGAATCGGTGGCACATATGCTTTGACTTCTCTAGTCGCCTTTGGGGTTTCTTGTACAATTTGATCTTCAACAATAGGTGGTTTATCAACAACCACTTCACTTGAACCCTCTTTTTCACCATTTGCTTCCTCACTTACTTCATCCACAACATTGGTCTTCCTCTTCTTGTTAACCACAACTTCATCCAATATGCGCCCATTCCTTAATTGAATGGCATTCAATTCGCCTTTACCCTTAGGATTTGCCTTAATGCCACCCGGAAATGTCCCACTTGACACGGTCAACTCGTTGACTTGATTCGCGAGTTGTTGTATTTGATGATCGGTGATTCTTTGGGCATTTTGGACTTGACTCTTCAATTGAGAAATAGAAGATGTAGTCTCCTCATGGCGTTGGTCTTGGCGTTGAATGAAACTATTTTGAGTGCTCATCATTTGCTCCATAAGTATCTCCAAATTGGACTTTGGTGGTGGAGCTTGTTGTGGCACAACTTGTTGTTGTTGTGGGACTTGTGGTATAGGGGTAGTGAAGGGTGTAGGAGTTTGGAATGGAACTTGAAATTGATTTTGGAGAGGGGTTTGAAACGGAGTGGTGTTGAATGTTGGTCTTGCTTGGAAGTTTCTTGCTTGAAAACCCGATGTATCTTGTGCTTGGAAGTTGAAACCTTGATTAAAGCCTTGATTCGGTCTTTGGAAGTTTTGATTGAAAGTTCCCTTTTGTTGATTGAATGGAGTTTGAAAGTTCTTGTTCCCATAAGATAGAAACGCTCTTTGCCCGGGATGGTATTGGTTGTTGTTGAATGCTTGTCTTGCGTTTGTTTCCCATATACCATTGGCTTGCTCCATGGTAGTAACAACACAACACTCTGCGGCATCATGACTTGAACTTCCACACAACTCACAAGAGAACTCATCGGTCTCCTTAGAAGAACTTGATCCCCCTTGCTTGAATTGAGAAAGTTGTTTTGTCAAATTATCAATCTTTGCATTAAGAGCATTCAAAGTCTCACTATTGTCTTGCTTCTTCAACTTTCTTCTATCCCCACCCCAATGATGATTGTTGGAGGCCATCTTTTCAATGAATCCCATGGCCGCGGTATGGTGAACTAAGTCGATGGCACCACCGGCCGCCGCGTCCAACCCTAATTGATATTCGGAACGAACGCCATTGTAGAAAGTAAGGATAACCACGTGGGGGGCTATACCATGGTGGGGGCATTGCCTCAATAACTCTTTGAACCTTTCCCATGCCTCGTAGAGCGACTCTTATTTGGTTGCATTTCAAGTAAAATCTCCTGACGTACTCCCGGATTATCTCCTTTGGAGCTTGACGCATCATCATGAGGTCTACCGTAACGATATGTCTGCGGCGCCTGTTGGCGTACTGGTCGACAAAAGTCGTGCCGAGCTCTTTGAAGGTATGAATAGACGCCCATGGTAAACCTCTGAACCACGACTAGACGAACCCGGTGAGGGTGGTGGGGAACACTATACACCAGACGGCGTCGTCTAGTTCATACATGGCCATATATCTCTTATATGTCTTCAGGTGATATGTCGTCCCATCAAACTGAATGTTTGGCACTTTCACCCTTGGCATGGAGTACTCTGTCACCTCCGAGTGGAATGGCGACATTGTGGGTCGTCCCTTCCGTGGGGTCTTCCTAACGGGCGGAGTCGTCCACTTGGACTCACCCTCCTCCTCTCTCGGGGTAACATACGTCCTTCGATTAGAGTGGTGGATCACTGAGGCGACCTTCTCTGGGGATGCACTCCTGCGACTGTACTCGCTTCTCTGTCGGTGGTCCTGCTTTCAACCGCGTGAATACCGAGCCGCGCCCACCTGGGTTGTCAGGTCCGTCCCTCTCTTCTCTTTCGCCCAACCAATCTCTCAGAATTTTTGCGGGACTGCCATCTTTCTCCCTTTGGCCGAGACGGTGGTGAACTGTTCTTTGGGGGCTATGGCTTCTCCTGGCCTACCTGGAGTTATTAGGGCCCAGCCTATGGCGCATGGCGGGGGTGTGGCTCCTGCTCCTCTCCCGCCTTCTCTATTATACTGCCATGATGTATGAGCATTTAAAGCTCGTGTGTATGTTATTGTTGTTTTGCAGTAATCATGTCAAAGAAAGCAGCTATGAACTCTACCCCAACCACTCTGAGTGCCGAAGAAATGGCGCGCTTACAGGCAACTAACGATGCACTTTTGGAAGCTCTGAGAAACATCCACGTCCCGAAACCACCAGTGACAGACGCGGCCGCCATCAGCGTTGCGATTGCACGCCTTCGTCCCAGTAAATATGACGGGACTGGTGGACCGTCGCAGCTAGAGAATTGGGTGAGAGAAATGAAGAAGGTGTTCCAGACCGTGAATTGTCCGGAGAATCTGGAACTGGGTCAAGCTGCATTCTATTTGAGTGGCACCTTAACTATGACAAGCTTATTGCAGAGCATGAGGAAGGGGATTATGGGGAGGACGTCTTTGGGTGGAAGAGTCTCGCAGAAGCGCTGAGGGTGGAGTTCTTTCCGGAACATATCCGTAGTGCAAAAAGAGCTGAATTTGATCGTTTCACCATGACAGACGACATGACTGTCGAGGACTATTACGACAAGTTTATGGAGCTGGCCACTTATTCTGCTGACCTCAATTTGAGTTCTGAACTATTGGCTTCCCGCTTCGAGAGGGGCTTGTCTATCAGAATCCTGGAAAGGCTACCCATGGGGAATAATGCTGATGTGAAAGAGGTATACTTGAGAGCCGGGCACGCCGAGCAAATAGCTGATCGCATTAAGGAGCTGAGCGGTCAGAAGAGTGAAAAGAGGAAAGCCGAGTCTGAGGGAGCTGTGCAGGGGGATGCGAAAAGACATGGGAATAATCGATCTCAGGGACCTAGGCCTCAATATTCTGGGGGGTATAATTATGGGGGTGGTAGTTATAACCCAGGTAGGAGAGATGTAAGGAGCTATAACTGTAAGAATTGCAACTACAACCACCCAGGGACGGACTGCAGTGGACAACCAGTTAAGTGCTTCGCTTGTGGAAAATCAGGGCACCGTGCTTACGAGTGTCGAGTGAAGAAGGGTAACCCTAATTCCATTCCGGTGTCGGGGTCTGAGAGTATTAATCAAGGAAATCGATACCAGGGGAACTGGAACAGATCACAGGGGAACTGGAACCGACCACAGGGGAACTGGAACCGGCCACAAGGGAGTTACAATCAGGGATCTGGGAGCACTAATCAGTCAACTGCAGCCACCAGACCAACTACGTCTGTTAATGGGGCACCTGAAGGAAGTAAAAACACTGGGAAGCTCTTTGCTATGGGGAAGAAGGCTGCTGAGGAGGGCACACAAGTTATCACGGGTACCTTTCTCGTTAACTCGAAACCTTCTTTTATTCTGTTCGATTCTGGGGCAACCCATTCATTTGTAGCCAGTAACTATGTACCGAGTCTGGGGTTAGTAGATTTTGAAAACATAACTGACGATATAATCACACCCTCGGGGAAACTGGTTAGGTGTACAAGAGTCTTCCGTAGTGTGTCCTTAATAGTTGGGGGAGTTGACCTGCCAGTTAATTTAATAGAGTTTCCCTTAGATGACTTTGACATTATCCTGGGGATGGATTGGTTGGGACGGTTTAGAGCCCAGATTGATTGTAGCCTCAAGAAAGTGTCATTAAGAGGTCTGAAGGGCGTTAGAGTGTCTTATAGAGGATTTGCAGTAAAGCCAACTGTGAAGATCATAGCAGCCATTACCCTGAAGACCCACCTGAAGAAGGGGAGCCCGTTATTCTTATGCCATGTACGGGACACTCGGGCTGAGGAGTTGTCTTCTGACTCAATACCCGTAGTGAATGGATTCGAAGACGTATTTCCGGAGGAGATCCCGGGGTTACCACCAAGGCGAGAAGTTGATTTCAGTGTTGAGATGACGCCAGGGACGGGGCCGATCTCTAAGGCACGTACCGTATGGGGCCTAAGGAGTTGTCTGAGTTGAAGAAGCAGCTGGAGGAATTGATGGATAAGGGGTATATCAGACCCAGTGTATCGCCGTGGGGTGCTCCTGTTTTGTTTGTGCAGAAGAAGGATGGGAGCATGAGGCTGTGCATCGATTACAGGGAGCTGAACAATGTCACTGTGAAGAATCGGTACCCTCTGCCTCGTATTGATGATTTATTCGATCAGCTGAGTGGCGCTGGCATCTTTTCAAAGATTGATTTGAGGTCCGGTTATCACCAGTTGAGGGTCAAGAATGAAGATATTCCTAAGATCGCATTCAGAACTCGGTATGGCCACTATGAATTCGTGGTGATGCCGTTTGGTCTAACCAATGCTCCTGCTGTCTTCATGGATTTGATGAACCGAATTTTTCGGCCCTACTTGGACCAGTTCGTGGTGGTGTTTATCGATGATATCCTGGTTTATTCAAGAAATCGGGAAGAGCATGCAGAGCATTTGAGGATCGTATTGCAACTACTTCGAGACAACCAGTTGTACGCTAAGTTATCAAAGTGTGAGTTCTGGTTGGAGAAGGTCGCATTCTTAGGACATGTGATTTCGAAAGAGGGTGTATCTGTAGACCCGAGCAAGATCGAAGCTGTCTCAAAGTGGCAGGCGCCAAAGAACGTGGCAGAGGTTCGAAGTTTCTTGGGGTTAGCCGGGTACTATCGAAGGTTTGTGAAGGATTTCTCAAAGATAGCAAGACCTTTGACTAACCTTATGAGGAAGGAGATTCGGTATAGGTGGGATGACAGCTGTGAGAAGGCGTTCCAAACCTTGAAGGAGCGTCTGACTACCGCTCCAATTCTGGCCTTACCCGAAGGAAGCGAAAATTTTGAGGTGTACACTGATGCATCGAAAAATGGGTTGGGTTGTGTACTAATGCAGAATGGGAAAGTCATTGCGTATGCTTCACGTCAGTTGAAGACTTACGAAGAGAACTACCCGACTCATGACCTAGAACTTGGGGCAGTGGTGTTTGCTCTGAAAATATAGAGACATTATCTGTATGGGGCAACATTCAAGGTGTTCTCAGACCACAAGAGTTTGAAGTACATCTACACACAGAAGGAGTTGAATATGCGGCAGAGGCGATGGATAGAGTTGATCGGAGATTATGACATGGAGATTTTATACCACGAGGGAAAGGCAAATGTGGTGGCCGACGCTCTAAGCAGGAAATCTGTGCATTCTTTGTATTTGGATATGTCCAGATTGAGGCTAAGGAATGAAGTACAACAGATGGGGATTCATATGATAAGAAAAGGGGAAACAATGTCGGACTTGGCGATTCAACCCGAGTTGTACGCCGAAATACGAGAGGAGCAGTTTTTGAATCAGAAGTATGTAATGTGGCGAGCCCGCATTGAGAGAGGTGAATCCTCAAATCTCACCATGCACCCAGACGGGAGCCTCAGGTTCAACGACAGGTGGTGGGTGCCGGAAGGAGGAGATTTAAGGAGGAAAATCATGACCGAGGCGCATTGTAGTCCTTACTCGGTACATCCGGGTGGGGACAAACTGTATAAGGACCTCAAGAAGACATTCTGGTGGGAGAATATGAAGAGAGAGGTGGCCGAGTTTGTGTCCAGATGTCTGACTTGTCAGAAGGTCAAGAGTGAACACAAACGACCACAGGGTAAGCTGCAACCCTTAGAGGTACCTGAGTGGAAGTGGGACTCCATTTCCATGGATTTCATTGTAGGATTGCCGAGAACCCCAAAGGGGAATAATATGATTTGGGTGATAGTAGATCGACTCACCAAGTCGGCTCACTTCGTGCCAATGAAGGATACATGGAGTAAGGCTGAGCTGGCAATGGCTTATAGAAGGCATGTTCTGAAATTACATGGAGTACCTAAGGACATTGTGTCAGATCGTGATTCGAGGTTTATATCAAAATTTTGGCAGGAGCTGCAGGAATCCTTGGGTACACGGTTGAAGATGAGTACAGCATTTCACCCTGCGACAGATGGTCAGACAGAACGAACCATACAGACTTTGGAAGATATGTTGCGGGCTTGTGCCTTGGAATTTCGGGGTTCGTGGGAGGATCGATTGGATTTGATTGAGTTCTCTTACAACAACAGCTACCATGCTAGCATTCAGATGACACCGTTTGAAGCTTTGTACGGGAGGAAGTGTAGGAGCCCGGTATGTTGGGACGAGAAGGCCGACGCGGTAGTGATGGGGCCCCACATGATTCAGGAAATGGTCGAGCAGGTGCAAGTAATTAGACAAAAGATGCGAGCAGCTCAAGATCGTCAAAAGAGTTATGCTGATCTCCACCGCAGAGAGGTTGAGTTCGCTGTGGGCGATAAAGTCTTGCTAAAAGTGTCACCTATGAGAGGGGTTATGAGGTTCGGGAAAAAGGGCAAGTTGAGTCAAAAGTTTATTGGACCGTATGAAATTTTGGATAGGATAGGGGAAGTGGCGTATCGGTTAGCACTTCCCCCAGCTCTCGATAAAGTTCATAATGTGTTTCATGTTTCTCAATTGAGGAAATACTTGAGTGACCCGTCTCACATCATTGAACCTGATGAGACGATCCAGTTAGATGATTCCCTTACCTATGAGGAGGTGCCAAAGGAAATTCTAGACTGGAAAGTTCGAGGAACCCAGGGAGGAGAAACAGCCCTTGTTAAAGTTTTATGGTCTAATCACAATGTCGAGGAGGCCACCTGGGAAACAGAAACGTCGATGCGGAAACGTTTCCCTCATCTCTTCGACCAGGTAATTACTTTGATTACGGGGACGTAATTTTTTTTTTATATATATAAGGAGGGTAGGATGGCATACCCGGTTATTTTGTAGTTATCTTCCTATTTATTTTCCTATATCCTGTTTGTTTAGTGATTGTGTCAGTCACTTTGTGATAAATTGGATTGGCTGTCACTAGTTTTAATTGCGTGTCGTGCAATGTAAACCATTAAAGCTGTCATTTGTCGGGAGGGGTGCTTAGTGAGCGGATTCTGAACTTCGGGACGAAGTTCCTTATAAGGAGGGTAGATTGTAATATCCCGCCCCGATTATTCATGTTACGTTAATCATGTCAGTTTGGTGATTGGTTGATCTACCAGTTTGGTAGAGTTAGTCGTTCCGTCAGGGAAGTGAACTTCGGGACGAAGTTCCTTATAAGGAGGGTAGATTGTAATACTCGTATTTATAGAAAGTCAACGTTCAAGTCAAACTCGAGCAAATGAGACTTAACCCATTTAATCCCGAACTATTAAGGCCCGTTATAACAAGTTAAACCCGTCTCATAATATACACCCTTCTCTTATAATATAAGTTATATACCCACTAAGTCACTAAACCCTAATTATCTTCAACCCACTAGCAGCATACACGAGCAAACCCAAGATCCCTATTTCATTCAGCCTCCACCGCCTTAAGTGTTTCGTCTTTCATTTGTATTCGGCAATCAATGCAACCCCCGCTCCAATAGTGCCGGCAAGAGGAAGGAAGAAGGGAAGCGAGTCACACCATAGATTACACCCACGCAGCTATAGGTACCTTCACTTTGTCTACCCTATTATTTTAGCGTAGACGCGCATGTAGTTCGATACCGTATTAGAAGGGTCACGGCTAGTCTAGGGTTGTATCGGTGTTAGGGAGTGTCGGGCGTGGTGCTCAGGCATGTGGGTAGGTGGTCTCATGTGAGGTTCTGTCACCGAATTATGGTTGTTGTGGTGTTGTTGTCGGTTGATATTATCGTGGTGGGGTACCGATGTTGCTGGGTCTTCGTCATTGTTGTTTGTGGTTTATGTCGTAGTATTAAGTTATACTCGTAGCTAATAATAGTAGAACAAGGAGTCATAGGTTGATGTTAATAAGTTGATGTAGTATTAATTATAATAATATTCAAACTTGGTGTACGTAAGGTTAGTGTATGTAATAGTAACTATAATAATAATAATAATAATAATAATAATAATAATAATAATAATAATAATAATAATAATAATAATAATAATAATAATAATAATAATAATAATAATAATAATAATAATAATCAAAGTTGTAGTGTAATTTAGTGAGAGTACATTGTCGGTTAATGGGATAGGTAGTCATATTTAATTAGAAAGGTATTAGTTTCATGTTATAGTTAGTTAGGTCGAGTCGGTTTCACTTTATAATATAATTACGTTAATTAGGATCGATACTAATTTAAGTATATACTCCCTCCCATTTTCTGGAATCCTACCATTTGATTAAAATATACCTCACATATATTCAATCTTTGGTAGGTTTCCAGTGAATGGGAGGTAGTAATATTTTACTAGGATTGGACTTCGTAGAATTTCCGTGGTGATTTATACTAGCGACGCTGTGGTGACCTGCTAATTAGGTAAGGTTTTCCTTACTTAGAATATTTTAAAATTATTATGCATGTATGAATTGCGAGTACGATGTGATATTGTGATAATAAGATTAATGTTGAATATTGATGGAAGAATGATTGTTGAATTTTGATATATTGGAGTTGGTGAGGCTAGCTTTAGATCTAGCCGGGACCTTTGATCACGGTCCCCTCCCTGATTTCTCCTCGCGGGTTGTTGAACCTGCGGGGGGTGTGCACACTCGGAATGAAAGGGCCTGCCAGAAGAGTTGAGATGAGAATATTGAGATGGGAAGATTGATTGGTACTGTGATGGTACGGAGGATGTGGAGATGATATTGTTAATTGGTACCGATGATGGTACTAAGGTGGTTGAGAATTGTTGTTTCACATTCCGTACTTGTATATTATGGTTAGCATGTACTAATCGTGTTTTCATTGTCTAATTTGTCACCCTATTTTATTGGGGGCCTGCGACGATCCAATTGACATTTACGGTCTTTTGGGGAGCAGAGTATTGATGCAGATATGGACCATTGATGTGTGCTTAACTGAAGGGAATTGCTGTTCGGGAAGGGAGTGCGTCACAATCGTTATTACACTTTTAGCATGTTCCGTCGTTAGAACTTAATAGACTTTTTATTCATGTAATCGTTGGGTTTTAGAATCATACTTTTTCTCGAACTTGGTTTGCATCTTTTGAATAATCTATTAAACTCGGTTGTGTTTCAGCATTGTGTTGTGGTGGGACTACTGCCTCGGTTAACCCGAGATGGTAACACTCTCATTTATCCGGGAAGGTCTAGTTAAGGCTCTTGGATAAACGGGGGTGTTACAGTCGGCGACTCTTCGCCTTTCGTTGACGACAGGTGTCAGGATACCATGTCCTGCCCCCAGATGATGGGGTGACTACTCACGAGGCATATACCCCTACTTCCTCTTGTTTTGCTCGATTCTCTCCTTGACCAAGCGCTCACTTTTCTCCAGGTACTGCAGCCTCCTCTCCTCGAAGGTTAGCTATTCAGGGAACAGCTCCCTAGGTGAGATGTTAGCCCTCTGGTGGGGCTTTAATGACGGTCTCTAGGGCTGCCGTGGGGGTTGACGCCTTCAGGAATGCTACAAAGAGATGTTGGGCAGCGGACAACTGCTCAGGGATGAACACGTCCGCCGGTGCCTGGGCCGAGGCTATCACTGCTGGCGCGGAGGTCTCCACCATTGGCTCCTTCCCTTTGTCAACACTTCTTGGCTGCGCGCCTGAGGAGGAAATCTCTATCAGCTCGGGGTTGGTACTTGTGCCGGCTTCCCGAGGGATGCTAGTCGTACCTTGATCAATCATGTCTTGGTGTTTTGATTGATTTCTGAGAGTAGGAAAACTTTTGTTCGAGTTCCCCACAAACGGCGCCAAATTGTTTGGGAATCCAAACACTCTTCCTTCCCAGCTGGTGTTGGCCGACTGGGTACTCCCTGACTCACGTCCTCGTGTAGCTCGTCGTCTGGATACTGCACAAGCAACACACAAGGGCCTTGGAGGTCGTCCGCGGTTGCCTCTTCGACGCTCAAGTCAGTGATGGGATTTTAGGTTGAATTAAGTCCAAGTGTGAGTCTTTACCTCTATTCTACTGAGATAAGTGCTCTTTTGTGCTTATTTTGTGAACCCTTGGTTATTGGCATGTGGTCTTGTATTTATATTCACGTAAAGGTATCCTTGTGCCCTGACAGCAGGCTTGCTGTCCAGGTGCATTCCTTGGCCGGCGAGGTCCAAACGATACCCACGGGTACTGGGGCCCATGGGCAGTCGGCAAGGTCCGTAATGGGGGAGATGGCCAGCTAGGTCTAGTCGGTCGGAAGTTGACCCCTATCAGTATCGTTTAGTTATATTGATGGTTGATGATTGACTGATTGATTGATTCAACGTGGTTAGTTTTTAATTTTTATATATTAATATTAATCATTTTATTTGAATACGGTTTTGTGTCTAATTTTAACTTAATTAAATTATCTAGCATTCTTAATAGATTGCTTGCTTATATATCGCGAGACTAAAGTTGTACTCTCGAGTTGAATGACTTGACTTGACTCGTAAACCCGATCCATCTAAACCGTTTTTCCTAGATCAACACCTATAAATCTTGATCCACGACTCAAATGTTATCAAACCTAGGAATGATATTACAAAAGGTAAAAAAAATTGTCCCTAAAAAAACGTAAAAAAGTCGAAAAACTATTTACTTTGTAACTTTATCTAATATCCCGTAATAAAACTCATATGAGCGATTATTTTTTTGTTAAACGAAATGTATTGCTTTTTACATAAAATTGTAATTTCTCTCACTTATTTTATCAAAAATGTAAATCTAATTCTATTACGATAATTTTATCTGAGTAAAATATATCTACTTATAAATAGGATAATTTTATCTTAATAAAATATACTCCGAACTGAATATGCGTATTTACTTATATTAGGATAATAATTTTATTTTATTTATAATTATTTTTAAAATTCAAAATTTTAATTTTATATTTTTAGAGCTTCTAATTTTAATAAATAAGTAATAAATATTAATATAAAAAAGTTATGAAACTGAACTGAATATGCGTTCCGCGTGGTGTTTACTTAAACTTTGTTGTTTTCTGAGGTGATAGCAATTGGTATGTATAATGATAATTGTATGAGACTTAGGGATGTTAGGATTATTTTTTCTAATATTTAAATTCAAAAAAATTATATCTAACACGAAAACAAATGAAAGTATTATTTATCATATCCAATTTTACTATGGATAATGTTTAAATTCATAGTGGTTTACAGAAGTTGGATTCCCTTGAAAAAAAAGCTTCTTTTAATTATATATATTGACTAGGATGAACAAGAGAGAATTGAACCATACTAAAAATGAATGGGGGTGGATGTTTAGCTAACAAAGAACATAAGAACGACAACAATAGATTGTAATCAATAATAAAGTAGCATCTTGGTATAAATCGAGACCACAAAGATATAATTCAAGCACTGTACAAATGCATGACAAGCAAATCTCAAGACTAACTATCTTTCTTAATGATAAACTCTTTGCTCAATAACATTACACAGAGAATATTCGTCCGTTCACACAAAATCTAGCAAACAACATTAACATGTGTATAGAACTTAGAACATCAAGGAGAGTAAGATATTGACTATGCAAGAGAATCACCAAATCTTACAACATGTGAATTCCTTAATTGATGGAATCAATGACGAAAAACTCACTACAAATCATGCCAAGAGTACTACAGGGGGTGTAGATAGGTTAACAACTTCTCTAACACACAAACAGTTAGTGCAAGTACACAACTAGGTAGCCACTTTGATAAATCAAAGACCTAATACATGGACGATAATACACAAAAACAAATGAACCATAGGAATTGCGTAAGATAGAATAGAATTAAGATAAGAAAGTCTTACATAGTGGAGGAAGTACATCAATGAGTTGACTTACACCATGAACGAGAAGATTAGCTCCTCATATTACACAACAATCCCAAGATAATAAGAAAGATGAAATCTGTTCTCCAAAACCTAATGAAATGGAAACTAGATCTAGAGGCAATCAAAACCTCAATCTCTCTTTAAAAGTGCATAATATGTCTACAAATTGTGTATAACAACCTTAAATACTCATGTCCAAAGCCACAAGTCATAATTAACAAGCCCAAAAGAGAGCCCATAATTCGCGGAATTGGAATCAAAAATCCCGTGTTTTAAATGATTTCTCACAGGCTGCGCCCGTAGACTGCGCTGGAAACCCGTAGTCTGCGCATGTCACCCTGAACGCAGTCTTCATCGTCTTCTTCCACATTCTTCTTCCTTGGAGATTCTTGCAAGGTTTAGCTCCTTTATTCTTCACGTTCTCTTCGAGGTTTTGCTACTCGGAAAGAAGCTTCTGGAACTCCCTCGGTTCGGAACTGTCTGGTTCGAAAACTGAGTTTCCCATCACTTCTACTCTTCGGTATATGGTGCTAACTCGGGAAAACGGACACGAGCTAAGCAATCCTCCAAAAAGCTGTAAAAGATAAATAAATAACAAAAATGAGGGCAAGCATAACAATACTCTAAATAGGAGTACTTAACGCTAAAACCACCCCGATTCCAACTTCTCCCTATCACTCACTTCTTTTAACTCCCGATTCAAAGTAAATGAGAGGAATTGGCTCATGTTTTTGGTATTTTTGTTATTTTTCAAATTTTTTCTTCTTGTCCTTTTCTAAAAAAAATTGCGGTGGCTCGCAACTCAATTCTTCATTTTTCCTGGAATGCTCTTTCGGGTTTTCACTCCGTCCTCCGCCACCATATTTTTTTTACAAACATAAATATAAACTAGAATGATGAGATAAAACTAAAATGGAAAACACATGGTATTGTTGAATACAAGGCACAACACCCCACCCCACACTTTAAAATTCACAATTGAATACCACGTAATCAGGAAAGTTGCTTCGGAACTCAAAGGCACCAAGGCATAGGAAATAGCGTGGGAGGAGAGACGACTCCAGTTTGACTCGGGTTAGACTCTCCTAATTAGACAAATGTGTAGGGTACGATTCTCGGAGTGAGCGTGATTAATCGCTCCGTCGGAGAATACCCCCCAAGTGAGACTAAGGACTCAAATAGGACTCAGATGCTGTGACATCTAAGCGACTCGAAAATGGGGTACGTGAAACGACACGTGCAAGACATGACCCTTAGAGTAACCGTGATTGATCGCTCTACTGAAGGGTAGCCCCCAAGTGGGACCAAAGACTTTGTTAAAACTCGAGTGTTGGACGAGTGACCCTTAGATGTAAGGATCACGAACCTTTTGTTATAGGGCTATGCCTTGTAAAAGGTTGACTCGGCCTCGAGGAAAGGCAGACAGGGTAAGGGAGGAAACTTGCGATGTAAGATCGGCAGAGTTTCGACGCTAGAGACCCTCGACTTGACTTGAGTAAGATTGACCCTGTGATTAGGGTAGACCCTTAAGTTAAAGGATTCTCGAATTGGAATGACTCGACTAACGGATCGAAAGATGTGCGAAATTCCCTTAGGAAAGGTCGTAGGGACTGTCCTGCTAGAGGGAAAGGTCGCGTGAGACTTTCTAGTTTGGAATCGAGTGTGTAAGCGGGCTTTCCTTAGTAGGGGTATGCCCTACGTTGGTTAGCCTTGCCTTAGTCAAATAAGGCGGACTGTAATAGGGAGGAAACTCGTGATGTAAGATAGACGGAGTTTCGATGCTAAAGACTTTCGACGACTTATGACAAGACTCGACAATGCCAAATATGGGAAGTCCTAAGAAGAGGAAAGTTTTTTGAAAAGGATATTTTTAGAAAATCCGAGAAAACCGGTGGATGGCCCAATTTTTCAAAAATCGGAAAAGTGCCATCGGGCCGCGGTTTTGAAGTTTCGAAAATATTCTTTGAGTTTTGAAATGGGCAGTATACTGGCTAGAAATAGGCTATTTTGAGTAAAATCATAAGTCCTAAATTCGGTATACTTCCCGGGTTTTGAAAAGTTGAATACTTGGAATTTTGAAAATTTTAATATCGAAAAAAAATAAATTTTGACAATTTGAAAATTGAAAACGAGATCCCGAAGATTTGAAAATCGAAAATGGCATCTCGAAGATTTGAAAATCGAGAATGGCATCTCGAAGATTTGAAAAGTGAATTTGAAATTTTGAAAATTCGAAAATCGAATAGTGGATCGGAAATTCGAATTTTGAAATGGGCAGCATGCCGGCTAGAAAATGGGCTTGTTTTGAGTCAAATCTTAAGTCTAAATTTCGGCAACTTTCTGAGTTTTTGAAAATTGAATATTTTTGAAAAGATGCATTTTTTGAAATGACGGTTTTTGAAAACGACACGGAAACCAAGTAGCAGGTAGTCACGCAAGCATTATGACGACACCATGTATGCTTTACACTAAGTCTCGGTCGGTCTAAATAGGGTCTATATCAGTGCGCATGGCCTATCTGAGAATCGGGACGGACTTCCTAAGTCGAGTTGAGCTTAGAACATGCCGCGAAACCCATACGAATCGACTATGAACACCTTTGACATATCCATGATGGAGTATATCACGGTATAGTGGGACGTCGGTCACTAGTACCGGTCCGGGAAAAAATAGGGTCATGCATGAACCGTAAAACTAAAACGTGTATTGTACTAGTCAAACGATTTCTATTCGAGTCTCACCCTGAGGATGCCGATGGTAAGTCACGCATCAGTTAATCCCCAGCGGAGTCGCCAAATTGTGGACATGACATAGGTCCACCCCGACGCGGCCACGCGCGAGTTTGGGGAGGCGAATGAATCTCATGTGAGATGGGTCGAATTGAAATTTAAATCGAAGTGGAGTCGCCACCGAACTTTGTGGGAGTTCGGGCCCGTTCAAACCCACTCTATATCTTAGCGGGCCATGCACAAAGTATGGCCCATTCGGATGTCAGAGTTTATGGGGTTCGTCCCTTTGCATTTGATACCGATACCGACATTATTGGATACCGTGTATTGAATGACTCTCGTGTGCCAATGGGTTCGGATATCCGGAAACCATGGTTCTGAGTAAGGGGTGAGGGTACGTGTTGGGAGTTCACAAAGAACACCAAACCCCGCCCGCACTTAGCGGCCTCTACTAAGATATCGTTTGATTTTGAAATACGCGCGTTAGTAATTCGATTGAATGATATGCAAACAATATTTTGTCTAAACATGCGAATATTTGAATAAATTGCTATGTCGATTTAATGCATCTAAAATTAACGTCAAAGTTGTATTTAGCATGCGAGATTCGTTTTAGTACAATAAAACAAATAACGGAAATAAAATGCCAAAATAGAAACAAACGTGTTAGTAACGATAATAACGATAATAACGGTTTGCAAATAATATAAGATGATGTAACGAGATATGATGCATGATTTTGAAAAGTAGTATGACACGTGATTGACTTGACACGTGTTGATCGAAGTCATAAAAAGAATTTTATCGAGACTCGGAAGGCGTTGTGGGACTCACGACTTTGTCGTGATAAAGGCCACTCGATCGAGTCATTGAGGGACTCGACCAAGTGTGCCTCGAAAAAAGTTTCTGTACCGGAATTTGAGGTGTCACTCGATCGAGTCAGCAGCCACTCGATCGAGTCATTGCGAGACTCGGCCGAGTGGTTCTCAAAGAACCTTTTGTCTCGGTTTTTGGGGTGTCACTCGATCGAGTGGGTCAGCTGGACGGGAATATTTTGAAGATTTTGTGTTTGGGTTGGATTCTTGATATTTGCATGGCTGTTTTGTGTCTCGGAAACAGCTTTGACCGGGGTTTGGCTCGGTCGCTAAAAGTCGGTTTTATTTCCGGTGTCGGTTTTGACCCAAATTAGTCTTATTTGATTGGAAATGGTCCGTTGGCCCTGAATTTGAGGTCTGTTTTGTGAGATTTGTACTCCGTAAAAAGCCCAAGCAAAAAACTAACGGTTTTGAACCCAAATCCGAGCGCGTAGAAGCACGTTTGCGTCCGATTATCATCGGGTATTTTTTGGAAACTGCTATAGACACCTAGCAGCCAAATGTGGGTGTCTACAATAATGTAATTTATATAAAATATATAAAAACATTTAGAAAAAATAAATTAAAAAAGAAAAGAAAATTTTTGAAACAAAATACTCCGTAATGACAAATTAATTTTTTTTTTTAAAAAAAATCAACTTACCCTAACTACGGTCACCATACCCTACCCCACCCCACCATCCTCACGTATTCCACCTACCCCACCACCACCACCGAGACTGACCCGACCTGACCACCTCACTCACCCAAACGGACACAACATAAGTGTCAATTGATAAAGTGTTGTTAGAATTGAGTAAAACATCATTAGGAAAAATCACGACAAAAAAAAGCGTGCCAAGGGCCTAATTTCACCCACCCGGGTTTCAACGGTTTCATCTTTGAAACTTTATCATTTGTAAATTCTGCCTCCGGTTCTTCTTCCCTCAGCTTTTCCCTGGTACTACCTCCTCCCTCCCTCCCTCCCTCCTTCCCCTGAAATGGAGTTAGTGGTTGAAGAAGAAGAAGAAGTATGGTTGGATAAAGAGAGACACGTCCGGTTCGTTGAGATGATGTACGAGTTACTCCCCACCGACTACGAATCTCAAGAAATTAATCATCTCACTTTGGCCTATTTCACCCTTTCTTCCCTTGACATTCTCGGCGCCTTAGCCTTAGATCAGGTCCTTTCTTCCACCCTCTTTTTGTTTCTAAACGGAGTACATCTTTTGATCATACCTTTATTCATATCAGAATAGATTTTGCATGAATCATCCTACCTAGTTAACTGCACAAGCCCACACCCTCCTTTGCTTCTCACTTCGGAATTCAAAAACAAATGTCTTGTTGCTTACCAAATTCAATCCGACTTAGATCTAAGAATCTTATTTCGTATTTCTTGATCAACCAAACGACTCCCTAGTTATTCCAAAATGTAAGTAGCATTAAGGATCTCAAGTACGATGTTAAGTCATAGTCACTCCGGTACTATGTACATTTTCATTACAAACTTAAATTGAATGCAATGCAATGTTTGGTTAAAAGATTCATATGAAGCTTAGAAAACGGCTACTTAGCAAAGTGTATGAGTTTTTCATCGATTTTGCTACTATAAAATTCCCCCACCAAATTGCACCCGAGTATTTCCCCAAATATTACTCCATCCGTTCACTATTTTTTGCCCCCCATTTCATTAAAATACTCCGAGGTAGTATGTATTTAACCTAATTTTGAACTAAACTAGTGTAGATTATTATCTTTCTAATTATTATACTCTACCAACTTTCCATGCTGTGAGCAAATTGACAATTGATTTAATGTTATTGAGGTTTCTGCATAATAAACGTATCAAATGATTTGTGTTGAGCTTTTGTATCTAAATTTTAAAATTCCTTTTGCGTCTATTGGTAGCATCTACAACATTTAATTTTACTGTAAAAAGTTTTATATCCCAACATTTTATATTTTATACTAGCTTGTAGTGAGTTTTATCAAGCCTATCTTTAAGTTTTTTGTTTTGTACTGTAAAATCTTTGGGATTTACTTTTAAGTCCATAAAGCTTAATATTTGATACTTTGAGGAGAACTATGTACTCTAGACTGTGCTATATGCATTGCTCTCCTCTTTGAGTCCGGCTTTGATGCTGTCATCAACATTGAACTATTGAAGGGGTTTTTTAGGTTTTGGCACCGTATCTGTCCATATGTAACGGTGTGATGTCCCCTTCATATTATTTATTTATTTATTTATTTAAGAAGGATATCAAAGGAATAGGAAAATATCTGAAGGAGAACTGAATCTAAGGTATCACTACAGTTTTCATGCAAATGTAGTAGTTTTGCTCTTAAAGTCTTAAACATGATTTGGTAAAAGCATTCTATGCCTAAATGTCGTGTGAATTTGAACTGACCACTTCATAGTGACCACAACAGGCTAGTTTTTCTTCTTTTTGTTTCATTGATGGAAAACACAGCTCTTTTCTGGAATAAATGCAATAATATTTTAGAGATTGAGTGTTAAGCATTTAAGTTCAACTCATTTAAGCATTGCATGTTGTTCTTGTTGTAAGTTATTAAATGCAGTAAAGCTCCCATGAAAGCTAAACTGATTCTCACATATTTCATATTTTTATTTCGACATATTACGAGATTTGGTTAAAATCCATTGTATTACAGTGTGGTGAGATGTGTTACTTTCACACGCCAGGTAAAGTGCCATGTCGACACGACATGACATTGGAGGCGACATCTATAAGCTCGGGATACAACTATATACGACTCGACATACCCAAGGAAGTTAGAAGAGAGCGAAATGGGAAGAGAGATTTACCAGAAGCAAATCAAACGTAAGACTCCATTGAAGAAACCTTAGGAAGAGGGAGAAACACAGAGAGGCAACAGTGTTTACTCCCTCTAGATTTTTTATTAGCTTCATCGGTCATTATTCGGTCGTCCTTTCCCCTCGCAAAAAATTGGCAATGAGGCTAATTAAAAAGTGAAAGGAGTATGTGATATAAGAGTAGGGTTTTAATCAAACGGGGTATGTTTGCGCTGCTCTGCCGCATTTAATGGGCTACTCTCATAGATAAAAGATTTATCATTGGTTAAAGAGGAGTGGGCGCCAGAAAAGAAGAATTTAATGGGCTTGTCTTTTGTGTTTACGATCCGATGTTCAATTCTTGGGACGGGAAGTGTTGCGCCATGGGAGTCCTATGCATATTAGGACAGTATGCTAATACTTAAAGAGCAAGGCATGTCCTTGAGGCACAATGAAGAGAAGACGAGTTTAGGCGTGTCCTTGAGGCACAATGAAGAGAAGATGGGTTTCTTAATCCTAGTTGGTTTAGTTATATGCCTTTCCTAATTCTAATTGATTTAGTTATTATAGCTTTATTATGTTGTGTGCTAATAAAAACTCGGAATACCAAGATCACCAGATCTTTGATTTGATGACGTACTTCAAATCTCGTTTAATACTAAATAGGTCTTAGTATCAAATGTGCATTGTTCGAAATATATTAGAGCAATTATCCTTTGTTCATTGCTTGTTTCGTGAATGTCTTTGGTTCATTTTAAACATCCGCACAAAATCCATCATCGTTCATTAAATCGCTTCTGCATTCATATCATTTGGATGTTCCCTTGTGCACTCGTGTTTTTTTTTTTTGTTTTCAGTTCTTTTTGCAACGAACAACTAATATTTCCTTACATCAGCAAAATTCAATAACAAGATTACGTCATTAAGGGTTGATGTGTCGTACTCGTGTCCAAAATATGGTCATGATACTTCGTTGAGCATATCCTAGTGTCCCAAAATTTAGAAAATAAAGTGCCTGCTAAACCGATACTCCAATGTGTCAGATACTACACTCCTCTACCGAGTTGAAGTAACACGGGTAATAAGTGCGCATTATGCATAGCATGTATACATATTATGTATTCGTACGGGGAGGTACTACTGAATGGGCAGGTCCTTAAAACCTTGAGGTATCTCTTATTATTTTAGATTTCGATAGACTAGTTTCTAAAGATTTTTTGATTGATAGGTTGACAAGGACGCGGTTGTTACTTGGGTTTTATCATTTCAGACTCAACAAAAAGATGAAGCTGAAGCTGAACAGAGTCATGGTATGCTCTTTCTTATCCAGTCTTCTTCTATTATCAGTTTAGGACTAGTTTATTTATCATGATCTTCGACACTGTTATGAGATCTATTTGATGAGGTATTTAATTGCAACAGGACAATTTTATGGATTTCTTGGTTCAAGATCTTCACAGTATCCAGCCGATGAGAATGGGGTAGGTATTGCATTTGGATCATGTGTAGAGCTAGTAGTACGTCTTTATATGGAATATGATCAATGTGACCAAAATGTTTCTCTGATATCTAAAGTGCGCTTGCCAATGTTGGGTACTAGGGTGGTGGTAGGGTATACAAACATTGCCCCTGTATTGTTAATACGGAGATATTGTTTTAAGGATAGCACATGATGAATACGCACTAACCGCTACTTAACGATAAAAAGAAGTATAGACAGATTATGACCCATCTTTGTTTTTCTTATCGTAACTTTTACTTTGTTGGTGGATTGTATCAATTTTAAGTTTTAACCATTAATTTCTTTAAATATAAATAGAGTTGCAATGTAAAAAATTTCATGCAACTTTTTCATATGGTTTTTGTAAAAATTCATAACTACAATATAGTATGGAAAAATGGAAAATACCGGTCAAAGTTAGTATGATCACAAAAGTGAGGTGCAGAGTTGCAGACCATATAATTGGGGGTGAAGGGTTTACTGTATAATAAATTATTAGGTTGCTGTGACCATCCATTTAACATGCTACAACTTCTTGTTTCAGAGTTTGAGATGCAATAGTAGTCACTTGGCGAGCACCTATTGCGCTCTATGTATATTGAAAATTCTTGGCGATGATTTTTCTCTTGTTGATTCTGAATTTATTACTAGAACAATGAGGAACCTTCAGCAGCCTGATGGAAGGTACTGATTCTCATACTTTTTATTTTTGTGATCAGCCTCTTAAACTGCTAGAAATGTTGGCTCGACAAATTAATATATATGATACCACCTTATTTTCTTCAATCTGATAATGCTAGATAGACCTCAATGTCAGCGTTTGTTTATGGCTTACTCCCCTATGTAAGGTGCCGCCTTTTTTCCTCTAGTGAAAGTTAGGAGCAAAATAACATGGTCACCTCGAGGCCTTGAACATTATAATTTCCCCTATGTGGTACATTGGCTATCAATATTACAGATGGATACTATAGTAGGTCAAATCCTCGAAGTGGCCATATTTATCCATTTATCTATGATTTACCCCGCTATGTAAGGTCTCACCCCTTTTCTTCTAGTAAAAAGTAGAAGCAAGATAACATGGCCACTTTGAGGCTTTGACCTATTATGATATCATATCTGTAATAAAATAATGAATAAAAGCTGTATGGTATGTAGGACGTAGGTTATCAGTATATCTGATTTGGCACTTTTTTGTAGGTATGAGTTGTTATAGGGAATGCTTGGTAAATTATTACAGTATTAATTTCAAACTGTTCTTGTTCCTTTCTTTTCTCTCTTATTTGAATCTCTATGGTTCTCCCTTTGTGTGTCCCTTTCGAAGATGAGATGAATCACACTCGTTGTATGAATGATCTAAAGATTAGAAGTCTCCACGAGGACCGGACAATCTTGTTATAACGGACTAAATAAGTTATTGTACTTCAAACCTTGTTCTATCCAATAACAATCTCAAATTTTCCCAAGTTGCCAACAAACAAACGGTTACTACCATTGTGATATTCAGCCTTACCAGCTTTACTGCTATGGAATTAGTGTACAATTTTGAAGTGAACAAAAGCCGAGGATGCTGAAGATATGAAAATCTCATATCGCTTCCTACCTCCATTCCAAATTTGTTGCCCTTTGTTGAGCATTAATTCTTGCAAATAATGTATGTTTGATTTATCAGACCGACTATCTTCATATTATCGCTAGTCAATTTGAGCTAGTTTAGTTGGTAAGAGTCATGAGGACTGGTAATCATGATGTGGGAACACCATCAGAAGTCACCCTCAGGTCTCTCGTTACACCAAGAAAAGATCATGCTCTTAAAATGTATTTTCATTTGACCACTAAAGTTAAACGGTGATGGAATGGAGGATATATTGATTAGAATTGTACGTCATACGTAACCAAATTGCAAGACATAACTTCTGGAAGATGTTGACCAGAACACTATTTAACAGCTTCCCACATTGTAATTCGTTGATGGCTTCTAATCAAACTTGCGGCTTACATTGCCTACCTTCATTTTGCATTTCTGCAGCTTTATTCCCATCCATATTGGTGCCGAGTCGGACCTGCGATTCCTGTATTGTGCTGGTAAGACAAAAAGTTGTGCTATTTTGTTTGTGAGATCTGCTTAAATTAATTTTTTTTCTTTGCTAGGAACTCTCGTACCTTTAAAATGCATGTTAATTTTGTAAATATTACTTTCCACTATCAGCTGCCATCTCTTGTATGTTGAATGATTGGAGTGGATTGGACAAAGAGAAGGCAAAAGAGTATATACTAAACTGCCAGGTTTGAAAGGGAGATTGCTACTGTACCTTATATTTTTGAATATTGATCAAGTAATTGTCTATAGTCAAAGTGCATGATATGTTTTGCAGTCCTATGATGGTGGCTTTGGTTTGTGTCCGGGTCTAGAATCTCACGGTTAGTATATAAACTCCTCTTTTATCCCGACTTTTGTTTATTGATTCGATTTGGAGTTCTTATTGTTTATGATTTTTTCTTTTGTTTGGGGAAGTGTTCTTCAACTCCAACTGCAAGGTTCTTTGTCTTTGTATGATGTGAAACTATTATATTAGTGCCACAGGTGGTGCTACCTTTTGTGCTGTTGCATCTCTACAACTGATGGGATTCATTGAAAATGATCTTCTCAACCGGAGTACTTCAACTTCTGTTATAAATGTTCCCATGCTTCTTGATTGGGTAATCCAGGTTCGTTATCCATTCCTTTTAATTTCTGCTAGAATTCTATGTTAACTCCTACAGAGAATGTTGTTTATAACTCTGTCAATTTTTGGTTATAGATGCTTACCATTTTTGATAAGGTGATTTGATATGCAATTTAACAAAAAAAAAGTACTAGGAGAAAAGCTCATAAATCTGTATCATCATTAGAGTTGTAGCGAGAATTTTTTTCATGTAAGTATACACTTCATAACATAGGAATATAGGATTAAGACTTGGAAGATTCTGAATGCTCCTTTGCAATTTGCGGGAGCCATTGAGGCACTATGGTAATGTTAGTTGTACTTAGAAACATTGAAGATTGAATAAATGTCTCGATATGTACAATCAACTTAAAAAAGAATTGAGAGATGTATACAAGTAAGAAAATGTTTAAACGCAGGCTCAAGTCTTAACAATTTAGCAGCCAGTCTTAGTAAGTACTCGTATGTTGTTACATTGATGAACTGTGTTCACATTGGTAATGTTAGTTGTACGGACAAACATTGAAGATTGAATAAATGTTTTGATATGTATAATCAACTTAAAAAAGAATTGAGAGTTGTATACAAGTAAGAAAATGTTTAAACGCAGGCTCAAGTCTTAACAATTTAGCAGTCAGTCATAGTAATTATGTTGTTACATTGATGAACTTTGTTCACATTGGCATTTGACAGCAGATGTCCTTTTGATATCTTGTTGTACAAAAGATCTTGTTAGGATTTACTATATGTGGTTTTTGTGGATGCGGACCATGCAGTCACCTCTATGGTATCTTTTGTTCATGGATTTCACCCCTTTGGTATCCACTCGTAAAAAAAATGTTGGCTAGAATTTACTATTTGTGTGTCTTTTATGTGCTATTAGATTATGTCAAAATGATTTATTTATTTATTTTGCACTTTAGAGACAAGCTACGGACGGCGGTTTTCAAGGAAGAGCAAACAAGCCAAGTGATCCTTGCTACGCTTTCTGGTACTTTGGGGGTTTTGGTAGTCATTTTATCTAGTGTTACTGAGTGTCATTCTTAAAATGAAGTTTGCTCACATGAAGGGTTGGTGGAGTGCTAAAGATACTAGGAGGCAGTGAATTTGTCCATAGGGAAGCCTTACGTGACGCATTATTGACTTGTCAGTCTCAGGTAATGCTCCTCCATGGTACTCTGTAAAATACTCCTTCCATCAGTGAGGTCATATGATATATTGACAATGTTGTTTGGGTACAGTACGGCGGGTTCAGTAAATTCCAAGGGCAGTTGCCTGAGCTTTATCACTCGTACTATGCGTTTTCGGCGTTCAGTCTGTTGGAAGAACCTGGGTTGAGCACATTGTGCACCGAGCTTGGAATAACAAATAGAGCTGCAAACAGGTGCTGATTATCAAGCCCCTATTTGGCGGACAAATGTTTTATGTTTTCTTATACGAATTTGTGAAAGTGTTTAAATGAACAGTGATGATGGAGTATTTTTTGGTTGGTTGAAATGTAAGAAATATATCACCACACCAAACCGTACAAATTGGGCTTCAAGGCCAAATTATAAGAGTCAAATCAAAGATAGACTCCAAGTATCTAGAAATGTACTTCCCTTGTCTCAATAGAACAGTCACTCTTTCCTTTTTGGGCCGTATCTCTAAAAGTCGCCTTTTTTTTATTTTTCTTTTGTCTGATTTTTGTGGTTAACATTGGTTTTGATCACATCTCTTTTTTCATCTTTCATTTTCCACCACATTTTTATCCACCTTAAATCTCAGCACGAGGAAGGAGTGACCCTTTTAATGAGACGAGATGAGTAGCATAAACATTCTTAACTACTTGGGGTAAACATAAGTTCAACCTAAGCTTGATCTCCTTAATCACATTGCAAAGTTCGTTTGGAGTTATAACGACTCCATGAATGCCTGGTTTCTAGCCCTCCAAAAATAATAGACGAGTGCATAATCACTACACCACACTTTCTTCTTAGGTCTTGGCTTGGTCCTTTTCCTTAGCCACCAAATGTTATAATCAGATCTAAGAAATTAAGAATGTCCATATTAAGGCATTGGTATTGCAATCACAGGTAAAAAACAGATGCTGTTGTGTTTCAGCGGCATTACTACAAATGCCACATCTAGAATCTATAGTGATATTTTACTTCTGAAAAAGTTAGGAATGTAATTTCTTTAAGTGAGGAGATTCATTTGTTAATTATGGAGATGAAAAAGTTGTCACTTGTGTGTGATCTAAAAGGATAGATAATGTACGAGAGAGAAGGTGGGGTGGAAGGATGAGGACTCAATATGAATTGGAAAATACTTCTGTGGATAATCATGGCCTTAGTCAATACACCTAGAGGAAAAACACATTAATAACTACGATATGGTGAAAAGAAAAAAGTCAATACACCTAGAGGAAGTTTTGTTGAGCTAGTGAAAAGAAGAAAGTTTTATTGCATTTCCATAGTTATAGTGGTACTATTATTGTTTTGTTTTTTTTTGGTAAAATGTGAATTGTATTACTATGAACAATGTACAAGGTACATAATAGAGAGCATATCAGCTCAATCTCAACATCACGAATTAGGCTACAAACAAGTCAATCATCCATTAAGAGTTACATAATTCCCCATTTCCGAAGCCATTCCCTATCATTTCTATTAAGCTTGTTGTTCAATTTACCCAGAACTCTCTTCTTTACTTGCAAAATAATACCATCAGCGACCACTCGAGGAGTATTATTGTTACTATAATTCCCCATTTACCCATAATTCCCTATTTCCGACACTATTATTGTTACTATAACAATAAACCACTGTTATTGTAACGATGATACTCAGTTTACCAAATGTTAAACATAACTCTAACTAAGACAATATAGTCTTCTTCTTCACTTCAATCTTGTAGTCTTCAAGCTTTCTACTTCTCCATCACTTTGATCAACACTCAATTTTATTCTCGACACTCTTCGTTCTTTGACATTCTTCATTCTCGACTTTTTTTTGGTAAATGGTAAGTAAGTACTCCCTCCGGTTACTATTTTTTGTCCCATTTCATTAAAATGTTCATCACAAATATTCATGAAATGGAGCGAAAAATAATGATCGGATGGAGTATAAGCAATCATGTAAAAATGCTAAGTCATGTCCAAGGTCCTATAAGCCAAGTAACATAATTATCATCTTTGCTACTCAAATTCTTTTTATGTGGGTTACAATAATAAGAACTTAATTCTTGTATTATTCGTCTTCCTACGTACTATTTCTGGTCTAAATAGGGCCCCTTCCATTCTGTGCCAAATATGCTAAATAACAGCGTTGATAGCTCCATTTACCACACCTCGTTTCAGCTGAGTTCCCCGCAATTGTCTTCTCCACGAATTCTGTAATGTATTGCTCATACTACAGTCCACTCAATCTTCCAGCTGTTGCAATATCCGCTTGTTGTATTCACACTGGCAGAAGAGATGATCATAGTCTTCATCCCTGTTTGAGCAAATACAACAAAGAGTATCAGGTACTATTTGCGGATGGTACAACTTCACCTTAACGTTCATGACACAGTGTTGATATAACCAGGCCATTATCCTATGTTTAGGCAATGACCATTTGTTCCAAACTAGTCTATTCCATTCTACTTCATCCCCTTTATCTCTACTCCAATTGTAACCTTTAGCAGTAGTGTAAGCGTTCCCTTCATGCCATTCATTAGCAACATAGCCAGCTTTGCATATGTCTTTAGCTTGACAGAATTTCCTCCATCCCCAACTTGAATCAATAGGTGGATTGTTGTAATCCCCTAAAAATTCTAATGCAATACAGTGGCGGAAACACTGTAGATTTGGAATTAAAACACACTGATGTTTTATATTTTAGAAAAAGAACGGTTAGTCAATACAAAGGTCACTTTTTACAAAAGGGCTAAAAATAAAAATTCTCCAGATGGGATTAAGAATCCATAAATAAACATAAATCAAGCGGAGTAGGATCCACGTCACTCGCTAGCTCACACCAAACCCCGGAACAAATAATCCCTGCCATGTTATAAACATAACAGCCACAATTCAGTGGGGAGCAACTCAGGCAGTTCTCCCAGCCATATTACATAATATTAAAGCATAATTACTATTATATCAAAATAGTTGAAAACGGAAAACATTTAAAGTGATACGGTAAAATACTTCAAAATGATTGCCAACTTGCAAATCAATGTCAATCAATAATAATAACGGCGTTATGGAAATCAATCAGTGTAACGGAATAGACTTTCACCATGATCATACTAAACTAGGTTCGAGAATTCAGTCAAAACAAATTAGACTTCAGTCTCTAACTAGGCAACTCAAACTATAACAGGACTGCGTGCAGCGAGGTCCTGGCTTAAGTAATGTACACCCCTCCTGGACACCAACCGTAATCCAGTTCAACCCGACGGCGACTTCCACGATGCGATATCTAAGTTTAAGGTCAAAATATACACACTCCTGAACACAAACCATGCTCAGTTCAACGACCAATGTGTCTCAACATAGACACACCAACTTTATAGTTGATGACAAAACGTATAACTTAGACTGTATTACTCTACCCGTACACTTGTCCTTATTCCATAACTCCAAAACAAAGTCGTTGTCGTAATTCGATAGGATTATCAAAACATTCTTAAAAAGAAACTTTCTAATTTGGGAAACTTTCTTCAGATATTAACTTTCCAAAATAGGTATTATTATAATTAGAAATCGTTTAACATTTGAATTATATAAAATAGTTATATTAGGCCTCGAGACATAAACATTATACTTATTTTATAAATATATATTTAATGATAAAAAATCAACGAAAGTCAAAATCATAATTATTTCTCAAAAGGTTGAAATATAAGTAATTAAAAGTATTAAATTACAAATTTACAGATTTTCCGGAATAGCACTGTCTTACTATAAAATTCGTAATTAAATCATTAAAAATCAAACCAACGTAAGATCAGTGAGGTTGAAAACTTTAAAAGCTTAACTACAACTTTTGTTTCTGGATAAAATTGAAATTCTTAATTTAACAGGGGTTTTTATTCGTAGTTTTATAAACTGACAGAATCCGACACCCGATCGTATTTCTTTATTAAAACACGTTTAAAAATTTATTTTAAACCAAAACTAATTGGAAACATTAACCAAACTATTCAAAGTTTATGTAGGTAAATTACCAAATTAAATTCAAAGTGTATCAAAGGTTTTAAATTAGTTTTACAACAACTGACAGATTTGCGGACTATTTCGACATCTGTTCGTAAACATTTTATTGTGACCAAAATACTTAGAATTAATTTACGAAATTTTACAGATATATAATACACTTAAAGTAAACAGTAGTATCTTTTCAAACTTTTCGAAAATAAAATCTTTAAACATGAGTAATAAATCGTTCAAAAACACTAATCGGTTCTGAAACATGCAGTAATTATCTTAAAATTATTAAAAACTTTCACTTTGCTACTTTATATTAAAATCACGAAAATTCAGAAATAAAGTCTTATTTGTATGTTTTAGTCTCGGCTTTATTGTGGACATGACATAGGTCCACCCCGACGCGGCCACGCGCGGGTTTGGGGAGGCGAATGAATCTCCATATGAGATGGTCAAATTGAAATTTAAATCGAAGTAGGAGTCGCCACCGAACTTTGTGGGAGTTCGGGCCCGTTCGAACCCACTCTATGTCGTAGTGGGCCGTGCACAAAGTACGGCCCATTTTCGATGTCAGAGCTTATTGGGTTCGTCTCTTTGCATTATGATACCGATACCGACATTATCGGATATCGTGTATTGAATGATTCTCGTTGCCAATGGATTCGGACATCCGGAAACCATGGTTCTGAGTAAGGGGTGAGGGTACGTGTTGGGAAGTTCACTAAGAACACCCAACCCCGCCCGCACTTAGCGGCCTTTACTAAGATATCGTTCGTTTTGGTGTACACGTGTTAGTTCGACGGTTGAATGATATGCAAACATTATTTTCCCTAAACATGTGAGAAAAATTAAATGGGTTGCTAAGTCGATTGATGCATCTTAAACTAATAACGTCAATGTTATATTTAGCATGTGAAATTCGTTTTAGTCTAATAAAACGAAAGATGAGAATAAATCGCTACAAACATGAGCAAACAAGTTAGTAACGGTTCGTAAATCGAATAAGAATGTAAATACGATGATATGCATAATTTCGAAAAGTTTTGTGACACGCGATGGAATAAACACGTGTTGATCGAGGTCGAAAAATATTTGTCGAAAATCTGAAAATATGCCGAGAGAGTCGCTGTTTTATGTAAAAAAAACGATGTTAAAAAAAATAGAGAAAACGAGAAAACAAAAAAAAGGGTCTCGGTTTTCAAGCCCCTGCGCGACACGCCCGGGAGGGGCGCGACTCGCGCGGGTGGCTGTCTCGGGTTGGCTTTTCGAAAATCGTTAATTTTAATAAATCGTGTACAAATATGGATTAATTCATACCCGATCTATATTTTCGATATTCGTCGTATTCGATATTCGATTATGAAATCGATATCTAATAGTCGGAATGATTTTTTGTAGAAAAGGTTTTTTAGAAAAAAAAAAACTTTGAAGATCGTTTTGTAAAGCTCAAAAAATGATGTTTGACTCCCTCCGCGTTAAAAATCGTTGTATTACATTTTTGAGATCGTATAACGATTTTCTAGTATCAACAGGTTTAATATTATTCTTTTGATACGATATTCGACTATAGAGTCGATATCGTGTTTTTAAGAATGTTTTGTTTTATGAAAATAATTTTGTAATATCGTTATTAGAAATAAAAAATGCGACAACGACCCATATAAAAAAAGGACCGACCGACGAAGAAGAAGGAAAAAAAGGACGAGAGAAAGGAAGTGAGAAAGGAAGAGTTGGGTTTTGATTTTACACCCTCAACCTACATGCTTTGTATTCTCGGGACGGGGCTCGTCGGAATGTGGCTTAGACACGTGAGCGTCGAGATATTGTGGGTGAGTTTAGGGTGTCGGTTTGGGTCGTGTAAGCTGGCGGGTTGTGGCCGGTTTTTTTTGGTCGGATTCGTCGGGTTATATTATCGGTCTTTGATGCTATGTTTGATGTTTGGCTGAGTAATGTATGTGTATCTCGGGAATTGTTATTCGTGTTTTTGTGTGTGATGGGAGGGTCCTATTTATAGGAGATGGCTAACTTGAAAAGGAAGAAAGTCACCGGTTGGAATGAGGTGGGATTCCGTCTAAGGATAGGAAAAGTAAGAAGTTGAAAGGAACGAGAATTCCGTTTCTTGGTCGGAAAGAAAGGAATCTCGGCTGAAATGGGGCTGCTCGGCCGAGTATTTGACGCTCAGTCGAGTGTTTGATTCGGTATCCGGATAGAATTCCTACTTGAGATCGAATTCTATCCTTAAATGGATTTGTTTAATATTTTTTTTGAGGCTGATTTTTGTAGTATTCGAGCCTAAACCGAACTCGTGAGATGACACGGCTGGTCCGTGTGTCTCGAAAAAAAATATCTTTGACCGAGTTTGACCCGGTCGCTAAAAGACGGTTTTGCCCCTGGTGTCGGATTCGACCCAAATTATTCTTATTAGACTCGAAACGACCCACTGGGCCTGATTTTGAGGTTGATTTTGTGAGATTTGTACTCCGTAAAAATCCTAGACCAAATGTCCATGATTTCGAGCCCATATCCGAGTCCATTAAAGCATGTTTGCGTCCGATCATCATCGGGTGTTTGTCGGAAACTACTATAGACACCTGACGGTCAAAATGTGGGTGTTTACAGAGCCCCCACTCTGACTGAGGCTTGGACAAGGCAAAAGTCAGAGTAGCTACCAGGCCAAAGACCTGGCAGACTTCCGATCGGGTCGTTTATAGTCCATTAGACTTGCGTAACAGGGCTCGCCAGCCATAAGATAGAAATCATACCTGGATAGATGCCGATAATTCCGTGGGGACTTCGCCTAAAAAGTCTTGGGTGTGCCTGTTTACAGACACATCCCTTGTTTCCAGTAGAAATGCTGCATAGGGCTTCTGCTGGGAAGTTTTTTTAGATTTCTTCGGGAGTCTTGGGTGTACCTGTATGCTGACACATAACAATTTGTATGTAACATTTAGGCGAAACACCGACTCACGCTTGGGAAGAAAGAGTGATTTTTGATTTTCTGCAAAATGCCGAAAGATTTCGATTTTTTTTTTGAAATGGGAATGCTTGGGATGACTTGATTCCTAATCAGATTCTGACACGGATTCCTAAAATTCTCTGGTTAGGCCTGTATGCCTAGATGAAGTGGGGAATATGATAAAAATTCCTATTCCTGAGGTGACTAGGAAAAGGATTTTCTCTATTATAAATAGAGGGTTCTTGTATTTAATTTTTCATATTCCAACCCAAATCTTCTCTTCTATCTTAAAATCCCTTAGACTTTTAAGACAAAAACGATTCTTGCCATGGGTATTGAACATCTGACCGAGATGCTGCAGGCATGGGCTCAAAATTTTCAAGATGAAGATAAAGTTCAGCTAACTCAAATGGGAATTGTCGCTTTATTCCCGCTTCAACGACTCAGGGTAGATTCACACTTTTTGGATGCTTGCCTATCCTTTTGGGATACTACCCACCACGTTTTTGCCTTTCCTCGGGGAGAAATATGTCCCCTTCCTGAAGAGATTGCAGCCATAGGGAATTGGTGCCCTAATGCTCGTCCTGCTATTCCTCCTTTTTATCCTGACCCAAGGAGAAGACTGAGGGATTTTCTTGGTTTGTCTCATGTTGAGACAGCTCGTATGGTAAAGGGAAATTCTGTCTCTTTATTTGACCTAGCTGATAAATTTATGAATTCCAACAGCACAAGAGTTACTTCTACCCACAGGCGTAGGGCTTTTGCTTTTTGCATGCTGCATCGATATGTCTTTGAAGGTCGAATGGATGCTGACTCGTGCTTAGGCGAAATCAGGCTAATTAGCATAGTTGACCAAATGGAGACAGGTCACAGCCCAGCTTGGCTGATAACCGGGGAGATTATTGTGGGCCTTGATGATAGAAGACTTGACCCAGATCGGCAATTGACGGGGAGCACTCAGCTTTTACAGGTATTAGACCTCGTTTTCCTCGAATTTCCTTTTTCCCTTTTTTTTCCGAAAATTTTTCGAAAAATTTCACTGATTTTTCTGAATTTTTTTTCTTTGAATTTTTTCCGAAAATTTTCCGATTTTTCCGATTTTTTTTTTTGATTTTTCGAAATGTTTTTTTTTTACAGATCTGGTTATCCGAGCGCCTGTCGATCATAGAGCCCCCGGTGAGCATATCCAGATATCGCAGCTGTCAGATTGGTTCACGGACACGACGAATAAGCTCGAGTCATCACATAAATCGGAATTATTGGGATGAAGAGCTAAAATTCCATGGTGGGCCCTTGATTACATGGACTGTCATCTAGTGGTTCCTCTCAAAACTGATGGGGTTAGCTAAAAGAGACAAAGCCCGCTACTTAGTGATCCTGTCCATGGATTGGACCGTCCACATCTACCCAGACTGTATTTTGAGGCAGTTCGGTTCGTTTCAGCAGATCCCCGAGACTGAAGCAATCATTAGCGTTTCGCTCCAATTGACGGACGCTATGTGTGACACGTGGCTACAACGTTGGTTTACCCGTGTTATATGGACTATACCTCGCCCCTGCCAATCTGTTTGGGTTTCGGAAGCATATCGCAAATGGACTTCCGAAGAATCTGAGGAGGCCCGTAAAGCTTTGAAGACTGACGAGGCTTTCGACTTGGTTCGCAGGGAGACAGTGAAAGATAACAAGTGGTTCTTTGATGAAGGAGAAACTCCTGCTACCCTCGTCCGACTGGAGTCGGGTCTTAAGTCAAAAACTAAGACTCGAACTAAAGAGACC
Organism: Agrostemma githago; assembly: GCA_958450325.1. Taxonomy (NCBI): domain Eukaryota; kingdom Viridiplantae; phylum Streptophyta; class Magnoliopsida; order Caryophyllales; family Caryophyllaceae; genus Agrostemma; species Agrostemma githago. The sequence goes on along the minus strand of OY288259.1, from coordinate 47,764,919 downwards.
GGTGCTAGTGACTTGGAGAGAAGACTCGGACCAAAACTAGCAGTCCGAGATAGACTGGGCCCGCGGGACCGATTACCCGAAAAGGTAAGGGCCCGACTAGGACCGATTGAGGTCGAGGACTCGAGCTCGAGGAAACGAGTCTGGGCTAAGGAGGTTCCCTTGGTGATTCGGGAGCGCTCACCTCCACGTCGTCGCCAGTGGATGGAAAAGGAAGGTAAGGACAAGGGAAAGGGCAAGATGCCCTAAATGCCTAGGCCCTAGTTTTTATTATTTAAGTATTAGTACTATTTATTTTGTGTCGTGTGCTTTTTTTTTTTGGAATATTTTGTAATTTGTAATTTTCCGAGTTTATCGGATTTTTTTTGAAATAAATAAAGGAAGTTTATTAAAAAACCGTTCCTGTTTTTTTTTTTTTTCGATTGCAGTGGTTGTGCCCTTTTGAGGGGCTGCCTACGTATCCACAATTAGCGGAATCAAACCAAACGTAGTTCAGACTAAATTGCAATTTCGAAATACATCAAGACTATTGGTTCAAGATGTTTTATAACAGTAGAATCAATAATTCTAGCTTTTGAGTTGCTCTTTGAAAGTTTATTTGGAAATGATTTTTATAAACTTTGCTAATGACATTGAGAGAAATGGGTCAAGGGTAGTAACGCTTCAGCTGGTCCAGGTTAGTTGGGTTGACAAACTCATTCCCGTCCAGGTCCGTTAGCATTACCGCTCCGCCTGATAGAATCTTCTTTACCAAATATGGCCCAGCCCAATTAGGTTTGAACTTTCCCCTTGGGTCTACTGGTAATAAGGCTCGAACAGACTTGAGTACCAAATCCCCTTCTTTGATGTTCCTGGGCCTTACCCTTTTGTTGAAGGCCCGTTGGATCCTCTTCTGATATATTTGTATATTATTGAGGGCACGAGATCGTCGTTCATCTAATAGGACTAGCGAGTCATATCGTGCTCGAATCCAATCAGCTTCGGGTACTTGACTTTCGAGTAAGATTCTGAGGGACGACACCTCTAACTCAACCGGTTGGACCGCTTCCATCCCGTATGTAAGGTAATACGGTGTTGCCCCGGTTGCAGTACGGACGTCCGATATTCCCAAAGTGCAAATGGTATCTTATCGGGCCAGTCCCGGTAATTACCAGCCATTTTTTTGAGTATGGTGACAATTGTTTTATTAGCCGCTTCTACCGCTCCATTGGTTTGGGGTCGGTAGGGTGAAGATGTATGCCTTTGAATTTTGTACTTAGTCAACAAGGCTGCCGTCTCGGCTTGAAAAAGGGTCTCGTGGTCACTGATGAATTCATGAGGGATCCCATACCGGCATATTATCCTATTTTGGATAAATTTGGCGACATGACAGGCGTTGAGAATACGATAAGACTCAGCTTCGACCCATTTGGTGAAATAGTCGATTGCTACCAAAATGAAGCAGTGTCCTTTGGTTCCCGAGGGGTTTATCTTTCCGATTATATCGATTCCCCATGTTGAAAACGGCCAAGGTGACGTCATGGTATATAACAGGGATGGCGGCATATGCTGTACATTAGCGAAAATTTAACAATTATGGCAATGTCTGACATATAGCTGGCAATCGGTTTCCATGCTATTCCAGTAATATCCGAGTCTTATGATCTTCCGGACTAGCATCTGGGCATTCATGTGCGGACCGCACTAGCCGTCATGTACTTCAGCCATGACCTTTTCGGCGTTACCCTTATCAACACATAAAAGGAGAGCCCCCTGCGGTGTCTTTTTGTAAAGTTGTTCGTCGTCGGTACGGATGAACTGGGCTGCTAGCCTACGTAAGACCTTTTTGGTTCGATTGTCGGTCCCGGGTGGATATTCCCCGGTCGTCAAGTATGCTTGGATAGCCTTATACCACGGCTCGGGATCAGGTATCTCGATATCTTCGATGTCGTGGATATATGCCGGCTCAGACCGTCTTTCGACACAGATTGGCATACTGGTCATATGATCGGGAATGTTGAGTAAAGATGCCAGTTTTGAAAGTGCATCCGCGAATTGATTTTCTTCCCGAGGTAGGTATATATTTTCTACCTTTTGGAATTGTTTCTCGGGATGTCTTACTTGTGCCTGGTAGGCCACAAGGTTAGCATTTCGGGTTTTCCATTTTTGGAGCGTTTGATTAATGACCAGAGATGAGTCGCCGTGTACTCGGAGGTTTGTGACCCCTAAATCGACGGCGGCTTGTAGCCCGTGGAATCATGCTTCATATTCAGCGGCATTATTAGTGACGTCAAAGTCTAATTTGATCGACACGGGAGTATGTTCCCCTCTTGGTGAGATTAGGAGAATCCTGACTCCAAATCCTCGGAAATTGGATGCCCCGTCAAAGTATAAGTCCCACGTTTCGGTGTCGGTATGGAAAATATCTTCATCCAGGAAGGACCAAGTGTCGGTGTGTCCTTCTTCGGTTATGGGACTGTCGGCGAGAAACTCGGCTACTATCCGGCCTTTGATGGCTTTCAATGGTACGAATTTTAGATCGAATTCTGCCAACATTAGGGTTCATCTTGATATCCTGCCGTTGAGAATGGGCTTTTCGAAAAGGTGCTTGATCGGATCCATTCTAGATAGCACTTGTACCTCGTAACTGAGCATGTAATGTCGGAGCTTCTTGGTGGCCCAGACCAAAGCTAAACACGTTTTTTCGAGCATAGTGTACTTACACTCATACTCTAAAAACTTTTTGCCGATGTAGTATATAGCTCGTTCTTCGGAGTTGACCGTCTGAGCTAGTATAGCCTCCATGGCTGTCTCTGTCGTCGTTAGGTATAGTGACAAAGGTAAGCCGGGTTGGGGTGGCATCAAGAACGGCGGTGAAGACAAGATTTCTTTGATTCTATCAAAGGCTGCTTGACACTTATCGTCCCATAACAACCGTTCCCCTATTTTCAGTTTCTTGAAGATCGGTTCATACACCATGGTTAGCTTTGAAATGAATCTACTGATATATTGGACTTTCCCGAGAAACCCTCTTATCTCTTTTTTGGTCTTAGGGGGCTGCATCTCGGTGATGGCCTTAATTTTGGCTGGATCGACTTCGATACCACGTTGGCTAACGATATGACCCAGTAATTTGCCAGACGTTACCCCGAAGCTGCATTTCTGAGGGTTTAACCTCATGTTGTATTTGCGTAATCGGGTGAAGAACTTTCTCAGGGCGGTGATGTGACCGTCCCTGTCTTTAGATTTGACGATCATATCGTCCACATAGACTTCCACTTCTTTATGCATCATGTCATGTAATAAAGTCGTGGCGGTTCGTTGATAGGTGGCCCCGACAATGATGAGACCAAATGGCATAACAGTATAGCAATAAGTACCCCAAGGTGTAATGAAGGTGGTCTTATCCATATCTTCTTTGTAGACACCCGCATTTTGACTGCCAGGTGTCTATGGTAGTTTCCAAAAAATACCCGATGATGATCGGACGCTAACGTGCTCTAATGCGCTCGGATACGGGCTCGAAATTAATAATGTCCGGCATGGGCTTTTAACGGGATACAAACCTCACAAAACCAACCTCAAAACCAGGCCCAGTGGATCGTTCCGAGCAAAATAAGACTAATTTGGGTCAAAACCGACACCAAAAATAATTCCCGTCTTTTAGCGACCGGGTCAAAACCCGGTCAAGACAAACCCGACACAAAAAACGACCTGATACATTCTCAAAACTTGCGCCAGATTCAAAAATCAGCCAAATCAATTCAAAAACAATCCAAAATCAATTAAAATCAATCAAGATCAAATCAATGCCAATCACTCCTCAAATTTTGCGGCCTGATTGATCCACTCGGTCGAGTGGATTGACCACTCGATCGAGTGGAGCCTCTTAAAACCGGTCCAGGTTCATTTGCTAGGGCACTCGACCGAGTGCACTAGGGCCACTCGATCGAGTGCTCCTGTGTCGTGGGTTCCCTATAAATACACCAAGCATTACACTTTTGAACAACTTTTCAATCACAACTTTCAACCCTCAATTTCAGCCAACTTTGAACTCAATTTACATACACATTTCAGCCCTAGTTCAACCCTTAGGCATCATCACACTTACACCAATTTTCCGAGAGCACAAACTCGTAAAAATCCCACACAAACCGAGCCATACATACACACCATCAACTCCTCCTACGTATCTCGACGTTCCCGTGCCATTGCCGCCGTTTGACGAACCGTATCCCGAGAAGAAAGAACATGTAGGTTGAGGGTGTGACAATTCAACACCGACTTTTCCTTCTTCATCCTTTTTCTCGTTTTTTTATGTATATTTATATTTATGTTTATAGTATTATATCTAGTCGATAGTAACGACATTACTAACGCTAACATTTTACTTCTCGCATTTTAATTATCGTTATGTACATTTTATCATAATATTGTATGTACCGTGTAAATATATATAATAATTTCAAAACTCGGATCTAAACACGTTTGACTACGATGATCATTTTTTTAAGGTTCGTTTATTAACACGATCATGATCATTCGTAGTTGAACGCGTATACATCCATTTCTAAGATTGGTATGGAACCCGTTGACACGAAAACCAACATCATGCAATCCGTAAGGATTAATATTGATGTCGTGACGTAGAAGGACACAATTTCATCACCAATCAAAATTTCAATCTAACGATAACGTTTTTATAAAATTCCGATAACGGTATTATAATCGTATGCATATACAAATAATTTGGCCAATCATCAATTTGTATTTAATTTGGCCAATCATCGATTTTAAACCAAAAAATAAGCGAGTCACGACTCGTACAGGGGCTACTCGACCGAGTACATAGGCTACTCGATCGAGTAGCACCCACAAAACTGGGCAGTAGCGTCTTCTAAGGCGCACTCGACCGAGTCAGACCACGACTCTGTCGAGTGGGTCCTGTAACCCAGAAAACCGAGAGCCTCGACACACATTTCGAGCCTCGTCTTTTTACGACTCTAGTCATCACGTGTAAAGACAATCACGTGACCCTCCTTTCTTCAAAACTCACACATATCACGACACATAAACGATTTTGATCGACGGTCTCACACTATCAATTTTATGTCGACGACTCTTTAGTCGTATCCGACGTATAATTAATTTAGACTCCATTTCTCGAGGTGATAAGTCGGGACAAGGCATCAGGATTTGGGATCGGGGTAGCACCACGCCTAGGTCCTATATCTCCGTCCTTCGATTAATACATAAAATAATATGTATTTAATTGAAGTTCGTCCATCTACACAAACTCACGGTCTAGTTTATACACGGGTCCGTTTGTAATTATTGCTTGCCATTTCGATTGTATATTTTGGCTATTATGTTTTATTGTTCGTCGTATTGTGAATTCCGGGTTGTATTCCGCCCGTGTAACTTGTAATCGATTTATTTTTGCTTTGCTTTATTTATTTGCGTTTTACCGTTTATAAATGAACCCTCGCATGTTAAATCACTTCGACAATAAATTAGATGTATTAAATGACGTAGCTCACATTCAATTCGCATGCTTAGCTAAAACGCTGTTTGCATATCATTTCACCGAATCACTAGCACGCATATTAGAAAGTCAAACGATGTCTTAGTAGAGGCCGCTAAGTGCTGGCGGGGTTGGGTGTCCTTAGTGGGCTTCCCAACACGTACCCTCACCCCTTACTCAGAACCTCGGTTTTCGGATGCCCGAAACCGTTGGCGCACGAGAGTCATTCTTTACACGATTACCGGTATAGATGGTATCGGTATCGCAATGCAAAGGGACGAGCCCAATAAACTCTAAAACCGAAATGGGCCATACTTTGTGTATGATCCATAGCGATATAGAGTGGGCTCGAACGGTTTCGAATAACCATAAAATTCGGTGGCGACTCCATTTCGACTTAAATTTCAATTCGATCCATTCTCATATGGAGGTGCATTCGCCTACCCAAACCCGCGCGTGGCCGCGTCGGGGTGGACCTACGTCATGTCCACAATTTGGCGACTCCGATGGGGATTAACCGATGAGTGCCTAACCATCGGCATCCTCAGGGTGAGACTCGAATAGAAATCATTTGACAAATACAATATGCGTTTTAGTTTTACGGTTCATGCATAACCCCTATTTTTCCCGGGCCGGTACTGGTGACCGACGTCCCACTATACCATGATGTATTCCGCCTTGGATACGTTAAAGGTGTTCATAGTCGATTCGTATGGACTTTGCGGCATGTTCTAAGCTCAACTCGACTTAGGAATCCGTCCCGTTTCTCGTCTAGACTATGAGCACTGGTATAGACCCTTTATAGACCGACCGAGACTTAGTGTAAAGCATACATGGCATCGTTATTATGCTTGCGTGACTTTGTGCTACTTGGTTTCCGTGTCGTTTTTCAAAAACCGTCATTTTCAAAAAATGCATCTTTTCAAAATATTCAAATTTCAAAACCCTGGACACATACCGAATTTAGGACTTATGATTTTACTCAAAATAGCCCACTTTCTAGCCGGTATGCTGCCCAATTCAAAACTCGAAAATATTTTCGAACTTTCAAAACCGAGGCCCGATGTACTTCCCGATTTTCTTGAAAAAAAATCGGGCCTTTCCCCGAGCTTTCTCGGACTTTCCAAAAGTAATCCTTTTCAATACTTTCCTCCCCCTTAGGACCTTCCCGTATTTAGCAGTGTCGGGTCATGTCGTAAGTAGTCGAGGTCTCTAGCGTCGAAACTCTGTCGATCTTACATCACGGGTTTCCTCCCTATCCCAGTCCGCCTTATTAGACTAAGGCAGGGCCCACCTACGTAGGACATACTCCTACAAAGAAGGGCCCGTCTACACATTTGAGTCCAAAGTATGGGGACGTCTCACGTCGACCTTCCTTCAAACAGGATTCGGCCCACCCGTCGAATCCTAAGGAAAGCACGTCATCCACGAGTCACCCGTCTAAGAGTCTCTTTCAAGTCATTTTAGTCTTTTCCCTGCTCGGGATGTACTATTCTGGTTCCAAGGTCTGGGTTCAGTTTCTGATTACGCGGTGTTCTTACAGACAGGCCACCGGCAACTAGACACACCCGCAGAATGGAAGCCACTATGAACAGTTTGAAGACCTCCGTGGACACCATGGTCGACAAACAGGCCGACATTGAGGCCCAATTGCCAGAAATGAGGGTCGGTCAAGTGGCTATCGTTGCTCGTTTAGCTGCAGTGGAGCACAGGACTCCAAATACCGGGGTCACGGAACCCCTAGCTGAACTAGTTAGCTCGGTTCGCCGATTAAGAACAAGTCCTTCTAACTGGAAGTAACAATATTCACCGGGAAAACAGTCGGGAGTACTCTCCGGTAAGTGACAAACTGCCCGCGAACCTGAATCTCACGGGCTTACCCATGTTCGAAGGGACTGAAGACCCGTTACTACATGTACGGGCCTTCAAGAAGTTCATGGCTATTAAGGGAGTGGACTCTTCCATGTTCAATAACCTCTTTGCTGCATCTCTTGAGAAACACCAAAAGGCCTGGTACTACAGGCTAGACCCAAAGAAGTTCTCGACATGGGATGATGTGGCTACTGAATTTGCTCGGAACTATGCTGACAACACCGAGATCCAGACCACAATGCGGTCTCTAGAGGTTATGGCCCAAGAACCTAAGGAGGGCTTTACCAAATACCTCCAACGTTGGAGGGCCGAAAGTGTGAAAATGGTCGATAAGCCCAGTGAAAAGACTTTAGTGGAGGCTTTTGTCAAGAACCTCCTCCCTTCCTACCGGGTCCACCTCCGGTATGCTGTCATCCCCAATTTCACCACCCTTACTGAAATGGGCATGAGAATTGAAGACGATCTAAGACTAGAGAGCCTGACTAAGGCCCTTAGCAAGGGATATCAAGGGGCCTCTTCATCCACTACCAAGCCTCCGGCCGCAACCCGAAGCATCTTTGACACGGTTAATCTCTTGGATGCCTCATCCAAAAGGACTACCCCTCCTAGGGTATTCACTGATATAGGGACTACCTATACATATGCCTTACAAAGGCTATCTTCCAAGGGCTTGGTCCAACCGATAGGCCCAACTCCTGAAGTCCCAGTTGAAAAACGCTCCAAAGGCTACAATGCCCAAGCCTATTGCCAATATCATTGGGGCAATGGGCATGATACCGAGAAATGTTGGAAGCTAAAGCATCTGATTCAGGATTTAATTGAGAGCGGGAAAATACCGTTACCCGGGGACAAGCCAAGCAACAAGGACAACCCCTTTAGCTCTCATGCTATCTTCACCGGTGAAGTGATCGACTGTTCTCACCTTATCTCTCCTTTCATCCCACAAATCAATGGAATCTGGTTCGATGATGAGGAAGATGTGTACCTCACCAAAGGGGAAACTGTCCCTATCACTCCCGAAGAAATCCGGAAGGCTAAGTCCAAGGCTTTAGCCAGTAACCACCTCACCACCGCCGGTCGTCCTTATTCAGCCACTAGCTCCAAGGACATCTCAGTCCCGGCAACCGTCACTGAACTTGCCAGGATGGAAGAAGCCATTGAAGAGCCAAATACCAATACGGCTCTTGTCAAACAATTAAAGAGAACCCGAGTTGACCTCACTATATGGCAACTCTTGGTTAGCTCACAAGAACACCGAGAGACACTTACTAAGGCCCTCGATCAGATCAAGGTCGACTCCCAGGTTACCCCTACTGAAATGGTAGCCACTATCCTGCCCTACCTTAAGGGCAAGTCCAAAGAAGATGGCCCAGTAGTCACCTTCTCGGATGCCGACCTACCGCCGTTCGGGGCCTCTCATAATCTGGCTCTGTATATCACGGTAATTTGCCGGGGTAAGTACCTACCAATGACCCTAGTCGACGACGGGTCTTCTGTGAACGTCCTCCCTCTAAGGACTGCCAAAGCCCTCGGTATCACCGAGGCCGACTACATACCAACCGCCCACACTATCCAAGCTTTCGATGGAAGCCTAAAGGCGGTTTCTGGGGCCGTTAAATTAGCAATTACAACGGGTCCAATTGAAAAAGAGCTAGAGTTCCAGGTGATCGATGTCACCTCCTCTTTCAATCTACTCCTAGGAAGGCCTTGGATTCATGCTGTAAAGGCGGTGTCTTCTACTCTTCACCGAAAGATCAAAATGCCCTTGCAAGATGGCATTATCACCCTAGAAGCAACCCCTATGACTGTGGCTAGCTGTAACGCCACGGACCGCACCGACCTATGGGGATTCGATTTTGTAGGGATGATTGAAGAAGAGTACCTTTTCAGGCCCTATTTCACCACAAGCATCGACGCAATGCTGCAAAATTTGGGGTATTTACCGGGGGCTACCTCGAGGCCATATCTTCCAGCTGGGAAGATTATTGAAGTCCTAAATGACGGGGAATCTCACTTCGGTTTAGGGTATGCTATAACCCCGGGGAACGTGGTCCGAGCAGGCATTGAGAAAGCTTGCAACATCATCAAGGGTACCTACTTGGGCCCTTATAGCCCAGGGTTGGCTGACTATTTCGTCACATCGGTATTCGGGGCTATTCAAGTTGGCCTATATCAACCAACCATCACATATCCCGAGACTAAACTAGCTCGGGAATGCAACTATATTCCAGATGATATATTTGCCCTCATCCAATCTGAATCCAAGGAGGGTACTGACCATGTCGAGCCCATGCTGGGGCTCTTATTCGGAGAAGACAAAGCTATTCCAAACCCCAAGGAAGATCTGGTGAACCTGATCCTTCGAAGCAACAGGTTTGATCCTTCAAAGCTGATCTCGGAGGTCGGTGCTGATACTGGGAAAAGAGCCTGGAGGAAGACCATCAAGTGGACCGACAGCCAGGGTCGAGTCTACAAGCTGACCACCGGAGAAGGAAACATGCCGGACACTGATTCCGAGTCCGAGTCTGAGTCTGAGTCAGAGCCTGAGTCAGAGTCTGTATTCGAGTCTAAGGGGTCTGGTGCTAGAGTCCAAACTGTAACCCTCCTCCCTATAATCACTACCACTGGAGCCTCGGGGTCTGTCCCGAAAGCACTCCCAATCCCGCCTCTGACCAATGATCAGATGGCTGCTCTCTTCGAGCTGTTTTCCAAATTTACCATCAATAATAATGAAAACCGTTCCGCTTATGACTTGTCTTATTTTCAAAATACTTTCAATTTCAAAAATATTTTCTGCAATGACATTGAGAAACCCGATGAACAGGTATCCTTACCTCCGCATCTGATCAAGCAACTAGAACAGAGGGAATCCCGAGATCCGGTAATCGAAGAAACCGAGTCTATCAATGTGGGAACAGCCTTAGAGCCCCAGATGCTTAAGATAGGGTTATCTTTAGGTCCCGAGGAGAGACAAAAACTCACAAACCTCCTCCAAGAGTTCAAAGATGTCTTCGCATGGTCTTACAAGGACATGCCGGGGATAGATCGGGAAATAGCTGAACACCGCATACCCATCAAAGATGGTTGCAAACCGGTAAAACAGAAGCTTCGAAGGATGAAGCCCGAATGGTCCCTCAAAGTCAAAGAAGAAGTAGACAAACAATTCAAAGCAGGCTTTATACAAGTGTCTGAATATCCAGACTGGGTTGCAAACATCGTGCCGGTACCCAAGAAGGACGGCAAGGTGCGGGTATGTGTAGACTTTCGAGACCTTAACAAGGCCATCCCAAAAGACGATTTTCTGTTGCCACACATCGACATACTGGTGGACAACACGGCTGACCATGCCCTTCTATCATTTATGGACGGGTATGCCGGGTACAACCAAATCAAAATGGCAGAAGAAGATATGGGTAAAACCACTTTCACTACACCATGGGGCACTTATTGTTATACCGTCATGCCGTTTGGGCTCATTAATGCCGGGGCCACTTATCAACGAACAACCACGACCCTGTTACATGACATGATGCATAGGAAGTGGAGGTCTATGTCGATGACATGATTGTTAAGTCTAAAAACCGAGATGGGCATGTTGCTGCCCTAAGAAAATTTTTCACCCGATTAGGTAAGTACAACATGAGGTTGAACCCTCAAAAGTGCAGTTTCGGGGTAACATCAGGCAAATTACTTGGCCATATCGTTAGCCAACGCGACATCGAGGTCGACCCGGCTAAAATCAAAGCCATCACCGAGATGCAACCACCCAAGACCGAAAAAGAAATAAGGGGGTTTCTCGGGAAAGTCCAATACATCAGCCGATTTATTTCAAAGCTAACCATGGTATGTGAGCCCATTTTCAAGAAGCTGAAGATAGGGGAACAGGTACTATGGGATGATAAATGTCAGACGGCTTTTGACAGAATCAAAGAGATCCTGTCTGCTCCGCCGGTATTAATGCCACCTCAACCCGGTTTGCCTCTGTCGTTATACCTAACAACGACTGAGACAGCCATGGGGGCTATGCTGGCCCAGACAGTCGATTCAGAAGAAAGAGCTATTTACTACATCAGTAAAAAGTTCCTAGAATATGAATGTAAATATACAATGCTCGAGAAAACATGCCTAGCTCTGGTTTGGGCCACTAAAAAGCTCAGACACTACATGCTCAGTCACGAGGTACATGTCCTGTCCAAAATGGATCCGATCAAATACTTGTTCGAAAAGCCCATTCTTAATGGAAGAATGTCCAGATGGACTTTAATGCTAGCCGAGTTTGACCTCAAGTTTGTACCGTTAAAAGCCATCAAAGGCCGGGTGGTAGCCGAGTTCCTCGCCGACAGCCCAATATCTGAAGAGGGCTACACCGACACTTGGGCCTTTCCTGACGAAGACATATTCCATACTGACACCGAAACTTGGGATCTGTATTTCGATGGAGCATCCAACTTTCGAGGGTTCGGGGTCGGAATTCTCCTTATATCACCACAAGGGGAACACACCCCGTTATCCATCAAACTGGATTTTGATGTGACTAATAACGCGGCCGAGTATGAAGCATGCATCCACGGGTTGCAAGCGGCTGCTGATTTGGGAATTACAAATCACCGGGTTCTCGGGGACTCGTCCCTGGTCATCAATCAAGCCCTTCAAAAATGGAAAACTCGGAACGCCAATCTCGTGGCTTACCAAGCACGAGTAAGGGTTCTAGAGAAACAATTCCAGAAGGTAGAATATATCTATCTCCCACGTGAAGAAAATCAGTTCGCGGACGCACTTTCCAAATTAGCATCCTTACTAAATATCCCGGAACATATGCCCAGTATGCCAATCTGTGTCGAAAGACGGTCCGAGCCGGCGTATGTCAACGCATTCAAGATATCGAAATCACTGATCCAGAGCCTTGGTATCAGGCTGTCCAAATTTATTTGACTACGGGAGAATATCCCCCGGGAACTGAAAATCGGGCCAAGAAAGCCCTGCGAAGACTGGCCACCCAATTCATTCGTACGGACGACGGTCATTTATACAAAAAGACAGCACATGGAGTTTTACTCCTGTGTATCGATAAGACACAGGCCGAAAAGGTGATGGCCGAAGTACACGACGGTGAAAACGGTCCGCATATGAACGCCCATATGCTAGCCCGAAAAATCATGAGGCTCGGGTACTACTGGAACAGTATGGAGACCGACTGTCAGTCATATGTCAAACACTACCATAATTGTCAAATTTTCGGCAATGTTCAACACATGCCATCGTCTCTACTATACACCATGACCTCGCCATGGCCATTTTCGACATGGGGGATCGATATAATTGGGAAAGTGAACCCTTCCGGGACGGGAGGTCACTGTTTTATTTTGGTAGCTATCGACTATTTCACCAAATGGGTCAAAGCCGAATCATACCGTGTCTTGAACGCCAAGCACGTGGCCAAATTTATCCAGAATAAAATAATATGCCGATACGGGATCCCACACGAGTTTATCAGTGATCACGGGACCCACTTCCAAGCCGAAACTGCTATTTTGCTAGCAAAATACAAAATCCAGAGGCATACATCTTCACCTTACCGTCCCCAAACAAATGGAGCGGTAGAAGCTGCCAATAAAACGATAGTCACCATACTTAAAAAGATGGCTGATAATTATCGGGACTGGCCCGAAAAAATGCCCTTTGCCCTATGGGGGTACCGGACGTCAATCCGAACTGCAACCGGGGCAACTCCATATTATTTAACGTATGGCATGGAGGCAGTCCAGCCGGTCGAATTGGAAATACCGTCACTCAGAATTCTACTAGAAAGCAAAGTACCCGAAGCGGATTGGATTCAAGCTCGATATGAATCGTTAATTCTCTTGGACGAACGACGGTCGCGGGCTCTCAATAACATCCAAATATATCAAAAGAGAATCAAACGGGCCTTTAACAAAAGAGTTAGGCCCAGGAATATCAAGGAAGGGGATTTGGTCCTAAAATCGGTTCGTGCCTTACTAGCGGTTGACCCAAGAGGAAAATTCAAACCCAATTGGGCTGGGCCATACCTAGTCAAGAAGGTTCTATCAGGAGGAGCCGTAATGCTGACGGACCTGGACGGGAACGAATTTGTCAACCCAACCAACCTAGACCAGCTAAAGCGCTACTACCCCTAAAACCTTATCTCAAATGTCATTTGCAAAAAATTATTTAAAAACATCTTTTTCAAAATTTATAAGCAAGTCAATAAGTTAGGATTATTTATCTTACTGTCGCACATCTTGAACTCATAGTCTTGGTGTATTTCGAAATTGCAAAAAAATCTACGCCCGAACTACGTTTGGTTTGATTCCACTAACTGTGGATACGTAGGCAGCCCCTCAAAAGGGCACAACCACCGCAATAACGAAAAGACAGAAACGGTTTCACTAAAATAATACTTTTATTATTCCAAAAAAAAACACCGATAAACTCGGTATTTCAAAATTACAAAAAGCCACAAAAAAAAAACAAACACAACAAAAATAGTAATAATAATAATAATAATAATAATAATAATGGAGACTAGTATCCAGGCATCTTGCCCTTGCCCTTGTCCTTCGGGTCTCGTGGAGCCCGAGGTCGCCGGGGTGGGGAGGAGCGTTCCCGGATAACCACAGGAACCTCCTTGGCCCGAGTCCTCTTCTTCGGCAGAGGATCTTCAGCTATTGTCACGGGCCCAAGTCGAGCCCGTATATGCTCTGGCAACCTGTCTTTGGGACCAAGTCGGTCCTGGACTAAAGACCCGGCCCCTGGTCTCCTCTCCAAATTTGTCTGGGGGCTCACTTTCCCCCGTGCACCTCTAGCATCGGACCCCCTAGCTCGAGTCCTTGCTCCTCTCCTCTGACCTGGCGTTAGACGGACTATCGGGGCTATAGTCTCCCCTTCAGCAAAGAAGTCTCTGTTATCCTTGATCTTCTTGCGCCGAAGCAGGTCGAAGGCCTCGTCGACCTTTAGAGCAGCACGAGCTTCGGCAGTCTCGGCTTTGGTCCACCTTTCGTAGGAATAAGACACCCAGGTAGAATGAAGCGACTTGGGAACGGACCAAGTAACTCGAGTGTACCACCTCTGAATCCAGGTGTCGCACATAATGTCGGTCAGCTGGGTAGGTGCACTTACAACTACCTCGTTCTCCGGGATGCGTTGAGTCCACCCATACTGCCTGAGTATGCGGTCAGGATAGAGGTGAACCGTCTGGCTAAGGGACAGAATCACCTGGTAGCGCGCCTTGTCTCCGGGCGCCAAACCCGTCCAAGCATAAATCGGCCACCATGGAACCACCCATCGTATCAATGGACCACGATGGAGTGTTAATTCTTCCTCCCAATATTTCTGGGTAGTCAGGCAGGACGAGTCGGTATGCCGTCTCCTTGTCATCACCTGGTTGAACCAATATTGGCTCGGGTTGGGAGGAGGCTCAATCTTCGACAACCTCTCAAATAGCCAAAGCTGAAAAGAAGAAGCAACGCTCATAAGATTTTGGACAATCTAGACGTTCGCCTAAGGGCACTCGATCGAGTGCCGGGGCACTCGATCGATGACACCCCTAAAACGAGGCAGAAAGCTCCTTTACGAGGGCACTCGATCGAGTGCCAGGGTGACTCGGTCGAGTGCCCCCTGTAGCAGTATATCGCGAAAAAAAAAAAATCGAAAAAAAAAAGAAAAAAATCGAAAAAAAAGAAGAATCAAAAAAATCGAAAAAATAAGAAGAAAAAATCAAGGGAAAAGCGATATACCTGCAGCAGACGGGTGCTCCCCGTGAAACGGGCTGACTCATCCCTCTTCCGGTTGTCCAAACCCTGAATGATTTCTCCCGTGATTAACAATGCGGGACTACACTCCGTCTCCATAAGGTCAGCAATGACGAGAAGACGAACACTACCCATGCAAGACAGCAGGTCCATATGGCCTTCAAAGGCATACACGTGCAGCATACAGAAGGCGAACGCCCTACGGCTATGAATGGGCGTAACCCGGATGTCGTACGGGTTCATGAACTTCTCAGCTAAGGCAAGCAGAGAAACGGTATCCCCCTCAAGCATGCGGGATACTTCAGCATGGGATAGCCCCAAAAACTCCCGTAATTTCCTCCTAGGGTCCCGAACTGAGAAAGGGACAGCAGGACGGAGCAGCGGGTTCCACCCTCCTATAGCAGCAATTTCCTCAGGGAGAGGACAGATCTCGCCCCGAGGGAAGGCGAAAACATGGTAAGTGTCATCCCAGAAGGTCGGACAGGCATCAAGGAAATGACGGTCCACGTGCATCTGACGGAACGTGAACAATTGGAATATGCCTGACTGCCTTAAGGCTAACTTGCTCGCATCCCTAAAACGATGGGCCCAGTCTTGCAGCATATCAATCAGACGGTCAATGGCCATGATAAAATTTCTTGAGAGAGATAAAGTTTTCTTTTGAGGAGGAGATGAAGCTTTTGAGAATTGTGACAAAGAAAGGAGCCAGGGTGATGTATTTATAACATCAAAACCCTGGTGCACCCTCCTGCAACTGTGCCTCCTTGGCCCAAGCGGGCCTAAACATACAGGCCCAACCCATAACTCTTCCCCACAGACACAGGAATTTAGTCATCCCGAGCAGTCTGTCAAAAATATATACACATTCTAAAATTTTTCAAAATTTTTCAGTCATCCAAATTTTTATTCCCCAGCGCGAGTCATTTTTTACCTACGTGTTGCATACATTTTATGTGACTTATACAGGTACGACTCAAACAGAGACATACAACCCTCTAAATCTCCCCAGCGGAAGCCCGAGGTGGCATTTTCCCCGGAATGGTACGGGATGGGCCCACATATAGGCGCACCCAGGACTTACGCGGCAAGTCCGATTCCCCACGGAGGTATCATCATCAAGCTCAGGTATGATTTCTATCTTATGGCTGGCGAGCCCTTCACGCGAGTCTAATGGACTATAAACGACCCGATCGGAAGTCTACCAGGTCTTAATTGACTTGGTAGCTACTCTGACTTTCGCCCTGTCCAAGCCTCAGTCAGAGTGGGGGCTCTGTAGACACCCGCATTTTGACTGCCAGGTGTCTATGGTAGTTTCCAAAAAACACCCGATGATGATCGGACGCTAACGTGCTCTAACGCGCTCGGATACGGGCTCGAAATTAATAATGTCCGGCATGGGCTTTTAACGGGATACAAACCTCACAAAACCAACCTCAAAACCAGGCCCAGTGGATCGTTCCGAGCAAAATAAGACTAATTTGGGTCAAAACCGACACCAAAAATAATTCCCGTCTTTTAGCGACCGGGTCAAAAACCCGGTCAAGACAAACCCGACACAAAAAACGACCTGATACATTCTCAAAACTTGCGCCAGATTCAAAAATCAGCCAAATCAATTCAAAAACAATCCAAAATCAATTAAAATCAATCAAGATCAAATCAATGCCAATCACTCCTCAAATTTTGCGGCCTGATTGATCCACTCGGTCGAGTGGATTGACCACTCGATCGAGTGGAGCCTCTTAAAACCGGTCCAGGTTCATTTGCTAGGGCACTCGACCGAGTGCACTAGGGCCACTCGATCGAGTGCCCCTGTGTCGTGGGTTCCCTATAAATACCCCAAGCATTACACACTTTTGAACAACTTTTCAATCACAACTTTCAACCCTCAATTTCAGCCAACTTTGAACTCAATTTACATACACATTTCAGCCCTAGTTCAACCCTTAGGCATCATCACACTTACACCAATTTTCCGAGAGCACAAACTCGTAAAAATCCCACACAAACCGAGCCATACATACACACCATCAACTCCTCCTACGTATCTCGACGTTCCCGTGCCATTGCCGCCGTTTGACGAACCGTATCCCGAGAAGCAAGAACATGTAGGTTGATGGTGTGACAATTCAACACCGACTTTTCCTTCTTCATCCTTTTTCTCGTTTTTTATGTATATTTATATTTATGTTTATAGTATTATATCTAGTCGATAGTAACGACATTACTAACGCTAACATTTTACTTCTCGCATTTTAATTATCGTTATGTACATTTTATCATAATATTGTATGTACCGTGTAAATATATACAAAAATTTTAAAACTCGGATCTAAACACGTTTGACTACGATGATCATTTTTTTAAGGTTCGTTTATTAACACGATCATGATCATTCGTAGTTGAACGCATATACATCCATTTCTAAGATTGGTATGGAACCCGTTGACACGAAAACCGACATCATGCAATCCGTAAGGATTAATATTGATGTCGTGACGTAGAGGGACACAATTTCATCACCAATCAAAATTTCAATCTAACGATAACGTTTTTATAAAATTCCGATAATGGTATTATAATCGTATGCATATACGATTATAGTACCGGAAACCAAGTTAAATACAAATCGTGCGATATTTGTATTTAATTTGGCCAATCATCGATTTTAAACCAAAAAATAAGCGAGTCACAACTCGTACAGGGGCTACTCGACTGAGTACATAGGCTACTCGATCGAGTAGCACCCACAAAACTGGGCAGTAGCGTCTTCTAAGGCGCACTCGACCGAGTCAGACCACGACTCGGTCGAGTGGGTCCTGTAACCTAGAAAACCGAGAGCCTCGACACACATTTCGAGCCTAGTCTTTTTACGACTCTAGTCATCACGTGTAAAGACAATCACGTGACCCTCCTTTCTTCAAAACTCACACATATCACGACACATAAATGATTTTGATCGATGGTCTCACACTATCAATTTTATGTTGACGACTCTTTAGTCGTATCCGACGTATAATTAATTTAGACTCCATTTCTCGAGGTGATAAGTCGGGACAAGGCATTGGGATTTGGGATCGGGCTAGCACCACGCCTAGGTCCTATATCTCCGTCCTTCGATTAATACATAAAATAATATGTATTTAATTGAAGTTCGTCCATCTACACAAACTCACGGTCTAGTTTATACACGGGTCCGTTTGTAATTATTGCTTTCCATTTCGATTGTATATTTTGGCTATTATGTTTTATTGTTCGTCGTATTGTGAATTCCGGGTTGTATTCCGCCCGTGTAACTTGTAATCGATTTATTTTTGCTTTGCTTTATTTATTTGCGTTTTACCGTTTATAAATGAACCCTCGCATGTTAAATCACTTCGACAATAAATTAGATGCATTAAATGACGTAGCTCACATTCAATTCGCATGCTTAGCTAAAACGCTGTTTGCATATCATTTCACCGAATCACTAGCACGCATATTAGAAAGTCAAACGATGTCTTAGTAGAGGCCGCTAAGTGCGGGCGGGGTTGGGTGTCCTTAGTGGGCTTCCCAACACGTACCCTCACCCCTTACTCAGAACCTCGGTTTCCGGATGCCTGAAACCGTTGGCGCACGAGAGTCATTCTTTACACGATTACCGGTATAGATGGTATCGGTATCGCAATGCAAAGGGACGAGCCCAATAAACTCTAAAACCGAAATGGGCCATACTTTTTGTATGATCCATAGTGATATAGAGTGGGCTCGAACGGTTCCGAATAACCATAAAATTCGGTGGCGACTCCATTTCGACTTAAATTTCAATTCGATCCATTCTCATATGGAGGTGCATTCGCCTACCCAAACCCGCGCGTGGCCGCGTCGGGGTGGACCTACGTCATGTCCACATTCTTCTGCCATTTTTATCTGGTTATACCCGGCATACCCGTCCATAAATGATAGAAGGGCATGATCAGCTGTGTTATCCACCAGTATGTCGATGTGTGGTAGCGGGAAATCGTCTTTCGGGCTCGCCTTGTTAAGATCCCCGAAGTCTACACAGACACGCACCTTACCGTCCCTTTTAGGAACCGACACGATGTTTGCGACCCAATATGGATACTCGGAAACTCGTATGAAACCGACTTTGAATTGTTTGTCAACCTCCTCTTTCACCTTAAGGGACCATTCGGGCCTCATGCGGCGGAGTTTCTGCTTAACCGGTTTGAACCCTTCCATGATTGGTATATGGTGCTCGGCTATTTCGCGGTCTATCCCCGGCATGTCCTTGTAGGACCATGCGAAGACGTCTTTGAATTCTTGAAGGAGATTCATGAATTGTTGTTTCTCCTCGGGATCTAAAGATAACCCTATCCTAAGCATCTGAGGTTCCAAGGTTGTTCCCACGTTAATCGACTCGGTTTCTTCGATTACCGGGTTGCGGGACTCCTTTTGTTCTAGTTGCTCGATCAGATGTAGAGGTAGGGGTACCTGTTCGCCGGGTTTCTCAATGTCATTGCACATAATATTTTTGAAACTGAGAAAATTTTGAAAATGAGACAAGTCGTAAGCAGAACGGTTGTTATTATTGCTCATAAATTGAGAAAATAGCTCGAAAAGAGCTACCATCTGATCGCTAGTCAGTGGCGGGATAGGTAAAGTGCCCGGGACAGACCCCAAGGCACCAGGAGTAGCGAAAGGGAGAGGGGGAGTTACAGAAGGGACCCTAGTACCGAACTCACTAGACTCGATCTCAGACTCTGACTCGGACTCCGACTCGGACTCAGACTCAGACTCAGGCATTTGTCCTTCCCCCGCGATCAGCTTGTAAGTCCTTCCTTGACTGTCAGTCCATTTGACAGTCTTCCTCCAAGCTCTCTTCTCTGTCCCGGATCCAACATCCGAGATTAGCTTAGATGGATCGAAGTTGCGGCTGCGGAGAATGAGACTGACCAGCTCTTCCTTCGGTGTTGGGGCCGTGAGTTCCTCTCCAAAAAGTAGTCCCAGTGCGGGCTCAACATTCTTAGCATCTTCGGACTGGATGAGGGCGAAGATGTCGTTTGGTATGAAATTTCAGTCCTGGGCCTAGTGGGTCCCAGGGCGTGCGGTGTCGGGCCGATATAGGCCTGTTAGGACTGGTTCGAACACCGGAGTGACGAAAGTGACGATTCTAGTCCCTGTTTGGCCCATATTTTCTGGGGTTATGATGTATCTTAAACCAGCTTGAGACCTCCCATTATCAAGGACTTCAAGGATTTTTCCTGTGGGGAGATTCGGCTTCGATGTAGCCCCTGCTAACTACCCCAGATTTTGCAGCATCCGGTCGATGCTAACCGTGAAGTAGGGTCGGAAAAGATACTCTTCCTCGATTTCCCCTATGAAGTCGAACCCCCAGAGATCGGTGCGGCCTGAGGTGTTACAATTAGCCACATTCATAGGTGTGGCTTCCAAGGTGATGACAGTATCGTGCAGAGGCAGCTTGACTTTTCGATGTAGAGTGGAGGATACTGCCCTGGCCACGTGGATCCAAGGTCTTCCTAAAAGGAGGTTAAAGGAAAAAGTCACGTCGATCACTTGAAATTCCAGCTCCTTTTTTATCGGGCCTGTTATGATAGTAAGTTTTACGGCCCCGGCTACTGACTTTGGACTTCCGTCGAAGGCCTAAATGGTTTGAGCTGTAGGAATGTAGTCGGCCTCGGTGATGCCGAGGGCTTTAGCGGTCCTCAAGGGGAGGACATTAACTGCGGACCCATCATCGATCAGGGTCATGGGAAGGTACTTTCCACGGCAGATCACCGTAATGTAGAGGGCCATGTTGTGGGTAGGCCCGAACGGTGGTAGATCAGCGTTGGAGAAGGTAATAAGTGGGCCTTCTTCCTTGGCCTTCCCCTTTAGGTGGGGCAGAACCGTGGCTACCATTTCGGCTGGAGTAGCCGTAGAGTCGATTTTGACTTGATCGAGGGCCTTAGTGAGTGCCTCCCGATGTTCCTGTGAGCTAACTAGGAGTTGCCATATAGAGAGGTCAACTCGAGTTTTGTTTAGCTGCTTTACAAGAGCCTTTTTGGTGGTTGGTTCCTCCGGGGTGGCCTCCAGCCTAGATGGCTCGGCGACGATAAGGGCGTCCTTAAGATGATTACTGGCTAAGGCTTTGGTCTTAACCTTCTGGATCTCTTCGGGCGTGATGGGAACAACTTCCCCCTTAGTAAGATAGACGTCATCTTCGTCGTCGCACCAGATCCCGTTTATTTGCGGGATTAATGGGGAAACGAGATGTGAGCAGTCAACTACTTCCCCGGAGAAAATGGCGTGAGTGGCCAATGGATTATCCTTGTTGCTGGGCTTGCCTCTAGGTAAAGGGATCTTTCCACTTTCGATGAGATCCTGGATAATATGCTTTAGCTTCCAGCATTTTGTGGACATGACATAGGTCCACCCCGACGCGGCCACGCGCGGGTTTGAGGAGGCGAATGAATCTCTATATGAGATGGTCAAATTGAAATTTAAATCGAAGTAGGAGTCGCCACCGAACATTGTGGGAGTTCGGGCCCGTTCGAACCCACTCTATGTCGTAGTGGGCCGTGTACAAAATACGGCCCATTTCCGATGTCAGAGCTTATTGGGTTCGTCCCTTTGCATTTGATACTGATACCGACATTATCGGATATCGTGTATTGAATGACTCTTGTTGCCAATGGATTCGGACACCCGGAAACCATGGTTCTGAGTAAGAGGTGAGGGTACGTGTTGGGAACTTCACTAAGAACACCCAACCCCGCCCGCACTTAGCGGCCTTTACTAAGATATCGTTCGTTTTTTATGTACACGCGTTAGTTCGACGGTTGAATGATATGCAAAGAGCGTTTTGACTAAACATGTGATATATGTTTGACTAAGTCGTTTAATGCATCTAAACTAAGAACGTCAAAGTTGTTTTAGCATGTGATGTTCATTTTAGTACAATAAAACAAACAACAAAAACGATAACAGATTACAATATACGAGCGGCATACCACCCGGAATTACAATGCAACCAACGATACAATACAAACAATCGCGATAATAAAGGAGCAAACGAGTTAGAAGATGTAAATATGATATGATGAAAAAAAATTGTATTTGGTTTTGGAAATCGATGATTTGGTTAAGTCCTGTAAAAATATGGTGCAATTTATACTCGACTTAAATATTGATACTCGTAATATTCGATGCTTGATTATAGAATCAATATCGAATATTTAGAGTGGATTTTGAAAAAGTTGCTGAAAGATTGTGGCGAAAAATTGTGACAAAAAATCGGGCAAAAAAATTGGGACAAAAAATCGTGACAAAAATTTGTGACAAAAACAAAATTGAGAAAGGGAGAAAAATGGGATTTGATTTTACACCCTAAACCTACATGCTTTGTATACTCGGAAAAGGGCTCGTCGGAATGTGGCTTAGGCACGGGAGCGTCGAGATGATATAGGAAGAGTTATGGTGGTTTATGATTAGGATGGGATTTGACGAGTTTTGCTCTCGGGTTTGTATATGGTTTTCCTAAAATTGCCTAGAATTTCGGGGATGAATTGTATGGGATTGTATCGCCTAGGATGTTGATTGTTGTAGATGTATTATGAATTTTAGATGTATGATGTGTGTGATGGGAGGGTCCTATTTATAGGAGATGACTAACTTGCAAAGGAAGAAAGTCACCGGTTGGAATGAGGTGGGATTCCGTCTAAGGATAGGAAAAGTAAGAAGTTGAAAGGGAAGAGAATTGCGTTTCTTGGTCGGAAAGAAAGGAATCTCGGCTGAAATGGGGCTGCTCGGCCGAGTATTTGACGCTCAGTCGAGTGTTTGATTCGGTATCCGGATAGAATTCCTACTTGAGATCGAATTCTATCCTTAACTGGATTTGTTTAATATTTTTTGAAGCTGATTTTTGTAGTACTCGAGCCTAAACCGAACTCGTGAGATGACACGGCTGGTCCGTGTGTCTCGAAAAAATATCTTTGACCGGGTTTGACCCGGCCGCTAAAAGACGCTTTTGCCCCTGGTGCCGGATTCGACCCAAATTAGTCTTATGTGACTCGAAACGACCCACTGGGCATGGATTTGAGGTTGGCTTTGTAAGATTTGTACTCCGTAATAAGCCCAAGCCAAATGTCCATGATTTCGAGCCCATATCCGAGTCCATTAATGCATGTTTGCGTCAGATCATCATCGGGTGTGTGGCGGGAATTATTATAGACACCTGGTGGTCAAAATGGGTGTCTACACATTTCTTGGTATCGTGTCCCTTGCCACGGTGGTACTGGCAATAGGCCTGGATGTCGTAGGCCTTGGAGCGACGCTCGACCGGGATTTCAGGTGTTGGGCCTATCGGATTGATCAGGCCTTTTGATGAGAGCCTTTGTAAGGCATTTGCATAGGTGGTACTTATGTCGGTGAATACCCGAGGTGTGGTATTCTTCTTGGACGGGGTATCAAGTAGAT
This sequence comes from Agrostemma githago, assembly GCA_958450325.1. Classification (NCBI taxonomy): domain Eukaryota; kingdom Viridiplantae; phylum Streptophyta; class Magnoliopsida; order Caryophyllales; family Caryophyllaceae; genus Agrostemma; species Agrostemma githago. The sequence goes on along the minus strand of OY288259.1, from coordinate 47,741,321 downwards.
TAACCTCGTCAAAAATGCTACGAGCAACAGTAGCAGATGTGGGCTTGCTTGTGGATGAGCTGGCCCCTTGGTAACCCTTGGCAGAGGCCTTAGTGAGGCTCTCCAATCTTAGGTCATCTTCAATTCTCGTCCCCATTTCAGTTAGGGCATCGAAACTGGGTATGATGGCGTACCGGAGATGGACCCGGTAGGCGGGAAGGAGGTTCTTCACGAAGGCTTCTACCAACACTTTCTCGCTGGGCTTATCGACCAGCTTGACGCTTTCAGCCCTCCAGCGCTGAAGGTATTTTGTAAATCCTTCATTTGGTTCCTGGGCCATTACTTCCATGGTGCGCATCGTGGTTTGGATTTCGGTGTTGTTGGCGTAGTTCCGAGCGATCCGTCGCCACATCATCCCAAGACTTGTATTTCTTGGAATCGAGCCTGTAGAACCAGGCTCTCGGGTGCTTCTCGAGGGAAGAGGCAAACAGGTGCTTGAACATGTTTGACTTAACCCCCTTAAAGGCCATGAATTCCTTGAAAGCCCGGATATGTAATACCGGGTCTTCAGTTTCGTCAAACATTGGGAGGCCCGTCAGGTTGAGATTGGCAGGCAACTCGTCGGTTAGGGGTGCATAGGCCCAAGCATTCTCCGTATGAATTGAGTTGTGGGTCGACAGATGGACCTGTTCCTGCAGTTTGTGGACTGCGCTGGCCAGTTCAGCTAACGGCCCATTGGTCTCGACTCCACCACTAGGAGTTCCTTGTTCGACTGCGCTTACCCGTGTGAGGATGGCGATCTGGTCCTGCCTCATCTGTGTCAGTTGATCTTGTAGCTTAGTCAATGAAGCTGTCAACTCATCAATGGCTTCTTTCGTCATTGTTTGGGTGAAGGGTGGCCTGTCTATAAGAACATCGTGTAATCAAAAACGGACCCAGATAGTGCATCCCGAGCAAGGAAAGACTAGACTTAGAAAAAGGGACTGAGAAACTGACTCCTAGACAGGTGACTCGTGGACGATGGGATTTCCTTAGGATTTGGCAAAGTGGGCCTAGTCCCGTTCGAAGGAAGACCCATGTGTGAATTCCTCAGACTTTGGACTCGAATGTGTAAATGGGCTCGCCTTTGTAGGAGTTCGTCCTACGCGAGTGGGCCGTGCCTTGACAAATAAGGCGGACTGGGATGGGGAAGAAACTCGTGATATAGGATCAACGAAGTTTCGACGCTATAGACTCTTATGACTTACGACAAAACCCGACACTGCTAAATACGGGAAGTCCTAAGAAGGGGAGAGTTTTGAAAAGGAAAATTTGGACTTGGCCAGGTCCAAAAAAGTCGGAGGTACGGCCGATTCTTTTGAAAATCGGTAAAGGGCCTTTGGGCCGTGATTTTTTGAAGGTTTTGAAAATGTTCGGGCAGCATACCGGCTAGAAAAATAGGCTATTTTGAGTCAAAATCATAAGTCCTAAATTCGGTAGCTTTCCGGGTTTTGAAAATGGATGATTTTGAAAAGATGCAAGTTTTGAAAATGACGGTTTTTTTGAAAAGACGATAAATGGATAAAGTAGGACGTAGTCATGGAAACAGTATAACGACATCATGTATGCTCTTAATCTAAGTCTCGGTCGGTCGAAATAGGTTCTATACCAACGACGATAGCTTTCTCGCAAATCAGGACGGTCCTCCTAAGCCGAGTTGGTCTTAGAATCTGCCGTAAAACCCATGCAAGTTCCGCCATCGAAGTCTTTAGTGCGCCCATTTAGGAACGCATCGCGGTATAGTGGGACGTCGGTTACAAGTAACCGGCCCGGGAAAGATTGGGTTATCACTACAACAAATCCCTTACTTTTTTGACACTTCATTATTGGCCCGGGAAAGATTGGGTTATATATGCATGAACCATTGAACTAAAACGTGTACATTACTATTCGAATGATTTCTTTTCGAGTCTCACCCTGAGGATGCCGATGGTAAGTGACACATCAGTTGATCCCCAGCGGAGTCGCCAAATTGTGGACATGACATAGGTCCACCCCGACGCGGCCACGCGCGATGTTTGGGGAGGCGAATGAATCTCCATATGAGATGGTCAAATTGAAATTTAAATCGAATTAGGAGTCGCCACCAAACTTTTGGGAGTTCGGGCCCGTTCGAACCCACTCTATGTCGTAGTGGCCGTGCAGAAAGTACGACCCATTTCCGATGTCAGAGCTTATTGGGTTCGTCCCTTTGCATTATGATACCGATACCGACATTATCGGATATCGTGTATTGAATGACTCTCGTTGCCAATGGATTCGGACATACGGAAACCATGGTTCTGAGTAAGGGGTGAGAGTACGTGTTGGGAAGTTCACTAAGAACACCCAACCCCGCCCGCAGTTAGCGGCCTTTACTAAGATATCGTTCGTTTTGGTGTACACGCGTTAGTTCGACGGTTGAATGATATGCAAATATTATTTTCCCTAAACATGTGAGAAAAATTAAATGGGTTACTAAGTCGATTAATGCATCTTAAACTAATAACGTCAAAGTTATATTTAGCATGTGAAATTCGCGAAAGATGAGAATAAATCGCTACAAACATGAGCAAACAAGTTAGTAACGGTTCGTAAATCGAATAAGAATGTAAATACGATGATATGCATAATTTCGAAAAGTTTTGTGACACGCGATGGATTAAACACGTGTTGATCGAGGTCGAAAAATATTTGTCGAAAATCTGAAAATATGCCGAGAGAGTCGCTGTTTTATGTAAAAAAAACGATGTGAAAAAAAAAGAGAAAACGAGAAAACAAAAAAAGGGTCTCGGTTTTCAGGCCCCTGCGCGACTCGCCCATGAGGGGCGCGACTCGCGCGGGTGGCTGTCTCGGGTTGGCTTTTCGAAAATCGTTAATTTTAATAAATCGTGTACAAATATGGATTAATTCATACCCGATCTATATTTTCGATATTCGATTATGAAATCGATATCAAATAGTCGGAATGATTTTTTGTAGAAAAGGTTTTTTAGAAAAAAAACTTTGAAGATCGTTTTGTAAAGCACAAAAAACGATGTTTGACACCCTCCGCGTTAAAAATCGTTGTATTACATTTTTGAGATCGTATAACGATTTTCTAGTATCAACAAGTTTAATATTATTCTTTTGATGCGATATTCGACTAGAGAGTCGATATCGTGTTTTTAAGAATGTTTTGTTTTATGAAAATAATTTTGTAATATCGTTATTAGAAATAAAAAATGCGACAACGACCCATATAAAAAAAGGACCGACCGACGAAGAAGAAGGAAAAAAAGAAGGACGAGAGAATGGAATAGTCGGGTTTTGATTTTACACCCTCAACCTACATGCTTTGTACTCTCGGGACGGGGCTCGTCGGAATGTGGCTTAGGCACGTGAGCGTCGAGATAATGTGGGTGAGTTTAGGGTGTCGGTTTGGGTCGTGTAAGCTGGCGGGTGGTGGCCGGTATTTTTTGGTGGGATTCGTCGGGTTATATTATCGGTCTTTCGATGCTATGTTTGATGTTTGGCTGAGTGTAGACACCCACATTTTGACCACCGGGTGTCTATAGTAGTTTCCGCCAAACACCCGATGATGATCGGATGCAAACGTGCTTTGACGAACTCGGATATGGGCTCGAAATCATGGACATTTGGCTTGGGCTTTTTACGGAGTACAAATCTTACTAAACCAACCTCAAATCCAGGCCCAGTGGGTCGTTTCGAGTCAAATAAGACTAATTTGGGTCGAATCCGGCACCAGGGGCAAAACCGTCTTTTAGCGACCAGGTCAAACCCGGTCAAAGATATTTTTTTTCCCGAGTCACACGAACCATCCGTGACACCACACGTCCGGTTTGGACTCAAATACTACAAAAAATCAGCTCCGAAAATATTAAATAAATCCATTCAAGGATAGAATTCGATCTCAAGTAGGAATTCTATCCGAAAACCAAAACAATTTACCGACCGAGCTCAAACACTCGGCCAAAACAGCCCCAAGAAAGCCGAGATACTCGGCTTCCCCACCAAGAAACGGGACTCTCGCTCCCTTTCAAACTCTTACAATTCCTATCCAAAACGGTATTTCTTGTCACCTAAGCAAGAGTACCTCTCCTAACTCCTGTCGAGGACCTTTCCTATAAATAGGACCTCCCGTCACATTCAATACACACATTCAACATCCATCATTTAATTATTCATACACAATTCATACATCGAAAAAATACACAATTCATACAATCGTAAATTTACACAACCATTACACATCAATTATTCCCGCATACAGCCTCGTTACGCTAAACAATTCCCGAGCAACCTCGACCCGACGAAACCGACCTCAAGCCGGCCGAAACCCGTCACCCCCACACGACTAAACCGACACCCAAACTCATCTCACATCATCTCGACGCTCCCGTGTTTAAGCCACTTTCCGACGAGCTCTATTCTGAGAAAACAAAGCATGTAGGTTGAGGGTGTAAATCAAACCCGATTCTCTCTTTTCTCTCTTCCCCTTTCTCGTCGTTTTTATTCGTTTTGTAGTGTCGTCGGTCCATCTTTTTTAATACGGGTCATTCGTCACATATTTTTTATATTTCTAGTATCGATATTATAAAAATATTTTCGTAAAACAAACGTTCTTAAAATACGATATCGATTCTCTAATCAAATATCGTATTTAAACAAGGACTAAATTAAATCTCGTTGATGCTAAAAAAATCGTTACTTTTTTTAAACAAAATTCGACGATTTTTTACGCGGAGAGAATTAACATTTTTTTCTTTCAAATTCTTTTTTTTTCTCTTTTCGTTCGAAACAAACTTTTCTTTTCAAAACCTTTTCTAAAACATTCCGACTATTCGATATCGATTTCATAATCGAATATCGAATACGACGATTATCGAAAATATGAATCGGGTATAATTAATCCATATTTGTACGCGATTTGTAAAAATTGACGATTTTCGACAAATAATAAAAAACGAGCAGACCCCCACGCGAGTCGCGCGCCTGTCAGGCGACTCGCGCGGAGGCCTGGATGGCCGAGCCTTTTCTCGTTTTCTTGTCTTTTTATTCTTTTCGGATCTTACATAAAAAGCGACTTTCGCGACATATTTTCAGATTTCGATAAATACTTTTTTTTGACCTCGGTCAACACGTGCTAATCCATCACGTGTCATAAAAACCTTTTGCAAAATCATGCATATTATCGTATTTACATCTTTATTCAACTTATTCAAACGTTACTAACTCGTTTTCTCGTGTTTGTAGCAATTTATTTTGTTTTTTATTGTTTTATTAGACTAAAACGAACTTCACATGCTAAAATAACTTTGACGTTATTAGTTTAATATGCATTAAATGACTTAGCAACCCATTTATTTTTCTCACATGCTTAGGAAAATAATCTTTGCATATCAATCTACCGTCGAACTAACGCGTGTACATAAAAAAAGAACGATATCTTAGTAAAGGCCGCTAAGTGCGGGCGGGGTTAGGTGTTCTTAGTGAACTTCCCAACACGTACCCTCACCCCTTACTCAGAACCATGGTTTCCGGATGTCCGAATCCATTGGCAACGAGAGTCATTCAATACACGATATCCGATAATGTCGGTATCGGTATCATAATGCAAAGGGACGAACCCAATAAGCTCTGACATCGGAAATGGGCCGTGTTTTGTACATGGCCCACTACGACATAGAGTGGGTTCGAACGGGCGCGAACTCCCACAATGTTCGGTGGCGACTCCTACTTTGATTTAAATTTCAATTTGACCATCTCATATGGAGATTCATTCGCCTCCCCAAACCCGCGCGTGGCCGCGTCGGGGTGGATCTATGTCATGTGATCATGTCCACAATTTGGCGACTCCGCTGGGGATCAACTGATGAGTCACTTACCATCGGCATCCTCAGGGTGAGACTCGAAAAGAAATCGTTCGAATAGTAATGTACACGTTTTAGTTCAATGGTTCATGCATAACCCAATTTTTTCCCGGGCCGGTTACTTGTGACCGACGTCCCACTATACCACGGTGCATTCTTAAATGGGTGCACTAAAGACTTCGATGGCGGAACTCGCATGGGTTTTACGGCAGGTTCTAAGACCAACTCGGCTTAGGAAGACCGTCCTGATTTGCGAGAAAGCTATCGTCGTTGGTATAGACCCTATTCGACTGACCGAGACTTAGACTAAGAGCATACATGGCGTCATTATACTGTTTCCGTGACTACATGCTACTTGATCCGTGTCTCGTCTTTTCAAAAACCGTCATTTTCAAAACTTGCATCTTTTCAAACCCATCTATTTTTCAAAACCCGGAAAGCTACCAAATTTAGGACTTATGATTTTGACTCAAAATAGCCTATTTTTAGCCGGTATGCTGTCCAAACCTTTTCAAAAAAATTCGAAATCTCGGCCCGGTAACGTTTTTTTTTTCGATTTTCAAAAAAAAAATCGGGCCATCCTATTCGACTTTGCTCAGTTTTCAAATCCAAATTCTTCTTTCAAAGCTTTCTTCTTCTTAGGACTTCCCGTATTTAGCAGTGTCGGGTCTTGTCATAAGTTGTTAGAGTCTATAGCGTTGAAACTCCGTCGATCTTACATCACGAGTTTCTACCCCATCCCAAGTCCGCCTTATTTGTCAAGGCACGGCCCACGTACGTAGGACAAACTCCTACAAAGGGAAGCCCACTTTCACAATCGAGTCCAAAGTCTGGGGAATAGCTCACACGTAGGTCTTTCTTCACACGGGACTAGGCCCACTCCGCCAAAATCCTAAAGAAAGCCCATCGTCCGCGAGTCACCCGTCTAGGAGTCGGTTTTTAGTCTTTTTCCGAGTCTAGTCTTTTCCTTTTCTTGCTCGGGATGCACCTTTCGATCTGGGTCCGATTCTGATTACACGGCGTTCTTACAGACAGGTCACCCCACACCCGAACCATGACAAAGGACTCCATTGATCAACTGACTGCCTCGTTGGCCAAGATCCAAGATCAACTGAACCAGATGAGGGGAGACCAAATCGCCATCATTACCCGGTTAAGCGCTATGGAGCAGGATAGGCCGAGGGGCGAAGACGAAACTAAGGGCCATTAGCCGAATTGACTAGCGCAGTCCTCAAGCTGCAAGAGCAGGTCCATTTGTCGACCCACAATTCGATTCATACGGAGAATGCTCGGGCCTATACGCCCCTAACAGACGATTTGCCTGCCAATCTCAACTTGACGGGCCTCCCGATGTTCGACGGAACCGAAGACCCGGTATTACATATCCGGGCCTTCAAAGAATTTATGGCCCTAAAGGGAGTTAAGTCAAACATGTTCAAGCATTTGTTTGCCTCCTCCCTCGAGAAGCACCCGAGAGCCTGGTTCTATAGGCTCGATTCCAAGAAATACAAGTCTTGGGATGACGTGGCAATGGAATTTGCTCGGAACTACGCCGACAACACGAAAATCCAGACCACAATGCGCACCCTGGAAGTAATGGCCCAGGAACCTAAGGAAGGGTTTACGAAGTACCTTCAACGCTGGAGGGCTGAAAGCGTCAAACTGGTCGATAAGCCCAGTGAAAAAGTCCTAGTTGAAGCCTTTGTCAAGAATCTCCTGCACGCCTACCGGATCCATCTCCGGTACACCATCATACCTAGCTTCGCGGTCCTAACCGAGATGGGAACGAGAATCGAGGATGATCTAAGGTTGGAAAGCCTCACTAAGGCCTCCACCAAGGGATACCAAGGGGCCAGCTCGTCAACAAGCAAGCCCACATCTGCCGCTGCTACTCGTAGCATCTTCGACGAGGTAAACCTACTTGATACCCCGTCCAAGAAGAATACCACACCCCGGGTATTCACCGACATAGGCACCACCTATGCAAATGCCTTACAAAGGCTCTCATCGAAAGGCTTGATCAACCCGATAGGCCCGACACCTGAGCTCCCAGTCGAGCGTCGCTCCAAGTCCTATGACATCCAAGCCTACTGCCAGTACCATCGTGGCAAGGGACACGATACCGAGAAATGCTGGAAACTAAAGCACCTCATCTAGGACCTCATCGAAAGTGGGAAGATCCCCTTACCCGGAGGCAAGCCCAGCAACAAGGACAACCCGTTGGCCACTCACGCCATCTTTTCCGGGGAGGTCATGGACTGTTCGCATCTCATTTCCCCGTTTGTCCCGCAAATAAACGGGATCTGGTGTGATGACGAAGACGACGTCTATCTTACCAAGGGAGAAGCTATCCCTATCACGCCCGAGGAGATCCAAAAGGTTAAGTCCAAGGCCTTAGCCATCAGTCACGCTCTTATCATTTCCGAACCACCTAGAGTGGAGCCCGCTCCGGAAGAGCCAACCACCGAAAAGGCTCTTGTAAAGCAGCTGAGCAAGACTCGAGTTGACCTCTCTATATGGCAACTCCTAGTTAGCTCACAGGAACATCGAGAGGCACTTACTAAGGCCCTCGATCAAGTCAAAATCGACTCTACGGCTACTCCAGCTGAAATGGTAGCCACGGTTCTGCCCCACCTAAAGGGGAAGGCTAAAGAAGAAGGCCCACTTATCACCTTCTCTAATGCTGATCTACCACCATTTGGGCCAGCCCACAACATGGCCCTCTACATCACGGTGATCTGTCGTGGGAAATATCTGCCCATGACCCTAATCGACGACGGGTCCGCAGTCAACGTCCTCCCCTTGAGGACCGCCAAAGCCCTCGGCATCACCGAGGCCGACTACATTCCTACAGCTCAAACCATTCAGGCTTTCGACGGAAGTCCAAAGTCAGTAGCCGGGGCCGTGAAGCTTACTATCGTAACGGGCCCGATAGAAAAGGAGCTGGAATTTCAAGTAATCGACGTGACTTCTTCCTTTAACCTTCTTTTAGGAAGACCCTGGATCCACGCGACCAAGGCTGTATCCTCCACCCTGCATCGGAAGATCAAGCTACCTTTGCACGATACCGTCATTACTCTAGAAGCCACGCCTATGACTGTGGCTAACTGCAACACCTTGGGCCGCACCGATCTCTAGGGATTCGACTTCATAGGGGCCATCGACGAAGAATACCTTTTCCGACCCTACTTTACAGTTAGCATTGTCCGGATGTTGCAAAATCTGGGCTTTCTACCGGGGGCTACATCAAGGCCCGATCTCCCTGCAGGAAAAATCCTCGAAGTTCTGGATAACGAGAGGATTAAAACCGGTCTGGGTTACACCGTAACCCTAGAAAAATGGGTCAAACCGGAGCCGGCAAAGTCATCTTCGTCACGCCGGTGTTCGAGTCCGTCCAAACAGGCCTATACCGGCCCACAACCACGCGCCCTGGGACCCACTTGGCCCAGGTCTGCAACTACATACCAGACGACATCTTCGCCCTCAGCAGGTCCGAAGATGCTAAGAATGCTGAGCCCGCACTGAGGCTACTTTTTGGAGAGGAACTCACGGTCCCAACACCGAAGGAAGAGCTAGTAAGCCTCATTCTCCGTAGCCGCACCTTCGATCCATCCAAGCTGATCTCGGATGTTGGATCTGGGACCGGAAAAAGAGCCTGGAGGAAGACTGTCAAATGGACTGACAGTCAAGGAAGAACTTTCAAGCTGATCACAGGGGAAGGAGAGATGCCAGAATCTGAGTCTGAGTCCGAGTCGGAGTCCGAGTCAGAGTCTGAGATTGAGTCTAGTGAGTCCGATGCTAGGGTCAGTCCTGTAACTCCCCCTCTCCCTTTAGCCACTCCTGGTGCCTTGGGGTCTGTCTCGGGCACCCTACCTATCCTGCCACTGACTAGCGATCAGATGGCAGCTCTTTTCGAGCTATTTTCTCAATTTATGAATAATAACAACCGTTCTGCTTACGACTTGTCTCATTTTCAAAATTTCCTTAATTTTCAAAATATTCTGTGCAATGACATTGAGAAACCCGACGAACAGGTATCCTTACCTCCATATCTGATCGAACAGCTATAGCAAAGGGAATCCCGCAATCCGGTAATCGAAGAAACCGAATCCATCAACGTGGGAACAACCTTAGAGCCTCAGATGCTTAAGATAGGGTTATCTCTAGATCCCGAGGAGAAACAACAATTCATTAATCTCCTTCAAGAACTCAAAGACATCTTCGCATGGTCCTACAAGGACATGCCGGGGATAGACCGCGAAATAGCCGAGCACCATATACCGATCAAGGAAGGGTTCAAGCCGGTTAAGCAAAAACTCCGACGCATGAGGCCCGAATGGTCCCTCAAGGTCAAGGAGGAAGTCGACAAACAATTCAAGGCTGGGTACATACGAGTTTCCGAGTATCCAGATTGGGTTGCAAATATCGTACCGGTTCCCAAAAAAGACGGTAAGGTACGTGTCTGTGTAGACTTTCGGGATCTTAACAAGGCGAGCCCGAAGGACGATTTCCCGTTACCACACATCGATATACTGGTGGATAACACAGCTGATCATGCCCTTCTATCATTCATGGACGGGTATGCCGGGTACAATCAAATAAAAATGGCGGAGGAAGATATGGATAAGACCACCTTCATTACACCTTGGGGTACTTATTGCTATACCGTTATGTCGTTTGGTCTCATCAATGTCGGGGTCACCTATCAACGAACCGCCACAACTTTATTACATGACATGATGCATAAAGAAGTGGAAGTTTACGTGGACGATATGATCGTCAAATCTAAAGACAGGGACGGTCACATCACCGCCCTGAGAAAGTTTTTCACCCGATTACGCAAGTACAACATGAGGTTAAACCCTCAGAAATGCAGTTTCGGGGTAACCTCTGGCAAATTACTGGGTCATATCGTTAGCCAACGCGGTATCGAAGTCGATCCAGCCAAAATTAAGGCCATCACCGAGATGCAGCCCCCTAAGACCGAAAAGGAAATAAGAGGGTTTCTCAAAAAATTCCAATACATCAGCAAGTTCATTTCAAAGCTAACCATGGTGTGTGAACCGATCTTCAAGAAGCTGAAAATAGGGGAACGGTTACTATGGGACGACAAGTGTCAAGCATCCTTTGACAGAATCAAAGAAATCTTGCCTTCACCACCGGTCCTGATGCCACCTCAACCCGGTTTGCCTTTGTCGCTGTACCTAACCACGACAGAGACAGCCATGGGGGCTATGCTAGCTCAAACGGCCAACTCCGAAGAATGGGCTATATACTACATCAGCAAAAAGTTTTTAGAGTACGAGTGTAAGTACACCATGCTCGAAAAGACGTGTTTAGCCTTGGTCTGGGCCACTAAGAAGCTCCGACATTACATGCTCAGCTACGAGGTTCAGGTACTGTCTAGAATGGATCCGATCAAGTACCTTTTCGAAAAGCCCATTCTCAATGGCAGGATATCAAGATGGACCCTGATGTTGGCGGAATTCGATCTAAAGTTCGTACCATTGAAAGCCATGAAAGGCCGAATAGTAGCCGAATTTCTCGCTGACAGTCCCATAACCGAAGAAGGGCACACCGACACTTGGTCCTTCCCGGATGAAGATATTTTCCATACTGACACCGAGACGTGGGACTTATACTTTGACGGGGTATACAATTTCCGGGGATTTGGAGTCGGGATTCTCCTAATCTCGCCAACAGGGGAACATGCTCCCGTGTCTATCAAATTGGACTTTGACGTCACCAAGAACGCCGCAGAGTATGAAGCATGTATCCACGGGCTACAAGCCGCCGCCGATTTAGGGGTCACAAACCTCCGAGTGCACGGCGATTCGTCTCTGGTCATTAACCAAGCGCTCCAAAAATGGAAAACCCGAAATGCTAACCTCGTGGCCTACCAGGCACGAGTAAGGCATCTCGAGAAACAATTCCAAAAGGTAGAGTATATATACCTACCTCGGGAAGAAAATCAGTTTGCAGATGCACTTTCAAAACTGGCATCTTTACTAAACATTCCCGATCATGTGACCAGCATGCCAATCTGTGTCGAAAGACGATCCGAGCCAGCATATATCCACGACATCGAAGATATCGAGATACCCGATCCCGAGCCGTGGTATAAGGCTATCCAAGCATACTTGACGACCGGGGAGTATCCATCCGAGGCCGACAATCGAGCCAAAAAGGCCTTACGTAAGCTGGCAACCCAATTCGTCCGTACCGACGACGGACAACTTTACAAAAAGACACCGCAGGGGGCTCTCCTTTTATGTGTCGATAAGGGTAATGCCGAAAAGGTCGTGGCCGAAGTACATGACGGCGAGTGTGGTCCTCACATGAACGCCCAGATGCTTGTCCGGAAGATCATGAGACTCGGATACTACTGGAACAGCATGGAAACCGATTGTCAGCTTTACGTCAAACGTTGCCATAATTGCCATATTTTCGCTAATGTACAGCATATGCCACCATCCCTGTTGTACACCATGACGTCACCGTGGCCATTTTCAACATGGGGAATCGATATAATCGGAAAGATAAACCCCTCGGGAACCGGAGGACACTGCTTTATTTTGGTAGCGATCGACTATTTCACCAAATAGGTCGAAGCGGAATCCTACCGTATTCTCAACGCCAGCCATGTTGCCAAATTTATTCAAAATAGGATAATATGCCGGTATGGGATCCCTCATGAATTCATCAGTGACCACGGGACCCACTTTCAAGCCGAGACGGCAGCCTTGTTAGCCAAGTATAAAATTCAAAGACATACGTCTTCACCCTACCGGCCCCAAACCAATGGAGCGGTAGAAGCGGCTAATAAAACCATTGTCACCATACTAAAAAAGATGGCTGACAATTATCGGGACTGGCCCGACAAGATACCATTTGCACTTTGGGGATATCGAACCTCGATTCGTACTGCGATCGGGGCCACACCGTATTACCTAACATACGGGATGGAAGCGGTCCAACCTGTTGAGTTAGAGGTACCGTCACTCAGAATCCTACTCGAAAGTCAAGTACCCGAAGCGGATTGGGTTCGAGCACGATATGACTCGCTAGTCCTTTTAGACGAACGACGATCTCGTGCCCTCAATAACATACAGATTTATCAAAAAAGGATCCAACGGGCCTTCAATAAAAGGGTAAGACCCAGGAACATCAAAGAAGGAGATTTTGTTCTCAAGTCTGTTCGAGCTCTATTACCCGTAGACCCAAGGGGAAAGTTCAAACCTAACTGGGCCGGACCTTATTTGGTAAAGAAGATTCTATCGGGCGGAGCGGTGATGCTAACAGATCTGGACGGGAATGAGTTTGTCAACCCAACTAACCTAGACCAGCTGAAGCGTTATTACCCTTAACCCATTTCTCTCAATGTCATTTGCAAAGTTTATTAAAAACATCTTTTCAAAATAAACTTTTAAAGACAAGTCAAAAGTTAGAATTACTTATTCTACTGTTATAAACGTCTTGAACCAATAGTCTTGATGTATTTCGAAATTTCAAATTAAGTATGAACTACGTTTGGTTTGATTCCGCTATTTGTGGATATGTAGGCAGCCCCTCAAAAGGGCACAACCATTGCAATCGAAAAACAGGAACGGTTTTTTTTTTAACAAACTTCCTTTATTTATTTCAAAAAGAATCCAATTACAAAAAAAATCCAAAAAAAAACAACACACATAAATAGTACTAATATTTAAATAATAAAAAAAACTAAGGCATTTTTTCCTTTCCCTTGTCCTTGGCTTCTTTTTCGGTCCACCTGCGTCGACGTGGAGGTGAGCGCTCCCGAATAACCAAGGGAACCTCCTTAACCCGGGCTCGTTTCTTCAAACTCGATTCCCCGGTCACCTCAGTCGGTCCTAGTCGAGCCCTCACCCTCTCGGGTAGCCGCTCGCGCGGGCCTAGCCTATCCCGGGCCACCAGGTTCGGCCCAAGCCTTCTCTCCAAGTCGCTAGCACCGGTCTCTTTAGCTCGAGTCTTAGTTTTTGACTTAGGACCCGACTCTGGCCGGACGAGGGTAGTTGGAGTCTCCTCTTCATCAAAGAACCATCTATTGTCTTTTACTGATTCTCTACGGGCCAAGTTAAAAGCCTGATCAGTCTTTAAAGCTTTACGGGCCTCTTTAGATTCTTCAGAAGCCCACTTGAGATATGATTCGAAAACCCAAACGGTCTGACAAGGGCGAGGTATAGTCCATATAACACGGGTAAACCAGCGTTGTAGCCACGTGTCACACATAGCGTCCGTCAATTTGAGCGAAACGCTAATGATTGCTTCAGTCTCGGGAATCTGCTGAAACGAACCGAACTGCCTTAAAATACGATCTGGGTAAATATGGACGGTCCAATCCAAAGAGAAGATCACCAGGTAACGGGCTTTGTCTCTCTTAGCTAGTCCCGTCAACTTCGAAAGGAACCACCATATTACGTTCCACCTAATCAAAGGCCCACCATGGAATTTTAGCTCTTCATCCCAGTAGTTCCGATTTATGTGATGACTCGAGCTTATCCGTCGGGACCGTGAGCCAATCTGACAGCTGCGATATCTGGATATGCTCACCGGAGGCTCTATAATCGACAGGCGCTCGGATAACCTGATCTGCAAAAAAATTTCGAAAAGTAAAAAATTTTCGAAAAATCAAAATTCTGAAAAAAAAAATCAAAATTTATTTTTTCGGAAATTTCGAAAAATTTCAGGAAATTTTTTTAAAAAAATTTGGAAAACAAATTTTTCGGAAAATTTCAAAAAAAAAAATCGAAAAAAGTGGTCCAATACCTGCAGAAGGCGAATACTTCCCAGTAATTGCCGATCCTGGTCAAGTCTCCTAGCGAGAACCCAAGAAAATCCCTCAGTCTCCTCCTTGGATCAGGATAAAAAGGAGGAATAGCGGGATGGGCATTGGGACACCAACCCCCTACGGCTGCAATCTCTTCAGGAAGGGGACATATTTCTCCCCGGGGAAAGGCAAAAACATGGTGGGTAGTTTTCCAAAAGGATAAGCAAGCGTCCAAGAAATGTGAATCCACCTTGAGTCGCTGAAGCGGGAATAAAGCAACAATTCCCATCTGAGTTAGCTGTACTTTATCTTCGTCTTGAAAATTCTGGGCCCACGCCTGAAGCATCGCGGTCAGATGTTCGATACCCATAGCAGAAAGTTTTATTTCTGTCTTAAAAGTCTAAAGGGATTTTAAGGTAGAAGAAAATATTTGGGTTGAAATATGAGAAGATTAAGGGCAAGAACTGTCTATTTATAATAGGAAAAACCCTTTTTCCTAGTCATCACGGGAATAGGAATTTTCTATCATACTCCCTACTTCATCTAGGCATACAGGCCTAACCGGAGGATTCTAGGAGTCCGTGTCAGAATCTAATCAGGAATCAAGTCATCCCAAGCATTCTTATTTCCAAAATTTTCAAAAAAATTTTTGGCATTTTTTTCCAAAAATCGGTCAAAAATCATTTCTTCCCCAGCGTGAGTCGGTATTTTACCTAAATGTTACATGCAATTTACAGACAGGTACGCCAAGACTCCCGAAGGACTCTTAAAAGACTCCCCAGTAGAAACTCAAGCAACATTTTTATCAGGATGTATCTACAGGCAGATACACCCAGAGCTTACAGGCAAGCTCCCACGTGATTCCAAGACATGATGTATCTACAAGCAGATACACCCAGAGCTTACACGGCAAGCTCCCACACAACTTCAAAACGAAATATGTCTATAAACAGACACACCCAATACTTTACAAGCAAAGTCCCCGCGACATTATTGGCATCTGTCCAGGTATGACTTCTATCTTATGGCTGGCGAGCCCTTCACGCAAGTCTAATGGACTCTAAACGACCCGATCAGAAGTCTGCCAGGTTTTAATCCTCGATTGGCCTGGTAGCTACTCTGACTTTTGCCTTGTCCAAGCCTCAGTCAGAGTGGAGGCTCTGTAGACACCCACATTTTGACCACTAGGTGTCTATAGTAGTTTCCGCCAAACACCCGATGATGATCGGACGCAAACGTGCTTTGACGAACTCGGATATGGGCTCGAAATCATGGACATTTGGCTTGGGCTTATTACGGAGTACAAATCTTACTAAACCAACCTCAAATCCAGGCCCAGTGGGTCGTTTCGAGTCAAATAAGACAAATTTGGGTCGAATCCGGCACCAGGGGCAAAACCGTCTTTTAGCGACCAGGTCAAACCCGGTCAAAGATATTTTTTTTCCCGAGTCACACGAACCAGCCGTGACACCACACATCCGGTTTGGACTCAAATACTACAAAAAATCAGCTTCGAAAATATTAAATAAATCCATTCAAGGACAGAATTCGATCTCAAGTAGGTATTCTATCCGAAAACCAAAACAATTTACCGACCGAGCTCAAAAACTCGGCTGAAACAGCCCCAAGACAGCCGAGATACTCGGCTTCCCCACCAAGAAACGGGACTCTCGCTCCCTTTCAAACTCTTACAATTCCTATCCAAAACGGTATTTCTTGTCACCTAAGCAAGAGTACCTCTCCTAGCTCCTGTCGAGGACCTTTCCTATAAATAGGACCTCCCGTCACATTCAATACACACATTCAACATCCATCAATTAATTATTCATACACAATTCATACATCGAAAAAATACACAATTCATACAATCGTAAATTTACACAACCATTACACATCAATTATTCCCGCATACAGCCTCGTTACGCTAAACAATTCCCGAGCAACCTCGACCCGACGAAACCGACCTCAAGCCGGACGAAACCCGTCACCCCCACACGACTAAACCGACACCCAAACTCATCTCACATCATCTCGACGGTCCCGTGTTTAAGCCACTTTCCGACGAGCTCTATTCCGAGAAAACAAAGCATGTAGGTTGAGGGTGTAAATCAAACCCGATTCTCTCTTTTCTCTCTTCCCCTTTCTCGTCGTTTTTTTCGTTTTGTAGTGTCGTCGGTCCATCTTTTTTAATACGGGTCGTTCGTCACATATTTTTTTATATTTCTAGTATCGATATTATAAAAATATTTTCGTAAAACAAACGTTCTTAAAATACGATATCGATTCTCTAATCAAATATCGTATTTAAACAAGGACTAAATTAAATCTCGTTGATGCTAAAAAAATCGTTACTTTTTTAAACAAAATTCGACGATTTTTTACGCGGAGAGAATTAACATTTTTTTCGTTCAAATTCTTTTTTTTTCTCTTTTCGTTCAAAACAAACTTTTCTTTTCAAAACCTTTTCTAAAACATTCCGACTATTCGATATCGATTTCATAATCGAATATCGAATATGACGAATATCGAAAATATGAATCGGGTATAAATTAATCCATATTTGTACGCGATTTGTAAAAATTGACGATTTTCGACAAATAATAAAAAACGGGCAGACCCCCACGCGTGTCGCGCGCCTGTCAGACGACTCGCGCGGAGGCCTGGATGCCGAGCCTTTTCTCGTTTTCTCGTCTTTTTATTCTTTTCGGATCTTACATAAAAAAGCGACTTTCGCGACATATTTTCAGATTTCGATAAATACTTTTTTTTTTTTACCTCGGTCAACACGTGCTAATCCATCACGTGTCATAAAAATCTTTTGCAAAATCATGCATATTATCGTATTTACATCTTTATTCAACTTATTCAAACGTTACTAACTCGTTTTCTCGTGTTTGTAGCAATTTATTTTGTTTTTTTTTTGTTTTATTAGACTAAAACGAACTTCACATGCTAAAATAACTTTGACGTTATTAGTTTAATATGCATTAAACGACTTAGCAACCCATTTATTTTTCTCCCATGCTTAGGAAAATAATCTTTGCATATCATTCTACCGTCGAACTAACGCGTGTACATAAAAAACGAACGATATCTTAGTGAAGGCCGCTAAGTGCGGGCGGGGTTGGGTGTTCTTAGTGAACTTCTCAACACGTACCCTCACCCCTTACTCAGAACCATGGTTTCCGGATGTCCGAATCCATTGGCAACGAGAGTCATTCAATACACGATATCCGATAATGTCGGTATCGGTATCGTAATGCAAAGGGACGAACCCAATAAGCTCTGACATCGGAAATGGGCCGTGTTTTGTACATGGCCCACTACGACATAGAGTGGGTTCGAACGGGCCCGAACTCCTACAAAGTTCGGTGGCGACTCCTACTTCGATTTAAATTTCAATTTGACCATCTCATATGGAGATTCATTCGCCTCCCCAAACCCGCGCGTGGCCGCGTCGGGGTGGACCTATGTCATGTCCACACTGAGTAATGTATGTGTATCTCGTGAATTGTTATTCGTGTTTTTGTGTGTGATGGGAAGGTCCTATTTATAGGAGATGGCTAACTTGCAAAGGAAGAAAGTTACCGGTTGGAATGAGGTGAGATTTCGTCTAAGGATAAGAAAAGTAAGAAGTTGAAAGGAACGAGAATTCCGTTTCCTGGTCGGAAAGAAAGGAATCTCGGCTGAAATGGGGCTGCTCGGCCGAGTATTTGACGCTCAGTCGAGTGTTTGATTCGGTATCCGGATAGAATTTCTACTTGAGATCGAATTCTATCCTTAAATGGATTTGTTTAATATTTATTTTTAGGCTGATTTTTGTAGTATTCGAGCCTGAACTGAACTCGTGAGATGACACAGCTGGTCCGTGTGTCTCGAAAAAAAATATCTTTGACCGGGTTTGACCCGGTCGCTAAAAGACGGTTTTGCCCCTGGTGTCGGATTCGACCCAAATTAGTCTTATTAGACTCGAAACGACCCATTGGGCCTGATTTTGAGGTTGATTTTGTGAGATTTGTACTCCGTAAAAAGCCTAGACAAAATGTCCATGATTTCGAGCCCATATCCGAGTCCATTAAAGCATGTTTGCGTCCGATCATCATCGGGTGTTTGTCGGAAACTACTATAGACACCTGGCGGTCAAAATGTGGGCGTCTACACTTATAATACTTTTAGAAGATCTGATGTGAAATAAATTGAGAAGATTAAAAGCGATAGAAACACGAAATCGATTTAAGCATATTATCGCAATATAAATAAAACATGCTTATTCGTATAAAAATTCGATTTTAAAACGATACTACAAACAACTACAACATATATATCATGTAATACTGAGTCATGCCATCATGTGTTACCTTCATCGAGATCTGAGTCAATAATATACTAGTCCTTCTCGGGGTTGTCTTGAAAGCCTATAAAAAAAATTATAAACAAGGTTCAAGACCCTTATTAGTATCATAAATCGAGAAGTAGGAAGAATGAATTAAGAATTCGATGATACCCTTCGAATTAGAATGAACCGGGATGAGAAGAATGATCGGAATTGAGAAAAATATTGAAGAACAGTTTACTGTGTTGTACGTTCAATTGTTTTTTTTGTTTGGAGAGAAAAGCAGATGAGGGAGAATACGTACAATAGGGAAGTGGGGATACTGTTGGAGGTTTAAGAGAAGTTGGGGAGTAAGTAAACTGCAAAAAGAGGAGAAGTAGGGAGAACGTGCAACAGGAATAGGAGAAAATAATGGAGTCGGTTTTTACTTTCTCAACCGAACTACAAAAATATCCCAGTCCGATGAAGGAAATGGTCGGGTCTGCTACAATCTGAGTCCGATTCGCGCTTAAGATCGTAAATGGATGACCTTTAAAAAAAAATAAGAAGACGGAAATCGTATAAGAACATGTTTACGAGAAAGTAGTATTAAAATCACGTTTCAAAAGTAATTATGTACGAAATCGCGTAGAAAAAGATTAAATAGCAATTTCTCGATATTAATAAAAATTATTGCGAACGAGGTAATTAAAATGAGTTTAAAATAATAAATCGAGTTTATATAAAGATGAACTCAGGAATATAAACCGTCGAAACGGAAACTCGAATAGAAATAAAATAAGTAAATCGAATGAAACGAAAGTAAAGTACATTTTAAGCATAAAAATGATTTTCGAGGTAAATAAGACTTTACGAGGTCAAACGATTGAAAAAAAATCTGTTTTATAATTATTTTAAGAAATACGAATTAAATCGTAAACAAAATAAAATATTAATAAAATTTAATTTATAAAAAAAAAAACGGGGGTGTTACAATTGTAGTCGAGCCAATCTTTCCCTTTTAAGTAGACGTGATGAATTCACTTGACCATAATTTGCCCGGTTGATTGATAACCCACCACGCCATTTTACCTATTGCAACCTTATTCCACACACTTGTCTGATATAAGTTTAGTCCCCTTTCTTGTATGGAGTGCATATAGTGTTCCAAGCAACAAGAGGAGTACGAGTGTATTATGTTCCTCCGTCCCATAAAAAATTCCTACAGACATTGTCTATCGGTTTGATGATTCCTGTAGGAAGGAGAAAAATGGTAGCCCAATAATTATCGAATGTGCTCAACACAGATTTTACCAAAACCAATCTTCCTGCATATGAGAGTTTTCTCGCTCCATGTCTCCTAATACGCTCCGTAATCTTCTCTACTAAGGGCTGGCAATCAAGTAATGTGAGCCTGGACGATTTAATTGGTAGCCCACGGTATTTAAAGGGTAGGGAACCCTGCTTACACCCTGAAACAACAATAATTTCCCCTCTTATAGCTGCGCTAACCTCATTAAAATAGATGTTCGACTTCCCTTGGCTTAGTTCAAGTCCCGATGCTGCTGAAAAGGTAGTAATAGTACGTAACAAGACCATCATAGACTTAAACACACCTTTGTTAAACAGTAAAAGATCGTCAGCAAACATTAGACTGGCCAATTTCATTTGTTTGCATAGAGGATGGAACTTAAAATCCATGGTATTCTTGGTATGCTTCAATAGCCTAGTTAAGTACTCCATACATATAGTGAACAAGAGTGGCGATAGAGGGTCGCCTTGTCTTAGTCCCCTTTTCCCTTCAAAAAAGCCAAATGAGTCTCCATTGAGAGTTAATGAGTATGAGGCAGTGGTAGTACACTGCATGACGAGCTGAATGAATTGAGGCATGTTAAGTGCCTTAAGCATCTGATGCAGGAATTCCCACTCAACGGTGTCTTATGCCTTTTGCATATCCATCTTGATCATGCAGCTGGGGGACACAGTTTTCCTTGAATATAGTCTCACAAGGTCCTAGCATATGAGTATATTCCCACTATAGTTCTTTCTTGAATGAACCTCCCTTGCACCGGGGAGATAATCTCAGGAAGGACCTTTGCCAGCCGTGAGCATAGGAGCTTTGAGATACATTTATATATTGTATTGCACACGCTATTGGACGGAATTACATTACTGAGCATGGTCTATCAACCTTAGGGATGAGTGTAATTGCAGTCGCATTAAGTTGCTTCAGTAACCACCAATTCTGGAAGAAATCTGTGATTGCCCCACATACCTATTCACCCACTATATGCCAAGTATCCTTGACGAATTGACTTAAGTATTGATAAGTGTAGTTTGTAGTGCCTAATTTGTTGTGTTTTGGTCCCGTTTTCCTTGTGGAATCGCTCCTTGGGAGCGGTTTATGGGCTACTTATGCTTCTTCTAGTTCGTTTTAGGTTCCCGAGACCATTCATGAAGAATTGGAACGATTCCGACTCGTTTCATACACTTTTTGGAGCCAACGAAGAGAAGGAACGATCACTCGGTACCCTGGATTCGATCCCGAGACCTTGGAACCCATTCCCGAATCCCTTAGACTCGATCCCGAGCCCCGAGAATCGGTGAGAAGCCCATGAGAAGCAAGGAGGGACCAAAAAGATCATAATGGAGGCCTACAAGGTCCTTCCCGGGCGGGATAATGCCTTCTCGACCGGGAAGGAGTGTGCAAAAGCATCTGGGTCTGTTTTGGGTCCGTCCCGGTCGGGACCAAGCCGTCCCGGTCGTGATCACTTCGTCCCGGTCGGGACCATTTCGTCCCGGTTGGGATGACCCTGCTGTAGCCCGTGTTTGATTCTTTTCTTCTCCTTCACTCTTGTAACCTTATAAATACTTCCCCCTTGTATTGTTTAACTATCATACATTACCCTAGACTATCTTAAGCCTCTCTACATTGTTTAAACCCTAGATTTAGTTCTCCTCTCATTAGCTTAATCTTCCTCCAAACTTTTGTTAATCTTAGTTTAATATAGCAATTAGTCTTGTATTAAGAAGATTCTTGAAGACTCATCCAAGATTGACAACCTTGGAGATTATTTGGGTTTCTTATTTATACAAGTTCTCATCTTTTTCATTCTTTGGTAGTTGGTATAAACTCTATTCTCTTGTTCTTTGTTTATTCATCAAGTTTGAATCTTTACTTGTTGTTTATTGTTCTTGTTTCTTCATTATGGATGTTTGGATGTTTATATCGATTTCTCTTGTTTATGTTAGTTTTAGTTTGATAATGAGTGAGTAGATTTCATGTGGGGTTAGTAGGGGGATTAAGTGTGGATTATGGGTGATTAGGGTTTGATTAGGGGAAAAGGTTGCATCTTTGTTGCTAGTGACATATTAGGCACTCTATGTGTTTGTTGAATTGCTTGTGTGGGTAGTAGTGGCCAATGCTTCTCATACTTGTTCTCATCTCCTCATTTTTTGGCTAGTGTGTGATTGTGTTAGGGTTTAGTATTAGACACGAGAGTGCGGACTTAGGTTTAGACGCGAGAGCGCAAACCGACTCTAGTAACTAAGAGACACCTACACCCTTGACCACCCAATTATCCTTCTACATTTATGAACCCGACCTAACCCTACTCCCTTCCATATTTGATTCATCCTCCTAGTTAGTCATTATTTCTCTAGTTTCAGTGTTAGTTAATCTTAGTTGTTTCATTTAGTTTTTGTCATACATAGTAAATTGCTAGTCCATTCTCATCCTCCTCAACCATCATAGTTTATCAATTACAGTCTTCTTTGTGTTTGTTTTGGTAGCCTAGTCTCGTTTTAGGTCGACCTAGTCTAGACTTTACACAACCGTCTCCGTGGACACGACCCGACTTACCCTAGCTACCCACTAGGATTAGTTGGTTATTATTGGTCGGTGGGGACCCACGGCAAAATCCTACCATCAATTTGGCGCTGTTGCCGGGGACGGTGCATTGTTTAGACTTAGTTTGCTTATAGCTAGACTTAGTTACCCTCCTTGTGCTCTTCTTATCTCTTGTGCATATTTTAGGCTTTTTCTTTGTTTTTATCGCTTTCTTTTCTCTTCGTCTTTCGTTGTGTTCGTTTATTGTCTTTGCCTAGTACCCATAAAGCACTAGGTGTTCTCACGTTTGTTCGAGTGTGTAGTGTATGCCTAGGAGGAGAGGCGATTTCTTTCTCTTCAATCCAGAGCTAGAAAGACTCTTTAGAGCCTTTCGCCAACGCACGATTGACTGGGTTAGAATCTCTCAACCAAGTGCTAGCAGTACCAATCAACAACAAGCTCAAGTATCCGACTTAGACGAAACACCGCGAGAGACCGCCGGAGGGACCTTCATCAATCCCTTCGGTACTTCTAGTCCCAGTTCTCCTTCTACATCTTCTTCAACACCGTCTACACCATCATCTCCCTTACATCCAATTATGCCGAAGTTCTCATCTCACTCCACTTTTACCGAGGATGTCTTGCCGGGACCGAGTACTTTACCGGATACATATACCGGAAATTTCGTGGCAAAGACACAATTCATCCAACTTGTGGAGAGAAATCAATTTAGTGGTTTGCCCACCGAAGACCCGCACCAACACATGGAGACCCTCTCCGATTATTGCGATTAGGGGTGTTCAAAATTTGACCCGAACCGGCAAACCTGACCGGACCGGACCGTAAGGTCCGGGTCGGTCCAGCCCGGGGCACGTACCGGTCCGGTCTCCGGGTCCCAAAAAAGTTGGTAACCGGTTCCCGGTCCGGTCCACACTTTAAAAAAATATCAAATTTAGTGTATTTTTACGGTCCGGTCCGGTCCGGGTTTCTTTGTTAACCGGTCCGGTCCGCGGGTTTGGGTTTTTTGGGTTTCCGGTCTGCGGATCAAACCGGTCCGGTCCGGATTTGGACTGCTGAACACCCCTAATTGCGATGCTATCTCCCAAACCGGGATTACTCAAGATCAAATCCGTTGGGTACTTTTCCCGTTCTCTCTCATTGGAAAAGCGAAGCAATGGATCAAGAGTCTTGATAGGGCAACCATGGGTATTGATACTTGGAAGAAACTTGCATTGGCGTTCTACCAAAAGTGTTACCCTCCGGAGAAGACAAATTTTCTACGGGCCTCCATCACCGGTTTTCAACAAAGGGATGAGGAGAGCCTTTATGAAGCTTGGGAACGGTTCAAATATTTGGTTAGATCATGCCCCCACCATGGACTTTCACAATGGTTCTTAGTCCAACAGTTTTCGAACGGTCTATATGAGGACTCAAGAGCTATACTCAATATGGGCTCCAATGGTAGGTTTACCGAGGTCGATGACGATCAAACTTGGGTGAGAATCGAGGAGATGGCGGTGCACAACTCCCAATACTCAAGGCCTAGAAAGGCGAATCGAGGAGGTAGGCACGAGATCGATGCCATTACACAACTAAGCATTGATCTTGGAGCTCAATTAAAAACTCACATGGAGACTATTGACAAGAAGCTCCAAAGCCACCTCAATCAAGTTCAAAGCACTAGTTCCTCCAACCAACACTCGATTCATGAAGTTAATGCTTTGGGAGTTGTATCTCCTACACCTTATTATGGGATGTGCGATATTTGCGGGATAGTTGGATATGAGCCTCTACATTGTCGGGGTAGTATTGAGCAAGTGAACGCCTTTCAAGCGTTCAAGCAAGGTGCCCCCTATCCTCATATGTTCCAAGCTTCCCATCAAGCTTCTCAACAACAATCTCTACAACACCGTCCATATGTGCGACCTCCCTTAAGGGACAACAACCAAGGTTACCAAGGTTATATGGGCAACCCAAGGCCATTCAACAATTTCAAGCAACATAACCAAGGTACCTTCAACAACAATCAAGGGGTCCAACAAGGGAACTTCAATCAAGGTGGTTTCCAAGGAAACCAACACAATCAAGGATATCAAAACAACCAAGGTAACACTCAAGACCTTAATCAAGGCAACTCTCATGGGTTCCAAGGGAACCGTCAACAACAACAAGAAACTCAATGTCAACAACAACAAAGCAAGCAAAGGAGCCGGTCTCCTACTTATGACTATGGTATTCCTCTAGCCATCACCGATACTCCGCACAATCCACAATCTCCACCTCGAGATTTCAACATGCAAAAATCTATGATGGATGTGCAAAAGAGTAACGAAGAAATGCAAAGAAGCCAAATGGAGATGTTAAGAAACCAAAAAGAGTTCTTTGCTCATCTTCAAAAGGATAACATAGCAAGAGATGCTCATATGAAGATGCTTGAGACGCAAATAGCTCAAGTTGCTTCGGGAAGTTCTTCAAGACAAAAGGGGCAACTACCTCCTCAAGGTGAAACGGCTAAATTTGAGCATGTGAATGCTATTACCACGAGGAGTGGTGCATCTTATAATTCCCCCTTACCCCCTAATGAGCAAGTACCAATGCAAGAAGCAATAAGGGAAGTTGCATCTCTAACTCAAGAAAACTCAAGCATGGAAAATCCAATGGAGGAGCAAGTCTTATGGGAGATTGAGAAACCCCATGAAGACAAGCTTCCCCCACTTCAAGGAAAAGACAAAGGTAAAAGGAAAATGTCGTTTGAAAAGTCCACCCCTATCGAGCAAGACAAAGTGCACATCGAGTTGCCTTTCCCCACAAGGCAAAGAAAGACCAAGGTGGATGCTCAATACGACAAGTTCCTTAATATTGTGAATAAATTGGATGTGAGTGTACCATTTACCGAGCTACTTACCCAAATCCCGGCATATGGAAGATTTATGAAATAAATCTTGGCTAGGAAGAGATCCATCGACAAGGAAGAGACCATAGCATTCACGAGAGTGGTGAGCGAGCTTATTCAAGGTTCTACGCTTCCCAAGTTGAAGGACCCGGGTAGTTTCTCGATCCCTTGCACCATAGGCAACTTCAAGGTTGAGAGAGCACTATGTGATTTGGGTGCAAGTGTAAGCATCATTCCCTATTCCATTTGTGAGCGACTAGGGATAAAGGAGCTCAAGTGTACTTCCATTACACTCCAAATGGCTGATAGTTCACTCAACCGACCATTAGGGATGTTAGAGGATGTGCCGATAAGAATCGGGAAGTTCTTCATTCCGGTCGACTTCCTAGTGCTCGACATGCCGGAGAATGCTATCACTCCCATTATCCTTGGGCGCCCATTTCTACATACCGCCGGTGCTATGATTTATGTGAAGAATGGTAGGATCACATTTGAGTTAGGCGAAGAAAAACTCGTGTTGACATCCAAGACAACACCTCGCCTACTAATGATGAGTCTTGTAAAATGATCCACGCCATGAATGACAACGATCTAGGGGATGAGTTGGGTAAAAGCTTGAAAAATGACTTCTATGAGCTTGAGGATGATGATTCCGAGCTTGGGGCGGATGAGTGCCCATATCATGAGTTTGAAGACAAGTGCCAAGACAAGAAGAACGATGAGCCTCCCTTGGGGCCACATGAAGATAGATGGACGTTTGGGTATATACCGAAGGATCGAAAGTACAAGTTCAAGCCATTGAACTTAGTAGATCGGGATACCCCGGGAACGTCAAGACAAGGTTGTGAAGAGCCTTGTAGTGTGGATGGTTACACTACAAGCTTGATCGAAGACTTCGCAAGAGCCTTCGATTTGTTTCTTCGTGCCCTTGATGGCGATGGAATTGGTTATAGTGCTGTTGAAAAAGAATTGAAGAATGCACCATTCTCGGTTTGACGGAGTTCCAAAAGAACCGTCTTATTGTATATATCACTTTTGTTGTAATCCTTTTAGGTTTTGTGAATTTCTTGTAATTTGGTATTTTGATGAGCGATGTGAGGGAGGGATCTTGATGAATGTTATTTGAGCTTGTTTGTTAGGTGTGAAGTGAAGATGAAGTCTCGAGGAGAGTACATGATGATAGAAGCTTGGATTGTGAGCAAGAGAATCGGTTTTTGAAGCTTTGGATAAGCTTTTGGGGTTATGGAGGTCATGAAGACTCTTCCCGGCCTAGAAGGAGGGTTCCCGACCGGGAAGGATGTGTCGTCCCGACCGGGAAGGAGCCATCCCGATCGGGATGAGAAGGCAAGAAATGGAGCTTTCTGTAGAGCCATCCCGACCGGGACGAGATCTTCCCGACCGGGAAGGGTGGTTCATCTCGACTGGGACCATTCATCCCGGGCGGGACGGTCCCCTGCTCCTCCTTTTGCCTCTTCTTGGTCATGAATCCCACCCAACCACTTTATACCCCCTCCCAACCTCCCTACCTATCCTTGCACATATCATATGACCCATGCACCTCATTTGCATACCCTCACCTCATTTTCTATTCACTTTACACCAAATTTCACATCAAATCCCACCCCCTTATACCTTTGTACTTCAACCATGCGGTATTATCAAGTTTGAAGTGGGATGACAATGAAGAAGACAAGCTTTGCGCCATTAATGATCATTGAGACGATGGAGCGAGTGAGTTGCTAACCGATGGGTACGGCAACTATCCTTTCTTTTCCGTCTTTTATCGCTTGTCTTCCTTCGTTTGTCCCCTTCCCCTTCTACGCCTTTGTGTAATGGTGGCCCTCGGGGCCTTCATAGTCATTGCTCCCGACTCTCGATGACGTGGTTACATTGAGAGTCCTTTCAAAATCCAAATTTGCAAGAATTTTCACTTTTTCTTTGATTTTACTTACTTTTGTTAGGATTTAGTTGGATTTAGGCGGAATCCGGGCTAGGTGACTTGATTACACCTAGTCCTCCCCTCCCATTTCCTTTTATTTCTTTATTTTTATTTCTTCCCCCATCCACATCTTTTCTCGTTTCGGCCCATGGTGACTTGACTACACCCCGGCCGGACAAATTCTACCCTTTTTCTCCCCTTTTCGTTTCGTTTCTTTTAGCTCTATTTTCATAGTTTCTTTTCTTTTTGTTCTCTCCGCACACTACGATCGAGCATGAGGACATTGCTCGGTTTAAGTGTGAGGGAGCGATATCCTATCGTAGTTAGTTTTATTTTCGTAGTTTTTCGAAAAATCTTGAAAAAATCCCTAAAAATTTGAAATTTTTTCACAAAAATCAAAAAGATTTTCTTTCGTGTGTGTTCCTTTTGTATCGTTATGTCATATATTTGTTGTGTTGTGCGTGTTTTGCTTCCCTTTTTCCTTATAGGTTGCTTAATCACCGTTAACTTTGGAGGGCTTTCAAGACTTCTGGTAACATCTTCATCCTTTTTTTCTTCTTTATCTCTTGTGGAGTGTGGAGGAAATTTGTGATGATGTGTGCTCGGGTGGAGCTTTGTAAAGTTTGATGATGATTTGGTGGCTTACTTGGAAGTTCGGGGTGGTGTTTGTTCTCTTTATGTGTTTGTTTTGTTTCGTTTTGTTCTGTTGTCTTTATCTCTTTTTCTTTCGTTTTTTGTCGCGTCTTTGTTTTGTGTGTGTAGTTGTGTCTTGTGTGTAAAAGGTTTTTCGAAAACCCGGTTTTGAGGCTAGTGTGCAAGTGTTTACTTTCCCTTTCTATTAGTATGAATCGAGTCTTGGACTTTATTCTAGTAGAATGACCCTAAATCAATGATTTCGTTGGTCCTTTACCTTGAGTCCACCTAGCTTACTAGGGATTTACTACGGGATTTGCATTTTGACTATTATGACCACCCATGGTGTGAAAAGGCCGTGGTTGCCGAGTCCCGTCCCTTAGGTGACCATGTTTGGGATTGTTTGATTAGTCCAAGTTTTCCACCTTTTTGTGGGTTTGAAGGGAAGGCGTCGTCCCGACTTACCCATTCCCCTACCTCCTACACATATCCACAAAATAAAATTGCAAATTGTTGAAATCATCTTTCTTAGTTGCAAAAAGAAATGCCTTCAACTCAAATCTAGCCAAAAGGGCAAAGAAAATAAAATGAAAGAAAATGAAAGAAAGAAATGAAGAAAAAGAAAAGGCACAAAAAGCCAAAAAGAAAATACAAAAGAAGAAAAAGAAATGGCATAGCAATACACAAAGCAAAAATGCAAAAGAAAGAAAAATGCCAAAAGAAAACCGTCTCACAAAAAGAATCCCCCCCATCTCAAAAATAAGCCTTTTACCGACTATTATCGTGAAGAGCCTACCAAAGGACCGAGTCCCTAGGAAGGATGATAGCGGTAACGGTCGGTCTTCCCCTCATTTTGCAATTGTTTCCACCTTTTTACTTGGACTAGTTGAGCATTTTCGAGCATGGGACGACCCTCGTGGCTCATCGCTAAAGGGGCGGGGCCTCACTTACCTACAGTGTTGACTAATACCGTGGTTCATCCTTTTTCCATCCCGTCGATCGTCCCGTAGTACGTTCTTAGAAGGTTAGGAGGACCTAGGTAAATTATCAACGTTTTTATTGCTTTGTTGTCATACTATTAGGGTTTAGTTCATTTCGATTTGTATTTTTGGCTTGGGAACGTTGTTACTTGCCTTGAGTCCTAAACCGGTGCTTCTTTCACCGCTTTTTAGAGGGAAGCGGTATTTGTTTCTTTTTGGGTGCAACCTTATGTTTGTTTGTTTGTATGCTTGTTTGTTTATGTGTTTTGTGTCCGGTTGCATCCATAGTTTTGTCGCAAGACCTTACTTGCCTTTCGGAGTGCACTTTTTCTCTAAGTGTACTCGCGTGAGTTGAAAGGGCGTAGGGTGCGCTAATACCCGCTCGGCTGGTTTAGTAGTTAGTTTGTGCTTACTCGAGGGCGAGTAAGGGTTAAGTGTGGGAGAGTTGATAAGTGTAGTTTGTAGTGTCTAATTTGTTGTGTTTTGGTCCCATTTTCCTTGTGGAATCGCTCCTTGGGAGCGGTTTATGGGCTACTTATGCTTCTTCTAGTTCGTTTTAGGTTCCCGAGACCATTCATGAAGAATTGAAACGATTCCGACTCGTTTCATAAACTTTTTGGAGCCAACGAAGAGAAGGAACGATCACTCGGTACCTTGGATTCGATCCCGAGACCTTGGAACCCATTCCCGAGCCCCTTAGACTCAATCCCGAGCCCCGAGAATCAGTGAGAAGCCCATGAGAAGCAAGAAGGGACCAAAAAGATCATAATGGAGGCCTACAAGGTCCTTCCCGGGCGGGATAATGCCTTCCCGACCGGGAAGGAGTGTGCAAAAGCATCTGGGTCTGTTTTGGGTCCGTCCCGGTCGGGACCAAGCCGTCCCGGTCGGGATCACTTCGTCCCGGTCGGGACCATTTCGTCCCGGTTGGGATGACCCTGCTGTAGCCCGTGTTTGATTCTTTTCTTCTCCTTCACTCTTGTAACCTTATAAATACTTCCCCCTTGTATTGTTTAACTATCATACATTACCCTAGACTATCTTAAGCCTCTCTACATTGTTTAAACCCTAGATTTAGTTCTCCTCTCATTAGCTTAATCTTCCTTCAAACTTTTGTTAATCTTAGTTTAATATAGCAATTAGTCTTGTATTAAGAAGATTCTTGAAGACTCATCCAAGATTGACAACCTTGGAGATTATTTGGGTTTCTTATTTATACAAGTTCTCATCTTTTTCATTCTTTGGTAGTTGGTATAAAC
The DNA here is from genome assembly GCA_958450325.1 of Agrostemma githago. Classification (NCBI taxonomy): domain Eukaryota; kingdom Viridiplantae; phylum Streptophyta; class Magnoliopsida; order Caryophyllales; family Caryophyllaceae; genus Agrostemma; species Agrostemma githago. The sequence continues at coordinate 47,710,821 of OY288259.1, read as the reverse complement.
TCTATTCTCTTGTTCTTTGTTTATTCATCAAGTTTGAATCTTTACTTGTTGTTTATTGTTCTTGTTTCTTCATTATGGATGTTTGGATGTTTATATTGATTTCTCTTGTTTATGTTAGTTTTAGTTTGATAATGAGTGAGTAGATTTCTTGTGGGGTTAGTAGGGGGATTAAGTGTGGATTATGGGTGATTAGGGTTTGATTAGGGGAAAAGGTTGCATCTTTGTTGCTAGTCACATATTGGGCACTCTATGTGTTTGTTGAATTGCTTGTGTGGGTAGTAGTGGCCAATACTTCTCATACTTGTTCTCATCTCCTCATTGTTTGGCTAGTGTGTGATTGTGTTAGGGTTTAGTCTTAGACACGAGAGTGCGGACTTAGGTTTAGGCGCGAGTGCGCAAACCGACCTTGACTTGGGATTTGACGCGAGAGCGTAAACCGACTCTAGTAACTAAGAGACACATACACCCTTGACCACCCAATTATCCTTCTACATTTATGAACCCGACCTAACCCTACTCCCTTCCTTATTTGATTCATTCTCCTAGTTAGCCTTCATTTCCCTAGTTCATTGCTAGTTAATTGTTAGTTGTTCCGATTAGTTTATGTTATACTTAGTTCATTGTTAGTTCGCTCTCAAAACCTTCAACCATCATAGTTAATCAATTCTAGTCTCTTGTGTTTGTTTGTAACATAGCCTAGTTTTAGGTGGACCTAGTCTAGACTCTACAATACCGTCTCCGTGGACACGACTCGACTTACCCTAGCTACCCACTAGGATTAGTTGGACTCTATTTGTTGGTTAGGATCGAAGACAAATCGTACCATCAAGTATCCATCCGGACCCGGTGCCTTAGCCATTGGGGATACTAAACATGACTTGTCTAATCTCGTCATGGGTTACTAGCTCTGTCAAAATGCTATGATGATTGGCATTACAAACATGCCCATTGCCCATGATTCTTTTGTAAACTCTTGACCGTATCCTTCCTGTCCCCAAGGAGTCCTTGATAGAAAGCTAAGAAGGCCCCTTGTATGGTCTTTAGTGTCTCACACCTCTTGCCTATCTGGTCTTCTAATTGACTTACAACATTCTGCACCTTCCTCGCTCTGAGGGATCCATGGAAATACGCAATATTGCCATCTCCCCCTTTCAGCCATTGAGCTTTAGCCTTCTGGCTAAGGAAACTTAGCTTGGCTTCATAAAGAACTCTGAACTGATCTTGAGCCTGTATTTCTGCCCTAATCAACTCATGATCTCCAGGCTTGGCGACCAGTTTCCTTTCGAAGTTCATGAGCAGCACCTAAGCAATGCTAGCCTGTACAATGCCATTGTACTAAGCTTTATTTAGTTGTTTCAGGGGCCCTTTTACTTTCTCAATTTGGACACAAGCTGATACTTTTTTGTTCCATGATCGAAGGTTTCCAGGACTCAAGTATTATACCCTCAAACATCTCAGCTTTACTCCACATATTGTAGCATTTAAAGCTACGTCGCCTTAAATGCTGGTTCTGATGTATTGCCACTACACATGGAGAGTGGTCAAAATGACCTTCAGGAAGGAAATTGGCTTTATGCTCAGGAAATCTGACAATCCATTCCTGTTTTACCAACGCCCTATCAATCCTACTATAGACTCGCTCCTCAGGAGGCCGCTTCTTATTCCATCCGTATATTGCTCTCACGGCAGGTCAGTCCACCATGACATAGGTATCGATGCAATTCTAGAATGGAATGGCTGCAGCAAGCTGGAAGCCTCCCCCAATCTTTCCACTGGTTTCAACACACAATTAAAGTCTCCCCCCAAGAACCATGGCCGAACAATCTTGCTATTAATCTGAATCAAATCTGAGCACAACTGCTCCCTTTCGATCTCCCTAACTGAATTAAAAGCATAGACAAAAGTCACCTCAAATGGGTTATCCCGGTCCTTCTCAAGCATTGAACCGTGGATTAGGTGGTCAGTGTAGTGATGAGCCTGAACTGAGCATGGTTGAGGGTCCCATAGGACTCAAATCTTGCCCCCTTATGAGTATGAGAATTGGTAGTTATACACCACTTATTAATACCTTGGCTTAGCACTTTATTGTAGTTGTGTGGCTTAATCTTAGTCTCAAGGAGACAAAACAAGCCCACTTTATTATAATTCAAAAACCTATGTACCTCATTTGGTTTCTTAATTCTATTCATCCCCCTAATGTTCCAAAAGCCAATTACCATGAGGAATTGGATGGAGTTTGGTTACCCACTTGAAGAATTCCTACACCATAATTCCTTCCAATCAATTTCTGCATTGAAGTAGGTCTCGACACGGTTGGGTCTCCCTGTGGACGCTGCCAACCCCGCGCGCGCACCCGCGCGTTGGATATACTCGCGGCGACCACCCACATGGCCCCCTCGGGAGGGCCGGTCCAATTCCGCGTTCGGGGCAATGTGTCGGACCTCGATTTGGTTGACGATTCGTGGGTTGTATTAGATAGACGTATGGCGCATCTATGTTTCCATTGAAATCGATCGAGATGTGGTTGTAAATGTTTAAAGGTTGGATCATTTGATCTGGCGACCATTTAGTGGACCCGAATTCGCGATCTGATGTGGAGTCGCCATCGAACAATTATGGGGGTTCGGACACCGTTCAAGTCAACTTTAATCCTTAGCCGGCTCAAAGCTGAGTGACATGGGAACCTAAAGATAAAGACTTGTACCCTTAAGCACTCCATGTCTGGAATGACTCTTCTTACCAATGGTTTTGGATGTCCATAAACCGTAGATTCTGAGTAAGGGGTGAGGGTACGTATAGGGAAGTCAACATCGTTTGACTATCGACATCCAATCCCGCCCGCACGTAGAAGCCTCTACTAATCAATCGATGCCAGATGTATCTTGTTCTAATGTGGTGTAAACTGTAACAACCAATCGTTTTAACCATATGCCTTTGCTATGTCGGTTGGTTTAGAAGCAACTATGTTGTTGTCAAAATAAGTGTTTTTACATTCTTTGCGTGCGATTTCACGTGACAGGCAAGCCATGTTAAGGTGCACGTAGAAGTGATAAGTGTGGTTTGTAGTGCCTATTTTGTTGTGTTTTGGTCCCATTTCCTTGTAGAATCGCTCCTTGGGAGCGGTTTAGGGGCTTCTTATGTTTCCTTTAGTTCGTTTCAGGTTCCCGAGACCGATTTGGAAGAGTTGGAGCGATTCCAACTCGATACATACACATTTTGGAGCCAACGGAGTAGAGGAACGATGACTCGATGCCTTGGAATCGACTCCGAGACCTCGGGATCTAATCCCGAGCCTCCGAGACCCGATCCCGAGTCCCGAGAATCGACGAGAAGCCCATGAGAAACAAGGAGGGACCAAAGAGCTCTTAAGGGAGGCATACAAAGACCCATCCCGTTCGGGATGGCCTCATCCCGTTCGGGATGAAGGGAACATGAAGCACGGCTACTGTGAGCCCATCCCGATCGGGAAGGTCCTTCCCGACCGGGAAGGATGGCCCATCCCGATCGGGACCAAGCCTTCCCGACCGGGAAGGGTCATTTACAGCCCGCATTGTTTCCTTTCTTCTCCTTTCCATTTGTAACCCTATATATACCCCCCTCTTGTATTAAGACACTATCTTATGTTATCTTATGCTATATCCTTAAAACCCTAGACTACTTTAGGTTAGATTAGATTAGATTAGATTAGTATAGATTAGTCGGTAATTAGTAGTTAATCATAGATTAGTACTTGTATTAAGGGAATTCTTCAAGATCCACTCAAGATTGACAACCTTGGGTGTTTGTTTTGGGTTTTCTTCATTAATGCAAGTTTTGTTCTTTCTTCTCCTCTAGTGTGGTATAATCCTCTTTTCCTTTTACTCTTTATCTTGTTTTAATCATCCAAGTTTTAATCTTTGATTGTTGTTTATTGTTTTCACTAGTTTATAGATGTTTGTTTTGTTTCTTATGATGATTCTCCTTGTTAGTGTTAGTTGTAGTTGGATTATGTTAGAGTAGTGTTCTTGCTAGGGTTAGTAAGGTGATTAGGGTGTTAATTGGGTGATTAAGGGTTGGTTAGAGATGTTGGTGGAAGACTTGGGTTTCCTCTTGTTTGATGCACATCACATGTTTGTTGAATTGCTTGAATGACTAAGTATGTACGAATGCTTGTTTTCTTGCCTTTCTTTCGTGGGTGTTAGTTTGTTTGTGGGTTCGGTCCCCTCACTAAGTTGCGAGAGCCCGGTGAGGACGACCCCTAGGTCGGTCTAAGTTGCGAGAGCCCGGATGCGACCTAGGCCTATAGCATGCTAGAACCCTGTTTGTGTTGTGTATCGCCGAGATGGGTTTTAGGTGGAACCTCTAGGTGAGTCTAAGTTGCGAGAGCCCGGACCACCCTAGATCACCCTACTACCTCCTTCGCTCTAGTTCTCCCTTGACCATTCCGTTACCCCTTTGACCCCGACCTAATCCTAGCCCGTTCTCCTTAGTTGTTCCTCTTAGTTATAGCCTAGTTTCTCCCCTCTTCTCATTCTCTAGTTTAGCTTAGTTCGTTGACTTAGTCTAGTATTTGGGCCGCCCTAGTCTAGACGCCTCTTACCGTCCCCGTGGATTCGACCCGACTTACCCTATCTACCCTAGTTAGGATTAGCCGGTTATTTTATTGACGGTTGGGACGTGACGAATCCCCTTTACCATCAATTTGGCGCCGTTGCCGGGGACGGTGCTAGTTTAGACTTTGTTTTCCTTTTTGCTTGGCTTTGTCTTTGTGTTGTGTTTTCTTTTTTCTTTTTGTTACCTTGCTTCTTGTGTGTGTGAAGTTTATTTCTCTCTTGTCTAGTGCCCAAAAAGCACTAGACTTCTCACGTTTGTTCCTAGTCTACAGTTTGTGCTTAGAGGTGGTGATTATCTTCTTCTTGCAACTCAGAGCCGCTTAAACGGACGGTTGCTAGAATGAGTGGTTTCCAACCGGGTATGGACTACGATTTTCGAGCAAGCATGGGGTTTGATCTAAACTCCACACACTCGGGAGCCGATATGAGCTACCACTCTTCTTCCATGAACAAAGGGTATGACATGACGTCCCCCTACCACTATCAAGCTTCTTGGGGTAACTCTAGTGGGTATGAACTTCAAGGCTATGAAAACGGCTACCAACAAGTGAACGATTACCAATCCTACGATCATGGTGACTATTACTCGAGTTACGATTGTGAACCCACCATGTTCAATCAAGATTCACCTTATGGAAGCCAATACCCCCAAAACCCACCATATTACCCTCCACCCCAACCACAATATGAACCCCATGACCCACAATACTACCAATCACCCCAACCTTGCTACCAACAATATGATGCCCCACCCTTTGGGCATCATCAAGATTATGAAGGACCTTTAAAAGACCCCAATGATCACCAATTGCCCGACATGGAGGAGTTTCAATCGCTTCTTCAATTGCAAAAGAGCAACCAAGAAATGGTCACCCAAATTCAAAAACAACAAAATGAATTATGGGTCCAACTTCGAAGGGCAAACGAGGCGAGGAATGCTCATTTAGATGCATTATCGGTTCAAACCGTAATGTCTTTATCCCGAGCATCGTATTTAGATGGAGGGTGCCCACTTGAGAGAGAGGAGCAACCTAATTACGAAGCCGCCGATGTAGTCCCCTTTGATAGAGAGATTTGCTTTGAAGAACCTCAATCGTCTACTCAGAAAGAGACGAATGAGGAGATGACCCTTGGTGAAGGCAACATTGGTGAGGAATTGGAGGAGGATAGTGGGTTGGATGGTTTGGTGGAGTTTGTAGAGTTGTTGGGTGAGATTGTTAGCCTCGAGTTGCCCTTGTGCGATAATTTGGACAAGCATCAAGAGCCCCTTGCTAGTACACCGAGAGATGACTTGGAAGAGATTGAAACCGCAGGTAGAAGTTTCGATTCTCCTCTCCAAGATGATGTGGGGCCGAGTGATGAAGATGGGGAACCACAACTTGAGGAAAGTATGGGGGTGTGCATTGAGGAGATGAGGCCAAAACCGCTTTTTGTGCCTTGTTTCTTGGAGATGAAGCTTGCTTGTGATTGGAGGCAATGCTTAGGGAAGAAGAGATCGGTGGAGCTCGTAGGATGGAGAGACCCCGGTGACTACTTTGAAGATGATGTCGGGTCTTGGGAATCCTACTTCTTGCCTCCTCCTTGGAGGCCGTGGAGGTCGGTTAAGCTCGAGCGCTTCTTGGGCCTTCACTATGATGTCGGTAGCGCGTTCGACTTGCTCCTCCATGCCCTTGAGGGCTACGGTTGAAGAATGGAGTCCACCATCCTAGGTTTGACGGAGTTCCTAAAAGAACCGTCATGTTGTATATTCCCCTCCTCTCTTCTCTAGAATTCTTGTGCTTGTATTTGTGATTTTTGTTTCTAGGACTCCTTTGTTTTTGTGGGATTCTTGTAATTGATTCGGTATTTTGATGAGCGATGTGAGGGAGTGAATTTGATGTGTACTTTGAGTTTATTGTGATAGGTGAAGTGAAGGTGACTCCTAGAAAGGAGTGGTTGATGATGGAGTTTGGTTTGTGAGCGAGGAAGTCGGTTTTTGAAGCTTATGATAAGCTTTTGGGCTTGGGGAAAGCAAAGAAGACTCATCCCGACCGGGAAGAGGGCTTCCCGATCGGGAAGGATGAAGAATCCCGACCGGGAAGGAGCCATCCCGATCGGGATGAAGGTGCAGAAAATCGGACTCACTGGAGTGCGTTCCCGACCGGGACGAGATCTTCCCGATCGGGAAGGGTTTATCAACCCGATCGGGACCATCCATCCCGACCGAGATGGTCCCCTTTGACTCCACCCATCCATTATACCCTCTCCCAACCTCCCTACTCCTCCTTACTCCTATCATATGACCCGTACACCTCACTTTACACACCGAGATCCACATCAAATCCCACCCCCTACCATTACTACCCCAACCATGCGGTTTTATCAAGCTTGAAGGAGGATGACAACGAAGACAACATGTAAGCGCCTATATTGATCTATGAGACGATGGAGCGAGTGAGTTACTAGCCGATTGGTTTGGGTAACTATCCTTACTTTTCCGTCTTTTATTGCTTGTTTTCCTTTGTTTATTCCCTTCCCCTTGTACACTTATGTGTCTTGATGTCATGGTGGCCTTCGAGGCCTTGGTATATGTTGCTCCCGACTCTCGATGATGTGATTACATCGAGAGTCATTTCAAAATCCAAATTTTTACAAGTTTTTCACTTTCTTTTTTTTGAGGATTTAGTCGGATTTAGGCGGAATCCGGGCTAGGTGACTTGATTACACCTAGCCCTCCCCTCCCATTTCCTTTTATTTCCGTCTTTTTATTTTTCTTCCCCCATCCATATCTTTTTCTCGTCTCGGCCCTTGGTGACTTGATTACACCCCGGCCGGACACCTTCTACCCTTTTCTTCACTTTATTTTTGATTTTTAGCTTTATTTTCGTAGTTTCTTTTCTTTTTCTTTTGTCTCTCCGCACCCTATGATTGAGCATGAGGACATGGCTCGATTTAAGTGTGGGGGAGCGATATTCTAGTATAGTTTAGTCTATTTTCTTAGTTTTTCCGAAAAATCTTAAAAATCCCTAAAAATTTGAAATATTTTCACAAAAATCAAAAAGACTTTTCTTTTGTGTGTTTTCCCTTTTTGTCCTTGTGTCGTGTTTTTGTCGTATTGTGCGTGTTTGCCTCCCCTTTTCCTTATAGGTCACTTATTCACCGCTAGCTTTGGAGAGCTTTCAAGACACCCGGTAACATCTTTTCAACCCTTTTCCCTCTTTGTTTCTTGTGGAGTTTGGAGGAGATATGTGTTGTGGTGTGCTCGGGTGGAGCTTTGTAAAGTTTGTGGAGGATTGGTTGCTCATTTGGAAGTTCGGGGTGGTGTTTGTTTTGTATGTGTTCGTTTTGTTTTGTTCTTGTTATGTTGCTTTTGTTTCTTTTTCTTTCGTTTGTTTTCGTCGTGTCTTCATTTTGTGTGTGTTGTGTGTCTTGTGTGTAAACATTTTTTCGAAAACCCGGTTTAGAAGCTAGTGTGTGAGTGTCTATTTTCCCTTCGTAGTTGTATAAATCGAGTCTTGGACTTTAGTCTAGTAGAATGACCCTAAATCAATGAGTTCGTTGGTCCTTTACCTTAAGTCCACCTAGCTTACTAGGGATTTACTACGAGATTTGCACTTTTGACCATTATGACCACCCACGGTGTGAAAAGGCCTTGGTTACCGTGTCTCGTCCCCTAGGTGACCACCAAGTTCTCCACTTTTTGTGGGTTTGAAGAGGGATCGCGACCCTCGACTCACCCATTCCCCTACCTCCTACACACATCCACTCAATAAGATTGCAAATTGTTGAATTCTCTCTTTCTTGTTTTACAATGAAAATGCCAAAAAAGCCAAATCTTGCCAAAAAGGGCAAAGAAAAGAAAAGAAAGAAAAAAAATGAAAAATGAAAGAAAGAAAAGAATGAAGAAAAAGAAAAGGCACAAAAGCCAAAAAGAAAATAGAAAAGAAGAAAAAGAAATGGCATGGCAACAAACAAATCAAAATGTCGAAAAGAAAGAAAATGCCAAAAGAAAACCCGTCTCACAAAAAGAAATCCCCACAAAAATAAGCCTTTTTCCGACTTTTGCCGTGAAGAGCCTACCAAAGGACCGAGTCCCGAGGAAGGATGATAGCGGCATTAGTCGGTCTTCCCTCATTTTGCATGTTTTCCACCTTTTTACTTGGACTAGTTAGGCGGTCTTGGACATGGGACGACCCTCTTGGCTCACGCTAAAGGGGGCGGGGTCTCACTTACCTACAGTGTCGACTAACACCGTGGTTCTTCACTTTTCCACTCCGCCGATCGTCCCGTAGTACGTTTTTAGAAAGTTAGGAGGACCTAGGTAAGTTACCAACGTTTTTATTGCTTGATCGTCATACTATTAGGATTTAGTTCACCTTGGTTTGTATTGCTAGCTTGGGAACGTTGTCACCTACCTCGAGTCCTAAACCGGTGCTTCTTTCACCGCTTTTAGAGGGAAGCGGTATTTCTTTTGTTTTGAATGCAACCGATTATGTGTTTGTTTGTATTTTTGTTTGTTTATGTGTTTTGTGTCCGGTTGCATCCACAGTTTTGTCGCAAGACCCAACTTGCCTTGCGGAGTGCACCTTTCCTCTAAGTGCACTCGCGTGAGTTGAAGGGGCGTAGGGTGCGCTAATACCCACTCGGATAGTTTAGTAGTAGTATGTGCTTACTCGAGGGCGAGTAAGGGTTAAGTGTGGGGGAGTTGATAAGTGTGGTTTGTAGTGCCTATTTTGTTGTGTTTTGGTCCCATTTCCTTGTAGAATCGCTCCTTAGGAGCGGTTTAGGGGCTTCTTATGTTTCCTTTAGGTCGTTTCAGGTTCCCGAGACCGATTTGGAAGAGTTGGAGCGATTCCGACTCGATACATACACATTTTGGAGCCAACGGAGTAGAGGAACGATGACTCGATGCCTTGGAATCGACTCCGAGACCTCGGGATCCAATCCCGAGCCTCTGAGACCCGATCCCGAGTCCCGAGAATCGACGAGAAGCCCATGAGAGGGACTAAAGAGCTCTTAAGGGAGGCCTACAAAGACCCATCCCGTTCGGGATGGCCTCATCCCGTTCGGGATGAAGGGAACATGAAGCACGGCTACTGTGAGCCCATCCCGATCGGGAAGGTCCTTCCCGATCGGGAAGGATGGCCCATCCCGATCGGGACCAAGCCTTCCCGACCGGGAAGGGTCAGTTACAGCCCGCATTGTTTCCTTTCTTCTCCTTTCCATTTGTAACCCTATATATACCCCCCTCTTGTATTAAGACACTATCTTATGTTATCTTATGATATATCCTTAAAACCCTAGACTACTTTAGGTTAGATTAGATTAGATTAGATTAGTGTAGATTAGTCGGTAATTAGTAGTTAATCATAGATTAGTACTTGCATTAAGGGAATTCTTCAAGATCCACTCAAGATTGACAACCTTGGGTGTTTGTTTTGGGTTTTCTTCATTAATGCAAGTTTTGTTCTTTCTTCTCCTCTAGTGTGGTATAATCCTCTTTTCCTTTTACTCTTTATCTTGTTTTAATCATCCAAGTTTTAATCTTTGATTGTTGTTTATTGTTTTCACTAGTTTATAGATGTTTGTTTTGTTTCTTATGATGATTCTCCTTGTTAGTGTTAGTTGTAGTTGGATTATGTTAGAGTAGTGTTCTTACTAGGCTTAGTAAGGTGATTAGGGTGTTAATTGGGTGATTAAGGGTTGGTTAGAGATGTTGGTGGAAGACTTGGGTTTCCTCTTGTTTGATGCACATCACATGTTTGTTGAATTGCTTGAATGACTAAGTATGTACGAATGCTTGTTTTCTTGCCTTTATTTCGTGGGTGTTAGTTTGTTTGTGGGTTCGGTCCCCTCACTAAGTTGCGAGAGCCCGGTGAGGACGACCCCTAGGTCGGTCTAAGTTGCGAGAGCCCGGATGCGACCTAGGCCTATAGCATGCTAGAACCCCGTTTGTGTTGTGTATCGCCGAGATGGGTTTTAGGTGGAACCTCTAGGTGAGTCTAAGTTGCGAGAGCCCGGACCACCCTAGATCACCCTACTACCTCCTTCGCTCTAGTTCTCCCTTGACCATTCCGTTACCCCTTTGACCTCGACCTAATCCTAGCCCGTTCTCCTTAGTTGTTCCTCTTAGTTATAGCCTAGTTTCTCCCCTCTTCTCATTCTCTAGTTTAGCTTAGTTCGTTGACTTAGTCTAGTATTTGGGTCGACCTAGTCTAGACGCCTCTTACCGTCCCCGTGGATTCGACCCGACTTACCCTATCTACCCTAGTTAGGATTAGCCGGTTATTTTATTGACGGTTGGGACGTGACGAATCCCCCTCACCATCAAGAAGAGTAGAGAGTACTAGTTATTATACATATTAGCAAATTAGTTTTAATGTGGTAATACGGATATTAGTCGGATCTCGTGATATACCTTACCTGGTATTCTGCTTAAAGTGCGCCTGTACAACATTAATAAAGACGCGTCAAGCTATGCAGTTCAATAATCAGGCGCACGCCACTGTGCGGTCCGATAACGAGGTGCGACAGTATAAACGTCTAGGCTAATACGGGACTAGACCATTGTTCGTTTTGATTAAACGGATCAAACACAAAGAAGTTCCCAGAAAAGAGGCGCGACCTCCCTTATGTCTCAATGTTCAGGCGCACGGGGATGTGCACCCTAGCTCTAAGTATCTGGATTTAGACGTGGTTCCTGGGTTCGCTTATATGTTTGACTAGTGCTGGTTGTCTATGTTTTAGCTTCCGACTATGTGATTTAGCATGTGATTATAGTTATAAAAGTGGTAAATCATAAGGAAAGCGGTAAATATGCGAGAACATAAGTAAATCATCTTAGGACTATTGCACCCTCAGAGTGTACAATAAACGAAATACGATGTGTAGACGATTAAGAACGGAACTATTACGACAACTCAGATTTAGTTGTTTTAGTAATTTCAGGTTGAAGTTGTAGACGTTACGTATTTTGGACGGTTTGGTCTAGGGGATCGGTTGGACATGCACTGCTGTAACACCTCTGATTTGTATAAATTAAAATTTATTCATATTTTATTCTGTTGTCGCTTTAACTCGTAAATCTCAAAATTATTATAAAAAAAATTATTTTTCAATTGTTTTGAACTCCTAAAATTTTATTTATCTCACAAAGTTTTTTTATGTTTGTAGACACCCACATTTTGACTGCCAGGTGTCTATAGCAGTTTCCGACAAACACCCGATGATGATCGGACGCAAACATGCATTAACGTACTCGGAAACGGGCTCGAAATCATTGGCATTTGACTTGGGCTTTTTATGGAGTACATATCTCACAAAACCAACCTCAAAATCAGGCCCAGTGGGTCGTTTCGAGTCAAATAAGACTAATTTGGGTCGATTCCGACACCAGGGGTAAAACCGTCTTTTAGCGACCGAGTCAAAACCCGGTCAAAGATATTTTCGAAATATGTGAATCAGCCATGTCACCCCACGTGACTGATTCGAGCTCGAACACCACAAAAAATCAGCTACACAAAATATTAAACAAATCCGTTTGAGGATAGAATTCGATCTCAGATAGGAATTCTATCCGGAAACCGAATCAGAGACTCGGCCAAGCTGAACTCGGCCGAATTACTCCACCAACCAGCCGGTTCTCTTTCTTCTCTAACAAGAAAGCGGAATTTACATTCCTCTCTACTTCTTACATTTCCTATCCTAAGCGGTAGTTCTAACTCAAGACACCTCTCCTAGCCAAGGTCGGGAACTTCCCTATAAATAGCCCCTTGCAATACTCAAAATTCATTCATTATCAGATATCAAATATAGAGATCGACATCCATACACATACACTCATAAGCCTAAAACTTAGCATCGAGAAACCGATATTATACCCGAAGGAAACCGGCCCCTAGACCCGACACCCTTCACGTTCCAAACTGAGCCACCGCAACTCACCGACATCCACTCGACGCTCCTGTTCCCAAGCCACTTTCCGACGAGCTCCGATCCGAGTAAACTAAAACATGTAGGTTGAGGGTGTAACCAAACCCGACTTCTCCTTTTTCTCTCTTCTTCTTCTCGGCTCCTCCTCGTTTTTTTCTCTTTTTCGTCGGTCTGTTTTATTATTATGGGTCATTCGTTGTTGTTTTTTTCTCTAATATCGATATTACCAAAACTATTTTTATAAAACAAACGTTCTTAAAAATACGATATCGATTCTCTATAATCGAATATTGTATCAAAAAGAACTAAATTAATCTCGTTGATGCTAAAAAAATCGTTACATAATTTTCTTAAAACAAAATACAACGATTTCAAACGCGGAGAGAATTAACATCTTTTTTTCGTTCAAATTCTTTTTACAAAACTTTTTCTAAAAATTCATTCCGAATATTCGATATCGATTTCACAATCGAATATCGGATACGACGAACATCGAAGACATAAATCGAGTATAAATTAATTCGTATTTGTACGCGGTTTATCGAAATTAACAATTTTCGAACAACGAGCAAAACCGGGACAGACCCGCACGCGAGTCGCGCCCCACCCAGGCGACTCGCGCACGGGCCTGAAACCCGTGCTCTCTTTTTAGCCTTTTTCGTTCATTCTTTTTTATTATTCTACGAAACGATTTCTTAAAATTTACATCTTTTCTAAAAAAAACTATTCCGAGTATGATATCGATTACATAATCGAATATCGGATATAACGAATATCGAAAATATTAGATCGAGTGCAAATTATGCGATATTTCTACGCGATTCAATAAAAGCATCGAATTTTCAAAAATCGGTCTCAAAAACAGACCGGGACGCGAGTCGCATGCGTCCCGGGCGAGCCGCGCGGCCGGCTGAAACGCGGCTCGTCTTTTCCTTTTTTTATTATTTTTCGAACTTCGTTTTTTATACAAAACAGCGTCCTTTTAGCAATCTTTTCAGATTTCGACTAATATTTTCTCGATCTCGCTTATTCATCATATTTGCTATATTTTTATTCACAATTCGATACTAACTCGTTTGTTCATCTTTTGTAGCAAATTCATCTTTTTCATTATTTGTTTTATTATACTAAAACAAACCTCACATGCTAAATTCGACTTTGACGTTAAATTTTTCATGCATTAAACCGACTTAGCAACCCATTCAATTCCTCGCATGTTTAGGAAAACAATGTTTGCATATCATTCGTCGTATTACTAACGCGCGTATTAAAACATCATTCGATATCCTAGTAGAGGCCGCTAATGTGCGGGCGGGGTTGGGTGTCTTTGTGAACTTCGCAACACGTACCCTCACCCCTTACACAGAACCTCGGTTTCCGGATGTCCGAAACCATTGGCAACGAGAGTCATTCAATACACGGTATCCGATCAAGTCGGTATCGGTATCAAATGCAAAGGGACGAGCCCAATAAACTCTCATATCGAAAATGGGCCGTATTTTGTACACGGCCTACTACGACATAGAGTGGGCTCGAATGGTTCCGAATAACCATAAAATTCGGTGGCGACTCTAACTTCGATTTAAATTTCAATTTGACCATCTCATATGGAGATTCATTCGCCTTTCCAAACCCGCGCGTGGCCGCGTCGGGGTGGACCTATGCCATGTCCACAATTTGGCGACTCCGCTGGGAATTAACTGATGTGTGACTTACCATCGGCATCCTCAGGGTGAGACTCGAATAGAAATCGTTTGACTAGTACAATACGCGTTTTAGTTTTACGGTTCATGCATAACCCCATATTTTCCCGGGCCGGTACTGGTGACTGACGTCCTACTATACTATCAATGTAGTCGAAATTGGATATGTCGAAGGTGTCCATTAGCCGATTCGTATGGGTTTTACGACATGTTCTAAGCTCAACTCGACTTAGGAAGTCCGCCCCGGTTCTCGATAGGCTGTGTACACTGGTATAGACCCTTCCAGACTAACCGAGACTTAGAATAAGAGCATACATGGCGTCGTTATACTGCTTCCATGACTACATGCTACCTGATTTACAAGTCGTCTTTCAAAAACTCGTCTTTTTTCAAAATAGCATCCATTTCAAAATATCCAATTTCAAAACCCGGGACATATACCGAATTTAGGATCCACGATTTTACTCAAAATAGCCTATTTTTTAGCCGGTATTATGCCCATTTTAAAACTCGAAAATATTTTCGAAACTTTTCAAAACCATCCCCGGTCCACCTTTTCCGTTTTCTCGAAAAAGGCCGGGTTTCCTCCCGAATTTTCCGGGCTTTCAAGAAAATCATATTTTGCAACCTTCCTCTCTTTAGGACTTCCCGTATTTAGCAGTGTCGGGTCATGTCTTAAGTCTTCAAGTCTTCTAGCGTCGAAACTCCGTCGATCTTATATCACGGATTTCCTCCCTATCCCAGTCCGCCTTATTATACTAAGGCAAGGCCCACCTACGTAGGAGATACTCCTACAAGGGTTGGCCCGTCTACACAATCGAGTCCAAAGTCTAGGGAATGTCTCACGTGAATCTCCTTCCGAACAGGGCCCAACCCACACAGCTGGATCCTAAAGGAGGCCCACCTTTCACAAGTCATCCGTCTAGATGTCTTTTCCGAGTCGTTTCCTCTCTAGTTTCCCTTTTCCTTGCTCGGGATGTGCTTTTGTTCTAGGATTTAGGCTAGTTGCTGATTACGCGGTGTTCTTACAGACAGGCCACCTTTCACCCGAACGATGACGCAACAAGCCATTGACGAGTTGACCGTTTCGTTGGCTAAGCTCCAAGACCAACTGACGAAAATGAGACAGGATCAGGTCGCCATCCTCACCCGAGTAAGAGCAGTCGAACAAGGAACTCCTAACGCTGGGGTTGAAGACGACGGGCTGTTAGCTGAACTGGCCAGCGCGGTCCACAAACTGCAAGAACAGGTCCACACGACCACCAGTAACACCATCCTCACGGAAAATGCTCGGGCTTATTCGCCCCTAACTGATGAATTGCCCGCTAACCTCAACCTGACGGGCCTGCCCATGTTCGATGGAACTGAAGACCCGATACTCCATATCCGGGCTTTTAAGGAATTCATGGCAGTTAAGGGGGTCAAATCGACCATGTTCAAGCATCTCTTTGCTTCATCCTTGGACAAGCACCCGAGAGCCTGGTACTACAGGCTTGATTCCAAGAAATACAAAACTTGGGATGACGTCGCAACGGAGTTCGCCCGAAACTATACGGACAATACTGAGATCCAGACGACCATGCATACTCTGGAGGTCATGGCCCAAGAGCCTAAGGAGGGTTTCACCAAATACCTCCAAAGGTGGAGGGCTGAAAGTGTCAAGCTGGTCGACAAGCCCAGCGAAAAGGTGCTAGTCGAGGCCTTTGTGAAAAACCTCCTCCCGTCTTACCGGATCCATCTCCGGTACGCCATCATACCCAATTTCGCCACCTTAACCGAAATGGGTACCAGAATCGAAGACGATTTAAGGTTAGAGACCCTTACTAAGGCCTCTACTAAGGGGTACCAAGGAGCCAGCTCGTCTTCTGGCAAGCCCGCAACTACAAGTGCGGCCCGAAGCATCTTCGACGAGGTCAATCTACTAGACACCTCGACCAAAAAGAATACTCCGGCCCGAGTGTTCACTGACATAGGGACTACTTATGCCAACGCCTTACAAAGGCTATCTTCCAAGGGCCTGATCCAGCCGATAGGCCCAATGCCAGAAGTTCCTGTCGAAAAACGGTCCAAAAGCTACAACGCCCAGGCCTATTGCCACTATCACCGAGGCAACGGGCACGACACTGAAAAATGCTGGAAGTTGAAGCATCTCATTCAAGATCTGATCGAGAGTGGGAAAATACCGTTACCCAGCGATAAGCCCAGTAACAAAAACAACCCTCTTGCTACTCACGCCATTTTCACTGGAGAAGTAGTTGACTGTACTAATCTCATTTCCCCTTTCATTCCTCAAATCAACGGGATATGGAATGATGACGAGGATGATGTTTACTTGGCTAAGGGGGAAACTGTCCCCATCACTGTCGAAGAAATCCGGAAGGCCAAAACCAGGGCCCTGGCTGGCACGCACGTCATCACGGCCGGACCTTCGGCCCCGGGATCCGTCACTGAACCTGCCGGGGCGGACTCTACACTTGAAGAACCAAACACCGACACGGCCCTAGTCAAGCAATTGAAGAGGGTCCGAACTGATCTCACTATATGGCAGCTTCTGGTCAGCTCTCAAGAACATCGGGCGGCACTTACTAAGGCCCTCGATGAAATCGTGGTAGACTCGCTGGTTACCCCCACTGAGATGGTAGCCACCATTCTACCTCACCTCAAGGGCAAGTCCAAAGGAGAAGGCCCACTCATCACCTTCTCCGAGTCCGACCTACCACCATTTGGGGCCACCCACAACCTAGCCCTATATATCACGGTGATTTGCCGGGGCAAGTATCTACCCATGACCCTAATTGACGACGGGTCAGCTGTGAATGTCCTTCCTTTGTGGACTGCAAAGGCCCTCGGCATTACCGAGGCTGACTACCTTCCTACCGCGCAAACTATCCAGGCTTTCGATGGGAGCCCGAAATCCGTTTCTGGGGCAGTTAAACTAACCATCATAACCGGCCCGATCGAGAAGGAGCTCGAATTCCAAGTGATCGATGTCACCTCATCGTTCAATCTGCTACTTGGAAGACCCTGGATCCACGCGGTCAAAGCCGTGTCCTCCACTCTCCACAGGAAGGTCAAGTTACCTTTACAAGACGGGGTCATCACCCTCGAAGCTACTCCCATAGCCGTGTCAAGCTGCAACACGGCTGGCTCAATCGACCCGCGAGGATTCAATTTTGTGGGAATGATCGAGGAAGAGTACCTCTTTAAGCCCTATTTCACTACTAGCATCGACAGGATGCTGCAGAACTTGGGCTATCTACCGGGGGCCACCTCAGATCCCAATCTCCCAGCTGGCAAGATCATCGAGGTCCTGAACGACGGAGAGTCTCGATTCGGGTTGGGCTACACCATGGCCTAGGGAGATACGGACTGGACAAATAAAATCAAGTTTGTTACTCCTGTGTTCGGAGCTATTCAAATGGGCCTCTATCGACCCACCATCTCATATCCCGAGGCCAAATTGGCTCGGGAATGCAACTTCATCCCAGATGATATCTATGCTCTCATTCAGGCCGAATCAAAGGAAGGCACGGATAACTCTGAGCCCATGCTCGGGCTCCTGTTCGGGGAAAGCAAGATAATCCCGACTCCTAAGGAGGAATTGGTGAACCTGATCCTCCATACCAGCAAGTTCGATCCGACCAGGCTGATTTCTGAAGTCGATACCAACACCGGAAAGAGGGCTTGGAGGAAGACGATCAAGTGGACCGACATCGAGGGTCGAGTCTACAAGCTCACTACTGGCGAAGGGCACATGCAAGGCGACGAGTCCGAATCCGAGTCAGAGTCAGAGTCAGAGTCGGAGTCTGGGTCTAAGTCTAGAGGGTCCAGTACTAGGGTCGAGTCTGTAACCCCTTTTCCTTTGGCCACACCTATGGGAGTCTCAGAGTCTGTCCCGAGAGCACTCCCGATCCCGCCTCTGACCAACGATCAGATGGCTGCTCTCTTTGACCTATTTTCAAAATTCTCTATCAATAATAACGATTACCGTTCTGCTTACGACTTGTCTTATTTTCAAAACATTTTCAAAATTTTTATTTGCAATGACATTGAGAAACCCGAGGAACAGGTACCGCTACCTCCGCATCAAGTCGAGCAACTCGAACAAAGGGAATCCCGAGATCCGGTAATCGAAGAAACCGATTCCACCAATGTAGGAACCCCTTTAGAGCCTCAGATGCTTAAGTTAGGCTTATCCTTAGATCCCGAGGAGAAACAACAATTCACGGACCTCCTCCATGAATTCAAAGACGTCTTCGCATGGTCCTACAAGGACATGCCGGGAATAGATCGGGAGATAGCCGAACACCGTATACCCATCAAAGACGGGTGTAAGCCGGTGAAGCAAAAACTCCGAAGAATGAGGCCCGAATGGTCCCTCAAAGTCAAAGAAGAAGTCGATAAGCAATTCAAAGCGGGCTTTATTCAAGTGTCTGAATATCCAGACTGGGTTGCAAATATCGTACCAGTACCCAAGAAAGACGGAAAGGTACGAGTTTGTGTAGATTTCCGGGACCTTAATAAGGCCAGCCCGAAAGACGATTTCCCGTTGCCACACATCGACATACTGGTGGACAACACGGCCGATCATGCCCTTCTATCGTTCATGGACGGGTATGCCGGATACAATCAGATCAAAATGGCGGAAGAAGACATGAGTAAGACCACCTTCACTACGCCTTGGGGGACTTACTGTTACACCGTTATGCAATTTGGGCTTATCAACGTCGGTGCCACTTATCAACGAACCGCCACTACCTTACTACATGACATGATGCATAAGGAAGTAGAGGTCTACGTGGACGACATGATCATTAAGTCCAAAGAACGAAACGGACATATTCCGGCCCTTAGAAAGTTCTTCACCCGACTACGCAAGTACAACATGAGGTTAAACCCTCAAAAATGCAGTTTTGGGGTAACATCGGGCAAATTACTGGGCTATATCGTCAGCCAACGCGGCATCGAGGTTGACCCAGCCAAAATCAAGGCCATTACCGAGATGCGGCCGCCTAAAACCGAAAAGGAGATTAGGGGGTTTCTCAGCAAAGTCCAATATATCAGCCGGTTTATTTCAAAGCTAACCATGGTATGTGAGCCCATTTTCAAGAAACTGAAGATAGGAGAACAAGTACTGTGTGACGACAAATGTCAAGCAACTTTCGATAAGATCAAAGAGATTCTGTCATCTCCGCCGGTACTAATGCCACCTCAACACGGTTTGCCTTTGTCGTTATACCTAACGACGACCGAGACAGCCATGGGGGCTATGCTGGCCCAGACAGTCGAATCAGAGGAACGAGCTATTTACTACATCAGTAAAAAGTTCCTCGAGTATGAATGCAAGTACACCATGCTCGAGAAAACGTGCCTAGCGCTAGTTTGGGCCACTAAAAAGCTCCGACATTATATGCTTAGCCACGAAGTACACGTACTATCTAGAATGGATCCCATCAAGTATCTGTTCGAGAAGCCCATCCTCAATGGCAGGATATCTAGATGGACTTTAATGCTAGCTGAGTTCGACCTCAAGTTCGTGCCATTAAAAGCCATCAAAGGTCAGGTAGTAGCCGAGTTCCTTGCCGATAGTCCAGTATCTGAAGAGGGACATACCGATACCTGGGCTTTTCCGGATGAAGATATATTCCATACTGACACGGAGACGTGGGATCTATACTTTGACGGAGCGTCCAACTTTCAAGGATTTGGTGTCGGAATTTTGCTAATCTCACCGCAAGGAGAACACACCCCGTTATCCATTAAATTGGATTTTGACGTGACTAACAACGTAGCCGAGTATGAAGCATGCATTCACGGGTTGCAAGCCGCCGCAGATTTAGGAGTAACAAACCTCCGGGTCCACGGTGACTCATCACTAGTCATCAATCAAGCACTCCAGAAATGGAAAACTCGGAACGCAAATCTCGTAGCTTACCAAGCGCGAGTAAGGGTTCTCGAAAAGCAGTTTCAAAAGGTGGAATACATCTATCTACCTCGGGAAGAAAAGCAGTTTGCAGATGCACTTTCCAAGTTAGCATCTTTACTGAATATCCCGGAACACTTGACTAATATGCCGATTTGCGTCGAAAGACGGTCCGAGCCGGCATATATCAACGCTATCCAAGACATCGAAATAATTGATCCAGAACCTTGGTACCAGGCTGTTCTAACCTACTTAACGTCAGGAGAATATCCTCCGGGATCTGAAAACCGGGCCAAGAAAGCCCTACAAAGGTGAGCCACTCAGTTCATCCGCACGGACGATGGACAGTTATACAAAAAGACAGCGCAGGGGGCTTTACTCCTATGCATCGACAATACACAGGCCGAAAAGGTCATGGCCGAGGTACACGATGGCGAGAACGGCCCGCATATGAACGCCCATATGCTAGCTCGAAAAATCGCAAGACTCGGGTACTATTGGAATAGCATGGAGACCGACTGCCAGTTGGACGTCAAACACTGTCATAACTATCAGATTTTCGGCAACATCCAGCATATGCCGTCATCCCTGTTATATACCATGACTTCACCATGGCCATTTTCAACATGGGGAATTGATATAATCGGGAAGGTGAACCCTTCCGGGACGGGAGGTCACTGCTTCATTCTAGAGGCTATTGACTATTTCACTAAATGGGTTGAAGCCGAGTCATATCGTGTCTTGAACGCCAAGCACGTAACAAAATTTATCCAAGATAAAATTATATGCCGATACGGGATCCCGCACGAATTCATTAGTGATCACGGGACCCATTTTCAAGCTGAAACCGCTACTTTGCTAGCAAAATATAAGATTCAAAGGCATACATCTTCGCCTTACCGTCCCCAAACCAATGGAGCGGTAGAGGCAGCGAATAAAACAATTGTCACCATACTTAAAAAGATGGCTGATAATTACCGGGATTGGCCCGATAAAATCCCTTTCGCCTTATGGGGGTACCGGACCTCAATCCGCACCGCCACCGGAGCAACTCCATACTATCTGACATATGGGATGGAGGCAGTCCAGCCGGTCGAGCTTGAGGTACCATCTCTAAGGATTCTACTCGAAAGTCAAGTGCCTGAAGCAGATTGGGTCCAAGCCCGATACGATTCGTTGATTCTTTTGGACGAACGACGATCCCGAGCCCTTAACAATATCCAGATATACCAAAAAAGGATAAAACAGGCTTTCAACAAAAGAGTTAGGCCCAGAAACATTAAAGAGGGTGATCTAGTCCTAAAATCTGTCAGGGCTTTGCTACCAGTCGACCCAAGAGGAAATTCAAACCCAATTGGGCCGGACCGTATCTAGTAAAGAAGGTTTTATCGGGAGGAGCATTAATGCTGACAGACTTGGACGGGAACGAATTCGTCAACCCAACCAACTTGAACCAGTTGAAGTGCTACTACCCCTAACCTTATCTCAATGTCATTTGCTAAAAGTTTATAAAAATTTGTCTTTTTTATAAAAATTAAGCAAGTCAATAAGTTAGGATTACTTATCCTACTGTTGCACATCTCGAACTAATAGTCTTGATATATTTCAAAAATTGCAAAAAAAATCTATGTCTGAACTACGCTTGGTTTGATTCCACTAATCGTGGATACGTAGGCAACCCCTTAAAAAAGGGTACAACCACTGCAATAACGAAAAGACAGGAACGGTTTTCACTAATATATCTTTTATTATTTCAAAAAAATGCCTCACGCAAAAATAAATTACACAAAAATCACACAAAAATAATAGTAGTACTTAAATAATAAAATCTAGGAGACTACTGCTCGTACATCTTCCGTTTCCCTTTATCTTTCGGGTCGCCCGGATCCCGAGGTCGACGGGGCTGGGGCGAACGTTCCCGGATCACGAGTGGAACCTCTTTAGCTCGAACCCGTTTCTTCGACTGCGGATTCTCCGTCACTTGCACCGGTCCGAGCCGAGCCCGTACGTGCTCGGGTAGTCTGTCTCGAGGACCAAGTCGGTCCTTAGCCGCCAGTCTTGGGCCCAACCTTCTTTCTAAGTCCGTCTGGGGGCTCACTTTCCCCCGCACACCTTTCGCACTGGACCCTTCAGTCTGAGTCCTAGTCTTCCCCTTCTGGCCTGACATCAGACGGACCATGGTAGCCGGGGTATCTCCATCATCAAAGAAACCTCGATTGTCTTTAGCCTGTTCTCGGCGTAGCAAGTCAAAAGCTTCGTCGGTCTTTAAAGCAGCACGGGCTTTAGCAGAGTCCGCCTTGGTCCACTTCACGTAAGAATCAGATACCCAAATCGAATGAGAGATCTTCGGAAGGGGTACCAAGTAGCCCGAGTATACCACCTTTGCATCCAGGTATCGCTCATTACATCCGCCAGCTGAGTAGATTCACTCACAACCGCTTCGATTTCCGGGATTCTCTGGGCCCGACCATATTCCTTAAGTATGCGATCGGGGTAAAGATGGATTGTCTGCCTAAAAGATAGGATTAGTTGATAACGGGCCCTATCCCTCGATTCTAACCCGGTCCAGACGTAAATGGGCCACCAAGGTACGGTCAACGCATCAATGGGCCTCCATGAAAAGATAGCAACTCGTCCCAGAATTTTTGGGTAGAGAGACGAGAAAAGTCAACGGTCCGCCTTCTTGTCATTACTTGATTCGGGCGATATCGGCTTACGTAAAGAGGAGGATCCAGGATCGATAACCTCTCGAATAACCAAAGCTGAAAAGTCAAAGTCACGAAAAAGTCAAAATCGTGAAAAGTAAAAAAAAAAAAAAAAAAAAAAAAAAAAAAATCGCAAAATCACAAAAATCGGAAAAAACCGAGAAGAATCGGAAAAAACCGAGAAAACCGGAAAAATCAGAAATTTCGGGAAAGAGTTTATCACTAATTACCCCCTTTTATGTTTCCCATTTTTCAAATTACCCCCAAAAAATGTTTCCGATAAAATTACCCCCGTAAAGTTGTAAAAAAATTAGATTTTACCCCCATGCGTCCTTCTCTCCTCTTTTCGGTGACTTATGCGATTTTTCTTCCCGTTTTGCCCCTCCCCTTACTAACACACTCTCTCCTCTCCTTAACACTCTTTCACTCACTCAAACACACTCAACCCTACCAAAACCCCCAAATTCCCCCAAATTCAAGAACCCTAACCCTAATTCCCAAAATCGACCCAAAATCGAGCACGACGACCAATTTGCAGACAATCGATCCATTTCTTAAGGTAATTTCTCTTCCTTCCTCTTCCCATTTTCGACTCTTTTCTTCGCAATTTTGCAAATTCTGATTAGGGTTTAGTGTTCGAAATTAAATTGAACACTGCAATGATATTTTGCAATTTTGCAATTAACACAACCCAGAAACAATGATATTAACACAACCCAGAAGCAATGATATTTACATACATAGAAGTTCAAATCACAACCATTGAAAACAACAACCCTAAACCCTTAATATAAACCCAGAAATTGGGAATGATTTTAATGAATCCAGAAATTCGAGTCACGTACTTCTATTGAAATCAACAACCCTAAACCCTAAATGTAAACCCAGAAATTGGGAATGGTTTTTAATGAACCCAGAAAATCGAGATAAATTTCGATTTCAAAAACCCTAACCGCGAAAAGAGAAGAGTCGAAAATGGGAAGAGGAAGGAAGATAAATTACCTTAAGAAATGGATCGATTGTCTGCAAATTGGTCGTCGTGCTCGATTTTGGGTCGTTTTTGGGAATTAGGGTTAGGGTTCTTGAAATTGGGGGAATTTGGGGGTTTTGGTAGGGTTGAGTGTGTTTAAGTGAGTGAAAGAGTGTTAAGGAGAGGAGAGAGTGTGTTAGTAAGGGGAGGGGCAAAATGGGAAGAAAAATCGTATAAGTCACCGGAAAGAGGAGAGAAGAACGCCTGGGGGTAAAGTCTAATTTTTTTTACAACTTTATGGGGGTAATTTTAACGGAAACATTTTTTGGGGGTAATTTGAAAAATGGGAAACATAAAAGGGGGTAATTAGTGATAAACTATTCGGGAAAATCGGAATTGCGAAAAATCAAAAATTACGAAAAACGAGGGAAAACCAGCCTACCTGTAGAAGACGGGTACTCCCAGTCAACCGAATTGATGGATCCCTTTTACGATTATCCAAGCCCTGGATAATCTCCTCAGTAATCAGCCAAGCTGGGCTGTGCTCTGTCTCCATCAGATCGGCCACAGTAAGAAGTCTGACATGGCCCATGCAAGATAACAAATCCATATGACCCTCAAAGGCGTAAACATGGAGCATGCAAAAAGTAAAGGCCCTACGGCTATATACCGGCCTGACCCGGACGTCGTCTGGATTCATGAATTTTTCAGCCAGGTCGATTAAGGAAACAGTATCATCTTCTGTCATGCGAGATACCTCCATGTGAGAAAGCCCTAAAAATTCTCGTTATTTTCTCCTCGTGTCATGTACTGAAAACGGGACGGCAGGGCGAAGCATGGGATTCCATCCTCCTACAGCAGCAATTTCCTCCGGAATAGGACAAATTTCGCCTCGAGGAAATCTAAAGACATGATAAGTATCATCCCAGTAGGATAGGCAAGCATCCAAAAAGTGACGGCTCACTTGCATTTGACGGATCGTGAATAGCTGGGTGACGCCATTCTGGTTCAGGATAACTTTATCTGCGTCTTTGAAAAGTCGAGACCAATCTTGCAGCATTCCAACTAATCTGTCGATACCCATAATGAATTTCAAAAAGGAGGAAATAAGTTTCTCAGGGCTTGTTTTTTTCTTTAAAGGAAGAAGGGAATTGTGGGAATTATGAATAAAGTATGAACAAGGAGAGGGTATTTATAACATGAAATCGGATTCTCCTCCTCATCTAAGGATTCCTAATCCCAGAAGATTTAGCATACAGGCCTTGTCCTAGGATCTAGCTAAGTCATCCTGAGCATTCCTATTCCTTCTCAGAGTCAAAATACTTTAATTTTTCAAAATTCTTCCAAATTCAAAATTCCAAAAAATTTCAAAAAAAATCTCCGTCAAAATTTTATTCCCCAGCGCGAGTCATTTCTCCTTAAAAAATGTGTTACATGCAAACTTTGCATAAATCATTATACAGGACGACTCAAGCAAAACCGTGCAACCAACTCCCCAGCGGTATTTGACGGGATGAGCCCCATATATAGGTGCACCCAGGACTTATACGACAAGCCCGATTCCCCACAGAGTTATAATCGTCAACTCAGGTACATTTCTAGTCTCCGGCCGGCGGGCCCTTCACGCAGGTCTAATGGACCTTAAACGACCCGACCGGAAGCTGCCAGGTTTTAATCTTTAATTGACCTGGTAGCTACTCTGACTTTCGCCCTGTCCAAGCCTCAGTCAGAGTGGGGGCTCTGTAGATACCCACATTTTGACTGCCAGGTGTCTATAGCAGTTTCCGACAAACACCCGATGATGATCGGACGCAAACATGCTTTAACGTACTCGGAAACGGGCTCGAAATCATTGGCATTTGACTTGGGCTTTTTATGGAGTACATATCTCACAAAACCAACCTCAAAATCAGGCCCAGTGGGTCGTTTCGAGTCAAATAAGACTAATTTGGGTCGATTCCGACACCAGGGGTAAAACCGTCTTTTAGCGACTGAGTCAAAACCCGGTCAAAGATATTTTCGAAATATGTGAGTCAGCCATGTCACCCCACGTGACTGATTCGAGCTCGAACACCACAAAAAATCAGCTACACAAAATATTAAACAAATCCGTTTGAGGATAGAATTCGATCTCAAATAAGAATTCTATCCGGAAACCGAATCAGAGACTCGGCCAAGCTGAACTCGGCCGAATTACTCCACCAACCGGCCGGTTCTCTTTCTTCTCTAACAAGAAAGCGGAATTTACATTCCTCTCTACTTCTTACATTTCCTATCCTAAGCGGTAGTTCTAACTCAAGACACCTCTCCTAGCCAAGGTCGGGAACTTCCCTATAAATAGCCCCTTGCACAACTCAAAATTCATTCATTATCAGATATCAAATATAGAGATCGACATCCATACACATACACTCATAAGCCTAAAACTTAGCATCGAGAAACCGATATTATACCCGAAGGAAACCGGCCCCTAGACCCGACACCCTTCACGTTCCAAACCTAGCCACCGCAACTCACCGACATCCACTCGACGCTCCTTTGCCCAAGCCACTTTTCGACGAGCTCCGATCCGAGTAAACTAAAACATGTAGGTTGAGGGTGTAACCAAACCCGACTTCTCCTTTTTCTCTCTTCTTCTTCTCGGCTCCGCCTCGTTTTTTTCTCTTTTCGTCGGTCCGTTTTATTATTACGGGTCATTCGTTGTTTTTTTTTTTCTAATATCGATATTACCAAAACTATTTTTATAAAACAAACGTTCTTAAAAATACGATATCGATTCTCTATAATCGAATATTGTATCAAAAAGAACTAAATTAATCTCGTTGATGCTAAAAAAATCGTTACATAATTTTCTTAAAACAAAATACAACGATTTCAAACGCGGAGAGAATTAACATCTTTTTTTCGTTCAAATTTTTTTTACAAAACTTTTTCTAAAAATTCATTCCGAATATTCGATATCGATTTCACAATCGAATATCGGATACGATGAACATCGAAGACATAAATCGAGTATAATTAATTCGTATTTGTACGCGGTTTATCGAAATTAACAATTTTCGAACAACGAGCAAAACCGGGACAGACCCGCACGCGAGTCGCGCCCCACCCAGGCGACTCGCGCACGGGCCTGAAACCCGTGCTCTCTTTTTAGCCTTTTTCGTTCATTCTTTTTTATTATTCTACGAAACGATTTCTTAAAATTTACATCTTTTCTAAAAAAAAACTATTCCGAGTATTTGATATCGATTACATAATCGAATATCGGATATAACGAATATCGAAAATATTAGATCGAGTGCAAATTATGCGATATTTGTACGCGATTTAATAAAAGCATCGAATTTTCAAAAATCGGTCTTGAAAACAGACCGGAACGCGAGTCGCATGCGTCCCGGGCGAGCCGCGCGGCCGGCTGAAACGCGGCTCGTCTTTTCCTTTTTTTTATTATTTTTTGAACTTCGTTTTTTATACAAAACAGCGTCCTTTTAGCAATCATTTCATATTTCGACTAATATTTTCTCGATCTCGCTTATTCATCATATTTGCTATATTTTTATTCACAATTCGATACTAACTCGTTTGTTCATCTTTTGTAGCAAATTCATCTTTTTCATTATTTGTTTTATTATACTAAAACGAACCTCACATGCTAAATTCGACTTTGACGTTAAATTTTTCATGCATTAAACCGACTTAGCAACCCATTCAATTCCTCGCATGTTTAGGAAAAAAATGTTTGCATATCATTCGTCGTATTACTAACGCGCGTATTAAAACATCATTCGATATCCTAGTAGACGCCGCTAATGTGCGGGCGGGGTTGGGTGTTCTTTGTGAACTTCCCAACACGTACCCTCACCCCTTACTCAGAACCTCGGTTTCCGGATGTCCGAAACCATTGGCAACGAGAGTCATTCAATACACGGTATCCGATCAAGTCGGTATTGGTATCAAATGCAAAGGGACGAGCCCAATAAACTCTCACATCGGAAATAGACCGTATTTTGTGCACGGCCCACTACGACATAGAGTGGGCTCGAATGGTTCCGAATAACCATAAAATTCGGTGGCGACTCCAACTTCGATTTAAATTTCAATTTGACCATCTCATATGGAGATTCATTCGCCTCCCCAAACCCGCGCGTGGCCGCGTCGGGGTGGACCTATGTCATGTCCACAATGTTTAAAATGTAACTTTGATTTCGTTTCGATTTGTCTGTTTATTAACTCTAATTGAAAGTTTATTTCGGCGATTTAAATTCTAAATTCTTTTCATTTATTTATATTTAAGCTCGAATTTCTATTTTCAGCTCAAAACTCATTTGTTTTAAGTTTCGTCAAAACATCTATTACCTTTCCTCGAGAAGTCAATTTAATTCACTTTATCAAAGATTTATTATTTATCGGGAAATACTATTTCATCGTTTAATTATTTATTTCTATAAACTTCGTTTTCGTCTAGAATACTTAATCTACTCATTTTATTAGATGACCCAATTATTTATTAATTTTATTGACTCAATTTTAATTCGATTTCATGGGTCAATCAACTTATGTTCTTCGAACCCGTGTCCTAGTGACACCTATTCTTGTGTTCCGTTTTCCTACATCTTTTTTTTTAATTATTGGAGACCAACTTAATCCATCCCCCTTTTTCTTTTTCTTATATCCACCGTATCCACCTCTTCCCTCATTTTTGAAAACCCATTTTGTTTTGATGTATCTGCCACCTCTTCGTTCATCCCCATCAACCAACCTCCTCTCCCTATCAGCCGCCTCTTTCCTCCATTTCTTTTCCTTTTTGTACTGTTAGCATTACCTTACCATCATCATCAACCTTCACCATTTCCTACGTCTTTGATGCTGCTGTGTGATCTTGGGTGTTGCGAGATTAAACTCTGGTTTTCCTCGGTTCTCATTGCGTCGTTGCTGTTGCTAAGTCGAGGTAGATCCTCTTCTCATTTCTTTTTCTTCTTTTCCTTTTCTTCGTCCTATCTTTCCTATAGTTGTAGTCGTTGTTGTTGGAGTTGTTGTTGTCTGTTGGTGCACCATCTGCTGCTGCCTGTTTTGTTACCGCTACTACTACTACTTCTTCTTTTGTCCTTGTGTTGCGTGTTTTTGTTTTATGCCGCTGCGGTTCATCTTATTTCCTGCTTGTTGTTGTTGGTCTTGCTGTCTTTCGCTGCTACTGTTTTTTATTTCCTCGCTGTCTTGCTGCTGGTGCTGCTTTATTTTCTGTTGTTCTCGTTTGTTGAGTATTGCTGCTTGTCATCGTACTGTTGTCATACGGTTTTAGTGGTGCACAACACCTGCTCGTTATTTTCGTTCTATCTCGTTCTTCTCGTCCTCTTTGTTCCGTGCCACTGCTCCTACTGTATCATCATTGTTGCTCGTTGTGCTGCTACCTTTTTACGATCTCCTACTGTCTTCTTCTTCTTCTTCTTCTTTCTTTCTTTCTTTGCTGCTCGACTATTTGCTATTGTCCGCTACTGTTGCCGTGATGCGCTGCTGTTGTGCGTAAGGTCTAAGCGTACCATATCGTTTTTGTTTTTGTTCCTCGTTGTTGTTGCTCTTTTCGTTGTTCGTTCTCGTTCATCAAGTCCTTTATTTTCTCCTTCTCGTTCTTTCCCGATTCTCATTATCCCTTCTCCTCCCCTCTCTTTTCCTTGTCACGTATTCTGTGTCCTCTAGTCATTTTCAATATTCCTTAATTCCAATCCTTTTTTTCTGTTTCTATATGTCTCGAGTTCCGTTGGAGCCTTGAAGTTTTTTAAGACAAGTATCGGAGCGATTAGAGCTTGGACAAATGGGTTAAAGGAATTGCATTGAGGATTTATCGCACAAGGTAACTTTAGGACGTTACTCGATTTTATATCGTATGTTTGAGTAGTCGTATGTAGTAAATACTTTACCTTCGATTTTCTAAATCTTACCTATTTATTATTGGCTAAAATTATTCTTTTAAATCATGCGCTTTATAAATACTTTACAAGTATTCGATATGTAATTAAATTATTCATGATCGTTATAATATTTTGTTGGTTATCGTGACACTAATAACTAAATAATATCGATTTCATATTTTCGTCATATTTTGTTAATTTCTAATTTTTAACTTAAAATCGTATTTTAATACAATAATCGAGATTTGAGGACTTGTTAATTAAATTAATTTCGTCCTACGACTTGTATTAATAAATGAGAAAATAGTCGATTTTGTTTTAAATATATTTTTAGTTGAGACTATTTTCACTAATAATTTCTTATTTGTTTACAACTGACTAAAATCCGTATTATTTATTAGCTATTTCCTAAAAATAATTTGAAATCTTCGTAAAATTCATTTCATTTATAAAACTTGTTGACTCAATTAATTTTGATGTCATTTTCTTAAGACATCTCTTTTTCTGAAAATTTATCGTTTTAACTCGATTCTTCTAATTATTTATAAAATACTATACTTTGACTATACTGACCATTTCTTAATTGGAATTTAGTTTGTCATTGTGTTTTTATCCTAACTCTACAGTGTTTCTGCCACTGCATTGCGTTAGAATTTCTAGGGGATTACAACTGCGACGGGAACCAAGCAGGAGCATGGCTTGTAAACAATACGTGGAATGGGAAAAGCGATAAAGTGTGGATAGAGAGACAGCCTAGTGACGAGCGTTCGGCAGAGGCAATCTCGTGTAGCGTAGAAACGCTTGAATTAATTACGATAGGAATCGGATTAGTTCGATCCTTCCGACTTGAATACCATGGTGTGCAGTAATGAAGTTTTGAGTAGTATGCTTGAGAAATATTAGACTACAAAGAATAAGGATTCTTTGTTTGTTCGAAGCCCTTGTCAATCTCGTACGAATTATGAACTTGGGACAAATCAAAGGAAAGATTTATTCACGGACCAAGGAGTTAAGGAACTCGTGAGGTCTTTGAATGTAGATGTGCTCTTCTTTGCTGAGTTTTCGAGGTCGGGATTTGAAAACTTTCCAAAACGGAGAGATACGTAATCTCAAGATATTTGGCCGCGTGAGTTGCTGCCTAAGGCATCTAGAACCGCGCACATTGGCTTGCCTCAGGTTCGGTTCAGGTTTCGAGGTTCGACTCAGGTTTGACTTGCTGGCTCGGGTTAGACTTTGCATTTTGGGACCGATCCGGGGCCCCAAAGTAGAGTCAAACTGTCCATAATTAGTGTTGACGTGACCGGAGCGACTCGACTAAGACTTTGTAAATGTAAATGTTGAATTAATTTTTTCAAGTAATTATTTGATCCGTTCCATAGAAAAATCATCCAAACCATCATAAAATCGTGTCGCGTTGCAGTTCGATCACCATCGGGTGTTTGTCGGACGCTTCAGTAGCCACTAGGTACAAATCTGGGTATTTACAAAAGTCCTCACTTTGACCGTGGCTTGGAAAAGACAAAAGTCAAAGTATAGCCGCCCAGTTCAATCAAAGATTACAACCTGGTGGCTATCCGCTCAGGTCGTTTTAAGTTCATTAAACTACGTGCTTGGGCTCGTCAACCAAGGCCAGAAATCACACCTGACCTCTGCACTTGCGATTTGCTATTGTAGTTTTGATCTGGATTTACTTACTTATGGTTTAATTTGAGGAGTTGTTGTAGTTGCCTTGGTATCTTGATCTTCGGAATAAAGCCCACGCTTAAGTCTGCCCCTGGCCTTTGCATAATTGTATTATTTGGAACAGTTCCTATCCATCCCTGGTCTTTGCTTAGTTGTATTATTTGGAATAGATCTTGTCCATCCCTGGCCTTTGCATAATTCTTTTCTTTGGAATAGATTCTGACTATCCCTGGTCTTGGCATATTGCACTCTTTGGAATAGATTTCGACTATCCTTGGCCTTTGCATAATTATTTTCTTTGGAATAGATTTCGTCTATCTCTAGAGTTTGCATATTGTATTCCTTGGAATAAATTATGTCTAGCCCTGGACTTTGCATATTGTATTCTTTGGAATAGATTCTGACTATTCCTAGCCTTTGCATATTCTACTCTTTGGAATAGATCCTGACTATCCTTGGCCTTTGCATATTGTATTTTTTGGAATAGATTCTGACTATTTCTGAACTTTGCATATTGCTTGAAGTGGACCCTATGCTTGAGTCTAGTTCTGAGTAACTGAAATTTGGTGAGACGAGCCTCTTGTAATAAGTCCTTCTTGGGTAACTTGGTTCTGATTTAATCCCTTTTGGGTGGTTGTCTTGAATTGTGTAGATCCCTTTCGGGTGGCTGTCTTGAATTATATAAATCCCTTTCGGGTGGCTGTCTTGAATCGCGTAAATCCCTTTCGGGTGGCTGTCTTGAATTACATAAATTCCTTTCGTGTGGTTGTCTTGAATCGCGCAAATCCATTTCAGGTGGTTATTTTGAATTGCATAAAACTCTTTCGGGTGGCTGTCTGAATTGTATAAATCCCTTTCGGGTGGGTGTCCTGAATTATATTATATTTACGTGTCGATCCTCTCTTGGATCATTGCATAAAGTTTTGACGTTCGCTTACTCTCGATGAGCGCGTAGTTGTATCTATGGTGCTTTTTCTTCGTGTTTTGCTTTTGATCGTTTCTTGTGTTGATGATGGGTTTGGAATTTAGGTTAAAGGATTTCATGCTCGGGATATAGTTTGGTTGCATGGATTTGCATCTGCGGGGAAAATGGGTTTGTACCTCGTGTTTCGGTATATAAGCAGCTTTGCTTTAGTTGATAGGTACCGCTGAGGATTTTTGTTTTGCGCTGCATGGAGTTCGGTTCTGTATGGGGGTCCGCTTGGGATTTGAAAGATGGTTGTAGTTGTTTCTTTTTTGCTTGTGAGACTTGAAATATGCATACTCAGATTCCGGGGAATTGCTGAACGCGTTAGGATTTGCTTTAGGCTAGCAGCATAGGCGCAAGCCCTCTTGCCTCTTGATACTCAAGCGTGCGGGTTCTTGCAGCTTAATATTGAAGCATAAAAGCTGTTGCGGCTTAGCTCCCGTAGTCCGGATTTGAAATAAGAACGCAAAGTAAGGGACGTTTGGTTCATTTGTTTCGAACCCAGTCGCGACATCCCTTTCGCTCCTTATCGCCATTGTTCGTTCCTCTCAAGTTCAAATATTCACCGATATCGACAATGTCGAACCCAAGTAAGTGCTCTTTACTCACCCATGTTGTTTTATGCTTGACTTGTGCTTGATTTAGAACGAAATTACATAACCCTAGAAATCAATTTAGGGGTTTCGTTCTTGCTCAATTTTGATGCTTGTTTTTTCTCCATTCACGAACTGGGGTAGTATAAAACTTGTAGAAGTGATTATTAGCATGAGTTAGGAGCTTGAAGGTCCTTTAATGGCTTCCCATGGCCAAAATCCGAATATCCTAGGATTTAGGGTCGATTTCCAGATCATTGCCATGTTCGATTCCCGTAAAATCTCAATTCCTTGCTTAAGAGGTTATGGGTAACTTGTATGTCGATTTTTGTGACCCAGAACGCGGTCTAGGTCGTTTTGTGTGAGACCATGAGACTTACGATGGATCAAATGAGACCGTAACGATGCCATATTTTGACGAAACTGCTCTCATTCTGACCGTGATCAAAAATGTGAGCTAGGGTGCTTTTCGGAAATTGGATAGCTGAAATACCCCACATTGATTAAAGATGACCTATTTATGAGCTTAAATGACTAGTGCTTAAAGGGACTACTCATATCAACAAAGTGCACTTTCTTTTCTGGTTTGCCCATGATATGAACTCCACAGTTAAGCATGCTTGGCTGGGAGTAGTCTTGAGATGGGTGACATTCAGGAAAAGTTTCTGGGATGCGCATGAGTGAGGTCAAAATGCGTTGGAAATGACTTGGGTTGGTCTGTGGGATCAGTACAGAGTCTGGCGAGCTACCACGGTTAACATTTCCGGTCCTAAGATTGGGTCGGGGTGTTACAAATGATATCAGAGCAACCCTACGACCGTGCATTTGGTACCTAGCGGGGGTGGATTGTGGGTCAGCGGTTATGCTGCTAGGCGCAACGAGGACGTTGTGTTCTTCAAGTGGGAGTGATTGAAATACTCCACATTGATTGAAGATGTCCTATTTATGAGCTTAAATGACTAGTGCTTAAAGAGACTACTCATATCAACAAAGTGCACTTTCTTTTCTGGTTTGCCAATGATAAGAACTTTACAGCTAAGCGTGCTTGGCTGGGAGTAGTCTTAGGTTGGATGACCTCCTTGGAAGGTTTTCTGGATGCGCATGATTGAGGTCAAAATGCGCTAGAAAGGACTCGTGTTGGTCTGTAGGACCAGTATAGAGCCTGGCGAGCTACTGCGGTTAACATTTACGGTCCTAGGATTGGCCGTGGTGTTACAATAGCTTTCTTGTAAAATTTGGACCTGTTTTGACCAATTTCACATTGCTTGACTTGACCTGAAATATTTGTTTTGCATTGTTTTCAGCTAGAGATGATGTAGGGCGTTTTGTTGAGGCACCTTTAGCTGGTAGGGAGCAGGAGGTTCTCAACGCGGGTACCTCGACTTCGAGGTCTGCTCGTAGGCAGAGGCAGAGTGTACATCAGCCTCGGCTCGAGCCCGGTGCGATCAACGAGGAGGATTACGATCGCGTTCAGAGGAGGAAGCTTTCTGTTATGGCTAATAGGACGCAGCGGGGTCCTCGGGTAGTGCTTGCGGCAGAGGAATATACTTACGTCGACCTTGTCTGGGTGACGGATTGGAGCGAGCATCAGCTGATGTTTCGCCCGGACCTGCACGTGTCGATCCGTACTATCATTGACACGTTATGCTTTTTTTGGTATTTGGGTGTTGCTTTTGTTTATAAGTACTTGTCTAACATGGTTTGCTTTTGTTTTTGTCGTTTACATTTTGCAGCCCCAAGGTCAGATGAGGACGTTCTCGGGGTACACGACGTGCCTTGAGATTTTTTCGTAGAAGTTAAGCACTGAGGCTAAGAAGTTAATCAGGGGGACGACTGTGGGCCCTTGAGTCAACCACTGGGCTAGGTTAGTGGGCTGTCAGGTTCGGAGTTACCTAATGGTGATCAGGGCGGTGCAAGATCGCTTTCACGACACTACCTCGACTTTCCACATTTCATTTGGGGAAGTCGGGATGATCTTGGAGGATTTCAGAGTGATTAAAGGATTGCCTTGGGGTCTTGAGACGATCAGGTGGGCATCAGAGGGCCCTAGGATAGACAGTGTTGATGTTAGGGGGTGGATCGGTGAATGCTTGGTACCTTCGGCGTACAACTCGCCTCATAGTTTGGCGAGTTCTTACATTACCTATCACTTGGAGAGGCTGCACGTGTTAGAGGGTCGGGCGCCCAACACACCGGTGTAGGATGCCCACTTGTGGTTTTGGTACTTTCTAGGCTCCACCCACTTTTCTGACAAGAGTGAGAGATTTAGTACCAAGATTTTGTCGCTTCTAGTTGATTTGGGTCAGCTGGGACGCTTTGGATAGGTGACAACGGGCTTTGCTGAGATGATCCACTGTTTATAGGCGATTGTGAGGTCGCAGAAGGTGACCATCGGGTCAGCGATACCCATCGTGGGTCCAGGTCTCGTTCTGGAGGTCCGTCATTTTGTTAATAATGTTTGATAACACGGCATTATTTCGTCCTTGCCTGATTTCATTGACATATTTTCAGGGTTTTGCAGGCTTGGATATGTTCTTATTTTCCGTGCTTGGCGCCTAAGGCGGTGCCCGTTCACCTAGCTAGGTTCCTTGTCGGGATCGAGTGGAGGTTGGCTCAACCGAAGTCAACTACGAGCCACTACGCAGTTGAGAACGTTCTGGTGAACCAGTTACGCCTGGAGGATGTGAGTCTCTTTTATCTTTGAATTGTTTGCTTAGGTAGCCCCCCAAGTGTGGAGTTTTTGATACGCTGTGTTCTGCCTCGTAGTTTGTAGCCCGTCCCTGGGTTAACTACCCGGATCTGCCCGGGTATGTGGCGGTGGAGCTGAGGCCAAGGAGTTTCCGGAGGATGCTCCTACACGTTTTGATTCGCTCGCTGTGGTAGTTGGGGGAGAGACTAATCCGCCAGTACCTCTATGGCGAGTTCCGGGTCCTGATTGATCCTTCGGATATGATGTTCTGGGCTCCTACTCAGGCTGAGGTTCGTGCGGATAGGGACGGCGAGGGACGCGATACGCTGCTGGTGCCTGACGCCTCGTACGTGTCCCATGTCTGTCAGCGGTTGGCTTGTCACCGCATCGTGGTAAGTTTTTGGTTTTGCTATTTTTTTTTCTTGCTTTGCTCGGATAGAGTCGTCTTTGAAATGACATTGCCTTGCTTTCTTAGCTGGCGGATCCGGCTGACGCCGTTCAGCCCCCAAATTTTCTCTTAACACTGCTTAGAGTGGATGCGGTGGGAGTTAGGTACATCGAGCCTCTTTCTCCTTGTTCTGTGGAGGAATTAGACGGTGGGATGGAGTGGCGTGAGTGGGTATACTGGGTAAGCATTTGTGGTTTGTTTTGAATTTGTTTTTTTTTTTTAGGTATTTGTGGCTAACTTATTTGGTTATGTGGTTCAGGCATCCTCGGCTACCCGTTAGAGGTTGTGCCAGGTCGTGAACCATTTCCGGGCGTACGCATCAGGGAGGGCTCCTGCCTTGGCTCGCGATGCGGATTCTAAATCGGTATGCTGCTTCCGTTTTGTTTTTGTAGATGCTTAATGAAGTGTTTGGTTATTAAGATTTTTGTATTGTTTTGTAGACGTCCCGGACATGGTGTCTCAGCTGGGAGCATGGGTGGCTGAGCTCGAGAAGGTTGAGCTCGATTTGCTACAGGCTATTCATTTTCGGGATCATGGGATCGAGAGGTTGAAGGCACAACTGGTCAGGTTCCAGGGCGAATCCTCGAGGCATGGTGAGGATATGGCTGAGTCTGAGGCTGTAGGTGTTCCTGAGGAGGTCGAGGTGACGGGACGAGTACCGAGCACAACGGATTTGCTGACTGACCTAAATACCTCCCTAGGCGGCGTGGAGGAGTCGGCTCCTTTCCTGGTTGAGGATCTAGTTTTTGATTTTTCCTCTAATCTTAGCTTTGTACTTGCTGTATCGGCGGCCTCAGGGCCCCCAGTTTGGACTCTTGGATTTGCTTGTATATACGAACTTACTTTTGTTCATGATGTTATGTTTGCTTGCTTGCTTGCTTTTGCTTAGAACTTCTGCAACGTTAGCTCAAATAACATGTAATCACGTAAGCACTTTAGAGTTTGATTTGTTTAATGTTGCACCATGATTTGGGGGTGTTTTAGGTGAGTTGTGATTGATTGGGAGTGTGAAAACACGTTTAGAAATTTTGAAATTTGTAAATTTTGAGTCGGAAATTGGATCGAGTAAGACGTTGATTAAAACGTTTGTTTTTTGAAATGTGTTTTGACTCGGAACGCATGAAAAGACTTGTGGACTCGATTTGGAGTGTTGGTTTTGACTCGAAATGTGTTAAAATGTCTTCAAACCAGACAATGGTCGGATTATTTTTACATTGAAATGTCGACTCACTTTGACTCGAAATGTGCTAAAATGCAGAAAAAAGTTGGACCATTTTTTACACGCGTTGCGTGAGGCTACGACACCTCGGGGTGGGGTAGCTTATCCCCCAAAAAAAAAGAAATAAAAAATGGCTAAGTCCGGTAGGTCGGCGTAGCTAAACGCTGCTTTCGTTTGTTGTTGCGGCGATCCCTTGGCTGTGCATAGTAGCTTCGTGTCTTGAAATAGGAAAGAAATGATTTAGGAAACCAAATCTATCGCTAGATGTTGCTGAAAGCCGAAGTGTGAAGCGCGGTCCACCGCGAGCCCTGATTCTCTGGCGCGGGGGCTCTCGCGCCCCGATTCTTAGGCGCGTGATTATGGAAATTTTCCAAATTTCGTTGGACAGAGCTTTCCTTATTCCTTTGTTCTTGTAACTATAAATAGAGATTCTTGGGATATTTCTTAGACACAATTGACATCCAAGTAGTGTTAAATACTCCCTTTTGGATTATTAAAGTCATGTCGACCTTCGGTGAGCTTTAGACCAAGTGGATGAATTCCTTTAAAATGGGTGAGCTTGAGGATTAAATTCCGTATTGTTGTACACACCCAGATTCTGATCCGGTGGCTGCAGGATGGCCCGACAAACACCCGATGACGATCGGAATGCAACGCGACGCGAGTTTACGATGTCTCAGATGCTTTTTCTATAGAACAAATCAAATAATTACTCGGAAAAATTAATTCAACATCAAGACGGTCTTAGTCGTGTCATTACGGTCGGGTCGACATTAATTAAAGTCAATTCCAACATCGAGGCTCCGAATCGGTCTCGAAACACGCAAAGTCAAACCCGAGTCAATACGTCAGGCCAAGCGAACATCGAGACCCGCGCCCGAGACCCACCAAGCGCTTGACAAGCTAGGTCAAGAAGGGAGCCTTAACCACCAAGCAAGCGTAAGATACACATAATCTCCATTTTGAAAAGTTTCGAAATCGGATCTACAAAAACTCAAACGCCCCCTTCCAAGCACCTCAAACCTCCTACGTAGGACCTCAGGCGACCCAGTTCTGGTGCACAAGCCACCAGGCGCCTGGTAGTTGATTTGAACTGCGAGAAAAACTATAAATACCCCCTAATTCCGCTCATTTCGACACACACAACTCAATTCTCACCCCCCTCCTCTTTACGAGCTTCTCCTTCTAACTTAGCGTCGCACTTCGACTCTAAGTATGATCCACTCGATCATTTGTTCCCAATAAGCGAATCAACACTACTCCTCATAGTTCCTCGAGTCCTTGGCTCAATTTGAACGAAAAGGGGCACCTGTGTTCGACTAGCCACCCCACAATACCGTAGCGAAGCTCTGCCGGATTCACCGCAAGAAAGCTAGGGGGATCCGCCTTTGAAGTCGTATCGTCACAAGGTTGTCATCTAAACACAACTTTACATTCCGTAATCTTTATTCATGCACTTCGATAACATCGAGTTCGACTCGTATGGACACTAGGTCCATGGCACGTCATAAACATACATAACGTCCACAACTTCAACCATGAGCAATAAAACACTCTAAACTAAACCCGAGTAGTTCCGAGATCCGTTCTCAATCATCTATGCATCGTGTCTCATTTAGTGTACACTTTGAGGGTGCAACTCCTCACAATGCGATTTACTTACATTTCGCATTTACCGCTTTCGTATGATTTATCGCTTTTATGACTATAATCGCATGCTAAATCACCTAACACGTAATTCATAACGTAAACAAGCTAAAACTGAACAGCGATGGTCGCGTTCCATATTAATCCCGATGTTCACCCCTCACACGTGGTTCGACGCATCCCTGTTAATACTGAACCGACGCACCTTAAGCAGAATACCAGGTAAGATATAACACAAGAACGACTAATATCTGTATTATCACGTAAAAACTAACCTGCTCATACGAATAATATCTAGTATTCTCTACTCTCCTACGTGCATCTTTTCATGGCCTGCTTGTCACGTGAAATCACATGCAAAGAATGTAAAGCAACTACTTCAACGATAAAAGCTTGCTTGTCCTTAAACAGCCAACTTAAAAAATATCAAGGGTTAAAACAACGGATGTTATCGTACTTCCGCCACAATTAAGGAATAAAGTTATCAGCCCACAGATGGATTAGTAGAGGCCGCCACGTGCGGGCGGGATTGGGTGTTGATGTCTATCGGACGTTGACTTCCCAATACGTACCCTCACCCATTACTTAGAATCTACGGTTTGCGGATGTCCGAAACTATTGGCAGTGAGAGACATTCTAGGCATGGAATTCTTAAGGGTACAAGTCTTTATCGTTAGGTCCCATGCCACTCCACTTTGAGCCGGCTAAGGATTAAAGTTGACTTGAATGGTTTCCGAGTTCCCGAAATTAACTCGGCAACAAATTCGGTTCACAAAAAAGGTCGTCTTACCAAACATATCGGCCTTTAAACATTTACAACCACGTCTCGATCGATTCTAATGGAAACACGGATGTCTGC
Source organism: Agrostemma githago (assembly GCA_958450325.1). Classification (NCBI taxonomy): domain Eukaryota; kingdom Viridiplantae; phylum Streptophyta; class Magnoliopsida; order Caryophyllales; family Caryophyllaceae; genus Agrostemma; species Agrostemma githago. Next base: position 47,671,006 of record OY288259.1, on the reverse strand, counting down.
ATCCGTCTAGTACAATTCAAATCGTCAACTAAATCGAGGTCCGAAACATCGCCCCGTACGCGAGATCGGACCGGCCCCATGGAACGGACGGAGCAACGTGGGTGGCCACCGCGACCTGGTGTCCCGCGCAAGGCGCTGCGCGGTGCGGACGAGCGTCCACAGTTTGGCGACTCCGTGGGGATTTGGAAACATGTTTCCAGTGATGGTGTAACACGAACGAGGTTGTTGAAGCTCATCTCCGAGTTTCTTTTTTGTGGTCACTACAGGTTTTGGCTCTAAAAAGCCCACCCTAACCAATTTTAGGACCAATCGACCTCTTCGCGGTAAGATCCTTAACGGACGCGCGGAGAGACCCTTGATTGACGTTCCGATCGTCTAAGTGACAGCCCGCCAAATCGGATCGGTCGTTTAGCGAAGGATGGGGGATCAAACAATATTTACAGACTTGCAAAAACACAAAAACTACTAGAGTATTCGTGGTAAGTCGAGGTCGGTCCACAGGGAACGGAACGATATTGAGTAAAAAGCAACGTGTTTGGGATCTAGTGGGGGTTTTAAGAGTCGAGTGTATGCTAGAGATGCGGTAAAAGACGAAAATTGAATAAGAGAAATGATAAGAGATGATCAAACACTACTACAATTCTAGCCTACGATGACGCTTATTAGAGGACGGTCACACACGGAACCATGCTCTAGATAAAAAAATTAATAATTAGGACGGTTGGTTAAGAAAAACGAGATCTTATGTATAACAAAGAGGTCTGTTGGTCAAAGTAACCGTACTCTGTTATGTAAGAAACCGGATGGGAAGTAAAACCGACCTCTATGATCGACAAAGAGGTCGTTTTACTCCTTAAAGCGACATAAATGTTAATCCTGATATTTTATTCAACCTCTTACCTTCCCATTAAATACGTGCTCCTTATTTCTATTTTTTTTTCCAAATAAAAAAACCTAAACCGTGTCTCCTCAGTTCTCCACCCTACCTTCATCACCATCAACCATTGCACGCAGCGCCATGGTCCGTTCGTCGGTATCTCGTTAGTTCTTTCAATCACATACACATTCGCCATCATCTTCTTCTTTCTAATTTATGTTATTATTGGAGGAGAATCGTTGGATTAATTAGTTCATCACCATCGTTTTCTTACTGCAAGTTGCAATTAATCACCTATCTATCGTTGGTCTTATGGCCGCCAGCCATTCGACGTCAGGGTATGATTTCATTTTAGAGTTAAAACCATTTAATTTTTTATGTTAAGATGTGATTGATTAATTTTAGGGTTTTATTAAAAGCTTGAATAAATGTGTCAGCTTGTTTATCATTTTTCATTTGTGGATTATCTCTTTGATTTCATGATGAGGATAAAGAACAGATTTTTATTTATGAGGGAGGCCGGATTTTTTGATTGGCATGAATGTATGTGCGATGTTCATTCAACAGTATGCATATGTGGATAAAATTGTTTGGTCCTGTTTTTCTTGCCTTTATTGATTATGATCTAGTTTATGCCTTGGTCTTTCCCTTCACTCATCTATTGTGTGCTCGATATCTGAACTCTTGCTAATGTTTGTTCAGTGTGCTTTCACCTGTTCTGAACATGCCCATCTCCGAATCCAAGAGACAAAGAGTATTTGTTGAGGCATGTGTACTTTATTCTGAGGTTAGTTTCTTCAGTATAAGCTATTGTCAGTTTAGTTGCTGAGCTTTGGCGTACAACATTTCTGTCTGCTTTTTTATACTCTTACCCTTTGTCTCTTTGTTTGGATATACATTAAGGGAGAAGGGCAAATAATGGGGAATGGATCAATTTCATTATCCTTTTTGAATCTTTCATCTGTTTAAAAGTTTTACTTTGCCTTGTGAGACGGAAAATCCATCTCATCATCTCCCTCATGTCGGAATTACTAACCAAATAAGAGAATTATCCATTCCGTGTTTCTCCATATTCCTCCATCTAAACAATGGGTTATTACAGTGAACTTCCTTGCTATATATAGATATTAGTTGCTTCATACTTAGATTTGGATCTCTGCAATTTTAGGTGTGATATGCTACTTCCTATCACTTTAGATATTTGACTATCCTTAAGGGGCTTCACAACTTTTCATTAACGTTTCATTTTTATTACTTTTCTCGATGGATGATCCAGGTATGGCATGCAGTTGGAAAAGAGAGGATTCCTCTTCGCACACAATATCTAGAGGCTATTATTCCCCCATTTGTAGCTCTTTTACGAAGATGGCGGCCACTTTTAGCTGGAATTCATTCACGAACTTGCTACTGCTGATGGTTTTAATCCTCTTGTTGTTGTTAATGATCATGTTTTCAAATTTTATGATTAAGTGTTTTTCAAAAGAAACGCACAATTAATAACATTATTATTTTACGATTTACTATAGTTAAGGCTGGTTTGTGGTATGGGCTGAAAACTAATATTTGCCGCATATTTTGAAGGGTAAACATACATCATTTTTCGTGCTACTATTGATTATGTATATCTTTTTTTGAATATAATGATTGAGCCTATTATAATTGAAATATTTTTGGACTTGTAGAGAGCATTATTGGATATTAGCGGCTATCAGTCCATCAGAAAGTGTCGTGTATTGGTGCGATCCTTCTGTATATCCAGAGCCTCGTCCGTTTTTGTGTGAAGACTATATCTATGTAAGTTAAGCCCACTCAGTGTATATGTGATTTTCTTAATTATTATAATTATACATAAGGTTAATACTTTGTTAAAATACACTAGTAGTTCAGGAAGAATATCATTTTTGTTTAAAATTATGTCTTCATTACATAGCATTTGTTTAATGAAACTCCATGAATTCACTTGCCGGGGTCGAGGCAAAAACCTTTCAGTGGAAGGAGTATAATTTTATGATTAGAGCTCGAAAGACATTCGTCTCAATAGATTGACGAGGTGCGTGATATTTGGGTTAATTCCACACTCCAATTCAAGCTATAATGATTTTCTCTCTAACTTTATGCTTGCACACATTTTTATCACAATTTATGTTTTAATGATTAAATTCGACTTTCTTGGATTTTGTTTGTTAGAGGACTTTCTTGGATTATTAATTATATGTTTAATTTAATGCTTTCAATTGAAAGTTATTTAAACTATATAGCTAGTTAATAATATGCTTTCATTCATTGTTTTTTTGTCATTCTTCAGTGTTTCCGCATTTTTTGCACGAGGTTGATGGTAGGGATTTGTCACGTCCCTAACCGTCAATAAACTACCGATTACACCTAGTGGGTAGCTAGGGTAAGTCGGGATCGTATCCACGAGGACGGTATAGCGAAGTTTAGACTAAGTCGGCCTACAAACGAGACTAGATTACCAAACAAACACAAAGAAACAATAATCGGAAAACTATGATGGAGAAGAGATAAGAACTAGACTAACAATTAACTAGAAACAAACTAAACAATGAAACTAATGAGACGATGACTAACTAAGAGGATTAACTCAAATATGGAAAGAAGTGGGGTAGGTCGGGTTCATAGGAGTAGAAGGGTAATTGGGGTGATCAAGGGTATAGGTGTCTCCTAATTGCTAGAGTCGGTCCGGGCTCTCGCAACTTAGACCGATGTCAAGGTAGGTCCGGGCTCTCGCAACTTAGACCCTAGTTCGCGCTCTCGCGACTAAACTATTCTCAACATTTCCGCATCATAGACAAACAATGAGAAGATGAGCACAAGTATGGGAAGCATGGCCACTACAACTCACACAAGCATATCAACAAAAACATAGAATGCCCACAATGTGACTAACAACAAAGTTTCACCCTTTTCCCTTAATCAACCCTAATCAACCATAATCTACCCCTAATCCCCCTACTAACCCCACAAAGAAGACTACTCACTCATAATTAAGAAGAAACTAACTATAACAAGAGAAATCAATACCACAAAACAAACATCCATTATGTATAACAAGAACAATAACAATAACAATATGAAAAGAGTCAAACAAGATTAAATAAACAAGATTAAGAGTAGAGATGATTATACCAACACTAGGATGAAGAAAAGATGAAAACTTGTATTAATGAGAAACCCAAATACAATCCCAAGGTTGTCAAGCTTGGAACAATCTTCAAGAATCCCTTAATCCAAGACTAATTACAATAATTATCTAAAGATTTAAGAGAGAATTAAGCTAATGAGAGGAATGCTAATCTAGGGTTTAATGCTTAATGGAGGCTTAAACTAGTCTAGGGTATGATAAGATGTCTTACTAATACAAGAGGGGAGTATATATATGGGTACAAGAATGAAGGAGAAGAAATAAAGAAGTCGCGAGCTGTAACTGACCCTTCCCGGTCGGGAAGGCTTCGTCCCGATCGGGATGGGCCATCCTTCCCGATCGGGAAGGACCTTCCCGATCGGGATGGGCTCACAGTGGCGCTCCTAATCGTGCACCTCATCCCGAACGGGATGAGACCATCCCGAACGGGATGGGTCTTGTATGCCTCCCTTAAGAGCTTCTTGGCCCCTCCTTGCCTCTCATGGGCTTCCCGTCGATTCTCGGGACTCGGGATCGGGTCTCGGAGGCTCGGGATTGGGTCCCAAGGTCTCGGGGTCGATTCCTAGGCATCGAGTCATTGTTCCTTTACTCCGTTGGCTCCAATATGTGTATGTACTGAGTCGGAATCGCTCCAACTCTTCCAAATCGGTCTCGGGAACCTAAAATGAACTAAAGGAAGCATAAGAAGCCCCTAAACCGCTCCCAAGGAGCGATTCTACAAGGAAAATGGGACCAAAACACAACAAAATAGGCACTACAAACTACACTTATCAGAGATCATCAGGCATTTGGAGTGGATTAAATTGCTTGGTATTCACTGATCTTCAAAATTCATGAAATCGCATAGAAGTTGGCATTATGATGTATTTTGCTATTATGATGTATTTGGCTATTACGATGTACGAAGTATTTTGTTTTTAGATATTGACGTTGTACAACAGAATGTGTTTTCTTAATATGAAGTTTCTTAATGTGTACAATAGAAGTTTCTTTTTTAGATATTGACGTTGCATAAAAATATTTGAACAAAAATTACGGTTTTATTGAATAGTTGGTCTCTAAGAAAATAACAAAAAGCACTGTTTTGAACTAAAAATATCACGGATTTAATAACCGTAATCTAATAGAGGAACAACAAAGATCACGGTTTTGACAAGGGATTGTCCTCTTTCTGAAGAATAACAAAGATGACGGTTTCAGAAAGAAAGCGTGCTCTGGAAGTATAACAACAATGACGGTTCTGTAGTTCAACCGTGATCCTTGATAACAACAAAGAGGACGTTTTGACTCGCTTTAAACCGTGATTGATTATCAACGATCACGGTGACCTATATGACGGTTATAATCTTATTCAAGGACGCTTTTGAACCGTAATCTTTTGTATGTTTTGTGGTAGTGAAACTAGGAAAAGGTGTTAGGGAGAAGTCGAAATTCGGAAATTAGGGTCTAAGAAAATTGGAATCGGGTCGGTCACAACATTGATAGAGGGAGAATGCCACCTTTCGGTTTCTTCACCCAACTCACCTAAAATCCCGCTTTCGCGGCGAAGAAGGGTAAGTCTCAAGTTAAGGTAATTTCTACCCCGAGTTTCCCCATATTGATAGAAATGAGTCAAGGTCGATCTAGTTGGCCGGACTAAAATAACAATGACACAACAACCATAAGCAAGATAAACCAACAAGCAAGCAACCAACAAAAGCTCCTCAATTCAAATAATCCAAGATCCTCCTTCCTAAACCCCACAACAAGAAATCTACTCACTACTCATAATGGAAAATAAGAAAACATTAACAAAGGAGAAAACAACTACAACATGCATAGTAACTAAATCTAAAGAAAATAACAACAAAACAATAAGGAAGTTGCAATCACCGAAATAAACTAGAAAGCGATCTAAAACAACATAAATGAAATCTAAGGAAAATAACAATGAAGCGATGAAGGAAACAACAATCAACAAAATAAACCATAAAATGATCTAAGAACGATAAATAAAGATGATCGAAACAAAACAATAATGAAAGGACAATATTGAATCTAATCTAGAGATAGGGAGATGAAAGAAATATACCAACTATGAAGATCAACAATAAGGAAAAAAATTGCATAAATAAATAAATGAAGCTTGATGAAGAGGACAAAGGATTTGTCACTAATTCTTTAATAAACTCCAAGAATCTTCAATAAAAACTTAAATAAATCTTTTACAAAGCTTGGATGTAAATCTAGAGAAAGAAAATTGATGACAACTATGAAGAACTCTACTTACTATAGAGAACTACTACAATTACTACTAGAAAGTTCTACTAATGTAGGCCTAATGAAGATGTAATGGAATAATTAGGCAACTAACTATGGTATACATATATATAGTAAAGCCTTAATAGACCTCTTAAACTTAAGCCCAAATCCACTTTTTGCTCCATTAGTGAGACAATCACCCTTTAAGTCTTCATGAGGTGGAACTTCACCCTACCATACACGGACTAATACCGCCGGGTGAAACTTCACCCGGTGGTTTTACCCGGTGAACTTCTTCCAGTTTTGCATTTTTGGACACTTTTACCATCGGGCGAAACTTCACCCGATGGGTGAAAGTTTCGCCCCGTGAGAAGCTTTTCTGAAGATCTTCGGGGAGGGAAATTACCGTCGGGCGAAACTTTGCTCGGTCATTTCTCATCGGGTGAAACTTCACCCGATGGTTTCTGGCCTCATTTCTTGTCTCATTCTTCGTCGTTTGATTGGATGGCTTTGAACTTTAAGTTTAGTGTTTTGCTCTTTGGACGATATTCCCTTCTCTTGTGCTCGTGGAAGCTCGATCATGCTTTCGGTGTCAAATCCTATCAAAATTGATAGAAAAACTACCAAAAACACGTAAAACGCACAAGAGGGATGTTAATGCGAGAAATACTCAAAATAGGGCAATAATCGCACTCTAATCTCGCAAAACGAGGAAAAAACGAGTTTAAATGGGAGGAAAAACGGTCTAAATTTAGTACACAACACTAAGTTAGCCACGCATTCCATGGATGTGCCAAGCGAGTGGCACTGAGCGAACGGGATGACACTTACCTCCCCCGGTGACCTGTCGTCACCTAAGCAAAGACTATTCGTGGACGGTAGCCTACCCTAACCTACCAGTGTCTGCTTTCTGCATGAGTGTATGCATTCCTAGTTATGTGTAGCGTGTATGAAAACCCGAATAAAACATTAAAATCCGAATTCAACCACGACAACACATTCAACTACACTCAAACTCCATTTTCGAAAAAGCCTCTTTTTCTCAAAACCACCTTTTTAGCGTCGTAACTTCGGCCAAGGTCAAACTTGTTATTCTCAACATGACACCTTAACACTATCACCCTGGCTAATTCCGCTCATTGTTTTCAAAACCGTCTTTGGCGCAATTACTCTGGCCAAAACAAAACTCGTCATTTCAAAAATAACGACACACCGTTACTGTTCCGGTTAGGAAACAATCACACCCGAATCAGATTCGGGTTTGGTTTAGATTGAGTTCTCTTGGATCTAGCTTGATCCCCACGTCCCACTTCTCCTCTCCTTAAGTTGTCGGACTTCCCCGACAGAGTGGATCTGTGACCTGCACAAGGAACGCACAGGGGCCTCGGAGGTATCCGAGGAAACCCTCTCCGATGTCTAAGTCAGTCCATGTATGCACTTGATGAACCTTATTCGTGAGGAATAAGGTGGCGTTTTTAGAGTGGGAGTTTAGTGAGAGAAAGTTAATTACTCTCAAATGAGAGAAAATAAGGAGGTATTTATAGGTTTCCACAAGAGAGAGAGAGAGGAGGGCCATGTGGAGGCGTGTGCCCCACACACGCTCCTTACCTTAGGCTGAATTAGGAGGGTCTGCCCCACCCCGCCATGGGTCAGCTGGGTCGCTCTGAGGTCAAGGAAGCTAAGGGTCTCTTAACACCCCAGGGGAGGTGTAATAGGGCTCGTCTCAGCTGGTCGAGGGTCGGGCCTCGGAGACTGGACTTGGTGGGAAATGGACGGGACTCTTCAGGAGTATGTCCCAGAGGGCCGACCGGTCGGATCCGACCGGCTACTCAGGAGTCGGGCTTTTTCATGGCTTGGACTTAATCAGGATCGGTTCAGACATGGGTCTGACCGACAGGTAACCCGGGATTGACATCTGACCCCAGTTATAGCCCCTCGGTAGCCAGGGGAGCATGGCTCGTGCTGACTGTCGACACTTATCTGAGCTGGGTGGGAAGCTGGCGCTTCACTTCTCCCGCATTAAATGCAATGCGTGTTCCCTAGGAAGAATGTCTTGATTATTTGGGCATGCGAAGCGTCAGAATATCCCCCCTATCATGATTGCGCTCCCATAAAATCTCTCGAGGTTTCTGTCTGAATGACAGTTGTCTTGTTCTGCGGGGATGGTTGGGACATCATTAAATGCTCGGCCTCCTCCTCTCATGACTATAAAGAAAGAACTTCATTTGGCTCATCTTCACAAATCTTTGAATACCCTTACTGCTTCATTTCTTTTCTCATAGCAATGGGCTGGATAGAGGACAAGGTTTTTAAGAGGGGAGTCCTTGTTGGTACCCTTAGGTATTCAGGGCCTACCCAAAGTTTAAGTATCCTAAGATGGTGCGAATGATCATTAGCCGGTGTAAGCTGATAGCTCGTCGGTCTCCCTTTGCTCCTAGGGCAAATGAGTTGTCGACGGCTATTCGCCGTCAGAGGAAGGCTTCGTTCTTCATGAAGCTAAAATTTGACTCCTGCACGCAGGTGGGAGGTTGCACTTACCGGGGTTGCCGCTGGTGCTTTCCCTGGTTGCGGACAGAGAACGCTGACCCTGACATTCCTGACTCAGGGTCCTCCTCTCCATCCCCGAAGAGGCTAAAAGGTGACCTCGGTTATCCCGAGGGTACCAAGCTGGCTAAGTTCGGGAAATACTGGGATGCCAGCAGTCGTGACTCGGGTGATAGTGAGGGTGGAGGCTACTCGTCAGGTCGTGAGATGCTGGGGAGTAATGAGGAGGGGGCTGATGACCCCATGGACACTCCAGGCGATTGAGTCTGGGCGTCTGATGACGAGGGCTGCAGCAGCCCCAGGGATTACTCCCTCCCAGGCTCTGACAAAGATTAAAGCTTCTTCTGACCCCTTACTTGGCCGAGTTGGGCTCTAGGTGTATTTTGTTTGTAACTTATTTTCAAATATTTGCTTAACTTGTAATTCCGACCTCCGGGTCTTTTCCTTAATGAAGAAGTTATGGCTTTTGAATTTGTGTTGTGTTTTTTTTTAATGCTCCTTTGATGACGCAATATGGCTCTTCCTCTTCCCGCCTTTTTATGTTTTCAAAGTCTTGGGGTGTGATGGATGGGTTAGTTGAGTGAGTGACACATGTGGGGGGTTTTATGGGGAAAAGCTTTGACAGTACTGAGTAATGGGGGGACTCTTCAATTTTCCCCACTATAAAAGACCCTTTTTTCCCTCATTCCCCCTTTTCACTCTTTCAATATCCACGAACTCCATCTCCTTCAAATCTTCATCTTCTTCGTGGAGTGGTTCTGTTGTAGATTATTCAGGCGTCTACTTCCAACGTTCTTGAAGGTTTGGATATGTTAGAACCTCGAACCCTAACTCTTCGCTTTCGTTTTCCTTCTTGCTTCTTTTATTTTTTTTCCGGAAAAAGAATGACACAACACCACCGCCGGACACTATTATTCCCTGGTCCGTCCACCAGCGCCTCAGTAGGGGATGATAAGGAGGTTATCGTTAGACGCCCCTCCCGCTTCACTAGTTTTGGCATTACCGTGGCTCAGGCGCCGCCTACAGATGAGAGCGGGGGCGCCCTCTCTCCCGAGCCTGCCCCCACTGACATTCCGGATTCGGACACTAAGGCCTTAGAGGTTGACCCTCTTACCATTGCTGGCCCTCTAAATGCGAGGGTGCCTGGGCGGTGGGCGCGTTTATCTTCTGGGTAGGGAGAAATATAAGGTACCCCTGCTCACATACCCATAACCGGAGCCGCGGAAGGAGCTCCTAATCAAGAATGCTGCTGAGGCCATAGCGAATAACTATGACTTCGGGCCGGAGTATTCGGTCATCATCCCCGGGGAGAAGGACATGGTGTGCAATCCTCCAGCGGAATGCATAGTGGTCTACAACAAGTGTCTGGAGTTTGGACTCCGATTTCCTCTCCACCCCTTTCTTGAGCAGATCTTCAAGCGCATGAACGTGGTCATCTCTCAGCTGACATCAGTATCCATCAAGACGGTGGTGTCATACGCCTGGGTCTGTCTTTTTGCGGGGTATGAGCCCTTCATTGACGTCTTCAGGTACATGATGGGCCTGCGGATGGTCTTCTCGTCAGAGGGTCCCTCAGGATATTTTCCCTAAACAGAATGAAAGGCTACACTCCGGTCTGGCCGGCGTTGACCAGTGTCAAGCATTGGAAAGACAACTTTTTTACATCAGCGTGAAGGGGGGTGGAACACCCCTCGTCACTTTAGAAATAATGTCCACACTCACATGAAGACCCCTGAGGAGTATCATCCTAGGGCTGGAGGGAAAGCCCTGGAGGTGAAGCTGACCTTAGAGGAGAAGATTCTAGTTGAGCTGTTTGCTTGTGAGAAGTATGGTAACGGCGTTGCCTCCACTAACTGGCTGCCCCCCTACGAAGCTCATAGCGACCGACAAGTTTCTGACCCTAGTTGGGTTGAACCCTACTCGTGCCCCAGGTAGCCAGCGGTCTTACTCCTGCACATCTCGTCTGATGAACGTCTTTTGTGTGCTAACTCTTTGTTGCTTTGCTTTGTTTTGGCAGATACCTACGGTGATTACTGAACTCCTCAACATCTGCGCGCTCTTGGACTGGGAAACAATTTCAAACTCATCACTCCTCGCCCTGTTGCTCCCTCAGAATACAGGAAGGAGAATCTCATGGGTCATGTAAAGAGTATTTCAGTTGGGAAGACCAAGTTCCCTCCTAGGCAAACCTTTGGTCGTGCTCCGAATTTGGTGCCTATTGCCAGGACGGCTAAGAGAAGAGAGGTCCCAGAGGAGGCTCGTCCGTCGGCTGCCCGTTGTGAGAGTTTCTCTCCTCATGGGCGCTCTTCTGCTGTTGCAAGGCCTACCCCCTCGGCTGAGGAGACTGAGAAGACAGTTCCTCCCTTAACCAGGAAGAGGAAGGATAAGGAACCAGTGACTGTCGAGCAACCCATCGACCTGAAGGCCGATGTCAGCACCCTCTACCCAAACGCCATGCTCCCGACCTTCCTGAGACGCTGCTTGGTCAGAGAAATGCCGAGTTATTTATGCCGTGGAGAGTGTAGATGCTTCTGCCCTTCTTTCGGTCTCTACTACTGCCACACTAGATCAGGCTGCCAAGGTATTAGGGCATGCCAGTGCTCAAGCTCAGCAATTTCTGTACCGCTGCTCCCTGGTTTTCCAGGCATCTGCTGAACTGGCAGCCCTCAACCGCCTGAGAAATGAGGAGCTAACCATCACTCCTGAGTCCTCCCTCTCTGACCGGATCGCTGTGGTCGAGAGGGACGCTGCCCTTATTGCCAACTTAAAGCTTAAACTATCGGGATGTGAGAGTGAGCTGGAGGAGGCTAAATGTCAGTCTGCGAGTTGGAAGGATCATGGGGAGAAGGCTATAAAGGAGGTGTCAGATCTGGAGGCCGAGCTGGGGCAGGTGAAGAAGCACTCAGCAGAGTTGGAGGAGTGCCTCAAGGATTTTTCTGATCGCTTATCTGGGGCGGAGTCTGACTTGCTGACGGCTCGGAACAAGCTGAAGACTCAGGAAGAAGAATGGCTGAGGGTGAACCGGAGATTGTGAAGGAAGCTAATGAGAAGGTGGATCAGGCCTTTGCTGAGGGCGCCAGCTCCTCCATCGACTTCTGCCTGGAAGTCATTAGAGAGCTGATCCCGGATTTTGACGATGATGCCTTCAATCAGCTGTACACTGCCAAGAACGAGGCCAGGGTTATCAAGTATTCCCAAGAGGGTCCTGATGGATCGTTAGACCCTGCTCAGGAAACGCCCACTGCATAGGATTTAGGGCAGTCATTCTCTGAGGGCTCATGCCCCTATCCCTGAAGGACTTGGGCCTGGCTTCTCCTTCAGCGCCTTTTTTACCTTGCCTATAATCTAACTTTTTTGCGCGCCGAGCTGGAATGTGGTCGGCTGCCGGTATTTGATGTAATCTTTATTTCTTCATCTTTTGAACCTTTGCACAACTTGGTCTGTAAACTTTGGCCGAATTTCGTTTGTTTTGACCTTGTTGATATTCTTCTCTTATTGTCTGCTTTTTGTGCAAGTTTAGATGTTTGTTGTAACTTATTAAGTTTTTGCTTTGACGTCTGACTTGTCCCTGACTTCTGGTCGAGGTTAGGGGGCTTGCCCCCTGCCTGCTTGGAGGTAGGCAGAAGGACTTAGCGTTTCTTACACAAGGCTGAATGTGTATCAGTCCTTGTTGGTTCGGCATTGGTGCCCGGCCTGTCCCTGACTGCTGGTTGGAGCCAGGAGGCCTGCCCCTTGCCTGCCTGGAGGTAGGCAGGGGGACTTAGCGTTTTTTATACAAGGCTGAATGTGTATCAGTCCTTGTTGGTTCGGCATTGGTGTCCGGCCTTTCCTTGACTTCTGGTTGGAGTCAGGGAGCCTGCCCCTTGCCTGCCTGGAGGTAGGCAAGGGGACTTATCATTTTTTTATACAAGGCTGAATGTGTATCGGAAATAAGGACACCTTGAAGAAGTACATAGTGGAATGAAGACTTCTTCAAGGCGACCGTGATACCATGGCTCTCTAGCCAGGTCCTCAGGGGGGTCGTTGTCAAATTTCCTGCCGTGGTCAAATACAAGTACCTTTGGCAGAACATATTTTGTAATCACAGTCCTCCAGATGACCTTTCGAACAACCGGCTCCGTGATGTTCGGGATCGCCTCTGCTTCTATCCACTTGGTAAAGTAGTTGATTGCTACGATGAGGAACTTCCTGGCCCCGGTTGCGACAGTGAACAGACCTATAATGTCCATTTCCCACTGAGCGAAGGGGATGAGGGACAAGATTGGTCGGAGGTCCTGTGCCGGGGCGTGTATTACCGGAGCAAAGAGTTGGCATTTTCTGCATTTCAAGGTTAAATCTCATGCGTCAGCTAGCATAGTGGGCCAGTAATATCCTACCCTTAATGCTTTGTGAGCAAGCGTCCTTCCTCCAATATGGTGCCCGCAGATCCCTGAGTGGATATCATCCAGAACCTCGGCGACCCCAAGGCATTGGAGTAGGGGTGTAGAGAATGACTTCCGGTACAATTCTCCCTCAACCAGTATATACCAAGCAGCTTTCGACGGCATTCTCTTTTGCTGAGCAGGGTCTTCTAGCAAAGTTCCGTCTCTTTTGAATATGATGATCGGTGTCATCCAGCTCTCAGACTCTAACTCTACTATCATGCCGACCTGTTGGTGGGGCGTTGTTGATCTTTCCTGTACCACATCGACCCAGACCGACCTTCTTATGTCTTGTACGCTAGAGCTTGCTAGCTTGGATAGGGCATCAGCTCGGTTATTCTGTGATCTGGGAACCTGCTTAACTTCGTAGGATTTTAGTTTTGATAATACTTGCTTGACCTTCTCCAGATATGAGACCATGGTCGTCTGGTCCCTAGCTTCGTACTCCCCATTGATTTGATTGGCAATGAGCTGGGAGTCGGTGGCTAGGATGATTCTCTCTGCTCCTGCTGCCACAGCCAGGTGGATGCCTGCAAGGACGGCCTCATACTCAGCCTCATTATTGGATGCTGGGAAGGTTAATCTAAGGGCGTGCTCGAAGTTGACTCCTTCAGCACTAGTTAGTACGACCCACGCCCCCGCACCATTGGTCGTGGACGAGCAATCTGTGTATACTAGCCATTCTTCGGTCGGGGGGCCATCTTCCTCAGAGTGGGAGCATTCGGCTAGGAAGTGTTCCAGGGTATAACAACCCGGTTCTTCTAATGACATTAATTAACAAGGCGGAAAATAATTAAGTCGTAAAAAGTGGTAAAAATTAAAACCGTTAACTCCGAGTGAGTCTTTCATTAATACAAGAACCGATCGTCACTTACAATATCATAAACGAATTACAACTAAAGTACGAGCTTGATAATGTTTAGGGTTACATGTGGACAGGTTAACAGAAAACTCAAAATTAAGCAAGACTACTCCTCACTTGCACACGTTTCCCCTGTAAGCCCAGTAATTTGACATCCTGCAAAATTTACAAAAATAAAAAACTATCCCACTTAGTGGGAGTAACCTAACCGTCCTTCTAACACGGCCCCGAATAATCAATGTAGTACAACGTTTAGGTTATCTAATTAACAGATAGGCAGGCATGTCACATTACAAATCGACATGTATACAATGTGAGATACACATGAAGTGATTTCAGTTAACATGCGAATCAATTTAAATATATAAGAAATGTAGCTTATATAGAATAAAGTAATACATACATCATATGAGTATCATTTCCCATTATCAAGCATTTCAATCACATCATTAGTCATAAGAGTATAGAACAGTAACAAAGCATAATAGCACATGTGATTTAGAAAATTGTAGTCATTTACTTATAAAAACAATGGTTTCCTTTCACATAATGCACGGGATGTGACTACTAATGTCTCGTGCACACTTAAGGCTTGCATCTCACCATAAGTGCGGATAAGAACATCAATCCCGCCAATCATATCGATACTAGGAGGTTTACATCTCACGTACCCCTAGTGTTCAATAGGATCGAACACCTAAATTGACTCGGTTTAGTCGACTGACATACGGAGAAGAAGGACTGCAAGTGCATGGACTCAGAGGCCCCGCTAAACCGAACATGTCCCATACACTGCTAAGGCAAAGGTCGGAAGGTATTCCGCCCCCAAAGATATCCGATATAGAGAGTGAGAGCTGATCAGTGCCCTTCTCTATGTATGCGCACACACCCAATCCATAATCTTGGTCTCGGGAAAGAGAACCTTTACACAACCGAGCACCTCAATGGCAACTGGACGACTACTACTCTACCGACAAACTCATAAAGAGCTGGCTGGCCATTTACTTCTTAGCATTTTCTCGCACCGGCAGGATGCATCATGGCCTCCCATGAGCAGTGACTCCGAGTGTCTAGTCTACTTTCGAAGCTGTCTTCTATCGCATCGTCTTCTAAACTTTACCAAGATAGCGCCCAACACGAAACGTAGGCTGAATTTGGGTGTCTTATAAAGACAGAGTCTCTGGAATATCGAGCTCAGCGGTCATCGTGGGGCACATGTCTGATGTCCAGAGGGATGAAACAATACCGGGTTCCATAAGGATGACCGGTCTGTGGGCTCTGTATTGACTCGGAACAAGTCATTACAACATGGAATGGTGAAGAAGACTCAGAGGGTACTGCCAGGGCACATGTTCATTTTCACCATGATTGGTATCGATAACATCGTTCGTGAAAACGTGTCTGATCACCTGCTTAGGTAACACACCGACTAGAAGTACGGTTGTTCCTATGGAATTTGAGTGTGTCGATTTTAAGATTAACAAACAATATTAATCGTCGTAAAATTTATCTTAACTGATAGTTTTAGTATACTGATGTAAGGGATTTGGAACATTTTATTTGAGATATATTATATGAAGCGTTCATTAGTTGAGATTTGATTAAATATTCAATTATTTCTAAGTACATTATTTAAGATGGGTTCCTTTATCTTGACTTGGTCTATGTTGACTTAAAAAGCCAAAGTTTGACCAAGATAGACTAGTCAACCCTTAGTTTTGACTTAGTCACTAATAAGTCCTTAAGTGCTTATTATAAAGTTTAAGTGTTGTTTTGCACATTTAAGCATTGTTTAACTTAGTACTTTTGGGTTATTCGTCTTTTAGTACTCTATACTTTTTGGGCACAAGTATTTAGTACATTTATTGTTCAAGTGTACGTATTTAGTATTTTTATACTGTTTCGTATTTGTACAAGTATACATATCTCTTAAAGCCTATTTATACTTAGTAAAATATTTCAAACATCAAATAAATCAATAATAATTATAAAAAACATTTTTAACCTTATTAGGTATCATATTTCTCAAAACATAGTCTTCCAAAAGTAACTTTAAGTAATAACGAAATCGATAATATTATTAAGGATACTAAATGAGTCATTTTTCAAATGTTATTTTTAAGTTTCGATTTTCATACACAACATGCTTTTATAAGTTAGGTTTCCAGATATAAAGTCATTTTTCAAAAATAATAAGGTTTATTATTTTTAACAAATTAAAAACGAAAACAGTACGGTTTTCAATACTTTCTTTTAAATCATTTAAAATACTTAAACGTCATTAAAGTGAACCAAAATTTTATTTTGGATACTTTTACTTGTAAAAAACTTATACCCAGAAATTTAGATTAAAATACTTTATAAATATTCTTAAATAAATAATTCTTTCCAGATCTGACCCATTTTAGTACAAATTTTATAAATGAAAATATATATATGATGGATTTATATGAAATTTGATATCACGAAACGTTTAACATCACGAAACATATCATTTTCTCAGACAGTACATAAAATCAAACAGTACCAGTTTACGAAATAAATCATTACTAAATATATATTTTCATAAAAACTTACTTTTCATATTTTTATCATATTCTAGACATTCAGATCTACAACTTTCATGAAGTAATCTAAGGCTAATTTGAAACATATTTTACACAGAAAAATCGTGAACATACATCATACATCACAGAATCCATTTTACAGAATGTATTGTTAAGTGATAAATCAACAAATAGTTAACTTTAAACTTGGTGATCTAATGATTTAGTCCTAAACATGATGTTATATGTTAGTTAGAGTCTAAACACTATACTACGAGATTTGAGGGCGAAGAAAAGTTAGGTTACCTATTAGCAATTCTCCGGATCAACTATGAAATCAAATATACTAAGATCGAAGCCCCCTTCCTCTTGCTCCTCTTCATGAATAAGTTAGAAGGACACACAAACAAAGTAAGTTAGTAAATATAATAGGAATAAGACTTAAAAATAAAGAATATAAGGTAAGGAAAAGAAAGAGTATGTGCTCTTGAGATATGGTGGTGTAAACACCTTAGAACTTAAAAGAACTTGTATGATTTTCTTTGGTTTTTAGATGGATCTTCGAAGGAGTGTTTAAGTGAGTGAATGGATGAGTAAATGAAGATAAAATGGCTGGTTATAAGCACACAAGTCGTGCATTAGATGGGGGAGCAAAGGATGGACAAGAACTTGACAATTACCAAAAGTAGCTAAGCATACTTTAAGAAGTACATACTAGAAATGGTGCTTTTGATTAGTTAGGCATATTTTGAGGTTAGGGGTTCAAAGTCACGGTTTCGCATGCCTTAGGATTATATTTATGAGTTGATTTGGTCACACAATGGTTAAGAAAGAAGTACGGAAATCGAAAGTCGAGAAACGAACGATTGGATGACAATTTTCGTTGCAAAGGAGCAGTCCAGTATAATATTCTTATTATTCAATTAGAAATTTTAATTTTGAATATAACCATTGTGTAGATCTTGGAAAATTAATAAAGTTAGGCTTTTTAAACGCCTCAATCGGAGTCCGTATGAGAAAATAGAAACCGTTTTACGAAATCGCGCAGAATTGCGATAACGATAGAAATTTCATTTTTGCAAACAATGAAGTGAAATAGAAAGGTTCCAAAGGCACAAGAATTGAATATTAATATTTAATATAGTTTGTCGAGACTCGATTTATTAATATTAATCGTTATTAGAAATAACTAAAATGGTCAAAAACACGAGGTGTTACAGTCTACCCCCTTAAGAAAATTTCGTCCTCGAAATATGACACACTAAGGCAAAGGTAAGGGTGGATTTAACTACCTAATCAAACAGTTCCGGGTACTTCTCCCTCATTGATTCTTCAGTCTCCCACGTAGCATGGTCTAACTTGCTACTTAACCATCTAACCTTTACCAGCGGTACTATTTTCCTTCGAAGGGTCTTAGTTTCTCGGGCTAGGATTTCCACTAGTCTCTCTGAGTAATTCAAATTTGGCTCGATGTCTACCACATCCGGTTCGATCACGTGTGTTGGGTCGCTTCTATATCTCCTCAGCTGGGATACATGAAAAACGTTGTGTACTTTCGATAGGTTAGGAGGTAGAGCTAGGCGATACCCTACCTCCCCAATCCTCTCTAGAATCTCATAAGGTCCAATGTACTTTGGGCTCAATTTCCCTTTGAGACCAAAACGTCTCACTCCTTTCATCGGTGACACCTTTAAGAATACATGGTCTCCAACAGCGAACTCGATCGGTCGACGATGTTCATTGGCATAAGATTTCTGACGGTCCTGTGCTGCTTGTAGTCTTTCTCGGATGATCTTGATATGCTCAATCTGGTCTTGGATTATTTGAGATCCCAACACCAAATTATCGCTGGCGTCATCCCAACATACCGGGCTTCGACACTTCCTTCCATACAGCGCTTCGAATGGCGCACATCCAAGACTGGCGTGATGACTGTTATTGTAGGAAAACTCGACTAATGGTAACTGCTTCTCCCAGCTATCGCTAAACTCAAGCACACAAGCTCTCAGCATATCTTCAAGGGTTTGGATGGTCCTCTCGGTTTGTCCATATGATTGTGGGTGGAAGGCGGTACTAAGGTTCAACTTGCTTCCCATACATTCTTGTAGCTTTCCCCAAAAGTGAGATACAAATCTCGGATCTCGGTCAGATATGATGTCCTTTGGCACTCCATGAAGTCGGATTATATCCTTCTGATAAGCTTTAGCTAGCTCTTCCAAACTCCATGTCTCCTTCATCGGAATAAAATGAGCAACCTTCGTGAGTCGGTCCACGATTACCCAAATTGCATCTTTATTGCCTTGTGTTCTCGGCAATCCCATAATGAAGTCCATGGATATAGAATCCCATTTACCCATTGGAATATCTAAAGGTTGTAGCATACCTCCTGGTCTTTGATGTTCGAACTTTACCTTTTGGCAAATCAAACATCTAGCCACAAACTCGGCCACATCTCTTTTTAATCCTCGCCACCAATATTGAAGTTTCAAGTCCTTGTACATCTTGTCGGATCCTGGGTGTATTGAGTATCTTGAGTTGTGAGCTTCATTTAATATCTTTTTGCAAATATCCTCTCTCTGTGGTACACACCATCTCCCTTTGAATCGTAGGCTTCCATCTGGATGAATTTCAAAACCATCATTTTTCTCAAGTGCAATGTCCTCTCGTATTTTTATCAAATCAGGGTCTTCCCATTGTAGCGTTCTCAACTCGTGATACAACTCTGGTTCAACTGACATCGAGTTTACTGTAGCTCCTCCCTTCTTCACCAAGTTCACCTCCATCTTATCCAGATCTCGTACTAGCTCGTGAGAAGTCTTTCGGCTTAGGGCATCGGCTACTACGTTGGCTTTCCCTTCGTGGTATTGTAGTTTGATATCATAATCCTTGATCAACTCCAACCACCTTCTCTGTCTCATATTCAACTCCTTTTGAGTGAATATGTACTTAAGGCTCTTATGATCCGTGTAGAACTTACATCTAACTCCGTATAGGTAATGTCTCCAGATCTTCAATGCAAAGACCACGGCTGCAAGCTCTAGGTCATGGGTGGGATAGTTCTTCTCGTGCACCTTCAATTGTCGTGATGCGTAGGCAATCACCTTTCCTTTTTGCATTAGCACACATCCCAGACCATTAAGGAATGCATCGCTATATACATCGTACTCTTCTCCATCTTCTGGTAAGGTTAGAGTTGGTGCTGTTGTGAGACGAATCTTGAGTTCTTGAAAGGCTCTCTCGCATTCCTCTGTCCAAACGAACTTGGATTCTTTCTGAAGTAGCTTAGTCATTGGTTTTGCGATCTTTGAGAAGTCCTGGACGAATCTTCTATAGTATCCGGCAAGTCCTAAGAAACTTCGAATCTCTGACACGTTCTTTTGTGCCTGCCATTCTTCGACGGCTTTGATCTTAGATGGGTCTACTTTTACTCCAAGATGTGAGATAACATGACCCAAGAAAGCGACTTCGTTCAACCAAAACTCACACTTTGATAGCTTGGCATACCATTTATGCTGCTGTAACTTATTTAAAATCACGCGAAGATGTTTTTCATGTTCCGACATTGTCTTAGAATAAATAAGAATATCGTCTATGAAGACTACAACGCATTTATCCAAATAATCTCTGAATGTCCTGTTCATTTGGTCCATGAACACTGCTGGTGCGTTGGTTAGACCGAAAGGCATTACCTTGAATTCGTAATGTCCATATCTCGTTCTAAAGGCGGTCTTTGGAATGTCTCCTTCCCTAACCGGAATTTGATGATAACCTGATCTTAGATCAATCTTTGAGAATGCTCCAGCTCCTTTTAGCTGATCGAAGAGGTCATCAATACGAGGTAGTGGGTATCGATTCTTGATTGTTACTTTATTCAAGTCTCGGTAGTCGATACACATTCTCATACTTCCGTCTTTCTTCTTGACGAAAAGTACTGGTGCTCCCCATGGTGATACACTTGGGCGGATGAATCCCTTTTCAATTAGATCTTCTAATTGCATCTTCAGCTCCTGTAGCTCGATCGGTGCCATACGATACGGTGCCTTCGAAATTGGTGCTGTTCCAGGGATTAAGTCGATGGAAAACTCCACTTCCCGTTCTGGGGGTACTCCAGGTAACTCTTCTGGAAACACATCAGGATACTCTCGCACAATCGGTATATCTTCTATGGTCAGAAGTTCCTTCTCCACTAGGTTGATGTTACATAAGAATACCTCATTCCTTTTTCGAATCAAGTTCTCCAATTTCTGCTGACACGATTTTTACTTTAGTATTTGGCATACATCCACGATATGTAACTCTCGCTCCAAGTGGGTCCTTCAAGGTGATCTTTTGATCTCGGCACTCGAACTGTGCATGATGTTTCGCCAACCAATCCATTTCCAATATGACATCGAAACCGGGTAGGTCTAAGCTGATAAGGTTGGCTAGAAACGAGGCTCGAAGGATGGTTATAGGTACGTCCCTAAACAACGCTTTACAAGCTAAGGTTTGATCATTTGGTATTGATATAGATGCGTGTATCTTCTCAGGGTTAGACAGGTTTGCTCTAGACACGAATGTTGGGGATACATGGATAAAGACGCTCCCGTATCAAATAAAACATAGGCGGTAACAGAGTTAACCAAAAATTTACCAGAGATAACATCAGAAGGTTCCTCAATGGGTTCCTCAGAATCTTCTTGCATAGCAAACACTTTTCCTCTAACAGGCAGAGGCTGAGTTGCAGTAGTGGTGGTCTTCCTAGGGCACATGTTTGCTTTGTGGCCTACTTCTTTGCAGATAAAACATGTGATTGGTTGACCATTGCACTGCTTCCCAGGGTGTGCAGGTTGCTTGCACAAATAGCAGTTTTGTGCCGACTGAGGGTTGTTGCTCCTGGTGTTACTGTTGTTGTTTCTCCCAAAATTCTTGTTCTGAAAGTTGGAACGGTTGTTCTTATTGTTTTTTTTTTTTGGTAAAGGGTAAGTATATATATTAATCGTGTGAGAAATTTACAATGTTGATGCCTACATCAGATTATGTAGCCATATAGCATCTTTAGCACAAATGGGATATCTAATTTTACACATGATTCTATTCATAACATCCATTTTGATTAGCTTCACAGTACTATGCGGTTGCTGTACTGCACCTTCAATCCTGCATCGGTTTCTCTGTCTCCAGATATAATAAATCGTTGCATTGATCAAGGCACGAAGAATATTGCATTGTAATTTCGATCCCCTCATCTTTGTCACCCACAACAAAGCTCCTCTACTCGGCATTCTCTTTCTCACCCACTTATTCAGCAGGTCAATTACTTTCGAACTCCATCGACATTCAAAAAACAGGTGATCCAAACTCTCATCATGCAATTCACATAGATAACAAAGGCTAGAATCAGAAATTCCAAACCTCGAGAGCTTTTTCCTCGTGGTCAAAGCCCCCTAAACACTAACCACGAAATGAAGTTATGCTTCGGGAAGCTCCAACCACTCCACACAAATCTCCACCACGTGGTCCTCGGCCGCTTCACCCGGAGCTCATCATAAGCCCTAGAAACCGAGTAAAGGGTCCCAGATCCGTGCCAAATCCCATTCTCAAACATATGCTTAATTTTCTCCTTTGCCTGACATATCTTTCTCCAAGCCCACGTGACATCAGCGTGAGGCTGATAATCACGCCAATCAGTGCTCTTAAGATAAACACTATTAACCCACCGAACCCATAATCTATCAGGCTGATCAAACACCCATGATGCCAATTTAGCCACAGCTGCAATATTCCATATCTCTAAATCCCTTAATCCCAACCCACCCTCATACTTGGGACAACAATTTTTTTCCCAACTTACTAACGCCCGATTAGTCCCTTCCACACCACCATTCCAAAGAAAGTTGCGACAAAGGGAACCAATTCTAGCCATAATAAATTTCGGAATAATTATGTAGCTGAGACAGCACAGCCTGAACTAAAGTCAACCTCCCAGCATAAGACAGCTTCCTAGCCCCAATACTAGAAATTCTCGAGGTAATACGAGCTAATAATTTTTCACAGTCATTCTTTCCTAAACGAGTACTCTGGATAGGTAACCCAAGATATCTAAAAGGTAACGTACCTTCCACACATCCTGAGAAACTCAAAATAGCTGCTTTCCTATCTTCATCTACCCCAGCAAAATACGAGTGAGACTTGCCCACGCTGATGCAAAGTCCCGAGGCCCTGCTGAACATGGCAAAAGCCCGCCAAAGGCTTTCCATAGACTCGGTCTCTCCTTTACAAAAAAGGAGAAGATCGTCCGCGAACAGCAAATGACTAAGCTTCATCGCACCACATTTAGGATGATATTTGAACCGTCTCTCGCCCATGCCAAAGGTCATGATTCGAGAAAAGTATTCCATACAAATTGTGAATAGTAAAGGAGACATAGGATCCCCTTGTCTCAAGCCCCTTTTACCTCGAAAAAAGCCAAAATTATCTCCATTCGCACAAAGTGAATAAGAGACAGTTTCAACACATTCCATGATTAGTTTACGGAAATGATCCGGGAAGTTCAAAGCTCTCAACATTTGGTCAACAAAGCTCCATTCCACACTGTCATACGCCTTATGTATGTCAACCTTAAACAAGCATCGAGGTGAAATTCGACCCCTCTTATACATTTTCAACAAATCCTGACAAATAAGGACATTCTCCACTATGCTCCTCCCTTCTATGAAACCTCCTTGCGTAGGAGAAATAATATGAGGAAGCACTTTAGCAAGTCTTGCACAAATAATTTTAGCAATACATTTGTACAAAACATTGCAACAAGCAATCGGACGGAATTCCTTCACAGATTGAGGTCTATTCACTTTCGGAATCAAAGTAATATTAGCATAATTGATATGTTTTAAGAGCTTACCCGAAATGAAGAAATCCTGAATGGCACTCACAATGTCCTCCCCAATAACGTCCCACGAATCAATAAAAAATTGACTCGAGAACCCATCTGGGCCCGGGCTTATTGTTGAAGTTGTTGTTTTTCTGGAAGTTACTCCTGGGGAGGTTGTTCTTCTGAAAGAACGGTTTCTGGATCAAGCTGGATGGGCTGACAGTAGGGACGAAGGCTTTCTTCTTCTTTTTCTCCCCATTCTGAATGGCAGCATAGATTGCCATTGTCTTCTCATAGGCATCCTGGAAAGTAGGAAAGGTATGTCCCACCATGAGTTGGCTCAAGCTTGGCTCCATTTGTCTGACATACTGGCTGATGCGCATTTCTTCCTCCGGTACTAGCCTCTTGGCAAATTTTGACGGTTTGTCAAACTTGCGAGTGTACTCAGACAAGGATAGGTTCCCCATCTCCAGATTGTTGAATTCTTGTTCTTTCTGATGCTTCAGTGCAGGAGGGTAATACTTCTTCTCGATGCTTGTGCGAAATTCTGCCCAACCATGACCAGGAGTTGCACGGAAAGAATCTTGAGCAACTGTCCACCAGTCATTAGCTCCATCTTTGAGGTAGTATGCAGCTATGTCTACCTTTTCTGCATCTGGAGTGTGGCTCAGTTTCATAAGCTTCTCCATCTCGGCCAACCAATTGCCCAAGTCATTAGGATTGTCAGAAGCATGATAAGTTGATGGTCGATGTTTAGAAAAATTTTCGAATGCAGACACTCGGTTTTGGTTGTTCTGGTTGATATTATTATGATTAGCCATTAGCTGTGCCATGGCGGCTTGCGACCCTGCGAGTTGTGCAACAATCTGAGTCATCCTTTCCTCGAATGTCAATCTCCTAGTTTCTTCGACATTGTTCACTTGATCGTTAATTCTCACCATCTGTAGTTCGAATCAACGTCAACAGGAGGAAAAGAAAAGGTGTAAATACACAAACAGGGTATGAAGGTTAAAATGCACATGGATAGATCGACAAAAATAAAGTTTCATAGATAACCATAAAGTAAGGCTAATACATAGTAGCTCAGGTATATCATTAGGTTACAATTAGAGAAAGAGTCTAACTCTTCAAAATAGGGAAGTACGCAGACTTCCGTAGTTGGTTACAAGTTGATTACAGTTTTGAAGACGAAGGGTAGAATTTTCTTAATAGCATGTCGTGACACCACCGATGGTCTCCACTAAGAACATGTAAGGGTTGAGTTCCAAGGCTCTGCAAAATGCAAACTGTGCCAATCTAAACTCATTCCAGGAGTAATGGTGGTCTTTGGGGATTCCTGATTTGGTTACATGTCTCCACCATGCCTTAGCTCGATTACGGAGTTGAGCTGCAGCGAATTCCACTTTCCATTCCTCTGGTATTTTGTAGAGTTCAAATAGAAACGTACAGGCTCGAAGGAAAATGGCATAGTAATTACGGTCAGAACATAGTAGAGGTCCCATTCCAGTGAAGCAGTCATATAAATGTTTTTTCTTCTCAGCGTCCTCTTTCCATCCCTTATTGTTAGGACAAGGTAAAAACTGAAAATTTCTTGCTTTTCCTTCCCAGTTTCTCTTACGGTCTCGTTCCTCCCAGGCTCTCTTTCTCTCTTGCTCCGCTCGTTTTGTTTTCCAAGTGTTAAACCTCTTAAGGAAAGCGGCTCTGTTGCCTACTTCCTCCTTTTCTTGGTTGCTCGACTTCATCATCTGAAAATAGAGGTTATAGGTAAGGACAAGGAGTTTGTATGAACATGGTTTCATATGAAAATATGATTCATGGATCTCATTACTCGTACATGGGCAATGTTATTCTCATTGTCCATCACAAAGAAATAGGTTTGAAAGGTTCATCAATAAGTTACATTCTTACTAGAATTTTACTTAAAATTACAACGTTAAGGATAAAATAGCAAGGTTCATAGCTGGACTGGGTTACAAGGGTAGTTCAAATGCTAAGGTTGGAAGGGAACAAATGCTTCTTATTTCGAAAGTCCTTGGTGCAGTAGCGGAGTGCTTTCTTGAATTCCTTCCAGGCATAGAAATGGCCATCTGGTGCTGGTCCTACACTGATGTTCTTCCACCATAAAGATGCTAGGCCGGATAGGTATGATGTAGCGAACTCAACCTTCCAGTCTTCAGGAATTTTGTGCGTGTGGTACTTCTCTTCACATCCAAGGATGAAATCCTTGTAGCCTTTTGGATCTCCATTGAAGTCCTCTATCTTCGGGTTTTGAAATAATGCTAGGATTTCACTCTTCTTTATAGGATCCTTAAAGAGGTTAGGGTTCAAGGCTATAGGTTCAAAGTTAAAGCATAGAGCAGCTTCATTCCAATCAGTATAGCGTTCCTCCATGTATATAGCTCTTCTGGCCTTCATCTTCTTGTGGTTTCTGATAAAAGCTTCGATGTTCTTAAGGCGCCTAGGGCTAACTTGCGTTGCGGCTTGAACGATATTGGGTTGCTTCTCGAGTGATGAAAGCTCCATTCTAACTGACAATCGTTTTTTTTAGGCTAGTTACTATTCTAAGTAATTGTTAGCATACACTCTACACATAACTAGTCAGATAACATACAAAACAAGGGCCAAAAACCTGAATCGGACGGTGTAAGAGACTTTGACACTTCTACCCACACTAGATGTTCTACTCCAATGTTTTATTTGGTCCTAGGGTTATACTAGTGAATCTCTCATTTAGTGATCTTAAAGTTCAATATGTTTTAGACACTTGTCATGAGCTCCAGGTGCGTTCCCTTGATAGGTGATATAAAAATGCATCGCACATAGTTACACACGGTCTCAAGGTTGCTCTGATACCAACTGTAACAACCCGGTTCTTCTAATGACATTAATTAACAAGGCTGAAAATAATTAAGTCGTAAAAAGTGGTAAAAATTAAAACCGTTAACTCCGAGTGAGTCTTTTATTAATACAAGAACCGATCGTCACTTACAATATCATAAACGAATTACAACTAAAGTACGAGCTTGATAATGTTTAGGGTTACATGTGGACAGGTTAACAGAAAACTCAAAATTAAGCAAGACTACTCCTCACTTGCACACGTTTCCCCTGTAAGCCCAGTAATTTGACATCCTGCAAAATTTACAAAAATACAAAACTATCCCACTTAGTGGGAGTAACCTAACCGTCCTTCTAACACGGCCCCAAATAATCAATGTAGTACAACGTTTAGGTTATCTAATTAACAGATAGGCAGGCATGTCACATTACAAATCGACATGTATACAATGTGAGATACACATGAAGTGATTTCAGTTAACATGCGAATCAATTTAAATATATAAGACATGTAGGTTATATAGAATAAAGTAATACATACATCATATGAGTATCATGTGAATAATACAGTAAAGCATAGATCATGGATTCATAGAAGTGTCATGTGAAAATAGAGTAAGACATACATAATACAAATCGTATGAAACATAATATAAATCATAATCAATATTCAAGCAAGACATATAACAAAACATCACTTCCCATTATCAAGCATTTCAATCACATCATTAGTCATAAGAGTATAGAACAGTAACAAAGCATAATAGCACATGTGATTTAGAAAACTGTAGTCATTTACTTTTAAAAACAATGGTTTCCTTTCACATAATGCACGGGATGTGACTACTAATGTCTCATGCACACTTAAGGCTTGCATCTCACCCTAAGTGCGGATGAGAACATCAATCCCGCCAATCATATCGATACTAGGAGGTTTACATCTCACCCCTAGTGTTCAATAGGATCGAACACCTAAATTGACTCGGTTTAGTCGACTGACATACGGAGAAGAAGGACTGCAAGTGCATGGACTCAGAGGCCCCGCTAAACCGAACATGTCCCATACACTGCTAAGGCAAAGGTCGGAAGGTATTCCGCCCCCAAAGATATCTGATATAGAGAGTGAGAGCTGATCAGTGCCCTTGTCTATGTATGCGCACACACCCAATCCATACTCTTGGTCTCGGGAAAGAGAACCTTTACACAACCGAGCACCTCAATGGCAACTGAACGACTACTACTCTACCGACAAACTCATAAAGAGCTGGCTGGCCATTTACTTCTTAGCATTTTCTCGCACCGGCAGGATGCATCATGGCCTCCCATGAGCAGTGACTCCGAGTGTCTAGTCTACTTTCGAAGCTGTCTTCTATCGCATCGTCTTCTAAACTTTACCAAGATAGCGCCCAACACGAAATGTAGGCTGAATTTGGGTGTCTTGTAAAGACAGAGTCTCTGGAATATCGAGCTCAGCGGTCATCGTGGGGCACATGTCTGATGTCCAGAGGGATGAAACAATACCGGGTTCCATAAGGATGACCGGTCTGTGGGCTCTGTATTGACTCGGAACAAGTCATTACAACATGGAATGGTGAAGACGACTCAGAGGGTACTGCCAGGGCACATGTTCATTTTCACCATGATTGGTATCGATAACATCGTTCGTGAAAACGTGTCTGATCACCTGCTTAGGTAACACACCGACTAGAAGTACGGTTGTTCCTATGGAATTTGAGTGTGTCGATTTTAAGATTAACAAACAATATTAATCGTCGTAAAATTTATCTTAACTGATAGTTTTAGTATACTGATGTAAGGGATTTGGAACATTTTATTTGAGATATATTATATGAAGCGTTCATTAGTTGAGATTTGATTAAAGATTCAATTATTTCTAAGTACATTATTTAAGATGGGTTCCTTTATCTTGACTTGGTCTATGTTGACTTAAAAAGCCAAAGTTTGACCAAGATAGACTAGTCAACCCTTAGTTTTGACTTAGTCACTAATAAGTCCTTAAGTGTTTATTATAAAGTTTAAGTGTTGTTTTGCACATTTAAGCATTGTTTAACTTAGTACTTTTGGGTTATTCGTCTTTTAGTACTCTATACTTTTTGGGCACAAGTATTTAGTACATTTATTGTTCAAGTGTACGTATTTAGTATTTTTATACTGTTTCGTATTTGTACAAGTATACATATCTCTTAAAGCCTATTTATACTTAGTAAAATATTTCAAACATCAAATAAATCAATAATAATTATAAAAAACATTTTTAACCTTATTAGGTATCATATTTCTCAAAACATAGAGTCTTCCAAAAGTAACTTTAAGTAATAACGAAATCGATAATATTATTAAGGATACTAAATGAGTCATTTTTCAAATGTTATTTTTAAGTTTCGATTTTCATACTCAACATGCTTTTATAAGTTAGGTTTCCAGATATAAAGTCATTTTTCAAAAATAATAAGGTTTATTATTTTTAACAAATTAAAAACGAAAACAGTACGGTTTTCAATACTTTCTTTTAAATCATTTAAAATACTTAAACGTCATTAAAGTGAACCAAAATTTTATTTTGGATACTTTTACTTGTAAAAAACTTATACCCAGAAATTTAGATTAAAATACTTTATAAATATTCTTAAATAAATAATTCTTTCCAGATCTGACCCATTTTAGTACAAATTTTATAAATGAAAATATATATATGATGGATTTATATGAAATTTGATATCACGAAACGTTTAATATCACGAAACATATCATTTTCTCAGACAGTACATAAAATCAAACAGTACCAGTTTACGAAATAAATCATTACTAAATATATATTTTCATAAAAACTTACTTTTCATATTTTTATCATATTCTAGACATTCAGATCTACAACTTTCATGAAGTAATCTAAGGCTAATTTGAAACATATTTTACACAGAAAAATCGTGAACATACATCATACATCACAGAATCCATTTTACAGCATGTATTGTTAAGTGATAAATCAACAAATAGTTAACTTTAAACTTGGTGATCTAATGATTTAGTCCTAAACATGATGTTATATGTTAGTTAGAGTCTAAACACTATACTACGAGATTTGAGGGCGAAGAAAAGTTAGGTTACCTATTAGCAATTCTCCGGATCAACTATGAAATCAAATATACTAAGATCGAAGCCCCCTTCCTCTTGCTCCTCTTCATGAATAAGTTAGAAGGACACACAAACAAAGTAAGTTAGTAAATATAATAGGAATAAGACTTAAAAATAAAGAATATAAGGTAAGGAAAAGAAAGAGTATGTGCTCTTGAGATATGGTGGTGTAAACACCTTAGAACTTAAAAGAACTTGTATGATTTTCTTTGGTTTTTAGATGGATCTTCGAAGGAGTGTTTAAGTGAGTGAATGGATGAGTAAATGAAGATAAAATGGCTGGTTATAAGCACACAAGTCGTGCATTAGATGGGGGAGCAAAGGATGGACAAGAACTTGACAATTACCAAAAGTAGCTAAGCATACTTTAAGAAGTACATACTAGAAATGGTGCTTTTGATTAGTTAGGCATATTTTGAGGCTAGGGGTTCAAAGTCACGGTTTCGCATGCCTTAGGATTATATTTATGAGTTGATTTGGTCACACAATGGTTAAGAAAGAAGTACGGAAATCGAAAGTCGAGAAACGAACGATTGGATGACAATTTTCGTTGCAAAGGAGCAGTCCAGTATAATATTCTTATTATTCAATTAGAAATTTTAATTTTGAATATAACCATTGTGTAGATCTTGGAAAATTAATAAAGTTAGGCTTTTTAAACGCCTCAATCGGAGTCCGTATGAGAAAATAGAAACCGTTTTACGAAATCGCGCAGAATTGCGATAACGATAGAAATTTCATTTTTGCAAACAATGAAGTGAAATAGAAAGGTTCCAAAGGCACAAGAATTTAATATTAATATTTAATATAGTTTGTCGAGACTCGATTTATTAATATTAATCGTTAATAGAAATAACTAAAATGGTCAAAAACACGAGGTGTTACACAGGGCATGTGCCTTGATGGTGGCCCTGGGCTGGTAGGATATTCCTAGTCCGCTCAGCTCTATAGCCCACTTAGCAACCTTCCAGATTTCTCAAACTTCTCAAGGACTTTTTCTAAGGGCTGGCCGGTGAGTACGACGACTGGGTATGCGTCAAAGTACGGTCTGAGTTTTCGTGCTGCAATGACCACCGCATACGCCGCTTTCTCGACCATCGGGTAGTTCTTTTCAGCTGCCCCCAGGGCATTACTCACGAAATAGATTGGATGCTGGACCCCGATCTCTTCCCTTAGGATAACTGCACTCACAGTTGAGTTGGTAATTGCTGTGTACATGAAGAGTTTCTCCCCTATCACCGGCCTTGCTAGGGTCGGCAACTGCTTTAGGTGCTCTTTTAGTTGCCCGAAAGTATCTTTTTGTTCTGTTTCCCATTTCAACTGTTTGTTTTCCTTCAGAATTTTGAAGAAGGGTGTTGATTTATCAGCAGACCTGGCTGTGAACCATGCCAGGGCGGCCATCCGACCAGTCAGTCGTTGTATGTCTCTGATCGTTCTCGGTTCTGGTAGGTCCTGCATGACCTTTACCTTCTCTGAATTGCATTGATGCCCCGGGCGCTAACTAGAAATCCGAGAAATTTGCCAGACCGAACCTCGAAGGTGCACTTCTTGGGGTTCAGCTTCATCCGATAAGCTCGGAGGGAGGTGAAGGTTTCCTTCAGGTCTTCTAGATGCTCCTCATCCCCCTTACTCTTTACTATGACATCATCAACATATGCCTCCAGGTTTCTGCCTTTTTGCTTTTCAAATACTTGATCCACCAGCCGTTGGTAGGTTGTTCCTGCATTCTTGAGGCCAAAGGGCATCATCTTATACATGTATGTCCCAGCGCTCGTGATGAACGCGCATTTGACCCTGTCTAGCTGCCATAGGTATCCTGAGAAGGCGTCGAGAAAACTTAACATTGAATGCCCGCTGGTAGTGTCGACCAATTGGTCGATTCTCGACATGGGATAACAATCTTTGGGGCATGCCTTATTGAGATTAGTGAAATCGACGCACATTCTCCAGGCGCCCGAAGCTTTTTTCACCAACACAACATTGGCCAGCCACTCTGGGTAGTCTCAGCTCTCAATGAAGTCGGCTTTCAGGAGTTTCTCAATCTCTTGACTGGCCTAGCACTTGGAACGGCATTCAGCTTGTGCACGATATGACACAATATGGTTAATTAATTATTTAGGGTTCTTGTATAATCGCAAATGAAGACTTTTTCGAAAAAACCCTAATTGGTGCAATTGATTTGAAATTCATCGCAAATTAGTACTTTCTCGAATTGAAGAACCCTAATCGGTGCAATTGATTTCAAATTCGTTGCAAATTAGGACTTTTTCTAAGAACCCTAATTGATGCAATTGATTTCAATTTAATTTTTTACCTTAATTTGTACTTGAATCATTGCAAATTAAGACTTTTTCAAAGAATTGATGCAATTGAGTTGTGAATTTTTTTTTCTCTCTAGAAACTTAATTAGGTGGTGATGGAGAAATGAGAAGGATAGTGTGGACATGACATAGGTCCACCCCGACGCGGCCACGCGCGAGTTAGGGTAGGCGAATGAATCTCCATATGAGAATGGATCGAATTGAAATTTAGGTCTATGTGGAGTCGCCACCGAATTTTATGGTTATTCGGAACCGTTCGAGCCCACTCTATGTCGTAGTGGGCCGTATACAAAATACGGCCCATTTCCGATGTCAGAGTTTATTGGGCTCGTCCCTTTGCATTTGATACCAATACCGACGTTATCGGATATTGTGTATTGAATGACTCTCGTTCGCCAACGGTTTCGGGCATCCAGAAACCAAGGTTCTGAGTAAGGGGTGAGGGTACGTGTTGGGAAGCCCACAAAGGACACCCAACCCCGCCCGCACATTAGCGGCCTCTACTAAGAATTCGAATGACTTACAATACGCGCGTTAGTAAAACGGGAAAAAATGCTATGCAAAGATTATTTTCCCTAAACATGTGAATGAAATTGAAAAGTGGGTTCCTAAGTCAATTTAATGCAATTAATTCTACGTCAAAGTGGAATTTTAGCATGTGGGTTCATTTAGTACAATAAACGAACAATAATTAAATTGACAATAGACATGACAAACGCGTTAGTAAACGATGTAATGATATAACGAATAATAACGGTTTATGCAAACGATGAATCGAATTGAATGATGTAAACGAGATGTAAATATGAGATGCATGGTTTGAAAAGATAGTATACACGTGATTAATTAAGCACGTGTTGACCCAAATCGCAAAATACTATCGAGTTTGAAAAATAAGAGAATGTACGACTCGCGTTTTAGTCGTTATGTGGTCACTCGATCGAGTGGTCAATAGAGTCGATCGAGTAGACCTTTAAAAAAGACTTCTGTTTTGCATTTATGACCGTACTCGGCCGATTTATTGACCAACTCGGTCGAGTACATGGCCACTCGACCGAGTCACTGTGACACTCGATCGAGTGGCGGTCATGATTAGCATTCTAACTCGATTTTAGGGTGTCACTCGATCGAGTGACTAAGGCACTCGGTCGAGTGGCACCTGTACGAACTTGGTTCGTTTGCAATTTAATTGTTAATTTTGAAATTGCTTTTGATTCTTTATAATTCGACGGTTTTACCGAATCGGACATAAATATTGCACAATTTATGTTCGACTTGGTTTTTTATAAATCGCGAATTTTGTTGAACCGAATATAAATATTGTTGAATTTATACCCGATTCTAAATTTGAATACCCATCGTATCCCATATTCGATTATTGAATCGATATGGGACATTAGAGTGAAATAAAAAAATAAATCAATTTTAGTCGCTTTAAATTAATTATCGTGATATAACAAATCACGTTAATTAATTCATATGACTTGATTGTTAGATTCGATATCCAATTATGGAATTGGTATCGAATCCAAAATCGACGCTTTACTTGAATAAATAAAAAACTTGATTCCCTCGACTTCTCCGACATCGAAATAAATCCCTAGGGATTGTGATGTCGGATCCGTGTCAATGGGTTTCGACCCTTGTTAAAATTGATGTTTAAAGAAATTGATGGATGCAAAATTGATGATGATGATGAGAAATAAAAGTGAATTGTTGTTTAAGTTGATTTATCTCAATAATCAAATAATCGGGGTACCGGGATAAGCGATCGACGACGCGTGTGCAGTACACTTGTATATGCGGTTTTCCTTATCCCGGTATCCTTCTTACTCGACACAAATCGATAAATATTTTAGTATTTTAATATTAGTAGTATTATCGATATTAAGGTGCAATAAATAAATTAACAAAAAACGAAAAAAAAGAAGATGAAGATGACGTGAGAAAGGGAGGAGAAGAAAGAGGTTTGTCACCCTCAACCTACATGTTCTTGTCTCGGAATAAGGCTCGTAAACGCGGCTACAACACGGGAGTCTTCGAGGTGTATGGAGGCTAAGTTGTGGTGGCTCGGGTTGAATTCCTAAAACTAGGTTTAGGGTTTGCTAGTGTCGATTTTCCTAGGGTTTGTCTAGGGTTCGTAAAAGACGTAGTGTAGGATTGCTCTCGGGTTTTTTTTAGGGTTGTCAAAAGATTGTGTAATTGTGTTGCATGGGGGTTGCTTATATAGGCATGGCTAGGGCACCGGTTTAGGGTTACTCGACCGAGTATGGGGCCGACTCGGTCGAGTGGCCCGTGAAGCCTGCCGTTGGGCTTGAAACACGCCCACTCGATCGAGTGGGTGGGTCACTCGATCGAGTGGCCCAGTCGGGTTGCACGGGTCCATTGTTTTGGACCTTGACTTTGGGTGTTCGATGGGTTTTATGTTTGACTTGGACTTTTGATGGTTGTATGGCTGTTTTGTGTGTCTCGGAAGCGACTTTGACCGGGGCTAACCCAATCGTGAAAAGTCGGTTTTAATACCGGTGTCAGTTTTGGCCCAAATTAGTCTTGTTTGACTCGGAATGATCCACTGGGCCTGGATTCGAGGTTGTTTTTGTGAGATTTGTACTCCGTAAGTGTGTTAGCCAGCGATTAATGGATTTGAGCCCGTATCCGAGCGCATAGAAGCATGTTAGCGTCCGATCATCATCGGTTGTTTTTTGGAAACTACCATAGACACCTGGCAGTCAAAATGCGGGTGTCTACAGAGCCCCCACTCTGACTGAGGCTTGGACAGGGCGAAAGTCAGAGTAGCTACCAAGCCCTTTAAGACCTGGTAGACTTCCGTTCGGGTCGTTTATAGTCCATTAGACTCGCGTGAAGGGCTCGCCAGCCATAAGGCAGAGATCACACCTGCGCTCCGTGGGGATTTTGGACTTGTCGCGTAAGCCCTGGGTATGCCTGTGTGTTGGCACATCCCGTGCTATCCCGAAAAATGATGCTGGGGAGATTTGATGACTTGCATGTCCCTGTTTGAGTCGTACCTGTATAAGTCACATAAAAATGCATGCAACACGTAGGTAGTAAAATGACTCGTGCTAGGGAAAATGATTCTTGAATTTTTGAATTTGAAATCCTGAAAGCAATCACGAGCTAGGTTTTCAAAATGGAAAGGGATATAAAAGAAATTCGCAGTTTAAATAGACTGAAATCTGACCTTGTCGAAAAAGATCTTTTTTTCAAACGGCTAAATTTTGCAAATTTCAAAGTAGAATTTGAAGAGAGGGGCCTATCAACAGACTCGACTCTGGACACGACAGGACGAGTTGACTGACACGGACTGGACTCTCTAAAGGTTGGACCGCGACTTGGTAGGGGTGTGGGCCGCCTAATAAGACTCTTAAGTTGCGCTATCCCGTAGCCTGGGCGAGTGGCAACACGGTCGCACATCGAAATGGGATAGATATGCTATGGGGGGATTGCAGTAGCCTGTAATGAGACTGTTTTAGTCTGGTGCCTTTCTGGATTTCCTTTTTTAGGATACATTTCCAAAGTGGGTATTGCCTCGAGTCCTGACAGATTCTTGTCTTCGACTGAGCCGAGTACTAGGACACACTACAAGAAGGAGGCTAGATTTTGAAAGTCTTTTGGATTATGTGAGTGGAAGGAGAACTTCTGCCTAGGAGAAGCCCCTGGGACAACAAAGCTAGCTGTTGAGAACGTGATGGTGTCGTGACCGGAATCATGGCGCTTTTTGAATGTGTGTCAATGTGAGTGGTTGTGCCTCTGTTGAAAGGCTGCCTACGTATTCACATGTGGTGAAATCAAACCAAGCCGTAGTTCAGTGGATTGAGAGATATATTATGGTGCCTAAGCTAATAAGACTTTGTGTGTAACTAGCCATAGCGATGGTGTAGGCTAGGTGCATTCCCAGTGATGTCTTGATCAAAGGGCTTGAATGATTAGGATATTAATCCTGTGACTGTGAGCGTTCTCCGGAGTAGCCCCCAGAGGTGGTGTGAACTATTTGGGCATGTTCTATGCCGACTGCAAGTTGAGTTCCCGTGTTCGGGGTTGGTAACTGGTTTGGATGGGATTTTAACGAGTTTTGTTCTCGGGGATTTTAACGAGTTTTGCTCTCGGGGATTTGACGAGTTTTGCTCTCGGGGATTTGACGAGTTTTGCTCTCGGGGATTTGACGAGTTTTGGGAATGTGGTGCTAGGAAGTAAGTGGCCTTGATGACTCGAAATCTGGAGCTCGGTTCTGTGGAGCTGAGGCTTCGAGAGCCGGTTTGATAATGAAGTAAATGGCCTTGATAACTCGAAATCTGGAGCTCGGTTCTGTGGAGCTAAAGCTTCGAGAGCCGGTTTGATAATGCGGGATCTGGTTTTGATGTCTGGCCCTAATTGTTAGGGGTATGCTATGGAGCTTGAATCCTCAAAATTCCGGGCTGTCTCTAGCCTGGGTCTCGGGAAGGTCTTGAGGGTTGTAATGTGGGAAGGCTGAGTGTGGTGTTAGCTGACCAGCTTGATTGTCATTCCCCTATTGGATGGCATGGATAATTTTGAATTTGACCGTACCCTGGTCAAAGGATTTTCACTTGAGTTGACCGTTGACCACGGTCATGGGTATTTGATTTTTTATTGACCTCTTAGCCGCGGTCATGGGTTTTGATAATTTTGACCGTACCCTGGTCGTGGGGCTCTCACTTGAATTGACCGTTGACCACGGTCATGGGTATTCTGAATTTTTTGATGATGGCCTACTTTTTTTGTTTTGGCCTTTTGCTTTTTTTTCATTTTTTCTCATGGACTTTCGATTTTTTTTTTTTGTGTCCAGTTTTCTTTTTTTGATGGCCTTTGTTTTGGCCCTTTCTTTTTTTTTTTTTTTGACTTTTGATTTTTTTGTCCTGTGTTCTTTCGTTTTTTTTTTTTTGCCTGTCAGACTAACACCTAAGGTAGGGATTGGTTAGTCTTGTTGGAGGGGTTTTTTATTGTGGGAAATGGGCTTGCCTCCCGTCTTGAACCCAAACTAGGAGATTACCTAGATTTGTCATAGGATTCAATACCGCTCCTGCTAGGAGTGGTTATGTGGCTTTTCTATACCAGACACGGAATAGGTAAAATGAAAACACGGGCTCGGTTTCCTGCAGTCATTATAGATGTGTCTATAATAGTCACGTGCATGTGCTCACAGTGTATGACGGTGTTCATCATGTTCTCGGAAACACATAAGGAAAGTATATATGAGAAACAGGAAAGCTGATTTTATTGGATTTTGAAAAAGAGGACAGAATGCAAAAGACTCTGACTCTGACTTTGACTTTGACTTCGACGGGAATAGTACATCCTAGACTCGGACTCAGACTCGGACTCAAATCAGATCCGGACTCTCGGATAATGTTGTCATTAGTCGTCGGCTTCTAAGGACTCGAGTTGATGTCCAGTATAGCCTTTAGTAGAAACTTCACCCAGATCTTCGTTGTGTCGAAGATCGTCTTCAATTCTAATGCCCATTTCAGTAAGCACGACAAAGTTTGAAATGCCGGCATACCTAAGATGAACGCGGTAAGAAGGTAGGAGGTTGTTGATGAACGCCTCCACTAGTGTCTTCTCGTTGGGCTTGTTTACCAACTTTACACTCTCGGCCCTCCATCTTTGAAGATATTTAGTGAACACTTCTTTGGGCTCTTGGGCCATCACTTCCAGAGTACGCATTGTAGTCTGGATTTCGATATTATCAGCGTAGTTCCGAGCGAACTCCATTGCCACGTCATCCCAAGTCGGGTATTTCTTGGAATCGAGCCTGTAGTACCAAGCTTTAGGGTGATTCTGGAGGGAAGAAGGGAATAAGTGCTTAAACATGGTGGACTTTACCCCTTTGACCGCCATGAAATCTTTGAAAGCCCGGATGTGATGGACCGGGTCTTCAGTACCCTCAAACATTGGAATTCCCGTAAGGTTGAGGTTAGCAGGTAGCTCGTCATTCAAAGGTGAGTAAGTACGAGCATTTTCGGTGTGGATCGAGTTGTTTGTCGATAAGTGGACTTGCTCTTCGAGCCTACGAACAGCACTGATCAACTCGTCTATGGGCCCAGTGGGCTCAGCTCCTTCAACTGGGGCCGTTTTCTCCACGGTGCTTAGGCGGGTGGATAAAGTCGCTTGGTTAGCCTGGATGGCAGCCAGTTGGGTCTCGATCTTGGTCAGAGCGTTTTTCAATTCGTCCATCTTGCGTTGGCATCTGGTTTCGGGTGGCCTGTCTGTAAGAACACCACGTAATCAGAGAGGTTGCTTCGGAACTCAAACTCACCAAGGCATCGAAAATAGCGCAAGAGGAGGGACGGCCCCAGTTTTACTCGGGTTAGATTCCCCTAAGACAAATGTGTAGGGTACGATTCTCGGAGTGACTGTGATTAATCACTCCGTCGGAGAATAGCCCCAATGTGAGACTAAGGACTTAGATGGTGTGGCATCTAAGTGACTCAAAGGTGGGTTATGTGAGACACGTGTAAGACATGACCTTTAGGGCAACCGTGATCGATCGCCCTACTAAGGGGTAGTCCCCAAGTGGGATTGAAGATTTTGTTAAGACTCGATTCTTTGACGAGCGACCCTTAGACGTAAGGACCCTGAACCTTTTGTTATAGGGCTATGCCTTGTAAAAGGTTGACTCGGAAAAGACACCTAGACGGGTGACTTGTGAAATGTGGGCCTTCCTTAGAATTCGGCGGGTGGGCCGAGTCCTGCTCGAAGGAAGGTCCATGTGAGACATTACCAGACTTTCGGACTCGATTGTGTTGATGAGCCCTCCTTTGTAGGAGTATGTCCTACGTAGGTGGGCCTTGCCTTAGTCTAATAAGGCGGACTGGGATAGGGAAGAAACTCGTGATGTAGGATCGACGGAGTTTCGACGCTAAAGACCTTGACAACTTATGACGCGACCCGAACCTGCTAAATACGGGAAGTCCTAGAAGTGGAAGGTTCTGAAAATTGATGATTTTTTGAAAAAGGACCGAGTGGACTCGGTGAATGGCCCAAATTTCCGGAAAAAAAAAGGACGAAAAGTCATTGGGCCACGGGTTTTGAAAGTTCGAGTTTTGATTTGGGCAGCATACCGGCTAGAAAATAGGCTATTTTGAGTAAAATCATAAGTCCTAAATTCGGTATGTGTCCCGAATTTTTGAAATTGAATAGTTTGAAAAAGATGCAATCTTTGAAAAAAAGACGGTTTTTGAAAACGACTCGGAAACCAAATAGCACGTAGTCACACAAGCATTATAACGACGCCATGTATGCTCTATACTAAGTCTCGGTCGGTCTATAAAGGGTCTATACCAGTGTACATAGTCTAGACGTTGATCGGGACGGACTTCCTAAGTCGAATTGATCTTAGAACATGCCGCGAAACCCACTCGAATCGACTATGGACACCTTTTGACATATCCATATTGGAGTATATCAACGGTATAGTGGGACGTCGGTCGCGAGTAC
Source organism: Agrostemma githago (assembly GCA_958450325.1). NCBI lineage: Eukaryota > Viridiplantae > Streptophyta > Magnoliopsida > Caryophyllales > Caryophyllaceae > Agrostemma > Agrostemma githago. Next base: position 47,631,711 of record OY288259.1, on the reverse strand, counting down.
CGGCCCGGGAAAATATGGGTTATGCATGAACCGTAGAACTAAAACGCGTATTGTATTTGTCAAACGATTTCTATTCGAGTCTCACCCTGAGGATGCCGATGGTAAGTCACGCATCAGTTAATCCCCAGCGGAGTCGCCAAATTGTGGACATGACATAGGTCCACCCCGACGCGGCCACGCGCGGGTTTGGGTAGGCGAATGAATCTCCATATGAGAATGGATCGAATTGAAATTTAGGTCTATGTGGAGTCGCCACCGAATTTTATGGTTATTCGGAACCATTCGAGCCCACTCTATGTCGTAGTGGGCCGTATACAAAATACGGCCCATTTCCGATGTCAGAGTTTATTGGGCTCGTCCCTTTGCATTTGATACCAATACCGACGTTATCGGATATTGTGTATTGAATGACTCTCGTTCGCCAACGGTTTCGGGCATCCGGAAACCGAGGTTCTGAGTAAGGGGTGAGGGTACGTGTTGGGAAGCCCTCAAAGGACACCCAACCCCGCCCGCACATTAGCGGCCTCTACTAAGAATTCGAATGACTTACAATACGCGCGTTAGTAAAACGGGAAAAAATGCTATGCAAAGATTATTTTCCCTAAACATGTGAATGAAATTGAAAAGTGGGTTCCTAAGTCAATTTAATGCAATTAATTCTACGTCAAAGTGGAATTTTAGCATGTGGATTCATTTAGTACAATAAACGAACAATAATTAAATTGACAATAGACATGACAAACGCGTTAGTAAACGATGTAATGATATAACGAATAATAACGGTTTATGCAAACGATGAATCGAATTGAATGATGTAAACGAGATGTAAATATGAGATGCATGGTTTGAAAAGATAGTATACACGTGATTAATTAAGCACGTGTTGACCCAAATCGCAAAATACTATCGAGTTTGAAAAATAAGAGAATGTACGACTCGCGTTTTAGTCGTTATGTGGTCACTCGATCGAGTGGTCAATAGAGTCGATCGAGTAGACCTTTAAAAAAGACTTCTGTTTTGCATTTATGACCGTACTCGGCCGATTTATTGACCAACTCGGTCGAGTACATGGCCACTCGACCGAGTCACTGTGACACTCGATCGAGTGGCGGTCATGATTAGCATTCTAACTCGATTTTAGGGTGTCACTCGATCGAGTGACTAAGGCACTCGGTCGAGTGGCACCTGTACGAACTTGGTTCGTTTGCAATTTAATTGTTAATTTTGAAATTGCTTTTGATTCTTTATAATTCGACGGTTTTACCGAATCGGACATAAATATTGCACAATTTATGTTCGACTTGGTTTTTTATAAATCGCGAATTTTGTTGAACCGAATATAAATATTGTTGAATTTATACCCGATTCTAAATTTGAATACCCATCGTATCCCATATTCGATTATTGAATCGATATGGGACATTAGAGTGAAATAAAAAAATAAATCAATTTTAGTCGCTTTAAATTAATTATCGTGATATGAACAAATCACGTTAATTAATTCATATGACTTGATTGTTAGATTCGATATCCAATTATGGAATTGGTATCGAATCCAAAATCGACGCTTTACTTGAATAAATAAAAAACTTGATTCCCTCGACTTCTCCGACATCGAAATAAATCCCTAGGGATTGTGATGTCGGATCCGTGTCAATGGGTTTCGACCCTTGTTAAAATTGATGTTTAAAGAAATTGATGGATGCAAAATTGATGATGATGATGAGAAATAAAAGTGAATTGTTGTTTAAGTTGATTTATCTCAATAATCAAATAATCGGGGTACCGGGATAAGCGATCGACGACGCGTGTGCAGTACACTTGTATATGCGGTTTTCCTTATCCCGGTATCCTTCTTACTCGACACAAATCGATAAATATTTTAGTATTTTAATATTAGTAGTATTATCGATATTAAGGTGCAATAAATAAATTAACAAAAAACGAAAAAAAAGAAGATGAAGATGACGTGAGAAAGGGAGGAGAAGAAAGAGGTTTGTCACCCTCAACCTACATGTTCTTGTCTCGGAATAAGGCTCGTAAACGCGGCTACAACACGGGAGTCTTCGAGGTGTATGGAGGCTAAGTTGTGGTGGCTCGGGTTGAATTCCTAAAACTAGGTTTAGGGTTTGCTAGTGTCGATTTTCCTAGGGTTTGTCTAGGGTTCGTAAAAGACGTAGTGTAGGATTGCTCTCGGGTTTTTTTTAGGGTTGTCAAAAGATTGTGTAATTGTGTTGCATGGGGGTTGCTTATATAGGCATGGCTAGGGCACCGGTTTAGGGTTACTCGACCGAGTATGGGGCCGACTCGGTCGAGTGGCCCGTGAAGCCTCCTGTTGGGCTTGAAACACGCCCACTCGATCGAGTGGGTGGGTCACTCGATCGAGTGGCCCAGTCGGGTTGCACGGGTCCATTGTTTTGGACCTTGACTTTGGGTGTTTGATGGGTTTTATGTTTGACTTGGACTTTTGATGGTTGTATGGCTGTTTTGTGTGTCTCGGAAGCGACTTTGACCAGGGCTAACCCAATCGTGAAAAGTCGGTTTTAATTCCGGTGTCGGTTTTGGCCCAAATTAGTCTTGTTTGACTCGGAATGATCCACTGGGCCTGGATTCGAGGTTGTTTTTTTGAGATTTGTACTCCGTAAGTGTGTTAGCCAGCGATTAATGGATTTGAGCCCGTATCCGAGCGCATAGAAGCATGTTAGCGTCCGATCATCATCGGGTGTTTTTTGGAAACTACCATAGACACCTGGCAGTCAAAATGCGGGTGTCTACAGATAGATTAGTAATTTTGAAGTATCATTGAGTAAAGTTGAAGTATGAAAAAGTAAGTACTCCTTCCAACCCACTATGATTTACCACTTATTATTTTAATCCCTCACATATGAATAAAAGTGGATAAATCATTGTGGAACTGAGGGAGTACCTTTTTTATCAAGAGCAAAAGTTTCAAATCACTAAAACAAACCCCACGAGTAGCAGCGGCTTATTTTAATTACATGGTTATCTTGTCACGAGTGATAGTCGACGGGAACAAATTACTACTATGTTTGGAATTTTGGATTAAAAAAGGGGGAGGATATGCGGAGTGGAGATTAGAATAGGTTCTGAAAGAATTTCGATTTGGCTACAGGAAAATTTTGACTTCATTTTCTTCCAACCTCATTTACACTAACATAAGAGTTGGTCTAAATTAGGCCAATGTGCTTGATTACAGATTAAACCGAATATTGAGTCAAGAGTTACAAGAAACTCAGTTAAAACTCAAGCCTTACAAGACACTTAGGGGCCGTTTGGTTGGAGGATTTCGGGAAAGGTAAGGGAAACAAGCTTACCGATTCCCTTTGTACATGTTTGTTTGAGCAAATTAATGAAACTCATTCCTCCTTTCACCTATTCACTAACCCCCATATCCCTCTAAATTGAAAACCTCACCCCCAAGGGTTTAGAATTCCCTTTCCCTTCGATTACCCCATCCCTATATCTCCCTCTTGTCCCATAACATTGCTCTCATAATTGTCGTTACGTCTCCAACCTCGCACTTCCCACCTCTGATCCCCCACCACCAACGTCCACCTCTCACTGCGTGTATGGGTCACTGGACCTGTCAAATGACCCGACCCGGAAATCCGATCCGCTTGACCCATTTTTTTAGATTATGAACCCATTTTTTCGACCTGTAACCTGTTTGACCCGAATCCAATATGACCTGTTAATTTAGGGTTGAAACCCGACTCGCCTGGGTTGACCCGTTGGATCAACGAGAATTTATCAAAATTAATACAATATTAATATTTAAATATTATATTTGTATTTATAATTAAAAAAAATTAACTTATTATGAAGATGAAAAATATTCAACTTAATAAAAGTTTTTTATCATTTAATAACAAAATAATCATTAAAATGATTTTAATATTTTTTAAATATAAACATTATGATTAAAGAGTATAATAATAATACTATTAAAAAAACTTAATGTTAAATTTTATTTTAAAATAATATTGAAAAAACAAGGTAAATCGATATAATAAAGAAAACATGTTAAAAAATTTGATTCATAATTGTAACCAAACGACTACAAAGGAACCAGGGTAATATCCCTTTCCTTTACCCTTGTTTCCCTTTCCTAATCTCATTCCCTTTCCCCTCTGTGAACCAAACGCCCCTTAGTTAAAACTCAAGCCTTCCCCTGCATCAAATGGATATATAGCTTGAAGTCCAATTGTATACAGTCGTACTAACTCGTAACCCATACTTGGAATAATCATCAGCAGTTCGAATTCCTGGTAAAGCAAGCCCATGACTGTCAATATCGTCGCTTTTCAGTAAAGGGGCTCCCTGGTCATTGGTGAACTCTGCTTTACTATCGACTGCAACAAAGTCCTCTCCGGATTTTCCCCAAATCACTACATAAAATCCAGCAGCTATTGCAACAGATCCAATCACACTGGAAGTCAATTAAAAAACCATTTTGTTAGCAATTGCCGGCCTGAATCTCTTATACTGTTCAATCTGGCTAAGCAAAATTTCGTATATCAGAAGTCAGACTAACAAAAGCAAGAAACGAAATGGAGTTTAGTAGATCATTTTGTTATGACGTTGGTGGTCCACCAATGCCAACTTTGACCGTCAATGTTTTAGATTGTGCAAAGAAACAACATAAAATTAGTTACTACGGAGTACTACATTATAACTTTAGAAACAAATATTTTAATGATATCATTTAGAAACAAGTAACCCAATACTGTTTTGGGTTGATTAGTCCAATAAGACGTTTTATTCTTAGATTAAATGAAATTGGTATTATTTTGAGAGGACGACATATAGTTGGTGTTATTCCCGTTAAGTAATCCTAAAAACTCCAAACAATATTGAGCAATAAGTTGCATTCAAAGCTACAGACCTGCCAAGATATAGATTTTCCTTCAAAAAAGCCAACCCCATGATCACTGCAATGACAATTGACAAGGGCTTGTATGTAACTACATACACAGGCCCCTTTTCGCGTAGACACCAAGTAACAACAGTGTTGCGGAAGACTGTTGTAGATAATGCCTACAATGAACAAAATCAGAAAAGTTGAAAGCACTGAGAAACAAAATAAACATGTTAATCACAAAAGCGGGGTTTTGGTTCCTTACTGCGAATACTATAGCAATTATTTCAATCCTATCATGGAGTTTCCAAGCAATAGGGTCTTTCACCATAAAAAAAGAAACTAGAGCAGATTGAAGGGTCCCAAAGAGACTGTAGAAAAAGACTAAAACCACTTCATCTGGGCATTCCTTTGCAGTAGCTGTCTAAGATAGCAAAGAAGATTTCCAATAAGTTGAGTTTCAGCAGAACACAGCTGCTTAAGTTGCAAAACATAGATAAAGAGCTAGTGAAATGGTTACCTGAAGTATGTTGCATGATGACGACAAAAGACTAGTTATTACTAAGAGTAGGCCTCCAAGAGCCCAGTCAGAGGAGTGTTCAAAAAGCTTACTCGAAGAGATGTGAATGCGAGGCATTTGAGAAATCAATGCCGGGCCTTTGTATAGAGTCACCACTGTAGCTCCTATGATTGCTACAATTGTGCCTAAGCATTTAGCTTGGCTGCTATAGTTTCTTATATCAAGTTTCTCCATCCTTCATAAACGATGCACAAATTATTATAAGTTTGCATCACCCATCCGTTGTCAAGGATCGTTGACATAGCATCCCAAATAATAAATCCATTATTTGTGAGAGTTTGTTTTCATCACAGTTTGGGAGCACATAATTGTACAGAAATCATCAGTCGACAAATCGTTTTTCTGTGTATAGGTTCTTCCTCCCCATTGCCTTAAAATGAATGACACTTGAAAATAGAAAAAAGTCACGCACAATGAATCTGAAAAAAAAAGAAGGAAAATCCACCTTAAAAGCACAGCTAATATGAATTTGAAAACTGGAATAAGGTTGCCGATTGCTGCAGCCAGAGTAGGAGAGCTATAAATGATGCCAGTGAATGCACACGTCTGCAACAAACACATCCTGCAAATTAAAAGCATCAAAGAAAAGAAAGACGCATCAATATCCCGGATTCCTATTGCTCCCTTCTTTCCACGTAGCATCAATAAAGCGGTAACATTAAGCAGTGGCGAAAGGGCTGTGTTACTCTGAGTATATCATCTTGTATGACCCTGCCTGACACACGACACTGACTCAATCAAACGTGACAGTCGGATATTCATTCATTTTAAGCTGAAACTTGGGGATTTGAAGAAACAGTCAAGCGCGACATCAGAAAAGTTGTTGCACCAGTAGCATAGTTAAAGGGTTGCTACAGGATTTGAAGGGGTCATTTTCCTTTAACAAAATTGCAAAGAGAACTGCCTGCTATCTACTGCTAGGAATATTGACATTAATCCAAGCTTACTGCTTACCCAAATAATCCAAGAAGAAAGAACTTATAAAGGAGTGAAAAAGTGATGGGGACCCTCTTTCCCCTGCAAACAAACCCAAACAAACAAATTACTCCAATTTTTTTTAATACTCTATCAATTACTTCCTCCGGTCACTATTTTTTGCACCATTTCATTAAATTACTCCTCACACGGGTAATGAGACAAAAACTAGGGACTGAAGAGAGTATTTTATTTCACAATTAATGAAAAGAATTGAAGAAGAAAAAATACCTGAACAAGTTGTACAAGTAGATAGGGAGTAGAATAAGAGTGCCAAGGCCATTGTAGTAAACAACGAACACAAAATTGCTCATCCCATTGTTCATGGCTGCTTTACTCAAGGTGGTCAAACCCACTTCCACGCACTCCACTATGATCATCGCCATGAATGGTGCTCCAGATTTTAAAAAGGATAGTCTCCCCATTTTTTGAATAACTCAACTCTTCTCACATTCAAGTGATCAAGACTTTGATTGATTTTGGTTGACTCTTTTTTTTTTCTTAATATAAGAGATTAATTGGATTTAGAGTAGGAGTGGTTAGTTGCCATTTGATGAGATTATGAGCTTCGGACGGAGAGGCCATGACCATAAGGAATAATTTTTTTCTCCGCAGAGGATCTCGCTCCTTCCACCTTACTTTCTCTATCTACTTTATCTTTCATAAAAAAAAGTTCTTCTATCATTGGATTCCATTTTCTCTCCATAAGAACAGGTTTACAATGAATAATTTTTTCTCCATCACTATTCTCAATTTTTTTCTCCACCAAAGAATCTTCAATTACAATGGATAATTTTTTTCTCCATCAACCTTTTCATCATGAAACCCACAACTTTTTCAATTTATTTTTTATATGGATAAAAAAAGCCACTGCAAATTGGATAAAAAGATAAGTTGGACATTTTCTTTCCACCAGAATGGCCCACCAAAACCAAAATGCCCCCACCAAAATCTCTCCACAAAACTCTCCAAATAGGAGGAGAATTTGATGATTCTCCACAATAATGGAAACAATCTCCATGGTTATAGCACATCATTCTCTCCATCATCCACCATGGAGATAATTCATGCTCTAAAGACCACACCTCATTTATATTACCCCACTCATTAATTTTACTCATCTTTCCATTTAATTTACATAAACCATCTCATATTTTTTTGGTTATTTCAGGACAATAATACCAACTATAAGGGGCTTCTTAGATTAATCTCAATTATACGTAATCTCGTTTTAATATGAACTATGCCTTCATTAATCTCTCATTGATATAAGGTGACCGGTTACCTGGAAAACCAGTTGAACCTCCCTCTTCAGTTTCGGCTGTTGGTTAAAATTTTTTTGAATCTTCCCAAAATTCATCTTGCATTTGTTTTTTCTGATTAGTATTGTAGAAGCCATAAAAAAAATGTTTTAATTTTCTTGTTGTTTTGACTTTCATGAACGACGACGGAACACTCAAGGACCCTAGAAAGTCACAACCGGTCACTATTACCGGTTATAGCAGGTCATACTTTTGTCCATAGGAAAATGAGATTAATGAATGCATAGTTCATATTAAAACGAGATTACGTATAGTTGAGATTATTCTAAGAAGCCCTCTTATAGTTGGTATTATTGTCATGAAATAACCCTATTTTTTTTCCTAAAGTTGATAATTATAAGTAGTTAATATAATAAGCGATTTTTAATTTACAAAAAAAAACTAGTACATTAATACGCTATAAATGAGTAGTTAATAATAACTTACATGTTATAAGTATTACGATTTTCATTACGAAATAAAAATCAAGTACATTAATTAAAAAGCGATACAATAATATATGCGTTACAAGAAACTTAAACAAAAGAGCACACTTAAACAAAATAAAAGCTTTGTAAATTAGAGATTACATAAACATTAATAAATTCAGTCATTGTCTTCTGGAGCTTGACCCTCAAATTTGCGCCATATATGTTCAACTAAATCATTCCTGAGAGATTGATTAGAGAAACTATCCACCAAATTAGCACGATTAGCAATGAACTGTGATAATTCATTCACATAGAACATACTGTGATCGGATGGCTGAACATTGTATTCCCCACCCTCGACATTGTTATAGTACTCGCTTGGATCAGCATATGAGGCATAACTATGTCGTTCATCCTCCACTATCATGTTATGAAGAATGATGCAGGTCTTCATTATTTTTTTCATAATATCACCGTCCCAACTCCTCCCCGGGGGATGAAGAATAGCAAACCTAGCTTGCAATACACCGAAGGCACGTTCCACATCTTTTCTAACCGCCTCTTGTCTTTGTGCGAACAATTTTTCTTTTGGTGTTTGGGGTAGGGGAAAAGATTTTGCAAATGAAGACCAATTTGGGTAAATTCCGTCGGTAAAATAGTAACACGTGTTGTACTTACTACCGTTAACGACATACTTAACTAATGGGGCTCTTCGATTTAATAAGTCATCAAAAATCGGAGAGCGATAAAGAATCGTTAAGTCATTACATGTACCTGGGAGTCCGAAAAAGGCGTGCCAAATCCAAAGATATTGTGTAGCTACCGCCTCTAAAACAATCGTTGCTTTTCCACTTCTTCCTTGGATTATACCACGCCATGAGTGTGGACAATTTTTCCAAGTCCAATGCATACAGTCGATCGAACCAATCATACCCGGGAATCTCCTTCTCTTGTTGATTTGTAAAATTTTCTCTAAATCATCTAAGGTCGGATTGCTTAAATATTCATCACCAAACTGAGATATAACACCGTCGGTGAAATGGTGGAGAGAATTAATAGCGGTGGTTTTACTGAGTTTCAGATACTCGTCAACTCTATCAGCTGCCTCTCCATATACCAAAAGTCGAATAGCCGTCGTATATTTTTGAAGAGCTGAGATGGAAGATCTTCCGGACCCATCTTGCCCAGATTGAAAATAATCATCACTTGCTTTAACCCCTTCAACCACCCGGAGAAAAAGATGTTTGTGCATCCGAAATCTTCGCCGAAAAACATACTCGGGGTATGTTGGTTGTGGCGAAAAATAGTCTTTGAATATTTTGATTGTAGCCCTCCTCCCGATTTCTTTCGATATATTTTTTTTGGAAAATTCTCACTTGTACCCTCTAAGTTTTCACTTTTTCCAGTTGTACCCATGCGTATAAGCAATTCCCAACTGTACCCCTGAACTCTATTAATTACTCTCAACCGTGACTAAACTAGAATTTGTCGTTAAGTATGGGGGTTAAGTGTCACCTTGCAGCTCTAATCTAATGACATGGCTAGTGACATGTCGATTTATTTGGCTTTTGTCCTTATTAATCCCTAACTAGTATAGACTCCGTGCAATGCACGGTATTTAAAATAATTTTATCTTATAGACTATTTCATTTAAAGATTTAAAATAAGAAATTCATTATTTTATATTAACTATTTATCAATAGTGTACTTTAGATACATAATTTTTTTTAATAGCAAAACTAATCAAAATACTTATAATGTCTTAAAATGCATTAAATAAAGTTTAATTAATGACAATGTTGCTTATATAAATCATAAATAATGTTTAATATAATTAGAATATTAAGGACAATAATTTTAAAAAAAATTTCTTGATATATTTTTTGAAAACTATGTTGATATAATTTTAGAATATTAAGGACAATATTTGTAAAATTGGTTTCTTGATATATTTTTTGAAAACTATGTTAATATAATTAGAATATTAGACAATATTTTTAAAGTTGGTTGGAACTATCTTATTAGTCTATACCTGAAAGATACTTGTATCTTGAGATTCTGTGAAAAGTCAAATCATAAGATAAGTTAATGTGTAGTGAAGGTTTGAAAATATACGTGCTGAATACGTGTTGTATTTAATTTAATACCTTCTCATCAAGTAGGATCATTTCAATCCGACTAAATTTATTTGGATTATTATTCCAAGCCGGTACGGAATAGATCCTAATGACTCTTACCCTGATTCTCTATGTTTCCTTGGTGTCATTAATGTCACCGACCATATTGAAACGTCGGGATTGAGAGACAACCATTTTTTGGGTATAGTCTAAATAAAATTAGAAGATTAGAAAATTAAAAGATTATTACGTATAATATAGAAGATAAGCTAGAATGATGTTTGTATGTGAAATGTGTATTGTAGTTCTTCTATTAATATAGAAGATTATAAAATTAAAATATTATTACGTACGGAACTAAATATGAGTTAGGTCACTTTCAATTATATGACATATAATCAATCTAATCAATCAATTAATTGCACAATTTAATCAATCAATCAATTAATTAGTACGATATATTGAATAATTACACAAAAACTTGTATGAGACCGTCTCACGGTAATTTATCATGAGACGGCTCATATAAGAGGTGGTTACTAAATTTGTAACCACCCCCTATGTGCTAAGATTGTACTCCGTATATGATATATGAAATAAGATTGTGAATATCATAATAGTATGACATATCATAACAATATAGAGAAATAATTATAATAATATCTTCTAGTATATACTCAAATAACACAAAAATGTATCTAGACGGAAGCTAATTTTATGACAAAATGTACCCAATTAATGACAATATAAATGTTATGTACCCAATTATAACAATATATTATTCTATATATCATATTAATCAAATATACTGTTTATCAATCAATTAACAATATATGCTAATTAGTTATACTAATCAAATATATTGTTAATAATCTAATCAATCAATTAATTAGTATAATATATAGAATAAGATTGTATATGATATATGGAATAAAGATTGTGCATATCATAATAATATGACATAATTATATTAGTAACAAATACGGTATACCTAATATGATTATGTTAGATATTAGTATACCTATATAGAATATAAAAATAATTATTATAATATCTTCTAGTATTTACTATGATTACACTGTAATAATTATAGTAATACTATTCTACTCTGTTAATTATACTATTTTATGGTAATATCTTTTAAACATATAGCATATGATTACAATTAATATGCATGGGTAATTTCGATATAAGCCCAACCAAATTATAAACCCAACCAAATTATATAAGCCCAAAATAGGCCCATATAATAGTAGGCGGGAAATTTTTTTAGAATTGTTATTTGGTTAGTGGAAAGGGGATGTAAAATATTGTACGGGATAGTGCAATCTCCTATTAACAAAAATAATGCAACTATTTGGTTAAAACGGAATACAATATGTTTATACTTTTTTTTAAAAAATTTGATAATACATTCCATATTAAATATTGTATGTTTTATATTACATTTAAAACATGTTTAATCTCGTAATCAATGTAATCAATCAGATTTTCTTAATTACATACTTTCTGTGGTGTATAGCTTTATATGTGATGTAGTGATATTTAAGTCACTAAGATGTTAGAATGTAGTTGGAGAGAAGAAGGATCACATACATGAGGTCAAGGGTTCGATTCACATCTAGCTTGTTTGGTCTAATTTTTTTTATTTCTGTTGTGGATAGGTTTAGGCGGGAAAATATATGAGCTGTGTTATTTGGTTAGTGGAAAGGGGGATTCACCATTTTCCCTCCAATTCTCAATCTTTTACCTCCCAATTTTTTTTCCTATTTACTCTTACTTATTTACCTCTACAAACACTTCTTTCTCTCTCTCACTCTCTCATTTTTCTCTCTCTTATTTTGCATTATGTCATCTTCATCTACAAGTTGGGTAAGAAATAACCACATTGAAGGACTTGAATTTCGAAATCAAGTTTGCAATATTTGTAGAAGAAATGCGGTACTAAAGCAAGTACTATAACAAATATGAGTAATGCAACATTAAAGTACTTCAAACCCTTCATAGTTGACACCAATTCTTTCAAGTGCATCTTCATTCTTAGAAATTCATCACTAATAGCTTCAAAACTTGCTAAAATGTCTTCATCTTCATAGTTAGCGTGAGAGAGGAAGAAAGAGAAGTGTTTGTAGAGGTAAATAAGTAAAAGTAAGAAGATAATAAATAGAAAAAAAATTGGGAGGAAAAAGATTGAGAATTGGAGGGGAAGAATTGGGGGAAAATGGTGAATTAGGGATTAATGAGAACAAAAGCCAAGTAGACCGACATGTCATTAGCCATGTCATTAGCCATGTCATTAGATTAGGGCTGCAAGGTGGCACTTAACCCCCATACATAACGGTAAATTCTAGTTTAGTCACAGTTGAGAGTAATTAATAGAGTTCAGGGGTACAGCTGGGAATTGTTTATACGCAGGGGTACAACTGGGAAAAGTGAAAACTTAGAGGGTACAAGTGGGAATTTCCCTATTTTTTATAACCCACTTTTCGTTTTTCTCTTTTATTTTGGAGAGTTGCTTCTAACAGGACTTGAATAGCCTCAACACCTAACTTGCAACATTTGATCTCAAAATCAGATGAGTCAAAAGATGCGGGAGAGGAAGAAGAAGACATTTTGTAGTTGTTCAAATTAATGAAATATGAAACTATATTTAAGAAGAAGTGTATTGAAGATGATGTGTAATGAATGGTTGTTACTACTCTATATATAGAAGCAAATATTTTGATTTCAATTTCAAATTCCTCATTTCAAATTTAATATACTGTACATAGATTCTTTTAAATTTCAAATATCTAACTGAATTCCAACGGTCAAATAATGACACTTTAATTTAACGATCAGAAACGAACTGTCGCAAAATATGACAGTTCAAAGTCGAATTTTGAATTCAATTTTAAAATCCTCATTTCAAATTTAATATAATGTACACAGATTCTTTTAAATTTCAAATATCTAACTGAATTCCAACGGTCAAATAATGACACTTTAATTTAACAATCGGAAATGAACTGTCGCAAAATATGACAGTTGAAAGTCGATTTTTGAATTTTGAAAAAAAATCATATTTCCCTCCAACTCCCATACTACCTCAAATTAATCTATAAATACAAACACTTTCATATTGCTACACATGTTTGTATCTATACTCATAATTTAGTCACATATAACATTTTAATCATTTTCATTCCTTTGGATATTTTTATTGTATCGAAACAAATAACAAAAAAAAATGACTTTATGGGATGATCAAGTCAGGGAGTATCAGAGACAAATTGACATGATAAAAGATCATGCTCTTCACTTAATCGCTCGTTTAAACATTGTCATGCCTGAAGCGGTGTGCATGAATATGATACATTGTGACCCACCGTTGACAATGTTGAGCTCTATCATATCCGGAAACGCAAATGTTGTGTTGAGTCCACCTGTTTTGAGCAATGCCACATTAGGTAATATACTACGTTTTTATTTTGATGAATCATAGTTCCATCGAACATAATATATTTTACATGAAAAAATATCGGCCTGTTTTTTTATTACGTTATTTCAGATACATCTATCTCCAAAGACGAAGAACGCCACAAATTAAGGAAAGAAGTCGTCGAAATTATTAATCAATTGTTTAACGTCATGAGTTCTGACACTTTGTTTGATCTACTATCCGGGGACGGGAAAATTTTTATTCCACTTGAGCGTATTCACTATTATGACATATATAATGAAGTTACCATGAAGAAAGAATAAGAATATTTATGTGATCAAGATGTACCGGCAGACCGCCTTAATTATGATTCTGACGAGTGATTATGGAGTGAGTGCGATGGTTCTGATTGATTGTGTTTGTTGATATGTTTATGTACTCAGTCATTGTTGTTTACTAATGTTTTCGTACTATAATTTTTTTTGAGCGAAAGATCATTTCATTAATAAAAAGTCATACGACATCTACAATTTATATCGAAATTGAACGGTACTATACTACAAAATTTGAATAAAATAAATTTTCATTAAAACAAAGATCTCTCACTAAGATTTTGATCTCCGCTTCTGCACATCATCTTTCAACATATCGCTGTTTAATGATACAACTTTTCACAAGAGGGTCTTTGGATCTTCCAAGGTTTGAAGAGAATCGATTTCATTTAACCTGATAGATTGTAGCCGCCAGTCTGACATAAATTGAGATACCATATGATGAACGATTGTGGTACTGATCTTCCGCGTGCTCTCCACTATCATAGATTCAACATCTCTTCTAAAAGAGAGAGCGAAACCCATCAATTGATTGGGACGAAACTCTCCAAAAGAAGAGGACTTATTCTAACTAGAATATTAATACTAATATCAATACTAAACGATATAATAAGTAAAATTTGGGGGGGCTTACCACCAATTAGTGGTGGTAGCCCCAAGGTTTTTTTTCTTTTTGGAGGCTAGGGTTTTTTGGGAGGAGGGAGAAGGTGTGTAAGATTTTTGCTTTCATTAGTATATAAATTTCATACTCCGTATTATTTTTCGTACTATAATTAAGTGTGTGGTAGTTTATTTCGTACTTTAATTAAGTAATGCAAGTATTAATGTAACGTATTTATTTTTAGTGTGATTTGAACGTTTAATTGTCGTACTGAAGCTAAAATTTATTATCATAATTAAGTACGGTATTTTAAAGCTAACGTATTAATTTTTTCCAGTGTGATTTTCAACTGTGTTCTATCCTCAAATTATTCCACTACTCACATAAATAAAAAATAACGTATTTGATTACGATAAAAATTTGGATTTAAATATCATAAAACGACTTAATAAATGAATATATTACAATACGATAATGTTATATTAAACAATACATTATGAAAACGATAAGACAATATAAAAAATTAAAAAATTAAACGTTATTACTACAATTGATTATTAATTTCTTCCTCTAGTTGATCCATCTTCAATTTCTGGGCGGGAGTCGGGTCCAATATTTGGCTGTACGTCTGAAATAATATCTGCTTCCTTTTCCATGCCAAATCCCGCTACTCCATTTCCATTCTTTCCTTATGATTTTTTTTTCTCGTTAATTGCATTTCCGAGATTTTTTCAATGAAGTTTTCTAAATGATCACCCAGCTTTAAAATAACTTCATCGTCAAGAACGCGAAATTTTTCTTTCTTCTTTGCCGCTTTGACGCCAATCGGGCGTTGACTACTACCAATATCGGGCATGGACGCATCCGATGCATTATCATGGTCTCTAGTACGTTTACCGCTACTTTATGATGCGGTATCGTTTTGGGTGACAGAATTTTGTCGTTGAACCTTTGAACCGGTAGTGATAAATTCTTGCCATCTCGGATGATTTTTGAGTAGTTGCCATTGATTTTCGTAAGTGTATGTGTTCGAACATAATGCCCGAGCCTCGGCAAGTACATCGCTATCCAACATTCCACTTGTATTCCTTCTTTTGGCTTGGTCGTAGAAACCTGCGAATTTGGACACACCGGCACAAATTCTACACCACCGATTAGTCAACATGCTAATCGCACGGGGTCGTATCGTAATTTGGTTTGCAACCCCAAAAATTTTCCTTCTTTTGATTAGTACCGACTACACAATCGATACTAACACGCATGTACGCCGAGATTAGAGCCGCATCTTCCGGATCGGTCCATTGTAATTTTTTCCTCGGATTTTTTGGGGATTGAGCGTTGGAAAACGGGCTGTCAGACTCATTTTCGGGGATAAATTGCGTTTCACGTACTACTTCCACTTCATCTTCAGCGTCCTCATTTTGAGACAATTCGATAACGGGGGATTTACCGTTACCTACCGTCTCTTGAGAAGAAAAATGAGGGTTGGGTTCCCCAAATATTGAACGTGTAAAAGAATCGGAAGGATACGTTATTGAATTTTGAGGATAATTTTCGAAATTAGGGAAGATGGGGTTGTTAGAAGACGGGGAATAATAATTTGGCATTGGAATTGAGTTGGTGTAGACACCCACATTTTGACCGCCAGGTGTCTATAGTAGTTTCCGCCAAACACCCGATGATGATCGGACGCAAACGTGCTTTGACGAACTCGGATATGGGCTTGAAATCATGGATATTTGGCTTGGGCTTTACGGAGTACAAATCTTACAAAACCAACCTCAAATCCAAGCCCAGTGGGTCGTTTTGAGTCAAATAAGACTAATATGGGTCGAATCCGGCATCAGGGGTAAAACTGTCATTTAGCGACCGGGTCAAACCCGGTCAAAGATATTTTTTCCCGAGTCACACGAACCAGCCGTGACACCACACGTCCGGTTTGGACTCAAATACTATAAAAAATCAGCTTCAAAAAATATTAAACAAATCTGTTTAAGGATAGAATTCGATCTCAAGTAGGAACTCTATCCGAAAACCGAATCAGATACTCGACCAAGCATGAGCTCCGCCACCAACCAGCCGAGATTCGTTGCTTCTTCATCAAGCAACGGAATTTACGTTCCTCTCGACTTCCTACATTTCTTATCCTAAGCGGTAGTTCCAATCCAACTACTTCTCCTAGCCAAGGTCGGGAATACTCCTATAAATAGCCCCTTGCACAACACAAAAAAAACACATGAAATACACATCCATCATTCATACATCATCGACATCTAGCAAAAATAATTCAAGCAAATCCCGACATACATCCAAAGAAGCACCGAAATACTGTCAAAATACCGACGAATCCGACCCCGAGAAGCCGGCCGAAACCCGTCCCATCACACGAACAAACCGACACCCAAATTCATCCCACATCATCTCGACGCTCCCAAGTTTAAAGCCACTTTCCGACGAGCTCTAGTCCGAGAAAACAAAGCATGTAGGTTGAGGGTGTAAAATCAAACCCGATTCTTCCCTTTTCTCTTCCTTTCTCACGCTTTTTCTGTTTTTTTTTGGGGTCGTGTTGCTGGTCCATCTTTTTTATTATGGGTCGTTCATCACATATTTTTTTTCTAGTACCGATATTACGAAAATATTTTCATAAAACAAACGTTCTTAAAATAAAATATTGATTCTCTAATCAAATATCGTATCTAACAAGAACTAAATTAAATCTCGTTGATGCTAAAAAATCGTTACATCTTTTTAAACGAAATACAACGATTTTAACGCGGAGAGAATTAACATCTTTTTCGTTCAATTTTTTTTTTTCTCTTTTCGTTCAAAACAAACTTTTTTTCAAAACTTTTTCTAAAATCGTTCCGACTATTCGATATCGATTTCATAATCGAATATCGAATACGACGAATATCGAAAATATGAATCGGGTATAAATTAATCCATATTTGTACGCGATTTATAAAAATTAACGATTTTCGACAAATAAAAAAAGCGGGCAGACCTCCACGCGAGTCGCGCGCCTGCCAGGCGACTCGCGCGGAGGCCTGGATGGCCGACCCCTCTTTTTCGTTTTCTCGTTTTCTATTCTTTTCGATTCTTACATAAAAAGCGACTTTCGCGACATATTTTCAGATTTTTATAAATATTTTTTTTCGACCTCGGTCAACACGTGTTAATCCATCACGTGTCATAAAAAATCTTTTTCAAAATCATGCATATTATCGTATTTGCATCTTTATTCGATTTATTCAATCGTTACTAACTCGTTTTCTCGTGTTTGTAGCAATTTATTTCTATTGTTTTATTAGACTAAAACGGACTTCACATGCTAAAATAACTTTGACGTTATTAGTTTAAGATGCATTAAACGACTTAGCAACCCATTTATTTTTCTCACATGCTTAGGAAAATAATGTTTGCATATCATTCAACCGTCGAACTAACGCGTGTACATAAAAAACGAACGATATCTTAGTAAAGGCCGCTAAGTGCGGGCGGGGTTGGGTGTTCTTAGTGAACTTCCCAACACGTACCCTCACCCCTTACTCAGAACCATGGTTTCCGGATGTCCGAATCCATTGGCAACGAGAGTCATTCAATACACGATATCCGATAATGTCGGTGTCGGTATCAAATGCAAAGGGACGAACCCAATAAATTCTGACATCGAAAATGGGCCGTACTTTGTGCACGGCCCACTACGACATAGAGTGGGTTCGAACGGGCCCGAACTCCCACAAAGTTCGGTGGCGACTCCTACTTCGATTTAAATTTCAATTTGACCATGTCATATGGAGATTCATTCGCCTCGCCAAACCCGCGCGTGGCCGCGTCGGGGTGGACCTATGTCATGTCCACAGTTGGGTCGGAAATTTGGTTGAGAGAAAAAATTCATCGGAACATTTGGGTAAAGATTATTTTGGAGATATCGCATAAATTCGTGATATCTAGGGTCATTATAATTGAAATTATTATTTATTATTATTATTATGATTATTATCCATATTAAATTAAATAGAAAATTATAATTAATTGATAATCGATAATATTAATTTGTGAGAATGGATTAAACACTTGTGAATATGTATAGGTAAAAAGAATGTGTATTTAAACAGTTCCTCAAATGTATCCGTTGCTCACTTACTCAAAATCATAATAATAATAATATTATCAAATGTATCCGTTGCTCACTTGCTCCACCAAAAAAAAAGAATCCATGTGACCCCTACCCCACCACCTCTCTCCTCCCTCACTTTTCTCAGTTCTCCCTGCAACTTCCCCCACCTTTTCTCTCCCTTTCCCTCACGAACAAGCTTCTCCGTCCCAACGGATGAATTTCTCTTCTCCATCATGGAGAACACCCTCTCCATAGATGGAGACCCATCCATTTCTTCATCCTACCCATGGAGACACCCATTCTCCATGGGTGGACATGCTCTTACATCATACAAGTAGACAAACTGGATAATGATCTTTGGGATTTTCTACTGTCAAGGCTAAGGATACAGTGGATCTCGGATCCTGTTCTGATCCATCGAATCCCATATCATTGGATCGGATTTGGATCCCATTATTCTGGATCCATAGGATAAATATGAGTGCTGTTTTTAGGTCTTTGACATTTCAGCCAGGTCGTCGGCGCTTTTAATGTGAAAAGACAACAACGCCCTTCCCTAATTACATTCACTAACTTTGTTTATGAAATTAAAAAGTTTAATCGTGTTAATGAAACTCGATAATGAAACGGTTTTTTTAAACCGTCATTTTATTGTGTTACGGATTATGTTATACTCCCTCCGAGTTCCTATTATTGTCCCACTTTCCTTTTTGGGCTGAGTTTGATTTTTGTCCCATTTTCTTTTTTAGACCATCAATGTGTAGTTTACAATTACTCTCTCACTAGTGTTTTATGAAAAGCTTGACCGTGTATTACTTTAAAGTAATTTTAAATACTGAACGACATATTTTCATCAATTAAAATACAAAATCTACTGACGATTTAAGGTCAAAAAAATATGTTTCTCATCAAATTTTTATTTATTTAAGAGTATAGCATTATTTTTATACTCTTGAACTATAATGTTTATATTTTAAAAAAAAAACTCAATATTTTAAATTATTTTATTATTAAGGGTTATTTAACAACAATAATACTAACTATAGGGCGTCTTCCAAAAATAATATCAATTTTAATAAATCTGAGAATAATACGTATTATTGAAGTAGTTAAACGAGAGTAGTATGGGTGACCGGTTACCTGTAGAACCCTTCCACCTTCCTTTTTCACCTTTAATTTTATTTAACGGAAATAATATCAACTATAGAGCGTCTTCCGAAAATAATTCCAATTTTAATAAATCTGAGAATAATACATATTTTTGGAGTAGTTAAATCAGAGTAGTATGGATGACCAGTTAACGATAGAACTCGTTCACCTTGTTTTTTCGCCTTTAATTTGTTTAATGTTCACTCTTTTTCACTTACTCAGTATACGAGGCATTAAACGTCATTAACGTCTTCGATCTTCTTCTTCCTTCAACCTCACCAAATCTGACTAACAACACAATCCTACACCAAAATCAACACGTTAATCTAAACGAAAACGGAAGAAGAATGAAGGGTAATGGAGAGAGAGGATGAAGGAGAAGAGTAAGGAGGAGTAGACTTGAGAAAACTGACCCGACCCGAATAAGCCAAACTGAAACCGATCCGACACCCGAACCGTAGCATGATTTTGACCTGAGTAACCCGACTATTATTATTATAGAAAATTAGTCGATATCCCTAAAAAGGTTTAAAACAGCAAACCCGAGAATGACCGCGAACCCGAAATTGTCCGACCCGACCCGAAGTCAACCCGATTATTATAACCCGAAAGTGACCTGACCCAAAGCTGACCCGACACAGTTCACCCGTTATCCGTGTCTAAGGAGGAGGATGAATGATAAGTAGCAGGTTAAATATTAATTAGGTGACCCGATGTAGCAGGTTATAAATTTACTTATACTACTCTTGTTTAACTACTCCAATAATACGTATTATTCTCGGATTTATTGAAATTGATATTATTTTGGAAAGACGCCCTATAGTTGGTATTATTGTTGTTAAATAACCCTATTATTAAATGGTCAAAAATTACTTGTATGTATTAAATTGTAAATTTGTTTACGGAGTATATTTTAATTTAAAATATTAATTGCTTAATTATAAATCCAAAGATAACTATATTGAAGTATATAAATATAAATATTTTATCAATTTTAATTTTCGTTGACTCAACGGGTCGGGTTGCGACCCTAAAATATTATCATTACTTAATTTAGTGTTTTTATTTCTACACCCATTTTTTGTACCCTCTGTTAATTTTTTAAAAAAGAGTACAAGTGTAAAAGATAAATATATCCCGTCCCAGTGCATATTGTCAAACGATCTCCTATAACCTTTTTTGTTGACTATTTTATCGGAGTAGTATTTAACTATTCATATACAAAATGAATTCGAAATAGAGTAGTGTAATATCCGTGAATAATCACAGGGTTATGTACAATTTTTTGTTGAACGATTTCGTTTAAGACATTTTTTTTAATTAGTAACCGCCATAATCAACAATATCGGCCAAAGATTTACTTGTAGTGACACGTGAATGAATGAACGTTGTATGACTATGTAGACACCCACATTTTGACCGCCAGGTGTCTATAGTAGATCCCGCCAAACACCCGATGATGATAGGACGCAAACATGCTTTAATGGACTCGGATATGGGCTCGAAATCGTGGACATTTGGTTTAGGCTTATTACGGAGTACAAATCTTACAAAACCAACCTCAAATCCAGGCCCAGTGGGTCGTTTCGAGTCAAATGAGACTAATTTGGGTCGATTCCGGCACCAGGGGTAAAACCGTCTTTTTACGACCGAGTCAAAACCCGGTCAAAAATATTCTGGAGACACATGAGTCAGCCGTGACACCTCACACGGCTGATCCGGTCTCAAATACTACAAAAATCATCTTCAAAAAATATTAAACAAATCCGTTTAAGGATAGAATTCGATCTCAAGTAGGAATTCTATCCGGAAACCGAATCAGACACCGACCGAGCTCCAAATACTCGGCCAAGACAGCCAAAATACTCGGCCAACTCTTCATGACAGCCGAAATACTTGGCTTCCCCACCAAGAAACGAGACTTTCGTTCCCTTTCGAACTCTCGTGTTTCCTATCCAAACCGGTATTTCTTGTCACACAAGCAAGACTACCTCGACCCCTATAAATAGGACCTCCCGTCCAACACAAAGGACAACAATTCTACACAACAATTACACATCATAAATCTACCATTCACATATCCTTAACTTCTAGTAGCAATTCCCGACGTAGTCCCGAAGTAGCCTCGAAATGCCGACGAAACCAACCCCGTCATCCGGCCGAACCCACCGTCTCACACACATAAAAAAC
Source organism: Agrostemma githago (assembly GCA_958450325.1). Taxonomy (NCBI): domain Eukaryota; kingdom Viridiplantae; phylum Streptophyta; class Magnoliopsida; order Caryophyllales; family Caryophyllaceae; genus Agrostemma; species Agrostemma githago. The sequence continues at coordinate 47,609,615 of OY288259.1, read as the reverse complement.
GCACCAAACCGACACCTTAACTCACCCGCATCATCTGGACGCTCCCGTGCCTAAGCCACCGTCCGACGAGCTTCATACCGAGAAAATAAAGCATGTAGGTTAATGGTGTAAATCAAACCCGATTCTTCTCTTTTCTCTCCCTCTTTCTCACGTTTTTCTTCCTTTTTTTTGTTTTCGTCGGTCGTTTCGTATTATTAGTATGGGTCATTCGTCACGTATTTTTCTAATAATCGATACTAAAAAAAAAACTATTTTTTTATATAACGTTCTTAAAATACGATACCGATTCTCTAATCGAATATCGTATCTACAAGAACTAAATTAATTAATTCTCGTTGATGCTAACAAAATCATTACATCTTTTTTTAACAAAATTCGATGATTTTAAACGCGGAGAGATTAACATCTTTTTCGTTCAAATTCTTTTTTTTATTTTTTTCGCTCAAAACAAACTTTTTTCAAAAAACTTTTTCTAAAAACATTCCGACTATTCGATATCGATTTCATAATCAAATATCGAATACGACGAATATCGAAAATATAAATCGAGTATAAATTAATCCATATTTGTACGCGATTTATAAAAATTGACGATTTTTCGACAAATAAAAAAAAAAACCCCGGCAGGCCACCACGCGGGTCGCGCGCCTGTCACGCGACCCGCGCGGCAGCTGGTTCGCCGGTCCTTTCTTTTTTCTCGTTTCCTCGCTTTCTATTTTTTTATTCTTTCGAACCTTACATAAAAAGCGACTTTCGCGACATATTTCGATAAATACTTTTTTCGACCTCGGTCAACACGTGTTAATCCATCACGTGACATTAAAACTTTTTTCGAGTCATGCATATTATTTATTTACATCTTTATTCAATTTATTCAATCGTTACTAACTCGTTTTCTCGTGTTTGTAGCAATTTATTTTGTTTCTGTTGTTTTATTAGACTAAAACGACTTCACATGCTAAAATAACTTTGACGTTATTAGTTTAACATGCATTAAACGACTTAGCAACCCATTTTATTTTTCTCACATGCTTAGGAAAATAATGTTTGCATATCATTCAACCGTCGAACTAACCCGTGTACACCAAAAACGAACGATATCTTAGTAAAGGCCGCTAAGTGCGGGCGGGGTTGGGTGTTCTCAGTGAACTTCCCAACACGTACCCTCACCCCTTACTCAGAACCATGGTTTCCGGATGTCCGAATCCATTGGCAACGAGAGTCATTCAATACACGGTATCCGATAATGTCGGTATCGGTATCGTAATGCAAAGGGACGAGCCCAATAAACTCTGACATCGGAAATGGACCGTATTTTGTATACGGCCCACTACGACATAGAGTGGGCTCGAACGGTTCCGAATAACCACAAAATTCGGTGGCGACTCCTACTTCGATTTAAATTTCAATTTGACCATCTCATATGGAGATTCATTCGCCTCCCCAAACCCGCGCGTGGCCGCATCGGGGTGGACCTATGTCATGTCCACAATTTGGCGACTCCGCTGGGGATCAACTGATGAGTCACTTACCATCGGCATCCTCAGGGTGAGACTCGAAAAGAAATCGTTCGAATAGTAATGTACACGTTTTAGTTCAATGGTCCATGCATAACCCATTCTTTCCCGGGCCGGTTACTTGTGACCGACGTCCCACTATACCACGGTGCGTTCCTAAATGGGCGCGCTAAAGACTTCGATGGCGGAACTCGCATGGGTTTTACGGCAGGTTCTAAGACCAACTCGGCTTAGGAAGACCGTCCTGATTTGCGAGAAAGCTATCGTCGTTGGTATAGACCCTATTCGACCGACCGAGACTTAGACTAGGAGCATACATGGCGTCATTATACTGTTTCCGTGACTACGTGCTACTTGATCCATGTCTCGTCTTTTCAAAAACCGTCGTTTTCAAAAACTTGCATTTTTTTCGAAAATCATCCATTTTCAAAACCCGGAAAGCTACCGAATTTAGGACTTATGATTTTGACTCAAAATAGCCTATTTTCTAGCCGGTATGCTGTCCGAACCATTTCAAAAAAAATTCAAAATCTCGGCCCGATAAACCTTTTTTTCGATTTTCAAAAAAAATCGGGCCTTCCAATCCGACTTTGCTCGGGTTTTTCAAGTCCAAATCCTCTTTTCAAAGCTTTCTTCTTAGGGCTTCCCTTATTTAGCAGTGTCGGGTCTTGTCATAAGTTGTTAGAGTCCATAGCGTCGAAACTCTGTCGATCTTACATCACGAGTTTCTACCCATCCCAGTCCGCCTTATTTGTCAAGGCACGGCCCACCTACGTAGGACAAACCCCTACAAAGGGAAGCCCATTTACACTTTAGGGTCCAAAGTCTGGGGAATAGCTCACACGTAGGTCTTTCTTCACACGGGACTAGGCCCACTTTGCCAAATTCTAAGGAAGGCCCACCATCTACGAGTCACCCGTCTAGGTGTCCTTTTCGACTCATTTCCTTTTCGGGCTTTTCCTCACTCGGGGGCTACCCTTCATCAGAGCGGTCAATCACGGTTGCTCTAAGGGTCATGTCTTACACGTGTTTTCTCACGTACCCCACTTTTGAGTCACTTAGATGTCACACCATCTAAGCCTTTAGTCTTACTCGGGGGCTGTCCTCCACCCGAGCAGTCAACCACGGTCACCTTAAGGGGTACTTTACACCGGTGTCCTTATGATGCCTTCTCCAAGTCGAACCTATGCTACGAACACTCGAGTCACCTAGGGTTAGGTCACCACGGTTGGGCCGAGCACGCGACACGGTCAAACACGGTCGCCCCCATTTTCGGACTCACCCTTCCGCATCTCGAGTCCAAGTCGCGGTCGTTACTTTGTCTAGGTCAACGTTCGAGTATCCCAGTCCAAGAGTCTTAGTCATTCCCGTCACCCCGGGCCATGTCTAGTTTGACTCCCTCTCTTGCATTTGCACAAAGCCGAGTTTAGGCGAGTCGTGGCACCTGTCGAAGACCTTACCAAAAAAAACAACCAACCGAGCATCCGAGTTCGGATCTGATTCGAGTCTAAGTCCGAGTCCGAGTCTAGGATACCCTACATCCTCATTTCCAAATCAGAGTCAGAGTCATTTGCATTCTGTCCTCTTTTCACATTTCAATAAAATCAGCTTTTCTATTTTCTCATATATTTCCTTATGTGTTTCCGAGAACATGATGAACATCATCATACACTGTGAGCACATGCACGTGACTATTATAGGCACATCTATAATGACTCAGGAAACTGAGCCCGTGTTTTCCTTTACCTGTTGCATGTCTGGTATAGAAAAGCCACATAACTACCCCTAGTAGGAGCGGTATCGAATCCTATGACAAATCTAGGTAGTCTCCTAGTTTGGGTTCAAAACAGGAGGCAAGCCCATTTCCCACCATAAACACCCATCCAATAAGACTAACCAATCCCTACCTTATGTGTTTAGTCTGACCGAAAAAAAAAAAGTCGGACCAAAAAAAAATCAAAAGTCCAAGGAAAAAGCAAAAGGCCAAAACAAAAAAGCTGACCATGATCAAAAAAAGAATTATCAACATCCCTCGACCAAACACGGTCAACTCAAATGAAGAATCCCATGACCGGGGCTAAGAGGTCAACCCAAAGAATTCAAAAACCCATGACCATAGTTAACGATCAACTCAAGTGAAACGGTCAATTCAAAATTATCGAAACCCAAACCATCAAATAGGGGAGAAACAATCAAGCTGGTCAGCTAGCACCACATCTAGCCTTCCCACATTACAACCCTCAAGACCTCACTACTACAAAACATCAAATAGACAACTGTTTTTTTTTTTGCAATAGACAACTGACTTACAACAGTTGAGTAGTTTGGAGTTGTATATTACTCTGAGCATAGACATCCGTTTTAGAACAGTTGTCTATTGACTAATAAACAACTGTTTTTTTTAAAAACAGTTGTCTATCACGCATATAGACAACTGTTTTCCTAAAACAACAGTTGTCTATTACGTATATAGACAACTGTTTTATGTAATAACAGTTGTCTATCACTCTTATAAACAACTGCTTCTTTGTGATATGTGCTTATATACGAATACATATTTTATGTTTTTTAGTAATTCTGAAATACAAGTAAATATTAACAAAACATACAAAAATGAATACCATACCGAATAATTGAACAAAAGAAGTTACATTTTTATAAAATCCAACCTCCAAAATCTAAAAGGTACATAAAATCATTATTCAACATCCAAAATCCAAAAGGTACACAAAATCATTATCCAACGTCCAAAAGTACCTAGAACCATAATCCAACTAACACCTTGTCCACATAAGGAAATCCGATGCATCATATACGACTAATTATTAAGAAAATAATTCGCCAATTATCCACGAACCTCGTCAATATCTTCTTGAGATCGAGTATGGCCTCATATCCTTGAAATGCTACAAAATCAATAATATAAATGAACTAATTATTTTGTTTCAATTATGTGCGTAAAACAAATGATTGAAACAAGAGAATGTGTGAAAACCCAAGTCTTACCTCATTGACGGTTCTCTTCAAATCAGAACGAGTGATAATTTCAATCATATATCTCATCATGTAATAACCGCACTCCGTTTTCCGAGCATGAGGAGCCGACTATATTGCAACAAGTATAAAAAAGTGTAAGAGTCGTACTGGTATATCAGATAGGTGAGTTACATCGTTGAAAACATTGACGGTTCTCTTCAATACCCAATAACAAAAGAAACATCGTTATCAAAAGACTTGGCTTGTCAAGTTAGCAGTATTCACAGCAGCAAGCAATTTACCAAGTACTGATACATGTAATAGCAATTTACCAAGTACTGATACAGGTGATGAAGAAAATCGAAATATTGACATGTGAATTTGGCCTTTTGTCACTGAAAGTTTGACGTTCCGTACTTTCTGACTCTAAACAGATCATCTTTCCTAAAATCTGCCTTGCCAAATGCATTCGTCTTAAAAATCATTATCAGTTTGCTTTAGAAATACATTGACACCGGATAGAATCAGAAGATCACATACACATTACACACCCATTATAGAAATTCACTTGATTTCCAGTTTGGGGCAGGGAGTTTCACCGAATTGTGCACAATATCTTGGAAATCTACCCAAAAAGGGAAAAAGAAACCGAAAACTTACACAAATCTTGTAAGATTCCACTGGCTGCGATACTCCTATGAGATAAAAATGACGATCAGAAAATTCACAGCACATGAAAATTTGATAGAAAAACAGAAGTCAAGGGAGAACAAACTGAAAAAAAATATTGAAGTAAGTAAAGCTTGCAAACCTGAACAATTGAAGATATAAATGGCGAAACAGAAAACACGATGCAATTTGAAGGATTCCCAATATGATGCAACAGACTTGTTAGGGACGCCATCACCGAGTTATATGACAAATACGAGCAGCTCAAAGGGCTAGAAAAACGATACCTCCAGCCAACAGATAATGATTTCATGAAATATCATTAAAGTAAGAATTAAGACAAATATGTGTGTAAATATCATTAATGTTTAATTTAAGTGTTTATTTCAAGTGGAAAAAAAAACCATTCATTTATTTTAAATAACTAAATTGTCTTTTTTTTACCTATACGGCTAAACCACACAATAATTGCTATGTAATAGTGCCTAGTATATCTTCTTTTAACTCCATTAGTTTAATTATTGAGACACAGCTGCCCAAAATTTGGAACGGTAACCCCAGATCATGAGTACCACCACTACACCACGGTCGAGGGACAACAGCACCCACGTCCGCTTCAAAGACGTCACCATTCAAACCGGCGATGACAACAACAACGACAACAACATCAACAAAACCACGCCCCGTGATGGGGACACAAAACAACAAGATTTCGAAGAATATGAGGAGCAACAGCCACAAAAACGGACCTCAAAACTGACAACCTAGGTAAAGCAAGCGACAAAGGAGTTGAAACGTATGGCGACGAGCCACGGACCGAAGCGGATGGAGAGGGCGAAGACGACGGCGAAATGTGCACTGAAAGGGTTGCAGTTTGTGAACAAGAAAGTTGGTGGTGATGGTTGGTCTGAAGTTGAGAAACAATTTAATGTGTTGGCTGTTAATGGTTTGTTGCTTACATCACGCTTTGGCAAGTGCATTGGTACGTATGTTCATCACCCCCTCTTTCATTATTTTATCGCAAATTCTCGTCTGTCACAAAAATATTCGTCATAAATATGTTAAATAAAACAAATTATTAACTCATCACCGGTACTATAGATGCTGTCATCACGAAAGTATAAAACACTGTAAACTTACTATGGATCATATCAATTATATCAGCAGCATCATAATAGCTTTCCACGATGTGAAGTTCTCAACAGAAAAGTCTAATCTTGTTTTTTTTTTTTTCCATTTTGTCATAAAGACTCAGCCAAACAAAGCGAACTTGAAAAGCATCCGATCACATTGAATCGGATCAGCAAAACTAATAGTCCGTAATAATAAATTAACAACAACCGAGTCTTGTCCGAAAATGATTTGAGGTCAGCTAACATGAATCATTCTCTGAAACCATCGGGACGTCCCCAGTAAAACAATCAAATAAAAAGACAATGAGTCAGATCAGCAAAACCACTTCTAAATTAACAGTTTGCATCAAATTTTTGGGAAGGGGGAAGATTATAAGATGCACAGGATGATTGGCAGTATGCAGTAAAGGAATTAAACTAAAAAAAATCATGCAGAAGATGAATACACAGTATAGCAATGAAAGAGCAGTAGGGAAACAAACACACAAAGGATTGATGAAAAGATGAAGTAGAGAAGCAGCAACAGTAGTAGTAGTGTTACTGTAAGTAATAGAGTAGCATTTGAATTGGTTAATAATTACAGATCTAAATGAACAATTAGTAGTAAATAAGAGGGAAAAGGCAAAAGAAGCAGGAAGTAATACTGGCAGCGCCGGTGACTAGTACGCGAAGTGGTTCTGCCGCCATTTTCCTACTTTGGATGATTTTAAGATTAAGAAGAAGAAGAGTACAGTACCTGCGACCGATAAATTGATTAAAACTCAGATCCAAGTGCTGCAAGCTACTAATGGACCCTAATTGCGGAACTAAGCGGAGGGATTAGGGGTGAAGAAAAGAGGTACATGATTTAGTTGTGGGAGGGAGAAGATGAAGACAAACAAATTGGGGGAAACTAGGGTTTTGTTTGTTATGGCGTAAAGAACCCAGAAAAAAACGACCCCAGAACCCAAGACAAACTCTCGGTAAAAGGAAACAAATCAAAGTACTCCATATAATTTAGTCCTAATTATAGTGAGAACTAGGGTGAACAAAAAAATCGAACCGATTTAAAAACCGAAACCGAACCGAAGTTCGGTTTAAAAAACCCGAAAATCTGGATTTTTGAAGTTGAAACCCAGTTCGGGTACCCGAACCAATTTTTTAGTGAAAAACCCGGTCGGGTTCGGTTCAAAATTTAAAAAACCGGGTACCCGGTTTTGATCCGATTTACACTTTTAAACGAAAAAAATAAAAATTTGATACGCAAATTAGTGAAACCGGTTCATAACGAAGATAACCCTATTTTTAAAAAACCGATTCGGTTTCGGTTTACAATATGAAAAAAAAAACCGGGTACCCGATTTAAACCGGGTCAGTTTCGGTTCGGGAAAAAGTGGTTTTTAAAAACCGGGTACCCGAACCGGTTTAGGTACCCGGTTTTGCTCACCCTTAGTGACAACCAAATTTCAGTGGTCCTGAAAATTAGAATAGACAACTGAGATTAACAAAAACAGTTGTATAATATATAGACAACTGTTTTTATAAAGCTTTGTTGTCTATAAGTCTATAAAGACAACTGTTTGTCAAAAAAAACAGTTGTCTATAAATTATACATCAGGTGTTAACAATATTAGATGTCTATTGCCAGTTGTCTATTTGATGTTTTGTAGTAGTGCCTTCCCGAGACCTAGGCTCGAGACACCTCGGATTTTTGAGGATTCAAGCTCCATAGGATACCCTAACCATTAGGGCCAGACATGGAAATCAGATCCCGCATTATCAAACCTACCCCGATCGAAGTTTGAGTCATTATTACTCGACTTCCCCCTTTTCTACCACATTACAATACCTTACCCTCGAAGCCTTAGCTCCACAAAATCGAGCTCCAGATTTCGAATCATCAAAGCCACTTACTTCCTAGCACCACATTTCCAAAAAACATCTAAACCAGTTACCAACCCCAAACACGGGAATTCAACTTGCGGTCGGCATAGAACATGCCCAAATAGTTCACACCACCTCTGGGGGCTACCCCGGAAAATGCTCGCAGTCACAGGATCAACATCCTAACTATTCTAGCCCTTTGGTCAAGACATCATTGGGAATGCACCTAGCCTACACCATTGCTATGGCTAGTTACACACAAAGCCCTAATAAACTAGGCACCATAATACATTTTTCAACACTGAACTACGGCTTGGTTTGATTTCACAACACGTGAATACGTAGGCAGCCTTTCAAAAGAGGCACAACCACCCACATTGACACTCATTCAAAAGCACCATCATTCCGGTCACGACACTGTCATGTTCTCAGCAGCTAGCTTTGTCGTCCCGGGGGCTTCTCTTAGGCAGAAGTTCTCCATCCACTCACATAATCCAAAGACTTTCAAAAACTAGCCTCCTTTCTGTAGTGTGTCCTAGTACTCGGCCCAGTCGAAGACAAGAATCTGTCAGAGACTCGAGACAACACCTACTTTGGGAACATGCCCCGAAACCAAAAAAAATTCAAAAGAACACCAGTCTACGGCATTGCTACCACAAAGCCTTGTCGTACGGAAACAATCTCACTCTGAGGATTCGACCATGTTGCCACTCGCCTAGGCTACGGAATAGCGCAACTTAAGAGTCTTGTCATCTTAGGTGGCCCATCCCCTACCGAGTCACGGTCCAACCCTTAGAAAGTCCAGTCGTGTCTGCCAACTCGTCCGGTCACGTCCAGAGTCAAGTCTGTCGGCATGTCTCTCTCCAAATTCTTATTTTAAAATTTTCAAAACTTAGTCATTTGAGAAAATCCCTTTCCTAGTCACCTCGGGAATAGGAATTTTTATCACACTTCATCTAGGCATACAGGCCTAACCAGAGGATTTTAGAAGTCCGTGTCAGAATCTGATCGGGAATCAAGTCATCCCAAGCATTCTAATTTCCAAAAAAAAAAAATCAAAAATTTTCAGCGTTTCCAAAATTTTTAAAAAAAATTCAGCATTTTCTTTCCAAAAATCAATAAAAAAAATCATTTTCTTCCCCAGCGTGAGTCAATGTTTTATCTGAATGTTGCATGCAAAACAGACAGGTATCCCAAGACTCCCGGAGAATTCTCAAAAGAAAATTCCCAGTGAAAATTCAAGCAACATTTTTACTGAAGAATCGGATGTATCAGTAAGCGGTACATCCGCAGCTTCTAATGGAGGCTCCCGCGCTATTCTGAGGAGGGATTATCAGTAAGCGGTATACCCACAGCTTCCAATGGAGGCTCCCGCGCAATTCTAAGATCGGATGTATCAGTAAGCGGTACATCCCCAGCTTCTAATGGAGGCTCCCGCGTTATTCCGAGGTGGGATTATCAGTAAGCGGTATACCCACAGCTTCCAATGGAGGCTCCCGCGCCATTCCAAGATGGATGTGTCTGTAAACAGACACACCCAAGACTTTTTAGTTAGAAGTCCCCGCGCCATTGTTGACATCTACCCAGGTATGATTTCTGTCTTATGGCTGGCGAGCCCCACCAACGCAAGTCTAATGGACTCTAAACGACCCGATCGGAAGTCTGCCAGGTCTTAATCCTCGATTGGCCTGGTAGCTACTCTGACTTTCGCCTTGTCCAAGCCTCAGTCAGAGTGGGGTCTCTGTAGACACCCACATTTTGACCGCCAGGTGTCTATAGTAGGTCCCGCCAAACACCCGATGATGATAGGACGCAAACATGCTTTAATGGACTCGGATATGGGCTCAAAATCATGGACATTTGGTTTAGGCTTATTACGGAGTACAAATCTTACAAAACCAACCTCAAATCCAGGCCCAGTGGGTCGTTTCGAGTCAAATGAGACTAATTTGGGTCGATTCCGGCAACGGGGGTAAAACTGTCTTTTTACGACCGAGTCAAAACCCGGTCAAAAATATTCTCGAGACACATGAGTCAGCCGTGACACCTCACACGGCTGATCCGGTCCAAATACTTCAAAAATCATATTCAAAAAATATTAAACAAATCTGTTTAAGGATAGAATTCGATCTCAAGTAGGAATTCTATCCGGAAACCGAATCAGACACCGACCGAGCTCCAAATACTCGGCCAAGACAGCCAAAATACCCGGCCAACTCTTCATGACAGCCGAAATACTTGGCTTCCCCACCAAGAAACGAGACTTTCGTTCCCTTTCGAACTCTCGTGTTTCCTATCCAAACCGGTATTTCTTGTCACACAAGCAAGACTACCTCGACCCCTATAAATAGGACCTCCCGTCCAACACAAAGGACAACAATTCTACACAACAATTACACATCATAAATCTACCATTCACATATCCTTAACTTCTAGTAGCAATTCCCGACGTAGTCCCGAAGTAGCCTCGAAATGCCGACGAAACCAACCCCGTCATCCGGCCGAACCCACCGTCTCACACACATAAAAAACGCACCAAACCGACACCTTAACTCACCCGCATCATCTCGACGCTCCCATGCCTAAGCCACCGTCCGACGAGCTTCATACCGAGAAAATAAAGCATGTAGGTTGAGGGTGTAAATCAAACCCGATTCTTCTCTTTTCTCTCCCTCTTTCTCACGTTTTTCTTCCTTTTTTTTTGTTTTCGTCGGTCGTTTCGTATTATTAATATGGGTCGTTCGTCACGTATTTTTCTAATAATCGATACTAAAAAAAACTATTTTTTTATATAATGTTCTTAAAATACGATACCGATTCTCTAATCGAATATCGTATCTACAAGAACTAAATTAATTAATTCTCGTTGATGCTAACAAAATCATTACATCTTTTTTTAACAAAATTCGATGATTTTAAACGCGGAGAGAATTAACATTTTTTTCGTTCAAATTCTTTTTTTTACTTTTCGCTCAAAACAAACTCTTTTCAAAAAACTTTTTCTAAAAACATTCCGACTATTCGATATCGATTTCATAATCAAATATCGAATACGACGAATATCGAAAATATAAATCGAGTATAAATTAATCCATTTTGTACGCGATTTATAAAAATTGACGATTTTTCGACAAAAAAAAAAAACCCCCGGCAGGCCACCATGCGGGTCGCGCGCCTGTCAGGCGACCCGCGCGGCAGCCGGTTCGCCGGTCCTTTCTTTTTTTCTCGTTTCCTCGCTTTCTATTTTTTATTCTTTTCGAACCTTACATAAAAAGCGACTTTCGCGACATATTTCGATAAATACTTTTTTCGACCTCGGTCAACACGTGTTAATCCATCACGTGACATTAAAACTTTTTTCGAGTCATGCATATTATTTATTTACATCTTTATTCAATTTATTCAATCGTTACTAACTCGTTTTCTCGTGTTTGTAGCAATTTATTTTGTTTCTGTTGTTTTATTAGACTAAAACGACTTCACATGCTAAAATAACTTTGACGTTATTAGTTTAACATGCATTAAACGACTTAGCAACCCATTTTATTTTTCTCACATGCTTAGGAAAATAATGTTTGCATATCATTCAACCGTCGAACTAACCCGTGTACACCAAAAACGAACGATATCTTAGTAAAGGCCGCTAAGTGCGGGCGGGGTTGGGTGTTCTCAGTGAACTTCCCAACACGTACCCTCACCCCTTACTCAGAACCATGGTTTCCGGATGTCCGAATCCATTGGCAACGAGAGTCATTCAATACACGGTATCCGATAATATCGGTATCGGTATCGTAATGCAAAGGGACGAGCCCAATAAACTCTGACATCGAAAATGGGCCGTATTTTGTATACGGCCCACTACGACATAGAGTTGGCTCGAACGGTTCCGAATAACCACAAAATTCGGTGGCGACTCCTACTTCGATTTAAATTTCAATTTGACCATCTCATATGGAGATTCATTCGCCTCCCCAAACCCGCGCGTGGCCGCGTCGGGGTGGACCTATGTCATGTCCACAGACTTATTCGAAAATTAATTTGTGAATTTAGATTTTCAATTAATTAGATATAGAGATGCAGTACAGGTCTCAAATGTGAATTATTGTAAACGTGAATTAATTACTCTGTAATTCTCTCAAGCTTATAAAGTATATGTATTGTTTTTATACAATTTTAACAATGAATATTGGAATGGGGCAGTGGTTAAGGTCTTCAATTTGTTTTGAAGGTTGTGGGTTCAAAACCCATTGATACAATTCATTGAAGTGAATTTTTGATAGCTTCTCATGAAAGATTTACCATAATAATCTTGGGTTGATGAGGATTGCGTATTTTGAAATGCTCAACAATAAGCAGTGTCATGTCATTGACACCGATGCTTTCTTTAATATATAAATTTTTGATAGCTTCTCATGAAAGATTTACCATAATAATCTTGGGTTGATGAGGATTGAGTATTTTGAAATGCTCAACAATAAGCAGTGCCATGTCATTGACACCGATGCTTACTTTAATATATAAATATAAAGGATTAATTTGTGAATTTAGATTTTCAATTAATTAGATATAGAGATGCAGTATAGGTCTCAAATGTGAATTATAGGGAAACGTGAATTAATTACTCTGTAATTCTCTCAAGCTTATAAAGTATATGTATTGTTTTTATACAATTTTAACAATGAATATTGGAATGGTGCAGTGGTTAAGGTGTTCAATTTGTTTTGAAGGTTGTGGGTTCTAAATCCATTAATACAATTCTTTGAAGTGAATTTTTGATAGCTTCTCATGAAAGATTTACCATAATAACCTTGGGTTGATGAGGATTGAGTATTTTTAAATGCTCAACAATAAGCAGTGCCACGTCATTGGCACCGGTGCTTACTTTAATATATAAAGGATGCTTACTTTAATATATAAAGGATTAATTTGTGAATTTAGATTTTCAATTAATTAGATACTAGTTTAAATCTCGTGCAAATTGCACAGTGGCATAAAAAAACACGTGACAAAGTCATTGACAAAATAACGAATAGTTTACATGGATCCAAACCGCAATCGATGAGATCAAAATAAGTCATACAAAAATTCAACAGATTTTCCAAACTGAGAATGACATGTACATGAAAATGACAAATTATAGTAAGAAATGATAACAGAAAATATGTGCGCCAATATACAAACATGAAATTACAAATATTGGAACACTTGTTGATATACGACATTAGTAGTAGTGTCGGAAGTGCGTTTATTTCTATTATAAATAAGAATCTCCCGTCCACGTTTGTTGCTAACCTTGATATTGCAACGTATAGTTGACCATGAGTGAACACGGGTTTGGGAGATAAAGACCCGCGTGAGACAACAATTGACCTTGACTCTTGTTAATGGTCATGGCGATGCATATGGAAACGTGAGACATAGACTTTATCACCTTTATGACTACCTGTTAGCATAGTAAAAATAATCATGTTCCATTATACAACCCATCCCCCCCGAAATTGATTAATGTTCTGGATAAGAATGGTCATATCACCCACCTCGTAACCTCAGAATACTTAATGCTCTTCAAAATTAGTGGAGTGCTTATTAGGTTGGCATGAAGTTATTTCGTCCCTACATACCTCATTGAAAATTAGATATATTTCTTTTTCGCCAAGAAGAAGAGACAATACATAGTCGTTAATCAAGTCATTGTTCGTCATCCATTGTCACTTTAAATTTTTATCAAACTCCTCAGTATTCAGTGAAATTTATGTTGCTCTTCGAGGATTAAACAGATGGACCGGGCACGTGATAATCGGGTGACAATACACTTTCCGCGTCCTTAATCATTTATTCATCCTTTTTACATTATCTGTGAACAATATTTTAATAAAAGTAAATAAATTACTAAGATTGGGTGGTATATTTTATTTTATTAAAAAATTAAATTGGCTAACTTATTGAGTTATTTTCTAACTAAATAGTTATTTTGAGAGTAGAGGATTAATAATGATTAAATATTTAATTTTTTTCATGAGAATAATATCAACTATGCATGTGTTTCTTAAAATAATTCAAACTATACCTAATCTCATTTTAATATGAATTACGCCTTCATCAATCTCGTTTTGCTATGGACGAAATTATGACTTGCTATTACCAGTAATAGTGACTTGTTGGAACTTTCTATGATTTTATTGGGTCCGTTGCAATCGCGAAAGCCAAAACAATAATAAAAACATTTTTTTCATGACCTCGGACTAATCAAAAAAGAAATGGAAGATGAATTTCGCGAAACTTTAATTTTTTTTTCAATGACAAAAAATGAAGACGAATTGTGAAAACGAGTTGAATAAGAGAGGTTCAACAGATAGTCGGTCATCCGTAGCAAAGCGAGATTAATGGAGACGTAGATTATATGCAAGATTAATGGAGACATAGTTTATATTAAAATGAGATTAAATGTAGTCTGGATTATTTTAAGAAGTACATGCATAGATTATTTTCATGAAATAACTTTTTTTTAAGTAATGTATCCCACTATGTTTTCTCCATTAGGTCATTTTTTTTCGACTGAGGTGGATTAAAATGAACTCAAATCAAATGGCCTTTAACTAAAGTGAATTGATGAAGTGATTTAAATTGGCTTAGACAAAATATATCTAATGATGGAGTTTGTAATTTATTCTACCATATTAGTTGAATTGGTTGATGATTCTTGATTAATTGATTACTGAGATTTACTGTGAATGTGATCTAAATCATTTGGTTGGAGAATTAGAATTATCTTATGGCATATTTTGGAACTTAAATATGAAATTGAATTTCGGAATTTAGAAATTTCATCACCGTTTGCATAACCTTAGAATTTCGAATTCCAATTGAAACCAATTGCTTACCAATTTCAACTTCAAATTTGTTTATCTCAAATTCCAAGTACATGGGTAGTCATTTCAAATCCGTCTCTTAGTATTTTTTGTGTGTAATCCCGTCGTAATATATTTTTTCTCTTTTCGGATTTGAAAATTTACATTTTCCTGATAAAAAACTTTCAAAAAAATATCTTTTGTGACCTTGACCCCAGTACATCTTGTCCAATTCCAATTCTAAGGCTACCCAATCAATATTTGGATTTGGAAATGGAATTGAATTCATGAAATTCAAATGTACGAATTGAAATCATGATATTTAAATCAGTTCTAAGTACCCAAACGCAACCTATGAATTTTAATTCATTTCCTGTGTGAGTTCATGCTTATGGTTCATGCACAATTGGTATTATGACATTTGATGAGCAGTAAGCTCGTCTAGGAGTCTTAGTTGTAGTTGAAAGTCTCTTTTCTAGTGTTTCTTTTAAAAGTCCGTCATATGACCTTTGCACTGGATTTGTCAGTTGGAGTATATGACGTAACTATTGAAGTCTTTGTTCGATAGTGTAAGGGTGAAAGTGTGCAACAGTCTCTAAATAGAAAAAAATTTGCATCGTTATCTTTGTTCTTTGAAGCATGATACACAATGTTTCCCTTCTGGAAAAGTTGGTTTACTGCATGAAAAAATTGAAATGAATAACGATCTCATCATAGTTAACTCAATATTTTACTCTCCTAGGTTTCACGTACATATTTTTGCGGTATATTGGGAAATGACATATCCACAGTTGATAAGGAACTTCTTCTAATATAATTTGGACGCATGTCTATCGGCCGAGGCTATGTGAAGTAAACATGTCCAACATAGTTTAGTTTCATTAATGTACGTTATATAATATACTGCAGCCTGCATGTGTCAAAATTTAATCTGATGAGCCTAAATCAGAATGCCTGAATTTGGCCTGATACAATAATATTTCAGATATTTGTCAAGCATTGGTACAACAGTCATGCATAATGCATAAGTAACTTCTGCAATGCTCAACATGATGAGACATAGATAACCCCAATTGAAACACAATGCAACAAACTGGCCAAAACTCAACTGAAGTAAATATAATTACCTAAAAATTCCAGTTTTGAAGGATAATCGCCGAATTCGTCAGTTAGCATAAGTGGAACTCAACGTAATATACAGAAATTGAAATTATAATTGAGCAAACATTGGAAGTATAAAAAATTCACACCAAATAAAAACAAATTAAAAGTAATGCGATATCACCATGTACATACTATAGATTGAAATTAGTAGAAATATGTAACAACTAACAACAATGATTAATCAGCATCAAAGTCATGAGAAATGTTCATTTTAAATCTTTTGGGAACCCACCATTATAAGAAGTCTAATAAAATTAGAATTATAAGAAAAATAATGGTGAATTTACCACAATACCAATTGCAACATTTACCAAAGGAACATCATTCCAATAAGTCAAAGGTTTAAACAAACGGGTAATAATATTTATATTAAATCTTGATTATAAGAATAGAATGTGTCCAAGAGGTAGGGCAGAGCACGGATCGGATATCCGATCCGAATCAGGTTTTCGGATCGGATATCCGATCCGAAAATCCGAAAATTTTAATATCCGATATCCGATCCGAATCACTTTGGATATCCGATTTTTGATATCCGAAAATTTCGGACCGGATATCCGAACTATCCGATATCCGATTTGGTTGAGATTTTTGGTCAAATAAAATTCTAAATGAAGTTCAATTCAACTAGAAAAAATCCTAATTTTAATTAATCTAGTATTATACGGAGTATACTATTCTATATTTTAAGGCAATAAAAAAATGTCACCAAGACTTTAACGTAAAATGAATTAAATTATAACCTATCTACCCTATAATAAATTAACCCAAAATAAAAATTACAAAAATAACCCATTGTTCGGATCGGATCGGATATCCGAAAAAATTATTTTGGATATCCGAATCCGATCCGATATCCGATCCGAAATCATTTTTCGGATCGAATATCCGGTTTTTCGGATCGAATACGAATCGGATAGCGGATCGGATTCGGATAGTCGGATAATTTGAGAGGCACATGTTAAAGATGGTTATTATGGAAATTAATGATTCACAAACATAATTCTCTAAGTATGGTAATTATGAGTTAAAATTTTCGATTCTCATGAGATATGCTTGTGAATCTCCCATAATAATAATATAACATGTATCCCTCGGACACATTTTAAAAAAACCCGTAAGAGTATAATGTTTCCACTGTAAAATTATAGAGCACAAAACTCGAAACCAACGAACTATGCACAAAACTCTCAGTCAAACAAATGTGTTTGGATCACGACCACTCCATCAGTATTCAAAACGACGCCCGATAATATGTCTAAACACTGCAGTGTATACATTAGTTACACGTGCCCTACGATAAGACTTGCTAGTTCATAGAAACTAGTATAGACCCCGTGCAATGATGCACGGTATTTTTAATAAATTTATTTTATAGCATATTTTATTTTAAATTTTCAATTCTTTTATTTTTATTAATCTAACAATGATATATGCAGGTATATATATGACGATATTTTTGACATTGCAAAACAAATCAAGATAATTGGATAATGTTTTGAAATGTTATTAAATGTGTGTTTTAATGAAAATAGTACGTATATTTTTTATGCTCCGTATATGTCATCTTGAATTTAAAGATACATACTCATTTCTCTTTTTAATTTCGGAGTACTATTTTGTAAAAAATGTGTACCGATGATTTTTTAGTTGTTATGGGGAACAATTTTTATTTGTAGTAAGAAAAGTCCTAAATTTTCAATACTTAATGAAGGATTTTTTTTCATTTTTTATAAAATGAGTTATCCCACGTGTCATGTGAACTCAGTCATGATTTAATTTGTGAAAAAAAAATCACACAGAGTTTATTGGTATACTCCGATTTTGTATATTTTTGTAGAAATTAAAGTAAAAAAAATCATCTCGAAAATATTTACATTTCATAGAAATACGTTTTTTTGTCACAAAGTTAATAACATTATAATAAATTTCCAAATTGATTTCATAAAAAAAATTGTCATTTTTTGTATTAATGATAATTAATAGATTGAAATTTATTTATTAATCTTTAATTTATGTAATGATTTTTTCCTTCCATATTTAGAGTAGAGTAGTTTTGAGATAAAACTTTAGAGAGAGTTATTCTCTCAGTGTATATTCGTAAAAGGGAAAACCGTAAAATAATGGTGACAGGGTTCAAACCAAATTTCTATAACTACCGTGCATACATGCAGGGGTTTATACATTTGATTAGATTATTGATTATCTAAATTCGAAATTACTTTACAATTACTAATTAATAAATTACTAAGTTATAACTATAAACTTATGAAAATTACTATAGTTAGATATAACACTGTTGTGGCTTCATATGGAGTAAGATAAGATTGATTGGATTAAATTGACGTAAAATCTTAATAAAATTTAGGAATTTATGGCATAATATATGGGAAATAATGTAGATTGATATATATATATAACATATAATTATATGGATCAAGTTAAGTACGTAATTAGCTGCCAAGTATGTAATAGTGTATATGGCATAATTATAGATTGATATATGGATCACGTTAAGTACATAATTACGTAGACGAATGATGGATAAGCCCAACCGCCTTAACAACTAAATGATCCTACCAAGATAGGCCCAAACTATAGCCCATACAAAGTAGGCGGGAAAAAACTTAAGATTGTTATTCTTTTAGTGGAAAAGGGGATTTATACCTTCTCATCGAGTAGAACCATTTCAAACCGACTAATTTCATTTGGATTATTCCAAGCCGGTACGAAATACATCCTAATGACTCTTACCCTGATTCTCCACGTCTCCTTGGTGTCATTAATGTCACCGACCATATTGAAACGTCGGGATTGAGACGCAGACATTTTTTGGGTATGGTGTAAATAAAGTTGAAAGATTAGAAAATTAAAAGAATATTACGTATAGTATGGAAGTGAAGCTAGAATGATGTTTGTATGTGAAATGTGTACGAGATTAAATATCCGACGAATGAGTTAGGTGAATTATATATATATAATAAATCATGAATAATATCCTATAAGAATAAGGTAGGTGAGTAATTTTGTACAAATAATACCGTGTAAATAATATACTATAAAACAGTAGTATCAACCGTGCATATGTGAAACAGTAGTATCCTATAATAATTTATAGAGTAGTTATTTATAGAATAGAGGTTTAAAAACAGTAGAATTTATTTGACAAAAATATTATATGTTCAAGATTATACGGTAAGATTATGCTATCAAATAAGAATAAGAATATTAAAGATTAATCATACCATATAAGAGTGTTATAATATAATATTTTTACTGAAATAATATTTGATTACTATATATTTGATTACTGAAATAATATTTGATTACTGAAATAATATTTGTGATATACATGAAATAATCAATCAGTTAATCAATCAATAACAATCAATTAGTTAGTATGAACCATCCATCAATTAAATCTTATTTGATTACTATATATATTGTATATAATCAATACTTGTGATTATATTGTTACTATATAATATCTACAAATATCCTATATTGAATATATCATGAAATAAGATTATACATATCGTAATATTATGATATATCATAACAATAGGTAAAATTATAGTAATATCTTCTAGTATAGACTTGAATAACACATGTATATATCACGTGACACATATTGTACAATAATAATAATCGTAACTATTTTATATTCTATGTGAAATATTGTACGGGATAGTGCAATCTTCAATTAACTAAAATAATGCAAGTATTTGGTTAAAACGGAATACAAAATGCTTATACTTTTAAAAGAAAGATTGATGATACATTCCATATTAAATATTGTGTGTGATACATTCCAATTAAAACATGTGATTTCCTGCATATGTACAAATAATACCGTGTAAATAATATACTATAAAACAGTAGTATCAACCGTGCATATGTGAAACAGTAGTATCCTATAATAATTTATAGAGTAGTTATTTATAGAATAGAAGTTTAAAAACAGTAGAATTTATTTGACAAAAATATTAATGTTCAAGATTATACGGTAAGATTATGCTATCAAATAAGAATAAGAATATTAAAGATTAATCATACCATATAAGAGTGTTATAATATACGGAGTAATATTTTTACTGAAATAATTTTTGTGATATACATGGCATATAATCAATCAACAACAATCAATTAGTTAGTATGAACCATCCATCAATTAAATCTTATTTGATTACTATATATATTATATATAATCAATACATTCCAATTAAAACATGTGATTTCCTTAATTAATCATATTTCCTTAATTACATACCTCATGTGTTGTATAGCTTTATGTGTGATGTAGTGACATTTTGTATCAGTAAGATGTTAGAGTGTAGTTGGAGTGGAGAAGGGTTGTGTATACATGAGGTCAATGGTTCGAATCGCGCATAGCCCAATTTTTTTTTTTTTTGTTGTAGAAAACTTTAGGCGGGAAAATATGTGAGTAGAGTTATTTGGTTAGTGGAAAGGGGGATTGTCCAAAATTTTGTTCTATTAGGATATCAAAATTAGACTTCAATCATTCAATTTTGTTCACATCTTCCCTCACTTTTTTGGTAAAAGAAACGAAGAGGATCATCCCCAAAATAAACACACAGTAAAATCAAAAGGCATAAAATGGTAGGTTCTTGGCCAGGAGGCACCCCGTAAGTCATTTTGCAGCAACTCGAACAGCTCCGCAGGAGTTCTATCTTCCTCGAACACATTCAACTTTATGATTTGAGTCACTCCCCTATTAGCTCACCAATCCGTACACCGGTTTGCTTTGCTTCTCAATAGTATGAGTTAACTCAATTCTCCATTCCACGTCTTCGATAAATATTAGTAACATCTTCCCTCGTGAGATACACAAATATTACACCAAATTATGAGATAGTATGTCAATAACTATTAAAATTAAAAATATCCCGAGTATTTTGTAAATTTGAGAAATCAAGTAATCAAATTACCTATAAGACCAAATATAGTTATTAACTATAAGATAAATTACTGGGAAAAAATGACAAATTTTGAACTCAACACCTACGTTTAATTTACCCAAGTTGTAAGCAACCATCATTTAACAAAACTAAATTCTTATTCTATCTCACACAGTTACAATGTATACTTATCGAGCATCTTGTCCATGGAACATATTCATTACCTACTTCCCCGAAACTAAGACAGTAATTGAAATTTATGAGGTTGTTAAAATAGACTTAAATTGGTAGACTAAAGGGAATATAAACCTTTGGCTTTAGTGACTACTATCGTCATTTCGCTTGAGAACCGTCACTTTTGAGGGCCTTTGTTTATCATGCAATGACTAAACAAATACCACCAAAACTCAAATGTAGCTAAAATTTGTGGCTCAAGGTTGCCTTTTCTTATAAGCTCGTAGATAATAGGCAAATTGAAATACACATAGCGAACAAACAAATAATATCAAAGTTGAATATACAGTCAATAAGAGTGATCGACTAATTGTGGCTGATGTATCTCCAAAAAAATTTAAAATTAAATATCTTCCCATCTCTATAAATTGCCTTGAAAATAGTGACATGAATAAGTTACCTAAAGTAACATATTCCAAAAGCAAAATTATCGTAACTGAAAAAGAGCTGAGAGCCATCACAGCAACAATGTGTCAATTAGTCATGATGCTCTCTTCTTCAACACCTTCATCTCTATCCTACAATGGCGTCTTGATATCTTCTCTCTTTATTACACCAGCAATTGCCCCTCACTTCTCTTCTTGTCATCCCACTTCCAATTTCAACTTTATAGGTTTCTTTCTCATTTCATCATTGATTTTTGTCCAAATATTCAAGTAAAGCTAATAAATACGAAAATAAATCACATACATACTAATATAATTACAAAACCAACAAAGCTACTAATCAGACTAAATCAATCAATTAAATTAGCAATCTATGTATTTCATAAAGTGATGGCATAGCCATTGATAAGATCAGAGAGCAACGGCTCTCCCACAATTACTGCAACAGTTTAGCATACAATATTCTCTTGATTTCATTTCCGTAAATATTATATTACTAGCTGTTAGAGTTGATTTCTTTCTGTAATTAGATTAGCTCTCCTTGTGTATAAATTGATTCAAGTCTTTCACTTGTAAATTGTAATCACCAATTTTTGAATAATAACATACATATTTTCCATATCTTACGATTCTAATATGGTATCAGTGTTTCACAAATAATTCTCGAAACTTACCCCATTTCCTGTGTTCTTCACGATAATGACGAACACCGAAACCCCCGAAAACAAAACACCTGCGTCCTACTCGATTGTTCCCGTCGAAAATCCAGGAACCAAGATCACTCACGTTGAATTTACCGGCAAGAATTATGACGATTGGTCTCGATGTTTCCGCCTCGCTCTCCTTGCCAAAGGCAAGCTCGATTACATTGACGGAACGATCTCCAAACCAGCAGAAACCGATCCCAATTTCAAAGCCTGGAGATCGGCCAATGCACTTGTGTCGGCATGGATCTTTAATACCATTGAAGCTGACCTTCGTACTTCTATTACTCTACAAGACAATGCTACTCTCCTATGGGCCGATATCAAGCAGCGTTTTACAGTGGTAAATGATGCTTACATATTTCAATTAGAAAACGATATTAATTCTTGTAAACAGGGGCCGACGGAGACAGTAATGGCTTATTACGGGCGCATCAAAAAGTTATGGGACGATCTCATTGCTCATGACGGATTTCCAGCCTGTGCCTGCAATCCCTGCTCCTGCAATCTGCTCAAACTCCTCGATCGCCAACGAGAGAAGAAATGGGTACGTTCCTTCCTTATGGGTCTCGACTCTCGTTTTGCTAGTCTTCGTTCTCATATTCTTGGGACAGAACCCCTACCGAATCTTAATCAGATTTATAGCCGACTCTTACAAGAAGAAGGTATGCGTAGTTCTTTAAATTCTGCCACCCCTGACTCTCGGTCGGACCCCATGATATTCGCTACTCGAGTTCATTCTAATTCAGCCCATAATCGAGTCAACCAAATCTCTCAAAACCCGTCTGAAAATTCGTCAAAGAAGTGTCTTGCTTGCAAACGATCAGATCACAATTACACTTCTTGCTTTCGGGTCACCGGAAATTTTCCGGACTGGTGGGGGGAGAGACCTCGGGATAGAATTTATGTGGGACCTGACCCGAATGACTCGAATCAGATAGTTGTTGTCCCGGATACTCGCGGTCGACAAAAACGAGCCTCTGCTCAGGCCGTAAACTCCTCGGCTCAGACCCTACCGCGTGCCAATATGGGTCAGGTAAACAATCAGGTTCCATCGACATCCAGTGCTACTACTTTTGATGGCGTGGATTTGAATAATTTAAATCCCGCTAATCGAGCCGAACTAGTTCAATTATGGCAGGCACACAAAGCGAATAATGATCGACTCAATGGTAATATTCCTCTTTCGTCTTGGATTATTGATACCGGTGCATCCCACCATATGTCGGGTTGCTTATCGCATTTTTCAAATATTCGTGATATTGCTCCCTTATCCGTCGGTCTCCCGAATGGTGATCAAACTACTGTGACAAAAAGTGGGGACATCATTCTTTCAAATAGATTAATTTTACGTGATGTTTTATATGGTCCCAATCTTCAATGTCACCTTATTTCAGTTTCTAATCTATTACTTGACGATTCTTTGACTATCCAATTTTCTCATAAATTATGCTTAATTCAGGACCATTCCTCGAAGATTGTGATTGGTGCGGGTGAGCAGCGCGAGGGACTTTATTTTTTGAAGGATGTCCGCAATTTCGAACCCAAAGCCTTTATGGTGGGAACGGTTGACAATAATGAACTATGGCACCGAAGGTTGGGGCACCCTTAGCTTCTACCGATATTAATCGTTTTGTTCCTGTTTTAAATAATACTAAAACTCAAACTCCTTCTACTTTTCACAGTAAGTTTTGTGATATTTGTCTCTGTGCAAAACAAACTCGGGAACCATTTCCTTTAAGTTCTAATAATGCTCTTTCTATTTTTGATTTAATTCATTGCGATCTTTGGGGTCCTTACTCCGAAAATGGATCATGTGGTTCTCGATATTTTTTAACTATTGTAGATGATTTTTCACGATCTACTTGGGTCTATCTTCTTCGTCATAAAAGTGATGCGCATCAAAAAATATTACATTTTTTTGCTATGGTCGAAAGACAATTCGACAAGAAAATTAAATGTTTCTGCACCGATAATGGGACCGAATTTTCTTGTCTAAAATCTTTTTTTGATAAACAAGGCGTCTTATTTCAAACCTCCAACGTAGACACACCTCAACAGAATGGTCGCGTTGAGAGAAAGCATCGTCACATTTTAAATGTTGCTCGCGCTCTTCTTTTTCAAGCTTTCTTACCTATATTTTTTTGGGGCGAATGCATTTTAACAGCAGTTTATTTGATAAATCGCACTCCTTCAAAACTTTTGAACGGTAGAAGTCCCTACGAACTTCTTTTTAATAAAACCCCTCCAATGGAACACATGCGCACTTTTGGTTGCTTAGCTTACGCGAAAACGATAAACCGGTCTCACGATAAATTTGCTCCTAAAAGTCGTAAATGTCTTTTTATTGGATATCCTTTTGGTAAAAAGGGTTGGCACCTTTATGACCTCGACACGGGTTCTTATTTTGACTCACGAGATGTGGTTTTTATTGAAGAAACGTTTCCATACCAAACTCTTCAAATTCATGATCACGCCGACCCGTACACCAAGCCGTTCTCCGACCACAACCCATCACCTGATCATGTTCTCATTGAACATGTACCCACCCCCTAATTCGAACCCACCTCGCACACCCAACACGGATAATGACACAACCGAGCATGACACCACGACACAAACCCCACCTTTGACCACTTCCACGGTTGAATCAACCGCCGAGACCCACGCCTCCTCCACTCAACCAGAATCCACCGCTTTAGGACGCGGACATCGTCAAAAGTTTCCAAATTCACATCTTAAAGACTTTGTCACAACTCGTCCCTCGTCCAATGCTCTCCACGCATCGTCACCATCATCAGGTACTCGGTATCCTTTAAAGAACTTTGTTAGTAATAATGCGTTTTCTACTAACCATCAAATCTTCTTAACGGCCGTGACCACAAATCACGAGCCTAGCACTTTTTACGAAGCTATGCAGGATTCAAAATGGAAGGAAGCAATGCGACAAGAAGTAGATGCTCTCGAAAAGAATAAAACGTGGACCCTCGAACATTTGCCCCCGAACAAAAAGGCAATTGGATCAAAATGGGTTTACAAGATCAAATATAATGCCGATGGCACAATTGAGCGCTACAAAGCTCGTCTTGTGGTCATGGGCAATAGACAGGTTGAAGGTGTCGACTATACAGAAACATTTGCCCCGACCATTAAGTTGGTCACGTTTCGAACGCTTCTCGCTATTGCCGCCGCTAAGAAATGGGAAACTCATCAAATGGACGTCCATAATGCTTTTCTCCATGGCGATCTTCAAGAAGAGGTTTACATGAAGCCTCCACCCGGGTTCCTTTCGAATTCAGATGGGCGCGTCTGCCGGCTCCGAAAATCTCTCTACGGTCTAAAACAGGCCCCTCGATGTTGGTATGACAAACTTGCCTCTGCTCTTACTAAATACGGGTTCAAACAATGTCCGTACGATCATTCTCTTTTTTCAATCACGACACCTGGCAAAGAAATTCATGTGCTCATTTATGTCGACGACCTTGTCATATGTGGAAATGATTCACTTACGATCAAGAATTTTAAATCCTACTTATGCAACTGTTTCCACATGAAGGATCTTGGCACTCTTAAATACTTTCTCGGTCTCGAAATAGCTCGAAGCAAAAATGGGATATTTGTCTCACAACGCAAATATGCCATCGATATCCTTAAAGAAACCGGGCTAACTAACTCAAAACCAAAACCCATTCCTATGGAACCTAATCATACCTTGGCCACATCCACCGCACCTCCATTAAAAGACCCGCAAGCTTATCGTCGCATAGTGGGTCGACTGGTCTACCTCACCATCACTCGACCCGAGCTCATCTATTCCGTACACACCTTGGCACAATTTATGCACAATCCCACCACTGAACATTGGCAAGCCGCTCTTCAAGTAGTCCGATATATAAAGAATGCCCCGGGTCAAGGAATACTTCTCCAAGCCGATAATGTCTTGTCTCTTATCGCATACTGCGACGCAAATTATGCCACATGCCCCACCACTCGACGCTCTCTCTCGGCTTATTTAATTCTACATGGATTATCTCCTATCTCATGGAAAACGAAGAAACAACACACAGTCTCTCGTTCCTCCGCTGAATCTGAATACCGTGCTATGGCTTACACCACCTGTGAAATCAAGTGGCTCATTACCTTCCTCGGGATCTCTCACAAACACCCAGTCAAGTTATTATGCGACAATCAATCCGCACTTCATATTGCAAAAAATCCGGTCTTCCATGAACGGACAAAACATATTGAAATTGATTGCCATTTTATCCGCGATGAAATACAAAAAGGCGTGATCACAACAGAATATATCAATACGAAGCACCAGCTCGCGGATTTATTTACCAAAGCTCTAGCCCGTACTCCATTTTACGAATTACTATCCAAGTTGGGCGTTACGAATCTACACGCACCAACTTGAGGGGGGCTGATAAGATCAGAGAGCAACGGCTCTCCCACAATTACTGCAACAGTTTAGCATACAATATTCTCTTGATTTCATTTCCGTAAATATTATATTACTAGCTGTTAGAGTTAATTTCTTTCTGTAATTAGATTAGCTCTCCTTGTGTATAAATTGATTCAAGTCTTTCACTTGTAATCACCAATTTTTGAATAATAACATACATATTTTCCATATCTTACGATTCTAATAGCCATCTATCGTAAAATTATGAAATCTCTTTTGTTATAAAAATAGATTAGATGTAATTACCTCATATCCAACTCACTTTCTCAGAGTAATCGGTTACTTCATAATCAGTAACTACTGACCTACTGTTCTTCAATCTCCAGTTCAATTGGGATCTGAAACTCACCCTTCAAACTGATCAGAATTGCCCTTGGTGTGGCGGTTTCGATTTGATGACATGGAGAAGAAACACATGAAATTAAATAATCGATTTGATGGAGGAAGGGTAGAGAAAAATCTAGTAAAGTTGTTTAATGTAGAATTGGTCTAGTAAAAATCACTGTGAATTTGATAGGTATAGGAAGAAATATGTACCTCTAGTCATGAGGGCAGACTTGTTGGCAATAGGGGATCATCCATTTTGATTTTTTCTTCAAAGATTACCCTGCACCTGTAACCTGAAGCATCAACCACTTGGCCCGGGAATGCCATAGTACAACTATGATAGGCTTGTGAACAGTTTCAGTTTCGGATCTACTTGTCAAATAACTGGTGAGAATAAGGAATTTATACAGCTCGGGAATTATCCCCAAGTTACAATCAAATTAAAAAGGTTTCACTTTTCCTAGAAAATTAACCGCTGGTTATTAGTCTAGTGACTTGCTCATGTTGAAGCCATGTTATACTCCCGGGAACCCACATATATTTGATCCCCTATCTGCACATCTATGATCTGCCACATAAATATACACACAAAAATACATCAGTACATCATCCAACAAAGCAAACACACAGATAAATAATCTCCTCCTGTTGCTGTTGTTTTTACCACTGTTTTCTCCTCCTCTCCTCCTTTTAATACCTTCACCATGATCATAATCTATCTATGATTTAGTACTAATGAGAACCATGATTGTTTCAGGGAGTATATTCTAGTACAAAGCAAAAATAAAAATTAAACTCAACCTATTGCAAGAAAGGATGAAACATGAACTGGGTTTACTTCAAAGAGGGAAAAAAAAGATGGAAAATTGATTTACCTAAGTGAATATTCTTGATTGAATCCAAAGCTAGATTTAACATTCATACATTCATAAGTCAAACAACATATATCTGCTGAAAGGGTGATCCTTTTTAACAACCTCATCACGAACACGATGGATAATAGCCTGCCATGAGAGTGGTTGCAACATGGAAACGTAACCCGATTGCTTGAAGTATTTGTTAATGTCAAGATTGAGCCGTACCCGATTGCTGCACCCAAAGCTAACATCACCATCTGCAATAAAACATTATTTATAGAAAAAAAACATAAAAGATCGAATATGGGGCAAACAAAATCTGGACAAATACCTCTGCTCCGAGTTCCGGAACATGGGCCAACGGCAAATATGCCGAGTATACATCGTCTCTTCCAAGACCCAACACCACTGTTGTCACAGCCGCAGAAGTGGCTAATCCTACCCAAAAAGTAATGAAGATGAGAAGAAACTACACATATGAAATATTAATAATAAAAAATAAATTGGACATAATAAAAGGGAGGATATTGATGGGGAGATTATACCGGAGTTCATCCGATGTCGTCGGTGTCGCCACGGTCCTTAATCGACGAATTTTGGTTGAAATTGTAACGTCATATTGAAACAGAGAGAATACTGAGATATCAGTGAACAAAGAAAAAAATATTGAAACCTGTAATGTATATAATACTCACTCCGTCCCAAAATGATTGTCCCATTTATTTTTGCACAATAATTAAGAAAATTGTGTAATGATGGAGTATATTAGTATATAGGCAATTATGACTACTTTATAGGGTGATGTGTGAGGTAGTGTGGGTTAATGGAATGGCAAAATGGTAAATATTTTGTCATAGTAGGGACGAAGTTGTAAAAAATGATAGACTAAAAAGGAAAGTTGAGAAATGGGACAATCTTTAAGAACCTATCCAAAAAGCAATACGAGACAATCTTAGTGGGACGGAGGGAGTATGTATTAGTTGGGAGTTGGGAAGTTATTTAAAGTGGGAAGTTGAGTGTAAGTGGGGAGTCGAGGATCGATAAAGGTGAATGAACTACTAAAGGTTGGTTACAATTTTTTTTAGTGACAGTCACGTCAGATCTAACGTGGCGCCAAATAGGACGATTGTGTGGCAGATGATGTGGGTGAATGTGGTGCGAGTATTTTCTTCAGCATTAATATATAAGAGATAGAGAATGCATTATAGGTCTCAAATGTGAATTATAGGGAAACGTGAATTAATTACTCTGTAATTCTCTCAAGCTTATAAAGTATATATATTGTTTTTATACAATTTTAACAATGAATATTGGAATAGTGCAGTGGTTAAGGTGTTCAATTTGTTTTGAAGGTTGTGGGTTCAAAATTCATTTATACAATTCTTTGAAGTGAATTTTTGATAGCTTCTCATGAAAGATTTACCATAATAACCTTGGGTTGATGAGGATTGAGTATCCCTTTTTAAATGCTCAACAATAAGCAGTGCCACGTCATTGGCACCGGTGCTTACTTTAATATATAAAGGATTTCTCCCTCTTTCTTCTTCTTTTTTGAACCACTCATTTCTCCTTCCTTATTTTCCACCCCAATCCCTTTGGGACAATAATAGGAACTCGGAGGGAGTATTATATATCCTTCCCACCCAGCACAACACTAATATTATTAATAATATTAAAATTGTACTAATAGGCGATTTTAGGGGGTTTTAGAATCAGATATAGATAACATTTTAGTAAGGTTTATCAACAATATTCAATTGGTTTAGTGGTAAAGACTCATTTGTGTTTGAGAGGTTAGCCTTGATAGTAACATATATTTGTAAGTTTTCGACGCCCAACAGGCCTCATAGGCGTCACTTTTGGACGTCCGACATGTTTTTCCTGTTCTTTTTTTAATAATTTTTTGTACGAAAATCAACGATAGGGACGTATAAAATCGAATACGTCAAACCGTAACAACTAAAATCGAATACTTCATTGATTACTTAACCAGATACTAGCTACGGGAAGATTAAACTAAGCTATCAACCTAATCACAATTATAATGAAACTAATCGACCTAAATAATATCATTTACAAAATATAAAGATTCTCGAGCTTTATTGAGACACGTGTCTCAAAAACCGTCAATAATTATCTAAACCATAATCTTAAAGTAGTCGGGAAATAATAATTAGATTAATTAAATAAAATAATTAATATAATTAATCATAATTAAAGAAGGGCAAAAGGGTAAAATCACGTATAAAGCGCCGACGACTTGATTGAAATGTGGGCGACCTAATGTAGGAGGGATAAATATCGGGTGACGATTCTTTTACAAGTAAAATGATATGGATTATGATCTTGTCCTTCCGATCCTAGTCCTACTTCGATCCTATCATTTTTTTGACTTTCCATGTTAGATTTAAGATTTAATTACAAATTACCACCATATATTTACCGTATTTTACGAATTACCACCACATATTTTGTTTATTACAAGTTACCACCTAACTTTAACATATAATTACAAATCACCACCATATTTTAAACTCGACTTTCATTTAATTTAAATCCCGACTTATCAAGTAAATTATCTTCTTAGTGACTAAAATGCCCTCATATCACCTCATTCATTAAACCCGATCTCATTTCCTTGTAACGGAACAACCACTTCGACAATAAACCCGACCTTATTTCCTTGTAGCAGGACAGCCGCTCCGGCACCACCATTGTAGTCTTACCATTACCCTGTGCTCCCCATCATTGTCAAGCTCCCTCACGGCCACCCCAATTCAACCCAGAATTTTCGTCACCATACTAGACAAAAAACGGTGCCAAAGACCCAGCTGCTAAATCTCGCACATTTCCCGTCTCCGTCACTCCTCCCGGACTCCTACCTTAGTGTGGACATGACATAGGTCCATCCCGACGCGGCCACACGTGGGTTTGGAGGGCGAAATGTTTCCCATGTGAGATAGTTCTCGGGTTGAAATTTAAATCGAAGTTGGAGTCACCACCGAACTTTATGGGAGTTTGGGCCCATTCGAACCCACTCTATATTTTGGTGGACCGTGCACAAAGTACGGCCCACTTCGATACTAGAGCTTGTGGGGTTCGTCCCTTTGCATTACGATACCGATGCCGACATTATCGGGTACCGTATATCGAATGACTCCCGTGCGCCAACGGTTTCGGACATCCGGAAGCCGAGGTTCTGAATAAGGGGTGAGGGTACGTGTTGGGAAGCCCACATAGGACACCCAACCCTGCCCGCACATAGCGGCCTCTACTAAGATATCGTTCGAATTTCTAATACGCGCGCTAGTGATTCGGTTGAAATGTTATGCAAACAACACTTTACGAGATATAGAAAATCGAATAAGTTACAACGTCGGTTTAGTGCATTTAATTCACGTCAAAGTGGTTTAGCATGCGAGATTCATTTGTAATACGGTAAAACACAAACAAATAAAAGTAAGGCAAAATGATAATAGGTTACAAGTTACACGGGCGGAAATACAACCCGTATAAAACAAAATAACGAGCAAAGTCGAAATAACAATATAGTAACGGTAATGAAAATGGATTAAATAACTTGAAGACTGTATGATGATGCATGATTTTGAAAAGAAAGGACACGTGATTGTCTTTACACGTGACGACCAAGGTCGTAAAAATATTTGACGATGTTAAAATGATGAAGGAAGCTCGCGTTTTAGCGTAAAAGAGACCACTCGATCGAGTCATGGGAGGGACTCGATCGAGTGATCCTGCTACGGACCTCTTGCCTGTTTTTTTGGGTGCCACTCGATCGAGTGGGCTATAGCACTCGATTGGGTGCCCCCTGTTCGAGCTATGGCTCGATCCGAGAAAGAGTAGCGATCTCGATTTTTATTTCAGTTTTAAATCGATGACTAACCAAGCCGCGCAAAAATATGATGTGATTTATACTTGGCTCAGTTTTCGATACTCGCAGCATATATTTTATTATTACGAGACCGGTATCGGGAATTTTGAATAAAGTCGTTTTGAATTGGATTAGGACGAAATTAATTCCCTCCGCGTCACGACATCGTTATTAATCCTTGCGGATTACGTGATGTTCGATTTTGCATCAACAGGTTTTGTACTAATCAAAAAACGGAATCGAATATATTTAATGACAAATATCCGCGATCGCATCATTCCCTTGAGTGTTTAGGGCGGCGCTCCTCGAAAGGGTGTCACCACTGTTACAACTCGTAAATGGATTAGAAGGATCTTGAACGGAATTTGTTTATAAACATATTCGACTCGGAATCATTTTATATATTTATATATGCGCGATATGTAAATAAACGAGATTAATAATATGATACAATAATAAAAATGAAAGCGTTCTATTAAGGGTTGACTCGCTTCAAACAACCAAATATTTGGGGTGATGGGATAAGGGACCGGCAACATCGAGTACAGTACTCGTGTTTCCTTATCCCGTCATCCCTCGTATTCGGTACGTAATCGACGAATATTTTAGTAGTGATACGATAGTAATAATATTAATAACGAAAGAAAAGAAATATGAATAAAAAACGACGAAAAAATACATTGAAAAGCGGAGAGAAGAAGAGAGAAAAGGAGATGTTGGGATTTGAATTACACCCTCAACCTACATGCTTTAGTCTCGGAATACGACTCGTCTAGTAGTGGCTTTGGCACGGGAGTGTCGAGATATATAGGAGAGTTATGGTGTGTATGATTAGGGAAGGGATTTGACGAGTTTTGCTCTCGATTTTTGACGAGTTTTGATCTCGGGATGGCTATGAATTTGTTGATGGTTAGAATTGTGAAGGGTTGAATGTGATTGAAGGTAGGAAGAAGTTGTAAGTTGTGATGGGTAAAAAGTGGTAAGGTTAAAAATTTGTGTTGAATGAATGAATATGGGGCAGTATATATAGAACTCACCCCGATTCAGGGTCACTCGGTCGAGTGGTGTAAGTGCACTCGATCGAGTGCCCGGTTTAGGAGCGGTTCGCCCGGTTCGCAAGCATACTCGACCAAGTGGGCCTGAACCACTCGATCGAAAGAAATCTTATCCTAATTTGAAGAGATTTTGGTTGTTAGGTTTCCTTCTAGAAACGCACGTGGCTGATTTTTTGTACCGAGTTCGTCTTTGACCGGGTTTTGACCCGGTCGCCAAAAGACGGTTTTATTTTCGGTGTCGGTTTTGACCCAAATTAGTCTTATTTGACTGGAAACGGCCCACTGGGCCTGAATTTGAGGTTGGTTTCGTGAGATTTGTACTCCATTAAAAGCCCAAGCCAAATACTAATGATTTCGAGCCCCATATTCGAGCGCGTTAAAGCACGTTTACGTTCGATCATCATCGGGTGTTTTGTCGGAAGCTGCTACAGACACTAGCAGGCAAAATGCGGGTGTCTACACCTAGCATCTCATCAGACCTCCGAGACGACCAACATCTACGTCCCCTTCCCTTCCTTTCCACCAAACACCATAAAAACTCAAAAGTCACCCCAAAATCAAACAAAATAAGCGGCCTAAAACAATTATTCCGACAAATATGTCACTTACCGTTTCTAATTTGACATCGTCGTCTCAACTTTTGGCGACTTTGTCGGATCTCCCTTGACTTTCAGGCGATAAAGGCATGGTTAAAGTGAAGGGGGTGAGGGATTTCGTGGGTTAAAGTAAGGTAGTGGTGCTAGATTGATAGATGGAGCGGTATGGTGGCAGTGGTGATGAATGATGAATGCTGATGAATTAGTAAAACAGTGGTTAAGTTCTAATGAGTTGATTTTGATTGAACGATCATTTGTGTGATTCTGTGGATCGTTGAGGGTTAATTTAGGTAATTTACTTAAATGTTAAGTCATTGATAAGTTAAACTATCGGGATTTAAGTTAAATGAAAGTCGAGAATAAAATACGGTGGTGATTTTTGTAATTATACGTTAAACTGTAGGAGGTAAGAAATACATGGTTGTAATTTGTAAAATACGGTAAATACATGGTGATAGTTTATAAATTTTCTTTATTTTTCTTTTGAGTTCAATGTTATAGTTTTTGGGTAATCCCTCTTATACTAAGAGAATAAAGATTTCTAGCAAAGCGATGATGTGTCATCACCCAAACGAAAATTTTCCCACCCAAATTTATTATATTATATACTCCGTACAATATATTTAGTACTTCCTCCATTACAAAATATAGGTAGTTTTAGCCATTTGTACATTCATTAAGGAAAACACTTTAAGTGGTATTAATTTGCTTTGAAAATTGAAAAATGTTCATACAAACCAATGAAAGAAGAGAAAATGCACAAAAAATACAAAACAATTTATATTAAATTGCTTTTTTTGCACCCAAAACTACTTATATAAAGTAATAGAGGAAGTAATAGTTTATATGTAGTTGGTAAATCATATCCAAATTTTACTATTTCATACCCAACTTTCATTATTTTTCACATCACTAATCTTTCTCTTAGCAAAATCTCTTTTCGATGATACTTGTAGTTTGTCGCATGATACTTAGAATGATGGTCTTCCTGACCATATGATGAGTATCGTTTTCTCCGAGATATTGACTAACCCGGTTGGGTTTTTAAGAAAAAAATCCCTTTCCCAATCCCTTTTGAACATAACAAATTCTCTTTTTTTTAATCCATCGAAACCTAACAAAATTCTTTGATAACTATAAGAATTTGCACATGAGACAAATAATTTTCTTGTTTTTATTAATATTTTCACTTTTTAATATATTTATTGGATGTTATCTTAATTTTTTGTTTAATTTCAAATTAAACCGTGATATTGATTAATTTTTTTTGTTTAATTTCTATCTAACGATTCGTTGTTTCTATTGATCCCGACAATTGATTAAACCGTGATTTTTGATTTTGATAATTCATTCGTTGTTTCTATTAATAATTTTACTTTTTAATATAATCTTTAGATGCTATTTTCTAATTAAACCCTAATTAGGGTGGTTGTTGAACTCATTTATTGATTAATTTTTTTTAATTAAACTCTAATTAGGGTGGTTGTTGGAGTTAAGAGGTGGACATGGTGGTTAGGGTTATGGACAACGTCGATGGGTGATGAATTGATTGAGACAAGTGGTGAATTGATTGAGAAGTGAGTAAAATCGAGAAAAGATATAAAAGAGTTATTGTGTTGTGGAGGTTGATTGATTGAAGAAAAAATGAGGTGGGTAATTTGGTAAATGTGAGTATGAATTACTCCCTCCGATTACCTATTTTCTTCCCCTTTCTTTTTGGGGAAGAAAATAAGGAGAAAGTATTATATTAGTAGAATAGGTAAGGTGGAATGAAAAAGTAAGAGAGATAAATATTATATTAATTAAATGAGAAAAAGTGGGGTGAAAAGTATGAGACAGGAATATTAAATGAGAAATAAATAAAATAGTGTTAAGTGCTATTTTTAGCACTACTTGTGAGTATATATCGTCATATTTGTAGTGTTGAGAGTTAATTTGGGGCGACATAGTGATATTTGAGTGATTTTCGATGATCTTGCATGATTTGAGTGAATATGTGATTTTTGATGACGGTTCTAGCTATTTTGAAGAGCCGAAAAATACATGTATTATGCCCGGATTATAGTGGTGGTATACGTGTCAAATACGGGTTAGATCGAAGATCGCATGAAGAAAAGAAGAGAAGAAAATCAAAGAAAAAACAAAGAAGAAAGAATTGTGAATTTTGAGTGCCGCTAGTAGCGGATGACGAAGAGTAAAACTGTCGCTAGTAGAGGCATAATCAGAATTTTTATGAATTGTGAAGCTTCCAGAGTGCTCTAGTAGCGAAATGTGCCGCTACTAGCGAACAGCTACCCGCGTGTGACTTTTGATCTTCCTCTATTCTACCCTACTTATATCGGATTACTATTTTTATTAGAACAAGCTTATCATTCCTAGACTAGATACATAAAACTTATGCAATTTTATTAGATTTATGCGATTTTATTAGATTTACGCAATTTGAGTTTTATTGTTCAAGACCTTGAAGAAACGATCGTTCATCTTTTGTTCATTAAATCAAGACTAAGTTTCTCTAATTCCCTACTCTTTATTTTATTTCTTGATTATCATTTTGATTATGAGTTGTGAGTAGTTCTTTTATCTAGGGCTCGGTGAGCCGATAATATGGGTTATTGATGCTTTGATTTTAATCGCACTTTGTTGAATTATTGAATTGAGTTTGTTTCGGTTGTGCTTAATAATTGATTGATTAGTTTGAATTGCTAGGTTTGGGTCTAGATTATCATTACAACGAGAGTTGGATGTTTTCATATGAATCATACCTAAAAGTTTGTATCTTTGTCGATTAATTTCCACTCAATTTTAATTACGACGAGAGTCAGATTTTAATTTAGAGAGCCGAAACAAGATTTGAACTTTCACATGAGAATAATGAATTGGAATAATTGGGACATGTTAGTATCGATTCTTAATCTAGTTTTGTTATTCGCGCCATGGGAATAGGATTTATAATAGGGGTGAGCAAAACCGGATATCCGATCCAGTTTTGTAAACCGTATCGGATATCCGGTTTTAAAAATAAAAAAAGTTCCGATCCGGATCCGATCCGGTTTTCGGATATCCGGTTTTCGGATATCCGGTATCCGGTTTTATATTTTTTTTCTATTTTTCTTTTTTTTTTTAAAAATAATTTTTTCATTTTTAATTAAAGTAATTAATTAATTAATTGATTTTTAAGCAACGTTACGTTTTATATAAATTGATATAATAAAATACATAAAAAAAATCTCAAAAAAATGGTATATATGTCTTGCGGTACAATTATTCTAACAAAATATTTCGTTTCAATACATAATATCATAAATTACTAATAGTTTTGTTTTTTATCTTTGAAAATAATGGGTGAGTTTTGAATTCTTTATTGTATAATTCATATTAGGATTATATTTTTCATATATTTTTTTTGTTTTTAAAAAACCGGATCGGAAACCGGATATCCTGTTTCTATTTTTTCCGATACGTATCCGCTACGGTTTTAAGGAAAACCGTATCGTATATCCGGTTATTCGTATCGGATATCCGGAAATTCGTATAATTGAAAGCGTGTACCGTATCGTATACGTATAATAAAACCGTATCGTATATTTTTGCTCACCCCTAATTTATAACATGCTAGATAGGCTTTTTATGTCTCGACGGAGAATTTAAAGTATTGATTAAAATAGGAATGCTAGTCTCACCCAAGACGATAATTTGACAAAGTAATGTCACATTTTGATTGAATCGATAATCCATGTTAATGGTGAACTACTGTCCTAGGTCTTTTTAATTATTGATTTTATCTCGATTTATTACATCTAGTTTGTTAGAAATTATTTATACAATCACCATTTTGATTTATTCGACGTAGATAACTTGAATAAAAAATTAGCTACTACTTAATCATTCACCTCCCTAAGATCGACCCGTATGCTACAATACCCGTACGCTTGCGGTACTATAAAATAAAACGTAACAAATAGGGGTATAATATACAATACTATATATTTTAGTAATGAGTAGACTCAAATATATAACTAAATAATAGAAAGATATAATAGAATTAGAATATATTCTTAAAATAGTCCAATCTAAAAAAATTATGATATATAATAGGAATATATACTCCTATATAGAAGAAATAAATAAAAAGAAACCTGCACTTTGATTTGATTGAAGGATGTACTAAATATTTTATTTGAAATAAAAACATATACTCCGTAACTAATCCCTCTTTTTCGTTCATTTGTTTACCTTTGATTAAATACTCCTCACAATGAATATAAAAGACAAACAAATGAACGAAACGAAGAGAGTATATAGTACCAAATTTATTATTGGTAATTATAGATGTTCTATTTTGTTAAAAGTAATAAACTAAATTTAGCGTGTTTGTTTACAATTTGTATTGATGACGAGGGAATCCACAACCACTACCTTTGGTGCAAGCATGAACCTGAGACCTTGAGTTCATGACCACAAGTTTTAACCACTAGGAAACACCCTTGTGAGCGTTTACAAATATTTGTTTATCGTTGAGTTTGTGAAAAGTAGGGCCGGCTAAGGTCCGGTTTAGGTGCAGCCCAAAAATAAGGCCTCAAAAAATTTGGGCCCAATTGGTAATTACTCTTAAAAAAAAATTAAAATCAAACTGATTAAATTTACTGCGTATCTTCTTGAATCCTTCTCATATCTATGTTTAATTTCCCTAAACTTTTTCTCCTGTCCAATAAATTCTCTCATTTCCATATTAATTTTGATTCCCAATGACGGTAATTAATCCTCGGGCTTTATTATTTCTTCTTCCCCATTGTATCTTCACTCTTCAAAATTCCTTTACAAATTTAACCATAAATTTCTACTCCTTGTCCTAGGTCTTTCCAAATTCTATTGTATCTCACAATCACTCAACAATTGTGAATTGACTCAAGAACTCTTTGTACCCTCTTTATATTATATAAAAACAGAGTCAAAGATCAATTAGGTGACACAAATAGGGGTGTTCACCGGTCCAAACCCGGACCGGACCGGACCGGACCGGTTTGACCCGCGGACCGGAAACCCAAAAAACCCAAACCCGCGGACCGGACCGGTTAACAAAGAACCCGGACCGGACCGGACCGGACCCTCTTAAGACCGGACCGGACCGTAAAAATACACTAAATTTGATATTTTTTTTAAGTGTGGACCGGATCGGGGACCGGTGACCAACTTTTTTGGGACCCGGAGACCGGACCGGTACGTGCCCCGGTCTGGACCGACCCGGACCTTACGGTTCGGTCCGGTCCGGTTTGCCGGTCCGGGTTAATTTTTGAACACCCCTAGACACAAATTGGGTGCTCTATTTTGAAATAAGTCCAATTTTTGCCACTAATCCTTATATGAATGAATTATGAGATTAGGAGATTGGGGAGAATATCAATCCAATTCAAATTATCTGATGTTGAAGACTCGAGATTGGTTTTGTGCTTTATATAGTAACTTCTATTTATGGCAATCTCGTATTTATGTTTTGATGATTACAAGTGGCTCGTAACGGTTTGTGTGTCTAGTCGTTTATGCTAAGTTTTACAAGACCGTACCGGGTAGAGAAAAAGAGTCAAGTATCAAGAATATATAGTAGGCCCACTCTTGTTGAGGCATGCACAAGAAGAAGAGAAGTTAAAGTTAAGCATTGACGTTAATAGGAGCCTTTCAATCTAGTTCGTTAACTCGACGTCATGAATCGTGTTTTTGAACAAAGGTTCGTTAGGTGAGTCACGTATTGAGGTGACTTTAGGAACATGTTACAGTCAAAGTTGGAAATACAGTCTAAAACCAATTGTTACAGTCTGACTCTGGATGATACAATCCTGTCCACAGATGTTACAGTCTGTGATATTCCGTGATGAATTTCGTGTCAAAGATTTCAAGTTGCGCTCCATATTTTTTTTAAGATAAAAGTATATTCTAAAAGTATTTTTCTAAAATACCTTCCCCATATCTTATGGAAATAATATTCCACTAAGTTTTAGAAATATCTTATTGTGTTTTATTTAAAGTCAAAACTCTTTCCTAAATAAAACTTATTTTTGGAAATAAAATCTTTTTGAGTTGGAATAGGTTACTAATTGGTGAACAAAGCTCACATTGTGTTTATGAAAGTAATTCTAATCACACGTGAGATCTTGCTATTTACCATGATTAAGAGTCTTATATTATTTGGTTATCTTTCGTAGTATCTCTAATATATTTTCCTAATCTTTAAAGTATTCTACTTTCCTTATAACTCTTTTCTAGGGCGCACAGCTAGGTTACACCGATACGGACACTGACACGTATCGGACACGTGACACGACATTCGAAATTTTGTAGGACACGGACACGGCAGGAAAAAAAATCAATATACATATTTAAACAAAGAGAATTTGAAGATTTTTATACCTAAGATATACATTTGGTTACTAACAGTATGACAATTATCGTAAAATAACAAAATAAAAATTAAAGTCTTATAAACTTAAAGTTAAAATTCAAACCTTAAAAATTCGAACAATTGTACTACTATAGTATAATTACTAGTTAGTTATTTCGTCTTATAATAAATATTTATAACAAAAGGTAACCATCGTAAACCTCCAATTTTGTCATTTATTAAAGTCCGAAAACCAATAAACAACGTTAAGTATGTCCGAAGACTCTCTAAATATTACGAACCGGGCCGGACACGTCTTCAAATATGACGAACTGTGTCCGATACGTGTCCAAATAAATTAAAAAAACCGGACACGGTTTTACAGGTGTCCGACACGTTTTGTCGTGTGTCCGATGTGTGTCGGTGTCCGACACGATACGTTGGTTTGGAGGAGTGTCCGTGCAACCTAGGCGCACTGTTGGTTTAGTATTTAAACCAAGCTTGGTTTTCATATTACTCACGCATTTTTTCCATTGAGTTATAAAGTCTAGAGGCAAAATTCATTTCAAGCTAAAAACATTTTTTCAATTTTCTTTAAGGTTATAATTCGTCTCGAAAAAGTTAATTCTTACTTGATTACTGTGTTTCATTCCTCTAAGTACTTGTCAGTTGAAGATCAATGCTCCTACATCCGTCTTGTGAAGAAGACAATTCCTAGGAGAACTCGGCTAAACCATTTAGTATCAATTGGCTTAAGATAGAATAATTAGTGTTATTCTATTTGAACAATTATAGTTAATCGTTGAGGGTCTATTAATATTTTGTAATCCTGGGATCGATACTAAAATATTTTTAAGAGAATAATGGACGTAGGTCTCGGTGTGTGAGACTGAACCATTTCAAAAAGTTCATCGTGTTGATTTATTACCACTCGTATTATAAACCCTCACAACCGATTTAGATTAAATTAGGAAAGAAAAAATAAAAATCGATATACT
This sequence comes from Agrostemma githago, assembly GCA_958450325.1. Taxonomy (NCBI): domain Eukaryota; kingdom Viridiplantae; phylum Streptophyta; class Magnoliopsida; order Caryophyllales; family Caryophyllaceae; genus Agrostemma; species Agrostemma githago. The sequence continues at coordinate 47,568,636 of OY288259.1, read as the reverse complement.
CAACCCCCTCTTGAGTATTACTTCTACGTATTGAATTCTTCTATTGGTATCAGAGCGGGCACTTGAGTCGTGCTTAACAGCCTTGAGTGATCCTAATACATATTTTTCTATTTTTTGTTCACAGGTACAATGGAGCAAAAGTATGAAAAGTTTCTAGTTTTCAACGACGATGACTATGGTGTATGCAAGAACAGGATGATGCACCACATCAAGGGAGTTGACTAGGAGTGCTGGAAGGTTGTCAAGAATGGACCTACCATCATCCTCAAGACTGGAACAGAGGAAGAGAAAGATGAAGATGACTATACTGCCCTTGAAGATGCGAAAGCTGAAAAGAACTCAAAAGCAATATCTCTTCTTCAGAGAGGAATTGGCCCACGTCTTCAGAGTCGCATCTCTGCCTGCATCTCAGCGAAGGAAATCTGGGATAGTCTCTCTTTAGCATACGAAGGAACTGACCAGGTTAAAAAGAATAAAATCAATTTATTGGTTCATAAGTATGAAACCTTCGCTATGCTAATGGATGAGTCTATAGATGATATGTCCACAAGATTCATAACTTTCACTAACGAGTTAAGAAATCTTGGAAAGAAACTCGAGGAGGAAGACATGCTTCAAAAGATTCTCAGAAGTTTTTCGGATAGATGACAGCCAAAGGTCACAACAATCGAGGAAGCCAAGGATCTAGCCACTCTCACTCTAGACCAACTCCTAGGATCCTTAATGGCTCATGAGATAACGATGAATGCACGTCGTCTTAATGATGCCATCAAATGAAAATGAATAACTTTGAATGTTGCTGAGGTAAGTGACAATGATGAGGTTGATGATGAAATGTCTCTTTCTGTCAGAAGATTCACAAAAGCCTTTCACGACAAATTCGATCCAAGAAACCTATGGCGAATAAGAAGCAGGCCATCAAACCGTTTGGTGGCAATTGTTTCAAATGTAGTGAGAAAGGTCACTTGCTTAAGGAATCTCCACCGTGGAAAGAGATCAAGTTAAAAGATAAAAGAGAGACAACCAAGGAGGAGTACAAGAAGGCTATGGTAGCATCTATCTAGGGAGAACCCGACTCAGAGGAAGACGATGACAACGAAGAAGATAAAGAAGATGACAATGTCTGCATGACCGCCCTCACTCTCAATTCTTTCAGGGAACATGTGTGCTTAATGGCTAAATCCATGGAATCATACTCCGAAGATGATGAGGACATGAAGGTATGTTTTAATCTTTTTCGTTTCCAAATTTAAACATTCTCTAAAGAAAGATTGATTCCTATTTTTGAGGAAGTTCTAGATGACTACTATGCTCAGTGTCTAGAATTCGAAAAATTGAAAAAGCAACTGGATGAAATCACTAAAGAGTATTCGTCTTAAGGAAATCTTGAGGTCTGATGATACCATATCTTCATCTGTAACATCCTTTGTTACAGTACCTGAGACTGTAACATCAAGTTTCTTATTATCTGCTAGTCTGGCTAGTCTAGAAATAACAACAGTAGCATCTGATGTTACAGTTCGTGATTCTGCTTCTTTTGACTTATGGGCAGTCAAATCAAGTGATGATACCACTTTAACTCCTGATTCACCTTCACTAGCAGTGATCATGGGCCGAGCTGGGTTGGGCTTGGGCCGGGTTTAAAGTAAAAAAACAGCCCAAGCACATGGGCTGGGTGATCAACGCTTATTATATATAATTCTATCGCTTCCCCGACGATTCTTTTATCGTGTTTTCTCTTCTTAAGTGAACTTTAATTGTCGATATTTGCTAGGAAGTCTATACTGCCGTATCTCGGGTTGTTTTGTGAGATATGTGTGTTTTTGGATGCATTTACATCTTGACAAACTAAAAGGACTAAGTCGAGGACGGGAGTGGAAATCAGGAAGGAAAAAGACGCCAAACGAGATGAAAGAATGATCGCCTACATAAGGGTCAACTTCGAATGTTCATATGTTGAGTTCTACAACTCCGATGAGGAAGATTCACGTTGCGTTAGAAAGCCCTTTCTCCTAGATTTCCAAAGGTATATTGCATGCTCAATTTGAACAAGTAACGAACAAATGGTAGCCGTTTGAAGTCGAGTGCGCGATGCTGTGACCTACATCCCTACTTGATCGAGTCACTCCTTGGACTCGATCGAGTGGCTACCAAAGTCTGCCCTGATAAGTTTTTTTTTTGTGTGTGTGTGGGGGGGGGGGGGGGGGGGGGGTTACTCGACCGAGTCTATTATTGACTCGATCGAGTGGACCTCTTTCCGGACCGCATATTAATTTCGCGAATGTCTTATTTTGGGCCTAATTTTATATCTTATTAAGCTTGTAGTAAAAGGGGATTAAGAGAACCTTTTTGATGATAGAGTTTCTTTAGTTTAGTTTACCTAGTTAGAGAGGATCCTTTAGTTCAGAGTTTTACGTACATTCAAGATTGAATCTTTGGCACTTTTTCAAATCATTCGGTAATTTATATTTCAATTCTAGTTTTGTTAAATTGCTTTATGTTTTGATTTCCTTCAGTTTGTGTTTTGCTTCTTTGAGTTATTGTTCTTGATTATAGATTTACTATCGTTGTTAGCAATTAATTTACGTTGTCCTAATAAGCTTAATTCCAGTTTAATTGTTGTTCGTTGATTAATTCTAGTATGTGTAGCTAGCTAATTCTTTATCTAGGGTTTAGGGGGATTTATGAATGTTATTAGGGTTATAACTAATTGATGAATTCTTAATCGCATTGATTACCGCTTGATTATCGTTTTTACTCTGATTCATTGTTTGATGCATAATTCAATTAATTAGTATCGCAAATTAGGGCTTTTCACCGATCGGGTTAAGAACTAATTAGGTCATGATAATTTGGGTAGACTAGCTTAATTCTAGCGACCGCAGGTTAAGTTTAGCTCTAAAGTTTGGAGAGTACCGACTGGACCTGCATCTTAGGTATTCGATTAATGATTCGATTATTTAATTCCATGACTCCATTAATACTCGTAGTGAACCCAAGACCCTAGACTTTTCCCTTATTGATATCTTGTCTTAGTTATCTAGCTTTCTTTTACCAAACAAACCGGAAATTGTGACCCATAACCTAGAGTCTTAGTCCTAGGAATAAACAACTAAATCCTTTGTCCTTGTGGGTCGACCCCTACTTCACTATCTACATTAGTTAGTGACCTTAGGGTATCTTTGAATAGGGATACAAATTTCCCTTATCACTGGGCTGGGCCAACCTATTTAACTGAGCCTTCTTAAGGAGCCCATATCCGACCTTAGAGAGCTTTTAATGGGCTTCTGGGACATGTTATTTGCATAGGCACATTGTTAGTTTCTTACCAAACATACAATTTTACAATAATGCCCGTAGCTCGTCTATCACTCTCGGTACCATAAATTAATAAAGAATAACAAGTAGTAACAAGTTATTTGAAAAACTAATAAGTAAAGTAACCATTTGACTTCTCTTTACCAAATTTCAAAACATTATTATTAATATGAATCTTGGTTGGACCGGGCCTTAGCCGCAGCCATATCTGATGTGTGCTAAATTTAGACCGTTTTTCCTCCCATTTAGGCTCGTTTTTCCCTCGTTTTGCGAGACTAGAGTGCGATTATCGCCCTATTTTAAGTCTTTCTCGCATTAGCATCCCTCTTGTGCGTTTTACGTGTTTTTGGTAGTTTTGATTTTGATAGGAATTGGCGTCGAAAGCATGATCGAGCTTCCATGAGCACAAGAGAGGGGAATGCCGTCCATAAAGCAAAGCCCAAGACTTAAAGTTCATAGCCATCCAATCAAACGACGAAGAATGAGACAAGAAAAGAGGCCAGAAAACCATCGGGTGAAGTTTCACCCGATGAGAAATGACCGGGCGAAGTTTCGCCCGACGAAAATTTCACCTCCCCAAAGATCTTCAGAAAAGTCTCTCCACCGGGCGAAACTTTCACCCATCGGGTGAAGTAGGGTGAAAGTTTCGCCCGACGGTAAAGATGTCTAAAAAACACAAAACTGGAAGGAAGTCCACCTGTAGTCTGTAGACACCCGCATTTCGCCTGCTAGTGTCTATAGCAGTTTCCAACAAAACACCCGATGATGATCGGACGTAAACATGACTTAATACGCTCAATTTTGGACTCGGAGTCAATAGTATTTGGTGCGAGCTTTTAGGGGAGTAAACATCTCACCAAACCGACCTCAAATTCAGGCCCAGTTGGTCGTTTCCAATCAAATAAGACTAATTTGGGTCAAAACCGACACCAGAAATAAAACCGTCTTTTAGCGACTGGGTCAAACCCCGGTCAAAGCTGTTTCCGAGACGCGAATCAGCCACACAAAGCCTCAAGAGTCCGACTCAAAGTCAAAAACTCAAAATATCTCGCTCCTGCTGACCCACTCGGTCGAGTGTCAGCCCACTCGGTCGAGTGGGCCTCCAAAAGCCCGCTGTTACCTTTTAGTTGGGCCACTCGATCGAGTCAGCAGGGGCACTCGATCGAGTGACCCTAGGACGGGGAGGCTGATTTTTGCTATAAATGCACCCCCTTTGCAACCTTCATTCAACACAATTAACACCCTAGAATTTCAGCAATCCTAAGGAAACTATACACAAATACAACCCCGACTTTTCCTCTAGAAATCCTCTACGAAACCCAAGAAAACCGATCCTACAAACAAACACCATAACTCTTCCTATATACTCGATACTCCCGCGCAAACGCCGTTACTACAAGTCCATAACCGAGGCCGAAATTAGCATGTAGGTTGAGGGTGTTATAAAATCCCGCTTTCTCTCTTTTCCTTCTTCTCCTTCCCGTCTTTTCGTCCTTTTTATTCTTTTTTGTTCCATGTTTTTTTTATTTTTTTTCATTATCGTCATAATTAGATAATAAACATCGCATACAATTACATAAAATTCAAGGCAATTTCGTATCGAGTATATCTAAAGATAAATCCCGTTCTAAGATCCTCCAAATTCCTTTACGAGTCGTAACAGAGGTGACACCCTTTCGAGGAGCGCCGCCCTAAACACTCAAGGGCCTAGTGCGATCGCGGATATTTGTCGTTAGGTGTACTCGATCTCGTTTTTAAGGTTAGAACGAAACCTGTTGATGCAAATCAAACGTCATATAATCCACAAGGATTGATAACGATGTCGTGACGTGGAGGGAATCGACTTTCACTATAATCAGACAAATAAAACGTTATTCTAAAGATGCGATACCGGCTCTGTAGTCGAATATCATGTCTAAAAGAATTAATCGATAAACCATACTAGCACGAACCCGCTGACGCTGAATTAATTGTCACACGGTCCGAAAGGATTGATTACGACATTATAACGTGGAGGGAATCGATATTCATTCTAGCCAAACTCAAATCGATTTTATAACGTTTTCCTAAAATAATCGATAACAGATCTCGTAATCGTATAATTTACGTTATGAGCGTCATAAACCGAGTCGAGTTTAAATTATATAATATTTTCACGCTACTCGGCTAGTTATCAATTCAGACATTCAAGGTCGGAATTACTACATTAACCGAATCCCGGGCAGCTGCTCGAACAGGGGTCACTCGATCGAGTGCCGTAGCCCACTCGATCGAGTGGCACCCCAAAATCGAGGCAGAAGGTTTTTCCGAGGACCACTCGATCGAGTCCCCCTTATGACTCGATCGAGTGGCCCCTATCACGTCAAAATTGTGAGCCTTCAACATATTTCAAGCCTCGATAATTTTTAAACGACTTCGGTCATCACGTGTCAAGTCCATCACGTGAGTTACTCTTTTCAAAACCGTGCATCACGTCGCGTCATATCGTCTAATCTATTTTTTTTAGCCCCGTTATTGTCGCGTTTGGTTTATTTTGTCCGTTGTATTGTATTTCCGGGTTGTATTCCGCCCGTGTTCTTGTAATCTTTTTTTCTCGCGCTTTTACTTTTGTTGTTTGTTTTATTGTACTAAAATGAACCTTGCATGCTAAAATAACTTCAACGTTAGTTTAGATACATTAAATCGACGTAGCAACTTATTCAATTTCTATATCTCGTAAAACATTGTTTGCATAACATTAAACCGTCAAACTAATAACACGCGTACACGAAAAACGGACGATGTCTAAGTAGAGGCCGCTAAGAGCGGGTGGGTTTGGGTGTTCTATATGGGCTTCCAAACACGTACCCTCATCCCTTACTCAGAACCATGGTTTCCTGATGTCTGAAACCGTTGGCACACGATAGTCATTCAATATACGATTCCCGATAACTCAACGTCGGTATCGTAATGCAAAGGGACGAACCCCTAAACTCTAGCATTGAAAGCGGGTCGTGCTTTGTGCACAAAACGCCTAAATGTAGAGTGGGTTCGAACGGGTCCGAATTCCCACAAAATTCGGTGGCAACTCCTATTTCGATTTAAATATCAACCCGAGATCAATCTTACCACGAGATTCATTCGCTTACCCAAACCCGCGCTTCGCCGCTCGGGGTGGACCTATGTCATGTCCACTATTTGGCGACTCCGCTGGGGATACCTGATGTACCACTTGTCATTGGGGTTCCTAGGGTGAGACTCGAAAAGAAATCGTTCGATTAGTAATGTACGCATTTTAGTTCGATGGTTCATGCATAACCCAAATCTTTCCCGGGCCGGTTACTTGTGACCGACGTCCCACTATACCACGGTGCATTCCTAAATGAGTGCGCTAAAAACTTCTATGGCCGAACTCGTATGGGTTTCGCGGCATGTTCTAAGACCAATTCGGCTTAGGAAGTCCGTCCTGATTTACGAGAAAGCCGTCGTTATTGGTATTGACCCGATTTCGACCGATCGAGACTTAGTTTAAAAGCATACATGGTGTCGTTATATTGCTTTCATGAGTACATGCTACTTGATTTGCATGTCATCTTTTTCAAAAAACCGTTATTTTAAAAAAAAATGCATCTTTTCAAAATTATTCAATTTTCAAAACCCGGAACGCTACCGAAATTAGGACCTACTATTTGACTCAAAATACCCTATTTCTAGCCGGTATGCTGCCCATTTCAAAACTCAATTTTTTTGAACCTTCAAAATTTTGGCCCCGACGGCATTTTGCCAATTTCAAAAGTAGGGACCGTCTTTCGATTTTCTCAGAATTCGAACTCTCTTTTCAAAAAACTCCCTTATCTTAGGACTTACCGCATTTAGTAGTGTCGGGTCTTTTCCTAAGTCGTCGAAGTCTCTAGTGTCGAAATTCCGTCGATTTTACATCACGGGTTTCCTCCCTATCCCAGTCCGCTTATTCGTCAAAGGCATGACCAACCTACGTAGGGCATACCCCTACAAAGGAAAGTCCATATAAACACTCGAGTCAAAAGTCTGGGGAAGTCTCACGTGAACCTTCCTTCAAACAGGACCCGGCCCACATAGCCAAGTCCTAAGGAAGCTACACCACCCACGAGTCACCCTTCTAGGTGTCTGTCTCGAGTCGTTTTCTCGTTTAGTCTTTTCCTTGCTCGGGATGTACTGTGTTGATTCCAAGATCCGGGTCAGTTTCTGATTACTCGGTATTCTTACAGACAAGCCACCGGTAACTAGACACAAGCACAAAATGCAAGAATACTTGGACAAGTTGTCAGCCTCATTGGACGCTATGGTCGTCAAGCAGACTCAGATCGAGGCCCAATTGACAGCTATAAGGTCTGACCAAATAGCTATTGTTACTCGTTTAAGTGTCGTGGAGCAAGAGACTCCTTCCGCTAGGAGCGAGTCCACTGAGCCCCTTGCTGAACTAGTTAGCGCGGTGCGCCGACTAGAAGAACAAGTTCACCTGGCAGGGGAAAACAACATCCATCGGGAAAATGCCCGGGACTACTCCCCGGTGAATGACAAGCTTCCCGCAAACCTGAACCTCACAGGTTTGCTGATGTTCGAGGGAACCGAAGACCCGTTACTACATGTACGGGCCTTGAAAGAATTCATGGCTATCAAGGGAGTGGATTCTTCGATGTTTAAGAATTTCTTCGCTGCATCCCTAGAGAAGCACCCAAAAGCCTGGTACTACAGGCTGGACCTCAAGAAATATCCAACTTGGGATGACGTGGCAACGGGGTTTGCTCGGAATTACGCTGATAATACCGAGATCCAGACCATGATGCGCTCCTTGGAGGTTATGGCCCAGAAGTCCAAAGAAGGTTTTACCAAATACCTTCAACGCTGGAGGGCCGAAAGTGTGAAACTGGTGGACAAGCCCAGTAAAAAGACTTTGGTGGAGGCCTTTATCAAGAACCTCCTCCCCTCCTACCGGGTCCATCTCCGGTATGCTGTCATATCCAATTTCACTACTTTGGCTGAAATGGGAATGAGAATTGAAGATGATCTGAGGCTACAGGGCCTTACTAAGTCCTCTAGGAAGGGATATCAAGGAGCTACCTCTTCAACCTCCAAGACCCCAGCTGCGACCCGCAGCATTTTCGACGTGGTTAATCTACTTGATACCCCGTCCAAGAAGAATACCACACCTTGGGTGTTCACTGATATAGGTACTACCTATACATATGCCTTACAAAGGCTATCATCAAAAGATCTGATCCAACCGATAGGCCCAACTTTTGAAGTCCTGATCGAGCGACGCTCCAAGGCCTACAACGCCCAGGCCTATTGCCAATACCATCGAGGCAATGGGCATGACACTAAAAAATGTTGGAAGCTGAAGCACCTGATCCAGGATCTGATCGAGAGTGGTAAGATCCCATTACCCGGAGACAAGCCGAGTAATAAGGACAATCCCTTTAGCGCCCATGCCATTTTTGCCGGAGAAGTGAATGATTGTTCACACCTTATTTCTCCATTTATCCCGCAAGTGAACGGGATCTGGTTTGACGACGAGGACGATGTGTACCTCGTGAAAGGGGAAGCTGTCCCCATTACTCCTGAAGAGATCAGGAAGGCTAAATCCAAGGTCTTAGCCAGTAACCACCTTGCTCGTCCCTATCAAGACACTAGCTCGAGGGACACCCCTACCTTGATAACCGTTACTAAGCCAATCAGGACGGAAGTCACCCCTGAAGAGCCGACTACCGAAAAGGCTCTCGTGAAGCAGCTAAAGAAGACCCGAGTTGACCTCTCTATATGGCAGCTCCTAGTTAGCTCACAAGAACATCGAGAGGCACTCACTAAGGCCCTTGATCAAGTCTAGATCGACTCCTCGGCTACTCCTGCGGAAATGGTAGCCACGGTCCTGCCCCACTTAAAGGGTAAAGCTGGGAAAGAAGGCCCACTAATCACCTTCTCTGAAGCCGATCTACCACCATTCGGGGCTACCCACAACCTAGCCCTCTATATTACGGTGATCTGCCGCGGGAAATACCTCCCGATGACCCTGATCGATGACGGGTCTGCGGTCTACGTCCTCCCTTTGAGGACCGCCAAAGCCCTCGGCATTACCGAGGCCGACTACCTTTCAATTGCGCAGACCATCCAGGCTTTTGATGGAAGCCCAAAGTCGATGGCTGGGGCCGTCAAGTACCATCATAACCGGACCGATAGAAAAGAAGCTCGAATTCCAAGTGATTGATGTCACCTCCTCCTTTAAGCTGCTTCTCGGGAGGCCATGTATCCACACTGTCAAAGCCGTATCCTCCACCCCCACCGAAAGGTCAAGCTGCCCCTGGAAGATGGTGTCATCACTTTGGAGGCAACCCCCATAGCCGTGGCTAACTGTAACACCACGGACCGATTGGACCTTTGGGGATTCGATTTTGTAGGGATGATTGAGGAGGAGTATCTCTTCAGACCTTACTTCACCACTAGCATCGACACGATGCTACAAAATCTGGGCTACTTTCCGGGGGCTACCTCCCGACCTAATCTTCCAACTGGGAAGATTATCGAGGTCCTTAAAGATGAAGACTCTCACTTTGGCCTCAGTTATGCTACAACTTCGGGCAACGTTGTTCGGGCAGGTATCGAAAAAACCTGCAACATCATTAAGGCTATCCACTTGAGCCCTTATAGCCCACGACTAACTGACCACTTTGTCACGCCGGTATTCGGGGCTATCCAGGTTGGTATGTACCAACCCAATGCTGTGCACCCTAGGACCCAATTCGCTCAGGACTGCAACTATATCCCGGATGATGTGTTCACCCTCATCTAGTCTGAAGATGCCAACGATGCTGAGCCCGCGCTAGGGCTACTTTTTGGGGAAGACACCATAGCCCCAAATCCAAAGGAAGATATGGTCAATCTCATTCTCCGCAGCAATAGGTTTGACCCGACAAAGCTAATCTCGGATGTTGGCTCCGAGATGGGAAACAGGGCCTGGAGGAAGACTGTCAAATGGAGTGATAGTCAAGGAAGGACTTACAAGCTGATCACTGGAGAAGGAGACATGCCTGAGTCTGAGTCTGAGTCCGAGTCAGAGTCAGAGTCAGAGTCAGAGTCTGAGGACGAGTCTAGAGAGTCCGGTGCTAGAGTCACTCCTGTAACCCCCCTCCCTCTAGTTAATCCTACTGCTGGTGCTTCGGGGTTTGTCCCGAGCGCCTTACCTATCCCGCCGCTGACCAATTATCAGATGGCTGCTCTTTTCGAGCTATTTTCAAAATTTTCAATCAATAATAACAACCGTTCTGCTTACGACTTGTCTTATTTTCAAAATGCTTCCAATTTTAAAAATATTTTGTGCAATGACATTGAGAAACCCGACGAACAGGTACCCCTACCTCCGCATCTGATCGAGCAACTTGAGCAAAGGGAATCCCGAAATCCGGTAATCGAGGAAACCGAGTCCGTAAATGTGGGAACAACCTTAGAGCCTCAGATGCTTAAGATAGGGTTATCCTTAGATCCCGAGGAGAGACAACAATTCACAAGCCTCCTTCAAGAATTCAAAGACGTCTTCGCATGGTCATACAAGGACATGCCGGGGATAGACCGGGAAATAGCCGAGCATCACATACTGATCAAAGACGGGTGCAAACCGGTTAAGCAGAAGCTCCCCAGGATGAGGCCCGAATGGTCTCTCAAGGTCAAAGAAGAAGTCGACAAATAGTTCAAAGCTGGCTTCATACAGGTGTCCGAATATCCGGACTGGGTTGCGAAAATCGTGCCAGTTACTAAAAAGGACGGTAAGGTACGTGTCTGTGACGATTTTCAGGATCTTAACAAAGCGAGCCTGAAAGACAATTTCCCGTTACCACACATCGACATACTGGTGGATAACACAGCCGATCATGCCCTTCTATCATTTATGGACGGGTATGCCGGGTATAATCAGATCAAGATGCTGGAAGAAGATATGAGTAAGACAACCTTCATTACACCTTGGGGCACTTACTGTTACACCGTCATGCCATTCGGCCTCATCAATGCCGGAGCCACTTATCAACGAACCGCCACGACCTTAATACACGATATGATGCATAAGGAAGTGGAAGTTTATGTAGACGACATGATCGTCAAATCCAAAAATAGGGACGGTCACATCACCGCCCTGAGAAAATTCTTCACCCGATTGCGCAAATACAACATGAGGCTAAACCCTCAAAAATGCAGTTTCGGGGTAATATCTGGCAAATTACAGGGTCATATCATTAGCCAACGTAGCATCGAAATTGATCCAGCTAAAATCAAAGCCATTACCGAGATGCAACCTCCTAAAACCAAAAAAGAAATAAGAGGGTTCCTCGGGAAAGTCCAGTACATCAGCCGGTTTATTTCAAAACTAACCATGGTATGTGAACCAATTTTCAAGAAGCTGAAGATAGGGGAACGAATATTGTGGGACGATAAATGTCAAGCAGCCTTTGATAAAATCAAGGAAATCCTGTCTGCTCCTCCAGTTTTGATGCCACCTCAACCCGGTTTCCCTTTGTCGTTATACCTAACAACGACCGAGACAACCATGGGGGCTATGCTGGCTCAGACAGTCGACTCCGAAGAACGAGCTATCTACTACATTAGCAAAAAGTTTTTAGAGTATGAATGCAAATACACCATGCTCGAGAAAACATGTTTAGCTCTGGTCTGGGCCACTAAGAAGCTCCGACATTACATGCTCAGCTACGAGGTGCAGGTCCTATACAAAATGGACCCTATCAAGTACCTCTTCGAAAAGCCCATCCTCAATGGGAGAATGTCAAGGTGGACTCTAATGTTGGCCGAGTTTGACCTAAAGTTCGTGCCGTTAAAAACCATTAAAGGCCGAGAAGTAGCTGAGTTCCTCGCCGACAGTCCCGTAGCCGAAGAAGAACACACCGACACTTGGTCCTTCCCAGATGAAGATATTTTCCATACCGATACCGAAACGTGGGACATATACTTCGACGGGGCATCCAATTTCCGAGGATTCGGAGTCAGAATTGTTTTAATTTCGCCAAAAGGAGAAGACACTCCCGTATCTATCAAACTGGACTCCGATGTTACCAATAACACCGCTTAGTATGAAGCATGCATCCATGGGCTACAAGCCGCCGCCGACTTGGGGGTCACAAATCTCCGGCTGCATGGTGACTCATCCTTGGTCATTAATCAAGCACTTCAAAAATGGAAAACTCGGAACGCTAATCTCGTGGCCTACCAGGCACGAGTAAGGGACCTCGAGAAACAATTCCAAAAGGTGGAGTATATATACTTGCCTCGGGAAGAAAATCAGTTTGCAGATGCACTCCCATAATTGGCATCTTTACTGAATATTCCCGATCATTTGACCAGAATGCCGATTTGTGTTGAAAGACGGTCCGAGCCGGCATATATCCACGACATTGAAGACATCGAGATTGCTGATCCCCAGCCATGGTGTCAAGCTGTTTTGACATACCTAACGATTGGGGAATATCCTCCTGGGACCGAAGGCCGGGCCAAGAAAGCTTTACGGAGGCTAGCTACCCAGTTCGTCCGTACCGACGATGGACAACTGTACAAAAAGACGACACATGGGGCTCTTCTCCTATGTGTTGACAAAATTAAAGCTGAGAAGGTTATGGCCGAAGTGCATGATGGTGAGTGCGGTCCGCATATGAATGCCAAGATGCTAGTCCGAAAAATTATGAGGCTCGGATACTACTGGAATAATATGGAAACCAACTGCTCGTTATATGTTAAGCATTGCCATAACTGTCAAATCTTCGCCAATGTGCAACATATGCCGTCATCCCTGTTATATACCATGACGTCACCTTGGCCATTTTTGACGTGGGATATCGACATAATCGGGAAGATAAATCCTTCCGGTAACGGCGGACATTGTTTCGTTTTGGTAGCTATCGTCTATTTCACCAAATGGGTCGAAGTTAAATTTTACCGTATTCTCAATGCCAAGCTGTGGACGTCCGTTCGCACCGCCTGGCGCCCCGCGCGAGCCCGCGTGGGACCGACCAGGTTTTTCAACGTGTGGCGGCGTCCACCCATGCGACCCTTTCCCGGACGGGGGACGGTCCGATCTCGCGTATGGGGCGATGTTTCGGACCTCGATTCGGATGACGATCCGGACTTGTACTAGACGGGTGCAGGCACCTGTGTTTCCGTTTGGAATCGATTGAGTCGTGGTTGTAAATGTTTAAAGGCCGTTATGTTTGGTAAGACGACCTTTTTAGTGAACTGAATTCGTTGCCGATTTGTGGAGTCGCCACCGAGTCAATTATGGGGACTCGGAAACCGTTCAAGTCAACTTTGACCCTTAGCCGGCTCAAAGTTGAGGGGCACGAGACCTAAAGATAAAGACATGTACCCTTAAGCACTCCATGCCTAGAATGACTCTCATTGCCAATGGTTTCAGACATCCGGAAGCCGTCGATTCTGAGTAAGGGGTGAGGGTACGTATTGGGAAGCCAACGTCCGATATATGTCGACACCCAATCCCGCTCGCACTATAGCGGCCTCTACTAATCAATCGGTGGGCTGATAACCTAGTTCTTTTGTTGTGGCGGAAATACTGTAACATCCGTTGTTTTCACCCTATATCTTTTGCTGCGTCGGTTGTTTAAGGACAAGTAGGTTTTGTCGTCGAATTAGTTGTGTTTACATTCTTTGCATGTGATTTCACGTGACAGGCAGGTGTGGACATGACATAGGTCCACCCCGATGCGGCCACGCGCGGGTTTGGGGAGGCGAATGAATCTCCATATGAGATGGTCAAATTGAAATTTAAATCGAAGTAGGAGTCGCCACCGAATTTTGCGGTTATTCGGAACCATTCGAGCCCACTCTATGTCGTAGTGGGCCGTATACAAAATACGGCCCATTTCCGATGTCAGAGTTTATTGGGCTCGTCCCTTTGCATTACGATACCGATACCGACATTATCGGATATCGTGTATTGAATGACTCTCGTTGCCAATGGATTCGGACATCCGGAAACCATGGTTCTGAGTAAGGGGTGAGGGTACGTGTTGGGAAGTTCACTAAGAACACCCAACCCCGCCCGTACTTAGCGGCCTTTACTAAGATATCGTTCGTTTTTGGTGTACACGCGTTAGTTCGACGGTTGAATGATATGCAAACATTATTTTCCCTAAACATGTGAGAGAAAAATAAATGGGTTGCTAAGTCGTTTAATGCATGTTGAACTAATAACGTCAAAGTTATTTTTAGCATGTGAAGTTCGTTTTAGTCTAATAAAACGATAGAAATAATTAAATTGCTACAAACACGAGAAAACGAGTTAGTAACGATTGAATAAAGATGTGAATGCGATGATATGCATGATTTTGAAAAAGGTTTTTATGACACGTGATGGATTAACACGTGTTGACCGAGGTCGAAAAAGAGTATTTATCGAAATATGTCGCGAAAGTCACATTTTATGTAAGATTCGAAAAGAATAAAAAGTAGAAAAGCGAGGAAACGAAAAAAAGAAGACCCGGCGAACCAGGCTTCCGCGCGATTCGCCTGGAGGGCGCGCGACTCGCATGGAGGTCTGCTCGGCTTTTTTTTATTTTGTCGAAAATCGTCAATTTTTATAAATCGCGTACAAATATGGATTAATTTATACCCGATTCATATTTTCGATATTCGTCGTATTCGATATTCGATTATGAAATCGATATCGAATAGTCGGAATGTTTTAGAAAAGGTTTAAAAAAAAAGTTTGTTTTGAACAAAAAGAGAAAAAAAGAATTTGAACGAAAAAAATGTTAATTCTCTCCGCGTTAAAAATCGTCGAATTTTGTTTAAAAAATGTAACGATTTTCTTAGCATCAACGAGTTTTAATTAATTTAGTTCTTGTTAGATACGATATTTGATTAGAAAATCAATATCGTATTTTAAGAACGTTATAAAAAAATAGTTTTTTTGTAGTATCGATTATTAGAAATAATGAAAAATATGTGATGAACGACCCATATTAAAAAATACGACCGATGACGACACGACCCATAAAAAAACGTGAGAAAGGAAGAGAAGAAAGAGAAGAATCGGGTTTGATTTACACCCTCAACCTACATGCTTTATTTTCTCGGGATAGAGGTCGTCGGACAGTGGCTTAGGCACGGGAGCGTCGAGACGATGTGGATGAGTTTAGGATGGTGCGGTTTTTTTGACGTGTGAGGTGACGGATTTCGGCCGGATGGTGGGGTCGGGTTCGTCGGTATTTTGACAGTATTTCGGTGCTTCTTTGGATGTGTGTCGGGATTTGCTTTGAATTATTTTTTGCTAGATATCGAGGATGTATGTGTTGATGAGTGGTAATCGATCTCTTTTGAATGTGACGAGAGGGTCCTATTTATAGGAGTGGAGGTAGCCTTCCTTGTATGACAAGAAATACCGATTAGGATAGGAAACGTAAGAAGTCGAGAGGAACATAAATTCCGTTGCTTGGTGAAGAAGCAATGAATCTCGGCTGGTTGGTGGAGTGTTTCGGCTGATTTGGATATCTCGGCCGAGTGTTTGAGCTCGGTCGGTGAATTGTTTTGGTTTTCGGATAGAATTTCTACTTGAGATAGAATTCTATCCTCGAATGGATTTGTTTAATATTTTTGAAGCTGATTTTTTTGTGGTGTTTGAGACCGAATCAGCCACGTGAGGTGTCACGGCTGACTCGCGTGTCTCGAGAATATTTTTGACCGGGTTTTGACTTGGTCGCAAAAAGACGGTTTTACCCCTGGTGTCGGAATCGACCTAAATTAGTCTCATTTGACTCGAAACAACCCACTGGGCCTGAATTTGAGGTCGGTTTTGTAAGATTTGTACTCCGTAATAAGCCTAAACCAAATGTCCATGATTTCGAGCCCATATCCGAGTCCATTAACGCATGTTTGCGTCCGATCATCATCGGGTGTTTGGCGGGAACTACTATAGACACCTAGCGGTCAAAATGTGGGTGTCTACAGAGCCCCCACTCTGACTGAGGCTTGGGCAAGGCAAAAGTCAGAGTAGCTACCAGGCCAATCGAGGATTAAAACCTGGCAGACTTCCGATCGGGTCGTTTAGAGTCCATTAGACTTGCGTGAAGGGCTCGCCAGGCATAAGATAGAAATCTTACCTGGGTAGATGTCAATAATGTCGCGGGGACTTTGCCTGAAAAGTCCTGGGTGTGTCTGTTTACAGACATATCTCGTTTTGAAGTTGTGTGGGAGCTTGCCTTGGAAGCTATGGGTGTGTCAGACACATCCCATCCTGGAGTTGCGCGGGAGCCTGCCTTGGAAGCTATGGATGTGTCTATTTACAGACACATCCCATCTTGGAATTACGCGGGAGCCTGCATTGGAAGCTATGGGTGTATTTGGTTACAGATACATCCCGAAAAATGTCGCTTGAGTTTTTCCACTAGGGAATTTTTGAGATTTCTTCGGGAGTCTTGGGTGTACCTGTCTGTTGATACATAACAGTTTGGATGTAACATTTAGGCGAAACACCGACTCACGCTGGGGAAGAAATGATTTTTGTTTGATTTTGAAATTGAAGTCCTGAAAGCAACTTACGTGCTAGGAGATAGGTTTTTCAAAATTGAAAGGAGTAGAAAAGAAATTTGCAGTTGAAGTTTGACCTTATCGAAAAGGATTTTCTCAAATGGCTAAGTTTTGCAAATTTTAAAAATGAGAATTTGAAGAGAGAGGTATACCGACAGACTCGACTCTGGACGTGACCGGATGAGTTGACAGACACGACTGGACTCTCGAGGGGTTGGACTGTGACTCGTTAGGGGGGTGGGCCACCTAACAAGACTCTTAAGTTGCGCTATTCCGTAGCCTAGGCGAGTGGCAACATGGTCGAATCCTCGGAATGGGAAGGATGTGCTATGGGGGGATTGCAATAGTCTGTAATGAGACTGTTGTAGTACGACAGAACTTAGTAGTAGACTTGTGTTCTTTTGGATTTTTTGATTTTAGGGTACATTTCCAAAGTGGGCATTGCCTCGAGTCCTGATAGATTCTTGTCTTCGACTGAGCCGAGTACTAGGACACACTATAGAAAGGAGGCTAGTTTTTGAAAGTTTTTGGATTATGTGAGTGGATGGAGAACTTCTGCCTAGGAGAAGTCCCCGGGACAACAAAGCTAGCTGTTGAGAACATGATAGTATCGTGACAGGAATGATGGCACTTTTGAATTTGTGTCAATGTGGGTGGTTGTGCCTCTGTTGAAAGGCTGCCTACGTATTCACGTGTAGTGAAATCAAACCATGACGTAGTTCAGTGAATTGGAATATATGTCATGGTGCCTAGTCTATTAGGGCTTTGTGTGTAACTAGCCATAGCGATGGTGTAGGCTAGGTGCATTCCCAATGATGTCTTGATCAAAGGGCTAGAATAGTTAGGATGTTGATCCTGTGACTGTGAGCATTCTCCGGGGTAGCCCCTAGAGGTGGTGTGAATTATTTGGGCATGTTCTATGCCGACTGCAAGTTGAATTCCCGTGTTTGGGGTTGGTAACTGGTCCGGGTGAGAAGAATTGGGATGGGATTTTAACGAGTTTTGCTCTCGGGGATTTTAACGAGTTTTGCTCTCGGGGACTTTAACGAGTTTTGCTCTCGGGGATTTTAACGAGTTTTGCTCTCGGGGATTTTAACGAGTTTTGCTCTCGGGGATTTTAACGAGTTTTGCTCTTGGGTATTTTAACGAGTTTTGCTCTCGGGGATTTTAACGAGTTTTGCTCTCGGGTTTGCGTATGGTGATTGTGAATTTCGTTATGTCGAGGGGAAGTCGAGTAAAATGACTCAAACTTTGATTGGGATAGGTTTTGATAATGCGGGATCTGGTTTCCATGTCTGGCCCTAATGGTTAGGGATATCCTATGGAGCTTGAATCCACAAAATTCCGGGTTTTCTCTGGCCTGGGTCTCGGGAAGGTCTTGAAGGTTGTAATGTGGGAAAGCTGAGTGTGGTGTTATCTAACCAGCTTGATTGTTGCTCCCCTATTTGACGATAAGGGTTTTGATAATTTTTGAATTGACCGTACCTGGTCAAGGGACTTTCACTCGAGTTGACTGTTGACCACGATCATGGGTTTTTTGAATTTTTTTGTTGGTTGACCTTTTAGCCCCGGTCATGGGATGGACCGTATCTGGTTGGGGGATGCTGAGAATTCTTTTTGATCATGGCCAGCTCTTTTGTTTTTGGCCTTTTGCTTTTTTCTTGGACTTTTGATTTTTCTTTTTTTTTTGTCCAGTTTTTTCTATTGGTCAGACTAACACCTAAGGTAGGGATTGGTTGATCTTGTTGGATGTGTGTTTATTGTGGGAAATGGGCTTGCCTCCCGTCTTGAACCCAAAGTAGGAGACTACCTAGATTTGTCCTAGGATTCGATACCGCTCCTGCTAAGGGTGGTTATGTGGCTTTCTATGTCAGACATGGAACAGGAAAAGGAAAATACGGGTTCAGTTTCCTGCAGTCGTTATAGATGGGCCTATAATAGTCACGTGCATGTGCTCACAGTGTATGACGGTATTCATCATGTTCTCGGAAACACATAAGGAAATTATATATGGGAAATAGAATATTGAAAGATGACCGAATGCAAATGACTCTGACTCTGATTTGGAAATGAGGATGTAGGGTATCGTAGACTCGAACTCAGACTTAGACTCGAATCAAATTCGGACTTTCGGACGCTCGGTTGGTTGTTTTTTTTTTTGGTAAGGTCTTCGACAGGTGCCACGACTCGCCTAAACTCGGTTTTGCGCAAATGCAAGAGAGGGATTCAAACTAGACACGACTCGGGGTGACGGGATGACAAAGACTCTTGGACCGGGATACCCGAACGTTGGCCTAGACGAGGTAATGACCCTGGCTTGGACTCGAATATGAGACTCAAGCTGTACGAGGATAAGTCCGAAATAGGGCGACCGTGTTTGACCGCGTCGCGTGCTCGGACCAACCGTGGTGACCTAACCCTAGGTGACTCGAGTGTTCGTAGCATAAGTACGACTCGAAGAAGGCATCATAAGGACGCCGGTGTAAAGTACCCCTTAAGGTGACCGTGGTCGACTGCTCGGGTGAAGGACAGCCCTGAGTAAGACTAAAGACTCAGATGGTGTGACATCTAAGTGACTCAAAAGTGGGGTACGTGAGACGACACGTGTAAGACACAACCCTTAGAGCAACCGTGATTGACCGCTCTGATGAAGGGTAGCCCCCGAGTGAGGAAAAGCCCGAAAGGGAAATGAGTCGGAAAGGACACCTAGACGGGTGACTCGTGGATGGTGGGCCTTCCTTAGAATTTGGCAAAGTGGGCCTAGTCCCGTGTGAAGAAAGACCTACGTGTGAGCTATTCCCCAGACTTTGGACCCTAAAGTGTAAATGGGCTTCCCTTTGTAGGAATTTGTCCTACGTAGGTGGGCCGTGCCTTGACAAATAAGGCGGACTGGGATGGGGTAGAAACTCGTGATGTAGGATCGACGGAGTTTCGACGCTATAGACTCTAACAACTTATGACAAGACCCGACACTGCTAAATACGGGAAGTCCTATGAAGAAGAAAACTTTGAAAGGAGAATTTGGATTTGAAAACCGAAAAAAGTCGGATAGGATGGCCCGATTTTTTTTTTGAAAATCGAAAAAAAAACATTACCGGGCCGAGATTTCGGATTTTTGAAAAGGTTTGGACAACATACCGGCTAAAAATAGGCTATTTTGAGTCAAAATCATAAGTCCTAAATTCGGTAGCTTTCCGGGTTTTGAAAATGGATGATTTGAAAAGATGCAAGTTTTGAAAATGACGGTTTTTGAAAAGACGATAAATAGATCAAGTAGCACGTAGTCATGGAAATAGTATAATGACACCATGTATGCTCTTAGTCTAAGTCTCGGTCGGTCGAATAAGGTCTATACCAACGACGATAGCTTTCTCGCAAATCAGGACGGTCTTCCTAAGCCGAGTTGGTCTTAGAACCTGCCGTAAAACCCATGCGAGTTCCGCCATCGAAGTCTTTAGTGCGCCCATTTAGGAACGCACTGTGGTATAGCGGGACATCGGTCACAAGTAACCGGCGCGGGAAAGAATTGGGTTATGCATGAACCATTGAACTACAACGTGTACATTACTATTCGAACAATTTCTTTTCGAGTCTCACTCTGAGGATGCCGATGGTAAGTGACTCATTAGTTGATCCCCAGCGGAGTCGTCAAATTGTGGACATGACATAGGTCCACCCCGACGCGGCCACGCGCGGGTTTGGGGAGGCGAATGAATCTCCATATGAGATGGTCAAATTGAAATTTAAATTGAAGTAGGAGTCGCCACCGAATTTTGCGGTTATTCGGAACCATTCGAGCCCACTCTATGTCGTAGTGGGCCGTATACAAAATACGGCCCATTTCCGATGTCAGAGTTTATTGGGCTCGTCCCTTTGCATTACGATACCGATACCGACATTATCGGATATCGTGTATTGAATGACTCTCGTTGCCAATGGATTCGGACATCCGGAAACCATGGTTCTGAGTAAGGGGTGAGGGTACGTGTTGGGAAGTTCACTAAGAACACCCAACCCCGCCCGTACTTAGCGGCCTTTACTAAGATATCGTTCGTTTTTGGTGTACACGCGTTAGTTCGACGGTTGAATGATATGCAAACATTATTTTCCCTAAACATGTGAGAGAAAAATAAATGGGTTGCTAAGTCGTTTAATGCATGTTGAACTAATAACGTCAAAGTTATTTTTAGCATGTGAAGTTCGTTTTAGTCTAATAAAACGATAGAAATAATTAAATTGCTACAAACACGAGAAAACGAGTTAGTAACGATTGAATAAAGATGTGAATGCGATGATATGCATGATTTTGAAAAAGGTTTTTATGACACGTGATGGATTAACACGTGTTGACCGAGGTCGAAAAAGAGTATTTATCGAAATATGTCGCGAAAGTCACATTTTATGTAAGATTCGAAAAGAATAAAAAGTAGAAAAGCGAGGAAACGAAAAAAAGAAGACCCGGCGAACCAGGCTTCCGCGCGATTCGCCTGGAGGGCGCGCGACTCGCATGGAGGTCTGCTCGGCTTTTTTTTATTTTGTCGAAAATCGTCAATTTTTATAAATCGCGTACAAATATGGATTAATTTATACCCGATTCATATTTTCGATATTCGTCGTATTCGATATTCGATTATGAAATCGATATCGAATAGTCGGAATGTTTTAGAAAAGGTTTTAACAAAAAGTTTGTTTTGAACAAAAAGAGAAAAAAAGAATTTGAACGAAAAAAATGCTAATTCTCTCCGCGTTAAAAATCGTCGAATTTTGTTTAAAAAATGTAACGATTTTCTTAGCATCAACGAGTTTATATTAATTTAGTTCTTGTTAGATACGATATTTGATTAGAAAATCAATATCGTATTTTAAGAACGTTATAAAAAAATAGTTTTTTTGTAGTATCGATTATTAGAAATAATGAAAAATATGTGATGAACGACCCATATTAAAAAATACGACCCGATGACGACACGACCCATAAAAAAACGTGAGAAAGGAAGAGAAGAAAGAGAAGAACCGGGTTTGATTTACACCCTCAACCTACATGCTTTGTTTTCTCGGGATAGAGGTCGTCGGACAGTGGCTTAGGCACGGGAGCGTCGAGATGATGTGGATGAGTTTAGGATGGTGCGGTTTTTTTGACGTGTGAGGTGACGGATTTCGGCCGGATGGTGGGGTCGGGTTCGTCGGTATTTTGACAGTATTTCGGTGCTTCTTTGGATGTGTGTCGGGATTTGCTTTGAATTATTTTTTGCTAGATATCGAGAATGTATGTGTTGATGAGTGGTAATCGATCTCTTTTGAATGTGACGAGAGGGTCCTATTTATAGGAGTGGAGGTAGCCTTGCTTGTATGACAAGAAATACCGATTAGGATAGGAAACGTAAGAAGTCGAGAGGAACGTAAATTCCGTTGCTTGGTGAAGAAGCAATGAATCTCGGCTGGTTGGTGGAGTGTTTCGGCTGTTTTGGATATCTCGGCCGAGTGTTTGAGCTCGGTCGGTGAATTGTTTTGGTTTTCGGATAGAATTTCTACTTGAGATCGAATTCTATCCTCGAATGGATTTGTTTAATATTTTTGAAGCTGATTTTTTTGTGGTGTTTGAGACCGAATCAGCCACATGAGGTGTCACGGGTGACTCGCGTGTCTCGAGAATATTTTTGACCGGGTTTTGACTCGGTCGCAAAATGACGGTTTTACCCCTGGTGTCGGAATCGACCCAAATTACTCTCATTTGACTCGAAACGACCCATTGGGCCTGAATTTGAGATTGGTTGTGTAATATTTGTACTCCGTAATAAGCCTAAACCAAATGTCCATGATTTCGAGCCCATATCCGAGTCCATTATAGCATGTTTGCGTCCGATCATCATCGGGTGTTTGGCGGGAACTACTATAGACACCTAGCGGTCAAAATGTGGGTTTCTACAGCAGGCCATGGAAAGATGCACATAGAAGAGTAGAGAGTACTAGTATTATACGTATTAGCAAGTCTGTTTTAATGTGATAATACAGATATTAGTCATTCTGGTGGTATACCTTACTTGGTATTCTGCTTAAGATGCGTTGGTTCGGTATTAATAGAGATACATTGAACCTGGTGAGACGAGCATCCGGACTAATACGGAACCCGACCATCACTTTGTTCAATTTTAGTTGTTTTACGTTTTGAATTCCGTGTTAGGTGATTTAGCATGCGATTATAATGTCATAAAAGCAATAAATCATACAAAACCTGTAAATGCGAATGTAAGTAAATCAGGTTGTGAGGAGTTGCACCCTCGAAGTATACACTAAACAGGACACGAACACTAGTAGAATTCAAGCGAATGGCATCGGTACAATGGTATCAGTTCTAATAAAATCGATGCCAATTGCAATTTAAAGTGTAATTGGCATCGGCCATGACTTAAGAATCGATGCTATTTATTATTTTTCTATAATTGGCATCGGTTATTAACTTAGACGACTCCAATTTTAGATTATTGGCATCGGTTGTTAGATTACCATCAATGCCAAATTTGTTAAGTATATACAAAAAAAATAACTAGCACCGGTAATTCGCTGGAACCGATGCCATTTTTTATTTTATTTTTGCTTCAGTGGTTTGCTACTACTGATGCCAATTTTATTTTTTTGGCTTAGTATCGTTAGTTAAATTAGAATCGATGCCAATTTTGTTTATTATATGCAAAAAAATAACTGGCATCAGTGGTTTGCTGGAACGGATGCCATTTTTATTTTTTTGGCATCAATGATTCGTTGGTACCGATGCCATTTTATTTTATTTTTGGCATCAATTTCTGAATCAAAACTGATGCTAATTTTCTTTAACATAATGCCATAAGATGTTATATTGAAACTGATGCCAATTCTATCGGCATGGATGATTCAATCGAAATCGATGCTAATGTTTTGTAATCGTATCATTTGTTATTAAATTATAACTGATGCCAATTTTTATTTCATTGAAAGTGGTTACCACGGACGAAGCTACGTTAAGGACGGACTGGGCCTCGGCCTGGGGTAGTTTGTGAAGGTTATGTACTATTTAGCGAGGCATGCATTGATGTGTTAAGCTTCTTTGTCTCAGTTGGTTATTGCAGAAAAAGTAGGTTGACCTTTACTCATTTAGTCATGTGTTCGATTTCCAATGCCAGTTTTTTATTTCCTTCTTTAATCATCGTAGGGCGTACGCCCTATTACTTCGCTCAACTTCTTTCCTTTCTTTAGTTAATTACGGTGTAAATGTTTTATATTTTATTTTCTTCATTACACTTTTAATTTTAATCCTTGTTATTCACAAGATAGTATCTTAAAAAATTATATGTTCACTTACCCAATTCGAAAGTGGTCATGCAATTTCTCACCATTTTTAACACATAACTCTTTAATCTCCATGATATTCCAATTTATTTTTGGGCATAGTTTCATATACGAATATAGATATGTTAATTTTATAATGTAAGTTTTATATTTGTGTAAATTTATTGGATGTCAAAATCTTGCCATTTGATTTCAAAAAGTGAAATTTAAAATTATCTTAATTAATACGGAATACCGTCTACGACAATCTATTAGTAAGGGGGATTTATTGTTATCATCAACCTTCAAATATAACCATGACAAATCGAAGAGTGGTCCGAAGTATGCTTTTTTACTCGACGCAATACCAGTTTTACTCGATGCAGTACTCTTTTCACATGATTATCCATTTTGTACCCTTAGACTAAGAGAATATAACTGTTTTTTCTCTATGATTAAAATTAAGAACAACGTTATTTTTTCCTTAATTATACTTCTAAACTCTAGAACTATCCAATTTATATTATCAATATGGTTGAGATTACGGACTCAAGTTTGACCCGTAACTCAATCGATCCAAGCTAACCCGAAACTGACCCGACTATTATTATAGAAAATGAGTCGATATCCCTAAAAAAGTTGAACATAGCAATCTCAAAAATGACCCAAAATCGAAATGACCCGAACCGAAATCAGCATGATTCTTATAACTCGAAAGTGGCCAACACGAAGCGTACACGCCCCGAATCCGACCCGGTTCACCCATTTTCATGTCTATCATAATTTTCATGAGTTATATAACCACTAAAATTAGTTTAAAGGTATCGTATACTTTATATTTGAATACAATAGTTTATAATATCATTATTAATTAAAAAAAATGAAAAAATTCTAAAAATATGAGGTCTTTCGTATAATGAGTATTTTTAATTTGGTTCTATCAGTTCAGCTCTTATAGATTCAGAAATAAACATGTTTACTTATCATTCAGTTATTATTGTTGAACTCAATTCGATTTGGATTGAGACAAAATTTGTATACTATTGAGCATACTGATATCGCGTGTTTGATCGGTTATTAATTCAAATGTAATTCTTGGTCTATTTTTGGATTCGGGTTTTCTTCGTCAAGTTTTTAATATTAGGTTTATATATATGACAATCGATGTCATAATTTAATACTTATCAAATGGGTCGCGGGTGTTGGACATGGGTCGCGTCGGGTCAGGTCAAATACAAGTCGTGTTGTACAAGTCCTGAGTCACGTTCATGTCATAATCAATATCAGAAATAGTTTCCGACACCTTAGTTATTACCGCTTTTTAAGTCAAAATATTTTTTTTTTGTATTAAATAATACAGAGTATTTGTTTTAATACTAATGTAAGGAGTACTCATTAGTTACTTATTTTTAAATTAATATTAAAACTACATTAATTACATAGTTATTTATTTATTAAATGATATTGAAGTTGTATAAACTTTCATATTCTATAATATTTTTAATTTAAAATAATATAATTAATAATTGAAAATATTACTTTAACTACATTATTTAAATATCGATGTATTACTCTGTATAATTTTAATGGCTTTCGGTGACTTAAGTACTCAACTATCTAAGCGGGTTAGGTCGGGTGTCAGTCTAGACCTGACAAAACGGGTCAACAGGTCGGGTTCGGGTCGGGTCGACTTCAGGTCAGACCACTTTTGTTTTATTAAAATCGGGTTGATTTTGGATCGGACTCGGTCATTTCATGTTCGGGTCATTTTCGGGTTTGCGATTTTCAATTTTTTTAGGAATATCGACTCGTTTTCTATAATAATAGTCGGGTCAGTTTAAGGTTAGCCCAGGTCAATTCGCGTTATGGGTCAACTTTGGGTCATCGGTTCAAGTGTCGGGTCAGGTTTGTGTTGACTTATTTGGGTCGGGTCAGTTATCCTAGGTCTAAGTGTCACCCTAGGACAAAAATTGAACCATCCGAGGGCGTCCGTCTCCCTCGAATAGCTGCCTTCCGGGATACTCGCGTCCCTCGGGCAAAATTGATGTTTGTTTATTTGTCTTAGTTAAATTTGGTTTTGCAGGTTTGTCTTATCTTGTTCGGGTTTGCTTTTGCTCGGTCTTGGTTTGTTATGTATTTGAGTTTGCTCAGAGTTTGTTTAGTTTAATTTAATTCAAATTGGTTTTTTATGCGTCCGAGTGCAACATTCAAATTAAGTGCGGTTTCTATGCTAGTTTTATTACTGAGAGTGCGTTATCGATGTTGATTAGTAATTGCTCCGTTATTGTTATAATTTTGCTTGTCTTAAGGGTGTGTACTTTATGTGTATCGAACTTTGAGTTTGTTTGCTTTGTTTTAGTCTGTACAGAGACACTTAGACGCGCATCTGTCTTCGCCCTAGTGTTCAGGCGCCTAGCCCCCAGCGAGCCAGGACTCAGGCGCGCAACATGGGGCGGTCGGGGTTTCACGGACCGGGTCTGTTTAAGTAAACGAAAATTGGGGCGATTGTTCATTCAATCATCTAACTCGAACGCGTCGCCCCTTTCGCCCTAGAATCGACTTTCTCAACTTTTCTCGCCAAATTTCGATTATATTTCCGCTATTTACGACAATGTCGACTCCGGATAAGTGTTCTTTGCTTGTTTATTGTCGGTTTTGCTTGATTTGCTTGATTTGGTTGATTGTGATTTTGGTTTGTTGATGGGAGGGATTTGTCGCGGAATCCCAACCGTCAATAATATAACCGGCTATTCCTACGGTAGATAGGGCAAGTCGGGTCGAATCCACGGGGACGGTAATGTATAGTCTAGACTAAGGTCGCCTAACTACGAGACTAAGTCAACGAGCTAAGCTAAACTAGAGAATGATAGAAGGGGAGAAAGCTAGACTAAGACTAAGGTACCGGAGAAACAAACAAAGAAACGGGCTAGGATTAGGTCGGGGTCAAAGGGGTAACGAAATGGTCAAGGGATAATTAGAGCGAAGGAGGTAGTAGGGTAATCTAGGTTGGTCCGGGCTCTCGCAACTTAGGCCTACCTAGAGGTTCATCCTATAACCCATCTCGACGACACACATGACAAACGGGGTTTTAACGTGCTATAGTGGCCTAGGTCACATCCGAGCTCTCGCTACTTAGACCGACCTAGGGGTCGTCCTCACCGGGCTCTCGCAACTTAGTGAGAGAACCAAACCCACAAACAAACTATCACCCACAAGAGAAAAGGCAAGAAAAACAAGCATATGCATCTACTAGTCATTCAAGCATTTCAACAAACATGTGATGTGCATCAAACCAAGAGGAGACCCAAATCTTCCACCAACATCTCTAACAATCCATTAATCATCCAATTAAGACCCTAATCACCCTACTAACCCTAGCAAGAACACTACTCTAACATAATCAAACTAAAACTAACATAAGCAAGAAGAAACAACATAAGAAACAAAACATACATAATCAAACTACCAAAGATGAAGAACAAAAACAATAATCAAGAACTAAAGATTGAAACTTGATGAATAATAAAGGATTAAGAGTAAAAAGGAAGAGAAGATTATACCATACTAGTAAAGAATGAAAAGATGAACACTTGTATATAAAGAAAACCCAAATTCCTCCACCAATGTTGTCAAGATTGGATGGATTCTTCAAGAGATCTCTTAATACAAGATTAAACTAAGTAACTACTAATTACCGACTAATCTACACTAATCTAATCTAATCTAACCTAAAGTAGTCTAGGGTTTTATGTCTAAAGAAGTGCATATGCTTTACATAACAAGGGAAGGGTATATATAGGGTTTAAGAATGGAAGGCGGTGAAAGGAAGTAGGCGCGGGTGAGCTGCAGCCCATCCCGGCCGGGAAGGGGTGGTCCCGGTCGGGACGGGGTCGGTCCCGGTCGGGAAGCCATGCTCCCGGTCGGGATGGGCCATGGACAGGAGCCACCTCTTTTGTGCACCTCAACCGGAACCGGTTGAGGCCATACCCGTCGGGGATGAGTCTTGTAGGCCTCCTTTAAGCTTCTTTCGGTCCTTCCTTGCTTCTCAGGGGTTTCTCACCGATTCTCGGGACTCGGGATCGGGTCTCGGAGGCTCGGGATTGGATCCCAAGGTCTCGGGGTCGACTCCAAGGCATCGAGTCATCGTTCCTTTACTCCGTTGGCTCCAAAATGTGTATGTATAGAGTCGGAATCGCTCCAACTCTTCCAAATCGGTCTCGGAAACCTGAAACGAACTAAAGGAAGCATAAGAAGCCCATAAATCGCTCCCAAGGAGCGATTCCACATGGAAATGGGACCAAAACATAGTGAAAAAGGAACTACAAACTACACTTATCAACTCCCCCACACTTAACCCTTACTCGCCCTCGAGTACGCACATACTAAATACTAAACTAGCCGAGCGGGTATTAGCGCACACTACGCCCTTTCAACTCACGCGAGTACACTTAGAGGAAAAGTGCACTCCGGAAAGCAAGTCGGGTCTTGCGACAAAACCGCGGATGCAACCGGACACAAAACACACAAACAAACAAACACACAAACAAACACTTAGACGGTTGCACCCAAAACAAAAGAAATTCCGCTTCCCTCTAAAAGCGGTGAAAGAAGCACCGGTTTAGGACTCGAGGTAAGTGACAACGTTCCCAAGCTAGCAATACAAACCAAGGTGGACTAAACCCTAATAGTATGACGATAAAGCAACAAAAACGTTGGTAACTTACCTAGGTCCTCCTAACTTTCTAAAAACATACTACAGGACGATCGGCGGAGTGGAAAAGTGAAGAACCACGGTGTTAGTCGACACTGTAGGTAAGTGAGACCCCGCCCCCTTTAGCGTGAGCCAAGAGGGTCGTCCCATGCCCAAAACCGCCTAACTAGTCCAAGTAAAAAGGTGGAAAACATGCAAAATGAAGGAAGACCGACTAATGCCGCTATCATCCTTCCTCGGGACTCGGTCCTTTGGTAGGCTCTTCACGGCAAAAGTCGGAAAAAGGCTTATTTTTGTGGGGATTTCCTTTTTTGTGAGACGGGTTTTCTTTTGGCATTTTCTTTCTTTTCGACGTTTTTGCTTGTTTGTTGCCATGCCATTATTTCTTTTTCTTCTTTTCTATTTTCTTTTTTTTTTGCTTTTGTGCCTTTTCTTTTTCTTCATTCTTTTCTTTCTTTCTTTCATTTTCTTTCATTTTCTTTTCTTTGCCCTTTTGGCTCGATTTGGCTTTTTGGCGTTTCTTGACAATTGAGAAAGAGAGAATTCAACAAATTGCATTTTATTTGTGTGGGTATGTGTAGGAGGTAGGTGAATGGGTAAGTCGGGACGGGCCCTTCCCTTCAAACCCACAAAAAGTGGAGAACTTGGACTTATCAAAACAATCCTAAACACGGTCACCTAGGGGACGAGACTCGGTAACCAAGGCCTTTTCACACCGTGGGTGGTCATAGTGGTCAAAATGCAAATCCCGTAGTAAATCCCTAGTAAGCTAGGTGGACTCAAGGTAAAGGACCAACAAAATCATTGATTTAGGGTCATTCTACTAGATTAAAGTCCAAGACTCGATTTACACTACTAGGAAGGGAAAGTACACACTCACACACTAGCCTCTAAACCGGGTTTTCGAAAACGGTTTACGCACAAGACACACAACACAACACAAAACAAAGACACGACGAAAACGAACGAAAGAAAAAGAAGCAAAAGCAACAAAACAAAAACAAAACAAAACGAACACATAAACGACACAAACACCACCCCGATCATCCAAACAAGCCGCCAAATCAACCACAACTTTACAAAGCTCCACCCGAGCACACAACATCACAATCTCCTCCAAGCTTCGCAAGAGATAAAGAAGAAAAAGGGATAAAGATGTTACCGGAAGTCTTGAAAGCTCTCCAAAGCTATTGGTGATTTAAGCAACCTATAAGGAAAGAGGGAGGCAAACACGCACAATACGACAAAAACACGATACAAAAACACAAAAAGGAAAAGACACAAGAGAAAATATTTTTGATTTTTGTGAAATTTTTTCAAATTTTTAGGATTTTTTCAAGATTTTTCGAAAAACTAAGAAAATAAAACTAACTATGATAGAATATCGCTCCCCCACACTTAAACCGAGCAATGTCCTCATATGCTCAATCGTAGTGTGCGGAGAGACAAAACAAAAAGAAAAGAAACTACGAAAATAAAGCTAAAAATCAAAAATAAATTGAAGAAAAGGGTAGAAGGCGTCCGGCCGGGGTGTAGTCAAGTCACCATGGGCCGAGACAAGAAAAGATATGGATGAGGGAAGAAATAAAAGAAGGAAATAAAAGGAAATGGGAGGGGAGGGCTAGGTGTAATCAAGTCACCTAGCCCGGACTCCGCCTAAATCCGACTAAATCCTCAAAAAGAAAGAGTGAAAAACTTGTAAAATTACAAGAATCCCACAAAAACAAAAGAGTCCTAGAAACAAAAATCACAAATACAAGCACAAGTACTCTAAAGAAGAGGAGAGGGGAATATACAACATGACGGTTCTTTAGGAACTCCCTCAAACCTAGGATGGTGGACTCTTCTTCAACCGTAGTCCTCAAGGGCATGGAGGAGCAAGTCGAACGCGCTACCGACATCGTAGTGAAGGCCCAAGAAGCGCTCGAGCTTAGCCGACCTCCACGGCCTCCAAGGTGGAGGCAAGAAGTAGGAATTCCAAGACCCATCGTCATCATTCATGTCATCTCCGGGGTCTATCCATCGTACGAGCTTTACCGACCTCTTCCTCCCTAGGCATCGCCTCCAATCACTAGAAAGCTTCATCTCTAAGAAACAAGGCACAAAAAGCGGCTTTGGCCCCATTTCCTTGTTGCACACCCCCACACTTTCCTCAAGTTGTGGTTCCCCATCTTCATTATTACTCGGCCCCACATCATCTTGGAGAAGAGGATCGAAACTTCTACCGGCGGTTTCAATCTCTTCCAAGTCATTGCTTGGTTCACTAGCTAGGGGCTCTTGATGCATATCCACATTCTCGGACATGGGCAACTCGAGGCTATCAATTTCACCCAACAACTTCACAAACTCCACCAAACCATCAAACTCACTATCCTCCTCCAATTCCTCACCAAGAATGCCTTCACCAAGGGTCATATCCTCATTCGTCTCTTTTTGGGTAGACGATTGAGGTTCTTCAAAGCAAACTTCTCTTTCAAAGGGAACTACATCGGCGGCTTCGTGATTAGGTTGCTCCTCTCTCTCAAGTGGGCACCCCCCATCTAAATGTGATGCTCGGGATAAAGACATTACGGTTTGAACCGATAATGCGTTTAGTTGAGCATTCCTCGCCTCGTTTCCCCTTCGAATTTGGGCCATTAATTCCTCTTGTTCTTTTTCCAATTGAATGGCCGTTTCTTGGATGCTCTTTTGCATTTGAAGCATAAAATGAAACACCTCCGTGTCGGGTAATTGGTGATCATTGGGGTCTTCTAAAGCTCCTTGAAAATCTTGATGATGCCCAAGGGGTGGGGCATCATATTGTTGGTAGCAAGGTTGGGATGATTGGTAGTATTGTGGGTCATGGGGTTCATATTGTGGTTGGGGTGGAGGGTAATATGGTGGATTTTGGGGGTATTGGCTTCCATATGGTGAATCTTGATTGAACATGGTGGGTTCACAATCATAACTCGAGTAATAGTCACCATGATCGTAGGATTGGTAATCGTTCACTTGTTGGTAGCCGTTTTCATAGCCTTGAAGATCATACCCACTAGAGTCTTGACCACCCCAAGAAGCTTGATAGTAATTAGGAGTCATCATGTCGTAGCTTTGATTCATAGAAGAAGAGGAGTAGCTCATATCGGCTTCCATGTGTGGGGAGTTTAGATCAAACCCCATGCTCGCTCGAAAATCGTAGCTCATACCCGGTTGGAAACCACTCATTCTAGCAACCGTCCGTTAAAGCGGCTCTAAGTTGCAAGAAGAAGATAGTCACCACCTCTAAGCATAAACTGTAGACTAAGAACAAACGTGAGAAGTCTAGTGCTTTTTGAGCACTAGACAAGAGATAAATAAACCACACACACACAAGAAGCAAAGTAACAAAAAGAAAAAAGAAAACACAAACACAAAGACAAAGTCAAGTAACTAGGAAAACAAAGTCTAAACTAGCACCGTCCCCGGCAACGACGCCAAATTGATGGGAGGGATTTGTCGCGGAATCCCAACCGTCAATAATATAATCGGCTATTCCTACGGTAGATAGGGCAAGTCGGGTCGAATCCACGGGGACGGTAATGTATAGTCTAGACTAAGGTCGCCTAACTACGAGACTAAGTCAACGAGCTAAGCTAAACTAGAGAATGATAGAAGGGGAGAAAGCTAGACTAAGACTAAGGTACCGGAGAAACAAACAAAGAAACGGGCTAGGATTAGGTCGGGGTCAAAGGGGTAACGGAATGGTCAAGGGATAACTAGAGCGAAGGAGGTAGTAGGGTAATCTAGGTTGGTCCGGGCTCTCGCAACTTAGGCCTACCTAGAGGTTCATCCTATAACCCATCTCGGCGACACACATGACAAACGGGGTTTTAACGTGCTATAGTGGCCTAGGTCGCATCCGGGCTCTCGCTACTTAGACCGACCTAGGGGTCGTCCTCACCGGGCTCTCGCAACTTAGTGAGGGAACCAAACCCACAAACAAACTATCACCCACAAGAGAAAAGGCAAGAAAAACAAGCATATGCATCTACTAGTCATTCAAGCATTTCAACAAACATGTGATGTGCATCAAACCAAGAGGAGACCCAAATCTTCCACCAACATCTCTAACAATCCATTAATCATACAATTAACACCCTAATCACCCTACTAACCCTAGCAAGAACACTACTCTAACATAATCAAACTAAAACTAACATAAGCAAGAAGAAACAACATAAGAAACAAAACATACATAATCAAACTACCAAAGATGAAGAACAAAAACAATAATCAAGAACTAAAGATTGAAACTTGATGAATAATAAAGGATTAAGAGTAAAAAGGAAGAGAAGAGTATACCATACTAGTGAAGAATGAAAAGATGAACACTTGTATATAAAGAAAACCCAAATTCCTCCACCAATGTTGTCAAGATTGGATGGATTCTTCAAGAGATCTCTTAATACAAGATTAAACTAAGATTAACTTCTAATTACCGACTAATCTACACTAATCTAATCTAATCTAACCTAAAGTAGTCTAGGGTTTTATGTCTAATGAAGTGCATATGCTTTACATAATAAGGGAAGGGTATATATAGGGTTTAAGAATGGAAGAAGGTGAAAGGAAGTAGGCGCGGGTGAGCTGCAGCCCATCCCGGCCGGGAAGGGGTGGTCCCGATCGGGACGGGGTCGGTCCCGGTCGGGAATCCATGCTCCCGGTCGGGATGGGCCCTGGACAGGAGCCACCTCTTTTGTGCACCTCAACCGGAACCGGTTGAGGCCATACCCGTCGGGGATGAGTCTTGTATGCCTCCTTTAAGCTTCTTTCGGTCCTTCCTTGCTTCTCATGGGTTTCTCACTGATTCTCGGGACTTGGGATCGGGTCTCGGAGGCTCGGGATTGGATCCCAAGGTCTCGGGGTCGACTCCAAGGCATCGTTCCTTTACTCCGTTGGCTCCAAAATGTGTATGTATAGAGTCGGAATCGCTCCAACTCTTCCAAATCGGTCTCGAGAACCTGAAACGAACTAAAGGAAGCATAAGAAACCCATAAATCGCTCCTAAGGAGCGATTCCACAAGGAAATGGGACCAAAACATAGTGAAAAAGGCACTACAAACTACACTTATCATTTGTTAAACCCTAGAAAATTGATTTGGGTGTTTTTAATTCACTTAGTTTCGATGCTTGTGCTTAATATCATTGTTAAATTAAGGTTGATTAGTGCTTTTTGAAGTAGTTATAAGCTTGATGAGGGTTTTCGAGGTGCGACAAAGGCTCGCCATGGAAATGTGTTCGGAATGCTAGGGTTAAGGATCGTTTCCCAATTATTCCCGTATTTATTTTGCGCAATCTTGCTCAGATAGTATGTGTGAGGATGTGGGTAGCTCTCTTGTCGATTCTTGTGGGCTAGGATGACCTTTAGGACCCTCCGTGAGGTTTTGTGTGTCTTAAGACGGACTAAAAGGTGTCGTAACGATGCCGGATTTTCCCGAAACCACTTTCACTGTGATCGGGATCGAAAGTGGGTGCTAGAGACCCTTTCGGAATTTTGATATCCTTATCCAAAATTTTGACCCTATTTTGACCTGTTTAAGCAGTTTTAACCTGACTAGGGTTATGTTTTTGGTTGTTCGTTTGGTTTTACAGTTAGAGGTGATACTGAGCGTCCCGAGGGAACCTCCTCGGTCGGCGCTAGTGAGGAGATTGTTGGGGCGAGTTCACAGACTCCCCGAGGAATTCGCAGGAGACATCGGAGTATCTCGTCCCAACGTTGTGATCCCGAGACTATTAATGAGGCTAATTTTGATAGAGTGAAGAAGCGTAAGCTTCCGGAGATGGTGGCTAGGAGGGCTCACGTTTCGGCTCCTGTACCGGAGGATGAGGAGATTGTTTATGAGGATCCCGAGTGGGCTCGGGACCGAGATGGCCATCAGCTGATGTTTCACCTTGACCTTCACATTTCTAACGGCATCGTGCGGGGCCTGGTGAGTGTCCTATTCGTGTTTATTAGTTATGTCTTAGATTTTATTTTTTCGGGTTTGGCTAGGTTTGTATATTCTCGTATGGTTTCGGTTTGCAGTCTCCATGTCCGATGAGGACTTTCTCAGGTTTTACTAACGTGTCTTGACATTTATTTTCAGAAGTTAGCCCCTGCGGCGAAGGAAATTATCGCGAGGTCTGCTCTAGGTCCCGTGGCCGAGAAGTGGGTCCGGCTAGTGAGTTGTAAGACTAAGTGCAACCTTATGGTGATTAGGGCGATGATAGATCGCTTTCATGATACTACCTCGACCTTCCACATGGCTTTTGGGGAGGTTGGGATGACTCTAGAGGATTTTGGGATGATTAGCGGTCTTCCCTGGGGTCCGGATAGGATTAGGTGGGCTGCCGAGTCTAGATAACGATGAGGTGCGAGGCCTTATCGGGGATTGTTTGCCGCATGAGACGTATAGTGCGCCTCATGCCTTGGTGAATTCTTACATCACCGATCACTTTGAGCGAGTGGCGGTGCTAACGGGTCGGGAACCCAACACGCCGGAGCAAGATGCTTGGTTGTGGTTGTGGTACTTCCTAGGGTCGACCCACTTCTCGGATAAAGGCGAGAGGTTTAGTACTAGGATTTTGCCCTTCCTAGCTGACTTGACTCAGCTAAGACGTTATGATTGGGTACCCGCGGCTTTTGCGGAGATGACTCATTGTCTGCAAGTCATGGTGAGGACGTTGATGATAGAGTCGGCTTCAGCTGTGCCCATTGTGGGTCCGGGCCTTATACTAGAGGTTTGTTACTACCCTCACTCTTAGATTTTGAGTTAACTTAGTTTTGGTTTGGGGTTGCTAAAGTTGTTTTGGGATTTTACAGGCTTGGATCTATTCCTATTTTCCTTGTTTGGCTCCTAAGACGGTGCAGGTGCACCCGAAGAGATTCCCGGCGGGGATCGAGTGGAGGCTGGCTCAGCCTAAGAGCACAATCAGCCATTACCCGACGGATAATGCGCTGGTTAACAAGCTACGACTCAAGGATGTAAGTTTTCTTCTCATAGCCTATTTTGTTCAATAGCCCCCCAAGGTTTGGGATTCATTTGGATGTTGGTTCTGTTTGTGTAGTTTATGGCCCGCCCTTGGGCCGATTATGAGGGCGTGCCCGGGTACGTAATTGCGGAGCTGAGGCATCAGAGTTATAGAAGGATGCTCCTTTCTGCGTTGTTTTGTCCAGTTTGGTATCTGGGCGAGCGGATGGTGCGTCAGTGTCTGTATGACAATTTCAGGGTGCCGGTTGATCCTCCCCGGACCATGTTCAGACCACCGACCGCCGCAGAGGTCCTCGAGGATAGGGACGAAGAAGGAGGCGATACACTTATGGTGCCTAGTGCCTCCTATCTATCTCACGTCACCCGGAGGCTAGCCTGGTACCGCCTCGTGGTAATGTTGTAGTCTTTGGTTCTAAGGTTTGTTTTGCGGTTTATTATTTCTTCGCCCTTTGACTGACCAGTCTATTGTCATTTCAGCTGGCCGATCCGGCTGATGAAATCCAGTCCCCAGACTTTCCCCTGACGCTGCTTAGGGTGGATGCGGCTGGGATACCCTTTACTGAGCCCCTCCCCCCGTGTTCTACCGAGGAAATGGATGCCGGGATAGAGTGGCATGACCGGGTATACCGGGTAAGTTTTGGCTTATGATTTCGACTTGGGTTCTAAGGTTTAAGGATTGGTTTATCTAACCTTATGGTTTCAACTCTCAGGTTTCGTCGGCTTGTCATCAGCGTTTGTGGCAGGCCGCCAACTGCTTCCGGGCCTATGCCTCGAGGGTTTCCCGTGACACTTCGGGGCCTCAATCGGTGAGTTTGCGTGACTAGGGTGGGTTTCTAGGCTGCTTGCGAGTTTTCCTAATGTTTGAGTGCGTTTGCAGGACGTCCCGGATATGATGGGACAATTGGAGACTCGGGTGACCGAGCTCGAGGCGAGAGAGGTTGATTCGTAGCGGCTCCTGCAATCTCGGGCTGATGAGATCGCTTTCCTTAAGGAGCAACTGGCTCGGTCTCGGGGTGAGACCTCTACACAGAGTGAGGCCAGACATCGGATCGAGAGGGAGGCTGAGGCTGAGGCTACGAGTGAGGAGGTGGGAGGAATCCCCGAGACAGCTACCCTAGATATGTTATCGGGGATGGATGGTAATGCGTCTCCTCTTATAGACTTGGAGGATCTAGGTTTAGGTGACAACATTTGTGAGGTCGTGATGGCCATTGGCGCGGCTACTAGGGGTCCTCCCTAGCCTCGATTTGTGTATGGATTGGTATATTTTGTATATTCGTTTTAAATTCTTAATATTTGAACTAGTTGGATTAGTCTTGCGTTTTTATTTGGCTAATTGTTTAGCTAGATTGACAAGTAATCACTTTTTGCGTTTATTCGTTTGTAATTTGACCTAGTCACGGGCGTGTTGGCGTTGCATGAGAGTATGAAAAAAGTTCCTTTCGGATGTTTTGAAATGCATTAGTTTGAGCCGGGAATTGGATCAGGTAGTACGTCGATTAAAACGTTTTGACTCGAGATGTAAAATATTAACATGCTTTGACCGAGTGCATTAAGAGATGAGCGTGGGCATTCAGAACGAGACCGAAGCTTAAAATTCGGGCGATTTTTGAAAAAAAGTTAGACCATTTTTATACATTGTTAAAAATTGCCTTGTTAGGCTACAGATACGACTTGACGGTAACCGTTAAAAGGCTACAACACGCCTAGGTGGGGTAGCTTATCCCCCTAAAAAAATAAAAAAATAAATGTCTAAGTCTCGTGCGTCCGACGAGTGACTTCGCATTCCTGTGGCCCCTGCACGGGTATTTCGGTTTCCGGAGCGGGTTTTGGTGGCTTCGAGAGGTCGTTCCCGATGTCCGAGGCATAGGATGATAGCTGTGGTGATAATGCGGGGTCAAAAATCTCTATCCTTGGGTTGTTCGGGATGTCGCCTGCCTAGCTACAAGCGCTTGGGCTAAGGCTACCGGGTTCCGGGCCGCTTGGGCTTGGGAGGCCGGAAACTCGGGCGCGTCGGCCGGTGCAGTTTGAGCCCGGGTTATGGAAATTTTTCGTGGTTTCCTAATTCTTGTGGGATTAAGGCTATATATATGGGTTGTGGGTGCTTGTTTTAGACGTATTAGATTATCCGTAGGGTCTAGTACACCTATATTTAGGGTCATGTCGGGTTTCGGGAACACCCTAACCGAGTGGGCGGGTTCTTTTAAGAAATATAACCTTGAGGTTAATTCAAACTAGTATAGACCCCGTGCAATTCACGGTATTTATAATATATTTATCTTATAGAATATTTCATTTAAAATTTAAAATAAAAAATTTATTATTTTATTTTTACTATTTATCGACTGTATAATTTAGAAATAGGAAAATATTTTTTAAATCGCAAAACTAATCAAAATATTTGAGTAATGTCTTGAAATGTACTGAGTATTAAATAATGTGTAATTAATGAAAATATTGTTTATATTTTTTATATACTCGGTTTATATCATCTCACATCTCGAGATACTCACTTCTCTCTTTAACATACCATAAAATACATAAATATTTATCAAAAATTATATAATAATGAACTTTTTTTTATGGTTAGCACGCCGTGATACGTTTTCTTTGTGTAAAAAAGTTGTTCAGTTTTTCATTAGAAAATTTAAAAATAAATTAAAAATGGACTATCTCAGGTGTAAGACTTATATTATGTAATTTGTGAAACTTTTTTTATATGGATTTTAATAGTATATTCCGTATTTTGTACTCTCTCCTACCAAAATAATCATTCTATATGATAATTATAATCCTCACATTTGAATAAATGAGAAGAACTTAGTGGTATCGAGTGAGTATATACTCCTTCCGTCCCGATGAATTGTTTGCCTTTGCTTTTGGCACAAAGGGGAAAAGGTCCAATGATGAAGTGACATGTGAAGCCAAATTCATGAGGAGGTCAAATTATATATATATATATATATATATATATATATATATATATATATATAGAGAGAGAGAGAGAGAGAGAGAGAGAGAGAGAGAGAGAGAGAGAGAGAGAGAGAGAGAGAGAGAGAGAGAGAGAGAGAGAGAGAGAGAGAGAGAGAGAGAGAGAGAGAGAGAGAAGGGATCAAATAAGTTCACCATATGTAATTAAGTCTATATTAAAGTTACAGATGACATACGTTAAAGTTGCATTTTTTCATAATTGATATGTAACTATAACATTCAGCTCTTTTATCACTTCAAATTATAAAGTGCAACTTTAACATTCATCTCGTGTAACTTTAAGCACCTTTTGTGTAACTTTAACACTGGAACTTATGAACTTATAAGAGTTGTTGGCCTTATGTGAACCTATCTCTATATATATATATATATATATATATATATATATATATATATATATATATATATATAATTTGACCTCCTCATGAATTTGGCTTCACATGTCACTTCATCATTGGACATATATATATAACATTCCTAAAATAGAAAGGCAAAGAATTCATTGAGACGCCCCAATATGGAATAGACAAAGAATTCATTGGGACGGGGAGAGTATATCTTTGTAAGAGTTAAAGTAAATAGCTCGTTTCAAAAATAAATTTTTTAGATAACTGATTTTTTTCTCAAGGTTAATGACATCATATCTTAAAATTTATCTAATTATTTTCATAAAAAGAAGTTTTTTTTGTCAATTTTTTTAACATTAATGAAAATGAATAGTTTCCGAATTTATTAATGAAATGTTCTTTTACTTCTCAATTTAAATTAGTGTATTTTTGAGGAAAATCTTAGTAACTGTTATTGTCTTAGAGTAGTATATAGAGAATTTTCGGTGAATTTTTACTATGTATCAGGCTTTGTAAGAGCAATCGGAATATATATATATATATATATATATATATATATATATATATATATATATATATATTCCATTTTTATATAGTTACTAAATTTTATATCGATGTTAAGAATATGATTTTCGAATATGATCAGAAAGATATTCAATAATAATCATAACTATTTTATATTCTATGTAAAATATTGTACGGGATAGTGCAATCTTATATTAACAAAAATAATGCAACTATTTCGTTAAAACGGAATACAATATGTTTATACTTTTTAAAAAAAAATTGATCATACATTCCATATTAAATATTGTATGTGATATCTCCTATGTAAAACATGTGATTTTCGTAATCAACGTAATCAATCAAATTTTCTTAATTACATACTTTATGTGGTGTATAGCTTTATATGTGATGTAGTGACATTTATATCAGTAAGATGTTAGAGTGTAGTTGGAGAGGAGAAGGGTCACACACACATGAGGTCAAGGGTTCGATTTGCACCTAGCTTAGTTTTTTTATTTTTGTTGTAGGTAGCTTTAGGCGGGAAAATATGTGAGTTCTGTTATTTGGTTAGTTGAAAGGGGGATGACGGTTTGTCTAAAGTGTCTAAAGTCCACAAGTGTAAGACCCGTGATACTACGCCATACATCAACCACATTAAATCCGGCAGGTATGCGATCATCGGTAGTTGTTGGAAGGCCAAAGAGCTCACCGAAGTCGGAGAGGGTGTACAAATAGGATCTGTTATTGATCCTAAAAGATACCCGGTGTGGTCGGGATCTAGTATTGAGATAAAAGCTACTTAGGAACTCTAATGTGAGTTGCCTATAGGTGAGCTCATGCATGTCAAAGAGTGTTTCCATCCCTAACCCAACAAAAAATTCCCTAGTTTGCGCTAAGATGCCTAGCTTTCGAAGTATGATTTTGCGTAGAAATGTAGTTGGTTCGAGATGCTTACCGAGGAGCTTGGAGAAATTCTCCTTTTGTAGCTCAGACTCAAAAATCAGGTTGGGAAAATTCGGGAGACGAGCGATTTCCTGCTCATCGACGTCGACCACAGGCTCGGGCTCGGGCTCGGTTCTTGAACTCGACGCACTCTTTCTTTTTCTGCTAACTACAGACCCCCCCCCCCCCTATCTTCTTTGGTGCCATAGTAGATGAAGAAGCTTTAGAACAATAATACACCAAGAACAAATATTTTTCTTACCCACAAATAAGAGCTATAACCCACAAAAATACCTCAAAGAAGCTTAATATTGATGAATTAAGCCTCCCAAGTGAACCCAAGCAAGATAAATCGAGTATGAGAAGAAACCCCAATTTTCGGATTTGAAGAAAAATGGGCACAAAAACTCGATTTTTTTCAATTTCTGGGGGTTTTGAGGGTAGAAAATGGGTTTAAGATGCTTATGAATGGGAATGAAACTAATTTTGTGATGCTTGGGAGGTGATTTGGTGAGATTTGGTGGAGAAATGGAGGATTTATGGTGATTTGGGGTTAGGTTTGAAAGTGGGGTTTATGGGGAAGAGAGGTTGAAGATGAAGTTTGGTAGAGTTGGTGTTGAAGTGATATGGAAATGGGTTGGGTTGGGTTGGGGTTTGTTAGTATGAGGAGGGTGGTTGGGACGGGTCGGGCTTGGGTTAGTTAGGGGGAGGGTTGGGCTGGGCTTCAAAACGGGCAAACTGGGCTTGGTAAAACACCGTCCCGAACGGGAAGGCTCGATCCCGATCGGATTTGCTCTTCCATCCCGAACGGGATGACCTCGTCTCGATCGGGATGATCCCACAGAAGACACTCCAAACTGCACCTCCATCCCGAACGGGAAGGGTCGATCCCGATCGGGTTTGCTCCTCCATCCCGAACGGGATGACCTCGTCCCGATTGGGATGATCCCACAGAAGACCCTCCAAACTGCACCTCCATCCCGAACGGGAAGGGTCGATCCCGTTCGGGTTTGCTCCTCCATCCCGAACGGGATGACCTCGTCCCGATCGGGATGATCCCACAGAAGACCCTCCAAACTGCACCTCCATCCCGAACGGGATGCCTCTATCCCGATCGGGTTGGATCTTCCGTCCCGAACGGGATGACCTAGTCCCGATCGGGATTATCCAAAGGCTTATCTTCATAAAAAAAAATCCTCGGGATCCGGAATCCCGTCCTCAAAAGCTTATATTAATCTCAAAAACGACCCTCTAGCTTCCGTCTTCCACTAAAATTCCCACCGAGCCGGAAATTGTAGGAGAAATAGGAGACCGAGCTAGAAATACTTGATGATCATAGGAGATAAATGTAGAGCTTCTTATGATTAACAAATGATCACCAAAGCTCCATAAATCAATAGATTGCTCCCAAGATTTCTTCAAGCATTCACCAACCTCAACATAATGACCCATTAATCTTCAATCACCCTTCACAACTCCACAAAAATCATTAAAACTCCCTCCCTTACAACGCTCACAAGAAAATTACCAATAACAATAGCTTCACACACAAAATCTAAGAGAAAACAAGAAACACAAAATAATTCACAAGAAATTAAAAAAGAAGAAGAGAAAAGATATTTACAACATGACGGTTCTTGAGGAACTCCGCCAAACCGAGTTTGTTTGATTGGTTATGAGGGGATTGGTTGGAGGCGAAGAACCTCCACCGACCCCGTGGTTGCATTCTCGTTGTAGAGCTTGATTCTTTGGCCGTTTACCCGGAACAATTCACCTTTTTCTGTGCTCAACTCGAAGTCTCCGTACCGACCGACTTCCGTGATTGTGAATGGTCCGGACCAACGTGAGCGGAGCTTTCCGGGAAATAGCTTAAGCCTTGAGTTGAACAATAGCACCTTGTCACCCACTTGAAACGACCTCTTGTTGATCCTCTTGTCATGCCATAGTTTCGTGCGTTATTTGTAGATCCGCGCACTTTCATAGGCGTGTAGTCGGAATTCTTCTAACTCATGCACTTGAAGCAACCGCTTCTCGCCGACTAGAGTAGGATCGAGGTTGAGTTCTTTTATGGCCCAAAAGGCCTTGAACTCCATTTCGACCGGAAGGTGACACGCTTTCCCATAGACAAGCCTATATGGCGATGTGCCTATAGGTGTCTTGAATGCCGTTCGGTATGCCCATAGCGTGTCGTCGAGCTTCATGCTCCAATCCTTCCGGTTTCTTGTGACAACTTTCTCAAGGATAACTTTGATTTCCCGATTTGAGATTTCTACTTGGCCACTTGTTTGAGGATGATAGGCCAAACTGATTCTATGATGTACGCCGTATTTCAACAAGATGGTATCAAGGCGTTTTTCATGAAAGTGGGTCCCTCCATCGCTTATAAGGGCACGAGGAACTCCAAACCGGGGGAATATCACCCTCTTTAAGAGATTCATTACAACTCTAGCATCATTTATGGGTGTGGCAAAGGGTTCCACCCACTTCGAAACGTAATCCACGGCTACTAGAATGTAGCGATTCCCTTTTGACGGTGGAAACGGGCCTTGATAATCTACGCCCCAAACATCAAATAATTCGAGCTCCAATATCCCCCTTTGCGGCATCTCGTGCCTCCATAATATGTTCCCGGTTCTTTGGCACGCATCACATCGGGAAACAAATTCCCTTGAATCTTGAAACATCGTTGGCCAATAGAACCCGGATTGTAGTATTTTCGCGACCGTTTTGGAAGCACCATGATGTCCTCTGTATGGGGATGAGTGACAAGCTTGCATTATATCCCTTTGTTCCCATTGAGGAACACACTTTCTATATAGGCCATCGGCACATGCTTTGTACAACTGCCGATCATCCCAAAAATATTGCTTGACCTCGTAGAAGAACCTCTTCTTTTGTTGGTAGCTCAAATCCGGGGGGAGAACACCTCCCACAATATAGTTCGCATAATCGGCGAACCAAGGAGGTTGGTCCGACGATGTGGTGCAAACAATCATTATAGCATCATCCGGAAATGAGTCATCGATGCGAGTTTTCTCGAGGTCTTCAACTCGGAGTCGCGATAGGTGATCCGTCACCACATTCTCGGCCCCCTTCTTATCACGAATCTCGAGGTCGAATTCTTGGAGAAGAAGAATCCAACGGAGTAATCGTGGCTTTGAGTCCTTCTTGGCTAGTAGATATTTCAAAGCGGAATGATCGGTGAAGACTATCACCGTAGAGCCAAGAAGATAGGACCTAAACTTGGTGAGGGCGTACACAATGGCCAATAGCTCCTTCTCGGTTGTAGCATACCGAGCTTCGGTGTTATCGAGAGTCTTGCTAGCATAGTATATGGAATGTAAGGCTTTTCCTTCCCTTTGACCTAGCACGGCTCCTACCGCATAGTCACTAGCATCGCACATCACCTCGAATGGCTTGGACCAATCCGGTGATTTGATAACGGGAGCGGTGATCAAAGCCTCCTTCAACCTAGAAAAAGCCTCATTACAAGCATTAGTCCACACAAACTGGGCATCCTTCAAGAGGAGTTCGGTGAGAGGCTTAGCCAATTTTGAAAAGTCTTTAATAAATCGGCGGTAAAATCCCGCATGGCCTAAGAAGCTCCGAACTCCCTTGACATTCGTAGGCGGGGGCAAATGCTCAATGACTTGAATTTTTTCCCCGTCTACTTGAATGCCCCGATCTTTGATTAAGTGACCTAACTCAATGTCCTCATTTACCATGAAGTGGCATTTCTCCCAATTCAACACCAAGTTCACTTCCTCA
Organism: Agrostemma githago; assembly: GCA_958450325.1. NCBI lineage: Eukaryota > Viridiplantae > Streptophyta > Magnoliopsida > Caryophyllales > Caryophyllaceae > Agrostemma > Agrostemma githago. The sequence continues at coordinate 47,524,207 of OY288259.1, read as the reverse complement.
CATTTAGCTAGCACTTTAGACAAATTCACCAAACATGACTCGAAGTCTTTACCATAAACACTAAAGTCATCCATGAAAACCTCAACAATAAACTCAATATAGTCCGAAAAGATGCCCATCATACACCTTTGGAAGGTGGCCGGGGCATTACACAAGCCAAACGGCATGCGTCTATATGCAAAGGTTCCATAAGGACAAGTGAAGGTGGTCTTAGGTTGGTCATCCGGGTGAATCGGGATTTGGAAGAATCCCGAAAAACCGTCAAGAAAGCAAAAGTGAGTGTGGGAATCCAACCTCTCTAGCATTTGGTCAATGAATGGGATTGGGAAATGATCTTTCTTTGTAGCATTATTGAGTTTCCTATAGTCAATCCACATCCTATGACCGGTGACACACCTAGTGGGCACTAGTTCATCTTTTTCATTCTTTATGACCGTGATTCCTCCCTTCTTGGGAACCACTTGTATAGGACTAACCCAATTTGAACTCGATATGGGATATATGATCCCGGCATCTAGGAGTTTCATGATTTCTTTCTTCACAACCTCTTGCATATTAGGATTGAGCCTCCTTTGTCCTTGGACACTAGGCTTAAAGTCTTCTTCTAAGTGAATCCTATGCATGCAAAAGTCGGGACTAATCCCTTGTATGTCATCAAGGCTATAACCAATGGTGCTCTTATATTTCCTCAAAACCTCAAGCAAAGCATCCAATTGGTTAGACTCAAGCTTAGAGCTAACTATGACCGGGCAAGACCTTTTATCATCAAGATAAGCATAACATAGATTAGGGGGAAGGGGTTTAAGATCAAGAGATTGTACCTCAACCGAGTAGATTCCACAAGGTGTAGCTTGATCCTTGACTCGGTTCTTAGTAACAACTTCCTCCCCATCTAGAGCCTCTTTAAGTACATCCAAGTCTTCGTCCCATAGTCCATCTTTAGCTTTCTCAAGCTCCATTATTAGGAGAGCTTCAAGAGGATCTTTCACCAAAAATGTCTCGGTGGCATCCTCAACAACTTCATCAAGTACATCAGTTACACAACAAGAGTCATTTATATTCGGTGTCTTCATTGTGCTATGGAGGTCAAAGAAGATCTTCTCATCTCCAATCTCCAAGGTTAGTCTTCCATTCTTCACATCTATAAGGGCACCCGCCGTATGGAGAAACGGGCGTCCAAGGATGATTGGAATGCTGGCATCCTCGGCCATATCTAGCACTATGAAATCAACCGGAACAAAGAACTTGCCTATGCGAACCGGTACATCCTCTAATATGCCAAGGGGGCGCTTAATTGATCGATCCGCCATTTGAAGTGTAATGGTGGTGCACTTAAGCTCATTCATGCCTACCTTCTCACAAATGGAGTAAGGTATAACACTTACACTCGCTCCCAAGTCACAAAGGGCTCTCTCGATGTGCACATTTCCAATCTTGCATGGTATGGAGAAGCTTCCCGGATCCTTAAGCTTAGGTGGGGATGGTTGTAGGTACATGTCACTCAATCCCCCCGTAAAGGCAATGGTCTCGGGTTCTCCCAACGATCTCTTCCTAGATAGGATCTCCTTCATAAACCGAGCATAGGTAGGCACTTGAGTAATCAACTCGGTAAAGGGAATAGTCACTTCTAGGTTCTTCAAAAGTTCAAAGAACTTCTCGAATTTCTTGTCCGTTTTGGACATGGCTTGTCTTGAGGGAAAAGGTAAGTTAACCTTAGTAGCATCCCCCACTTCTTTGGACTTCAATTTCTCACCATGGGTCTCTTTGAGCCTTGAAGTATCCCCCTTAGACTTAGATTTCTCATGGGGAATGAGAGTGGATGATATCTTTTGTGAAGAAAGAACATTACCACCCTCATCTACATCTTCAACAAGCACTTCTTCCCTTAAGTCCGGATTAGGGACTTCTTCATCGCAAGAATCCTCTAGAGGTTGATCAACCTCTTCAAGTATGGGCTCCTCCCTTGGTTTTCCTCCATAGTCATCCTCATTAGGCATCATAGGTGGCTCATAGCTAGAACCACTCCTCAAGGTGATAGCATTAGCGGTAGCTTGGTTCGGTGTTGTGCCTTGAGGAGGCAATTGCCCTTTTTGCCTTGAAGAGCTACCCGAGGCTACTTGAGACAATTGAGTTTCCAACATTTTCATATGAGTGTCTCTAGCCTTGTTATCTCTTTGGAGTTGAGCATAGAATTCTTGTTGATTCATTTGCATTTCCAATTGATTGTGTTGCATCTCTTGATTGCTCCTTTGCATATCCAACATTGTCTTTTGCATATCAAAATCGGGTGTTGGAGCTTGTTGAGTGTGTGGAGTATTTGTGATGGATAGAGGAAAGCCATAATCATAGGTGGGTGATTTACTCCTAGGCTTGGCATCTTGTTGATTACCTTGAGACCCTTGTTGTTGTTGTTGTTGTTGGAAGTTCCCTTGGAACCCATGAGAATTTCCTTGATTAAAACCTTGAGAGTAACCGTGATTGTGGTTTTGGTAACTTTGGTTGTTGCTTTAAGATCCTTGTGAGTGTTGGTTTCCTTGGAAACAACTTTGATGATTGAAGTTCCCTTGATTTTGGAACCCTTAATTGTTGTTGAAGGCGCCTTGGTTATGTTGTTGGAAGTTGTTGGAAGGGCTTGGATAGCCTTGATAACCTAGGTACCCTTGGTTGTTGTCCCTTAAGGGAGGTGGAACATATGGATGGTGTTGATGTAGGGATTGTTGTTGGAAGTTCCCTTGGAACCCTTGAGAATTCGGCACATTTTGAGCCTTGAAGTTGGAGTATGGGGCACCTTGCTTGAATGCTCGAAAAGCATTCGCTTCCTCAATGCTACTTCGACAATATGAAGGCTCATGTCCATGTATCCCACAAATCTCGCATATCCCATAATAAGATGTAGGAGGTACAACTCCCATAGCATTGGCTTGTTGCATTGAATGTTGGTGGGAGGCACTTGTGCTTTGACCTTTATCAAGATGGCTTTGGAGCATCTTGTCAATAGTTTCCATGTGAGTTCTTAATTGTGCTCCTAGATCAATACTGAGTTGTGTAATGGCATCGATCTCGTGCTTTCCCCCTCGATTCGCCTTCCTAGGCCTTGAGTATTGAGAGTTGTGTACCGATATCTCCTCAATTCTTGACCAAGTTTGGTCATCATCTACCTCGGTAAACCTTCCATTAGATCCCATGTTGAGTATGGCCCTTGAATCTTCATATAACCCGTTCCAAAACTGTTGAACAAGGAACCACTGTGATAAACCATGGTGAGGACAAGAACGGATCAAGGCTTTGAACCTTTCCCACGATTCATAGAGGCTTTCTTCATCACGTTGTTGAAATCCCATGATTGAAGCCCTCAATAGATTGGTCTTCTCCGGTGGATAAAATTGTTGGTAGAATGCTAAGGCTAGCTTCTTCCAAGTGTCAATACCGAGAGCCGTCTTGTCTAAACCTTTGAGCCATTGCTTAGCCTTGCCGATCAAAGAGAAAGGGAATAATACCCACCGGATTTGGTCTTGGGTTATTCCCGGTTGTAAGATGGCATCACAATAATCGGAAAAGGCTTCCATATGTTGATGTGGATCCTCCGCCGGCAAACCACTAAATTGGCTCCGCTCGACCAATTGGATGAATTGAGTCTTAGCCACAAAATTGTCGGTGTAGGTAACCGGTAAAGCGGCGGGATCGGGCAAAACATCTTCCGTGATTGTCGAATGTGAGGAAAATTTAGGCATGATGTGATGGATTGGTGATGTCGGTGTAGAACTTGGGATAGAGGAGGTTGGAGATGTAGGAGGTGAAGAAGTCGGAGAATATGTCGGTGATATAGAATGAGATGTGGTTGAAGTGTGGGTGCCGAAGATGTTTAGGAAACCCTCTTCGGTGGCTTCTCTTGGTGGAGAATTTAGATCAATCTCCACGTTTTGCCCAAAATCTTCGCTCGTGCCCGGTTGGGAACCTCTCGATCTAGCAACTGCCCTTTGTCGAAGGTTTCGGAAAAACCTTTCCGGATCTGAGTTGTAGAGAAGAGGATGGTTACCGCCTCTAGGCATAAACTGTGGACTAGGAAGCAAACGTGAGAAGTCTAGTGCTTTATGGGCACTAGACAAGAAGGAAATAAACTCTACCCAAACAAGAAGCAAGGAATGATGAATGAAAACACAAAACAGTAACTAAATTTAGAAACTAAGCAAACAAAGCCTAAATCAACACCGTCCCCGGCAACGGCGCCAAATTGATGGTAGGTTTTTTTAGTCGTCGATCCTACACCAATTAAACCAACTATCCTAACTAGTAGCTAGGGGCAAGTCGGGTCGGTCCACGAAGACGGTAGAGAAAAGACTAGAGTGTGCTTAGGTTCTAGATAAAGTCACAAGAAACAAAGAAGGAGGATATTTTTGAGTTGAGGTGAGACTAGAGACTAAGCTAAACAAAACTAAACAAATCGAATAAGAAAGAACTGAAACAAACAACTATAACAATATCTAAAATGGAGATGAAATCAAATAGGTAAAGGAGTAGGGTTAGATCAGGTTCATAGACGTAAAGGCTAAGGGAAAAACGAGGATAAAAGTGTCATCTAATCACTAAGGCAAGCTCGTGCTCTCGCAACTAAACGAACCCAACGATTCATGCAATCGAACACCCATAACATGAAAAGTCCATCACAAGTCAAGCAAATATCAAGTGAAAAGCAACAAGTAGAGTAGTATGGCCACTACCACTCTAACAAGCAATTTATCAAACACCCAACATGCAAAACTAGTGATAAGCAATAAAGACTCAACCTTTAACCATGCTTAGCCTTAATTACCCATAATTAACGTCTAATCCCCCTACTAACCCCACATAAAGTCTACTCACTCATGACTAAACTAATACTAACATAAACAAAGGAAAATAACTCAAAAGCTAAAACATTCATTATGCAAGATAAACAAGAGAAAACAATATTCAAGAGATAAAGATTGAAACTTTAATGAATAACTAAGATTTAAAGAAGAGAGATTAAAGAAATTATACCAACACAAATATGGAATGGAAAGATTGAAACTTTGAATAAAATTCAACCCAAAGAGATATTCAATGTTGTCAAGATTGAATTATCTATTACAAGTCTTCAAGAATCCAAAGTAGAAACTAGGATTAACACTAAATTAATGCTAAATGAGAAGTGATTAAGGAAAGTTTTAACTAAGATTAGTCTAAGAGTCAAGGGTTTCTCTCTAGGGTTTTGTGCCTTCAAAATATTACAAGAGGGGTATTTATAGTGTTCCATAAGTGAGAGAAGTGAAAAGAAGGAGGCGGAATAGGAGCTGGGTTTTCCCGACCGGGAAGAGATGGTCCCGATCGGGAAGAAACGATGGTCCCGACCGGGATGACATGATCCCGATCGGGACGGCTTCACAGAAGTGGGTCACTTTGCTCCATCCTTCCCAATCGGGAAGGCTTCGTCCCGACCGGGATGCTTCCTCCTTCCCGACCGGAACGTTATGGTCCCAATCGGGATGGCTTGACAGTAGGCCGGCTATTCTTGCATTCCATCCCGATCGGGATGACATGGTCCCGCTCGGGATGGGTCCTATTTTTCTCTTCCTCGACTCCTTGTCGATGCTCGGTGCTTGGGAAATCATGGAGTGGGCCCTAGGGGACTCGGGATCGAGTCTAAGCCACCGAATCATCGCTGCTTCTCTTCTTTGGTTCCATATATGTCGGAAACGAGTTGGAATCGTTCCATTTCTTCAAGATAAGCTCTAGGAACCTAAAACAAGCTAGAGGAAGCGTAAGTAGCCTCGAAAACCGCTCCAAAGAGCGATTTCAATAGAGAACACGGGACTAAGCACAAGAAATAATCAATACAAAACACACTTATCAGCGTGCCCGTGCGGGACCGACCCGGTTTTCAACGTGTGGCGGCGGCCACCCACGCGGCCCCCTCCCTGCCGGGGGCCGGTCCGATCTCGCGTACGGGACGAAGTGTCGGACCTCGATTTGGATGACGATCCAGACTTGTACTAGACGGGTGCGGGCACCCGTGTTTCCGTTTGGGAATCGATCGAGTCGTGGTTGTAAATGTTTAAAGGCCGTTTTGTTTGGTAGGGAGACCATTTTAGTGAACTGAAGTTGTTGCCGATTTGTGGAGTCGCCACCGAGTCAAATTATGGGGACTCGGAAACCGTTCAAGTCAACTTTGATCCCTTACCGGCTTAAAGCTGAGTGGCACGGGACCTAAAGATAAAGACTTGTACCCTTAAGCACTCCATGCCTGGAATGACTCTCGTTGCCAATGGTTTCGGACATCTGGAAACCTTTGATTCTGAGTAAGGGGTGAGGGTACGTATTGGGAAGCCAACATCCGATGGATGTGAACACCCAATTCCGCCCGCACCATAGCGGCCTCTACAAATCAATCGGTGGGCTGATATCCTAGTTCTTTGTTGTGGTGGAAGTACTGTAACATCCGTTGTTTTAACCCTATACCTTTTGATATGTCGGTTGTTTAAGGACAAGTAAGCTTTATCGTCAAAGTAGTTGTGTTTACATTCTTTGCATGCGATTTCACGTGACAAGCAGGCCATGAAAAGATGCACGTAGGAGAGTAGAGAGTACTAGTATTATACGTATTAGCAAATCAGTTTTAACGCGATAATACGGATATTAGTCGTTCTCGTGGTATACCTTACCTGGTATTCTGCTTATGATGCGTCGGTTCGGTATTAATAGAGATGCGTCGAACCTAATAAGGCGAGCACCGGGACTAATACGGAACCCGACCCTCACTTTGTTCAGTTTTAGTTGTTTTACGTTTTGAATTCCGTGTTAGGTGATTTAGCATGCGATTATAAGGTCATAAAAGCGGTAAATCATTCGAAAAACTGTAAATGCGAATGTAAGTAAATCACATAGTGAGGATTTGCACCCTTAGAGTATATACTAAACGGGACTCGATGCATAGATAGTTTGAGAACGGATCTCGGAATTACTCGGGTCTATTTAGTATGTTTTAGTGTTTGTGATTGTGGTTGGGACGTTACGTATCTTAGTAGATGTTTGTGGGCCTAGTGCCCACATCTAGTGTTGTCGTAGTGGATAATAATAGAAAGTGCAAGAATGGAAAGTTTTGTTTAGATGGCAACCTAGTGACGACTCGATCAACAGGCGGATCCTCCTAGCTTGACCAGTGACTCCGGCAGAGTTCCGTTATCGTTTGACCTTCCTGCGGCTACTTCGGCAAAGCTTCGTTGCTAAGGACTAGTTCTGCGGCAAATCCGGCAGAACCTGGGTACTAGTTTTGGAGCTAGTCGATCACAGGCACCTCGGTATCGAGTGGAGTGCTTGAAGGTGAGGAGTAGCGTCGATGTCGCTTTTTATTATTGGAACTATGATCGAGTGGATCGTTTGCCTCGGGTGTCGGAGTGCGAGCCCTTAGCGAGAGTTTTAGAGGGAGAAGATGAGAGTTGAATTGTGTTGAAATGAGGGCGTGAAGGGGGGTATTTATAGGTGTTTTTGGCCCACGTCGCCCATGTCGGCGCCCGAGCTGGAGCGGACTAATACTCAAGTGCCTGGGTCTGGGCGTGGGGAGACCCAGGCGTGTCAGGTGATGTAGTTGGAGTTTTGAGGATACGATTTTGATACTTTCCAAAACCGAGAGGAAGGAGTGTGATATGTTACTTGGGGGTTAAGCTTACCGCGGCTTGACCTAGCGCCGTGGGTTTAGTGGGCCTCGGGTGTTCATCCTGAGGTTCGCTTGGCGCGGTGTTGACCCGGTTCGAGTTTCGGGACCGACTCGGGGTCCCGGTGTCAGAATTGACTCTAATTAGTGTCTATGCGACCGTAACGATACAACTAAGGCTGCCATCATGTTAGTATAATTTGCCTGAATAATTTATTTTATCCGTTCTATAGAAAAACTATCCAGAACACCGCGAACCCGCGTCGCGTTGCAGTCTTATCGTCATCGGGTGTTTGTTGGGCACTTCTGCAGCCACCAGGACCAAATCTGGGTGTCTACAGAAGCCCCCACTTTGACTGAGGCTTGGACAAGGCAAAAGTCAAAGTATAGCCGCCCAGGTCAATTGAAGATTACGACCTGGTGGCTGTCCGGTCGGGTCGTTTTAAGTCCGTTAGACTGGGCGTTGGGGCTCGCCAACCAAGGTTTAGGAGTCATACCTGATGTCTTCGCTTGTGGTTGCCTGCTTGGGCCCGAGCCGTTACTTGTTGTCTCGTTCTTGATGCTTTGTGTGTGCGCGCGCTTTGTCTTCTTCGATTTATTTAAGGTTTTGTTCAATTTTAAGCGCTTTTATGTGATAGGTGTAAATGTATTTGCTTTTACTTAGGATGCTTATGAACCCATAAAATGTTCGAGGGCGTTAGTCTCCACTCGAGCGGTCGTCATTCGGGATGCTTATGACCCCTAGGACAAGGTAAAGTGATGTAAGACTATTCGAGGGCGTCGGTCTCCGCTCGGATAGCTGTCTTTCGGGATGCCTCTGACCCATAGGACAAAATTGTTGTTGTTGTGCCTCCGGGATCACTAAGATCCCTTGGGCAAAACTCCTCGAGGGCGTCAGTCTCCACTCGAGTAGCTGTCTTTCGGGATGCCTCTGACCACTATGACAAAATTGTTGTTGCTGTGCCTCCGGGATCACTAAGATCCCTAGGGCAAAACTCCTCCAGGGCGTCAGTCTCCACTCGAGTAGCTGTCTTTCGGGATGCCTCTGACCCCTAGGACAAAATTGTTGTTGCTGTGCCTCCGGGATCACTAAGATCCCTTGGGCAAAACTCCTCGAGGGCGTCAGTCTCCACTCGTGTAGCTGTCTTTTGGGATGCCTCCGACCCCTAGGACAAAAAATGTTGTGCCTCCGGGATAACTCAGACCCCTCGGGCAAATTGTTGTGCCTCCGGGATAACTCAGACCCCTCGGTAAAATTGCTGTGCCTCCGAGATAACTCAGACCCCTCGGGCAAATTGTTGTGCCTCTGGGATAACTCAGACTCCTCTGGCAAATTGCTGTGCCTCCGGGGTAACTCAGACCCCTCGGGCAAATTGCTGTTTGTTTATTTGTTTTAGTAAAATGCTGGTGCTGTGAGTTTGTCTTAGCTAATTTTGTTTTGCAGGCTTGTCTTATTTTGTTCGCGTTTGTTCTTGCTTTTGTTTTGATCTTGGGTTTGAGTTTGCTCAGAGTTTGCTTATATTAGTCTTTTTCGTTTTGTTACGCGTCCGGATGCAGCGTTAAGTGGTTGTTTTATAAGTCGAGAGTGCATTATCGATGTTAATTAGTAGTTGTCCCATTATTGTTGTTTGGCTTGTCTTAGTAGGTGCATGTGTATTGTCTTTGAGTTGCATTTGTTCGGCTTTGTTTGTTATGTATTTGAGTCTGTTTAGAGTTTGCTTAGTTCAATTTGGTTCAAATTATCTTGCTATGCGTTCGAGTACAGCGTTTAGGTTAAGTGCGGTTCTCATGTTTGTTTCATTATTGAGAATGTGTTACCGGCGTCGATTAGTAATTATTCTGGTTATTGTTACTTTGTTTGTTTTAAAGGTTGGGCGTATTGAACCTTGAGTTTGCTTGTTTTGTTTTGTTTTAGTCTGCACCGAGCCATTTAGGCGCGCGTTTGTCTGCGGCCTGGTCTTGAGGCGCCTAGCCCCAGCGCACCTAAACTCAGACGCGTCAGCTCATGCGGTCGGGGTTTTGCGGTCAGGGTCTGTTTAAGTAATCGAAGGTCGGGGCGCTCGTCTCATTTCACTAAGAACTCCAGCGCGTCATTCTCTTCGCCTCAAGACCGATTTTCGGCTTTTTTTGCCAAGTTTTAATTCGATTCCCGCCATTTACGACAATGTTGACTCCGGGTTAGTGTTCCTTGCTCGTTTATCGTCGGTTTTGCTTGATTGGATTGATTAAGAGTTTGTTTTGTTGAAAACCATAGAAAATCGATTTCAGTGTTTTTTATTTGCTAAGTTTCGATGTTTGTGCTTGATTTCATTGTTAAATTAAGGTCGATCAGAGCTTGTTGAAGTAGTTATAAGCTTGATGAGGATGTCCAAGGTGCGACAATGGCTTTGTAGGGGAATGTGTTTGGGAAAGCTAGGGTTAAGGACTGTTTCCCGATTATTCCTATGATCATTTTGCGTAATTTTGCTCAAATAATGTTTATGAGAATGTGGGTAGCTCCCTTGTTTATTGTTAGGGGATAGGGTGACCTTCAGGACCCTCCGTAAGGTTTTGTGTGTGTCTTAAGACGGACTAAAAGGTGTCATAACGATGTCTGATTTTCCCGAAACCACTTCCATTGTGATCGGGATCGAAAATGCGTGCTAGCGGCCTTTTCGAAATTTTGAGATCCTGATTCGAAATTTTGACCCTATTTTGACATGTTTAAGCTGATTTAGCCTGACTAGAGCTATGCTTTGTTGTGTTTTCTTTTTGTTTTGGGTTTCACAGCTAGAGGTAATACCGAGCATCCCGAGGGAACTTCCTTGGTTGGTGCTAGTGCTAGTGTGGAGGTGGCCGGGGCGAGTTCACAGACTTCCCGTGGGATTTGCAGGAGGAGACAGAGCGTCTCGTCTCAGCGGCGTGACCCCGAGACTATTAATGAGGCCGAGTTCGATAAAGTGAAGAAGCGCAAGCTTTCGGAGACGGTGGCTAGGAGGGCTCATGCTCCGGTTCCGGTACCTGAGGATGAGGAGGTTGTTTACGAGGATCCTGAGTGGGCTCGGGATTGGGATGGTCACCAACTGATGTTTCATCTTGACCGTCATATCTCTAGCCGCATTGTGCGGGGCCTGGTGAGTGTCCTATTCGGGCTTATTTGGTTATGACTCGGATTTTTCTATTGCAATCATTTTTGCTCGGGTTAGGCTAGATTTTTTTTTATTTATCTTTGCATCGTTTCGGTTTGTAGCCCCCAGGTCCGGTGAGGACTTTCTCGGGCTTTACTACGTGCCTCGATGTCTACTTCCAGAAGCTGACCCCTACGGTAAAGGAGATTATCTCGAGGACCGCTCTAGGTCCCGTGGTCGGACAGTGGGTTAGGCTGGTGGGTTGCCAGACTAAATGCAACCTTATAGTGATCAGGGCGATGATAGATCGCTTTCATGATACTACTTCGACCTTCCACATGGCTTTTAGGGAGGTCGGAATGACCTTAGAGGACTTTGGAGTGATTAGTGGTCTGCCCTGGGGTCCGGATAGGATTAGGTGGGCCGCCGAGGGCCCTAGTCTAGATAGTGATGAGGTGCGGGGCCTCATCGGGGATTGTCTGCCACGTGAGGCATATAATACGCCTCATACTATAGTGTGTTCGTACATCACCGACCACTTCGAGCGAGTGGCGGTGTTAGAGGGTCGGGAGGCTAATTCCTACTTCCCATGTTCGGCACCTAAGACGGTCCGGGTGCACCCGAAGAGATTCCCAGCGTGAATCGAGTGGAGGTTGGCTCAGCCTAAGACCACAATCAGCCACTATCCGACGGAGAACGCTCTAGTTAACAAGCTAGGCCTTGACGATGTAAGTTTCTTCTATAGTTTATTTGCTCGATAGCCCCCAAGGCTTGGGATTTCATTAGGATGTTGGTTTTATTTGTGTAGTTTGTGGCCCGCCCTTGGGCCAATTACGAGGGCGTGCAGGAGTATGTGGCTACGGAGCCGAGGCCGCGGAGTTATAGGAGGATGCTTCTTCCTGCGTTGATTCGTCCAGTTTGGTACCTGGGCAAGCGGTTGGTGCGTCAGTGCCTATACGATGATTTCAGGGTGCCGGTTGATCCTCCCCGGACCATGTTCAGGCCACCGACCGCCGCAGAGATCCTCGAGGACAAGGACGGAGAAGGAGGGGATACGCTCTTGGTGCCTGGTGCCTCCTACCTATCTCACTTCACCCGGCGGATGGCTTGGTACCGCCTCGTGGTAATATTCTAATCTTTGGCTCTAAGGTTTGTGTTGAGGTTTATAGTTTCCTTGCCTTTTGACTGGCCAATCTGTTCTCTTTTCAGCTGGCCGACGCGGCTGACGAAATCCAGCCCCCAGATTTTCCTATGACTCTACTTAGGGTGGATGCGGTTGGGATAGCCTTTACCGAGCCCCTCCCTTCGTGTTCTGCTGAGGAGATGGATGCCGGGATAGAGTAGCGTGACCGGGTATACCGGGTAAGTTTTGACTTTTGTTTTTGATTTGGGTTCTAAGAATGTAGGGTCGGTTTGCCTAACTTTCATGGTTTTACCTTTCAGGTTTCGTCGGCTTGCCATCAGCGGTTGTGGCGGGCTGCCAACTGCTTCCGGGCCTACGCCTCGAGGGTCTACCGTGACACTTTGGGGCCTCGATCGGTGAGTTTGTGTGACTAAAGTGGTTTTCTAGGCTGCTTGTGTGTTTTCCTAATTTTCGAGTGTATCTGAAGGATGTCTCGGATATGGTGGGACAGCTGGAGACTCGGGTGAATGAGCTCGAGGCAAGAGATGTTGAGTCGCAACGGCTCCTGCAATCTCGGGCTGACGAGATCGCCTTCCTTAAGGAGCAGCTAGCTCGGTCTCGAGGTGAGACCTCTACACAGGGTGAGGCTAGGCATCGAATCGAGAGGGAGGCTGAGGCTGGGTGTGGACATGACATAGGTCCACCCCGACGCGGCCACGCGCGGGTTTGGGGAGGCGAATTAATCTCCATGAGAATGGATCGAATTGAAATTTAAATCGAAGTTGGAGTCGCCACCGAACTTTGTGGGAGTTCGGGCCCGTTCGAAACCCACTCTATATCTTAGTGGGCCATGCACAAAGTATGGCCCATTCGGATGTAGAGTTTATTGGGCTCGTCCCTTTGCATTTGATACCAATACCGACATTATCGGATATCGTGTATTGAATGACTCTCGTGCGCCAACGGTTTCGGGCATCCGGAAACCGTGGTTCTGAGTAAGGGGTGAGGGTACGTGTTGGGAAGTTCACAAAGAACACCCAACCCCGCGCGCACATTAGCGGCCTCTACTAGGATATCGTTTGACTCTCGAATACGCGCGTTAGTAATACGATGAATGATATGCAAACATTGTTTTCCCTAAACATGCGAAAAATTGAATGGGTTGCTAAGTCGATTTAATGCATCTAAAATTAACGTCAAAGTTGTATTTAGCATGCAAGGTTTATTTTAGTACAATAAAATAAACAATGAAAATAAATCAACAAGAAAATAACAAACTTGTTAGTAATGGTATAACGATAATAACGGTTTGCGAATAATATAATATGGAATGACTTAAATAAGATGAGGCATGGTTTTGAAAAGTAATGTTTCACGTGATAGATTTGGCACGTGTTGACCTAAGTCATAAAAAAGTATTAACGAGACTCGAATGACATTATAGGACTCGCGGTTTGACGTGATAAAGGGGCCACTCGACCGAGTCATTGAGGGACTCGACCGAGTGGACCTCTGAAGAATTTTCTATCCTGGATTTCGTGACGTCACTCGACCGATTTATGAGGGAACTCGACCGAGTGCACGACCACTCGATCGAGTCATTGCGAGACTCGACCGAGTGGTTGTCAAAATAGCATTCTGTCTCGTTTTTTTGGGGTGCCACTTGACCGAATGGACTAGGCACTCGATCGAGTGCCCCCTGTACGAACTAGGGTTCGCTTTGCAATTTGTTATCGATTTCGAAATTGCCTTTTGATTTTGATAATTCGATGAGTTTGTTGAATCGGGCATAAATATTGTAAGATTTATGCTCGATTCGGACTTTGATACTCGTCATATCCGATATTCGATTATTGAATCGATATCGAATATTAGAGTGAAACTTGAAAAAAAAATGCTATAAGTCGTTTAAATTAATTAAAACGATATAGATTTTCTCCGCGTTTATAGTGTCGTAATTAATTCTAACGAATTAGATGACAACTATTTTAGCATCAACGAAAATCGTGTTAGTTAAATTATTTGACTAAATCGTTTAGATTCGACATCCAACTATTGAGTTGGTACCGAATCTAATAGACCGACGCTTTGTGATTACTTTAATTAAAACGGACTCGATTTGATTCCCTCGGCTTCCCGACATCGTAATAAATCCTTACGGATTGTGTGATGTCGGATCCGCGTCAACGGGTTTCGACCTTAACTAAAAGATGTTTGATTTGAAAATAATTTTGAAATCGATGAAATATGCGATTGACGACAATGCGAACGAAATAAAAAGCTATTATTTACGTTCACTTGTTTCAATAATCAAGCGCTAAGGGTGTCGGGATAAGCGACCGGCAACATCGGGTGAAACACCCTTGTATATTCGGGTTTTCTTATCCCGTCACCATTCGCACTCGACACAAATTCACAAGTATTTTAATATTTTTTACTAATGATATTAACGATTTTATAGACACGAATAAAACAAAAAAAGACAACGACGACGGACGACGAAGAGGACGGACGAGGAGAAGAAGGAGAGGAGAGAAGAGCGGGATTTTGCACCCTCAACCTACATGTTTCTTTGTCTCGAATAGATCTCGTTAGTTGTGGCTTTAGCACGGGAGAATCGAGGTTAATGTAAGTTAAGTTATGGTGGTTTAGGGTTTGGATTCCTAGATACTAGGGTTAGGGTTTTTTTTTTGAAAGTGTGAGATTAGGGTTGTATGAGATGTGTGTGAAAGTAGGTTTGCCAAAAAGTTGTGTTAATTGCATGCAATAGGGGTGTATATATAGGCAAAGCTAACATACCCCGTCTAGGGTTACTCGACCGAGTAACTGGCTAACTCGGTCGAGTGGCCCAGTGCGACTGCAGTCGGGCTTGCATAAGGGCCCACTCGATCAAGTGGGCTGACACTCGATCGAGTGGGTCAGCTGAAGCGCACGGGTCCAGTTTTTGGACCTCGGGTTAGGCATTTTGTGGGCTTTGTATTTGGGTTGGCCTTTTGATGTTTGCACGGCTTTTTTGTGTCTCGGAAACGGCTTTGACCGGGGTTTGACCCAATCGCTAAAAGTCGGTTTTATTTCTGGTGTCAGTTTTGACCCAAATTAGTCTTATTTGATTGAAAACGACCCATTGGGCCTGAATTTGAGGTTGGTTTTGTGAGATTTGTACTCCGTAAATGCCTAAGCCAGCAACTAATGGTTTCGAGCCTATATCCGAGCGCGTAGAAACACGTTTGCGTCCGATCATCATCGGGTGTTTTTTGGAAACTGCTATAGACACCTGGCGGTCAAAATGTGGGTGTCTACACTGAGACTATGGGTGCTAACAAGGACATCGGAGGGGTCCCCAAGACGACTACGTTAGATATGCTGTCGGGGATGGATGGTAGTGAGTCTCCTCTTATAGGCTTAGAGGATCTAGGTTTGGATGACAACCTTTGCGAGGTTGTGAAAGATGTCGGTGCGGCTTCTAAGGGTCCTCCCTAGCCTCAATTTGTGTATGAATTTGTATATTTTGTATATTTGTTTTAGATTTTTAGTATTTGAACTAGTTGGATTAGTCTTACGTTTGGCGAATTTGTTTACCTAGATTGACAAGTAATCACCATTTGCGTTCACTCGTTTGCGATTCGACCTAGCTAAAGGTATGTTAGCGTTGCATTAGAGTGTGAAGACAGTTCCTTTTGGATATTTTGAAATGCGTTAGTTTGAGCCGGGAATTGGATCAGGTAATACGTCGATTAAAACATTTTGACTTGAGGTGTAACATGTTAACATGTTTTGTCCGAGTGTGTTTAGGAAATGAGCGTAGTTTTTCCACAAGTTTTTGAAAAAAAAAAAAGTTAGGCCCCTTTTGCATACTCATAACATTGTCTTTTTAGGCTGTGGACGCGACTTGACGAAAAGGCTACAACACGCCTAGGTGGGGTAGCTTATCCCCCTAAAAAAAATGAAAGGGCATCTAAGTCTGGTGGATCCGATGGACGAAATGTACCGTCCGTGTGGACCTGTCATTCTTGTGCGGGCATTTTAGCTGTTGGAAAGGGGTTTAGCTACTTCAGGAGATCGTTCCTGGCTTCCGGGGTTGTCGGGTGTGAGAGAAAGGTTAAGGATTGTGGAGGTGCCCGTACTACAGAGTAAGGGAGCTATGCGGGCTAATGTTGTTAAGTGCACGACCAAGACGGCGTTACCGATCCTAGTGTTCGTCAGTTCATCTACACGGGCCGAGACCAACAAGACCCATTTTGAAAATGTGAGTGAGGAGGGGAAGTGAGATTGGCTGGGCTCACTTTTGGCTAGGGAGGTGGAAGTTTGCATTAGGAGGGTCAATGGTGAGAGACCCAAGCAAAAATACCCGAATGGCAAGGGAAAGGAAAAGTTGGACCGGTAGAGCCCAGCCGTTTAGTACTATGTTGTATTATGTGGCGTACTAGTACTAATTTTTGTAGAGTTTTGACACGTTATTGCTTTCCGGGATGTACGGGTTTCAGACGCTTGATGTAAATGGCCTCGACAAAGGCTTGATTTAACTGATGTTTTTTTATAAATGAGAAGTATTTTTTATATATTTTTTTGGTGGCTCGCAACTCGATTCTTCATTTTGCCCGGAGCGCCCTTTCGGGTTTTCACTCTGTCCTCGGCTCACCTTTTTTGTTGTTTTTTTTATTTGTTTTTTTTTTTGACGACGGCTCGCGACTCGTTTCTTCATTTTGCCCGGGGTGCCCTTTCGAATTTTTACCCCGTCCTCGGCTCGTCGTTTGTGCTTCGTCATTTTAAAATCACTTGTTAATCGGAATATAGGGGTGGCTCCGATTTGCATGTGAATCGAGTAATCGATTTCGTCATTTGGTTGGTTGTACCCGAAGAAGGGTTGCCTACGTATTCGCGTTTAGACGGAATCAAACCATGTTCGTAGTTCATTTAGATGTGAGTGATTTTGCTTTAGACTCGTTATGCCAATTATCGATATAAGATGCTTAGAGTGTAATCGCCGCAGTTAAAGAACTAAGGGAAAGTGATTGGGTGTGACCTCTTGAAAGTAACCATTAGCGAGATACCGTGTTTTGGTCAGGGTGACTGGCTTGGATGGTTTTGGATTGTGGAGCTAGGTAGTGAGTGGTTTCGATAGATCAAAATCTGGAGCTTGATTTTTATGAAGTTAGGGCTATGGGTTAAGGTTTCGTGATGTGGTAGGAACGAGGAAGCTGAGTAAAAATGACTCAGACTTCAATCGGGTGGGATGTAAATTACGCGGGGATCTGATTTCCATGTCTGGCCCTAACGGTTGGGATTATCCTATTGAGCTTGAATCCTCAAAATTCCGGACTGTCTCCTAACAAGTGTCTCGGGAAGGTCTTAAGGGTTGTAATGTAGGGAGGCTAGTATTTGGGTGCTAGTTGACTGGTCTGTTCATTTTACTCTTTATTCGGAATCGTATTTGAAATCAAATTGGTGTGGACATGACACAGGTCCACCCCGACGCGGCCACGCGCGGGTTTGGGGAGGCGAATGAATCTCCATATGAGATGGTCAAATTGAAATTTAAATCGAAGTAGGAGTCGCCACCGAATTTTGTGATTATTCGGAACCATTCGAGCCCACTCTATGTCGTAATGGGCCGTATACAAACTACGGCCCATTTCCGATGTCAGAGTTTATTGGGCTCGTCCCTTTGCATATCGATACCGATGTCGACTGGGCGGTTAATCGTATATTGAATGACTGACGGTTGAATGATATGCAAACATTATTTTCCTAAGCATGTGAGAAAAATAAAGTGGGTTGCTAAGTCGTTTAATGCATGTTTAAACTAATAACGTCAAAGTTACTTTAGCATGTGAGTTCGTTTTAGTCTAATAAAACGATAAAAATAAATAAAAAGCTACAAACACGAGAAAACGAGTTAGTAAGATGAATAAATTGAATAAAAGACATAAATAAATAAGATGCATGATTTTGGAAAATATTTATGGCACGTGATTGATTAACACGTGTTGATCGAGGTCGAAAAAAGAATTTATTGAAATATGTCGCGAAGGTCGCATTTTAATATAATGTTCGAGAAGAATTAAAAACAGAAAACGAAGAAAACGAAAAAAAGGGGAGGCCGTGAACCGGCTGCCGCGTGGGTCGCCTGACCGGCGCGCGACCCGCGTGGTAGCCTGTCGGATTTTTTTATTTGTCGAAAAGTCGTTAATTTTTATAAATCGCGTACAAATATAGATTAATTTATGCCCGATTCATATTTTCGATATTCGTCGTATTCGATATTTGATTATGAAATCAATATCGAATAGTTAGAATGTTTTTAGAAAAAGTTAAAAAAAAGTTAGTTTTTGAACGAAAAGGTGAAAAAAGAATTTTGAACGAAAAAAGATGTTAAATTCTCCCCGCATATAAAATCATCGAATTTTGTAAATAAAAAGGTTAATGATTTCATTAGTATCAACGAAAATCGATTTAATTTAGTTCTTGTAGGTACGATATTCGATTAGAGAATCGGTATCGTATTTTAAGAACGTTATAAAAAAGTTTTTTATTAACGAGAATAAATAAAAATATGATGCAACGAATGACCCGTAATAAATTTGAGACGATCGATGACCCGAAATAAAAAAAAAAAAGAAAGACGGACGAAAAAGGTGAAAAAAAAAACGTGAGATAGGGAAAGAGAAAGGAAAAGAGTCGGGTTTGATTTACACCCTCAACCTACATGCTTTGTGTTCTCGGAATAAGGCTCGTCGGACGGTAGCTTAGGTTCGGGAGCGTCGAGATGATGTGGATGAGTTAAGGTGTCGGTTTTTGGAGTGTTTTGATGTGTGTGTGTAGGCGTGGGTTCGGCCGGTTTGGACGGGATTGGTTTCGTCGGCTTTTGGACAATTTTTCGGTATTCCTTCGGATGTGGATTTTGAGATTATTTTTGCTATAATAATTACGTATGAGTTGCTGAAAAGTTGTAGTGTATTGATCGATAATGAATGTATTTTTTGTGTTGAATATGAGGTCCTATTTATAGGAATCGAGGTGGTCTTGCTTGTGTGACAAGAAACACCGGTTTGGATAGGAAACACGAGAGTTCGTAAGGAAATAAACTTCTCGTTTCTTGGTGAATAAGCCAAGAATCTCGGCTGGTGGGGAGGTATCTCGGCTGTTTCAGCCGAGTATCTGAGCTCGGGTGATACTTTGTTTCGGTTTCCGGATAGAATTCCTACTTGAGATCGAATTCTATCCTTAAACGGATTTGTTTAATATTTGTGAAAGCTGATTTTTGTAGTCTTTCAGTCCGAATTGGACGTGTAATGACACGGCCAGACCGCGTGACTCGGGAAAAAATATCTTTGACCGGGTTTGACTCGGTCGCTAAAAGACGGTTTTACCCCCGGTGTCGGAATCGACCCAAATTAGTCTTATTTGACTCGAAACGACCCACTGGGCCTGAATTTGAGGTCCGTTTTGTGAGATTTGTACTCCGTAATAAGCCTAAACCAAATGTCCATGATTTCGAGCCCATATCCGAGCCCATTAAAGCACGTTTGCGTCCTATCATCATCGGGTGTTTGGCGGGACCTACTATAGACACCTGGCGGTCAAAATGTGGGTGTCTACAGAGCCCCCACTCTGACTGAGGCTTGGACAAGGCGAAAGTCAGAGTAGCTACCAGGCCAATCGAGGATTAAGACCTGGCAGACTTCCGATCGGGTCGTTTAGAGTCCATTAGACTTGCGTGAAGGGCTCGCCAGCCATAGGATAGAAATCATACCTGGATAGATGTTGATAATGGCGCGGGGACTTTCTACTAAAAAAGTCTTGGATTTGTCTGGTTGCAGACAATTTCCATTTTGAAATTGCGCGGGAGCTCCTATTAGAAGCTGCGGATGTACCGCTTACTGATACATTCGATTCCTTAGCGAAAATGTTGCTTGAATTTTCACTGAGAATTTTGAGGATCCTCCAGGAGTCTTGGGACACCTGTGTGTTTTGCATGCAACATACAGATAAAACATCGACTCGTGCTGGGGGGGGGGGAAATTGATTTTTTTGACTGATTTTTTTTTTTGAAAAAAAAAAACGATTTTTTTTTTTTGAAAATGGCGGAAATTTTTTGAAAATTTTTGGAAGAAAATGAACGTTTGGGATGACTTGATTCCTAATCAGATTCTGACACGGATTCCTAAAAAAATCTCTGGTTAGGCCTGTATGCCTAGGTGAAGTAGGAATACTGCAAAATAATCCTTATTCCAGGGGTGACTAGGAGAGGAGATTTCCCTATTATAAATAGAGAGTTCTTGCCCTTAATCTTCTCATATTCCAACCTGAAATATTTCCTTCTCATCTTAAAAAATCCCTTTAGACTTTTTAGATAAAATAAAAACTCTCTGCTATGGGAATCGAACATCTGACCGCGATGCTTCACGCGTGGGCCCAAGATTTTTTAGATGGAGATAAGGTCCAGTTAACTCAGATGGGAATTGTAGCTTTGTTCCCGCTCCAGCGACTTAAGGTGGATACCCATTTCTTGGATGCTTGCTTAACCTTTTGGGATACTACCCATCATGTTTTCGCTTTTCCCCGGGGAGAAATATGTCCTCTGTCCGAAGAGATTGCTGCTGTAGGGGGTTGGTGCCCTAATGCTCATCCTGCTATTCCTTCTTTTTACCTTGATCCAAGGAGGAGGCTGAGGGACTTTCTTGGGTTGTCCCATGCTGAGACTTCCCGTATGGTGAAGGGAGGTTCTGTTTCCCTGTTCGACCTAGCTGATAAATTTATGGATCCAAATGGTCCCAGAATTTCTCCTATCCATAGGCGTAGGGCCTTTGCCTTCTGCATGCTGCATCGATACGCTTTCGAAGGCCGGATGGATGCTGACTCATGTTTAGGCGAGATCAGGCTAATTATCATAGTGGATCAAATGGAGGCAGGTTATAGCCCAGCCTGGCTGATAACTTGGGAGATCATCATGGGCCTTGATGCGAGGAGACTTGATCCAGATTGGCAATTAACGGGCGGCATTTGTCTTCTCCAGGTATTTGACCTCTTCGAAAATTTTTTCCGAAATTTTTTTTTTTCGAAAATTTTTTTTTTTTTTTATTTTTTTTTTTCGAATTTCCGAAATTTTTTGATTTTTCGAATTTCCGATTTTTCTTTTTTTTTTTTTGAACTTCCGAAATTTTTTATTTTTCGAAAAAAAATTTTTAAATTTTTTTTTTTTTTGAAATTTTTTCGGATTTTTTTTTTGATTTTTCGAAAAATTTTGCAGATTTGGTTATCCGAGCGCCTGTCAATTATAGAGCCCCCGACGAGCATATCCAGGTATCGAAGCTGTCAGATAGGCTCACGGTCTCGACGAATCAGCTCCAATCATCATATAAATCGGAAGTACTGGGATGAGGAGCTAAAATTCCATGGCGGGCCCTTGATTAGGTGGAACGTGATCTGGTGGTTCCTTTCGAAGATGACGGGCCTAGCTAAAAGAGATAAAGCCCGTTATCTGGTGATTTTGTCCTTGGACTGGACCGTCCATATTTACCCAGATCGTCTTCTAAGGCAGTTTGGTTCATTTCAGCAGATCCCCGAAACTGAAGCAATTATTAGCGTTTCGGTCCAATTGACGGATGCTATGTGTGACACGTGGTTACAACGCTGGTTTACCCGGGCCATGTGGACTATACCTCGCCCCTGTCAGACCGCTTGGGTTTCTGAATCATATATTAAATGGGCTTCTGAAGAATCTAAAGAGGCCCGTGAAGCTTTAAAGACCAATGAGGCTTTTGACTTAGCCCGTAGAGAATCGATGAAGGATAATAGATGGTTCTTTGAAGAGGAAACTCCAATTACCTTTGTCGGGCCGGAGTCAGGTTCTAAATCAAAGACTAAAACTCGAGCTAAAGAGACTGGTGCTAGTGACTTAGAGAGAAGGCTCAGACCTAAGCTAGCGGTCCGAGACAGGCTTGGGCCGCGGGAAAGGATACTCGAGAGAGCACGGGTCCGGCTAGGACCGACTGAGGTGACCGGGGAATCAAGTTCGAAGAAACGAGCCCGGGTTAAGGAGATTCCCTTGGTAATTCGGGAGCGTTCCCCTCCACGCCGACGTCGGTGGGCCGAAAAAGAGACTAAGGACAAGGAGAAGGAAAAAATGCCTTAGATTTTATTATTATTTAATATTAGTACTATTTACGTGTTGTGTTGTTGTTTTTTTGGATTTTTTGTAATTGAATTTTTTTTGAAATAAATAAAGGAAGTTTATTAGAAACCGTTCCCGTTTTTTCGATTGCAGTGGTTGTGCCCTTTTGAGGGGCTGCCTACGTATCCACAAATAGCGGAATCAAACCAAACGTAGTTCAGACTTTAAATTGCAATTTCGAAATACATCAAGACTATTGGTTCAAGATGTTTATAACAGTAGAATAAGTAATTCTAGCTTTTGACTTGTCTTAGAAAAAAGTTTATTTTGAAAAGACGTTTTTTATAAACTTTTTGCGAATGACATTGAGAGAAACGGGTTTAAGGGTAATAACGTTTCAGCTGGTCCAGGTTAGTTGGGTTGACAAACTCATTCCCGTCCAGATCCGTTAGCATCACCGCTCCACCCGATAGAATCTTCTTTACCAAATAAGGACCGGCCCAGTTAGGTTTGAACTTTCCCCTTGGGTCTACTGGTAATAAAGCTCGTACGGATTTGAGAACCAGATCTCCCTCTTTGATGTTCCTGGGCCTTACCCTTTTGTTGAAAGCCCGTTGGACTCTTTTCTGGTAGATCTGTATGTTATTGAGAGCCCGAGATCGTCGTTCGTCTAGAAGTACTAACGAGTCATATCGTGCTCGAACCCAATCGGCTTCTGGTACTTGACTTTCGAGTAGGATTCTGAGTGACGGTATCTCCAGCTCGACAGGTTGGACCGCTTCCATCTCGTATGTAAGGTAATACGGTGTTGCCCCGGTCGCAGTACGAATCGAGGTTCGATATCCCCAAAGGGCAAATGGTATCTTATCGGGCCAGTCCCGATAATTGTCAGCCATCTTTTTGAGTATGGTGACAATGGTTTTGTTAGCTGCTTCTACCGCTCCATTGGTTTGGGGTCGGTAAGGTGAAGACGTATGTCTTTGGATCTTGTATTTGGCTAACAAGGCTGCCGTTTCGGCCTGAAAGTGGGTCCCGTGGTCACTGATGAATTCGTGAGGGATCCCATATCGGCATATTATCTTGTTTTGGATAAATTTGGCAACGTGGCTGGCGTTAAGAATACGGTAGGATTCCGCTTCGACCCATTTGGTGAAATAGTCGATTGCTACCAAAATGAAACAGTGTCCTCCGGTTCCCGAGGGGTTTATCTTTCCGATTATATCGATTCCCCATGTTGAAAATGGCCAGGGTGATGTCATGGTATACAGCAGGGATGGTGGCATGTGCTGTACATTAGCGAAAATCTGGCAATTATGGCAATGTCTGACATATAGCTGGCAATCGGTTTCCATGCTGTTCCAGTAATATCCAAGTCTCATGATCTTCCGGACTAGCATCTGGGCGTTCATGTGAGGACCACACTCGCCGTCATGTACTTCGGCCATGACCTTTTCAGCATTACCCTTGTCGACACATAAAAGGAGAGCCCCCTGTGGTGTCTTCTTGTAAAGTTGTTCGTCGTCGGTACGGACGAACTGGGTCGCTAACCTACGCAAGGCCTTTTTGGCTCGATTGTCGGTCCCAGGTGGATACTCCCCGGTTGTCAAATATGTCTGGATCGCCTTATACCATGGCTCGGGATCGGGTATCTCGATATCCTCGATGTCATGGATATATGCTGGCGCGGATCGTCTTTCGACGCAAATCGGCATGCTGGTCATATGATCGGGAATATTTAGTAAAGACGCCAGTTTTGAAAGTGCGTCTGCGAACTGATTTTCTTCCAGAGGTAGGTATATGTATTCTACCATTTGGAATTGTTTCTCGAGATCCCTTACTCGTGCCTGGTAGACCACGAGATTGGCATTTCGGGTTTTCCATTTTTGGAGCGCTTGGTTAATGACCAGTGATGAGTCGCCGTGTACTCGGAGGTTTGTAACCCCTAAATCGGCGGCGACTTGTAGCCCGTGGATACATGCTTCATACTCAGCGGCGTTATTAGTGACGTCAAAGTCCAATTTGATAGATACGGGAGTATGTTCCCCTCTTGGCGAGATTAGGAGGATTCCGACCCCAAATCCTCGGAAGTTGGACGCCCCATCGAAGTATAAATCCCATGTCTCGGTGTCAGTATGGAAAATATCTTCATCTGGGAAGGACCAAGTGTCGGTGTGTCCTTCTTCGGTTACGGGACTGTCAGCGAGAAATTCGGCTACTACTCGGCCCTTGATGGCTTTCAGTGGTACGAATTTTAGATCGAATTCTGCCAGCATCAGGGTCCATCTTGATATTCTGCCGTTGAGAATGGGCTTTTCGAAAAGATATTTGATCGGATCCATCCTTGACAGTACTTGTACTTCATAGCTGAGCATGTAATGTCTGAGCCTTTTAGTGGCCCAGACCAGTGCTAAACACGTCTTTTCGAGCATGGTGTACTTACACTCGTACTCTAAAAACTTTTTGCTGATGTAGTATATTGCTCGTTCTTCGGAGTTGACCGTTTGAGCTAACATAGCCCCCATGGCTGTCTCTGTCGTGGTTAGGTACAACGACAAAGGTAAACCGTGCTGAGGTGGCATCAGGACCGGCGGTGAAGATAAGATTTCCTTGATTCTGTCGAAGGCTGCTTGACACTTGTCGTCCCATAGTAACCGTTCCCCTATTTTCAGCTTCTTGAAGATCGGTTCACATACCATGGTTAGTTTTGAAATGAACCTGCTGATGTATTGGACCTTTCCGAGAAAACCTCTTATTTCCTTTTCGGTCTTAGGAGGCCGCATCTCGGTGATGGCCTTGATCTTAGCTGGATCGACTTCGATACCGCGTTGGCTGACGATGTGACCCAGTAATTTGCCAGAGGTTACCCCGAAACTGCACTTCTGAGGGTTTAGTCTCATGTTGTATTTGCGTAACCGGGTGAAAAATCTTCTCAGGGCGGTGATGTGACCGTCCCTGTGCTTGAATTTGACGATCATATCGTCTACGTAAATTTCCACTTCTTTATGCATCATGTCATGTAATAAAGTCGTGGCGGTTCGTTGATAGGTGGCCCCGGCATTAATGAGACCAAATGGCATGACGGTATAGCAATAAGTACCCCAAGGTGTAATGAAGGTGGTCTTATCCATATCTTCCTCTGCCATTTTTATTTGATTGTACCCGGCATACCCGTCCATGAATGATAGAAGGGCATGATCAGCTGTGTTGTCCACCAGTATATCGATGTGTGGCAACGGGAAATCGTCTTTCGGGCTCGCCTTGTTAAGATCCCGAAAGTCCACGCAGACACGCACTTTACCGTCTTTTTTAGGGACCGGTACGATGTTTGCAACCCAATCTGGATACTCGGAGACTCGTATGAACCCAGCCTTGAATTGTTTGTCGACTTCCTTCTTGACTTTGAGGGACCATTCGGGCCTCATGCGTCGGAGTTTTTGCTTAACCGGTTTGAACCCTTCCTTGATCGGTATATGGTGCTCGGCTATTTCGCGGTCTATCCCCGGCATGTCCTTGTAGGACCATGCGAAGACGTCTTTGAACTCTTGAAGGAGATCAATGAATTGTTGCCTCTCCCCGGGATCTAGAGATAACCCTATCTTAAGCATCTGAGGTTCTAAGGTTGTTCCCACGTTGATAGATTCGGTTTCTTCGATTACCGGATTGCGGGATTCCCTCTGCTCTAGTTGCTCGATTAGACGTGGAGGTAAGGATACCTGTTCGTCGGGTTTCTCAATGTCATTACACAGAAAATTTTGAAAATTTAGGAATTTTTGAAAATGAGACAAGTCGTAAGCAGAACGGTTGTTATTATTCATAAATTGGGAGAAAAGCTCGAAAAGAGCTGCCATCTGATCGCTAGTCAGTGGCGGGATAGGCAGGGTGCCCGGGACAGACTCCGAAGCACCAGGAACAGCTAAAGGGAGAGGGGGAGTTACAGGACTGACCCTAGCACCGGACTCACTAGACTCAATCTCAGACTCTGACTCGGACTCAGACTCAGACTCAGACTCAGATTCTGGCATTTCTCCTTCTCCTGTGATAAGCTTGAAAGTCCTTCCTTGACTGTCAGTCCACTTGACAGTCTTTCTCCAGGCTCTCTTACCTGTCCCGGATCTAACATCCGAGATCAGTTTGGATGGATCGAATGTGCGGCTGCGGAGAATGAGGCTAACTAGCTCCTCCTTCGGTGTTGGGGTCGCGAGCTCCTCCCCGAAAAGTAACCCCAGCGCGGGTTCAGCATTCTTAGCATCTTCGGACTGGACAAGGGCGAAGATGTCGTCGGGTATGTAGTTGCAGACCTGGGCCAAGTGGGTCCCAGGGCGTGTGGTTGGAGGCCGATATAGGCTCGTTTGGACGGACTCGGACACCGGTGTGACGAAGATGGCTTTACCGGTTCCAGTTTGGCCCATATTCTCCGGGGTCAGGGTGTAGCCCAGACCGGTTTGAACTATCCCGTTGTCGAGGACTTCAAGGATTTTTCCTGCAGGGAGATCGGGCCTTGACGTGACCCCTGGTAAGAAGCCCAGATTTTGTAACATCCGGTCCATGCTAACAGTAAAGTAGGGTCGGAAAAGGTATTCTTCTTCGATGGCCCCTATGAAGTCGAATCCCCAAAGATCGGTGCGGCCCGAGGTGTTGCAGTTGGCCACAGTCATAGGCGTGGCTTCTAGAGTGATGACGGTATCGTGCAAAGGTAGCTTGATCTTCCGATGCAGAGTAGAGGACACAGCCCTGGTCGAGTGGATCCACGGTCTTCCTAAAAGAAGGTTAAAGGAAGAGGTTACGTCAATCACTTGAAACTCCAGCTCTTTCTCTATCGGGCCTGTTATGATAGTAAGTTTTACGGCCCCGGCTACGGACTTTGGACTCCCGTCGAAAGCCTGGATAGTTTGGGTTGTAGGGATGTAGTCGGCCTCGGTGACACCGAGGGCTTTGGCGGTCCTTAAGGGAAGGACGTTGACTGCAGACCTGTCGTTAATAAGGGTCATGGGCAGATATTTTCCACGGCAGATTACCGTGATGTAGAGAGCCATGTTGTGGGCTGGCCCAAATGATGGCAGATCAGCATTGGAGAAGGTGATAAGTGGGCCTTCTTCTTTTGCTTTCCCCTTTAGGTGGGGCAGAACCGTGGCTACCATTTCAGCTGGAGTAGCCATAGAATCGATCTTGACTTGATCGAGGGCCTTAGTGAGTGCCTCTCGATGTTCTTGAGAGCTAACTAGGAGTTGCCATATAGAGAGGTCAACTCGAGTCTTGCTCAGCTGCTTTACCAGAGCCTTTTCAGTAGTTGGCGGCTCCTCCGGGACAATCTCCGTTTTGGACGACGGTTCGGTGGTGATGAGGGCTTGACTGCTGGTTAAGGCTTTGGACTTAACCTTCTGGATCTCCTCAGATGTGATAGGGACTGCTTCTCCCTTAGTGAGATAAACGTCGTCTTCATCGTCACACCAGATCCCGTTAATTTGTGGGGTAAACGGGGAAATGAGGTGTGAGCAGTCTATAACCTCTCCGGGGAAGATAGCGTGGGTGGCCAACGGGTTGTCTTTGTTGTTGGGCTTGCCTCCGGGTAAAGGGATTTTCCCGCTTTCAATAAGATCCTGGATAAGATGTTTTAATTTCCAGCATTTCTCAGTATCGTGTCCCTTACCCTGATGGTATTTGCAGTAGGCCTGAGCATCATAGAATTTGGAGCGACGCTCAGCTGGAGGATCGGGTGTTGGGCCTATCGGGGCGATGAGGCCTTTTGATGAAAGCCTTTGTAAGGCATTCGCATAGGTAGTACCTATGTCGGTGAATACTCGGGGTGGCGTATTCTTCTTGGACGGGTTATCAAGTAGATTTACCTCGTCAAAAATGCTACGAGTGGCAGCGGTGGATGCGGGCTTGCTTGTTGATGAGCTGGCCCCTTGGTATCCTTTGGTGGAGGCCTTAGTGAGGCTTTCCATCCTTAAATCATCCTCGATTCTCGTTCCCATTTCGGTTAGGACCGCGAAGCTAGGTATGATAGCGTACCGGAGATGGAACCGGTAGGCGGGCAGGAGATTCTTGACAAAGGCTTCAACTAGGACTTTTTCACTGGGCTTATCGACCAGTTTGACACTTTCAGCCCTCCAGCGTTGAAGGTACTTCGTAAACCCTTCCTTTGGTTCCTGGGCCATTACTTCCAGGGTGCGCATGGTGGTTTGGATCTCCGTATTGTCGGCGTAGTTCCGGGCGAATTCCGTTGCTACGTCGTCCCAAGACTTGTACTTCTTGGAATCGAGCCTATAGAACCAGGCTCTCGGGTGTTTCTCTAGCGAGGAGGCAAACAGATGCTTGGACATGTCTGACTTGACTCCTTTTAGGGCCATAAACTCCTTGAAGGCCCGGATATGTAATACCGGGTCTTCTGTTCCGTCAAACATCGGGAGGCCCGTTAAATTGAGATTGGCGGGCAATTGGTCGGTCAAGGGAGAGTAACTTCGAGCATTCTCCGTATGGATCGAGTTGTGGGTCGACAAATGGACCTGCTCTTGCAGTTTGAGGACTGCGCTAGTCAGTTCGGCTAATGGCCCATGAGCTTCATCTCCGTCCTTGGGCTTGTCTTGTTCGATGGCGCTGACCCGGGTAACGATGGCGATCTGATCACCCCTAATTTGGTCAAGTTGCTCCTGGATCTTGGCCAAGGCGGTGTTCAGTTGATCAATTGAGTCCTTAGTCATGGTTCGAGTGTGAGGCGGCCTGTCTGTAAGAACACCGTGTAATCAGAATCGGACCCAGATCGAAAGGTGCATCCCGAGAAAACGACTAGACTCGGAAACGGACTAAACCGACTCCTAGACGGGTGACTCATGAACGGTGGGCTTTCTTTAGGATTTCGGCATAGTGGGCCTAGTCCCGTTCGAAGAAAGACCTACGTGTGCTAATCCCCAGACTTTGGACTCGATTGTGTAAGTGGGCTTCCCTTTGTAGGAGTTTGTCCTACATAGGTGGGCCGTGCCTTGAGACTAATAAGGCGGACTTGGGATGGGGTGGAAACCCGTGATGTAAGATCGACGGAGTTTCGACGCTATAGACTCTTACTACTTATGACAAGACCCGACACTGCTAAATACGGGAAGTCCTAAGAAGAAGAAGGTTTGAAAAGAGGATTTGAATTTGAAAACCGAGCAAAGTCGGATTGGAAGGCCCGATTTTTTTTTTTGAAAATCGAAAAAAAAAACGGTTTATCGGGCCGAGTTTTGAATTTTTGAAAAGGTTTGGACAGCATACCGGCTAAAAATAGGCTATTTTGAGTCAAAATCATAAGTCCTAAATTCGGTAGCTTTCCGGGTTTTGAAAAATGGATGGTTTTCGAAAAAAAGACGCAAGTTTTTTTTTTTGAAAACACGGTTTTTTTTTTGAAAAAAAGGATGAGACACGGACCAAGTAGCATGTAGTCACGGAAACAGTATAACGACGCCATGTATGCTCTTAGTCTAAGTCTCGGTCGGTCTAATAGGGTCTATACCAACAATGATGGCTTTCTCGTACTGAGGACGGACTCCCTAAGCCGAGTGGGTCTTAGGACATGCCGCAAAACCTAAACGAGTTCCACCATCGATGTCTTTAGTGGGTCCAAGTGGGAACGCACCGTGGTATAGTGGGACGTCGGTCACAAGTAACCGGCCCGGGAAAGATTGGGTTATGCATGGCCCATTGAACTAAAACGTGTACATTACTATTCGAACGATTTCTTTTCGAGTCTCACCCTAGGGATGCCGATGGTAAGTGACTCATCAGTTAATCCCCAGCGGAGTCGCCAAATTGACATGACATAGGTCCACCCCGACGCGGCCACGCGCGGGTTTGGGGAGGCGAATGAATCTCCATATGAGATGGTCAAATTGAAATTTAAATCGAAGTAGGAGTCGCCACCGAATTTTGTGGTTATTCGGAACCATTCGAGCCCACTCTATGTCGTAGTGGGCCGTATACAAACTACGGCCCATTTCCGATGTCAGAGTTTATTGGGCTCGTCCCTTTGCATATCGATACCGATGCCGACTGGGCGGTTAATCGTATATTGAATGACTCTCGTTGCCAATGGATTCGGACATCCGGAAACCATGGTTCTGAGTAAGGGGTGAGGGTACGTGTTGGGAAGTTCACTAAGAACACCCAACCCCGCCCGCACTTAGCGGCCTTTACTAAGATATCGTTCGTTTTTGGTGTACACGGGTTAGTTCGACGGTTGAATGATATGCAAACATTATTTTCCTAAGCATGTGAGAAAAATAAAGTGGGTTGCTAAGTCGTTTAATGCATGTTTAAACTAATAACGTCAAAGTTACTTTAGCATGTGAGTTCGTTTTAGTCTAATAAAACGATAAAAATAAATAAAAAGCTACAAACACGAGAAAACGAGTTAGTAAGATGAATAAATTGAATAAAAGACATAAATAAATAAGATGCATGATTTTGGAAAATATTTATGGCACGTGATTGATTAACACGTGTTGATCGAGGTCGAAAAAAGAATTTATTGAAATATGTCGCGAAGGTCGCATTTTAATATAATGTTCGAGAAGAATTAAAAACAGAAAACGAAGAA
Source organism: Agrostemma githago (assembly GCA_958450325.1). Lineage (NCBI taxonomy): Eukaryota > Viridiplantae > Streptophyta > Magnoliopsida > Caryophyllales > Caryophyllaceae > Agrostemma > Agrostemma githago. The sequence goes on along the minus strand of OY288259.1, from coordinate 47,493,622 downwards.
AACGAAAAAAAGGGGAGGCCGTGAACCGGCTGCCGCGTGGGTCGCCTGACCGGCGCGCGACCCGCGTGGTAGCCTGTCGGATTTTTTTATTTGTCGAAAAGTCGTTAATTTTTATAAATCGCGTACAAATATAGATTAATTTATGCCCGATTCATATTTTCGATATTCGTCGTATTCGATATTTGATTATGAAATCAATATCGAATAGTTAGAATGTTTTTAGAAAAAGTTAAAAAAAAGTTAGTTTTTGAACGAAAAGGTGAAAAAAGAATTTTGAACGAAAAAAGATGTTAAATTCTCCCCGCATATAAAATCATCGAATTTTGTAAATAAAAAGGTTAATGATTTCATTAGTATCAACGAAAATCGATTTAATTTAGTTCTTGTAGGTACGATATTCGATTAGAGAATCGGTATCGTATTTTAAGAACGTTATAAAAAAGTTTTTTTATTAACGAGAATAAATAAAAATATGATGCAACGAATGACCCGTAATAAATTTGAGACGATCGATGACCCGAAATAAAAAAAAGAAAGACGGACGAAAAAGGTGAAAAAAAAAAACGTGAGATAGGGAAAGAGAAAGGAAAAGAGTCGGGTTTGATTTACACCCTCAACCTACATGCTTTGTGTTCTCGGAATAAGGCTCGTCGGACGGTAGCTTAGGTTCGGGAGCGTCGAGATGATGTGGATGAGTTAAGGTGTCGGTTTTTGGAGTGTTTTGATGTGTGTGTGTAGGCGTGGGTTCGGCCGGTTTGGACGGGATTGGTTTCGTCGGCTTTTGGACAATTTTTCGGTATTCCTTCGGATGTGGATTTTGAGATTATTTTTGCTATAATAATTACGTATGATTTGCTGAAAAGTTGTAGTGTATTGATCGATAATGAATGTATTTTTTGTGTTGAATATGAGGTCCTATTTATAGGAATCGAGGTGGTCTTGCTTGTGTGACAAGAAACACCGGTTTGGATAGGAAACACGAGAGTCTCGGCTTGTGTGACAGGAAACACCGGTTTGTGTGACAAACTCATTTCTTGGTGAATAAGCCAAGAATCTCGGCTGGTGGGGAGGTATCTCGGCTGTTTCAGCCGAGTATCTGAGCTCGGGTGATACTTTGTTTCGGTTTCCGGATAGAATTCCTACTTGAGATCGAATTCTATCCTTAAACGAATTTGTTTAATATTTGTGAAAGCTGATTTTTGTAGTGTTTCAGTCCGAATTGGACGTGTAATGACACGGCCAGACCGCGTGACTCGGGAAAAAATATCTTTGACCGGGTTTGACTCGGTCGCTAAAAGACGGTTTTACCCCCGGTGTCGGAATCGACCTAAATTAGTCTTATTTGACTCGAAACGACCGACTGGGCCTGAATTTGTGGTCCGTTTTGTGAGATTTGTACTCCGTAATAAGCCTAAACCAAATGTCCATGATTTCGAGCCCATATCCGAGCCCATTAAAGCACGTTTGCGTCCTATCATCATCGGGTGTTTGGCAGGACCTACTATAGACACCTGGCGGTCAAAATGTGGGTGTCTACAATTGGATGATTGGGTTTTGATTTTGACCATTGAGTTCGGTCTTGATCATTGAATTGGCCGGCTTGGCTTGGCCTTGGTTTCGCTCTTTTTTTTCTTTGGCCCCTTTTGGCCATTTCAGACTTTTGGTTTGGCTAGCACCTATGGCGGGTTGGTCGGTCATTGTTGGAGGGATGTTTATTGTGGGAAATGGGTTTGCCTTCCGTCCTTGATTACTAGCTAAGGGACTATCTAGATTTGTCATAGGATTCGGGAATGCTCGCTCTAATGGATGGTTATGTGGCTTTCTACACCAGGCATGGAATAGGTAAAAAAACACGGGGTCTCGGTTCTTGTAATTCCTCGTTGTTTTGAGGTATGTTGGATTGTTATCGATAAATGGCATAGTATCGAGTCCTAAGCGAGAAATATATGTTTTAAATCAAGCGATTGTCGAGGCGCATTATAAAGGAAGAAAAGTTTATTTCTTTTTATTGATAGTAATAAGCGGGGTACACGCCCGAGACATTGTTTTTGGGGAGGTGGAGGACAGGTTTCTCACACCTCCTGAGTCGATGTAAGAAAGAAGCAAGAGACATATACTATTAGGTCTAGGCCCTAAGACGAACTAGACTCTGATTCGGACACAGATTTACTCGTCTCTGCGGATGCCCTTGGGTTGTCAGGGTCTTCCTTTATATTCCGGACATTCTCCTCTATAGAGCCAAGGTGGGAGCAATCAATGGTGTCGCCGAATACTGTGTGAATGCTAAAGGGGTTTGTGATGTTGTTTGGTTTTTTTGGGTGGAGGGAGAGGGATAGTCCCATTTTCGATCATATCTTGTATAGCATGTTTGAGTCGAAAGCAAGATTCGGTATCGTGCCCGTTACCTTGGTGATATAGTCAATAAGCATTAGGGGTCCAACTTTTGCTTCGTTTGTCGACTGGTGGGTCCGGAGTGGGACCCAAAGGTGTGAGTAACCCTTGATCGACTAGGCACTTAAGATCTTCGATGTAAGATGGTTTGATTGGGGTAAACTTTCTCGGTGACCTTCCTACTTTGTTGGATGTGGTCTCGTAAGGTCTTGGTGTTCCTACCGTATCGATTTTAGGAAGCTTCGATCGGGTGGAGTATTGGGATAGTCTATCATGGGTAGGCTTTTGGGCATGGTAATCGCTCGGGTTAGCGTTTGTCTCGCTTTCTGTGTCTCTACTCTCAAGGAAATTGAGGCGGCTATCGATATAACGGACGGATAAAGTCAAACGGGTTACTGAAGTATGGATGTTGCGAACCAATTTGGCTAGGGTATTGACATTGTTGCGGATGATTTTGATGGCGCTTGAATCTACCGAAATGTTGGGGAGTGATTCTAGGGGGAAAGGATTAAAAGGTCAGATCGGATCCACCGGACGACTTAGAGACTTGAGGAATGCTCGTGGCTGAGCGACGCAGAAATGAGACCCTTGACTTGTGGATGCGTGCGGTCACTGATTTAGGGACTCAGGTGTTTTAGACTCTTGGTGTATTCGGCGAGACGCCTAATAGATTTTAGAAATCTATGTGACGAGACGATTTGGCATAAGTCTCGGAGGTTAGGCTTAAAGAGGACTTCCCGAAACGGGATGACCCGAAATGTAAAACCTCGAGTAGAGGCGATTCTAGCAACTAACACAGACGGTCAATCACACGGTTATACGACGTAAGGAATTGATCGCGATCCCGGCTTAGGATCAAAGAATTTTGACATTTTTGAAAACAACCGATACTCGTAGGGAAAAAGTTTTTTTTTGAAAGATGGTTTCGCAAAATTAAGGTAACGATGGTGCGGTGACATCGTTTGTGATGAGAAATGCGCGTTGTTATGTATGTGTCGGGAATTCGATAATAGCAAAAGTGTAGACGTTTTTCTTTTTTTTTTTAAAGGAACATTGTCCTTAGGTGGACTAGTTTTAAAAAATGACGAAGTGACTTTTTATCGAGACTACTATTAATTAGCTAGTTCGATAGTGGATGTGTGCGGTGCTTTAAAAGTGTGACTAAATCCTTGTCAAGGGTTTAGGTAGTGAATAGTTTTTTTTTTTTGAAAAAGTTGTTGTTGTTGTTGTTGTTGTTGTTTTTTTAAACGAATGATCCATGTTTGTCGGTAGCAATAACGTTCGACAATGGATGGTGGTGTGTCGTGAAAAAATGTTTTGAGAATGTAACCGTTTTGGATTCCTTGACTTCATTAATTGAAGTTTCGGTTGTGTTATCGGTATGTGCGTGAGAAAAAAAAACTTCTTCCATTTTTTAAAAATAAAATGTAACCGTTTGGTGTGCCTTGATCCCATTAATTGGTTGTCTCGGTAGATTAACGGTATTTGTTGTTTGACTGGTTTTATTTTAGCCATGTGACGGCGTTCGAAAATGTATGTTTTTTTTGAAAACATCGAGTTTGAAATTTGTCATGACAACGGCATCTCTAAACGTGTTTTTTTTTTTGAAATCGTGACTTGACCTGAGTATCGGCGCTTTAAAAGCCTGTTTTGAAAAGATGAGATATTTTTCGAAAAACGGAATTGGGTGCAGTTGAATATGTTGGCGTGGTTAAATCCAGATTTTAGTGTTTTCTTTGGGTTGGATTGTTCAAACACGCTACTCATGCAGGATGCAGACTCGGGTAGGTTTAGGGTAGGCTACCGCCCACGAATAGTCTTTACTTAGGCATTGACAATGATCTGGGGAGACGAGTGTCATACCGTCCGTTCGGAACTATCCGTTTATTATTTCCGCGGGGTACGCGTTAGGCGGTCGGAGCGTCAATCGAGGATCTCTCCACGTGTCCCTAAAGATCTTATCGCGAAGAGGTCGATTGGTCCTGATATCGGTTAGGGTTGGCTTTTTAGGGCCAAAACCTGTAGTGACCACAACTAGGAACTAAGACATGAGCTTCACCGACCTCGTTCAAGTTACACCACCACTGGAAACTTGTTTCCAAATCCCCAATGGAGTCGCCAAACTGTGGACGTCCGTCCGCACTGCCCGGCGCCCCGCGCGAGCACGCGCGGGATCGACCCGGTTTTCAACGTGTGGTGGCGGCCACCCACGCGGCCCCCTCCCTGCCAGGGTCCGGTCCAATCTCGCGTACGGGGCAAAGTGTCGGACCTCGATTTGGATGACGATCCGGACTTGTACTAGACGGGTGCGGGCACCCGTGTTTCCGTTTGGGAATCGTTCAAGTCATGGTTGTAAATGTTTAAATGTTGTTTTGTTTGGTAGGGCGACCTTTTTAGTGAACTGAAGTAGTTGCCGATTTGTGGAGTCGCCACCGAGTCTAATTATGGGGACTCGGAAACCGTTCAAGTCAACTTTGATCCATTGTCGGCTCAAAGCTGAATGGCATGGGACCTAAAGATAATGACTTGTACCCTTAAGCACTCATGCCTGGAATGACTCTCGTTGCCAATGGTTTCGACATCCGGAAACCTTTGATTCTGAGTACGAGGTGAGGGTATGTATTGGGATGCCAACATCCAATGGATGTCAACACCCAATCCCGCCCGCACTATAGCAGCCTCTACAAATCAATCGGTGGGCTGATATCCTAGTTCTTTTGTTGTGGTGGAAGTACTGTAACATTCGTTGTTTTAAGGACTTTTAACCCTATACCTTTTGCTATGTCGGTTGTTTAAGGACAAGTAAGCTTTGTCGTCAAAGTAGTTGTGTTTACATTCTTTGCATGCGATTTCACCTGACAAGCAGGCCATGAAAAGATGCACGTAGGAGAGTAGAGAGTACTAGTATTATACGTATTAGCAAATCAGTTTTAACGCGATAATACGGATATTAGTCGTTCTCGTGGTATACCTTACCTGGTATTCTGCTTATGATGCGTCGGCTCGGTATTAATAGAGATGCGTTGAACCTAATAAGGCGAGCACTGGGACTAATACGGAACCCGACCATCACTTTGTTCAGTTTTAGTTGTTTTACGTTTTGAATTCCGTGTTAGGTGATTTAGCATGCGATTATAAGGTCATAAAAGCGGTAAGTCATACGAAAAACTGTAAATGCGAAAGTAAGTAAATCACATGCATAGTGAGGAGTTGCACCCTCGGAGTATACACTAAACGGGACTCGATGCATAAATAGTTTGAGAACGGATCTCAGAATTAATCGGGTCTATTTAGTGTATTTTAGTGTTTGTAGTTGAAGTTGGGACGTTACTACGTATTTTAGTAAGTGTATGTGGACCTAGTGTCCATGTCTAATATTATCGTAGTGCATAATAATAGAAAGTACGAATATGGAAAGTTTTGTTTAGACGGCAACCTAGTGACGACTCGATCAACAGGCGGATCATCCTAGCTTAACCAGTGACTCCGGCAGAACTCCGTTACCGTTTGACCCTTCACGCGGCTACTCCGACAGAGTTTCGTTACTATGGACCGTTTCTGCGGCTAATCCGGCAGAACCTGGGTACTAGTTTTGGAGCTAGTCGATCACAGGCACCTCGAGATCGAGTGGGGTGCTCGAAGGTGAGGATTAGCGTCGATGTCGCTTTTTTAATCGGAACTACGATCGAGCGGATCGTTTGCCTCGGGTGTCGGAGTGCGAGCCCTTAGCGAGAGTTTAGAGGAAGAAGAGAAGGTTGAGGTGTGTCGAATGAATGAGGTGAAGGGGGGTATTTATAGGTGTTTTCGGCCCTCGTCACCCATATAGGCGCCTGAGCTGAGGCGCACCGAGACTCAGGCGCCTGGGTTGAGGCGCGGGGAGTCCTAGGCGCGTAAGGCGGGGCGGTTAGAGTTTTGAAGATACGATTTTGATACTTTCCAAAACCGAGAGGGAGGAGTGTGATACTTATCTTGGGGCCTAAGAGTTCCCGTGGCTTGACCTAGTGCCATGGGTTTAGTGGGCCTCGGGTGTTCATCCCGAGGTTCGCTTGGTGCGGTGCTGACTCGGTTTGAGTTTCGGGGCCGACTCGGGGTCCCGGTGTCAGAATTGACTCTAATTAGTGTCTATGCGACCGTAACGACACGACTATGGCTGCCATCATGTTAGTTTAATTTGCCCGAGTAATTTATTTGATCCGTTCTATAGAAAAACTACCTAAAACATCGCGAACCCGCGTCGCGTTGCAGTCCTATCGTCATCGGGTGTTTGTAGGGCACTTCTGCAGCCACCAGGTCCAAATTTGGGTGTCTACATTACTATTTTTTATGAATGAAGTTATCACATTTCACCAAAAAAAATCACTGCACCCCATCATCCGGTGCAAATGTTAGACTAACAAGTCCAACCCAACAGCTCCAAAGAACACAAAATAATGAACTCTCGCCGAAGTTCCAAATGACCTCACCTGAGGTCCCAACGGGCAACGGTTCTCTTTCAAGAGCCCAAAGTAGCTCCACTTGGAGCCCCAAACCGCCCCCACTACCCAGGGCGCAAGCCAGCCTCATAGAGAAGCAGAAACAACAGTCGATATCTTGTCTTCAAAATTACGTAGTTTGACCTGTAAAGGTGAAAAATCCACCTTACCACCAACACTACCATCCTCACCCAACCCTATCAACCCAAAACTATTACTCCACATGAATTTATCAACCTTTAAAATTGTTGCTCTAGACATCTTCTAACCAAAAATTTAACAAACCTAAATAACGCCTAACTCAGCGGAAGCAGAACATGGAGCTCTGATACTAGTTTGTTGTAACGGAGGCGTCCTGTTACCAACGGTTTGTCGATTATGCGAGAAGAACAAAACAAATAGCAAGCAATAGTAAAACTGACACACAGATTTTCGTGGTTCACCAGCAAAATCACTGGCTACGTCCACACCGACAAGGAGACCAAATTCACTATTGTGGAGTTAATAGTCCAACAATAGACCGTAATACACGCGCTTAATAGCTCACAACTAAAGCCAAAAGTACTAATAATTCTATCAACAAAATAGTAATCTCAAACAGGTAAGAGACTACCCAGATTGAGTTCGACTTGCGATGAATTCACCGTCGAAATGAAGGGCAAATGATCTTGCGGCCAACCAAGATCCGAACAAACTCCAAAAGTCTCCAACGAAGAAGAGATAGTAGAACTACCAAATACTCTCTTAATTAACCTTGAAACAAGTCGGGTTTTTATATAGTATTATTACATCCAAACTAGTTACCTAAACTAATTAGGAAAGAAAGACTAACCAAATACAAACTTTCCTAAAACCAAACAATCTTATGTAACAATATTGTTACCAAAACAAGAAGATCAACTTTAGGGAATATATCAAGGAACAAATCAATTCGAGATCCAAAAAAACAATTTCTAGACACTTATGTCCTAACACCACCAGATGTTTCTGAAATGAACTGAACTGAATGCGTCTTAACAAAACTGAATTGAAAGTGTTTGAAAATAAGTCGAAAAGAACATGGCCTTATCGTATCCCAACTCCTCTGTAACGGAAAAAAAAGGCGTCGTAATATTTTTTTTATTTGCTTTCTTATCCTAAGTCAACTCATCCATAACGGAAAAAAAGCAAAAAAACAAGGAAATGAAAATGAGTGTACAAAGATGTGTTTAGCAAGGTTTAAATTGTAATTGTATAATTAATGAAGACCTATATCATTTTCCTTCAAAATGTTGTCAACTTTGGCAAGATTTCATTTTGCTCTAAAATGAAGAAACCAATCCATCCATTTTCTACCCCTCCATTTCCCTCCCTCCCTACATCATATTCAAAACAAAGGATAATGAATCTCTCCTTTTCGTTCTCTCCATTTTCCTCTGTCCAAACGGATCTTAAGGATGTGTTTAGATAAAGAAGAATAAGAGGGAAAAAAAGGGACGAGAAGGAATGAAAGGAAAGGGAAGGGGAGGGCAAGGAAAAATATAGTTTCCCTTCCGAATCATGCGGGTGACTTGGTGGAGGGAAATGAAGGGTCCATTTTCCCTCCCTTAGCTTCCAAATCCCTCCACCAGGGGTGAACAAAATTGGATATCCGATCCGATTTTGTAAACCAGTTTTAAAAATCTCAATTTTTTCGATTCGTATTCGATCGAGTTTTTTCGTATATCCAAAAAATGGATATCCGATTTTTTTCGAATATCCGATATTCGGTTTTATATTTTCTTCTTTTTTTAGAAACCAAAATTTCATTTTTAAATAAGAGCACTTATTTGATTTTCAAGCACAAATTTATATAAAGTTAAGTTGTATACTCCATCCATCTCGTTTATTTGTTTATCGTTTATTAAAATACCCCTCATAATGAATATAAAAAGCAAACAAATGAACGAGATGGAGAGATTATATAAGAAAAATACATTAAAAAAACTAAAAAAAAATATGTTAAATATGTTTTTAAGTACAACTATTTTCACAAAATATTACAAGTCGTTACATATTACCCCGTATCATAAATTCATTAATAGTTTAATTTATAATTTTTTTTTGTTTTTTAGCTTTGGGATGTCCATTCGTTAAGCGATAAGAATATTTTGTGAGTTTTGAATTTTGATTCTATCATTCAAACTAGAGACATATAGTATTTTTCTTTCTTTTTTGCTTTTAAGAAAACAGGATCGGAAGCCGTATATCCGGTTTTAATTTTTCCTAATACGTATCCGATACGGTTTTATGAAAAACACTATCGGATAACCGGAAATTCCTATATTTGGAAAGCATATACCGTACTATATACGACTATAAGTATAATAAAACAGTATAGTATTCTTTTGCTAATCCCCTCCTCTCCGCTCTTATTTTGTTATCCAAACAAAGTTTATCATGTGAATCCCTTTCCCTCCCCTCCCCTCCCTTTCCTTCACTCCAAACACGGCCCAAGGGGATACATATGTCCTTTTCTTTTGCCGCTTGTCCAATAGGCTCTCCCATCCGACTCAGATTAATGAGTTAATTAACCATACATACATTTCAAACGTAACTGTTTTTTCCAGAAACGAAATAGAGCATATGAAGATTTAAAGCAAATGAGGTCCGCGTGTTTTGATGGCGAGAGTCACACTCCTACCCTTTTGTTTGGTTCTAAGTTTTCAAGAATTAGTAAGGAGAACGTGCAGTGCAATGTGTTCCATGACTCAGAACCAACAACAACAACAACAACTGCTACCACTACTCTTTCTGTATTTTCTGGCGTATATCCTACTATAAAATTGTTTAAACATCCTAAGCATTTTCAAATACATCTACATACAATGGCAGCAAAATGTCTGAAAATCAAGTCACCGTCTTTTGCAGGGACGAAGATCGGCTTCTTTTACTTATGGCATGCTTGCATCTTACTGCTAGCATCAGGTCTTTTATTATCTCACCTCCTGTCTAATACAGTGTTTTGTTCTGAGTGGTTAGTCAGTCAGTCAGTTTAATGTAGTGTCTTTAAATGGACTCCTGAGTCCTGACTAAACACAAAATCAATATTCTTTTCCACCTTTGTGTCTAGCTAGGATACTCCTCAGTCCTCTCTCACGCAGTTATGTGTCTAGCTAGGATAGTCGCCCAGCAACTACATTACGTACTCAAGTGTAGCAACAGCTCATGCATGGTACTCCAGTATTTTACTTGGAAAGACGACTTAAATTAGTCAATTCAGGTTGCCTTGCCACGGCCACCACCTCAAAATCACATACATACATACTCAATTAAAAATCCATGGTTTTGGCCTAAATAATTAAGTGTTTGCCTCGATTGCAGCGGGGTGTGACTTTGAAGACGTTCCCTACGACTATTCTGCAACAACAGAGGTATGTTTAGTTAATGAAATCCTCGCATCTGCCAAACATAAGTAGCATTTTATACATTTTTAGTGTTTTAATTTACTTAGTGCCTTGAAGAGCCGTGGGAAGTTCAATATTGCAACGGAGGGATCATATATAACTCAAAGTTCGATAACGGTACCCAAGGATGGAAAGTGTATGGACAAGGAGGGAAGATTCAAAAACGTGTATCTAAGAATGGGAACAACTTCATTGTTGCTCTTCGTAGAACTAAACCATCCGACAGCCCTTCCCAAGTTGTTAATCTTAAAGAAGGATTGTATTATGCTTTTTCAGGTCTGTTTTTTTTCCTTGTACCGACTCATCCAATATGATTCATGGACAGTATTGTTAAATACAGACTTCAGGTAGTTTAGGCTGTTGATCATCGGATTAAGGGCTGATGCTCATCAAATGAGTTCGATTTTGTGAGTATACATAATGCTGCAAACAGAGTCAATTTAAGTGTAGGAGGAAATCATTGGCTCATTTATTTCGTGTGGAATTTTCAGCATGGATTCAAGTGAGTGAAGGGAGTGAAATAGTGTCGGTCATCTTCAGAGGTCGGAATGGTGTGGCCCTCCATGGTGGTACAGTAATTGCTGAGAAAGGATGCTGGAGCATGCTTAAAGGAGGAATCATCTCGACTTTCTCTGGTCTCGCAGATCTAACCTTTGAGGTAAATTATATTCTATGCCTGATCTCTGAAAAATACTAACTCAGCTGGACCTAAACCACTTTTAAAGTTATACATCTAAGATGAAAAACTCAAAACTTGAAATAGACCCGATGCTCAACAGATCCACCGAAAATGACCCCAAAGAATCGGTAATGGTTCATTTGCAATAACCCAACATGACTACATGAGTATCCCGTTTACTCGTCTACTTGTGAATTCCTACATTTTTTTTGGAGAATAAGATTCCAATTATGCCAGCGCAGACTGAGAATGCTGCTGTTGAGCTCTGGCTTGATAGTGCTGCAGTGTGGCCATTCACTAGGACACAGTGGAGATCTCACCATCAGGAAACGAATTCAAAGGTAATTCAGATGAAGCTAATAATAATACTCCGCAATTAATAAACAACAATCTACCTAAAATATACAGTACTTCAGACTGATTTCGCTACTTTTTTAATTAGGTTCGAAAACGCAAGGTTAAATTCCATGTAACAGTCCCAGACAACATCTCACTTGAGGGAGCTACGGTGTCTCTGAGCCAAATCAAACCAGAATTTCCTTTAGGATCCTCAATCAATGCAAAAATACTAAATAACACTTTATACCAAGACTGGTTTACCTCAAGATTTACAGTGACTGCTTTTAACAACGAAATGAAGTGGTATTCCACAGAAAAAACACAAGCAATTGAAGACTACTCCATTCCGGATGCTATGCTACAGTTATGTGAGACCAACAATATTTCTGTCCGAGGGCATAACATTATTTGGGACGACCCAAGCTTCCAACCCCAATGGATAAACGGCAAAACCACGGTCCAAGTGCTGAAAGAAGCTTCGGAAAAGAGGACGAGATCGGTTGTTTCGAGGTACAAAAAGAGAGTTATCTCTTGGGATGTAGTCAACGAGAACTTGCATTTTCGGTTTTATGAGGATAAGCTTGGTGAGAATGCTTCAGCTGAGTTTTATGCCAAGACATACGAGATCGACCAAAAGACACCGTTGTTCATGAATGAGTATAATACAATTGAGATCAGTGGGGATAAGTCATCAATACCCGCAAAATATGCTAGAAAGATGAAGAAGATTGTATCATATTATAGACAGGTGTATAGTAGCAACATAACCTTGCCAATGGCAATAGGATTGCAAACCCGTTTTCCTTCGGGCCAACCCAACTTGGTTTACATGAGAGCCGGAATGGATTACTTGGCTTCAATGGGATATCCACTTTGGTTAACAGAAGTTTTTCTCAAAAAAGGGGACAACCAGGTACTTTTTCTACATACATGCATACATGTTTGAAACATATACTGTATGGAAATGACATAAGTATACTATAATATTATGAATTTTGAGCAGGAATATTACCTGGAAGATGTACTAAGAGAAGGATACGGACACCCGGGGGTTGAAGGGATAGTAATATGGCCAACGCCAGCATTAAGTGGCGGCGACTGTCAAATGTGCCTTACGGACGAAAACTTCAAGAACACGGCAAACGGGGACGTGGTTGACAAGCTGATTAAAGAGTGGATGAGCTCAAAACCATTGGAAATGTCAACAAATTTACAGGGTTATTCTGAGGAAATGCTGTTGCTTCATGGGGATTATGAAATCTCAGTAAGGCATCCCAATGCTAGTACTCTTTCCACCAAATTGAAGCTCAAGGTATCTAAAAGATCACCCAACCGCATCATCCACCTACACTTGGGTGCTTCTTTTTAGCCTTCATGCCTCAACTAACATTACTTATATCAAGTATATTTGAGGTTGTACGTAGAGCAATACAAGTGCATATGATTATATGAATCACCAATACTCATTTGGGTAATTGTGAACAGAAAATATATGTATCTTACTATCATGATGCGTAGTAATATATTTGTCATAAACATTCGGCCTTATATAGGTCGTATCTGCTTTGTCGTCATAGCTAAAACTCTTCTAAACTGAATACCCCATCACCTCCTCCCTCCTTCCCCGACCACCCCGCCGTCCCTGTCGCACATTGATATAGTGCAGGAGCTCCTGCACTATATCACACATCACTACCTCGCCGTTCCAGTCGCCACCACTCTGCGTCTACCACCACCGGCATCTCCACCCACCCCCGCCACCTCCCTCCCACCCTCCTCCACCAAACTCAGCTCCACTTCTGCCGCGCCTCCACTCAACCCCTCTGACCCCACCAACCAGTCCGCCCATGTTCCCCACCCGCACCCGTTCATCGACCTGTGTTTCCAAACCACTTCTCCGTCTTAACCTAACTGCCCAGCTGACTCTCACCGAACAGACATCGGTCAAGCAAGCCCTTAATGATCCCGTTTGACAGTCCACTATGCAAACCCAATACACCGCCCTCGATAACCAAACATGGGACTTAGTCCCGCCCTCTCCGTCTTATAACATTGTCGACCGTAAATGGGTCTTCCGAACCTAATACAAACCCGATGGTTCAATTGATAAACAAGCACAAAGCTTGTCTCGTATCAAAAGGCTTTCACTAACGACCCGGTCTCGATTACATATTTACATCGAAACTTTTAGCCCCGTTATTAAGCCCGTCACGGTTCGTTTATTGCTAAGTCTTGTTGTAACTAAGGGATGACCTCTTCGTCAACTTGATATAAATGACATGTTTCTCCAAGAACTTTAACTAAAACGGTTTACCTGTCTCGGCCTCTCGTATTTAAAAATCCGGAGCACCCGGAACATGTATGCCGACTTAAGAAGGCCATTTACGGCCTAAAATAGACCCTCCGAACCTGGTATACTAAATTACGGAACTATTTCCTCGGACTTGGTTTCGTCAACTCCGTCACTGATACTTCGCTGTTTACGTTGATAATATCGTTATCACAGGTGTCTCTCATGATGGGGTTACCTCCTTTATCCGCTACTTAGCCAGTTAGCCTCTCATTTTTCTTTCAAGGACCTAGGTGATCTGTCCTACATCCTTGGCATTGAATGTCAACCATGTGCCGCAGTTTGTTTCTTAGTCAACAGAAATACATTCTTAATATCTTGCCTCGAGCAAAGTTCTCCGAAGCTAATCCTGCTATTACACCCCTTAACCCGAACATTCACCATAAGCCTGACTGAAATATTCCTACCGAATTTCGGACCCTACTTGGTGCCCTTTCAGTATTTGTCACTGACTCGTCCCGATATAGCTTTTGTCTAGGTTGTACGGACACTTCTCCAAACCGTCGTGTCGTGTCGGACACCGACACACGTCGGACACACGACAATACGTCTCGGACACCTGAAAAACCGTGTCCGGTTTTTATAATTTATTTAGAGACGTGTCGGACACGTTTCATGCTATTTTGAGACGTGTCGGCCACGATTCGTACTATTTGGAGACTCATCGGACACACTTAGTATTGTTTATGAATTTATGGGCTTTAATAAAATAACAATATTATATATTTACAGGGGTTACTTGATACTATATACGTTCTACTTAAGACTAAATAATTAATTAATTATTAGGGATAATTGATACTTTATACCCTCAATAACTTTATTTTTCAAACTTTATGCCTTACATAATTTTTTTTCAATACTTATACCTACTTATTCTATTAATCGCGTAATCAATACCTAATCTTATTTCCGCCAAAAAATTAACAAAAACCGTCACCCATAATGTTTTAGTTACAATTTCTTTATTTTCTCTTTCCCATTATACCCCTCACCCCCATTAAATCATTCATAACTCATACTCCCCATTCTTCATTCACCCCTCCCATTCAACCCTCATATTTATCCCAATCTTCGTCGTCTGCCATCTTCAAGGTAATTTTTCTCTTCATACTCAGTCTTGCCATTAACTAGCCGAAAACCTCCACAATACCAAATCTTCACACAAAGTACAAGGATTTTTCAACATTATGATTCTCAATTTCACAGAATCTGTTATCCAAATGAAGAGATGAATTAGGAAAAACAAAAATAAAAAACAAAATGTTATTTATGAATAGTTAATGGTTTATTCAAAATACAAACCGAGTTAACTCGTCATTTTCAGCAAAAAAAACAAATTAGGGTTGAATCGAGTTAATGCTCAGATATTTATTTTTGTTCAATATAAATTAATTATAAAGAAAAGCAACAACAATCTAATAGAAATTGTAATAGATTAATCACAAAACTGCAAAAAAAAAAATCATAACAAAATCGAACCTGTGGTGTATTGGAGGAAGAAACTCAATCGAAAATTTGGGTTGAATTACAAAATTGGTGTGGGAATTGAAGTAGAAAATTGGATTGAATTCATTAGATATTTAGGTTTAATTAGGATGAGCAATTTTCTGGAAAAAAAAGAGTTAATTTGGGGAAAGTGAAAGTGAATTTTTTTCTGGAAAAAAAGAAAGTTCATGGTTCATGGATACAAAATTAATTTGGGGAAATGAAAGTGGGAATGAGAGGGGTGAATCAAAGGGTAAAGGAGACATTTCAAACTCATTCCGTTTATTTTTTGACGGAAATAAGATTAGGTATTGATTATGTGATTAATAGAACAAGTAGATATAAGTTTTGAAAAAAAATTATGTAAGGTATAAAATTTGAAAAACAAAGTTATTGAGGGTATAAAGTATCAATTTTCCCTAATTATTATATTACAGTAGTATAACTATTTAAGCTTTTAAGATTTGATTTTAACTGAGTTTATAAGACTTTAATTTTTGTTTTGTTATTTTACGATAATTGCAATAGTTTAAGTAACTAAACCTATATTTTAGTTATAAGAATATTCAAATTTTCTTTGTTTAAATATGCATATTGATTTTTGTTTTCTGCCGTGTCCGTGTCCTATCAATTTTCGAACGCCGTGTCCCGTGTCCGATACGTCTCTGTATCCGTGTCCGTGTCCGTGTCCGTGTCAGTGTCTGTGCAACCTAGGCTTTTGTCATAAATAAGCTCTCCCAATTTATGCACGCACCCACTACGACTCATTGAACCATTCTTAAAAGGTTACTTCGTTACTTGCTTGGCACCTCCACCAATGGAATCACAATTTTTCGTGATTCACCCCTTTCCCTCCATGCCTATTCGAATTCCAACTAGGCTGGAGATAGCTCCGATCGGACCTTGACATGTGCTTACATGGTCTTCTTAGGCCGCAAACCGATTTCTTGGAGCTCCAAGAAACAAAACTCGATTTCTTGTTCCTCGACTGAAGCTGAATATCGATCTATTGCTAACGCAGCAGCCGAGCTCACTTGGCTCTCTAATCTTTTGTTAGAAATTCGCGTCAAGCTTCCGTCCGCCCATGCTATTTACTGTGATAACCTCGGCGCTTTCAGTCTCGCTGTTAATCCCGTCTTTCATTCCAAGATGAAGCATCTTGCCATTGATTATTACTTTTTTTTCGTAAGATAGTCCAGTCCAGTGTCCTGTGTATGGTCCTCATTGCACACGATGATCAGTTTGTAGGTGTGTGGACATGACATAGGTCCACCCCGACGCGGTCACACGCGGGTTTGGGGAGGCGAATGAATCTCGATATGAGATGGTCAAATTGAAATTTAAATCGAAGTAGGAGTCGCCACCGAATTTTGTGGTTATTCGGAACCATTCGAGCCCACTCTATGTCGTAGTGGGCCGTATACAAAATACGGCCCATTTCCGATGTCAGATTTTATTGGGCTCGTCCCTTTGCATTACGATACCGATGCCGACATTATCGGATACCGTGTATTGAATGACTCTCGTTGCCAATGGATTCGGACATCCGGAAACCATGGTTCTGAGTAAGGGGTGAGGGTACGTGTTGGGAAGTTCACTAAGAACACCCAACCCCGCCCGCACTTAGCGGCCTATACTAAGATATCGTTCGTTTTTTATGTGCACGCGTTAGTTCGACGGTGGAATGATATGCAAACATTATTTTCCTAAGCATGTGAGAAAATAAATAAATGGGTTGCTAAGTCGTTTAATGCATGTTAAACTAATAACGTCAAAGTTATTTTAGCATGTGAGGTCGTTTTAGTCTAATAAAACGATAAAAACAAATAAATTGCTACAAACACGAGAAAACGAGTTAGTAACGTTTGAATAAATCGAATAAAGACGTAAATGAATAATATGCATGATTTTAGAAAAGATTTATGACACGCGAAAAATACTTGTCGAAATCTGAAAATATACCGAGAAAACCGCTGTTTTATGTGAGAAAACGATGCTGGAAAAATCGGAAAAAAACGGAAAAAGGCTGCGGCTTACAGCAGCCTTCGCGACTCGCCAGGGAGGGGCGCGACCCGCGCGGGTGGCTGTCTCGGATTCGATTTTCGAAAATTATTAATTTTGATAAATCGCGTACAAATATGGATTAATTTATACTCTATTTATATTTTCGATATTCGTCGTATTCGATATTCGATTATGAAATCGATATCGAATAGTCGGAATGATTTTAGAAAAGGTTTTGAAAAAAGTTTGTTTTGAACGAAAAGTAAAAAAAAAAGAATTTTGAACGAAAAAGATGTTAATTCTCTCCGCGTTAAAATCGTTGTATTTTGTTTAAAAAGATGTAACGATTTTTTTTAGCATCAACGAGATTTAATTAATTTAGTTCTTGTTAGATACGATATTTGATTAGAAAATCAATATCGTATTTTAAGAACGGTATACGAAAATAGTTTTTTTTAGTATCGATTATTAGAAAAAAAAATATGTGACGAACGACCCATATTAATAATACAAAACGACCGACGGCCCGTAAAAAAAGTGACGGACGAAAAAAAAGAGAAAGACGTGAGAGAGAGAGAGAGAAAGGAGAAGAATCGGGTTTGATTTACACCCTCAACCTACATGCTTTATTTTCTCGGTATGGAGCTCGTCGGAAAGTGGTTTAAACTTGGGAGCGTCGAGATGATGCGGGTGAGTTTGGGATGGTGCGTTTTTTTTGGACGTGTGGGGCGTCGGGTTCGGCCGAATGGGGGTGGTTTCGTCGGTATTTCGAGACTTCTTCGGAATACGTCGGGATTTGCTTTGTATTATTTTTTTAGATATCGAGGATGTATGTATGTTGGATGTGTGAATGTGTATTTCGGTCTGTGAAAATTGTGTTTTTTGTGTTGAACGGGAGATCCTATTTATAGGGGTCGAGGTAGTCTTGCTTGTGTGACAAGAAATACCGGTTTGGATAGGAAACACGAGAGTTCGAAAGGGAACGAAAGTCTCGTTTCTTGGTGGGGAAGCCAAGTATCTCGGCTGTCATGAAGAGTTCGCCGAGTATTTTGGCTGTTTGGGATGTCTTGGCCGTGTATTTGGAGCTCGGTCGGTGTCTGATTCGGTTTCCGGATAGAATTCCTACTTGAGATCGAATTCTATCCTTAAACGGATTTGTTTAATATATTTTTTGAAGCTGATTTTTTGTAGGATTGGAGTCGGAATCAGCCGTGTGAGGTGTCACAGCTGACTCACGTGTCTCGAGAATATTTTTGACCGGGTTTTGACTCGATCGTAAAAAGACGGTTTTACCCCTGGTGTCGGAATCGATCCAAATTAGTCTCATTTGACTCGAAACGACCCACTGGGCCTGGATTTGAGGTTGGTTTTGTAAGATATGTACTCCGTAATAAGCCTAAACCAAATGTCCATGATTTCAAGCCCATATCCGAGTCCATTAAACCATGTTCGCGTCCGATCATCATCGGGTGTTTGGCGGGACCTACTATAGACACCTGGCGGTCAAAATGTGGGTGTCTACAAGGTGCATTAACGAAACCGCTTCCTGGTGACCCCCTTCAGATGCTACTCTCCATAATTGGACTTGCTCCAAGGTTGTCCATTTTGCGGGAACGATAGAGATATTAGTTGTAGATAATGGTTTATCTGATCTTTTGTATCCTATTGTCTATCTAATTGTAATCTCATATCTCTACTGAGCCTTTGTATTAAGGTTGCTTAACATTAGTTGTGTTAGATAGAAAGTCTAGTTCTCTTACTGGATATGGAACACATTATTATCAATAATACTTACGATTCAATTTCTGCGGTTGCCACCTCATTTTACCTTGTACTATGTCATAACTGTAGAAACATTATGCACACGTTAATATGTTCATACAAAAAGATTCAATCACAGTGATATTCTCTAAGTATGGTAAATATGAGTTAGGCCATGTTCTTTTGAACTGAAACTAATGAACTTAATTTAACTGGACTGAAAATGACTGAACTGAATTGAACTAAATGAGTCTGAACTGAATTTAATTGAACTGAACTGAATTGATCTTAACTGAACTAAACTGAAAAATTATATAATAATAATAATATTAATTAATATTAATGATGAAAATAATTAATAAAAATATTTAATACTCCCTCCCATTTTTTGGAAACTGTAGACAACAACATTTTGCCTGCTCGTGTCTATAGCAGTCTCCAACAAAACACTCGATGATGATCAGACGTTAACATGCATTAATACGCTCGAATACGGGGCACATAATCAATAGTATCCAATGTGGCACTTAGCGGAGTACTACTCTCAAAACCGACCTCAAATTCAGACTCAGTGGTCCTTCCCAATAAAATAAAGCTAATTCGAGCCAAAACTGCCACCGGGGGCAAAACCGTCTTTTGCGACCGAGTCAAAACCCGATCAAAGTCGAAACCCGTGAATGAAAGAAGCCCCTTACTCCATCATTTTGGAGGATCTTTGACCTTCTTCCTTCACACATTTTTGGCTTTTTAAAGAGTTCTCCGTACACTCTTGAACTCTAGCCATTCCCGAGACCCTACCTCACAAAAACCGAGAACATTTTCTCCCTAATCACACACCCTAACTCATCCTACGTACTCGAACCGCTCCCGTGCGTACGACGACACTTACGAGCCCCTATTTCGAGACTATTAACATGTATGTTGAGGGTGTACTAATCCCATTTCTAATCTCTAATTCTTATTTATGTATTTGTATACTAACTATACTAACTACGCTAACATTTATTTATCGCTACTAACATTTACATTATCGCATTTAACATTTAATTATTGTTCATAACATCTAACATTTATTTACTGCTTTTTATATTTCCTTATACTAAATACCGCATATATTATCACACTACAAATCTATTTTCAAAATCAATTCGAGCAAACGTCCGGTGACGCTAATCGAGCGTCGTAGGCTTTAAAAGCCAAACTACGATGTTGAAACGCAAAGGACCAAATGTTTGTGACGACAAATCGAATTTTCCGATCAAATACATTCGATAATTAATGTCGCCTAAAGTCCGTATAATTCCCGAATAGGCCGCATCGGAGGTGGCGCGCCGCTCCAAACGCCTAGGGGCCAGGGCACCTTATGGCATACGCATGACCCGTCGCGTGATCGCGATAATTCTTTATTGAGCGTATTCGATGTCATTTTCAAAATATCGCTCTAAAAGTCCGATATCGATTTCGTAATCGAATGTCGCACGTAAAGAGCTATCAATAATCGAGTTAGCATGAAACCCGATGACGTCGAACTGATCGTCGTATGGTCCATAAGAGCCGAGAACGACATCGTGATACGGAGGGATTTGATATTCACGTTTAGTTCGATCATTCTCGATCCCATAAACATCGCTGTAAAAAGCTCGACTATACCTATTCCATAATCAAGTGTTGTGCATAAAAGAGCTATCAAGAATCGTACTAATACAAAACCTAGTGACATCAAACCGATTGTCGTATGGTCCATAAGACCCGACAACGACGTCGTGACATGGAGGGGCCCGATATTTGTATTAGCTTGACCATTTCTCGATTCGAATCATAAACTCATAAAATGGGTTAATTTACAGACAACATGTCACCCGGTACAAGGGGTACTCGATAGAGTGCCTTGCTCACTCGATCGAATGACCCCCCTAAAAAGTGGTACATATTTTTCGTCATAGTATCGAGTTTTAAGCGAGAATGTGAGTTATTTTTAAATCAAGCGATTGTCAAGGCGCGTAGTAAAAGAAGAAAAGTTTATTTCCTTTTATTGATGATAGTATATGCGGGCTACGTGCCCGAAACATGGTTTCTTGGGGAGATGGAGGACAGGTCCCTTCACACCTCCCGGAAGAAGAAACTTACTATAGTGTTATTATTAAGTCTAAACCCTAAGATGAACTAGACTCCAACTAGGACCGGATCCATTTCCTTTAGTAGAACCTTCGTTGGTTGGACTCTCGGTGTTCATTCGGTTCACCTGCTTGGTTAGTATGGTATTCGGAGTTGGTCCTTCATCGCATGCATCCCACAGGGACGTAGACCCCCTTGTCGATTAGGTCTTGCACCTCCTGCTTGAGCTTAGTGCATGTTTGGGTCTCATGTCCCCGACCCTGATGGTACAGACAATAGGCGTTCGGATTCCAGGCCGCTCCTCTTTTATCCATTGGCGGGTCGGGAGGGGTTCCTATTGGCGATAACAGTCATGCGTCTTGTAACTTTTTGAGGGCTTCAGCATAAGACTCTCCTAATTTTGTGAATTGCCTAAAGGGTCTGCGAAAGGTTATGGCTTCAGTCGGATGGGCTAACATGGCATATTCGACGTACGGGTCTCCACTGAGCACCAGTTCTCGCCCTATCGACCTCTCGTGGTGTTTTCTTTCGTGTCCTTCCAAGTTCTCAAACCGACGCCTGACATCATCGATGGAGGAAGAGATCGATGATACTAGCCCTAGGACGCCATGGACTACGTTCATCAAGGCGTTGAGTTGGTCGATGTTATTTTCATTGTTGTTCGAAGTCATCTTCGGGTCAGCGGAAGACAACTGAAGGTGAGACTAGTTCCACCGGATGACTTAAAGACTTGAGAAATGCTCTTAGGTGAGCAACACCGAGATGAGACCCCTTGATTTGCGCGTGTTTGCGGTCATCAGATTAGGAACTCGGGTGCTTTAGACTATTGGTGTATTCAGCAAAACGCCCAACAGACTCGTATCTCTAGAACGAGACGATTTGACACAAATTCGGGGTGAGATTTTGAAGAAGAGGACTTCTCGAGATGAGACGACCCAAAATGTAAAACCTCAACTAGAGGTCACCTTAGTAACTAACACAGACAGTTAATCACACGGTTGTACGACGTAAGGAGGTGATCTCGATCCCGACTCGGCATCAAAGAGTTTTGATATTTTCAAAAATGGATGAGTTTGAAAGTAAACTTTTTCAAAAGTGAGAATATTTGTGAATTCGGCATTACGATGAATTAGTGACATCGCTCGTGGTGCGTTCAAAAGTGTTGCTATATGGGTGTCAAGGGTTTGATGATAACAAAAGCGTGAATTATGATTTTGTAAAAGTGCGGTTGTAGAAGAACCAATTTTGAAAATTGTGATGTCGCATTATTATCGAGATTTCTATTAGTTAGAGTTCGACATTTGCGGTGTGAAGATGTTTCGTGAGAAAACACGGTGTTTGTGGCGGTGCTTTTGAAAATGTGACCAAATTCTTATTATGGAATTTAGACGGTGATAGTGTTTTTAGAAAACTTTCAAAACGTGCGACCGTGTTCGTCCATCCCATTGAATGGAATTTCTACGACGGTGACAGTGTGTGTAAAATGTTTCGTGAGTATAACCGTGTTGGATTCCTCGATTTCATTAATTGAAATTTTGGTAATGTTAACAGTATGCGTGAAAAAAAAACGTTTTAAAGTGTAACCGCTTTATATGCCTTGGTCCCATTGGTCGGGAATTTGGCGATAGTAACGGTATTTACGTGAATGGTTTGAAAGCAAAATGTGACCGTATGAGGTACCTTGATCCCTTTGGTTGGGACTTTGGTAATAGTAACGGTACATCGTTGTTTTTTTAAAATGACGAGTTTCATTTTGGCCAAAGTAATGGCGCCAAAAGGTGATTTTTGAAGGTAACGAGTTTGAAATCGGCCAGGGTGATGGTGCTAAGGTGTCTTTTGAAAATTTGTTTAATTTTGGCCAGAGTAACGGCGTTTGAAAGAAGATATCCTTTTTCAAAAACGGAGTTGGATGCGGTTGAATACGTTGTCATGGTAGAATCCAGATTTTAATGTTTTATTCGGGTTGTCACAACACGCTATACATAACTAGGGTAGGAAATAGACACGGGTAGGTTAGGGTAGGCTACCCTCCACGAGTAGTCATTGCTTAGGTGACGACAAGTCACCGAGGGAGGTGAGTGTCATCCTGTTCTCACGGTACCACTCGCTTGGCATATCAACGGAATGAGTGGCTACCTGAGACAACCGGAACATCAACCGAGGATCTCTCCGCGTGTCCGTAAGGATCTTGCCGCGAAGAGGTCGATTGGTCTTAATATCGGTTAGGGTGAGCTTTTTAGGGCCAAAACCTGTAGTGACTACCAAAAAAGAACTAGAAAATGAGCTTCACCGAACTCGTTCAAGTTACACCACCGCTGGAAACTTGTTTCCAAATCTCCAGCGGAGTCGCCAAACTGTGGACGCCCGTCCGCTCCTCCTGGTTCCCCGCGCGCTCCCGCGCGAGACATGTAGTTCGCGGCGGCCACACAAGCGGCCCCGACCGTCCCATTGGGGCCGGCCCGATCTCGCGTACGGGGCGATGTGTCGGACCCCGATTTGGTTGACGATTCAGATTATACTAGACGAATGCGGACATCTGTGTTTCCGTTAGAATCGATCGAGACGTGGTTGTAAATGTTTAAAAACCGATATGTTTGGTAAGACGACCTTTTTAGTGAACCGAATTCGTTGCCGATTTGTGGAGTCGTCATCGAGTTAATTTTGGTAACTCGGAAACCGTTTAAGTGAACTTTGATCCTTAGCCGCTCAAAGTTGAGTGACATGGGAACCTAAAGATAAAGACTTGTACCTTTAAGCATTCTATGGCTGGAATGACTCTCATTGGCAATGGTTTCGGACATCCGGAAACCGTCGATTATGAGTAAGGGGTGAGGGTATGTATTGGGAAGTCAATGTCCACTAAACATCAACACCCAATCCTGCTCGCACATTGCGACCTCTACTAATCAATCGGTGGGCTGATAACTTTGTTCCTTAATTGTGGTGGAAATGCGATAACATCGGTTATTTTAACCATATGTCTTTGTGTAGACACCCACATTTTGACCGCCAGGTGTCTATAGTAGTTTCCGCCAAACACCCGATGATGATCGGACGCAAACATGCTTTAATGGACTCGGATATAGGCTCGAAATCATGGACATTTGGCTTGGGCTTATTACGGAGTACAAATCTTACTAAACCAACCTCAAATCTAGGCCCAGTGGGTCGTTTTGAGTCAAATAAGACTAATTTGGGTCGAATCCGGCACCAGGGGCGAAACCGTCTTTTAGCGACCGGGTCAAACCCGGTCAAAGATATTTTTTCCCGAGTCACCCGAACCAGCCGTGACACCACACGTCCGGTTTGGACTCAACTACTACAAAAAATCAGCTTCGAAAATATTAAACAAATCCATTTAAGGATAGAATTCGATCTCAAGTAGGAATTCTATCCGAAAACCGAATCAATTACCAACCGAGCATCAAAATACTAGGCCAACCCCCCCCCCACCCCCACCCCCCCTTTTTCAGCCGAGATACTCGACTTCTTCACCAAGAAACGAGACTCTCGTTCCCTTTCAAACTCTTACGTTTCCTATCCGAACCGGTATTTCTTGTCACCTAAGCAAGAGTACTTCTCCTAGCTCCTATCAAGGACCTTTCCTATAAATAGGACCCTCCGTTCAACACAATTCATACACACCAAATACACAATTCATACATCGTAAATTTATACAACAATTACACATCGATTATTCCCGCATACAGCCTCGTTACGCTAAACAATTCCCGAGCAACCTCGACCCGACGAAACCGACCCCAAGCCGGCCGAAACCCGCTAGCCTACACGACTCCAAACACACCATCCTAAACTCACCCACATCATCTCGACGCTCCCGTGCCTAAGCCACTTTCCGACGAGCCTTATTCCGAGAAAACAAAGCATGTAGGTTGAGGGTGTAAATTCAAACCCGATTCTCTCTTTTTCTCTCCCTTTTTTTCGTCTTTTTTTTTTCTTTTTTTCGCGTCGTGTCGGTCGGTCCGTTTTTTTATATGGGTCGTTGTCGCACTTTTTTATTTGCTAATAGCGATATTACAAAATATTTTCATAAAAAAAACGTTCTTAAAATATGATATTGATTTTTCTAATCAAATATCGTATCCAACAAGAACTACATTAAATCTCGTTGATGCAAAAAAAATCGTTAAATCTTTTTTTAAACAAAATACGACGATTTTTAAACGCGGAGAGAATTAACATTTTTTTTCTTTTCGTTCAATTTTTTTTTTTTTCAAAACAAGTTTTTTTTTCCAAAACTATTTTCATTCTAACTATTCGATATCGATTTCATAATCGAATATCGGATACGACGAATATCGAAAACATAAATCGAGTATAAATTAATCCATATTTATACGCGATTTATCAAAATTAACGATTTTCGAAAAAAAGCGAACCCGAGACAGCCACCCGCGCGAGTTGCGCCCTTCCCAGGCGAGTCGCGCGGGCTGCTGTAAACCGCGTCCTGTTTTCTCGTTTTTTCCGATTTTTCCAACATTGTTTTCTAACACAAAACAGCGATTCTCGGTATATTTTTCAGATTTTCGACGAATACCTTTTCGACCTCGGTCAACACGTGTTAATCCATCACGTGTCATAAAATCTTTCTTCAAAATCATGCATATTATCGTATTTACATCTTTATTCGATTTATGAACCGTTACTAACTTGTTTGCTCATGTTTGTAGCGATTTATTTTCATCTTTTGTTTTATTAGACTAAAACGAACTTCACATGCTAAAATAACTTTGACGTTATTAGTTTAAGATGCATTAAACGACTTAGCAACCCATTTATTTTTTTCTCTCACATGCTTAGGGAAAATAATCTTTGCATATCATTCAACCGTCGAACTAACGCGTGTACACCAAAAACGAACGATATCTTAGTAAAGGCCGCTAAGTGCGGGCGGGGTTGGGTGTTCTTAGTGAACTTCCCAACACGTACCCTCACCCCTTACTCAGAACCATGGTTTACGGATGTCCGAATCCATTGGCAACGAGAGTCATTCAATACACGATATCCGATAATGTCGGTATCGGTATCATAATGCAAAGGGACGAACCCAACAAGCTCTGACATCGGAAATGGGCCGTATTTTGTACACGGCCCACTACGACATAGAGTGGGTTCGAATGGGCCCGAACTCCCACAAAGTTCGGTGGCGACTCCTACTTCGATTTAAATTTCAATTTGACCATCTCATATGGACATTCATTCGCCTCCCCAAACCCGCGCGTGGCCGCGTCGGGGTGGACCTATGTCATGTCCACACTTTGCTATGTCGGTTGTTTAAGGACAAGTAAGATTTGTTTTCGAAATAGTTGTGTTTATATTCTTTGCATGCGATTTCACGTGACAAGCAGGCCATGAAAAGATGCACGTAGGAGAGTAGAGAGTACTAAATATTATACGTATTAGCAAATCAGTTTTAACGCAATAATACAGATATTAGTCGTTCTCGTGGTATACCTTGCCTAGTATTCTGCTTAAGGTGCGTCGGTTCGATATTAATAGGGACGCGTCGAACCACGTGTGAGGGGTGAGCGTCGGGATTAATATGGAATCCGACCTCCGCTTGTTCACTTCTAGTTTGTTTACGTTTTGAATTCCGTGCTTGGTGCTTTAGCATGCAATTATAGTCATAAAAGCGGTAAATCATACGAAAGTTGTAAATGCGAAATGTAAGTAAATCACATAGTGAGGAGTTGCACCCTCGGAGTGTACACTAAACGAGACACGATGCGTAGATGATTAAGAACGGATCTCGAAACTACTCGGGTTTAGTTAGGGTGTTTAGTGCTTATAGTTGAAGTTGTGAACGTTACGTATGTTTGTGACGTGTCATGGACCTACTGTCCATACGAGTCGGACTCGACGTTATCGAAGTGCATAAATAAAGATTACGGAATGTAAAGGTTTGTTTAAATGACAACCAAGTGACGATACGACTTCGAGGCGGATCCTCCTAGCTTCCTGCAGCAAATCCGGCAGAGCTTCGCTATTGTTGATGCGCGTCAGATTGTCGCCTATCTAACATGATCAAACAAAATTTATAAAATGCAACCAACTACTATGTAGTTGCGGCAAGTCGGGATCGATCCACAGGGACGGTCGAGGGTAGTCGGTCAAGCCTAAGTCTGAGAGTGATTGGGGTCGAGAAAGGGGGTTTTGGACGAGCCGAACTAAACTAATTAAACGAGATAAGGAACTAAAGAGAGAAACAATTAATGGGAAAGGCGTTAGGGAGAGTCGGGGAGTCGGAAATTAAGATAAGGGTGCAATCGCAAGAATTATCACAAGATGTATAAGGGAGGGGCCACCTTTCGGTTTCCCTACCAACCAAGCCTAAACCCACTTTCGCGACGAATAAACAAAAGTTTCAAGACGGAATTACGCAAACCCCGAGTTTCCCCATATTGGTTCGGGTGAGTCAAGCCAACCTAGGTGATCAAGCTAAGTCAATCAAGACACAATAACCCTAATCAAGACAAATCACCCTCAAATGCAATAATCTCACAAAATAAAACCCGAATCTAGAATTCCTCCTCCCCTAGCCCCCTAACTAAAATCTACTCACTACCCATACAAAACATAATAAAACTAACACGAAGGAGACTAGGAGAAAGACTAAACATGCTTGAACTAGAGGAGAAATAATTAATCTAAGACAATAAAGGAAACTACACTAACAAAACAACAATAAGGAGGAAAATAAACAAACACACAAACTATGGAGAAACAAACAAAGGAGAGAGAAAAACAAACAAACAAGAAAAACAACACTAACATAAAAGTGACAAGGCAAACAATGGATTAACAAGAAACTAAAAACAAAAACTAATTAATTATTCTAAAAAAAAAAACAAAACTAATTAATGGAGAAAGGGAAAGGAAAGAAACTACCAACAATGGACAAAACTAAAGGAGGAAGATGAAGATTAAAATAAAGCTTGAATCTTGGAGGAGAAAATACAAGAACTTTGTCACCAATTCTTGCAAAATTCTTCAATCTTCAAAATAAAACCCAAATCTTCAATTAAAGATGGAAGCTTGATTATAAATTATAGAGTAGATTTAATCTAAACTAAGAAAACTTACTAAATCTATGGAGTTTTTCTATGTAAACTACTACTACTACTACTACTACTACTACTACTACTACTACTACTATGGAGATTTACTACACTACTGTACCCGAAAGAGGCTCATTTAAGGCATAAATTGAAATGAAAACCTAGGTTTTCTATATATACTAATCCTTAATGGGTCACACAATCTTAAGACCCATAATTCAATTCTTCTTCCTTTAATTTAGACTTTCACCCTATGCATCTTCATAGGGCAAAACTTCACCTTGCGATTGACGAACGAACACCGCCGGGTGAAACTTCACCCGGTCACTTCACCAGGCGAAACTTTTTCCAGTTTGCAACTTTGGCGCTCTTTTTCCGTCGGGTGAAATTTCACCCGGTGGCCGAAATTTCATCCGGTCATTTCGCCTAGTTGTGAGTGTCCAAGAAAATTTTCGGGGGTGGAAAATGTCGTCGGGCGAAACTTTGCCCGGTGGTGACTCATCCGGTGAAACTTCACCCGGTAATCCTCCGCCTCTTTTCCGGTCTCTTTCTTTGTCGATCTATTGGATTACTTGAACTTTAAGTTGTGTGCTTTGCTCTTCGGATTGTATCTCTCTCTTTCATGCTCATAAAGCTCGGACACGTTTTTGGTCGAATATCCTATCAAAATAGACAGAAAAATACAAAAAACACGTAAAATGCAAAAGAGAGACGCTAATGCGAGAAATACTCAAATTAAGGCGATAATCGCACTCTAATCTTGCAAAACGGAGGAAAATCTGGTCTAAATGATTGGAAAACGGTCCAAATTTGACACACAACAATTTCCCCACCCTAAACCGTTGCTCGTACTCGAGCAAAAACCCAAAAAGAAATTAGCTACTACTATCAAGCTAGACTATGCTAAGCGCATACGAGGCAATTAACGGACCCGCTCCGTCCCTTCAACTCACATCGAGATACCCATGAGGTAGAGTACCTCCATGCAAGGCAAGTTGGGTCTTGCTCAAAATTGGGGATGCGACTAACACACACACAAACACATAAAAAAAGGAAGACACACAAATAGATAGTCGCAACCTGTGGACATGACATAGGTCCACCCCGACGCGACCACGCGCGGGTTTGGGTAGGCGAATGAATCTCCATATGAGAATGGATCGAATTGAAATTTAGGTCGAAGTGGAGTCGCCACCGAATTTTGTGGTTATTCGGAACCATTCGAGCCCACTCTATGTCGTAGTGGGCCGTATACAAAATACGGCCCATTTCCGATGTCAGAGTTTATTGGGCTCATCCCTTTGCATTTGATACCGATACCGACATTATCGAATATCGTGTATTGAATGACTCTCGTGCGCCAACGGTTTCGGGCATCCGGAAACCGAGGTTCGGAGTAAGGGGTGAGGGTACGTGTTGGGAAGCCCACAAAGGACACCCAAACCCGCTGCGGCCTCTACTAAGATCTCGAGTGACTTTCTAATACGCGCGTTAGTTGAACGGGAAAAAATGCTTATGCAAACATTGTTTTCCTAAGCATGTGAGAAATTTAAAAGAGGGTTTCTATGTGAATTTAATGCAATTAATTCTACGTCAAAGTTGAATTTTAGCATGTGGGTTCATTTTAGTAAAATAAAATAAACAAGCAAAATTGACAAAAGAAACAAACAAACTGTTAGTAACGATATAACGAATAATAACGGTTTGTGCAAATATTGAATTGAATTGAATGATAAACAAGATGATGCATGGTTTTAAAAGATAATAAGTACACATGATTGATTAGGGTTGTGTAGAATTTAGGCTTGTAAAAGTCTTGAAAGTTGTGTTGCATGGGGTTGCTTATATAGGGAAAGCTAGGGCACCCAGTTTAGGGTTACTCGACCGAGTAGATGGCTAACTCGGTCGAGTGGCCCGCTATGCCTGCAGTCGGGCTCGAAACATGCCCACTCGATCGAGTGGGTGGGTCACTCGATCGAGTGGCCCAGCTGGGTCGCGCAGGTCAGTCTTTTCGGCCTTGACTTTGGATGTGTGATGGGTTTTGTGTTTGACTTGGACTTTTGATGATGTGAGGGGATGTTTTTTGTGTCTCGGAAATGACTTTGACCGGGGTTGACCCAATCGCTAAAAGTCGGTTTTTATTCCGGTGCCGGTTTTGGCCCAAATTAGTCTTGTTTGACTCGGAATGATCCACTGGACCTGGATTTGAGGTTGATTTTGTGAGTTTTGTACTCCGTAAGTGCGTTAGCCAGCAACTAATGGATTTTAGCCCGTATCCGAGCGCGTAGAAACATGTTAGTATCCGATCATCATCGGGTGTTTTTTGGAAACTGCCATAGACACCTGGCAGTCAAAATGCGGGTGTCTACAAAGCCCCCACTCTGACTGAGGCTTGGACAGGGCGAAAGTCAGAGTCGCTACCAAGCCTGTTAAGACCTGGTAGACTTCCGTTCGGGTCGTTTATAGTCCATTAGACCCGCGTGAAGGGCTCGCCAGCCACAAGACAGAAATCATACCTGAGCTTGATGATTGTACTCATTGGGGCATTTGGACTTGTCGCGTAAGTCCTGGGTGCGTCTGTGTGTAGGCCCATCCCGTGAAAATGCTGGGGAGATTTAGAGGGTTGCATGTCATTGCTTGAGTCGTACCTGTATAAGTTACATAAAGATGCATGCAACACGTAGGTAGTGAAATGACTCGTGCTGGGGGAAATTATTTTGAATTTTTGAAAACTCGAATTTTGAAATTTTTGAAATAAGATTGACTCCAAGAGAATTTAGGAAAGTTCGGGATGAATATTTTCATGCTAGTATCGGGACTAGGCTCATGGGTTGATTCCGAATAGAATTAGGAAACTTTTCCTAAAAGTGATATGGAAAGAGGTTTGCTAGGCTAATGCTATATATTGCCTTCCCTTGCCCTTGATTTCTTCATAATCCCATCACAAATCAATCTTCTTAAAAGAAAATCTCCTTATTTCTCTTAAGGCAAAAAGAAAGTTTCTTTATCCCTTTAAGAAAATCTAGCATGGGAATCGACAGGTTGAGCGCTATGTTGCAGGCATGGTCCCGACAATTTAGGGATGCTGATAGGGTGGTCTTGAACCAGACGGACATAACTCAGTTGTACCCGTTCCGTCAGATGGTGGTTGACCGCTATTTCTTGGATGCATGCTTGGCTTACTGGGACGACATATATCACGTCTTTGCCTTTCCTCGGGGCAAAGTCTGCCCTTTACCTGAGGAGATTGCAGCTATAGGAGGATGGAACCCAATGCTTCGACCCGCTGTCCCATATTCGGTCTATGACCTGAGAAGGAAGCTTCGAGAGTTCTTAGGCCTCTCCCACAATGAAGTGTCTCGAATGACCCAGGATGACAACACGGTTTCCTTGATCGACTTGGCTGAGAAGTTTATGAACCCGCATGATGTCCGGGTGAGATTAGTTCACAGCCGTAGGGCCTTTTCTTTTTGCATGCTCCATGTTTATGCTTTTGAGGGTCATATGCACTTATTGTCATGTATGGGTCATATCCGTCTACTAACCGCGGTTGATTTAATGGAGAGGGAGCATAGCCCGACTTGGTTGATTACGGGTGAAATAATCCAAGGATTGGACCATCGCAAGAGGGATTCGTCCGTCCGTCTCACTGGAAGCGCCCGTTTGCTGCAAGTATGTCGGATTTTTTATTTTTCTCGATTTCTTGATTTTTTTTGATTTTTTTTTTCGAGAATTTGGCTACTGCAGCGGGCACTCGATCGAGTCACCCTGGCACTCGATCGAGTGCCTTCGTAGAAAGGCTTCTGTTCGTTTCCAGTGACGCCACTCGATCGAGTCACCCTGGCACTCGATCGAGTGTCGTCTGTTTCGTCTCGGGATCTAATGCTTTTTGTTTTCTTTTTCAGATTTGGCTTTATGAGAGGCTATCGGTGATAGATCCTCCGCTTGATGCTAGCAATTACCGCCATAACCAACTGATGACGAGGAGGCGCGCCATCGATTTTTCTCGCCAAATTAGTCAGAAATATTGGGACAAGGTGCTATCGATCCACAGTGGGCGGCTAATTCGATGGGTTGTGCCATGGTGGCCCACCTTCGTTTGGACCGGCTTGGATCCGAGGGACAGAGCCCGTTATCAAGTAATCTTGTCCTTCAGACAAACAGTTCATCTTTACCCGGATCGCATTCTAAGGCAGTACGGACGGGCGCAACGGATACCAGAAATCGAAGCAGTTGTGAGTGACCCTACCCAACTGACTGATGTGATGTGCGATACCTGGATGCAAAGATGGTATACCCGGCATACTTGGCCCGTTTCCAAATCTCGCCACTCGATTTGGGTTTCAGACTCATACGTGAAGTGGACCAAAGCAGGTGAGCCAAGGCCCGAGCTGCTTTGAAGGTTGACGAAGCCTTCGACCTACTGAGGAGGGAGCAAGCTAAAGACAATAGGGGGTTCTTTGATGAAGGAGACACTCCGGCTACCCTAGTTCGTCTAATATCTGGTCAGAAGAAGAAGACTAAGACTCAGGCTGGAGGGTCCAGTGCTATAGGTGCTTGGGGGAAGGTGAGCCCCCAGACTGACTTGGAAAAGAGACTGGGCCCCAGACTAGCCGTGCAAGACCGACTTGGCCCTCAGGATAGGCTACCCAATCATGTGCGAGCCCGACTTGGGCCGAAGACTGTGATTGGAGACCCGTCGTCAAAGAAGAGGGTTCGTGCTAAAGAGGTTCCCCTTGTGATTAGGGAACGCTCATCCCCACCTCGGCGACCTCGGGCTCCACGCGAACCGAAGAACAAGGGAAAGGGGAAGATGCTTGGATATTAGTCTCCTTATTTTATTATTTGAATATTACTATTATTTTTTTTTGTGCGATTTTTTGTATTTTTGCCGTTTTGGCGATTATTTTTTTATTATTTTTTTTTAGCTCCCGAGTTTATCGAGATATTAATAAAAGATTATTATTTGAATACCGTTTCCGTCATTTCGTTATTGCAGTGGTTGTACCCTTTTGAGGGCTTGCCTACGTATCCACAATTAGCGGAATCAAACCAAACGTAGTTCGAAACTTGATTTGATTGATTTTTTTTGCAATTTTCGAAATATATAAAGATTATTAATTCGAGATGTGCGACAGTAGAATAATTAATTCTAACTCATTGACTTGTCTAAAATTTTGAAAATTTATAAAAAGGCAAATTTTTATAAACTTTTGCAAATGACATTGAGATAGGGGTTTATGGGTAATAGCGCTTCAGCTGGTCCAAGTTGGTCGGGTTGACGAACTCGTTCCCGTCCAAGTCTGTCAGCATCACCGCTCCTCCTGATAGGACCTTCTTGACTAAGTATGGCCCAGCCCAATTGGGTTTGAATTTTCCTCTTGGGTCAACCGGCAGTAGGGCACGAACCGATTTTAGGA
The DNA here is from genome assembly GCA_958450325.1 of Agrostemma githago. Classification (NCBI taxonomy): domain Eukaryota; kingdom Viridiplantae; phylum Streptophyta; class Magnoliopsida; order Caryophyllales; family Caryophyllaceae; genus Agrostemma; species Agrostemma githago. Next base: position 47,460,099 of record OY288259.1, on the reverse strand, counting down.
CCAAATCCCCTTCTTTGATGTTCCTGGGCCTAACCTTTTTGTTGAAAGCCCGTTGGATTCTCTTTTGATATACTTGAATGTTATTGAGGGCCCGAGATCGCCGTTCGTCTAGAAGGACTAGCGAGTCGTATCGAGCTTGGACCCAATCTGCCTCAGGTACTTGGCTTTCAAGTAAAATGCTGAGGGACGGTACTTCTAGCTCGATCGGTTGAACTGCTTCCATTCCATATATCAGGTAATATGGAGTTGCTCCGGTCGCGGTGCAGATTGATGTTCGATACCCCCACAAGGCAAAGGGTATTTTGTCGGGCCAGTCCCGATAATTCTCAGCCATCTTTTTGAGTATGGTGACAATTGTTTTATTGGCCGCTTCTACCGCTCCATTTGTTTGAGGTCGGTAGGGTGAAGATGTATGCCTTTGGATTTTATATTTTGCCAGCAATGCGGCAGTTTCGGCTTGAAAGTTGGTCCCGTGATCACTAATAAATTCGTGTGGGATCCCATACCGGTAATGATCTTATTTTGGATGAATTTGGCCACGTGCTTGGCGTTCAAGACACGGTATGACTCAGCTTCGACCCATTTGGTGAAGTAGTCGATGGCCACCAAAATGAAGCAATGTCCTCCCGTCCCGGAAGGGTGCACTTTCCCAATTATGTCAATACCCCATGTCGAAAATGGCCATGGTGATGTCATGGTATATAATAGGGAAGATGGCATATGTTGTACATTACCAAAGATCTGACAGTTATGGCAGTGCTTGACATATAACTGGCAGTCTGTTTCCATGGTGTTCCAGTAATACCCGAGCCTCATGATTTTACGGGATAGCATATGGGCGTTCATATGCGGACCGTTTTCACCATCGTGTACCTCGGCCATGACCTTTTCGGTCTGTATTTTGTCGATGCATAGGAGGAGAGCCCCCTGTGCCGTCTTTTTGTACAATTGCCCGTCATCAGTACGAACAAATTGGGTCGCCAACCTTCTCAAAGCCTTCTTGGCCCAATTTTTAGCTTCCGGGGGATATTCTCCCGTTGTCAGGTAGGTTAGGATGGCTTGATACCAAGGTTCTGGGTCAGTTATCTCAATATCTTGAATGGCATGGATGTATGCCGGCTCGGACCGCCTTTCCACACAGATTGGCATGCTGGTCAGGTGATCCGGGATGTTCAGTAAAGATGCTAATTTGGAAAGTGCATCTGCGAACTGATTCTCTTCCCGAGGCAGGTAAATATATTCTACCTTCTGGAATTGCTTCTCTAGAACCCGTACTCGCGCTTGGTAAGCCACAAGATTGGCGTTCCGAGTTTTCCATTTTTGAAGTGCTTGATTGATGACCAGTGATGAGTCACCGTGGACCCGGAGGTTTGTCACTCCTAAATCAGCGGCGGCTTGCAACCCGTGAATGCATGCTTCGTATTCGGCTGCGTTGTTAGTCACGTCAAAGTCCAACTTGATGGATAAGGGGGTGTGTTCCCCTCGAGGTGAGATTAACAGAATTCCGACCCCAAATCCTCGGAAGTTGGATGCTCCATCAAAATACAGATCCCATGTCTCGGTATCGGTATGGAATATGTCTTCATCAGGAAAGGCCCAAGTATCGGTGTGGCCTTCTTCGGATATCGGACTGTCAGCGAGGATCTCGGCTACTACCCGGCCTTTGATGGCTTTTAAGGGTACAAACTTGAGGTCGAACTCGGATAACATTAAAGTTCATCTGGACATCCTGCCATTGAAGATGGGCTTCTTGAATAGGTACTTGATAGGATCCATTTTGGATAACACATGTACCTCGTGACTGAGCATGTAGTGTCTGAGCTTTTTAGTAGCCCAAACCAATGCTAGACACGTTTTCTCGAGCATTGTGTACTTGCATTCATACTCGAGGAACTTTTTACTGATGTAGTAAATAGCCCGTTCTTCTGATTCGACTGTCTGGGCCAGCATGGCCCCCATGGCTGTCTCGGTCGTCGTTAGGTATAACGACAAAGGCAAACCGTGTTGAGGTGGCATTAGTACCGGCGGAGCAGACAGAATCTCCTTGATCTTGTCGAAAGCCGCTTGACACTTGTCGTCCCATAGTACCCGTTCTCCGATCTTTAGTTTTTTGAAAATGGACTCACATACCATGGTTAGTTTCAAAATGAAACGGCTGATGTATTGGACTTTCCCAAGAAACCCCCTTATTTCTTTTTCGGTCTTGGGAGGTTGCATCTCGGTGATGGCTTTGATTTTAGTTGGGTCGACCTCGATGCCGCGTTGGCTAACGATATGGCCCAGTAATTTGCCCGACGTTACCCCAAAACTGCATTTTTGTGGGTTCAGTCTCATGTTGTACCTACGTAGCCGGGTGAAGAACTTTCTTAGGGCCGAGATGTGCCCGCTTCGGTCCTTGGATTTGACGATCATGTCGTCCACATAGACCTCCACTTCCTTATGCATCATGTCATGGAGCAAAGTAGTGGCGGTCCGTTGATAAGTGGCCTCGGCGTTGATAAGCCCAAATGGCATGACGGTGTAACAGTAAGTCCCCGATGGTGTGATAAAGGTGGTCTTACCCATATCCTCTTCAGCCATTTTAATCTGGTTGTATCCGGCATACCCGTCCATGAATGATAGAAGGGCGTGATCGGTCGTATTATCCACTAAAATATCGATATGTGGTAACGGGAAATCGTCTTTTGGAATGGACTTGTTTATGTCCCGAAAGTCCATGCATACTCGCACCTTGCCGTCCTTCTTGGGTACCGGCACGATGTTCGCAACCCAGTCTGGATATTCAGACACTTGTATAAAACCCGCTTTGAATTGTTTATCGACCTCTTCCTTGACTTTAAGAGACCATTCGGGCTTCATCCTTCTGAGCTTTTGTTTTACCGGTTTGCACCCATCTTTGATGGGTATTCAGTTTTCTGCTATTTCTCGATCTATTCCCGACATGTCCTTGTAGGACCATGCGAAGACGTCTTTAAATTCCCGGAGGAGGTCTGTGAATTGTTTTCTCTCCTCAGGATCTAAGGACAGGCCCAACTTAAGCATCTGGGGCTCTAAAGTGGTTCGCACATTGATAGACTCGGTTTCTTCGATTACCGGATCTCGGGAATCCCTTTGTTCAAGCTGCTCGATCAGATGCGGAGACAGAGGTACCTGTTCGTCGGGTTTCTCAATGTCATTGCATATAAAATTTTTGAAATTGAGAAAGTTTTGGAAATAAGACAAGTCGTAAGCAGAACGGTTTTCGATATTATTATTAATAGTAAATTTTGAGAAAAGCTCGAATAGAGCTGCCATCTGATCATTGGTCAGTGGCGGGATACGGAGAGGTCTTGGGACAGGCCCCGAGACCTCAGTGGCTAAGGGATGAGGGGTTACAGACTCGACTCCAGCACCAAACCCTCTAAACCTGGACTCGGACTCCGACTCTGACTCAGAGTGAGACTCGGACTCGGTATCCGGCATGTCTCCCTCGCTGGTGGTCAGCTTGTAGACCCGTCCTTGACTGTCGGTCCATTTTATGGTCTTCCTCCAAGCCCTTGTCTCGGTGTTGGCACCGACCTCGGTGATTAGCTTGGTTGGGTCGAACCGATCGCTGCGGAGGATCAAGTTGACCAAATCGTCCTTTGGAGCAGGGACGGTCTTGTCTTCCTCGAATAAGAGCCCCAGCACGGGCTCGAAGTTGCTTCCACCTTTCTCGGACTCATCCTGGATAATGGTGAATATATCATCGGGGATATAGTTGCATTCCCGAGCCGTTTTGATCTCGGGATATGTGATGGTGGGTTGGTCGAGGCCCACTTGAATAGCTCTGAAGACTGGAGTGACGAATTTGATTGCATCGGCCCGGCCCACATTCTCCGAGCTTATAGTATATCCCAATCCGAGTCGGGACTCTCCATTGTCTAGGACTTCGATAACCCTCCCCGCCGGAAGGTACGGCCTTGAAGTGGCTCCGGGTAGGTAACCCAGATTTTGTAGCATCGTGTCGATGCTAGGGGCGAAGTATGGCTTGAAGAGATATTCCTCTTCGATCATACCCACGAAATCGAATCCTCGTGGTTCGGCCCGGCTTGTGGCATTACAGCTAGCCACGGTCATCGGGGTCGCCTCCAATGTGATGATACCATCTTTAAGTGGCATCTTGACTTTCCGGTGGAGGGTAGATGATACGGCCTTGACTGCATGGATCCAAGGCCTTCCTAGCAAGAGGTTGAATGATGAGGTGACATCTATCACCTGAAATTCCAGTTCCTTTTCGATCGGGCTCGTTATGATCTTTAATTTAACGGCCCCGGCGACTTTGGGCTTCCGTCGAAAGCCTGGATAGTTTGTGCTGTCGGGAGATAGTCGGCATCAGTGATGTCGAAGGCCCTAGCGGTCCTTAGAGGTAGGACGTTTACGGCTGATCCATCGTCGATAAGGGTCATCGAGAGGTACTTACCCTTGCAGATGACCGTGATGTACAGGGCCAGGTTGTGATTGGGCCCAAATGATGGCAGATCAGATTCAGCGAAGGTTATGAGTGGGCCTTCGTTCTTAGACTTGCCCTTGAGGTAGGGCATGATAGTAGCTACCATTTCAGCAGGGGTAGCTTGCGAATCGACCTTGATTTCATCGAGAGCCTTAGTCAGTGCTTCTCGATGTGCTTGTGAGCTAACCAATAGTTGCCATATAGTTAGATCAGTTCGAACCCTCTTCAGTTGTTGGACTAGGGCCGTGTCGTTGTTCGGCTCTTCGAGGGTGGACCCCGTCCTGGCAGGTTCAGTGACGGATGTTGGAGTGGCGCGCCCAGCAGTGGCGAGGTGGTTGGTGGCCAAGGCCTTGGACTTGGCTTTGCGGACCTCTTCAAGGGTGATGGGGACAGCTTCCCCTTTGGCTAGATACACGTCGTCCTCGTCATCGAACCATATCCCATTGATTTGTGGGATAAAAGGAGAAATGAGGTGAGAACAATCGATTACTTCCCCCGTGAATATTGCATGGGCGCTGAACGGGTTTTCTTTGTTGCTCGGTTTGTCTCCGGGCAAAGGGATTTTCCCGCTCTCGATAAGATCTTGGATTAGATGCTTTAGTCTCCAACATTTTTCAGTATCATGTCCGTTACCCCGGTGATACTGACAGTAGACTTGGGCGTTATAAGCTTTGGGCCTTTTCTCTACCGGAGGCTCTACAGTTGGGCCTATCGGTTGGATCAGACCCTTCGAGGATAGCCTTTGTAAGGCATAAGCATAGGTAGTCCCTATATCTGTGAATACCCGATTTGGTGTATTCTTTTTGGATGAGGTGTCGAGCAAATTTACCTCGTCGAAGATGCTGCGAGTTGCAGGTGCGGGTACGGGCTTGTTTGTGGATGAACTAGCCCCTTGATAGCCCTTGGTAGAGGCCTTAGTCAGGCTCTCTAGTCTCAAGTCATCCTCGATTCTCGTGCCCATTTCAGTAAGGACAACAAAGTTTGGGATGATAGCATACCGGAGGTGGACCCGGTAGGATGGGAGGAGGTTCTTGACAAAAGCCTCCACTAGGGCCTTCTCACCGGGCTTGTCGACCAGCTTTACACTCTCGGCCCGCCATCTTTGCAAATATTTTGTGAACCCTTCTTTGGGCTCTTGGGCCATTACTTCCAGAGTACACATTGTAGTCTAGATTTCAGTGTTATCGGCGTAGTTCCAAGCAAATTCGGTCGCCACATCGTCCCAAGTCTTGTATTTCTTGGGGTCGAGCCTATATAACCAGGCCTTAGGATGCTTCTCCAAGGAGGAAGGGAATAAGTGCTTAAACATAGTTGACTTCACCCCTTTTACCGCCATGAAGTCTTTGAAACCCGGATGTGGTGGACTGGGTCCTCGATACCCTCAAACATAGGAATTCCCGTTAAGTTGAGGTTGGCAGGTAGCTCGTCATTCAAAGGTGAATAAGTACGAGCATTTTCGGTGTGGATCGAGTTGTTCGTCGATAAGTGGACTTGCTTTTCGAGCCTACGAACAACACTGATCAACTCGGCTATGGGCCCGGTGGGCTCAGCTCCTTCAACTGGGGCCGTCTTTTCTACGGCACTTAGACGAGTGGCTAACGTTGCTTGGTTAACCTGAATGGAAGTCAGCTGAGTCTCGATCTTGGTTAGTGCCTCTTTCAACTCGTCCATCTTGCGTTGATGTCTTGTCACGGGTGGCCTGTCTGTAAGAACACCACATAATCAGAAACTAGCCCAAAATCCCAAAATAGAAAGTACATCCCGAACGAGACTAAAAAGGGAAAATGACTCGGAAAAGACTCCTAGACGGGTGACTTAAGAAATGTGGGCCTTCCTTAGGATTCGGCGGGTGGGCCTAGTCCTGTTCGAAGGAAGGTTCACGTTAGACATCCCCAGACTTATGGACTCGATTATGTTGACGGGCCCTCCTTTGTAGGGGTTTGTCCTACGTAGGTGGGCCTTGCCTTAGTCTAATAAGGCGGACTGGGATAGGGAAGAAACTCCTGATGTAAGATCGATAGAGTTTTGACGCTAAAGACCTTGACAACTTAAGACACGACCCGACACTGCTAAATACGGGAAGTCCTAAGGAGAGAGAGGTTTTGAAAATTGATTGTTTTTTGAGAAAGGTCCGAGTAGGCTCAGTTGAGGGCCCAATTTTCGAAGAAAAAAAAACGAAAAGGGTATTGGGCCACGAGTTTTGAAAATTCGAAAATGTTTTTGAGTTTGAATTGGGCAGCATACCGGCTAAAAAAATGGGCTATTTTGAGTAAAATCATAAGTCCTAAATTCGGTATGTGTCCCGGGTTTTGAAATTGAATAGTTTGAAAAAAGATGCAATCTTTGAAAAAAAGACGGTTTTTTGAAAACGACTCGGAAACCAAGTAGCACGTAGTCACACAAACATTATAACGACGCCATGTATGCTCTATACTAAGTCTCGGTCGGTCTATAGAGGGTCTATACCAGTGTACATAGTCTAGACGTTGATCGGGACGGACTTCCTAAGTCGAGTTGATCTTAGAACATGCCGCGAAACCCACTCGAATCGACTATGGACACCTTTTTACATATCCATATTGGAGTACATTAACGGTATAGTGGGACGTCGGTCGCGAGTACCGGCCCGGGAAAATATGGGTTATGCATGAACCGTAGAACTAAAACGCGTATTGTATTTGTCAAACGATTCCTATTCGAGTCTCAGCCTGAGGATGCCGATGGTAAGTCACGCATCAGTTAATCCCCAGCGGAGTCGCCAAATTGTGGACATGACATAGGTCCACCCCGACGCGGCCACGCGCGGGTTTGGGTAGGCGAATGAATCTCCATATGAGAATGGATCGAATTGAAATTTAGGTCGAAGTGGAGTCGCCACCGAATTTTGTGGTTATTCGGAACCATTCGAGCCCACTCTATGTCGTAGTGGGCCATATACAAAATACGGCCCATTTCCGATGTCAGAGTTTATTGGGCTCGTCCCTTTGCATTTGATACCGATACCGACATTATCGGATATCGTGTATTGAATGACTCTCGTGCGCCAACGGTTTCGGGCATCCGGAAATCGAGGTTCTGAGTAAGGGGTGAGGGTACGTGTTGGGAAGCCCACAAAGGACACCCAACCCTGCCGCGGCCTCTACTAAGATCTCGAGTGACTTTCTAATACGCGCGTTAGTTGGACGGGAAAAAATGCTTATGCAAACATTGTTTTCCTAAGCATGTGAGAAATTGAAAAGAGGGTTTCTATGTCAATTTAATGCAATTAATTCTACGTCAAAGTTGAATTTTAGCATGTGGGTTCATTTTAGTAAAATAAAATAAACAAGCAAAATTGACAAAAGAAACAAACAAACTGTTAGTAACGATATAACGAATAATAACGGTTTGTGCAAATATTGAATTGAATTGAATGATAAACAAGATGATGCATGGTTTGAAAAGATAGTAAGTACACATGATTGATTAGGGTTGTGTAGAATTTAGGCTTGTAAAAGTCTTGAAAGTTGTGTTGCATGGGGTTGCTTATATAGGGAAAGCTAGGGCACCCGGTTTAGGGTTACTTGACCAAGTAGATGGCTAACTCGCTCGAGTGGCCCGTTATGCCTGCAGTCGGGCTCGAAATAGGCCCACTCGATCGAGTGGGTGGGTCACTCGATCGAGTGGCCCAGCTGGGTCGCGCAGGTCAGTCTTTTGGACCTTGACTTTGGATGTTTGATGGGTTTTGTGTTTGACTTGGACTTTTGATGATGTGAGGGGCTGTTTTGTGTGTCTCGGAAACGACTTTGACCGGGGTTGACCCAATCGCTAAAAGTCGGTTTTTATTCTGGTGCCGGTTTTGGCCCAAATTATTCTTGTTTGACTCGGAATAATCCACTGGGCCTGGATTTGAGGTTGATTTTGTGAGTTTTGTACTCCGTAAGTGCGTTAGCCAACAACTAATGGATTTGAGCCCGTATCCGAGCGCGTAGAAACATGTTAGCGTCCGATCATCATTGGGTGTTTTTTGGAAACTGCCATAGACACCTGGCAGTCAAAATGCGGGTGTCTACACAACCAAAGAGAAAATAAATTGCCGAATCCCTCATCAAAACGGCGGAGAAAGCACCGATTTAAGCTTAAGACAAGCGAGAACACTACCAAGTTAGTCACCCAAATTGACATGGACAAAATCCTAATTGGATGACAATCAAACAATAAAAACATTGAAAATTTACTAAGGTCCTTCTAATTCCACTACAGATGCCTACAACGGGACGATAAATGGAGTGGATAAGTGAGAACCATGGAGTTAGTAAGCACTGTAGGTAAGTGTTATCCCGTTTCCTAAGCTAAGCCTAGAGTGTCGTTCCAAACTCGAGAAAGCCAATTAGACCAAAAAGATTGACAAGTGTTTTGCAAAATGGTAGGGATTGCCAAATTATCGCTATTTCCTTCCTCGGGACTCGGTCCTATAGTAGGCATTTCACGGCAATAAGTCAACGAAGGGATTATTTGGGTTTGGGAACGATTTTTGAGATTTTGATTTTCTTTTTGGTTTCCTTTCCCCACTATTTCAATTGAGGGCTTTTTTTTTTTTTTTTTTTTCATATGCCCTTCTTCTTCATTTTTTCCTTTTTCTTTGAATAGCTCACATTTGGCTAGATGGTTCATTTGAGATCAAGGTAAAGAATATTCTTGCAAACTTATTTGTGGAAATGGGTGAATGGTAGAAAAATAGGCTAGTCGGGTGTGCACCCCCTCCGAACCCACAGAAAATGGAAATTTGGACTAAAAAAATGGCTTCTCAAGTAAGGTCACCTAAGAGAATGGGAAACGGTAACCAAGGCCTTATCACAACATGGGTGGTCAAGGTGATCAAATGCAAATCCCGGTGTAGACTTCTAGTAGAAAAGATGGACTCATAGTAAAAATTCAATGTAAAAATTGGTTCAAGGTCATTCTACTAGAAATATGTCCAAAAATCAAAAAGGGTTACTAACAAGGGAGTAATAAACACTCGGCCTAAACTCAAAATCGGGTTTTCGAAAACTTTACCTAGACAAACTATACAAAAAGGAAAAAGAACACAAAAATGACAAATAAACAATGAAAACAAAACAAATACACAAGTATAGCCAAGCACTCCAAACTACATCAAGTCAACACAATCCACAACCACCAATTCCAAAATGTTCACCAAGTGAACCTCCAAATAGCATACAAGCCCATACTCATACAAATAAGAGAAGGGGATAAAACGAAGGTAGAAGATATTACCAAGCGGTCTTTTTTTCGCTACCTTACGTATCCATGCTAATTGGTCGGCGGTGTACCTACAAGAAGGAGAATGCAAAGCAATACAAGTGACACAAAAAACAAAAATAAAAGAAAAGAAAACTAAAATGAAGAGAAGAAAAAAAAGGAAAATTTTTGGGTTTTTGATTTTTAAAGGAAAAATGAAAAAGAAATGAAGAAAAGGATACTAGATCCCTCCCCCACACTAAAACTGTGCATTGTCCTCAATGCACAAATAGGGGAAGAATCAAAAAAGAAGAAAAAGAGAAAAGAAAGGAAAATCTTTTTGAATTTTTATTGTTTTTCAAATGTTTTTGTATTTTTTCAAAATGAAGAGGATAAAAAGAAAGGAAATGAAAATGGAGAAAAAGAAAATAGAAGAGATAAAAATAAAGAAAATGAAGTGGCGGGCCTAGGTGTAATAACGTCACCCAGACCCTAGCCAAAAAGAAAAATCGAGAAAATAAGAAAAGAAAATGAAGCGCAAAATAAAAGGAAAATGAAAAAGAAAAATGAAAAAGGAGAAAAATCGATAAGGGGAGAAAGGGCGTAAGTGTAATCACGTCACCTCCCCCCGATTCCGCACAAATCGCGATAAATCAAAAGAAAAAGAAAAATTTGGATTTTTCAAATGGTCTTGGTGCGATCAATTCACCTAAGACCGGGAGCTAACAATCATGACCTTCTTCGCTAAGGTACTTGCAATAAAACCTCACGTGTGTAACGACCCAAGTAGGGTCACGGAGGGGCTGACAACTCACAAAACCATCAAAAATATCACCACCACAAATAACCAACAATCAAAATTATCAAATGCCAAAAATTGGCGCTACAGAGACTGACAAAGATTACTGAAAACAGGAGAAGTGACTACCGACGATTGACAACCGACAACCTACACCCCCCACTAACACTGATAACACTCAACCACTCACATAGGACCTGGGGGACGAGGTGGTGGGTAGTAAGATCCTGGCGGAGGTATACCGAAAAATCGATCAAAATAGTGTTGCTGCTGTTGCAACATCCTCTGGTTCTCCTCCGCCGCCAACCTCGCTGCTTGGGCATCCCTAGCAGCGTCCCTGGCCATCTCGAAGCTGTTCCGGACGTACTCAAAACCTTCCCTTGAGTACGTATACGAGTTATGCGCAGTATCGCGCGCATCCCGGGCTACATTGTAGGCGCTTTGGGCCAAGTTGAGTGAAGTGGTCGAGTTCTCCCAAGTCTGACGTGTACGATCATAAACTTCCCCCCATTGGTTATAAAAGTCTTCTGATCCGAAGAACGAATAGTGTCTCGGAGGAATCATGTTAACGTCCTCCTGAAAACCGGGGGTAGACTGAGTGAAAGTGGAATGTCGGTGTAGTGTGAAATCTGAGAAGTCGGGGGTGAAAAATTGCGAGGTCTGAGGTTTGGTCTGGTAGGAGGAAGAGGGTGCGTGTGATGATGAAGGTAATGTTCTCCGACCCTCATCCCGGAAGGTTTCAACCTCCGGTTCCTCCTCTGACACATCTACTACCTCTATGTCATCGTCACCATAGTCTAAAGGTCCCTCGGGGTAATTAACCTGATAAAACTTACCTCGGGTGCTATCCCGAATGTACTCCCCTGACCTTTTTGGCGTGCCGAAATTCTCCTCAACATCGAGCCTAACCCATTCGGGATTAGGCATCGCTATAGCTCGCAACTCAGTAATCTTGTACAGAAACAAACCGTTATAATCCCCTTTGTGGGGCCAAACAAGAAAAGGGCAATAAACCTCATCTAAATAAATTCCTACTCCGTCAACTGGTGTCATGCTGCTAAAATTGACATCTAAAGCTCTAGCTATCATCGTTACAACACCACCACAAGAAATTTTCTTTCGGTTGCCCTTTGCAACCTGGGCGAAATGAGTAGTTAGGGCTTCGGACATGTCGATCGATGGGCCTCTATTCAGAACCGCATCCTCTAACAGCTGTACGGCTGTAGCACTACAATTATGGTGCGTATCATAGTTAGACAGAAAGGAATTAGCTATGATACGCGCCAAATATTGATGGATGGGGTTCCGAATGGATAAAGAACACATCTTTCCTCCCCTAAAGGTTCTTTGGCGGGCAATTTTAAACCAAAATTGATCGCGGGCAAATTTTTCATCCCGAGTTTGCCCCGCCCTAGGCCTTCCAAGGACAGAAGAAGGTAAACCAAGCAATGCACCAAAATCTTTCAAAGAAAAGACATACAGAGTTTCTCGCAACTGAAAAGTGATGGTTAGGTCAACACCACCACCCAACTCAAAAGTTGCGAAAAACTCGCAAGTCAGTTTTTGGAAAGTTTATTTCCTCCGTAGAGGTGTAAAATTTAATCAGACCGAGATTTCAGCACATTGCTCGGACCTGCGATTCAATACCCATGCGTTCAAGTACATCTCGAGCCGTCCAACGAGTTGGCTTGAGACGACATACCCAAAATTTCTTAAACTTTTCAAGATGAACTTTTCTAGCAAAATAGACACCAGACTCCGAATGACGGAAATTACGACGAATAGTCGGGTAGCGTACCTCAAGCGGAACAGGTTGTTCACGCGGTATTGAGCTTGGCACTCGCACCGGCATTGGGGTATGCTCTTGGTGGGACTCGGCCGGCTCCTCAGAACGCGAAGAAGATGTTGAACCCAACTGACGACTGAACATAGATAAGAGCCTCTTCCTTGCACGCAATTTGCTTAACACTCCTCATTCTTGATTAAATTGGATGATTTGGTGATGGAGGTTAGGGTTTGGGGTTGTCAAAATTGGAATGATTTCTCAAAAACAATTCCTAGAAGATGATAGGAATTCGGTAGGGATGAAGAATATGAGATTAGATTAGAATTTGATGAAGAAATGGAAGGATTAGAGGTGATTTAGGGTGGTAGAATTTGGGGATTTTTGGGGGTGTTTTTTTGGGGTTTGTTTGAGGAGAGAGAGAGGAAAAAGATGAAATGATGAAGGGAAAGGGGGTTTGGTTGGGGTATAGGCGACGCGGGGTGAAGTTTCACCCGGTGGTCACCATCGGGTGAAATTTCACTCGACGGTCTTCGGCGCCAAAATTGATGGGAAGGACTTCGCCGTCAATCCTACCAACAAATAAAACCAACTAATCCTAACTAGGTAGCTAGGGCAAGTCGGGTCGATCCACGGAGACGGTAAGAGGTGTCTAGACTAAGGTCTACCCAAATACAAGACTAGGTCAACTAAGCTAAACAACTAGAACAAAGAAGGGGGATAAAGCTATGACTTTGACTAAGGTAAGCATAACAACTAAAGCTAAAAGATTCAACTAACTAGAGGAACAATAGCTAAGAAGATGGAGAAATCAAATAGGGAAAGAGTAGGGTTAGGTCGGGTTCATAAGTGTAGTAGGATAGTTGGGTAATCGCGGGTGTAGGTTTCACCTAATCACTAAGGTCGGTCCGCACTCTCGTGTCAAAGACAAACCCGTACTCATGCAAGATGTTACTCAATACAAGAGGATTCAACCACCAATCAATCATACAATGAGAAGAAGGAAACAAGCAAGAGTAGTATTTGCAACTACCACCCTAACAAACATTTCATCAAACACATGGTATGCATAACAAGTGACTAGCAACAAAGATTCAACCTTTACCCACAATCAACCCTAATCACCCATAATCAACACATAATCCCCCTATTAACCCCACAAGAATCTACTCAATCATATCTAAACTAACACTAACCCAAACAAGAGGAAACATCAACATAACCATAACATTCATTATGAAGATGAGACTAGCAATAACAATGAACTATGAACAAAGATTAAAACTTGAATAACAAAGAATGATTAAGAGAAAAGAGAAGAGAAGGATTATACCCAACTAGAAAGGAGATGAAAAGATGAACACTTGCATAGAAGAAAACCCAAACATCCACCCAGGGGCGAATCCAGGAATTGAAATATGGGGTAGCGAATTTTTTTCCCGTCGTCTAAAAAGTTTAAAATCACGATTTAAAGAAGCTTATCTTAAATTCAAAATAAATTATCAATAAAGTGGAGTATAATTAAAATCACAATATTATATTTTCTTTCATTATACTCCGTAATTTGTTTGAAAATAATTCATTTAAATAAATCATTCATTATGTAAAATTAATTTTTGAACCAAAAAAGAAAATAAGTACAAAGATATGGAAGGTACTTGTTCCGTCTAATTCTATGATTGGACAGTAGAAGCAAAAGTAACTAAAATATAAAAAGGAGCAATTTGTTCTATACAAGAGTTGAACACTGGTCTACAAGGTAATGGACATTTTGTCTTACCAACACACCACCACTAATTTTACGCCTATTTTGAGTATTAAATGTTACTCCCTCCGTTTCATTGATTTCTTCCACCTTAAAAGTGACACATTTCTTAAGAAAAACAATAAAATAATTAAAAGTAAAGAGGGGTAAAGTAAGTGGGCCACCTAGTTAAGAGAGAATTGTGATAGAAAAAAGGAAAGTGGAAGAAATCAAAGAAATTGTTGAAAAAGGAAATGTAGAAGATATCAATGAAACAGAGGGAGTATTTATTACAATGTTAATAGCATTATTTGGGGTAGCAAAAATGGATCATTCTAACTATAATTATTGGGCTTGGGGTAGCATGGGCTACCCCTTGCTACCATGTAAATTCGCCCATGCATCCACCAATGTTGTCAAGATTGGTAGATTCTTCAAGAAATCCAATAATACAAGAGTAATCTAACTAGATTAAACTAAATGAAGAGTAATTAAAGAGGGATTAAGGTAATATACACTAATCTAAGCTAATCTAACTTAAAACTAGTCTAGGATTTCATAAGATAGAGTAATGTAAGGGTTAGTGCTTAAAACAATACAAGAGGGGGGGGGGGGTATATAAAGGGTTACAAGAATAAGGGAGGCGGAAAAATGAAACACGGGCCGAGCTGGGCCCTTCCCGACCAAGAAGAGGTTGATCCGACCGGGATGGAGTGGTCCCGACCAGAAAGGATCTGGTCCCGACCGGGATCATGCATAACACCGGGCGGTGTTATGCTCTTCCCGATCGGGAAGGTCCTCTTCTCGGTCGGGATGGACCTCCAGAAGCTCCTGTTTGTTCGTCTCTTCATCTCGGTCGTGATGGATGTGTTCCCGACCGGGATGGGTCATGTAGGCTTCAAATATGATCCCATAGGTCCCTACTTGCTCTCCCTAGGCTTCTTATCGATTCTCGGTGCTCGGGAATGGGTCCCAAGGGTTAAGGATCGAGTCTAAGCTACCGAGCGATCGTCGCTTCTCTTCGTTGGCTCCAAATGCGTCGGAAACGAGTCGAAATCGTTCCATTTCTCCAAGATTGGCCTTAGGAACCTAAAACAAGCTAGAAGAAGCGTAAGTAGCCTCGAAACCGCTCCAAAGAGCGATTCCACAAGAGAAACCGGGACCAAACACAAGGAATAAGCACTACAAAACACACTTATCACCATTTCTCGTTAATTGCGCGTAGTTTCACTGTCAGGTGAAATTTCGCCCGGTGAGATTCCACCGGGTGAAATTTTACCCGGCGGAATTCCGTCAATTCCCAATTTGCCAAGAAGTTTACCGTCGGGCGAAATTTCTCCCGGTGAGATTCCACCGGGTGAAATTTTACCCGACGGGTTTTCCGTCAATTCATTTATTCCAGCAAAACTGCCATCGGGTGAAGTTTCACCTAACGGATTTCGGGCAACAATTCCACCGGGCGAAATTTCACCCGGTGAGATCTTCCAATCCAAATTAGTCTTTTGCTGCGAAAGTGCTCTTCGACTTGGTCCAAACCAACCTTAACTCTTTGACAAAACCAATTTTCTCAACCCATGTATTAGCTACATGGAGAAAAGCTCTCATAATCATTCGTAGCATAACCCAAAAACACAAAAGGAAATCTTCACAATTCCTGCAGATACCATAAAAAGCAAGCTCCGAAAGAAAAATATGAAAGCTATTGTCCGAGGAAAATAAAAGGGGATAATAATATATAAATATTTACAAGGTAGTTATTATGGACACCACCAAACCGAATCAAATTGTTTGAGCTTAGCCGGGGTTGCTTGAGAAGCATCCCGGAGGGTCTTGAGCATTAATTTCAAATTCAATGTTACCGATCTTGAACTCTTTTCTAAACTCCGGCAAGCCCATAAGTCGTTCTACCTCGGGAAGCATTGCAAATTCTTCTGGAATACCTTCTTCGGAGGTAGGACCGAGTATAAATAGGGAACCATCATCTTCTTCGCTATCATAGTCAAGATCTTCAGTGGATGGTTCTTCATTGGATGGAGATTCCACCATTTAATTCCATAACTCCTCGCTAGAAGAGTTTTCGGGAAGGAACGCGGGAAGCACAAATTGAACCGTATCATTAGCAACCTTGAAAGATAGTCGCCCTTGCTTCACATCAATGATTACTCCACCGGTATCTAGGAAAGGTCGTCCCAAGAGAATAGGATTCCCCTCCTCTATAGGCATGTCGAGAATAACAAAATCGGTGGGAATGTATAGATTTCCCACGTTAACCATAAGGTTGCGGGCTAGACCATAAGGTTCCTTTGTAGTTCCATCGGCCATTTGCACATTAAGTGGGAAGTAGTCCAAGTCCTTCATATAGATGGTTCGAGCAATGGCTAGGGGAATTAAGCTAATGTCGGAGCCAAGGTCACACAAGGCTCGGTCTATCAAGACATGGTCTATGGAACAAGGTATAGAAAAACTACCCGGATCACCTAGCTTGATGGAAATTGTAACTTTTGGGGTGACTCTTGGGGAAACGGGAGATTCTTCCCTCACGGTGGGTTTCAAAATAATGTCTCGAATATATTCTGATGGGGTAGGCATGGAAGGATTTGTATCAATGTTTTCGATTAGATCGGTGAAGGTTATCCTATCCAAAGCTTGGTTGTTGAAGGGGATTTGTGGCTTATCAATCAAGGGTGGTACTTCAATTCTAGAGACTAGGTTCATGTCTTTTATCGGAATCACTTCAATGACGTAGGTAAGGTCTCCTACAAGATATTTGGATGGATCTCTTCTTGATCTTTTGGTTACATTCTTGACCACATTCTCATCGGATTCATTGGTTGAGGGATGAGATGTAAGAGTTTGTGGATCAAAGGGTTTCACCGGTCCCTTTTTGCTCAATACCTTAATGGCATTCACGGATGCTTGATTGGAATAATTGGTCGGTTCACGAGAAAATCGAGCTTGCGAGGCGGCACGAGCCTCTAAAGCTTCAAGTCTTGCTCGATTTGATGCGTTTTCCTTCAATAGAAACTTGATCGTTTGTTGAATGTCATAAAAAGGTCGAAATTTGCCTTGAGAATGCCTTGGAGGACCTTGATTATGTGGACGATAGATTCCAAATGGAGGACCATAGCTAGGTCGAGGTGGTCCTTGAAAATAAGAATAACCTTGATTGAATTGATTTGCATGAGGAGGTCTTGGTTGATAGTAGAACCCATATGAATTATAATAAACACTTTGATTGGGGTCTCTTGGAATTGCATGATCCTGACAAGGATATGATTCTTGAGTTGGTGTGGAACAAGATTCGGTTCTCCAATTACGATTGTTAGTGTAAGATTTTTCATAGGTTCCTTGGGTATTGGCTTAATAAACATTCTCCTCCCTCATACAAAGATTGAAATCATGATCATATTTTCCACAATGATCACATGGAATTTCAACTCGATATAGCTTTGGAGGTGAGATAGATGTTCGCCTTGGTGGTGTGACTCTTCTTGGTGGGGTGACTCTCCTTGATGGGGGCCTCATCTCGGGTAGAGAAGCGTCCTTAGCAACCATTGCTTCAAATCTTTCAACTAGTTGGACGATTTTCGCCTCAAGAGTGGCCTCCATGTCATTTAACGATTTTGACTTTTCACTTGACTCACCACCGTGTATTTCCTTAGCGCACACGCCACTTTTGGCTATCTTCTCGAGAAGCTTATGGGATTCATCCTCGTTGAGTAATAAAAAGTCGCCCTTGGCGGCCGTGTTAAGAATGTCCTTTGCATCGGTGGATAAAGAGTAAAAAAATGTATGGAGCAAAAGCCAATGAGGAATACCATGGTGTGGGCACTTTCTTTGTAATGTTAAAATCGATCCCAAGCTTCACTTATGTTCTCATTTTTTTGTTGTTGAAATGTTTGAATTTCCCTTCTAAATTTGTTGGTCTTGGATGGTGGGAAATATTTCTCAAGGAAAGTGTTGCACAAGTGCTTCCAAGTGCGAAAGGTATTGTTAGGGAAACTATTAAGCCGCCTCCTTGCTCCATCACGCAAGGTGCGAGGAAAAAGAATCCGGCGTAGTTGGCACTCGGTAACACCTTCAAGCTTGGTACCAATAAGACTTTCCTTCAAAAGACAAACATTTTCTATCACATCTTCATTCGGCAATCCTCGAAAAGTTTGTTGTTGGATTAGATTGATGATGGAAGGTTTGAGCTCAAAACTCACTGGGATGGCTCCGATGAAGACGGGAGAAGAAATATCTTCACTAGATGGTTGAGAATGGGACCCAAGTGTAGCCATACTTGAATCCTTGGATGTTGGTTGGGCAAAGACGAAGTGTTGAGGAATGAAGAAATTGGTGGAAGATTACAATATCAAGTTGTTGCTTCGGTCCACAATATTTTCAAGTGACTTGTTCTCCGAATGGGGATCAACTAACCTAAATCAAAAGTGTTCCTGGCAAAAACTTAACAAACGATGAGCCTCTTAGCACCTAATGGCACTAGGGTAGGAGGAAGGAAAAATAATTAGCCAAACACAATAAACTAAAACTTAATTAACTAATCACCGTCCCCGGCAACGATGCCATTTTGATGCGCTTCAGATTGTCGCCATCTAACACGATCAAACAAAATTTATAAACTCCAACTAACTACTACGTAGTAGCGGCAAGTCGGGATCGATCCACAGGGATGGTCGAGGGTAGTCGGTCAAGTCTAAGTCTCAGAGTGATTGGGGTCGAGAAGGGGGGGTTTTGGACGAGACGAACTAAACTAATTAAACGAGATAAGGAACTAAAGCGAGAAACAATTAATGGGAAAGGCATTAGGGAGAGTCGGGGAGTCGGAAATTAAGATAAGGGTGCAATCGCAAGAATTATCACAAGATGTATAAGGGAGGTGCCACCTTTCGGTTTCTCTACCAACCAAGCCTAAACTCGCTTTCGCGACGAATAAACTATAGTCTCAAGACGGAATTACCCAAACCCCGAGTTTCCCCATATTGGTTCGGGTGAGTCAAGCCAACCTAGGTGATCAAGCTAAGTCAATCAAGACACAACAATCCCAATCAAGACAAATAACCCTAAAATGCAATAATCTCACAAAATAAAACCCGAATCTAGAATTCCTCCTCCCCTAGCCCCCTAACTAAAATCTACTCACTACCCATACAAAACATAATAAAACTAACACTAAGAAGACTAGGAGAAAGACTAAACATGCTTGAACTAGAGGAGAGATAATTAATCTAAGACAATAAAGGAAACTATACTAACAAAACAACAATAAGGATGAAAATAAACAAACACACAAACTATGGAGAAACAAACAAAGGAGAAAGAAAAACAACACTAACATAAAAATGACAAGGCAAACAATGGATTAACAAAAAAACTAAAAACAAAACTAATTAATGGAGAAACGGAGAGGAAAGAAACTTACCAACAATGGAGAAAACTAAAGGAGGAAGATGAAGATTAAAATAAAGCTTGAATCTTGGAGGACAAAATACAGGAACTTTGTCACCAATTCTTGCAAAACTCTTCAATCTTCAAAATAAAACCCAAATCTTCAACTAAAGATGGAAGCTTGATTACAAATTATAGAGTAGATTTAATCTAAACTAAGAAAACTTACTAAATCTATGGAGTTTTTCTAGGTAAACTACTACTACTACTATGGAGATTTACTACACTACTCTACCCTAAAGAGGCTCACTTAAGGAATAATTGAAATAAAAAACTAGGTTTTCTATATATACTAATCCTTAATGGGTCACACAATCTTAAGGCCCGTAATCCAATTCTTCTTCCTTTAATTTAGACCTTCACTCTATGCATCTTCATAGGGCAAAACTTCACCCTGCAATTGACGAGCTAACACCACCGGGTGAAACTTTTTCAAGTTTGCAATTTTGGCGCTCTTTCTCTGTCGGGCGAAATTTCAACCGGTGGGCGAAATTTCGCCCGATCATTTCACCCAGTGGTGAGTGTCCAAGAAAATCTTCGGGGGTGGAAAATGTCGTCGGGCGAAACTTCGTCCGGTGGTGACTCATCGGGTGAAACTTCACCCGGTGATCCTCCGCCTCTTTTCCGGTCTCTTTCTTTGTCGATCGATTGGATTACTTGAACTTTAAGTTTTCTGCTTTGCTCTTCGGATTGTATCTCTCTCCTTCATGCTCATAAAGCTCGGACACGTTTTTGGTCGAAAATCCTATCAAAATAGATAGAAGACTACCAAAAACACGTAAAATGCAAAAGAGAGACGCTAATGCGAGAAATACTCAAAATAAGGCGATAATCGCACTCTAATCTCGCAAAACGGAGGAAAAATGGGTCTAAATGGGAGGAAAAACGGTCCAAATTTGACACACAACAACTGTGTCTAGGGGTGGCTAGTCGAACACGGGTGCCCCTTTTCATTCTTATCGAGTAAGGAACTCGAGTAACTACGCGAGGAGTAGTGTCGATTCTTGTATCGGGAACAAACGATCGAGTGGATCGTACTTAGAGTCGGAGTGCGACGCTAAGCTAGAGGGAGATGCTCGTAAAGAGGAAGAGGGGGAAGAGAGTTGAATGTGTGTTGTTGTCGAATGAGCGGAAATATGGGGGTATTTATATTTGTTCGCGCAGTTCAAATCGACTATTTGGACGCTTGGTGTCTTGCCCTCGAAGATCCAATTTTGAAACTTTCCAAAACGGAGAATATGCGTATCTCTGGCATGCTTGGGGATTAAGTTTTCCTGCTTGCCTTAGCGCATTGAGCGTCGGGTGGGCCTCGAGCGCGTGTCTCGAGGTTTGCTCGGCCTGACGCGTTGACTCGGGTTTGACTTTTGCGTGTTTCGGGGCCGATTCGGAGCCTCAGTGTCGGAATTGACTTTAATTAGTGTCCACGCCACCGTAATGACGCGACTAAGACCTTTTTGAAGTTGAATTAATTTTTTCGACTAATTATTTGATCTGTTCTATAGAAAAACCATCTAAAACATCGTAATCTGGCATTGCGTTGCAGTCCGATCGTCATCGGGTGTTTGTTGGCACTCCTGTAGCCAGCAGGTCAAAATCTGGGTGTCTACACCACCTTACCTCACACAGGAGGAAGCTTACGTGTTAAATAGTACTAACTTCATCCCACTAAGATTGTTCTGTTTCATTAAAATACTACTCATATATAATAGGAAAAGGGGACAATCTCTTAGGGACGGAGGGAATATCATTTTGCTGTAAAGTCACTCCTTTATGGAGTAACTTTTGTTCTTGCACAATATTGTATATGGTTCTTGTAAACTATTTGTCTTTGAAATAAAAATCCTCACATTTACACCAAAAAAAAAATGTGATTTTATCTCACGCATACGTTTTATAATGGCAATACAAACTTCTAAAATAGTGAACAAACCACTTTGGTAAACCTCTATTGTTCATACCCTTAGTGCATCCACAACCAAGAGGGTATTTTTATCCTCTAATTTCTTGTTTCTCGTCCTCTTATTTTTATATCTTGCTTTCTCTTGATAGATTAGATAGGATAAGATTGATTCCTTTGTACTAGTATATAATCCTCCTGTACACAATGTTAATATTCAAGCAATTATTCATAAACTTTACATGGTATCAGGAATCCTCACGATCTTGATCACACTTTCCGCTGCCTTACTTCTCGGTATACCCATGGCTTCCTCAAGTTCCACCATCCCAAACTCTGAAAAACCCTCCAAACCCCTCATTGACGTTCACTCGTCCCACTGTGTCGAACTCAAACCCAACACATAGCACCTGGCGATTCCAAATCACTCGCCTCTTCCTCGGGTATGGCCTTTTTGCCTACCTCGATGGATCTCTCACACCACCTGCCAAAACCATCACACCAACGACCGCCTATGAAGCCAAACCCACTGAAACACCCAAACCCATTCCCAACCCAGCCTATAATACATGGTTCCGACAAGACCAACTCATCCTTAGCGCCCTCACTAGCACCCTTCACGAGAATGTCGCACCCCTTATTCTCGATGCTACCACATCTAAAGAAGCTTGGGATATTCTAGCTCAAACCTATGCCAACCCATCACGAGGTCACATCCTCCAAATAAAAGACCGCCTCACTAACCTCTCCCTAGGCACATCCACCATTTCCGACTACCTTCTTGCCATCAAATCTTGTACCGACCAACTTGCCCAACTCGGTAAAACCATGGACAATGAAGACATTACAGCCAAAATTATTTTTGGTCTTGATTATGAGGCATACAAATCCGTTATTGATGCGGTTCGAGCCCGAGACACACCTATCTCCTTCGAAGCGTTTCATGAAAAACGTATACAACATGAACTTTTGATAAAAAAACAAACCCCCCACCTCGAACTTTACCCCTTCTGCTCTTGCTGCCAACCACCGTTACACCCCTCGGCAACCCCACAACCCCAACTCCAACCTCAACCCATCCCACTCGCCATCCCACAACTCGCCCTCCCAACCCAAACCATTCAAAGGACGTTGTCATTTCTGCCGTGAGCACGGTCATGTCACCAGCATGTGCCCAGACTTTCGTCGCACCTACCCCGATGTCGTGTTCCCACCACCCAAAACCGGAGCCAAATACACCAAACCCCAAGCCCACACCGCCACATCAGCCATCAACCCCTCCTCCTCGACGTGGACAGTTGACAGTGGTGCATCTCACCATGTCACCAACAATCTCCACATGCTATCCCTCCACACTCCGTACACCGGTTCCGATGACCTCATAATAGGAGATGGCACTTCACTACCCATCACACATCTTGGTTCATTCACTATTCCTACCTCTTCCTCTCATCTTTACTTTAATAATGTTTTAATTGTGCCTACCATATCTCGTAACTTATTTTCCGTCTCACAATTTTGTCGAGACAACAATGCTGTTGTAATTTTCTCACCCTCTTCTTTCTATTTTAAGGAAATCTCGACGGGGGCAATACTTCTCCAAGGCCTCTTCCGTGATGGGACATATGAGTGGCGTCCTCCTCAACCTCGGGCTTATTCAGCTCAAACTACCCGAGACTCGCTCCTATGGCACCACTGCCTCGGCCAATGGCCATCCCTCTCAAGTCACCCTAGATTTTATTAATCGAAAATTTCTTTTTCGTAACTCTACTTTCACGCATTGTAATTCATGCCTAATAAACAAGAGCCATAAGCTACCATTTTCCGTCTCGTCTCTTAAATCAACCGCTCCCCTCGACTTTATTTTTTCCGATGTTTGGACCGCACCCGTACCCTCCCATGAAAATTACAAATATTATATAATTTTTGTGGATCATTACACTCATTATATTTGGCTATACCCACTAAAAAATAAGTCTGACACTACTCCTACGTTTCTTCAATTTAAATCACTAATTGAAAATTATTTCCGAAAACCAATTAAACAATTCTACTCGGACAACGGTGGTGAATTCAAACGACTTAACCACTCCCTCCTTGACCACGGAATAAATCATCTCACCTCCCCTTCACACACACCCGAACATAATGGATTAGCCGAAAGGCGTCACCGACACATTGTCGAAACCGGACTCACCTTACTCACTCATGCCCACATTTCCCACTCGTTTTGGCCCTACGCTTTCTCCATTGCCGTTTATCTCATCAACCGCCTCCCAACAGTCACCCTTCGCCACTCTTCCCCCTATCATAGCCTCCTTGGTCAACATCCAAACTACCTCAAACTCCATCCTTTTGGTTGTCTTTGTTTCCCGTGGCTCCGACCATACACCAACAATAAATTCGATCCCAAATCATTACCTTGTGTCTTCCTTGGGTACTCCACCACACAAAGTTCATACCAATGTCTTGAACCGACCTCAAATCAAATTTATGTATCCCGGCACGTTCGGTTTATTGAAACAGAATACCCTTACCCTTCCCTCGTGCCCGATAAAACCACTCCACCCTCCATTACCCCTGCTCACTGGATACCCCTCCTCCTTCCACCCACAGTTGACAACACCAACCCACCCACCACCTTCAACCCCGACAATACAGACCTCACTACCGTCTCACCACATTCACCCCGTACAACCTCTCCTCAGCCTAATTCGCCCCCTTCCCACCCCTTACCCGACCCATCCCCTACTCAGCCTGTCTCTCATACAACCACCCCCGACACCACATCTTCCCCTGACTTGCCCTCGCCACCCCCACCCCGGATTACTACCCGGTTATCCAACAACATCCGCAAACCGAATCCTAAATATGCAAATCTCGCCTCAGTTCCTCCCTCTCATACGACCCCTACAACCACCAAATAAGCCTTAATTGACCCTCGATGGCGAGAGGCTATGGTTACTGAGCATAACGCTCTACTTCACAATAAAACCTTGCACCTCGTCCCTTGTTCCCAGGCCGAGAACATTGTTGGATGCAAATAGGTATACCGTATCAAGTACAATCCGGATGGCAGTTTAAAACAATATAAAGCTCGGTTAGTCGCCAAAGGCTTTCATCAAAGGCCCGATGTGGACTATTCCGAGACATTCAGTTCTGTTATAAAACCCACAACAATTCGGCTCATCCTAACACTTGTTGTTACTAATAAGTGGCATCTCCACCAAATTGATATTAACAACGCTTTTTTGCAGGGAACACTCACAGACACCGTCTTCATGAGTCAACCACCCGGCTTCATAGACCCCGACAAACCTGATCACGTTTTCAAACTCGACAAGGCTATATATGGCCTCAAGCAAGCCCCACGAGCGTGGTACACTGAACTTCGCACCTATCTTCACCGGTACAGTTTTGTTACCTCCCTCTCTGACCCCTCTCTTTTCATTTTTTCTCAACCCTCCGTCCAACTATATGTTCTCGTATATGTGGACGACATCATAATTACCGGGTCTCACACAAACCACATCAGCACCTTCATCACTCACCTCTCTCACAAATTCTCACTAAAGGACCTCGGTTCTTTGTCCTATTTTCTCGGAATAGAGGTCATTCCTACTTCTCAAGGTCTACACCTCAACCAAACTTAATACCTATCTGACATTCTTCACAAATATAGCATGCACGAGTGCAAACCGATGCCTACACCCATGATTTCTTATTCTCTCCTCACCACCCAACCAAACCAACCTGTTGAAAATGAGAAGGACTACTGCGCTATTGTCGGCAGCCTTCAATACCTATCTCTTACCCGCCCCGATATAGCATTTCCCGTTAACAAACTAGCACAATTCCTCCACCACCCCACAACCACCCATTGGGCAGCCCTGAAATGGCTACTCCGATACTTACATGGCACTCTTCACTTTGGTATTCATCTCAATAAATCATCTCCACCATGTCTCCATGCCTACTGTGATTCGGATCATGCGGCCGACACCGATGATTACATCTCGACCACAGGCTATATTGTTTACCTCGGGAACAACCCACTCTCCTGGTCCTCAAAAAAACAGACCGCTCTCTCTCGATCTTCTACCGAGGCAGAATTTCGTGCCATTGCTGATACGACGGCCGAAGTCTTCTGGCTCACTTCATTACTTAAAGAACTTCACATCACTGTCTCCACCCCTCCCACCATCTACTCGACAATCTTAGCGCCACCCATTATACGGCCAACCCCGTCTTCCACTCACGTATGAAACATGATGGTAAAGGATTCGTCACGTCCCAACCGTCAATAATATAACCGGCTAATCCTAACTAGGGTAGATAGGGTAAGTCGGGTCGAATCCACGGGGACGGTAAGAGGCCTCTAGACTAGGTCGGCCCAAATACTAGACTAAGTCAATGAGCTAAACTACTAGAGAATGATAGAAGGGGAGAAAGCTAGACTAAGACTAAGGAGAACAAACTAGGGAAACGGGCTAGAATTAGGTCGGGGTCAAAGGGGTAACGGAATGGTCGAGGGAGGACTAGAGCGAAGGAGGTATTAGGGTGATCTAGGTTGGTCCGGGCTCTCGCAACTTAGAGTCACCTAGAGGTTCCACCTAGAACCCATCTCGGCGATACACAACACAAACGGGGTTCTAGCATGCTATAGGCCTAGGTCGAATCCGGGCTCTCGCAACTTAGACCGGCCTAGGGGTCGTCCTCACCGGGCTCTCGCAACTTAGTGAGGGGACCGAACCCACAAACAAACTAACACCCACAAGAGAAAGGCAAGAAAAACAAGTATTCTTAACTACTTAGTCACTCAAGCAATTCCACAAACATGTGATGTGCATCAAACAAGAGGAAACCCAAATCTTCCACCAACATCTCTAACAAACCCTCAATCATTCAATTAACACCCTAATCACCTTACTAACCCTAGAAAGAACACTACTCTAACATATCTAAAGGAAATACTAACAAAAACAAGGTAAACAAACTCAAACAACCAAACATACACAAACAAACTAGTGAAAACAATAAACAAGAACTAAAGATGTAAACTTGATGAATAATAAAGGATTAGGAGTAAAAGGAGAAGAGGATTGTACCATACTACAAAGGAAATGGAAAAGGAGAACACTTGTATATAAGAAAACCCAAATAACTCCACCAAGGTTGTCAAGCTTGAGTGGATTCTTCAAGAAATCCAATAATACAAGACTAAACTAAGATTAGCTACTAATTACCGACTAATCTACACTAATCTAATCTAATCTAACCTAAAGTAGTCTAGGGTTTAATGTCTAATGAAGTGCATAATCTTTACATAACAAGGGAAGGGTATATATAGGGTTACAAGTGGAAAGGAGAAGAAAGGAAACAATGCGGGCTGTAACTGACCCTTCCCGGTCGGGAAGGCTTGGTCCCGATCGGGATGGGCCATCCTTCCCGATCGGGAAGGACCTTCCCGATTGGGATGGGCTCACAGTAGCCGTGCTTCATGTTCCCTTCATCCCGAACGGGATGGGTCTTTGTAGGCCTCCCTTAAGAGCTCTTTGATCCCTCCTTGCCTCTCATGGGCTTCTCGTCGATTCTCGGGACTCGGGATCGGGTCTCGGAGGCTCGGGATTGGATCCCGAGGTCTCGGGGTCGATTCCAAGGCATCGAGTCATCGTTCCTCTACTCCGTTGGCTCCAAAATGTGTATGTATCGAGTCGGAATCGCTCCAACTCTTCCAAATCGGTCTCGGGAACCTGAAACGAACTAAAGGAAGCATAAGAAGCCCCTAAACCGCTCCCAAGGAGCGATTCTACAAGGAAATGGGACCAAAACACAACAAAATAGGCACTACAAACCACACTTATCAACTCCCCCACACTTAACCCTTACTCGCCCTCGAGTAAGCACATACTACTACTAAACTATCCGAGTTGGTATTAGCGCACCCTACGCCCCTTCAACTCACGCGAGTGCACTTAGAGGAAAGGTGCACTCCGCAAGGCAAGTTGCGTCTTGCGACAAAACTGTGGATGCAACCGGACACAAAACACACAAACAAACAACCACACAAACAAACACATAATCGGTTGCACCCAAAAGAAAACAAATACCGCTTCCCTCAAAAAGCGGTGAACGAAACACCGGTTTAGAACTCGAGGTAAGTGACAACGTTCCCAAGGTAGCAATACAAACCAAGGTGAACTAAACCCTAATAGTATGACGATCAAGCAATAAAAACGTTGGTAACTTACCTAGGTCCTCCTAACTTTCTAAAAACGTACTACGGGACGATCGGCGGAGTGGAAAAGTGAAGAACCACGGTGTTGGTCGAGACTGTAGGTAAGTAAGACCCCGCCCCCTTTAGCGTGAGCCAAGAGGGTCGTCCCGTGTCCAAGACCGCCTAACTAGTCCAAGTAAAAAGGTGGAAAACATGCAAAATGAGGGAAGACCGACTAATGCCGCTATCATCCTTCCTCGGAACTCGGTTCTTTGGTAGGCTCTTCACGGCAAAAGTCGGAAAAAGGCTTATTTTTTTGAGGATTTCTTTTTGTGGGACGGGTTTTCTTTTGGCATTTTCTTTCTTTTCGACGTTTTGATTTGTTTTGCCATGCCATTCTTTTTCTTCTTTTCTATTTTCTTTTTGGCTTTCGTGCCTTTTCTTTTTCTTCATTTCTTTTCTTTCTTTAATTTTTTTTTCTTTCTTTTCTTTTCTTTGCCCTTTTTGGCAAGACTTGGTTTTTGGCATTTCTTGACAATTGAGAAAGAGAGAAATCAACAATTTGCAATTTATTGTGTGGAAATGTGTAGGAGGTAGGGAAATGGGTAAGTCGGGGTTGCGCATTCCCTTTCAAACCCACAAAAAGTGGAGAACTTGGACTAATCAAACAATCCTAGACACGGTCACCTAAGGGACGAGACTCGGTAACCAAAGCCTTTTCACACCGTGGGTGGTTATAATGGTCAAAGGTGCAAATCCCGTAGTAAATCCCTAGTAAACTAGGTGGACTCAAGGTAAAGGACCAACGAACTCATTGATTTAGGGTCATTCTACTAGACTAAAGTCCAAAACTCAATTTATACAACTAGAAAGGGAAAATAGACACTCACACACTAGCCTCTAAACCGGGTTTTTGAAAATGGTTTACGCACAAGACACACAACACAACACAAAACAAAGACACGACGAAAACAGACGAAAGAAAAAGAAACAAAAGCAACATAACAAGAACAAAACAAAACGAACACATACAAAACAAACACCACCCCGAACTTCCAAATGAGCAACCAATCATCCGCAAACTTTACAAAGCTCCACCCGAGCACACCACAACACATATCTCCTCCAAACTCCACAAGAACCAAAGAGGAAAAAGGGTTGAAAAGATGTTATCGGGTGTCTTGAAAGCTCTCCAAAGCTAGCGGTGAATAAGCGACCTATAAGGAAAAAGGGAGGCAAAACACGCACACAAACAAATATACGACACAAAGACACAAAAAAGGAAAAGACACAAAAGAAAATCTTTTTGATTTTTGTGAAAAAATTTCAAATTTTTATGGTTTTTAAAGATTTTTTTTGAAAAACTAAGAAAATAAAACTAACTATACTAGAATATCGCTCCCCCGCACTTAAATCGAGCCATGTCCTCATGCTCGATCATAGAGTGCGTAGAGACAAAAGAAAAAGAAAAGAAACTACGAAAATAAAGCTAAAAATTAAAAATAAAGTGAAGAAAAGGTAGAAGGTGTCCGGCCGGGGTGCAATCAAGTCACCATGGGTCGAGACGAGAAAAAGATATGGATGGGGGAAGAAGTAAAAAGAGGGAAATAAAAGGAAATGGGAGGGGAGGGCTAGGTGTAATCAAGTCACCTAGCCCAGATTCCGCCTAAATCCGACTAAATCCTCAAAAAGAAAGTGAAAATCTTGTAAAAATTTGGATTTTTCGATTGACTCTCGACGTAATCACATTGTCGGGAGTTGGGAGCAATCACTACCGAGGCCTCGAAGGCCACCAAGGTACCATGACTCAAGGGGAAGGGGGCAAACAAGAGAAAAACAAGCAATAAAAGACGGAAAAGAAAGGATAGTTGTCGTACCGACCGGTTAGCAACTCACTTGCTCCATCGTCTCATTGATCAATATAGGCGCTTGCTTGTTGTCTTCGTTGTCATCCTCCTTCAAGCTTGATAAAACCGCATGGTTGGGGTAGTGATGGTAGGGTGTGGGATTTGATGTGGATCTCGGTGTGTAAAGTGAGGTGTACGGGTCATATGATAGGAGTAAGGAGGAGTAGGGAGGTTGGGAGGGGGTATAATGGATGGGTGGAGTCAAGGGGACCATCCCGGTCGGGATGGATGGTCCCGATCGGGTTGATAAACCCTTCCCGATCGGAAAGCTCTCGTCCCGGTCGGGAACACACTCCAGTAAGTCCGAATTTCTGCACCTTCATCCCGATCGGGATGGCTCCTTCCCGGTCGGGATTCATCATCCTTCCCGGTCGGGATGAGTCTTCTATGCTTCCCCAAGCCCAAAAGCTTATCATAAGCTTCAAAAACCGACTTCCTCGCTCGCAAAACCAACTCCATCATCAACCACTCCTTTCTAGGAGTCACCTTCACTTCACCTATCACAATAAACTCAAAGTACACATTAAATTCACTCCCTCACATCGCTCATCAAAATACCAAAACAATTACAAGAATCCCACAAAAACAAAAGAGTCCTAGAAACAAAAATCACAAAACAAGCACAACTACTCTAAAGAAGAGGAGAGGGGAATATACAACATGACGGTTCTTTTAGGAACTCCGTCAAACCTAGGATGGTGGACTCTTCTTCAACCGTAGCCCTCAAGGGCATGGAGGAGCAAGTCGAACGCGCTACCGACATCGTAGTGAAGGCCCAAGAAGCGCTCGAGCTTAACCGACCTCCACGGCCTCCAAGGAGGAGGCAAGAAGTAGGAATCCCAAGACCCGACATCATCTTCATAGTAGTCTCCGGGGTCTCTCCATCCTACGAGCTTAACCGATCTCTTCTTCCCTAAGCATTGCCTCCAATCACAAGCAAGCTTCATCTCTAAGAAACAAGGCACAAAAAGCGGTTTTGGCATCACTTCCTCGTTGCACACCCCCACACTTTCCTCAAGTTGTGGTTCCCCATCTTCATCATCCGGCCCCACTTCATCTTGGATAGGAGAATCGAAACTTCTACCGGCGGTTTCAATCTCTTCCAAGTCATCTCTCGGTGTACTAGCAAGGGGCTCTTGATGCATATCCAAATTATCGCACAAGGGCAACTCGAGGCTAACAATTTCACCCAACAACTCTAAAAACTCCACCAAACCATCCCACTTACTATCCTCCTCCAATTCCTCACCAATGTTGCCTTCACCAAGGGTCATCTCCTCATTCGTCTCTTTTTGGGTAGACGATTGAGGTTCTTCAAAGCAAACTTCTCTTTCAAAGGGAACTACATCGGCGGTTTCGTGATTAGGTTGCTCCTCTCTCTCAAGTGGGCACCCTCCATCTAAATGTGATGCTCGGGATAAAGACATTATGGTTCGAACCGCTAATGCATTTAAATGAGCATTCCTCGCCTCGTTTCCCCTTCGAATTTGGGCCAAGAGTTCCTTATTCTTTTGCAATTGGATGGCCATTTCTTGTTGCATTTGAAGCATGGATTGATGAAACTCCAAGTTTGGCATTTGGCGGTCGTTGGGGTCTTGTAAAGCTCCTTGATGATCTTGATGATGCCCAAGGGGTGGGGCATCATATTGTTGGTAGCAAGGTTGGGGTGGTTGGTAGTATTGTGGGTCATAGGGTTCATATTGTGGTTGGGGTGGAGGGTAATATTGCGGGTCTTGGGGGTATTGGCTTCCACAAGGTGAATCTTAAGTGTACATGGTGGGGTCACAATCATAACTCGAGTAATATTCACCATGATCGTAGGATTGGTAATCGTTCACTTGTTGGTAGCCGTTTTCATAGCCTTGAAGTTCATACCCACTAGAGTCACCCCAAGAAGCTTGATCATGGTAGGGGGACGTCATGTCATAGCTTTGGTTCATGGAAGAAGAGTGGTAGCTCATATCGGCTTCCATGTGTGGGGAGTTTAGATCAAACCCCATGCTTGCTCGAAAATCGTAGTCCATACCCGGTTGGAAACCACTCATCCTAGCAACCGTCCGTTTAAGCGGCTCTGAGTTGCAAGAAGAAGATAATCACCACCTCTAAGCACAAACTGTAGACTAAGAACAAACGTGAGAAATCTAGTGCTTTTTGGGCACTAGACAAGAGAGAAATAAACCACACACACACACAAGAAGCAAGGTAAAAAAAAGAAAAAGAAAAACACAAACACAAAGACTAAGTCAAGCAAAAAGGAAAACAAAGTCTAAACTAGCACCGTCCCCGGCAACGGCGCCAAATTGATGGTAAAGGATTCGTCACGTCCCAACCGTCAATAATATAACCGGCTAATCCTAACTAGGGTAGATAGGATAAGTCGGGTCGAATCCACGGGGACGGTAAGAGGCGTCTAGACTAGGTCGGCCCAAATACTAGACTAAGTCAACGAGCTAAACTACTAGAGAATGATAGAAGGGGAGAAAGCTAGACTAAGACTAAGGAGAACAAACTAGGGAAACGGGCTAGGATTAGGTCGGGGTCAAAGGGGTAACGGAATGGTCGAGGGAGAACTAGAGCGAAGGAGGTATTAGGGTGATCTAGGTTGGTCCGGGCTCTCGCAACTTAGACTCACCTAGAGGTTCCACCTAGAACCCATCTCGGCGATACACAACACAAACGGGGTTCTAGCATGCTATAGGCCTAGGTCGAATCCGGGCTCTCGCAACTTAGACCGGCCTAGGGGTCATCCTCACCGGGCTCTCGCAACTTAGTGAGGGGACCGAACCCACAAAAAAACTAACACCCACAAGAGAAAGGCAAGAAAAACAAGTATTCTTAACTACTTAGTCACTCAAGCAATTCCACAAACATGTGATGTGCATCAAACAAGAGGAAACCCAAATCTTCCACCAACATCTCTAACAAACCCTCAATCATTCAATTAACACCCTAATCACCTTA
The DNA here is from genome assembly GCA_958450325.1 of Agrostemma githago. Taxonomy (NCBI): domain Eukaryota; kingdom Viridiplantae; phylum Streptophyta; class Magnoliopsida; order Caryophyllales; family Caryophyllaceae; genus Agrostemma; species Agrostemma githago. The sequence continues at coordinate 47,427,646 of OY288259.1, read as the reverse complement.
ATAACCCTAGCAAGAACACTACTCTAACATATCTAAAGGAAATACTAACAAAAACAAGGTAAACAAACTCAAACAACCAAACATACACAAACAAACTAGTGAAAACAATAAACAAGAACTAAAGATGTAAACTTGATGAATAATAAAGGATTAGGAGTAAAAGGAGAAGAGGATTGTACCATACTACAAAGGAAATGGAAAAGGAGAACACTTGTATATAAGAAAACCCAAATAACTCCACCAAGGTTGTCAAGCTTGAGTGGATTCTTCAAGAAATCCAATAATACAAGACTAAACTAAGATTAGCTACTAATTACCGACTAATCTACACTAATCTAATCTAATCTAACCTAAAGTAGTCTAGGGTTTAATGTCTAATGAAGTGCATAATCTTTACATAACAAGGGAAGGGTATATATAGGGTTACAAGTGGAAAGGAGAAGAAAGGAAACAATGCAGGCTGTAACTGACCCTTCCCGGTCGGGAAGGCTTGGTCCCGATCGGGATGGGCCATCCTTCCCGGTTGGGAAGGACCTTCCCGATCGGGATGGGCTCACAGTAGCCGTGCTTCATGTTCCCTTCATCCCGAACGGGATGAGGCCATCCCGAACGGGATGGGTCTTTGTAGGCCTCCCTTAAGAGCTCTTTGGTCCCTCCTTGCCTCTCATGGGCTTCTCGTCGATTCTCGGGACTCGGGATCGGGTCTCGGAGGCTCGGGATTGGATCCCGAGGTCTCGGGGTCGATTCCAAGGCATCGAGTCATCGTTCCTCTACTCCGTTGGCTCCAAAATGTGTATGTATCGAGTCGGAATCGCTCCAACTCTTCCAAATCGGTCTCGGGAACCTGAAACGAACTAAAGGAAGCATAAGAAGCCCCTAAACCGCTCCCAAGGAGCGATTCTACAAGGAAATGGGACCAAAACACAACAAAATAGGCACTACAAACCACACTTATCAAAACACCTGGCCTTAGCTTTTCATTTCGTGAAGGAACAAATTCGCGACCATAATATTCGTGTCCAACACATCAGTGGTGCCGACCAACTAGCCGACACATTGACCAAACCACTACCGAAACCTCGCTTTCACCAGCTCGTCTCCAAGATTGGTCTCCGCACTCGACCGTTCACCTTGCGGGGAAATATTGAAGATATGCCTGAAGATACCAACGAAGATATTGCTGAAAAAATGTAATCTCCTAATTATAGCATTTATCCTTTGTATTACTGTAATCACAGCAAGATATCATTCTTAATATCAAATATTATATGTATAGAAAAAATATCAATTACTCCTCAATTCTAGAAGTAGATTACGGTTAGTGATAGATTAGATAGGATAAGATTGATTTCTTTGTACTAGTATATAATCCTCCTGTACACAATGTTAATATTAATGCAATTTTTCATAAACTTTACATCTCTATCATATCACTCATTTCCCACTATCCCCATTCTTCTTGTTTCTTTCCCTTTTAAATTTTTTCTCAACAAAGAGGAAGAATTCTCTTATAACACGTCTCCTTAGCTCCCTCTCCATTAGGCTAAGTTTAAAGGGAGTCTTAGTAAGAGTCTGAGACTCAGATTTGTTGAGTCTGAGACTCATACCTGGATAATGTGGTTGGTACGAGTCTGAGGCTCAGACGGATGAAAGATTAAAGGGGGTCTAAAGTTGAGTCTGAACAAAAGTCTGAGTCTCAGATTCTTTGAGTCTGAGACTCATACCTGGTTAAAGTGGTTGAGACGGTCTGAGACTCAGATAAGTCTGAAGTTGAGTCTTGGATTTCAAAGACTCAACCTCAGACTCGTTCATTCAGTTCAGTTCAGTTCAGTTCAGTTCAAATAAGTTGTTGTTGTTGTTGTTGTTGTTGTTGTTGTTGTTGTTGTTGTTATTATTATTATTATTATTATTATTATTATTATTATTACTATTATTATTATTATTATTATTATTATTAATTATTATTATTATTATTTATTAAATATTAAAATTAATGACATTTTTATAAAAATTAATATTAATATAATAATAACAAATAATATTGTTTTTATTGTTATTAATATTATTACTATTAATTATTAATATTGATTATTAATATTAATATTAGTATTATTATAATATTATTAATAATTAATAATTAATATTATTATTATTAATAATAATAATAATAATAATATTATTATTATTATTATTATTATTTATTACGGAGTACTATTATTACTATTGTTATTGTTATAAATATTATTATTATTATAAAATATTTTTATTAATAATATTTTATTAAAATTAATATAATAATAATAATAATTAATATTTTTGATACAATAATTAACATTATTATTTGTTGTTACAATAATAATTAATAATTTTTTTGTAACTAGTAAACTTGTTATTATTATTTCTGTATTTCAGGCTACTTTAGTTCAATTTGTCTCAGCTCAGTTCAGTTCAACTTATTTTACTTTAGCTCATTTCACTTCATTATAAAAGAACATGATCAAAATAATTTGTATTAGATAATATAGTTGTATAGATGATAAAAAGCAAATTCGTATAATAAATGATAAATAATACTGCACGTAGTAATAAAAACAAATAATGAATAGATAGTTATTCCCGACCATACCAAACAAAACCCAGCTCGACCTGAACATGACCAAACCGACCCGAACCAACGATCCGACCCGGAAGTGATCCGCATCTGACCCAGACCCGACAACTAGACATGACAAAACTGACTCGACCTGAAATGACCCAACCTTAATAAGCCAACTTGATTCCGATCTGATATCCAAACTAAAGATTCTAGGTGGACTCGTAACCTGAATTGACCCGAGTAAACCCAAAATTGATCCGACTATTATTATAAAAAATGAGTCGATATCCCTAAAAAGATGAAAATAGCAAACCCGAAATGATCTGGCCCGACCCAAAGTCAAAGCGAAACTCACCCAACCCAAACCCGACCCGGTTGACTTGTTTCCCAGGTTTATCGACAACCCAACCCGAACTCGACCCACCCGCCCGATTGCCACTTTTAATAATGACCACCTGGAAATAAATTTATTCGTATGTCACAAGATTTATTTAACAATTAATTATTTAATTGTAATTATTCGAGTAATTAATCGAGTTATAAAATATACGTAGATATTGAGGTAAATAAAACAATAAAATAAGTTATGTAGAAAGTTGAGGTGAGATGATATAAATAAAATAAAATAAAATAAGGTAGGTAAAAAGTTGATGTGAGATGAATAAAAAATAATATAAAATAAGGTATGTGAGGGGGGAAAATCTGAGATGAGTCTGTGGATAAAGTGTAGTTTTGTAGTGAGTCTGAGTCTGAGTCTGAAGAATGAAAAGTGAGTGGAAAGCTGAGGTGGTCGAGTCTGAGAAAAAATGATGGGTATGTGGATAAACATAGTCTTAGATTAACATAATAAAGACTACACATGTCAATTTTTTATTAGTTTGTGGGCAAAAACGCCAAGAAACTAGTTTCTCTTATGGTAGAAGAATTGTTTCTCCGTCTTCTTCAATGAGGTTCAACAAAGAGCACATACTCTTAGAAGAAAGAGGATGGTAAGAGAATGATCCTTCATCTTCATTGTGGATTCTTTTATTATCTTACTTATGCTACGATTGTTTTTTTTTGGTACAAACTTATGCTACGATTGTAATGAGCTCAGCTTGCAGAATGAGTTTAGTCTTAAGCAAGGCCAAATCGAACATTTGTCTATAGCAAGCTCAAGTCGAACATTTGTTTGAGACTATTTATTGTTAAGCATGCTTAGATGATAGAGTTTATCACTAATTACCCCTTCTATGTTACCGATTTTTCAAATTACCCCCAAAAATGGATTCCGTTAAAATTACCCCCGTAAAGTTGTTAAAAAATTAGATTTTGCCCCCAGTGCTCCTTTTGTCCCCTTTCCGGTGAGTTTTGCTGATTTTCTTCCCATTTTGCCCCTCCCCTCACAAACACCCTCCCTCCTCTCCTAAACCCCCTTTCACTCATTCTAAGTCACTCAACCCTACCAAACCCCCAATTTCCCCCAATTTCCCGGAACCCTAACCCTAATCTCTGAATTTGACCCAAAATCGACCCAGAATCGAGCGCGTGACCCATCTAAAGGCAATCGATCCACTTCCAAAGGTAATTTCTCTTCCTTCCTCTTCCCATTTTCGTCTCTTCTGTTTTCGCGGTTTTGCAAAATCAGATTAGGGTTTAGTGTTCGAATTGGAATTGAATACTACTGTTTGAATTGAATTGGGGGCACCTGTGTTTCGTAAGTTGTGGTTCTTCGCAGTATGTAAAGTATTTCAATTGAGGACTATTTCAGTTGTGGTTCTTTGTAGTATGTAATGTCGACTGTAATTCGTAAGTTATGTTTGCGTTGGAATGGATTACATTTCGGTTTGGTAGCTGTTATGATCCGATGTACCTCAATTGACTATAGAACAGAAGTATGAAATGTGGACTGAAGTAATTTTGTTTATATTTTGATTAGGATGGAGTTCCATGTGGAGTTCAATCTGCGAACATTCTTTGGTGGTGAGTTTGCTCTAGTCAATGGTAGAACCGAATATGTTGGGGGTGGTATGCATCTAGAATGTGGGTTAAATACTCGAAATCTGAATGTCCAATACTTGAGAAATATAGGAGAGCGTTTGATGGGAAGAAGAGACTTCGAAATTTACTATACTAGAGCCGATCCTAGACTTGCTCAAACCATGGGGAAGGCAATGGTTACATGTCCACATGATGTGGACTGTTTGTTGAGGACAATGACAAAAGAGAGGTCAGTAACGGTGTTCATGGCGATAAGGAAAAAGTTGAATTACGTGCCCTTTCCAAGGACCAAACGTCCAAGTGTGGACCAGGTGGAAAAAAATCAGCAGAACATGCCAAGGGACCACTTCCCCATAAGGGAATCTTCCACATTGAAAGCACCCTCAACAAAGCCACCCACTCCACCCACTCACAATAAACAACTCTCTTCACCTTCAGAGTTGAGAAGAAGCCCTAGGTTAAGTAAGGCTGCCTCTTCAACCTCTGCTCACCCCTCCATTCCAACTGCAGAGCAACCACTTTGCTCACCTGAAGCAGCAAAAAAATATTCCCATTTAATTGGCGTCAATAAGCCGTTGGAGCATTTACTTGGGATAAATGAAGGCAAAAGAGGGCAGAAATTACCATTCAAGAGGAAGTTAGTGTTTCGAGAGTCCAGTGAATCTGAGGCCGTGGCCTTAGATAAGGCCGATCAAGGCACAGATCTAGGTGGTGGAAAGTGTTTGAAAGAACAACATCAGAGGAGAAATGTTGGTGACGATGATGAAGATATTTTGTTGAGCTCCTTAAAGAAAAGAGGTAAAAGAAAAAGTACGAAGGGGGTGGCTGAGGACGAAGTTGAGAAAATCATAGCGGCCACTTTGAGAAGCTTGAGAAGTGGTGGTCAGAGGAAGGGGAAGCAGGTCGTGGCTGAGACAGAGTCCAGTGGTGACGACGAAGTAAGTGACGAAGACTTTGTTCCAATTGAGGACGGCTTACGTGGAGTTAATGTTGGTGAGGATGATGTCGATGGTACTGTACCTGTGAGGGGTACGAGAAAGAAGAGTAACACAGGTAAGGGTAGTGTAGGTAAGGCGAGTAAAAATAGGGGTAGTAAAAGTAAGGGGAATAGAAGTAAGGGGAAGAAAAGGAAGGGGAAACAAGTCGAGGAGGATGACGATGAGTTCAGTGATTCTGAAGTCAGCAGTGCTGATGAATTAGATCACGGTTTGAATGATTTTGATTTGGGTGTGAACCTTGATGAGTAGTTTGTAGGAGTAAGTCCAGAACTTGAAGCCATAAACTTTGAGGAGGAGGCAGTTGGTGGAACCTCCAATCAGAACAAGGATAGAGAGATATTTGGTCTCGACAACTTGACTATATTTGCTGGTGAGGACGCTGTGTGTGACGATGATGAGGTACGCAGTTTGGCTGACAGTGATGTTGATGAGGGATGCATTTACCTTACATTCAACCCCAAAACAGACTTCGATAAACCGATTCAGTTAAAGGTTGGTTTGCAATTCCGTAGTGTAGACATTTTTAGGATAGCATTAAGAGAGCATAGCGTTTCTAATTCCTATGATTTTTACTACACTCACAACAAAAGGGAGAGGGTCACTGCTAAGTGTAGGAACAGGTGCAATTGCGAGTGGAACAAGAAGAAGTCTAAGCTCGGTAAGTGTTCTTGTGGTGTAAAGAACCCTTGTCTTTTTTCTTGTTCATGCTAGAAAACTACCCGACTCTAGCACATTCCAAATTAAGTCCGTACAATTGAAACACAACTGTGTCATGAGTAGCTACAATAGGAAAGTGTCTACAGAGTACTTAGCCGAGAAATACATTGAGTTCTGGAAAGAAAACATTGATTGGAAGTTGAGATCTTTTCAGAGGCATGTGACTAAGGATTTGGGTGTTTACGTGAGCTACAGCAAGTGTTGGTACGCAAGGTGTAGAGCAAAATTGATAATATATGGGAATGCAGATGATCAGTATGCTAGAGTTTGGGACTATGCAGCAGCAATTAGGAAGTACAACGAAGGATCATCATCCTTTGTCGTTTGCGATGGTATTGAAAGACCCCCACCACTCTTCAAGAGGCTTTATATTTGTCTCCAAGCTTGCAAAGAGGGCTACAATAAAGGTTGTAGGCCTATCTTGGGTGTTGACGGCTGCCATTTGAGAGGTACGTACCCCGGAATGATCCTCACTGCAGTTGGGATTGATGGTAACAACAACATCTACCCAATTGCTTGGGCAGTGGTAGAGGTTGAGAGCAAGAACTCCTGGACATGGTTTCTAGAGTTACTCATTTCTGACTTGGGGAAGCCTGACGGTGAAGGGCTGACCATAATGTCAGATAGGCAGAAGGGCTTGGTTGATGCTCTTTCGGATGTGGTCCCAAAGAGCAACGTCAGGTACTGTGTGAAACATATTTGGGAAAACTTCAAAGCAAGGTGGGGTGGTCCGTTGTACGAGGCTGCCTTCTGGAATGCTGCAAAGGCCTTAACTAAGGTGACATGACATTAAATTTACATTTACTTTTACTGTATCACTAGAAATGCTAACGTATTGGATTGTTTGCAGGGAGAATTCAACAAAGAACTGTTGGGGCTGAAGTTGTTTGATGAAGAAGCTTGGTCTTACTTGGAAAACATTCCTGCGAGAAACTGGTCGAGACATGCATTCGACACCCAATGTAAGTCTGATATACTACTGAACAACATATGTGAGGTGTTCAATAGTGTTCTCAAGGAGTGCAGGGACAAACCCATTATTACACAAATGGAGTGGATGAGGAAATATGTGATGAATAGATTTTGTCAGAGGAGGGAAATGGGGGAGAGGTATGAGGGAAGGATGATGCCATATGTCACGAAGTACCTCGAGTTTACTAAGAATGAGGCTAGGTTCTGCACTGTCGTTCAGTCATGTGCTAATCAGTTTGAAGTCGACTACAAGAACGACACTGCAGCTGTGAGCTTGAATGCTAGAACATGTTCCTGCAACCACTGGAATCTGACTGGGCTGCCTTGTGTTCATGCCTTGAGCTGCATGCTAGTGAAGAGGATGGACCCATACGAGTACGTCGACGACGTTTACTCAATAGGGAGGTACACTTTGGCTTACTCAACCCCTGTCTCACCTATGCCCGGTGTCAAACATTGGGAGGACACTGGTATGCCAGAGCCACTCCCACCACCACACAGAAGGTTACCTGGAAGGCCCAAGTCCAAGAAAAGAAGAATAAGAGCTGGGGAAGTCGAAGAGCGACGGATTAGAAGGGGGACAAAGGTGAACAAATGCAGCAACTGTGGCGGTCGTGGACACACTAAAAGAACATGCAAGAACCCGACTGCACCCTCTACATCTACAGCACAGAGGGCTCCTGGAGGTAGGCCTTTGGGAGGTAGTGCGTGGGTTGTAGAGACAAGGAGGAAGAGGCAGGCGAGGAATGTCCAGAGAGCACGTTTGGCTTTAGAGAATCAAGCTCAATCTACTCAAGCGACTGCAGAAGCTTCCACCTCGAGCATCAACCCTTCAACATCAAATCAAGTACCCAGTGGACAACCTCGGACACCAACAAGCTTTGTCGAACTTCTTAGTCAAGCTTCGACTTTAACTGGAAATATGATTTAGAACTCTTGTACGTATGATTGTGGATCTATTTTGTTGTGGTTGTATGACTTCGGATCTATTTTGTTGTGGTTGTATGACTTTGGATCTATTTTGTTGTGGTTGTATGACTTTGGGTCTATTTGGAACCTACTTTGCTTTCGATTTAGAACAGTACTTTGCTTGTGGTTGTATGGCTTGTGGATCTGTTTTATTTGTAGTACTGCGCATTTGGTTATCAGGTGGCCAATTCCAGATCAGTTATTTGAAAGTTGTTCCTTGTCTTTGTATACAAATTGGTGACAATTCCTCTATATAATGGGGGTGAAATGAAATATTTTCACACCATTCTGGGGGTTAATTTTATGTATACGTAGTCTTTGGGGGTTAATTTTATGTATATGTAGTCTTTGGGGGTTAATTTTATGTATATGTAGTCATTGGGGGTTAATTTTATGTATACGTAGTCTTTGGGGGTAATATTAAAGAAAAAAAGAATTGTTAAACACAGGCTAATGTCACTCCTCCATCAGTACACTGGTATAATTCGACATTAATTAGTTAGGGATTCATGAAGTCATTTAATTTGCTGCCTAACAACCACACAGTCAACCTTGCTACTTACCAATTGAAGTTGTAGATTATATTGACCAATGAAAGAGGTGGTTGGTAAGGGCAATTAATGCTTCCCTAAAACCCTAAACCTATGAACCCTATAAATAGACCCTCAATTGCATCCTCAACAACCACAACTCCACATATTGAAAACCCTAGACCCTAACCTAAATATGGCAACGAATGGAGTGTACTACATCGGTCCTTGTACGGTTGTGCTTGCAGGGATGCCATCTAATGTGAGGAATCGCCAACTTGTGAGTAGAACATTCAATAGGGTCAAGGACTACCTCCAAGGCAGGGGGTTCGAAGTGAAGAAGATTAAATCCCTTTGGAATCAGGCTGAGTTTCGTGGGATTGTGTTGCTCACTTTTGGGAGGTCCGGAGAGGACTGCGTGTCGGCATTCAAGATGGCGACAATGTTCAAGCAGAAGTCAAGGGGGAAGGAGGAATGGAACAACGGGGTGGGTGAGCACGGACTGTATGCATGGGTGGCTACACATGCCGACAATGTCATGTTTGATAGATATGCTACTTACGGACCCGTACCATACATGTACCAACGTGTAGGGGAGTTGGAAGCTGCAAACGACTCAGTCGATGTATGCGGCGCAATAGACAGAATAGTAAGGCCACTGTACACCTAGACGGGACGACTTTGCAAATGTTGGTTGGAATGTACGGACTACCGTAATGGCGACGGCTAAATTTTCTAATAAAATCATCGTTTCATTATCTTGCAAAATGGCTCTATTATATAGAGCTTACATAAAATCCACAATTTTAGGGCATTAGTAGAACGTACATTACAATACATTACGCTACAATACAGTACAATACATACGCTACATTACAATACGTAACTGAATAGTCACTTCACTAAGCAAATGCGATACCGAGTACAAGCGCCAAACAAACCACCGACAACATAATGACAGCCTTCTTCAAAAGAGCATCCCTCTTAGCTGCCGACCTCAACATTGCCTTGAGGTCGTCATTCCTCATATCAGTTAACGCAATACCGTTCGAGAAAGTGTCCTTCGTGACTTCCAGAACGGACTTCTGCAATTCCAACAAGTCCTTATCCATCTTCAGTTGGTTAATTACATCCCTTTGCCATTCAGTTGGACATTCGTCGACCCATTTGAAGTACGTACAGCCACGAGTATCAAGCATCCTGTTATACTCTTTGCAACACTTGAAGCGTCGACCGGGATTCCTATGTGTCCAAGAAGTGAGCACCGCAATTTCATTGCCGCAGTGACATGTTTCGCGCCCACCTGATGACTGCACCCCGCTATGGACGGACATGGCTGCAATTTACAGAAGTCACTATATCGAAGAACCCAGAAACAATGACATTAACACAAAACCCAGAAACAACGACGACATTAACACAACCCAGAAAAAACGATGACATTAACACAACCCAGAAACAACAACATTTACATAGATTGATGTTCGAATCACTACCATTGAAAACAATAACCCTAAACCCTAAATATAAACCCAGAAATTGGAAATAAACACAGGAAATAGTTCGACTCACTACCACTGAAATAGTTTTCAATTGAAGCACGACATAAACACGGGAGTTAAACCCTAATCAGATTTTGCAATTCAATTCAAACAGTAGTATTCAATTCCAATTCGAACACTAAACCCTAATCTGATTTTGCAAAACCGCGAAAACAGAAGAGACGAAAATGGGAAGAGGAAAGAAGAGAAATTACCTTTAGAAGTGGATCGATTGCCTTTAGATGGGTCACGCGCTCGATTCTGGGTCGATTTGGGTCAATTTCAGAGATTAGGGTTAGGGTTCCGGGAAATTGGGGGAAATTGGGGGTTTGGTAGGGTTGAGTGACTTAGAATGAGTGAAAGGGGGTTTAGGAGAGGAGGGAGGGTGTTAGTGAGGGGAGGGGCAAAATGGGAAGAAATACACCAAAACTCACCGGAAAAGGGGACAAAAGGAGCACTGGGGGCAAAATCTAATTTTTTAACAACTTTACGGGGGTAATTTTAACGGAATCCATTTTTTGGGGTAATTTGAAAAATCGGTAACATAGAAGGGGGTAATTAGTGATAAACTCTAGATGATATAACTAGGAAATAGAAGAAATAATATAACAAGATTTAGTCAGAATCCCTTCCCACAAAAAGGCAATAGATTATGAATTATGATATATATGTCCTCCGATACAAAATAGGAAATCCTTCTCCATAGTGCTTATCATTAGATATTCGGTGAAATACATTTTGAGTAATTGAAAAATCCAAAGACTCAAGGCATGCAACACCTTCTTTTCATTTCACCTTCATTCCCCCTTATTATTTTCAAAGATTACAAACTGTTTAAGGACTATATAACAAACTGAGATGATGAATTAGATATAGAGTGTAACGATTAATATACTGATCAACTGCATTGTCTTCTTCCCTTCATGACATGTGTCCTTAAACCTGGAATATGCACATTGCATATGTAATCTGTCCAATCTATACTCCCAACATCAAAATAAAACGTCTTTTGCTCTTCGTCTGACATACTCTCCAACAACGAGCTTGTGCTGCTATTATCAAACCTGCATTTGTATACATACTTATAAAATAAATTAATCATCCAACCACGCACTAGCACTTCTTTCCCACATATATAATTCAGTCAGTAGGAGTGGTTGTTTGCGCAAGGATAAAAGAGCATATATGAATAAATTTTCAAAATTCACCTTCCACCGTAAAAGCTGTATGGTTCATATACATTAGCGAGATGCTTAGCTTGTTCGACGGCTTTCCTACAAAAACTTTCGATCGATCTTGAATTTTTTCCTTGAATCGAAGGCATTCTAGAGGAAGTGATTTGACTTATAGTCTCTCTCCAGATATGAGAAGAATAATCATCCATCGATCCATAAAATTTGAAGGGCTCAACTTTGATCGGCCTTCCCTTTATGTCAAGACATGGAGTTCTTGTGAAGTGTCTGTAAACCAAGTCACCTAAGTCTCCATAGACTAAAGGGTTCACCACCGACGAGGCTACTTGGTATACACTTATCTCTGATTTTCCAGACATTCCGTGCTTAGCCATAGCTGCTATTGTGGCATTAACCACCATGTCAACTGGAACCTGTAAAAAAAAAAAAAAAAGTCCTCATTAATATATAACGCTACTTATATCATACGTACTGTATAATCTCGAAAGACGAAGTTATTTTACTTGGATGAAGCAAAACTATCCTTCATTCAATTATTTGATCTGAAAGGATTTTGTTCATCCATCGAGGCACCGAAAGTAAACTGTGTCATCCTGCTTCATAACGTGCGTGCGTATTGAACCAAGTCAATAACAGTATTACAACATGTCACTGGTTTCAGATTTAACTTAAACTCTTGGTTTCCTACATCATACAATGCAATGGTCGGATAATATCTATTTTGTTTGAGGTCTTCAAGCTAAGATTATTACTTAGTATTATTTTTTTTTACTTCTATTGTATCAAATATGTCATTATGTGTTGCCTCAATGAGTGAAGTCAAAACAGCGGTGCCCCTGGATGAAACATATACCTCCTTTCCCGATTCTCAAGTTGAAACTTTGGAGTTTTTGGTAAAATTGGATTGCGTTAGTTAGCATGGATTATGCTATCCTTTAGATGAACGCTATTAGAGCTATTTAAACTCCAAACATTTCACTTTAATTTTCAGGATAGGTAATTAATTAAGAGTAAATCGTGCATTGCATGACTTAATTAAAGCATCGCAAGTGCAAAGAAAGTGGTAGGTATCTCGATCTCTTACAACATCGATGACTCCATTGGGATCGACAGGGAAGCCAGACAACAGTCCTTTGCCATAATATGTAACCACTGGATCCATCATCCTGATCAAATAATAAGTAGGAACAAATATCATGAGTTCATAGAGTATGTGTCAACCTTGATTCTGACATATATATATATATATATATATATATATATATATATATATATATATAATTCCACGATATTTTACCTATTTCCTTCGATCCATCCAGGGAATGGATCTTGATACGTACTTTCAATGACGCTAGGCCGAAGGATGACGACTGGAACATTGCCTCTTACACTATTCAGTAACATCTCCCCCATGGCCTTGGTGAAAACATAAGTATCTTGCCACCCATATTTCCTAGCCCTAGAATAAATCACAACAAATATATTGATGCTAATCCATATATATAATGCACATACACAACAGATGTTGTACGTCACTTTTTTTTTTTTGGTAATCCAATTGTTACAAAATCTTATTTATTATAGATACAAAAAGTAATACTGTAGTGGTGAAGATGGAGTTACCTACCTCTCTAATCCTAACTCTCTCATCTTCTGAGAAACTTTTTTCAGTTCAAAGTCTTCTGCGGATCTAGGAGCTAATTCTAGCTCATTCTCAACATCCAATGAAGGGACTAAACAAGATGAGTTTTCATTAACAACATTTCTACCATTAATACTCTCTCCTGTCTTAAATGGCTTCTCCATGATTCTTCCTTGTCTTTGACCATTCACATAAGCTGCATTCCGCGCGCAAATTTATAATAATTGATCATCAAAATTGGCTAATAGTACGGATTAATATATTGCTACTACTAAATGTTACCTGTTGATACTTGCAAGAAGAGTTTGAGTTTCTTGCAGTTCTTTGCGAAGGCCATAACACGGCCAGGTCCACCTGTGTTAATATTAATCGCAACATCATACCTGGTTTAAACAAAATTCTTAGTTATTGAGTATATAGCACCAGTGATTTTAAGTTTCATAAAACTAAAAAAATAGAGAGAATGAATTTTTGAGAAATTGCACCCGCGCGCCCATGAATCTGATCGAAATATACTTAATTTGTGTACGTTCCTAATTGTCAAGGTACTCAGTATATTTGTCGCAGTGGTTGGTTGTACTAGTGTTATACTAGTGATCACTGATCACAGGTCAAGCCTTCCAACAAGCATTTTCCCCTACTTTTTTTTTTTTTTTTTTTTTTATAGTTAGTATAAATTGGGTTGTTCTTGTAGGAAATTATATTTGTGTCTTTAATAATTTATAAATATGGCACACGTTGTCATGATACTCCTTATTGACGAACATGATTACTTTTTTTAACTCATAGTACACTACTGTATTCCGCGGCTTAAAATAATAAGACCAATTCACAACCTAAAATCTCAAACAATTTTTTTGAATAACTTCCACTTTAATTTGGATTTTTTCCTATTCTTAGGTTTTATTCTAAAGTACAATCACAGAAGGAAGTCGGCCTTTCAAAATGTTACTGTACATTTAGAATAACTAAAATAATTATAAAAGTATTTGAAACCGTTAGAAAATTTTATTTTAATTAAATAATAAATATAAGTACTTCATTATTGTAGTTCTATATTATATTCTAACTGACTCATATTAGAGGATCGATCCTTACACAAACATAATAATATAAAGCGTGGATTTTTACTACATTATTATGTAGTACTCCATAATTAATACGGAGTAATATGATACTTTTAGTCAAAATGCTTTTACTTAAACTCAAATTTTATTGTTGGATATTAAACCCCTCAGACTCACAAGTCTATTATGTAAGGAATGTTCAGTGTTTCGCACCCTGACTGAGGGAGGGGGGGTTCTAGCTAGGGGGGTGCATGCATATGGTGCAGTTTAATATTGCACTCACACATGAATATGATAGATAATTAATTTGTGTTTGTAGTTGTCAAAGTAGCATATCTGGTGGAGTGGTAGGTTGTTCTTGTTATACGCTAATGATCATAGGTTCTAGCCTTCGAACATGCATTTTTCCTTATAGTTAGTATAAATCGGGTTGTTCTTGTTAGAAAGGTTTTCTGGGCGTTAATATATATATGGCACGTTCATGTTACTCCTTATTGATGAACATGTTTATAATTGTAAACTCCTATAGAAATTTGTATCAGACGGTTAAAATTATAAGATCAATCCATCACCTAAAATCCGAACAAATTATTTGAATAATTTCCACTTTGATTTGGATTTTTTTCTTATTCCTATGTCATCTTATAAGAAAGTTAGCCTTTTAAAATGTTACATTGTTATTTCAGAATAGTTATAAAATACATTACTCCGTAGTATTTATTTTGTTTTTCTAACCGATATGAAATTGTATTTTAATCAAATAATAAATATAAGTACTTCATTTTTTTAGTTCAGTATTATAATCCAAATTTCTAGTATTAGAGGATCCTCACACAAACATACTGAAATGTAAATTTGATACAACCTAGTAGTATGATACTTTTAGTGTATACTTTTTCTGAATCTCGAATTTTATTCTCTTACTTTTATATCCGCCACAGGTCTAATCCCGGATAACTAATCTCTAGAATCTCTACTCGGGTAGGGAGGGGGACACGATTGTATAAGTTAAGTAAAAATGTCTGAGAAAGCATAAATTTGACAAGGCATGTGCCTACCTTTCATGAAAGTTTGTATTTGCAGCAGAGTTTACAATAACATCTACATCTTCAGCGATCATACTCATACACGATTCATCTAACCCAAGATTGGATTCACAAATATTTCCAGCCACCGGTATTAACTTGCTTTGCATGAAGGCTTCATACGCCTTTCCATGAATTTGTCGAAGACTTTTGAAAATCTCTGTATTTATGATCTGTTTAACAATACGAAAAAAAAAAAATAAGCAGGGACTAAACAGAACGTAGGTCATTTTAATATTTTAAAGGAGGCATTCAACTACGTATCAAACAAACACCTCATTTTTCAGCCTCTTCGAGGCAGCTTCCGTGCTTTTGGCTTGGATCAAGAGATAAATTTTACCAACACCAGGCTCTGTCCTCAATAGCTTTTCTATTAGTACTGCAATTAAAATACAAATTACAGCAACCAAAAAGAGTCAAAAGAATGAATTGAAATGTCGAAATACGAAAGAAGTAGTTTTTCATGTTTTTTTTTTTTTTTTTTTGCACTTTAACACATGCTATGTTAGGACCCTTTACCATTTTATTACTGAATCCAGTGTTTGAGAAAAACAAATTTGTGTATGTCATCCCTACGCAGTATGCAATTCAAGGAAAATGAGAGAATAATGTAAAGCACCTTTAGCTAAAAATCCCGTTGCACCTGTGATAAAGAAACCCTTTCCTCTTAGGAACTTGACTATGCCGATCCCTTCTTGTCCGTGAATTAAAGAAGAAGTGGCAGACCCATTGTAATTCATTATGTCCTTAGTCGCGAGCTCAATCGAGCTCTTACCATTAGGAGTCATCACCAAACTGCTGGTTGATTTTATTATCGCTGGTCCATGACTTGCATTCATCAACGTAGATGTCTCGGACAATATAGAAGCGACGTTTTCTGTCTTTGTCAAATTGCCTCCACTTTGACAATGCACGAAACCCTTTTTCTTGCTCGTTGACAGTAGCCATCTAGGATGCTCAGGGGATAATATTAGGCCTTTGGGAGCGACCGCCGACCAATTCAAAGCCCCCATCATCAAGAGAGGTGAAATGAAGAAATAAAGTTAGATAAAGATACGGTAAACAAACAAACAGAGGGCAAAAGTTGGTAGGTGTGACAATGGGTGGGTTAAAACCTTAGCTACTCACATCCAAAAAAATAATTCATAAAGGCATGTAAACAAAGTAAAAAAAGAAAAAAGAAAGATTAGAAATGGTTTAGATGTGATGAAGAGGGTGTGAAAGTATTGAAATCATTTATATAATGTGTAGGATAATGAAGGTTAGGTATTTTGTTACTACTACTGTTAGATATGATTTCTTCATATTGAGCTCTCTTTTTGCCTTCCTCATTCATTCACCATCAAATGGCTATGAAGACGGAACTTTATAACTTCCAAAGTTCCCAAATTAAACATCATTAATTATCATTAGATTTATTCATAACTTTTAAGATGCAAGGCAAAGGTTGTGGAGGCCAAGAAAATAGAGAGCATCTACCATTAGCTTAGATAGGTGAAAATAGAAGGTGGGTTTCAACAAAGAAACTCTTTTCACCTAAAATTTTTCCCCAACTTCTTTCCCCACTTCTTTCCCCCACTTCTTTCCCCAAAATTTTTCCTCAGATCAGATCATCTTTCACTTCAAAGAAACTCTTTTCCCAAATTTTCACCTAAAAGAAACCAATTTCATTTTTTTGCGCCAACTATATTATCATACTAATCTCAAATGATTAATTGATTTTCAATCATCCCAGTGCCAGTGCCAATAAAGACATATGATATCCTAGATCGATGTTGTTTCTAACTTCCAAAGTTTCAACTCACCTCGCTCGCTCATAATTACTTGACAATTAACATTAGCCTTGGATTGGATTAACCATTAATTAAAGGCTTAAAGCATGTCATTTGTTTTGCCAGATGCTTGGAAACGTACCAAATTACAATCCTAAAACTGGCATGCATGTCAATCTGATCAGCAATTTGAAATCTAAAATAAAGTACAAAAGACGTTTTCCAGTCTGAAATCTAAATCCAAAGGATTTTATATAACCAGATACATAAACATGTGAATCTAATTAGCAACTTAACTGAGTACATTGCATTATTCCCAACTAAAAGGCATACAAAATGATGTTATATGAATCATAATTTGGCATACCATAAATTTAAATTGTTACTCACCTCATTCTTTGAAATTGACACATTTGATTAAATAGTCACCATAACTATGAAAACAATCAAAGGAAAATAGGATTACACACCTGGTTGTACAATAGCATTAGCATTGTACAAGGTGAAATTGTTGAACTTTTATATAAATTTATTGAGCTTATAAAAGTTTTTGAACTAAGTTTTAAACTTTTTGAGCTTAAACATTTATGTGATTTAAATCGACAACTTTACACTAAAGCTCAAAAAGTTACCGCAAACCTCGAAAACTTTGTGATGAAGCTCAACAACTGGTTGTATAATCCTCTGAAAGGTGTGGTAATTCAAAATAATCAATATATATATATATAGAAATAGAATCTGGTGTAAACACACCAATTTTGGTGTAAACATCCTAACAATCTGGACCGTTGATCTAATACTTGATCAACGGCTCAGATTTAATCTTCAAAAGAGAACAAAACCTTTCCAAAGTCCCTCCTTACATCTCTTTTCTCTCTCCTCTCCTAATATCAAATATTCATGTAACCCAATTTCCTGTACAAATTTTGCTCTCAAAATTGAAATGCTGAATTTTTCCGGATAAATGCTCAATTATAAGTTCCTATTGCTAATCGTAATCTTAGATTGTAGATTACTTCATTTAATTCGTTATAATTTTCCAGATATTCATTCAATTCATTCAATTCTTTGATTAAAACTGCAATTTTTGTAGAAAATTCGTTCCTATTGCTCAATTTTCCGAAAAATTGCTCAATTGTAAGTTCTTGTTGCTTAATCGTAAGATTAGATTGTAGATTACTTCATTGAATTCGTTTTAATTTTCCAGAAATTCGTTCAATAATTTTATGCAAAATATATGCGTTCATTAGAATACTTGAATATATGCCTTGGAATACTTGAATATATGCGCTGGAATAATTGAATATATACTCAGTTATTCCAACGCATATATTCAAGTATTCCAACATATATATTCAAATATTCCAATTACTTTAACATATATACTCAGTTACTCCAACACATATACTCAACTATTCCAACATACATATTCAAGTATTCCAATTCAATTTTTTTCACCGACTAATACTGTTTTACAACAGTCGATGATGAAGAAACAATGCAAGAACACAAGTTCAGAGATATCAAAACATCTATCGTGTCGGAATATCAGAAAGACGCATTTCAAAATGGTCGAACTTGCCATATTTTAATTGTCGTATCCCATATGTAATTACACGTATAGAATTAAGTAGTTACTCCAACATGTTTTGTTGATTATTCCAACAATCATTCAATTTTTTTATTGAATCAATCAATTATTCATCTTCAATTCCTTTAATGTCGTTATTTCAATGTTACAATCAGTTATTCTTATGTTCGACAATAGGTACTCCAACATTTACTAATTGCTGATGGAATCAATCAATTTTTAAATCTTCAATTACTCAAATGTCGTTGTTATTCCAATGCTTACAGGCAGTTATTCCTATGTTCGACGACAGTTACTCCAACATTTTACTAGTTGATTGAATCAATAAATTTTTAATCTTCAATTATTCTAATGCCGTTGTTATTCGAATGCTTATAAGCAGTTATTTCTATGTTTGACAACAACTACTCCAACATTAATTGTTGATTGAAACCACATGTAAAGAAATACATCTTATAAAAACTATTACTCCGTATATTCCTCATGAGTTTTGAAACATCTCTCTATCTTAGGCATGAACTCATCTTCTACCGTCCTTATCCAATTGTCGTTGGCACCCGGAGTGTAAGTCAAGCTTAGAGAATTCGTGCCATTTTCAATAGTTGGTGATGAGCATTGTTGCGAACTTGGTATTGTTGCTATCAACTGATTGAATGTCTGCAAACATATTCAGATACTCCAATATTCAAATTCAAGTACACTAATGCATATTTTCAAGTACTCTAATGCATATATTCAAGATTATGCAAAATCATACATTCAAGCACTCAAAATTCCGGAAATTCAAATACCTATTTTAACATTTCAATTCAGTTATTCCAACATACATGTTCAAGTACTCCAACATATAAATTAAAGTATTCTAAAACAAATAGTCAAATACTCCAATGTATACGTTTATTCAAGTATTCCAATTACTCCAAGACATATACTCAGTTACTCCAACATATATATTCAAGTATTCCAACACATATATTTAAGTACTCTATTAAATTTTGAAATTCATATACTCAAGTACTCCAATTACTCCAAGACATATACTCAGTTATTCCAACACATGTATTCAAGTATTCCAATGTTATTCCAACGTATATATTCAAGTACTCCAATTACTCTAACATATATACTCAGTTACTCCAACATATATATTCAAGTATTCCACCATACATATTCAAGTATTCCAACATATATATTCAAGTACTTTAAAAATTCTGAGATTACCTTCAAGTTGATTCATGTCTTCTATGTTGAAATTGATATTTTCATAAAGAATTCTGGAAGAATTCAAAAACGAATAGTAATTCAAAAACTAATATATGTCGTGATAAATTACCTTATAAAATGAATAGGCGTTCAAAAACAAATAGGTATTGAATTATAACGATATTACCTTCATGTTCATCAACAATAGGTTCATGCTCGGTGAAATTCATGCTCATCAAAAACGAATATCGTATAAAATTTCTGGAAATTTGAATGAATTGAACGAATTTTCGAAAATTGAATGAATTGAATGAAGTAATCTATAATCAAATCTTACGATTGAGCAATAGAAACATACGATTGAACAATTTTCTGTTTAATTAGGTGTTTCAATTTGAAAGATATGATCAATTTTTGAGAGAAAATTTTTTGAGAGGAAATTTGGGGTTTACCAAACCCTAAAGAGAGGGAGAGAAAGAGAGGAGAGAGAAACGCCTAATGAAAATTTGGGGGTTTTGTTATCTTTTGAGAATTAATCTCGACCGTCGATCTTGCAAGATCTAACGGACCGAATTATTAGCGTATTTACACCAAATTTGGTGTTTACACCAAATCCCACCTCTATATATATATATATATATATATATATATATATATATATATATATATATATATATATATATATATATATATATTTTAGACTTTTTTTGAGCGATCTGATTGTTCCGTTCAATCAAACTTCAAATTAGGAAAGTATCATAAATAATAAAAAAAAAATAGAGAATCTTTTAATTATTATAATATATGTTTAATCTATTATATTATGCGATGTTTTACAAGTTTTGGGTTAAAACCTTTAGAGTTCATTTTTTTTAAAATTATTGTAAAAAAAATTACAAAAATGAAATAATGAGATTCGTGGTAGAAAATGCTTTATAAATTTCATATTATTTGTTTCATATTATTTGCTCGAAAAAGTGTTGAATTTATTACATATAAAAACATGAAAAATATTAAAAAAAAAAGTATACCACATCGACAAATTATGACGGGTGAATGAAATTTCATATTATAAATAGGAGCAATCATTCGTTCTTAGACATCACAAAAGTCTTATGAGTCTTAAAAAACTCTTAAGACTATAAAATCTTTTCAGTATTTAAAAAACTTCTAAGATTATAAACTTTTGAGTAATCCAACATCGACAAATTATAACAAGGTAATTCAATTCTATATTGTAAATAATAATAATAATAATAATAAAACTTATGAATAAACTTATAATAGTGGAGTAAATAATAATTATTCAATTCATTATTAGATTATATATAAAAAAAACTTATGAATCTTACAAAATTCTAAATACTATAAACTTTTAAAAAAAATTATCCCACATCTACAAATTATAATAAAGTGATGGATTTCTATTATAATATATAAATATAAGCGTAATCTTAACTCAATTCTTTAGAGTCTTTAAAAAAACTCTTAAGATTATAGACTTTTAAGTAAAATTATCACACATCGTCAATGGATTTTATTGTATAAATAAAATTAATCATTCATTCTTAGTTATATATCAACCAAAAATATTCTTGGTCTTAAAAACTGTTAAGACTATAAAGTTAAATAAAATTATTCCACATCAAAAAATTATAATAAGGTAATGAAATTCTATTATATAAATAAGAGCAATCATTTGTCATTGCTTATATATAAGACTATAAACATTAAAATTATATCCCACATCGACAAATTATAATTATAATAAGACAATGAAATTCTATATTAACATTCGTTATTAATTAGATATTAAAAAAAAACTTTTGAGTCTTACAAAACTCTTAAGATCATAAACTTTTAAATAAAATTATCTCACATCGACAAACAATAAAAAGATAATGAACTATAAAAAGAAAATGAATTTTCATTTATAAATATGAGTAATCCTTTGTCATTGGATATCAAAAAAAATCTTTTGAGTTTTCAAAAGAGTTCTTATAAGAATCTTAAAAAACTGATTGAGTTCAAAGGTAGTGAAATTCTCTATTATGTTTGATTCCTAAAAACTCTTAAAACTATAAACTTTTAAGTTAATTATCCCACATCGATAAATAATTATAATAAGATGATAAATTTCTATTATATAAATAAGAGTAGTCACATAAACTTACGTAAAGTTATCCCACATCGACATAAGGTAATGAAATTTTATATTATAAATAGAAGTAATCATTCGTCCTTAAATATAAAACCAAAATTTTTTGAGTCTTGATAAGAGCTTCAAGTCTATAAAATAATCTAAAATTATAAACGTTTAAGTTAATTATCCCACATCGATAAATAATTATAATAAGGTGATAAATTTCTATTATATAAATAAAAGTAGTCACATAAACTTACAAAAAGTTATCCCACATCGACATAAGGTAATGAAATTTTATATTATAAATAAGAGTAATCATTCCTCCTTGGATATAAAACCAAATTTTTTTGAGTCTTGATAAGAGCTTCAAGTCTATAAAATAATCTAAAATTATAAAAATGAGATAATTAGATTCGTGGTAGAAGATGTTTTCATTGGAAAATAAATTTCATATTCATATTATTTGCTCGAAAAAATGATGAATCTATTACATACTCTATAAAAATAATGTACGATGAAATTTTATATTATACTCCCTCCCATCCATTCAATCCTTGACATGGGGGTTTCACAAGTTTTAAGAAAAGTAGTAAAAGTAAGGGTATTATTGGTAAATCAAATGGTTTTATGGGCCCACCAAATTTAAAGTAAGGAAAAAGTAGTGGCATTTTGTGTAAATAGAGTAAGGATATAAGGATTATAAGGTAAAATGTTTTGCCAAAAAGGGAATGTAAAGAATTGATTGGATTGTCCATTTATAGTAAGTGTAAAGAATTGAATGGATGGGAGGTAGTAAATAAGAATAATCATTCGTTTTAAGATATCCCACATCAAAAAATTATAATATTGTGCTGGAATTCTATTATATAAATAAGAGTAATCATTATTCTACGGATTTAACGATTATCCAATATAATTAAGTTAGTTAACCCAAAATTCTTAATAAGACTACAAATAAAGTTAAATTAAAGTTATCACATATCAAAAAATTTATAATGAGGTCATAGAATTCTACGTTCCTAAGACTAAGACAATATAGTTAAAGTATAATTATTCCACATCAAAAAATTAAGATGGGATGATAGAATTTTATACTCCGTATATTTCAAATAAGAGCAATCATTTGTCTATAAATAAAAGTTCTTAATTAGATTATCCCACATCGAAAAATTATAATAAGTAATTTTTTATTATTATATAAATAAGAGTAATCATTTATTCAAAATATATAATAAGATGAATCAAATTCGATTATATAAATAAAGAGTAATTGTCTGTTCTTTTAACTTAGATATAAAAACAAACTCTTTTAAGTCTTAAAAATAATTCTTAAAAGTATAAAATTAATTAAGTAAATTATACCACATCGAAAAAATTATGATGAGGTGATGAAATTCTATATCATAAATGAGTAATCTTTCGGTTTTAAATATCAACCAACGATCTTTTGACTCTTAATTTTTTTTTAAAAGGACTACAAATCTAAAATTATACCACATCAAAAAAAAAATTAAAATAAGATGATAACTCTATATTATAAATAAGAGTAATCGTGCGTTTTTCTGGGTCTTAAAATTAGATCTTAAGACTATAAACCTTGAATAAATTATGATGAGGCGATAGAATCTTATATTATAAATAAGACTAATCTTTCATTCTTATCAATCAAAAAATTAATTCATTCTTAGATATCAATCAAAAAACTTTTGAGTCTTAAAAAATCTCTTAATTAGACCATAAAATTATTTCCACATCGAAAAATTATAATAAGGTGATGAAATTTTTTATTATAATGTGAATAAGAGCATGTGTTCTTTTGAGTTTTAAATTGAGCTAATAAGACTATAAACATAGTTGAAATTATGTTTGATTCTAATGTCATTTGATCATCTTATTTATTATTTAACGAAGTACATTATCAATATAATTAAGCCAACTAACCCGTGCAGTGCACGAGCTTTAATCTAGTAGAATAATATTATGTACTCTTAACGTAAAGAATGAATTTCTTTGTTATTCATGGTTTCAATCCATATATTGTACGGGGTCATCAATTAGGGGATTGACCAACCGGGGCCTAGCCTATGACAGTGGCCCACATAATACACTCACACTTGAATGCAATGGTAACACTGACAAAGTTGGGTATAAATGTCATATAAAGCTGGCGGTTTGGACGTGTCGGGCCGTGCTTCGTACACAAAAAAAATTATGTCGGATCGTGCCTGGCAAGCTAGATGTGTCGTGCCCGACCCTGCTGAGGCACGGCTCGAGGCCCGAGCCCGGTCGTGCCGTGCTTGGGTCGGGTTTCGTGTCTGGTTCGATTTTCCCTTCTTTTTTTTATCCTCGTTTGCGTCTTTGCGATGAAATACGATTACGATTCCATCCAGATTTGTACAAAACGTTATTAGTTATTTATTATTACAAAAATGAGAAAATAAATTAGAAATATGAACAAGAGAAAAGATTTTTTTGTTTTAAATATATTTGTATGAACAATAAAGTAGAGAAAGCCGGGAGATTGTATTGATATAAGACCGTATGCATTACATCGACTTTGTCATCTATATATAGTGACTAATACAAAGAGATGTGTTGCTTCGTAAACGGATGCGTCCTTTTGAGATAATGACATCCATATTATAACACTCCCCCTTGAAGCGAATGAACTACTGCCTCATTAAAACCTTAATTACCAGGAAAACTCAGTGGGAAAAAACCATGGTTAAGGAAAAAGAGTACAGCTTGCATTACACCCCCTCGTGATTACATAAATTATTACATGTTGAAATGATACATAATTTTGGCTAAAACTCCTGAACATCGATGTAGATTCCATTGTAGCTGGGATAAACTTGATATCTTCATTTGATAAAACTTCGTGATATACTTGTAATCATCATGTGTCTTCAGAACTTAAAATATGTCACATACCACTCATTTCAAGTATTATATACTGTTCTGTGGTTGAAATCATTTCAATATTTCTCAATAGAAACTATACATAATATGTCCACGATATTTGTCACGTCCACAGCATGAAAAATATGTGTACAACTACCTCGTTAAAAATCTTGCTAGGAAAAAAACCCATTGGGACAAAAAACCTAGTCGAAGGGAAAAAGAGTGTAGCAGCTCATCCATTTTGATCTCTCCAGGAGAATTAATCCAATCATCATATATGTCATTTAAATATTCCATTGATTTTCTTGCTATATTATCGTGATTTTCAATCATTACGGTTCTTCTGGACCACAAATAATTTCAAATACTTTGCAAGATACTCTTTCTTCTATTAACGCTCATATGCTTAAACTTCCGGTTAAGATGATATTACGCTCAAACTTCCGGTTAAGATGATAATGTATGAAACTGATTGTAGACACCCACATTTTGACCGCCAGGTGTCTATAGCAGTTTCCGAAAACACCCGATGATGATCGGACGTAAACGTGACTAAGTACACTCGATTTAGACTCGGAATCAATGGTAATTGGCACGAGCTTTTAGCGGAGTAAAAATCTCAACAAACCGACCTCAAATTTAGGCCCAGTGGATCGTTTCTAGTCAAATGAGACTAATTTGGGTCAAAACCGAGACCAAGGGCGAAACCGTCTTTTAGCGACCGAGTCAAACCCAGGTCAAAGCCAATTCCCGAGCCAAAATATCTGACGCGATGTTCGAGAAGCCAAGTCGAAGTCGGATTCCTCACAAAAATCAGCTACAAAAATACTAAACAATTTCGTAAGAGATAAAATTTTATCTTTTTAGGAGCCCTATCACTCGCCTAGCTCCACTCGATCGAGTGGATTAGCTCACTCGGTCGAGTGGGCTCATCAAAAACAGTCTGATCCGAGTTTAGACCAGGCACTCGATCGAGTGCCATGAACCACTCGATCGAGTGACCTCTTTTTTCAGCCAAAACCGGGAATTTATTCCTCTTTAAGTTATCCACAAACGGAGTTATACTTCCTCTCAACCGTTGCTTTCTTCCTTGGCAAGAAACCACTTCTCCAATCCAAACACTAGGAATCTCTTCTCCCAAGTCGGTATTTTTCCTATAAATACCTCCCCACATGCAACACAACATACACAGTTCATCTACAATAATTCCCGACATCTATCATACATACATCCCGACTCTCTAGCAAACCTTAGGAAAACTCTACCGAAATACCATCCAAATTTCCTAGAATGTTTTTCTTGTCTTCCTCCTCTTCTCGTTTTCCGTCGTCGTCTATCGTCAAGGGTCGTCAGTCAATGTCGTCTTTTACTTTTATCGCATCTAGTATCGTTATTGCTATTTTCGCATTATTTTCAATATAACGAGTCGTACCTAAGGATTCGATATCGACTCTATAGTCGAATATCGGATCTAAAGGTGTCAATCATCAAAATATGTTAAGGATAAGACCGTTGAAACCGAGTAATTTCCATATTACAACGTGGAGGAATTATCGCATCTTGACAACATTGGAAACAAATTTTCAAATAACTTTTCAAAATCCACTCTAAATATCCGACACCGATTCTATAACCGAATGTCGAATATCACGAGTATCAAAATTCAAGTCGAGTATAAATTGCATCATATTTCTACGCGACCTAATCAATTTTCAAAACCGAAAACAATTTTTAGAGTCAAAAGCAACCCGGACAGCAGTCCGTACATGGGGCACTCGATCGAGTGCCTAGCCCACTCGATCGAGTGCCTAGCCCACTCGATCAAGTGACATCCCAAAAACCGAACCAGGAGCTTTTTTTGAGGACCACTCGAGCGAGTCCTGTCATGACTCGATCGAGTGGCTCCTGTTACAGCAAAACAACGAGTTTCTTTAATCATGTCTCGAGTCCCAATAAAATTATTTTAACGACTTCGGTCGTCACGTGCTAAGTCTATCACGTGATTCAACTTTTCAAAGCCACGTTCATATCATATTTACATCTCTTAGTACATTTGATACTTTATTATCGCAATTGTTGTATTGTTGGTTGCATTGTAATCCCGGGTGGTATGCCGCCCGTATATTGTAATCTGTTATCATTTTTTTTTGTTTTTTTGTACTAAAATGAACATCGCATGCTAAAATAACTTTGACGTTAATTTAGATTCATTAAAACGATGTAGTTGAACCATAATTCACATGCTTAGTCAAAACGCGTTGTTTGCATATCATTCAACCGTCAAACTAACGCGCGTACACGAACAACGAACAACGAACGATATCTTAGTAAAGGACACTAAGTGCGGGCGGGGTTGGGTGTTCTTTGTGAACTTTCCAACACGTACCCTCACCCTTTACTCAGAACCGTGGTTTCCGGATGTCCGAAACCATTGGCATACGAGACTCATTCAATACACGGTATCTGATAATGTCGGTATCGGTATCAAATGCAAAGGGACGAACCCAATAAACTCTGAAATCGGAATGGGCCGTACTTTGTGCGCGACCCACTATGACATAGAGTGAGTTCGAACGGGTCCGAATTCCTACAAAATTCGGTGGCGACTCCTACTTTGATTTAAATTTCAATTCGATCCATTCTCATATGAAGATTCATTCGCCTCCCCAAACCCGCGCGTGGCCACGTCGGGGTGGACCTATGTCATGTCCACAATTTGGCGACTCCGCTGGGGATACCTGATGTACCACTTGTCATCGGGATTCTCAGGGTGAGACTCGAAAAGAAATCGTTCGATTACTAATGTACGCGTTTTAGTTCGATGGTTCATGCATAATCCAATTTTTACTCGGGCCGGTTACTTGTGACCGATGTCCCACTATACCACGGTGCATTCCTAAATGGGTGCGCTAAGGACTTCGATGGCGGAACTCGCATGGGTTTTACAGCATATTCTAAGACCAACTCGCCTTAGGAGGTCCGTCCTAATTTGCGAGAAAGCTATCGTTGTTGGTATAGACCCTACTTCGACCAACCGAGACTTATATTAAGAGCATACATGGCGTCATTATACTGTTTCCATGACTACGTGCTACTTGATTTACTTGTCATCTTTTTCAAAAAACGTCGTTTCAAAACTTGCATCTTTTCAAAATCATCCCATTTTCAAACCCGGGGCGCTACCGAAATTAGGACTTACGATTTGACTCAAAATAGCCTTTTCTAGCCAAGATGCTGCCCGAACCTTTTCAAAAAATTTCAAAACTCCGGCCCGATAATGTTTTCCGGTTTTCACAAAAATTCGGGCCGTCCGGTCCTACTTTTTCGGGTCCAAACCTTCTATTTCAAAACCCTCCTCCTTAGGACTGCCCATATTTAGTAGTGTCGGGTCCTGTCTTGACTTGTTAAAGTCTCTAGCGTCGAAACTTCGTCGATCTTACATCACGGATTTCCCCCCTATCCCAGTCCGCCTTATTTATCAAGGCACAGCCCACGAGCGTAGGACGGACTCCTACAAAGGGAAGCCTGTTTACATATTCGAGTCCAAAGTCTTGGGAATTCTCACATGGATCTTCCTTCGAATGGGACTAGGCCCACTTTGCCAAATCCTAAGGAGAGTCCACCGTCCATGAGTCATCCGTCTAGGAGTCGGTTTTCAGTCTTCTCCTCGTCTAGTCTTTTCTTTGCTCGGGATGCACTATTTGGTTCTGGGATCTGGATCCGTTTCTGATTACACGGTGTTCTTACAGACAGTCCACCCTTCACCCGAACCATGACGCAACAAGCCATAGATGAGTTGAAGGCCTCGTTGACCAAGTTGGAGACTATGATCACGACAATGAGGGGGGGATCAGATCGCCATCCTTACCCGAGTGAGCGCTATGGAGCAAGGAACTCCCAGTGGTGGGGTCGAGAATGACGGGTCGTTAGCTGAATTGGCCAGCGCAGTCCACAAACTGCAGGAATAGGTCCATCTGTCGACTCACAACTCAATCCATACGGAGAATGCTCGAGCCTATGCACCCCTGACCGACGAGCTGCCTGCCAATCTTAACCTGACAGGCCTCCCAATGTTCGATGGAACTGAAGACCCGGTATTACATATCCGGGCTTTCAAGGAATTCATGGCCCTTAAGGGAGTTAAGTCAAACATGTTCAAGCATCTGTTTGCTTCCTCCCTCGAGAAGCACCCAAGAGCTTGGTACTACAGGCTTGATTCCCAGAAATACAAAACTTGGGATGACGTGGCGACGAAATTCGCTCGGAACTACGCCGACAACACTGAAATCCAGACCACAATGCACCCTGGAAGTAATGGCCCAGGAACCCAAGGAAGGATTTACAAAATACCTTTAGCGCTGGAGGGCTGAAAGCGTCAAACTGGTCGATAAGCCCAGCGAGAAAATGCTGGTAGAAGCCTTCGTGAAGAACCTCCTTCCCTCTTACCGGATCCATCTCCGGTACGCCATCATACCCAACTTCGCTGCCCTAACTGAAATGGGGACGAGAATTGAAGATGACCTGAGATTAGAAAGCCTTACTAAGGCCTCTGCCAAAGGTTATCAAGGGGCCAGCTCATCCACAAGCAAGCCCACATCTTCTGCTGCTACTTGTAGCATTTTTGACGAGGTTAATCTACTTGATACCCCGTCCAAGAGGAATACGACACCTAGAGTATTCACCGACATAGGTACCACCTACTCACATGCCTTAGAAAGGCTATCATCCAAAGGCCTAATTAATCCAATAGGCCTAACACCTGAAGTCCCCGTCGAGCGTCACTCTAAGGCCTACGACATCCAGGCCTATTGCCAGTACCATCGTGGCAAGGGACACGACACCGAGAAATGATGGAAACTAAAGCATCTTATCCAGGATCTCATCGAAAGCGGTAAGATCCCCTTACCTGGGGGCAAGCCCAATAACAAGGACAACCCCTTGGCTACTCACGCCGTTTTCTCCGGAGAAATAATCGACTGCTCACACCTCATTTCTCCATTTGTCCCACAAATAAACGAGATCTGGTGCGACGACGAAGACGATGCTATCTCACCAAGGGGGAAGCTGTCCCCATCACCCTAGAGGAAATCCAAAAGGCTAAGTCCAATGCCTTAGCCAGCAGCCACCATAGGGACTCTCCTGCTTCAATAACCGTTACTGAACCAGTTGGAGTAGAAGCCGTCCCGGAAGAGCCAACCACTGAAAGGGCTCTCGTGAAGCAGCTGAACAAGACTCGAGTTGACCTCTCTATATGGCAACTCTTAGTCAGCTCACAAGAACATCGGGAGGCACTCACTAAGGCCCTCCATCAAGTCAAGATCGACTCTACGGCTACTCCAGCCGAAAAGGTAGCCACGGTCCTACCTCACTTAAAGGGCAAGGCTAAGGAAGAAGACCCGCTTACCTTCTCCAACGCTGATCTACCACCATTTACGGTGATTTCCCGTGGAAAGTACCTTCCCATGACCCTAATTGACGATGGGTCCGTAGTCAATGTCCTTCCCCTGAGGACCGCCAAAGCCCTCGACATTACCAAAACTGACTACATTTCGACCGCTCAAACTATCCAGGCTTTCAAAGCCCAAGGTCGGTAGCTAGGGCCGTGAAACTAACTATCATCACAGGCCCAATAGAAAAGGAACTGGAGTTTCAAGTGATCGATGTGACTTCTTCCTTTAACCTCCTCTTAGGAAGACCTTGGATCCACGCGACCAAGGCAGTATCCTCCACCTTGCATCGGAAAATCAAGCTGCCTCTGCACGATGCTGTCATCACCTTGGAAGCCACACCTATGACTGTGGCTAACTGTAACACCTCAGGCCGCACGGATCTCTGGAGGTTCGACTTTATAGGGGCAATTGTTGTGTGCCAAATTTGGACCGATTTTCCTCCCATTTAGACCCGTTTTTCCTCTGTTTTGTGAGACTTGAGTGCGATTATCGCCATATTTTGCGTAATTCTCACATTAGTGTCTCTCTTTTGTATTTTACGTGTTTTTGGTAGTTTTCTGTCTATTTTGATAGGATTTTCGACCAAAAACGTGTTTGAGCTTCTACGAGCAAGAGAGAGATACGGTCCAAGAGCAAAGCACACAACTGAAAGTTCAAGTAATCCAACTGATCGACAAAGAAAAAGACCGGAAAAGGGTCAGTGGACCACCGGGTGAAATTTCGCCCGGCGACATTTCTTTTCATCCCCGAAGATTTTCACAGCGACATGACGGGGGGGAATGACCGGGCGGAATTTCGCCCACCGGGTGAAATTTCGCCCGATGGTGAAGTCGGGTCAAAATCGCATTTTGAGAAGAAAATCTCACCGGGTGAAATTTCACCCGGTGGGATTATTATGTCAAGCCGCGGGGCGAAATTTCACCCCATGAAGATGCAAATGGTGAAGGTCTAGTTAAATGAAGAGAAATCGGATTTGGGCCTCGAAATTTGTGCAACCCATTAAGCAACTCTATATTGTAGACACCCACTTTTTGACCGCCATGTGTCTATAGCAGTTTCCGACAAACACCCGATGATGATCGAACGCAAACGTGCTTTAACTACTCAGAAACGGACTCAAAATCATTGGCATTTGGCTTGGGCTCATTATAGAGTACGTATCTCACAAAACTAACCTCAAAATCAGGCCCAGTGGGTCATTTCGAGTCAAATAAGACTAATTTGGGTCGATTCCAACACCAGGGGTAAAACCGTCTTTTTACGACCGAGTCAAATCCCGTCAAAATTATTTCCGAGACACGTGAGTCAGCCGTGACACCTCACATGGCTGATTCCTACTCTAATCCTACAAAAAATCAGCTTTTCAAAATATTAAACAAATCCGTTTGAGGATAGGATTCGATCTCAAGTAGGAATTCTATCCGGAAACCGAATCGGATATCGACCGAGTACCAAATACTCGGCCAAGACACCCAAGGTAGCCGAAATACTCCTCCATTCAGCCGAGATTTTGGCTTCTCCACCAAGAAACGAAATTTGCATTCCTTTCGAACTCTTGCATTTCCTATCCAAAAACCGATTCAAACACCCGATCGAGTAAAAACACTCGGCCGAGTAGGCTCCCACCAGCCGTGTTCCCTTTCTTCTCGGACAAGAAAGCGGAATTCTCATGCCTTACAACTTCTACGTTTCCTATCCCAAGCGGTAGTTCAAACTCTCCTAGCCAAGGTCGGGAATTTCCTATAAATAGCCCCTTGCATACAACACTTTCAAGGACGATTTTACACATCATCAATTATCATCAATTAGCATCTACAATATTCATTCACATCGATAGTCATCAGAAATCAGAAAAATATCATTCATTATCACACACACACATCGAGAAACCGATACTACAAAATCGAAGGAAACCGGTCCGAATCCCGACACCCTTCACGCACGTCACGCCCGAGCCGAACCACCACCAACTCACCGACATCCACTCGACGCTCTTGTGCCCAAGCCACGTCCCGACGAGCCCCGATCCGAGTAAACAGAAGCATGTAGGTTGAGGGTGCACAAAACCCGATCTCTCCTTTTCCTTCTCTTCTCTCTCTCGTCCTTTTCATACGGGTCGTGTCGTTTTTTCTTGGGTCATTCGTCGAGTCTTTTTTTTTTTTTTTTCTAATATCGATAATATAAAAAAACTATTTTCATATAACAACATTCTTAAAAATATGATATCGATTTTCTATAATCGAATATTGTATCAAAAAGAATTATATTAAGATCTCAACGATATTAAAAATCGTTACATCGTTTTCAAATCACTTTTTACAAAACCTTTTTTTATTCATTCTGAGCATTCGATATCGATTTCATAATCGAATATAGGATACGACGAATATCGAAAACATAAAATCGAGTATAAATTGATTTATATTTTGTACGCGATTTATCAAAATTAGCAATTTCGAACAAAAAAAATAAAACCGGACAGACCCGCACGCGAGTCGCGCCATGCCCAGGCGACTCGCGCACGGGCCTGAAATCCGAGACGTTTTTTTTTAGCTTTTTCGTTCGTTTTATTTTATTCTTCTACGAAACGATTTTAAAATTTATATCTTTTCTAAAAACTATTCGGAATATTTGATATTAATTTCGTAGTTAACTATCAAATATAACGAATATCGAAAATATTGAATCGAGTACGAATTATGCGATATTCATACGCGATTTAATAAAAACATCGAGTTTTCGAAAACCGTCTTCAAAAACAGACCGACACGCGACTCGCCGGCATCCCGGGCGAGCCGCGCGGCCGGCTGTCTCGACCCTCCTTTTTCTCGTTTTTTCATTATTTTTCGAACTTCGTTTTTTTATACAAAACATCGTTTTTAACAATATTTTCCAGATTTCGATTAATATTTATTTTCTCGATCTCGTATATTTATTTTATTTGCTGTATTATTATTTACAAATCGATACTAACTCGTTTGTTTATCTTGTAGCAAATTCATCTTTATTTCATCTTTTGTTTTATTATACTAAAACGAATCTCACATGTTAAATTCAACTTTGACGTTAAATTTTCATGCATTAAATCGACTTAGCAACCCATTCAATTCCTCGCATGTTTAGGAAAACAATGTTTGCATATCATTCATCGTATTACTAACGCGCGTATTAAAAAATCATTCGATATCCTAGTAGAAGCCGCAAATGTGCGGGCGGGGTTGGGTGTTCTTAGTGAACTTCCCAACACGTACCCTCACCCCTTACTCACAACCGTGGTTTCCGGATGTCCGAAACCATTGGCAACGAGAGTCATTCAATATACGATTAACCGCTCAAGTCGGCATCTATATCGATATGCAAAGGGACGAGCCCAATAAACTCTGACATCGGAAATGGGCCGTATTTTGTATACGGCCCACTACAACATAGAGTGGGCTCGAACGGTTCCGAATAACCATAAAATTCGGTGGCGACTCCGACTTCGATTTAAATTTCCATTTGACCATCTCATGGAGATTCATTCGCCTCCCCAAACCCGCGCGTGGCCGCGTCGGGGTGGACCTATGTCATGTCCACAATTTGGCGACTCCGCTGGGGATAAGCTGATACGTTACTGACCTTCAGCATCCTCGGGGTGAGACTCGAATAGAAATCGTTTGACTAGTACAATACGCGTTGTAGTTTTACGGTTCATGCATAACCCCATATTTTCCCGGGCCGGTACTGGTGACCGACGTCCCACTATACTATCGATGTAGTCCAAATTGGATATGTCGAAGGTGTCCATTAGCCGATTCGTATGGGTTTTACGGCATGTTCTAAGCTCAACTCGACTTAGGAAGTCCGCCCCGATTCTCGATAGGCTGTGTACACTGGTATAGACCCTTTCAGACTGACCGAGACTTAGAATTAGAGCATACATGGCGTCGTTATACTGTTTCCATGACTACGTGCTACCTGATTTACAAGTCTTTTTCAAAAATCGTTTTTTTTTCAAAATAGCATCCTTTTCAAAATATTCAATTTTCAAAACCCGGGACATATACCGAATTTAGGATCCACAATTTTACTCAAAATAACCTATTTTTAGCCGGTATTATGCCCATTTCAAAACTCGAAAATATTTTCGAACTTTTTCAAACCCGTCATCTGGCCCACCTTTTCCGTTTTTTTTCGAAAAAGGCCGGACTCCTCTCCCCGATTTTACTCGGGCTTTCAAAAATCAATTTCAAAACCTTCCTCTTCTTAGGACTTCCCGTATTTAGCAGTGTCGGGTCGTGTCGTAAGACGTCAAGTCTTCTAGCATCGAAACTTCGTCGATCTTATATCACGAGTTTCCTCCCTATCCCAGTCCGCCTTATTATACTAAGGCAAGGCCCACCTACGTAGGACATACTCCTACAAGGGTCGGCCCGTCTACACAATCGAGTCTAGAAGTCTGGGGAATGTCTCACGTGAACCTTCTTTCAAACAGGGCCCAACCCACACAGCTGGATCCTAAAGGAGGCCCACTATTCACAAGTCATCCGTCTAGATGTCTTTTCCGAGTCGTTTCCTCTCTAGTTTCCCTTTTCCTTGCTCGGGATGTACTTTAGTTCTACGATTTGGGTTAGTCGCTGATTACGTGATATCCTCACAAACAGGCCGCCTCACACCCGAACCATGACTAAGGACGCAATCGATCAACTGAACACCGCATTGGCCAAGATCCAAGAACAGCTTGACCAAATCAGGGGCGACTAGATCGCCATTGTCACCCGGGTTAGTGCCATAGAACAGGACTAGCCAAAGGGTGAAGATGAAGCTCATGGGCCTTTAGCCCAATTGACTAGCGCAGTCCTCAAACTGCAAGAGCAGGTCCATTTGTCGACCCACAACTCAATCCATACGGAGAATGCCCAAACCTATTCTCCCCTGACCGATCAACTGCCTGCCAATCTCAACTTGACAGGCCTCCCGATGTTCGACGGAACCGAAGACCCGGTATTACATATCCGGGCCTTCAAAGAGTTTATGGCCCTAAAAGGAGTCAAATCGGACATGTTCAAGCATCTGTTTGCCTCCTCGCTAGAGAAGCACCCAAAAGCTTGGTTTTATAAGCTCGACGCCAAGAAATACAAAACTTGGGACGATGTCGCAACGGAGTTCGCCCGAAACTATGCGGACAATGCGGAAATCCAGACAACCATGCGTACTCTGGAGGTCATGGCCCAAGAGCCGAAGGAGGGTTTCACCAAATACCTCCAAAGGTGGAGGGCCGAAAGTGTCAAGCTGGTCGACAAGCCCAGCGAAAAGGTATTAGTGGAGGCCTTTGTGAAAAATCTCCTCCCATCTTACCGGATCCATCTCCGGTACGCTATCATACCCAATTTCGCCACCTTAACCGAAATGGGTACCAGAATCGAAGACGATTTAAGGTTAGAGAGCCTTACTAAGGCCTCTACAAAGGGTTATCAAGGAGCCAGTTCATCTTCTGGCAAGCCCGCAACTACAAATGCGGCCCGAAGCATCTTTGACGAGATTAATCTGTTAGACACCTCGACCGAAAAGAACACTCCAGCCCGAGTATTCACGGATATAGGGACTACTTATGCCGACGCCATACAAAGGCTATATTCTAAAGGCCTAATCCAACCTATAGGCCCAATGCCAGAGGTTCCTGTCGAGAAACGATCCAAAAGCTACAACGCTTAGGCCTATTGCCGCTACCACCAGGGCAACGGGCATGACACCGAAAAATGCTGGAAGTTAAAACATCTCATTCAAGATCTGATCGAGAGTGGGAAGATACCATTACCCAGCGATAAGCCCAGTAACAAAAACAACCCGCTTGCTACTCACGCCATTTCTACGGGAGAAATAATCGATTGTACTCATCTCATTTCCCCTTTCATTCCCCAAATCAACGGGATATGGAATGACGATGAGGATGATGTTTACTTGGCTAAGGGAGAGACTGTTCCCATCACCGTCGAAGAGATCCGAAAGGCCAAAACCAAGGCCCTAGCCGGCGCCAATGTCATCGCAGCCGGACCTTCGGCCCCACAATCCGCCACTGAGCCCGCCAAGACGAACTCTATACTTGAAGAACCAGACACCGACACGGCCCTAGTCAAGCAACTGAAGAGGGTCCGAACTGACCTTACTATATGGCAGCTTCTGGTCAGTTCTCAAGAACATCGGGCAGCACTTACCAAGGCTCTCGATGAGATCAAGGTAGACTCGTCGGTTACCCCCACTGAAATGGTAGCCACTATCCTGCCTCACCTCAAAGGCAAGTCCAAAGGAGAAGGCCCACTTATCACCTTCTCTGAGTCCGATCTACCACCATTTGGGGCCACCCACAACCTGGCCCTATATATTACGGTGATTTGCCGGGGCAAATATCTACCTATGACCCTAATTGATGACGGGTCAGCTGTAAATGTCCTTCCTTTAAGGACTGCAAGGGCTCTCGGCATTACTGAGACTGACTATCTTCCTACTGCACAAACTATCCAGGCTTTTGATGGAAGCCCGAAATCAGTTGCTGGGGCTGTTAGACTAACCATCATAACCGGCCCAATTGAAAAAGAACTAGAATTCCAAGTGATTAATGTCACCTCATCGTTCAATCTGCTACTTAGAAGGCCTTGGATCCATGCGGTTAAAGCCGTATCCTCCACTCTTCACAGAAAGGTCAAGCTACCTTTACAAGACGGGGTCATCACCCTCGAAGCTACCCCGATAGCCGTGTCAAGCTGCAACACGGCTGGTTCAATCGACCCGCGAGGATTCAACTTCGTGGGAATGATCGATGAAGAGTATCTCTTTAGGCCCTACTTCACAACCAGCATCGACAAAATGCTGCAGAACTTGGGTTGCTTACCGGGGGCTACTTCAAAGCTCGGTCTTCCGGCAGGCAAGATCATCGATGTCTTAAGCGATGAAGATTCGAAATTCGGCTTGGGGTATGCTTTAACCTCAGAAAATGTGGTCCGGGCCGGCATCCAGAAGGCCTGCAACGTCCTCAAGGGCTCCTACAGCCCGAAACTCAACTTCGTCACTCCAGTATTCGGAGCTGTCCAAACAGGCCTTTACCAGCCTGCTATAACCTATCCTGAGGTCAATTTCATCCCAGATGATATCTTCACTCTCATCCAGGCTGAATCAAAAGAAGATTCGAACCAAGCTGAGCCTATGCTGGGGCTCCTGTTCGGGGAAAGCAAGATAATCCCTACCCCTAAGGAGGAATTAGTCAACCTGATCCTCCATAGCAACAAGTTCGATCCAACCAAGCTGTTCTCTGAAGTAGGTGCTGACACTGGAAAGCGGGCTTGGAGGAAGACGATCAAATGAACCGACAGCGAGGGCCGAGTCTACAAGCTCACTACCGGCAAAGGGGACATGCAAGGCGACGAGTCTGAATCCGAGTCTGAGTCAGAGTTAGAGTCGGAGTCTGAGTCAAAATCTAAAGGGTCCAGTACTAGGGTCGAGTCTGTAACCCCTTTTCCTTCGATCATTCCTCTGGGAGCCTCGGAGTCTGTCCCGAGAGCACTCCCCATACCGCCTCTGACCAGCGATCAGATGGCAGCTCTCTTCGAGCTATTTTCAAAACTTTCTATCAATAATAACGATAACCGTTCTGCTTACGACTTGTCTTATTTTCAAAACATTTTCAAAAACTTTACTTGCAATGACATTGAGAAACCCGACGAACAGGTACCACTACCTCAGCATCTAGTCGAGCAACTCGAACAAAGAGAGTCCCGAGATCCGGTGATCGAAGAAACCGATTCCATCAATCTAGGAACCCCTTTAGGGCCTCAGATGCTTATGTTAGGTTTATCCCTAGACCCCGAGGAGAAGCAACAATTTACGGAGCTCCTCCACGAATTCAAAGACGTCTTCGCATGGTCCTACAAGGACATGCCGGGAATAGACCGGGAGATAGCCGAACACCGTATACCCATCAAAGACGGGTGTAAGCCGGTAAAGCAACAAACTCCGAAGAATGAGGCCCGAGTGGTCTCTCAAAGTCAAAGAAGAAGTTGACAAGCAATTCAAAGCGGGCTTTATCCAAGTGTCTGAATATCCAGACTGGGTCGCAAATATCGTGCCGGTACCCAAGAAAGATGGAAAGGTACGAGTTTGTGTAGATTTCCGGGAGCTAAACAAGGCTAGCCCGAAAGACGATTTCCCGTTGCCACACATCGACATACTGGTGGATAACACGGCCGACCATGCCCTTCTATCCTTTATGGACGGGTATGCCGGATACAATCAGATCAAAATGGCGAAAGAAGACATGAGTAAGACCACCTTCACTACACCTTGGGGGACTTACTGTTACACGGTTATGCCATTTGGGCTTATCAACGCCGGTGCCACTTATCAACGGACCGCCACTACCTTACTACATGACATGATGCATAAGGAAGTGGAAGTCTACGTGGACGATATGATAGTCAAGTCCAAAGAACGAAGCGGGCATATTCCGGCCCTTAGAAAGTTCTTCACCCGACTACGCAAGTATAACATGAGACTAAATCCTCAAAAATGCAGTTTTGGGGTAACGTCGGGCAAGTTACTGGGCCATATCGTCAGCCAGCGTGGCATCGAGGTTGACCCGGCCAAAATCAAGGCCATTACCGAGATGTAGCCACCTAAAACCGAAAAGGAGATTAGGGGGTTTCTCGGGAAAGTCCAATATACCAGCAGGTTTATTTCAAAGCTAACCATGGTATGCGAGCCCATTTTCAAGAAACTAAAGATAGGAGAACGGGTACTATGGACGACAAATGTCAAGCAGCTTTCGATAAGATCAAGGATATTCTGTCATCTCCGCCGGTATTAATGCCACCTCAGCACGGTTTGCCTTTGTCGTTATACTTGACAACGACCGAGACAGCCATGGGGGCTATGCTAGCCCAGACAGTCGACTCAGAAGAACGAGCCATTTACTACATCAGTAAAAAGTTCCTAGAGTACGAATGCAAATACACGATGCTCGAAAAGACGTGTCTAGCTCTAGTTTGGGCCACTAAAAAGCTCCGACATTACATGCTTAGTCACGAAGTGCACGTGTTATCTAGAATGGATCCAATCAAGTATCTGTTCGAAAAGCCCATCCTCAATGGTAGAATATCTAGATGGACTTTAATGCTAGCTGAGTTCGACCTCAAATTCGTACCACTAAAAGCCATCAAAGGCCGGGTAGTAGCCGAGTTCCTCGCCGATAGTCCGGTACTTGAAGAGGGACATACCGATACTTGGGCCTTCCCCGACGAAGATATATTCCATACCGACATAGAGACATGGGATCTATATTTTGATGGGGCATCCAATTTTCGAGGATTTGGTGTTGGGATTCTACTAATCTCACCACAAGGGGAGCACACCCCGTTATCCATCAAGTTAGATTTCGATGTGACTAATAACGCAGCCGAATACGAAGCATGCATTCACGGGTTGCAAACCGCCGCTGATTTAGGAGTAACAAATCTCCGGGTCCACGGTGATTCATCATTAGTCATTAATCAAGCACTCCAGAAATGGAAAACTCGGAACGCAAATCTCGTAGCTTACCAAGCGCGAGTAAGGGTTCTTGAAAAGTAGTTTCAGAAGGTGGAGTACATTTATCTACCTCGGGAAGAAAACCAGTTTGCAGATGCATTATCCAAATTAGCGTCTTCACTGAACATCCCGGAACATTTGACTAGCATGCCGATTTGCGTCGAAAGACGGTCCGAGCCGGCATACGTCAACGCTATTCAAGACATTGAAATAACTGACCCAGAACCTTGGTACCAGGCTGTTCTTACCTACTTAACGTCAGGAGAATATCCTCCGGGATCTGAAAACCGGGCCAAGAAGGCCCTACGAAGATGGGCCACTCAGTTCATCCGCACGGACGATGGACATTTGTACAAAAAGACGGCACATGGGGCTTTACTCCTATGCATCGACAAAACACAGGCCGAAAAGGTCATGGCCGAGGTACACGATGGCGAGAACGGCCCGCATATGAATGCCCATATGCTAGCTCGAAAAATCGCAAGACTCGGGTATTATTGGAATAGCATGGAGACCGACTGTCAGTTATACGTCAAGCATTGTCACAACTGTCAGATTTTCGGCAATGTCTAGCATATGCCGTCATCCCTATTATATACCATGACGTCACCATGGCCGTTTTCAACATGGGGAATTGATATAATCGGGAAGGTGAACCCTTCCGGGATGGGAGGTCACTGCTTCATTCTAGTGGCTATTGACTATTTTACCAAATGGGTCGAAGCCGAGTCGTATCGTGTCTTGAACGCCAAGCACGTTGCCAAATTTATCCAAGATAAAATTATATGCCGATACGGGATCCCACACGAACTCATTAGTGATCACGGGACCCATTTCCAAGCTGAAACCGCTACTTTGCTAGCAAAATATAAA
Organism: Agrostemma githago; assembly: GCA_958450325.1. Taxonomy (NCBI): domain Eukaryota; kingdom Viridiplantae; phylum Streptophyta; class Magnoliopsida; order Caryophyllales; family Caryophyllaceae; genus Agrostemma; species Agrostemma githago. The sequence goes on along the minus strand of OY288259.1, from coordinate 47,386,862 downwards.
ATTCAAAGGCATACGTCATCGCCTTACCGTCCCCAAACAAATGGAGCGGTAGAGGCAGCAAATAAAACCATTGTCACCATACTTAAAAAGATGGCTGATAATTACCGGGATTGGCCCGATAAAATCCCTTTTTCCTTATGGGGATACCGGACCTCAATCCGCACTGCAACCGGAGCAACACCGTACTATCTGACGTATGGCGTGGAGGCGGTCCAACCGGTTGAGCTTGAGGTACCATCTCTAAGGATTTTACTCGAAAGTCAGGTGCCTGAAGCAGATTGGGTCCAAGCCTGATACGATTCGTTGGTTCTATTAGACGAACGACGGTCTCGAGCCCTTAACAACATCCAGATATACCAAAAAAGGATAAAGCGGGCTTTCAACAAAAGGTTAGGCCCAGAAATATCAAAGAAGGTGATCTAGTCCTAAAATCTGTCCGGGCCTTGCTACCAGTCGACCCAAGGGGAAAATTCAAACCTAATTGGGCCGGACCGTATCTAGTCATGAAGGTTTTATCAGAAGGAGCGGTAATGCTGACAGACTTGGACGGGAACGAATTCGTCAACCCAACCAACTTGGACCAGTTGAAGCGCTACTACCCCTAACCTTGTCTCAATGTCATTTGCTAAAAGTTTATCTTTTTTTACAAAATTTTCAAAAATTAAGCAAGTCAATGAGTTAGGATTACTGATCCTACTGTCGCACATCTCGAACTAATAGTCTTGATGTATTTCGAAAATTGCAAAATTTTACGTCTGAACTACGGTCGGTTTGATTCCACTAATCGTGGATACGTAGGCAACCCCTCAAAAGGGTACAACCACTGCAATAATGAAAAGACAGGAACGGTTTTCACTAATATGTCTTTTATTATTTCAAAAAAATGCCTCACGCAAAAATAAATCACAAGAATCACACAAAAATAGTAGTAATATCTAAATAATAAAATTTAGGAGACTACTCGTACATTTTTCCCTTCCCCTTATCTTTCGGGTCACGCGGATCCCGAGGCCGGCGAGGTGGGGGCGAAAATTACCTAATCACGAGTGGAACTTCCTTTGCTCGAACCCGCTTCTTCGACTTCGGCTTCTCCGCCCTCTGCACGGGTTCGATCCGAGCCCGGATGCGCTCGGGTAGTCTATCCCGAGGACCAAGTCGGTCCTTAGCTGCCAGTCTTGGACCAAGTCTCCTTTCTAAGTCCGTCTGGGGGCTCGTCTTCCCCCATTTACCTTTAGAGCTGGACCCTTTAGTCAGAGTCTTGGTCTTCCCTTTCTGGCCTGACATCAATCGGACCATCGTAGCCGGGGTGTCGCCATCATCAAAGAAGCCTCGATTATCCTTAACATGTTCTCGGCGCAGCAAGTCAAAGGCTTCGTCAGTCTTTAAAGCGGCACGGGCTTTAGCAGAATCGGCCTGGGTCCACTTCATATAAGAGTCTGATACCCAGATTGAGGGAGAAGCTTTAGAAACGGGCCAAGTGTGCCGGGTATACCATCTTTGCGCCCAAATGTCGCACATTACATCCGTTAACTGAGTAGATTCACTCACGACCGCTTCAATCTCTGGGATTCTTTGGGCCCGACCATATTGCCTAAGTATGCGATCGGGATAAAGATGAATCGTCTGCCTAAAAGATAGGATTAGCTGATAACGGGCCCTATCTCGCAATTTCAACCCGGTCCAGACATAAATGGGCCACCAAGGTACGGTCCAACGGATCAATGGGCCTCCATGGAAAGATAACAGTTCGTCCCAGAATTTTTGGGTAGTAAGGCGAGAAAAGTCAACAGTCCGTCTTCTTGTCATCACCTGATTTGGGCGATATCAGCTTACGTCTAGAGGAGGATCCAGGATCGATAACCTCTTAAAAAGCCATAGCTGAAAAGTCAAAATTACAAAAGAAAAAAGTCAATGTCGATTTAAAAAAAAAAAAAAATCGTAAAATCGCAAAAATTGGGAAAAACCGAGAAAATCGAAAAGAACCGCGAAAACCGCGCAAAAATCGAAAATTCGGAAATTGCAAAAAATCAAAAATTGCGAAAAATCAAGGAAAAATCAGCCTACCTGTAGAAGACGGGTGCTACCGGACAGCTTGATTGATGGATCCCTCTTACGATATCTAAGCCTTGGATAATCTCCCCTGAAATCAGCCAAGCTGGGCTGTGCTCTGTCTCCATTTGATCTGCAACAGAAAGAAGTCTGACATGGCCCATACAAGATAGCCAATCCAAATGATCCTCGAAAGCATAAACATGGAGCATACAAAAAGTGAAGGCCCTACGGCTATATACCGGCCTGACCCGAACGTCATCTTGATTCATAAATTTTTCAGCCAGGTCGATCAAGGAGACTGTATTTCCTTCTAGCATGCGGGATACCTCCATATGAGAAAGCCCTAAAAATTCTCTCAATTTCCTCCTTGGATCACGAACTGAAAAGGGGATAGCAGGACGAAGAATAGGATTCCACCCTCCTATAGCAGCTATTTCCTCGGGAATGGGACAAACTTCGCCTCGAGGAAACCTAAAAACATGATAAGTATCATCCCAATAAGATAGGCAAGCATCCAGAAAGTGACAGTCCACTTGCATCTGACGGATTGTGGATAATTGGGTAACGCCGTTTTGGTTCAGAATAACCTTGTCAGCATCTCTGAAAATTCGGGACCAATCTTGCAACATTCCGACTAATCGATCGATTCCCATAATGAATTTCTAAAAAGAAGGACTAAGTTTTTCAGAGCTTGTTTTTCTTTGAAGGAAGGAAGGGAGTTGTGAGAATTATGAATAAATTGTGAGCAGGGAATGAGTATTTATAGCATGAAATCAGATTCTCCTCCTCACTTTGGGATTCCTAATCCCAAGGGATTTAGCATACAGGCCTTTAATCCTAGGATCTAGCTAAGACATCCCGAGCATTCCTATCCCTTCTCAGAGTCAAAAAATACTTTAACCCTTCAAAATTTTCCATCCAAAAAATATTCAAAAAAATCTTCTTCAAAATTTTTATTCCCCAACACGAGTCATTTCCCCTAGAAATGTGTTACATGCAAACTTGGCATAAATCATTATACAGGACGACTCAAGCAAAACTGTGCAAACAACTCCCCAGCGGCATAGGCTTATACGACAAGTCCGGTTCTCCACGGAGTTATTATCATCAATTCAGGTACATTTCTAGTCTTCGGCCGGCGGGTCCTTCACGCAGGTCTAACGGACCTTAAACGACCCGATTGGAAGTCTGCCGGGTTTTAATCTTTGATTGACCTGGTAGCTACTCTGACTTTCGCCTTGTCCAAGCCTCAGTCAGAGTGGGGGCTCTGTAGACACCCACTTTTTGACCGCCAGGTGTCTATAGCAGTTTCCGACAAACGCCCGATGATGATCGGACGCAAACGTGCTTTAACTACTCAGAAACGGGCTCAAAATCATTGGCATTTGGCTTGGGCTCATTATAGAGTACATATCTCACAAAACTAACCTCAAAATCAGGCCCAGTGGGTCGTTTCGAGTCAAATAAGACTAATTTGGGTCGATTCCAACACCAGGGGTAAAACCGTCTTTTTACGACCGAGTCAAAACCCGTCAAAATTATTTCCGAGACACGTGAGTCAGCCGTGACACCTCACATGGCTGATTCCTACTCTAATCCTACAAAAAATCAGTTTTTCAAAATATTAAACAAATCCGTTTGAGGATAGGATTCGATCTCAAGTAGGAATTCTATCCGGAAACCGAATCGGATATCGACCGAGTACCAAATACTCGGCCAAGACACCCAAGGTAGCCGAAATACTCCTCCATTCAGCCGAGATTTTGGCTTCTCCACCAAGAAACGAAATTTGCATTCCTTTCGAACTCTTGCATTTCCTATCCAAAAACCGATTCAAACACCCGACCGAGTAAAAACACTCGGCCGAGTAGGCTCCCACCAGCCGTGTTCCCTTTCTTCTCGGACAAGAAAGCGGAATTCTCATGCCTTACAACTTCTACGTTTCCTATCCCAAGCGGTAGTTCAAACTCTCCTAGCCAAGGTCGGGAATTTCCTATAAATAGCCCCTTGCATACAACACTTTCAAGGACGATTTTACACATCATCAATTATCATCAATTAGCATCTACAATATTCATTCACATCGATAGTCATTAGAAATTAGAAAAATATCATTCATTATCACACACACACATCGAGAAACCGATACTACAAAACCGAAGGAAACCGGTCCGAATCCCGACACTCTTCAAGCACGTCACGCCCGAGCCGAACCACCACCAACTCACCGACATCCACTCGACGCTCTTGTGCCCAAGCCACGTCCCGACGAGCCCCGATCCGAGTAAACAGAAGCATGTAGGTTGAGGGTGCACAAAACCCGATCTCTCCTTTTCCTTCTCTTCTCTCTCTCGTCCTTTTCATATGGGTCGTGTCGTTTTTTCTTGGGTCATTCGTCGAGTCTTTTTTTTTTTCTAATATCGATAATATAAAAAAACTATTTTCATATAACAACATTCTTAAAAATATGATATCGATTTTCTATAATCGAATATTGTATCAAAAAGAATTATATTAAGATCTCAACGATATTAAAAATCGTTACATCGTTTTCAAATCACTTTTTACAAAACCTTTTTTTATTCATTCTGAACATTCGATATCGATTTCATAATCGAATATAGGATACGACGAATATCGAAAACATAAAATCGAGTATAAATTAATTTATATTTTGTACGCGATTTATCAAAATTAGCAATTTCGAACAAAAAAACAAAACCGGACAGACCCGCACGCGAGTCGCGCCATGCCCAGGCGACTCGCGCACGGGCCTGAAATCCGAGACGTTATTTTTTAGCTTTTTCGTTCGTTTTATTTTATTCTTCTACGAAACGATTTTAAAATTTATATCTTTTCTAAAAACTATTCGGAATATTTGATATTAATTTCGTAGTTAACTATCAAATATAACGAATATCGAAAATATTGAATCGAGTACGAATTATGCGATATTCATACGCGATTTAATAAAAACATCGAGTTTTCGAAAACCGTCTTCAAAAACAGACCGACACGCGACTCGCCGGCATCCCGGGCGAGCCGCGCGGCCGGCTGTCTCGACCCTCCTTTTTCTCGTTTTTTCATTATTTTTCGAACTTCGTTTTTTTATACAAAACATCGTTTTTAACAATATTTTCCAGATTTCGATTAATATTTATTTTCTCGATCTCGTATATTTATTTTATTTGCTGTATTATTATTTACAAATCGATACTAACTCGTTTGTTTATCTTGTGGCAAATTCATCTTTTCTTCATCTTTTGTTTTATTATACTAAAACGAATCTCACATGTTAAATTCAACTTTGACGTTAAATGTTCATGCATTAAATCGACTTAGCAACCCATTCAATTCCTCGCATGTTTAGGAAAACAATGTTTGCATATCATTCATTGTATTACTAACGCGCGTATTAAAAAATCATTCGATATCCTAGTAGAGGCCGCTAATGTGCGGGTGGGGTTGGGTGTTCTTAGTGAACTTCCCAACACGTACCCTCACCCCTTACTCAGAACCGTGGGTTCCGGATGTCCGAAACCATTGGCAACGAGAGTCATTCAATATACGATTAACCGCTCAAGTCGGCATCTATATCGATATGCAAAGGGACGAGCCCAATAAACTCTGACATCGGAAATGGGCCGTATTTTGTATACGGCCCACTATGACATAGAGTGGGCTCGAACGGTTCCGAATAACCATAAAATTCGGTGGCGACTCCGACTTCGATTTAAATTTCCATTTGACCATCTCATGGAGATTCATTCGCCTCCCCAAACCCGCGCGTGGCCGCGTCGGGGTGGACCTATGTCATGTCCACATATATATATCCCTCCTAGGGTTTAGTGCCTCCTTGAGCCTTAAGTGTGCCTCTTAGGAGTAGGGTAGAAAGCTCTCTAATAGTAATAATAGTAGTTTGTAGAAAATCTCTCTTGGAAAATTCTCAAAACAATTAGTAGATCTACTTAGTTTAGTATAATTACTCCATAATTAGTAGTAAAGCTCCCATCTTTATTGAAGATTTGGTTTTATTGTTGAAGATTCAAGGGTTTTACAAGGGTTTATGTGACAAAACTCTTGCTTTATTTCTTGAAGATTCATATTTATTCTATTGAAGATTGAAGATTTATGCATGGATTAGTGACAAATTCTTGTGTATTTCTCTCAAGATTCAATCTTTATTATTATTATCTTCATCTTCTATCTTAGTTTCCTCCATTGTTGGTAAAATTCTTTCCTCTCCCTCTTCTCCATTAGTTAATTAGTTTTGTTATTGTAGTTTTCCAATATCTAGTTTATATCTTACTCTCACCATGCTTAGTTTCTCTCCTAGTCTCTTTAGTGTTAGTTTTATTATGGGTAGTGAGTAGATCTTTGTTAGGGGGCTAGGGGAGGAGGAATTATAGATAAATATTTCATCTTTGTGAGATTATTGCATTTGAGGGTGATATTGTCTTAATGGGATTGTTGTGTTATGTTTGACTTAGCTTGATCACCTAGGTTGACTTGACTCACCCGGACCAATATGGGGAAACTCGGGGTTTGGGTAATTCCGTCTAGAGACCTTAGTTTATTCGTCGCGAAATCGGGCTTAGACTTGGTTGGTAGGTAAACCGAAAGGTGGAACCTCCCTTATACATCTTGTGATAATTTTTGCGTTACTAGACTCTTGTCTTTATTTCCGACTCCCCGACTCTCCTTAACGCCTTTCCTACCAATAGTTTCTCACCTTAGTTTCATAGCTTGTTTAGTTAGTCTAGTTCGACTCGACCAAAACCCCCTTCTCGACCCAATCACTTCTAGACTTTGACTTGACCGACTACCCCTCGACCGTCCCTATGGATCGATCCCGACTTACCGCTACTACGTAGTAGTATTCCGGGGTTTATAAATATTGTTTGACCGCGTTGGATAGACGACAATTCGACGCGCATCAAAATGGCGCCGTTGCCGGGGACGGTGATCTGTTAGTTGAGTTTTTGTCATTGTGTTTGAGTAATTGCTTTCTTCTCTTTCTACCCTAGTACCGCTCGGTGCTAGGAGTCTCATCTTTGAATTGAGTTGTGTTCAGGAACAATCATATTTGGCATTGCTTATTCCATACCGGTGCAAGCGAGACGATATTATTATTTCGGAATTCAAATCAACCAAAGTGAACCCTCATCCATATCTTACACCAACTTTCCACCCATCCACCATTCTCAAAACTCTCACAAAATTCCCTTTCCCTCTTCTCTTTTCAAAAATCAGCTCTACAAACAAACATGCCTACCTTGAGATCTCACTCCCAACCCACCCATAAACAAACTTCTTCTCCCGTCGCATATGGAACCATACCCGATAACTTTGAGCTCAAGACTTCTTCAATTGCCATAGTCCAACAAGACACTTATCATGGTCTTCCACAAGAAGATGCTCTAGAACACATAGCGACATTTAAAGAGAAACTAATTGGAATGAAGTTGAATGGACTTACTTCATGCCAATTCCATAGACTTTTGTTTCCCAAAACCCTTCGTGATGATGCTAGGAGATGGCTACAAAGCCACCACGATGATACCTTCCAAACTTGGAATCAATTAGCCAATGCATTTCTAGAAAAATACTATCCTCCTTCCAAGACCAATCAATATCGAATGGAGATTCAAACCTTTCGACAAGGTGAAAATGAAAGTATAAGTGAAGCTTGGGATCGATTCCAAACTCTACAAATGAAGTGCCCACATCATGGTATCCCTCATTGGCTTTTGCTCTAAACATTTTTCTATTCCTTATCCGCCGATGCTAGGGACATTCTTAATGCGACCGCAAAGGGCGACTTTTTTCTACTCAACGAGAATGAATCCCATGAGCTTCTTGACACGATAGCCAAAAGTGATATGTTTGCTAAGGAATCGCAAGAGGGTGAATCAAGTGGAGACTCGGAATCATCAAATGACATGGAGGCCACTCTCGAAGTACAACTCGCTCAACTACTTGAGAGATTTGAAGCTATGGTTGCTAGGGACACCTTCCAACCCGAAATGAGGCCCCCACCAAGAAGAGTCTCTCCACCGAGAAGAATCACCCCACCAAGAAGAATTACACCGCCTAGGCGAACATCTATCTCGCTTCCAAAGCCATATAGGGTAGATATCCCTTGTGATCATTGTGGAGAATATGACCACGACTCCAACCTTTGTTTGAAAAAAGAGAGCGTTCATCAAGCCAACACTCAAGAGACATATGAAAAGCCTCAAACGAGCAATCGTAATTTGGGGACCGGATTTCATTCCACGCCGACTCAAGGATCATATCCTTTTCCAAGAGCCCCCAATCAAAGAGTTTATCCTAATTCATATGGACCTCATTATCAATCAAGACCTCCTCACACAAATCAATTCAATCAAGGCTATTTCCATCCACAAGGACCGCCTAGACCGAATCAAGGACCTCCCTTTGGAACTCATCCTCCATTTAATCAAGGACCTCCCTTTGGAACTCATCCTCCATTTAATCAAGGACCTCCTTTTGGAACTCATCCTCAATTTAATCAAGGTCCTCCTTTTGGAGCTTATCCACCACCTAATCAAGGTCCTCCAAGGAACTTCCAAGGTAATTCTCAACCCTTTTATGACATTCAAGAAACTATCAAGTTCTGGTTGAGAGAGAATGCGTCAAACAGAGCTAGACTTGAAGCTTTAGAGGCACGAGCCATGTCGCGAGCTCGAGCACCTCAAGAGCCGACCGATTCTTTCAATCAAGCATCCGTGAATGCCATTAAGGTAATGAGCAAAAAGGAACCGGTGAAAACCTTAGACTCACAAGCTCTTACATCTCATCCCTCAATCAAAGAATTCGATGAGAATGTGGTCAAGGATGTAACCGAAAAACCGAGAAGAGATCCATCAAAGTACCTTGTGGGAGACCTTGCGTTTGTCATTGAACAAATTCCAATAGAGGATACAAATCTAGTCTCTAGGATTGAGGTACCTCCTTTGAATGAAAAGCCACTAAACTTATTCAATGATCAAGCTTTGGGAATGATAACCTTCACCGATCATATCGAGAACATTGATACAAGCCCTTCTACGCCTACCCCGTCCGATTACATCCGAGACATCATTTTGAAACCCGCCGAGAAGGAAAAAATCCCCATTTCTCCGAGAACTAACCCTAGAGTCACAATTCCTATCAAATTAGGTGATCCGGGTAGTTTTGCCATTCTCCATCGACCACGTCTTGATAGATCGAGCTCTATGTGACCTTGGTGCCGACATTAGCTTGATGCCCTTGGACATCGCTCGTACTATCTATGTTAAAGATTTGGAGTATTTCCTCGCGAATGTGCAAATGGCCGATGGAACCACTAAGGAGCCCTACGGATTGGCCCGTAACCTCATGGTTAATGTGGGGAACTTGTATTTCCCCACCGATTTCGTCATTTTGGATATGCCAATCGAGGAGCGAAATCCTATCCTTTTGGGACGATCTTTCCTAGCTACCGGTGGGGTGATTATCGATGTAAAGCGAGGACGTTTATCCTTCAATGTCGCCAACGAGATGGTTCAATTTGTGCTTCCCGCGTTCCTTCCCGAAGATCCTCCTAATTTGGAGTTTTGGAACCAAATGGTGGAGTTCCCATCAAACGAAGAACCTTCTACCGAAGATCTTGAGTACGATGATGAAGAGGATGACGGTGCCCTGTTTATACTTGGTGCAACCTCCGATGAAGACATTCCCGACGAGTTCGCAATGCTTCCCGAGGTAGCACAACTTATGGGTATGCCGGAATTTAGAGAAAAGCTCAAGATCAGTAACATAGAAATTGAAGCTAATGATCAAGACCCTTCGGGTTGCTTTTTATGCAACCCCAACTAATCTCAAACATTCAATTCGGTTTGGTGGTGTCCATAATAACCATCTTTGTAAATATTTGTATATTCTCGTCTCTTTTTATCTTCTTCGAACAATAGCTTTTAGATTTTTCCTTTTCGGAGTTTGTTTTCTCTTTGGTACTTGCAGGAATCATGAAGTTTTCTCTCGGAATTTTCGGAGTTGTGCTTTAAACGATTATAAACACTTTGGATTGAGAAGATAAGTTATATTTTTTAAGAAGCTAAGGATGTTTGGACCAAGTCTTAGAAAAGTTTTCGTAGCAAGAAGCTTATTCGGAGTGGAGGATCTCACCGGGCAACGTTTTGCCCGGTGGAATTGTTGCCCGAGGTCCGTCGGGTGAAACTTCACCCGATGGCGACTTGCTCGAACCTAAGGAATTGACGGAAAATCCGTCGGGCAAAACTTCACCCGGTGGAATCTCACCGGGCGAAATTTCGCCCTGCGGTGAAAATATTTTACGACTTGGAATTTGACGGAAATCCGACCGGGCGAAATTTTGCCCGGTGGAATCTGACCGAGCGAAATTTCGCCAGGTGGTGAGTCTGCGCGGAAACGACGAAATTCGACCCGAAGACAGTCGGGCGAAATTTCGCCCGATGGTGACCCACCGGGCGAAACCTCACCCCGCGGCAGCCTTACCCAACCAAACCCCCCTTTCCATCTTCATTATTCACTTTTCCTATCTCTCTCCTCAACCAAAACCTCAAAAAACCCAAACAAACCCCAAATTCTCCACCTTAAACCACCTCTATCCCTTCATTCCTCCATTAAAATTCAATCAAATTATATATTCCTCATCCTCATCACATTCCTAACACTTCCTTGGAGTTTGTTTTAAGAAATCGTTCAAGTTCCGACAAACCCCAAATCGAGACCGTCAACACATAATCATCAAAAATCAAGTATCAAGGATGAGGAGGGTGAAACAAATGGCAAGGAAAAGGATTTCTTCAATGCTTAATCGAAGTTCGGGGTCAACATCATCCTCAAGGTCCGAGGAGCAAGCGGCCGAGGCTCGGGACGAATCTGTTCCGATGCCTGTTCAAACGCAAGGACCCGTTCCGAGCGAACAACCTGTTCCGCTCGAGGTATGATACCCGAAAATCCGTCGTAATTTCCGTGAACCTTTATCTGGTATCTATTTCGCTAAAAAAGCTCATGTTGCTAAATGTAAAAAAAATTGGGTCTCGAGCCAACTCGTTGGGCGGCTCGAGATGTACTTGAGCGTATGGGCATAGAACCGCAGGTACGAGCAATGTGCCGAAGTCTTGGTCTCATCAATTTTTATGCCTCTAAAGAGGAAACTTTTCAGAAGTTGACGTGCGAGTTTTTCGCAACTTTCGAGCTAAGTGGTGAAGATAATACCACTGTCTCTTTTCAGTTGCGAGAAACTTCGTACGTCCTCAACTTGAGAGACTTTGGTGCACTGCTTGGTTTACCTTCTTCAGTCCTTGGAAAGCCTAGGGCGGGACAGACTCGGGACGATAAATTCGTCCGAGATCGATTTTGGTTTAAAATAGCCCGCCAGAGGCCTTTCAAGGGAGGAAAGATGCGTTCTTTCTTGATCCGAAACCCCATCCTCCGGTATGTGGCGCGTATTATAGCCAACTCATTCTTGTCAAGCTATGATACGCATCACAACTGTAGTGCTTTAGCTGTTCAGTTTTTAGAGGATGCGGTTTTGGAGAGAGGCCCGTCGATCGATATGTCTGAGGCCTTAGCTACTCATTTCGCTCAGATTGCGAAGGGCGGCCACAAGAAAATATCTTGTGGTGGTGTTGTATGTAACGATATTAGCTAAAGCCTTAAAAGTCGATTTTAAAAATTTGGCACCAGTTGATGGAGCGGGAATTTTCATAGATGAAGTATATTGTCCTTTTCTTGTGTGGCCCCAGAAAGGGGATTATAATAGTTTGTTTCTGTATAAGATTACTGAGCTGCGAGCCATTGCCATGCCTAGCCCCAATTGGGTTAGGCTAGATATTGAAGAGAACTTCGACATGCCGAAGAGGTCCGGGGAGTACGTTCGGGGTGGTACCCGAGGTAAGTTTTCTCAGATTGAATACCCCGAGGAACCCTTAGACTTTGGCGGCGATGATATAGAGGTCGTAGACGTGTCGGAGGAGGAACCGGAGGTTGGAACCTCTCGGGATGAGGGTTAGATGGGCAAGGATTTGTCGTGGATCCCGCCACCAAATAATAACCAACTAACCTAACTAGGGTAGCTAGGGCAAGTCGGGTCGATCCACAGGGACGGAAATGGGTTTAGACTAATGGGTGCTACGGTCAAAGACTAGGTTCGAGACGAGCTAATCTAGGGTGATGGCTAAGGACTAGGCTAAGTCTAGAACACGGAAAAGGAAGACAAAACAAGAAACTAACGACTAAGGGAAGCAAGAATAACAATAAGAAGGAAAACTAGGGTTAGGTCGGGTTCATGAATGTCAAGGAGACAAAAAGGGGAAGAACGGGGTTACTAGCATGCTTTCGTAGCCTAGGTTCCGCCGATCGGGCTCTCGCTACGTAATCGGCCTAGGGGTCGTCCTCACCGGGCTCTCGCTACGTAATGAGGCAACCAAACCATCTAACCAAACACACACATACAAGAGAATATGCAAGAAAAACAAGGATTGATCGTCTCTAGTCTCACAAGCATTTCATCGAACATGTGGAGTGCAAGGTAAATGGGAAACAACAAAAACAACATCTAGTACCACCCATCTCACCCTAATCATCCACAATCACACCTAATCTCCCTAATAACCCTAGCAAGATTCTACTCAAACATATCTATGCTAAAACTAACACTAACAAGAGAAATCAACATAAGAATCAAAACATACATATGTAAAACTAACAAGGATGATGAACAAAACAATAAACAAGATCTAAATATTGAAACTTGAATAATAAAACAAAGATTAAGAGAAAGGAAAAAGAGATTATACCATACTAGAAGATGAAAGCAATAATGAAAACTTGTATAAAAGAGAAAACCCAAAACAATCTTCCAAGGTTGTCAATCTTGGTTGAATCTTGAAGAATTCACTTAATACAATGGTTAAACTAAGATTAACGATTAACTAAGGACTAATCTACACTAATCTTTGCTAATCTATGCTAAACTATGCTAGGGTTTAGTGGGTAATGTCTAACCTGACATAAGAATACAAGAGGAAGGGTATATATAGGGTTACAATGAGTAAGGAGAAGAAAAGAGTTGACGCGGGCCTGAACTGGGCTCATCCCGGTCGGGATGAGGTGGTCCCGGTCGGGATGGACCCAAAACAGCAGCCCTCTCTTTTGTGCACTTCATCCCGGACGGGATGAGGTCCTTCCCGTCGGGGATGAGTCTTGTAGTCCTCCAATATGATCTTTAAGGTCCCTCCTTGCCTCTCATGGGTTTCTCATCGATTCTCGGGACTCGGGATCGAGCCTAAGGGGCTCGGGAATGGGTCCCAAGGTCTCGGGATCGAATCCAAGGCATCGAGTGATCGTTCCTTCACTTCGTTGGCTCTAAAAGCGTATGAAACGAGTCGGAATCGTTCCAATTCTTCGTGAATGGTCTCGGGAACCTAAAACGAACTAAAGGAAGCATAAGTAACCCATAAACCGCTCCCAAGGAGCGATTCCACAAGGAAAATGGGACCAAAACACAACAAATTAGGCACTACAAACTACACTTATCAACTCCCCCACACTTAACCCTTACTCGCCCTCGAGTAAGCACATACTAACAATTAAACTAGCCGAGTGGATATTAGCGCACCCTACGCCCTTTCAACTCACGCGAGTACACTTAGAGGAAAAGTGTACTCCGCAAGGCAAGTAAGGTCTTGCGACAAAACTGTGGATGTAACCGGACACAAAAACACATAAACAACAAACACACAAACAAACAAATAAACGGTTGCACCCAAAGAGAAATAAATACCGCTTCCCTCTAAAAAGCGGTGAATGAAACACCGGTTTAGGACTCAAGGCAAGTGACAACGTTCCCAAGCTAATAGTACAAATCGAAATGAACTAAACCCAAATAGTATGACGACAAAGCAATAAAAACGTTGGTAACTTACCTAGGTCCTTCTAACTTTCTAAGAACGCACTACGGGACGATCGGCGGGATGGAAAAAGGATGAACCACGGTGTTAGTCGACACTGTAGGTAAGTGAGACCCCGCCCCCTTTAGCGATGAGCCAAGAGGGTCGTCCTATGCCCAAAACCGCCCAACTAGTCAGTAAAAAGGTGGATAATATTGCAAAGTGAGGGAAGACCGACCATTACCGCTATCATCCTTCCTAGGGACTCGGTCCTTTGGTAGGCTCTTCACGGCAATAGTCGGAAAAAGGCTTATTTTTGTGGGGTTAAGATCTTTTTGTGAGACGATTTTCTTTTTGGCATTTTTTTCTTTCTTTTGCATTTTTGCTTTGTTTGTTGCCATGCCATTTCTTTTTCATCTTTTCTATTTTCTTTTCGGCTTTTTGTGCTTTTTATTTTTCTTCAATCCTTTCTTTCTTTCATTTTCTTTCTTTTCTTTGCCCTTTTTGGCTAGATTTGAGTTGTAGGCATTTCTTTTGCAACTAAGAAAGAGATTTCAACAATTTGCATCTTATTTTGTGGATATGTGTAGGAGGTAGGGGAATGGGTGAATGGTCAAAATGCAAATCCCGTAGTAAATCCATAGTAAGCTAGGTGGACTCAAGGTAAAGGACCAACGAAATCATTGATTTAGGGTCATTCTACTAGGCTAAAGTCCAAGACTCGATTCATACTACTAGAAAGGGAAAGTAAACACTTGCACACTAGCCTCAAAACCGGGTTTTCGAAAACCTTTTACTACACAAGACACAACTACACATCACAAAACAAAGACTCGACGAAAACGAAAGAAAAAGAGGCAAAAGCAACAAAACAAGACAAAACACAAGAAACACATAAAGAGAACAAACACCACCCCGAATTTCCAAATATGCAACCAAATCATCATCAAACCTTACAAAGCTCCACCCGAGCACACATCATCACAAATCTCCTCCACACTCCGCAAGAGATAAAGAAGAAAAAGGGATAAAGACGTTACCGGAAGTCTTGAAAGCTCTCCAAAGCTATCGGTGATTTAAGCAACCTAAAAGGAAAAAAGGGAGGCAAAACACGCACAACACAACAAATATACGACATAATGACACAAAAGGAAAACACAGAAAAGAAAATCTTTTTGATTTTTGTGAAATTTTTCAAATTTTTAGGGTTTTCAAAGATTTTTTCGACAAACTACGAAAATAAAACTAAACTATACTAGAATATCGCTCCCCCACACTTAAACCGAGCAATGTCCTCATGCTCGATCGTAGTGTATAGAGACACTAAAGAAAAGAAAAGAAACTACGAAAATAAAGCTCAAAACCAAAAATAAAGTGGAGAAAAGGGTAGAATGTATCCGGCCGGGGTGTAGTCAAGTCACCGTGGGCCGAGACAAGAAAAGATATGGATGAGGGAAGAAATAAAAAGAAGGAAATAAAAGGAAATGGGAGGGGAGGACTAGGTGTAATCAAGTCACCTAGTCCGGATTCCGCCTAAATCCGACTAAATCCTAAAAAAAAAGGGTGAAAATCTTGTAAATTTGGATTTTGAAATGACTCTCGATGTAGTCACATCATCGAGAGTCGGGAGCAATAGCTACCAAGGCCCCGAGGGCCACCATGACACATAAGTATAAAAGGGGAAGGGGGCAAACAAAGGAAGACAAGCGATAAAAGACGAAAAAGAAAGGATAGTTGCCGTACCCATCGGTTAGCAACTCACTCGCTCACTCGCTCCATCGTCTCATAGTTCAATATCGGCACATAGCTTGTCTTCGTCATTGCTATTCCTCTTCAATCTTGATAGGCCCGCATGGTTGAAGTATTAAGCTTGCAATGGTAGAAGGGGGTAGGATTTGATGCTAGGCTCGGTAAGTAGTGAAGGTAAGATGATGTGAGGCTATGCATATGAAGTGTAAGGTCATATGATAGGTGCAAGGGTAGGTAGGGAGGTTGGGAGGGGGTATAAAATGGTTGGGTGGGCTCGAATGTCGAAGAAGAGGCAAAATGTGGAGCAGGGGACCATCCCGGTCGGGATGGATGGTCCCGGTCGGGACGACACACCCGTCCCGGTCGGGACGACGCTCCAGAAAACTCGAATTTTGGTACCCTCATCCCGGTCGAGACGGCTCCTTCCCGGTCGGAATGGATCACTCGTCCCGGTCGGGAAGCCTTCTTCTCACCCGGGATAGATCTTCTAACCTTCTATAACCCCAAAAGCTTGTCCAAAGCTTCAAAAACCGACTCCCTTGCTCAAAACCAAGCTTTTATCATCATCTACTCTCCTCGAGACTTCATCTTCACTAAGACCTACCAAATAAACTCAAATAACATTCATCAAAATCCTTCCCTCACATCACTCATCAAAATACCAAATTACAAGACTTCCACAAAAACTAACAATCCTAAAAACCAAAATATCCAAACAAACATATACACAAACACAAGCACAAAAGAAAAGGGAAAACATATTTACACTAAGCTACTTTCACCAACTACATTTCCATAGCAATCAAGAGGTCGGAGGAGTAAGTCAAATGCCCTAGCAACATCTTCGTTGAGGCTCACATCGCCGAGCCTAGCCACCTTCAAGAGCTTCCAAGTCGGAGGCAAGAAGCAATCATCTTCATTATGCTTGGGATTCTCGTGATCTTCCGGGTCTTCCGAACCATGATAGCAACGACTCTTATGACCATCCGGTAGGTATACTGGTCTAAAGTCATGCTCGGTGTTATGATGTGGGAGATCACACCCTAGGGGTGTTGCTTCTTCTACGGGGTCGAGAGTAGAATTCTCTTCCACCGCCCTACAAGGATACTCTTCATCAACCGTCTCACAAGACAAGGGACTAGAAATCGAGTGCGATAGAGGAGGAGAAGACATCAAGTTATCTTCATTGGAGGTGATTGGCTCCTCCAATTTCCCATTCAAGGCAAGCTCCAAGGCATCTACTTCTTTCTCCCAAGTATTACGCTCCTTTTCACTCACCTTGTCAATATGGCCTAGAGGAGGTATGTCTTCACTTGGCTTTGGATTGTCTAGATCCGGTTCATCACGAAGAAAATCATACATATCCAATTTGATAGCCAATACATTGGCTCCCCAAGAGTTACCTTGAGAATCATGTTCACTTCCCTCCTCATCGTTGACCCTTGAAGCTTCAACTTCCTCTATTCTTCCCATATCTTCACCATCCAAGCAACACTCAACAATGATCTCTTGATTGACCCTCTCTTCTTCACTCATAGCTTCAAGATCGGGTTGACTTCCATGTGGAGTCAACCGACCTTCTTACCCAAATGAACCTTCCTCAACAATTCGTGGAGCTCGAGTTGCCGACATCGTGATACGAGCCATGAGTGCATTGATCCGAGCATCTTGCACCTCTATTTGGGCCTTGAGCTCCTCTTTGACCCCTTGTATTTGAGTCATCATCGCTTGTTGACTCTTTTGCATTAAAATCATCATCTCATGTTGACCCTTTTGCAATAGAATTATCGCCTCTTGTTGACTCTTTTGCATTCGGACCAACATTTGACAAGTCTCAAAGTCGGGGGTTTTTGGTTGTGGGTTATGTGAGGGTGTTTGGTAGTTGTTAGGATGTTGGAATGATCCTTGACAACTTTCATGATAACCATATGGAGGGCGTTCGTAAGATTGTTGATGAGGTTGAAATGGTTGGTGAAATTTTGGGACTTGGCAATTTGCCCCATAGTTGTCCCGTGACGATTGATGGACGCTAGGGCGTGTCATTTCCATAATGTTGCTTTGATACCTAGGATGAACTAGAAGCACTTGAGCAAACGTTAGTAGCCTAGTGCTTTTGAGGCACTAGGAAGAGAGAATAGCACACAAGAAGTAAAACGGAGATACACAAGGAGAAGAAAACACAAAGATCAAGAACGAAGTCGAAAACTAAGCAAACAAAAGTCTAAACTACGCCGTCCCCGGCAACGGCGCCAATTTGATGGGCAAGGATTTGTCATGGATCCCGCCACCAAATAATAACCAACTAACCTAACTAGGGTAGCTACGGCAAGTCGGGTGATGGTAAGGATTTGTCACGTCCCTAGCCAATCAATATAACAACGACTAACCTAGTGAGTAGCTAGGGTAAGTCGGGATCGTATCCACGAGGACGGTATATCAAAGTTTAGACTAGGTTGGCTTACGACGAGACTAGATTACCAACAAACACGAAGAAGCGATAAATGGAAAACTATTGAGGAGGAGGAATAAGAACTAGACTATCAATGCTAAACAATGCTAATGATTGATCTAACAAATAAACTAGAGTAAACGATGTCTAACTAAGAAGATGAACTCAAATATGGAAAGAAGTGGGGTAGGTCGGGTTCATAGAGGTAGAAGGGTAATTGGGGTGATCAAGGGTAAAGGTGTCTCCTAATCGCTAGAGTCGGTCCGGGCTCTCGCAACTTAGACCGATGTCAAGGTGAGTCCGGGCTCTCGCAACTTAGACCCTAGTCGGCACTCACGTGACTATGACTATTCTCAACATTTCCACAAAATAAGCAATCAATGAGAAGATGAACACAAGCATGGGAAGCATGGCCACTACAACTCACAGAAGCATATCAACAAACACATAGAGTGCCTACAATGTGACTAACAACAAAGATACAACCTTTTCCCCTTAATCGACGCTAATCATCCATAATCTACCCCTAATCCCCCTACTAACCCCACAAGAAGCCTACTCACTCATTATCAAGGATAAAACAACCAAATCAAGATAAAATATTATCACTAAACAAACATCCATAATGATCAACAAGAACAATGATACTAACAATATGAAAAGATTCAAACAAGATTAAATAAACAAGATTAAGAGTAAGAAAGGTTATACCAACACTAAGGAGATGAAAAGATGAAATCTTGTATAAATAAGAACCCAAATAAAACCCAAGGTTGTCAATCTTGGAGAATTCTTCAACTATCCTCTTAATACAAGAACTAATTACAATAATTAACTAAGAATTAACTAAGATTAAGGGAAGATTAAAGCTAATGAGTGAGAGTAAATCTAGGGTTTTGGAGGCTTAAACTAATGTAGGGTAACATAAGATGTCTTAAAATTACAAGAAGGGAGTATATATATGGGTACAAGAGTGAAGGAGAAGAAAAGAAGAAGCCCGTGCTGCCTCTGTAGCTTCCCGACCGGGACGGATCATCCCGATCGGGACGGCTCTGTCATCCCGACCGGGACGGGATGGTCCCGACCGGGATGGGCTCACAGCAGCCATCTCAAAGTAGCACCCCATCCCGAACGGGATGAGGCCATCCCGAACGGGATGGGTCTTGTATGCCTTCCTTAAACACTCTTTGGTCCTTCCTTGCCTCTCATGGGCTTCCCACCGATTCTCGGGACTCGGGATCGGGTCTCGGAGGCTCGGGATTGGATCCCAAGGTCTCGGGGTCGATTCCAAGGTCTCGAGTCATCGTTCCTTTATCTCGTTGGCTCCAAAATGTGTATGTATTGAGTCGGAATCGCTCCAACTCTTCCAATTCGGCCTCGGGAACCTGTAACGAACTAAAGGAAGCATAAGAAGCCCATGAATCGCTCCAACTAAAGGAGCGATTCCACAAGGAAAAAGGGACCAAAACACAACAAATAGGCACTACAAACTACACTTATCAACTCCCCCACACTTAACCCTTACTTGCCCTCGAGTAAGCACATACTAACTACTACACTAGCCGAATGGGTATTAGCGCACCCTACGCCCCTTCAACTCACGCGAGTGCACTTAGAGGACAAGTGCACTCCGCAAGGCAAGTTGGGTCTTGCGACAAAACTGTGGATGCAACCGGACACAAAGCACATAAACAAACAAACACACAAACAACACATAATCGGTTGCACCCAAAACAAAAGAAATACCGCTTCCCTCTAAAAACGGTGAATGAAATACCGGTTTAGGAATCGAGGTAAGCGACAACGTTCCCAAGCTAGCAATACAAACCAAGGTGGACTAAACCCTAATAGTATGACGATAAAGCAATAAAAACGTTGGTAACTTACCTAGGTCCTCCTTACTTTCTAAAAACGTACTACGGGACGATCGACGGAGTGGGAAGTGATGATCCACGGTGTTAGTCGACACTGTAGGTAAGTGAGACCCCGCCCCCTTTAGCGTGAGCCAAGAGGGTCATCCCGTGTCCAAAACCGCCTAACTAGTCCAAGTAAAAAGGTGGAAATATGCAAAATGAGGGAAGACTGACTAATGCCGCTATCATCCTTCCTCGGGACTCGGTCCTTTGGTAGGCTCTTCACGGCAAAAGTCGGAAAAAGGCTTATTTTTGTGGGGATTTCTTTTTGTGAGACTGGTTTTCTTTTGGCATTTTCTTTCTTTTCTACGTATTGATTTGTTTGGCCATGCCACTCTTTTTCTTCTTTTCTATTTTCTTTTTGGCTTTTGTGCCTTTTCTTTTTCTTCATTTCTTTTTCTTTCTTTCATTTTTTTCTTTCTTTTTCTTTTCTTTGCCCTTTTGGCAAGATTTGGCATTTTGGCATTTCATTGTGTAACAAGAAAGAGAGAATCAACAATTTGCAATTTATTGTGTGTATATGTGTAGAAGGTAGGGAAATGGGTAAGTCGGGGTTGCGCATTCCCTTTCAAACCCACAAAAAGTGGAGAAAACTTGGACTAACCAAACGATCCTAAACACGGTCACCTAAGGGACGAGACTCGGTAACCAAGGCCTTTTCACACCGTGGGTGGTCATAATGGTCGAAATGCAAATCCCGCAGTAAATCTCTAGTAAGCTAGGTGGACTCAAGGTAAAGGACCAACGAGCTCATTGATTTAGGGTCATTCTACTAGATTAAAGTCCAAGACTCGATTTACACTACTAGGAAGGGAAAGTACACACTCACACACTAGTCTCTAAACCGGGTTTTCGAAAACCATTTACACGAGACACAACACAACACAAAATGAAGACATGACGAAAACAAAATGAAAAGAAACAAAGGCAAAAGCAACAAAAACAAGAACAACACAAAACAAACACATGCAAAACAAACACCACCCCGAACTTCCAAATGAGCAACCAATCATCCACAAACTTTACAAAGCTCCACCCGAGCACACCACAACACATATCTCCTCCAAACTCCACAAAAAACAAAGAGGAAAAAGGGTTGAAAAGATGTTATCGGGTGTCTTGAAAGCTCTCCAAAGCTAGCGGTGATTAAGCGACCTATAAGGAAAGAGGGAGGCAAAACACGCACAAAAAACAAATATACGACACGATGACACAAAAGGAAAACACACAAAAGAAAAATATTTTTGATTTTTGTGAAAAATTTTCAAATTTTTAGGGATTTTTAAGAATTTTTCGAAAAATTAAGAAAATAAACTAAACTATACTAGAATATCGCTCCCCCACTAGGACTGTGCAAAAACCGGGTCGGCCCGGAAAAATGACCCGGACCGGTCCGGAATAATACGACCCGGACCCGGAATGTTCCAATCCGGGCCGGTCCACGGGTCATATAATTTGTTGATTCCGGGTTCCGGTCCGGACCGGGTCAGACCCGGATTTTCCCGGTCCAGACCCGGAAACCCTGAATCAGGGAATTGGCCAATTGGGTTCATTTACGGCCCATATGTTTCATTGTTTCTTACCCCTTTTGTTTCTTACTCTTTCACTCATTCCCTGAATCCCTTCACTCAGACAACCCAGTAACCCTAAACCCTAATACCCTATCAGTGCTATCACCATTTTGAACCGCTGCCGGCCCGCCGCGCCGCTGCAACCCTTCCTCCGGCCGCCGAACTTCCCTCCGACGAACTTCCCTCCGACGAACTTCACAGGTATGATTTCGTTTTCGTGGTCTCATTTTCAGTTCATCATTTTCGTGATTCTTATGGCAACGTTTAGCTTTGTTTTTTCCTTCATTTTCGTGATTCTTATTTTCAGTTCATCATTATGATTTTCGTAAATCATTTTCGTGATTTAGGGTTTTATAGATCGACGAGTGTTTAGGGTTTTCGTGATTTAGGGATTTATGATTTTCTTATTTCAATTTTTGATTTATGATTATTTGAACTGCTGAGTAGTACTTGTATTATTAGAGCCATACACACATTATGATTATTTGATTTATGATTTACTCTTATTATCAAACAATAAACTACAAACCATGAAACTTAATAATAATAACAATGGCAATAATTCAAACATGCTGCCAGAACAGAAAGTGGCAGCACAAGATTCGTGTCCAACTGGTGCATGTAGGCGCCCCTTTTTAACTTATTTACTCTGCATTCCTAACTTACTCAATCATACAAACCAATGTTACTCTACTGTATCCATTACATAAACACGCTTTCTAATCATCTTTACTGTCTACTGTCTACTCCATCCATTCCCCCCTCCTCTATATATATATATATATATATATATATATATATATATATATACACCTGCATCACTAATCCATATCTATAAGCTAGGATATATAACATTAACACAAACACAAACACAAAATCGATCATGGGTTTTCAGTTTCATGTGTTCATTTATTTTATTTGTAAAATTGCCGTTTCGACTTTCGGACTTTTATTTTCTTGAACATGGCTGTTATTTTGGACTTTTATTTTATTGAACATTGTCGTTATTTTGGACTTTTCCTTCATGTATGCAAAGTAGTAACTAAGCAAAGTTGTTGCACGATCAAAAATTTCAAAATAGGTTAAAACCGGGCCAACCGGGCCGGTCCGGGTCGGACCCGGTTTTTTTCCGGACCGGACCCGGGTCAACAATTTTGTTTTCCGGTCCGGGTCCCGGGTCACGAGATTTGGCGATTCCGGATCCGGGTCCAACCGGGTCCGGTCCGGGTCGGGTCGGGTCGGACCGGTTGCACAGCCCTATCCCCCACACTTAAATCGAGCCATGTCCTCATGCTCGATCGTAGGGTGCGGAGAGACAAAAGAAAAAGAAAAGAAACTATGAAAATAAAGCTAAAAATCGAAAGTAAAATGAAGAAAAAGGTAGAAGGTGTCCGGCCGGGGTGTAATCAAGTCACCAAGGGCCGAGACGAGAAAAAGATATGGATGGGGGAAGAAATAAAAAGAAGGAAATAAAAGGAAATGGGAGGGGAGGGCTAGGTGTAATCAAGTCACCTAGCCCGGATTCCGCCTAAATCCGACTAAATCCTCAAAAAAAAAAAAAGTGAAAATCTTGTAAAAATTTTGATTTTTCGATTGACTCTCGACGCAATCACGTCGTCGGGAGTCGGGAGCAACTACTACCGAGGCCTCGAAGGCCACCATGATATCAAGACACATAAGTGTATAGGGGAAGGGAATAAACAAAGGAAAACAAGCAACAACAAAAAACGGAAAAGAAAGGATAGTTGTCGTACCATAGGTTAGCAACTCACTCTCTCCATCGTCTCATAGATCGATAAAGGCGCTTGCTTGTCTTCCTCATTGCTTTTTCGCTTCATTCTCGATAACATCGCATGGTAGAGGTGGTAGAGGTGTGAGGGTGGTGGGATTTGATGTGGATCTTGGTTTAAAGTGAGGTGCATGGGTCGTATAATAGGGACAAGGAGGAGTAGGGAGGTTGGGAGGGGGCATAAAACGGTTGGGTGGACTTGTTTTGCGAAGAAGAATCACAAAGGAGGAGCAGAGGACCATCCCGGTCGGGAAGACTGATCCCGATCGGGTTCCCTCACACGTCCCGGTCGGGACGACCTCATCCCGGTCAGGACGGACCCACAGTAAGCTCAATTCTTGGTGCACCCATCCCGATCGGGACGGCTCCTTCCCGGTCGAGATGCCACACCCGTCCCGGTCGGGACGCCCTCATCCCGGTCGGGATGGACTCACAGGAAGCTCCAAATATGGCGCACCCATCCTGATCGGGACGGGTCCTTCCCGGTCGGGTTGCCTTACCCTTCCCGGTCGGGACGCCTCATCCCGGCCGGGATGGGTCTTCTTCAACTTCCACAATCCCCAAAAGCTTGCTCCAAGCTTCAAAAACACGATCCTCGTGCCTACAACCCAAGGTATATCATCGCCAATCCTCTCTAAGAGCGTTCTCACTTCACCTATTAATCAATACTCAAACACACATCAAACTCTCTCCCTCACAACGCTCATCAATCAACCCAAATAACAAGAATTCACAAAAATTCATCTAGCTACAAGAAAGAGATATATACAATGAGACGGTTCTTGTGGGACTCCGTCAAACCAAGGTGGTGCTTTATTCAATCTTTTTCACAACCAAAACTAGTTCCATCTCCATCAAGGGCACGCAAGAACAAGTCGTAGGCCCTTGAGAAGTCTTCAATCAAGCTTGTAATGTAACCGACCAAATCCCAAGGCTCCTCATGGCCTTGCCTTGACGTTCTCGGGGTATCCCGCACTTCCAAGTTCAACGACTTGAACTTGTACTTTTGGTCCTTGGGGATATACCCAAACGTCCACCGGTCCTCATGCGGCCCCAAGGGAGGCTCATCTTCTTCCTTGTCATTGCACTTTAACTTGTTATCAAGCCCATGAATTAGGCATTCATCTTCCTCCATATCGGAGTCTTCATCCTCAAGTACATAAGAGTACTTCTTCAAGCTTTGTTCCGGTTCACCCCCTAGATCGATGTCTTTCTTGGCTTGGATCATATTGCATGTCTCATCGCTATTAGGCGAGGTGTTGCTTTGGAGGTGGAACACTATCTTCTCCTCACCTAACTCAAATGTGATCCTACCATTCTTCACATCGATCATGGCACCCGCGGTGTGTAGAAATGGGCGCCCAAGAATAATGAGAGTGTTGGCATCCTCTGGCATGTCAAGCACGATGAAGTCGACCGGAATGAAGTATTTCTCCACTCGTACCGGTACGTCCTCTAACATTCCTAATGGTCGATTGAATGATTTATCGGCCATTTGGAGAGTGAGGGACGTACATTTCAACTCCTTCATTCCGAGTCGGCAAAAAATAGAATAGGGGATGATGCTCACACTCGCGCCCAAGTCACATAACGCATTCTTGATCAAGAAGTTGCCTATGGTGCAAGGGATTGAAAAACTACCCGGACCCTTCAACTTCGGAAGCGTGGAACCTTGTATGAGCTCGCTCACCAACCTCGTGAACGCTACGGTCTCTTCCTTGTCGACGGATCTCTTCCTAGCTAGGATTTCTCTCATAAATTTTCCATATGCCGGGATTTGGGTAAGTAGTTCGGTGAACGGGACGCTAACATCCAATTTCTTCACAATACTAAGGAACTTGTCGTAATGAGTGTCCACCTTAGTCTTCATTTGCCTCGATGGGTAAGGCAACTTGATTTGGTACTTGTTTTGATCATTAAGAGTGGACTCTTCAAAGGACACTTTCCTTTTTCCCTTGTCTTTCTCTTGAAGAGGAGGAGGGTTGTCTTCTTGAGGTTTCTCGACCTCCCTTGAGACTTGCTCCTCAATTGGAATGTCAAAGCTTGACTCTTCTTGATTTGGAGATGTCTTTTGCATTGTCGGTTCTTGCATTGGCTCTTGCTCATTAGGATATGGAGGGGAGTCATAAGAGGTACCTCTCCTTGTAGCGATGGCATTTACATGCTCAAATTTGGTGTTTCACCTTGAGAAGGTAGTTGCCCCTTTTGCCTTGAGGAGCTCCCCGAAGCTAGTTGAGATATTTGATTCTCATGTATCTTCATACGGGTATCTCTCATTGAGTTTTCCCCTTGAATATAAGTGAAGAGCTCATGATGATGCCTTGACATGTCCACTTGACTTTGTTGCAAATCTTGATTACTCCTTTGTATTTCCGTCAAAGTCTTTTGAATGTCAAAATCCCGAGGTGGGGACGATGGATTATGTGGAGTGTCGGTGATGGCGAGAGGAATGCCATAATCATGAGTAGGAGACCGGCTCCTAGGCTTGCTTTGTTGTTGTTGATTTTGAGTTGCTTGTTGACGGTTCCCTTGGAACCCATGAGAATTGCCTTGTTGATGGCCTTGATTGTTGCTATGGTTGCGGTTTTGATATCCTTGAAAATTTTGGTTTCCTTGGAAACCACCTTGATTGAAGTTCCCTTGTTGGAACCCTTGCTTGTTGTTGAAGTTGCCTTGGTTATTTTGCTTGAAATTGTTGAAGGGTCTTTGGTTACCCACATAACCTTGGTAACTTTCATTGTTGTCCCGTAAGGGAGGTGGAACATAGGGACGATGTTGTTGTTGATGTTGAAAGGCTTGTTGCTGGGGGACTTGTTGGGAAGCTTGGAATTGATTAGAGTAAGAGGTACCTTGCTTGAACGCTTGAAAGGCGTTCACTTGCTCAATACTTCCACGGCAATACATAGGATCATGTCCAACGATTCCACAAGTGTCGCACATCCCAAAGTAAGGAGTAGGAGGTGCGAACCCCAAAGCATTCACTTCTTGAATCGGTTGATGGTGGGATGAACTAGAGCCTTGGACTTGGTTGAGGTGGCTTTGGAGCTTCTTGTCAATAGTCTCCATGTGTGTTTTAAGTTGAGCTCCAAGGTCAATGCTTAACTTAGTGATAGCATCGACCTCATGCATGCCTCCTCGGTGTGCCTTCCTAGGCCTAGAGTATTGCGAATTATGCACCGCCATCTCTTCGATTCTCGTCCATGTTTAGTCGTCATCG
The DNA here is from genome assembly GCA_958450325.1 of Agrostemma githago. Taxonomy (NCBI): domain Eukaryota; kingdom Viridiplantae; phylum Streptophyta; class Magnoliopsida; order Caryophyllales; family Caryophyllaceae; genus Agrostemma; species Agrostemma githago. The sequence goes on along the minus strand of OY288259.1, from coordinate 47,360,201 downwards.
ACCTCGGTAAACCTATCATTGGAGCCCATGTTGAGAATGGCTCTCGAGTCCTCATAAAGTCCATTCCAAAATTGTTGCACCAAGAACCATTGTGAGAGTCCATGATGAGGGCACGATCTTACCAAAGACTTAAACCGCTCCCAAGCTTCATATAGGCTCTCTTCATCCCTTTGTTGAAACCCGGTGATGGAGGCCCTAAGAAAGTTCGCCTTTTCCGGAGGGTAAAACTTTTTGGTAGAACGCCAAGGCAAGCTTTTTCCAAGTATCGATCCCCATGGTTGCCCTATCGAGACTCTTGATCCATTGCTTCGCTTTTCCAATAAGAGAAAACGGGAAGAGTACCTATCGAATTTGATCTTGAGTAACCCCGGTTTGAGATATAGCGTCACAATAATCGGAGAAAGTCTCCATATGTTGGTGCGGCTCTTCGGTGGGCGAACCACTAAATGGGCTCCTCTCCACAAGTTGGATAAATTGGGTCTTTGCCACAAAATTTCCGGTGTAGGCTTCCGGTAATGCACTCGGTCCCGGCAAGACATCCTCGGTGAATGTGGAGTGAGAGGAAAACTTAGGCATTCTTGGATGTAAGGGAGAGGATGGTGGTGTAGAGAGTGTTGATGTAGATGAAGAGGGGGAACTAGGAGAAGAATCACCGAAGGGATTGATGAAGGTCCCTCTGGCCGTCTCTCGAGGTGAGTTGCTCAAGTCGGCTCCTTGGGCTTGCCCTTGATGAGTGGTGATTGCACTTGGTTGAGAGATCCTAACCCGATTAATCGTCCGTTGGCGAAAGGCTCGAAAGAGTCTCTCCGGCTCTGGATTAAAGAGATAGAAGTCGCCTCCCCTCCTAGGCATACACTACACACTAGAACAAACGTGAGAACACCTAGTGCTTTATGGGCACTAGGCAACGACAATAACAAACACAACTAGAGACAAAGAGAAAAAGAAGAAAAACTAGAGAATATTCACAAGAGAAGATGGGAGAACACAAAGAAGGGTAACTAGGTCTAGAAATAAGCAAACTAAGTCTAAACAATGCACCGTCCCCGGCAACGGCGCCAAATTGATGGTAAGGATTTGTCACGTCCCTAGCCAATCAATATAACACCGACTAACCTAGTGAGTAGCTAGGGTAAGTCGGGATCGTATCCACGAGGACGGTATATCAAAGTTTAGACTAGGTTGGCTTACGACGAGACTAGATTACCAACAAACACGAAGAAGCGATAAATGGAAAACTATTGAGGAGGAATAAGAACTAGACTATCAATGCTAAACAATGCAAATGATTGATCTAACAAATAAACTAGAGTAAACGATGTCTAACTAAGAAGATGAACTCAAATATGGAAAGAAGTGGGGTAGGTCGGGTTCATAGAGGTAGAAGGGTAATTGGGGTGATCAAGGGTAAAGGTGTCTCCTAATCGCTAGAGTCGGTCCGGGCTCTCGCAACTTAGACCGATGTCAAGGTGAGTCCGGCTCTCGCAACTTAGACCCTAGTCGGCACTCTCGTGACTATGACTATTCTCAACATTTCCACAAAATAAGCAATCAATGAGAAGATGAACACAAGCATGGGAAGCATGGCCACTACAACTCACAGAAGCATATCAACAAACACATAGAGTGCCTACAATGTGACTAACAACAAAGATACAACCTTTTCCCCTTAATCGACCCTAATCATCCATAATCTACCCCTAATCCCCCTACTAACCCCACAAGAAGCCTACTCACTCATTATCAAGGATAAACCAACCAAATCAAGAGAAAATATTATCACTAAACAAACATCCATAATGATCAACAAGAACAATGATACTAACAATATGAAAAGATTCAAACAAGATTAAATAAACAAGATTAAGAGTAAGAAAGGTTATACCAACACTAAGGAGATGAAAAGATGAAATCTTGTATAAATAAGAACCCAAATAAAACCCAAGGTTGTCAATCTTGGAGACTTCTTCAACTATCCTCTTAATACAAGAACTAATTACAATAATTAACTAAGAATTAACTAAGATTAAGGGAAGATTAAAGCTAATGAGTGAGAGTAAATCTAGGGTTTTGGAGGCTTAAACTAATGTAGGGTAACATAAGATGTCTTAAAATTACAAGAAGGGAGTATATATATGGGTACAAGAGTGAAGGAGAAGAAAAGAAGAAGCCCGTGCTGCCTCTGTAGCTTCCCGACCGGGACGGATCATCCCGATCGGGACGGCTCTGTCATCCCGACCGGGACGGGATGGTCCCGACCGGGATGGGCTCACAGCAGCCATCTCAAAGTAGCACCCCATCCCGAACGAGATGAGGCCATCCCGAACGGGATGGGTCTTGTATGCCTTCCTTAAACACTCTTTGGTCCTTCCTTGCCTCTCATGGGCTTCCCACCGATTCTCGGGACTCGGGATCGGGTCTCGGAGGCTCGGGATTGGATCCCAAGGTCTCGGGGTCGATTCCAAGGTCTCAAGTCATCGTTCCTTTATCTCGTTGGCTCCAAAATGTGTATGTATTGAGTCGGAATCGCTCCAACTCTTCCAATTCGGCCTCGGGAACCTGTAACGAACTAAAGGAAGCATAAGAAGCCAATGAATCGCTCCAAAGGAGCGATTCCACAAGGAAAAAGGAACCAAAACACAACAAATAGGCACTACAAACTACACTTATAATAAAGGAAATGGGTTTAGACTAATGGGTGCACTACTATAATAAAGGTCTATTGCAACGCAGCAACAATGTTGCATATGACCACTAAAATGTTGCTTTATGGTTTATGCAACATTTTTAACTGTGCTGCTTTAAACTCCGTTGCAATAGCCTAATGTAACACTTTTTGCAACATTTTCTACTCAAATGCAACATTTTTAAAAAATGTAGCAACTATAACCTAATGCAACAAATATCATGATAAGCTATGGCAACACTTTAAATATATATATGCAACACTTTTTCCACTTCTGTCCACGATTTTGCAACACTTATTTTAATGATATGCAACATATTTTTGTCTGATTGAAACATAAAGGCAACATTATTTTGGTGCTAATGCAACATATCCAGTTTGTCAGAGGTAATACTATTCTAATTCTAATGCAACATTCCTGGATGAAAATGTATAATATACATTTGTTTTAATTTTTTACCACATGCATAATTTAATCGCTATAAATAGTATCCGCACACAAAAGATGTCCGATCCAAAAATAATAATTAATTGATCAACAAAAGAGGAATTAATAATCTAAATGTCAATATTTATGCTTCGTACTACATTTTATTGAGAAAATGTCGAAATGAAAAAGAGCTAACAGAAATTAAAACACAGTTCTAATACAAAAAACAAATAAAACATCCGGAATGTATAAGTCTTCAGTGGATCCAAATTTGCTGCTACCGTTGAATTCATACGTAAGCCAAAAGGTGGTCTGTGAGAAAAAAAGTATATGATAACAATTATAATGCCACAAGGTTTTTAAACATTAAAGAAAGAAGGATAGAAAATACATACTTCTAACATAAGTATTGTTTTGCATTGTGATATCTTCAAGTACGTCTCATTCAGTAGCCCCAAATGGTGAGCAGTCAAGCATTCAATATGAAAGCACTATCGAAAAAGTTCATAGCAGGATATCAAATTAAGATGAACCTCGATGAGATCAAGTAGCCTCGATTTCCTTTGAAAATTATAGGCTTCCCAAATTCAAAAACTTGAGCAATTATCTGCAATCAGGATCAGATAATAAGAAAAAATCAAAACCCTTTTGGCTCCCTTTACATGGCTACACCTCATGTCCAAATTGATATGAGCAAAAATTTTGTCCCGTGCTGGTCTAAATTTCTATTCTGACTCTGTTACAAAGATTCATCGATCGGTCTAAACCTTCCTAGTCTCTACCTTTTACGTGATTCAAACCAAGTTATTGCTCCTTAAAAGAAGGTTTTTCTCTGACCAATAAAACAACAAAATAGATGTTATGGGTCAAATGAATTTGGCGGCCTCAAATAGCAATAAAAGAGGCAATAAACAATTAGTGATAAAACAATCTACTCTTAGACGCCAAGAATCAGAGAAAAACTTATTGTCATTTCAAACCATTTTCAAAAGGAAAGACTTAACTTCAACAGAAAAAGGACAACAAAAACTGAAAGGACAAACTGTGAAAAAAATATAAATATTTATAAACTACTGTTATAGTATATACAAACACAAAATAACTAACCGCATTGAGAAAAGGATCATAAGCTTCTTCAACTAGATAAGCCAATGTTATTCCAGAATCAACAATTGTTCCTCTATTAATTGATGTTGCAAATGCTGCTTCATCAATTGGCAACAACTTCCCATTGATTGCAAAACTCTCAATGAGGCATGAAGTTTTTAAAAATTTAGAATAGTAAAAGCTTCAGAGGGATATGTTAAGAGGAGGCAAAGTAGCTACTAAAAGCAAGATGAAAAGTAAATATTTAGACTTGGACTTTTAACAACAAAACGACCCATAGTAACGCCTGCCATTAAAAGACATATATAGAATGAATTCGACATGAAAAATGCTAGATGGGATTAAGATTCTGACAAAAAAAAAGGAGAAATTAAATTGTGTAAGCATCATTTGTAGTGAAGTAGCTTTTTTAATAGTTCTATGTTTTGCTGAAGTAATGGACGAATAGTAGCGAAACAGTAGTAACAGAAGCGAACAGCAACCACAACACGAGGATAATAGGAGCCTCGAACAATAATAACAACAAGAAGACGGTCAAACTGACAGAAAAAGACGAACAAAGCAGACACAACAGCAACGAGGACTAATGAACAACAACAGCAATATCAAGACGACAACATGAATAGACCCGATGTGCCACACCGCAGCAGGAACATCGACATAAAACTAGAAGCAGGGATAACAGCAACACGATAACAGAAGGCGATGAACCGAATGGGCATGAAAAGCAACATAGTAGAAGTACCGACAAAACGACACAACAAACAGCACAATGACAGCAAAGCTCGTATTGAATATAACCACAGGACGACCACAGCAGGGTAACGAACAGCAGCACCAAGAGCAATGTACAATAACGTCAACAATGGCAATAACAATCAACAGCAACCACGACGCAACCAGTAGTAATTATAAAAGTAACAAAAACAGCAGTAGATGAAACAAATGGAACGGAAAGAGCAAGAGAAGAAGAGAGCAAAGGATCGACAATACAACAGAGAAAGAACGAATTAGGGAAGAAGAAGAAGATGATGATGAAGAAGAAGGAAAGGAATGAACAAGCCAAGAAAGAACCTTTAATCGATTCAGGCGACAACACCGGCAGAGCAGGGTGACGGCGACGACGACGAAGAGAGCAGGCGGGCAGAGATGACGGTGATTAACGTTGATGAAAAAGAAGAACAAAAACAAAAGGAGAAGGGAGGTGATGGCTGATGAGGGTGACGGCTGAATCACCAATAAACAAAAGGACAAAAGTAGGTTGAGCTCAGAATTAATAAATGGGTATGGCGTATGGGTCTATGAGATTAGGTGAGAATGGGTCAAGTCATAACTCGACCAACGCAGCAAGTAATCGGGTTAAAATCGAGTTCAAAGTAAATAAGTAGAAATATTCAACACAAGTTAGAAGTTATGGAAAATAAATAAATAGAGTAGGTCTCTTGAAAGACGGTCTCTCATTAACTTTACTGAGAGACTAAGTACAAATGAAAGTAACGGTGGTACCAAACTTAATAGAAGTAGGTACGATTAACATAAAAGAGTATACAAATATAGAGATGGTACGCTTCTTATAAAAACAGGTACAAAACAAAGTTGTCATTTAAGGGTACGAATAGAACATAAAGTGGTACTGAAGAGTCGTCTCTCAATAAGTTATTGAAAGACCGTCTCTCTCAAGAATTTGTGAAATAAATTAGTTCGAAATGAAATAAAAATTCACGATAATCAAATAAACCTTCACATTAAAAGTAAAGCTTCACGAAAAAATTAATGAACGTTCGATGAAATGAATTAAATTGATTTTTCGACGGAAATTAATAATTATGTGACGAAGGTTAAATAAAATGATTTCTCAGAGAAAAATAATAAATATTTTGACGACCTAACTAAAATGAGCTTGTCCTAAAATTACAAAGTCGAGTTGAAAATTAAATATAGAATGAAGTGAAATTAAATTAAATACGAAGACGAAATTAATTAAGAAAATTCGGGGTATTACTGTATTTACACATTTATTATTTAATTGTGGATTATCAATTATTCTAACAATATTGCAACAAATTTAAAAAGTGTTGCTAAATAGTGTTATAATTGCAACATTTTTGTAAATCTGTCGCATTTTTAGATTAAATGCAACATTTTTTATATAAGTGTTGCATAGAGAATATCACTATTAAAAATTGCAACACAACAAGAAAGTGTTGTATTGAAAATGTTGCAATAGACACTTATTGTAGTAGTGGTGCTACGGTCAAAGACTAGGTTCGAGACGAGCTAATCTAGGGTGATGGCTAAGGACTAGGCTAAGTCTAGAACATGGAAAAGGAAGACAAAACAAGCAACTAACGACTAAGGGAAGCAAGAATAACAACAAGAAGGAAAACTAGGGTTAGGTCGGGTTCATGGATGTCAATGAGACAAAAAGGGGAAGAACGGGGTTCCTAGCATGCTTTCGTAGCCTAGGTTCCGCCAATCGGGCTCTCGCTACGTAATCGGCCTAGGGGTCGTCCTCACCGGGCTCTCGCTACGTAATGAGGCAACCAAACCATCTAACCAAACACACACATACAAGAGAATATGCAAGAAAAACAAGGATTGATCGTCTCTAGTCTCACAAGCATTTCATCGAACATGTGGAGTGCAAGGTAAATGGGAAACAACAAAAACAACATCTAGTACCACCCATCTCACCCTAATCATCCACAATCACACCTAATCTCCCTAATAACCCTAGCAAGATTCTACTCAAACATATCTATGCTAAAACTAACACTAACAAGAGAAATCAACATAAGAATCAAAACATACATATGTAAAACTAACAAGGATGATGAACAAAACAATAAACAAGATCTAAAGATTGAAACTTGAATAATAAAACAAAGATTAAGAGAAAGGAAAAGAGATTATACCATACTAGAAGATGAAAGCAATAATGAAAACTTGTATAAAAGAGAAAACCCAAAACAATCTTCCAAGGTTGTCAATCTTGGTTGAATCTTGAAGAATTCACTTAATACAAGGGTTAAACTAAGATTAACGATTAAATAAGGACTAATCTACACTAACCTATGCTAATCTATGCTAAACTATGCTAGGGTTTAGTGGGTAATGTCTAACCTGACATAAGAATACAAGAGGAAGGGTATATATAGGGTTACAATGAGTAAGGAGAAGAAAAGAGTTGACGCGGGCCTGAACTGGGCTCATCCCGGTCGGGATGAGGGGTCGGTCCCGGTCGGGATGGACCCAAAACAGCAGCCCTCTCTTTTGTGCACTTCATCCCGGACGGGATTAGGTCCTTCCCGTCGGGGATGAGTCTTGTAGGCCTCCAATATGATCTTTAAGGTCCCTCCTTGCCTCTCATGGGTTTCTCATCGATTCTCGGGACTCGGGATCGAGCCTAAGGGGCTCGGGAATGGGTCCCAAGGTCTCGAGATCGAATCCAAGGCATCGAGTGATCGTTCCTTCACTTCGTTGGCTCTAAAAGCGTATGAAACGAGTCGGAATCGTTCCAATTCTTCGTGAATGGTCTCGGGAACCTAAAACGAACTAAAGGAAGCATAAGTAACCCATAAACCGCTCCCAAGGAGCGATTCCACAAGGAAAATGGGACCAAAACACAACAAATTAGGCACTACAAACTACACTTATCAACTCCCCCACACTTAACCCTTACTCGCCCTCGAGTAAGCACATACTAACAATTAAACTAGCCGAGTGGATATTAGCGCACCCTACGCCCTTTCAACTCACGCGAGTACACTTAGAGGAAAAGTGTACTCCGCAAGGCAAGTAAGGTCTTGCGACAAAACTGTGGATGTAACCGGACACAAAAACACATAAACAACAAACACACAAACAAACAAATAAACGGTTGCACCCAAAGAGAAATAAATACCGCTTCCCTCTAAAAAGCGGTGAATGAAACACCGGTTTAGGACTCAAGGCAAGTGACAACGTTCCCAAGCTAATAGTACAAATCGAAATGAACTAAACCCAAATAGTATGACGACAAAGCAATAAAAACGTTGGTAACTTACCTAGGTCCTTCTAACTTTCTAAGAACGCACTACGGGACGATCGGCGGGATGGAAAAAGGATGAACCACGGTGTTAGTCGACACTGTAGGTAAGTGAGACCCCGCCCCCTTTAGCGATGAGCCAAGAGGGTCGTCCTATGCCCAAAACCGCCCAACTAGTCCAAGTAAAAAGGTGGATAATATTGCAAAGTGAGGGAAGACCGACCATTACCGCTATCATCCTTCCTAGGGACTCGGTCCTTTGGTAGGCTCTTCACGGCAATAGTCGGAAAAAGGCTTATTTTTGTGGGGTTAAGATCTTTTTGTGAGGAGATTTTCTTTTTGGCATTTTTTTCTTTCTTTTGCATTTTTGCTTTGTTTGTTGCCATGCCATTTCTTTTTCATCTTTTCTATTTTCTTTTCGGCTTTTTGTGCCTTTTCTTTTTCTTCAATCTTTTCTTTCTTTCATTTTCTTTCTTTTCTTTGCCCTTTTTGGCAAGATTTGAGTTGTAGGCATTTCTTTTGCAACTAAGAATGAGATTTCAATAATTTGCATCTTATTTTGTGGATATGTGTAGGAGGTAGGGGAATGAGTGTGTAACACCCGCTATTTTTCCTAGCATATTTATTCTTTCCATTAGGACTCCATCTTAACTTTGTCACTTTTCGGCCTCGTATTTCATCATTTTACTAAACTCCATTTTCATTTTTGAGTTTAATAATTTTTATTTTTAATTTTAAAGATTTTAATTCTTTTTAAATCCATTTATTTGGTTTTCTTCGTAAACTAACTAATTTTTCCGCGAGGAATTCTATTTCTCTTCGAATTGACGTTTTGAAACTCGGATTTAAGTTATTCTTTTTCCTAAAAATGTTTGAATGCATTTATATAATATTTTCAACTAGTAAATATTTTTATTTACAAAAATTAAGCCATTTATGATTTTAATACGAAGTTTCGTAAATAATTATTTTCTAACGCGAGGTTTACTCGAATTGCTTTGAAATGCTTTTAAAAATTTTACGATCCTTATTTTTATCAACCTACAACTAAAAAGAGACCCTTTTGGACTGTGACACCATGTAGTCACACCTTTGATTACAACTTTTATTTACATAACACTTTATGTTTTAACTTTAAGTAAAAAGATATTTTTCTCTTTAATTGATTTAGATGCTTAAATTACAAACTTTTCATGCTACCATCTCATTCACTCTTGGCTGAAATTTTTGAGTTTTTTTACCTAGTTTTCATCACCCTTATTATTATCTCCATTTAAGCAAAAACCATCCATTTCTTTTACATTGATTTTTCATAAAAAAATATTACAACATCTTTTTCCTCCTTCATTTCTGGCCGTGACACTCCTCTCCTCTCCTAGGCTGACTTTGCTTAATTCGAGCCTCGATCGCATCATTTTTATCGTCAAAATAATCCTCTTTCCGATCCCTTCGTTAAGGTAATAAACGATGTTGTTTTCGATCGTTATTTACCTTGATTTTCTTAGTTTTCTCATGGTATTTTTCCACCATGGTTTTCATGTGTTGAAGGATTTTTGAATGATTCCGAAGCCGACGAATTTATAATCGATTCAGACTTGGAGTAGAGGTAACGTCGATGTTACTCGGTATTGCATGATTTTATTTGTGTAGTTGCATGTATATTATTATAATTTTATTTTTGACAATATATGTATGTCACCAAATCTGGAAAAATTTTAAAAGTTGAAAATTTGCATGTTTCGGTAATTTTATCGCTTTTACGAGATTAACGATTAAATTGTTATATTAATTTGTAAAATCATAATATTCGGCCTAAACATGTAATATATTGTAAAATTGATATTTTTGAGGATTTATAATAATTTAGGATTTTTATGATATTTTAAATATCGATTATTGAATTATTACCAATTACGGACAAAAACGATTAAAAGCCGATTTTTAGTTCTAGTACCTAAACATTTTATTTTAATCTGATTTTTGAGGTGGTGAAACTTTCTGGTGAAATAGAATTTTATGAATTTATTCATAAATTTTCGAAATTGTTAAGTGGATGAATTAATTAATCACTTTAAATCATCGTTTATCGTTAAAACCGCGTTTGTCGTTTAAATTCTCGATTTCTGGTCCTTGGTTTAAATCTGGAAAAAATGTGATTCTGATAATTTCATAATAAAATGTATTTTTATGATTTTTAGTGCTTTAATAAAATGTTAGGAACGATAAGTTTTATTAATGGAATCGTTAATTGTGAAAACGGGTTTTAAAGACGGTTTTGACGGGATTTATTAAATCTGGAATTTTTGGAAATCTAGAAAAATGTTAGATTCTGGAAAATCATGATTTTTAAGTTTAACAATAATTTTTGGATATTAATACTTAAATCATTTTTGTAATTACTATTTTTATTAATCGTTATTGTCGAGATAGGACGATTAACGAGGAAACGCTTTAAAAACCGAGTTTTAGGATTCTGGAAAATTTTCTTTTCTGGACAGAATGTCCACAAATATATTTTAACTATTTTTACGTAATTTTTGTACTACTTATTAAGGTCTTTAATTAATAAGTATTGATTTTCGAACAAATTGTGATTTATCGTTAAAATGCTTCGTCTTACCTAAAAGAATTATTTTTCCAGCAATTTTGAAAGTGTTTAATCTGAAACTTTAAGAGTTAAATCATCCCTTAACATACTCTAAATATATTCATTGGTTTAATTAAATAAAAGGCGTTAAAGGATTTAATTTGACATTTGCCGTAAAATCCTATTTGTATTTGTATTGTCGAAACTAATAATAATTAGGGAATTTTAGTTTTATAAATTTTGGAAACACCCTAATTAGTAGTACTAAAGTGTTTAAGACATTTTTAATCATTTTCTAAACACTTGTAAGATATTTTAATAATTTCATAAACCTAAATGATCTCACTTTGGTAATTAATATCGTTAAGGCCGAAATTACTAGTTTTATAAATCTATATCGTTTACTAAAAATGTTGTATTAGTTTAAACTAATATTTTTCTATTTCATATGATGCTATTTTTAGTAAGTTTCTAAAAATAGAAGTTTCCTAAAATAGAAAGTTTTCTCTTTTGGAAAGTGATCCTTTTCTTTTTATTCTCTTATTATTTATAATGATTATATATTTTGAATATCGATAATGGCTTTGTTTTGGAGTTATGGAATAAGGATAAATGTGGGTTTAGAATAATAATCTAGGGTTTATGGTTTTGCCATCAACTATAAGGCTAGTGTATCAGGAATTGGTACATTGGTTGTTGAACCGGGTGACAGGTATCCCGGGAGTTGTGTACATTTTGACCTTAAGCTTAGGCCTCGCAGTAAGTCGCCGTCATAAGTTGAACTGGGTGACAGGTAATCCCAGGAGGGGTGTACATTGTCTTAAACTAGGGCCACGCATTTATAAGTCGCCGTCCTATTATGGTTGAGTAGCCTAGTTTAGAGACCGAAGTTTGATTTGTTTGAACTAAGTTCTCGAAGCTAGTTTTTAGTATTCTCCTAGTGAAAGTCTAGATTCTACACTACTCCTATCCATAACGCCATTTTGATTATTTTATTATTATCGATATAAATTGGTTTGCAGGTTGGCAACTATTTTTATGTTTCTTCGGAAACCCATTTTAATATTTTGGTTTTGGCAGTGAAAGCTTATTTTTAATACACCGTTTTACTGTTTTCCATTTTTACTATTTTTCTATAGTAGTAATTACAGTTTTAAAATCCTGTTATACGGCTGAGAGAACGTTGACGTTGCTCCCCACTGATTGTGGCTGTTATGTTTTAACATGGCAGGTATACGTGTTCCGGGTGTGGGCTAGCGAGCAGTGTGGATCCTGCTTGTTTATTTTGATAATTATGTCTTATGGATTGTTCAAACCCCTTTTGTGGATTGTTTAAATTTTGGCCATTTTATTTAAGGCCTATTGTTTGACTTTACCATTTTAATTTTACTAAGACATAGTTACAGTGTGTTTTAATCCCGACTCTACAGTGTTTCCGCCACTGTATCGCGTTAGATTTTCTAGGGGATTACAGGGTGAGTTAGGGGTCGCGATCCCCCTTCAAACCCACAAAAAGGTGGAGAACTTGGACTAATCAAACAATTTCCGACATAATCACCTAAGGGACGGGACTCGGCAACCAAGGCCTTTTCACACCGTGGGTGGTCATAATGGTCAAAATGCAAATCCCGTAGTAAATCCCTAGTAAGCTAGGTGGATTCAAGGTAAAGGACCAACGAAATCATTGATTTAGGGTCATTCTACTAGGTTAAAGTCCAAGACTCGATTCATACTACTAGAAAGGGAAAGTAAACACTTGCACACTAGCCTCAAAACTGGGTGTTCGAAAACCTTTTACTACACAAGACACAACTACACATCACAAAACAAAGACTCGACGAAAACGAAAGAAAAAGAGGCAAAAGCAACAAAACAAGACAAAACACAAGAAACACATAAAGAGAACAAACACCACCCCGAATTTCCAAATAAGCAACCAAATCATCATCAAACCTTACAAAGCTCCACCCGAGCACACATCATCACAAATCTCCTCCACACTCCGCAAGAGATAAAGAAGAAAAAGGGATAAAGACGTTACCGGAAGTCTTGAAAGCTCTCCAAAGCTATCAGTGATTTAATCAACCTAAAAGGAAAAAAGGGAGGCAAAACACGCACAACACAACAAATATACGACATAATGACACAAAAGGAAAACACAAAAAAGAAAATCTTTTTGATTTTTGTGAAATTTTTCAAATTTTTAGGGTTTTCAAAGATTTTTTCGACAAACTACGAAAATAAAACTAAACTATACTAGAATATCGCTCCCCCACACTTAAACCGAGCAATGTCCTCATGCTCGATCGTAGTGTATAGAGACACTAAAGAAAAGAAAAGAAACTACGAAAATAAAGCTCAAAACCAAAAATAAAGCGGAGAAAAGGGTAGAATGTGTCCGGCCGGGGTGTAGTCAAGTCACCGTGGGCCGAGACAAGAAAAGATATGGATGGGGGAAGAAATAAAAAGAAGGAAATAAAAGGAAATGGGAGGGGAGGACTAGGTGTAATCAAGTCACCTAGCCCGGATTCCGCCTAAATCCGACTAAATCCTAAAAAAAAGGGTGAAAATCTTGTAAATTTGGATTTTGAAATGACTCTCAATGTAGTCACGTCATCGAGAGTCGGGAGCAATAGCTACCAAGGCCCCGAGGGCCACCATGACACATAAGTGTAAAAGGGGAAGGGGACAAACAAAGGAAGACAAGCGATAAAAGACGGAAAAGAAAGGATAGTTGCCGTACCCATCGGTTAGCAACTCACTCGCTCCATCGTCTCATAGTTCAATATCGGCACATAGCTTGTCTACGTCATTGCTATTCCTCTTCAATCTTGATAGGCCCGCATGGTTGAAAGTATTAAGCTTGCAATGGTAGAAGGGGGTGGGATTTGATGCTAGGCTCGGTAAGTAGTGAAGGTAAGATGAGGTGAGGCTATGCATATGAAGTGTAAGGTCATATGATAGGTGCAAGGGTAGGTAGGGAGGTTGGGAGGGGGTATAAAATGGTTGGGTGGGCTCGAATGTCGAAGAAGAGGCAAAATGTGGAGCAGGGGACCATCCCGGTCGGGACGACACACCCTTCCCGTTCGGGACGACGCTCCAGAAAACTAGAATTTTGGTACCCTCATCCCGGTCGGGATGGATCATTCGTCCCGGTCGGGAAGCCTTCTTCTCGCCCGGGATAGATCTTCTAACCTTCTATAACCCCAAAAGCTTGTCCAAAGCATCAAAAACCGACTCCCTTGCTCAAAACCAAGCTTCTATCATCATCTACTCTCCTCGATACTTCATCTTCACTAAGACATACCAAATAAACTCAAATAACATTCATCAAAATCCCTCCCTCACATCACTCATCAAAATACCAAATTACAAGACTTCCACAAAAACTAACAATCCTAAAAACCAAAATATCCAAACAAACATATACACAAACACAAGCACAAAAGAAAAGGGAAAAGATATTTACACTAAGCTACTTTCACCAACTACATTTCCATAGTCATCAAGAGCTCGGAGGAGTAAGTCAAATGCCCTAGCAACATCTTCGTTGAGGCTCACATCGCCGAGCCTAGCCACCTTCAAGAGCTTCCAAGTCGGAGGCAAGAAGCAATCATCTTCATTATGCTCGGGGTTCTCGTGATCTTCCGGGTCTTCCGAACCATGATAGCAACGACTCTTATGACCATCCGGTAGGTATAGTGGTCTAGAGTCATACTCGGTGTTATGATGTGGGAGATCACACCCTAGGTTTGTTGCTTCTTCTACGGGGTCGAGAGTAGAATTCTCTTCCACCGCCCGACAAGGATATTCTTCATCAACCGTCTCACAAGACAAGGGACTAGAAATCGAGTGCGATAGAGGAGGAGAAGACATCAAGTTATCTTCATTGGAGGTGATTGGCTCCTCCAATTTCCCATTCAAGGCATGTTCCAAGGCATCTACTTCTTTCTCCCAAGTATTACGCTCCTTTTCACTCACCTTGTCAATATGGCCTAGAGGAGGTATGTCTTCACTTGGCTTTTGATTGTCTAGATCCGGTTCATCACGAAGAAAATAATACAAATCCAATTTGATAGCCAATACATTGGCTCCCCAAGAGTTACCTTGAGAATCATGTTCACTTCCCTCCTCATCGTTGACCCTTGAAGCTTCAACTTCCTCTATTCTTCCCATATCTTCACCATCCAAGCAACACTCAACAATGATCTCTTGATTGACCCTCTCTTCTTCACTCGTAGCTTCAAGATCGGGTTGACTTCCAATTGGAGTCAACCGACCTTCTTGCCCAAATGAACCTTCCTCAACAATTCGTGGAGCTCGAGTTGCCGACATCGTGATACGAGCCATGAGTGCATTGATCCGAGCATCTTGCACCTCTATTTGGGCCTTGAGCTCCTCTTTGACCCCTTGTATTTGAGTCATCATCGCTTGTTGACTCTTTTGCATTAAAATCATCATCTCATGTTGACCCTTTTGCAATAGAATTATCGCCTCTTGTTGACTCTTTTGCATTCGGACCAACATTTGACAAGTCTCAAAGTCGGGGGTTTTTGGTTGTGGGTTATGTGAGGGTGTTTGGTAGTTGTTAGGATGTTGGAATGATCCTTGACAACTTTCATGATAACCATATGGAGGGCGTTCGTAAGATTGTTGATGAGGTTGAAATGGTTGGTGAAATTTTGGGACTTGGCAATTTGCCCCATAGTTGTCCCGTGACGATTGATGGAAGCTAGGACGTGCCATTTCCATAACGTTGCTTTGATACCCAGGATGAACTAGAAGCACTTGAGCAAACGTTAGTAGCCTAGTGCTTTTAAGGCACTAGGAAGAGAGAATAGCACACAAGAAGTAAAACGAAGATACACAAGGAGAAGAAAACACAAAGATCATGAACGAAGTCGAAAACTAAGCAAACAAAAGTCTAAACTACGTCGTCCCCGGCAACGGCGCCAATTTGATGGGCAAGGATTTGTCATGGATCCCGCCACCAAATAATAACCAACTAACCTAACTAGGGTAGCTAGGGCAAGTCGGGTCGATCCACAGGGACGGAAATGGGTTTAGACTAATGGATGCTACGGTCAAAGACTAGGTTCGAGACGAGCTAATCTAGGGTGATGGCTAAGTACTAGGCTAAGTCTAGAACACGGAAAAGGAAGACAAAAAAATCAAATAACGACTAAGGGAAGCAAGAATAACAATAAGAAGGAAAACTAGGGTTAGGTCGGGTTCATGGATGTCAAGGAGACAAAAAGGGGAAGAACGGGGTTACTAGAATGCTTTCGTAGCCTAGGTTCCACCGATCGGGCTCTCGCTACGTAATCGGCCTAAGGTCGTCCTCACCGAGCTCTCGCTATGTAATGAGGCAACCAAACCATCTAACCAAACACACACATACAAGAGAATATGCAAGAAAAACAAGGATTGATCGTCTCTAGTCTCACAAGCATTTCATCGAACATGTAGAGTGCAAGGTAAATGGGAAACAACAAAAACAACATCTAGTACCACCCGTCTCACCCTAATCATCCACAATCACACCCAATCTCCCTAATAACCCTAGCAAGATTCTACTCAAACATATCTATGCTAAAACTAACACTAACAAGAGAAATCAACATAAGAATCAAAACATACATATGTAAAACTAACAAGGATGATGAACAAAACAATAAACAAGATCTAAAGATTGAAACTTGAATAATAAAACAAAGATTAAGGGAAAGGAAAAGAGATTATACCATACTAGAAGATGAAAGCAATAATGAAAACTTGTATAAAAGAGAAAACCCAAAACAATCTTCCAAGGTTGTCAATCTTGGTTGAATCTTGAAGAATTAACTTAATACAAGGGTTAAACTAAGATTAACGATTAACTAAGGACTAATCTACACTAATCTATGCTAATCTATGCTAAACTATGCTAGGGTTTAGTGGGTAATGTCTAACCTGACATAAGAATACAAGAGGAAGGGTATATATAGGGTTACAATGAGTAAGGAGAAGAAAAGAGTTGACGCGGGCCTGAACTGGGCTCATCCCGGTCGGGATGAGGTGGTCCCGTTTGGGATGAGGTGTCGGTCCCGGTCGGGATGAACTCATCCCGGTCGGGATGGACCCAAAACAGCAGCACTCTGTTTTGTGCACTTCATCCCGGACGGAATGAGGTCCTTCCCGTCGGGGATGAGTCTTGTAGGCCTCTAATATGATCTTTAAGATCCCTCCTTGCCTCTCATGGGTTTCTCATCGATTCTCGGGACTCGGGATCGAGCCTAAGGGGCTCGGGAATGGGTCCCAAGGTCTCGGGATCGAATCCAAGGCATCGAGTGAACGTTCCTTCACTTCGTTGGCTCCAAAAGCGTATGAAACGAGTCGGAATCGTTCCAATTCTTCGTGAATGGTCTCGGGAACCTAAAATGAACTAATAGAAGCACAAGTAACCCATAAACCGCTCCCAAGGAGCGATTCCACAAGGAAAATGGAACCAAAACACAACAAATTAGGCACTACAAACTACACTTATCAGGGTTATAGGACTTTACCGTCATTATCACATGGACCCTCTTCCTCCCACCAACCCGAACCCCAGACCTCACAATTTTTCACACCCAATTTCTCAGACTTTGAACCACACCGACACTCAACGTTCACCTAGTCTACCCTAGGTTTTCAGGAGGACATTAACATGAATCCTCCACGACACTCCTCGTTCTTTGGATCAGAGGACTTTTACAACCAATGGGGAGTAGTCTATAACTGTACACGTCAGACATGGGAGAACTCGACTACTCACTTAACCTGGCCCAGGATGCCTACAATGTGTCCCGGGATGCGCGCGATACTACGCATCATCTATACTCGTACTCTAGGGAAGGTTTTGAGTACGCCCGGACCATTTTTGAGATGGCTAGGGAGGCTGCTAGGGATGCCCAAGCAGCGAGGTTGGCGGCGGAGGAAAATCAAAGGATGTTGCAACAGCAACAACACTACTTTGATAGATTTTTCGGTATGCCTCCGCCCGGGTCTTACTACCCACCACCACCTCGTCCCTCAGGTTCTATGTGAGTGGTCGAGTGTCGTTAGTGTTAGTGTGGGGGTGTCAGTTGTCATTGTCAGTCGTCGGTCGTCTGTTCTCTTATCTCAGTTATCTCGTTCACTGTCTGTCCCTGCTGCGCCAATTTTTGGCATTTGAAATTATGTTGTTGGTTTATCTTTAATGAGTTATTTTGTTGATTTGAGGAATTGTAAGCCCCTCTGTGACCCTATTTGGGTCGTTACACACGTGAGGCTTATTGCAGGTACCTTAGAGAAGAAGGACATGATTGTTGCTCCCGGTCTTTGGTGATTTGATCGCACCAAGACCATTTGAAAAATCCAAAATCTTCTTTTTCTTTTGATTTTCCCGATTTGTGCAGAATCCGGGCGAGGTGACGTGATTACACCTATGTCCTTTTTCTTCCCTTATCGATTTTTCTTATTGTTCCTCTTTCTTTTTCATTTTTCATTTCTTTTCTTTTTATCCCCTTAATTTTTGAAAATTCCAAAAACATTTGAAAAATCATCAAAAATCCAAAAACATTTGAAAAATCATCAAAATCCAAAAACATTTGAAAAATCATAAAAATTCAAAAATATTTTCCGTTCTTTTCTCTTTTTCTTTTTTCGATTCTTCTCCTATTCGTGCATTGGGGACAATGCACAGTTTTAGTATGGGGGAGGGATCTACTATCCTTTTCTTCATTTTCTTTTTCATTTTTTCCTTTAAAAACCAAAAATCCAAAAATTTCAATTTTTTTCTCTTTGTAGCTTTCTTTCCTTTATTTTCGTCTTTGTGTAGCTTGTATTGTCTTGTATTCTCCTTTTTGTAGGTACACCGCCAACCATTTAGCATGGATACGTAAGGTAGCGGAAATGAAATGAAGACCGCGCGGTAATACTTTCTTCCTTCGTTTTATCCCTTTCTCTTATGCATGGAGTTTGGGCATATGTGCTATTTGGAGGTTCACTTGGTGAACATTTTGGAATTGGTGGTTGTGGATTGTGTTGACTTAATGGAGTTTGGAGTGCTTGGCTTTACTTGTGATTTCGATTCGTCTTGTTTTTGTTTCATTGTGTTTTTGTCGTTTTTGTGTATAGCTTGTCTAGGTAAAGTTTTCGAAAACCCGATTTTGAGATTAGGTCGAGTGTTTATTACTCCCTTGTTAGTGACCCTTTTTGATTTTTGGACATAATTCTAGTAGAATGACCTTGAACCAATTTTTGCATTGGATTTTTACCATGAGTCCATTTTTTCTACTAGGAGTCTACATCGGGATTTGCATTTGACCACCTTGACCACCCATGGAGTGATAAGACCATGGTTACCGTTCCCCATTCTCTTAGGTGACCTTACTTGAGAAGCCACTTTTAGTCCAAAATTTTCATCCTTTTATGGGTTCGAAGGGGGTGCACACCCGACTAACCTATTTCTCTACCATTCACCCATTTCCACAAATAAGTTTGCAAAAATATGCTTTACCTTGTTCATCAAATGAATCATCTAGCCAAAAATGGGCTATTCACAAAAGGGAAACGGGAAAAATGAAGAAGAAAGGGAATTGTAAAATCAATGTGAAAAAAAAGCCCTCGATCGAAATAATGAGGAAAGAAAGAAAAACCGAAAAGAAAATCAAAATCTCAAAAAAATCGTTCCCAAACCCAAATAATCCCTTGGTTGTCTTATTGCCGTGAAATGCCTACTAGAGGACCGAGTCCCGTGGAAGGAAAATAGCGGTAATTTGGCAATCCTTACCATTTTGCAAACACTTATCCATCTTTTTGTTCTAATTAGCTTTCTCGAGTTTGGAACGACCCTCTAGGCTTAGCTTAGGAGACAGCATAATACTTACCTACAGTGCTTACTAACTCCATGGTTCTCACTTATCCATTCCATCTATCGTCCCGTTGTAGGCATCTTTAGTGGAATTAGAAGGACCTTGGTAATTTTCAATGTTTTTATTGTTTGATTGTCATCCTATTAGGATCTTGTCCATGTCAATTTGTGTTACTAGCTTGGTAGTGTTCTCGCTTATCTTAATCTCGAATCGGTACTTTCTCCGCCGTTTCGATGAGGGATTCGGTGATTTATTTTCTCTTTGGTTGCGACTATCTCTTTGTGTGTGTCTTCTTTGTTTATGTGTTTGTGTGTGTTAGTCGCAACCCCAATTTTGAGCAAGACCCAACTTGCCTTGCATGGAGGTACCTTACCTCATAGGTATCTCGATGTGAGTTGAAGGGACGGAGCGGGCCCGTTAATTGCCTCGTATCGGCTTCGCATAGTCTAGCTTAGTAGTAGTAGCTAGTTTCTTTTTTGGTCATTGCTCGAGGACGAGCAAAGGTTTAGTGTGGGGGAATTGTTGTGTGCCAAATTTGGACCGTTTTTCCTCCCATTTAGACCCGTTTTTCCTCTGTTTTGTGAGACTTGAGTGCGATTATCGCCATATTTTGCGTAATTCTCACATTAGTGTCTCTCTTTTGCATTTTACGTGTTTTTGGTAGTTTTCTGTCTATTTTGATAGGATTTTCAACCAAAAACGTGTTTGAGCTTCTACGAGCAAGAGAGAGATACGGTCCAAGAGCAAAGCACACAACTGAAAGTTCAAGTAATCCAACTGATCGACAAAGAAAAAGACCGGAAAAGGGTCAGTGGACCACCGGGTGAAATTTCGCCCGGTGAGTCATCACCGAGCGAAATTTTGCCCGGTGACATTTCTTTTCATCCCCGAAGATTTTCACGGCGACATGACCGGGCGAAATTTCGCCCACCGGGTGAAATTTGGGTGAAATTTCGCCCGATGGTGAAGTCGGGTCAAAATCGCATTTTGAGAAGAAAATCTCACCGGGTGAAATTTCACCCGGTGGGATTATTATGTCAAGCCGCGGGGCGAAATTTCACCCCATGAAGATGCAAAGGATGAAGGTCTAGTTAAATGAAGAGAAATCGGATTTGGGCCTTGAAGTTTGTGCAACCCATTAAGCAACTCTATATATACCCCTCCTAGGGTTTAGTGCCTCCTTGAGCCTTAAGTGTGCCTCTTAGGAGTAGGGTAGAAAGCTCTCTAATAGTAATAATAGTAGTTTGTAGAAAACTCTCTTAGAAAATTCTCAAAACAATTAGTAGATCTACTTAGTATTAGTATAATTACTCCATAATTAGTAGTAAAGCTCCCATCTTTATTGAAGATTTGGTTTTATTGTTGAAGATTCAAGGGTTTTACAAGGGTTTATGTGACAAAACCCTTGTTTTATTTCTTGAAGATTCATATTTATTCTATTGAAGATTGAAGATTTATGCATGGATTAGTGACAAATTCTTGTGTATTTCTCTCAAGATTCAATCTTTATTATTATCTTCATCTTCTATCTTAGTTTCCTCCATTGTTGGTAAAATTCTTTCCTCTCCCTCTTCTCCATTAGTTAATTAGTTTTGTTATTGTAGTTTTCCAATATCTAGTTTATATCTTACTCTCACCATGCTTAGTTTCTCTCCTATTCTCTTTAGTGTTAGTTTTATTATGGGTAGTGAGTAGATCTTAGTTAGGGGGCTAGGGGAGGAGGAATTATAGATAAAGATTTCATATTTGTGAGATTATTGCATTTGAGGGTGATATTGTCTTAATGGGATTGCTGTGTTATGTTTGACTTAGCTTGATCACCTAGGTTGTGATCCGAAAATAATAAGTATCTAATTAATTATTTAGAAAACAATTAGTATGGATCTTCGATAGTCAGTCGTTTTCCATATTTATGAATATATTTGAAATAAGTATCTAATTAGTTTTTTTTCTAGTAATATTTAGGAATTATATTATGTTAGAATATATTTTCCATACTAAGAATTAGTTTATTCTAGTAGTATAAATATGAGTCTTTGTATTCATTAGAAAGAATGAAGTTTATGAATAAGAATTTTGAACATTTGCGTTGCAATTGTGTTTATCGGTTCGACGAGTTTCGATCCAAACTTTGTTATTATTTGACGCGTTTCAAATATTTGACGCATTTCAAATAGGTCTTAATTGTTCTCACCATTATTCGTCCTATAGGTCTAGGTTGAGTAAATATCCTTTCTTTTCACAAAATAAAACACCTCAAAAAGTCTTCCGCTACGTTACACATACGAAAGTCGTAATTTTCGTATCATAAGTGGTATCAGAGCATAATTTTCGTATCATAAGTGGTATCAGAGCATAATTTTCGTATCATGTTGACTTGACTCACCCGGACCAATATGGGGAAACTCGGGGTTTGGGTAATTCCGTCTAGAGACCTTAGTTTATTCGTCGCGAAAGCGGGCTTAGACTTGGTTAGTAGGGAAACCGAAAGGTGGAACCTCCCTTATACATCTTGTGATAATTCTTGCGTTACTAGACTCTTGTCTTTATTTCCGACTCCCCGACTCTCCTTAACGCCTTTCCCACCAATATTTTCTCATCTTAGTTTCATAGCTTGTTTAGTTAGTCTTGTTCGACTCGACCAAAACCCCCTTCTCGACCCAATCACTCCTAGACTTTGACTTGACCGACTACCCCTCGACCGTCCCTGTGGATCGATCCCGACTTACCGCTACTACGTAGTAGTATTCCGGGGTTTATAAATATTGTTTGACCGCGTTGGATAGACGACAATTCGACGTGCATCAGCAATCGAAGAGGATTATCTTTTCCGCCCCTACTTCACAGCCAGCATTGACCGGATGCTGCAAAATCTGGGGTACCTACCGGGGTTTACATCGAGGCCGAATCTGACCGTAGGAAAAATTATTGAAGTCCTAGATGACGGGAGGTCTCAAGCCGGTTTAGGATACACCATAACCCCATAAAATATGGGCCAAACAGGAACTAGAGTCGTCACCTTTGTCACTCCAGTGTTCGAGCCCGTCCAGACAGGCCTATATCGGCCCGACGCCACATGCCCTGGGACCCACTTGGCCCAGGACTGTAACTTCATACCAGATGACATCTTCGCCCTTATCCAATCCGAAGATGCTAACAAGGCCGAGCCCCCGCTAGGACTACTTTTTGGGGAAGAAGTCGCTATCCCGACACCAAAAGAAGAGATGGTCAATCTCATTCTCCGCAGCCGCAAGTTTGACCCGACTAAGCTAATCTCAGTTGTAGGATCCGAGACGGGAAAGAGAGCCTGGAGAAAGACCGTCAAATGGACTGACAGTCAGGGAAGGAATTACAAGCTAATCGCAGGAGAAGGAGAGATGCCCGAATCTGAGTCTGAGTCCGAGTCAGAGTCTGATGTCAAGTCTAGTGAGTCCAGTGCTAGAGTCACTCCTATAACTCCCCCTCTCCCTTCAGATATCCCTGGTGTCTCGGGGTCTGTCCCGGGCACCTTACCTATCCCGCCACTGACTAGCGATCAGATGGCAGCTCTTTTCGAGCTATTTTCTCAATTTATGAGCAATAATAACAACCGTTCTGCTTACGACTTGTCTTATTTTCAAAATTTTTTTAATTTCAAAAATGTTTTGTTCAATGACATTGAGAAACCCGACGAACAGGTACCCCTACCTCCACATCTGATCGAGCAACTAGAGCAAAGGAAGTCCCGCGACCCGGTAATCGAAGAAACCGAATCCATTAATGTGGGAACAACCTTAGAGCCTCAGATACTTAAGATAGGGTTATCCTTAGATCCCGAGGAGAAACAGCAATTCACGAATCTCCTTCAAGAATTCAAAGACGTCTTCGCATGGTCCTACAAGGACATGCCGGGAATAGATCGCGAAATAGCCGAGCAACATATACCAATCAAGGAGGGGTTCAAACCGGTTAAGCAGAAACTTCGCCGCATGAGGCCCGAATGGTCACTTAAGGTCAAAAAGGAAGTCGACAAACAGTTCAAAGCTGGTTTCATACAAGTTTCCGAGCATCCAGATTGGGTTGCAAACATCGTGTCGGTTCCTAAAAAAGACGGTAAGGTGCGTGTCTGTGTAGACTTTCGGGATCTTAACAAGGCAAGCCCGAAAGACGATTTCCCGTTACCACACATCGACATACTAGTGGATAACACAACTGACCATGCCCTTCTATCATTTATGGACGGGTATGCCGGGTACAATCAGATAAAAATGGCGGAAGAAGATATGGGTAAGACCACCTTCATTACACCTTGGGGTATTTATTGCTACACTTTTATGCCATATGGTCTCATCAATGTCGAGGCCACCTATCAACGGACCGCTACAACTTTATTACATGACATGATGCATAAATAAGTGGAAGTATATGTGAATGATATGATCGTCAAGTCTAAAGACAGGGATGGTCACATCACCGCCCTGAGAAAATTCTTCGCCCGATTGCGCAAATACAACATGAGGTTAAACCCTCAGAATTGCATTTTCGGGGTAACGCCTGGCAAATTACTAAGTCATATCGTTAGCCAACGCGGTATCGAAGTCGATCCAGCCAAAATTAAGGCCATCACCGAGATGCAACCCCCTAAAACCGAAAAAGAGATAAGAGGGTTTCTCGGGAAAGTCCAATACATTAGCAGGTTCATCTCAAAGCTAACCATGGTGTGTGAACCGATCTTCAAGAAGCTGAAAATAGGGGAACGATTACTATGGGACGATAAGTGCCAAGCGGCCTTTGATAGAATCAAAGAAATCTTGTCTTCACCGCCAGTTTTGATGCCACCTCAGTCCGGCTTACCTTTATCACTATACCTAACGACGACAGAGACAGCCATGCGGGCTATGCTAGCTCAGATGGTCAACTTCGAAGAACGAGCTATATACTATATCAGTAAAAAGTTTTTAGAGTACGAGTGTAAGTACACTATGCTTGAGAAGACATGTTTAGCTTTGGTCTGGGCCACCAAGAAGCTCTGACATTACATGCTTAGTTACGAGGTACAAGTGCTATCTAGAATGGATCCGATCAAGTACCTTTTCGAAAAGCCCATTATCAACGGCAGGATATCAAGATGGACCCTAATGTTGGGAGAATTCGATCTAAAGTTCGTACCATTGAAAGCCATCAAAGGCCGGGTAGTAGCCGAGTTTCTCGCCGACAGTCCCGTAGCCAAAGAAGGACACACCGACACTTGGTCCTTCCCGGATGAAGATATTTTCCATGCCGATACCGAAACATGGGACTTATACTTTGATGGGGCATCCAATTTCCGAGGATTCGGAGTCGGGATTCTTCAAATCTCACCAAAAGGGGAACATACTCCCGTATCCATCAAATTAGACTTTGACGTCACTAATAATGCTGCTGAGTATGAAGCATGTATCCACGGACTACAGGCCGCCGCCGATTTAGGAGTCACGAACCTCCAAGTACACGGCGACTCGTCTCTAGTCATTAATCAAGCACTCCAAAAATGGAAAACTCAAAATGCTAACCTCGTGACCTACCAGGCACGAGTAAGACATCTCGAGAAACAATTCCAAAAGGTAGAGTATATATACATACCTCGGGAAGAAAATCAGTTCGCAGATGCACTCTCAAAACTAGCATACTTACTAAACATCCCCGATCATCTGACCAGCATGCCAATCTGTGTCGAAAGACGATCTGAGCCAGCATATATCCACGACATCGAAGATATCGAGATACCTGATCCCGAGCCGTGGTATAAGGCTATCCAAGCATACTTGACGACCAGGGAAATCCACCCGGGGCCGACAATCGAGCCAAAAAGGCCTTACGTAGGCTAGCAACCCGGTTCATCCGTACCGACAACGGACAACTTTACAAAAAGACAGCGCAAGGGGATCTCCTCTTATGTGTTGGTAAAACTAACGCCGAAAAGGTTATGGCCGAAGTGCACGACGGCGAGTGCGGTCCGCACATGAATGCCTAGATGTTAGTCCGGAAGATCATGAGACTCTGATATTACTGGAATAGCATGGAGACCGATTGCCTGCTATATGTCAGACATTGCCATAATTGTCAAATTTTCGCTAACGTACAACATATGCCGCCATCCCGGTTGTATACCATGACATCACCTTGGCCATTTTCAATATGGGGAATCGATATAATTGGGAAGATAAACCTCTCGGGAACCGGAGGACATTGTTTCATTTTGGTAGCAATCGATTATTTCACCAAATGGGTCGAAGCTGAGTCTTACCGTATTCTCAACGCCAGGCATGTCGCCAAATTTATCCAAAATAAGATAATATGCCGGTATGGGATCCCTCATGAATTCATCAGTGACCACGGGACCCATTTTCAAGCCGAGATGGCAACCTTGTTAACTAAGTACAAGATTCAAAGGCATACATCTTCACCTTACCGACCCCAAACCAATGGAGCGGTAGAAGCGGCTAATAAGACAATTGTCACCGTACTAAAAAAGATGGCTGATAATTAACGGGACTGGCCCGATAAAATACCATTTGCACTTTGGGGATATCGGACGTCAATCCGTACTGCGACCGGAGCAACGTCGTATTACCTTACATACGGGATGGAGGCGGTCCAACCTGTCGAGTTAGAAGTACCGTCACTCAGGATCTTACTCGAAAGTCAAGTACCCGAAGCTGATTGGATTCGAGCACGATATGACTCACTAGTCCTATTAGACGAACGACGATCTCGTGCCCTCAATAATATACAAACATATAAGAAGAGGATCCAACGGGCCTTCAACAAAAGGGTAAGGCCCAGGAACATCAAAGAAGAGGATTTGGCTCTCAAGTCTGTTCGAGCTTTATTACAGTAGACCCAAGAGGAAAGTTCAAACCTAACTGGGCCGGGCCATATTTGGTAAAGAAGATTCTATCAGGCGGAGCAGTGATACTAACAGATCTAGACGGGAATGAGTTTGTCAACCCAACTAACCTGGACCAGCTGAAGCGTTACTATCCTTAAACTCTTTCTCTCAATGTCATTAGCAAATTTTATAAAAACCATTTTCAAATAAATTTTCAAAGAGCAAGTCAAAAGCTAGAATTATTTATTCTACTATTATAAACATCTTGAACCAATAGTCTTGGTGTATTTCAAGATTGTAATTTAGCCTGAACTACGTTTGGTTTGATTCTGTAACACCCTGTTATTTTTCGAGTCATTTATAGGGCATTATTTTTCTATTCCTTTTAAATCGGATTTTTAAGTTGGAAAAAAATATTCTCGAGTTTATTTTGGACCTTCTTAAAACTCATTGGTTTTGAACTCCTTTAAAGGTGTAACTTTCTAAACCGACTTGTTTTCGGGTTGGACCTTAGGTCAAACGAAAAAAAAAAGAAAAAAAAAGAGGAAAATTCTAAACCTATTTATACCCCACCGTGTCCCTATCTTCCCTCCCCCCCTTATAACAGAATCTCTACTTCCTCCTCTCTCCTCATTGCCGCATACTGGCTGCCACTCCCTCCGTGTGCTTTCGATTTTCGTTCTTCTACATCAACCTTGTCATCTCCTTTGACATACTATATAAATTGTAAGTAAATTTTATATCTTGATTTCTAAAAGATTTTGAGTTACAAATTTAGAATTTTCTTAACCGTTAATTTGTACCGTCGGTTTTTTATCTGGCTCGAAAATTTGACAACCTATGCATATTATAGGAGATAATTGAGGGGACATACCTATTAACTTGAGATTTTGGATTTCTGGGTTCTAGTAATCTATTTGGGTTGTTTCCGTTTATTGGTTGTGAATTTTGAGCAAGCTTGGTTGTAGGAACAATGGCATGAGTATTTTAGTTGCTGAAGTTGCAGGTATTGGAGAATTGTGGGGCGTGGGTGGGACTCTTTGGCAGGGGTATTGTAGTGGTTGGTTTTAAAGAATCTACGTGAGCCTCGACTCCGATTCGACCGTTAGTATGCGAGTCTTAGTGTGATAAAATAATAATAGATATCCGATATCGCTAAGTGAGTATATGATTATTAAACCGAGTGATATTTCAGATTTTGTTGGGATTTATTCGTCTCGAGGTTGAGTGACTTGTGCATCTTAGATAGGTATGAAGTATTATATAGGGTAGACCCGTTTTTTATCAACTAGAATATTAAACTATTTATATTATTTGTAGCTTGTGGGTTTGAGGAGAAAGAATTCTTGGAGTATTACTAGCTGAGTTTGACCGTCTTGAGAGGTAAGGACGTTTTACCCTTTTCACTTTTAACTAAAGAGCATGTTCGGATCAAAATATATTTTTATAACGGTTTTGTAAATTATTTTGTCGATCGTTAATATTTCTATAATACTCGTAATGTTTGGATATTGAACTTTGTGACATGACTCACATATTGGTACTATTTTGGTAAAAATTTTAGTAACTTATAACAGACTCTGGGAGTTCTGTTGGTCTAGACGGTTTTAAGGTGCGTCTAAGACGTTCCTGGGACTTTGTCCCGAAACTATTTTTGAGTGAGGATTGTCCGACCCTCACTCGCTAGAGAGTTAGACTTTCTCCTTTGGCAGTTTCATCCTACTGGCTGTCCAAATGTGAGAGGTGCGCACTATTATGAGTCTAGCTAAGCACAGGTGGTTACCTCTAGACCGTGCAAGGGTAGGACCTTGACACACATGTTGCGAAAAAAAATATATATATATTTTTTGGTTGGTTTGGATTTGGCTACTATTTTGATGGTATTCTGGTATTTAAACGATGAGTTTAACTCTGGTTTCAGTTTATTATTATTATTATTATTATTATTATTATTATTATTATTATTATTATGTCACGATTTATTATATTATTATATTTTTGCTCAGCTTTGCTGACGTCCTTTTGTTTTGGGTCGTTCACCCGCTGGAACCTGTACCTATTTGTGTTTTTGGTATAGCTGATAGGTACACTTGAATTGCTGCATGGGTGCATTCTGGTATCGGGTTATGCTGAGCGAGGAAGGACTTTTATAATTTAACTTTGACTACAAACTATTTACATTATTATTAGATTTATTGGTTGGCTATTGTTTTAAACCGTTTTGGATTTTGTAAGACTTAAGACTTCCGCTGCAACGTTTTCAATTTAATTAGCCATCGAATTTCTATTTTTTTATTTATTTATTATTTATCATTTTCCTTGCACCTGGCTCGGTAAGCTAAGTGTGGAGTAACAGCTTTGAGTTTTCCGTTTTGGTTTATTATTTTGGTTGCGAAAATTTAGGACTGTTACAGTTGGTATCAGAGCAATAGGTTTTCCAAAACGTTTTTCAAAATTTGAAATGGTTTAAAAAAAAAATTGTTTATTTTTGCCTTAAAAAAAACAGAGTGTTGGGTGGTTTGGGTGCATTGCATACGTATGATTTATATATTTATATTTGCATATTTATGATGATATTTTGTCCTATTACCTTTACGTGAACTGTGAATGCTATATATGTTATTATTTATGATTTTATTTGTGTTAGGACGATTTTATGTCAATATTTAATAGAACCTTGTTTATATATAGTAATCATGCCTCCACGAAGGGAAAATGAAAACAACAATATTGATATGACTGCTATGGTGACGCAACTTATAGCTCAGAACACAGTCCTTGTCGAAGCTATGCAACAAATGACTACGGTTGCGCGGAATATGAATGAGAGGGTTGAGAATGAAAATGATCTTACACCTACTGTTGCTGGGATGTCTGAAGCGGTACAGAAGAAGAGGCCGCCATCTTTTACTGGGAAAGGGGATTCTACTGAGCTAGATAATTAGATTAGGGAGATGGAGAAAATTTTCTTGGTTGTTGGGTGCCCACATGAGTTTCAAGATAGGATCGCTATTGTGTATTTTAAGGAGGAAGCAGATATCTGGTGGCAGACTGTGAAGGATGATTTCATGAAACCTAAGAGGGTGATAAATGCTAATGGTACCGTCGTACTTCATGATAAAGACTGGAATGACCTTAAAGACTTGCTTGAGGAAGAATTTTTCCCCGACCATGTGAAGAACCAAAAATTGGCTGAATTTGGGGATCTAAAGCAGACAGATGAGATGAGTGTGAAGGATTTTTATAACAAATTCATTGAACTCAGCAGATTCGCTACGGAGTTGGTGCCGACTAAGCGAATTAAAGCGGCAAGGTTTGAGGACAAGTTAAATTGGAAGATTAAGGGTAGGTTTGCTGGGGAGACCTTCACTTCATTGAGGGATATTTATGCTAGAGCTGTGAACATTGAGAGGAGTAACCAGAAAATGGAGGCTGAGTTGGGAACTAGTGTGACCAAAAAGAAGGAGTATCAGGGGAGTCAATCTGACACCGCAGCTAAGAGAGGAAATTTCCATAATAATAACAACCCTCAGAATAAGTCTCGATCTTTTGGCGGGAATATGAAAGAAGAAGGGAATAACTGGAATGGTAAAAGTCAGGGGACAGGGCAAGTTTTTACCAGACACTATTACTGCAAGATATTCAAAGAAGATCACCCAGGATTTGACTGTCAGGGAAATAGGGTGACATGCCACTGGTGTGGAAAATTGGGGCACCGTGAGTTTGAATGTACAAATAAGAAGGCAGGAAGACCCCGTAGTGCACAATCTGCCAGTGTGAGTGTGAATCAGGGTAATCGATTTCAGGGTCAGGGAAGAACACAGAGTTATGGTGGGTCTGCATCTAACAATACTTATAAGAACCCAGCTCCGACTCAGGGCAACACTACAGCAGCTGATAAACACGCAGGACAAGTGAATGGGGCACAGAGTACTAAGAAGCCCACTGGGAAGCTCTATGTCATGAATAGAGAAGAAGCAGAAAATACAGACATCGTTTCGGGTAACTTTCTTGTGAATTCTATTTCAGCTCATGTTCTGTTTGATTCTGGTGCATCTCACTCTTTTATTTCAACTAAGTTTGTGGATAAAATGAATGTTGAACCTAGTGAAATTGTGGATTATGATTTTGCTATGTCGTCTGGGGACTTAGTGAACTGTAAAAGAATTTTTAAGGATGTGTCTGTATTTATTGGTGATCATGATTTTAAGGCAAACCTGATAGAATTTCCGTTACCTCACTTTGATGTAATTTTGGGGATGGATTGGCTCGGTTCTCATCGGGCTAATATTGATTGTGCACAGAGTAAAGTTTCCTTGAGAGGGTCTAAAAATGTGAGAGTATCTTATAGGGGTCATGTAAGGGGTCCTAGAGTGAAACTTATTTCTGCTATGAAAGTGAAAAAGCATTTATCGAGGGGAGCTGAGTTGATTCTGTGTCATGTAATAGATTTGAGGGTGGAATATCCTGACTTGAGTGAAGTTCTAGTAGTGAGTGAGTTTGTTGATGTGTTTCCTGAGGAAATACCGGGAATGCCTCCTGCTAGAGAAGTTGAGTTTAAAATCGACCTAGTGCAAGGGACGGGTCCAATTGCTAAATCACCATATCGAATGGCACCGTTAGAAATGCAAGAACTTAAGAAACAATTAGATGAATTGATGGAGAAAGGATATATTAGGCCTAGTGTGTCGCCTTGGGGTGCCCCTGTTTTATTTGTGAAAAAGAAAGATGGAACTTTGAGGTTGTGTATTGATTATCGGGAATTGAACCAAGTTACTATCAAGAATAGGTACCCTTTACCTAGGATTGATGATTTGTTTGACCAGTTGAAGGGAGCTTCTGTTTTCTCTAAAATAGACTTGCGATCTGGGTACCATCAATTGAAGATAGCACCTGAGTATGTCCCTAAGACTGCATTTTCCACTAGATATGGCCATTATGAATTTACTGTGATACCTTTTGGGTTGACTAATGCACCTGCTGTATTTATGGACTTGATGAATCGAACTTTTAGGACATACCTAGATAAGTTTGTTGTGGTGTTCATTGATGACATACTGATTTATTCGAGGAGTGAGGATGAGCATGAGGAACATTTACGTATTGTCCTGGGTACCTTGAGAGAGAAGCAGTTGTATGCCAAATTTTCGAAATGTGAGTTCCGGTTGGACCAAGTAGCTTTTCTGGGGCATATTATATCTAAGGATGGGGTATCAGTGGATCCTGCTAAGATTAAAGCTGTTAAGGAGTGGCCTAGACCGAAATCTGTGACTGAAATTCGTAGCTTTTTAGGTTTAGCTGGTTACTATAGGAGATTTGTGAAGGATTTTTCTAAAATAGCTAGACCAATGACTACACTGATGAGGAAAGCCACAAAATTTCATTGGGATGAGGGATGTGAGGAGTCATTTCAGATTTTGAAGGAGAAGTTGACCACTGCTCCGGTATTAGCCTTACCGGATGGGAATGAAGCTTATGAAGTTTATACTGATGCATCTAAGAATGGGTTAGGTTGTGTTCTTATGCAGAATAGGAGAGTGATTGCCTATGCTTCTAAGCAGTTGAAATCTTATGAAGAAAATTATCCCACTCATGATTTAGAATTAGCAGCCGTAGTCTTTACCTTGAAGATTTGGAGACATTATTTGTTTGGTGTACCCTTTAAGGTTTTCTCTGATCACAAAAGCTTAAAATATATATTCACTCAAAAGGAGCTTAATATGAGACAGAGGAGGTGGTTAGAGTTGATTAAGGACTACGAGGTCGAGATCCAGTATCATGAAGGAAAGGCTAATGTGGTGGTCGATGCTTTAAGTAGAAAATCTCTCCATATGATACAGTTAGTGATGAACCGTGATAAACTGAGGGAAGAGTTTGTGAACTTTGCGATCCAAATGGCGAAGCCAGGAACCCCGTCTAATGTGTTATCTGTCGAGAGTGATTTGATAGGGGAGATTAGAGAATTGCAAGTTGGTGATAAATATTTGCAGGATAAGTTAGTGAATGAGCCTACTTTGTTCCGGCGCGACGAGAGTGGATTGATTAAGGTTCATGATAGAGTTTGTGTGCCTAACGACTGGGAGATAAAGAAAAGAATAATGACTGAGGCACATGCAACACCGTATTCTGTTCACCCCGGGGGTGATAAAATGTATGCAGACTTGAAATTAGCATTTTGGTGGTCCGGTATGAAGAAACATATTGCAGATTTCGTGTCTCGGTGCTTGATATGTCAGAAGGTTAAGAGTGAACATAGGAGACCCCAGGGGAAGTTACAACCGTTAGAGGTTCCCGAGTGGAAGTGGAGTTCAATCTCCATGGATTTTGTAGCTGGTTTGCCAAGGTCACAGAAAGGTAATAATATGATTTGGGTGATTATTGATAGGCTGACTAAGTGTGCACATTTTATTTCGATGAAAGATACTTGGAAGAAGAAGCAGCTTGCTGATGCTTATGTACATCATGTGGTAAGACTTCATGGAGTTCCTAAGGATATTGTGTCAGATAGGGATGCCAGATTTGTTTCAATATTTTGGGAGAAACTTCAGACAGCTTTAGGAACCAAACTTAATATGAGCACAACATTTCATCCAGCTACCGATGGGCAAACTGAAAGAACAAATCAAATACTTGAGGACATGTTACGAGCTTGTATCTAACAATTTCAGGGAGGCTGGGAGGATAAGTTAGATCTTATTGAGTTCTCTTATAATAACAGTTATCAGGCTACAATTCAGATGGCACCATTTGAGGCGTTGTACGGACGCAAATGTAGAAGTCCGGTATGTTGGGGTGATATTAGTGAGCATGTGATTCTAGGGCCTCAGATGATCACTGAAATGGTTGAGAGTGTTAGGATTATACAGGACAGGATGAAGGCAGCTCAAGACCGTCAGAAGAGCTATTCTGATAAGACTCGTAGGCACGTGGAATTTGAGGTTGGTGACAAAGTTCTTTTGCGTGTCTCGCCTACTAAAGGAGTAATGCGGTTCGGTAAGAAGGGCAAATTGAGCCCGAAGTTTATTGGTCCGTATGAAATTTTGGAGCGTATTGGCGAGGTGGCTTATCGACTTGATTTACCAGCTGATCTAGAACGAGTGCATAATGTATTCCATGTTTCCCAGCTAAGGAAATACATTAGTGATCCATCACATGTGTTAGACCCGGAGACTATTGAGCTTGATGAGACTATGACTTACGAGGAGACTCCTGTTCAGATTTTGGATAGTAAGGTGCGTAAAACCCGTAGAATTGAAATAAGAATGGTCAAAGTTTTGTGGAATAATAACAATGTGGAGGAGGCTACCTGGGAAGTTGAGTCAGCCATGTAAGAAAAATACCCTCATCTTTTTGCCTAAGGTAAATTTTCGTGCTTCGTGGACGAAGCTTTATTTTAAGGGGGATAGAAAGTATGCATGACTACTTTATTTAGTACTTTATTTTTGTTGGATTAACCTTGTTGTGTGGTTTCATGTTATTATTGCTTGTTGGTTACAAATATGAACTTATTGGTTGTTGTTGGTTATTGTTGGATTAGTTTTTCCATTGGTTATTGTTGGTTATGGTTTGATATTGGTTTTGATAGCTCTTGAAATACTTGTTTATTTATATTGGTGGTTTACTTGTGAAATTTCAAAACTTTGAAGTATTTAATTATTATTTAACCGGCATGCTCTTAGCTTCTTAAGTGACACTTTTACCTTAGAGGTTTGTGAGGATTTGATGGGTTTGAACCCGTGCATTATTTGGTGGAATTTGTTCTTATCTAGTGAAATTAGGTGACCTTACCTTGTGGAATTAGGGGTGGTGAAGTTGTGTTACTTTGGATTTGAGGAATTAGAAATGTGAGTCATCTTAGAGGTTGTGGGTTGTTTTGGCGGAATATGGAGATAGGGAGTAAGCATTTTATTTTGGATATTTATGGAATATGTGAGACTTTATTTTTAGGAGTTTAAACTTCGAGGACGAAGTTTTGTTTTAAGGAGGGAAGTCTGTAACACCCCGTTATTTTCCGAGTCATTTATATGGCATTATTTTTCTATTCCTTTTAAATCGGATTTTTAAGTTGGAAAAAAATATTTTCGAGTTTATTTCGAACATTCTTAAAACTCATTGGTTTTGAACTCCTTTAAAGGTGTAACTTTCTAAACCGACTTGTTTTCGGGTTGGACCTTGGGTCAAACGAAAAAAAAAAAAGAGGAAAATTCTAAACCTATTTATACCCCACCGTGTCCCTATCTTCCCCCCCCCCTCATATTACCAAATCCCTACTTCCTCCTCTCTCCTCATTGCCGCATACTGGCTGCCACTCCCTCCGTGTGCTTTCGATTTTGGTTCTTCTACATCAACCTTGTCATCTCCTTTGACATACTATATAAATTGTAAGTAAATTTTACATCTTGATTTCTAAAAGATTTTGAGTTACAAATTTAGAATTTTCTTAACCGTTAATTTGTACCGTCGGTTTTTTATCTTGCTCGAAAATTTGACAACCTATGCATATTATAGGAGATAATTGAGGGGACATACCTATTAACTTGAGATTTTGGATTTCTGGGTTCTAGTAATCTATTTGGGTTGTTTACGTTTATTGGTTGTGAATTTTGAGCAAGCTTGGTTGTAGGAACAATGGCATGAGTATTTTAGTTGCTGAAGTTGCAGGTATTGGAGAATTGTGGGGCGTGGGTGGGACTCTTTGGCAGGGGTATTGTAGTGGTTGGTTTTAAAGAATCTACGTGAGCCTCGACTCCGATTCGACCGTTAGTATGCGAGTCTTAGTGTGATAAAATAATAATAGTTATCCGATATCGCTAAGTGAGTATATGATTATTAAACCGAGTGATATTTCAGATTTTGTTGGGATTTATTCGTCTCGAGGTTGAGTGACTTGTGCATCTTAGATAGGTATGGAGTATTATATAGGGTAGACGCGTGTTTTATCAACTAAAATATTAAACTATTTATATTATTTGTAGCTTGTGGGTTTGAGGAGAAAGAATTCTTGGAGTATTACTAGCTGAGTTTGACCGTCTTGAGAGGTAAGGACGTTTTACCCTTTTCACTTTTAACTAAAGAGCATGTTCGGATCAAAATATATTTTTATAACGGTTTTGTAAATTATTTTGTCGATCGTTAATATTTCTATAATACTCGTAATGTTTGGATATTGAACTTTGTGACACGACTCACATATTGGTACTATTTTGGTAAAAATTTTAGTAACTTATAACAGACTCTGGGAGTTCTGTTGGTCTAGACAGTTTTAAGGTGCGTCTAAGACGTTCCTGGGACTTTGTCCCGAAACTATTTTTGAGTGAGGATTGTCCGACCCTCACTCGCTAGAGAGTTAGACTTTCTCCTTTGGCAGTTTCATCCTACTGGCTGTCCAAATGTGAGAGGTGCGCACTATTATGAGTCTAGCTAAGCACAGGTGGTTACCTCTAGACCGTGCAAGGGTAGGACCTTGACACAAATGTTGCGAAAAAAAATAAATATATATTTTTTGGTTGGTTTGGATTTGGCTACTATTTTGATGGTATTCTGGTAATTAAACGATGAGTTTAACTCTGGTTTCAGTTTATTATTATTATTATTATTATTATTATTATTATTATTATTATTATTATTATTATTATTATTATTATTATTATTATTATTATTATTATTATTATTATTATTATTATTATTATTATGTCACGATTTATTATATTATTATATTTTTGCTCAGCTTTGCTGACGTCCTTTTGTTTTGGGTCGTTCACCCGCTGGAACCTGTACCTATTTGTGTTTTTGGTATAGCTGATAGGTACACTTGAATTGCTGCATGGGTGCATTCTGGTATCGGGTTATGCTGAGCGAGGAAGGACTTTTATAATTTAACTTTGACTACAAACTATTTACATTATTATTAGATTTATTAGTTGGCTATTGTTTTAAACCGTTTTGGATTTTGTAAGACTTAAGACTTCCGCTGCAACGTTTTCAATTTAATTAGCCATCGAATTTCTATTTTTTTATTTATTTATTATTTATCATTTTCCTTGCACCTGGCTCGGTAAGCTAAGTGTGGAGTAACAGCTTTGAGTTTTCCGTTTTGGTTTATTATTTTGGTTGCGAAAATTTAGGACTGTTACAGTTGGTATCAGAGCAATAGGTTTTCCAAAACGTTTTTCAAATTTTGAAATGGTTTAAAAAAAATTGTTTATTTTTGCCTTAAAAAAACAGAGTGTTGGGTGGTTTGGGTGCATTGCATACGTATGATTTATATATTTATATTTGCATATTTATGATGATATTTTGTCCTATTACCTTTACGTGAACTGTGAATGCTATATATGTTATTATTTATGATTTTATTTGTGTTAGGACGATTTTATGTCAATATTTAATAGAACCTTGTTTATATATAGTAATCATGCCTCCACGAAGCGAAAATGAAAACAACAATATTGATATGACTGCTATGGTGACGCAACTTATAGCTCAGAACACAGTCCTTGTCGAAGCTATGCAACAAATGACTACGGTTGCGCGGAATATGAATGAGAGGGTTGAGAATGAAAATGATCTTACACCTACTGTTGCTGGGATGTCTGAAGCGGTACAGAAGAAGAGGCCGCCATCTTTTACTGGGAAAGGGGATTCTACTGAGCTAGATAATTAGATTAGGGAGATGGAGAAAATTTTCTTGGTTGTTGGGTGCCCACATGAGTTTCAAGCTAGGATCGCTATTTTGTATTTGAAGGAGGAAGCAGATATCTGGTGGCAGACTGTGAAGGATGATTTCATGAAACCTAAGAGGGTGATAAATGCTAATGGTACCGTCGTACTTCATGATAAAGACTGGAATGACCTTAAAGACTTGCTTGAGGAAGAATTTTTCCCCGACCATGTGAAGAACCAAAAATTGGTTGAATTTGGGGATCTAAAGCAGACAGATGAGATGAGTGTGAAGGATTTTTATAACAAATTCATTGAACTCAGCAGATTCGCTACGGAGTTGGTGCCGACTGAGCGAATTAAAGCGGCAAGGTTTGAGGACAAGTTAAATTGGAAGATTAAGGGTAGGTTTGCTGGGGAGACCTTCACTTCATTGAGGGATATTTATGCTAGAGCTGTGAACATTGAGAGGAGTAACCAGAAAATGGAGGCTGAGTTGGGAACTAGTGTGACCAAAAAGAAGGAGTATCAGGGGAGTCAATCTGACACCGCAGCTAAGAGAGGAAATTTCCATAATAATAACAACCGTCAGAATAAGTCTCGATCTTTTGGCGGGAATATGAAAGAAGAAGGGAATAACTGGAATGGTAAAAGTCAGGGGACAGGGCAAGTTTTTACCAGACACTATTACTGCAAGATATGCAAAGAAGATCACCCAGGAGTTGACTGTCAGGGAAATAGGGTGACATGCCACTGGTGTGGAAAATTGGGTCGTTCACCCGCTGGAACCTGTACCTATTTTTGTTTTTGGTATAGATGATAGGTACACTTGAATTGCTGCATGGGTGCATTCTGGTATCGGGTTATGCTGAGCGAGGACGGACTTTTATAATTTAACTTTGACTACAAACTATTTACATTATTATTAGATTTATTTGTTGGCTATTGTTTTAAACCGTTTTGGATTTTGTAAGACTTAAGACTTCTGCTGCAACGTTTTCAATTTAATTAGCCATCGAATTTCTATTTTTTTTATTTTTTATTTATCATTTTCCTTGCACTTGGCTCGGTAAGCTGAGTGTGGAGTAACAGCTTTGAGTTTTCCGTTTTGGTTTATTATTTTGGTTGCGAAAATTTAGGGCTGTTACAGATTCCGCTAATTGTGGATACGTAGGCAGCCTCTCAAAAGGGCACAACCACTGCAATCGAAAAAAACAGGAACTGTTTAAATAATAAACTTCCTTTATTTATTTTTCCGATAAACTCAGGAAATTACAAAAATCCAAAAAAAATCACACCACACTGAAATAAATAATAGTAATACTTAAATAATAAAAATTAGGGGTTCGACATTTAGGGCATCTTGCCCTTTCCCTTGTCCTTAACTTCTTTTCATGTCCATTGGCGACGACGAGGAGGTGAACAACGCTCCTAGATCACTACGGGAACTTCCTTAGCTCAGACTCGTTTTTTCAACTTCGGGTCCTCGGTCACCTCAGTCGGCCCAAGTCGGGCCCGCACCCTTTCTGGGAACCTGTCTCGTGGGCCCAGTCGGTCTCGAGCCGCCAGTCTCGGTCCCAGTCGCCTTTCTAAGTCTGTCCGGGGGCTTAATGGTCCATAAGAGTCGTTAGCACCGGTCTCCTTAGCTCGAGTCTTTGTCTTCGATTTGGAACCCGACTCCAGTCAAACAAGGGTAGCATGAGTCTCTCCTTCGTTAAAGAAACCCCTATTTTCTTTTACCGTTTCCCGGCGAACCAGGTCAAAAGCCTCATTGGTCTTCAAAGCCTTACGGGCCTCCTCGGATTCTTCGGAAGTCCATTTGCGATATGATTCCGAAACCCGAACGGATTGACAAGGGCGGGGAATAGTCCATATGACACGGGTAAACCAGCGTTGTAGCCATGTATCGCACATAGCGTCCGTCAATTGGAGTGGAACGCTTATAATTGTTTCAGTCTCGGGGATCTGCTAAAACGAACCGAACTGCCTCAGAATACGATCCGGATAGATATGGACGGTCCAGTCCAAGGATAAAACCACTTGGTATCTGGCTTTGTCTCTCTTAGATAGGCCCGTCAATTTCGAAAGAAACCACCAGATGACGGTCCACCTAATCAATGGTCCACCGTGGAATCTTAGCTCCTCATCCCAATAGGTACGGTTGATGTGATGACTCGAGCTTATCCGCCTTTTCCTTGAGCTAATCTGGCAACTACGGTAGTTGAATATGCTCACCGGGGGCTCTATGATCGACAAGCGCTCAGAAAGCCAAATCTGAAAACACAAAAAGCAAATTTCCGTGAGTAAAATCTCTGACCGCTGGCAGGCACTCGATCGAGTGTCACGCCTGACTCGATCGAGTGACTCATCTGGAGGCGAACAGGAGGTTTTTAACGTGGTCACTCGATCGAGTGACCCTTGTACGTCAGGTTTTCGCGTGATTGAAAAAAAAAGAGAAAAAAAGGAAAGACAAATAAAAACCTGCAAAAGACGGGTACTTCCCGTCAGTTGTCGGTCCGGGTCAAGTTTCCTAGCATCGAGGCCCATGATGATCTCACCGGTTACCAAACAAGCCGGGCTGTGCCCCGTCTCCATCTGGTCAACTATACCGATTAGCCTAATCTGGCCCAAGCATGAGTCAGCATCCATTCTTCCTTCGAAGGCATATCGATGTAGCATACAAAAAGCAAAGGCTCTACGCCTATAGGTAGAAGTAACTCGAACACCGCCAGAATTCATGAATTTATCGGCCAGGTCGAACAAATAAACAGAATCTCCTTTCACCATACGGGCCGTCTCGGCGTGGGACAAGCCGAGAAAGTCTCTCAATCTTCTCCTCGGGTCAGGATAAAACGGAGGAATGGCGGGACGGGCGTTAGGGCACCAACCTCCAATAGCTGCAATTTCTTCGGGGAGAGGGCATAATTCTCCACGGGGTTATGCAAAGACGTGGTGGGTAGTTCCCAAAAGGATATACAAGCATCTAGAAAGTGCGAATCTACCCTAAGTCGTTGAAGTGGGAACAAATCAACAATTCCCATTTGAGTCAGCAGAACTTTGTCTTCGTCTCGAAAATATAGGGCCCACTCTGAAGCATTGCGGTCAAATGATCGATACCTATAGCAAGAGTTTTCCTTTTTCTTGAAAGTCTAAAGGATTTTGAGAAAAGAAGAGAAGATTTGATTTGAGATATGAAAATGAAAGCCAAGAATCCTCTATTTATAGTGGAAAATCCTTCCCTTCACCTTAGGAATAGGAGTTTTCATCATATTCCCTAATTCACATAGGTATACAGGCCTAACCCAAGAATTTTAGGAATCCATGTCAGAATCTGATCAGGAATCAAGGCATCCCGAGTATTCCTATTTTTTTTCAAACATCATCCAAAAATCCAAAGTCCTCAACATTGCCAAAAAAATCATCAAAAATCATTTTTTTTTCGAAATTTTCAATTTTTTCAAAAATTTTGCTCCCCAGCGTGAGTCAGTGTTTCGCCTAAATGTTACATACGAATTGCTATGTGTTAGCATACAGGTACACCCGAGACTCCAGAGGAAACCTCATTACAAGAATAACTCCCCAGCGCGAAACACAGATGTGGCTGCAAACGGACACACCCACGACTTCCTAGGCAAGTCCCCACGGATTATTAAGCTTTAGCTTAGGTATGATTTCTATCTTATGGCTGGCGAGCCCTTCACGCAAGTCCAAAGGACTATAAGCGACCCGATCGGAAGTCTATCATGTCTTAATCTGCGATTGGCCTGGTAGCTACTCTGACTTTCGCCTTGTCCAAGCCTCAGTCAGAGTGGGGGCTCTGTAGACACCCACATTTTGACCGCTAGATGTCTATAGCAGTTTCCGAAAAACACCCGATGATGATCAGACGTAAACGTGACTAAGTACACTCGATTTAGACTCAGAATCAATGGTAATTGGCGCGAGCTTTTAGCGGAGTAAAAATCTCAACAAACCGACCTCAAATTCAGGCCCAGTGGATCGTTCCAGTCAAATGAGACTAATTTGGGTCAAAACCGAGACCAAGGGCGAAACCATCTTTTAGCGACCGAGTCAAACCAAGGTCAAAGCCAATTCCCGAGCCAAAATATCTGACGCGATGTTCGAGAAGCCAAGTCGAAGTCGGATTCCTCACAAAAATCAGCTACAAAAATATTAAACAATTTCGTAAGAGATAAAATTTTATCTTTTTAGGAGCCCTATCACCCGCCCAGCTCCACTCGATCGAGTGGATTAGCTCACTCGGTCGAGTGGGCTCATCAAAAACAGTCTGATCCGAGTTTAGACCAGGCACTCGATCGAGTGCCATGAACCACTCGATCGAGTGGCCTCTTTTTTCAGCCAAAACCGGGAATTTCTTCCTCTTTAAGCTATCCACAAACGGAGTTATACTTCCTCTCAACCGTTGCTTTCTTCCTTGGCAAGAAACCACTTCTACTATCCAAACACTAGGAATCTCTTATCCCAAGTCGATATTTTTCTTATAAATACCTCCCCACATGCAACACAACATACACAGTTCATCTATACAATAATTCCCGACATCTATTATACATACATCCCGATTCTCTAGCAAACCTTAGGAAAACTCTACCGAAATACCGTCCAAATTTCCTAGAAATCCGTAGGCAAATACAAAAATAACAACACCTTAACTCTTCCTAGATTCTCGTTACTCCTATGCAAGCGCCGTTACTACGAGTTCCTAAATCGAGACCAGTATTAGCATGTAGGTTGAGGGTGTTCCAAATCCCTATCTCTCTTCTTCTCTTCTCTTTTTCACGTTTTTCTCGTCTTCCTCCTCTTCTCGTTTTCCGTCGTCGTCTATCGTCAAGGGTCGTCAGTCAATGTCGTCTTTTACTTTTATCGCATCTAGTATCGTTATTGCTATTTTCGCATTATTTTCAATATAACGAGTCGTACCTAAGGATTCGATATCGACTCTATAGTCGAATATCGGATCTAAAGGTGTCAATCATCAAAATATGTTAAGGATAAGACCGTTGAAACCGAGTAATTTCCATATTACAATGTGGAGGAATTATCGCATCTTAACAACATTCGAAACAATTTTTCAAATAACTTTTCAAAATCCACTCTAAATATCCGACACCGATTTTATAACCGAATGTCAAATATCACGAGTATCAAAATTCAAGTCGAGTATAAATTTCATCATATTTCTACACGACCTAATCAATTTTCAAAACCGAAAACAATTTTTAGAGTCAAAAGCAACCCGGACAGCAGTCCGTACAGGGGCACTCGATCGAGTGCCTAGCCTACTCGATCGAGTGACATCCCAAAAACCGAACCAGAAGCTTTTTTTGAGGACCACTCGAGCGAGTCCTGTCATGACTCGATCGAGTGGCTCCTGTTACAACAAAACAGCGAGTTTCTTTAATCATGTCTCGAGTCCCAATAAAACTATTTTAACGACTTTGGTCGTCACGTGCTAAGTCTATCACGTGATTCAACTTTTCAAAGCCACGTTCATATCATATTTACATCTCTCAGTACATTTGATACTTTATTATCGCAATGGTTGTATTGTTGGTTGCATTGTAATCCCGAGTGGTATGCCGCCCGTATATTGTAATCTGTTATCGTTTTTTTTGTTTGTTTTATTGTACTGAAATGAACATCGCATGCTAAAACAACTTTGACGTTAATTTAGATGCATTAAAACGACGTAGTTGAACCATAATTCACATGCTTAGTCAAAACGCCTTGTTTGCATATCATTCAACCGTCAAACTAACGCGCGTACACGAACAACGAACGATATCTTAGTAAACGCCGCTAAGTGCGGGCGGGGTTGGTTGTTCTTTGTGAACTTCCCAACACGTACCCTTACCCCTTACTCAGAACCGTGGTTTCCGGATGTCCGAAACCACTGGCATACGAGAGTCATTCAATACACGGTATCCGATAATGTCGGTATCGGTATCAAATGCAAAGGGACGAACCAATAAACTCTGAAATCGGAATGGACCGTACTTTGTGTGCGGCCCACTACGACATAGAGTGGGTTCGAACGGGTCCGAATTCCCACAAAATTCGGTGGCGATTCCTACTTCGATTTAAATTTCAATTCGATCCATTCTCATATGGAGATTCATTCGCCTCCCCAAACCCGCGTGTGGCCGTGTCGGGGTGGACCTATGTCATGTCCACACTAATATGCAAAGATGAAATTCTATTTACTTGCACATGAGGTCAAATGCAAATTACATAATTCGATCGACTTCGCGTCAATACGTGGACTCCGTGTCCATGTGCTCAACTTTATCCATAAATTATATGTCGACAATCTAAATGGACATTTACATAAGATCCCCACTAGTGTCCATTATACAATGCGCACAAATTTTATTCGGTTCCAAAAAGTATTTATATCGATATAATTTCTTATATTATCAGTACTGCTTGATATCTGAATTCACATATTTTGTATAGGCCATCTATTTTCTTTCAGATATCTATGTCACTTCTGGGACATTTATTTTTCTCTAAACTTTAGTACCAACTGCACATCTTGCCATTTTCTTACTTATGATATATGAACTGAATATTATTTTCATACTACACATCAAGTGTGAGTAATTTATGATTTTGGCAAGCGTCTCAATATTATATCTTTATATGATAAGGTGCTGATCTATCATCGTCATCATATCCAAGTG
This sequence comes from Agrostemma githago, assembly GCA_958450325.1. Taxonomy (NCBI): domain Eukaryota; kingdom Viridiplantae; phylum Streptophyta; class Magnoliopsida; order Caryophyllales; family Caryophyllaceae; genus Agrostemma; species Agrostemma githago. Next base: position 47,316,275 of record OY288259.1, on the reverse strand, counting down.
ATGTAATCATCATTCATTGGAGTATTTCTTGACTCTCGGATTGATATATTCATATTTTAACATGTCCACTACTACAAATTCCTTGGTTTCTTGTCGCTTTTAAGGCAGGTTCTCGTGGCTTTAAAGTGTCGTAAATTTAATTCTCGACGCTTTCAGAAAGCGTGGAGATTTTGGGCGTCAGGAATTATCGACGTTTTTTTGTGTCGTCAATCTCGACGCATTAAGACGTTGAATATTTTATTCATGACGCTTTTCTGCGTCACCAAATGTACACACTAAAATATGCAACCTCGACGCTTTTCTAGATCGCGGTATTTTTTTCTCCGCCAAATTTTTTTCCTGAGCACGGGTTTTTTTACTATTAAAAGGGCCGAGAAATAATAATATAAAATTATGTTATCAACACTTTGACATCGTAAAAGCGTCGAGAATTTGATCATAAAGAATATATTAATAATATATTTCGATCCAGCCCCTACTTCCTTGCGATTGCAAATTTATATAGTCTAATAAGCGCAACTCTACATTACTGGATTTATTATATCAGTAATACACACATATCGAGTTGGCCTTATTGTTAGTAATTATAACAAGAGCGACATACAAATTAAAAAAGGTTCATAAAACACCCTTAATTAAAATAGTCTTCAATCATATACGGAGTATTTCACAATAAAATAAAGTTTCGTGAGACGAACGCCTACAATAATCTCCAATTATATAATTTGCAATCCAAAGTAGCATTATTTAAAAAGGTACGTTTGTCTTCCTCCTAAAAAAAATCTATTTAATGTTCACGTTCAAAAATGTGAACCGATTTTGTCAGCCATCGATCTTATCATCCATCAATTCCGTCATCTCCCTTTTGTGTTCTAAAACGTCCTGCAATGAAGAAAAAGTATGATAAGGAAAACTGAATAGACCATATAATGAACCTTAAGAAAGGAATAATATAAGGCATATTTAGAGAAAAAAAAATACTTGTGGATCAGCCATACCGTGCAAGATTGTGTTTGCAAGATTTGTACTCTCATCTGATGGTCCGCCACTACTCATTACATTCAAAATTATTTTCGGTAACGAATTAGTCTCGACATACTTCGCTTGTAGCTCTTCCTTTTTTATTCTTCATTCCCTTATTTTCTTCCATCAACTTATCCACAACCTTTGCACGAATGTCTTAACAGCACAATTTAGGGGATCAAGCTTAGTAAAACATTAAGGAGAGAGGGAAAGGTGGACAGATAATCTATCATTCACCTTGAGATCTAATCAATATTGCATGACGATATTTCATGCCCTGTCTCTCCACACTTCAAGCAGATTCTCTCACTTTGATACTCATAGGACAATTTACAACATAATGGTCTTTGGTCTTGCAGTAGTAAAAGGGACGACCACTACTACAAAACAACGCTTAGATAACGGCTCCTAACCGTTCTGAAAGAGGGAAGGAACCGTCCTTCAGCAAGACGAGCTATTTGATAAAACAGAACAGTTAAAATCATTATCATTATAAGCTCCACATCTAGACATCACAAAATACAATCAGTCTTCAATAGTAATGCCACGATAAGCCAAATCAAATACTGCCTTGAGGAATACTACTATTACTAAGCAAAGAGTAATTGTACAGCTTGAAGAACCTTAATTTGAGATAAATAATGCAGCAACACGGTCTCTACCTTTAACTTCCGAAGCTGAATAATCAAACAAATGGTAATACATTATTTTAGCACCTGCCATGTTACTAACCTCCATCTTATTTATATTGTCACCTTTGACTCTTTCATAATCAACTCAAACTCAAGAATGTTGAAGATGTTTACGTCCTTGATATAATTCTCATCCTTGATATTCATCCTCCTAACAGACGTTTACATGACAAAGCTATAATGAGATTACCATCTAAATAAAATGAAAGAAAGGGAGGGAAGGAGGATGAGGGGAATGGGTACGAACCAGAAGAAGTTAGCTAATTCTCCTTCCAAATCTTTTCCTTGGCGGGATTTTAATTTTCCATTTAGATTCTTGTTCTTGAATCAACTTCTTCCAAATATCCGGATTGAAATGGACGGACCGAGTTCAATCCACTTCTTGTTTGTCCAAAGCAAATCATTAGGCACCGTATTATTAATAAGAAAAGCACGAGGGAAGAGTAAAAGAGGTAAGATTGATGCTTTCAATTGAATTCCATCATTATTATTGCTTGCCTCAGAGTCTCTTTTCCACATAATATTATAGGTTTTTCATGACGTGCATCAAACATATAAGTGTGCATGTGTGTGAGACTGTGTACTTAAAGGAAACCGAGAAGAGTATGGCGGCAATAGGCCAATATAAATGCTGGAGTGTGCTCTAGTTGTGAGTTATTGTTGGTCATATAAAAGCAACAGTGATTGTGTTTACTTAATACTTTCTGTTCTTGAATCCATTTCAAATACCAGTCTGCATAGGTACTCCTCAATACATTACAAGCAAATTTGTGTTCAACAACAAATACAATTAGCGACTGGAGTATAGGAGAATAAAAAGCTAAATAATGACATTCTTCGCAAGATGTTAATATTAACAATGAACTAAGATTACTCATTGCAAGTTTACCTCAATTCCGCATCATCGTGTTCATAGAGAGAGAAGATAATCTGAGTATCTTTCTAAAGAAACACTCTTCAGAACTTGCACAAAGATCCATCTAGAGCCTTTCAGTTCATGTAGGTCATAAGCCCGCTTATTTCGGATTGTTATAAAAGTTCCTGAAAAAGGATAATGGGTCATCAAGTGAAATAGGACATTATCAAAGTAATACTTGACCAATGAACTTCAGCAAAAGTACCATAGAATTAAGTATTAAAATTACAACTATACATGAATGGATGGATACTCCATTATAGAAAAGGAAGATTTTATCAATAGAATAATGACCGTTTATACTTTATATCAAAAGGCTAAATGTGGGAGAACACACCAAAACCAATACTCCGTATGATTATCCAAAATGTGACGAGGAATAAGAGACAAACAAGATGTTAACCTAAAGAAAGAATAGAATATTACTATCAACTTCACTCTCTTGTACAAAATAATTGTCAATTGTAGTACAATACAGTGCACAAACAATCTCTTAATACACGCTCGTGACTGATGCGGTTTGGGATCTGTTTTACTAACCTGTGTTGCATTTGTGAACTGGCAGAAGAAACACATGACAATATTTTTTGTGACTGTGTTTATGTCAGGCCTATCTTGCAAGAACTGGAGCATTAGTTGGGCATCAAGATTATTGGTAATGACCTTCAGACCAAGCTGTTGTGCAGTAGACGCATGCACCAAGATGCAGCGAGGAATAATAGATTGATTGTTAGAAGAACGATAAGTGAGAAAGACCTTCGTTGGTTAGACAAATTGAATTCTATCTACATAATTAGGTAGCATTGGATTAATACTTTGTAACATGTCGATCTTTATTAATATTACTTACATTTTTATCAAACAAAAAGAAAACTAAAGTTCATTGATGCGAATGCGGAAGCGGTTTAGAATGAGAAATGAAAGTGGGGTCGAAGGTTAATGTAACCTTGAGTGATGACGTGGATTTTGGAGTGAAATTAAACTAAGGTTAATGTAACCCTGGTTCGTGGTTAAGGTCTGTGAAGATTTTGAGTTTTGTGGCTCGGCTATTTTTGGGAAGCAAACGCTTCGGTTTTCTGTAGTTTGTGATCCGATGTTAATCGTTGAGTAACCAAAGGATATTTAACCCGTAGTTCGACCTTGAACCCGGAATTAATAGCTCAGAGTTTGGAACACCAACCCTCTAAACACTTCGAAGCACCTTCTCGAAGTTTAAACACGTGATTAATAAATTAATCCAGAGTTTGACAAGTTGTTTGTAAATTCATAAATATTCGATGCTTTATTCAATGAAAGACATTAGCTTATATAGCCTACAATGTGTGATATCCTCATTATATTCCGAGTGATATTTTAGAATAATAATACTAATATATAAGGAAACAAATACTACGAAATATAACTACTAGTATCACACGCCACCTATGGTCGTGATCTTTAGTCTACTTGCTTTAAATAAAAAGATATCGATAGTGCGTGAATATAGAAGATCACAACACTTCCAATTATTTGGTGAAAATCCTCACACGTTATTCCCTGCCATATGTTCGGGATTTCCACATCTCCAATTATTTGATGGAGATCCTCTTGTTTATTCCTTACCATATATTCAAGACAGATTGATATCCCAAATATTTGGAGATCCTCTTGTTGCCTTTTGTTTGAGATTTGGGTATCATAAAAGATACCAGGCATATCTTCTTTTATCTTCCTACCATCATTGTGGATATCTTGCCAATCCCACGAGATCCTCCACATCCTTTTAGGATAAGCAATATTTTCTTGATAGATCCTTGGTGTAGTTGCATGAATCTGGCCATGTTTGGGCCAATACATGCCTACCCATGGCGGCTTGGGATAAGATGGTCCACGTGCGTAGTCAATTGCTTTATCATGATCGTTGCCTAATTTTTCGGGCTCCACAATCGGGTCAATGGTCGTCAATTGCCAAGTAACGATTGAAATTAGGGTAACACTTTCAACTTAAGCTAACACTCACTTTTTAAACCATTACCAAGCAACCACTGCTGTCCCTTAATTTCTAACAATTAACAACAAATAACAATTAAACAACCAGTACTTTTCTAAACGGTAATTGCCTAATTTCAAACTATACCAAATCAAAGCATCAAAAGACTCGAGTAAAATTAGGAGACTAACAATTAAAAACAAGATACGGTATCGATTACTATAATATTACGATTGAACAACTCTAATTTATTACATTAAGCCATGAAAAGGTAGGTAAAACAACAAATTTACAACAAAAAGTGAAGAGCAAAATACATACCACTACAAGAAAGGAGGATATTAGCAACCGGTATTTACCGACCACCAAATTATTGGTCGGTAATCAAGAATACCGACTGAATTCGGTCGGTATTTTTGTAATCAGTCGGTAAATTACCGACCGCTAATAATCAGTCGGCATAACGGGTATCAGTCGGTATTCGTAGTAGTTACCGACCGATTTTGCAAAAGTACCGACCGATTTACGTCGGTCGGTGAGATTTTCGAATTAAATGCCCAGCTTCCTTCATTCATTAGGTTCTGTTACTTCGAAAAAAAAAGAAACCCCAGCTTCCTTCATTATACGCGACCCAACCCCGTCGCCCTCCTCTTCGCCGGACCTCTCCCCTTCGCCGGATCTCTCCCCTTCGCTGGACCTCGCCCCTTCGTCGATCTAGCCTTCACCGGTTCACCTCCTTTTCCTGAAAATCTCCAAATTTCAAGTTAAGGTATGATTTGTAATTGATTTTGTTGTTTAAATTTGTTTAGATTTGCTTGATTATTGTGGTATGTTTGATGAATTCAACTAGGTTAGTACAATTTAGATTCAATTTGTTTGTTAGATTAGGGTTAAATTGGATTTAGGGTTAAATCAATTTTTAGTTTAGGGTCAAATTAGATGAATCCAGGTAAGGTAAGGGGTTTGTTTGTTTGTTTGTTTGTTTGTAGTTTAGGGTCAGATTAGGGAAGAACACGAAATTCATGATCAATTGATTGAAGCTTGTAAAAAGCTCTTGGCGATTTCAATTGATTGAGGATGAATAAAGACGAGATAAAGAGCAGCAAATGGAAGTTTTCGAAATCAAACCTTGAGAAATCTGCTAAGAGGAAATCGAAATCATTTCATTTCATTATCATGTCTTAATCTAGGTTCATTATTTTTGGTAACATTTAAAACGACATTCTCCGTTTTGAAATTATATACCGTGTTAGTAAAGGGTATTGTTTTGCTAATATGCTACTCCGTATAAGGCATCACGAGTCATTTAGGGTCGTTTTCATATTAGGCAATAAGCTTTTGATATTTAATCTTTAGCATAAATCATTGTCGAATTCATAGATTTTCTTATTGCCATATGAAGACATAACTTGACATTGGGAATTTTTGTTTATTCAAAATCGTTGATGTTTGAGGCTATGTTTGTGTTTGACATCTTGGAATATCACTCAAATTTATTGTTTGATTTTCTTATTGCCATATGAAGTCTTCTAACAGTATTCGACAAATCAATCAACGTACTCGCTAACTCCTGATCGAACTTCTTATAATCTGTCGGCCCATATTCAAAAATAGCTTCGATTTTGTTGGGTTTCGAGCCGATTGATGAGTTGTAGAATTTCTTTGTTGTTGATTCTGAGGTAAGATTTGAGAGGAGGAGGTTTAGGTTGGTTTGATAAATGGTTTGGTGATTGTTGGATGATCGATTTGTACAATACTGGTCGATTATTTTTACTTGGTCTTCAGAAATCACGTGTTTGAAGTAAATGGTTATGAGGTACAGCAGAATGCTAATTTTCGACATTTGAGTTGCCAGAATGCTAATTTTTGATACAGGAGTATTAGTTTGAAGAAGCATATTGTTAGGATTAGCTTGTTGCTGTTGTTGTTGTTGTGTTGGAAGGAAGTCCAAAAAGTCCAATTTGAGGGGAATTGCCTTCAACACCACCCATTTAATTATTCAGGTTAACCCATACAAAAAAAATATGGAGTACTCCGTCAGATATTTGTGCAAGGACGACATTTTTCATTCAAGGTTTTGGAAACAAAAATTCCTAGAGAAATTTCGGTCATAATTAGACTTTTTTGTAAGGGAGAGTAACCCGTTACAAAAATACGATAGTTGTAGGTTGGTTGGGATGGATGAGTTTTTTTTTTCTCTTTAGCCTAATAGTTCAAGGTTAGTACAATTTAGTAACTAGATACAATATGATGTAATATGACTCAACCCCTGCACTAATTACATTCAATTATTGTTTCTGAACTAACTAGAGTAAACTCATGGTTATTTATGTCTACCCCTTACTCCATTTTTATATGTTATTTAATTAGGTTTTCGTTTCTCTTATAGAAAATCTAATAATGACGAATACCGAAAGAAAATGGATGTACGAAAGGGTAGACGATAGAAACAAAGTTAAGTACGAGTTTATACTTGGGGTGGATGATTTTATTCTATATGCTAAGGAACAAGAAGAATACAAGACACATCAGATTCTTAGATGTCCATATGCGAAGTGTGAAAATTTGAAGTACTTGAATGAGTATCAGGTGAAAGAGCATCTCTATAGCAAAGGGTTTATGCCTGGTTATACTAATTGGGTGTGCCATGGAGAACCCTTTTCTTTTATTAGTAATCCTAGTACTTCAACAAACACTAATGCTTTCATCGACCAACCTTATCGGGAGATGGTAGTAGATGCATTTGGAGACATAATGTTCGGCCGTGTTGAGGATTCTCCTTTGGGTGAAGAAGAAAGCCCCCACCATGATCAGAAAGAATTTTTTGAAATGTTAGAGGCCGCCGAGACACCTCTGTATCGTGGATGTGAGTCGTCATTGCTAGAAGTAGCTTCTAGGATGATTAACATTAAATGTGAGGACAACCTACCGGAAAGAAGTTTAGATAAGATAGCTGCTTTGATCGAGGATATCATTCCACGAGATAATTTGATGACTCGCACATTTTATGACACTAAAAGGTTGCTTAGGGGCCTTCAAATGCCCCATCATAGGATCCATTCATGTCAGGACGGATGCATGCTATTTTGGAAAGAAGACTCCATGCTTGATAAATGTAAAAAGTGTGGAAAAGATAGGTACAAGAAGAAAACTTTTAGTGGGGCAGACATACCTTTCAAAGTCTTAACCTATCTCCCTGTAGCACCAAGGTTGCAACGTTTATATGCAACCAAGAACATCGCAAAAGAAATGAGATGGCATATAGAAAATCCACGTGTACCAGGGACCATGGCTCATCCAAGTGACAGTGAGGCTTGGAAGCATCTAGATTATATGTTTCCGGAGTTTGCTAGTGAGCCTCGTAATGTTAGACTTGGACTTTGCGCAGATGGTTTTACACCATACGGTCAATTTGGTAAGTCGTACTCATGTTGGCCGGTGATTCTCACTCCTTATAATCTACCCCCTGCATTATGCATGAAAAAACAATTTATGTTTCTATCTTTGATCGTTCCCGGGCCAAAAAATCCTAAGAAAAACTTGGACATATACATGCAACCTCTTATTGATGAATTGAAAGAGTTGTGGGACACGGGAGTGCTCACCTATGATGTGTCCCGGAAACAAAATTTTCGGCTGAAAGCATGTATCCTATGGACCATCAACGATTTTCCGGCTTATGGGATGCTCTCTGGGTGGGCTACTGCTGGCAAACTTGCATGTCCACATTGTATGAAAGACACCAAGGCGTTTTGGCTTCCACATGGAGGTAAAATGTGTTGGTTCGATTGTCACAGGCAGTTCTTACCCCTAGATCATGCATTCCGTTACAACAAAACTGCCTTTATGAAGGGTAAGTGCGAGAATGATGAACCACCTCCGACATTGTCAGGATGCGAAATCTGGGAGACGATATCAGACTACCCGACGATAATTGATGGTACTGATCAAGAACTGAAAGAACTTAAGAACATAAAAACAGGGTGGTTCAAAAAGAGCTTGTTTTGGGACCTACCTTATTGGAAGCATTTGTTGATTCGACACAATTTGGATGTCATGCATATTGAAAAAAACTTTTTTGAGCAATTAATTCATACAGTATTGGATAATAAAAATAAAACAGCTGACACCCATAACACAAGGAAGGACTTGCCCAAATTGTGTAGTAGAGGTCACCTACACCTCAAGGACGGCCGCAAACCAAAAGCTCCCTACACTCTTGACAAACTGCAAAAAAAGATACTATGTGAGTGGATATGCAACTTGAGGTTTCCAGATGGATACGCATCGGATTTAGGTCGCTGCGTCGACCTACACAGTCTCACACTCCATGGTATGAAGAGCCACGATTGCCATGTGTTCATGGAACGGCTATTACCCGTTGCTTTGAAACACTTGCTGCCAACTAATGTGTGGAATTCAATTACCGAGATCAGCCAATTTTTTCGTGATTTGTGTGTCTCAAGCCTTACAACCCAAAATGTACAGCGGCTGGAGAACAATATTGCGGAGATCCTCTGCAAACTTGAGAAAGTGTTTCCACCATCGTTCTTCAATTCAATGGAGCACTTACCAATACATTTGCCTTACGAAGCAAGGGTTGGTGGGCCAGTACAATATAGGTGGATGTACCCTTTTGAGAGGTATAATTGTGAAAATACTCAACTTATTATTGTTTCTTAATCATTATATCATCATAATTGTGAAAATACTCTACACTATATCAAAATGTAGGTTTCTTAATCATTTGAAAAAAAAAGTGGGTAACAAAGCACGTGTGGAAGGTTCAATTTGCAATGCTTTCTCAACTGAAGAAATATCAAATTTCTGTTCTCTATATTTTGAAGACCACGTAGACACAAAGGCTAAGGATTTGGATGTGGGCATGGGAGACGAAAATGATTCATCTTTACCCGAGCTCTTTCGAAAACACAAAGGTAGAGCTCTTGCTAAACCAAAACAGAGGTACTTGGACGAACAAGAGTTCGATCGTGCACATTTGTACGCATTATCAAATTGTGAACTACTAGGAGAATATGAACGGTACGTAAATAGTAACAGCTTACTTATTTATTGTAAAGTTAGAAGATGTAAATGTCACGACTAAATTGGATAATTACAGCTTATTTGAACAGTTCATTATGGAGCAACATCCACGAGCTAAAATGGATGAAGTTTGGACTACATATGAGAAGTTGTTTCCAAAATGGTTTAAAGGATATGTAAGTCTCAGTGTTGACATATTAGAATGAAATAAACTTTGAGAACGTCACATATGCACTAACACTCTACTACGCAATTAGGTAACTGAGATGAATGTCAAATATGATGTGATTCAAGCCTTAGCATTTGGTCCTTCTAAAGAAGTAAACACTTGGCAAAGATATATGATTAATGGGTTTAATTTCCACACACAGAAATATGGGAAAAACAGAGCTACCATGAATTACGGGGTTTGCGTAAGTAATGTTGAAGGAAACGATTACCATGGCACTTTAGAGGAAATTATTGAGTTGAGGTATTGTGGGGAGAAGAGAATTTATAATGCAATCATGTTCAAGTGTTCCTGGATGGATAATTCCACAAACGGTACAAGTGTTCATGGCCTTTATAAACTAGTAGAAGTTAATAGTAGGAGGAAGTATGGTAACTATGATCCTTTTATACTTGCCCATTAAGCTAGTCAAGTTTATTTTGCTCCATACCCAAACCCAAAGAAGGATAGAGATCATTGGTGGGCTGTTTTTAAGGGTCGGGCAAAGTCACAATTTAATGCACCAGTGGATGTCACGGTATTTCAAGAAGATGTGAGTAGTACTTCATTATTATCTGGTGTTGTTGCCGATGACGTCTTAGAAAGTTTTGGTGAAGGGGAGGACATGGAAGAGATGAACGAGATGGGTGATGATGTGATTGTCGAAGATGATAACATTGATGAGGAGGAGGAATTTGAAGATGAGTTTGAGGAGGAGGAGGAGGAGGATGAAGAAGAAGAAGAAGAAGAAGAAGACGATGATGATGCGGACGGTGATTGCTAACTTGTATTTGTTTAGTCATTGAATTAGTGGTCGATCAACACTCATGGATAAATGCAGTTATTATTTGTATATGTTTGTTTGGTTTTAGGAAAGATGGTATTATTTGTTAAATGTTTTCAAGGATTTGCATTTGGGAAGTGTTATTTGCATATGTTCGTTTGTTTTGTCATTCAACAGATCATACATTTCAGAGATGGTTGGACGAGGCGGACGTGGACGCGGCGGACGTGGACGTGGACGTGGACCACAGGTGCAGGTCGACGAGCACGAGGAGGAGCAGCAGCAGCAACAACAACAACAACAACAACAACAACAACAACAGGAAGATCTGGAAATAATTGCGATTAAGCCCAGTGGGAGATGGTATTGCTTATTCTATCATTATCGAAGTAGATGTAGTATATAATTTTTTTCTATAAAAAAATCTAATTTGTGGCATTTGTGTTGATTAAGGTTTGACGACTCCGGTGTGGTAAGACGAGTCACGAAGTCGTTCAAGGGTTTCTACCATGAACCGCATATGAACTACCGGGAGACCCCGACGACGGTGAAAGATAAATGGTTCGACAATTTTAGGGTATACATTCACTTTATTTTCCTTACATTCGAAGATATATAGTTATATGCACTTTTAATTGTTATTTGGTTTTTTGTTAATACGTAATTATTAAATTATGATCGGCCACAATGTCAGGGGTACTGTTCATGGGAGCCCGAGCATGAAGAGCGAGTTAGGGAGAGGTACGATGACGAATGTCGTAAACAGTTAAAGGACACCGTTAACGACATATGTGAACTGCGGAATGGCAAGAACAAGGCCTACCCAGGGTGGATGGTGCCACAAGTCTACAAGGACTTGTTGGAACGACGGAAGTCGAAGGCTTTCCAGAAGAGATCAAGGACAGCTGCCGCAAATAAAGCTTGTGCACAGCCTGGCCCTAGTCATCACGGGGGGTCGATCAAGGCAACGAAACATGCATCTCGGCTAGTAATGACAAAATATATTAAAATATTCCATAATGTTTTTATTAATATTTTTTTGCCAAATGTAGCTCAATTTGTCTTCTTAGAAGGATGTAGCTCAATTTGCCAAGATAAAGTTATTAATGTTTTTATTAATATTATGGGGACATATAATTTGTCTTCTTAGATGGAGCAACTGGGTGGTAGGAGGCCCAGTGCGGCGGAGCTCGCGGAAGCCATGCACACTAAGGTTGTCGACGGTAAAAGAGTTTTTACCAGTCAAAAGGCGAAGGAGACATTTGTAAGTGTTAATTTAGTTAATTATAGAGATTATCTTAAAATTCCTTAATAAATTAGTTATAACTTGTTCCTAAACATTACCTTCCTCTGTTTGCTAATAGGAACGATTTGAAGAGCTCAAGAAAAAGAACGAGGAGGAGGAGAAAGGAAAAGAGGACGACGAACTGTGGTTCGAAGCGGCCAAGGGCTTCAAGAAGGGCCATGTATACGGAGTGGGATCCGCCGGCCCATTGTACTTCACCCCCCCCCTCAACAGAATAAGGGGAATGCTTCGAGCTCCTATCATCCCGGTATTCTTGTACAACAAGAAAAACGGGCAGAAGAATTTCAAAACAAAATTTTGGAAGCCTTGGAGAAGGAGAAAGAAGAGAACAGGCGCTTTAGAGAAGAGACCCGGGAGCTCATGCAACAACAACAGCAGCTCATGTCAGCGCTTAACAAGGTATTACAAACTCAGAACTGTCAACCGTTCAACCACACTAACTTCCGTAATCCGAACGATGATAATTCGGGAGGTGGTGGAGTTGGGGGAGCCGGGGTCGGTTTTCAAGTGTAGCTTCAACCTCTAATTGATTACTCTTTTAAGTTGTGTTAACTTTGATTTCTCTTCCAAGTTGTTTAGACTCTTTACACTTTCATTAGTATTCTCTTAATTAAGTAGTTAAACATTTTAGAAAGCTATGTCGATGATATCGAATGGTTTTATGTGAATGAATTGTGGAGACGTTGGATTCTGAATGAATTGGATGAAGTTAATGAATGAAGGTTGAAGTGAATGATGTTGTAGTTTGAATGAGTTGGAAAAATTGAATGGTATGATGGTTGGAGCAGAACAGTATTGGATTTGCTGGTTATGAACGAATTGATTTGGTTATAATGCAGATTTGAATGTCGCAAATTGGAGGACAACGAACACACTAAACTCCACGACCTGTTTCATTTTACCGACCGAAATACACCATTACCGACCGCCCTGACTACTTTACCGACCGCCCTGACTACTTTACCGACCGCTATCATTGACCACAATATTGACACTAGTCGGTCGTTAATGATTACCAACCGGTGGTTTCGGTCGGTAATTATCACAGTTACCGACCGCATTACCGACCGCAGGCAGGTTTTTCCCGACCAAACATCTTCCAGGAGCCTCTGGTCTGCGTTTGGTCGGTATCATTTACCGACCGCAAAAAGCAGTCGGTACATATGATCACCGACCGTGTATTTCGTTTTCCGACCGACATTTCAGTCGGTACTCATTATTTACCGACCGCTATTCATCATTTACCGACTGATCGTATCAGTCGGTAAACGTTTGTACCGACCGCTAATCTTTGTTTCCGACTGATCTTCGGTCGGTGATTCACCGACCGGACGTTTCGGTCGGGGACTTGTGTTTCCGACTATAGTTTCCGACTAAATTTCAGCGGTCGGAATACTTTCATAATCGGTCGGTAATGCTGTTTACCGACCGAATTTTTAACTTACCGACGGATTTATTCGGTTGCTAAGTTCTGTGTTTCTTGTAGTGTACACAAACTAGAGACAGAACGGCGACAGAAATGGAAAAGCAAGGCGTCGACGGAATTGGGAAAAGGGAAATGAATACTTCAAGGAGCATAAGTATCCTGAAGCAGTGAAGCATTACTCATAAACAATCAAGGGATTAACCAAACATACAATCAGTGTATAGAAGAAGCAACGACAATGGTAGAGAATGAAGCAGGAATCCGTAAGATTTAGGGGAGACGACACGGGGACAGAACTCAGATGACAATAATGAGGCAACAAGAAGAAAAAAGGACATGGGTCAAAACACAATACTAAGGTACAAAACGACAGTAGAAGTAGTGAAATACAAATGAAACAGGGATACGAAAGGAGTGATGGCGGCAACAGTAATAACAACAACAGAAACGCATAATTGGTAGTAACAACAATTTCATCGACAGTAACTGTATCAGCAGCAGCCATACGAAGTATGAATAAGAGTAACAAGTTGAAGAAATTAAACAACTAGCCGATACTTGATAATCCTTGAGAAATTTCGGAATGAAGGTGAAAGGTTCTGATAATCGACCCACATGTATCCTGAACAACTCGATTAATTAAAACATAACCAGCGAAAAATTCACAGAAAAAAAAAAATCAACAAAATAAACAACTAGTATCATAATCACAATGAGGTTAAATCAATTCAAACCGAGAAAGTTGATAAATTGAACAAAAAATTCAAAAAATTAATCGATGAATGTATGTACCTGATGTTAATCAGCGAAATAGGGTGAAGGATTATGATAATCACAGCAACAATTAAAGCGTAGATTGTGATAATATGAGCAGCGATGATGAAGGTGATAGCAATGATGAATAATCGAGAGTGAATCTAAATGCACGGTGATGAAATTAGAGAATTAGGTTTGAGTTGATTAAGCATATAATACGAAGAATTGAAGGAGCAACCAATAGTTAAGGAAATGATTGATTAGGTTTAATTTTGGGAGGACAAGTCCTTGTTTTTTTTTTTTTGTAAAAGTGGGATTCTAACTTTCCGCAGAAACGAACCATGCAATGTTCAATCTAGATATGAGGGCGACACCGGCTCAAGCGGAATTTGCTACTACAAGAATTCAGTTGGGGCATGAGAACCTGGGAGCTTTTCAGGAAATTCTGTGGGAAGACAGATTGGTGAATTTTGATTTGGGTGGTAGTCCAGGCGGAAGGGTTAGGGCAGGTATGAGATTTAATCGTAAATAACATACCTTTTACAGGTGCTGTTTTGTATCCGATTGATGACAGACATAGACGGAGGCAAGGTGGCGAGGATGCTAATGTTGATGGGATGGACGTGGATGGGAGAAACCCTAATGAACTTGGTCAGGCCCCTAGACAGATGGGCGATATCGCAAGGAGACTGTTGATTGAGGGCCCTCACGGAATGGGCGGGGTTATGGGTGATCCTAATCATGCCCCTCACGGATTTCAATTTGAAGACCCTTATATGCAGGCGATGAACTTTGAGGAAGGGGTGGATACTACTAATCCGGACTGGATCAGGCAAGAAGCAATAAGGAGAAGAGTAGAAGGTGATGTTAACACGGCGTTCAATGAAGATGAAGCAGAAGGTCTTGCTCAAACTTTCTTCACACCGATTGGATTTCCCATCAATAATCATGAACATTTGAGGGAAAATAATGACCATCAGGGTGGGGGAAGGGATAATCAAGAAGATCGGGCTAATCAGGATATTAACAATAACAATCTCAATCAAGATTTCAATCAAGGGAATAATGAAAGGAATTTTGAAGGAAATGTCGAAGGGAATGGAGGGAATTTGGGAGAGGGTCAGTGCGGCGAAGGAAGAGAGCAAAGAAGAAACAACGAGGAACAAAGGAGGAGGCAACAAGACCATGTGGATCACATCGCTACTGAAATTGGAGAGATGCTGGAGAATGTGGAAGAAATTCCTGTTGCAGTGGGGAGAGGTGAATTGGAAAGGGAGACAGGTATTAGAGATGATGTTGTAAGAAATCTGGGGAGTGAAGTTGATGCAGGAGGAATTGAGATTAGGGGGCTAAAGACAGGGGAGAATTCTGAAAAAGGTTCTAAAGACATGGATTTAGTGGAGGAAGGATATGATGAAGATGCTATTATGCTTGAGGAAGCCCTTCAAGGTGAGCCGTTTAGGGTGACAGAGGAATCTGGGATTAGTGGTTCTGTGGTTGTTAGGGGGCGGCTGGTATGTTACTGGATGTGGGATGTACATACTAATCACATGCTTAGAGGGGAATCCAGTAGAACAGAAAAGAGTCTTGAGAGGGATAGGTTTTTCGAAAATAGGAGGAAGAAAAGGAAGGCCTTCTCTGAAACAGATTTGGGCTTAGGGCTTGGGGATGGTTTATTGGAGGAGGAGGGCTGCTTATCTGATGGTAACAGTGCTAGAAAAAAGAAGTGTAGGAGGGAAGTTACAAAGAGGAGAGGTGGTTTTGGCAAGTTGATTAGGAGGGGCGTGAAGAATTGATGATTGAAGACGGCTTTGCGGAGGTTGAGCCTGATCAACCTCCTCCGGAGGAATGATGGGCCTTTCTTGGAACTGTAGGGGTCTCTCGGATCCGCTCAACCCTATAGTTCCTAAAATTAGAGCGCTTCTAACTCGTTGTAGTAGGTTTGATTTTATTTTTTTTTCCGAAACTAAATGTGGTAGTAGTGAGGTCGCCTCTTTATGTAGGCCTTTTGGTTATAATTTTTATATCGGGTCGGACGCTAGGGGTTCAAGTGGGGGTATTTATGTGGGCTGGAAGGCTGTGAATGCGTTCACACCGGTTTTCAATTGCCCTAATTTTGTTATTTTGCTCTCTAATATTATTAGTGGATTTCCCTATTACTTGATCTTGGTTTATGGAGAACCGGAATTCTTTTTACGGGAAAGGGTGTGGACGTTGTTAGGAAATTGGCTGGAATCTCTTGAGTATCCTTTTCTTCTTATCGGGGATTTTAACCAAGTGGACAATGTTGATGATAAAATTAGTAAATCAAATAAAGCTATTCCGGGGTTGGATTATTTTTGTAGATGGAAGCTTGATCATGATTTAATTGACATCCCTTTTAAAGGACAAAAATTTACTTGGTGTAATAAGAGAAAAGGTATTGATGTGGTTTTTGAAAGACTTGATAAGGCCTATGCTTCAAGTGATTGGGCTAGGTTATTTTCTGATTTGGGGGTGACTCACCTACCTATTCAACTATCCGATCATGCCCCTATCATTTTTAATAGTAAGCTTACCTATGATAAAAGAAGGCGTCCGTATAAGGTTGAAGCGTGGAGTCTCTACTCTGAGGAGGGATTTGAGATAGCAAAAAATAGCTGGAGGCTCAATACGAAAGGCTCAAAGGGGTTTATTTTGATGAGAAAGCTAGAGAAGACTAAATTACAACTTAAGAAGTGGGCACTAGAAAAGAAGAAAGATTGGAATAGGAAATGGGATGAATTTGACCTAGACCTCTCAGGGGAGTTGGAACAAATGTTTGAAGGAAGGGATCAGGATGAATATAACAGAGTTCATGAGAATTTGAAGGAATTTTCTAGGGCAGCTGTTATCTATTGGAGACAAAGAGCCAAAGTCAAATGGGCGGCGGAAGGAGATGCATGCACTAAATATTTCTTCAATTGTGTTAAAGGGCGTAGAAGTCGTAATTTTATCTACAGCATTAAACGTTATGATGGTTGCTGGACCCAGGAAGCGAAGGAAATTGGAGAGGAGTTTAAGACTTATTTTAAGAATTTATTTAAAGTTGGTCAGCAGCAGATAGATTTTAATAATTATGCTCATGCTAATGGGAAATTCTTTAATATTTTGAATGGCAGCATTACTGAAGTAGATAAGGAGATTTTAAGCAGGAAATTTTCAGCAAAGGAAGTTAGGGCTGCTGTTTTTCAACTTGGGGAGTTTAAATCACTAGGTCCGGATGGCATCCCTGCTGAATTTTTTAAGAAGTGTTGGTCTTTTGTCAAGAAAGATGTGAGTGAAGCGGTTTGTGCTTGCTTAAATTCTGGTTTTGTGCTGAAAGAGATGAATAAAACGTTCATAACTCTTATTCCGAAAGGTAATGGTCCTAAGACGGTTGATCAGTATAGGCCCATTAGCTTATGTAATGTTATCATGAAAATTATTATGAAGTGCATTGTGAATCGTTTGAAGAATCTCATGCCAAGAATCATAGGAGATTATCAAAATGCTTTTGTTCCTAAGAGATTTATTCAAGATAATATTCTGATAGCGGATGAGTGTCTTTATAAGTTGAATAATCATAAGAAAGGAAAATTAGGGGAAGTTGCATTTAAAGCTGATATGAGTAAAGCCTATGATAGGATCGACTGGAACTTTCTGAAATGTGCTCTGGTTGGATTGGGATTTCCGACTCATTTCACTAATCTCATCATGAATTGTGTTACCACTGTTTCTTATAGTGTTCTTATTAATGGTGAGCCTCTGGATTTTTTCAAGCCTTTATGTGGATTGAGGCAAGGGGATCCATTATCCCCTTATCTTTTTGTTATTTGCTCTGAAGTCCTATCCAGACATATGTGTAAGAAAGGAGAGCAGGGGGAGATAAATGGGATCAAAGTGGCTAGGAACGCTCCGTCGATTTCACATCTGTTTTTCGCAGACGATTCGCTTTTCTTTCTTGAAGGTAAAACAAACAATATAAAAGAATTCCACAAGCTTTTTGCCGAGTTTTGTGCTCTATCTGGATTGGTACTGAACAAGGAGAAATCGGCTATATATGGTGTTTAGTCCTAATTGCAACCTGGGAGTTGTGCGTTATAGTCTAAGGATGTTCCAACTGAAGCCGTGTGTTAATTTGGAAAAATACTTGGGAATTCCTGATATAAGTGAAACGAAATCTAAGAAATTGGCAGATAGAATTTACGAACTGGTTCTTTCAAGAATTGGTTCGTGGAAGGGTGCGTCTCTTCTTCGGCTGGACGACTTTCTTTGATTCATTCTATGCTTGCTAATCTATCATGTTATTTTCTATCGGTTTTCAATATTCCGATAAATGTGGCTAACAAAGTGAATGCTCTGTTAGCGCATTTCTGGTGGGCAGGGACTAAAGAAGGGATAACGGTTCACTGGAGATCTTCTAAGCACCTTAGTTTGCCTAAGTTTATGGGGGGGCTAAGAATTAGGAACACGAAACTAACGAACAAGTCTTTACTAGTTAAGATAGCGTGGAGGATTATCACCGATAAGGAAAGTTTACTCAGTAAGGTCTTTACTGGTAAATATGGTCATATTAGGAACACTCAAGAATTTAGGGATAATAGGATGAAGGGTAACAAATCTAGAGCTTGGAAGAGGATTTTGATTGGTCGGGAGGTGTTAGAAAGTGGATTGGGTTGGAAAGTTGGATCGTCAGGGGATAACAAAGACCCGGCTATTAATATTTTTCAAGATAAATGGGTCAACGGATGTATTCCTCCAATCAAGATAGGTATTTCACTTGAAGATTTAGCAACAAATGGTAGAGGTTGGAATCTTGAGGATTTTATTTCTACTGAAAAAAGGTGGGATGAGGATAGGATTCAACTTGTTTTTGCTAAAGACTGGAGGGATAGGATACAGGCTATTCCTTTATCTAGAACAGCAAAAACCAATAGTTGCTATTGGATGAAGACTAGAAATGGAGAATATAGTGTTAAGAGTGGATATCAGGAAATGATCCTTAAAGAATTTGAGAATGACACGAAGATCAGGCAGGGTAGACATAAGAGATTGAATATTTCGCTATTTTGTAAGAAGGTCCTTTGGAAATTACCAGGTCCGGCAAAATGGAGAATTTTCATTTGGAAAATTATTTCAAATGCTTTACCTGTTGGGATTGAAAGGGAAAAAAAGGCAATTGACGGGATCTTATTATTGTGTGGTCTGTTCTACTGGCAACGATGGGACGTGCGAGACAGAATCTCTGAACCATCTTTTTCGCACTTGCTCTACCAGCAGATGTCCTTGGAACTCTACCGCTCTCGCCAATCGAATCATTGAGAATGAAACTTTGGAATTTGGAGATTGGATTATGGAGACAACAAGGGTCTTGTTCGAGAAAGATGATGACTGGAAGGAGCTCTTCCTTTTCATCAATGTCTTGTATAATATTTGGCTGTTTAGGAATAATGTCGTCTTTGGAAAGTCGACGAATGATGTCGGAGGGTTACTGACGAGATACAAAGAATCGCTTAAGGATATTGAATTAATCTGGAAAGACTCGATGGATAGGAGAGCCAAGGAAAAGAAAGAGTGTGGAGAGCGAGATATATCGGACAAGGAAGTCATTAGAGATCAAATCAGAAGATCTAAGGAGGTGAGTGTTATAATGCAGGTTCAGGAATGTAATAGATGTGTTACAGCCACTATGAGCGTAGATGCAGCTTGGAAGATCACCACTGAAGTTGCAGCTGGTTGGATCATTTTTGACAATAGACAGATCACTTCTTCAGATGGGAAGGCGAGCTTTATGGCGGAGTCAGCTCTCCAAGCTGAGACCATAGCTGTGCTCAAAGCTATCAAGTGGGCTAAAACCAAAGGATTTCTTCACATCACCATCCAGAGTGATTGTTTGCAACTCATCTATCAGATTGCTGAAGTTGAAGACCCTCATCACTGCGTTAAGGACTTAATACAAGACATCTATGCTGAAATAGCTTATTTTCACTGTTGTTCTTTTAGGTTTATTCCCCGAAAGCTTAACCGCTACGCGCATGACTTAGCTAAATCTGTCATGGGTAGCCGTTAAGGACTTGTAATTAGCTGGCAAAAAAAAAAAAAAATCCGCTCATTTCATTATTTGAGAGGGTTTGGTTTATAAAATATAATAAAATATAACTCTTGACACATTAAAGGGTCGACAAGGAAAATTAGATAAGGAAAAAGATGGATACTTATAGGTGTCCAGCTTAAAGCGTCAAGAAACTAGGGGGTGTTTGGTTGATCAAATTTGGGTATAAGGTATGGGGTTAGATGATTCCAAACCCATACCTTGTGTTTGCTTGCGAAAAAAATTGTTTTCATACACATACCTCAAACCCATGAGGTATGGGTATCCCATACCCAACCCCCTCCTTGGGTATGAGATTGATACCTATGGGAATCAATTTAACAAAAAAACTGACACTTGTTTGAAGTGTTATGAAAAAAATATATTTGATTAAAGCATAATATACATGAAATTAATTAAATTATTTAAAAATAAATATTTTAAATGGCTTTTTTGGAAGATTATTGACACTAGTTAAGTATTAACCCGATACCAACTAAATCGAAACAAACACAAGGTATGAGGAATCAAGTTCCAACCCCATACCACCTTGATATGATTCCTCATTCCGAATCCATACGTATGCACGAAACAAACGCCCCCTAAGGGTTTTGTAGTAGTGGTCACTGAACTTCGAGATCAGTTGGGGATCAATTATTACTTGCTTGTTTCTTTTAGCAGCTTACTTCTTATCAATCTCCTCCTAAGATGGTAAAAACTATCATTACCTAATAGATTTTAAGGGCAATAATATCCACCTTAGAAATCATCTCATATTTCATAAACTTTAAACAATTGTTTATTTTCAATCAATATATATATAAATACATATATATATATATATATATATATATATATATATATATAGAGAGAGAGAGAGAGAGAGAGAGAGAGGCTCTTATGAGTCCTTCTCTATATATGAGTCCCTAAGTCCTCATCTCATCCATTGAATGAGATGAGGATGGATGAACAAGATTCAATCTAATCTTTGCATTAAAAAAATAAAAATAAAATAAGATACTGCATCCTAAAATAAGTCCCATAATTTTAGGAAACAATAATATCACGTTCATTCATTATTCATTCATTCATTCATCCACGTTCATCAAACCTTAAAAAAAAAACGCTTCCAATATCACGCTCATTCATTCATTCAATCTGTGATCGACAACCTGTTACTATGGATTCAATGATCACGACATCTTCATCAACGGTTGATAAGCTAATCGTGAAGCACAAAAAAGGTGAATTCCGATATTGCGTCAATTGTATTCATATTTTGCATCAATTGTATTCATTTCATTCATCATATTTTCATATCAATGGTTCATTACTCTCGTGTTAGTATAGATTCCAGATTATTATTTTTATTATTTAGTTTTTTCATAATCTTCACGGATTATTGTTTAGGTTTTTTTATAATCTACATCAATTGTTATGCTTTCATTGTCATGGAAGTCATTAAGATGCTCCATAATATTAGATTTTACGTTTATATTATGGAAACTGCATATTATTAAAGATCGGATCATTATATGATTTTTTCGCACAACATGTATATATATGGAGTTATTGTAATGCACAAAATATGTTACTTTAATATAGATCATCTGTTATTTTAATGTCTAACCCCTGTGTATAGGCAACTTGTGTTAATTGAATCTCGTGTTACTTTAATGCACTTCATCTGTTACTTTAGTTCTTGTCATCTGTTACTGTAATGCATTGGAGTAACAAAAGATTTAGAATAACGATTCATCATCATTAGAATAACATACCTAATGTATTACAGTAACACGTTTGAAGCATTGGAGTAACATGTCATCGGATTTAGTTATTAATGTTTTGGTTAGAATACCATCATATTTCAAGTTCTGATTGTTTGTTTGTGGGCCACGTTTATTTGCATGGTTCTTATTTTTGTAGTAGATGCAAAAGCACAGGAATGGTGCAGGGATGTGGATGAGAGTTTCACTCCATACATGAGAGTTTCACTTCAAAGATGTAGATAAGAAGAAGAAGAAGAAGAAGAAGAAGAAGAAGAAGAAGAATCATTAGGAAATGTCATGTAAGTCATCGTCTGACGATGAAGAAGAAGAATCAGGAGGAGAAGAAGAAGAAGAAGAAGAAGAAGAAGAAGAAGAAGAAGAAGAAGAAGAAGAAGAAGAAGAAGAAGAAGAAGAAGAAGAAGAGAAGAAGAAGAAGAAGAAGAAGAAGAAGAAGAAGAAGAAGATGATGATGATGAAGAAGAAGAAGAAGAAGAAGAAGATGAAGATGAGGTGGAGGAGGATGAAGAAGAAGCACAATTCTGAGTAGGACAATATATTGTTAGAGTAACATACATTATTCGTTAGAGTAACATATTGAATGAGTTACAATAACATAATTTATGAGTTTGATTTTCTAATATTTAGTCCTTCGAGTAACATCTTTTATTGGAGTAAAATGAGTTAGAATAACACACATTATGCGTTAGAGTAACATACTTAATGAGTTACAGTAACACAATTTATGAGTATAATTTGATTTCCAATATCCAGTTCTTAGAATAACAGGTGTGAAACATTGGAATTATAATGGAGTTTTATAATTTTTGTTTTGGAGTATCCTTAATAGAAACATACATTATTCCTTTAGTTGATTGCAAGTCATGTTTTTGCAAAAGACTATTATGCAACATAACAAATTTTATGAGTTAAATTAACACAGTTCATGAATTAGAGTAACACATTGTATGAGTTAGAGTAACAGTTTTTGCAAAAGACTATTATACAACGTAACAGATTTTATGAGTTAAAGTAACACATTTCTTGAATTAAAGTAACACGTTCTATGAGTTAAAGTAACATAGTTTATGGGTTATGACAATAACATAGTAACATACATACAATTACAGTAGGAAAATGATGATTTTTTGGTGAAGATGAAAAAAACTTAATTTTGAAGAAACTTGTTTGAGAGAAAGAGGCACTTAAAAGATTAATAGGAAAGAGAGAATATTTGCATTGAAATAATTAAGGAAGAGAGAGAAATTATATATTTATAAAGATTTGTTAGTTATTTCCTTATTTCACCTCAAGCAATCACAACCATCCATCTTTCACTTGATCAATGGTCCAAGATTGGACTCATGGACTCAATGTAGATAGGAGGACTCACTTGATCTTCTATATATATATATATAGAGAGAGAGAGAGGTGGGTTCCGGTGAGGCAGGGTAACTCCTTACACCCATTGAGGCACAATCTAGACCATTAGATTAAGATGGGACATACATCCAAATAAGTGTTATATACACTAAAAAAATTCATTATATACGTTATTAAACTCACTATATACACACACTTAAGAACTCAATATATACAGTAAAAAAAATGTTATATACACTTAAATAAAAAATGTTATATACACTCAAATAGTTATTATGTACACCAATTAATCAACAATGGAACATACATCAAAATAACGGTTACATACACTAAAAAAACTCATTATATACGCTATTAAACTCACTGCATATATACACTTAAGAACTCAATATGTACAATAAAATAATTGTTATATATACACCCAAATAATTAATATGTACTTCAGTTAATCAACAATGGAACCTACATAAAAATAACTGTTATATACACTAAAAAAACTCATTGTATACGCTATTAAACTCACTACATATATATATATAGACTTAAGAACTAAATATATATACAGTAAAATAGTTATAGTTATATATACACTCAAATAGTTACTATGTACACCAATTAATCAACTTATATACACTGAAATAATTGGCATATGTACTTAATTATTTGATATAATAGATTTGTTATATACCTTAAAACAGTTATTATGTACACTGAAATTGTTTTTATATACACCAATTTTATTTTAAATTCCGATTTTTTATTTACGGAAAAAAAAAATTCTGGAAAGAAAATTTCGGATTTTTTTTTTTAAAAAAAAAAAAATTTTGGAAAAAAATGTTCCGAAATTTTATTTTTTCCGGAAAAATAAAAAAAAAATTCCGAAAAATATCGATTTTTTTCCCCGGGAAAAAAAATTGGGGAATTTTTTTTTATGCATGAGTTTTTGTTTTAATCTTAGCCTTTAATTTGATTTTAATCTAACGGTTGAGATTGTGCCTCAATGGGTGCGGCGAGTTGAGCTGCCTCAAAGGATCCTATATATATATATATATATATATATATATATATATATATATATATAAGTAATTATCCTACATCGAGATGATGAAATTTTATAATTATAAATAAGAGTAATCATTCGTTTTAAATATCGACTAAAAAACTTTTGATATATAAGAGTGCAAATTTAAATCATTCCATATTTACAAAATTACAGTGAGTTGATGAAATTCTATATTATCAACAAGAGTAATGATGTTTTTTTTTAATCTTAAAAATAGCTGATGGAATACTATAAACTTAAATAAATTATTTCACATCGAAGAATATGATAAGTTGATGAATTCTATATTATAAATAAGACTAATCATTCGTTATTAAATATCAATCAAAAAAAACTTTTAATTCTTAAAAAGTCTCTTAATAAGACTACAAACTTAAGTAAAAATAATCTCACATCGAAAAATTATAATAAGGTGACGAAACTTTATATTATAAATATTACTCCGTAGTAACCATGTGCTCTTAGATATTAACCAAAAATATTTTGAGTCTTAAAATATATATTAAGACTATAAACTTAATTAAAACTATCTCAAATTTGAAAAATTATAAAGTTTCATCAAACATAAATCATTTGAGTCTTAAAAAAGTTGTCAAGACTATACACTTAAATAAAAAAATTATAATAAGGTGATGAAATTCTATATTATAAATAAAACTAAAAAAAATTCTTTAGACATCAACAAAGTTAAGTAATTCTCCCACATCGAAAAATTATGATGAGCTTATGAACTTGTACTAAAGAAGAGTAATCATCGTTTTTAGATATCAACCAACAAAAAAAACTTTTGTTTTTAAAAAAAACTATGATGGAATTTGTGGACATGACATAGGTCCACCCGGACGCGGCCACGTGCGGGTTTGGGGAGGCGAATGAATCTCCATATGAGATGGTCAAATTGAAATTTAAATCGAAGTAGGAGTCGCCACTGAACTTTGTGGGAGTTCGGGCCCGTTCGAACCCACTCTATGTCGTAGTGGGCCGTATACAAAATACGGCCCATTTCTGATGTCAGAGCTTATTGGGTTCGTCCCTTTGCATTGTGATACCGATGCCGACGTTATCGGATATCGTGTATTGAATGACTCTCGTTGCCAATGGATTCGGACATCCGGAAACCATGGTTCTGAGTAAGGGGTGAGGATACGTGTTGGGAAGTTCACTAAGAACACACAACCCCGCCCGCACTTAGCGGCCTTTACTGGGATATCGTTCGTTTTTGGTGTACACGCGTTAGTTCGACGGTTGAATGATATGCAAACATTATTTTTCCCTAAGCATGTGAGAAAAAGTAAATGGGTTGCTAAGTCGTTAAATGCATATTAAACTAATAACCTCAAAGTTATTTAGCATGCGAGGTTCGTTTTAGTCTAATAAAACAAAAAAAAGAAAGAAATTGCTACAAACACGAGAAAACGAGTTAGTAACGTTTGAATAAATTGAATAAAGATGTAAATACGATGATATGCATGATTTTGAAAAAGATTTGTGACACATGATGGATTAACACGTGTTGACCGAGGTAAAAAAAAAAAGTACTTATCGAAATCTGAAAATATGTCGCGAAAGTCGCTTTTTTATGTAAGAAATGAAAAGAATAGAAAAGCGAGAAAACGAGAAAAAAAGGCTCGGCCATCCAGGCCTCCGCGCGAGTCGCCTGACAGGCGCGCGACTCGCGTGGGGGTCTGCCCGTTTTTTTTTATTTGTCGAAAATCGTTAATTTTTATAAATCGCGTACAAATATGGATTAATTTATACTCGATTTATATTTTCGATATTCGTCGTATCCGATATTCGATTATGAAATCGATATCAAATAGTCGGAATGCTTTTAGAAAAGGTTTTTGAAAAAAAGTTTGTTTTGAACGAAAAGAGAAAAAAAAAGGAATTTGAATGGAAAGAAGAAAACAACATGTTAATTCTCTCCGCGTTAAAAAATCGTCTAATTTGTTTAAAAAAGATGTAACGATTTTTTTAGCATCGACGAGATTTAATTTAGTTCTTGTTAGATACGATATTCGATTAGAGAATCGATATCGTATTTTAAGAACGTTTGTTTTATGAAAATATTTTTGTAATATCGATACTAGAAATATAAAAAATATGTGACGAACGACCCGTAATAGTAAAAAAACGATGAACGACGCAAGAGAAAAACGAAAAAAAGACGTAGAGAAAGGAAGAGAAAGGAGGAAGAGTCGGGTTTTATTTTACACCCTCAACCTACATGCTTTGTTTTCTCGGAATAGAGCTCGTCGGAAAGTGGCTTAAACACGGGAGCGTCGAGATGATGTGGGATGGTTAAGGTGTCGTGTAGGGTGACGGATTTCGGCTGGTTTGTGGGGTCGGATTCGTCGGGTCGAGGTTGCTCGGGAATTGTTTAGCGTAACGAGGTTTTATGCGGGAATAATCGATGTGTAATGGTTGTGTAAATTTATGATGTATGTATTGTTTATGAATTATTAATGATGGATGTTGAATGTGATGGGAGGTTCTATTTATAGGAAAGGTCCTCGACAGGAGCTAGGAGAGGTACTCTTGCTTGGGTGACAAGAAATACCGCTTTGGATAGGAAACGTAAGAGTTTGAAAGGGAACGAGAGTCTCATTTCTTGGTGAAGAAGTCGAGTATCTCTGCTGAAAGGGGGGGTTGGCCGAGTACTTTGATGCTCGGTTGGTAATTGATTCGGTTTTCGGATAGAATTCCTATTTGAGATCGAATTCTATCCTTAAACGGATTTGTTTAGTATTTTCGAAGCTGATTTTTTGTAGTATTCGAGCCTAAACCGAACTCGTGAGATGACACGGCTGGTCCGTGTGTCTCGAAAAAATATCTTTGACCGGGTTTGACCCGGCCGCTAAAGGACGGTTTTGCCCCTGGTGCAATTCGACCCAAATTAGTCTTATTTGACTCGAAACGACCCACTGGGCTTGGATTTGAGGTTGGTTTTGTAAGATTTGTACTCCTTAATAAGCCCAAGCCAAATGTCCATGATTTCGAGCCCATATCCGAGTCCATTAAAGCATGTTTGCGTCCGATCATCATCGGGTGTTCGGCGGAAACTACTATAGACACCTGGCGGTCAAAATGTGGGTGTCTACAGAGCCCCCACTCTGACTGAGGCTTTGACAAGGCAAAAGTCAGAGTAGCTACCATGCCAATCGAGGATTAAGACCTGGCAGACTTCCGATCGGGTCGTTTATAGTCCATTAAACTTGCGTCAAGGGCTCGCCAGCCATAAGATAGAAATCATACCTGGGTAGATGTTAATAATGTCGCGGGGACTTTGCCTGAAAAGTCTTGGGTGTGTCTGTTTACAGACATATCCCGTCTTGAAGTTATGTGGGAGCTTGCCTTGTAAGCTCTGGGTGTATCTGCTTGTAGATACATCCTGTCTTGGAATCACGTAGGAGCTTGCCTGTAAGCTCTGGGTGTATCTGCCTGTAGATACATCCTGACAAAAATGTTGCTTGAGTTTCCACTGGGGAGTTTTTCGAGAATCCTTCGGGAGTCTTGGTGTACCTGTCTATAAATTGCATGTAACATTTAGGTAAAATACCGACTCACGCTGGGGAAGAAATGATTTTTGACCGATTTTTGGAAAAAAATGCCGAATTTTTTTTTTTTAAATTTTGGAAATAAGAATGCTTGGAATGACTTGATCCCTGATCAGATTCTGACACGGATTCTTAAATTCTCTGGTTAGGCCTGTATGCCTAGATGAAGCAGGGAATATCATAAAAATTCCTACTCCTGGGGCGACTAGGAAAAGAATTTTCTCAAACGGCCAAGTTTTGCAAATTCTAAAATGAGAATTTGAAGAGAGAGATATATCGACAGACTCGACTCTGGACGCAAGAGGACAAGTTGACAGACACGACTTTGACTCTCTAAGGGTTAGACCGTGACTCGGTAGGGGGTGGGCCACCTAAGATGACAAGACTCTTAAGTTGCGTTATTCCGTAGCCTAGGCGAGTGGCAACATGGTCGAATCCTCAAAATGAGACTGTTTCCGTACGACAGGGCTTTGTGGTAGCAATGCCGTAGACTGGTGTTCTTTTGAATTTTTTAGTTTCGGGGTATGTTCCCGAAGTAGGTATTGCTTCGAGTCTCTGACAAATTCTCATCTTCAACTGAGCCGAGTACTAGGACACTCTATAGAAAGGAAGCTAGTGTTTGAAAAGTATTTGGATTTTTGTGAGTGGAAGGAAAACTTCTGCCTAAGAGAAGCCCCCAGAATGACAAAGCTAACTGTTAAGAACATGAAAGTGTCGTGACCGGAATGATGATGCTTTTTGAATTTGTGTCAATGTGGGTGGTTGTGCCTCCGTTGAAAGGCTGCCTACGTATTCACGTGTAGTGAAATCAAACCAAGCCGTAGTTCAGTGTCGAAAAATATATTATGGTGCCTAGTTTATTAGGGCTTGGTGTGTAACTAGCCATAGCGATGGTTAGGCTAGGTGTGCTCCCAATGATGCCTTGATCAAAGGGCTAGAATATTTAGGATGTTGATCCTGTGAATGTGAGCATTCTCCGGGGTAGCCCCCAGAGGTGGTGTGAACTATTTGGGAATGTTCTATGCCGACCGCAAGTTGAATTCCCGTGTTTGGGGTTGGTAACTGGTTTAGATGTTTTTGGAAATGTGGTGCTAGGTCGTAAGTGGCTTTGATGATTCGAAATCTGGAGCTCGATTTTGTGGAGCTAAGGCTTCGAGGGTAAGGTGTTGGGATGTGGTAGGAAAGGGGGAAGTCGAGTAAAAATGACTCGGACTTCGATTGGGCAGGTTGATAATGCGGGATCTGGTTTCCATGTCTGGCCCTAAAGGTTAGGGTGTATCCTATGGAGCTTGAATCCTCAAAATTCTGGGCTGTCTCTAGCCTAGGTCTCGAGAAGGTCTTGAGGGTTGTAATGTGGGAAGGCTAAATGTGGTGTTAGCTGACCAGCTTGACTGTCTCTCCCTTATTTGATGGTACGGGTAATGATAATTTTTGAATTGACCGTTTCACTTGAGTTGATCGTTAACTACGGTCATGGGTTTTTGAATTCTTTGGGTTGACCTCTTAGCCCTGGTCGTGGGATTCTTCATTTGAGTTGACCGTGTCTAGTCGAGGGATGTTGATAATTCTTTTTGATCATGGCCAGCTTTTTTGTTTTGGCCTTTTGCTTTTTCTCTTGGACTTTTGATTTTTTGTCCAACTTTTTTTTTTGTCGGTCAGACTAACACCTAAGGTAGAGACCGACTAGTCTTATTGGATGGGTGTTTATGGTAGGAAATGGGCTTGCCTCCCGTCTTGAACCCAAACTAGGAGACTACCTAGATTTGTCATAGGATTCGATACTGCTCCTACTAAAGGTAGTTATGTGGCTCTCTATGTCAGACATGGAACAGGTAAAGGAAAACACGGGTCTTGATTTCCTGCAGTCATTATAGATGTGCCTATAATAGTCACGTGCATGTGCTCACAGTGTATGATGGTGTTCATCATGTTCTCGGAAAAACATAAGGAAATATATGAGAAAATAGAAAAGCTGATTTTATTGAAATGTGAAAAGAGGACAGAATGCAAATGACTCTGACTTTGACAGAAAATAGTGATCCTAGACTCGGACTCAGACTAGGACTTAAACTAAATCTAGACTCTCGGATAATGTCGTCAGTAGTCTTCGGCCTCTAAGGACTCAAGTGGATGTCCAGTAGAAACTTCACCCAGATCTTCATTGTGTCGAAGATCATCTTCAATCCTAGTGCCCATTTCGGTAAGCACTGCAAAGTTGGAAATGCCGGCATACCTAAGATGGATGCGGTAGGAAGGTAGGAGGTTGTTGATGAACGCCTCCACTAGTGTCTTCTCGTTGGGCTTGTCTACCAACTTCACACTTTCGGCCCTCCACCTTTGAAGGTACTTGGTGAAACCTTCTTTGGGCTCTTGGGCCATAACTTCTAAAGTACGCATCGTGGTCTGGATCTCGGTATTATCGGCGTAATTCCGAGCGAATTTCGTCGCCACGTCATCCCAAGTTTTGTACTTCTTGGAGTCAAGCCTGTAGTACCAGGCTTTCGGGTGCTTCTTGAGGGAGGAAGCAAACAGGTGCTTGAACATGGTTGATTTCACTTCTTTGATGGCCATGAATTCTTTGAAAGCCCGGATATGTAATACCGGGTCTTCAGTCCCGTCGAACATTGGTTGGCCCGTCAAGTTGAGGTTAGCGGGCAGCTCGTCGTTCAAAGGTGAATAGGAACGAGCATTTTTCGTATGGATCGAGTTGTTTGTTGACAAATGGACATGTTCCTCCAGTTTGCGGACTGCGTTGGCCAGTTCAGCTATGGGCCCAGTGATTTCATTCCCGACCTTAGGAGTCCTTTGTTCCAACGCACTCAAACGGGTGGCAATGGCGGTTTGGTCGGTCCTGATTGCTGTCAGCTGGGCCTCCATCTTAGCCAGTGAGGCGGTCAGCTCGTTTATGGCTTGTTGCGTCATGGTTCGGGTGAAGGGCGGCCTGTCTGTAAGAATACCGCGTAATCAGGAAAGTTGCTTCGGAACTCAAATTCACCAAGGCATAGGAAATAGCGCGGGAAGAGAGACGACTCCAGTTTGACTCGGGTTAGACTCTCCTAAGACAAATGTGCGTGGTACGATTCTCGGAGTGACTGTGATTAATCGCTCCGTCGGAGAATAGCCCCCAAGTGAGACTAAGGGCTCAGACAGGACTCAGATGGTGTGACACCTAAGTGACTCGAAAGTGGGATACGTGAGACAGCACGTGCAAGACCTGATCCTTAGAGCAACCGTGATTGATCGCTCTGCTGAAGGGTAGAGCCCGAGTGGGGCTAAAGACCGACTCCTAGACGGGTGACTCGTGGATGATGGGCTTTCTTTAGGATTTTGGCAAAATGGGCCTAGTCCCGTGTGAAGAAAGACCTACGTGTGAGCTATTCCCCAGGCTTTGGACCCTAAAGTGTAAGTGGGCTTCCCTTTGTAGGAGTTTGTCCTATGTAGGTGGGCCGTGCCTTGACAAATAAGGCGGACTGGGATGGGGTAGAAACTCGTGATGTAAAATCGACGGAGTTTCGACGCTAGAGATTCTTATTACAAGACCCGACACTACTAAATACGGGAAGTCCTAAGAAGAAGAAAGTTTTGAAAAGAGGATTTGGATTTGAAAACCGAACAAAGTCGGATAGGATGGCCCGTTTTTTAGAAAATCGAAAAAAAGTTATCGGGCCGAGATTTTGAAATTTTGAAAAAGTTTGGGCAGCATATCGGCTAGAAAATAGGCTATTTTGAGTCAAAATCATAAGTCCAGCTTTCCGGGTTTTGAAAATGGATGATTTTGAAAAGATGCAAGTTTTGAAAATGATGGTTTTTTGAAAAGACGATAAATAGATCAAGTAGCACGTAGTCATGGAAACAGTATAATGACACCATGTATGCTCTTAGTCTAAGTCTCGGTCGGTCGAATAGGGTCTATACCAACGACGATAGCTTTCTCGCAAATCAGGACGGTCTTCCTAAGCCGAGTTGGTCTTAGAACCTGCCGTAAAACCCATGCGAGTTCCGCCATCGAAGTTTTTAGTGCGCCCATTTAGGAACGCACAGTGGTATAGTGGGACGTCGGTCACAAGTAACCGGCCCGAGAAAGAACGGGTTATGCATGAACCATTGAACTAAAACGTGTACATTACTATTCGAACGATTTCTTTTCGAGTCTCACCCTAGGGATGCCGATGGTAAGTGACTCATCAGTTGATCCCTAGCGGAGTCATCAAATTGTGGACATGACATAGGTCCACCCCGACACGGCCACGCGCGGGTTTGGGGAGGCGAATGAATCTCCATATGAGATGGTCAAATTGAAATTTAAATCGAAGTAGGAGTCGTCACCGAACTTTGTGAGAGTTCGGGTCCGTTCGAACCCACTCTATGTCGTAGTGGTCCGTATACAAAATACGGCCCATTTCCGATGTCAGAGCTTATTGGGTTCGTCCCTTTGCATTATGATACCGATACCGACGTTATCGGATATCATGTATTGAATAACTCTCGTTGCCAATGGATTCGGACATCCGGAAATCATGGTTCTGAGTAAGGGGTGAGGGTACGTGTTGGGAAGTTCACTAAGAACCCCCAACCCCACCCGCACTTAGCGGCCTTTACTGGGATATCGTTCGTTTTTGGTGTACACGCGTTAGTTCGACGGTTGAATGATATGCAAACATTATTTTTCCCTAAGCATGTGAGAAAAAGTAAATGGGTTGCTAAGTCGTTTAATGCATATTAAACTAATAACGTCAAAGTTATTTTAGCATGCGAGGTTCGTTTTAGTCTAATAAAACAAAAGAAATAAATAAATTGCTACAAACACGAGAAAACGAGTTAGTAACGTTTGAATAAATTGAATAAAGATGTAAATACGATGATATGCATGATTTTGAAAAAGATTTGTGAACGTGATGGATTAACACGTGTTGACCGAGGTAAAAAAAAGTACTTATCGAAATCTGAAAATATGTTGCAAAAGTCGTTTTTTTATGTAAGAAATGAAAAGAATAAAAAAGCGAGAAAACGAGAAAAAAAGGCTCGGCCATCCAGGTCTCTGCGCGAGTCGCCTGACAGGCGCGCGACTCGCGTGGGGGTCTGCCCGTTTTTTTTTTATTTGTCGAAAATCGTTAATTTTTATAAATCGCGTACAAATATGGATTAATTTATACTCGATTTATATTTTCGATATTCGTCGTATCCGATATTCGATTATGAAATCGATATCAAATAGTCGGAATGCTTTTAGAAAAGGTTTTTGAAAAAAAGTTTGTTTTGAACGAAAAGAGAAAAAAAAAGAAATTTGAATGGAAAGAAGAAAACAACATGTTAATTCTCTCCGCGTAAAAAAATCGTCTAATTTGTTTAAAAAAGATGTAACGATTTTTTAGCATCGACGAGATTTAATTTAGTTCTTGTTAGATACGATATTCGATTAGAGAATCGATATCGTATTTTAAGAACGTTTGTTTTATGAAAATATTTTTGTAATATCGATACTAGAAATATAAAAAAATATGTGACGAACGACCCGTAATAATAAAAAAACGATGAACGACGCAAGAGAAAAACGAAAAAAAGACGTAGAGAAAGGAAGAGAAAGGAGGAAGAGTCGGGTTTGATTTTACACCCTCAACCTACATGCTTTGTTTTCTCGTAATAGAGCTCGTCGGAAAGTGGCTTAAACACGGGAGCGTCGAGATGATGTGGGATGGTTAAGGTGTCGTGTAGGGTGACGGATTTCGGCCGGTTTGTGGGGTCGGATTCGTCGGGTCGAGGTTGCTCGGGAATTATTTAGCGTAACGAGGTTGTATGCGGGAATAATCGATGTGTAATGGTTGTGTAAATTTACGATGTATGTATTGTTTAT
Organism: Agrostemma githago; assembly: GCA_958450325.1. Classification (NCBI taxonomy): domain Eukaryota; kingdom Viridiplantae; phylum Streptophyta; class Magnoliopsida; order Caryophyllales; family Caryophyllaceae; genus Agrostemma; species Agrostemma githago. The sequence continues at coordinate 47,282,438 of OY288259.1, read as the reverse complement.
GAATTATTAATGATGGATGTTGAATGTGACGGGAGGTCCTATTTATAGGAAAGGTCCTCGACAGGAGCTAGGAGAGGTACTCTTGCTTGGGTGACAAGAAATACCGCTTTGGATAGGAAACGTAAGAGTTTGAAAGAGAACGAGAGTCTCGTTTCTTGGTGAAGAAGTCGAGTATCTCGGCTGAAAGAGGGGGTTGGCCGAGTATTTTGATGCTCGGTTGGTAATTGATTCGGTTTTCGGATAGAATTCCTACTTGAGATCGAATTCTATCCTTAAACGGATTTGTTTAGTATTTTCGAAGCTGATTTTTTGTAGTATTCGAGCCTAAACCGAACTCGTGAGATGGCATGGCTGGTCCGTGTGTCTCGAAAAAATATCTTTGACCGGGATTGACCCGGCCGCTAAAGGACGGTTTTGCCCCTGGTGCCGGATTCGACCCAAATTAGTCTTATTTGACTCGAAACGACCCACTGGGCTTGGATTTGAGGTTGGTTTTGTAAGATTTGTACTCCTTAATAAGCCCAAGCCAAATGTCCATGATTTCGAGCCCATATCCGATTCCATTAAAGCATGTTTGCGTCCGATCATCATCGGGTGTTTGGCGGAAACTACTATAGACACCTGGCGGTCAAAATGTGGGTGTCTACAGAATTCTATGTCATTGTTTTTTAAATTATGATGAAGTCATGAATTTGTAGTCTTGAGTTTATAAAGGGTCTTAATAAGACTACAAACTTAAAATTATCCCACATCGAAACAATTAAAATAAGTTACGGTAATGATTCTATATTATAAATAAGACTACAAATTTTAGTTAAATTTATCTCACATCGACAAATTATAATAAGGTGATGGATTTTTATATTATAAATAAGACTAATTATTTGTTCTTAGATTCTTAGATATCAATCAAAATCTTTTGATTCTTAAAGAAACTATTAAGACTATAAATTTAATTAAATTATCCCACATCGAAAAATTATACCCCTCTTTTTTGAGTCTTAAAACACTCCTAAGGCTATAAACTTAAGTAAATTATATCCCACATCAAAAAATTATACTCCATTCGGTCACTATTTTTTGCATCATTTCATTAAAATACCCCTCACAAATATTAAGGTAATGGAGAAATAAAATAGTGAACGAAGAGGGTATAATAAGACGATGAAATTCATTAAAATACCCCTCACAAATATTAAGGTCCCTCACAAATATTAAGACAAATAATAAAGTAATGGAGAAAAATGAAGATGGATTGACTAAGACTTTATAGTTAAAGTATAATTATATCTCGCATCGAAAAATGAAGATTGATTGATGGAATTCTATATATTATAAATAAGTGTAATCTTTCGTCTATGAATAAAAGTCTTTAATTAGACTATATCTAAACTTAAATAAATTTAAGTAAAATTATCCCACATCGAAAAATTATAATAAGGTGAATTTTTATTTTTATATAAATAAGGGTAATCTTTCATCCAAAATATATAATAAGATAATCCATATGTTTATACTAAAAGTGGAATATTTTAAATGCTTAAATACAACCCTATGGGTTAAATACCGATAAAAAAACTTTTGAATCTTAAAAAAGCTTTTAATATACAAGACTACAAACTTAAAATCATCCCACATTGAAAATTGTGATGAAATTCTATACTTCGTATTATAATCAAGAGTTAAAAAGAGCTTAAACTATAAGCTTAAGTAATTATCTCACATCGAAAAAAAATTGACGAACTTATGGAAGACTATAAACTTAAATAAATCATCCTACATTGATTTTAAAAATTACTCCCTTTTAAAATATCAATTTTAAAATTTACTCCCTTTTGAAATTTTTGTTAAAAATAATTCCCAAAATCTATCAAAAGTTCAAAAATTGCTCCCAAATATATTTTTAGGACGAAAATACCCTTGGCCAGAGGGTGAGGTGAAGTAATGTGGCATAAAAAATTTAGGGGCATTTTCGTCCAAAAATTATATTTTGAAGCAATTTTTGAACTTTTGATAGATTTTGGGAGTTATTTTTAACAAAAATTTCAAAAGGGAGTAAATTTTAAAATTGGTATTTTTAAAGGGAGTAATTTTTAAATTACTCGAAAAGTTATGATAAGTTGATGAATTCTATATTATAAATAAGAGTAATCGTGCGTTTTCCTGGTCTTTAAAGCATATCTTAAAACTATAAACCTTGAGTAAATTATCCTATATCGAAAAATTATGATGAGGTGATAGAATCTTATATTATCAATCAAAAAAATTATTCGCATGTATTCTTTTGAGTTTTAGAATAAGTTCTTAAGACTATGAACTTAGTTGAAATTAAGTTTGATTACTAATATCATGTGATCATCTTATTTATTATAATGATATAGATTGATCAAGTTTCTTATTTAACGAATATACATCATCAATGTAATTAAGTCAATTAACCCGAAGCCAACTAACCCGTGCAACGCACGGGCTTAATCTAGTTGGATAATATATTGGGGAGCTAGATATAACGCAGTTGATTTTCCACGTGCTGACTTAAAATTGTCCATTCAGGAGATTGCATTATTCACATAATACTCGAATTGTGAACTTTGATTACACGAACTACTCGTAAAATTCTGTGTGACTACAAGTCACATAATCAAACCATACATAAACATTCATGTTCATCGTCCAACTACGAGTAGTATTCAAATCTCCAACATAATTTTCATCTCAATGTATTGTCTTGCCTCAAATATTATTTCATTGATACACGAGAGAAGTTCAGCACTTTTCTATTTCTTTCCAGATAAACTACGGGTTTATAAAAAACGTGTGTAATAATAAGAACCCGGATTGCCTTTATTGTCACATGTTTAACATTTTCTTGTCGACTTTGGCTTTATTTCATTGCAATTTTCTTATGCATTTGGCTATATCTGAATCTCATCATGCTAAACTTCTGGTTAGCTATATATATCGTATGTGCACAATAATTGTATTTTATCACATGGCCAAAACAAAAATGATAAATGTGACATGACACAACTGGCGTCTCATATAAATAAATAGATAGGCAAGACACGTCCATATACCTTCCGGGAATATGACTATAATACTCTTGCTTTGAGTATTTTAAACAGCGTAATTTATTCATTTTACGCGTATACTTGATATATTGTCTTTCATTCTTTTGTATTAGCAATATAATAATATTTCAAACTTCAGGTTGGAATCAAGAAACTTAATCACAAACAATATGAGTGAAAAGTTGTCTAATCGTAATTAAACTTCCACTTGAGAAAAAAATAAGATACTTATGTACGTATAGATTCCACAAACAATAATCGAACTCAAAATGCCGATGATATCTATTATCTTTAATAAGTTAATGATGTTACTAGCATTGGTGATATCCACTTGACAAACTTATGCCAAAATGACAGAAAACGACAAGTCACGCAATATTTTTTTTTCGTATGAACGACTACTAGTCTACCATATGATTAACTACATAGAATGGAAATGTTTTTCAAAAAGAAACAATATAACTTAATTATAACATACATACTTTACTTTGCATACCACAAAAAAAAAATGGCAGAGAAAATGAAACTTGATGATTCAAGTTGTTTTAGAGTTAGAAAAAATCCACTACCGAGTGTTAATGAACAAGAATGTAAGGCCTTAATTAGAGAGGAAAGCTAGAAAGAAATGTCGAATGCCATCATGTCATTATTATATAATTATTCTCTACACGTTAAATTCTCCACGATAAACCGTAAATCATGTACGAAGTTAGTTTTAATCATGATAAACGGAAGTGGTACATATCAATCTTATACATATAGTATGTATAACTAGTTGGAAAGCCCATGCGATGCACGGGCCGATTTTTAAAATAAGAAAAGATTAATCATTGTAATGATAATGACACCAAGTTAGAAAATTGCATGAATTTGTGAGACTACGCAACAGTAGAAAGTAAGTAAGAATATGTCTAATAGTAAAGGAATATTATCCTCATACGTGAATGTGTTATTTGGGGAGGTCATATATGCGGTAAACGTCAAATTAAATTATACGCGTGCATTGTATTTAAAACTCGTAATATCTCTCTTTAAGACAATACTCGATAAATATTTGGGTTGATAGTTGATATCTAAGACCAGTAATGACTTAAATTTATAATTATAGGATCATCCCCTTATGATAATCTGTGGTATAATTATAGGGTTATTTAACAGGAATAATACCAACTTTGGGTGGTATTCCATCAATAAAACCAACTTTAATTAATACGGGAATAAAACCAACTATCAGACATATTATACGAGAATGAAATACGCTTACCTGCTACCGCCTACACCCGTCAATATTACCACTAATACAAGGTTTACTGACACTTTGACAGTAAAGTAACCAATTCACTTTTAACTTCATTCATTCCCAAACTTCAAACTTCAAACTAATCACTTCATTTTCATCACTTCATCACTTCATCATTCACTTCGTCGAAGGTAATTTTTTAAGAAACTTTTGTTTGTTTATCTTTCTCCGACTTTTCTGCGTCCGTGTTTATAATTGATTATCATTAATTTTGTCGAAAATTAATTTTCAGGGGTATTGTCAAGTTCATTCCTCAATCTTGTGGTTCGGTAATGTCAACGGTGAGTTTTTTTTTCATTTCCCCCAAATCGATTTTTCTGGGTTTAACTTAGATTTTCGATTTTTCTGAGTGAACTTAGAATTTTCTTATTGGTTTAATTTGGGGGGTTTAATGTCCAATTAGTGTTCGTTTTTAATTGGTTTGTTTGAAAACGTAGGTTGATCCAACCCTAAGTTAAAACGTAGGTTTAGGAGAGATAATTTTTTTTTGAAGAAGATGAAGATCGGTGTTTATTAATAGTATGGGACCCACAAAAACAGACTTCATCCGGTCATTTAAGAGGCAATTTCATTCTCGTATAATATTTCTCATAGTTGGTTTTATTCCAGTATTAATTAAAGTTGGTTTTATTGATGGAATACCACCCAAAGTTGGTATCATTCCCGTTAAATAACCCTATAATTATACTACGGAGTACTTCCTTCTTCTTTCTATCTTCTTCCCCAATTCTATTTTCGTCCGTCTTTCTATCTTCTTTCCATCGCAAATATTTTTTATTTGGTCCAACTTTTTTACTATATTAACCTCACATTTTACTTATAACTATTATTGTAGAACAAAGAAATATTTAATTTATACCTATCACGTTATTCTTCCAATGACATTACATTTCAATGTGAGATAATTTTACTTAAATTTATAGTCTTAAAAGCTCTTTAAATTTTGTCGATATTTAATGACGAACTATATAATGAAAATCCATCGCCCTATTATATAATTTTTTCGATGTGAGATAGAGTTTTTCTAAGACTCAAAAGGTGTTTGGTTAATCTATGGATAAATAATTACTCTTATTTATAATGTAAAATTTAATCAACTCATCATAATTTCTCAAGATTTTTTTGTTGATATCTAAGAACGAATGATTATTCTTATTTGTAATAGAAATTTATCACCTTAATATAATTTTTCGATGTGAGATGATTTTACTATTTCTATATGTAATAGATTCATTACTTTTTCAAACAAATAATATGAAATTCATAACTTTATAATAATTTTTCAATCTAGGAAAATTTCACATACGTTTATAATCTTAAGAGCTTTTTTAAGACTCAAAAGAAATTTTTGTACTTAAGTTTATTATAGTCCTAAGAACTTTTATAAACTCAAAAGATGTTTGGTTTATATCTATGAAGTCGATGACTTTTTATTAATTTTTCGATGTAAGAAATTTTTACTCAAGTTTATAGTCTTAAGAGTTTTTTTAAGACTCAAAAGTGTGAGATAATTTTACTTAATTAAGTTTATGGTCTTAAGAATTTTTTTTATGACCCAAATGAGTTTATTTTTCATTCTAAGTTATTAAGAACGAACGATTACTCTTATTTGTATAATAGAATTCGATCACCTTATTACATACGGAGTATACTTTAGGACAAATGATTATCTAAAACGAATTATTTCTCTTATTTTTGATATCTCATCATAATTTTTCAATGTGATTACGTAAAATGATTATCTAAAACGAATGAGTTCTAAGTTATTAAGAGCGAACGATGATTACTTTTATTTATATAACAACATTTCATCACCTTATTATAATTTGTCGATGTGAGATAATTTTTACTTCAATTTATAGCCTTAAGAGAAGTATTATAAGATTCAAAACATTTTTTATTAATATCTAAAAACGAATAATTTGTCTTGTTTAATATCTAAAAACGAATAATTTCTATTGTTTAATATCTAAAAACGAATAATTTCTCTTGTTGATGATGATGCATCACCTCATCATCATAATTTTTCGATGTGAAATAATTTTACTTAAGTTTATAATCTTAAAAAGTTATTTTAGGACTCAAAAAATTTCTCGTTGATATCTAAAGACGAATGATTGCTTTTACTCCGTATTTATATAGTGGAATTTCATCAACTTATTATAATTTATCGACGTGGAATAATTTTACTTAAATTTCTAGCTTTAAGAGCTTTTATAAGACTTTCTTTTGTTAATATCTAAAAAATGATTCTCTTATTTGTGATATAGAATTTCATCAGCTCATCATAATTTTTCGATATGCGATAATTCTACTTAGGTTTAGAGTCTTAGGAACTCTTTTTAGAAATCAGATTTTTGGTTATTAATCTAAACACGAATGATTTCTCTTTTTCATTAGCGTTTTATGACTCAAATTTTTTTTAGCTGATACCAAGGACAAATGATGATTATTTATAATATAGAAGAATCAAAAGTTTTTTTATCGATATTTAGGAATGAATGATTAGTCTTATTTATAATATACAATTTCATTATCATAATTTTTTTGAAGTGAGATAATTTATTGTCTTAAGAGCTCCTTTTAAGATCCAAAAGAACACATGATTACTTCTAATTTCATCTTATATTAATTGTTTCGATGGGAACAATTTTAAGTTTGTAGTCTTATCAAGATTTTTTTAAGACTCAAAAGGTTTTTGTTGATATTAAAAAAACAATGATTACTCTTATTTATATTATAGAATTCCATAACCTTATCATAATTTTTCGATGTGGCATAATTACTTAAGGTTATAATCTTAAGAATTTTTTATGACTCAAAATATTTTTGGTGGATATCTAAGAATGGATGATTACTATTATTTATAATATAGAATTTCATCACCTTATTATAATTTGTCGATTTGGAATAACTTTAATATCTTTATATGTAATAAATTCATCATTTTTTCGAGCAAATAATATGAAACAAATAATATGAAATTTATACTCTAATGAAAGTATTTTCTACCACGAATCTAACTAATTCATTTTTATAATTTTATTTATAATAACTTTGCGTTAAACGAAATTTAAAGATTTTTAGATGAAAATTATAAAACATCGCATTAATATAATAGATTAAATGTATTACTGTAATAATTAAAAGATTCTCTACTTGATTTTTTATTATTATTATTGATACTTTCCTAAATTGAGTTTTGATACAACGGACCAATCATATCGCTCAAAAAATTCTTCCTTTATATATATAATATTGATAATCTCTAATTGCATAATTAGTCCGTTACTCCGTACTACATAGGACGTATGATCCAATCCATTAAAAATGAAAACAGTATAGATGCCTTGAAGATTATAAACCAATATGTACAAGTAAGCAATTAGGCGAGGCATAATCATGATATTATCAAATATTAGGAAATGACAAATCTATTCAATCAACCACGAGTGTGCTTTTTATCGTCGTCAAAACATTTCATTGATGGTGTTTATCCATCCTCTTAACAAAACTTGCAGTAATAAAATTATGATGAGTGACAACTCATGATCTATAACCATAGATTCATAGGCCTGATGCATGTATTCAAAGAATTCTGTTGCCCTCAACAAATAAAAAAAATCAAACGTAATGGTAACCACGAGCAAAAGTATAAACACACAATTTATAGAACTAAGTACAACGCAATATCTACCATGATTAATTAGCAAATAATTGCAGTAATTAATTAGCAAATTTCATGACACCAAAATACCCATATAGTCATAGTCTCGTCAACAATTATTAATACATTGATATAAAGAATAAAAATTTACCAACTTGATTAAGCAATTTGATTAATATAAATTTGATTATGATAAAAACTTACCCCCATGACTTCGAACGATAAGAATCTAATAAGAGGAAATAAGAATAAGCTCTTGTTCTTTTTTATCAACTCGAAATCGATGATGAACATATTTCCGTTAATGATGGTAAATCTTGAAAAGACGATCGTGCTGATAACGTGTTATAAATATATTTGTATGAACAATAAAGTAGAGCAAGCCGGGAGATTATATTGATATAAGACCGTATGCATTACATCGACTTTGTCATCTATATATAGTGACTAATACAAGAGATGTATTGCTCCGTGAACGGATGCGTCCTTTGGAGATAATGACATCCATATTATAATAATTTTATATTTATTAAATAATCACTATAGATCGGTTGCAAGTACATACTGTCATACTAGAATAATAATGAATGTATAATTGAAGAAGTAACTAAAGTTTACAAATAGAATCTATATCTATATATAAAGTTAAAAGACTTCTTTAAACATTTAATTTTTTGCCATGTGACATGCATTAATATATTTTTTTTAAATTTTTTTATTTTATTAAAACTTATTCTTATTAAATTTTGATTTTTTTATTACATATGTGTGTACATTTTTATTTTTTGTTAAGTTTATATTTGATCACATTATTACGTTTACCCCATATTTAATAATTTGTTATAATAAATAATTTGTTAACGAACCATCTCAACCAAAACCTTAAGGCGATGGTCGAGGCCCGTTTATATTCTATTACGCCCCCTCACTCGAATGCCCTTTGGGCTTGAAGAGTGGTTAGTGCGCACCGGTTCCCCCGTACCGTGTGCTGAGATTCCACTTCAGAGTTTGAGATATTGGGGGCTGCCAGGGTTCGAACTCGTGACCTCTGGCTCTGATACCATGTTAACGAACCATCTCAACCAAAACCTTAAGGCGATGGTTGAGGCCCGTTTATATTCTATTATAATTCAATTTATTATTAATGTTATTTTTCAAAATCTTTACCCCATCTTTCATTACAAGCAACTATTAAAAATAGTACTTCGTAAATAGTTTAACACTTTTTTTAAAAAAAATAAAAAATTTCATTTGTTAGGTTTTTTCTTTAACAAAATTAATATTTGTTTGCTATTTTATCCCTACTAAATTTAAATTTTTTTATGCCTACTAAATTTAAACTTTATTACATTATAAATTTGTTATGTGTTTAGCTATTATACTTAATTAATAAATTTATTACTACTTACAGTTTTTTTATCGCAAAAAAAGATTTTGTTATGCATTTAGTTCTTGCGCACGTGGCAGATGCTTTTATGTTTTTTTTCTTTTTAACAATTTAATGTTTTACAAAACAAATTATCATTTTTAAAATTTTTAATTTTCTTATTATATATGTGTTGTGAAATTTTATTTTCATTATCTTTATATATAATTAATCACATTATTAAGGATCACAGCAAATTTACATTATTCATAATATATATTCAAAAGATAACTTAAAACATTAAATTGTATTCCACATGTCAAAGGTTTTTTTATAGACAATGGAAAAAACTTAATATTTCACTTAAATAAAAAATGTATTGTTATTAATTAAAAATAATTATTTAAAAAAAAAACAAAACTTAATCATTTGGAGGTTACACCTTTTCATCTACTTTTGCCTTAATAATAATAATAATAATAATAATAATAATAATAATAATAATAATAACAATAATAATAATAATAATAATAATAATAATAATAATAATAATAATATATGAGCAGTGAATTAAACTGGGTGGTTAGGAGGAAGGCGAAGAAACACTGGAAGAGTTCGTGGTATAGTGGATGCTTAGCGGCAGCTGTTTATGGTATTTGGCAAGAGCGCAATAACCGTATTTTCTCTAGTTCTGTTTGCTCCCATCAGAGTATTATAAGGCAGATCAAATTTGAAGTTTGTACTAGATTACATAGGAGTGGAATTAATCTTGATTGTATGCTTTTAAAGTAAGTAGGGGTTGAGATTGGGGCAATGAATAGGGGTGCATTACTTAGTGGCTAGCTCTTTTTTGTAAGATCCTGTCTCTTTTAATACAATTAGGCATAATTTTTTCTTGCAAAAATAATAATAATAATAATAATAATAATAATAATAATAATTTGATATTATAATAAAGTGCAGGAAACTTAGTCTGAATCATTTGATATTTGCGGACGACTTGATGGTGTTTATGAGGGGGGATACGCCCTCTGTCAAAGATGTTCTTATAGCTTTGGAAGTGTTTGTTGGGGAATCTGGACTGCAAGCAAATAGAGATAAGACGAATATTTACTTTGGTGGAACTAATGAAATCATTAGAAAGGAAATCCTGGAAGCTACTGGGTTTAATCAAGGTTGTTTTCCATGTAAATATTTAGGGCTTCCCCTAAATGATATCAATAACATGCTCGAGCATTACATGGTATTGATTCATAAGATACAGGATGCTATGACTAAATGGGCTGCTATCTGCCTATCTTATGCAGGAAGACTTCAGCTCATTAACTCAGTAGTATTCGGGCTTATGAGCTATTGGTGCGCTAACGCTCTTCTTCCCTTGAATGCCCTTAATAAAATAAAGAAGCTTTGTCGAAATTACTTTTGGACAGGTACTTTGGCTAGCAGGTCTCTTATTTTCAAAGGATGGGATGGCATTTGTTCACCATGGGAAGAGGGGGGTTTCAATGTTAAAAACCTGCAAGCATGGAACAAAGCATTGATATGTCAATGGTTATGGAAGCTAAGCAATAAGGATGGGGGGCTATGGAGTAATTGGAATCTATTGTACATTCTAGATAAACAAAATATCTGGACTGTTCAGTCGAAGGAGCGATTCACTGCTACGTTCAAGAGCATTATTCGTGTAAGAGATGAAATTATTTTGAAACAGGGCAATGTGGAGATGGCAAGTAGACTGCTGAATAGCTGGGCTCAACATGATAAGTTCAAGGTTGCAAAAGCTTATGAATGGTTTAGGGAGAAGTTTACATCAAGGAAGTGGTTGGGGTTGATGAAACGAAAGGAGATAATACCTAAACATGGTATTATTGGATCATTAGCTGCGCAAGAATGTCTGGCTACTGTCGACAAATTGCAGGATAGAGGGCAGTACATTGTCAATAGGTGCGTGCTATGTAAAGTGAAGGCAGAAACTCATAAGCATCTGTTTTTCCAATGTACTTACGCTACTACTATCTGGCAAGAGTTGCTCATATGGATGGGGATGGAAGGCAGAAGTAATGATCTTACTACTGAGCTACATTGGGCAAGATCAAGGCGAGTGAATAGGCATTGGAAGCATGCTTGGTATGCTGCTACATTGGCTGCTGCTATTCACCATCTGTGGAGTGAAAGAAACATGAGGATTTTTAGCAATGTTGATAGGACTTGCAAACAGCTGGTTCAACACATAAAGTTCGAAGTGTTTACCCGGTTACGAAGTAGGAACATAGTTATACGATTCAATTTGTAAATACATGTACTATACATGTTATAGGGGATATTCTTTTTGTAAGACTAGTCTCTTATATTTGCCCTATATGGATGAATAAAAGTGTAGACACCCGCATTTTGCCTGCTAGTGTCTATAGCAGTTCCCGACAAAACACCCGATGATGATCGGACGTCAACGTGACTTAATATGCTCGAATACGGACTCGGAATCAATAGTATCCGACGTGGGCATTTAGCGGAGTAAAAATCTCACAAAACAGACCTCAAATTCAAGCCCAGTGGGTCATTCCGAGTCAAATGAGACTAATTTGGGCCAAAACCGACACCGGAAATAAAACCGTCTTTTGGCGACCGGGTCAAAACCCGGTCAAAGATGAATCCGACACAAAAATCAGCCAAATTCAGCTTCTAGAAGCTGGCGCCAAGTCTAAATTCAAATAAAATCAATCAAATCAATCAAGTCAAATCCTTCCTAAAATATCTCGATTCATTTGATCCACTCGATCGAGTGGATTGACCCACTCGGTCGAGTGGAGCGTCTTTCAGCTGAACCAGGCCCGTTTTGAAGGGCACTCGATCGAGTGCACTAGGGCCACTCGATCGAGTGACCCTAGGTCGGGGGGTAAAGCCTATAAATACCCCCTTAACCCCATTCATGTACACAAGATTTTTCCTATGCATTCTACCCTACATTTTCAACCCTAATTCATTCATCCTCTCCACACTTCAATCCTTAGTAACCCTAAACGATACTACACAAAAAACCGAGTCTATATCCATCACACATACACACACACATACATATTCAAAACCTCGAGATCAAAACTCGTCAAAGACCCGAGAGCATCCTCTCCCTAACCAAACACACCCTAACTCACCCTACATATCTCGACACTCCCGCGCACACGCCGCTACTACGAGTTCGTTTCCGAGGCCATTTAAGCATGTAGGTTGAGGGTGTCATCAAACCCCGTTTCTTTTTCTTCCTTCTCTTTTTACCGTTTTTTATGTATATGTATTACTACTAATATTATTATTGTCATTATTATTATTATTATTAGTACTATTATTATTAGTCGATATTAACGACACTAATATTTTATTTACTAACACTAACATTTTTATACTTTTTGCATCTTTATTTTTATATCATCATTTTACTACTAACATTAATCATACCGCGTATACATAAACTAGTATCAAAATCCGGTTTTAAATCCGTTTGACTACGATGTTTGCCTAAAATCCGTCTAATCCCTTTACGAGCAACAACGGAGGTGGAGCCCTTTCGAGGAGCCCCGCCCCAACGTACTCAAGGGCGTGATGCGATTGCAAACGGTCGTAGTTGAACGTATTTAATCCCATTTCCATAATTGGTACGAAACCCGTTGACACGAAAACCGACATCACGTAACCCGAAAGGGTTAGTTCCGATGTCGTGACGTAGAGGGATACATTTCGTCACTAATTCAAAATTTCCTAATCTAACGTAAACGTTTTCCTAAAACCCCGGTGACGGTATTATAATCGTTCATACACGATTATAGTATCGGAGGCCGAATTAAATACAAATCGTGCGATATTTGTATTTGGTTTGACCGTTCATCGATTTCAAGTCATAAAACAAAACGAGTCATGCTTCGTACAGGGGGCACTCGATCGAGTGCCATGGGCCACTCGATCGAGTAGCACCCCAAAAAGTGGTCAGTAGCCACGCTAATAACACACTCGACCGAGTCAGTCAATGACTCGATCGAGTGGGTCTCATAACCCGCAATACCGAGGGCTTGGACACATATTTCGAGCCCCGTTCTTTATCGACTTTAGACCATCATCCGACCTTCCTATCTTTCAAAACTATACACATCACGACACGTAGAACGACTTTGACCACTTTGACGTGATAAGTCGGGACAAGACTACGGGACGTGAGATTAGGCTAGCAATATGCCACAGTCTCATGTTCTCGTCCTTCATTTAATACGCGACATAATGCGTATTTAAGCGGGGTTAGTCCATCTACATATTTCGCGGTCTAGTTTATATACGGGTCCGTTTCTATCTTTATTTTGCATTATTTTGTTTATTTCTTTACGTAATGTTGTATTGTGAATTCCGGGTTGTATTTCCGCCCGTGTAGCTTCTACGCTTTGTTTCCTTTCGAGCTTCATTTATTTTACTTGCTTTTACGCTTTATAAATGAACCTCGCATGCTAAACCATTTCGACCAATAATAAGATGCATTAAATGACGTAGTTAACGCAAAATTCGCATGCTTAGTCAAATCGCTGTTTGCATATCATTTAATTATTTTACTAGCGCGCGTATCACGAACACGAACGATGTCTTAGTAGAGGCCGCCATGTGCGGGCGGGGTTGGGTATCCTTAGTGGGCTTCCCAACACGTACCCTCACCCCTTACTCAGAACCTTTGGTTTCCGGATGTCCGAAACCCTTGGCGCACGAGAGTCATTCTATATACGAAAGCCGGTGTAAACGGTATCGATATTGCAATGCAAAGGGACGAGCCCCATAAACTCTGAAATCGAAGTGGGCTTACTTTGTGTATAGCCCATGACGACATAGAGTGGGCTCGTATGGTTCCGAATAACCACAAAATTCGGTGGCGACTCCATTTTGACTTAAATTTCGAACCCGAGAACAATCTCACCACGAGATTCATTCGCCTACCCAAACCCGCGCTTCGCCGCGTCGGGGTGGACCTACGTCATGTCCACAATTTGGCGACTCCGCTGGGGATACCTGATATACCACATGTCATCGGGGTTCCTAGGGTGAGACTCGAAGAGAAATCGTTCGTAGATTAGTGTGCGCGCATTAGTTTAATGATTCATGCATAACCCAAATTTGCCCGGGCCGGTTACTTGTGACCGACGTCCCACTATACCACGGTGCATTCCTACATGGGTGCGCTAAAGACATCGATGGTGGAACTCGTCTCGGTTTCGCGGCATGTCCTAAGACCAACTCGGCTTAGGGAGTCCGTCCATCACACGAGAAAGCCATCGTTGTTGGTATAGACCCTATTTTGACCGACCGAGACTTAGTGTAAAGCATACATAAGCGTCGTTATAATGCTTGTTTGACTACGTGCTACTTGGTTTCCGTGTCAATTTTCAAAAAATCGTCATTTCAAAAAATGCATCTTTCCAAAAATACCAAATTTTGAAAAACCCGAAATACTGTCCGTTTCGGCACTCGTCTTTTCAAAATATCCAAATTCAAAAACTCGGAATGCTGCCAAAATTTAGACTTACGATTTGACTCAAAATAGCCTATTTTTAGCCGGCATGCTTCCCATTTCAAATTTCGAATTTCCGATCCACCATTCGATTTTCGAATTTTCAAAATTCAATTTCAATTCTCAAATCTTCGTGATGCCATTCGCGATTCTCAAATCCTCGAGATTCCATTCTCGATTTTCAAATCTCCGAGATGTCGTTTTCGATTCTCAAATCTTCGGGATCTCATCTTCAATTTTCAAATTTTCGGAAATTTATTTTCGATATTCAAATCTTCAAAATTCCAAAAATTCAACTTTTCAAAAAACCGGTCTTGTCGGCATGCTGCCAATTTCAAAAAAACGGGACCGTCTCCCAATTTTTCAAAACGCGAAATTACTCGCAACCATTCCAACATTTCAAAATGCCCGGTCCTATTGGCCCACTACCAATTTCAGGACCGTCCTCTCAATTTTCAAAATTCAATCATTTTTCAAAACCTTCCGATTATAGGACCTACCATAATCCGTGTGTCGGGTCTTTTTATGATTTGTCGAAGGTCAATAGCGTCGAAACTCCGTCGATCCTACATCTCGGGTTTCTTCCCCATCCTAGTCCGCCTTATCCTAAAGGCATAACCAACCAACATGAGTCATACACTCGTAAATGGAAGGTTCGTAAACACTCGAGTCCTAACTAGAAAGTCACACGCGATCTTCCCCACCGACAGGACGGTCCCCACGACCTTTCCTAGGGGAATTTTGCTCGTCTTTCAATCCGTTAGTCGAGTCATCCCAATTCAAGTCCTTTAACTCAAGGGTCTACCCTAATCACAGGGTTTATCCTTATTCAATTCAAGTCAAGGGTCTCTAGCGTCGAAACTCTGCCGATCTTACATCGCAAGTTTCTTCCCTTACCCGTCTGCCTTTCCTCGAGGCCGAGTCAACCTTTTACAAGGCATAGCCCTGTAGCTAAAGGTTTGTGATCCTTACATCTAAGGGTCACTCGTCCGACACTCGAGTTTTAGAAAAACCTACAACCTCACTCGGGGGGCTACCCTTTAGGAGAGCGATCAATCACGGTTGCTCTGAGGGTCATGTCTTACACGTGTTGTCTCACGTACCCCACTTTTGAGTCACTTAGATGCCACATCATCTGAGTCCTATAAGAGTCCTTAATCTCACTTGGGGGCTATTCTCCGATGGGGCGATTAACCACAGTCGCTTCGAGAATCGCACCTTGCTTTTTTTAGGAGAGTCAAACCCGAGTCAAACCCGAGTTGTCTTTCCTCCCGCGCAATTTCCTATGCCTTGGCGTGTTCGAGTTCCGAAGCAACATTTCTGATTACGTGGGTATTCTCGCAGAGTATGGCATCCACAACCGGGAATAGGGACATGGAAAACACCATTAAGGAACTGAAGCCTTTGCTAGAAACAATGGTTAGTAGGCAGGCCATAACCGAAACTCATATAGGGTTCCTGAAAACCAACCAAGAGGCCATGAATGCTCATTTAACTGTCATTGAACGGCAAGACTTCAATTCTGAATCAGTAAATACTGGGCCATTTGCCAAACTGATCAGCACGGTGCGTGAGCTCGAACAACAGTTCCACGCCCTTCAAGGGAATAACATTCATATTGAAAACTCCCGAGACTATACACCCATCAGTGAGAAATTACCAACAGATCTCAACTTAGAGGGGTTACCCATATTCGAAGGGACGGAGGATCCATTACTACACCTCCGAGCCTTCAAAGCATTTATGGCAATCAAGGGCGTCAAAGCCGACATGTTCATCAATTTGTTCGGCGCATCCCTCGGGAAATATCCAAAAGCCTGGTTCTATAGGCTCAATACAAAAAGATTCCCCACTTGGGAGGATGTGGCTACCGAGTTCGCTAAAAACTATTCTGATAATACCGAACTTCAGACTACCATGCGGACTTTAGAAGTCATGGCCCAAGATCCAACAGAGGGTTTCACCAAATACCTTCAACGTTGGCGGGCTGAGAGTGTTAAGCTGGTAGACAAGCCCAGCGAGAAGACACTAGTAGATACATTCATCAACAACCTCCTACCCTCCTATCGCGTCCATCTTAGGTATGCCGGCATCTCAAACTTTGCTGTGCTTACCGAAATGGGCACTAGGATTGAAGACGATCTTCGACATAACGAAGATTTGGGTGAAGCTTCTACCAAAGGCTACACTGGACATCCACTTGAGTCCTTAGAAGCCGAAGACTACTGACAACCCCATCCAAGAGTCCAGATTTGATTTGGGTCCGAGTTTGAGTCCGAGTCTAGGATGTTCTATCTCTTTCAATTTCAAAGTCAGAGTCAGAGTCAACTGTATTCTGTCCTCTTTTTCAATCCAATAAAATCAGCTTTTTTTTCCAGTTTCTCATATATACTTTCCTTATGTGTTTCCGAGAACATGATGAACACCATCATGCACGTGACTATTATAGGCACATCTATGATGACTGCAGGAACTGAGGCCCGTGTTTTCCTTTACCTGTTCCATGTCTGGTATAGAAAGCCACATAACTACCCTTAGCAGGAGCAGTATCAAATCCTATGACAAATCTAGGTAGTCTCCTAAGTTTGGGTTCAAGACGGGAGGCAAGCCCATTTCCCACAATAAGCACCCCTCCAATAAGACTAACCAATCCCTATCTAAGGCGTTAGTCTGACTTGATGCCAAAAATACCCAACTCGGGACGATGCTCCCACTAAGCCTGCTCGGAATTATGATGACAATACCGAGATCCAAATCACCATGCTTACCATAGAGCACTCCACCGCGAGTTGCACTCACACAAACACCAACTAGGCTTACACCTTACAAAGATTTAGCTCCACAAGCCTAATCCAACCGATGGGCTCACCCCCATATCCACCCACAACATCAAAGGGAGAGATAGCCGTGAAAAAAAAAACTGGACAAAAAAAATCAAAAGTCCAAGGAAAAAGCAAAAGGCCCAAAACAAAAGAGCTGGCCATCAAAAAAGAACTCTCAGCATCCCTCGACCAGATACGGTCAATCCCTTGACCGGGATACGATCAACTCAAATGAAGAATCCCACGACCGGGGCTAAGAGGTCAACCCAAAAAAAATTCAAATACCCATGACCGTGGTCAATGGTCAACACAAGTGAAAGCTCCTTGACCGGGGTACGGCCAATTCAAAAATTACCGATGCCCATACCGTCAAATAGGGGAGAATCAACCAAACTTGTCAGCTAACACCACATTACAACCTTCAAGACCTTCTCGAAACCTAGGCTAAGAGATAGCCCCATAATTTTGAGGATTCAAGCTCCATAGGATACACCCTAACCATTAGGGCCAAACATGGAAATCAGATCCCGCATTATCAAACCTGCCCGATCGAAGTCCGAGTCATTATTACTCAACTTCCCCTTTCCTACCACATTACAATACCTTACCCTCGAAGCTTTAGCTCCACAAAATCAAGCTCCAGATTTCGAAGCATCAAAGCCACTTATTGCTTGGCACCACATTTCCAAAAAACATCCAAACCAGTTACCAACCCCGAACACGGGAACTCAACCTGCGGTCGGCATAGAACATGCCCAAATAGTTCACACCACCTCTGGGGGCTACCCCGGAGAACGCTCACAGTCACAGGATCAACATCCTAACTGTTCTAGCCCTTTGATCAAGACATCATTGAGAATTCACCTAGCCTACACCATCGCTATGGCTAGTTAAACACAAAGCCCTAATAAACTAGGCACCATAACATATCTTTCAATCACTGAACTACGGTTTGGTTTGATTTCACTACAAGTGAATACGTAGGCAGCCTTTCAACAAAGGCACAACCACCCACACATTCAAAAAAGCACCGTCATTCCGGTCACGACACTGTCATGTTCTCAGCAGCTAGCTTTGTCGTCCTGGGGGCTTCTTTTAGGCAGAAGACCTCCATCCACTCACAAAATCCAAAAATTTTCAAAAATAGCCTCCTTTTTATAGAGTGTCCTAGTACTCGGCCCAGTCGAAGACGAGAATCAGTCAGGGACTCAAAGCAACACCCACTTTGGGAATGTACCCCAAAACCAAAAATTCAAAGAGCACTAGTCTACAACACTGCTAATGCTAAGTCCTGCAAAAACAGTCTCATTACAGACTACTGCAGTTCCTCTATACCGGATCCTTCCCGTTTTGATGTTCGACCGTGCTGCCACTCGCCTAGGCTATGGATTAGCGCAGCATAAGAGTCTTGTCGTCTTAGGTGGCCCACCCCCCTACCGAGTCACGGTCCAACCCCTCAAAAGTCCAGTCGTGTCTGTCAACTCGTCCGGTCACGTCCAGAGTCGAGTCTGTCGATATGTCTCTCTCTTCAAATTCTCATTTTAAAATTTGCAAAACTTAGCCATTTGATAAAATCCTTTTCGACAAGGTCAAATTTCGGTCTATTTAAACTGCAAATTTCTACCCCTTTCAATTTTGAAAACCTATCTCCTAGCACGTGAGTTGCTTTCAGGACTTCGATTTCAAAATAAAGCAAAAATCATTTTCCCCAGCGCAAGCCAGTCTATAGATGCTAACTGCATTTCCTGTATGCTATCTTGCTATATACTATGCCTGCTATTTCTGCCTATGCATCTAACATTTCAGGTACCAGCCAGTGCTTCCCAACGAAACATCAAAGGCGGTGTTTCTCCTGAAATGCTACATGCAAGTTGTCATGTGTCGGCATACGGGTACACCCAAGACTTCAGAAGCAAGTCCCCGCGCAGCTACTTTACTCCCCAGCACGAGTCAGTGTTTTGCCTATATGTTACATACAAGTTGTTATGTGTCAGCATACAGGTACACTCCAGACTTCAGAAGCAAGTCCCCGCGAAACTATTTAAATTCCCCAACGAAGTCAACTTTTCCCCGGTATGCTACATCCAAGACGTGATGTGTCGGCATACGGGTACACCTACGCCCCGAGAGGCAAGTTTTACTCCCCACGGAGCATCATCATCAGGTCAGGTACGACTCAAGGCTTCAAAAGCAAGCCCGTACAGCTCACATGTTTCCCCAGCGGAACGCCCGGGGCGGCATTTTCCCCGAAATGGTACGGGATGGGCCCACATATAGGCACGCCCAGGACTTATGCTACAAGTCTGACTCCCCGCGGAGCTGTCATCATCAGGACAGGTATGACCCTCTGCTTATGGCTAGCGAGCCCTTCACGCAAGTCTACTGGACTATAAACGACCCGACCAGAAGGCTGCCAGGTCGTAATCCTCGATTAGCCTGGTAGCTACTCTGACTTTCGCCTTGTCCAAGCCTCAGTCAGAGTGGGGGCTCTGTAGACACCCGCATTTTGCCTGCTAGTGTCTATAGCAGTTCCCGACAAAACACCCGATGATGATCGGACGTCAACGTGACTTAATATGCTCGAATACGGACTCGGAATCAATAGTATCCGACGTGGGCATTTAGCGGAGTAAAAATCTCACAAAACAGACCTCAAATTCAGGCCCAGTGGGTCATTCCGAGTCAAATGAGACTAATTTGGGCCAAAACCGACACCGGAAATAAAACCGTCTTTTGGCGACCGGGTCAAAACCCGGTCAAAGATGAATCCGACACAAAAATCAGCCAAATTCAGCTTCTAGAAGCTGGCGCCAAGTCTAAATTCAAATAAAATCAATCAAATCAATCAAGTCAAATCCTTCCTAAAATATCTCGATTCATTTGATCCACTCGATCGAGTGGATTGACCCACTCGGTCGAGTGGAGCGTCTTTCAGCTGAACCAGGCCCGTTTTGAAGGGCACTCGATCGAGTGCACTAGGGCCACTCGATCGAGTGACCCTAGGTCGGGGGGTAAAGCCTATAAATACCCCCTTAACCCCATTCATTTACACAAGATTTTTCCTATGCATTCTACCCTACATTTTCAACCCTAATTCATTCATCCTCTCCACACTTCAATCCTTAGTAACCCTAAACGATACTACACAAAAAACCGAGTCTATATCCATCACACATACACACACACATACATATTCAAAACCTCGAGATCAAAACTCGTCAAAGACCCGAGAGCATCCTCTCCCTAACCAAACACACCCTAACTCACCCTACATATCTCGACACTCCCGCGCACACGCCGCTACTACGAGTTCGTTTCCGAGGCCATTTAAGCATGTAGGTTGAGGGTGTCATCAAACCCCGTTTCTTTTTCTCCCTTCTCTTTTTACCGTTTTTTATGTATATGTATTACTACTAATATTATTATTGTCATTATTATTATTATTATTATTATTAGTACTATTATTATTAGTCGATATTAACGACACTAATATTTTATTTACTAACACTAACATTTTTATACTTTTTGCATCTTTATTTTTATATCATCATTTTACTACTAACATTAATCATACCGCGTATACATAAACTAGTATCAAAATCCGGTTTTAAATCCATTTGACTACGATGTTTGCCTAAAATCCGTCTAATCCCTTTACGAGCAACAACGGAGGTGGAGCCCTTTCGAGGAGCCCCGCCCCAACGTACTCAAGGGCGTGATGCGATTGCAAACGGTCGTAGTTGAACGTATTTAATCCCATTTCCATAATTGGTACGAAACCCGTTGACACGAAAACCGACATCTCGTAACCCGAAAGGGTTAGTTCCGATGTCGTGACGTAGAGGGATACATTTCGTCACTAATTCAAAATTTCCTAATCTAACGTAAACGTTTTCCTAAAACCCCGGTGACGGTATTATAATCGTTCATACACGATTATAGTACCGGAGGCCGAATTAAATACAAATCGTGCGATATTTGTATTTGGTTTGACCGTTCATCGATTTCAAGTCATAAAACAAAACGAGCCATGCTTCGTACAGGGGGCACTCGATCGAGTGCCATGGGCCACTCGATCAAGTAGCACCCCAAAAAGTGGTCAGTAGCCACGCTAATAACACACTCGACCGAGTCAGTCAATGACTCGATCGAGTGGGTCTCATAACCCGCAATACCGAGGGCTTGGACACATATTTCGAGCCCCGTTCTTTATCGACTTTAGACCATCATCCGACCTTCCTATCTTTCAAAACTATACACATCACGATACGTAGAACGACTTTGACCACTTTGACGTGATAAGTCGGGACAAGACTACGGGACGTGAGATTAGGCTAGCAATATGCCACAGTCTCATGTTCTTGTCCTTCGTTTAATACGCGACATAATGCGTATTTAAGCGGGGTTAGTCCATCTACATATTTCGCGGTCTAGTTTATATACGGGTCCGTTTCTATCTTTATTTTGCATTATTTTCTTTATTTCTTTACGTAATGTTGTATTGTGAATTCCGGGTTGTATTTCCGCCCGTGTAGCTTGTACGCTTTGTTTCCTTTCGAGCTTCATTTATTTTACTTGCTTTTACGCTTTATAAATGAACCTCGCATGCTAAACCATTTCGACCAATAATAAGATGCATTAAATGACGTAGTTAACGCAAAATTCGCATGCTTAGTCAAAACGCTGTTTGCATATCATTTAATTATTTTACTAGCACGCGTATCACGAACACGAACGATGTCTTAGTAGAGGCCGCCATATGCGAGCGGGGTTGGGTATCCTTAGTGGGCTTCCCAACACGTACCCTCACCCCTTACTCAGAACCTTTGGTTTCCGGATGTCCGAAACCCTTGGCGCACGAGAGTCATTCTATATACGAAAGCCGGTGTAAACGGTATCGATATTGCAATGCAAAGGGACGAGCCCCATAAACTCTGAAATCGAAGTGGGCTTACTTTGTGTATAGCCCATGACGACATAGAGTGGGCTCGTATGGTTCCGAATAACCACAAAATTCGGTGGCGACTCCATTTTGACTTAAATTTCGAACCCGAGAACAATCTCACCACGAGATTCATTTGCCTACCCAAACCCGCGCTTCGCCGCGTCGGGGTGGACCTACGTCATGTCCACAAAAAGAGTCATAAAATTTCTTGCAAAAAAATAAAATAATAATAATAATAATAATAATAATTATTATTATTATTATTATATTATATAATATATTATGAAGAACTTCATTATCATTATCATTATATAAAAAAATCAGTATAATGGAGAGTTGGAAAAGAAATTGTATTTTGAGATTTCTTATTCACATTTCATTCGTTCGATTTAATAAATATTCACTTCAGTTTTGTAATTATTCTTCGTTGATTCTATTTTTAATACTAATTTTATCTTTTTGTATTTGTTTTTGTTTAGTGAACTTATGCGAAGTCAATAATCAAGTCCGAAAATTTCTCATTTTTCAGGTATAATAATTTTTGTTCCGGTTAAGAAAAAATCAAACCCGAATTAGATTCGGATCTAACTTGGATTGAGTTCTTTCGGATCTAGCCTAACTTTAACGTCTCACTTTATTCTCCTTTAACTCGGACCTTCCCGACGGATTGAGTCTGTCACCTGCACAAGGAGCGCACAGGGGCCTCGGAGGTGTCCGAGGAAGCCCTCTCCGATGCCTAATTCAGCCCGTGTATGCGCTTAAGGAACCTTGTTTGTGAGGAACAAGGTGGCGTTTTTAGAGTGAGATTCTAGTGAGAGAAAGTTAATTACCCTTTATGAGAGAACTTAAGGAGGTATTTATAGGTTTCCACAAGAGAGAGAGAGAGAGAGAGAGAGAGAGAGAAGGAATGTGGGGGGCACGTACACCATACGTGCCCCTTACCTTTGGCTGGATTAGGAGGGTCTACTGCGCCCTTCTCAGGGTCGGCAAGGTTACCCTAGGGTCGGAAAGGCTGGGGCTTCCTCAACTCCCTAGAGGAAGAGCAGGTTGGCTTGGCACGACCTACCGGGGGTCGGGTCCTGGAACCTGGTCTTGAGGGAAAGTGGTCGAAGCTCTTCAGGAGTGTGCCCTTATGGGTCGGCCGGTCGGATCCGACCGGTGACTCCGGTGGTGGGCCTTCTGATGGCTTGGGCTCAAACAGGATCAGGTCAAACCCGGGTCTAGATGTCGGGCGACCCAGAGCAGATAGCTGACCCCATCAATTGTCCGTCGGCAGCCGGGGGGAGCAGGGCTCCTACTAGCTGTCGACACTCGCCTGCGCCAGGTGGGAAGCTGATGCGTCGCTTCACCCGCATTATATGTTATGCGTGTTCCCTTTGGAGAATGTCTTGATTATTTGGGCAAACGAGGCGTCAGAATATCCCCTTCATAATAATTGCTCTTCCAGAAGATCCCTTAAGACGTGGCCTGAACGACACTTGTCTCATTCTTCTGGGACGGTTGAGGCTTCATTAAATGCTCAACTTCCTCCCTTCTCATGGTTATAAAAGGGGGCTCATTTGTCTCAAATTCCTAACTTTCTGCACACCTTCATTACTTCATTTTTCCTTTGTAACAATGGTCTGGATAGTTGATAAGGTTTTCAAAAGTGGAGTTCTTTCTGACACCGTCAAATATGTAAGGCCTGCCCCCAAAGTTCAAATATCCTTGAATGGTGCGAAGAATCATCAACCAGTGTAAGCTGATAGCTTGCCGGTCCCCTTATGCCCCTGGAGCTAGTGACCTACCGACGACCATACGCCGCCCATGGAAGGCCTCATTCTATATGAAGACGAAGTCTGGATCCTGCACCCTAGTAGGAGGCTGTAACTACCGTGGTTGTCGTCGGTGCTTTCCTTGGCTGAGGCAAAGAATGATGATCCTGATCTTCCTGACTCTGGGCCCTCTCCTTCTACCCCCAAGAAAACCGAAGGATGACCTCGGCTATAGCAGTAGAAAAAGGCTCATTTGCGGCTCCTCATTTGCGACATCTTAGCCAAATAGCAGCAAATAATATTACTTCTAAATTTTCACCCACCTTATTAAACATATGTTTGTGAATGAGCTTTGGCATGGATCGAGGTCCTGTTACATGATCTCGGAGGGGTACGACGGCTTACGGTCTCACAAACCGAAGGTCACTTGGGCTCGCCTAGTTTGGAGTGGTTGGAGTATTCCTAAACATAGCTTTGTTGCTTGGCTAGTGTTTAGGAAGGCTTTAAACACTAGGATCAATTTGATGCGATTTGGTGTTGCAGAATCAGATCGATGCTATTTATGTGAGGCCCATGAAGAGAGCTTGGAACACCTTTTCTTTGGTTGTGCCTGGAGTTCACAGATTGTTGGCAAGTTGAGCCTGTGGGTGAAGAAACATCTACCGAGTACCGGTACTCTACTTTGGGCGACCAAGATGCGGGGGACGAAGTTGCAATGCAACGTCATTCGCGCCTTGTTCAATGCCATGATTTATCATGTTTGGAGGCAAAGAAACTTGTGCAGAATAGAAGGTTCGGTGCAGCGACCTCAACATATTGTTAAATTGATTCAAATGGATGTGCGTGATAGAATTATGGTTAAGATTAAACACCCATTATGGGCTAGAGATGCTAGATGGCTACGTAATTTGATGTAGCCATATTTGTATACATTGAACCACATTTTTTAATACATACTTACCCTTTACCAAAAAAAAAACAAATAAAGGGTCTTTACCGATTTTGGGATTATTTAATATATTATTAAAATAAAACAAAAAAATCGGCACCATCCAAGCCATACCCCCGACTTATTGTATAATAGCAATATTTTTTTTTAATTTATCTATTTTCGGACGGGTGATGGATTCAGGCGTGTTTTGACCCAAAATATTCGGGTTATTATCAGGTCGGGTTGGTTTCGAATTTCGATGATTTTTGGGCGATTTTTTTTCGGATTTTTAGTCCAACGGTTTTGGGTCGGGTTAGTATGCTATAATTTTTTTTTCATATTATTGACCATTATATCTAATAACTCAACTTAAATCTATTTTTCTTTATCATAAAATATACGGAGAAATGTGGTAGCAAAAAAAAGAAAACTGCTAGAAACAGGGCTCAAACCTGCGCCCTCCCTAGTAATGGTCAATCATACAAGTAATACAACCAACTCAGCTACAATCTATATTTATACGTAAAACATTGCACTTCAATTGTATTTGTAATAACTACTCGGGCTATAGCCCAATAAACTATTAGATCCGCCCCTTCTCTTCTCCCTACCCGGCCTTCGCTTCTCGTCATTCCTCTTCCTCACCGTCTCTCCCTCTCTTACATCCTCTCAATTAGGGTTTAGGTTTTCTTCCATCAGTTTGCTCGATTTTTCTTCCTTTCAACCTCCTTTCAACTGGAATCATTCAGCAATCTTCATTTCAATAATCGCTTTACTTCAACTGGAATCAAGGTAACAACTTTTCATCCCTTAATTCGAATTTGAACCGTGTCTTCTGTTCTTCGTTAACCTGCCCATTTTCCTTCGAATTTGAACCGCGTTTTCTCAGTTGCTGGTGGTAATTTTTTTTTTGTGATTCTCGAATTTGAACCGTGCGAACGACTTTTGTTGTGTTTTTAGAATAAAGGTAACAACTTTTGATATGTTTCTTGAATTTTTTTGTTGTTCTTCGTTAGCCTCTTCTCTTTGCTGTTTTAGAATTTGAACCGTGTAATAGTTTGATAGATGTTAGGATTTGATGCTCCCAGGGCCGGTCCTGATCATCTCGAGGCCCTAGGCAAAATAGTAACTCGGGGCCCCTTTGAAAATTGTCGTAACCATTATTTTCAATTTTTTCATTGATTTCATCCTCGTATTTTCACATTTCGAGCAAAAAAAATTGTCAAAAAAACTAATTGTGATTTTTCTAATACTACAACATCCCAGTTTGCAGTAATATATTCCTACGTAATATTTTAACGAATAACTCAAAACAGATCAACAAATGATATTTAGCTTGGAGGCATGTATTACGGAGTAATTATTATATGGAGGCGTTGTACTTATATAAAGTTGTTTTAAAAAGTTTAAATATTATTGTATGAGTGTATTGACGTATAAATACTGTAAATATCTTCAATCTATGAGACTTATGATCCATAAATACACTTAAAATGTGTAATAAAATAGTTTTCCGTGCAAATAAAAAATAAATTGTTCATTTTTACAAAGTTAACAAACTACCCGTAATTTTGTAATTGAAATAATATAATCCGTATATGATAAGGTTATAAATATTTTTTTAATATATATATTGAATACATGATAAAAAGAAATATACATAACACATTAACAAAAAATGAAATAATAATGAAAACATTCCAAGTTGGAAAAGAATAGATATAAAAATTTTGCAAGGCTTGGGTATTGAACCCAAGACCTCTTGAGCAAGGGCCCATAAATTGACTAGTACACTAAAGATAAACTATTGGTAAAATATATAGCTAAATACTTGTTATATGTTCATTCATAAAACTTTTTTCCTCCATTTGGGCCCCTTTTCAGCATGGGCCTTGGGCCGTTGCCCCTCCAAACTAGGCCCAGGGCCGGCCCTGGATGCTCCGAGGTTGAAGAAATTTACGTATAAGTGTGACTTTACCCGTGAGCTATCTATCGCCGTTAGTAGTCAAGCGACTTGTGATGTCTCTTTGCACACTCCGTCTTTTTGGTTTGATACGGGAGGATTTTTAAAACTGAAGAAGATATTGACAGGAATTATCGATTGCAGTAGAGGGGAAAAATGCTAAATTAGACGGGCACATCCAAAAATTAGAGTTATGACTTATGAGACAGTAAGGGTTTAATCTCGACGAAACAAGAATATTGCAAGCTGCAATACTCTGAGAGTCGTAGTTACAGCCTAGAGTACATATCTTTAAAATAGGACATAACGATAAAATTGTGTGTATTTGACGTTGAAACAGTATGTAGGGAATTCATTCATACCAATTGATGAGCTTGAGCTAGATGGAGATGGAGATGGAGAAGAGAGAATACAAAAATGGTGACAAAGTACTTAGGAATGGCCATTATGGCTGCTCGTAGCTAAATACGTAACACTAATAGAATGCATTGTGTGTGTGTGTGTTACTGTGTATATGCGTTTGTTGAAGTGGAACAAGTGAGTGCATTTATAGTGGTGCTATAAGAAATTGGGTTTCTCTTATTCAGTTGTTGCATACTGATCTCGTGGCTCGGTCTATTGATGGGGTTTAATTTCAGGTCGACAATGAAGGCTCGGGGTCTGTTTCAAGGAAGGTGCTACCAACACCAGGGTATAATCAGCTCGTGGTGGCCTTAAGTGCATACTTTTCCGATTTTTAAATCGATATTGAATGATGTTTGTTCCGTTGTTTTTAGGGTGTTCAAGACCCGTTTGATGTCTTTGAAGAAAACCCTCAAACGAGACGCACTCCATCTATTGTTGGAATCAATCAAATGTTTGAAGACGTGTAATCTAAGCTTTTTGGGGCTTCTAAGTTTCTGCTATGCCTTCTTCCAGAGGGGAAGAACTGTGATCTTTACGGTATGTATCTTTTATTTTTCTCCCATTTATTTATTTATTTTCATCAGAATATCACTAATAACATTGTATTATGCTAACATTGATTTTCTTCGTTTGGGGCCCTGGAAAAATAAGTGTGGCCAATTTCCAGTGGGAGAGTAAATGATCAGTGACAAATGTTCTCCTAAGTATAAATGCCAAGGTTAGGCACCTTTAAAGTTGGAGGTGTAAATTTTGTTGCTTATTCTTTTATGCTCTGTACTTTAAATTTGTTTTCCCATTTGATTGGTGTTCAACTGATTCCTCCATATAGTTGTCATCCTCATCTGATTTGTATTAAGTAACTTTGGTAAAGTGATTTCTTACTTCCATGTTTTCTACGTAGCTTGTCGCTTGGCGGTCTTATGTCTTAACTCAATGCTGATTGTGGAGCAGACTCCCTCGATCCATACTCATTGTACTCTGGTTTGTTAATTTCTTATGGTGACGGTTTTACACGAGAACTGGTTTCTACTCAGATTATATGTCAAATGTGTATATGCACATACTAGAAAGTTCACTAAAAAACAGTACTTCATCTCAGTTCTTGCTTCAGGTGGAGTAGTTTACAGTTTGTTTATTTGTTTTCGGTCATTATTCGACAGCCAAACTGCTGGCATAAGAGTAGCCAATTGAGTAATATTGTTGGATTACTGAAACGAGTTGAGATTCTAAGGTTCATTTCACCGGTCTTCATTATTCATTTGGTTTCGCTTTTTGTTTCGGTTGAGCTTTATCAATTAATATCTCATCTGTTGTTTATTTCAATCAGGATGCAGGTTTAAGTGTGGTGGTGGAGGTTCTATTTTGAGGTTTGACGGATTCTAATTGGTGTTGCCACTTAGGTTTATGTTCTTCTTGATTCAAATTTTCTGTTCATTTATACTTTTTCTATGTGCCCGTGATTCTTTATACATGCTTGAGTGGGCATTGGAGTCGCAGCCACGCAACTTTGGCTTGAACATGGAAGATTTCTTAGGAAGCGTTTTATCCTCTTATGCTCTCTGTGCATTTCACTCTAACCGTGTTATTGTGATTAGTGAGATATTAAACTTTTTGGCATCTGTTTTCTGAAATAAAGTCCGCGACAAGTTTACTATCTTTATTAACTTTATTGCCTACGGATTATCGTATGGTGTTGGATATTAGTAGATGAGAGCAGCTTTGATTTTGATTTTGGGGTTGTGACTAATTTTAATGGAGTTGTGACAAACATCTTCAGTTCGATGGAAACATGATATCCACTCATTTTTAAAAAGCGGTTATCTATTAACATCTTCATAATAGTGAATATAATCGAACATAATTCGTCCACTTTTTTGTCCTCGGAACTGTGGTATGAATTTGGAAAGATGATGTCTTTGAGAGGCTTAGCTTGGTGGTTCCTTAGCTTTGTTGTCTCTTTTTGGCTTCTATGTGATGCGGTTTATGCATGATATAGTAAAAAATTGCTCCACGATAAGTGACTTGGATAAGGTATGCTTTTCATTACTATGATCCAATGGGTTATAAGTATGAACTGTGGTGGGGTAGGGGATCGTACGAAAAATTACTAATTCAATTTCCCTTTGTAAGTTAGAGTGAACTATTATAAGATGAATATGGATTATGAATTAGGTTCGTGAACTTGTGCTTGATTGGTCAATTTTGTGGATGTTGAAGTTGTTGAAATTGGATATTTTGTAAATATGGATGCATATGAATTATGAATATTGGTCGATTTTTTGGCATTATGTTAGGTTTGGATCTCACGCAAAGAGCAGCGGTACAACTACAGCCAAGATGAGCATAATGATGTACGGGACAAGTAGGCTTCTTACTTTACTTCTCGTTGTACGTAAAATTCTAAGTAATTTTAGATTTCTAAGTCGATTGTAGTAGAATGCTCTTTTGAATGGTGGATAATATGTAAGTTGCATCACTATGAATCATTTGGATTTGACAATTTGTTGATGCCCTTTTGAGGTGTATATTGGCATCTTTGGTGTTATTGAAAATTTGGATAGTACCAAAAGTCTCAAAAAAAAGGTTTTTTTTTTAATTTTAGAAATGTATTTGTGACATATTTGTAATTGATTTAGATGTGCAAAATATATTTATTTGCGGCGTCAGCCACCTACAAAGCACCATTTACAATTCATTATTTGAGGCGCTTTTTACTTAGAACGTCGCAAATAATGCGAGTATTTGAGGAGTTTTTGATAAAAACGCCGCAGATAATGCAGTTATTCATCAGGCCGTGGGATGCAGGAAAGCGATGAGGAGGCTGACGACCCTATGGACGTCCCAGGTGACTGGGACTGGGGGGGTCAGATGATGTAGGTTGCAATAGCCACAAGGACTATTCCTTCCTGGGCTCTGATGAAGATTGAAGCTTTTCCTAACCCTCTGCTTGGCCAACTCAGGCCTTAGGCATATTTTGTTTGCTTCGTGAATCTTTTTGAACTGTTGCTGGCTTGTAATTCCGACTTTCGGGTCTTACTTAATGAAGAAATGTGACTTTTGTTTTTGTGTTATTTTTTTTTCTTTTTTTTGAATGACGCGACGTGATTCTTCTTCTTCTTCCCGCCTTTTTGCGTTTTCAATGCCTTGGGATGTGATGGATGGGTCAGTTGAGGGAGTGACATATGTAAGGGTTTTATGGGGAAGGGCTCTGACAAAAGTAATGAGAATGAGGGCTCTTTTGTTCTCTTCCAGTATATAAATCCCTTTTCTCCATTCATTCCCTCTTTTCACTCTCTTAAACGCCCAAAACTCCATCTCCCTCAAATCTTCATCTTCTTCATTTGAATCTTCCTCTTTCTTGGAGAAATTTTTCTATAGGCTGCTCAGGCACCTACCTCCGGCGATTTCGAAGGTTTGAATATGTTAGAACTCGAACCCCAACTCTTCGCTTTCTTTTCCTTCTTGCCTATTTATTTTTTTTCTGAAAAAATCCTGCAAAACCGCTGCCGGGTATTGTTGTTCTTTGGTCCCTCCACTAGCGCCCCGGTGAAGGATGACAAGGAGGTTGGTATTAGTCGCCCCTCTTCCTCTACCGGCCCAGGCGTTACTAAGGCTCAGGCAGCACCTATGACGGTGCCTGTCGGGCCTCCTCCGATAGATGAAAGCGGGGGCACTAGCTCTCTTGAGCCTGCCCCCTTTGACATCCTAGACACGGACTCCGAAGCTTTAGAGGTTGACCATCTCACAATCGCCGGTCCCCTAAGGGCAAGGGTGCTTGAGGGTGTTTATGTCCTGGACAAGGAGAAATATAAGGTGCCTCTGCACATGTACCCAGAACCGGGGCCACAGGAGGAGATCTTAATTAAGAATGCTGCTGAGGCCATAGCGAACTATTATGATTTTGAGCCGGAGTACTCGGTCATCGTTCTTGGGGAGAAGGACACGGTGTGAAACCCTCCGCCGAAATATATTGCCGTCTACCACAAGTGCTCAAAGTTCGGATCCAGTTTCCTCTCCACCCCTTAATTGAGTAGGCTTTTCAGCGCATGAACGTGGCCATCGCTCAACTAACGGCGGTGTCTATCAGAACTTTGGTGTTGTAACACTCCGTGTTTAATAAACATATTTAAAAATTTTAACTTTCATTAAACAAAGTTTAAAATTCGAAAATATTTTAATAGTAATTTCAGACATTTTCTCGTCTAATAAAAATTTGAAAAATATTTATCGGAATTTTTATATGACGTTTTAAAATCCGTTACACGAGGTCGTAAACAAGACTACGGAACGTACTTACGTCTTAAAAAATTTACGACTCCCCAACCTTTCATCTTATTAGTCTATTTTATTTACGGTACTTATTATTTTAAATTTTATTACGTTAATAAGGTCAGAATCTAACTAATTTATTTTCATTTGTATGGGTAAACGTATTATTCTAGAAGAAGGAGGAGGAGACGATATTCCAAGTTTAGACGACATCATCGACCCCGACAATCTTAAATTCTAATATAAATAATAAATAGTAGCTATCAAGGTAACCAAACTTTTTCTTTTAACAACATTTTATATATAAGTATATCGTGTTACTAACTTTAATAAATTGCTTATTAGATATTTAGGCTTATTTGTACGACTAAATTACTTACATATATATATATATGTGATATTTTATTCATGTTATATATTTCGTTTACGACTAAATTTAACTTGACTAAATTATCACTTGTTAAATTTATTTACCACATTTATATTTCTAATTATTTGAGAAACAGAATAAATAGTTAAACGAACCTAAAGAAAGTAAAATTTACGTACGTTATTTTAAATTCATGTTATTTGTACTTTTATGTGTCATTTATGTTTCTATACTTATAAATTCCATCTCATATTATTGGTTACTCTTGTTAATTTTACTTACTTATAGCATGTTTAAGTTTAAATTAGTTTTAATAGTTTTATTGTTTAATTACGAATAAAATTTTACTCCACTTATATTTTATAAATTTAATTACGTTTTCTATAATAAACGAACTTAAATTATTCAAAAACTTTTATACGACGATCATAATTATTAAAAGAAATTTCACGTCAAAATTTTATAAATCGACTAAGTATGATTTAAATTGTATTTTTCCAAAAACGTTAAAATTTTAAATATATATTTTTATATATCTTAAATTTTAAAATTAATATAAAACCTTATTTAAAGGAGAGATTTTTATTTTAAAAATAAAGGATACTCCATATACGATATTTGAAATATGATGTTTCGGGTGACACTTGAGTATTAAAGTGTAACATTGTCACACTGAAAGTAAGTATTTGAGGATTTAACTATTTCAAATGAGTCTGACCAATTTATTTAAGGTCACCAAATAAAATACTACTTGTACACGGACAACTTTTATATAAAGTTTACGATACGAGTCTGGAACGAATAGCTTGTGTTGGATTCTACCACTCGTGGTGTTTCGACTGCACTTGTAATGAAAAGCAGACTCGGAGGCTGCGGTCCGAGAGGCGACCTAGTGTTTAAGGTAGTCGTCCTACGGCAGTGAGAGCCGCGGTTCAAGAGTCTGCGTAGGGTATGTGCTTACGTATAGACAAGTACTTGATCAGTATTACTACCTAGGTTATGGGGGCAGAACAAGATTCTGAAAACTGCGGGTTCCCTCTTGGTGATGCAGAGAATGTAATGATCAGCTTTCATTTCGCCTAGAGCCCCGTCTGAATAAACATATAATATAATTGAAGTTCGACCTAATTGAGCCTTATGGGTGAGATGTAAACCTCATGAGATCGGTTCGGTCTACGAGTCGGTAACACAGTTACATCTATTGGTGAGATGCAAGCCAATAGGATGTAGCGAAGATACTAGGAGCCACGACTCGTGTGCTTATATGTTCCCTTGAAAAATAATTTAAAATTCAAATGGCTGCCAATGTCCCATTTTTTAAACTTTATCGTATTCATCACCTCACATGTTAGTTAATTGGAATAAAGGAGACTATCTGTTAGGTGATATCCTTTAATATTTTTATAAGCATATCATTGGTTATCCACATGATTGTTTTATGTGAATGAGATGATGTTAGATGAACGGTTTGGTTGCTGTTTCGCTCAGCGGTCTCTGTTTTATATATATTTGTGCAGGTCTGAGGCGATGGGAAGGGATCGAGTGAGAGACTTAATAAAATATCTGTATAAAATACTGTTTATATTTTGTACTAGTAAATCGAGACTATGTGGTTAATAGTCGTTTCTTTTAAGGATCCGTAGTGATCCGGATTTTTATCATACTCTGATATTGTATAATTAAATGACTTAGATAATTTTCCGCATTATCTATTAAATTAAGTCATCGAAAATCCGGGTTGTTACAGTTGGTATCAGAGCGACCTTGTGACCGTAAATGAGGATTGAGCTTCATTTACCTAACGAGGAGCGCACCTGGGTAGACTTACTAAAATACTAAGACCATATGAGATCGCTAAAATGAGAGATTCACATAGAAACAGTTAAGATCCTTTTAAATAATTTATCGGGGATAGAAATGATGTAAGAGAAACGCTTATGTGTTATCTTTCATTCATGTTAATTATATGATTATATGTAAGGTGTAATAATAGGATAAGGAGAAGCCAAATTTGTTAAAATATGATACTTTACCCAACCTTCCTGAAATTTTTACAGTACTAACCCTTTTAATTATCTCATCAATAATAGGTTGATGGCAGACCCTCCGTTGGCACCAGAACAATGTTATTTCCAGCCTACCTTAGAGAGCATAGACTCTCATATCTTATTTCTAGAAGAATACTTCCAATTTTATGCAGACCAAGTCAACCCTGCATACATGACTAGTCCAAAACTTAGGGGCTATGCTTTAATTCTTACCCTCCCGACTACCAGTGATTGGAGATTTCCCCGATTCAACTATTTACGTGGTCTGGATGAGCATCAGATGGCAGGACACGTGGGGTACCCTGCCCAGTTTATATACTCTAGGGTGACCCGGTACCTAAGGCACTAAGAGACGGTCATCATAGAACGAAGGCGTGCCAGTGAGGCAACCGTCCCTGATGTAATTGACATAGATCCGGAGGAAATGCCACCTCCTTCTGATTAGGAGTTATATGATAAAGGGGAATACTTTTCAGACTAGATGACTGTTGTATATATAACAACTAAGCCAGAATGTACTATGTACTACTTAGGCCTTGCCATAGACTGGCATAATTTTGTATCGGAGTAGTGGTTAAGACACTTAGGCTTTTGAAAACTTGATGTATAATTATATGTACCTGGTATCTTTATATACATATATGTATGTATGTATGTATGTATGTATGTATGTATGTATGTATGTATGTATGTATGTATGTATGTATGTATGTGTATATATATCGTTTTATTTCTAAGAGTTACTCTTTTCCATTTTTCTTCCTCATTATCCTTTATTGATTTCGTAAACCCTAAGTCACATTCGCAGAGTTAGAAACCTTACGTTCCCTTATTTTAAATTGTTATCTAAACCAAACTTTGGATAAGTTATTTTAACTTTTGAGGATCCATTACAGCCTAATGAAGCCAGATAATCCAAACATGGACATGTCTCCCGAGAAAAGGAATCAGTTTAAGAAATGGCTAGCCGCAAAGAAGGCTGCGGAATATGACCGAAGGGATAAGCAAACCAATTGGATTGATAAAATCTATGAGTTTAAATTCCATTTCCAACATTTCCGGTACGAATTGATTAGTAAAAAGGAACAGCTAATAGACGCAAACGTCAGTTTTAAGAGATATGGACCAGAATACTTTGTAGGAACAATAGCAGAGCACGGATATTGGTGCAGAAATATCGAGACCGGATTTCGTTATGCTAGAGTACTGGATGAATGGAAAACCCTCTTTGCCGTAGACTTTCTTGGAAAGAAATACAAAGATTGGTGGCAAGAAAAATGCCCATCTGAAGGATTTTATATTAAGTGGGACGAGTTCAAAATAGGCTTGTACTATTTTGCTTAAGGTCTAAATAGAAAGCTTGTAAGATCTAGCAAATTTTAGTGTTATTTCGTAATCGTATGAATAAAGGATGTAAACTACTTTTGTAATATACTGTAAAACTTTCTGAAATATGTTATATATAATTTAGTACCTAACTAAATAGCATTATGTGCAATCCTTGATTTTTGTAACCTTTGCACATTAACGAAAATCACAGATGACGAGAAACGGAAACAATCCAGAAGAAGCAAGACGTCAACACTTCGAAGATGTTATCACTGGAATGGCTGGTCAGTTAGCCGCAACCCAAGCCCTTTTAACCCAAGCTATGAATGATAACCATCAGAACCCTAATCGTAACCATCCATCAGCTTTTGAAAAATTCTCTAAACACCGACCTTCTACCTATTCTGGATCAGACAACCCTACAGACCTATTCGAATGGTTAGAAGAGATGGAAAAACTTTTGAAACTTAGCCACACACCTGCTGAGGAAATGGTGGAGGTAGCAACCTACTTTTTGAAAGCGGAAGCCAATAGTTGGTGGAGGATTGCTAAGGAAGGACATATAGCCTCACCCGGAGCTGATTGGAAAGACTTTAGGGGAAGAATTGAGGATAAGTTTTACCCTGCCGCAATGAGATGGCAGAAGGAGCAGGAGTTTAACCAGTTAGAGATGGAATATATGACCTTACATGATTATACTAAGAAGTATGAGGAATTGTCCAAATTTGCTAAGAGACTAGTACCAGATGAACCCTCTAGAATTGCCCAATATGTTCGGGGAATGGAAATCGAGTTGGGAAAAATCATGTCAGGACTTGACTTTGATACTTTTCAGAAAGCTTATGAGAAAGCCTTAATTGTGAACAAGGTGATCCAAGCTGATAAGAAAAAGAAGAAACCCTTTATTCCAACTGTATCATCGTCCAGTTTCATTCAGAAACCATTTTTCAATAGAAACAATTCTAACCAGAACAATTTCAGGAAACCAGTGTATAAGAACAATTACCAGAAACCTAACTACCAGAATAGTAACCAAGCCAACAATACCTCTTTTACAAAACAATCGCAAGCGAAGGATAATGCCACTTGTTTTCTGTGTAAACGTCCAGCTCACCCTAACAAACAATGTAATGGCCAACCTATCACATGCTTCTGTAAAGTGGAAGGACACAAGTCATTACAGTGTCCAAAGAAACCTGGAACTAACGCTAATCAAGGACCGCCTTATGCAAGAATTCAGGGAAAGGTCTATGCCTTGACAGAGATGGACGCAGAGGAGTTTGAGGATGTTGATGTTGTCTCTGGTATGTTTTCCATTAACTCATGTTTGGCACACGTGTTATTTGACACGAGGGCATCTTTATCCCATGTATCACCCTCTTTTGCTACCCGAGCAAACTTATCCAACCCTGTGAGTGTGGATGCATCAATATCTTTACCTAACGGCCAAGTTGTGAGTTGTAAGGTATTATTTGAGGATGTGCCTATTATCATTTTGGAGTCTACCTTATTAGCTAACCTGATAGGTTTTAACCTCCCTAATTTTGATGTTATTCTTGGGATGGATTGGTTAGGTAAGTATCATGCCCAATTTGAGTGTATGGATCAGAAAATAACTTTGAGGAGCCCACTTGCAGATCGGGTATCCTATAGAGGCTTAAGATCAAATCAAAAGACTAAGCTAGTATCAGCGATGAAACTGATGAGTATGTATCGAAAAGGATGTCAAGTTTACCTTTGTAACATCACTAAGAACGAGGACAAGATGGAAATTAGTGACATACCTATTGTGAGAGAGTTCCCAGATGTGTTTCCCGAGGAATTACCTGGAATACCACCCTTGAGAGACGTGGAATTTACTATTGATCTTGCACCAGGAACAACCCCTATCTCTAAATCACCTAACAGGATGGCTCCTATAGAACTTCAAGAATTGAAAAAGCAATTGGAAGAAATGTTGGAAAAAGGATTCATTAGACCAAGCACATCACCTTGGGGAGCACCTGTACTTTTTATTAAGAAAAAAGATGGTAGTATGAGACTCTGTATTGACTACCGAGAATTAAATAAGGTAACCATTAAGAACCGTTATCCGCTTCCGAGGATAGATGATTTGTTTGACCAACTTAAAGGAGCTGGTATATTTTCCAAGATTGACTTAAGGTCAGGTTATCATCAGATTTCGGTCAGAGAAGAGGATGTTCAGAAAACCGCTTTTAGAACTTGTTATAGTCATTATGAATTCCGAGTTATGCCTTTTGGGTTAACCAATGCACCAGCAGTCTTTATGGATCAGATGAATAGAACATTCCACGAATATCTGGATACTTGCGTGGTAGTATTTATCGATGACATTTTGGTATATTCTAAAGACTCTGTCGAACATGAAAAACACCTACGTACTATTTTGAATATTTTGAGGAATCACAAATGGTACGCTAAATTGTCCAAGTGTGAATTTTGGTTACATGAAGTTGCATTTTTGGGACATATTATCTGTAAGGAAGGAATTCAAGTAGACCCCACTAAGATTGAGGCTGTCAAGGAGTGGCAGACACCTAAGAGTGTGACTGAAGTAAGAAGTTTTCTAGGACTTGCGGGTTATTGTAGGAGATTTGTACCCGAATTTTCAAAGATATCAAGACCCATTACAAAATTACTTCAGA
This sequence comes from Agrostemma githago, assembly GCA_958450325.1. Classification (NCBI taxonomy): domain Eukaryota; kingdom Viridiplantae; phylum Streptophyta; class Magnoliopsida; order Caryophyllales; family Caryophyllaceae; genus Agrostemma; species Agrostemma githago. The sequence continues at coordinate 47,243,996 of OY288259.1, read as the reverse complement.
AAGAGTCAAAGTATAATTGGACCAAAGAGTGTGAGAAAGCATTTCAGGATCTTAAGGAAAGATTGATTTCGGCACCGATTTTAACGTTACCAACTGATGGAGAAGAGTATGAGGTTTACAGTAATGCATCACTTAACGGTTTAGGATGCGTACTAATGCAGAAAAGAAAAGTTATAGCTTATGCCTCGAGACAATTGAAAATTCATGAAAGGAATTACCCAACTCATGATTTAGAATTAGCCGTCGTTGTCTTCGCTTTGAAGATTTGGAGATATTATTTGTATGGAGTTAGTTGTAAATGTTACACCGATCATAAGAGTCTTAAGTATATATTCACTCAGAAGAAGTTGAACATGAGACAACGCAGATGGTTAGAACTGATTAAGGATTACAACATTGAGCTGTTTTACCATGAGGGGAAAGTCAATGTAGTGGCTGACGCCTTGAGCAGAAAGAAAAGTCATTCGATGAGTACGTTGATTCATGACTTGGAGAAACTTGACATAGAAATAGTAAAGCATGGAGATACGACATTATTTAATATGGTGGTTGAACCTGATCTATTTCATGAAATAAGAACCGTTCAATTGGAAGATCTTGAACTAATGAAATTGCGAGAAGAAGTTCAGACGAGTGGAAAACAGGATTTCACTATTCATCAAGATGGAAGCTTGAGACTTAAGGGTAGATGGTGTGTACCCGATCATGATATTTTGAGGAATAAGATTCTGAGCGAAGCTTATAGTTCTATGTATTCTATGCACCCAGGATCAGATAAGATGTATAAAGATTTGAAACAACGATTTTGGTGGTCGGGCATGAAACGAGATGTAGCTGAGTTTGTAGCCAAATGTATCATTTGTCAGAAGGTGAAGATTGAACACCAAAGACCAGGAGGCCTATTACAACCTCTTGATATACCTAGAGAAAAGTGGAGTTCGATTTCTATGGATTTTGTTATGGGATTACCTAGGACATAGGGCCAGAAATATGCTATTTGGGTAATCGTGGATAGATTAACAAAAGTCGCACATTTTGTACCTATGAAAGAAACTTGGAGATTAGAACAATTAGCTGAGGCCTACACAGCCGAAATAGTTAGACTTCATGGAGTACCCGAGGAAATTATTTCAGATCGAGACCCGAGATTTGTGTCAAAATTTTGGGACAAATTGCAACAGCTATTGAGTAGTAAGATTAGAATGAGCACAACTTTTCACCCAGCAACTGATGGTCAAACGGAAAGGACTATCCAAACCCTTGAGGATATGTCACGAGCATGTACCCTAGAATTTCCAGGAAGTTGGGAGAAAAACCTTCCGTTAATAGAATTCATACAATAATAGTTACCATGCTAGTTTGGGATGTGCTCCATTTGAAGCATTGTATGGAAAATGGTGTAGAAGCCCAGTATGTTGGGATGACATTAGCGACAATGTCGGTTTGGGACCTCAGATTATCCAAGACCAGATTCAACAGATTAAAATAATTCGAGAGAAACTTCAAGCTGCGCAGGATAGACAAAAAGCTTATGCAAATACGCATAGACGGCCAATTGAATTTGAGATTGGAGATAAAGTATTCCTAAAAGTTGCACCAATTAAAGGGGTGAGAAGATTTGGAGTTAAAGGAAAATTGAGTCCTAAGTATATCGGACCTTATGAGATTTTGGATCGAATAGGTCAAGTAGCATATCGATTGGATTTACCCATTGACCTAGAGAAAGTTCACAATGTGTTTCATGTATCCCAATTAAGAAGATATAGAAGTGATCCATCTCACATTACTACACCAGATGCGATATCCTTAGAACCAAACCTTGTTTATTCGGAGAGGCCGGTTCGAATCTTAGAAAGGGAAGTACATACCTTAAGGAGGAAGGAAATACCTCTTGTCAAAGTTTTGTGGAGAGGTCAGAAATATGAACAAGCCACGTGGGAAACTGAGGCCTCAATGCGAGAGAAACAGCCACAACTTTTTGATTCAGGTAGAGTATTAAACCTAAGTCAAACCCTTAAGTTATATTAGAATTTCGAGGACGTATTTAATAAACATATTTAAAAATTTTAGCTTTCATTAAACAAAGTTTAAGACTCGAAAATATTTTAATAGTAACCTGTCATTCAGACATTTTCTCGTCTCATAATAATTTGAAAAAGATTTATCGAATTTTTTATATGACGTTTTAAAATCCGTTACACGAGGTCGTAACCAAGACTACGAAACGTACTTACGTCTTACAAAATTTTTATAATAAATATTACGGGTTCCATTATTTTAATTTCGTAACCTTATTTTTAACTTTTTAAGAATACAAGACGGTTGTTTATCTGAGTTGTGGATCGAAATGAATTACTTGGGACCTTATTAAAAAAAAATAATAAAATAAAATACTAATTACTACGTGTATGCATGCATGAATTCATGTTCATGCATGTAAAGAATGAGAATGACTAACCCTTGCTATACTTAGAAATAGTAGGGGGCTAGACCATAGAAATTTTTACTATAAATACCTCTTGTACGTTAGATTTTACGTACTACCATCAGCTTTCGACTACCCTTACTCATTTACGCAAGTACGTAAGTATTTACGACTTCCCAACCTTTCATCTTATTAGTCTATTTTATTTACGGTACTTATTATTTTAAATTTTATTATGTTAGTAAGGTCAGAATCTAACTAATTTATTTTCATTTGTATGAGTAAACGTATTATTCTAGAAGAAGGAGGAGAAGATGATATTTCAAGTTTAGACGACATCATCGACCCCGACAATCTTTAATTCTAATATAAATAATAAATAGTAGCTATCAAGGTAACCAAACTTTTTCTTTTAACAACATTATATATATATATATATATATATATATATATATATATATATATATATATATATATATATATATATATATATATAAGTATATCGTGGTACTAACTTTAATAAATTGCTTATTTAGATATTTAGGCTTATTTGTACGACTAAATTACTTACATATATATAAAAATGTTATGTGATATTTTATTCATGTTATATATTTCGTTTACGACTAAATTTAACTTGACTAAATTATCACTTGTTAAATTTATTTACCACATTTACATTTCTAATTATTTGAGAAACGGATTAAGTAGTTAAACGAACCTAAAGAAAGTAAAATTTACGTACGTTATTTTAAATTCATGTTATTTGTACTTTTATGTGTTATTTATGTTCCTATACTTATAAATTCCATCTCATATTATTGGTTACTCTTGTTAATTTTACTTACTTATAGCATGTTTAAGTTTAAATTAGTTTTAATACTTTTATTGTTTAATTACGAAAAAAAAATTAATCCACTCATATTTTATAAACTTAATTACGTTTTCTATAATAAACGAACTTAAATTATTCAAAAACTTTTATACGACGATCATAATTATTAAAAGAAATTTCACGTCAAAATTTTATAAATCGACTAAGTATGATTTAAATTGTATTTTTCCAAAAATGTTAAAATTTTAAATATATATTTTTATATATCTTAAATTTTAAAATTAATATAAAACCTTATTTAAAGGAGAGATTTTTATTTTAAAAATAAAGGATACTCCATATACGATATTTGAAATATGATGTTTCGGGTGACACTTGAGGATTAAAGTGTAACATTGTCACACTGAAAGTAAGTATTTGAGGATTTAACTATTTCAAATGAGTCTGACCAATTTATTTAAGGTCGCCAAATAAAATACTACTTGTACACGGACAACTTTTATATAAAGTTTATGATACGAGTCTGGAACGAATAGCTTGTGTTGGATTCTACCACTCGTGGTGTTTCGACTGCACTTGTAATGAAAAGCAGACTCGGAGGCTGCGGTCCGAGAGTCGACCTAGTGTTTAAGGTAGTCGTCCTACGGCAGTGAGAGCTGCGGTTCAAGAGTCTGCGTAGGGTATGTGCGCACGTATAAACAAGTACTTGATCAGTATTAATACCTAGGTTATGGGGGCAGAACAAGATTCTGAAAACTGCGGGTTCCCTCTTGGTGATGCAGAGAATGTAATCATCAGCTTTCATTTCGCCCAGAGCCCCGTCTAAATAAACATATAATATAATTGAAGTTCGACCCAATTGAGCCTTATGGGTGAGATGTAAACCTCATGAGATCGGTTCGGTCTACGAGTCGGTAACACAGTTACTTCTATTGGTGAGATGCAAACCAATAGGATGTACCGGTGATAATAGGAGCCACGGCTCGTGTGCTTATATGTTCACCTGAAAAATAATTTAAAATTTAAATGGCTACCAATGTCCCATTTTTTAAACTTTATCGTATTCATCACCTCACATGTTAGTTAATTGGAATAAAGGAGACTATCTGTTAGGTGATATCCTTTAATATTTTTATAAGCATATCATTGGTTATCCACATGATTGTTTTATGTGTATGAGATGATGTTAGATGAACGGTTTGGTTGTTGTCCCGTTCAACGGTCTCTGTTTTATATATATTTGTGCAGGTCTGAGGCGATGGGAAGGGATCGAGTGAGAGACTTAATAAAATATTTGTATTAAATACGGTTTATATTTTGTACTAGTAAATCGAGACTATGTGGTTAATAGTCGTTTCTTTTAAGGATCCGTAGTGATCCGGATTTTTATTATACTCTGATATTTTATAATTAAATGACTTAGATAATTTTCCGCATTATCTATTAAATTAAGTCATCGAAAATCCGGGTTGTTACATGTGTCATATGCATGGGTCTGTCTGTTCGAGGGGTATCAGCCCTCCATTGATGTCTTCAGGTTCATGATGGGTTTGCAGATGGTCTACTCAGTAGAGGGCCCCTCGGGCTATTACTCCATAAACAGGATGAAAGACTACTCGCCAGTCTGGCCGACGCTGACCAACGTTAAACCATTGGAAGGACAACTTCTATATCCGGCGTGAAGGGGGGTGGTCTATCCCTCGCCACTTCAGAAACAATGTTCATACTCGTCTAGAGACCCTCGAGGAATATCATCTTGAGGTTGGAGGGAAGGCCCTAGAGGTGATGCTGACTCTAGAGTAGAAGAAGATACATAGACTTTTTGCTTGCGAGAAGCAGGGAAATGTTGTAGCCTCCACTAGGTGGCTTCCCCAAGCAGAGCTTATTGCGACTGACGAGTTTCTGACTCCCGTAGGGTTGAACCCTGCATGCGCTAAAGGTAGCTGGGGGTCTTCCACCTGGGCATAACGTCTTACAGTTGTCATTCTCATGCTAATTATTTTACTTTGTCTTTTCTTGGCAGATATCGACGGTGACTTCTGGACTATCTGGCATCTGTGCGCTCTTGGGCTGGACAAAGATTACAAGCCTACCACCTCTCACCCTGTTGCCCCTTCAGAGTACAAAACAGAGAGTCTCATGGGCCATATGAAAAGCATAGCAGCAGGGAAAACCAGATTCCCTCCCAAGGGGTTTTCTGATCGTGCCCCGGCGTCTGCTCCTGTTGTGTGGCCAACCTCGAAGGGAGGTGAAGCCTTCGTGGAGGTGCAACCGTGAGCAGCCAGATGTGAGCCCTTTGCTGCTACGGGTCGCCCTGCTACTGCCCCTACTCTGACCACCCCATCAATTGAGAAGGTTGAGGAGGTAGTCTCCCCCTTGACTAGGAAAAGAAAGGATAAAGAGCCTGTGACAGCTGAACAGTCTATTGATAGGGAGGCTGAGGTCGACACACCCCAGCCCAAGCGCCATGCCCCCAATTTTTCTGAAACATTCTTTGGTCAGGGGAATGTGAAGTGGAACTACGCTGCCGACAACATTGACGCCTCTGCCCTTCTCTTTGACTCCTCAACTACTTCCTTGGACCAGACTGCCAAGATACTGGGGCATGCTTGTGCCTAGGCTCAGCAGCTTCTCTATCATTGCTCCCTAGTCTTCCAGGCGTCTGGTGAGTTGGTTGCCCTCAATCACCTGAGTAACGAAGAACTAATCATCACCCCATGATCTTCCCTCTCTGACCGCATTATCGTGGTCGAGAGGGACACTGCACTCATTAATGATCTGAGGGTTAAACTGGCTGGGTATGAGAGACTGAGCTGGGCCAGGTCAATAAACACTTAGCGGAGCTGGAGGAACGTCTCAAGGACTTTGTTGATCGCTTGTCTAGGGTAGAGTCTGAGCTGTCAGAGGCTTGGAAAAAATGCTAGGAGTTGGAGGCTCAGAAGGAGGGTTGGCTGAAAGAGAGGGCGGAGATTGTGCAGGAGGCCAATGAAAAGGTGACCCAGACCTTTGCTGAAAGTGCCAACTCAGCGACCGACTTCTGTGTGGAAGTCATCATGGATCTGGTGCCATATTTTATTGAGGAAGCCTTCAACCAACTTTACACTTTTAAAAACGAGGCCAGGATCAACAAGCCTTCGCAGTAGGGTCCTGATGTGCCGTCGCACCCTGTCTAGGAAGTGCCCCCTGCGCGTAAGATTTAGGGCAGTCGTCCTCCGAAGGCTCATGCCCTAATCCCTGAATTTTTTTTGGTCTTGTGTCTTTTTTCTGCCCCTTTCATATCAAGCTTTTAATCTAACTTTTTGCGTGCCGAGCCGAAATGTGGCCGACCGCCGATATTTGGTGTAATCCCTTATTTTCCCATCTTTTGAACTCATTCGCAACTTTGTTTATGTCTATCTTCTTTTCTTAATCTCTGCTCTTTATTTTTTGTCTGATCTTACCCCCCATCTTCCTAAAGGTAAATAGGAGGGATGCCCCCTGCCCGCCTGAAGGTGGGTAGGGGGTTCTACTACTTTTTATGCAAGGTTGAATTTTTATCATACCTCATTAGTTTCGGCCTCTATGCCCGGCCTGTTGCTAATTTATGGTCGGAGTCAGGAGGCCTGCCCCCTGCCTGTCTGGAGGTAGGCAGAGGGGCTTATGTTTTTTATACAAGACTGAATGCGTATCAGGCCTTGGTGATTTGGCTTTGATGCCCGACCTGCCCCTGACTTCTGGTCGAAGTCAGGGGGCCTGCCCCCTGCCTTCCTGGAGGTAGGCAGAGGGTCTTCGCATTTTTTATACAAGGCTGAATGCGCATCAGGCCTTTTTGGTTCGGCTTGGATGCTCGGTGTGTCCCTGACTTCAGGTCAAAGTCAGGGGGCCTGCCCCATGCCCTCCTGGAGGTAGGCAGAGGGACTTAGCGCTTTTTATACAACGCTGAATGCGTATCAAGCCTAGTTGCGGCCTGTCCCTAAGTTCTGGTCGAAGTCAGGGGGCCTGCCCCCTGCCTTCCTGGAGGTAGGCAGAGGGACTTATTTTTGTTGGGGGGTTCATTTTCTTAGGGTTTTGCAATAAGGGGCCCAACTCCTATTGTCCCCTGCTCGTTTGTGTGTGAAATGCGAGTCAAACAGACAACAAGTATAGGCAGAAGACAGATCTTTCATTTCTTAAAAAAAAACTAACAGTTTTGACGGAGCCGTCGACATTGTTTTTTTAGCGTCCTCCGTCGTTTTTAGGGAACTTAAAAAGAGAACTCCTGCAACATTGACTGAATGTAGTACTTTTTCAAGGTATCTGCATTCCAATGTGCTGCCAGTTCTTGACCCTCGTCGTTGGCAAGCCTGTAGGTGCCGGGACCCATGACCTGGGTGACCTGGTAGGGGTCTTCACAGTTGTCGCTCAGTTTTCCATGCTCTCTTGCTTTCCCCACTGCTTGGGTTATTCGTAGGACCAGATCTCCCACTTGGAAATTCCTTGTACTTACTCTTCTGTTATAAACCCTTCTCATTCTTTGCTGATATGCCGCGATGTTAGAAGTAGCCTCCTGCCTTACCTCGCTCACTATGTCAAGGACTTCGGTCATCGCTACTTCATTACTAGCCCTATCGAATAGCTGGGACCTTAGAGTCGGGATCTAGGCTTCAATGGACAGTAGGGCTTCAACACCCTAGACCAGCCCGAAGGGGGTCTATCTAGTGGATTCCTTCCTGGTAGTTCTTATTGACTATAGGACACCCGGGAGTTCATCTGCCCATCTTCCCTTGAGGTCATCTACCATTTTCTTCAGCCTATTCAGGATTTGCTTGTCTGCAGCCTCGGCCTGGCCATTGGTCTGGGGGTGACATACGGCAGAGTAGGTGACTGTGATCCCGTGACCCTCCAGCCAGGTCCTAAGAGGTTCGTTGTCGAATTGTCGACCGTGGTCGAATACAAGTACCTTTGGCAGGCCATACCGTATAATAATGTTCCTCTAGATGACCTTCTTGACTGTCGGCTCCGTGATGTTTGGGACTGCTTCTGCCTCCACCCATTTGGTGAAGTAGTCGACTGCAACAATGAGGAATTTTCTGCCTATAGTTGCAACAGTGAAGGGACCAAGGATGTCCATTCCCCACTGAGCAAAGAGGTTGGGGGACAGGATTGGTCGGATATCTTTTGCTGGGGCATCACGGCATGTATTACTGGCCCGAAGAGCTGACATTTCCTGCATTTGGAGGCTAAGTCTTTTGCGTCGGCCAACATGGTAGGCCAGTAGTATCCTACCCTTAGCGCCTTGTGGGCGAGGGTTCTTCCCCTGACATGGTGTCTGCAGATTCCTGAGTGGATATCATCTTGCCTGCTCTACCCCCAGACACATGAGTAGAGGTGAGGAAAATGATTATCGGTAAAACTCTCCCTCGATTTGTATGTACCGAGTAGCTCTTGACGGCATCCTCTTTTGTTGTGCAGGGTCCTCGGGCAGGATTCCATCCCTTTTAAATCTGACTATTGGCGTCAACCAGTTTTCAGGCTCTGACTCTCCAATTATATTGACCTGTTGGTGGGGTGTCGTTGATCTTTCTTGTATCACATCGACCCACACCGACCTCGTGATGTCCTGTAGGCTTTCTAGCTTGGATAGGGCATCAGCTCGGTTATTTTATGACCTGGGGACCTGCTTAACTTCGTAGGATTTTAGATTTGATAACTTCTGCTTGACCTTTTCCAGGTATGAAACCATGGTCAGATCCCTGGCCTCGTATTCCCCATTGATCTGATTGGCAATGAGCTGAGAGTCGGTGGCTAATATGATTCTTTCTGCTCCTGTGGCCACAGCTAGATTGAAACTTGCTAGGACGGCCTCATATTCAGTCTCTTTATTAGACGTTGGGAAGGTGAACCTGAGGGCATGCTCGACGTCGACTCCCTCAGGACTGTTTAACACGACCCCCGCCCCCGCACCGTTGGCCGTGGACGAGCCGTCCGTGAACACTAGCCATTCTCCGGCTGGGGGATCATCTTCCTCATAGTGGGAGCACTAGGCTAGTAAGTCTGCCAAAGCATGGGCCTTGATGGCAGTCATGGGCTGATAGGATATTCTTAGGCCGCTCAGTTCTATAGCCCACTTTAGTAACCTTCCAGACTTTTCAAATTTCACACGGACTTTTTCCAGGGGTTGGTCTGTAAGTACTACGAATGGATATGCGTCGAAAATACATTCAGAGGTTCCGAGGTGCAATGCCCACCGCGTACGCCGCCTTCTCAACTACAGGGCAATTCTTTTCGGCTGCCCTCATGCCCCTAGGGCGTGACTTACGAAGTAGATCGGTTGCTGGGCTCCAGCCTCTTTCCTTAAGATGACAACGCTTACGGTTGGGTTGTTTACAGCTATGTATAGGAAGAGTTTTTCCCCAGTTACCGGCCTGGCCAGGGTTGGTAACTGCCTCAGGTGCTCTTTCAACTGTCCGAAGGCCTCCCTCTGTTCTTCTTCCCATTTAAATTGTTTGTTTCCCTTCAGAACCTTAAACAAAGGTGTCGACTTATTGGCGGACCTGGCTACAAACCGCGCTAAGGCGGTCATATGGCCGGTCAACCACTATATGTCCCTGATTATCTTAGGTTTTGGTAGGTCTTGGATAGCTTTTAACTTCTCAAGGTTGGCGTTAATGCCTCGGGCACTGACCAAGAATCCGAGGAACTTCCCTTAAGTCCTCCAGATGTCTCTCATCGCCCTTGTTCTTCACTATTGCATCGTCGACGTATGCCTCCGAATTTATGTCTTTTAGTTTTACAAGGCCTGATCCACCAGGCGTTGGTAAGTTGCACCTGCGTTCTTGAGGCCGAAAGGCATCATTTTCTACATGTATCTCCTGAAGCTTGTGATGAACGTACACTTTACCCTATCTGGCTGCCATAGGTAAACTTATTGGTATCATGAGAAGGCATCGAGGAAACTCAGCATAGAGTGACCGCTCGTTGCGTCAACCAGTTGGTCGATTCTCGGCAAAGGGTAGCAGTCTTTTGGGCATGCCTTGTTTAGATTAGTAAAGTCAACACACATTCTCCAGGCTCCCGACGCTTTCTTTACCATAACGACATTGGCCAGCCATTCGAGATAATCACAGCTTTCAATGAAGTCGGCCTTCAGGAGTTTCTCGATCTCCTCCTTGATGGCCTGGTCCTTCTTAGTCGACATGTTTCTTTTTTTCTGTCTGACTGGCCTGGCGTTTGGGTGGACATTCAGCTTGTGTACAATATGGTCAGGGTCTACTCCCCACATTTCGTCAGCCGAATAGGCGAACACGTCCTTATTGTCTTGAAAGACTTTGATCAATTTTTCCTTGTAGGGCTCCTTTAGATCGGCACCAATAAGGACTGGTCTGCCTGGCTCTAGCTCCACCAACATGCTCTATCTCCCAGGTTCTGGATGGTCAGCCGGCCTTTCAATAGTCAACTGGTTGGCCGGAATCTGTTGCTCCCTGGTGGGGGAGCCATCTGCTTTTCTTTTTCTTTTTCGCTCAGCTTCGTGGCTCTGAAGGGCTACCGAGCAGCATTGACGAGCTGACTCCTGGTCTTCCTGAATTTTGCCTTCCATTCCAAAGTCAGTGACGTATGCTATCGTCAGTGCTTGGATGGAAATAGCTGCCTCAACCTTGTCCAGGATGGCTCTGCCGATAAGGGCGTTGTAGGCTGACCTCGCGTCGACCACAACGATGGATACTCGGATATTCTGAACCCATAAAAGGATTCCAGGGTAGGCTTCAGACACCTTTTCTCTAGGTTCATTTTTTTGAATGCGTCTTTATACAACAGGTTGGTATATGCTCCTGTATCTACCATACATCGTTAAACGATATGGTTATTGATGACCAGGGATAAGACCAATGGATCGTTGTGCGGGTATACGATCCGTCCCCATCCTCTGGGGTTATGCTAAGTGTCGGGGCTGTCGGACTTCCGGCTTTCTCTCCGTAGCACATTTGGTTCTGAAGCTCGCGAAGCTGCCTCTTCCGACCTTTACGACTCGTCTGACAGCCTGTATCGCCCGACACCACATGGATGGCCAGCCGGTCCTGCCTTGACCCTTCCGGCCTTTCAGTCGGGGTTTTTTGGCTCTTGGCTCTAGCTGCGTGGGAGCCAGCCAACCATTTTTTATAAGATTCTCGATCTCATCCTTCGGGTGCCATCATTCCTCGGTGGTATGCCCGATGCTGTCGTGGAATGTACAAAACTTCTTTGGTCACCTTTGGGGTGACGCGACTTGTTTGGTTTGTTTCATTTTGCTGCCTCCTTTTCTAGTTCAAAGATTTCGGCCCATGGTTTGTTGAGAGCAATGTAGCTGTCAAACTTGGGTTGATAAGGTATACACTCCTTTCTGGGGGTACTGCTCTCTTCTCCCTTTTGCTTACCAGCCGACTCTCCCATTCCCCAGGGTGTTCTGCGTTTCCCCCTGGGGTCGGCTTGATGCCGACGGGTGTAGATACCCAGATTTGGACCTGGTGACTGCAGAAGTGCCCAACAAACACCCAATGACGATCGGACTGCAACGCGATGCGAGTTCGCGATGTTTTAGATAGTTTTCTATAGAACGGATCAAATAATTACTCGGAAAGATTAAATGAACATTAAGGCAGGCTTAGTCGTGTCATTACGGTCGCGTCGACAATAATTAGAGTCAATTCCGACACCGGGGCCCCGAATCGGTCCCGAAATATGCAAAGTCAAACCCGAGTCAACGCGTCGGCCCAAGCGAACCTCGGGACGCGCACCCGAAGCCCACTCGGCGCTTGACACAGTAGGGTTATGGGGAAGCCTAAACCTCCAAGATAACTTAAGATATACATCTCCGTTTTGGAAAGTTTTGATATCGGATCTTCAAAACTTCGACAACCTCAACTCACGCTCCTGAAGACTGAACTGCCTCACACCATGCGCCTGAAGACCCAGCCGCTTGACCCTGGGCGCCCATATGGGTGATGAGGACCGAAAACACCTATAAATACCCCCCTTCACCTCATTCATTCGACACACAATCACGAGTTCGTGCCTACTTCTACATAACTCGTTCTTCCCTCTCTCTCTCTCTCTCTCTCTCTCGCTAAGGGCTCGCACTCCGACACCCGAAGCAAACGATCCACTCGATCGTAGTTCCGATAAAAAAGCGACATCAACGCTACTCCTCATCTTTGAGCACCCCACTCAATACCGAGGTGCCTGTGATCGACTAGCTCTATTCTAGTAACGAAGTTCTGTCGGATTAGCCGCAGAAACAGTCCATAGTAACGAAGCTCTACCGGAGTAGCCGCAGAAAAGAGTTAAACGGTAACGGAGCTCTGCCGGAGTCACTGGTCAAGCTAGGAGGATCTGCCTGTTGATCGAGTCGTCGCTAGGTTGCTATCTAAACAAAACTTTCCATATTCGTAATTTCCATTATTATGCATTACGACACCACTAGATGTGGGCACTAGGCCCACAAACACTCACTAAAATACGTAACGTCCTAACTTCAACCGCAAACACTAAAACACACTAAATAGACCCGAGTAATTCCGAGATCCGTTCTCAAACTATCTATGTATCGTGTCCCGTTTAGTGTATACTCCGAGGGTGCATCTCCTCACTACGTGATTTACTTACATTCGCATCTACAGTTTTTCGTATGATTTATTACTTTTATGACCTTATAATCGCATGCTAAATCACCTAACACGGAATTCAAAACGTAAAATAACTAAAACTGAACAAAGTGATGGTCGGGTTCCGTATTAGTCCCGGTGCTCGCCTTTTTAGGTTCGACGCATCTCTATTAATACCGAACCGACGCATCTTAAGCAGAATACCAGGTAAGGTATACCACGAGAACGACTAATATTCGTATTATCGCGTTAAAACTGATTTGCTAATACATATAATATTAGTACTCTCTACTCTCCTACGTGCATCTTTTCATGGCCTGCTTGTCACGTGAAATCGCATGTAAAGAATGTAAACACAATTACTTTGAGGACAAAACTTACTTGTCCTTAAACAACCGACGTAGCAAAAGCTATAGGGTTAAAACAACGGATGTTACAGTACTTCCGCAACAACAAAAGAACTAGGATATCAGCCCACCGATTGATTTGTAGAGGCCGCTATAGTGCGGGCGGGATTAAGTGTTGACATCTATCGAATATTGACTTCCCAATACGTACCCTCATCCCTTACTCAGAATCGACGGTTTCTGGATGTCCGAAACCATTGGCAATGAGAGTCATTCCAGGCATGGAGTGCTTAAGGGTACAAGTCTTTATCTTTAGGTCCCGTCCCACTCAACTTTGAGCCGGCAAGGGATCAAAGTTCACTTGAACGTTTTCCGAGTCCCCATAATTGACTCGGTGGCGACTCCACAAATCGGCAACAACTTCAGTTCACTAAAAAGACCGCCTTACCAAACAAAACGGCCTTTAAACATTTACAACCACGACTCGATCGATTTCCAAACGGAAACACGGATGCCCCCACCCGCCTAGTACAAGTCCGGATCGTCATCCAAATCGAGGTACGAAACATCGCCCCGTACGCGAGATCGGACCGGCCCCCGGCAGGGAGGAAGCCGCGTGGGTGGCCGCCGCCACACGTTGAAAACCGGGTGGCGCGCGCGGGGCGCCGGGTAATGCGGACGGACGTCCACAATGGGGTGTCGTGCAGACCGTGGAACTCTTCCTGAAACATGAAACCTTCAGCTATCTTCCGAGCCTTGGTCAGAGATTCAGGCTAGGCGCGAATGAGCTGATTCTTCATTTCTCTTCGTTTTAGTCATTTACTATGTATTTAAATTTGATTATATATAGTCGCGTACGTTTTAATTATGACTATTATCATCGATGATTATATATATATTGCGACTAGGTTAGTTACTAATAATGCAAAATGTCGATGTACGTGCAGGAGACGAGGAATGGTGGTGACGCTTCAGTTTCGGTGTAGAATGGATCCGAGTTCGTCTTTGGCCTTTAGATAATTACACATACGTTGTTGATGCTACCTATATGCACTGATGCATATGGTAGTTTTTTTTTTTAATTAATTAATTTATTTATTTAAAGTCCAACTATGTTATCTATAAATGTAATGTTTGTACTCTTCATCAACAACTTCAATAAAATCTAAAGGCACTTTCTATACTCCATCTGATTCAGAAAGATCTTCCTCTTTGATTAAAATATACCTCACATATATTAAACAAAAGAGAAGATCTTTCTGAATCGGAGGGAGTATATATTATCGTCAAATTTCGTCTTGAAAGTTGTGAAAAAGTATGAATCTAATATAAAAAAAACATAAGGGAGTATGGTCCAAAGGGAAAAAAACAGCTTAAATGCTGAAATTATCGATAAAAATAAGTTATCCTATTAAATTTTATGTTTGGGGTCAGTCTTATCATTTGATCGGTCTATACAAAAATCGTAATCAGTTTTAGCTTTTACTTACAAATCAGTTGTTTATAATAACTCATGTGAATTGAAAATAATATTATTAAACACGAACATGACAAAGGTGTAACCCAAAATAAAGAGCGAGCTGACAATTAATTTGAAAAAGAAATGTAAAAAGAGGATACGAAACAGCATTAGATGAACTACAAATACCTTCCCAAGTACTTCAAATCGCTTACAAATAATTTTCAGCGCATTTTGTCCTCACTCATGCGCATTCCGAAAACTTTCCCAAGTACTTCAAATCTCTTAATTAAGCGAAACTCATAAATAGAACATCTTCAATAATCAACATGCATGAGATGTTTCAGAATCGATTTCATATCTAACCTGATAGATTGCATGTAGCCGGTAGTAGTCTAAAATAATTTGAATTACCATATAACGAACAACTAGGGTACTGAATCACTGATCTTCTGCGTCTTCTGAACCCGTCACTTGAACCCGTTCGACCTTAGCGCACACGTTACAAGACCTAAAAGCAACTACATGGATCGGTCCCTGGTTGAATCCTGGCTACACGTAGTTTAGGGTATTAGATTGCGTGCATGCATACATGGACACGTATAGTACGTACTCTGATCTGCATGGCAAAAATTAACCTTTTGTATGAAACCCTTTCTATAAATAGTACAATAATAATAATAATAATAATAAATAGTAATATTGCGATCACATTATATTATATCGTTCGTGAAAATGGGTCTTATTTCAACATTTGATCGCTACTTGAACCCGAGTGTTACTCTTCCTGACGGACAAGTTATATACGTCCCTTTACCTTGTCAGGTACTCCCTCCATTCAAATCCAAACTACACATTTCTTTTTTTTTGACACTATTCAGAACTAAGGAGAATTTTCTATATTCTCGACAATCTATAAGACAAAATATAGTAATGTGGGATCTTGTTTGACCCATCTTTACGAGTAGGTCAAGAATATCGAATTTTTATAATTTTTGCTAATATAAAATGAAAAATATCGATGGTGCAAAACGTGTCTCGACAAATGTGTAAAAGAGAAATGTGTAGTTTGGATTTGAATGGAGGGAGTATAATAATAATAATAATAATAATAATAATAATAATAATAATAATAATAATAATAATAATAATAATAACAACCATTTTTCTAGCGTGTGTCCAGGGGTATATATGAATATATTATGATATACTACCTCCGTTTTTTATTTATTGCCCCATTTCATTAAAATACTACACATATATATTGATGAAATGGGGCGAAAATTAAAATCGGAGGGAGTATATGAGAAAATTGAAATGAAAATTCACATTTGCCATGCATTCATGCATATAGATAGTATTCGTACGATTTTTCTAACATGTGACAACTAGACACATATTAATTAATATCTTAATTAACTAAGAATTCTCGAGCATATATTATTGTAAGAAATTAAAATGTTAACTTAAAATTACCATGTTACAAAAACCTAATAATAATAATATTAATTATTGTAATAATTGTCATCTAAAATAATCTAAAGCTACGTCGATCTATTTGTTTCAATCAATTACTAGTATTTAAATTTGATTACGATATTTTCTACAAAAAAATGTAATCGTGTTTTAATTTTTTATAAGGAATATTATTATGCCGATGATTATATATTATCGTGACTTGCGACTAATTACTAATAATTCAAAATGTCAATGGTTAATTGATCGATGTACGTGCAGGAGACGGGGAATGGTGGTGACGCTTTAGTTCCGGACTTCCGGTGTAGACTGGATTCGAGTTCACCTTTGGCCTTTAGATGATTACATCGTCGTTTTTTTTACTCTTTAAGTCCGATCGACTGTGTTGTCAATAATGTTGTGCATGCATGTACTCTTCATCAACAACTTCAATAAAATCTAAAGGCACTTTGTATATTATCGTCAAATTCCGTCTTGAAAATTGTGAAAAAGTATGAATCAGATCGAAAAGAAGAAAAAAAATCTAATAATGCAAATGAGTAGAATAAAAATAATTTTAGTATAAATGACTCTTCTTATTAATTTATTGCTAGGCATGACGAAATTGACCTCATCTGAATAATTTAATCTGAATCTGACTCGACGACACAGGAATTTAAGATCTGAATTTGATCCTAAAACGAGTTGACCCGGTCTAATCCAATCCAAATGTTATGATAGCAAACGAGTTCATGTATAATACCCTTTAAAAAAGTTGAAGAAACCTGAAGATGACTTTTGAACCCGACAAAACCTAAGAGCATTAGCCATAGATGGTTTGTGGAGTTGAGTACGTAAATATGGACGTTCTTTGTTTGGTGTGCATTGTTGTTCGGTTTCGTTTGTTCGTAGGTGTTCTGCAGAAAGAACCGTTCGTTTTCTTCTTTTTCCTGTGCAAGTGGCCCCCCATCTTTGCACACTCAATTTCTGAGGTGCTCACTCAAATCTCCCCAATAGATTACTACAGTACAACTCCCCATCCACTATTAATATGGAGTATTTTTTTTGAAAACTAAATGCTGGGCGCGCGCGATGCGCGCGTATGGGTAGGTACGTTTTTTGTATGCAATATGACGGTGTATTTTGTTTGTCTTGGGCGTGCGTAATCGTTGGGCCAATGTGTGGTGCTGTTTGTGATATTGTGGGAGAATTTGGCTGCCGAATCTAATATATGTATTGCATGTGATTAGCAGTACATATTGGAATTTAAATATGGCACACGAATTGTAACGCTATTAGAAGTCCTATCGAGCAAGCCATAGATGCTACTACTTGAATTGCTTTCATAGCTTGCGAGAAATCTAATTGTCCATGGGTTGTACAATTTTGTGTGTAGCGGGCGCTAAGATTAATATGTAAATGTGTCAGGAAACTGTTAGTAGTGCTTGCTAATTTTCTTGTTCCCCCTTTTTTTGCAACCAAACGTGCAAGTAGCTCATACGTTTCTTTGACTTTTTGTTTTGAGTTAAATACTGAACAGTATTTAGGTTCCCGGATATTGAATTTAGTGTGATGTAATTCCTAGTCGCAATATATGATCGTGTTTGTTTTTTTAGAACGAAATTGTCAATTATTTGATGGAACCGTAGAATTAGATCTAGGTAGGTTGAACTGTAGCATCTAATAAGGGTATAGTACATGTATGTCCGCAAAGAATCTGGAGATATATTTGATAAAGCTTGGCCCTTGCGTTTTTTTTTTAAAAACTACTGTAGTCACATTTTGTTCTTATTCTGGAAGCAAATTTGTCTCCAAAACAGCGTAAAAGTTCAACCAAACAAATGTTCTTAACTAAAATCAATGGACAAATATTATGTAATAATTATATTTGAAGTTCTTTCATTGAGATACTTCCTCCGTTCCAATCAATTCCATACATCTGTTTTTTTTACACCTGTTGATGTACGTTTTCTTTTGTCTGTATCTTTAGTTACATACTTCAACAAATTTTTAAAATGTGATATTAATAATGCGTTTGATTAGACAATCCAAACAAGACCTCACATGACTATCTTTTGTCGTATATATTACAAGTTATATTGATGATTATTCTCACCCATGAATAGTGCATAATTACCAAATGTATGGAATTGATTGTAACGGATGGAGTATAAAGTTGGTAAGGTTTAAATATAGCGTAAAATGAGGTAGTCATAGATTTTTTTTTTGAACTGTCAAATTGCTGCAGATAATCAGATTTATTGCAGTAGAACTGCTGCCTGTCCAAATTGGAGGAAGACTACTCACAATGTCTGGTTAAACTGTTGAACTTGGCTGTCCTTTGTGGGTCATCTCTGTTTTGATGAGCTGTTCATGTTAGTGGTTAAATAAAGCTTGTGAGACATTAAGATTCTTACCATTCTCCCCAGCTACAAATTTTCTCCCCAAATCACGCCAAGATAATTGGACTGCATATTTTTAAGGGTTGGAGGAGATGACAGTATGGGAGGCCAAAGTTCGAGAGTATCAGCCGAAAATTGATATGATACGAGATCATGCTCCTCGGTTTCTTGAACGGTTGAACATCGTTATGCCTCAAGCCGTGTACATGAATATGGTACACCGCGAACCACCGTTGACGATGTTGGGCGCCATCGTATCTGGGAATGCAGATGCTGTGTTCAGCTCACCTACTTTGATGAACGCGACATCAGGTAATACACGCTTTTGGTATTCAGATGTGTTATAGGTCTAGGGAGCACACTAACATGGCGAATATGGGAAGCGTCGTTTATTTGTTTGTCTATGTGATTTCAGTTTCAGCGAGCGCGAAAGCCGAAGAACGGCGCAAATTAAGGGCTGAAGTTACAAAAATGGTCAGGCGATTGTTCAGTGTTACCAACTATCAATGTTTGCTTGATCTACTATCTGGAGCGGGGCGAGTCTGCGCTGTTCGTGGTTCTGTTCACTATTATGATGTATACAATGAAGTATCCATGGAAGAAGAGCTGGATGCTTTACGTGACGAGGAGGCGCGGCCAGATGGGGTTGATTACGACTATGAGGAGTGGTTAGCGAGGCAGTGCGACGGTTCCGACTAATTGTGTATGCCTCTGTGTGGCGTTCTACGATTAGGTCTGTGTCTTTTATTCCGATGTTGGATTATGCAATGGAAGTATTAGGTTTATGGACTTCTGTTAGAGTGGTATCAGTATCTAAGTCTTGTATTGGAACTCAAGGCAGTTGCCAGATTTAACTATGGTCTTTTAAAGGTTATGTAATTTTATTTTTATTGTGTTTTTTTCCTTTTTTTTGGGCGCCTTCTTAAACGTGCCTCTCTATTCGCCGAAGTTATTTGCTGTGAATTGGAACATGTACTTTTCTGACGTCGATTCATTTGTTTTGGTGTGTAATTTGGAAATGCGTAGTACGATTTGGAGTGTTCTTCAGTTTCCGTGCGGCAGTAATGGGGGCGCTGTTTGCATGTGTGTGTGGATGTACTACATTGGTGCTTCGCTAGGCTGTAGGTTTATGCTGGGCCGTGCAATTCTTCGGCAGTATACAGCCAGAGCTTCGACAATATAGCGTGAAGCACACATGGTGTGTCGTAGACCTCAAATACGGTGAGGCAACCGACTATGCGTTTGTCATGACGAGGGTCATGCGACTATCAGGTTCTTCTCCTGCATCGCTGATGGCAGTGGTAGTTGCATATATAGAAGGGAACCATTTTCGCGGGTGCAGCTGCCCTTTTTTTGAGCGGTGTATTGCGTGGGGCCGAAGTATTGGCATTTCTGATGCAATTTAGTCCAGCAGAACCATCGTCGTGCTTATCTAGGCTTGTTTTCTTGTAGATTCTTGGGTTAGTTCTCAAAGACGGGTTTTGGTCATGAGCGGTGTGCAGTGGCTCGTCTGGGTACAAGGATAATAGCGTATCCATTATTTTTTGGGGTCGGGTCTGGTCCTGTCGTTTGATGTAACTGGGCAGGCGTAGGTTCCAGTATAATTTGTCGGGAATAGTCAGTTCATCACAAAGTTCTTAGAACACAGCATATCGACATACATTAACAACGTGCCATATCCAACGACAGCTCATGGCTAAAACCTTTCCCCTTATGCCTGTTGGCAGGCGACCGCCGGAGTCTAACTACTACTGTCATTGTGAAAGCTATGTAGTACATGAAACCATTGGCACTAAAGGGAAATGAAGTATCTAGGCCGATGAACAGAATTCAGTCCTCAGCGTTCCACATATATAGTTCAGGGTACAAGTACAGCAATTCAACCATTACAGCGTCGAAGTTCACGCCGTAGTTAGTCGCTGCTTCTGCATCTGCATTTGTCTTCAACGCAGTTGGAATGAAGCGATATTGGGTATCTCGTGGTAAATATGCGCTGTCTTCGCGCGTTGCAACCTAAAAGCGAATGCCCTCAAATGTGTCTGGGTGCTCGGCAAGATGGCCTTTTCCAAAACCCGATTTATCAGCTTGGCTCGCAAGCCTAAGTGCTGGCCAGTAGTGATCCATGCCTTCTTCAAACTCCAACACTATAGCTTTCTTGTAGGCAAACCCTGACTGCCCGGTAACTGGTTCCAAGCTAACAATTCGGTGCCCTAGGTCTCTTATTGCCTCCTTAACAACCGTGTGGCAGTGGGCCGCGTAACGCGTGTTGCGTGTTTGGTAGGGCATATCGTCTACTATCCATCGAGCAGGGTACGCGTACTCAGTTATAAAACCTTCAAGGTCAGGATCGCTTTCCATTCTTCTGCTATGTGTATTGTGTAGATTCGATGCAGATGTGATCCTCCACCCCTGTAACAGCAAACATTAGAATAGAACGCAGGTGGTGCCAGTGTTTGTTTTCAGATGCTGGCCGACGCTATGTAATTATATCTAGTAATCTATCGTGGAGTGGTGTAAATTAAATTATGGTGAACGACTGGTATTTATTCATTTGTCCCTGCATGATTCACCATCAGGAAAGTGCGGATTTTTTCTCAATGACTTTCCTAAGATGCTGATTTGAGGCTACTAATGGTATTTGTTCATTTGGCTTCTATCTATTTTTAAAAGCTTAAGATCTGATGGAGCTCGCCATACACTTGCACACGGAGTCAATCAAATAACATTATGGGTGCAGTTTCATTCCAATTTACAGGCATTATTTTGTTATATGTGAAAATAGCAGAAGAACTATTCATAGAGTAGCACATAAGGACCAGTCTGGTGAGGGTGATAGCATTGACAGTTACGCCTTTGTACAGGATGCAGCGGCCAGAGGTGATAAGACTGAGTCCAAACAAAGTTACAGATAACGTTGACCGAAGCGCACTAACACGCAACAAAGAATTGAAGATTTGATCAATTTGAAAGAATTTTAAACGGAGTACAGAGGCTGTTCTATAAAATGGAATATGAGAGGATATTACGAGCAGAAGGACTCTACAGAAGATAAATGAAATATCATGCATACTAAGCAACGATGATGAGCAAGGCCAGCACTTTTGGCCAGCAATTTGCGATTCATGTGAACTACAGCACTAAAAGTTGATGAGGAGCCGAGAACTTACGCTTGTAATTGTTGTTGATGGGGTTTAGCGCTTGCAGTGTAAGGTTTGTGGGAAGTGATTCCGTTTTTTGTACTGCCTGTTTGCTGGCAGAGTAATATTGAGTAAAGGGGGAGGAAAGGTAAGGGCAATGTGGTGTCTTGCCAGTTTGGTAGCGGTGAGGAGTGCAGTTGAATTAATACGGCACTTCTTCTAAACGCAGGGGACCTGATCTGATTGGCAGGTAAATATAGGTGGAAGTTGTAGACATTAAATTTGCGTGTAGCTTTTGGCTATCTACGTTGGAAGTGTAGTAGTTGGCTCAAATTACAGTGTCTTGGGGTCTGGTGCTAATTTTTTAAAAGGCGTGTCCTATTTTTGTTTTCTGGGTTTCAATTTTGGTAGGGCCGTAGGGGTTGACCTATTGTGTTGGATAAGTGGATGTTAAACAGAGGCAGGGGTGGGACACGTGGGGAAGGCGACGACATTTAACTCGATTTTACTGTATTGATCGTAGTCGCCGGTCTGTTTGTTGGTGTGGCCCCGTGTGGCATAGGGCACGCGAGTATGCACAGTAGGGGAGGAGTGTTTTCGGTATTTCTGTAAATGGCAACGTACGTTGGTGCTAGATGCATGTGTTATGTCATTCTGTTTTACGGGACGAGTAGTCCAGTAAATCTAGGGTAGTGAATATTGGTGTAGAAGTTAATCGTAGAAAAAGCGTGAAACAGGTCGACTGGATTTCTGAACAAAGCCGAACCAGAACTTGGACGATAAAGCGTAGCTAAACACGCAGCACATTTTTAAAAACATTTGGAAATGACTGTCGGAGGATAGTAAGTGACAACAGTAGTCACTACAATGCAACGACACACATAGAGAAACTACAAACAACAGGAACTGGGAAACAGCAGAAAGCAAGTGCGACAACTAAAGTGGTGCACAGCGATAAGCGCAAAGATACGGGCACTATCGCACCTCAGGTGACCTAGTAAAATGAGGGATAGAGTTGGTTTAATGTTTCCATGACCTCTTCGTAATGGCATTTGTGTAGGGCAGCTGCGGCCGAAATACCAAAACCCTTTTGTGATATAGGTACCATGTCATAGTAAGGGTGCCTCCTCAAATAATCTCGGTCTGCCCTTGTACCTACCCAGAGATATGGTCCGTCAGTAGGGTTGGAGTGCCTTGTAAACTGGTCCTTCCCTCTCCCCTTTTGCTCAAAGACATACTGTAGCTTGAATGCATTGACATAATTCTCACTCCCACTCTGAAAATGCACTACGGCTGCTTTCTGAAAAACCGGCCCTCTCCATAATGGCTCAACCTTTGACACCGGGTATCCTAGGCGAAGTAGGCAGTTCCTTAGTGGGCTAAGACTCTTACTTGTTACGACATTTTTGTCAACGTCGTATGGCATGTTTTCAATGATGCATTGGGCAGGGTAGAGGTACTCTGTTAGTGGGTCGCTGGAAGCCCCCCCCCCTTTTTTTTGTGTTGTATGCTTTCATCATCCCCGTCCCCCTCTTCCTTTGCACCTCTACTCCCAGACATCAATCCCTTTCCCTTCTCCATTTATTTTCGTGGTTGAACTGTTCTTGTCTCTCAGTGTGTGGGGTGGTTGATATTATTAGATATGGTTGTGTTTTGCGTTGCCTGTGTATGCCTACCGACCTCCTCCAAATATTTGTTTCGTAGTGTACTTATAGAGGTGGTTGGAAACTTGTGCTATTGACTGGTGAGTAGCAGGAAAAGTTGGAATGCATGCCACGAAAATGACCGAAGCATGCTGGATTTCCATGAGGGTGAAATTTCTGAATTGGAAATGACTACACCTAATTTGCATGATTTCCAAGGAGGCATCTTTTGAATGTGGCGCAGTCACCTAGGGAGACATGTTTCATTGGTCTGATCCTTTGGTAGTATGCAGTCAGTGGTAAGCGGAATATAGATGTTGTGAAGTTTTAGGTCCGTTGACAACCTGTGTATCAAGTGAAGACATGTAGCGTGCCTAATAAGCGGACCAAATGTAGAGCAAAGGGCCTGTTGGAACGATGCATGAGACGTAGTGTGTAACGTACAGAAATGTGTGAGCGGTTATCTGCTCTGGAATTCGTTCCTACTTGTTGGGCCGACAGTGTTGCGCTGGGTGTGTTTTTTTTGGGTCTGTTTGTTGTAGGGTCTGTGAGCGGGTAGAAGCAAACCGTGCGTTAGGATCTGCCCTATTTCACTATGTTGATCTTTGCCGGTTTCGGACACTGTAAAGTGGTCTTTGTAAACGGAGGAATTACCACTGGAACCATAATAGGAATGCATGGGTAGCAGAAAGTGTATTGCGTTACAAGCATTAACGGATTCACAATAAGCTTGTAATGCGAATGGGTCTGTTCATGCAGCGGGTGACCGGTGCAGGCGGAAACATAACTTGTTGGGCTACAAGTACGATATTATCATAGGTTAACATTATCTATAACGCCAAAAGTAAATAAGCCGTGGCAGACCAGGACTGGTGTGAAAAAGTAGCCTGCCAGTAGCCGGGCATCCAAGTTTACGTTCGAGCAGCAAAATGCACCTTCTTCAGAGAACTATAAAGACAAGCAAGTAATAGAGTTGTTAGTGGAGCTGACTTCAGTAATTAGAGCACAGGTAACTCTGAATTAGGAGACTTAACATGACTACGCAGTTGTGGCATTCCAGTTTGCGCAGGAAGCTTACCTACCATATGCTGTTTTATTGATTTTGCTACGGAGCTTTAGTTATTAGTCCAGGTGATACACGGTGCTTCGACTGTGGAGCATTGAGGCAATTTCCTGTGCCCCGTTAAAGTGATGGTCCGGGTAGCGACGGAAGATGCGCTCCTCACAGTCTTCAGGCTTTTTTTGGATAACGAGCAGGTGGGCTTTGTTCCTTGATGCTGATTGTAAACGGTGGAGTATTGTCCTAGCATAGACGTTATTTGTCTCACTGCAGCGGCAGCGTTTCGAAACTGCTATGCTACCTCTGTAAATTGTTGCTACACCGTTACGATTCTCTGTCCTTAGGCTTCTATTGTAGTCTACATCCAACTTTGGTGCATCTGCGCTGATCAGAATCAGTTGTGCCCATCTTTTGCAGACAATGGCAACGTTAGCTTTGTCGCCGTCATCTTCCAATTTGGCAAAGATGTGCCCCATAAAATCTGCACTGCAAAATACTTCTTTGCTGGCTTCCGTTCCTGTCTCGTCAGTCTGCACCTCGTGGATGTCGTTGTAGATAAAAGGCAGCTGGTGTTTCTTCCGTCCGATTGACTCTGATTTAGCTGCTAGTCTGTCGGTGGATTCAACGCTGAACACCCAACCAGTGCAAATGTATCTGACCATGGTCTGGTACCTGATAACAGATCGTACAGCATTATGAGTAAACGTACATAAGGTTCTAAGAACAATTGTCTCATTTCACGGATGGTTATGTGGGTGGACTCAAGTTGACAGCCATCATCGGATGCCTAAGGCATCTGAGCAGCAACATCCCTATCACTGTAAAACACCATAGAGTACTGAGCTTTCCATCTTCTAGGTCTACATGCGCAAGTATTGGTAACTGGCATACCCAATATTTAATTCGTACGATTTGACAAACGGTTCGCCTCAAAACAAAGTAAATGTACAGAATTAGTTAGACAGGTAGCTGGAATGTTGGCCAGCAATTCTTAAACAAGCCACCTAGACACCTCAGAAGGTACACAAAGTAAACCCCAAGTCAGCGACTTCTAAGCCCAATGCATGCAACATTGCAAGCTACGCCTGCCCTCGATGAACCAGGACGAATAACTCAACGGAAGACCCAAGCATAGTCTGTAATCCCAAATAGAAAGGCGGTGAACCTAGACCTACAATCCCTGGGTAGCGATTTCATCCTATTAAGTCGGTCTAGGTCGCAGGAACACTAATACCACAATAATTTGCCTATGTCAATGACCGCAAGCAGTTCAAAATTGATTGAGGACAGCAAACGAGGTTAGATTGATGGAGAAGTTACGACTGACCTGAGGACTGAGCCTGTTGTTGTTATCCTCGCAGTTATCCTCGTAGAAGAAAATGAGGGCCTAAGCAGTGGTGTTCCTGTATGCGAAGAGGCTGCACGGAGATGTTGGGGTGTTAATTATATGGGTATATTTGTAAGGGCATTAATGCTCCCACCTAACCGTAATTCTTGAATGGTGCCATATATACAGTTATGCCTGGGTGCACAAAGGTATATAGCTAGGTTTCTATAATTTTTAAAAAATACGAGTATATGAAAGACGGTTTCTTGAAAATATAACATTTTATATGGATGTATCTTCATAATGAAATATTTTTTTTATCGAAAAATCTGACTAACTTTATTTGTAAAATACATCATTTGTTATTATATATTCAGTATTATTTTTATACTAAATTGTAAAATAATCTTTTAATAATATAATGAGAGACGGTTTGTCAAACATTGACCGTATATATTTATTTATGATTTTATGCTCACTTGTTTTTCATTTTAGTTATTAACTTACTATTGTTTCTTTTACTCCTAATAAACATAAACCCTGAATATAATATATCATTTTAATTACATATAAATATGACATTTTATTTGCCTGTATTTTCATAATAAAGTACCTTTTTAATTGAAATTTTTGACTAAATTTATTAGTAAACTAAACCATTCTTTATTGTATTCAATATCCTTTATTTTGTGCGTTAAATTGTAAGAATAAAATATGGTTAATATAATAAAGACGATTTCTCAAAAGTTGTGTGCAAAGTGTCTGGAATGTATCAGTGATTAGCTGTTTTGAATTCCGGTGCTGCTTGTTCGCACGACAGTTTTGTGTTTTCCTTTTTTGGGTTTGGTAGGTCGAAGGGTGTACGAGCGGGTGGAAGCAAACTGTGCGGTAGGATCTGTGCAAATTCGTTATGTTAACCTTTGCTACTTTCATGTAGTGTAAAGTGGTATTTGTAGTTGTAGAGATTCCTACCATGTTTCTTTTTTGCTGTGCCATATACGGTCAGTCTAAAACTGGATTACTTGTCAGTAATTGGCAGGCGAGACCTGAGTCTATTGACAGTAGGTTATTGAGAAGTCCGATCTGAATTGTGCGTCTGATTTCCGAATTGCGCACCAACCAACTAATTCCCAAGTGCAAAGCTTATGTACCCACCAAACCTCAAACCTTCACGGACAGACACAAACAGTGAATAAGGCGCAAGAGAGGGATAGGTAATATTGTGAAACCTGAAACTATCACAGGAATGCATCAGTAGCAGACAGTCTATTGTGTTATAGGCAACAACAAATTTACAAATTGCTTGTAATGCTAATGGGTCTGTCCATGCATCAGGTGAGTGGTGCCGGCGGAAGTCAAGTTTTTTCGGCTACATCTGCGATACTATCATAGGGGAATAACATCTATAAGGCAAAAAGTAGAAGCCGCACCAGACCAAGACTGGTGCGAAAAAGGTTTGTTTCAGTAGCTGGCCATTCGAGGTTACGTGAGAGCAGCAAAATACTTGTTTTTTTTAAAACTCTAAAGACAGGCAAGTAATAGAGCTGGTAGCCGACTTCAGTGCAGTAATTACTGTACAGGTGACTCTAAATCAGGAGACTTAACATGACGCCGCAGTCGCGACAATCCAGTTCGCACAAAAACTTACCTAGCATATGATGTAATTCGTTTTGCGACGGAGCTGGGCCTATCATTCCAGGTGAATGATGGTGCTTCGACTGCGGAGCATCAAGGCAATTTCATATGCCCCGTCAAAAGCATGGTGCGGGTAGCGACGGAAGATGCGCTCCTCACAGTCTCTACGTTTAGTTTTAACAACCGTTAAGTGTGGCCTGTTCCTTGATGCTGACTGTAAACCGTGGAGTATTGTCCTGGCGTAGACGTTATTTGTTTCCCAGCATCGGCAGCGTTTTGAAGTTGCTGTGTCACCTCTGTAAAGCGTTGCCACACCATTACGATTCTCTGTCCTCAGATTTCTATTGTAGTCTACATCTAGCCTTGGTGCATCTGCATGAATCAGAAATAACTGTGACCACCTTTTGCAGACGACAGCAACGTTAGCTCTGTCACCGTGATTTTCCAATTTCGCAAAGATGTGCTCCATAAAATCAGCACTGCAAAATACTTCTTTGGTGGCCGCCGCTGCTGTACCGTCAGTCTGTACTTCGTGGAAGTGATTTTAGATAAAAGGCAGTGCGTGTTTCTTCTGTGCAATTGACTCTGTTTTAGCTGCCAGTCTGTCGGCCGCTTCAGCGTTAAACACCCAACCGGTGCAGATGTATCTTACCATGGTATGGTACCTGGTTAAAGATGGTAAAGCGTTCTGTGTAAACGTGCATCGGGATATAATCACAACTGTCTCATACCATGAATTGTCCTACAAGCACATTTAAGTTTACAGACATCATAGGATGCCTAAGGCGGACGGAATGTGGGCTTGCATTTCTTTCCTATATTCATTAAGCCAGCGACCTAAACACCTCACAAAGTACACAAAGTCAAATTGAAGACAACAATTCTTAAGCCCAAGCCATGAAATATTACAAGTTACACTTGACCTCAATGACCCAACTTGAATAGCACAGGCGAAAACCCAAGCATAGTTTGTAATCCGAAATAGATAGGTGGCGAACCTAGAATTAGAAATTCTGGGTAGCGATTCCATTCTAGTGTGTCATTATATCTGAGAAGGTCTTACCTTTACGCATTTCGGGGTTGCCGAACTCGATCATTCTAATCAATTGCTCTAGCTAAAATTCGCCAGATGCCAGCTTACTCGAGGTAACACAGCTCGACCTTAATGTAATTACTACATAAAAACAGACATTCCGAAGAAAAGATTATGACAACAGACTTCAAGCCGGTCCTATTCTTATACACCCGACCTGAATCGAGCCGAACTCGACCCAGTTGATTCGTTTGGCACGTCTACAACCGACATGCAAAGATTCAGCATATACCCATTGAAATAATCGTGAAATCTATCATGGCCACCACTAAAATGCACAAAATGTCAATAGGTGAAAGGGGATTCAGAGCGAATTTGGCGACACAGGTAGTAAGAAATCTAACAAAACCCTAGAGCACACCATTACTGACGACACCCCTATTAAGTTGGCGCACGTCACAGGAATACTAATAGCATAATAAATTGATCATGCTAATAATCGTAAGCAGTCTTAGATAGACCTAGGACAGCAAATGGGGTCAGATTGACGGAGAACTTACAAATATCCTGACGACTGAGGTTGTTGTTGGTATCCTTGCAGTTTTGTTGGCAGAAGGAAATGAGGGACTAAGGACTGGTGTTCTTGCATGCGAGGAGGGTGCACCGGTTTATTTTTTGGGCGTTAAGTGTAGGGGTGTATGTGTAAGTGTATTAATGCTTCCATCTAAGGGTAATTCTTGAAACTATGGCACATATACAGCTATGGTTGCCTCTTATCTTAAATTAATGCTAATAGTAATGCGCCTGTGTATACATCCATCTCTCTCTCTCTCTCTCTCTCTCTATATATATATATATATATATATATATATATATATATACATACATACATGTAATTTTTTATTCCCTCCGAGTTACTATGATTGTTTTAAA
The DNA here is from genome assembly GCA_958450325.1 of Agrostemma githago. Lineage (NCBI taxonomy): Eukaryota > Viridiplantae > Streptophyta > Magnoliopsida > Caryophyllales > Caryophyllaceae > Agrostemma > Agrostemma githago. Next base: position 47,214,709 of record OY288259.1, on the reverse strand, counting down.
AGTTCTGTGGTTCAAAATAAGGAAGCCGAAATGAGTAGTTTCGACATAAAATAGGAAAATAGGGCGTAATTGTGAAACACATTTCTGCAACCTTAAAAAGGAAGTAGGACACAAAGCGAACTCACTAAAAAAAGAAATCAGAATAACAACAGGAACTCGGAGGGATCATTGTATCTGGACATAAAACGATGAACTATGTTACTGTTGTTTTATCTTGCTCCAAAATAATGCTAGGGTTGAAAAATAGATGATATGTGGGCCAAATATAAGCACTTGGCAACACATTTTCATTAAAAAGAAACATTCCTGTATCACTGTTGATCTACGAAGTCTGTATTTTACAGATACAAGTGGGCGGTCTTACTTATTGGGTGCATTCTTAACTCATTCAGCATATGTGGCCTTATATGGTGAGTCGGCGCATTTTTTTTTTGCTGACCGCTATTTGAAATTTGAAAAGCAAATTACCACTTCCTTCCTCTTCCCATGCTCTCTGAAATTAGATATCCACGCGTCAAAGTTCAGAGGGTGCATCATTATTGTGGGTATACACATTTTGCAGTGCCAAAAACTGGGCCTTAGGTAATCTTACTGGATCTAGAAGCAATTAGAAAGAAATGTCACTATGGGATGACGAAGTCAGGGAGTACCAACGAGAAATAGACAGGATCAGAGATAATGCTCCTCGCTTTCTTGAGCGTCTTAACACTGTAATACCTGAAGCGGTGTATATGAATCTGATACATTGCAACCCACCGCTTACAATGCTGAGTTCTATCATATCCGGGAATGCGAACGCTGTGTTGAGCCCCGCTGTTTTGATTAACGCGACATCGGGTAACATATTCTATTCGCTTTTTAGTTTGTCGTGTCATAGTTATATGGAACATAGCAATATATTTTACGTTTGCTATATATTATATCGTCTCGACCATGCCATTTCAGATACAGCCAGCGCCAAAGCAGTGGAACGGCGCAAACTCAGAGCTGAAGTTGGAGAAGTGGTAAATCGACTGGCCAATGTTCTCAAATTTGAAAGTTTGCTCGATTTGCTATCTGGAGCTGGTCGGATCTTTATTGCACGCGACGCCGTTTATTATTGTGATGTATATGATGAAGCAACCATAGAGGAAGAACAAAACTATTTGCGGGATCAAAATGTGCCAGCAGATCGCCTTAACTATGATTCCGACGAATGGTTATGGAGTGATTGTGACGTTTCAGATTAATCGTGGTTGGTGATGTATTCTCGGCCTATGATTATGTGTGTGCACTTTACTTCTGTGTTCGAAGTATTAGGCTTATTGATTTCAGTTACTGTGATATCAGCGCCTATCTGTAACCTGAACCGTTGGAGCGGAAGCCTATCTGTAACTTGAACTATGGTACTCTAAGTTTCATGCTTCTGCGCAATTTTTTTTTTGCCCCATGTGTTATCTTTTGTTTTTCTTACAATTTTGTGCATGCGCTTTATCTTGGGCCCTCAAATTTTGGTATGGAAATTACAGTTTGACGTATTTATAGCTGTTTTTTTTCGGTTTCTCGCCTTTTTTTGTCGGTATCTTCATATTAAAAATAGCGTCCAGCTCTGTACTGTCAGCTCTGTTCGCTGTCAAGTGGGAGATGCACCTCTCATCTGGCTATGCGACTATTCGATAGTTCCCGGTGTGGAACCAATAGTTGTGGTGTGTAAGCTGCAACAGGCCAGCATGAGCTCTAGTGGCGCTTCAGTTCGGTGCAGCAGTGATGGGGAGGCAATGTATGTTTCATCGTGTATCGCGTCTGTTTTTTTTTTCTCAGTTAAAAGTTATGGGTTCCGTTGGTGATTCAAGAACAGGGGTTTAGGTGTGGATTCCCGCGCAGCAGATATTTGTGTACCCCATAGCTACAGCATAAATTTTTTTTTACCCAACTTGGTTCGAAGGCGCACCGTATAATTCCTTACATATAGACAGCTTGATTTTTACCAAGACCTGACAAAAGGGAACAACGTACGTCTATGTTTACAGAGAAAAGGGAACGGCGTACGTCTATGCCGAGGATACTTTTGCGTTCAAAAGGCAGCTCAGCCAATAAAAGGTTACATAGTCTATCATCAAGAGGGTGCGAAAGTGGCGTGAAAGCTTCGGCAATTGTCTGCAGAGACAAAAGAAAGGAACAATTCAAAGCTGACCAGGAAGTGTAGGGCCATTCAGGCGTTTCTGCCGATCTAAGCGTATCTTTTCTTGGTCTCTTGACATGGACATCAACATTTGCACTATCTTCTTTGACCATCTACGTCTCTCGAGGGGAACTTCTCTGAAGTTATTGTCAGGAATACGTCCTGGAGGACACCTCCTGACCTGTAGGTGAGAGTTTTGCTTTAGTGCATGTTGCCTCTTGTGAAGCATTGACTTGGCCATCGGAGTGACCGCCCTATAGCATTTGCATCTTTTTGAAATCACGGCGGCACCTCGATACACAACCGTTAGACCGTACTTGTGCTCTGTGCGGAGCTGCCTAGTGTATTCTGCATTCCACTTTGGTGCGTCCAAATTTAGGGCAAACATGCGTGCCCATGCCTTGCATGCCACGGCTAAGTTTGACCTGTCAGAATCGCAGGTAAGTAGTCCAAAGATCTTGTACATGATATCTTCGCTGCATAAGACATTTTCTATCGATGCACACTCCCTGCTGTGCTGCACAACGGTGTGGTGCTGGTTGAATATAAACGGAAGACTACGCATAGTTCTATCCTGCTTTTCTAGTAAATAGGAACGCCTGTCGGCTACTTCATTGTCCATTGCCCATCCTTTGCACCAGAGCTCACTCATACTGTTGGTTGGGCCTGTGTCATTTGACAAAGTTTAGGAAAGATGTTGTTGTTCGTGGTATAGGGCATGAGTATCTGTCGCTGTTTTTGCATCCCACACTACTATAATGTTTTTGTCACTAAGGCACAACAACTTAAAGGTAGAGGAAAAAGAGAAAGAGGTATCAAGCACCAGTTTCTTTGGATGGAAGACTGGTATCGAAATACCTCTGGGTGACTCTACCAGTATAGCATTTATGCTGTAGAATAATACGCGGTCACCAGGCAGCAATGTCAATACCGAATGGAGGCCAATATAGACGGACCTATTGCTGCAAAACTACTGGCAGACCACGGCAAGATGTGGCTGGCGAATTTGGTATAAAATTAACACACGACACGCATATCTAGGGGAAAATGTCGACAACGCCAAAAAATGGGACCAATAGCACGAAAGATAGAGGCACAATGAATCCATACAAGATTCTCCAGATACATTGTATCTTAAGCAACGACAACGAACAAAGGTAGTGTTTTGGTGGAAGTATGTCGTGAGTGATGTGAACCACAGTATTGAAATTTTATGAGGAGCAGAAGACTTACTTTGTCACTATTCTTGCAGAGGTCCAACACATGAAGCAGAAATACACTCGGGAAGCATAATATTTAGTCCTTCTTGTTACTGGAACTTTGTTGGTGGTCTGTTTCTCAGGGAGGGGTGAGGACAGGAGTGGTCTGGTTTGTGGTAATAAACCCGGTAGGGGTAACTGAGTGGGAGGCTTTTCCTTGTGAGGAAAGTTGGTGAATTACTGTAGGATGTGTCTTTAACTCAGCTGATTAGATGTGGAGTATAGGCAGATACAGTAGGAAGTAGGTACATTAAGTGCTTACTTTTCAGGGTAGCTAAAGGTGTGTCTGTGTGTGTCCCCCTTTTTTATGGGTTGTCTTAGTATTTTTGGAGCCTGTAACATGGCCCATTGTAGGATTAAGGACGGTGTGGCATTTTCAGGTGCGACCACTGTGGGTTTGGGCTAAGCTGCGGTACCACTCTTTTGTGGGCTGGCCCATTGTCTTTTTCTGCTACCAGTTGGGTGGTCTGTAGCAGAATGTGTACATTCAATGTGGCTGCATAAAGGCAATTAGGGGTGTTCACCGGAGTACACCCACGCCGGACTGGTGTGACTCGCGACTTCGATTTTTAGACACCCCTAAAGGTAATTGGAATCTGGCGATGCATTTTTGTTTTTGTTTGCCTTTCATGGGAAATGGTATTTTATTTGCCTGTTTTGTCGTATTAGTAGTGTAGGCGTTGCTCAAAGACCGTGTTTGACCAACATCTGGCGTCCTAACAGGTTATTAGCTAGGAATTCATGATTTGTGTGGGAGTGTCACTTTCTCATTAGGGTTATGTGGAGGGGTAGTCGCTCAAAGTTAGCTGCCGCTGAGTTCGTGTTGAAGACATAAACGTTTGTAACTGAGTACATGCGTTTAGTGTTGGTATTTCTAGTGTGAGAGCAAATGTGGCAGGCGTCGCCGGAGACCGTCTTGTTTTGCCAAGTTCCTTTGCATTCTTGCATTTGTGGTTTGCAATGTGCGTACAGTCTTTGTTATATTTTCTGTCCATGTGTTTGATTGAATGTGCCTTTATGCGGCAGTTGTTCCAGCTTCTGAGCATGATTTGGTCACTCTAATTTTGTTGGCAGTTGTGGTTTAATTATCTGAAGTTCAGAGCTAGGGAAGCGCGAGCCTCGTGAGACATAAGGTATGTTGAAGGACGGCGCAAACAAACAACTTGACAAAGGGTAAAAGCACAGGAATGCATGGTAAGCAAACAGCGGCGCGAATTACAGATGACAACAACTTTAAAATAAGTTCGTAGCACCATGGGTTCAAAATCCAGCACACCAGCGGACATTAGTCACACGGACAAAGGCAGGTCCCATAGATAAAGGTACAATACAGAAGGTACTGAACCTAGCCCAGTCGGAAGCCGTATTGCGTGCTTCCTTATTCATAGGCAGACTGAGCCATACTAAAAGATGACCTAAGTACTTAGCATATGTCTAGCCGGGTATCCAACTATGCACCGTCAAAATGGCCTTTGCTTAGGATGAGTGCTATTCAAAAGGTAGGGTAATCCGTGCTACCATAGAAAAACCGTTGATGGGTAGCATCACTTTCAGCACTGCATGCTGCAGGTTACTGGGAAACTGAAGGCGCACCAGCTGTAGCCTGAGTCCCTATCGGCTGTTTTGTGGTGGCAGCTACGCGTCTGGTTTCTGCAGCAGCCTCTTGCTTAACAGCACGGATTAATAGAGCACTGTGAGTGGCTGCAGGTGCTTTCGTGGTTTGCTCAGGTGTTGCGGGGGCATTCTCAACTTCCAGGAGAAGCTGTTTTTTCCTTGGAGGTGTGCTGAGTTCTGTGTCTGGGACCTTCTTTCCGTCTTCCTGTGCTTTCCTGGCAGGTGTGTGCGCATGGTCATCTACGGTCATTTATGGTTGTTGCAGAGAATGTTCCTTGTGCACAGGTAACGTGCCAGTTGCTGTGTCCATTGGTGTTAGAACGGGGAGCTGTTTGGTTGAGTGGGTTACTGCTGGTTTTGCGGGGTTGTCTTGTGAGGGCAAAGGCAAGGCTTCAGCATGGGCAATGTCATTGACCACGTCTTTAAGTACCCAGTGAAGGATTCCATTTCGGGAGAGAAGACTGTTTGGACCAATTTCAATGAGCGTCTGGTGTGTCTTCAGCCTCTTACCGAGCACTTGGAACATGTCGATGTCATCCTGTATGACAGATATATAAAGTCTGTTTTCAGAAGGCAGTAACATGTAGCTTACTCTGATAACGTCTGTACTAACAGAACCACAGAATCTGAGGGGAACAATTACGGGAAAGCGAAATGGTAGAAGGGTCTGTATGCGTAAAAAGGGCATAGTGGTAACCGTGAGGGGGCAGCAATTTGAAAATGGAAGGGTGATCTCACAGATCGGCGCCTACCGTGTGTCTTATACGAAAAAGATCTTCAGCTGGCATAGCGAACAGTGTTTCCGCATCTGTGGTGAAAAAAGTTAGGGGCAGCATAGCTGTGCCATCTGTGACCTGACACTGGAAGGTGACCCTGTGACAGTGCTGTGTTAGTTCTAACTTCTAAATGTGTTCTGTCTATAGAGGTATATCTCAGGATCTGCTATTTTCTATGGTGGCCTTTACCTCGGACAGCTTAAAGCTCCTCTCTGCGAACACCCTGCGCAATTAAATTTTTGGCTTGCTGGAGTGTCTGTTTTTTTCCCGCATGAAGTGCACCCAAGGTAGGCATTGAGTCTGTCAAACTGGGGGTCAGGAATCACAATCTTTAGCCTATGCCTTTCCTCTGGTAATGTTTCATGACTCTGCAACAAATTAGGTTCCACCTATTAGGAACAGAACTGGCTTAAAGGTTAGAGAGAATGCATAGCACCTCCAAATTCTTTAGGAAAAGATGTAGCACAGGTAATGGCTAACTAAATAACACACTGCAACCTTTTAGAGCGAAATGGTGGATGGTCAGCCTGGCTTCTATCTTTTAAATTTGGACATAAAGCACAGGTATGTTTTGTTAGTCTCTAGTGTTTTTAAATATGGTAGACGTAAGAGGATAGTCAGTCGGGGATAAATCTAAAGCGGCTAATAAGAAAGGAACGGTAGAGTGGTGGCGGCAAAAGGCGTGGGTCACTTGAAAATTAAGAGGCAAGTAGAGAAAGGGAGGTCTGGGTGAAATTGTTAAGCTGCGGCAAACCTTTTTACCCAGGATGGCTGCCCCGTTTGTGACATGTAGTCCACCAGCCGAGAACCTGACATTAAGTATGCGTGACTATGCATCAAGTAGATAGGTATGATTCACTCCAGCCCTGCAGGGTGCATGAAATTGTATTAGAAGAAGATCTCCGCTATAGATTGAAGGGTAAAGCGTACCATGTGCGCAATGTGTCCGCCATGTCTCTTGCAGGATCCACGATGAATGTGGTGGACATGGTCGTGGACATTGAAAACCCTGCAGGTGGCAATGTAAATCTATTACTGATTGACATAGGCATCTGTAAATAGGGCCATTGAACTTGTAGAAATTAGACACACCTTTGTGTGCAGTGACTTTCAAGGCCGTGAACCCGACAATACTGAGCTTTTCGTGCCATCCATCAAGCTGTGCACATTCATTCTCCGCCAAGTCATTCCAAGCCGAGATGGTCAGAGGCTGCTGTGAGCTGCATGAATGTGCGAAAATATGAGTGATACTGTGGTAGTTGTACAGAATCTAGGCAGTGTACGTTTGTAGTTAGAAGGCGCACCTCTCGTCAAGCACAAATATTTCGCGGACAGAGTATGTGCGCTGTTGTGCGATTGTGACTTGCCTAGTTGTTTCTTATACGTATAAGACAATTCCAAGGACGTCTGCAGAAAAATACATAGACAAGTAAAATCGGTCAGTAATCTGTAATGCATATTTTTGGTGGTAATCCGTCTCTACGCGTAAACCCCGGAAATGGTGTCCCCGAGTGCGCACCATATTTTTCTTCTGGGTTAAAAGCCCTTGGCAGCCGTGAGATGCGCCTGTAATTTGGCACTGGTGGGCCAGAATTCTCAGCTGCAGGCTGCACAATGGTTTGGCGTCCAAAGGACATCTGAAATTTTGAATCCGCAGAGTCCATCGTCCACCGGTCACTGACGGGTTTAATTGGAGCATTTGCAATTTCATAGACGCCGTTGTACGCCAAAGCTTCTTTATAGCTATCGATCTGGTCTCCAAACAAGGCTCCCCTCATTCTATTTCCCTGAATTCATGAGATTTCAGCAGATATAATTGACAGGAAAAACAGAAACTGATGAATGGAAGGGCTACCTGGCACAACAAATTAGCAAGAATCACTAAGGGTCAAATCGCATGTGGGTCCGTGAATGAATGGAAGCAGCATCCGAAGCAAGAATATGACCGACAGTATTCATCACAAAGGTGTAATAAAATCAACAAACACAGTTTTCAAGGAAAATGATTCCATCAGAATTTTCCGAGGACTGCAGAAGGAGCGCTGGTGTACTAAAAAAACCAAGGGACAATAGCTTTTATGTTTTTGCATGCACAATCATGTAGACACTAAGTGCGAACATGCCCGCGAACAGTGATCTAACTACCAACATGAATCGTGGGTAGCCCTATTTACAGGTGCGCACATCTATCACATTGGATGCAGGGTTCGGTAGTAGGGAACCAAACATGTGTCAGGTGAAGTAAGGAAGCGAGAACACAAATCTATTAGGTAGAGGCACAAACCTTATCATCTTGGAGTAGCAAAGTCTGGTACGCAACACCCTTGTTTGTGGACGTCTTAGGTCTCCCTTTCTCGATAACCTTGACCTTGACCTTCTAATTCTTGCTGGTGCCATTGAGGTCAGATAAAAACACTGTCGACGATTTCATGGCGATTACCTGCAAAATAATACGGAATTAGATCTCTGAAGATTTAGAAGGGCAGAGAACATATTTGCTTGTTTGGAGTGTAAGGATCCCTACCCCTGTGCTTTTCTGCTGCTCCAAATGTTTGAGGGGGCGCGCAACATGAATATATAGCGTGAAACAAAGCAGTCCTTATTACTGTTCAAACGTTGCACCGCATCAGACGTTTATGCCCCCCATAAAAGAAACACTCCCTCCGATTATTTATTATTTTTCCTATTTTCTTATTGGAGTAAAACACTTTTTATTTGTTATTTCCATTTGGGGCTACAATATGTGGTCTAGAAGCATACTTTAAACAAAAGGGGAAGATAATTGTAAATCTGAGGGAGTATTCCCTTTCGTCTTCAAGAAATGTTTATGCTCGCAAATTGCGCCTTCGACATTGTTTTTTTGGTTGTCTGTCTTGTTTTATTTTCTTTGGGTCTATCTTTTGAACCGAATAAGTGCGAAACTGGGTCGGTGCTGAGCGCCAGGTGTGCAGGTTAAGTACGTGTATGATAGCACACGAGCAATGGCTTTGTTTGAATTGTGTCCATGGTATAGGATTCGTGTTTGAAATTCAGGTGCGAGCTAGAGGGCGTTAGATTAAACATAGTAGACTCGTGTAGATATGACGTGGTAATCACTGTTATTGGTTAGACATGTTTACAAGGCGAGCATTGGAAATTTTCGAGTCATCCTAGGGTCGTGTTTTTGTTTAAGAGATCGAGTCCTCACACTGAGCTGAGAAGGCGATTTTTCGTTTGCCGGTATTTCTTTGGCAATTGACTACACAAGATTCGGTTGGTGTGATGTGATAATTGATACGCAAAGTCCGTGTATATTGGCACACTATCAACGGTATCGTCTGCGTGGTCCAGGAGTTCCTCTACTTTTTTGGCGCGCGTGAGAAAATGAGATATAGTATTTATTCCACTCGGTCTGAGGTTAGGTATATTTTGTTGGTCACCATATTTACGCACAAATTTGCCTAATTTCTGTGCCAAAGTCGATGTATGACGTTCATTTGGTCGACTGGTCACGCGAAATGCATTCGCATCTAATCTCAGCAGATGACAAACTATTGCCTGAGACCAATAGTCTGTCATTTGTATAGTCACTTATGTGCCCATTTTTTTGAAGTCCTATGAAAATTTGAATAACACGTGTTGCATGTGTGGAGGCCAGGTTCGCATACCTCTGGTTTGTAGAGTGTACTATCTGCAGCAATGCAAGCACACCACGCGACCTTCTATTTGTACTGTTCCCAGTCCAAACATCAGTATATGTTTGCTTTATGTACGTACGTTGATACTCTTGTTTTTTTTTTGTGTTTCTTTGATTACGTGTTACTATTTGTTTAAAAAATGTAATACTCATAATGTATTTTGTTAGACAACTTAAACACGATCCTACTATTTTCTATATTACATATTAGAAGTTATATTGAAGATTCTAATTACTTACAAATAATGAAAAAAAAGAAATGTATGCAAATTGTCGGAGCGGAGAAAGTTTTTTTTGGGATTCTGTCCTAACTCTCAAAACTATCAAATACGGAGTAACGTACAGTTCATATTAGATTTCTACCAATTTACCGGTTCTCGATTTAGCTGAAGTTCAAAGGCATTACTGATTTCACATTGGTTTGTTGTGATTAGTAAAAGATAATGGAAGACGAGAAAAATGCAAAGGACCCGAATTACCTCTATTACTTGTCAATTTAGTCACACTATCGTAACACGCTTTCAAATGTATCTACACCATATCTAACATTCTACCAAACAATTTGATAGCTTTTGGTGGAATATTTTGGAAAAGGTGTGGAATATTTGTGTGAGTTCTCCAAAGATGTACCATATGTTTCAGACATGTTAGGCACTCCCTCTATGTCACACAAATTTTCTTACTTTCCTTAAAGGGGGCAACCATTACAATTCGCCTACTTTTAAAAAATCATTATTCATTTAGCTTACTCTCTTTTCTTTGTTTTTTTTATTTGATTTGCTGAACCTCGCGGAATAATGAAGAATTATTTATTAACAATTGTTTCATCAATGTGTCATATTAGAATGGGAATAGCAATGTCAAGAGGAGGGAGTATTTTTTAATTATCCATGGTGCGTCTTAAAAGAATGGAAGAGGATGACACGGTGTACGAATTTCATGTGGAGTGCATCGATTGTAATTGGCCCTATAAAATGTTATCATCCCTTGCATCAGGCACAGAAAGTTAAGGCGTAACTAAACTGAGAATAGCTTGCAGATAAGGAGCAATGATGTTCTGTTTTCAGAGATATCTTGCACACTTTGTGACCCGCCACTGATGACGCAGACTTTCAGCCATAATTTTGCATTCGCAAACTGCAAGGCGGAACCTGCAAGCAAGCCAATGTGAGTTGTCACATCTTTGCTGTCAATGCAGAGACATCCATCAATTTACCCCTTTCTGTCCAGATCGAACCAGTAGGGCACGAAGCTTTTGGACTTGATTACTGGAGTTTACTCCAATTATACTGAACAGGTGAACCTGGTAGTTATATGTGTCACTAATTAGTTGGCACTTAGTTCGGCCCAATTTCTGAGCATGTGGTGCATGCGATGCGCATGGTCTGAAAGTCGAAGCAATTTGTCCTGAAATTTGTAATCCCCTAGAAAATCTAACGCGATACAGTGGCGGAAACACTGTAGAGTCGGGATTAAAACACACTGTAACTATGTCTTAGTAAAATTAAAATGGTAAAGTCAAACAATAGGCCTTAAATAAAATGGCCAAAATTTAAACAATCCACAAAAAGGGTTTGAACAATCCATAAGACATAATTATCAAAATAAACAAGCAGGATCCACACTGCTCGCTAGCCCACACCCGGAACACGTATACCTGCCATGTTAAAACATAACAGCCACAATCAGTGGGGAGCAACGTCAACGTTCTCCCAGCCGTATAACAGGATTTTAAAACTGTAATTACTACTATATAAAAATAGTAAAAATGGAAAACAGTAAAACGGTGTATTAAAAATAAGCTTTCAGTGCCAAAACCAAAATATTAAAATGGGTTTCCGAAGAAACATAAAAATAGTTGCCAACCTGCAAACCAATTTATATCGATAATAATAAAATAATCAAAATGGCGTTATGGATAGGAGTAGTTGTAGAATCTAGACTTTCACTAGGAGAATACTAAAAACTAGCTTCGAGAACTTCGTTCAAACAAATCAAACTTCGGTCTCTAAACTAGGCTACTCAACCATAATAGGACGGCGACTTATAAATGCGTGGCCCTAGTTTAAGACAATGTACACCCCTCCTGGGATTACCTGTCACCCAGTTTAACTTATGACGGCGACTTACTGCGAGGCCTAAGCTTAAGGTCAAAATGTACACAACTCCCGGGATACCTGTCACCCGGTTCAACAACCAATGTACCGATTCCTGATACACTAGCCTTATAGTTGATGGCAAAACCATAAACCCTAGATTATTATTCTAAACCCACATTTATCCTTATTCCATAACTCCAAAACAAAGCCATTATCGATATTCAAAAGATATAATCATTATAAATAATAAGAGAATAAAAAGAAAAGGATCACTTTCCAAAGGAGAAAACTTTATATTTTAGGAAACTTCTATTTTTAGAAACTTACTAAAAATAGCATCATATGAAAATAGAAAAATATTAGTTTAAACTAATACAACATTTTTAGTAAACGATATAGATTTATAAAAATAGTAATTTCGGCCTTAACGATATTAATTACCAAAGTGAGATCATTTAGGTTTATGAAATTATTAAAATATATTACAAGTGTTTAGAAAATGATTAAAAATGTCTTAAACACTTTAGTACTACTAATTAGGGTGTTTCCAAAATTTATAAAACTAAAATTCCCTAATTATTATTAGTTTCGACAATACAAATATAAATAGGATTTTACGGCAAATGTCAAATTAAATCCTTTAACGCCTTTTATTTAATTAAACCAATGAATATATTTAGAGTATGTTAAGGGATGATTTAACTCTTAAAGTTTCAGATTAAACACTTTCAAAATTGCTGAAAAAATAATTCTTTTAGGTAAGACGAAGCATTTTAACGATAAATCACAATTTGTCCGAAAATCAATACTTATTAATTAAAGACCTTAATAAATAGTACAAAAATTACGTAAAAATAGTTAAAATATATTTGTGGACATTCTGTCCAGAAAAGAAAATTTTCCAGAATCCTAAAACTCGATTTTTAAAGCGTTTCCTCGTTAATCGTCCTATCTCGACAATAACGATTAATAAAAATAGTAATTATATAAATGATTTAAGTATTAATATCCCAAAATTATTATTAAACTTAAAAATCATGATTTTCCAGAATCTAACATTTTTCCAGATTTCCAAAAATTCCAGATTTAATAAATCCCGTCAAAACCGTCTTTAAAACCCGTTTTCACAATTAACGATTCCATTAATAAAACTTATCGTTCCTAATATTTTATTAAAGCACTAAAAATCATAAAAATACATTTTATTATGAAATTATCAGAATCACATTTTTTCCAGATTTATACCAAGGACCAGAAATCGAGAATTTAAACGACAAACGCGGTTTTAACGATAAATTATGATTTAAAGTGATTAATTAATTCATCCACTTAAAAATTTCGAAAATTTATGAATAAATTCATAAAATTCTATTTCACCAGAAAGTTTCACCACGCCAAAAATCAGATTAAAATAAAATGTTTAGGTACTAGAACTAAAAATCGGCTTTTAATCGTTTTTGTCCGTAAACGGTAATAATTCAATAATCGATATTTAAAATATCAGAAAAATCCTAAATTATTATAAATCCTCAAAAATATCAATTTTACAGAATATAAACATATATTACATGTTTAGGCCGAATATTATGATTTTACAAATTAATATAACAATTTAATCGTTAATCTCGTAAAAGCGATAAAATTACCGAAACATGCAAATTTTCAACTTTTAAAATTTTTCCAGATTTGGTGACATACATATATTGTCAAAATAAAATTATAATAATATACATGCAACTACACAAATAAAATCATGCAATACCGAGTAACATCGACGTTACCTCTACTCCAAGTCTGAATCGATTATAAATTCGGCGGCTTCGGAATCATTCAAAAATCCTTCAACACATGAAAACCATGGTGGAAAAATACCATGAGAAAACTAAGAAAATCAAGGTAAATAACGTTCGAAAACAACATCGTTTATTACTTTAACGAAGGGATCGGAAAGAGGATTATTTTGACGATAAAAATGATGCGATCGAGGCTCGAATTAAGCAAAGTCAACCTAGGAGAGGAGAGGAGTGTCACGGCCAGAAATGAAGAAGGAAAAAGATGTTGTAATATTTTTTTATGAAAAATCAATGTAAAAGAAATGGATGGTTTTTGCTTAAATGGAGATAATAATAAGGGTGATGAAAACTAGGTAAAAAAACTCAAAAATTTCAGCCAAGAGTGAATGAGATGAGCATGAAAAGTTTGTAATTTAAGAATCTAAATCAATTAAAGAAAAAAATATCTTTTTACTTAAAGTTAAAACATAAAGTGTTATGTAAATAAAAGTTGTAATCAAAGGTGTGACTACATGGTGTCACGGTCCAAAAGGGTCTCTTTTTAGTTGTAGGTTGATAAAAATAAGGATCGTAAAATTTTTAAAAGCATTTCAAAGCAATTCAAGTAAACCTCGCGTTAGAAAATAATTATTTACGAAACTTCGTATTAAAATCATAAATGGCTTAATTTTTGTAAATAAAAATATTTACTAGTTGAAAATATTATATAAATGCATTCAACATTTTTAGGAAAAAGAATAACTTAAATCCGAGTTTCAAAACGTCAATTCAAAGAGAAATAGAATTCCTCGCGGAAAAATTAGTTAGTTTACGAAGAAAACCAAATAAATGGATTTAAAAAGAATTAAAATCTTTAAAATTAAAAATAAAAATTATTAAACTCAAAAATGAAAATGGAGTTTAGTAAAATGATGAAATACGAGGCCGAAAAGTGACAAAGTTAAGATGGAGTCCTAACGGAAAGAATAAATATGCTAGGAAAAATAGCGGGTGTTACAATCCTCCCCACTAAAAGAAAGTTTCGTCCTCGAAACTAAGAATAAGCAGAAAGGAAATCGAGGTTTACCATACTCGAAGAGATGAGGATATAAATTTCGCATAAAAAAAAAAATTGTTCTAAAAGAAGAATTTTACAACATTTAAAGTAATATGAAATCAAATGCAATTATTTATCCCATGAGAAATTGGGCTAAGCTACCTGGAATTTGAAATCTTTTAATTAGTGAAATCGTAAAGTAAAGTTATTTGATAAAATAACGACGCTAAATAGCATTTGTAACGAGCTTGAAGAAAATAGGGTAATTAAAACATTTTCAAAACAAAAGTAAAACAATTTGATTAAGAAATTTAATAATATTTCTTTTCCTGATGAAACAAAATTTAGTGTTGAGAAATCAAATTTGTAGTTAGTAAAAATCAATCCAGTTGTCAAGCATTTTCAATAATAGATTCAAAAGTCCACCAACAATAAAGAGAAACTAATTTCAAAACGTTAAAATTTCGAAAATGTTATCAAAGTAATATGAAAGTTTTCAAAAATGTTATCAAACATGAACATTCAAAATAATTTCGACAATGTTAATAATACACTTTACAAAATAATCCTATAGAAGTTGAAGTATTTGGAAATATGAAAGTCTTCATAAAATTCCAATCGTTTGAAAATCAAAAATTGAAATATTTTCAAAATAATTTAAAATAAATTATTAAGGCATTTTGAAACAGGACTAAATATAAATATCAACCAAAGATAAAACAAAAATGAAGTATAAAGTTCTTAAATTATAATTCAAAAATGTTAAATTTCACGATATCTGAAAAGTTTAATTTAGTCAAATTTTTACAAAACGGGGAGTTTCATAAATAGAAATCATAACTCAAAATGTTAAAATTTCACGATAACCCAAAATGTTAAATTGCTCAATGTTTTTACAAAATGTTAAAATTTCATGAAAATCAAAATTTTTAAATTACTCAAACTTTTCATAAGTTTGGGGAAATGATGAACAGATAAATAGAGTCAAGGTCAACGATAAATCAAAACAAAAGTTTTCAAACCCGAAAAAGAAGTTGAAGGGATTGGCCGAAGAAGAAGTAGCAGGATTTAAGAAAAGCTAGGGGGTGAACGAAGTTGAGAGTGAAAGAGCAAGGATTAGAGAATACATTAACCATCCCGAGATTCCTAGAACGGTTTCCACAAACACGGGTTCCTAATTGGCCCATCAAATAACGCTAAGTCCAATATCAGTACAGGGTGGTCCACTCAATCTACAACCTCCAAAATTAAGTCTTACATACTTATATAATCTTTCAATTAGTACAGTAAGAATCCACAAATGATTTAGGCAAATCCATTAATTAAGATTCCATCGGTTATTAAAACATACCCAAACTCTTAATCAATAAGGCTCATAAATTCAAAGCTCATAAGGTCCGAACTCGAGGCACACTTCAAATTTCTCGAGTAAGGAAGACTAAATAAAATCCACCAATTAACAATGTTCAAAATGATCACCAACATATTTATAATACCACAAGTACAGAAGTTGGGGAAGTACAATAAATCCTTAAACACGCTCAAACCTATAGGTAATGGCGCAAACACTCACATCTTCAAACACGTCATTCGATTACTGTTTCTGAGAAGTCCATCAAATTTCTAATCGTAATGGTGCAACCACAAAATATTTAATAACTCAACGAAGCCACAATCTTGTTGGTCTAAGGTTCTGAACTATAAATCCATTAAGATGATTGACATCAAAGTGTTCCTCAAAACAACACGATAAATCCAACCTCTAATGGCAATATGTTTCTCCTTTTCAAGGTTAACAACAATTTACTCAATTTAGATCACTCAACTCCAAAGTTCATAGGTTACAACCTTAAACAATGATCAACGATCTAATCCTTAAGAAACACGGGTAATCTATGTTAACCATAATTTATAACGGTATTAATGAAAACCTTTGATGGTACCACAACACTTAGGTTAACACTTTAACCATCACTCTATGATCCCGAATATTCACGACGCATCCATCAAATAAGCATTAGGTAGGAATCCCAAAATACTATTATTAGCTACACTTAGTTTGGTTCTAGGTTAAATTAGGTACTAGGTATCCATCAAATACGATATACTCTTACTACCCCAAAATATATTCAACTCTAAGTCCTCCGAATAACCAAGTAACCTATAACCCAAAGTTCAGTGTCTAAAGTACCAACCTAATTCCATTAATTGACAATTTATCATTCAAATTGATCCTCAAAAGCTTACTAAGATAGATAACAGGGTACAACTCACAACCCTCAAGCCATAGGTAACAAGGGTTTACTAAACCTCAAACATCTATATCCTTTCACGGGGTTCACTGAGACGGAAATCGGTCTAGCCAAAGAATCTCAAGAGAAAGATGGTAGAGTAGAAGAATATAACAAGGATTCACCAAGCGGATGAAGAAGAGAATATAAAAGAGAAGAATTAGAAGAAGTAGTGGAAGGAAGAGAAGAGTCGATGATACTATATTATTAAGTTCTTGAACCAGAGGAGAATCTTCGGGCCTCCAGAGTTCACGCGGGATCCAAATGGCTTACTTCATCTTCTTGTAGAGGAACGAGCACACAAGTCTTGGGTCGCTCCATCTCGATCTACTGCGACATCATGGAACAGGAATCTAGTCTTGATCATCTGGCCTGTAGCTTAAGTAAACTGAATCGGAGCTAAAAGTCACCATCGGCATCTTTTTGGAGCACCAAGTTGTCCACTCGAGTCAGCAGGCGTTGAGAGTTCTAAAAGCAGATCTTGTCCCGATCTGGAGCAGCATCCTATCAACATCTTGTTCATTCGTCTTCTTCCAACAAAAGCAACAAATATTCAATGCTAATCATTGAGTTCAGGAACAGATAAGTCCCTATTTGTTTCTACCCATCTCTAATAATATTTTTATTTACTGTTTAAATAATTTACTGGTATTTTCCCTAATTTCAGGTGTAAGCGTTGGGAGCAGTGATGCTCTAATACCAACTGTAATCCCCTAGAAAATCTAACGCGATACAGTGGCGGAAACACTGTAGAGTCGGGATTAAAACACACTGTAACTATGTCTTAGTAAAATTAAAATGGTAAAGTCAAACAATAGGCCTTAAATAAAATGGCCAAAATTTAAACAATCCACAAAAAGGGTTTGAACAATCCATAAGACATAATTATCAAAATAAACAAGCAGGATCCACACTGCTCGCTAGCCCACACCCGGAACACGTATACCTGCCATGTTAAAACATAACAGACACAATCAGTGGGGAGCAACGTCAACGTTCTCCCAGCCGTATAACAGGATTTTAAAACTGTAATTACTACTATATAAAAATAGTAAAAATGGAAAACAGTAAAACGGTGTATTAAAAATAAGCTTTCAGTGCCAAAACCAAAATATTAAAATGGGTTTCCGAAGAAACATAAAAATAGTTGCCAACCTGCAAACCAATTTATATCGATAATAATAAAATAATCAAAATGGCGTTATGGATAGGAGTAGTGTAGAATCTAAACTTTCACTAGGAGAATACTAAAAACTAGCTTCGAGAACTTAGTTCAAACAAATCAAACTTCGGTCTCTAAACTAGGCTACTCAACCATAATAGGACGGCGACTAATAAATGCGTGGCCCTAGTTTAAGACAATGTACACCCCTCCTGGGATTACCTGTCACCCAGTTCAACTTATGACGGCGACTTACTGCGAGGCCTAAGCTTAAGGTCAAAATGTACACAACTCCCGGGATACCTGTCACCCGGTTCAACAACCAATGTACCGATTCCTGATACACTAGCCTTATAGTTGATGGCAAAACCATAAAACCTAGATTATTATTCTAAACCCACATTTATCCTTATTCCATAACTCCAAAACAAAGCCATTATCGATATTCAAAAGATATAATCATTATAAATAATAAGAGAATAAAAAGAAAAGGATCACTTTCCAAAGGAGAAAACTTTATATTTTAGGAAACTTCTATTTTTAGAAACTTACTAAAAATAGCATCATATGAAAATAGAAAAATATTAGTTTAAACTAATACAACATTTTTAGTAAACGATATAGATTTATAAAACTAGTAATTTCGGCCTTAACGATATTAATTACCAAAGTGAGATCATTTAGGTTTATAAAATTATTAAAATATCTTACAAGTGTTTAGAAAATGATTAAAAATGTCTTAAACACTTTAGTACTACTAATTAGGGTGTTTCCAAAATTTATAAAACTAAAATTCCCTAATTATTATTAGTTTCGACAATACAAATATAAATAGGATTTTACGGCAAATGTCAAATTAAATCCTTTAACGCCTTTTATTTAATTAAACCAATGAATATATTTAGAGTATGTTAAGGGATGATTTAACTCTTAAAGTTTCAGATTAAACACTTTCAAAATTGCTGGAAAAATAATTCTTTTAGGTAAGACGAAGCATTTTAACGATAAATCACAATTTGTCCGAAAATCAATACTTATTAATTAAAGACCTTAATAAATAGTACAAAAATTACGTAAAAATAGTTAAAATATATTTGTGGACATTCTGTCCAGAAAAGAAAATTTTCCAGAATCCTAAAACTCGATTTTTAAAGCGTTTCCTCGTTAATCGTCCTATCTCGACAATAACGATTAATAAAAATAGTAATTACATAAATGATTTAAGTATTAATATCCAAAAATTATTATTAAACTTAAAAATCATGATTTTCCAGAATCTAACATTTTTCCAGATTTCCAAAAATTCCAGATTTAATAAATCCCGTCAAAACCGTCTTTAAAACCCGTTTTCACAATTAACGATTCCATTAATAAAACTTATCGTTCCTAACATTTTATTAAAGCACTAAAAATCATAAAAATACATTTTATTATGAAATTATCAGAATCACATTTTTTCCAGATTTAAACCAAGGACCAGAAATCGAGAATTTAAACGACAAACGCGGTTTTAACGATAAACGATGATTTAAAGTGATTAATTAATTCATCAACTTAACAATTTCGAAAATTTATGAATAAATTCATAAAATTCTATTTCACCAGAAAGTTTCACCACGCCAAAAATCAGATTAAAATAAAATGTTTAGGTACTAGAACTAAAAATCGGCTTTTAATCGTTTTTGTCCGTAAACGGTAATAATTCAATAATCGATATTTAAAATATCAGAAAAATCCAAAATTATTATAAATCCTCAAAAATATCAATTTTACAGAATATAAACATATATTACATGTTTAGGCCGAATATTATGATTTTACAAATTAATATAACAATTTAATCGTTAATCTCGTAAAAGCGAAAAAATTACCGAAACATGCAAATTTTCAACTTTTAAAATTTTTCCAGATTTGGTGACATACATATATTGTCAAAAATAAAATTATAATAATATACATGCAACTACACAAATAAAATCATGCAATACCGAGTAACATCGACGTTACCTCTACTCCAAGTCTGAATCGATTATAAATTCGGCGGCTTCGGAATCATTCAAAAATCCTTCAACACATGAAAACCATGGTGGAAAAATACTATGAGAAAACTAAGAAAATCAAGGTAAATAACGATCGAAAACAACATCGTTTATTACCTTAACGAAGGGATCGGAAAGAGGATTATTTTGACGATAAAAATGATGCGATCGAGGCTCGAATTAAGCAAAGTCAACCTAGGAGAGGAGAGGAGTGTCACGGCCAGAAATGAAGGAGGAAAAAGATGTTGTAATATTTTTTTATGAAAAATCAATGTAAAAGAAATGGATGGTTTTTGCTTAAATGGAGATAATAATAAGGGTGATGAAAACTAGGTAAAAAAACTCAAAAATTTCAGCCAAGAGTGAATGAGATGGTAGCATGAAAAGTTTGTAATTTAAGCATCTAAGTCAATTAAAGAGAAAAATATCTTTTTACTTAAAGTTAAAACATAAAGTGTTATGTAAATAAAAGTTGTAATCAAAGGTGTGACTACATGGTGTCACGGTCCAAAAGGGTCTCTTTTTAGTTGTAGGTTGATAAAAATAAGGATCGTAAAATTTTTAAAAGCATTTCAAAGCAATTCAAGTAAACCTCGCGTTAGAAAATAATTATTTACGAAACTTCGTATTAAAATCATAAATGGCTTAATTTTTGTAAATAAAAATATTTACTAGTTGAAAATATTATATAAATGCATTCAAACATTTTTAGGAAAAAGAATAACTTAAATTCGAGTTTCAAAACGTCAATTCGAAGAGAAATAGAATTCCTCGCGGAAAAATTAGTTAGTTTACGAAGAAAACCAAATAAATGGATTTAAAAAGAATTAAAATCTTTAAAATTAAAAATAAAAATTATTAAACTCAAAAATGAAAATGGAGTTTAGTAAAATGATGAAATACGAGGCCGAAAAGTGACAAAGTTAAGATGGAGTCCTAACGGAAAGAATAAATATGCTAGGAAAAATAGCGGGTGTTACAAAATTTGTTGGTCCTTGTGAATGCTTGCCTGCAGAGTAATGCCTGTACACTGGACCTGTTTTTGTTTTTTTTTTAGTGTACCAGTCATGACGCACAGCAGGGACGGAGAATGATCTTGTAAACTGGTAACAACCGCTGCGAACCTAAATAGATAAGGTAACAGTGAACAACCAAATGACTGGGTGTTGTGGTGTGCAGCTCTAGTAAACTGTTATCTATTACATTAATAATTAAACCGAAACATCAACTTTCGCGTTGATCATAGGCATGTACAGGGCGCGCCCAGGAGTTGTCGTCACTGGTTGGCTGATAATGGGTGGACCTGTGGTATAGTTCCATGGTTCCACAGTGACAGTGCGGATTCATGTGCAGCAGATATATGCGCACAAACGTTATAGCAGGGCTTGGCTGTCATCAGTTGCGAGTGCGCAGGTAGTGGCAGTACACTACACATGTGGGACCAGTAGTAACAAGCAGAATACATATCGCCACGCGAGACGACTTGGAGAAGGCACAAGTTTGCGGATCGTTGTATGCACAGCAACTGGTGGCGCGCATATCTTCTCTCTGCAGGTACATATATATACGCATCAGAAAGGGCAAAAGAAGCACTCTTTAAATTATATCGGCTAGACGCAGGACGTCGTAAGACATTACATTTTTAATAGACCCAGAGAAGTTCGGTGGTGGTGGCGGTGGAGAGATGACGGTTACTTTGTCTGCTTTTCTGGCGCGTGACAAGGCGACATATAGCTGGCCATGTGCGAAGAAGGGTCTGGGGAGATACACAGCAACTTTTGAGAGAGTCTGGCCTTGCGACTTGTTTATCGTCATTGCAAAACTTAGCTTAATCGGGAACTGAGTCCGCTGAAACTGGAAAGGGTAGCTGGTGGGCGATGGCGGGCGGAGTTTAACACGTGGGATGAGGACGTGGTCTCCTTCGTAAGACCCGGTTGTTATTACACATTCGATAAGGTTTGGGAAGAATTGCTTACAAATTAAGCGAGTGCCATTGCAAAGACCTTCCGATGGAAGTATATTGCGAAGCAAGATTATAGGGCACTCAGGTTTCAGAATTAACTCGTGTGGGCTCATACCCCCAGGGCAGAGCTTATTAACAAATTCAGTCGGGTAGATGTTGCAGGCGTCATCCAGTAGCACATCGAAGCTGCGATAAGTTACGGCTTCTCCGGGGAAGCGTTCAATAAGGGTACTATTTATAGCGCCTACGTCCTCGTTAGTCGGAGTCATTATAGCGGAGCCTGTGAATAGACTGGCATCAGAGCAGGGCGTCTGTGACCGAGGGAATGTTAGTTCCGCAATTGTCTCAATGGACTGTTCACCAGGCTCCCTTTCGAGGTACGTGATTCCCTACGGTAGTGGAATGTGACCCTGCTCCGCGCTCTGTAGTCTCCCGTCGCCGAGTGCAAGCAAAAACTCAGAGAACTCAGGGTCTTCCCTCGCCCGAATGTTCTCTGTTAGTCTAAATCTAGTTAGCTTACACCATATTGGTGACGCCACCAAACTTGCCGCAACAACCTCTTTCTGTGACCTGTTAGGAACAACTGGCAACACTTGTCTGAAATCTCCTCCAAAGACAACGACTTTGCCACCAAACAAGCTGCTTGGATCACATAGATCTCTAAGTAGTGCATCAAGGGACTCAATATTCTCCTTACGTGCCATAGACGCCTCATCCCATATAATCAAGCTTGATTCCCTTATAAGAGCAGCAAGGCTGCCCTGCTTTTGGACAACGCATGCAAGAGAGGCATCCACATCTATGGGTATTTTAAATCTGGAATGTGCAGTACGACCAGAAGGTATATTTGACGCAGCTATCCCAGACGTAGCTGTTGGCAGAACGATTTTACTCATGGAACGCACCTCTGCATACAGCGCATTGTAGAGGAAAGTTTTTCCAGTGCCACCAGGGCCGTCCACAAAGAAGGCGCCGGGTTTCTTTTCGTGCACAGCCTTTATAATTGCTGTAAATGCTAATCGCTGGCCAGTGTTCAGCTGGTCTATAGCTCGTTTACAGAATTCTGGGACAGGTGCATCAAGCGCATCGACAATGTCCTTGGTCCTGCGAATATTATCAGTCGTTTCCTCTGTCAGAAAATCCAAGTCAAAGGCCTTCAAAGAATATCCCATCGCTTCTAGATACCGTTCCACTTCCTCGGCTGCTGCAAGTGTTGCTGCTGCCGGCGACATCTTATTACGATAGGTGAAATCTTCACGCAGGCGGGTCTCATATTTACTCCACAAGGCTTTCGGGTCTTTTGGCTGGCAAAAGATAAGAATGGTTGCAAAAAGACGCCTTAAAGCGGACGGCATATGAATTGCGCAAGCCTCAGCCAAGCACAATTCCACGGTGTCATCTTCTTCTACCAGTCTCAGCTTCAGGGCAGCCTCTTGGAAAGTAGCGCACTTCTCACCGTCCACTGTTATCAAATCTTTGAATGATGTTGGACCTCTGGCACGCAACAGAAGCAGTCGCAAAAAATAGCGCTCCCCTTCTGACGGTGAGACAAACACGACTCTACCTACGCACAGTTGTCTGGTCTTCCTTTTCACCCATGTTTTACTGGCCACATCCCACCTAAAATGTTCTGGGAACTGCGAGTATGAGTATGCATGCTGGTTCACGGAGGCGTTGTAGCTGAAATACTCCGTCAACGCAGTCTTTGACCGTTTTGAGTCAAGAGCAATAGCTGAAAGGTTTTCATGGCCTCTGATATGCAGTGTTTGCATGTTTGGAAGGTGGACTGGTAACGTTAACACTGGAGGGTGCATCTCAAAAAGTGGGAAAACAAAAATGCGCCAAATTGCCTCACATGGTGATACCCAGCGGCCTCACTGGTACTGTTCAATCTCGTCCGCTACCTGTACGGTAGATCCAGCAGCTACGTCGAATCCTATTTTGTCGTGCCCCTTGTACACATACTTGTACAAGTACTTCACGGCTTGAATTGTTGAGCACACATCGACATTTAGATGGCAGTCAAACAAAGCTAATAAATACGGATTATACGGGATCACCCAGCGATTGTCAAGTATGTTCCTGCGCACCGTAACGCGAACACCATCTGGACGGCGGCGGTACATTGGGTAACCATCGGCATTGTTGGTAGTCTGAGCAGCAAATGTCTTTGGGTAACCAGACTTGCACATGCCAACAGAATCCTCTTTGGTCATGTATGGACACAGCGGGTTCATATCACCGCAAGGCCCGTGCATCATATGCTTAAGAACCGAACTTCTAAGAGCAGCAGTTTGTGGCTCGGGGCCTGGAATTTCAGCGGACACAAATGTGTCAAAGTCGGCCGGGCATTTAAGCTTGTATGAAGGTTTCAAGATTATTAATAAGTGAGCATGCGGGAGGTCTTGTTTCTGGAACTCGACTACATATATGAATGCGCTAACCTCACCAAAAATATGCTTCTCCATAATCTGTTTTTTAAGGTGGACCAGCTTTGCTCTGAAAACTCTGGACACAATATCTAGGCGATTTTGAGCCTCCTCGCCCGGCGCAAGCTCTGACTTGATTTCTGGCCAATTCACGTTGCACGTCATTGTGATGAACAAATCCGGCTTTCCAAACTGCTGGACAAGGGCCATTGCATTTAAATATCTTTTCCGCATGTCTCGTGGGCCTCCTATGTAGGTCGGCGGTAAAATTACTCGGCGGCCGACATTTGCAGCACAGGTTTCCCCTGCGTCTATGGTGTCCAAGACCCCCTGGTATAGTTCGGCTCGTATAGTTGTTTGATTGTTCCGCAGGAAGTCTAGACGTGTGTTCTCAATCTTCACATACATGTCAACGATATACTGCTGCAAACAGCGACCAACCCTTAGCATGAGGTTGGATGGCCAGTTCTGTAGCTTGTAGCAATAGTAGGAACGACATGAAACGCGCCTCCCATTTTCAGGATCGTCATGGGTCTCACCTTCCATCAAATAAGCTCCCCTGTTATTCTAGTGTGTTCTGACTGTGCGTAACATGCATGTCCGCACTGCCGCACTAATAAATACAGACTATCATATATTTACTCGCATCATAACTGCAGTTTTTGTGATTGGGGTGGCTCAAAAAGGCAGCACGAAATGAAGGTGCGAACGGAACTTACGTCGAGCTTCTAGTTCCAACAATGCTTCCACAGTGAGCACAGTGTCCACAACGTTGTCACCAAGCAATTCCTCGCGTGTTGTGGTCGTAGAAGCCTTAGCCTTGCTAATTGCTGGGTGCCAGCCTCTTTCCCCATTTGGGAACAGAAGTGGATACTGCAGTGGATCGTAACAGCCATAGTAATGCCTGATTCTGTGGATTGTTGAAGCAGTTCCGCGAACAACAATGTAAGGGCCGTCTGTTTCAGTTGACCCAGACCTGTCTGGCCAGATTGCAGTGACCTCATCACAAGTGGGCGCATTGTAAACCCGCTGATCTTGCTTCGGATTTTTGCACAAGACAATTTGTGTTTCGTGCGTAACGTTTATCTCCTGCAGCGAACGGAAGAAGCGAGCGTATGGGTTGTCTGCTGTAACCTGTATCAGTATGTCAATGATGCTCTGGCGTAGTTCTGTGAAGCATCCAGCTCGGTTTTCGGCCTCGTGCTGACCATCGTAGAAATATAACTGCAAGTACTTTGGGTTCTCTTCGCTGGGTAACAGATCTGGTACATTATGGTAGATCTGGCCTTGTAGTTTGAAGACAAAGATACCCTTAACTGTTTTGGCATCGAACTAAATGCAAAGAGATTATTATAAATGCGCGCATACTTCCTGAAGTGGATTGCGTCATCGTTCGTCCCAGTGTACAAGTCTACAAGTGCCTGGGGCATCTGTACTGTTGGGAGCCGAACTGCACCATGGTTGCAACACAGGTTCTTTGATTCATAGGCATACAATTTTGCAAGACATTTGGTGCATCGCGTGGGTACTGGCAACTGTAATAATGCCTTTTGGAGTGGAAGGCCAATTGTTGCCCGCGCTTTTGGTGCAGCTGGCCTCCCCCTTTTCTTTGGATGCGGCGTAGCTATGCTTCCACCGGCAGTGCTGCAAGAGCAATTTCTCTTTGGTGATGGGTACGATACTTGAAGAGCATACAGTAGTGCCAGAACGAGACAGAGAGAACCAACCTGTTACTCTTAGAAATGAGCTGCGCCTGTGTCCGTGAATTTCTGGTACGCTTGACCTGTTCCGTCTGGATTGGAAGTGCGCCACCTGCAGCAGAAAAACTAAGTCAGTGGTTGTGCAACCACGAACTCAGAATAGCGCAATGTAGAAAGTGCATGGTTACTTGCAAACCTCGTAGTTGCTGCACAGCTGGTGTCACACGGGCTCTGCGGCGGACTGGTGGCATTATTGTGACACTGTTTCTGGCATACGATATGAAACAGTGTTATCCTGAGCACTGTGTATGGTTACGTAGCTGTCATAAATAAGCTAGGTACATTGAGTGCAGACCTGGGCACAGCTGCCGGCGTCTGCGATTGCGTTGCAGCTAACCGGGTCCGCACAGTATGTTGCCCCTTGGCAGAGCCGGTGTCACCTGCAGACAATGGTGGGTTCAGCGTGTTATTTTGGGTACGCTGGTGAGAGCGGAACAGTGTCCGATAAAACAAAAGGAGACAGCTGTTCACCTATTCCTGTGATTTTGAGGTCCTGCTTTTTCGGAAATGGCTGGGCGCTGGATCCACCCTCTTCTCTGAAACGTAGGGCATGCAGAGAAAATTTTCAGAATCAATGATGTGCCCTTCTCACTTCACAGGTCGATGGAAACACTACGTAGTCCATGATAGATCCTATTCGAGGTAGAGGGTGGGGGAAAAAGGGGGCGTGAGCGAAGAAAAAAATAAAGAGAACCTGCTCCCACCACATGCAGTTAGCCGTTTTGAAACCCTCGTTCGCTTTACCGTGGCCTTGCTACCAGGGAGAGATGGTACGTCCCCTACACATTTACTCTTGGTATCATCACATATATCTTGACGCACATTACATAGGATTTACCAGTATGAGGCTTGTTTGCAATATGTGATGCGGTCAAAGTAAATAATTAACTGACCTCCGTCCAGGACTGGTGGGTCGCAGTTCTATATTTCTGTGGGCGGTTGTGTTCTGGGTTCCATATAGTTTCTGGAGCATGGCACACACAATTTAGTTTTTCAACAATAAGTGCTACACTATCAGTGTATCTATTTCTAGTCTTAGAATGCCTGGATCTCGAAATTGAACTGTGTAACACTGTACAACAACAGACAGTCTAGGTAAGCAGAGTTGCAAGGAGGATAGGTGTCTCCAAGTCCAAGGTCGCGAAATGAGGAACGTTTCATGGTCAATCTTATTGTAGATGGAAAGGCAAAGAGGAGGTGTTCCGTAAAGATCGCAAATAAACTTAACTGATTCCCACCGAAATCCGCCTGCCTTCTTGGAACCCTGGTACGTTTCAGCACACCCTTTTTGCAGAGTGGAGTGTGCGAGTCCTCTGCACAGGCACAATTGTCAGCGCTGTATGTGTTTACAAATGAGTTGGCCCGTTAAGAAGGCAGTTGGAAAAATTACCCATCTAGCAGAGCGCACAGTGCAACTACCCTTGCACCGTTCCCTTTGAAGCTCACAAATTATATTTGATTTTGAGCAATCCTGCAGAGAATTTCAGAGAACAACCTTACCATTTATTCAACACCACCGATGGGTTTGCATATATGTAAGTGGTCTCCAAAGGCAGCAGTTTGTATATAAAATCGAAGGAAGCAGTGGCAAGCACGACTCTCAGGGGCACCAAATGTTTTCTGTTGCACTATAAATTTGAAGGTCATTGGCAGCAGTAGAATCAATGCTTGCATTCAGGTTTATTTGGTGGTATTGTGCTACTGAAAAAAGGGGCCATAATAAATCTACGTGACTTGACTATCGAGAAATAATTGAAATTTCTTGATTTTTTTTTTGGGGGTTGCAATTTTTTATTTGTGTTTGGAACCACAGGCACTGATATTGGTCTTAGTTTCCGGTGGGCTTTTTTTCTGGCCTTCTATTGACTGTAATATTGTCGTTTCAACCTGGGTCAATTCATATGCAGTAAATTTGGGATCATTCGATGGTTAGGGTTAAAGCTGCTCGAGTGATCGGAGGTCTGATCGTCAATAAAACTGTGCCTCTTTTTTTTTTTGACAGTTTAATTGGGGAGAAAGTTCTAGATGAGATCGAATAATCAGAATTCTAGCAGGAAATAGTCATGCTCACACTATGACACCGTGTGCTGGGCTGCGCACAATATACCACCGATAACTGGATACCCATGACTGAAGCAATGGTTGTAACGATGAGAGAGGAAGAAGGCACAGTAAGATAGAAGCAAAGGTAGCAGAAATTGCAATTGTTCTCCCAAAAAACAG
The DNA here is from genome assembly GCA_958450325.1 of Agrostemma githago. Lineage (NCBI taxonomy): Eukaryota > Viridiplantae > Streptophyta > Magnoliopsida > Caryophyllales > Caryophyllaceae > Agrostemma > Agrostemma githago. The sequence goes on along the minus strand of OY288259.1, from coordinate 47,186,428 downwards.
GAACCACGCAGAAACAATGGTACTTCTCAGTTTCACTCCAACAAAATCTCCATCGCAGAATCGACCCACTCTTCCTGCAGTTTGGCTACAGTTTTACATACGCAGTTAATAGACCCAGATGTCAATCACATTACACACGAACTTTTTCCTTCCTGCAGTAGAAAAGGGGGAGGGTTGAGTGTAGCAGTGTCCTCCACCTGCACAAATTTAAAGTAGCAATGGTCAATACAAGGACAGAATTGACAGGTCAACAAGACAACTCCTACACTCTGAATAACCTGCAATCATATTTGGAAGTCCTTCAGTTAGTCTAACCAAGCAGTTCAAGTGGAACTTGATAATATATTTCGTCCATTCTGTGTCAGCGCGAACGATTCAAAAGAACGTTCACATTCCCCATAAACTTGTAAGGGTTACAATGAAAAGTGAACTAACGCCTCTGTGTCTTTGTAATCTATCACAACAAAAGAAAATGAGAAAATCTTATTGTACACTTAAGTCTTGGAAGTTGGTCTAAAACGCAGGTGTGTATGCGTCAATATCTTAGATTAACAACACACCTTATCCACAATATAGTATTAAATATCATAAACTCAACATAATCATGAACGATAACAGAGTTTGAATCTCGAATTCCTATTTTGTTAACGAGAGGAAAGGATCTGAGAGTTATATCAAAACAGCACAAGTATCTGCATGTACATAATGGTTTGTCTTGCTTTATTATCTGGTTGTAAGAGTTACTATAAAACTATGAACTCACCTATCACGCAATGATAGTTGTGAATACATATTAATCTAGTACGTATCTGGGTCTACTCCAGTAGATATGAAGTGTGTGTCTATCTTCTGCTCGGCCACGTTTGTGGTATAGATCCTGGTTGAACCTACAAGTTTGTCGGGTACGTCTTTTCTTCTTGGAGATGAATCAGGCGTTGTGGTCTGGTACTGGAAGATTTAAAAGGTTAGGGGCTGTTTAACTTGGTTTTGGTGTCGGGCCTGACTGTCAGGTCCAGGGATTCGCGTGGTGCTGCCTTGGCCAACTCGATTGTGCTCTGTGTACACACTGTATACTAAAGCACACTTGTCATTTTTCGTTTTTTAGAACATGGACAGTACAGCATTTGGTTACGCGCTTCAGAGAACCTGGTCTCGCCACTGTCCCATGGCTAAAACAAAACACTGCTTAATAAACACAAATGTTAACCTACACCTGACAGTCTGCTTCGATACAAACGAGAACAAAATGAAACACAAATCTAGCTGGGATTGCATCGGGCCATACGACACGTAAACTACACATCCAGAAACTAAGCTTTGCTGCCTACGTTGCAACTACAAGCAGTACAACGTATCAGCTGGTATGCCTGCACCGCCTTCAAGGGATGCCAGCATTCCTGAAGAAGCTATTAATATCATCTCGAGATACAGCAGAAGACGATGCCCCGTGAACATCAACTTTTGCTCGCATTGTTGGGCAAGGTCGCAGCCGCTTCGGAGCCAAGGGCGGCAAACTGGGCTGAGGAATAGAATGCATCACACCTTTAGGAGTGGTACAGTCACCTTCGACAATAGAAGTAGTGACTGGGAATCCTCCCTGGACCTCTAGAACATGTCTTTCGAAAGCAGCAAGCCTATCCTAAGCACATTCACACTCACAGGCAGCAGACCTAACATCTTGTGGGGAGTAGTTTGCACCGATTATGTCTACATTATAAAAGGTAGCCAAATACTCAACAGCCTTAGAGGCAAGATTTGTTTCTGCTGCACCAGAAGATGCACACACATCACTAAAGACACACACATGGTCGTGCCCATGGCTACGATGTTCAATAGATAGCCACGATGTGAATGTGCGAGGGGTATGTTCAATGGTATGAACAGGGGTACACTCAACAGGAAGTCTTTCAGCGATGGTCATAAGAACGGACATAATTTCCAGTGAAACACTTTGAAGGTGATTCATCTCGTGACATTCAAATTCCTCTTCTACAGGCATTTTAGGCAGTCCTTTTGCGAAGCGTTCCAGCTCAAGGCGCTTCAATCGGCAAAGATTAGCGCACCTAACATACTTGGCTTTTTTTCGGGCCGTAAAATCGTTGATGTAAATATCAAACATTGCTATAAAATCGCGGACAGCAGTTCTTGCTGTTCTGTTGCATGATTCGTCAAAGGTCAATGCAGAGCCACCGACGTAAACATATTTCTCGGGATCGTAGTCAGCCTTAAGGGTAACAGAAGCAATAGTCCTTTCAGCATCTAATGCACTGTATTCTGGTTCCAAGAACACCAGACAACTGGCAATTTGAGATAGCAAGGGCTGAAAAGGGATTGCAATTTGCAGAACCGGCGCCGCCATCACTCTGTGGAATAGAGAGCACACAGGAAGGTAAGAAGTAATTAGAACACGGGGTCTGCTATGGTGGGGCCAAGCAAAATACACAGCCATTTTCCAATGTGTAGTTAGACACGCAGTCTTCCTACCCTTTTATCGAAGGGTAGGCACGACTATTTATTATGCCACCACGACCTATGTCGGCGACACCGGGACATAGAGATAGGCAGACAAGGACAGCAGGAACTCGTATTCTAAAGAATAGGGGCGTCAGCAGGACTAACAAAGACTCTGGCAGCTTGCAACTGTTAATCGCCTAGAGCGGATTTTTTCCTATCGCGTACTGAAGAAACATACAACACCTATCCTATTAAAACAAAGGACCGCGGTTCATGTGAAATTAGTAACCATATGGTGGTGATGGTGGCAGATGAAGAGCTTAAATTAGGAGTGGGTAACAATAACCACACTGTAGAGGTGCTCAATTGCACGACACGGCGAGAAAAAGTTACAATGTTCCGCACCACATGACATAACTACGTTGACCATGTAACGACTAATTCACTGAGTGAGCTACTGTATAAAGAAATGAGGCGACACCATTTCCAGAGCATGTAACAACAAGTGCTCAGAGCGTTATCCCACTGCTACATATATAACATTTTGAAAAGGAAAGAGGCGACGGTAAAAGTGACAGGCAACAACGGCTTATAATACTCGTAGCGACAGTGTCACAACTATTAGCATGACAATGTACACAGGAAAAGAAACTCAGCATGTGATGTGAACATGTGAAGGAGGTAGATGTGAGCCACGAAATGCAATAAGTATTACAGCGTTTTTTGGCTGATTCATTTACACACTAATAGTCCGACTAATTGAGAGGAAGACTGAGGATGTGTACAACAGAGAATGTGGTGAAGTGAAGAGAGAGCACCTTTTTCGATGGGTGATTGGCTGAGAACAAGATATGCAAGAGACCATGCAGTGGGAGTATAACTGTGCGACTGGTAAATAGGAACTCGTGGGAATCTTCTCTATATATAGAAAACGCTGACCTACCATGTTAATAGGCAGGCTCATGGGCCAAAAAAGCACACTAAAAGAAAAGGGTAAGGTAACTGTGTAGTTAGCATTCAATGGTCACTTAGAGTGTAGACATAGGCAAAATCACATCTTTGTACCGATTGTACTGCTTCATTTGGAAACAATTGACCGGTGAGTGGCCGTGTCAGCAATAGTAATGCACTCACAAGTCAGGTTACTCTGTCTAAGTCCTTTTCGAAAGCGACTCCGCAGAGTTTGGCCACGGCACTTCAACTAACTACAGACAGCCATGCGCGTATTTGTTACGGATACATGCATGACAAAGAAAATAAACTGCATGAGGTCTAAGGGACTGCAGGTTCTCGAGCGAAACAGACCTAGATTCATGGGTTCATACATCAGCAGAGCGCGAGTTCTGGTATGAGCGTCTGCTGGTTCTGTGGCGACCTTTTATCGTGCCTGTGCAAGTACAGGAAATAAGAACCACGCTTACAGATTGGTGGGCAGCTAAAGCCGGCATGCAGCAGCAGCAAACATAACAATTGGACTATACGATCTGGTCACTAATCTACAGACAGTATGCCGAGAAATCACAGGACAAACGTAATAAAGAAGGTACGCAGTATACTGCATGCAAACCCAGGACCTGTAGGGTAACCTGTAAAATAAAGTGACCAATGTAGTTCTCCGATCCCAAACCACACAGCATGCAGAATGCGACAAACGCAGTATATAGCATGACAGTAAGGAAGATACACCCACAGCTGAACATAATAATCGCAAATTGAGTCTTACAAACACACATCTACTTACAATAAAAAGGGAATACTTGCATAAAAGGCAGCGGAACAAAGAGTGTCAGATGGCAGGCTGTGATACCCGAGAAATACAAATCCGCACCACAAAATGTTGTCCACCATAGCCACGAAAGCATGGGTACATAGATAAGAAATCCTACATCAGACAAAACCAGGGCCCCAGAAAGTAAGGGCAGCATTAAAACTTAAGTTCCGAACTCACAAAATAGTTATACCAAGCACTTTATGTTCCCCGCAAACGGCTACTCCCAGACTCCTGAGGATGCGGGGTACGGTAGTAGACAGGGTAGGTGCCTTCTTCACCAATGACATCATCTCTAGAGAGAGCCGAATCTTCATCTGACACTCGCTGAGCGTAATCCGGAGTCGCTGTTGGTGCATCTAATGTTCTAAACATAGGGCCAGGAACGATTGGTGGTACATCTACCACCGCATTTCCAGATGCACTGTCGTCTGCCTCTACCAGCAAGCACGAGTGTCCAGGCACATCTGGGATACCAGTCATCCTTTCCTTTATTGTTAGATAGCTTTCCCGTTCAAGATCGCAAACAAGCGCAGCGAATTGTGCACCACGTGACTTATAGTTGACATCAATTATTTCTAAATTGCAGGCAGCTATTAGATACATCACGACCTTCCTAGCAAGCTGGCACTTTGCATAGGCCAAAGTATTGCAAGTTGGTCCTATGAACACTTCTTTACGGGAAGTACCGTTCGGAACCTGAACTGCCATCCAGGAAGTGTAGCGACCAATACAATGTTGTATAGTTTCCAGCGCCGTAGCGTGGATGACAACAGTTTGAAAATTTTTCCTGAGAAGGGGCATATAATCAAGGAAGACATGCTTAGTATAGGTGGGGCTGTCAGGCACATCTTCTTCAAGGGCAGGCCTATCCCTCCCTTTGATGCTGTCCTCTAATCCGGTGCGTTTAAGCCGGTATAATCTACCACAGCGCTCTACTTGCTTTTTGCGTTCGAAGCTTAAGTCTTCAACAACCAGATCAAACATTTTGACAATGCTATGGACCGCCTTGTTTGCAGCAATGTCACAGGACTCTGGCACCGAACAAGCAGGGCCTCCGACATATGACAAGACCGGCACATCAGAAGGCGGGTTCAGTAGAACACAAACACTATTGTTTGCTACGTCTAGCATATAATAATCAGGAGGTGGCCACTGTAAAATCTCAGCGATATGTTGAAGAAGTGGGCAGAACGGGATGGTCATCATAGTAGTCGGTGCAGCCCGCCCCTGTATGGGCAACATATAAAGCAAACATGTCATGTCAAATGCACAGACATCATCCTAATCCGTAACGGTACAGCTACCAGTAAACCACAAGCTGCTTGGACAATGAGACACAACTAACTAACATCATAAAAGGTCACCAGAGATCAATGCTGATAAAGTCATCCCCAACAAATTAACATTCAGCTTGATGGCGTGACGAAGCAGCTGTACAACCTCAACAAAGGACAACAGGCAGGAGGAACCAACATTCAATCCCACGCAGCAAAACTGCAATAAACATAGTACGGGCAGGACCATTTAAGCAACTAAAAATGGTGGAACCAACAACCAACATTGGTATGTCAGTGTGCGCTGTAAACATACAGAAGAAGCAGGCAACAAAAGCTAAAATATATATGGTGCAGCAATTTCATATAGGCTAAACATGGGAGACAAAACAGAACATATACACCGACACCACCCAAACATGCAAACACAATTTACACTAAGCAGCACTATGAATCTGACTAAAAAAAATCGCTTAAAATGACCCACACTAAACTACCAAAAGGGACTGGCTAAGCAGGCGAAATGGTAATCTATACCTGAGGAGCTGGGTCTGAATCTGGGAGCTGCTGCAGAGACATTAGACGGTGAGAGTAGTATCACTAAGGGCTGCCAACTGCGCTAGCCTTGTTCAACCTGCAGCGGGAGAAATGTATAGATTCAGAGGCAACAACAAGTAGATGTTGCGTGTTTTTTTTCAAAATATCTAGACATGACAACTGAGAGTGTGGAGTGGTGACTGAAATAGTATGATTTGAAATGGTAAATCTAATTGTCCTTCATCAGTTGAGTGGCCATGCAACACATGTAATGATGGGCAGCTGAGTGGTCATTGACTAATTATCGTCCCCGTCTGTATTTCTATTCCGTGCGGCCATAATAGCGTTGTTTTTTTTGTACATCTAGAATCTAGAATCGAAACTATTCTATTGAAAGGGTTATCACAAGTGGATCTACCATTCCCGGTTGATCTAATAAAGACACATCCAACGCATGGTTAGCAGCAACATGAGCAGCTAAAGTATATGCCGTTCAATGGTAGGGCAAAGCGTCCTACATTAGTTGAGTGGTCATGCGATCTGTGCAGTGACGGGCACTTGACATTTTTCTATTTGAGTGTGTGGTGACTACACCAATCACCTCTTTGTTCAAGCGCGTAGACGGTAATGGGAGCTTATATGTTCTACCTCCTGAAATGGATCGAACTAAGTCAAGCGTAATTCGCTCATGCGCGCAAATGCTAAACCGGTGAAGCGAACAGGCAGCGTCAAATTCCCCAAAAGAGGGACCAAACAGCAGCGTCATCGGGCCCCACAAACTACAAAACATGTTGCAATGGGAACAAAATAAGCAATCAACCTGTCAGGGAAAAGCAGAACTAAATCCAGCAAAGCTGGGAGAAAGGTGGTGCGCGTAGCGCAGAACAGAATAATAACAGCAATCAAAACATAAACAGCACAGACAAGATGCGGTATATCGGGAATAGGCTGTAAAACAGATACTGTTTCCATTACACACAGAACCAGAGGCGCAGACATTGGAAGGGCAACTGTTAGCTAAAGCATTTGAATTTTTGGTAATAGGTAGAATTAGCAAATATTACAGACAAACATAACTGCCGAACATGGAGCAAAAGAGGGTTAGATAACAAAGTGCAGACCGGAAACAGGCTGTCCTTAACAGCTGGCCTACATAGGTTCTTCGCCGGCGCAATTAGGCGCCATGTCCAAAGGCGGGAGAGCCATAAAAGCAGTGGGAAACACCACAGACGGGGAGGGGTTGCGGACTGTCGAGGAGCTACCATTTTCACCAGGCGGTTTTCTCTTCTTAGGGTGCAGCGGCGGCGACGTAATAGTTGGCATGTGAAGTAGCTGTGTCCTAGGAGTGGCGTAGACGTATTCAGGTAACAGAGAAGAAGACATTACAACGTCCGGCAGTCCCAGAACTCTTTCCTTGACAGTCATGTATGTCTCACGCTCTAATGCGCATGAAACAGCGGCATACCTATCAACCAATGGGTCATAGTTGGCATCAATCAGTTCAATATTGTGTAAAGGAACAAGGTAGGCTATTGCTTTCTTGGCCAGACTGGCCTCCGCTGTGACCAGATCCGGAGATTTCTCCCCAAACAGACAGGCACCTGGCAAAACAGCATCCGGGCCAGACATAATAATCCATGACGTGAACGAACCCTGCTCCTGCTCAAGCGTCTCAACAGGGGAAGGCAGTATGTTGGATTGTGCGAATATTGCGCGCAGAACCGACACATAGTCAACCGTAGCAGTGACTGGCGACGGCACATCCCTGTCCCCCTTGCAATCCTTACTCACAAGGTTAGTGGTGTCATACTTTTCAAGTGCGAGGCGCTTTGCTCCGTAGTAGCTGCCACAGAGTGCGAGGTCTGCTCGCATGGCAGATGTTATGTCCTCGACTACAACCACGAATTTGTCAATCATGTCACGAACCGCCCTCTGTGCAGCCTGTTCGTCGGAGTGATTGAGGGTGACACCTGGGTCACCTATATAAGCATACTCAATAAGGCCAGGGACTCGCGGTGTAAAAGTCAGCGAAACACCTCCGCGAGGCTTGTCAAGTAGCTGATAACTGGGTTCATGGTAGTTAATTCTCTCAGCAATTTGATGCAGCAACAGACGGAAAGGAATGGTTACCCGAATCTTAGAACCAGTCATTGTTTGCTGAAAGAAAAGGGAAACCATGTTATGCGTAGCAAATTTGTGCAAGCAAAAAGCACACAAGACAAGGGCAATAAGCGCAGCAGCCAAATTATAGTCTGTGCCGGAGCCTTGGGCCAGGATTGAACCAGGGGCCGCACATACTAAGAGCCCCAAGAGCGACCAATCAGAGGCAGAGGCAAACAGATAGTTCAACACACACACACCAGCGGGAATGTTAAAGCTACTCACAGACAAATATAGAAGACAAAATATGTGACGCACAGGGCATGCATCCCACGCATACATTGGAAAAAGGAGGCCACCCCGGAAAAGATAACCTCGAAACTCAAGTAATAATAAAGAAAACAAACAGGCAGGAAAAAAAATCCAATACACCGGATGCGACAAAACTCGTGGATTCACAAACACATAGCAAATAGTCAGAAACCCCTCTGCTATAACAAAACCTATAAACCCCATGGTCCCAAAACCACCAAGATAACACCCAGCGAAACGAGCACGAAATTGGAAAGTATAAAATTCACCGACCCATGGAAAGAGACAGGAAAGAGGAAGGCATACACTATTGGCGGCTAACAAGTCCAGTTTTGCCAGCAGATGGAAGAGGGCGACCACAACAGCTAAAGGAACATAGAACACTGCAGCAGATTTAAGTTTGGCCCAAATAAGAGCAACACATTTCTTGTGTGGGATTGTGTATGAGGCACTGAATTGATTTTTGGGTGAGATGATGGGGTATGGAGCGGGAGTTTCAGTCCAATTCTGCCCATACTCTGAAAGCATTTTTTTGTAACTATCTGTCACCAAGAGAACTATTGATTGCTGACTGTTCACTGCTGATGGCAGAGATCTGCCATGATATAGAGGCTTCAGTACAGTCACTGTAGAAGAAAATGTGCACTCAACCACGGTATCATCATATGAATTTATTGGCTGATTTGCACTTGATTGTTCTACAAGCTTAATCTAGTTGATTTGTAACTACTCCCTCCTTTTCACTATAGTAACTAAGAGGGAAGAGAAATATGTGGTTGTGGTTGAGTGGAGAACAAATTTTGGTTAATATTAGTCATCCATTTTTGTATAAAAAAAGAAGAAGGAAGATTACAGATAAGACACTCAAAGAAAAGGAAAAAGGTGTTTGTGAAAAGGATGGAGCATGTCTTTAGGGTTCACCTTTAAGGTCTGGGCACGTGGTCTTTGAATTGTGTACATATATTTTTCTGTGCATCTTACGAGAAGTGCAACTGTCAAAATATTTTAATGAAGTGCGCGGGCGATTTTTGGAAAAGGCCGATCAGCTTTGAGCAAGATAAAGTAATTACCATCACGTGTTCTTTGTACTTCCTACCGAAGTGTAGTGATTACGGATACGGTTGGAAATAGTGGTCACACGTTCTTCCCCCAACCGACTATGATTTAACCGCCTACTATCTGGAACTGCAACTTTTTTTTTAAAATGGGTTGATAATTACGAGGCGGGCGAAGTAGTGCGTAGTATACTCTACGATCATTGTTTTAGGGGAGCAACGACTTTTGTAAGCGTCGATATAATTTTAAGAACTGCAAACACCATTGTAAACAATGACTTCTGTTTGGCGGGCTGTTTTTAGGAACTTTAGCCCATATGTAGTCCATATCTGCCATGACACAGAGGCTTCAGTCAAGTTACGGTAGAAGATAATGCGCACTCAACCACGTTATCATCATATGATTTTTTTGACTGATCTAAACTTGATTGTTCTACAAGCTTAATCTAGTTCATTTCTAACTATGTGTTTAGGGCTAACCTTTAAGGTCTGAACACGTGTGTTTAGAATTGTGTACATATATGTCTCTGTGCATTTGACAGGAGGTGCACTTGTCAAAATATACTAATGAATTGCGCTGGTGAAATGGTTAAAAAGGTTGACCGGCTTCGAGCAAGATCTAGTAATCACTATCACGTGTGCTCCGTATTTCCTAAAGAAGTATAATGATTAGGGATATGGGTGGAAACAGTGGTCACACGTTCTCCCCTCAACCGACTATGAGTTCACCGTCTAGTATTTGGAATTGTAACATTTCAATAAAAACGGGTTAATAATTTTGAGGCTGAGGAAGTAGTGCGCAGTATACTTACGATCATTGTTTTAGAGGATCATCGACTTTTATAAACGTCGATATAATTTTAGGAATCGCAAACACCGCTGTAAACATTGGCATTTGTTTGGTGGCCTGATTTTAGGGAATTTAGCCCATATGTAGTCCATTCATCAGTTTTGTAAAAGGGATGCCTTTTTTAAACAAGGAAATGACAGCGACTCCACCAAATCCTCCTAATTTAGTAAAGCTCTTGTCAGCGAAAATCAAATGAACAGCACATGTCTGATGCAATTGCACATTAACTAATTCGTCAGCTCCTGCATGATGCAGCCTTAGCCATCGGCAGTCTTGTTCACAATATCTTATGTCGTGACACTACAAGATAGTTTCATAATGGATAACTACAGATAACTTGCGCAATAGACCCGTCAAATGCACAGAAACCAGCTTGGGTGCCAGCGGGACTGGTTCAGAAAGGGAAAGCATAGAGGTTAAAGAACAGATCGACGAACATTCCACCATTGGTCAACGCCACAATCTAGTTATACAATCACAGAAACAGAGGCCTGAAACTGTGACCTTAAAACTCAATGATACGAAGCCACCACAACGTTTGTCGATCACAAAAGCAGCACCGGTAGTCTAATTACAGTACTGCATGGAAGTGCGGTATAGATAACAACTCAAAAGCTGCCTGCTGCATACGCTGCAACACACATTACCCTTCTTCACAATGTGGACTCCTGTTGAGCACTTGGATCACGCATCCATGATTGATAATAAAAGATGCGTGCGAAAACACATAGTCTAACGTGCCTGGCGAACAATGAAGCGGGCAATGTGCACTGGGCGTGCACAAAACGCGCAAAGAATTAGGAGCACCCTTGTTCATGGAGTGCCGAATTCCGAAGTTGCCAACTCAGGTAGCCACAACTGAATCGAGCTACCATATTAGGCGAACACTATACCATGAAAACCCTAAGATCGAGCGCGGATTCTATTCTGCAGTTCAGAGCATACATAGAACATCCGAAGACACAAGTGTATACACACCGGAGCGTAAGAAGTACGTCAAAAACCGTTGCCTGCAGGTTACAGAGGACCAGTGGCGACTACGTGCAGTACATTTCAAAAGCAGAAAAGGGTACCAACATTTATCGCAGGAAGGAGACCTGAGCCAGCAGAAAGCTGCGCGCTAATCGATGACTACTACATCGTCCGTGCCAAGAAGCACAAGGGCTATCCCTGATGCTCTATCAAACACAGTCGCAGGAAGGTCCCCGAAGTAGTCGTCCCCATTTTCAGGGGGGGTGCTGTCATTGACCTCCAAGTGCGAGATGTCTGTGCCCGTCGTCTGGAGCTTGTGCAGCACTCTTCTGGCTATCGTATTGTCAGTTAAATAGCATCTACATCTGCGTGAAACCACACCACCATCCCTAGTAATAGTTGTCACGCCACTACTGCAGCTGCGCCTGAGGGTATGCAAGTACTTTGTGTTCCAACCAGGCGCTTCCTCGCGCAATAGGAACAACTGAGCCCACCTCTTGCAAACCACCGCCATGGCAGCTCTGGCGGATCTATGGACCTTCCGGAATATGTGTCCCGTGCAGTCTTCACTCCACAGGACAGATGCAGCTGCGGAGGAAGATCCACCTAGTACACTCACTTCATGCTGGTGCTCGTAAATGAACGACAAACGTTCAATTTTCTTCTGCCTCATGTCTGACACGAATCCGGCCTTGTCTTCGGCAACATTGTTAACCACCCGGCCCCTGCAGAAGTACCTCACCATGCCGTTAACCCAGATACCTGCGTGCTGCGCCCCAATATGAAAATACAAGACCTAAAAAAAAGGAAAAAACCGCGTTAACGGTAGTGCGCACCCACGCAACTGCGGGCACCTCAGTAACGCCAACAAAACTTCATGGAAGGTATATCCCTAGATGAGTAGCGAGTTCCATCCTAACAGCGTCAAGAACCAATCAGCTACCACACACCCAACACAGTGGGCAGTAAGTGCTTGAACACCATTACCTACAAGCAAACAGGCAAAGTATGACCCATATAGAAGACCAGTCAGCTGTTTCGCTGAAATGCTAGCGGGAAAAATTAGCGCACAGTTTCCCTGGTTCGCATACATGCACATCAAAGACTGATCGCACCAATATGGGAACAGACAGGCCAAGAGACACAGACCTGAGACGAGACAAAGATCAATGAGCACACACAAATCTACACAACAAAACCCGACAGGTTCGCCTACAAAGTATCGAAAGGAGAAATAGGAAGAACAAGAAAAAGAGCAGGAGCTTATAGCACGTACAGTGCATCACCCACGAGATGAGGCAGGTCCCCTTCTTGCCCGCCGACACCGGACCTCAACGGAACCACAAAAATGCAGGGCGTTTGCATGACTGTGACTTAGTATCTACAGCAACATCAGGAAACCCGGCAAAATAGCACAACTCTACGCCCGCGGAAAAAGCGGAAAGTAATAGAGGGCTGAGCCCAGAAGAAACTCAGTAAGAGTATAAATAAAATAGAGGAAGAAAACCGCGACACACCTAAAACAGAAAACTAACGAAAAGGAGGAGAAACTGAAGGCACTAAACTTAGATGACATGCATGCATGGCAAGGAACGGAAACGTAAAAGGTCAGAATCTACCTGGCACGTTAGAAGCTGAGGAAGCGGTAGAAAGGCCACAGTCCCTCTCCTTTGTCAGGCAAGACCTGTGGAAGAAACAACACCCTCCTCTGCGCGTGACGATGACTGGAGAGACATCAGGGAACAGCAGTTTGTAGAAAAAGTGCAGCGGCCGATGGGCTTAATTAATTGCTAGCCTACGCGGATACTGGAGTGAATCATCTACTTATATGAGCAGGCAGGTTGGGAAGTAAAAAGTGGCCAGTGCCTCTTCGTTTCCTGTTTGCATTGCTCTTTGTGGAGATGTGAAGGGCTCACGTTATTAGCGTTGGTTAGTTTTTTAGTATTTCTTGTCTACTATCTCCAGCGTAAACCTTTCATCAGTGTAAGTAGCCTGTCAATTATTTTATCTAAAAGTGACGAGCTCAGTGTCTGCGAACACCAGTGACGAATTAAGTAATTTTGAGGTGGGGCCGAAGATCAAGCTACAACATTATAAACGAGGACAAAATAATTAAATCCAATATAGTTCCAAATGTGCAGCTAAGTTTTCCAGTTAAAATGTTTCCAAGTGAGGTGGGGGTGAATCAGAATATGGTGGGCGATCACATCGTTTTTTGTTTTTTCTTCTAATGATAGTGGATCAACAGATGATATAACAAGCAACAATCGGCAACGATCACCGCGAATCACTAACCAAGACAGAAGCTAAGCAACGTATTAACGAAGGGAGAATAGTATGGCGATCGCCCCCATTCTCATAAAGTGACGAGCTCAGTGTCTGTCAACACCAGTGGCGAATTAGGTAATTTTGAGGTGGGGCCGAATATCAAGGTACAACGTTACAAATATCTTCTAATGATAGTGGATCAACAGATGATATAACAAGCAACAATCGGCAACGATCACCGCGAATCACTAACCAAGACAGAAGCTAAGCAACGTATTAAAAAAGGGAGAATAGTATGGCGATCACCCCCGTTCTCATAAAGTGACGAGCCCAGCGTCTGTGAACACCAGTGGCGAATTAAGTAATTTTGAGGTGGGGCCGAATATCAAGGTACGACGTTACAAATGAGGACAAAGTAATTAAATCCAATATAGTTCAAAATGTGTAGCTAAGTTCTTCAATTAAAGTCTTCCAAGTGAGGTGGGGGCGAAGCAGAATATGCTGGGTGATCACATCAGGTTTTTTTTCCTTCTAACGATAGTGGGTCAACACGATAGGCGTACCGTCGGTATATCCTTCATTCTGGCGGATGAAGCTTCTTTATGTAAGTGGTTATCATATTTTAACTCTCGCATTTACGATTTCATGTGTCCCTAACATAGGCGTACAATTCAAACCATCAAATATTTATAGATAATTTCGTCAGCTGGTGCTTGTTTACAGATTTGAGCGCCAAAACTTGGCGCCTAAAAAAAATACTTGCTTACATTCTAAATATAATCACGACAATTCAAAAGTATACCAAATAACACATATTTCGTATGGGAAGTTTTCTTCGGATCATGGGTACAAGCAACAGCGCCTCTGATCTGTAAGTATATTTCACTCCTTGGTGAGGTGATGCTATTACACACTCCCTTCCCCTCACTATGAATTTCGCACTCATTATTGTGACCTCGCACATTTTGTTTAGAGGTAGGATAATGACTTTGTGTGTGGGGGGAGTAGCCACCAATACACGAAATGGGCAAAGTTTCAACGTAGTTGTTATGCGCTGAATCCATTCCATCTATAGTGCGGGCTTAATTCTGGTCAGGCCGAAAACCGAGTTAGAAGCATCTATAAGACATCCGAGCCTACAGTGTCAAGCTCGGAATTCGAAGGAAACTGGACCGTATGGGCGCACCAACGATTAGCTAACATTCAACTTCGTATAATCTCATCACCTGGGTCCATAAGCGAACCATAATCCAAACTGCAAGTTCGAAGAGGAAGGTAGAAAGTGGCAAAAAATGTGGAACTTGAGATGACAGCACTCATTTGCTGCATTGCACAAGATAAGTTTTAGAGATCATAAACAGCAGAGCAGAGCAGGCGAAACAAATAGCACGGGAATTTAGGAGATGCACTTCCAAAGTGTTTGGGCAGCAGTATGGTGGCTTGGTGAAACTGGGGTCAGCTTTCAGGGCTGGGCTAAACTACCAGATTCAATGCTCCATACATCGCCTATGTGGTATAGGGTCCATGGAGAATCTCGAGAGCTATGTACTCCCTACAATATAATTTAGTATCCCCACTGTTAGTACCAAAATACTTGTGCATCACTCATCATTTGAGAAGTACATGAATTCACGAACCAGTTCGCCTAAACAGTACAAACTGTAAATAGCGAACCTGGTTTCACAAAATCGGACAAGCCAAAGTCAATAGCCTTGAATGGGGAATTTGCGTCTTTCAACACACAAAGGAAATTTTGAGACGGCAAAAGGATGAAGTCAGAAATATCAGATTTCGACGACATCATGCAGGAGAAATTCGACCTAAATAGCGTGGATGAAAAGGAGTACAGAACAAATGTCCGATGACATTAAAAGAAACAGGCTAGAAGAGAAACTTTAACGGTCCTAAGCGATGAAGCGATAGAATGGTAACTGCCCGTAGCTGAAATACTTTGGCTTTTCTATGTTACCCGAGACCGAGAACTATTCATCCTGTGTGAACATTTGGAAACATTTGTACTCGCTATTTACCACCAAGGTTTGAGAAAAACCTTAAAAACACTGCAATACAACGACTTATACACAACAGTGAACAGATAAGATGCAGCAACAATCAACAGATGATATAACAACAATAACTACAAAGCGTAAGTACGGAGTCGTAAGCATCAAACCTGCTGATTATCATGGCCAGATTGAGCAACCCACAACCTCCCATCAGAGTCCCTCAGACACACGAGGGTGTGACCTGCGAACTTATATCGGACTGCGATGAACAATATCATTCAGGAGAAATTCGACCTAAATAGCGTGGATGAAAAGGAGTATAGAACAAATGTCCGATGACATTAAAAGAAACAGGCTAGAAGGGGAACTTTAATGGTCCTAAGCGATGAAGCAATAAAATGGCAACTGGCCATAGCTGAAATACTTTGGCTTTTCTATGTCACCCGAGACCGAGACTTATTCGTCCTGTTTGAACATTTGAAAACAGTTTCAGTTGGTGTTTACCACCAAGGTTTGAGACGGAGTTGTAAGCAGCAAACCTGCTGATTATCATGAGCAGATTCAGCGACCCACAACTTCCCATCAAAGTCCCTCAAACACACAGCGGTGTGACCTGCAAACTTAGATCGGACTGTTGCTAATCTCAAACACGAGGATGATGATGATGGCGATCACTGATGCGGTATCAAGACGAAACTCTGCGATGATAATTAATAAAATGAGCACAACTTCAAAAACAAAATAAATTAGATCAATTAAACTCTGATTACCTGATCACCGATAGGCATTTCACGCAGAAGCTGAAACATTGATCGACGACGACCGCCGCGAATCGCTAACGAAGATCAGAAGATAAGCAACGTATTAATAAAGGGGATTCTCCAGAAGTCGTGTCAATCACATCTTCATCACTCCTCAACATTTTTGCCGTAGTGAAGGCCAACAGACGAAAACCAAGGCCGACAGAGGCACTACAACCCAGATCCACAACCTGAAAGTGATCAAGAGCACTACGAGAACCCAAGAACGGAAATCAAAGAATTATTATTACCAAATATAAAAGCGAAAGCAAAGTGCCCTTGCAGAGTTCCTGGTCGCCAACGCCGAGCACCTGGGGCAACTGGATAACCACCAACGGAAGAGCGCAAACAGCCACAACCTGCAGAGACAACAGAATCAGGGAGCCATGAGAAAAAAGTGAGGAAAGGGAAAGTAGAGAGAAGGAGCCCGAGGAAGAAGCAGGAAAGCGTGAAGTAGAAGTGGTGGAAGGACGGATGGGAAATGAATGGACGAAAAGGAAGGAAGAAAGGAAGGAAGGAAAGATGGAGAAAAGGACGGGATATGAATGGACGAGAAGGAAGGAAGAAAGGACGGAAGGAAAGATGGAGAAAAGGACGGGGAGCACTGTTCCTAAGAAATGATACTATTCCTAAGAGTTATTTTACCAAGTTTGTTCTTTTTAATATGTAAGGATATGGAGTATTTGTTTTTAAATTTAAGAATGGAGTATTTTTTTTTTAAATTTTTTTTATTTAAAATTTAATATGGAGTATTTTTTTTTAAATTAATAATATGGAGTATTTTTTTTTTAAAATTTTTTAATTTAAAATTTAATATGGAGTATTTTTTTTAAAATTAGTAATATGGAGTATTTTTTTTTTAAAATTTAAGAAGTGTATTAATAATATTACGAAACTTAAATGGATCGGGTTTGGATTGAAGGATTCGTGACCCGTTTACCTATGACACGAACACGAACACGAACACGACATGACTCGATCTGTTTGCCAGGTCTAAATATAACGTCTAATAAATATAACTTTCACCCAGTATGAACTATTTCCGACCCAACAAGACACTAATACGAAATAAATGTATTATTATAGTTGTTGGTGGGAAGTGTTAATATTTTTTTTTAGGTTGTTCAATTGTTAAAAATAATGTAAATTAAATTAAGATTTGTTGTTTAAAAGTGTATGGAGTTAAAAACAAAAAATTATGATGATAAAAAAAATATGGAGTTTAAAAAATTATGAGTTTAAAAAAAATTATTAAAAAACGTTTTGTTGATAATTTAAAAAATGAAATGTTAATTTATTAAAAAAATATTATGATGTTAATTTAGAAATGAAATGTTTTGGTAGAAATTAATATTAAGTAGTGTGGAGTGGATTGTGTGTGAGACCCATTTATAAACTTGGATGAACTTGTGCTATTGTTGACATTGCTTCTTTGGAGTTTGAGTTTGTTTGAGTTTGTAGATAGTGATGTGGCTGTGATGTGGCGGAGAATGAACTTGGATGAACGTTTGTTATTGTTGTTGCTCTAATCGGAACTGAAGTCAACTATGATTTTTCTGATCGAAACTGACTCGATCCGGTTGACTTTTCTCTCCCATTTGTATAAAACCCTATCGATGCATCATTCATGTTACTTAATCGTGAGCATTAGAAAGTGCCTCTCGAAATAAGTCAAATCAATTAACGATCTTAATTATCACCATTATAGATCTCAAATCACAAAAAAAAAACTCGTAAGTCGTAATCAAATCGATAATCATGTCGTCTCAACCAAAACTAATCTCCGAAACCTTCGTTAGACCGCAAATCGAGGTTTCCGAATCCAAAAGAATCCATCACTTGAACCCATTCGACCTTCGACACCTCTCAGTCGATTACCAACAACCCGGTTTCCTTTACTCGAAACCCTCGAATTTCGTACCCTCGTCTTACTTGTCCGCCCTTACGTCCTCGCTTTCACGAGCCCTAGTCCACTCGTACCCCCTCGCTGGCCGGTTCATAACGGTCCAGGACGAGATTGACCACTCGTCCTACGTCTATGTGGACTGTGTCAAGGGTCCAGGCGCCAGACACTAGTAGAAAAACTCCCTACTGTGACGGCTAAATTAAACCTACGGTGGCGGTTTTGTAGCGACATGATTGGTGGGGACACCATAGGTAAGTGGCAGTTGTAAAACCGCCACCATAGCTTATATATGGTGTCGGTTCCCAACTTTGAACCGCCACTAGAGGTAAGATATGGTGACGGTTCTATTGATAAAACCGCCACCATAGGTAAGATATAGTGGCGCTTAGCAAGTTAGAACCGCCACCATAGGCTAGCTATGGTGTCGACGGTCATAAAGAACCGCCACCATAGAGTAAGCTATGGTGTTGCTTGTAAGCCAAGAACCGCCACCGTAGAGCAAGTTATGATGTCATTTGTAAATAGAACCGCCACCAAAGAGTAACATACGGTATCATTTATAATACAAAAACCGTTGTCGTAGAGTATATATGGTGTGAGCTATGTTACTATAACCGCCACCATACAGGCCCGTCGATTAGCATGGTCACCCGGTTCTTGGAACCGGGGCCCAACTCGTAAAGGGGCCTCCTTAGGATAAAAACAAATATATAATATAAATGGTCATGTGTATTGTCAGTAGTGATGCTAGTACCGCAGTGGCAGCAGGCATCAACCAAGGCTTTCTTTGTCCTGAGGTCAGGGGTTCGAGACTTCAAAACCTACAATTTTTTGTGGGATTCTGTGTATGCATTTGTTTTGTTTCCCTCCTTTCCTACGCCAATATTCATTGGTTTTGTATATGCATTTATTTTTTTCCTCCTTTCCTACGCCAATATTCATTAATCTTACAGATTTTCATACACCAATATTCATTAATGTTACGGGTTTGCGGTGTATATGACCTTTAATATAGATACCTTTTTTAACTATACTTTGTGAATGATTTATGATAATCTCTTTATATAAAAAAAATAAGAATCCTTGTAAGAAGTATTATACTTATACAAGTATGGGATTTAAAATCCATAAAACTATGTAATTTATGAAATTAATAAATTATTTCATACTACTCGTAGTAGTTAATAATGTCCCATCTATGGATCGTAACTTCTAAATCTCAAATTTTGACAAATTACCTAAATATTACTCTCTCCATTCATTAATTTTTTGTCCCATTTCATCATTATTTGTGAGGAATATTTCGCAAATAGTCATAATAATCGGAATATATTTGGATCTTGACACTTAAAAAAATTGAAAACTATTTTCAATTTGTGGACATATTATAGTACTACTCGTATTATTTGTCAACCTAACCTAAAAATTTGAGAGACGTTGTTTAATAAAGGGCCTCAAGAAAATATTTAGCACAGGGCCACTAAATATTATTTGACGGCCCTGCCACCATAGAGTATGTTCTTACGTCGCTTTATTAAAAACGTCATTGTTGATATTTTTTATTCTAAAATAAATATTGGCTACGTAAATTTCAGCAACACCTCCTCATGAATTTCGTACCAATCCAAATATAAAAAATGATGCCACACCCACAATGTCCGCAATAGATTCCAACCGATTGTCAACATATTGTTTCAAATAATGTCATAGAAACACATTCTATTTCATCCAACAACATAACTGTTGTGTCGATGTACCAACAATACATCTAAGGGAATATCCTCATACAACAACCTCAAGCAATCAATACCAAAAGTATATCAACTGTGTCAATCTACAACCAATACATCCAAGTTTTTCCACAACTTCTAGATAATCACAACTTCCGGATAATCAGGCCGGTTGAGAGAACTCGTGAAACTTCGCAAATCTATATAAAAAGGCGGAAAGGTGATAAACCTGAACTATATTAGGTACTCTTCGCCGAGGTTTTACTACCCTGCTCCTGTTGTCAGAATGTAATAAAGCACATAATTAATTTTACAGTATGATTGTCATGGGAAAAGCACTTAATTTAATATCCTTAACAGACTAAGTCTCACTTTGATGTACAAAATACTTTAATAAGCGTGCATATCAAAGTGCTGGACTTGCAATTACTTCAATTTGACACTAGGGAACATGGATTCAGGTAATGAGGAAACGTCTTCAAAACAAAATTTGAATTGAAATTCTCAAGATCTTAGAACTTTTTTAAAAGATAAGGTTCACTACTGTAAAAAAATCATACAGTATGTTTAATGTACTAGTCCCTTCACTATTTTTTGTCGACTTACCTTTCTAACAAATTCTGAATTGTTTGGGAAAAAAAGATCAGATGCTCAACTAGAACTATATAAAAAATATAGGTTTATATAATAAAAGCGCATATTAAATTAAGAAAAGGGAATATTCGTTAATGGAATCCCCATGATACGACGTCTAACCTAATTATTCGCGTAAAAAATTAACCAGTGACCGACTTAACGTACATGGGGTTTCTCCCTCCCTGCAAAATGAAGTGTCACCATTAATTTTCAATAGTAGACATAAATTCAATATATCGGGTTTAATTATAGATTTCAAAGTTCAACTATCCTCTCTTAAAAATGTTGCAAGATTACTCGGAACTAAGCTCGGGTCAAAATCTATTTAGGGACGAAAACATCACCAACAAGTAATTCAATTGTTACGAAGTACTCTAAAATTTTTAGGCATAATATTAAGCATTTTACATTTGTTACCAAGCACGGGTGAAATTCTAGGTAAGGTCGAAAACAAAAAACGTGATCATATACACTCATATCCGTCTTAAAACAAAATTGATTGGGATTTACATTTTTACAAATTTACATTCTAAAAGCAACAGCTACTAACCGACAGGGACGTTATGTTACAAAAGTAAAAACTTTTGAGAAGTAAGTAACTACATCATTAAATATTAAACAAAATATTAAATAGGGAAGAATATTATTGGCTAGACCTGAAAATACAGAGCCAAAAGTGTGGTTGTGCACTACTCTGCATGTCAAGAAACTATTCCATCAGGTCGTTCACAGTACAAACACATGCCTGAAAGAAGTAAAACTCAACTCACGTAGTAAATGATTTATTTTTATCTATTGGAAATATTGGGTCACTATAGGGGCGATATATAACGAGAGAATATACGTTGTTGTGTCGTGGTATGGAGGCCACTGAATGAGAAACAAAATCGCCCCGACTACGGTACAAATCGGAATGGGCGTCGTCCCCCAAGGTCACACAACACTCCTAAAAGGTTGTGTACTCAACCATTAGGAGTTGAAACTCGATGGTATACTCAGAATTTATCAAGGAGATTTGGATGCTGACATTTTATGTATTTTCTCATATGTCTTATCATTTTCATACTTATATAATAAGTGTCATATGAGTCTAACCTCAAAAGGTATCCAAAGTCACTTTATGATGGAAAATGAATTGTCATTATTCTAAATATAATGACATTCAAAACCATACTAATAAATTAGGTTTAATATGCTACTAATGGGAGATGCTCTTACAATGCAAGAATGGTCAACAATTCCACTTTGCATTATTTCTAACAATCCCCCACTAATGCAAATGGCAAACCGAAAACAAAAATCCTGAGCATATGAAAAGGTTGACACTTAGACGTTAATATCTTTCGATTTGAATTAACGTATTAGTGAAATGAGTCAACAACTTACTTACAATAAGAGAATATCTTTCGATTTGAATTCCTTATTGAACTTCGGTTGAATTACCCTCACAACAGATATCATACCTTAAGTTCCACACGAGTTCCGCAATACAATTCAACAAATTTATGGCCAAATGACCTTGGGATTTTGATGAGTGCTCTAGAAAGATAACTCAATCTCTCATAGAAGGAGGCCATCCCTTCACACTCACTTAGGTGATTCTATCAAGGATATCTCCACATAACCCACTCACTTATGAGCTATAGAATCATTAAGAGCTCTAAAGCTCAAGCCTCTCAACACTACGGTGAATCCATCAAGTTCTTCGCAACAGGACCACCCAAACATAGGGATATAGATTCATTAAGAGATATATCTCAACCTCTATCATTATGGGGATCTCATCAAGTCCGTCTCACAAGGACCACCCAGATTTGGGCTATAAGACCATTAAGAGCTACATGCTCAACCTTTATCATTACGGTGATCTCATCAAGTCCGTCTCACAAGGACTACCCAAATTTGGGCTATAGGATCATTAAGAGCTACATGCTCAACCTTTCAAATACACCAAATTATATTCCATAGCAATTGATGCCCCCACAATTATGCAATAAATATTATGCTCCCAATCACCATGCATTACCCCGGTAAGGTTAAAAGAGCAAAATAATACGCATACATAATTGTAGACACCCACATTTTGACCGCCAGGTGTCTATAGTAGTTTCCGACAAACACTCGATGATGATCGTACGCGAACATGCTTTAATGGACTCGGATATGGGCTCGAAATCATGGACATTTGGTTTAGGCTTTTTTTTATGGAGTACAAATCTCACAAAATCAACCTCAAATCCAGGCCCAGTGGGTCGTTTCGAGTCAAGTAAGACTAATTTGGGTCGAATCCGACACCAGCGGCAAAATCGTCTTTTAGCGACCGGGTCAAACCCAGTCAAAGATATTTTCGAGACACACGGACCAGCCGTGTCATCTCACGAGTTCGGCCTAGACTCGAATACTACAAAAAATCAGCTACGACAAGTATTAAACAATTCCGTTAAGGATAGAATTCGATCTCAAGTAGAAATTCTATCTGAACACCCGATCAAACACTCGACCGAGCATCGAATACTCGGCCGAGCAGCCTCATTTCAGCCGAGATTCCTTGCTTCTTCGCCAAGTAATGGAATTCTCATTCCCTTCAACTTCTTACTTTTCCTATCCTTAGACGGAATCCCGCTTCATTCCGACCAGTGACTGTCTTCCTTTGCAAGTTAAGTCATTCCCTATAAATAGGATCCTCACAACACATTAAAGTTATTCATGAACCTCGACATTCAGAAATAATCATACACCAACACATCTACAAGATCCAAACTTCAAACATCAAACATAGCATCGAAAGACCGATAGTATAAACTCCGACACCCCAAAAAAACCGGCCACAACCCGTCACCTCACACGACCCGAATCACCACCCTAACTCACCCACATTATCTCGATGCTCCCGTGCCTAAGCCACATTCGGACGAGCCCCGTCCCGAGAAAATAAAGCATGTAGGTTGAGGGTGTAAAATCAAACCCGACTTTTCCTTTCTCTCTTCCTTTCTCTCGTCCTTTTCTTCTTCTTCGTCGGTCGGTCCGTTTTTTTTAATATGGGTCGTCGTCGCATTTTTTTTTCTTCTTCTATTAACGATATTACAAAATTATTTTCATAAAACAAAACATTTTCAAAAATACGATATCGATTCTCTAGTCGAATATCTTATCAAAAGAATAACATTAAACCCGTTGATGCTAGAAAATCGTTATACGGTCCTAAAAAATATAATACAACGATTTTTAACGCGGAGGGAGTCAAACATCGTTTTTTTAGTTCAAACTTTACAAAACGATTTTCAAAGTTTTTGTTTATCTTTTCTAAAAATCATTCCGAATATTTGATATCGATTTCATAATCGAATATCGAATACGACGAATATCGAAAATATAAATCGGGTACGAATTAATCCATATTTGTACGCGATTTATTAAAAACCAACGATTTTCGAAAAATCACCAGAGAGCAGCCTGAGACGCGAGCCGTACGCGTCCTGGGCGAGACGCCCTCCCGGGCGAGTCGCGTGACTGCCTGAAAACGCGACACAATTTTTTTATTTATCTATTCTTCAAGCATCGTTTTTAGACAAAACAGCATTTTTTAAGTATATTTCAGATCTCGATATTTTTTCCTTGACCTCGGTCAACACGTGTTAATCCATAACGTGTCATAAAAATCTTTTTTCAAAAGCATGCATATCATCGTATTTAGGTTTTTTTATTCGATTTACGAACCGTTACTAACTTGTTTGCTCATGTTTGTAGCGATTTATTCTTTTTTTTTTCTCATCTTTTCATTGTTATGTTTATCATACTAAAACAAACCTCGCATGTTAAATACAACTTCGACGTTATTAGTTTAAATGCATTAATTGACTTAGCAACACATTTAATTTTTCTCACATGTTTAGGGAAAACAATGTTTGCATATCATTCAGCTATCGAAGTAATGCGTGTACACCAAAAACGAACGATATCTTAGTAAATGCCGCTAAGTGCGGGCGAGGTTGGGTGTTCTCGGTGAACTTCCCAACACGTACCCTCACCCCTTACTTAGAACCATGGTTTCCGGATGTCCGAATCCATTGGCAACGAGAGTCATTCAATACACGATATCCGATAATGTCGGTATCGGTATCATAATGCAAAGGGACGAACCCAATAAGCTCTGACATCGGAAATGGGCCATACTTTGTGCACGGTCCACTACGACATAGAGTGGGTTCGAACGGGCCCGAACTCCCACAATGTTCGGTGGCGACTCCTACTTCGATTTAAATTTCAATTTGACCATCTCATATGGAGATTCATTTGCCTCCCAAAACCCGCGCGTGGCCGCGTCGGGGTGGACCTATGTCATGTCCACATTTTGGCGACTCCGATGGGGACACCTGATGTACCACTTGTCATCGGGATTCTCAGGGTGAGACTCGAAAAGAAATCGTTCGAATAGTAATGTACACGTTTTAGTTCAATGGTTCATGCATACCCCATTCTTTCCCGGGCCGGTTACTTGTGACCGACGTCCCACTATACCGTGGTGCGTTCCTAAATGGGCGCACTAAAGACTTCGATGGGGAACTCGCATGGGTTTTACGGCAGATTCTAAGACCAACTCGGCTTAGGAGGACCGTCCTGATTTGCGAGAAAGCTATCGTCGTTGGTATAGACCCTATTTCGACCGACCGAGACTCAGATTAAGTGCATACATGGTATCATTATACTGTTTCCATGACTACGTGCTACTTGATTTACTTATCATCTTTTCAAAAACCGTCATTTTCAAAAATTATATCTTTTCAAAAACATCCATTTTCAAAACCCGGAAAGCTACCGAATTTAGGACTTATGATTTTGGACTCAAAATAGCCTATTTTTAGCCGGTATGCCGTCCAAGCCTTATCAAAACTTCTGAAAAATTCCGGCCCGACAATATTTTCTGGTTTTCAAAAAAATCGGGCCATCTAATCCAATTTTTCGGATTATTTTTTTTCTAAAATCAAAATTTTCATTCTCAAAACTTTCTTCTCCTTAGGACTTCCCGTATTTAGTAGTGTCGGGTCTTGTCATAAGTTGTTAGAATCTCTAGCGTCAAAACTCCGTCAATCATACATCACGAGTTTCTCCCCCATCCCATCCGCCTTATCTGTCAAGGCACGGCCCACCTACGTAGAACGAACTTCTACAAAGGGAAGCCCGTTTACACATTCGAGTCTAAAGTCTGGGGAATTCTCACATGGATCTTCCTTCAAACAGGACTAGGCACACTTTGACAAATCCTAAGGAAAGCCTATCACCCGTGAGTCACCCGTCTAGGAGTCGTTTTTCAGTCCTTTTCTAAGTCTAGTCTTTTCCTCGCTTGGGATGCACTATTTGGTCTAGATCCGTTTTTGATTACACGGTATTCTTACAGACAGGCCGCCCTTCACCCGAACCATGACGAAAGAAGCCATTGATGAGTTGACAGCTTCATTGACTAAGCTACAAGATCAACTGACACAGATGAGGCAGGACCAGATCGCCATCCTCACGCGGGTAAGCGCAGTCGAACAAGGAACTCCTAGTGGTGGAGCCGAGACCAATGGGCCGTTAGCTGAACTGACCAGCGCAATCCACAAACTGTAGGAACAGGTCCATCTGTCGACCCAAAACTCAATTCATACGGAGAATACTCGGGCCTATGCACCCCTAACCGATGAGTTGCCTGCCAATCTCAACCTGACGGGCCTCCCAATGTTGGACGGAACTGAAGACCCGGTATTACATATCCGGGCTTTCAAGGAATTCGCCCTTAAGGGGGTTAAGTCGAACAAGTTCAAGCACCTGTTTCCCTCTTCCCTCGAGAAGCACCCGAGAGCCTGGTTCTACAGGCTCGATTCCAAGAAATACAAGCCTTGGGATGATGTGGCGACGGAATTCACTTGGAACTATGCCGACAACACCGAAATCCAAACCACGATGCGCACCCTGGAAGTAATGGCCCAGGAATCAAAGGAAGGATTTACAAAATACCTTCAGCGCTGGAGGGCTGAGAGCGTCAAACTAGTCGACAAGCCCGGTGAGAAACTGTTGGTAGAAGCCTTCGTGAAGAACCTCCTTCCCGCTTACCGGATCCATCTAACCCAACTTCGCTGCCCTAACTGAAATGGGGATGAGAATTGAAGATGATCTAAGATTGGAGAACCTCACTAAGGCCTCTGCCAAGGGTTACCAAGGGGCCAGCTCATCCATAAGCAAGCCCACATCTGCTATTGCTGCTCGTAGCATTTTTGACGAGGTTAATCTACTTGATACCCCGTCCAAGAAAAATACCACACCTCGGGTATTCACCGACATAGGTACCACCTACGCAAATGACTTACAAAGGTTATCGTCGAAAGGCCTTATCAACCCGATAGGCCCAACACCCGAAGTCCCGGTCGAACGTCGCTCTAAAGCCTACAACATCCAAGCCTATTAATTGTCAGTACCATTGTGGCAAGGGACACGATACCGAGAAATGCTGGAAGCTAAAGCATCTTATCCAGGATCTCATCGAAAGTGGAAAGATCCCTTTACCTGGGGTCAAGCCCAGCAACAAGGATAATCCGTTGGCCACTCACGCAATCTTCTCCGGGGAAATAGTTGATTGCTCACATCTCATTTCTCCATTTATCCCGCAAATAAACGGGATCTGGTGCGACGACGAAGACAACGTCTATCTCGCCAAGGGGGAAGCTGTCCCCATCACGCCCGAAGAGATCCAGAAGGTTAAGTCCAAAGCCTTAGCCAGTAATCACGCCCTTATCATCGCCGAGCCATCTAGATTGGAGGCCGCCTCGGAGGAGCCAACCACCGAAAAGGCTCTCGTAAAGTAGCTGAACAGGACTCGAGTTGACCTCTCTATATGGCAACTCCTAGTTAGCTCACAGGAACATCAGAAGCTACTCACTAAGGCCCTCGATCAAGTCAAGATCGACTCCATGGCTACTCTAGTTAAAATGGTGGCCACAGTCCTGCCCCATCTAAAGGGAAAAGCTAAGGAAGAAGGCCCGCTAATTACCTTCTCCAACGCTGATCTACCACCGTTCGGGCCTACCCACAACATGGCCCTCTACATTACAGTGATCTGCCGTAGAAAGTACCTTCCCATGACCCTGATCAATGATGGGTCCGCAGTTAATGTCCTCCCCTTGAGGACCGCCAAAGCCCTCGGCATCACCGAGGCCGACTACATTCCTACAGCTAAAACCATTCAGGCCTTCGACGGAAGTCTAAAGTCAGTAGCTGGGGTCGTAAAACTTACTATCATAACAGGCCGGATAGAAAAGGAGCTGGAATTTCAAGTGATCAACGTGACTTCTTCCTTTAACTTTCTATTAGGAAGACCTTGGATCCACGTGACCAGGGCAGTATCCTCCTCTCTACATCGAAAAATCAAGCTGCCTCTGCACGATACCGTCATCACCTTAGAAGCCACACCTATGACTGTGGCTAATTGTAACACCTCAGGCCGCACCGATCTCTGGGGGTTCGACTTCATAGGGGCAATCGAGGAAGAGTATCTTTTCCGATCCTACTTCACGGTTAGCATTGACCGGATGCTGCAAAATCTGGGGTACTTACCAGAGGGCTACATCGAGGCCGAATCTGCCCGCAGGAAAAATCCTTGAAGTCCTGGATAACGGGAGGTCTCAAGCCGGTTTGGGATACACCATAACCCCAGAAAATATGGGCCAAACAGGAACTAGAATCGTCACTTTTGTCACTCCAGTGTTCGAACCAGTCCAAACGGGCCTATATCGGCCCAATACTGCGCACCCTGGGACCCACTTGGCCCAGGACTGCAACTTTATACCAGATGACATCTTCGCCCTCATCCAGTCCGAGGATGCTAAGAATGCTGAGCCCGCATTAGGACTACTTTTTGGAGAAGAACTCACGACCCCAGCGCCGAAGGAAGAGCTGGTCAATCTCATTCTCTGCAGCCGCAACTTTGATCCATCTAAGCTAATCTCGGATATTGGATCCGGGACAGGAAAAAGAGCCTGCAGAAAGGCTATCAAATGGACTGACAGTCAAGGAAGGACTTACAAGCTGATCGCAGGGGAAGGAGAAATGCCTGAGTCTGAGTCTGAGTCCGAGTCTGAGTCTGAGATTGAGTCTAGTGAGACCAAATGGCATAACAGTATAGCAATAAGTACCCCAAGGTGTAATGAAGGTGGTCTTATCCATATCCTCTGTTGCCATTTTTATCTGGTTGTACCCGGCATACCCATCCATAAATGATAGAAGGGCATGATCAGCTGTGTTATCCACCAGTATGTCGATGTGTGGTAACGGGAAATCGTCTTTCGGGGCCACCTATCAATGAACCGCCACGACTTTATTACATGACATGATGCATAAAGAAGTGGAAGTCTATGTGGACGATATGATCGTCAAATCTAAAGACAAGGACGGTCACATCACCGCCCTGAGAAAGTTCTTCACCCGATTACGCAAGTACAACATGAGGTTAAACCCTCAGAAATGCAGTTTCGGGGTAACATCTGGCAAGTTACTGGGTCATATTGTAAGCCAACGCGGCATCGAAGTCGATCCAGCCAAAATTAAGGCCATCACCGAGATGCAACCCCCTAAAACCGAAAAGGAGATAAGAGGGTTTCTCAGAAAAGTCCAATACATTAGCAGGTTTATTTCAAAGCTAACCATGGTGTGTGAACCAATCTTCAAGAAACTGAAAATAGGGGAACGGTTATTATGGGACGATAAGTGTCAAGCAGCCTTTGATAGAATCAAATAAATCTTGTCTTCACCGCCGGTTTTGATGCCACCTCAACCCGGTTTACCTTTGTCATTATACCTAACCACGACAGAGACAACCATGGGGGCTATGCTATGCTAGCTATGAGTATGAGTACAACCGGTCAATTATGAAGAACGAGCTATATACTACATCAGCAAAAAGTTTTTAGAGTATGAGTATAAATACACCATGCTCGAAAAGACATGTTTAGCTCTAGTCTGGGCCACTAAGAAGCTCCGACATTACATGCTCAGTTACGAGGTACAAGTGCTATCTAGAATGGATCCGATCAAGTACCTTTTCGAAAAGCCCATTTTCAACGGCAGGATATCAAGATGGACCCTAATCTTGGCAGAATTCGATCTAAAGTTCGTACCATTAAAAGCCATCAAAGGCCGGATAGTAGCCGAGTTTCTCGCCGACAGTCCCATAACCGAAGAAGGACACACCGACACTTGATCCTTCCCGGATGAAGATATTTTCCATACCGACACCGAAACGTGGGACTTATACTTTGACGGGGCATCCAATTTCCGAGGATTTGGAGTCGGGATTCTCCTAATCTCGTCAAGAGGGGAACATACTCCCGTGTCTATCAAATTAGACTTTTACGTCACTAATAATGCCGCTGAGTATGAAGCATGTATCCACGGGGTACAAGCTGCCGCCAATTTAGGGGTCACAAACCTCCGAGTACACGACGACTCATCTCTGGTCATTAATCAGCGCTCCAAAAATGGAAAACCCGAAATGCTAACCTTGTGGCCTACCAGGCACGAGTAAGGCATCTCGAGAAACAATTCCAAAAGGTAGAGTATATATACTTACCTCGGAAGGAAAATCAGTTCGCAGATGCACTCTCAAAGCTGGCATCCTTACTAAACATCCCCGACCATGTGATCAGTATGCCCATTTGTGTCGAAAGACGATCCGAGCCGGCATACATTCACGACATTGAAGACATCGAGATACCCGATCCAGAGCCGTGGTATCGAACTATATTAACCTACCTAACAGATGGGGAATACCCACCCGAAGCCGACAATCGAGCCAGAAAAGCCTTGCGAAGGCTGGCGACTCAGTTCGTCCGTACCGACGACGGACAACTTTACAAAAAGACACCACAAGGGGCCCTCCTTCTATGGATTGATAAAACTAACGCTGAAAAGGGCATGGTCGAAGTGCACGACGGTGAGTGCGGTCCACACATGAACGCCCAAATGCTAGTCCGGAAGATCATGAGGCTCGGATATTACTGGAATAGCATGGAAACCGATTGTCAGCTATATGTCAAACACTGCCATAATTGTCAAATTTTCGCTAATGTACAACATATGCCGCCATCCCTGTTGTATACCATGACATAACCTTGGCCATTTTCAACATGGGGAATCGATATAATTGGGAAGATAAATCCCTCGGAAACTGGAGGACACTGCTTCATTTTGGTAGCAATCGACTATTTCACCAAATGGGTCGAAGCTGAGTCTTATCGCATTCTCAACGCCAAGCATGTTGCTAAATTTATCCAAAATAAGATAATATGCCGGTATGGGATCCCGCACAAATTTATCAGTGACCACGGACCCATTTTCAAGCCGAGACGACAGCCTTGTTAACTAAATACAGAATTCAAAGGCATACATCTTCATCCTACCGACCCCAAACCAATGGAGCGGTAGAAGCGGCTAATAAAACAATTGTCACCATACTAAAAAAGATGGCTGATAATTACCAGGATTGGCCCGACAAAATACCATTTGCACTTTGGGGATATCGGACGTCAATCCGTACCGCGACCGGGGCAACACCATATTATCTTACATACGGGATGGAAGCAGTCCAACCTATCGAGTTAGAGGTGTCGTCCCTCAGAATCCTACTCGAAAGTCAAGTACCCGAAGCTGATTGGGTTCGAGCACGATATGACTCGCTAGTCCTTTTAGACGAACGACGATCTCGTGTCCTCAATAATATACAAATATATCAGAAGAGGATCCAACGGGCCTTCAATAAAAGGGTAAGGCCCAGGAACATCAAAGAATGGGATTTGGTACTCAAGTCTGTTCGAGCCTTATTACCATTAGACCCAAGGGGAAAGTTCAAGACTAACTGGGCCGGGCCATATTTGGTAAAAAAGATTCTATCAGGCGGAGCAGTGATGCTAACGGACCTAGACGGGAATGAGTTTGTCAACCAAACCAACCTGGACCAGCTGAAGCGTTACTACCCTTAAACCATTTTCTCTCAATGTCATTAGCAAAGTTTATAAAAATCACTTTTCAAATAAACTTTAAAAAAAAAAAAAGGCAAGTCAAAAGCTAGAATTATTAATTCTACTGTTATAAACATCTTGAACCAATAGTCTTGGTGTGTTTTAAGATTGCAAATTAGTCTGAACTACGTTTGGTTTGATTCCGCTAATTGCGGATACGTAGGCAGCCCCTCGAAAGGGCACAACCATCGCAGTCGAAAAACGGGAACGGTTGTTGATAAGCTTCCTTTATTTATTTTTAAAAAAAATCCGATAAACTCGGAAAATTACAAATTACAAAAAAACTCCAAAAAAGCACACGACAGAAAATAAATAGTACTAATACTTAAATAATAAAAACTAGGGCCTAGGCATTCAGGGCATCTTGCCCTTTCCCTTGTCCTTAGCTTATTTTTTCGTCCACTGGCGACGACGTGGAGGTGAGCGCTCCCGAATCACCAAGGGAACCTCCTTAGCCCGGACTCGTTTCCTCGAGCTCGAGTCCTCGACCATCTCAATCGGTCCTAGTCGGGCCCTCACCTTTTCGGGTAACCGGTCCCGCGGGCCCAATCTATCTCGGGCCGCTAGTTTTGGTCCGAGTCTTCCCTCCAAGTCTCTAGCACCGGTCTCTTTAGTTTGAGTCTTAGTTTTTGACTTAAGACCCGACTCCAGTCGGACGAGAGTAGCAGGAGTTTCTCCTTCATCAAAGAACCACCTGTTATCTTTCACTGTCTCCCTGCGAACCAAGTCAAAAGCCTCATCAGTCTTCAAGGCTTTACGGGCCTCCTCAGATTCTTCGGAAGTCCATTTGCGATATGCTTCCGAGACCCAAAAAGATTGGTAGGGGCGAGGTATAGTCCATATAACACGGGTAAACCAACGTTGTAGCGACGTGTCACACATAGCGTCCGTCAATTGGAGCGAAACGCTAATAATTGCTTCAGTCTCGGGGATCTGCTGAAACGAACCGAACTGCCTCAAAATACGTTCCGGATAGATGTGGACGGTCCAGTCCAAGGACAGGATCACTAAGTAGCGGGCTTTGTCTCTTTTAGCTAACCCCGTCATTTTTTATAAGGAACCACCAGATAACAGTCCATCTAATCAAGGGCCCACCACGGAATTTTAGCTCTTCATCCCAATAATTCCGATTTATGTGATGACTCGAGCTTATTCGTCGTGTCCGTGAACTAATCTGGCAGCTGCGATATATGGATATGCTCACCAGGGGCTCTATGATCGACAAGCGTTCGGATAACCAAATCTGAAAAAAAAACAAAAAAAAGGTCGTATGAATAATTTGATTTTTTCGAAAAAATTCAATTTTTTTTTTCTCGAAAAAAATTAGAAAAAATATTTTCGAAAAAAATTCTTTCGAAAAAAAAATTAAAAAAAAATCAAAAATCGAAAATTCAGGAAAAAAATCGAAAAAAAACGCGGTCCGATACCTGTAAAAGCTTAATGCTTCCCGTCAATTGCCGATCTGGGTCAAGTCTTCTAGCATCAAGGCCCATAATGATCTCCCCAGTTGTCAGCCAAGCGGGGCTGTGACCTATCTCCATCTGGTCGACTATGCTAATTGATAAGTGCCATTTGTAGTGCCTATTTCGTAGTGTTTTGGTCCCATTTTCCTTGTGGAATCGCTCCTTGGGAGCGGTTTATGGGCTACTTATGCTTCCTTTAGTTCATTTCAGGTTCCCGAGACCGATTTGGAAGAGTTGGAGCGAATCCGACTCGATACATACACATTTTGGAGCCAACGGAGTAAAGGAACGATGACTCGATGCCTTGGAGTCGACCCCGAGACCTTGGGACCCAATCCTGAGCCTCCGAGACACGATACCAAGTCCCGAGAATCGATGGGAAGCCCATGAGAACCAAGGAGGGACCAAAAAGTTCATATTGGAGGCCTACAATACTCATCCCGGACGGGTATGGCCTCATCCCGTCCGGGATGAGGAAGCAAATGAAGAAGGAGCTACTGTGGGTCCTTCCCGACCGGGAGCAACTCTTCCCGGCCGGGACCAACCCCATCCCGACCGGGACCACCTCGTCTCGGCCGGGACGGGGGTGCTGCAGCCCGCCTTCTATTCTTTTCTTCTCCCTTCCATTTGTAACCCTATATATACTCTTCCCTTGTTATGTTAAGCTTATGCCTTTCATTAGAGACTAAACCCTAGATAGGTTTAGCATAGATTAGCATAGATTAGTGTAGATTAGCCTTTAGATTATCGTTAATCATAGATTAATACTTGTAATTTGGGAATTCCTTAAGATCTCCACCAAGCTTGACAAACTTGGATGTTTGTTTTGGGTTCTTCCATTTATGCAAGTTTCTTTCTTCCTTTCATCTCTAGTTTGCTATAATCTTCTTTTCTCTTCTCCTAATCTTTGTTTTATCATTAAAGTTTGATTCTTTGTTCTTGTTATTGTTCATTGTTCATTGTTTGACTAGTTTCATTATGTTAGTTTTGTTGTTTGGTTTGATTTCTCTTGTTAGTGTTAGTTTTAGTTTAGATATGTTAGAGTAGTGTTCTTGCTAGGGTTAGTAAGGTGATTAGGGTGTTAATTGAATGATTAAGGGATTGTTAGAGATGTTGGTGGAAGATTTGGGTTTCCTCTTGGTTTGGTGCACATCACATGTTTGTTGAAATGCTTGATTGACTAGTAGATGCAAATCCTTGTGTTTTTCTTGCCTTTTTCTTGTGGGTGGTAGTTTGTTTGTGGGTTCGGTTCCCTCACTAAGTTGCGAGAGCCCGGTGAGGACGACCCCTAGGTCGGTCTAAGTAGCGAGAGCCCGGATGCGACCTAGGCCACCATAGCGCGCTAGAAACCCCGTTTGTCATGTGTGTCGCCGAGATGGGTTCTAGGTGGAACCTCTAGGTGGGTCTAAGTTGCGAGAGCCCGGGCATTACATAGATCACCCTACTACCTCCTTCACTCTAGTTCTTCCTCGACCATTTCGTTACCCCTTTGACCCCGACCTAATCCTAGCCCGTTTCCTTTGTTTGTCACCCTAGTCATAGTCTAGCTTTCTCCCCTCCTTATCATTTCTAGTTTAGCTTAGCTCGTTGACTTAGTCTAGTATTTAGGCGACCTTAGTCTAGGCTATACATTACCGTCCCCGTGGATTCGACCCGACTTACCCTATCTACCTAGTTAGGAGTAGCCGGTTTATTTATTGATCGGTTGGGACGTGACAAATCCCTCCCATCAAATTGGCGCCGTTGCCGGGGACGACATAGTTTAGACTTTTGTTTGATTAGTTGTGGACTTTGTTCTTGACTTTTGTGTTCTCTTCTCCTTGTGTATCTCCGTTTGTCTTCTTGTGTGTTACTCTCTCTTCCTAGTGCCTCAAAAGCACTAGGATACTAACGTTTGCTCAAGTGCTTCTAGCTCATCCTAGGTACCAAAGCGACGTTATGGACATGGCTCGTTCAAGCTACCATCAACCATCACGGGACAACTTTGGGGCAAATGGCCAAGTCCCGAAATTTCACCAACCATATCAACCTCATCAACAATCTTATGAACGACCTCCTTATGGTTACCAAAAAAGTTGTCAAGGATCATTCCAACATCCTAACAACTACCAAACACCCTCACATAACCCACAACCGAAAATCCCCGACTTCGAAACTTGTCAAATGTTGGTCCAAATGCAAAAGAGTCAACAAGAGGCGATAATGACATTGCAAAAGAGCCAACAAGAGATGATGATTTTAATGCAAAAGGGTCAACAAGTGATGGTGACCTACATACAAGGGATTGAAAGGGAGCTCAAGGCCCTAATAGGAGTGCAAGATGCGCGCATCAATGCATTCATGGCTCATATCACGATGTCGGCCAATCGAGCTCCACAACATGTTGAGGAAGGTTCATTTGGGCATGAAAGTCGGGTGTCTCCACAAGAAAGTCAACCCGATCGTGAAGCTACAAATGAAGAAGAGGGGGTCGATCAAGAGACCATTGTCGAGTGTTGCTTAGGTGGTGAAGATAGGGGAAGAATAGAGGAAGTTGAAGCTTCAAGGGTCGACAATGAGGAGGGATTTGAACATGACTATCAAGATAACTCTTGGGCAGCCAATGTATTGGCGATAAAGTTGGATTTGTTTGATTTTCTTCGTGATGAACCGGATGTTGACAATCCAAACCCAAGTGAAGAGATGACCCCTCATGACCAATTAGACAAGGTGAGTGAAAAGGAGCGCAATACTTGGGAAAAAGAAGTAGATGCCTTGGAACTTGCCTTGAACGGGAAATTGGAGGATCCTAAAGCCTCTAATGAAGAGAACTTGATGCTTTCTCCTCCTCTACCGCACTCGATGTCTAGCCCTTTGTCTTGTGAGACGGTTGGTGAAGAGGATCCTTGTCGGGCGGTGGAAAAGAGTTCCACTCTCGACCCCGTAGAAGAAGCGACACCCCTAGGGTGTGATCTCCCACATCATGACACCGAGCACGACTCTAAACCACTATACCTACCGAATGGTCATAAGAGTCGTAGCTATGTTGGTTTGGAAGACCCGGAAGATCACGAGAACCCCGAGCATAATGAAGATGATTGCTTCTTCCCTCCGACTTGGAAACTTTTGAAAGTGGCTAGGCTTGGCCATGTGAGCTTCATTGAAGATGTTGCTAGAGCATTTGACTTACTCCTTCGAGCTCTTGATGGCTATGGAGGTGTAGTTGGAGAGAGTATTTTAGTGTAAATATATTTTCCCTTTCTTTTGTGCTTGTATTTGTGTTTATGTTTGGATAGTTTGGTTTCTAGTATTTGTTAGCTTTTGTGGAGCTCTTGTAATTGATTTGTTATTTTGATGAGCGATGTGAGGGAGGGATTTTGATGTGTGTTTGAGCTTTGTTTGATAGGTGAAGTGAAGGCGATTCCTAGAAAGGAATGGCTAATGATAGAGCTTGGATCGTGAGTATGGGAATTGGTTTTTGAAGCTTTGGTGAAGCTTTTGGGGTTTTGGAGGTCAAGAAGACCCATCCCGGGCGGGAAGGGAGCTTCCCGACCGGGACGAGTGTGTCATCCCGACCGGGAAGGAGCCGTCCCGATCGGGATGATGGTGCCATATTTCGAGATTTCTGGAGTGGCTTCCCGACCGGGAAGGAGGCTTCCCGATCGGGAAGGGTTTATCATCCCGATCGGGATCATCTATCTCGACCGGGATGGTCCCCTACTCCTTTTTGGTGCCTCTTCTTCGACATTTAAGCCCACCTAACCATTGTATACCCCCACCCAACCTCCCTACTTATCCTTTCTCATATCATACCATCCATATACTTCATTTTCATACCCTTACTTCATCTTCTATCCACTTGGCACCGACCTTCACATCAATTTCCACCCCTCACACCTTTACCACCTCTACCATGCGGTTCTATCAAGCTTGAAGCGGGATAGCAATGATGAAGACAAGCAAGTGCATATATTGATCTATGAGACGATGGAGAGAGTGAGTTGCTAACCAATGGTACGGCAACTATCCTTTCTTTTCCGTTTTTGTTGTTGCTTGTTTTCCCTTGTTTATCCCCTTCCCCTTGTACACTTATGTGTCTTGATGTCATGGTGGCCTTCGAGGCCTCGGTAATGGTTGCTCCCGACTCTCGACGATGTGATTACGTCGAGAGTCAATCGAAAAATCCAAATTTTACAAGATTTTCACTTTCTTTTTTGAGGATTTAGTCGGATTTAGGCGGAATCCGGGCTAGGTGACTTGATTACACCTAGCCCTCCCCTCCCATTTCCTTTTATTTCCTTCTTTTATTTATTCCCCCATCCATATCTTTTTCTCGTCTCGGCCCTTGGCGACTTGATTACACCCCGGCCGGACACCTTCTACCCTTTTCTTCACTTTATTTTTGATTTTTAGCTTTATTTTCGTAGTTTCTTTTCTTTTTCTTTTTTGTCTCTCCGCACACTACGATTGAGCATATGAGGACATTGCTCGGTTTAAGTGTGGGGGAGTGATATTCTATCGTCGTTAGTTTTATTTTCTTAGTTTTTCGAAAAATTCTTCAAAAAACCCTAAAAATTTGAAATTTTTTCACAAAAATCAAAAAGATTTTTCTTTTGCGTCTTTTCCTTTTTGTGTCGTTGTGTTATGTTTTTGTTTTTTTGTGCGTGTTTTGCCTCCCTTCTTCCTTATAGGTTGCTTAATCACCGATAGCTTTGGAGTGCTTTCAAGACTTCCGGTAACATCTCTTCACCCCTTTTTCCTCTTTGTTCCTTGTGGAGTTTGGAGGATTTGTGTGTTGTGGTGTGCTCGGGCGGAGCTTTGTAAAGTTTGAGGTTGATTTGGAGACTTGTTTGGATGATAGGGGTGGTGTTTGTTTTGTCTATGTGTTTTGTTTTACCTTGTTTTGTTTTTGTTGCCTTTGTTTCTTTTCCTTTTGTTTTCGTCATGTCTTCATTTTGTGTTTTGTTGTGTGTCATGTGTGTAAACCATTTTCGAAAACCCGGTTTAGAGGCTAGTGTATGAGTGTGTACTTTCCCTTCCTAGTAGTGTAAACCGAGTCTTGGGCTTTAGTCTAGTAGAATGACCCTAAATCAATGATTTCGTTGGTCCTTTACCTTGAGTCCACCTAGCTTACTAGGGATTTACTACGGGATTTGCACTTTTGACCATTATGACCACCCACGGTGTGAAAAGGCCTTGGTTACCGAGTCTCGTCCCTTAGGTGACCGTGTTTAGGATCGTTTGATTAGTCCAAGTTTTCCCTTTTTTGTGGGTTTGAAGGGAAAGCGCGCTCCCGACTCACCCATTTCCCTACCTCCTACACACATCCGCACAATAAATTGCAATTTGTGAATTCTCTCTTTCTTAATTGTCAAGAAATGCCAAAAAGGTCAAATCTTGCCAAAAAGGGCAAAGAAAAGAAAAAAAAAAGAAAATGAAAGAAAGAAAGAAAAGAAATGAAGAAAAAGAAAAGGCACAAAAGCCAAAAAGAAAATAGAAAAGAAGAAAAAGAATGGCATGGCAAAACAAAGCAAAAATGCAAAAGAAAAGAGAAAATGCAAAAAGAAAACCCGATTCACAAAAATAACCCCTACCTCTCAAAATAAGCCTTTTTCCGACTTTTGCCGTGAAGAGCCTACCAAAGGACCGAGTCCCTAGGAAGGATGATAGCGGCATTAGTTTTGTCGCAAGACCCGACTTGCCTTGCGGAGTGCACTTTTCCTCTAAGTGCACTCACGTGAGTTGAAGGGGCGTAGGGTGTGCTAATACCCACTCGGATAGTTTAGTAGATAGTTTGTGCTTACTCGAGGGCGAGTAAGGGTTAAGTGTGGGGGAGTTGATAAATGCCATTTGTAGTGCCTATTTGGTAGTGTTTTGGTCCCATTTTCCTTGTGGAATCGCTCCTTGGGAGCGGTTTATGGGCTACTTATGCTTCCTTTAGTTGGTTTCAGGTTCCCGAGACCGATTTCGAAGAGTTGGAGCGATTCCGACTCGATACATACACATTTTGGAGCCAACGGAGTAAAGGAACGATGACTCGATGCCTTGGAGTCGACCCCGAGACCTTGGGACCCAATCCCGAGCCTCCGAGACACGATACCAAGTCCCGAGAATCGATGGGAAGCCCATGAGAACCAAGGAGGGACCAAAAAGTTCATATTGGAGGCCTACAAGACTCATCCGGGACGGGATGAGGAAGCAAATGAAGAAGGAGCTACTGTGGGTCCTTCCCGACAGGGAGCAACTCTTCCCGGCCGGGACCGACCCCATCCCGACCGGGACCACCTCGTCTCGGCCGGGACGGGGGTGCTGCAGCCCGCCTTCTATTCTTTTCTTCTCCCTTCCATTTGTAACCCTATATATACTCTTCCCTTGTTATGTTAAGCTTATGCCTTTCATTAGAGACTAAACCCTAGATAGTTTTAGCATAGATTAGAATAGATTAGCATAGATTAGCCTTTAGATTATCGTTAATCATAGATTAATACTTGTAATTTGGGAATTCCTTAAGATCTCCACCAAGCTTGACAAACTTGGATGTTTGTTTTGGGTTCTTCCATTTATGCAAGTTTCTTTCTTCCTTTCATCTCTAGTTTGGTATAATCTTCTTTTCTCTTCTCCTAATCTTTGTTTTATCATTAAAGTTTGATTCTTTGTTCTTGTTATTGTTCATTGTTCATTGTTTGACTAGTTTCATTATGTTAGTTTTGTTGTTTGGTTTGATTTCTCTTGTTAGTGTTAGTTTTAGTTTAGATATGTTAGAGTAGTGTTCTTGCTAGGGTTAGTAAGGTGATTAGGGTGTTAATTGAATGATTAAGGGATTGTTAGAGATGTTGGTGGAAGATTTGGGTTTCCTCTTGGTTTGGTGCACATCACATGTTTGTTGAAATGCTTGATTGACTAGTAGATGCAAATCCTTGTGTTTTTCTTGCCTTTCTCTTGTGGGTGGTAGTTTGTTTGTGGGTTCGGTTCCCTCACTAAGTTGCGAGAGCCCGTTGAGGACGACCCCTAGGTCGGTCTAAGTAGCGAGAGCCCCGATGCGACCTAGGCCATCATAGCGCGCTAGAAACCCCGTTTGTCATGTGTGTCGCCGAGATGGGTTCTAGGTGGAACCTCTAGGTGGGTCTAAGTTGCGAGAGCCCGGGCATTACATAGATCACCCTACTACCTCCTTCACTCTAGTTCTTCCTCGACCATTCCGTTACCCCTTTGACCCCGACCTAATTCTAACCCGTTTTCTTTGTTTGTCACCCTAGTCATAGTCTAGCTTTCTCCTCTCCTTATCATTTCTAGTTTAGCTTAGCTCGTTGACTTAGTCTAGTATTTAGGCGACCTTAGTCTAGGCTATACATTACCGTCCCCGTGGATTCGACCCGACTTACCCTATCTACCCAGTTAGGAGTAGCCGGTTTATTTATTAATCGGTTGGGACGTGACAAATCCCTCCCATAACTAATTAACCTGATTTCACTTAAGCACGAATCAGCATCCATTCGACCTTCAAAGATATATCGGTGCAGCATGCAAAAAGCTAAAGCCCTACGCCTGTGGGTAGATGTAACTCTTGTGCTGTTGGAGTTCATAAATTTATCAGCTAGGTCAAATAAAGAGACAGAATTTCCCTTTACCATACGGGCTGTCTCAGCATGGGACAAACCAAGAAAATCCCCCAGTCTCCTCCTTGGGTCAGGATAAGAAGGAATAGCAGGACGAGAATTAGGGCACCAACTCCCTATGGCTGCCATTTCTTTGGGAAGGGGACATATCTCTCCTCGAGGAAAGGCAAAGACATGATGGGTAGTATCCCAAAAGGATAGGCAAGCATCCAAGAAGTGCGAATCTACCCTAAGTCGCTGAAGCGGGAATACAACAACAATCCCCATTTGAGTTAACTAAACTTTATCTTCATCTCGAAATCCTTGTGCCCACGCCTGAAGCATCGCGGTCAGATGGTCGATACCCATAACAAAGAATCATTTTTTGTCTTAAAAGTCTAAGGGATTTTAAGATAGAAGAGCAGATTTTGGGGTTAGAATATGAAAAACTAAAAGCAAGGACCTTCTATTTATAATAGAGAATATCTTTTCTTGGTCACCTTACGAATAGGGATCTTTATTATATTCCCTAATTCACCTAGCATACAAGCCTAATCTAAGAATCTTAGGAATCTGTGTCAGAATCTGATCATGAATCAATTCATCCCAAGCATTCCCATTTAAAAAAAAAAAATTCGAAAATTTTCGGCATTTCGCAGAAAATCAAAATCACTTCTTCCCCAGCGTGAGTCCGTGTTTCGCCTAAATGTTACATACAAGTCACTATGTGTCAGCATACAGGTACACCCAAGACTCCAGAAGAAATCTAAAAAAAAAAACTTCCCAGCAGAAGCCATATGCATCATCTCTACTGGAAACAAGGGATGTGTCTGCAAACAGACACGCCCAAGACTTTTTAGGCGAAGTCCCCACGGAATTATTGGCATCTATCCAGGTATGATTTCTATCTTATGGCTGGCGAGCCTTGTTACGCAGGTCTAATGGACTATAAATGACCCGACCGGAAGTCTGCCAGGTCTTTGGCCTGGTAGCTACTCTGACTTTCGCCTTGTCCAAGCCTTAGTCAGAGTGGGGGCTCTGTAGACACCAAAATTTTGACCGCAAGGTGTCTATAGTAGTTTCCGACAAACACCCGATGATGATCGGACGCGAACATGCTTTAATGGACTCGGCTATGGGCTCGAAATCATGGACATTTGGTTTAGGCTTTTTTTATGGAGTACAAATCTCACAAAATCAACCTCAAATCCAGGCCCAGTGGGTCGTTTCGAGTCAAATAAGACTAATTTGGGTCGAATCCGACACCAGCGGCAAAATCGTCTTTTAGCGACCGGGTCAAACCCGGTCAAAGATATTTTTGAGACACACGGACCAGCCGTGTCATCTCACGAGTTCAGCCTAGACTCGAATACTACAAAAAATCAGCTACGACAAGTATTAAACAATTCCGTTAAGGATAGAATTCGATCTCAAGTAGGAATTCTATCTGAACACCCGATCAAACACTCGACCGAGCATCGAATACTCAGCCGAGCAGCCTCATTTCATCCGAGATTCCTTGCTTCTTCGCCAAGTAACAGAATTCTCATTCCCTTCAACTTCTTACTTTTTCTATCCTTAGCCGGAATCCCGCTTCATTCCGACCAGTGACTCTCTTCCTTTGCAAGTTAGTTATTCCCTATAAATAGGACCCTCACAACACATTAAAGTCATTCATGAACCTCGACATTCAGAAATAATCATACACCAACACATCTACAAGATCCAAACTTCAAACATCAAACATAGCATCGAAAGACCGATAGTATAAACTCCGACACCCCAAAAAAACCGGCCACAACCCGTCACCTCACACGACCCGAATCACCACCCTAACTCACCCACATTATCTCGACGCTCCCGTGCCTAAGCCACATTCCGACGAGCCCCGTCCCGAGAAAATAAAGCATGTAGGTTGAGGGTGTAAAATCAAACCCGACTTTTCCTTTCTCTCTTCCTTTCTCTCGTCCTTTTCTTCTTCTTCGTCGATCGGTCCGTTTTTTTTAATATGGGTCGTCGTCGCATTTTTTTTCTTCAATTAACGATAATACAAAATTATTTTCATAAAACAAAATATTCTCAAAAATACGATATCGATTCTCTAGTCGAATATCGTATCAAAAGAATAACATTAAACCCGTTGATGCTAGAAAATCGTTATACGGTCCTAAAAAATATAATACAACGATTTTTAACGCGGAGGGAGTCAAACATCGTTTTTTTAGTTCAAACTTTACAAAACGATTTCAAAGTTTTTTTTTATCTTTTCTAAAAATCATTCCGAATATTTGATATCGATTTCATAATCGAATATCGAATATCGAAAATATAAATCGGGTACGAATTAATCCATATTTGTACGCGATTTATTAAAAACCAACGATTTTCGAAAAATCACCCGAGATCAGCCCGAGACGCGAGCCGTACGCGTCCCGGGCGAGTCGCGCCTATCCCGGGCGAGTCGCGTGACTGCCTGAAAATGCAACACAATTTTTTTATTTATCTATTCTTCGAGCATTGTTTTTAGACAAAACAGCCTTTTTTAGGTATATTTCAGATCTCGATATTTTTTCCTTGACCTCGGTCAACATGTGTTAATCCATCACGTGTCATAAAAATCTTTTTTCAAAATCATGCGTATCATCGTATTTACGTTTTTTTATTCGATTTACGAACCGTTACTAACTTGTTTGCTCATGTTTGTAGCGATTTATTCTTTTTCATCTTTTCATTGTTTTGTTTTATCATACTAAAACAAACCTCGCATGCTAAATACAACTTCGACGTTATTAGTTTAAATGCATTAATCGACTTAGCAACCTATTTATTTTTTCTCACATGTTTAGGGAAAACAATGTTTGCATATCATTCAGCTATCGAACTAACGCGTGTACACCAAAAACGAACGATATCTTAGTAAAGGCCGCTAAGTGCGGGCAGGGTTGGGTGTTCTCGGTGAACTTCCCCACCCCTTCCAGTCATGTCAGGAGATTCAAGCACAAACGCA
This sequence comes from Agrostemma githago, assembly GCA_958450325.1. Classification (NCBI taxonomy): domain Eukaryota; kingdom Viridiplantae; phylum Streptophyta; class Magnoliopsida; order Caryophyllales; family Caryophyllaceae; genus Agrostemma; species Agrostemma githago. The sequence goes on along the minus strand of OY288259.1, from coordinate 47,142,668 downwards.
AGATACCAAAGTGGGAACAACGCCGAACTGTCTAGGGATAACACCGTAGAAACCCTAACTAACCTGATTCGGGATTTACAAGCCACCATTATCGCGGTGAACGCATCCGTAAACAGCATAGAGTCTCGCCTACGCCATTTGGAAGATAGGGCCTCAGATGAACACCACAACCGGGTCCTCAATGAGCTCCTTTTAAATTCCACCCCGCTAGGTGGGGCACCCATCAGCATCATCCCTAGCGATCCCGTTGCCCTACCTCAAGATGACACCCTCCAAACCGCTATGAATCGCATAGATTTCCTCGAAATTCAAATGCGCCTAAACCAAGGCAACAATGTCCAACTCGAAAACCATAGGAAGTTTGAAATGGTGAACGATGAGATACCAGAAAACTTTTCCTCGGCCGACATACCGAAATTCAAAGGAACGGAGGACCCCCTCAACTACATCCGGGCCTTTAAGGATTACATGGCCATTAAAGGGGTCAAGCCCAGCCTTTTCGCTAGGATATTCCCATCCTTTTTAGGGGACACACCCCGATCTTGGTTTTATTTGCTCGATCCTAAAAAATATCCACCTGGGACGATATTTCCGTAGAATTCGCAAAACAATATGCGGATAATTCCAAAACGCAAGTCACCATTAGAATCCTCGAAGTCCTTTCCCAAAACTAGAAGGAAGGCTTCTCCGAATTTCTGACAAGGTGGAGAAAGGTCATCACCCAATTAGTGACGAGGCCACCTTAGTAGAGAAATTAGTCGAATGCTAGTTAAGGCAACCAACGAACGTGGACCACTCGTTTTTAAAAGCATTTTCTTAAAAAGTTATTCATCACCTGAGTTCTTTAATAAGAATTTATTTACACCCTTAGAGCGCCGTCGTTAGATCACGTACACCACAAGTATCGAACTAACAAATTAATAGTAGTCTCGATAAAAGCATCACGTCATCATTTTCAAAACTGGTTCCCCAAAGAGCCATGTTCCTTTAAAAAAAGAATTTTTGCTATTGCCGGATCCCCGACGCACACACAGAGACCTAAATTCCCCAGGCGTTTCGTCGAATACACCAAGAGACTAAACCACCTGAGTCCCTAAGCCAAATAACTGCAAACACAGGCGAGTAAAGGGTCTTATTTCCGTGTCGCTCAATTACGGGCATTAATACCACCCCCTCCAGTCATGTCAGGAGATTCAAGCACAAACGCAAGATACCAAAGTGGGAACAACGTCGAACTGTCTTGGGATAACACCTTAGAAACCCTAACTAACCTGATTCGGGATTTACAAGCCACCATTATCACGGTGAACGCATCCGTAAACAGCATAGACTCTCGCCTAGGCCATTTGGAAGATAGGGCCTCATATGAACACCACAACCGGGTCCTCAATGAGGTCCTTTTAAATTCCACCCCGCTAGGTGGGGCACCTGTCAGCATCATCCCTAGTGATCCCGTTGCCCTACCTCAAGATGACACCCTCCAATCCGCTATGAATCGCATAGATTTCCTCGAAAGTCAAATGCGCCTAAACCAAGGCAACAATGTCCACCTCGAAAACCATAGGAAGTTTGAAATGGTGAACGATCAGCTACCAGAAAACTTTTCCTCGGCCGACATACCGAAATTCAAAGGAACGGAGGACCCCCTCAACTACATCCGGGCCTTTAAGGATTACATGGCCATTAAAGGGGTCAAGCCCAGCCTTTTCGTTAGGATATTCCCATCCTCTTTAGGGGACACACCCCGATCTTGGTTTTATTTGCTCGATCACAAAAAGATATCCACCTGGGACGATATTTCCATAGAATTCGCGAAACAATATGCGGATAATTCCGAAACGCAAGTCACCATTAGAATCCTCGAAGTCCTTTCCCAAAACGAGAAGGAAGGTTTCTCCGAATTTCTGACTAGGTGGAGAAAGGTCAGCACCCAATTAGTTAACCGCCTTGACGAGGCCACCTTAGTAGAGAAATTAGTCGAATGCTAGTTAAGGCAACCAACGAACGTGGAACACTCGTTTTTAAAAGCTTTTTCTAAAAAAGTTATTCATCACCTGAGTTGTTTAATAATTATTTAGTTACACCCTTAGAGCGCCGTTGTTAGACCACGTACACCACAAGTATCGAACTAACTAGTTAATAGTAGTCTCGATAAAAGCATCACGTCATCATTTTCAAAACTGGTTCCCCGAAGAGCCATGTTCCTTTAAAAAAAAACCTTTTTGCTATCGCCAAATTCCCGACGCACACACATAGCGACACATTTTTCACATCATAAACGATGTCACCACACCATCGTCACCCTAATTTTATAAAATCACCTTTTTTCAAAAAACTTTCCTCTGCAAATATAGGTCGTTTTAGAAAAAAAAAAAACTCTTTGATCCTGAGCCGGGATCGTCATCAACTTCTTACGTCATACAACTGTGTGATTAATTGTCTGTGTTAGTTACTAGGATCACCTCTACTCGAGATGTTACATTTTGGTTTGTCTCATTTTGAGAAGTCCTCTTTAAACCTCGCCTTCGAGGTTTGTGTCAAATCGTCTCAATATAGAGACCTAAATTCGTCAGCCGTTTCGCCGAATACACCAAGAGACTAAAGCACCTGAGCCCCTAAGCCAAATGACTGCAAACACAGGCGAGTCAAGGGTCTTATTTCCGTGTCGCTCAATTACGGGCATTGCACGAGTCTTTAAGCCATCTGGTAGATCCATTCTCATTAATATCACCCCCTCCAGTCATGTCAGGAGATTCAAGTACAAACGCAAGATACCAAAGTGGGAACAACGCCGAACTGTCTAGGAATAACACCGTAGAAACCCTAACTAACCTGATTCGGGATTTACAAGCCACCATTATCACGGTGAACGCATCCGTAAACAGCATAGACTCTCGCCTAGGCCATTTGGAAGATAGGGCCTCAGATGAACACCACAACCGGTTCCTCAATGAGGTCCTTTTAAATTCCACCCTGCTAGGTGGGGCACCCGTCAGCATCGTCCCTAGTGATCCCATTGCCCTACCTCAAGATGACACCCTCCAATCCGCTATGAATCGCATAGATTTCCTCGAAAGTCAAATGCGCCTAAACCAAGGTAACAATGTCCACCTCGAAAACCATAGGAAGTTTGAAATGGTGAACGATCAGCTACCAGAAAACTTTTCCTCAGCCGACATACCGAAACTCAAAGGAACGGAGGACCCCCTCAACTACATCCGGGCCTTGAAGGATTACATGGCCATTAAAGGTGTCAAGCCCAGCCTTTTCGCTAGGATATTCCCATCCTCTTTAGGGGACACACCCCGATCTTGGTTTTATTTGCTCGATCCCAAAAAGATATCCACCTGGGACGCTATTTCCATAGAATTCGCAAAACAATATGCGGATAATTCCGAAACGCAAGTCACCATTAGAAGCCTCGAAGTCCTTTCACAAAACGAGAAGGAAGGCTTCTCCGAATTTTTGACTATGTGGTGAAAGGTCAGCACCCAATTAGTGAACCGCCTTGACGAGGCCACCTTAGTAGAGAAATTTGTCGAATGCTAGTTAAGGCAACCAACGAACGTGGACCACTAATTTTTAAAAGCTTTTTCTAAAAACGTTATTCATCACCTGAGTTCTTTAATAAGAATTTAGTAACACCCGTAGAGCACCGTCGTTAGACCACGTACACCACAAGTATCGAACTAACTAATTAATAGTAGTCTCGATAAAAGCAATACATCATCATTTTCAAAACTGGTTCCCCCAAGAGCCATGTTCCTTTAAAAAAAAACATTTTTGTTATCGTCGGATTCCCGTCGCGTACACATAGCAACACATTTTTCATATCATAAACGATGTCACCAAACCATCGTCACCCTAATTTTACAAAATCACCCTTTTTCAAAAAACTTTCCTCTGCAAATATAGGTCGTTTTCGAAAAAATAAACTCTTTGATCTTGAGCCGGGATCGTGATCAACTTCTTACGTCGTACAACTGTGTGATTAACTGTCTGTGTTAGTTACTAGGATCACCTCTACTCGAGGTCTTACATTTTGGGTCGTCTCATTTTGAGAAGTCCTCTTTAAACCTCGCCTCCGAGGTTTGTGTCAAATCGTCTCAATATAGAGAACTAAATTCCTCAGGCGTTTCGCCGAATACACCAAGAGCCTAAAGCACCTGAGTCCCTAAGCCAAGTGACTGCAAACACACCCTAGTCAAGGGTCTTATCTCCGTGTCGCTAAATTACGGGCATTGCACGAGTCTTTAAGCCGTCTGGTAGATCCATTCTCATTAATACCATCCCTTCCAGTCATGTCAGGAGATTCAAGCACAAACGCAAGATACCAAAGTGGGAACAACGCCGAACAGTCTAGGGATAACACCGTAGAAACCCTAACTAACCTGATTCGGGATTTACAAGCCACCATTATCACTGTGAACGCATCCGTAAACAACATAGACTCTTGCCTAGGACATTTGGAAGATAGGGCCTCAGATGAACACCACAACCGGGTCCTCAATGAGTTCCTTTTAAATTCCACCCCGCTAGGTGGGACGCGCGTCAGCATCATCCCTAGTGATCCCGTTGCCCTACCTTAAAAGGACACCCCCCAATCCGCTATGAATCGCATAGATTTCCTCGAAAGTCAAATGCGCCTAAACCAAGGCAACAATGTCAACCTCGAAAACCATAGGAAGTTTGAAATGGTGAACGATGAGCTACCATAAAACTTTTCCTCAGCCGACATACCGAAACTCAAAGGAACGGAGGACCCCCTCAACTACATCCGAGCCTTGAAGGATTACATGGCCATTAAAGGGGTCAAGCCCAGCCTTTTCGCTAGGATATTCCCATCCTCTTTAGGGGACACACCCCGATCTTGGTTTTATTTGCTCGATCCCAAAAAGATATCCACCTGGGACGCTATTTCCATAGAATTCGCAAAACAATATGCGGATAATTCCGAAACGCAAGTCACCATTAGAAGCCTCGAAGTCCTTTCACAAAACGAGAAGGAAGGCTTCTCCGTATTTTTGACTATGTGGTGAAAGGTCAGCACCCAATTAGTGAACCGCCTTGACGAGGCCACCTTAGTAGAGAAATTTGTCGAATGCTAGTTAAGGCAACCAACGAACGTGGACCACTCGTTTTTAAAAGCTTTTTCTAAAAACGTTATTCATCACTTGAGTTCTTTAATAAGAATTTAGTAACACCCGTAGAGCACCGTCGTTAGACCACGTACACCACAAGTTTCGAACTAACTAATTAATAGTAGTCTCGATAAAAGCAATACATCATCATTTTCAAAACTGGTTCCCCCAAGAGCCATGTTCCTTTTAAAAAAAAACATTTTTGCTATCGTCGGATTCCCGACGCGTACACATAGCAACACATTTTTCATATCATAAACGATGTCACCAAACCATCGTCACCCTAATTTTATAAAATCACCCTTTTTCAAAAAACTTTCCTCTGCAAATATAGGTCGTTTTCGAAAAAATAAACTCTTTGATCTTGAGCCGGGATCGTGATCAACTTCTTACGTCGTACAACTGTGTGATTAACTGTCTGTGTTAGTTACTAGGATCACCTCTACTCGAGGTCTTACATTTTGGGTCGTCTCATTTTGAGAAGTCCTCTTTAAACCTCGCCTCCGAGGTTTGTTTCAAATCGTCTCAATATAGAGAACTAAATTCCTCAGGCGTTTCGCCGAATACACCATGAGTCTAAAGCACCTGAGTCCCTAAGCCAAGTGACTGCAAACACACCCGAGTCAAGGGTCTTATTTCCGTGTCGCTAAATTACGGGCATTGCACGAGTCTTTAAGCCGTCTGGTAGATCCATTCTCATTAATACCATCCCTTCCAGTCATGTCAGGAGATTCAAGCACAAACGCAAGATACCAAAGTGGGAACAACGCCGAACAGTCTAGGGATAACACCGTAGAAACCCTAACTAACCTGATTCGGGATTTACAAGCCACCATTATCACGGTGAACGCATCCGTAAACAACATAGACTCTTGCCTAGGCCATTTGGAAGATAGGGCCTCAGATGAACACCACAACCGGGTCCTCAATGAGTTCCTTTTAAATTCTTCCCCGCTAGGTGGGACGCGCGTCAGCATCATCCCTAGTGATCCCGTTGCCCTACCTTAAAATGACACCCCCCAATCCGCTATGAATCGCATAGATTTCCTCGAAAGTCAAATGCGCCTAAACCAAGGCAACAATGTCAACCTCGAAAACCATAGGAAGTTTGAAATGGTGAACGATGAGCTACCAGAAAACTTTTCCTCGGCCGACATACCGAAATTCAAAGGAACGGAGGACCCCCTCAACTACATCCGGGCCTTTAAGGATTACATGGCCATTAAAGGGGTCAAGCCCAGCCTTTTCGCTAGGATATTCCCATCCTCTTTAGGGGACACACCCCGATTTTGGTTTTATTTGCTCGATCCCAAAACGATATCCACCTGGGATGATATTTCCATAGAAGTCGCATAACAATATGCGGATAATTCCGAAACGCAAGTCACCATTAGAAACCTCGAAGTCCTTTCACAAAACGAGAAGGAAGGCTTCTCCGAATTTCTGACTATGTGGTGAAAGGTCAGCACCCAATTAGTGAACCGCCTTGACGAGGCCACCTTAGTAGAGAAATTTGTCGAATACTAGTTAAGGCAACCAACGAACGTGGACCACTCGTTTTTAAAAGCTTTTTCTAAAAACGTTATTTATCACCTGAGTTCTTTAATAAGAATTTAGTAACACCCGTAGAGCACCGTCGTTAGACCACGTACACCACAAGTATCGAAGTAACTAATTAATAGTAGTCTTGATAAAAGCATTACGTCATCATTTTCAAAACTGGTTCCCCCAAGAGCCATGTTCCTTTAAAAATTTTTTTTTTGCTATCGCCGGATTTCCGACGCGTACACATAGCAACACATTTTTCATATCATAAACGATGTCACCAAACCATCGTCACCCTAATTTTATAAAATCACCCTTTTTCAAAAAACTTTCCTCTGCAAATATAGGTCGTTTTCGAAAAAATAAACTCTTTGATCCTGAGCCGGGATCGTGATCAACTTCTTACGTCGTACAACTGTGTGATTAACTTTCTGTGTTAGTTACTAGGATCACCTCTACTCGAGGTCTTACATTTTGGGTCGTCTCATTTTGAGAAGTCCTCTTTAAACCTCGCCTCCGAGGTTTGTGTCAAATCGTCTCAATATAGAGAACTAAATTCCTCAGGCGTTTCGCCGAATACACCATGAGTCTAAAGCACCTGAGTCCCTAAGCCAAGTGACTGCAAACACACCCGAGTCAAGGGTCTTATTTCCGTGTCGCTAAATTATGGGCATTGCACGAGTCTTTAAGCCGTCTGGTAGATCCATTTTCATTAATACCATCCCTTCCAGTCATGTCAGGAGATTCAAGCACAAACGCAAGATACCAAAGTGGGAACAACGCCGAACAGTCTAGGGATAACACCGTAGAAACCCTAACTAACCTGATTCGGGATTTACAAGCCACCATTATCACGGTGAACGCATCCGTAAACAACATAGACTCTTGCCTAGGCCATTTGGAAGATAGGGCCTCAGATGAACACCACAACCGGGTCCTCAATGAGTTCCTTTTAAATTCCACCCCGCTAGGTGGGACGCGCGTCAGCATCATCCCTAGTGATCCCGTTGCCCTACCTTAAAATGACACCCCCCAATCCGCTATGAATCGCATAGATTTCCTCGAAAGTCAAATGCGCCTAAACCAAGGCAACAATGTCAACCTCGAAAACCATAGGAAGTTTGAAATGGTGAACGATGAGCTACCAGAAAACTTTTCCTCGGCCGACATACCGAAATTCAAAGGAACGGAGGACCCCCTCTACTACATCCGGGCCTTTAAGGATTACATGGCCATTAAAGGGGTCAAGCCCAGCCTTTTCGCTAGGATATTCCCATCCTCTTTAGGGGACACACCCCGATTTTGGTTTTATTTGCTCGATCCCAAAACGATATCCACCTGGGATGATATTTCCATAGAAGTCGCATAACAATATGCGGATAATTCCGAAACGCAAGTCACCATTAGAAACCTCGAAGTCCTTTCACAAAACGAGAAGGAAGGCTTCTCCGAATTTCTGACTATGTGGTGAAAGGTCAGCACCCAATTAGTGAACCGCCTTGACGAGGCCACCTTAGTAGAGAAATTTGTCGAATACTAGTTAAGGCAACCAACGAACGTGGACCACTCGTTTTTAAAAGCTTTTTCTAAAAACGTTATTTATCACCTGAGTTCTTTAATAAGAATTTAGTAACACCCGTAGAGCACCGTCGTTAGACCACGTACACCACAAGTATCGAAGTAACTAATTAATAGTAGTCTTGATAAAAGCATTACGTCATCATTTTCAAAACTGGTTCCCCCAAGAGCCATGTTCCTTTAAAAATTTTTTTTTTGCTATCGCCGGATTTCCGACGCGTACACATAGCAACACATTTTTCATATCATAAACGATGTCACCAAACCATCGTCACCCTAATTTTATAAAATCACCCTTTTTCAAAAAACTTTCCTCTGCAAATATAGGTCGTTTTCGAAAAAATAAACTCTTTGATCCTGAGCCGGGATCGTGATCAACTTCTTACGTCGTACAACTGTGTGATTAACTTTCTGTGTTAGTTACTAGGATCACCTCTACTCGAGGTCTTACATTTTGGGTCGTCTCATTTTGAGAAGTCCTCTTTAAACCTCGCCTCCGAGGTTTGTGTCAAATCGTCTCAATATAGAGAACTAAATTCCTCAGGCGTTTCGCCGAATACACCATTAGTCTAAAGCACCTGAGTCCCTAAGCCAAGTGACTGCAAACACACCCGAGTCAAGGGTCTTATTTCCGTGTCGCTAAATTATGGGCATTGCACGAGTCTTTAAGCCGTCTGGTAGATCCATTTTCATTAATACCATCCCTTCCAGTCATGTCAGGAGATTCAAGCACAAACGCAAGATACCAAAGTGGGAACAACGCCGAACAGTCTAGGGATAACACCGTAGAAACCCTAACTAACCTGATTCGGGATTTACAAGCCACCATTATCACGGTGAACGCATCCGTAAACAACATAGACTCTTGCCTAGGCCATTTGGAAGATAGGGCCTCAGATGAACACCACAACCGGGTCCTCAATGAGTTCCTCTTAAATTCCACCCCGCTAGGTGGGACGCGCGTCAGCATCATCCCTAGTGATCCCGTTGCCCTACCTTAAAATGACACCCCCCAATCCGCTATGAATCGCATAGATTTCCTCGAAAGTCAAATGCGCCTAAACCAAGGCAACAATGTCAACCTCGAAAACCATAGGAAGTTTGAAATGGTGAACGATGAGCTACCAGAAAACTTTTCCTCGGCCGACATACCGAAATTCAAAGGAACGGAGGACCCCCTCTACTACATCCGGGCCTTTAAGGATTACATGGCCATTAAAGGGGTCAAGCCCAGCCTTTTCGCTAGGATATTCCCATCCTCTTTAGGGGACACACCCCGATTTTGGTTTTATTTGCTCGATCCCAAAAAGATATCCACCTGGGATGATATTTCCATAGAAGTCGCAAAACAATATGCGGATAATTCCGAAACGCAAGTCACCATTAGAAACCTCGAAGTCCTTTCACAAAACGAGAAGGAAGGCTTCTCCGAATTTCTGACTATGTGGTGAAAGGTCAGCACCCAATTAGTGAACCGCCTTGACGAGGCCACCTTAGTAGAGAAATTTGTCGAATGCTAGTTAAGGCAACCAACGAACGTGGACCACTCGTTTTTAAAAGCTTTTTCTAAAAACGTTATTTATCACCTGAGTTCTTTAATAAGAATTTAGTAACACCCGTAGAGCACCGTCGTTAGACCACGTACACCACAAGTATCGAAGTAACTAATTAATAGTAGTCTTGATAAAAGCATTACGTCATCATTTTCAAAACTGGTTCCCCCAAGAGCCATGTTCCTTTAAAAAAACAAATTTTGCTATCGCCGGATTCCCGACGCGTACACATAGCAACACATTTTTCATATCATAAACGATGTCACCAAACCATCGTCACCCTAATTTTATAAAATCACCCTTTTTCAAAAAACTTTCCTCTGCAAATATAGGTCGTTTTCGAAAAAATAAACTCTTTGATCCTGAGCCGGGATCGTGATCAACTTCTTACGTCGTACAACTGTGTGATTAACTGTCTGTGTTAGTTACTAGGATCACCTCTACTCGAGGTCTTACATTTTGGGTCGTCTCATTTTGAGAAGTCCTCTTTAAACCTCGCCTCCGAGGTTTGTGTCAAATCGTCTCAATATAGAGACCTAAATTCCTCAGGCATTTCGCCGAATACACCAAGAGTCTAAAGCACCTGAGTCCCTAAGCCAAGTGACTGCAAACACACGCGAGTCAAGGGTCTTATTTCCGTGTCGCTCAATTATGGGCATTGCACGAGTCTTTAAGCCGTCTGGTAGATCCATTTTCATTAATACCATCCCTTCCAGTCATGTCAGGAGATTCAAGCACAAACGCAAGATACCAAAGTGGGAACAACGCCGAACAGTCTAGGGATAACACCGTAGAAACCCTAACTAACCTGATTCGGGATTTACAAGCCACCATTATCACGGTGAACGCATCCGTAAACAACATAGACTCTTGCCTAGGCCATTTGGAAGATAGGGCCTCAGATGAACACCACAACCGGGTCCTCAATGAGTTCCTTTTAAATTCCACCCCGCTAGGTGGGACGCGCGTCAGCATCATCCCTAGTGATCCCGTTGCCCTACCTTAAAATGACACCCCCCAATCCGCTATGAATCGCATAGATTTCCTCGAAAGTCAAATGCGCCTAAACCAAGGCAACAATGTCAACCTCGAAAACCATAGGAAGTTTGAAATGGTGAACGATGAGCTACCAGAAAACTTTTCCTCGGCCGACATACCGAAATTCAAAGGAACGGAGGACCCCCTCTACTACATCCGGGCCTTTAAGGATTACATGGCCATTAAAGGGGTCAAGCCCAGCCTTTTCGCTAGGATATTCCCATCCTCTTTAGGGGACACACCCCGATTTTGGTTTTATTTGCTCGATCCCAAAAAGATATCCACCTGGGATGATATTTCCATAGAAGTCGCAAAACAATATGCGGATAATTCCGAAACGCAAGTCACCATTAGAAACCTCGAAGTCCTTTCACAAAACGAGAAGGAAGGCTTCTCCGAATTTCTGACTATGTGGTGAAAGGTCAGCACCCAATTAGTGAACCGCCTTGACGAGGCCACCTTAGTAGAGAAATTTGTCGAATGCTAGTTAAGGCAACCAACGAACGTGGACCACTCGTTTTTAAAAGCTTTTTCTAAAAACGTTATTTATCACCTGAGTTCTTTAATAAGAATTTAGTAACACCCGTAGAGCACCGTCGTTAGACCACGTACACCACAAGTATCGAAGTAACTAATTAATAGTAGTCTTGATAAAAGCATTACGTCATCATTTTCAAAACTGGTTCCCCCAAGAGCCATGTTCCTTTAAAAAAAAAAATTTTGCTATCGCCGGATTCCCGACGCGTACACATAGCAACACATTTTTCATATCATAAACGATGTCACCAAACCATCGTCACCCTAATTTTATAAAATCACCCTTTTTCAAAAAACTTTCCTCTGCAAATATAGGTCGTTTTCGAAAAAATAAACTCTTTGATCCTGAGCCGGGATCGTGATCAACTTCTTACGTCGTACAACTGTGTGATTAACTGTCTGTGTTAGTTACTAGGATCACCTCTACTCGAGGTCTTACATTTTGGGTCGTCTCATTTTGAGAAGTCCTCTTTAAACCTCGCCTCCGAGGTTTGTGTCAAATCGTCTCAATATAGAGACCTAAATTCCTCAGGCATTTCGCCGAATACACCAAGAGTCTAAAGCACCTGAGTCCCTAAGCCAAGTGACTGCAAACACACGCGAGTCAAGGGTCTTATTTCCGTGTCGCTCAATTACGGGCATTCCACGAGTCTTTAAGCCGTCTGGTAGATCCATTCTCATTAATACCATCCTTTCCAGTCATGTCAGGAGATTCAAGCACAAACGCAAGATACCAAAGTGGGAACAACGCCGAACAGTCTAGGGATAACACCGTAGAAACCCTAACTAACGTGATTCGGGATTTACAAGCCACCATTATCACGGTGAACGCATCCGTAAACAACATAGACTCTTGCCTAGGCCATTTGGAAGATAGGGCCTCAGATGAACACCACAACCGGGTCCTCAATGAGTTCCCTTTAAATTCCACCCCGCTAGGTGGGACGCGCGTCAGCATCATCCCTAGTGATCCCGTTGCCCTACCTCAAAATGACACCCTCCAATCCGCTATGAATCGCATAGATTTCCTCGAAAGTCAAATGCGCCTAAACCAAGGCAACAATGTCAACCTCGAAAACCATAGGAAGTTTGAAATGGTGAACGATGAGCTACCAGAAAACTTTTCCTCGGCCGACATACCGAAATTCAAAGGAACGGAGGACCCCCTCTACTACATCCGGGCCTTTAAGGATTACATGGCCATTAAAGGGGTCAAGCCCAGCCTTTTCGCTAGGATATTCCCATCCTCTTTAGGGGACACACCCCGATTTTGGTTTTATTTGCTCGATCCCAAAAAGATATCCACCTGGGATGATATTTCCATAGAAGTCGCAAAACAATATGCGGATAATTCCGAAACGCAAGTCACCATTAGAAACCTCGAAGTCCTTTCACAAAACGAGAAGGAAGGCTTCTCCGAATTTCTGACTATGTGGTGAAAGGTCAGCACCCAATTAGTGAACCGCCTTGACGAGGCAACCTTAGTAGAGAAATTTGTCGAATGCTAGTTAAGGCAACCAACGAACGTGGACCACTCGTTTTTAAAAGCTTTTTCTAAAAACGTTATTTATCACCTGAGTTCTTTAATAAGAATTTAGTAACACCCGTAGAGCACCGTCGTTAGACCACGTACACCACAAGTATCGAAGTAACTAATTAATAGTAGTCTTGATAAAAGCATTACGTCATCATTTTCAAAACTGGTTCCCCCAAGAGCCATGTTCCTTTAAAAAAAAAATTTTTGCTATCGCCGGATTCCCGACGCGTACACATAGCAACACATTTTTCATATCATAAACGATGTCACCAAACCATCGTCACCCTAATTTTATAAAATCACCCTTTTTCAAAAAACTTTCCTCTGCAAATATAGGTCGTTTTCGAAAAAATAAACTCTTTGATCCTGAGCCGGGATCGTGATCAACTTCTTACGTCGTACAACTGTGTGATTAACTGTCTGTGTTAGTTACTAGGATCACCTCTACTCGAGGTCTTACATTTTGGGTCGTCTCATTTTGAGAAGTCCTCTTTAAACCTCGCCTCCGAGGTTTGTGTCAAATCGTCTCAATATAGAGACCTAAATTCCGCAGGCATTTCGCCGAATACACCAAGAGTCTAAAGCACCTGAGTCCCTAAGCCAAGTGACTGCAAACACACGCGAGTCAAGGGTCTTATTTCCGTGTCGCTCAATTACGGGCATTCCACGAGTCTTTAAGCCGTCTGGTAGATCCATTCTCATTAATACCATCCTTTCCAGTCATGTCAGGAGATTCAAGCACAAACGCAAGATACCAAAGTGGGAACAACGCCGAACAGTCTAGGGATAACACCGTAGAAACCCTAACTAACCTGATTCGGGATTTACAAGCCACCATTATCACGGTGAACGCATCCGTAAACAACATAGACTCTTGCCTAGGCCATTTGGAAGATAGGGCCTCAGATGAACACCACAACCGGGTCCTCAATGAGTTCCTTTTAAATTCCACCCCGCTAGGTGGGACGCGCGTCATCATCATCCCTAGTGATCCCGTTGCCCTACCTCAAAATGACACCCTCCAATCCGCTATGAATCGCATAGATTTCCTCGAAAGTCAAATGCGCCTAAACCAAGGCAACAATGTCAACCTCGAAAACCATAGGATGTTTGAAATGGTGAACGATGAGCTACCAGAAAACTTTTCCTCGGCCGACATACCGAAATTCAAAGGAACGGAGGACCCCCTCAACTACATCCGGGCCTTTAAGGATTACATGGCCATTAAAGGGGTCAAGCCCAGCCTTTTCGCTAGGATATTCCCATCCTCTTTAGGGGACACACCCCGATCTTGGTTTTATTTGCTCGATCCCAAAAAGATATCCACCTGGGACGATATTTCCATAGAATTCGCAAAACAATATGCGGATAATTCCGAAACGCAAGTCACCATTAGAAGCCTCGAAGTCCTTTCCCAAAACGAGAAGGAAGGCTTCTCCGAATTTCTGACTATGTGGTGAAAGGTCAGCACCCAATTAGTGAACCGCCTTGACGAGGCCACCTTAGTAGAGAAATTTGTCGATTGCTAGTTAAGGCAACCAACGAACGTGGACCACTCGTTTTTAAAAGCTTTTTCTAAAAACGTTATTCATCACCTGAGTTCTTTAATAAGAATTTAGTAACACCCGTAGAGCACCGTCGTTAGACCACGTACACCACAAGTATCGAACTAACTAATTAATAGTAGTCTCGATAAAAGCATTACGTCATCATTTTCAAAACTGGTTCCCCCAAGAGCCATGTTCCTTTAAAAAAAAAACATTTTTGCTATCGCCGGATTCCCGACGCGTACACATAGCAACACATTTTTCATATCATAAACGATGTCACCAAACCATCGTCACCCTAATTTTATAAAATCACCCTTTTTCAAAAAACTTTCCTCTGCAAATATAGGTCGTTTTCGAAAAAATAAACTCTTTGATCCTGAGCCGGGATCGTGATCAAGTTCTTACGTCGTACAACTGTGTGATTAACTGTCTGTGTTAGTTACTAGGATCACCTCTACTTGAGGTCTTACATTTTGGGTCGTCACATTTTGAGAAGTCCTCTTTAAACCTCGCCTCCGAGGTTTGTGTCAAATCGTCTCAATATAGAGACCTAAATTCCTCAGGCGTTTCGCCGAATACACCAAGAGTCTAAAGCCCCTGAGTCCCTAAGCCAAGTGACTGCAAACACACGCGAGTCAAGGGTCTTATTTCCGTGTCGCTCAATTACGGGCATTCCACGAGTCTTTAAGCCGTCTGGTATATCCATTCTCATTAATACCATCCCTTCCAGTCATGTCAGGAGATTCAAGCACAAACGCAAGATACTAAAGTGGGTACAACGCCGAACAGTCTAGGGATAACACCGTAGAAACCCTAACTAACCTGATTTGGGATTTACAAGCCACCATTATCACGGTGAACGCATCCGTAAACAACATAGACTCTTGCCTAGGCCATTTGGAAGATAGGGCCTCAGATGAACACCACAACCGGGTCCTCAATGAGTTCCTTTTAAATTCCACCCCGCTAGGTGGGACGCGCGTCAGCATCATCCCTAGTGATCCCGTTGCCCTACCTCAAAATGACACCCTCTAATCCGCTATGAATCGCATAGATTTCCTCGAAAGTCAAATGCGCCTAAACCAAGGCAACAATGTCAACCTCGAAAACCATAGGAAGTTTGAAATGGTGAACGATGAGCTACCAGAAAACTTTTCCTCGGCCGACATACCGAAATTCAAAGGAACAGAGGACCCCCTCAACTACATCCGGGCCTTTAAGGATTACATGGCCATTAAAGGGGTCAAGCCCAGCCTTTTCGCTAGGATATTCCCATCCTCTTTAGGGGACACACCCCGATCTTGGTTTTATTTGCTCGATCCCAAAAAGATATCCACCTGGGACGATATTTCCATAGAATTCGCAAAACAATATGCGGATAATTCCGAAACGCAAGTCACCATTAGAAGCCTCGATGTCCTTTCCCAAAACGAGAAGGAAGGCTTCTCCGAATTTCTGACTATGTGGTGAAAGGTCAGCACCCAATTAGTGAACCGCCTTGACGAGGCCACCTTAGTAGAGAAATTTGTCGAATGCTAGTTAAGGCAACCAACGAACGTGGACCACTCGTTTTTAAAAGCTTTTTCTAAAAACGTTATTCATCACCTGAGTTCTTTAATAAGAATTTATTAACACCCGTAGAGCACCGTCGTTAGACCACGTACACCACAAGTATCGAACTAACTAATTAAAAGTAGTCTCGATAAAAGCAATACGTCATCATTTTCAAAACTGGTTCCCCCAAGAGCCTTGTTCCTTTAAAAAAAAACATTTTTGCTATCGCCGGATTCCCGACGCGTACACATAGCAACACATTTTTCATATCATAAACGATGTCACCAAACCTTCGTCACCCTAATTTTATAAAATCACCCTTTTTCAAAAAACTTTCCTCTGCAAATATAGGTCGTTTTCGAAAAAATAAACTCTTTGATCCTGAGCCGGGATCGTGATCAACTTCTTACGTCGTACAACTGTGTGATTAACTGTCTGTGTTAGTTACTAGGATCACCTCTACTTGAGGTCTTACATTTTGGGTCGTCACATTTTGAGAAGTCCTCTTTAAACCTCGCCTCCGAGGTTTGTGTGAAATCGTCTCAATATAGAGACCTAAATTCCTCAGCCGTTTCGCCGAATACACCAAGAGTCTAAAGCACCTGAGTCCCTAAGCCAAGTGACTGCAAACACACGCGAGTCAAGGGTCTTATTTCCGTGTCGCTCAATTACGGGCATTCCACGAGTCTTTAAGCCGTCTGGTATATCCATTCTCATTAATACCATCCCTTCCAGTCATGTCAGGAGATTCAAGCACAAACGCAAGATACTAAAGTGGGAACAACGCCGAACAGTCTAGGGATAACACCGTAGAAACCCTAACTAACCTGATTCGGGATTTACAAGCCACCATTATCACGGTGAACGCATCCGTAAACAACATAGACTCTTGCCTAGGCCATTTGGAAGATAGGGCCTCAGATGAACACCACAACCGGGTCCTCAATGAGTTCCTTTTAAATTCCACCCCGCTAGGTGGGACGCGCGTCAGCATCATCCCTAGTGATCCCGTTGCCCTACCTCAAAATGACACCCTCCAATCCGCTATGAATCGCATAGATTTCCTCGAAAGTCAAATGCGCCTAAACCAAGGCAACAATGTCAACCTCGAAAACCATAGGAAGTTTGAAATGGTGAACGATGAGCTACCAGAAAACTTTTCCTCGGCCGACATACCGAAATTCAAAGGAACGGAGGACCCCCTCAACTACATCCGGGCCTTTAAGGATTACATGGCCATTAAAGGGGTCAAGCCCAGCCTTTTCGCTAGGATATTACCATCCTCTTTAGGGGACACACCCCGATCTTGGTTTTATTTGCTCGATCCCAAAAAGATATCCACCTGGGACGATATTTCCATAGAATTCGCAAAACAATATGCGGATAATTCCGAAACGCAAGTCACCATTAGAAGCCTCGATGTCCTTTCCCAAAACGAGAAGGAAGGCTTCTCCGAATTTCTGACTATGTGGTGAAAGGTCAGCACCCAATTAGTGAACCGCCTTGACGAGGCCACCTTAGTAGAGAAATTTGTCGAATGCTAGTTAAGGCAACCAACGAACGTGGACCACTCGTTTTTAAAAGCTTTTTCTAAAAACGTTATTCATCACCTGAGTTCTTTAATAAGAATTTATTAACACCCGTAGAGCACCGTCGTTAGACCACGTACACCACAAGTATCGAACTAACTAATTAAAAGTAGTCTCGATAAAAGCAATACGTCATCATTTTCAAAACTGGTTCCCCCAAGAGCCATGTTCCTTTAAAAAAAAACATTTTTGCTATCGCCGGATTCCCGACGCGTACACATAGCAACACATTTTTCATATCATAAACGATGTCACCAAACCTTCGTCACCCTAATTTTATAAAATCACCCTTTTTCAAAAAACTTTCCTCTGCAAATATAGGTCGTTTTCGAAAAAATAAACTCTTTGATCCTGAGCCGGGATCGTGATCAACTTCTTACGTCGTACAACTGTGTGATTAACTGTCTGTGTTAGTTACTAGGATCACCTCTACTTGAGGTCTTACATTTTGGGTCGTCACATTTTGAGAAGTCCTCTTTAAACCTCGCCTCCGAGGTTTGTGTGAAATCGTCTCAATATAGAGACCTAAATTCCTCAGGCGTTTCGCCGAATACACCAAGAGTCTAAAGCCCCTGAGTCCCTAAGCCAAGTGACTGCAAACACACGCGAGTCAAGGGTCTTATTTCCGTGTCGCTCAATTACGGGCATTCCACGAGTCTTTAAGCCGTCTGGTATATCCATTCTCATTAATACCATCCCTTCCAGTCATGTCAGGAGATTCAAGCACAAACGCAAGATACTAAAGTGGGAACAACGCCGAACAGTCTAGGGATAACACCGTAGAAACCCTAACTAACCTGATTCGGGATTTACAAGCCACCATTATCACGGTGAACGCATCCGTAAACAACATAGACTCTTGCCTAGGCCATTTGGAAGATAGGGCCTCAGATGAACACCACAACCGGGTCCTCAATGAGTTCCTTTTAAATTCCACCCCGCTAGGTGGGACGCGCGTCAGCATCATCCCTAGTGATCCCGTTGCCCTACCTCAAAATGACACCCTCCAATCCGCTATGAATCGCATAGATTTCCTCGAAAGTCAAATGCGCCTAAACCAAGGCAACAATGTCAACCTCGAAAACCATAGGAAGTTTGAAATGGTGAACGATGAGCTACCAGAAAACTTTTCCTCGGCCGACATACCGAAATTCAAAGGAACAGAGGACCCCCTCAACTACATCCGGGCCTTTAAGGATTACATGGCCATTAAAGGGGTCAAGCCCAGCCTTTTCGCTAGGATATTCCCATCCTCTTTAGGGGACACACCCCGATCTTGGTTTTATTTGCTCGATCCCAAAAAGATATCCACCTGGGACGATATTTCCATAGAATTCGCAAAACAATATGCGGATAATTCCGAAACGCAAGTCACCATTAGAAGCCTCGATGTCCTTTCCCAAAACGAGAAGGAAGGCTTCTCCGAATTTCTGACTATGTGGTGAAAGGTCAGCACCCAATTAGTGAACCGCCTTGACGAGGCCACCTTAGTAGAGAAATTTGTCGAATGCTAGTTAAGGCAACCAACGAACGTGGACCACTCGTTTTTAAAAGCTTTTTCTAAAAACGTTATTCATCACCTGAGTTCTTTAATAAGAATTTATTAACACCCGTAGAGCACCGTCGTTAGACCACGTACACCACAAGTATCGAACTAACTAATTAAAAGTAGTCTCGATAAAAGCAATACGTCATCATTTTCAAAACTGGTTCCCCCAAGAGCCTTGTTCCTTTAAAAAAAAACATTTTTGCTATCGCCGGATTCCCGACGCGTACACATAGCAACACATTTTTCATATCATAAACGATGTCACCAAACCTTCGTCACCCTAATTTTATAAAATCACCCTTTTTCAAAAAACTTTCCTCTGCAAATATAGGTCGTTTTCGAAAAAATAAACTCTTTGATCCTGAGCCGGGATCGTGATCAACTTCTTACGTCGTACAACTGTGTGATTAACTGTCTGTGTTAGTTACTAGGATCACCTCTACTTGAGGTCTTACATTTTGGGTCGTCACATTTTGAGAAGTCCTCTTTAAACCTCGCCTCCGAGGTTTGTGTGAAATCGTCTCAATATAGAGACCTAAATTCCTCAGCCGTTTCGCCGAATACACCAAGAGTCTAAAGCACCTGAGTCCCTAAGCCAAGTGACTGCAAACACACGCGAGTCAAGGGTCTTATTTCCGTGTCGCTCAATTACGGGCATTCCACGAGTCTTTAAGCCGTCTGGTATATCCATTCTCATTAATACCATCCCTTCCAGTCATGTCAGGAGATTCAAGCACAAACGCAAGATACTAAAGTGGGAACAACGCCGAACAGTCTAGGGATAACACCGTAGAAACCCTAACTAACCTGATTCGGGATTTACAAGCCACCATTATCACGGTGAACGCATCCGTAAACAACATAGACTCTTGCCTAGGCCATTTGGAAGATAGGGCCTCAGATGAACACCACAACCGGGTCCTCAATGAGTTCCTTTTAAATTCCACCCCGCTAGGTGGGACGCGCGTCAGCATCATCCCTAGTGATCCCGTTGCCCTACCTCAAAATGACACCCTCCAATCCGCTATGAATCGCATAGATTTCCTCGAAAGTCAAATGCGCCTAAACCAAGGCAACAATGTCAACCTCGAAAACCATAGGAAGTTTGAAATGGTGAACGATGAGCTACCAGAAAACTTTTCCTCGGCCGACATACCGAAATTCAAAGGAACGGAGGACCCCCTCAACTACATCCGGGCCTTTAAGGATTACATGGCCATTAAAGGGGTCAAGCCCAGCCTTTTCGCTAGGATATTACCATCCTCTTTAGGGGACACACCCCGATCTTGGTTTTATTTGCTCGATCCCAAAAAGATATCCACCTGGGACGATATTTCCATAGAATTCGCAAAACAATATGCGGATAATTCCGAAACGCAAGTCACCATTAGAAGCCTCGATGTCCTTTCCCAAAACGAGAAGGAAGGCTTCTCCGAATTTCTGACTATGTGGTGAAAGGTCAGCACCCAATTAGTGAACCGCCTTGACGAGGCCACCTTAGTAGAGAAATTTGTCGAATGCTAGTTAAGGCAACCAACGAACGTGGACCACTCGTTTTTAAAAGCTTTTTCTAAAAACGTTATTCATCACCTGAGTTCTTTAATAAGAATTTATTAACACCCGTAGAGCACCGTCGTTAGACCACGTACACCACAAGTATCGAACTAACTAATTAAAAGTAGTCTCGATAAAAGCAATACGTCATCATTTTCAAAACTGGTTCCCCCAAGAGCCATGTTCCTTTAAAAAAAAACATTTTTGCTATCGCCGGATTCCCGACGCGTACACATAGCAACACATTTTTCATATCATAAACGATGTCACCAAACCTTCGTCACCCTAATTTTATAAAATCACCCTTTTTCAAAAAACTTTCCTCTGCAAATATAGGTCGTTTTCGAAAAAATAAACTCTTTGATCCTGAGCCGGGATCGTGATCAACTTCTTACGTCGTACAACTGTGTGATTAACTGTCTGTGTTAGTTACTAGGATCACCTCTACTTGAGGTCTTACATTTTGGGTCGTCACATTTTGAGAAGTCCTCTTTAAACCTCGCCTCCGAGGTTTGTGTGAAATCGTCTCAATATAGAGACCTAAATTCCTCAGGCGTTTCGCCGAATACACCAAGAGTCTAAAGCCCCTGAGTCCCTAAGCCAAGTGACTGCAAACACACGCGAGTCAAGGGTCTTATTTCCGTGTCGCTCAATTACGGGCATTCCACGAGTCTTTAAGCCGTCTGGTATATCCATTCTCATTAATACCATCCCTTCCAGTCATGTCAGGAGATTCAAGCACAAACGCAAGATACTAAAGTGGGAACAACGCCGAACAGTCTAGGGATAACACCGTAGAAACCCTAACTAACCTGATTTGGGATTTACAAGCCACCATTATCACGGTGAACGCATCCGTAAACAACATAGACTCTTGCCTAGGCCATTTGGAAGATAGGGCCTCAGATGAACACCACAACCGGGTCCTCAATGAGTTCCTTTTAAATTCCACCCCGCTAGGTGGGACGCGCGTCAGCATCATCCCTAGTGATCCCGTTGCCCTACCTCAAAATGACACCCTCCAATCCGCTATGAATCGCATAGATTTCCTCGAAAGTCAAATGCGCCTAAACCAAGGCAACAATGTCAACCTCGAAAACCATAGGAAGTTTGAAATGGTGAACGATGAGCTACCAGAAAACTTTTCCTCGGCCGACATACCGAAATTCAAAGGAACGGAGGACCCCCTCAACTACATCCGGGCCTTTAAGGATTACATGGCCATTAAAGCGGTCAAGCCCAGCCTTTTCGCTAGGATATTCCCATCCTCTTTAGGGGACACACCCCGATCTTGGTTTTATTTGCTCGATCCCAAAAAGATATCCACCTGGGACGATATTTCCATAGAATTCGCAAAACAATATGCGGATAATTCTGAAACGCAAGTCACCATTAGAAGCCTCGATGTCCTTTCCCAAAACGAGAAGGAAGGCTTCTCCGAATTTCTGACTATGTGGTGAAAGGTCAGCACCCAATTAGTGAACCGCCTTGACGAGGCCACCTTAGTAGAGAAATTTGTCGAATGCTAGTTAAGGCAACCAACGAACGTGGACCACTCGTTTTTAAAAGCTTTTTCTAAAAACGTTATTCATCACCTGAGTTCTTTAATAAGAATTTATTAACACCCGTAGAGCACCGTCGTTAGACCACGTACACCACAAGTATCGAACTAACTAATTAAAAGTAGTCTCGATAAAAGCAATACGTCATCATTTTCAAAACTGGTTCCCCCAAGAGCCATGTTCCTTTAAAAAAAAACATTTTTGCTATCGCCGGATTCCCGACGCGTACACATAGCAACACATTTTTCATATCATAAACGATGTCACCAAACCTTCGTCACCCTAATTTTATAAAATCACCCTTTTTCAAAAAACTTTCCTCTGCAAATATAGGTCGTTTTCGAAAATATAAACTCTTTGATCCTGAGCCGGGATCGTGATCAACTTCTTACGTCGTACAACTGTGTGATTAACTGTCTGTGTTAGTTACTAGGATCACCTCTACTCGAGGTCTTACATTTTGGGTCGTCTCATTTTGAGAAGTCCTCTTTAAACCTCGCCTCCGAGGTTTGTGTCAAATCGTCTCAATATAGAGACCTAAATTCCTCAGGCGTTTCGCCGAATACACCAAGAGTCTAAAGCACCTGAGTCCCTAAGCCAAGTGACTGCAAACACACGCGAGTCAAGGGTCTTATTTCCGTGTCGCTCAATTACGGGCATTCCACGAGTCTTTAAGCCGTCTGGTAGATCCATTCTCATTAATACCATCCTTTCCAGTCATATTAGGAGATTCAAGCACAAACGCAAGATACCAAAGTGGGAACAACGCCGAACAGTCTAGGGATAACACCGTAGAAACCCTAACTAACCTGATTCGGGATTTACAAGCCACCATTATCACGGTGAACGCATCCGTAAACAACATAGACTCTTGCCTAGGCCATTTGGAAGATAGGGCCTCAGATGAACACCACAACCGGGTCCTCAATGAGTTCCTTTTAAATTCCACCCCGCTAGGTGGGACGCGCGTCAGCATCATCCCTAGTGATCCCGTTGCCCTACCTCAAAATGACACCCTCCAATCCGCTATGAATCGCATAGATTTCCTCGAAAGTCAAATGCGCCTAAACCAAGGCAACAATGTCAACCTCGAAAACCATAGGAAGTTTGAAATGGTGAACGATGAGCTACCAGAAAACTTTTCCTCGGCCGACATACCGAAATTCAAAGGAACGGAGGACCCCCTCAACTACATCCGGGCCTTTAAGGATTACATGGCCATTAAAGGGGTCAAGCCCAGCCTTTTCGCTAGGATATTCCCATCCTCTTTAGGGGACACACCCCGATCTTGGTTTTATTTGCTCGATCCCAAAAAGATATCCACCTGGGACGATATTTCCATAGAATTCGCAAAACAATATGCGGATAATTCCGAAACGCAAGTCACCATTAGAAGCCTCGAAGTCCTTTCCCAAAACGAGAAGGAAGGCTTCTCCGAGTTTCTGACTATGTGGTGAAAGGTCAGCACCCAATTAGTGAACCGCCTTGACGAGGCCACCTTAGTAGAGAAATTTGTCGAATGCTAGTTAAGGCAACCAACAAAGGTGGACCACTCGTTTTTAAAAGCTTTTTCTAAAAACGTTATTCATCACCTGAGTTCTTTAATAAGAATTTATTAACACCCGTAGAGCACCGTCGTTAGACCACGTACACCACAAGTATCGAACTAACTAATTAAAAGTAGTCTCGATAAAAGCAATACGTCATCATTTTCAAAACTGGTTCCCCCAAGAGCCATGTTCCTTTAAAAAAAAACATTTTTGCTATCGCCGGATTCCCGACGCGTACACATAGCAACACATTTTTCATATCATAAACGATGTCACCAAACCTTCGTCACCCTAATTTTATAAAATCACCCTTTTTCAAAAAACTTTCCTCTGCAAATATAGGTCGTTTTCGAAAATATAAACTCTTTGATCCTGAGCCGGGATCGTGATCAACTTCTTACGTCGTACAACTGTGTGATTAACTGTCTGTGTTAGTTACTAGGATCACCTCTACTCGAGGTCTTACATTTTGGGTCGTCTCATTTTGAGAAGTCCTCTTTAAACCTCGCCTCCGAGGTTTGTGTCAAATCGTCTCAATATAGAGACCTAAATTCCTCAGGCGTTTCGCCGAATACACCAAGAGTCTAAAGCACCTGAGTCCCTAAGCCAAGTGACTGCAAACACACGCGAGTCAAGGGTCTTATTTCCGTGTCGCTCAATTACGGGCATTCCACGAGTCTTTAAGCCATCTGGTAGATCCATTCTCATTAATACCATCCTTTCCAGTCATATTAGGAGATTCAAGCACAAACGCAAGATACCAAAGTGGGAACAACGCCGAACAGTCTAGGGATAACACCGTAGAAACCCTAACTAACCTGATTCGGGATTTACAAGCCACCATTATCACGGTGAACGCATCCGTAAACAACATAGACTCTTGCCTAGGCCATTTGGAAGATAGGGCCTCAGATGAACACCACAACCGGGTCCTCAATGAGTTCCTTTTAAATTCCAACCCGCTAGGTGGGACGCGCGTCAGCATCATCCCTAGTGATCCCGTTGCCGTACCTCAAAATGACACCCTCCAATCCGCTATGAATCGCATAGATTTCCTCGAAAGTCAAATGCGCCTAAACCAAGGCAACAATGTCAACCTCGAAAACCATAGGAAGTTTGAAATGGTGAACGATGAGCTACCAGAAAACTTTTCCTCGGCCGACATACCGAAATTCAAAGGAACGGAGGACCCCCTCAACTACATCCGGGCCTTTAAGGATTACATGGCCATTAAAGGGGTCAAGCCCAGCCTTTTCGCTAGGATATTCCCATCCTCTTTAAGGGACACACCCCGATCTTGGTTTTATTTGCTCGATCCCAAAAAGATATCCACCTGGGACGATATTTCCATAGAATTCGCAAAACAATATGCGGATAATTCCGAAACGCAAGTCACCATTAGAAGCCTCGAAGTCCTTTCCCAAAACGAGAAGGAAGGCTTCTCCGAATTTCTGACTATGTGGTGAAAGGTCAGCACCCAATTAGTGAACCGCCTTGACGAGGCCACCTTAGTAGAGAAATTTGTCGAATGCTAGTTAAGGCAACCAACGAACGTGGACCACTCGTTTTTAAAAGCTTTTTCTAAAAACGTTATTCATCACCTGAGTTCTTTAATAAGAATTTAGTAACACCCGTAGAGCACCGTCGTTAGACCACGTACACCACAAGTATCGAACTAACTAATTAATAGTAGTCTCGATAAAAGCATTACGTCATCATTTTCAAAACTGGTTCCCCCAAGAGCCATGTTCCTTTAAAAAAAAAACATTTTTGCTATCGCCGGATTCCCGACGCGTACACATAGCAACACATTTTTCATATCATAAACGATGTCACCAAACCATCGTCACCCTAATTTTATAAAATCACCCTTTTTCAAAAAAGTTTCCTCTGCAAATATAGGTCGTTTTCGAAAAAATAAACTCTTTGATCCTGAGCCGGGATCGTGATCAACTTCTTACGTCGTACAACTGTGTGATTAACTGTCTGTGTTAGTTACTAGGATCACCTCTACTTGAGGTCTTACATTTTGGGTCGTCACATTTTGAGAAGTCCTCTTTAAACCTCGCCTCCGAGGTTTGTGTCAAATCGTCTCAATATAGAGACCTAAATTCCTCAGGCGTTTCGCCGAATACACCAAGAGTCTAAAGCCTCTGAGTCCCTAAGCCAAGTGACTGCAAACACACGCGAGTCAAGGGTCTTATTTCCGTGCCGCTCAATTACGGGCATTCCACGAGTCTTTAAGCCGTCTGGTATATCCATTCTCATTAATACCATCCCTTCCAGTCATGTCAGGAGATTCAAGCACAAACGCAAGATACTAAAGTGGGAACAACGCCGAAAAGTCTAGGGATAACACCGTAGAAACCCTAACTAACCTGATTTGGGATTTACAAGCCACCATTATCACGGTGAACGCATCCGTAAACAACATAGACTCTTGCCTAGGCCATTTGGAAGATAGGGCCTCAGATGAACACCACAACCGGGTCCTCAATGAGTTCCTTTTAAATTCCACCCCGCTAGGTGGGACGCGCGTCAGCATCATCCCTAGTGATCCCGTTGCCCTACCTCAAAATGACACCCTCCAATCCGCTATGAATCGCATAGATTTCCTCGAAAGTCAAATGCGCCTAAACCAAGGCAACAATGTCAACCTCGAAAACCATAGGAAGTTTGAAATGGTGAACGATGAGCTACCAGAAAACTTTTCCTCGGCCGACATACCGAAATTCAAAGGAACGGAGGACCTCCTCAACTACATCCGGGCCTTTAAGGATTACATGGCCATTAAAGGGGTCAAGCCCAGCCTTTTCGCTAGGATATTCCCATCCTCTTTAGGGGACACACCCCGATCTTGGTTTTATTTGCTCGATCCCAAAAAGATATCCACCTGGGACGATATTTCCATAGAATTCGCAAAACAATATGCGGATAATTCCGAAACGCAAGTCACCATTAGAAGCCTCGAAGTCCTTTCCCAAAACGAGAAGGAAGGCTTCTCCGAATTTCTGACTATGTGGTGAAAGGTCAGCACCCAATTAGTGAACCGCCTTGACGAGGCCACCTTAGTAGAGAAATTTGTCGAATGCTAGTTAAGGCAACCAACGAACGTGGACCACTCGTTTTTAAAAGCTTTTTCTAAAAACGTTATTCATCACCTGAGTTCTTTAATAAGAATTTAGTAACACCCGTAGAGCACCGTCGTTAGACCACGTACACCACAAGTATCGAACTAACTAATTAATAGTAGTCTCGATAAAAGCATTACGTCATCATTTTCAAAACTGGTTCCCCCAAGAGACATGTTCCTTTAAAAAAAAACATTTTTGCTATCGCCGGATTCCCGACGCGTACACATAGCAACACATTTTTCATATCATAAACGATGTCACCAAACCATCGTCACCCTAATTTTATAAAATCACCCTTTTTCAAAAAAGTTTCCTCTGCAAATATAGGTCGTTTTCGAAAAAATAAACTCTTTGATCCTGAGCCGGGATCGTGATCAACTTCTTACGTCGTACAACTGTGTGATTAACTGTCTGTGTTAGTTACTAGGATCACCTCTACTTGAGGTCTTACATTTTGGGTCGTCACATTTTGAGAAGTCCTCTTTAAACCTCGCCTCCGAGGTTTGTGTCAAATCGTCTCAATATAGAGACCTAAATTCCTCAGGTGTTTCGCCGAATACACCAAGAGTCTAAAGCCCCTGAGTCCCTAAGCCAAGTGACTACAAACACACGCGAGTCAAGGGTCTTATTTCCGTGTCGCTCAATTACGGGCATTCCACGAGTCTTTAAGCCGTCTGGTAGATCCATTCTCATTAATACCATCCCTTCCAGTCATGTCAGGAGATTCAAGCACAAACGCAAGATACCAAAGTGGGAACAACGCCGAACAGTCTAGGGATAACACCGTAGAAACCCTAACTAACGTGATTCGGGATTTACAAGCCACCATTATTACGGTGAACGCATCCGTAAACAACATAGACTCTTGCCTAGGCCATTTGGAAGATAGGGCCTCAGATGAACACCACAACCGGGTCCTCAATGAGTTCCTTTTAAATTCCACCCCGCTAGGTGGGACGCGCGTCAGCATCATCCCTAGTGATCCCGTTGCCCTACCTCAAAATGACACCCTCCAATCCGCTATGAATCGCATAGATTTCCTCGAAAGTCAAATGCGCCTAAACCAAGGCAACAATGTCAACCTCGAAAACCATAGAAAGTTTGAAATGGTGAACGATGAGCTACCAGAAAACTTTTCCTCGGCCGACATACCGAAATTCAAAGGAACGGAGGACCCCCTCAACTACATCCGGGCCTTTAAGGATTACATGGCCATGAAAGGGGTCAAGCCCAGCCTTTTCGCTAGGATATTCCCATCCTCTTTAGGGGACACACCCCGATCTTGGTTTTATTTGCTCGATCCCAAAAAGATATCCACCTGGGACGATATTTCCATAGAATTCGCAAAATAATATGCGGATAATTCCGAAACGCAAGTCACCATTAGAAGCCTCGAAGTCCTTTCCCAAAACGAGAAGGAAGGCTTCTCCGAATTTCTGACTATGTGGTGAAAGGTCAGCACCCAATTAGTGAACCGCCTTGACGAGGCCACCTTAGTAGAGAAATTTGTCGAATGCTAGTTAAGGCAACCAACGAACGTGGACCACTCGTTTTTAAAAGCTTTTTCTAAAAACGTTATTCATCACCTGAGTTCTTTAATAAGAATTTAGTAACACCCGTAGAGCACCGTCGTTAGACCACGTACACCACAAGTATCGAACTAACTAATTAATAGTAGTCTCGATAAAAGCATTACGTCATCATTTTCAAAACTGGTTCCCCCAAGAGCCATGTTCCTTTAAAAAAAAACATTTTTGCTATCGCCGGATTCCCGACGCGTACACATAGCAACACATTTTTCATATCATAAACGATGTCACCAAACCATCGTCACCCTAATTTTATAAAATCACCCTTTTTCAAAAAAGTTTCCTCTGCAAATATAGGTCGTTTTCGAAAAAATAAACTCTTTGATCCTGAGCCGGGATCGTGATCAACTTCTTACGTCGTACAACTGTGTGATTAACTGTCTGTGTTAGTTACTAGGATCACCTCTACTTGAGGTCTTACATTTTGGGTCGTCACATTTTGAGAAGTCCTCTTTAAACCTCGCCTCCGAGGTTTGTGTCAAATCGTCTCAATATAGAGACCTAAATTCCTCAGGCGTTTCGCCGAATACACCAAGAGTCTAAAGCCCCTGAGTCCCTAAGCCAAGTGACTGCAAACACACGCGAGTCAAGGGTCTTATTTCCGTGTCGCTCAATTACGGGCATTCCACGAGTCTTTAAGCCGTCTGGTAGATCCATTCTCATTAATACCATCCCTTCCAGTCATGTCAGGAGATTCAAGCACAAACGCAAGATACCAAAGTGGGAACAACGCCGAACAGTCTAGGGATAACACCGTAGAAACCCTAACTAACGTGATTCGGGATTTACAAGCCACCATTATCACGGTGAACGCATCCGTAAACAACATAGACTCTTGCCTAGGCCATTTGGAAGATAGGGCCTCAGATGAACACCACAACCGGGTCCTCAATTAGTTCCTTTTAAATTCCACCCCGCTAAGTGGGACGCGCGTCAGCATCATCCCTAGTGATCCCGTTGCCCTACCTCAAAATGACACCCTCCAATCCGCTATGATCCGCATAGATTTCCTCGAAAGTCAAATGCGCCTAAACCAAGGCAACAATGTCAACCTCGAAAACCATAGGAAGTTTGAAATGGTGAACGATGAGCTACCAGAAAACTTTTCCTCGGCCGACATACCGAAATTCAAAGGAACGGAGGACCCCCTCAACTACATCCGGGCCTTTAAGGATTACATGGCCATTAAAGGGGTCAAGCCCAGCCTTTTCGCTAGGATATTCCCGTCCTCTTTAGGGGACACACCCCGATCTTGGTTTTATTTGCTCGATCCCAAAAAGATATCCACCTGGGACGATATTTCCATAGAATTCGCAAAACAATATGCGGATAATTCTGAAACGCAAGTCACCATTAGAAGCCTCGAAGTCCTTTCCCAAAACGAGAAGGAAGGCTTCTCCGAATTTCTGACTATGTGGTGAAAGGTCAGCACCCAATCAGTGAACCGCCTTGACGAGGCCACCTTAGTAGAGAAATTTGTCGAATGCTAGTTAAGGCAACCAACGAACGTGGACCACTCGTTTTTAAAAGCTTTTTCTAAAAACGTTATTCATCACCTGAGTTCTTTAATAAGAATTTAGTAACACCCGTGGAGCACCGTCGTTAGACCACGTACACCACAAGTATCGAACTAACTAATTAATAGTAGTCTCGATAAAAGCATTACATCATCATTTTCAAAACTGGTTCCCCGATGAGCCATGTTCCTTTAAAAAAAAAACATTTTTGCTATCGCCGGATTCCCGACGCGTACACATAGCAACACATTTTTCATATCATAAACGATGTCACCAAACCATCGTCACCCTAATTTTATAAAATCACCCTTTTTCAAAAAACTTTCCTCTGCAAATATAGGTCGTTTTCGAAAAAATAAATTCTTTGATCCTGAGCCGGGATCGTGATCAACTTCATACGTCGTACAACTGTGTGATTAACTGTCTGTGTTAGTTACTAGGATCACCTCTACTCGAGGTCTTACATTTTGGGTCGTCACATTTTGAGAAGTCCTCTTTAAACCTCGCCTCCGAGGTTTGTGTCAAATCTTCTCAATATAGAGACCTAAATTCCTCAGGCGTTTCGCCGAATACACCAAGAGTCTAAAGCCCCTGAGTCCGTAAGCCAAGTGACTGCAAAAACACGCGAGTCAAGGGTCTTATTTCCGTGTCGCTCAATTACGGGCATTCCACGAGTTTTAAGCCGTCTGGTAGATCCATTCTCATTAATACCATCCCTTCCAGTCATGTCAGAAGATTCAAGCACAAATGCAAGATACCAAAGTGGGAACAACGCCGAATAGTCTAGGGATAACACCGTAGAAACCCTAACTAACCTGATTCGGGATTTACAAGTCACCATTATCACGGTGAACGCATCCGTAAACAACATAGACTCTTGCCTAGGCCATTTGGAAGATAGGGCCTCAGATGAACACCACAACCGGGTCCTCAATGAGTTCCTTTTAAATTCCACCCCGCTAGGTGGGACGCGCGTCAGCATCATCCCTAGTGATCCCGTTGCCCTACCTCAAAATGACACCCTCCAATCCGCTATGAATCGCATAGATTTCCTCAAAAGTCAAATGCGCCTAAACCAAGGCTACAATGTCAACCTCGAAAACCATAGGAAGTTTGAAATGGTGAACGATGAGCTACCAGAAAACTTTTCCTCGGCCGACATACCGAAATTCAAAGGAACGGAGGACCCCCTCAACTACATCCGGGCCTTTAAGGCTTACATGGCCATTAAAGGGGTCAGGCCCAGCCTTTTCGCTAGGATATTCCCATCCTCTTTAGGGGACACACCCCGATCTTGGTTATATTTGCTCGATCCCAAAAAGATATCCACCTGGGACGATATTTCCATAGAATTCGCAAAACAATATGCGGATAATTCCGAAACGCAAGTCACCATTAAAAGCCTCGAAGTCCTTTCACAAAACGAGAAGGAAGGCTTCTCCGAATTTCTGACTATGTGGTGAAAGGTCAGCACCCAATCAGTGAACCGCCTTGACGAGGCCACCTTAGTAGAGAAATTTGTCGAATGCTAGTTAAGGCAACCAACGAACGTGGACCACTCGTTTTTAAAAGCTTTTTCTAAAAACGTTATTCATCACCTGAGTTCTTTAATAAGAATTTAGTAACACCCGTAGAGCACCGTCGTTAGACCACGTACACCACAAGTATCGAAGTAACTAATTAATAGTAGTCTTGATAAAAGCATTACGTCATCATATTCAAAACTGGTTCCCCCAAGAGCCATGTTCCTTTAAAAAAAAACATTTTTGCTATTGCCGGATTCCCGACTCGTACACATAGCAACACATTTTTCATATCATAAACGATGTCACCAAACCATTGTCACCCTAATTTTATAAAATCACCCTTTTTCAAAAAACTTTCCTCTGCAAATATAGGTCGTTTTCGAAAAAATAAACTCTTTGATCCTGAGCCGGGATCGTGATCAACTTCTTACGTCGTACAACTGTGTGATTAACTGTCTGTGTTAGTTACTAGGATCACCTCTACTCGAGGTCCTACATTTTGGGTCGTCTCATTTTGAGAAGTCCTCTTTAAACCTCGCCTCCGAGGTTTGTGTCAAATCGTCTCAATATAGAGACCTAAATTCCTCAGGCGTTTCGCCGAATACACCAAGAGTCTAAAGCACCTGAGTCCCTAAGCCAAGTGACTGCAAACACACGAGAGTCAAGGGTCTTATTTCCGTGTCGCTCAATTACGGGCATTCCACGAGTCTTTAAGCCGTCTGGTAGATCCTTTCTCATTAATACCATCCCTTCCAGTCATGTCAGGAGATTCAAGCACAAACGCAAGATACCAAAGTGGGAACAACGCCGAACAGTCTAGGGATAACACCGTAGAAACCCTAACTAACCTGATTCGGGATTTACAAGCCACCATTATCACGGTGAACGCATCCGTAAACAACATAGACTCTTGCCTAGGCCATTTGGAAGATAGGGCCTCAGATGAACACCATAACCGGGTCCTCAATGAGTTCCTTTTAAATTCCACCCCGCTAGGTGGGACGCGCGTCAGCATCATCCCTAGTGATCCCGTTGCCCTACCTCAAAATGACACCCTCTAATCCGCTATGAATCGCATAGATTTCCTCGAAAGTCAAATGCGCCTAAACCAAGGCAACAATGTCAACCTCGAAAACCATAGGAAGTTTGAAATGGTGAACGATGAGCTACCAGAAAACTTTTCCTCGGCCGACATACCGAAATTCAAAGGAACGGAGGACCCCCTCAACTACATCCGGGCCTTTAAGGATTACATGGCCATTAAAGGGGTCAAGCCCAGCCTTTTCGCTAGGATATTCCCATCCTCTTTAGGGGACACACCCCGATCTTGGTTTTATTTGCTCGATCCCAAAAAGATATCCACCTGGGACGATATTTCCATAGAATTCGCAAAACAATATGTGGATAATTCCGAAACGCAAGTCACCATTAGAAGCCTCGAAGTTCTTTCACAAAACGAGAAGGAAGGCTTCTCCGAATTTCTGACTATGTGGTGAAAGGTCAGCACCCAATTAGTGAACCGCCTTGACGAGGCCACCTTAGTAGAGAAATTTGTCGAATGCTAGTTAAGGCAACCAACGAACGTGGACCACTCATTTTTAAAAGCTTTTTCTAAAAACGTTATTCATAACCTGAGTTCTTTAATAAGAATTTAGTAACACCCGTAGAGCACCGTCGTTAGACCACGTACACCACAAGTATCGAACTAAATAATTAATTGTAGTCTCGATAAAAGCATTACGTCATCAATTTCAAAACTGGTTCCCCCAAGAGCCATGTTCCTTTAAAAAAAAACATTTTTGCTATTGCCGGATTCCCGACGCGTACACATAGCAACACATTTTTCATATCATAAACGATGTCACCAAACCATCGTCACCCTAATTTTATAAAATCACACTTTTTCAAAAAACTTTCCTCTGCAAATATAGGTCGTTTTCGAAAAAAAAAACTCTTTGATCCTGAGCCGGGATCGTGATCAACTTCTTACGTCGTACAACTGTGTGATTAACTGTCTGTGTTAGTTACTAGGATCACCTCTACTCGAGGTCCTACATTTTGGGTCGTCTCATTTTGAGAAGTCCTCTTTAAACCTCGCCTCCGAGGTTTGTGTCAAATCGTCTCAATATAGAGAGCTAAATTCCTCAGGCGTTTCGCCGAATACACCAAGAGTCTAAAGCACCTGAGTCCCTAAGCCAAGTGACTGCAAACACACGTGAGTCAAGGGTCTTATTTCCGTGTCGCTCAATTACGGGCATTTCACGAGTCTTTAAGCCGTCTGGTAGATCCATTCTCATTAATACCATCCCTTCCAGTCATGTCAGGAGATTCAAGCACAAACGCAAGATACCAAAGTGGGAACAACGCCGAACAGTCTAGGGATAACACCGTAGAAACCCTAACTAACCTGATTCGGGATTTACAAGCCACCATTATCACGGTGAACGCATCCGTAAACAACATAGACTCTTGCCTAGGCCATTTGGAAGATAGGGCCTCAGATGAACACCATAACCGGGTCCTCAATGAGTTCCTTTTAAATTCCACCCCGCTAGGTGGGACGCGCGTCATCATCATCCCTAGTGATCCCGTTGCCCTACCTCAAAATGACACCCTCTAATCCGCTATGAATCGCATAGATTTCCTCGAAAGTCAAATGCGCCTAAACCAAGGCAACAATGTCAACCTCGAAAACCATAGGAAGTTTGAAATGGTGAACGATGAGCTACCAGAAAACTTTTCCTCGGCCGACATACCGAAATTCAAAGGAACGGAGGACCCCCTCAACTACATCCGGGCCTTTAAGGATTACATGGCCATTAAAGGGGTCAAGCCCAGCCTTTTCGCTAGGATATTCCCATCCTCTTTAGGGGACACACCCCGATCTTGGTTTTATTTGCTCGATCCCAAAATGATATCCACCTGGGACGATATATCCATAGAATTCGCAAAACAATATGTGGATAATTCCGAAACGCAAGTCACCATTAGAAGCCTCGAAGTTCTTTCACAAAACGAGAAGGAAGGCTTCTCCGAATTTCTGACTATGTGGTGAAAGGTCAGCACCCAATTAGTGAACCGCCTTGACGAGGCCACCTTAGTAGAGAAATTTGTCGAATACTAGTTAAGGCAACCAACGAACGTGGACCACTCATTTTTAAAAGCTTTTTCTAAAAACGTTATTCATCACTTGAGTTCTTTAATAAGAATTTAGTAACAACCGTAGAGCACCGTCGTTAGACCACGTACACCACAAGTATCGAACTAACTAATTAATTGTAGTCTCGATAAAAGCATTACGTCATCAATTTCAAAACTGGTTCCCCCAAGAGCCATGTTCCTTTAAAAAAAAACATTTTTGCTATCGCCGGATTCCCGACGCGTACACATAGCAACACATTTTTCATATCATAAACGATGTCACCAAACCATCGTCACCCTAATTTTATAAAATCACCCTTTTTCAAAAAACTTTCCTCTGCAAATATAGGTCGTTTTCGAAAAAATAAACTCTTTGATCCTGAGCCGGGATCGTGATCAACTTCTTACGTCGTACAACTGTGTGATTAACTGTCTGTGTTAGTTACTAGGATCACCTCTACTCGAGGTCCTACATTTTGGGTCGTCTCATTTTGAGAAGTCCTCTTTAAACCTCGCCTCCGAGGTTTGTGTCAAATCGTCTCAATATAGAGATCTAAATTCCTCAGGCGTTTCGCCGAATACACCAAGAGTCTAAAGCACCTGAGTCCCTAAGCCAAGTGACTGCAAACACACGCGAGTCAAGGGTCTTATTTCCGTGTCGCTCAATTACGGGCATTCCACGAGTCTTTAAGCCGTCTGGTAGATCCATTCTCATTAATACCATCCCTTCCAGTCATGTCAGGAGATTCAAGCACAAACGCAAGATACCAAAGTGGGAACAACGCCGAATAGTCTAGGGATAACACCGTAGAAACCCTAACTAACCTGATTCGGGATTTACAAGCCACCATTATCACGGTGAACGCATCCGTAAACAACATAGACTCTTGCCTAGGCCATTTGGAAGATAGGGCCTCAGATGAACACCATAACCGGGTCCTCAATGAGTTCCTTTTAAATTCCACCCCGCTAGGTGGGTCGCGCGTCAGCATCATCCCTAGTGATCCCGTTGCCCTACCTTAAAATGACACCCTCTAATCCACTATGAATCGCATAGATTTCCTCGAAAGTCAAATGCGCCTAAACCAAGGCAACAATGTCA
Organism: Agrostemma githago; assembly: GCA_958450325.1. Taxonomy (NCBI): domain Eukaryota; kingdom Viridiplantae; phylum Streptophyta; class Magnoliopsida; order Caryophyllales; family Caryophyllaceae; genus Agrostemma; species Agrostemma githago. The sequence continues at coordinate 47,106,822 of OY288259.1, read as the reverse complement.
ACCTCGAAAACCATAGGAAGTTTGAAATGGTGAAAGATGAGCTACCAGAAAACTTTTCCTCAGCCGACATACCGAAATTCAAAGGAACGGAGGACCCCCTCAACTACATCCGGGCCTTTAAGGATTACATGGCCATTAAAGGGGTCAAGCCCAGCCTTTTCGCTAGGATATTCCCATCCTCTTTAGGGGACACACCCCGATCTTGGTTTTATTTGCTCGATCCCAAAATGATATCCACCTGGGACGATATTTCCATAGAATTCGCAAAACAATATGTGGATAATTCCGAAACGCAAGTCACCATTAGAAGCCTCGAAGTTCTTTCACAAAACGAGAAGGAAGGCTTCTCCGAATTTCTGAATATGTGGTGAAAGGTCAGCACCCAATTAGTGAACCGCCTTGACGAGGCCACCTTAGTAGAGAAATTTGTCGAATACTAGTTAAGGCAACCAACGAACGTGGACCACTCATTTTTAAAAGCTTTTTCTAAAAACGTTATTCATCACCTGAGTTCTTTAATAAGAATTTAGTAACAACCGTAGAGCACCGTCGTTAGACCACGTACACCACAAGTATCGAACTAACTAATTAATTGTAGTCTCGATAAAAGCATTACGTCATCAATTTCAAAACTGGTTCCCCCAAGAGCCATGTTCCTTTAAAAAAAACATTTTTGCTATCGCCGGATTCCCGACGCGTACACATAGCAACACATTTTTCATATCATAAACGATGTCACCAAACCATCGTCACCCTAATTTTATAAAATCACCCTTTTTCAAAAAACTTTCCTCTGCAAATATAGGTCATTTTCGAAAAAATAAACTCTTTGATCCTGAGCCGGGATCGTGATCAACTTCTTACGTCGTACAACTGTGTGATTAACTGTCTGTGTTAGTTACTAGGATCACCTCTACTCGAGGTCCTACATTTTGGGTCGTCTCATTTTGAGAAGTCCTCTTTAAACCTCGCCTCCGAGGTTTGTGTCAAATCGTCTCAATATAGAGATCTTAATTCCTCAGGCGTTTCGCCGAATACACCAAGAGTCTAAAGCACCTGAGTCCCTAAGCCAAGTGACTGCAAACACACGCGAGTCAAGGGTCCTATTTCCGTGTCGCTCAATTACGGGCATTCCACGAGTCTTTAAGCCGTCTGGTAGATCCATTCTCATTAATACCATCCCTTCCAGTCATGTCAGGAGATTCAAGCACAAACGCAAGATACCAAAGTGGGAACAACGCCGAACAGTCTAGGGATAACACCGTAGAAACCCTAACTAACCTGATTCGGGATTTACAAGCCACCATTATCACGGTGAACGCATCCGTAAACAACATAGACTCTTGCCTAGGCCGTTTGGAAGATAGGGCCTCAGATGAACACCATAACCGGGTCCTCAATGAGTTCCTTTTAAATTCCACCCCGCTAGGTGGGACGCGCGTCAGCATCATCCCTAGTGATCCCGTTGCCCTACCTTAAAATGACACCCTCTAATCCACTATGAATCGCATAGATTTCCTCGAAAGTCAAATGCGCCTAAACCAAGGCAACAATGTCAACCTCGAAAACCATAGGAAGTTTGAAATGGTGAACGATGAGCTACCAGAAAACTTTTCCTCAGCCGACATACCGAAATTCAAAGGAACGGAGGACCCCCTCAACTACATCCGGGCCTTTAAGGATTACATGGCCATTAAAGGGGTCAAGCCCAGCCTTTTCGCTAGGATATTCCCATCCTCTTTAGGGGACACACCCCGATCTTGGTTTTATTTGCTCGATCCCAAAATGATATCCACCTGGGACGATATTTCCATAGAATTCGCAAAACAATATGTGGATAATTCCGAAACGCAAGTCACCATTAGAAGCCTCGAAGTTCTTTCACAAAACGAGAAGGAAGGCTTCTCCGAATTTCTGAATATGTGGTGAAAGGTCAGCACCCAATTAGTGAACCGCCTTGACGAGGCCACCTTAGTAGAGAAATTTGTCGAATACTAGTTAAGGCAACCAACGAACGTGGACCACTCATTTTTAAAAGCTTTTTCTAAAAACGTTATTCATCACCTGAGTTCTTTAATAAGAATTTAGTAACAACCGTAGAGCACCGTCGTTAGACCACGTACACCACAAGTATCGAACTAACTAATTAATTGTAGTCTCGATAAAAGCATTACGTCATCAATTTCAAAACTGGTTCCCCCAAGAGCCATGTTCCTTTAAAAAAAAACATTTTTGCTATCGCCGGATTCCCGACGCGTACACATAGCAACACATTTTTCATATCATAAACGATGTCACCAAACCATCGTCACCCTAATTTTATAAAATCACCCTTTTTCAAAAAACTTTCCTCTGCAAATATAGGTCGTTTTCGAAAAAATAAACTCTTTGATCCTGAGCCGGGATCGTGATCAACTTCTTACGTCGTACAACTGTGTGATTAACTGTCTGTGTTAGTTACTAGGATCACCTCTACTCGAGGTCCTACATTTTGGGTCGTCTCATTTTGAGAAGTCCTCTTTAAACCTCGCCTCCGAGGTTTGTGTCAAATCGTCTCAATATAGAGATCTAAATTCCTCAGGCGTTTCGCCGAATACACCAAGAGTCTAAAGCACCTGAGTCCCTAAGCCAAGTGACTGCAAACACACGCGAGTCAAGGGTCCTATTTCCGTGTCGCTCAATTACGGGCATTCCACGAGTCTTTAAGCCGTCTGGTAGATCCATTCTCATTAATACCATCCCTTCCAGTCATGTCAGGAGATTCAAGCACAAACGCAAGATACCAAAGTGGGAACAACGCCGAACAGTCTAGGGATAACACCGTAGAAACCCTAACTAACCTGATTCGGGATTTACAAGCCACCATTATCACGGTGAACGCATCCGTAAACAACATAGACTCTTGCCTAGGCCGTTTGGAAGATAGGGCCTCAGATGAACACCATAACCGGGTCCTCAATGAGTTCCTTTTAAATTCCACCCCGCTAGGTGGGACGCGCGTCAGCATCATCCCTAGTGATCCCGTTGCCCTACCTTAAAATGACACCCTCTAATCCACTATGAATCGCATAGATTTCCTCGAAAGTCAAATGCGCCTAAACCAAGGCAACAATGTCAACCTCGAAAACCATAGGAAGTTTGAAATGGTGAACGATGAGCTACCAGAAAACTTTTCCTCAGCCGACATACCGAAATTCAAAGGAACGGAGGACCCCCTCAACTACATCCGGGCCTTAAAGGATTACATGGCCATTAAAGGGGTCAAGCCCAGCCTTTTCGCTAGGATATTCCCATCCTCTTTAGGGGACACACCCCGATCTTGGTTTTATTTGCTCGATCCCAAAATGATATCCACCTGGGACGATATTTCCATAGAATTCGCAAAACAATATGTGGATAATTCCGAAACGCAAGTCACCATTAGAAGCCTCGAAGTTCTTTCACAAAACGAGAAGGAAGGCTTCTCCGAATTTCTGACTATGTGGTGAAAGGTCATCACCCAATTAGTGAACGCCTTGACGAGGCCACCTTAGTAGAGAAATTTGTCGAATGCTAGTTAAGGCAACCAACGAACGTGGACCACTCATTTTTAAAAGCTTTTTCTAAAAACGTTATTCATCACCTGAGTTCTTTAATAAGAATTTAGTAACATCCGTAGAGCACTGTCGTTAGACCACGTACACCACAAGTATCGAACTAACTAATTAATTGTAGTCTCGATAAAAGCATTACGTCATCAATTTCAAAACTGGTTCCCCCAAGAGCCATGTTCCTTTAAAAAAAACATTTTTGCTATCGCCGGATTCCCGACGCGTACACATAGCAACACATTTTTCATATCATAAACGATGTCACCAAACCATCGTCACCCTAATTTTATAAAATCACCCTTTTTCAAAAAACTTTCCTCTGCAAATATAGGTCGTTTTCGAAAAAATAAACTCTTTGATCCTGAGCCGGGATCGTGATCAACTTCTTACGTCGTACAACTGTGTGATTAACTGACTGTGTTAGTTACTAGGATCACCTCTACTCGAGGTCGTACATTTTGGGTCGTCTCATATTGAGAAGTCCTCTTAAACCTCGCCTCCGAGGTTTGTGTCAAATCGTCTCAATATAGAGACCTAAATTCCTCAGGCGTTTCGCCGAATACACCAAGAGTCTAAAGCACCTGAGTCCCTAAGCCAAGTGACTGCAAACACACGCGAGTCAAGGGTCCTATTTCCGTGTCGCTCAATTACGGGCATTCCACGAGTCTTTAAGCCGTCTGGTAGATCCATTCTCATTAATACCATCCCTTCCAGTCATGTCAGGAGATTCAAGCACAAACGCAAGATACCAAAGTGGGAACAACGCCGAACAGTCTAGGGATAACACCGTAGAAACCCTAACTAACCTGATTCGGGATTTACAAGCCACCATTATCACGGTGAACGCATCCGTAAACAACATAGACTCTTGCCTAGGCCGTTTGGAAGATAGGGCCTCAGATGAACACCATAACCGGGTCCTCAATGAGTTCCTTTTAAATTCCACCCCGCTAGGTGGGACGCGCGTCAGCATCATCCCTAGTGATCCCGTTGCCCTACCTTAAAATGACACCCTCTAATCCACTATGAATCGCATAGATTTCCTCGAAAGTCAAATGCGCCTAAACCAAGGCAACAATGTCAACCTCGAAAACCATAGGAAGTTTGAAATGGTGAACGATGAGCTACCAGAAAACTTTTCCTCAGCCGACATACCGAAATTCAAAGGAACGGAGGACCCCCTCAACTACATCCGGGCCTTTAAGGATTACATGGCCATTAAAGGGGTCAAGCCCAGCCTTTTCGCTAGGATATTCCCATCCTCTTTAGGGGACACACCCCGATCTTGGTTTTATTTGCTCGATCCCAAAATGATATCCACCTGGGACGATATTTCCATAGAATTCGCAAAACAATATGTGGATAATTCCGAAACGCAAGTCACCATTAGAAGCCTCGAAGTTCTTTCACAAAACGAGAAGGAAGGCTTCTCCGAATTTCTGAATATGTGGTGAAAGGTCAGCACCCAATTAGTGAACCGCCTTGACGAGGCCACCTTAGTAGAGAAATTTGTCGAATACTAGTTAAGGCAACCAACGAACGTGGACCACTCATTTTTAAAAGCTTTTTCTAAAAACGTTATTCATCACCTGAGTTCTTTAATAAGAATTTAGTAACAACCGTAGAGCACCGTCGTTAGACCACGTACACCACAAGTATCGAACTAACTAATTAATTGTAGTCTCGATAAAAGCATTACGTCATCAATTTCAAAACTGGTTCCCCCAAGAGCCATGTTCCTTTAAAAAAAAACATTTTTGCTATCGCCGGATTCCCGACGCGTACACATAGCAACACATTTTTCATATCATAAACGATGTCACCAAACCATCGTCACCCTAATTTTATAAAATCACCCTTTTTCAAAAAACTTTCCTCTGCAAATATAGGTCGTTTTCGAAAAAATAAACTCTTTGATCCTGAGCCGGGATCGTGATCAACTTCTTACGTCGTACAACTGTGTGATTAACTGTCTGTGTTAGTTACTAGGATCACCTCTACTCGAGGTCCTACATTTTGGGTCGTCTCATTTTGAGAAGTCCTCTTTAAACCTCGCCTCCGAGGTTTGTGTCAAATCGTCTCAATATAGAGATCTAAATTCCTCAGGCGTTTCGCCGAATACACCAAGAGTCTAAAGCACCTGAGTCCCTAAGCCAAGTGACTGCAAACACACGCGAGTCAAGGGTCCTATTTCCGTGTCGCTCAATTACGGGCATTCCACGAGTCTTTAAGCCGTCTGGTAGATCCATTCTCATTAATACCATCCCTTCCAGTCATGTCAGGAGATTCAAGCACAAACGCAAGATACCAAAGTGGGAACAACGCCGAACAGTCTAGGGATAACACCGTAGAAACCCTAACTAACCTGATTCGGGATTTACAAGCCACCATTATCACGGTGAACGCATCCGTAAACAACATAGACTCTTGCCTAGGCCGTTTGGAAGATAGGGCCTCAGATGAACACCATAACCGGGTCCTCAATGAGTTCCTTTTAAATTCCACCCCGCTAGGTGGGACGCGCGTCAGCATCATCCCTAGTGATCCCGTTGCCCTACCTTAAAATGACACCCTCTAATCCACTATGAATCGCATAGATTTCCTCGAAAGTCAAATGCGCCTAAACCAAGGCAACAATGTCAACCTCGAAAACCATAGGAAGTTTGAAATGGTGAACGATGAGCTACCAGAAAACTTTTCCTCAGCCGACATACCGAAATTCAAAGGAACGGAGGACCCCCTCAACTACATCCGGGCCTTTAAGGATTACATGGCCATTAAAGGGGTCAAGCCCAGCCTTTTCGCTAGGATATTCCCATCCTCTTTAGGGGACACACCCCGATCTTGGTTTTATTTGCTCGATCCCAAAATGATATCCACCTGGGACGATATTTCCATAGAATTCGCAAAACAATATGTGGATAATTCCGAAACGCAAGTCACCATTAGAAGCCTCGAAGTTCTTTCACAAAACGAGAAGGAAGGCTTCTCCGAATTTCTGAATATGTGGTGAAAGGTCAGCACCCAATTAGTGAACCGCCTTGACGAGGCCACCTTAGTAGAGAAATTTGTCGAATACTAGTTAAGGCAACCAACGAACGTGGACCACTCATTTTTAAAAGCTTTTTCTAAAAACGTTATTCATCACCTGAGTTCTTTAATAAGAATTTAGTAACAACCGTAGAGCACCGTCGTTAGACCACGTACACCACAAGTATCGAACTAACTAATTAATTGTAGTCTCGATAAAAGCATTACGTCATCAATTTCAAAACTGGTTCCCCCAAGAGCCATGTTCCTTTAAAAAAAAACATTTTTGCTATCGCCGGATTCCCGACGCGTACACATAGCAACACATTTTTCATATCATAAACGATGTCACCAAACCATCGTCACCCTAATTTTATAAAATCACCCTTTTTCAAAAAACTTTCCTCTGCAAATATAGGTCATTTTCGAAAAAATAAACTCTTTGATCCTGAGCCGGGATCGTGATTAACTTCTTACGTCGTACAACTGTGTGATTAACTGTCTGTGTTAGTTACTAGGATCACCTCTACTCGAGGTCCTACATTTTGGGTCGTCTCATTTTGAGAAGTCCTCTTTAAACCTCGCCTCCGAGGTTTGTGTCAAATCGTCTCAATATAGAGATCTAAATTCCTCAGGCGTTTCGCCGAATACACCAAGAGTCTAAAGCACCTGAGTCCCTAAGCCAAGTGACTGCAAACACACGCGAGTCAAGGGTCCTATTTCCGTGTCGCTCAATTACGGGCATTCCACGAGTCTTTAAGCCGTCTGGTAGATCCATTCTCATTAATACCATCCCTTCCAGTCATGTCAGGAGATTCAAGCACAAACGCAAGATACCAAAGTGGGAACAACGCCGAACAGTCTAGGGATAACACCGTAGAAACCCTAACTAACCTGATTCGGGATTTACAAGCCACCATTATCACGGTGAACGCATCCGTAAACAACATAGACTCTTGCCTAGGCCGTTTGGAAGATAGGGCCTCAGATGAACACCATAACCGGGTCCTCAATGAGTTCCTTTTAAATTCCACCCCGCTAGGTGGGACGCGCGTCAGCATCATCCCTAGTGATCCCGTTGCCCTACCTTAAAATGACACCCTCTAATCCACTATGAATCGCATAGATTTCCTCGAAAGTCAAATGCGCCTAAACCAAGGCAACAATGTCAACCTCGAAAACCATAGGAAGTTTGAAATGGTGAACGATGAGCTACCAGAAAACTTTTCCTCAGCCGACATACCGAAATTCAAAGGAACGGAGGACCCCCTCAACTACATCCGGGCCTTTAAGGATTACATGGCCATTAAAGGGGTCAAGCCCAGCCTTTTCGCTAGGATATTCCCATCCTCTTTAGGGGACACACCCCGATCTTGGTTTTATTTGCTCGATCCCAAAATGATATCCACCTGGGACGATATTTCCATAGAATTCGCAAAACAATATGTGGATAATTCCGAAACGCAAGTCACCATTAGAAGCCTCGAAGTTCTTTCACAAAACGAGAAGGAAGGCTTCTCCGAATTTCTGACTATGTGGTGAAAGGTCAGCACCCAATTAGTGAACCGCCTTGACGAGGCCACCTTAGTAGAGAAATTTGTCGAATACTAGTTAAGGCAACCAACGAACGTGGACCACTCATTTTTAAAAGCTTTTTCTAAAAACGTTATTCATCACCTGAGTTCTTTAATAAGTATTTAGTAACAACCGTAGAGCACCGTCGTTAGACCACGTACACCACAAGTATCGAACTAACTAATTAATTGTAGTCTCGATAAAAGCATTACGTCATCAATTTCAAAACTGGTTTCCCCAAGAGCCATGTTCCTTTAAAAAAAAACATTTTTGCTATCGCCGGATTCCCGACGCGTACACATAGCAACACATTTTTCATATCATAAACGATGTCACCAAACCATCGTCACCCTAATTTTATAAAATCACCCTTTTTCAAAAAACTTTCCTCTGCAAATATAGGTCGTTTTCGAAAAAATAAACTCTTTGATCCTGAGCCGGGATCGTGATCAACTTCTTACGTCGTACAACTGTGTGATTAACTGACTGTGTTAGTTACTAGGATCACCTCTACTCGAGGTCGTACATTTTGGGTCGTCTCATATTGAGAAGTCCTCTTAAACCTCGCCTCCGAGGTTTGTGTCAAATCGTCTCAATATAGAGACCTAAATTCCTCAGGCGTTTCGCCGAATACACCAAGAGTCTAAAGCACCTGAGTCCCTAAGCCAAGTGACTGCAAACACACGCGAGTCAATGGTCTTATTTCCGTGTCGCTCAATTACGGGCATTCCACGAGTGTTTAAGCCGTCTGGTAGATCCATTCTCATTAATACCATCCCTTCCAGTCATGCCAGGAGATTCAAGCACAAACGCAAGATACCAAAGTGGGAACAACGCCGAACAGTCTAGGGATAACACCGTAGAAACCCTAACTAACCTGATTCGGGATTTACAAGCCACCATTATCACGGTGAACGCATCCGTAAACAACATAGACTCTTGCCAAGGCCATTTGGAAGATAGGGCCTCAGATGAACACCACAACCGGGTCCTCAATGAGTTCCTTTTAAATTCCACCCCGCTAGGTGGGACGCGCGTCAGCATCATCCCTAGTGATCCCGTTGCCCTACCTCAAAATGACACCCTCCAATCCGCTATGAATCGCATAGATTTCCTCGAAAGTCAAATGCGCCTAAACCAAGGCAACAATGTCAACCTCGAAAACCATAGGAAGTTTGAAATGGTGAACGATGAGCAACAAGAAAACTTTTCCTCGGCCGACATACCGAAATTCAAAGGAACGGAGGACCCCCTCAACTACATCCGGGCCTTTAAGGATTACAAGGCCATTAAAGGGGTCAAGCCCAGCCTTTTCGCTAGGATATTCCCATCCTCTTTAGGGGACACACCCCGATCTTGGTTTTATTTGCTCGATCCCAAAAAGACATCCACCTGGGACGATATTTCCATAGAATTCGCAAAACAATATGCGGATAATTCCGAAACGCAAGTCACCATTAGAAGCCTCGAAGTCCTTTCACAAAACGAGAAGGAAGGCTTCTCCGAATTTCTGACTATGTGGTGAAAGGTCAGCACCCAATTAGTGAACCGCCTTGACGAGGCCACCTTAGTAGAGAAATTTGTCGAATGCTAGTTAAGGCAACCAACGAACGTGGACCACTCGTTTTTAAAAGCTTTTTCTAAAAACGTTATTCATCACCTGAGTTCTTTAATAAGAATTTAGTAACACCCGTAGAGCACCGTCGTTAGACCACGTACACCACAAGTATCGAACTAACTAATTAATTGTTGTCTCGATAAAAGAATTACGTCATCAATTTCAAAACTGGTTCCCCCAAGAGCCATGTTCCTTAAAAAAAAACATTTTTGCTATCGCCGGATTCCCGACGCGTACACATAGCAACACATTTTTCATATCATAAACGATGTCACCAAACCATCGTCACCCTAATTTTATAAAATCACCCTTTTTCAAAAAACTTTCCTCTGCAAATATAGGTCGTTTTCGAAAAAATAAACTCTTTGATCCTGAGCCGGGATCGTGATCAACTTCTTACGTCGTACAACTATGTGATTAACTGACTGTGTTAGTTACTAGGATCACCTCTGCTCGAGGTCTTACATTTTGGGTCGTCTCATTTTGAGAAGTCCTCTTAAACCTCGCCTTCGAGGTTTGTGTCAAATCGTCTCAATATAGAGACCTAAATTCTTCAGGCGTTTCGCCGAATACACCAAGAGTCTAAAGCACCTGAGTCCCTAAGCCGAGTGACTGCAAACACACGCGAGTCAAGGGTCTTATTTCCGTGTCGCTGAATTACGGGCATTCCACGAGCGTTTAAGCCGTCTGGTAGATCCATTCTCATTAATACCATCCCTTCCAGTCATGTCAGGAGATTCAAGCACAAACGCAAGATACCAAAGTGGGAACAACGCCGAACAGTATAGGGATAACACCGTAGAAACCCTAACTAACCTGATTCGGGATTTACAAGCCACCATTATCACGGTGAACGCATCCGTAAACAACATAGACTCTTGCCTAGGCCATTTGGAAGATAGGGCCTCAGATGAACACCACAACCGGGTCCTCAATGAGTTCCTTTTAAATTCCACCCCGCTAGGTGGGACGCGCGTCAGCATCATTCCTAGTGATCCGGTTGCCCTACCTCAAAATGACACCCTCCAATCCGCTATGAATCGCATAGATTTCCTCGAAAGTCAAATGCGCCTAAACCAAGTCAACAATGTCAACCTCGAAAACCATAGGAAGTTTGAAATGGTGAACGATGAGCTACAAGAAAACTTTTCCTCGGCCGACATACCGAAATTCAAAGGAACGTAGGACCCCCTCAACTACATCCGGGCCTTTAAGGATTACATGGCCATTAAAGGGGTCAAGCCCAGCCTTTTCTCTAGGATATTACCATCCTCTTTAGGGGACACACCCCGATCTTGGTTTTATTTGCTCGATCCAAAAAGATATCCACCTGGGACGATATTTCCATAGAATTCGCAAAACAATATGCGGATAATTCCGAAACGCAAGTCACCATTAGAAGCCTCGAAGTCCTTTCACAAAACGAGAAGGAAGGCTTCTCCGAATTTCTGACTATGTGGTGAAAGGTCAGCACCCAATTAGTGAACCGCCTTGACGAGGCCACCTTAGTAGAGAAATTTGTCGAATGCTAGTTAAGGCAACCAACGAACGTGGACCACTCGTTTTTAAAAGCTTTTTCTAAAAACGTTATTCATCACCTGAGTTCTTTAATAAGAATTTAGTAACACCCGTAGAGCACCGTCGTTAGACCACGTACACCACAAGTATCGAACTAACTAATTAATAGTTGTCTCGATAAAAGCATTACGTCATCAATTTCAAAACTGGTTCCCCCAAGAGCCATGTTCCGTAAAAAAAACATTTTTGCTATCGCCGGATTCCCGACGCGTACACATAGCAACACATTTTTCATATCATAAACGATGTCACCAAACCATCGTCACCCTAATTTTATAAAATCACCCTTTTTCAAAAAACTTTCCTCTGCAAATATAGGTCGTTTTCGAAAAAATAAACTCTTTGATCCTGAGCCGGGATCGTGATCAACTTCTTACGTCGTACAACTATGTGATTAACTGACTGTGTTAGTTACTAGGATCACCTCTGCTCGAGGTCTTACATTTTGGGTCGTCTCATTTTGAGAAGTCCTCTTAAACCTCGCCTTCGAGGTTTGTGTCAAATCGTCTCAATATAGAGACCTAAATTCTTCAGGCGTTTCGCCGAATACACCAAGAGTCTAAAGCACCTGAGTCCCTAAGCCGAGTGACTGCAAACACACGCGAGTCAAGGGTCTTATTTCCGTGTCGCTGAATTACGGGCATTCCACGAGCGTTTAAGCCGTCTGGTAGATCCATTCTCATTAATACCATCCCTTCCAGTCATGTCAGGAGATTCAAGCACAAACGCAAGATACCAAAGTGGGAACAACGCCGAACAGTATAGGGATAACACCGTAGAAACCCTAACTAACCTGATTCGGGATTTACAAGCCACCATTATCACGGTGAACGCATCCGTAAACAACATAGACTCTTGCCTAGGCCATTTGGAAGATAGGGCCTCAGATGAACACCACAACCGGGTCCTCAATGAGTTCCTTTTAAATTCCACCCCGCTAGGTGGGACGCGCGTCAGCATCATTCCTAGTGATCCGGTTGCCCTACCTCAAAATGACACCCTCCAATCCGCTATGAATCGCATAGATTTCCTCGAAAGTCAAATGCGCCTAAACCAAGTCAACAATGTCAACCTCGAAAACCATAGGAAGTTTGAAATGGTGAACGATGAGCTACAAGAAAACTTTTCCTCGGCCGACATACCGAAATTCAAAGGAACGTAGGACCCCCTCAACTACATCCGGGCCTTTAAGGATTACATGGCCATTAAAGGGGTCAAGCCCAGCCTTTTCTCTAGGATATTACCATCCTCTTTAGGGGACACACCCCGATCTTGGTTTTATTTGCTCGATCCAAAAAGATATCCACCTGGGACGATATTTCCATAGAATTCGCAAAACAATATGCGGATAATTCCGAAACGCAAGTCACCATTAGAAGCCTCGAAGTCCTTTCACAAAACGAGAAGGAAGGCTTCTCCGAATTTCTGACTATGTGGTGAAAGGTCAGCACCCAATTAGTGAACCGCCTTGACGAGGCCACCTTAGTAGAGAAATTTGTCGAATGCTAGTTAAGGCAACCAACGAACGTGGACCACTCGTTTTTAAAAGCTTTTTCTAAAAACGTTATTCATCACCTGAGTTCTTTAATAAGAATTTAGTAACACCCGTAGAGCACCGTCGTTAGACCACGTACACCACAAGTATCGAACTAACTAATTAATAGTTGTCTCGATAAAAGCATTACGTCATCAATTTCAAAACTGGTTCCCCCAAGAGCCATGTTCCTTTAAAAAAAACATTTTTGCTATCGCCGGATTCCCGACGCGTACACATAGCAACACATTTTTCATATCATAAACGATGTCACCAAACCATCGTCACCCTAATTTTATAAAATCACCCTTTTTCAAAAAACTTTCCTCTGCAAATATAGGTCGTTTTCGAAAAAATAAACTCTTTGATCCTGAGCCGGGATCGTGATCAACTTCTTACGTCGTACAACTGTGTGATTAACTGACTGTGTTAGTTACTAGGATCACCTCTGCTCGAGGTCTTACATTTTGGGTCGTCTCATATTGAGAAGTCCTCTTAAACCTCGCCTTCGAGGTTTGTGTCAAATCGTCTCAATATAGAGACCTAAATTCCTCAGGCGTTTCGCCCAATACACCAAGAGTCTAAAGCACCTGAGTCCCTAAGCCAAGTGACTGCAAACACACGCGAGTCAAGGGTCTTATTTCCGTGTCGCTCAATTACGGGCATTCCACGAGTGTTTAAGCCGTCTGGTAGATCCATTCTCATTAATACCATCCCTTCCAGTCATGCCAGGAGATTCAAGCACAAACGCAAGATACCAAAGTGGGAACAACGCCGAACAGTCTAGGGATAACACCGTAGAAACCCTAACTAACCTGATTCGGGATTTACAAGCCACCATTATCACGGTGAACGCATCCGTAAACAACATAGACTCTTGCCAAGGCCATTTGGAAGATAGGGCCTCAGATGAACACCACAACCGGGTCCTCAATGAGTTCCTTTTAAATTCCACCCCGCTAGGTGGGACGCGCGTCAGCATCATCCCTAGTGATCCCGTTGCCCTACCTCTAAATGACACCCTCCAATCCGCTATGAATCGCATAGATTTCCTCGAAAGTCAAATGCGCCTAAACCAAGGCAACAATGTCAACCTCGAAAACCATAGGAAGTTTGAAATGGTGAACGATGAGCAACAAGAAAACTTTTCCTCGGCCGACATACCGAAATTCAAAGGAACGGAGGACCCCCTCAACTACATCCGGGCCTTTAAGGATTACAAGGCCATTAAAGGGGTCAAGCCCAGCCTTTTCGCTAGGATATTCCCATCCTCTTTAGGGGACACACCCCGATCTTGGTTTTATTTGCTCGATCCCAAAAAGACATCCACCTGGGACGATATTTCCATAGAATTCGCAAAACAATATGCGGATAATTCCGAAACGCAAGTCACCATTAGAAGCCTCGAAGTCCTTTCACAAAACGAGAAGGAAGGCTTCTCCGAATTTCTGACTATGTGGTGAAAGGTCAGCACCCAATTAGTGAACCGCCTTGACGAGGCCACCTTAGTAGAGAAATTTGTCGAATGCTAGTTAAGGCAACCAACGAACGTGGACCACTCGTTTTTAAAAGCTTTTTCTAAAAACGTTATTCATCACCTGAGTTCTTTAATAAGAATTTAGTAACACCCGTAGAGCACCGTCGTTAGACCACGTACACCACAAGTATCGAACTAACTAATTAATTGTTGTCTCGATAAAAGAATTACGTCATCAATTTCAAAACTGGTTCCCCCAAGAGCCATGTTCCTTAAAAAAAACATTTTTGCTATCGCCGGATTCCCGACGCGTACACATAGCAACACATTTTTCATATCATAAACGATGTCACCAAACCATCGTCACCCTAATTTTATAAAATCACCCTTTTTCAAAAAACTTTCCTCTGCAAATATAGGTCGTTTTCGAAAAAATAAACTCTTTGATCCTGAGCCGGGATCGTGATCAACTTCTTACGTCGTACAACTATGTGATTAACTGACTGTGTTAGTTACTAGGATCACCTCTGCTCGAGGTCTTACATTTTGGGTCGTCTCATTTTGAGAAGTCCTCTTAAACCTCGCCTTCGAGGTTTGTGTCAAATCGTCTCAATATAGAGACCTAAATTCTTCAGGCGTTTCGCCGAATACACCAAGAGTCTAAAGCACCTGAGTCCCTAAGCCGAGTGACTGCAAACACACGCGAGTCAAGGGTCTTATTTCCGTGTCGCTGAATTACGGGCATTCCACGAGCGTTTAAGCCGTCTGGTAGATCCATTCTCATTAATACCATCCCTTCCAGTCATGTCAGGAGATTCAAGCACAAACGCAAGATACCAAAGTGGGAACAACGCCGAACAGTATAGGGATAACACCGTAGAAACCCTAACTAACCTGATTCGGGATTTACAAGCCACCATTATCACGGTGAACGCATCCGTAAACAACATAGACTCTTGCCTAGGCCATTTGGAAGATAGGGCCTCAGATGAACACCACAACCGGGTCCTCAATGAGTTCCTTTTAAATTCCACCCCGCTAGGTGGGACGCGCGTCAGCATCATTCCTAGTGATCCGGTTGCCCTACCTCAAAATGACACCCTCCAATCCGCTATGAATCGCATAGATTTCCTCGAAAGTCAAATGCGCCTAAACCAAGTCAACAATGTCAACCTCGAAAACCATAGGAAGTTTGAAATGGTGAACGATGAGCTACAAGAAAACTTTTCCTCGGCCGACATACCGAAATTCAAAGGAACGTAGGACCCCCTCAACTACATCCGGGCCTTTAAGGATTACATGGCCATTAAAGGGGTCAAGCCCAGCCTTTTCTCTAGGATATTACCATCCTCTTTAGGGGACACACCCCGATCTTGGTTTTATTTGCTCGATCCAAAAAGATATCCACCTGGGACGATATTTCCATAGAATTCGCAAAACAATATGCGGATAATTCCGAAACGCAAGTCACCATTAGAAGCCTCGAAGTCCTTTCACAAAACGAGAAGGAAGGCTTCTCCGAATTTCTGACTATGTGGTGAAAGGTCAGCACCCAATTAGTGAACCGCCTTGACGAGGCCACCTTAGTAGAGAAATTTGTCGAATGCTAGTTAAGGCAACCAACGAACGTGGACCACTCGTTTTTAAAAGCTTTTTCTAAAAACGTTATTCATCACCTGAGTTCTTTAATAAGAATTTAGTAACACCCGTAGAGCACCGTCGTTAGACCACGTACACCACAAGTATCGAACTAACTAATTAATAGTTGTCTCGATAAAAGCATTACGTCATCAATTTCAAAACTGGTTCCCCCAAGAGCCATGTTCCTTAAAAAAAACATTTTTGCTATCGCCGGATTCCCGACGCGTACACATAGCAACACATTTTTCATATCATAAACGATGTCACCAAACCATCGTCACCCTAATTTTATAAAATCACCCTTTTTCAAAAAACTTTCCTCTGCAAATATAGGTCGTTTTCGAAAAAATAAACTCTTTGATCCTGAGCCGGGAGCGTGATCAACTTCTTACGTCGTACAACTATGTGATTAACTGACTGTGTTAGTTACTAGGATCACCTCTGCTCGAGGTCTTACATTTTGGGTCGTCTCATTTTGAGAAGTCCTCTAAAACCTCGCCTTCGAGGTTTGTGTCAAATCGTCTCAATATAGAGACCTAAATTCTTCAGGCGTTTCGCCGAATACACCAAGAGTCTAAAGCACCTGAGTCCCTAAGCCAAGTGACTGCAAACACACGCGAGTCAAGGGTCTTATTTCCGTGTCGCTGAATTACGGGCATTCCACGAGTGTTTAAGCCGTCTGGTAGATCCATTCTCATTAATACCATCCCTTCCAGTCATGTCAGGAGATTCAAGCACAAACGCAAGATACCAAAGTGGGAACAACGCCGAACAGTCTAGGGATAACACCGTAGAAACCCTAACTAACCTGATTCGGGATTTACAAGCCACCATTATCACGGTGAACGCATCCGTAAACAACATAGACTCTTGCCTAGGCCATTTGGAAGATAGGGCCTCAGATGAACACCACAACCGGGTCCTCAATGAGTTCCTTTTAAATTCCACCCCGCTAGGTGGGACGCGCGTCAGCATCATTCCTAGTGATCCTGTTGCCCTACCTCAAAATGACACCCTCCAATCCGCTATGAATCGCATAGATTTCCTCGAAAGTCAAATGCGCCTAAACCAAGTCAACAATGTCAACCTCGAAAACCATAGGAAGTTTGAAATGGTGAACGATGAGCTACAAGAAAACTTTTCCTCGGCCGACATACCGAAATTCAAAGGAACGTAGGACCCCCTCAACTACATCCGGGCCTTTAAGGATTACATGGCCATTAAAGGGGTCAAGCCCAGCCTTTTCTCTAGGATATTACCATCCTCTTTAGGGGACACACCCCGATCTTGGTTTTATTTGCTCGATCCAAAAAGATATCCACCTGGGATGATATTTCCATAGAATTCGCAAAACAATATGCGGATAATTCCGAAACGCAAGTCACCATTAGAAGCCTCGAAGTCCTTTCACAAAACGAGAAGGAAGGCTTCTCCGAATTTCTGACTATGTGGTGAAAGGTCAGCACCCAATTAGTGAACCGCCTTGACGAGGCCACCTTAGTAGAGAAATTTGTCGAATGCTAGTTAAGGCAACCAACAAACGTGGACCACTCGTTTTTAAAAGCTTTTTCTAAAAACGTTATTCATCACCTGAGTTCTTTAATAAGAATTTAGTAACACCCGTAGAGCACCGTCGTTAGACCACGTACACCACAAGTATCGAACTAACTAATTAATAGTTGTCTCGATAAAAGCATTACGTCATCAATTTCAAAACTGGTTCCCCCAAGAGCCATGTTCCTTAAAAAAAAACATTTTTGCTATCGCCGGATTACCGACGCGTACACATAGCAACACATTTTTCATATCATAAACGATGTCACCAAACCATCGTCACCCTAATTTTATAAAATCACCCTTTTTCAAAAAACTTTCCTCTGCAAATATAGGTCGTTTTCGAAAAAATAAACTCTTTGATCCTGAGCCGGGATCGTGATCAACTTCTTACGTCGTACAACTATGTGATTAACTGACTGTGTTAGTTACTAGGATCACCTCTACTCGAGGTCTTACATTTTGGGTCGTCTCATTTTGAGAAGTCCTCTTAAACCTCGCCTTCGAGGTTTGTGTCAAATCGTCTCAATATAGAGACCTAAATTCTTCAGGCGTTTCGCCGAATACACCAAGAGTCTAAAGCACCTGAGTCCCTAAGCCAAGTGACTGCAAACACACGCGAGTCAAGGGTCTTATTTCCGTGTCGCTGAATTACGGGCATTCCACGAGTGTTTAAGCCGTCTGGTAGATCCATTCTCATTAATACCATCCCTTCCAGTCATGTCAGGAGATTCAAGCACAAACGCAAGATACCAAAGTGGGAACAACGCCGAACAGTCTAGGGATAACACCGTAGAAACCCTAACTAACCTGATTCGGGATTTACAAGCCACCATTATCACGGTGAACGCATCCGTAAACAACATAGACTCTTGCCTAGGCCATTTGGAAGATAGGGCCTCAGATGAACACCACAACCGGGTCCTCAATGAGTTCCTTTTAAATTCCACCCCGCTAGGTGGGACGCGCGTCAGCATCATTCCTAGTGATCCTGTTGCCCTACCTCAAAATGACACCCTCCAATCCGCTATGAATCGCATAGATTTCCTCGAAAGTCAAATGCGCCTAAACCAAGTCAACAATGTCAACCTCGAAAACCATAGGAAGTTTGAAATGGTGAACGATGAGCTACAAGAAAACTTTTCCTCGGCCGACATACCGAAATTCAAAGGAACGTAGGACCCCCTCAACTACATCCGGGCCTTTAAGGATTACATGGCCATTAAAGGGGTCAAGCCCAGCCTTTTCTCTAGGATATTACCATCCTCTTTAGGGGACACACCCCGATCTTGGTTTTATTTGCTCGATCCAAAAAGATATCCACCTGGGATGATATTTCCATAGAATTCGCAAAACAATATGCGGATAATTCCGAAACGCAAGTCACCATTAGAAGCCTCGAAGTCCTTTCACAAAACGAGAAGGAAGGCTTCTCCGAATTTCTGACTATGTGGTGAAAGGTCAGCACCCAATTAGTGAACCGCCTTGACGAGGCCACCTTAGTAGAGAAATTTGTCGAATGCTAGTTAAGGCAACCAACAAACGTGGACCACTCGTTTTTAAAAGCTTTTTCTAAAAACGTTATTCATCACCTGAGTTCTTTAATAAGAATTTAGTAACACCCGTAGAGCACCGTCGTTAGACCACGTACACCACAAGTATCGAACTAACTAATTAATAGTTGTCTCGATAAAAGCATTACGTCATCAATTTCAAAACTGGTTCCCCCAAGAGCCATGTTCCTTAAAAAAAAACATTTTTGCTATCGCCGGATTACCGACGCGTACACATAGCAACACATTTTTCATATCATAAACGATGTCACCAAACCATCGTCACCCTAATTTTATAAAATCACCCTTTTTCAAAAAACTTTCCTCTGCAAATATAGGTCGTTTTCGAAAAAATAAACTCTTTGATCCTGAGCCGGGATCGTGATCAACTTCTTACGTCGTACAACTATGTGATTAACTGACTGTGTTAGTTACTAGGATCACCTCTACTCGAGGTCTTACATTTTGGGTCGTCTCATTTTGAGAAGTCCTCTTAAACCTCGCCTTCGAGGTTTGTGTCAAATCGTCTCAATATAGAGACCTAAATTCTTCAGGCGTTTCGCCGAATACACCAAGAGTCTAAAGCACCTGAGTCCCTAAGCCAAGTGACTGCAAACACACGCGAGTCAAGGGTCTTATTTCCGTGTCGCTCAATTACGGGCATTCCACGAGTGTTTAAGCCGTCTGGTAGATCCATTCTCATTAATACCATCCCTTCCAGTCATGTCAGGAGATTCAAGCACAAACGCAAGATACCAAAGTGGGAACAACGCCGAACAGTCTAGGGATAACACCGTAGAAACCCTAACTAACCTGATTCGGGATTTACAAGCCACCATTATCACGGTGAACGCATCCGTAAACAACATAGACTCTTGCCTAGGCCATTTGGAAGATAGGGCCTCAGATGAACACCACAACCGGGTCCTCAATGAGTTCCTTTTAAATTCCACCCCGCTAGGTGGGATGCGCGTCAGCATCATCCCTAGTGATCCCGTTGCCCTACCTCAAAATGACACCCTCCAATCCGCTATGAATCGCATAGATTTCCTCGAAAGTCAAATGCGCCTAAACCAAGTCAACAATGTCAACCTCGAAAACCATAGGAAGTTTGAAATGGTGAACGATGAGCTACCAGAAAACTTTTCCTCGGCCGACATACCGAAATTCAAAGGAACAGAGGACCCCCTCAACTACATCCGGGCCATTAAGGAATACATGGCCATTAAAGGGGTCAAGCCCAACCTTTTCGCTAGGATATTCCCATCCTCTTTAGGGGACACACCCCGATCTTGGTTTTATTTGCTCGATCCAAAAAAGCCATCCACCTGGGACGATATTTCCATAGAATTCGCAAAACAATATGCGGATAATTCCGAAACGCAAGTCACCATTAGAAGCCTCGAAGTCCTTTCACAAAACGAGAAGGAAGGCTTCTTCGAATTTCTGACTAGGTGGTGAAAGGTCAGCACCCAATTAGTGAACCGCCTTGACGAGGCCACCTTAGTAGAGAAATTTGCTGAATGCTAGTTAAGGCAACCAACGAACGTGGACCACTCGTTTTTAAAAGCTTTTTCTAAAAACGTTATTCATCACCTGAGTTCTTTAATAAGAATTTAGTAACACCCGTAGAGCACCGTCGTTTGACCACGTACACCTTAAGTATCGAACTAACTAATTAATAGTAGTCTCGATAAAAGCATTACGTCATCAATTTCAAAACTGGTTCCCCCAAGAGCCATGTTCCTTTAAAAAAAACATTTTTGCTATCGTCGGATTCCCGACGCGTACACATAGAAACACATTTTTCATATCATAAACGATGTCACCAAACCATCGTCACCCTAATTTTATAAAATCACCCTTTTTCAAAAAACTTTCATAGGTCGTTTTCGAAAAAATAAACTCTTTGATCCTGAGCCGGGATCGTGATCAACTTCTTACGTCGTACAACTGTGTGATTAACTGTCT
Organism: Agrostemma githago; assembly: GCA_958450325.1. Classification (NCBI taxonomy): domain Eukaryota; kingdom Viridiplantae; phylum Streptophyta; class Magnoliopsida; order Caryophyllales; family Caryophyllaceae; genus Agrostemma; species Agrostemma githago. The sequence goes on along the minus strand of OY288259.1, from coordinate 47,085,701 downwards.
GTGTTAGTTACTAGGATCACCTCTACTCGAGGTCTTACATTTTGGGTCGTCTCATTTTGAGAAGTCCTCTTTAAACCTCGCCTTCGAGGTTTGTGTCAAATCGTCTCAATATAGAGACCTAAATTCCTCAGGCGTTTCTCCGAATACACCAAGAGTCTAAACCACCTGAGTCCCAAAGCCAAGTGACTGCAAACACACGCGAGTCAAGGGTCTTATTTCCGTGTCGCTCAATTACGGGCATTCCACGAGTCTTTAAGCCGTCTGGTAGATCCATTCTCATTAATACCATCCCTTCCAGTCATGTCAGGAGATTCAAGCACAAACGCAAGATACCAAAGTGGGAACAACGCCGAACAGTCTAGGGATAACACCGTAGAAACCCTAACTAACCTGATTCGGGATTTACAAGCCACCATTATCACGGTGAACGCATCCGTAAACAACATAGACTCTTGCCTAGGCCATTTGGAAGATAGGGCCTCAGATGAACACCACAACCGGGTCCTCAATGAGTTCCTTTTAAATTCCACCCCGCTAGGTGGGATGCGCGTCAGCATCATCCCTAGTGATCCCGTTGCCCTACCTCAAAATGACACCCTCCAATCCGCTATGAATCGCATAGATTTCCTCGAAAGTCAAATGCGCCTAAACCAAGTCAACAATGTCAACCTCGAAAACCATAGGAAGTTTGAAATGGTGAACGATGAGCTACCAGAAAACTTTTCCTCGGCCGACATACCGAAATTCAAAGGAACAGAGGACCCCCTCAACTACATCCGGGCCATTAAGGAATACATGGCCATTAAAGGGGTCAAGCCCAACCTTTTCGCTAGGATATTCCCATCCTCTTTAGGGAACACACCCCGATCTTGGTTTTATTTGCTCGATCCAAAAAAGCCATCCACCTGGGACGATATTTCCATAGAATTCGCAAAACAATATACGGATAATTCCGAAACGCAAGTCACCATTAGAAGCCTCGAAGTCCTTTCACAAAACGAGAAGGAAGGCTTCTTCGAATTTCTGACTAGGTGGTGAAAGGTCAGCACCCAATTAGTGAACCGCCTTGACGAGGCCACCTTAGTAGAGAAATTTGTTGAATGCTAGTTAAGGCAACCAACGAACGTGGACCACTCGTTTTTAAAAGCTTTTTCTAAAAACGTTATTCATCACCTGAGTTCTTTAATAAGAATTTAGTAACACCCGTAGAGCACCGTCGTTTGACCACGTACACCTTAAGTATCGAACTAACTAATTAATAGTAGTCTCGATAAAAGCATTACGTCATCAATTTCAAAACTGGTTCCCCCAAGAGCCATGTTCCTTTAAAAAAAACATTTTTGCTATCGTCGGATTCCCGACGCGTACACATAGAAACACATTTTTCATATCATAAACGATGTCACCAAACCATCGTCACCCTAATTTTATAAAATCACCCTTTTTCAAAAAACTTTCATAGGTCGTTTTCGAAAAAATAAACTCTTTGATCCTGAGCCGGGATCGTGATCAACTTCTTACGTCGTACAACTGTGTGATTAACTGTCTGTGTTAGTTACTAGGATCACCTCTACTCGAGGTCCTACATTTTGGGTCGTCTCATTTTGAGAAGTCCTCTTTAAACCTCGCCTCCGAGGTTTGTGTCAAATCGTCTCAATATAGAGACCTAAATTCCTCAGGCGTTTCGCCGAATACACCAAGAGTCTAAAGCACCTGAGTCCCTAAGCCAAGTGACTGCAAACACACGCGAGTCAAGGGTCTTATTTCCGTGTCGCTCAATTACGGGCATTCCACGAGTCTTTAAGCCGTCTGGTAGATCCATTCTCATTAATACCATCCCTTCCAGTCATGTCAGGAGATTCAAGCACAAACGCAAGATACCAAAGTGGGAACAACGCCGAACAGTCTAGGGATAACACCGTAGAAACCCTAACTAACCTGATTCGGGATTTACAAGCCACCATTATCACGGTGAACGCATCCGTAAACAACATAGACTCTTGCCTAGGCCATTTGGAAGATAGGGCCTCAGATGAACACCACAACCGGGTCCTCAATGAGTTCCTTTTAAATTCCACCCCGCTAGGTGGGATGCGCGTCAGCATCATCCCTAGTGATCCCGTTGCCCTACCTCAAAATGACACCCTCCAATCCGCTATGAATCGCATAGATTTCCTCGAAAGTCAAATGCGCCTAAACCAAGTCAACAATGTCAACCTCGAAAACCATAGGAAGTTTGAAATGGTGAACGATGAGCTACCAGAAAACTTTTCCTCGGCCGACATACCGAAATTCAAAGGAACAGAGGACCCCCTCAACTACATCCGGGCCATTAAGGAATACATGGCCATTAAAGGGGTCAAGCCCAACCTTTTCGCTAGGATATTCCCATCCTCTTTAGGGGACACACCCCGATCTTGGTTTTATTTGCTCGATCCAAAAAAGCCATCCACCTGGGACGATATTTCCATAGAATTCGCAAAACAATATGCGGATAATTCCGAAACGCAAGTCACCATTAGAAGCCTCGAAGTCCTTTCACAAAACGAGAAGGAAGGCTTCTTCGAATTTCTGACTAGGTGGTGAAAGGTCAGCACCCAATTAGTGAACCGCCTTGACGAGGCCACCTTAGTAGAGAAATTTGCTGAATGCTAGTTAAGGCAACCAACGAACGTGGACCACTCGTTTTTAAAAGCTTTTTCTAAAAACGTTATTCATCACCTGAGTTCTTTAATAAGAATTTAGTAACACCCGTAGAGCACCGTCGTTTGACCACGTACACCTTAAGTATCGAACTAACTAATTAATAGTAGTCTCGATAAAAGCATTACGTCATCAATTTCAAAACTGGTTCCCCCAAGAGCCATGTTCCTTTAAAAAAAACATTTTTGCTATCGTCGGATTCCCGACGCGTACACATAGAAACACATTTTTCATATCATAAACGATGTCACCAAACCATCGTCACCCTAATTTTATAAAATCACCCTTTTTCAAAAAACTTTCATAGGTCGTTTTCGAAAAAATAAACTCTTTGATCCTGAGCCGGGATCGTGATCAACTTCTTACGTCGTACAACTGTGTGATTAACTGTCTGTGTTAGTTACTAGGATCACCTCTACTCGAGGTCCTACATTTTGGGTCGTCTCATTTTGAGAAGTCCTCTTTAAACCTCGCCTCCGAGGTTTGTGTCAAATCGTCTCAATATAGAGACCTAAATTCCTCAGGCGTTTCGCCGAATACACCAAGAGTCTAAAGCACCTGAGTCCCTAAGCCAAGTGACTGCAAACACACGCGAGTCAAGGGTCTTATTTCCGTGTCGCTCAATTACGGGCATTTCACGAGTCTTTAAGCCGTCTGGTAGATCCATTCTCATTAATACCATCCCTTCCAGTCATGTCAGGAGATTCAAGCACAAACGCGAGATACCAAAGTGGGAACAACGCCGAACAGTCTAGGGATAACACCGTAGAAACCCTAACTAACCTGATTCGGGATTTACAAGCCACCATTATCACGGTGAACGCATCCGTAAACAACATAGACTCTTGCCTAGGCCATTTGGAAGATAGGGCCTCAGATGAACACCACAACCGGGTCCTCAATGAGTTCCTTTTAAATTCCACCCCGCTAGGTGGGACGCGCGTCAGCATCATTCCTAGTGATCCTGTTGCCCTACCTCAAAATGACACCCTCCAATCCGCTATGAATCGCATAGATTTCCTCGAAAGTCAAATGCGCCTAAACCAAGTCAACAATGTCAACCTCGAAAACCATAGGAAGTTTGAAATGGTGAACGATGAGCTACAAGAAAACTTTTCCTTGGCAGACATACCGAAATTCAAAGGAACGTAGGACCCCCTCAACTACATCCGGGCCTTTAAGGATTACATGGCCATTAAAGGGGTCAAGCCCAGCCTTTTCTCTAGGATATTACCATCCTCTTTAGGGGACACACCCCGATCTTGGTTTTATTTGCTCGATCCAAAAAGATATCCACCTGGGATGATATTTCCATAGAATTCGCAAAACAATATGCGGATAATTCCGAAACGCAAGTCACCATTAGAAGCCTCGAAGTCCTTTCACAAAACGAGAAGGAAGGCTTCTCCGAATTTCTGACTATGTGGTGAAAGGTCAGCACCCAATTAGTGAACCGCCTTGACGAGGCCACCTTAGTAGAGAAATTTGTCGAATGCTAGTTAAGGCAACCAACAAACGTGGACCACTCGTTTTTAAAAGCTTTTTCTAAAAACGTTATTCATCACCTGAGTTCTTTAATAAGAATTTAGTAACACCCGTAGAGCACCGTCGTTAGACCACGTACACCACAAGTATCGAACTAACTAATTAATAGTTGTCTCGATAAAAGCATTACGTCATCAATTTCAAAACTGGTTCCCCCAAGAGCCATGTTCCTTAAAAAAAAACATTTTTGCTATCGCCGGATTACCGACGCGTACACATAGCAACACATTTTTCATATCATAAACGATGTCACCAAACCATCGTCACCCTAATTTTATAAAATCACCCTTTTTCAAAAAACTTTCCTCTGCAAATATAGGTCGTTTTCGAAAAAATAAACTCTTTGATCCTGAGCCGGGATCGTGATCAACTTCTTACGTCGTACAACTATGTGATTAACTGACTGTGTTAGTTACTAGGATCACCTCTACTCGAGGTCTTACATTTTGGGTCGTCTCATTTTGAGAAGTCCTCTTAAACCTCGCCTTCGAGGTTTGTGTCAAATCGTCTCAATATAGAGACCTAAATTCTTCAGGCGTTTCGCCGAATACACCAAGAGTCTAAAGCACCTGAGTCCCTAAGCCAAGTGACTGCAAACACACGCGAGTCAAGGGTCTTATTTCCGTGTCGCTCAATTACGGGCATTCCACGAGTGTTTAAGCCGTCTGGTAGATCCATTCTCATTAATACCATCCCTTCCAGTCATGTCAGGAGATTCAAGCACAAACGCAAGATACCAAAGTGGGAACAACGCCGAACAGTCTAGGGATAACACCGTAGAAACCCTAACTAACCTGATTCGGGATTTACAAGCCACCATTATCACGGTGAACGCATCCGTAAACAACATAGACTCTTGCCTAGGCCATTTGGAAGATAGGGCCTCAGATGAACACCACAACCGGGTCCTCAATGAGTTCCTTTTAAATTCCACCCCGCTAGGTGGGATGCGCGTCAGCATCATCCCTAGTGATCCCGTTGCCCTACCTCAAAATGACACCCTCCAATCCGCTATGAATCGCATAGATTTCCTCGAAAGTCAAATGCGCCTAAACCAAGTCAACAATGTCAACCTCGAAAACCATAGGAAGTTTGAAATGGTGAACGATGAGCTACCAGAAAACTTTTCCTCGGCCGACATACCGAAATTCAAAGGAACAGAGGACCCCCTCAACTACATCCGGGCCATTAAGGAATACATGGCCATTAAAGGGGTCAAGCCCAGCCTTTTCGCTAGGATATTCCCATCCTCTTTAGGGGACACACCCCGATCTTGGTTTTATTTGCTCGATCCAAAAAAGCCATCCACCTGGGACGATATTTCCATAGAATTCGCAAAACAATATGCGGATAATTCCGAAACGCAAGTCACCATTAGAAGCCTCGAAGTCCTTTCACAAAACGAGAAGGAAGGCTTCTTCGAATTTCTGACTAGGTGGTGAAAGGTCAGCACCCAATTAGTGAACCGCCTTGACGAGGCCACCTTAGTAGAGAAATTTGCTGAATGCTAGTTAAGGCAACCAACGAACGTGGACCACTCGTTTTTAAAAGCTTTTTCTAAAAACGTTATTCATCACCTGAGTTCTTTAATAAGAATTTAGTAACACCCGTAGAGCACCGTCGTTTGACCACGTACACCTTAAGTATCGAACTAACTAATTAATAGTAGTCTCGATAAAAGCATTACGTCATCAATTTCAAAACTGGTTCCCCCAAGAGCCATGTTCCTTTAAAAAAAACATTTTTGCTATCGTCGGATTCCCGACGCGTACACATAGAAACACATTTTTCATATCATAAACGATGTCACCAAACCATCGTCACCCTAATTTTATAAAATCACCCTTTTTCAAAAAACTTTCATAGGTCGTTTTCGAAAAAATAAACTCTTTGATCCTGAGCCGGGATCGTGATCAACTTCTTACGTCGTACAACTGTGTGATTAACTGTCTGTGTTAGTTACTAGGATCACCTCTACTCGAGGTCTTACATTTTGGGTCGTCTCATTTTGAGAAGTCCTCTTTAAACCTCGCCTTCGAGGTTTGTGTCAAATCGTCTCAATATAGAGACCTAAATTCCTCAGGCGTTTCTCCGAATACACCAAGAGTCTAAACCACCTGAGTCCCAAAGCCAAGTGACTGCAAACACACGCGAGTCAAGGGTCTTATTTCCGTGTCGCTCAATTACGGGCATTCCACGAGTCTTTAAGCCGTCTGGTAGATCCATTCTCATTAATACCATCCCTTCCAGTCATGTCAGGAGATTCAAGCACAAACGCAAGATACCAAAGTGGGAACAATGCCGAACAGTCTAGGGATAACACCGTAGAAACCCTAGCTAACCTGATTCGGGATATACAAGCCACCATTATCACGGTGAACACATCCGTAAACAACATAGACTCTTGCCTAGGCCATTTGGAAGATAGGGCGTCAGATGAACACCACAACCGGGTCCTCAATGAGTTCCTTTTAAATTCCACCCCGCTAGGTGGGACGCGCGTCAGCATCATCCCTAGTGATCCCGTTGCCCTACCTCAAAATGACACCCTCCAATCCGCTATGAATCGCATAGATTTCCTCGAAAGTCAAATGCGCCTAAACCAAGGCAACAATGTCAACCTCGAAAACCATAGGAAGTTTGAAATGGTGAACGATGAGCTACCAGAAAACTTTTCCTCGGCCGACATACCGAAATTCAAAGGAACGGAGGACCCCCTCAACTACATCCGGGCCTTTAAGGAATACATGACCATTAAAGGGGTCAAGCCCAGCCTTTTCGCTAGGATATTCCCATCCTCTTTAGGGGACACACCCCGATCTTGGTTTTATTTGCTCGATCCCAAAAAGATATCCACCTGGGACGATATTTCCATAGAATTCGCAAAACAATATGAGGATAATTCCGAAACGCAAGTCACCATTAGAAGCCTCGAAGTCCTTCCACAAAACGAGAAGGAAGGCTTCTCCGAATTTCTGACTATGTGGTGAAAGGTCAGTACCCAATTAGTGAACCGCCTTGACGAGGCCACCTTAGTAGAGAAATTTGTCGAATGCTAGTTAAGGCAACCAACGAACGTGGACCACTCGTTTTTAAAAGCTTTTTCTAAAAACGTTATTCATCACCTGAGTTCTTTAATAAGAATTTAGTAACACCCGTAGAGCACCGTCGTTAGACCACGTACACCATAAGTATCGAACTAACTAATTAATAGTAGTCTCGATAAAAGCATTACGTCATCAATTTCAAAACTGGTTCCCCCAAGAGCCATGTTTCTTTAAAAAAAAAACATTTTTGCTATCGTCGGATTCCCGACGCGAACACATAGCAACACATTTTTCATATCATAAACGATGTCACCAAACCATCGTCACCCTAATTTTATAAAATCACCCTTTTTCAAAAAACTTTCATAGGTCGTTTTTGAAAAAATAAACTCTTTGATCCTGAGCCGGGATCATGATCAACTTCTTACGTCGTACAACTGTGTGATATACTGTCTGTGTTAGTTACTAGGATCACCTCTACTCGAGGTCTTACATTTTGGGTCGTCTCATTTTGAGAAGTCCTCTTTAAACCTCGCCTTCGAGGTTTGTGTCAAATCGTCTCAATATAGAGACCTAAATTCCTCAGGCGTTTCGCCGAATACACCAAGAGTCTAAAGCACCTGAGTCCCTAAGCCAAGTGACTGCAAACACACGCGAGTCAAGGGTCTTATTTCCGTGTCGCTCAATTACGGGCATTCCACGAGTCTTTAAGCCGTCTGGTAGATCCATTCTCATTAATACCATCCCTTCCAGTCATGTCAGGAGATTCAAGCACAAACGCAAGATACCAAAGTGGGAACAACGCCGAACAGTCTAGGGATAACACCGTAGAAACCCTAACTAACCTGATTCGGGATTTACAAGCCACCATTATCACGGTGAACGCATCCGTAAACAACATAGACTCTTGCCTAGGCCATTTGGAAGATAGGGCCTCAGATGAACACCACAACCGGGTCCTCAATGAGTTCCTTTTAAATTCCACCCCGCTAGGTGGGACGCGCGTCAGCATCATTCCTAGTGATCCTGTTGCCCTACCTCAAAATGACACCCTCCAATCCGCTATGAATCGCATAGATTTCCTCGAAAGTCAAATGCGCCTAAACCAAGTCAACAATGTCAACCTCGAAAACCATAGGAAGTTTGAAATGGTGAACGATGAGCTACAAGAAAACTTTTCCTCGGCCGACATACCGAAATTCAAAGGAACGTAGGACCCCCTCAACTACATCCGGGCCTTTAAGGATTACATGGCCATTAAAGGGGTCAAGCCCAGCCTTTTCTCTAGGATATTACCATCCTCTTTAGGGGACACACCCCGATCTTGGTTTTATTTGCTCGATCCAAAAAGATATCCACCTGGGATGATATTTCCATAGAATTCGCAAAACAATATGCGGATAATTCCGAAACGCAAGTCACCATTAGAAGCCTCGAAGTCCTTTCACAAAACGAGAAGGAAGGCTTCTCCGAATTTCTGACTATGTGGTGAAAGGTCAGCACCCAGTTAGTGAACCGCCTTGACGAGGCCACCTTAGTAGAGAAATTTGTCGAATGCTAGTTAAGGCAACCAACAAACGTGGACCACTCGTTTTTAAAAGCTTTTTCTAAAAACGTTATTCATCACCTGAGTTCTTTAATAAGAATTTAGTAACACCCGTAGAGCACCGTCGTTAGACCACGTACACCACAAGTATCGAACTAACTAATTAATAGTTGTCTCGATAAAAGCATTACGTCATCAATTTCAAAACTGGTTCCCCCAAGAGCCATGTTCCTTAAAAAAAAACATTTTTGCTATCGCCGGATTACCGACGCGTACACATAGCAACACATTTTTCATATCATAAACGATGTCACCAAACCATCGTCACCCTAATTTTATAAAATCACCCTTTTTCAAAAAACTTTCCTCTGCAAATATAGGTCGTTTTCGAAAAAATAAACTCTTTGATCCTGAGCCGGGATCGTGATCAACTTCTTACGTCGTACAACTATGTGATTAACTGACTGTGTTAGTTACTAGGATCACCTCTACTCGAGGTCTTACATTTTGGGTCGTCTCATTTTGAGAAGTCCTCTTAAACCTCGCCTTCGAGGTTTGTGTCAAATCGTCTCAATATAGAGACCTAAATTCCTCAGGCGTTTCGCCGAATACACCAAGAGTCTAAAGCACCTGAGTCCCTAAGCCAAGTGACTGCAAACACACGCGAGTCAAGGGTCTTATTTCCGTGTCGCTCAATTACGGGCATTCCACGAGTGTTTAAGCCGTCTGGTAGATCCATTCTCATTAATACCATCCCTTCCAGTCATGTCAGGAGATTCAAGCACAAACGCAAGATACCAAAGTGGGAACAACGCCGAACAGTCTAGGGATAACACCGTAGAAACCCTAACTAACCTGATTCGGGATTTACAAGCCACCATTATCACGGTGAACGCATCCGTAAACAACATAGACTCTTGCCTAGGCCATTTGGAAGATAGGGCCTCAGATGAACACCACAACCGGGTCCTCAATGAGTTCCTTTTAAATTCCACCCCGCTAGGTGGGATGCGCGTCAGCATCATCCCTAGTGATCCCGTTGCCCTACCTCAAAATGACACCCTCCAATCCGCTATGAATCGCATAGATTTCCTCGAAAGTCAAATGCGCCTAAACCAAGTCAACAATGTCAACCTCGAAAACCATAGGAAGTTTGAAATGGTGAACGATGAGCTACCAGAAAACTTTTCCTCGGCCGACATACCGAAATTCAAAGGAACAGAGGACCCCCTCAACTACATCCGGGCCATTAAGGAATACATGGCCATTAAAGGGGTCAAGCCCAGCCTTTTCGCTAGGATATTCCCATCCTCTTTAGGGGACACACCCCGATCTTGGTTTTATTTGCTCGATCCAAAAAAGCCATCCACCTGGGACGATATTTCCATAGAATTCGCAAAACAATATGCGGATAATTCCGAAACGCAAGTCACCATTAGAAGCCTCGAAGTCCTTTCACAAAACGAGAAGGAAGGCTTCTTCGAATTTCTGACTAGGTGGTGAAAGGTCAGCACCCAATTAGTGAACCGCCTTGACGAGGCCACCTTAGTAGAGAAATTTGCTGAATGCTAGTTAAGGCAACCAACGAACGTGGACCACTCGTTTTTAAAAGCTTTTTCTAAAAACGTTATTCATCACCTGAGTTCTTTAATAAGAATTTAGTAACACCCGTAGAGCACCGTCGTTTGACCACGTACACCTTAAGTATCGAACTAACTAATTAATAGTAGTCTCGATAAAAGCATTACGTCATCAATTTCAAAACTGGTTCCCCCAAGAGCCATGTTCCTTTAAAAAAAACATTTTTGCTATCGTCGGATTCCCGACGCGTACACATAGAAACACATTTTTCATATCATAAACGATGTCACCAAACCATCGTCACCCTAATTTTATAAAATCACCCTTTTTCAAAAAACTTTCATAGGTCGTTTTCGAAAAAATAAACTCTTTGATCCTGAGCCGGGATCGTGATCAACTTCTTACGTCGTACAACTGTGTGATTAACTGTCTGTGTTAGTTACTAGGATCACCTCTACTCGAGGTCTTACATTTTGGGTCGTCTCATTTTGAGAAGTCCTCTTTAAACCTCGCCTTCGAGGTTTGTGTCAAATCGTCTCAATATAGAGACCTAAATTCCTCAGGCGTTTCTCCGAATACACCAAGAGTCTAAACCACCTGAGTCCCAAAGCCAAGTGACTGCAAACACACGCGAGTCAAGGGTCTTATTTCCGTGTCGCTCAATTACGGGCATTCCACGAGTCTTTAAGCCGTCTGGTAGATCCATTCTCATTAATACCATCCCTTCCAGTCATGTCAGGAGATTCAAGCACAAACGCAAGATACCAAAGTGGGAACAATGCCGAACAGTCTAGGGATAACACCGTAGAAACCCTAGCTAACCTGATTCGGGATATACAAGCCACCATTATCACGGTGAACACATCCGTAAACAACATAGACTCTTGCCTAGGCCATTTGGAAGATAGGGCGTCAGATGAACACCACAACCGGGTCCTCAATGAGTTCCTTTTAAATTCCACCCCGCTAGGTGGGACGCGCGTCAGCATCATCCCTAGTGATCCCGTTGCCCTACCTCAAAATGACACCCTCCAATCCGCTATGAATCGCATAGATTTCCTCGAAAGTCAAATGCGCCTAAACCAAGGCAACAATGTCAACCTCGAAAACCATAGGAAGTTTGAAATGGTGAACGATGAGCTACCAGAAAACTTTTCCTCGGCCGACATACCGAAATTCAAAGGAACGGAGGACCCCCTCAACTACATCCGGGCCTTTAAGGAATACATGACCATTAAAGGGGTCAAGCCCAGCCTTTTCGCTAGGATATTCCCATCCTCTTTAGGGGACACACCCCGATCTTGGTTTTATTTGCTCGATCCCAAAAAGATATCCACCTGGGACGATATTTCCATAGAATTCGCAAAACAATATGAGGATAATTCCGAAACGCAAGTCACCATTAGAAGCCTCGAAGTCCTTTCACAAAACGAGAAGGAAGGCTTCTCCGAATTTCTGACTATGTGGTGAAAGGTCAGTACCCAATTAGTGAACCGCCTTGACGAGGCCACCTTAGTAGAGAAATTTGTCGAATGCTAGTTAAGGCAACCAACGAACGTGGACCACTCGTTTTTAAAAGCTTTTTCTAAAAACGTTATTCATCACCTGAGTTCTTTAATAAGAATTTAGTAACACCCGTAGAGCACCGTCGTTAGACCACGTACACCATAAGTATCGAACTAACTAATTAATAGTAGTCTCGATAAAAGCATTACGTCATCAATTTCAAAACTGGTTCCCCCAAGAGCCATGTTTCTTTAAAAAAAAAACATTTTTGCTATCGTCGGATTCCCGACGCGAACACATAGCAACACATTTTTCATATCATAAACGATGTCACCAAACCATCGTCACCCTAATTTTATAAAATCACCCTTTTTCAAAAAACTTTCATAGGTCGTTTTTGAAAAAATAAACTCTTTGATCCTGAGCCGGGATCATGATCAACTTCTTACGTCGTACAACTGTGTGATATACTGTCTGTGTTAGTTACTAGGATCACCTCTACTCGAGGTCTTACATTTTGGGTCGTCTCATTTTGAGAAGTCCTCTTTAAACCTCGCCTTCGAGGTTTGTGTCAAATCGTCTCAATATAGAGACCTAAATTCCTCAGGCGTTTCGCCGAATACACCAAGAGTCTAAAGCACCTGAGTCCCTAAGCCAAGTGACTGCAAACACACGCGAGTCAAGGGTCTTATTTCCGTGTCGCTCAATTACGGGCATTCCACGAGTCTTTAAGCCGTCTGGTAGATCCATTCTCATTAATACCATCCCTTCCAGTCGTGTCAGGAGATTCAAGCACTAACGCAAGATACCAAAGTGGGAACAACGCCGACCAGTCTAGGGATAACACCGTAGAAACCCTAACTAACCTGATTCGGGATTTACAAGTCACCATTATCACGGTGAACGCATCCGTAAACAACATAGACTCTTGCCTAGGCCATTTGGATGATAGGGCCTCAGATGAACACCACAACCGGGTCCTCAATGAGTTCCTTTTAAATTCCACCCCGCTAGGTGGGACGCGCGTCAGCATCATCCCTAGTGATCCCGTTGCCCTACCTCAAAATGACACCCTCCAATCCGCTATGAATCGCATAGATTTCCTCGAAAGTCAAATGCGCCTAAACCAAGGCAACAATGTCAACCTCGAAAACCATAGGAAGTTTGAAATGGTGAACGATGAGCTACCAGAAAACTTTTCCTCCGCCGACATACCGAAATTCAAAGGAACGGAGGACCCCCTCAACTACATCCGGGCCTTTAAGGAATACATGACCATTAAAGGGGTCAAGCCCAGCCTTTTCGCTAGGATATTCCCATCCTCTTTAGGGGACACACCCCGATCTTGGTTTTATTTGCTCGATCCCAAAAAGATATCCACCTGGGACGATATTTCCATAGAATTCGCAAAACAATATGAGGATAATTCCGAAACGCAAGTCACCATTAGAAGCCTCGAAGTCCTTTCACAAAACGAGAAGGAAGGCTTCTCCGAATTTCTGACTATGTGGTGAAAGGTCAGCACCCAATTAGTGAACCGCCTTGACGAGGCCACCTTAGTAGAGAAATTTGTCGAATGCTAGTTAAGGCAACCAACGAACGTGGACCACTCGTTTTTAAAAGCTTTTTCTAAAAACGTTATTCATCACCTGAGTTCTTTAATAAGAATTTAGTAACACCCGTAGAGCACCGTCGTTAGACCACGTACACCATAAGTATCGAACTAACTAATTAATAGTAGTCTCGATAAAAGCATTACGTCATCAATTTCAAAACTGGTTCCCCCAAGAGCCATGTTTCTTTAAAAAAAAAACATTTTTGCTATCGTCGGATTCCCGACGCGAACACATAGCAACACATTTTTCATATCATAAACGATGTCACCAAACCATCGTCACCCTAATTTTATAAAATCACCCTTTTTCAAAAAACTTTCATAGGTCGTTTTCGAAAAAATAAACTCTTTGATCCTGAGCCGGGATCATGATCAACTTCTTACGTCGTACAACTGTGTGATATACTGTCTGTGTTAGTTACTAGGATCACCTCTACTCGAGGTCTTACATTTTGGGTCGTCTCATTTTGAGAAGTCCTTTTTAAACCTCGCCTTCGAGGTTTGTGTCAAATCGTCTCAATATAGAGACCTAAATTCCTCAGGCGTTTCGCCGAATACACCAAGAGTCTAAAGCACCTGAGTCCCTAAGCCAAGTGACTGCAAACACACGCGAGTCAAGGGTCTTATTTCCGTGTCGCTCAATTACGGGCATTCCACGAGTCTTTAAGCCGTCTGGTAGATCCATTCTCATTAATACCATCCCTTCCAGTCATGTCAGGAGATTCAAGCACGAACGCAAGATACCAAAGTGGGAACAACGCCGAACAGTCTAGGGATAACACCGTAGAAACCCTAACTAACCTGATTCGGGATTTACAAGTCACCATTATCACGGTGAACGCATCCGTAAACAACATAGACTCTTGCCTAGGCCATTTGGATGATAGGGCCTCAGATGAACACCACAACCGGGTCCTCAATGAGTTCCTTTTAAATTCCACCCCGCTAGGTGGGACGCGCGTCAGCATCATCCCTAGTGATCCCGTTGCCCTACCTCAAAATGACACCCTCCAATCCGCTATGAATCGCATAGATTTCCTCGAAAGTCAAATGCGCCTAAACCAAGGCAACAATGTCAACCTCGAAAACCATAGGAAGTTTGAAATGGTGAACGATGAGCTACCAGAAAACTTTTCCTCCGCCGACATACCGAAATTCAAAGGAACGGAGGACCCCCTCAACTACATCCGGGCCTTTAAGGAATACATGACCATTAAAGGGGTCAAGCCCAGCCTTTTCGCTAGGATATTCCCATCCTCTTTAGGGGACACACCCCGATCTTGGTTTTATTTGCTCGATCCCAAAAAGATATCCACCTGGGACGATATTTCCATAGAATTCGCAAAACAATATGAGGATAATTCCGAAACGCAAGTCACCATTAGAAGCCTCGAAGTCCTTTCACAAAACGAGAAGGAAGGCTTCTCCGAATTTCTGACTATGTGGTGAAAGGTCAGCACCCAATTAGTGAACCGCCTTGACGAGGCCACCTTAGTAGAGAAATTTGTCGAATGCTAGTTAAGGCAACCAACGAACGTGGACCACTCGTTTTTAAAAGCTTTTTCTAAAAACGTTATTCATCACCTGAGTTCTTTAATAAGAATTTAGTAACACCCGTAGAGCACCGTCGTTAGACCACGTACACCATAAGTATCGAACTAACTAATTAATAGTAGTCTCGATAAAAGCATTACGTCATCAATTTCAAAACTGGTTCCCCCAAGAGCCATGTTTCTTTAAAAAAAAAACATTTTTGCTATCGTCGGATTCCCGACGCGAACACATAGCAACACATTTTTCATATCATAAACGATGTCACCAAACCATCGTCACCCTAATTTTATAAAATCACCCTTTTTCAAAAAACTTTCATAGGTCGTTTTCGAAAAAATAAACTCTTTGATCCTGAGCCGGGATCATGATCAACTTCTTACGTCGTACAACTGTGTGATATACTGTCTGTGTTAGTTACTAGGATCACCTCTACTCGAGGTCTTACATTTTGGGTCGTCTCATTTTGAGAAGTCCTTTTTAAACCTCGCCTTCGAGGTTTGTGTCAAATCGTCTCAATATAGAGACCTAAATTCCTCAGGCGTTTCGCCGAATACACCAAGAGTCTAAAGCACCTGAGTCCCTAAGCCAAGTGACTGCAAACACACGCGAGTCAAGGGTCTTATTTCCGTGTCGCTCAATTACGGGCATTCCACGAGTCTTTAAGCCGTCTGGTAGATCCATTCTCATTAATACCATCCCTTCCAGTCATGTCAGGAGATTCAAGCACAAACGCAAGATACCAAAGTGGGAACAACGCCGAACAGTCTAGGGATAACACCGTAGAAACCCTAACTAACCTGATTCGGGATTTACAAGTCACCATTATCACAGTGAACGCATCCGTAAACAACATAGACTCTTGCCTAGGCCATTTGGATGATAGGGCCTCAGATGAACACCACAACCGGGTCCTCAATGAGTTCCTTTTAAATTCCACCCCGCTAGGTGGGACGCGCGTCAGCATCATCCCTAGTGATCCCGTTGCCCTACCTCAAAATGACACCCTCCAATCCGCTATGAATCGCATAGATTTCCTCGAAAGTCAAATGCGCCTAAGCCAAGGCAACAATGTCAACCTCGAAAACCATAGGAAGTTTGAAATGGTGAACGATGAGCTACCAGAAAACTTTTCCTCCGCCGACATACCGAAATTCAAAGGAACGGAGGACCCCCTCAACTACATCCGGGCCTTTAAGGAATACATGACCATTAAAGGGGTCAAGCCCAGCCTTTTCGCTAGGATATTCCCATCCTCTTTAGGGGACACACCCCGATCTTGGTTTTATTTGCTCGATCCCAAAAAGATATCCACCTGGGACGATATTTCCATAGAATTCGCAAAACAATATGAGGATAATTCCGAAACGCAAGTCACCATTAGAAGCCTCGAAGTCCTTTCACAAAACGAGAAGGAAGGCTTCTCCGAATTTCTGACTATGTGGTGAAAGGTCAGTACCCAATTAGTGAACCGCCTTGACGAGGCCACCTTAGTAGAGAAATTTGTCGAATGCTAGTTAAGGCAACCAACGAACGTGGACCACTCGTTTTTAAAAGCTTTTTCTAAAAACGTTATTCATCACCTGAGTTCTTTAATAAGAATTTAGTAACACCCGTAGAGCACCGTCGTTAGACCACGTACACCATAAGTATCGAACTAACTAATTAATAGTAGTCTCGATAAAAGCATTACGTCATCAATTTCAAAACTGGTTCCCCCAAGAGCCATGTTTCTTTAAAAAAAAAACATTTTTGCTATCGTCGGATTCCCGACGCGAACACATAGCAACACATTTTTCATATCATAAACGATGTCACCAAACCATCGTCACCCTAATTTTATAAAATCACCCTTTTTCAAAAAACTTTCATAGGTCGTTTTTGAAAAAATAAACTCTTTGATCCTGAGCCGGGATCATGATCAACTTCTTACGTCGTACAACTGTGTGATATACTGTCTGTGTTAGTTACTAGGATCACCTCTACTCGAGGTCTTACATTTTGGGTCGTCTCATTTTGAGAAGTCCTCTTTAAACCTCGCCTTCGAGGTTTGTGTCAAATCGTCTCAATATAGAGACCTAAATTCCTCAGGCGTTTCGCCGAATACACCAAGAGTCTAAAGCACCTGAGTCCCTAAGCCAAGTGACTGCAAACACACGCGAGTCAAGGGTCTTATTTCCGTGTCGCTCAATTACGGGCATTCCACGAGTCTTTAAGCCGTCTGGTAGATCCATTCTCATTAATACCATCCCTTCCAGTCATGTCAGGAGATTCAAGCACAAACGCAAGATACCAAAGTGGGAACAACGCCGAACAGTCTAGGGATAACACCGTAGAAACCCTAACTAACCTGATTCGGGATTTACAAGTCACCATTATCACGGTGAACGCATCCGTAAACAACATAGACTCTTGCCTAGGCCATTTGGATGATAGGGCCTCAGATGAACACCACAACCGGGTCCTCAATGAGTTCCTTTTAAATTCCACCCCGCTAGGTGGGACGCGCGTCAGCATCATCCCTAGTGATCCCGTTGCCCTACCTCAAAATGACACCCTCCAATCCGCTATGAATCGCATAGATTTCCTCGAAAGTCAAATGCGCCTAAGCCAAGGCAACAATGTCAACCTCGAAAACCATAGGAAGTTTGAAATGGTGAACGATGAGCTACCAGAAAACTTTTCCTCCGCCGACATACCGAAATTCAAAGGAACGGAGGACCCCCTCAACTACATCCGGGCCTTTAAGGAATACATGACCATTAAAGGGGTCAAGCCCAGCCTTTTCGCTAGGATATTCCCATCCTCTTTAGGGGACACACCCCGATCTTGGTTTTATTTGCTCGATCCCAAAAAGATATCCACCTGGGACGATATTTCCATAGAATTCACAAAACAATATGAGGATAATTCCGAAACGCAAGTCACCATTAGAAGCCTCGAAGTCCTTTCACAAAACGAGAAGGAAGGCTTCTCCGAATTTCTGACTATGTGGTGAAAGGTCAGTACCCAATTAGTGAACCGCCTTGACGAGGCCACCTTAGTAGAGAAATTTGTCGAATGCTAGTTAAGGCAACCAACGAACGTGGACCACTCGTTTTTAAAAGCTTTTTCTAAAAACGTTATTCATCACCTGAGTTCTTTAATAAGAATTTAGTAACACCCGTAGAGCACCGTCGTTAGACCACGTACACCATAAGTATCGAACTAACTAATTAATAGTAGTCTCGATAAAAGCATTACGTCATCAATTTCAAAACTGGTTCCCCCAAGAGCCATGTTTCTTTAAAAAAAAAACATTTTTGCTATCGTCGGATTCCCGACGCGAACACATAGCAACACATTTTTCATATCATAAACGATGTCACCAAACCATCGTCACCCTAATTTTATAAAATCACCCTTTTTCAAAAAACTTTCATAGGTCGTTTTTGAAAAAATAAACTCTTTGATCCTGAGCCGGGATCATGATCAACTTCTTACGTCGTACAACTGTGTGATATACTGTCTGTGTTAGTTACTAGGATCACCTCTACTCGAGGTCTTACATTTTGGGTCGTCTCATTTTGAGAAGTCCTCTTTAAACCTCGCCTTCGAGGTTTGTGTCAAATCGTCTCAATATAGAGACCTAAATTCCTCAGGCGTTTCGCCGAATACACCAAGAGTCTAAAGCACCTGAGTCCCTAAGCCAAGTGACTGCAAACACACGCGAGTCAAGGGTCTTATTTCCGTGTCGCTCAATTACGGGCATTCCACGAGTCTTTAAGCCGTCTGGTAGATCCATTCTCATTAATACCATCCCTTCCAGTCATGTCAGGAGATTCAAGCACAAACGCAAGATACCAAAGTGGGAACAACGCCGAACAGTCTAGGGATAACACCGTAGAAACCCTAACTAACCTGATTCGGGATTTACAAGTCACCATTATCACGGTGAACGCATCCGTAAACAACATAGACTCTTGCCTAGGCCATTTGGATGATAGGGCCTCAGATGAACACCACAACCGGGTCCTCAATGAGTTCCTTTTAAATTCCACCCCGCTAGGTGGGACGCGCGTCAGCATCATCCCTAGTGATCCCGTTGCCCTACCTCAAAATGACACCCTCCAATCCGCTATGAATCGCATAGATTTCCTCGAAAGTCAAATGCGCCTAAACCAAGGCTACAATGTCAACCTCGAAAACCATAGGAAGTTTGAAATGGTGAACGATGAGCTACCAGAAAACTTTTCCTCGGCCGATATACCGAAATTCAAAGGAACGGAGGACCCCCTCAACTACATCCGGGCCTTTAAGGATTACATGGCCATTAAAGGGGTCAAGCCCAGCCTTTTCGCTAGGATATTACCATCCTCTTTAGGGGACACACCCCGATCTTGGTTTTATTTGCTCGATCCAAAAAGATATCCACCTGGGACGATATTTCCATAGAATTCGCAAAACAATATGCGGATAATTCCGAAACGCAAGTCACCATTAGAAGCCTCGAAGTCCTTTCACAAAACGAGAAGGAAGGCTTCTCCGAATTTCTGACTATGTGGTGAAAGTTCAGCACCCAATTTGTGAACCGCCTTGACGAGGCCACCTTAGTTGAGAAATTTGTCGAATGCTAGTTAAGGCAACCAACGAACGTGGACCACTCGTTTTTAAAAGCTTTTTCTAAAAACGTTATTCATCACCTGAGTTCTTTAATAAGAATTTAGTAACACCCGTAGAGCACCGTCGTTAGACCACGTACACCACAAGTATCGAAGTAACTAATTAATAGTAGTCTTGATAAAAGCATTACGTAATCATTTTCAAAACTGGTTCCCCCAAGAGCCATGTTCCTTTAAAAAAAACATTTTTGCTATCGCCGGATTCCCGACGCGTACACATAGCAACACATTTTTCATATCATAAACGATGTCACCAAACCATCGTCACCCTAATTTTATAAGATCACCCTTTTTCAAAAAACTTTCCTCTGCAAATATAGGTCGTTTTCGAAAAAATAAACTCTTTGATCCTGAGCCGGGATCGTGATCAACTTCTTACGTCGTACAACTGTGTGATTAACTGTCTGTGTTAGTTACTAGGATCACCCCTACTCGAGGTCCTACATTTTGGGTCGTCTCATTTTGAGAAGTCCTCTTTAAACCTCGCCTCCGAGGTTTGTGTCAAATCGTCTCAACATGGAGACCTAAATTCCTCAGGCGTTTCGCCGAATACACCAAGAGTCTAAAGCACCTGAGTCCCTAAGCCAAGTGACTGCAAACACACGCGAGTCAAGGGTCTTATTTCCGTGTCGCTCAATTACGGGCATTCCACGAGTCTTTAAGCCGTCTGGTAGATCCATTCTCATTAATACCATCCCTTCCAGTCATGTCAGGAGATTCAAGCACAAACTAAGATACCAAAGTTGGAACAACGCCGAACAGTCTAGGGATAACACCGTAGAAACCCTAACTAACCTGATTCGGGATTTACAAGTCACCATTATCACGGTGAACGCATCCGTAAACAACATAGACTCTTGCCTAGGCCATTTGGATGATAGGGCCTCAGATGAACACCACAACCGGGTCCTCAATGAGTTCCTTTTAAATTCCACCCCGCTAGGTGGGACGCGCGTCAGCATCATCCCTAGTGATCCCGTTGCCCTACCTCAAAATGACACCCTCCAATCCGCTATGAATCGCATAGATTTCCTCGAAAGTCAAATGCGCCTAAACCAAGGCTACAATGTCAACCTCGAAAACCATAGGAAGTTTGAAATGGTGAACGATGAGCTACCAGAAAACTTTTCCTCGGCCGATATACCGAAATTCAAAGGAACGGAGGACCCCCTCAACTACATCCGGGCCTTTAAGGATTACATGGCCATTAAAGGGGTCAAGCCCAGCCTTTTCGCTAGGATATTACCATCCTCTTTAGGGGACACACCCCGATCTTGGTTTTATTTGCTCGATCCAAAAAAGCCATCCACCTGGGACGATATTTCCATAGAATTCGCAAAACAATATGCGGATAATTCCGAAACGCAAGTCACCATTAGAAGCCTCGAAGTCCTTTCACAAAACGAGAAGGAAGGGTTCTCCGAATTTCTGACTATGTGGTGAAAGTTCAGCACCCAATTAGTGAACCGCCTTGACGAGGCCACCTTAGTTGAGAAATTTGTCGAATGCTAGTTAAGGCAACCAACGAACGTGGACCACTCGTTTTTAAAAGCTTTTTCTAAAAACGTTATTCATCACCTGAGTTCTTTAATAAGAATTTAGTAACACCCGTAGAGCACCGTCGTTAGACCACGTACACCACAAGTATCGAAGTAACTAATTAATAGTAGTCTTGATAAAAGCATTACGTAATCATTTTCAAAACTGGTTCCCCCAAGAGCCATGTTCCTTTAAAAAAAAACATTTTTGCTATCGCCGGATTCCCGACGCGTACACATAGCAACACATTTTTCATATCATAAACGATGTCACCAAACCATCATCACCCTAATTTTATAAGATCACCCTTTTTCAAAAAACTTTCCTCTGCAAATATAGGTCGTTTTAGAAAAAATAAACTCTTTGATCCTGAGCCGGGATCGTGATCAACTTCTTACGTCGTACAACTGTGTGATTAACTGTCTGTGTTAGTTACTAGGATCACCCCTACTCGAGGTCCTACATTTTGGGTCGTCTCATTTTGAGAAGTCCTCTTTAAACCTCGCCTCCGAGGTTTGTGTCAAATCGTCTCAACATAGAGACCTAAATTCCTCAGGCGTTTCGCCGAATACACCAAGAGTCTAAAGCACCTGAGTCCCTATGCCAAGTGACTGCAAACACACGCGAGTCAAGGGTCTTATTTCCGTGTCGCTCAATTACGGGCATTCCACGAGTCTTTAAGCCGTCTGGTAGATCCATTCTCATTAATACCATCCCTTCCAGTCATGTCAGGAGATTCAAGCACAAACGCAAGATACCAAAGTGGGAACAACGCCGAACAGTCTTGGGATAACACCGTAGAAACCCTAACTAACCCGATTCGGGATTTACAAGTCACCATTATCACGGTGAACGCATCCGTAAACAACATAGACTCTTGCCTAGGCCATTTGGATGATAGGGCCTCAGATGAACACCACAACCGGGTCCTCAATGAGTTCCTTTTAAATTCCACCCCGCTAGGTGGGACGCGCGTCAGCATCATCCCTAGTGATCCCGTTGCCCTACCTCAAAATGACACCCTCCAATCCGCTATGAATCGCATAGATTTCCTCGAAAGTCAAATGCGCCTAAACCAAGGCTACAATGTCAACCTCGAAAACCATAGGAAGTTTGAAATGGTGAACGATGAGCTACCAGAAAACTTTTCCTCGGCCGATATACCGAAATTCAAAGGAACGGAGGACCCCCTCAACTACATCCGGGCCTTTAAGGATTACATGGCCATTAAAGGGGTCAAGCCCAGCCTTTTCGCTAGGATATTACCATCCTCTTTAGGGGACACACCCCAATCTTGGTTTTATTTGCTCGATCCAAAAAGATATCCACCTGGGACGATATTTCCATAGAATTCGCAAAACAATATGCGGATAATTCCGAAACGCAAGTCACCATTAGAAGCCTCGAAGTCCTTTCACAAAACGAGAAGGAAGGCTTCTCCGAATTTCTGACTATGTGGTGAAAGTTCAGCACCCAATTAGTGAACCGCCTTGACGAGGCCACCTTAGTTGAGAAATTTGTCGAATGCTAGTTAAGGCAACCAACGAACGTGGACCACTCGTTTTTAAAAGCTTTTTCTAAAAACGTTATTCATCACCTGAGTTCTTTAATAAGAATTTAGTAACACCCGTAGAGCACCGTCGTTAGACCACGTACACCACAAGTATCGAAGTAACTAATTAATAGTAGTCTTGATAAAAGCATTACGTAATCATTTTCAAAACTGGTTCCCCCAAGAGCCATGTTCCTTTAAAAAAAAAACATTTTTGCTATCGCCGGATTCCCGACGCGTACACATAGCAACACATTTTTCATATCATAAACGATGTCACCAAACCATCGTCACCCTAATTTTATAAGATCACCCTTTTTCAAAAAACTTTCCTCTGCAAATATAGGTCGTTTTAGAAAAAATAAACTCTTTGATCCTGAGCCGGGATCGTGATCAACTTCTTACGTCGTACAACTGTGTGATTAACTGTCTGTGTTAGTTACTAGGATCACCCCTACTCGAGGTCCTACATTTTGGGTCGTCTCATTTTGAGAAGTCCTCTTTAAACCTCGCCTCCGAGGTTTGTGTCAAATCGTCTCAACATAGAGACCTAAATTCCTCAGGCGTTTCGCCGAATACACCAAGAGTCTAAAGCACCTGAGTCCCTAAGCCAAGTGACTGCAAACACACGCGAGTCAAGGGTCTTATTTCCGTGTCGCTCAATTACGGGCATTCCACGAGTCTTTAAGCCGTCTGGTAGATCCATTCTCATTAATACCATCCCTTCCAGTCATGTCAGGAGATTCAAGCACAAACGCAAGATACCAAAGTGGGAACAACGCCGAACAGTCTAGGGATAACACCGTAGAAACCCTAACTAACCTGATTCGGGATTTACAAGTCACCATTATCACGGTGAACGCATCCGTAAACAACATAGACTCTTGCCTAGGCCATTTGGATGATAGGGCCTCAGATGAACACCACAACCGGGTCCTCAATGAGTTCCTTTTAAATTCCACCCCGCTAGGTGGGACGCGCGTCAGCATCATCCCTAGTGATCCCGTTGCCCTACCTCAAAATGACACCCTCCAATCCGCTATGAATCGCATAGATTTCCTCGAAAGTCAAATGCGCCTAAACCAAGGCTACAATGTCAACCTCGAAAACCATAGGAAGTTTGAAATGGTGAACGATGAGCTACCAGAAAACTTTTCCTCGGCCGATATACCGAAATTCAAAGGAACGGAGGACCCCCTCAACTACATCCGGGCCTTTAAGGATTACATGGCCATTAAAGGGGTCAAGCCCAGCCTTTTCGCTAGGATATTACCATCCTCTTTAGGGGACACACCCCGATCTTGGTTTTATTTGCTCGATCCAAAAAGATATCCACCTGGGACGATATTTCCATAGAATTCGCAAAACAATATGCGGATAATTCCGAAACGCAAGTCACCATTAGAAGCCTCGAAGTCCTTTCACAAAACGAGAAGGAAGGCTTCTCCGAATTTCTGACTATGTGGTGAAAGTTCAGCACCCAATTAGTGAACCGCCTTGACGAGGCCACCTTAGTTGAGAAATTTGTCGAATGCTAGTTAAGGCAACCAACGAACGTGGACCACTCGTTTTTAAAAGCTTTTTCTAAAAACGTTATTCATCACCTGAGTTCTTTAATAAGAATTTAGTAACACCCGTAGAGCACCGTCGTTAGACCACGTACACCACAAGTATCGAAGTAACTAATTAATAGTAGTCTTGATAAAAGCATTACGTAATCATTTTCAAAACTGGTTCCCCCAAGAGCCATGTTCCTTTAAAAAAAAACATTTTTGCTATCGCCGGATTCCCGACGCGTACACATAGCAACACATTTTTCATATCATAAACGATGTCACCAAACCATCGTCACCCTAATTTTATAAGATCACCCTTTTTCAAAAAACTTTCCTCTGCAAATATAGGTCGTTTTAGAAAAAATAAACTCTTTGATCCTGAGCCGGGATCGTGATCAACTTCTTACGTCGTACAACTGTGTGATTAACTGTCTGTGTTAGTTACTAGGATCACCCCTACTCGAGGTCCTACATTTTGGGTCGTCTCATTTTGAGAAGTCCTCTTTAAACCTCGCCTCCGAGGTTTGTGTCAAATCGTCTCAACATAGAGACCTAAATTCCTCAGGCGTTTCGCCGAATACACCAAGAGTCTAAAGCACCTGAGTCCCTAAGCCAAGTGACTGCAAACACACGCGAGTCAAGGGTCTTATTTCCGTGTCGCTCAATTACGGGCATTCCACGAGTCTTTAAGCCGTCTGGTAGATCCATTCTCATTAATACCATCCCTTCCAGTCATGTCAGGAGATTCAAGCACAAACGCAAGATACCAAAGTGGGAACAACGCCGAACAGTCTAGGGATAACACCGTAGAAACCCTAACTAACCTGATTCGGGATTTACAAGTCACCATTATCACGGTGAACGCATCCGTAAACAACATAGACTCTTGCCTAGGCCATTTGGATGATAGGGCCTCAGATGAACACCACAACCGGGTCCTCAATGAGTTCCTTTTAAATTCCACCCCGCTAGGTGGGACGCGCGTCAGCATCATCCCTAGTGATCCCGTTGCCCTACCTCAAAATGACACCCTCCAATCCGCTATGAATCGCATAGATTTCCTCGAAAGTCAAATGCGCCTAAACCAAGGCTACAATGTCAACCTCGAAAACCATAGGAAGTTTGAAATGGTGAACGATGAGCTACCAGAAAACTTTTCCTCGGCCGATATACCGAAATTCAAAGGAACGGAGGACCCCCTCAACTACATCCGGGCCTTTAAGGATTACATGGCCATTAAAGGGGTCAAGCCCAGCCTTTTCGCTAGGATATTACCATCCTCTTTAGGGGACACACCCCGATCTTGGTTTTATTTGCTCGATCCAAAAAGATATCCACCTGGGACGATATTTCCATAGAATTCGCAAAACAATATGCGGATAATTCCGAAACGCAAGTCACCATTAGAAGCCTCGAAGTCCTTTCACAAAACGAGAAGGAAGGCTTCTCCGAATTTCTGACTATGTGGTGAAAGTTCAGCACCCAATTAGTGAACCGCCTTGACGAGGCCACCTTAGTTGAGAAATTTGTCGAATGCTAGTTAAGGCAACCAACGAACGTGGACCACTCGTTTTTAAAAGCTTTTTCTAAAAACGTTATTCATCACCTGAGTTCTTTAATAAGAATTTAGTAACACCCGTAGAGCACCGTCGTTAGACCACGTACACCACAAGTATCGAAGTAACTAATTAATAGTAGTCTTGATAAAAGCATTACGTAATCATTTTCAAAACTGGTTCCCCCAAGAGCCATGTTCTTTTAAAAAAAAAACATTTTTGCTATCGCCGGATTCCCGACGCGTACACATAGCAACACATTTTTCATATCATAAACGATGTCACCAAACCATCGTCACCCTAATATTATAAGATCACCCTTTTTCAAAAAACTTTCCTCTGCAAATATAGGTCGTTTTAGAAAAAATAAACTCTTTGATCCTGAGCCGGGATCGTGATCAACTTCTTACGTCGTACAACTGTGTGATTAACTGTCTGTGTTAGTTACTAGGATCACCCCTACTCGAGGTCCTACATTTTGGGTCGTCTCATTTTGAGAAGTCCTCTTTAAACCTCGCCTCCGAGGTTTGTGTCAAATCGTCTCAACATAGAGACCTAAATTCCTCAGGCGTTTCGCCGAATACACCAAGAGTCTAAAGCACCTGAGTCCCTAAGCCAAGTGACTGCAAACACACGCGAGTCAAGGGTCTTATTTCCGTGTCGCTCAATTACGGGCATTCCACGAGTCTTTAAGCCGTCTGGTAGATCCATTCTCATTAATACCATCCCTTACAGTCATGTCAGGAGATTCAAGCACAAACGCAAGATACCAAAGTGGGAACAACGCTGAACAGTCTAGGGATAACACCGTAGAAACCCTAACTAACCTGATTCGGGATTTACAAGCCACCATTATCACGGTGAACGCATCCGTAAACAACATAGACTCTTGCCTAGGCCATTTGGAAGATAGGGCCTCAGATGAACACCACAACCGGGTCCTCAATGAGTTCCTTTTAAATTCCACCCCGCTAGGTGGGACGCGCGTCAGCATCATCCCTAGTGATCCCGTTGCCCTACCTCAAAATGACACCCTCCAATCCGCTATGAATCGCATAGATTTCCTCGAAAGTCAAATGCGCCTAAACCAAGGCAACAATGTCAACCTCGAAAACCATAGGAAGTTTGAAATGGTGAACGATGAGCTACCAGAAAACATTTCCTCGGCCGACATACCGAAATTCAAAGGAACGGAGGACCCCCTCAACTACATCCGGGCCTTTAAGGATTACATGACCATTAAAGGGGTCAAGCCCAGCCTTTTTGCTAGGATATTCCCATCCTCTTTAGGGGACACACCCCGATCTTGGTTTTATTTGCTCGATCCAAAAAGATATCCACCTGGGACGATATTTCCATAGAATTCGCAAAACAATATGCGGATAATTCCGAAACGCAAGTCACCATTAGAAGCCTCGAAGTCCTTTCACAAAACGAGAAGGAAGGCTTCTCCGAATTTCTGACTATGTGGTGAAAGGTCAGCACCCAATTAGTGAACCGCCTTGACGAGGCCACCTTAGTAGAAAAATTTGTCGAATGCTAGTTAAGGCAACCAACGAACGTGGACCACTCGTTTTTAAAAGCTTTTTCTAAAAACGTTATTCATCACCTGAGTTCTTTAATAAGAATTTAGTAACACTCGTAGAGCACCGTCGTTAGACCACGTACACCAAAAGTATCGAAGTAACTAATTAATAGTAGTCTTGATAAAAGCATTACGTCATCATTTTCAAAACTGGTTCCCCCAAGAGCCATGTTCCTTTAAAAAAACATTTTTTGCTATCGCCGGATTCCCGACGCGTACACATAGCAACACATTTTTCATATCATAAACGATGTCACCAAACCATCGTCACCCTAATTTTATAAAATCACCCTTTTTCAAAAAACTTTCCTCTGCAAATATACGTCGTTTTCGAAAATATAAACTCTTTGATCCTGAGCTGGGATCGTGATCAACTTCTTACGTCTTACAACTGTGTGATTAACTGTCTGTGTTAGTTACTAGGATCACCTCTACTCGAGGTCCTACTTTTTGGGTCGTCTCATTTTGAGAAGTCCTCTTTAAACCTCGCCTCCGAGGTTTGTGTCAAATCGTCTCAATATAGAGACCTAAATTCCTCAGGCATTTCGCCGAATACACCAAGAGTCTAAAGCACCTGAGTCCCTAAGCCAAGTGACTGCAAACACACGCGAGTCAAGGGTCTTATTTCCGTGTCGCTCAATTACGGGCATTCCACGAGTCTTTAAGCCCTTCTGGTAGATCCATTCTCATTAATACCATCCCTTACAGTCATGTCAGGAGATTCAAGCACAAACGCAAGATACCAAAGTGGGAACAACGCTGAACAGTCTAGGGATAACACCGTAGAAACCCTAACTAACCTGATTCGGGATTTACAAGCCACCATTATCACGGTGAACGCATCCGTAAACAACATAGACTCTTGCCTAGGCCATTTGGAAGATAGGGCCTCAGATGAACACCACAACCGGGTCCTCAATGAGTTCCTTTTAAATTCCACCCCGCTAGGTGGGACGCGCGTCAGCATCATCCCTAGTGATCCCGTTGCCCTACCTCAAAATGACACCCTCCAATCCGCTATGAATCGCATAGATTTCCTCGAAAGTCAAATGCGCCTAAACCAAGGCAACAATGTCAACCTCGAAAACCATAGGAAGTTTGAAATGGTGAACGATGAGCTACCAGAAAACATTTCCTCGGCCGACATACCGAAATTCAAAGGAACGGAGGACCCCCTCAACTACATCCGGGCCTTTAAGGATTACATGACCATTAAAGGGGTCAAGCCCAGCCTTTTCGCTAGGATATTCCCATCCTCTTTAGGGGACACACCCCGATCTTGGTTTTATTTGCTCGATCCAAAAAGATATCCACCTGGGACGATATTTCCATAGAATTCGCAAAACAATATGCGGATAATTCCGAAACGCAAGTCACCATTAGAAGCCTCGAAGTCCTTTCACAAAACGAGAAGGAAGGCTTCTCCGAATTTCTGACTATGTGGTGAAAGGTCAGCACCCAATTAGTGAACCGCCTTGACGAGGCCACCTTAGTAGAAAAATTTGTCGAATGCTAGTTAAGGCAACCAACGAACGTGGACCACTCGTTTTTAAAAGCTTTTTCTAAAAACGTTATTCATCACCTGAGTTCTTTAATAAGAATTTAGTAACACCCGTAGAGCACCGTCGTTAGACCACGTACACCACAAGTATCGAAGTAACTAATTAATAGTAGTCTTGATAAAAGCATTACGTCATCATTTTCAAAACTGGTTCCCCCAAGAGCCATGTTCCTTTAAAAAAACATTTTTTGCTATCGCCGGATTCCCGACGCGTACACATAGCAACACATTTTTCATATCATAAACGATGTCACCAAACCATCGTCACCCTAATTTTATAAAATCACCCTTTTTCAAAAAACTTTCCTCTGCAAATATAGGTCGTTTTCGAAAATATAAACTCTTTGATCCTGAGCCGGGATCGTGATCAACTTCTTACGTCTTACAACTGTGTGATTAACTGTCTGTGTTAGTTACTAGGATCACCTCTACTCGAGGTCCTACATTTTGGGTCGTCTCATTTTGAGAAGTCCTCTTTAAACCTCGCCTCCGAGGTTTGTGTCAAATCGTCTCAATATAGAGACCTAAATTCCTCAGGCATTTCGCCGAATACACCAAGAGTCTAAAGCACCTGAGTCCCTAAGCCAAGTGACTGCAAACACACGCGAGTCAAGGGTCTTATTTCCGTGTCGCTCAATTACGGGCATTCCACGAGTCTTTAAGCCCTTCTGGTAGATCCATTCTCATTAATACCATCCCTTACAGTCATGTCAGGAGATTCAAGCACAAACGCAAGATACCAAAGTGGGAACAACGCTGAACAGTCTAGGGATAACACCGTAGAAACCCTAACTAACCTGATTCGGGATTTACAAGCCACCATTATCACGGTGAACGCATCCGTAAACAACATAGACTCTTGCCTAGGCCATTTGGAAGATAGGGCCTCAGATGAACACCACAACCGGGTCCTCAATGAGTTCCTTTTAAATTCCACCCCGCTAGGTGGGACGCGCGTCAGCATCATCCCTAGTGATCCCGTTGCCCTACCTCAAAATGACACCCTCCAATCCGCTATGAATCGCATAGATTTCCTCGAAAGTCAAATGCGCCTAAACCAAGGCAACAATGTCAACCTCGAAAACCATAGGAAGTTTGAAATGGTGAACGATGAGCTACCAGAAAACATTTCCTCGGCCGACATACCGAAATTCAAAGGAACGGAGGACCCCCTCAACTACATCCGGGCCTTTAAGGATTACATGACCATTAAAGGGGTCAAGCCCAGCCTTTTCGCTAGGATATTCCCATCCTCTTTAGGGGACACACCCCGATCTTGGTTTTATTTGCTCGATCCAAAAAGATATCCACCTGGGACGATATTTCCATAGAATTCGCAAAACAATATGCGGATAATTCCGAAACGCAAGTCACCATTAGAAGCCTCGAAGTCCTTTCACAAAACGAGAAGGAAGGCTTCTCCGAATTTCTGACTATGTGGTGAAAGGTCAGCACCCAATTAGTGAACCGCCTTGACGAGGCCACCTTAGTAGAAAAATTTGTCGAATGCTAGTTAAGGCAACCAACGAACGTGGACCACTCGTTTTTAAAAGCTTTTTCTAAAAACGTTATTCATCACCTGAGTTCTTTAATAAGAATTTAGTAACACCCGTAGAGCACCGTCGTTAGACCACGTACACCACAAGTATCGAAGTAACTAATTAATAGTAGTCTTGATAAAAGCATTACGTCATCATTTTCAAAACTGGTTCCCCCAAGAGCCATGTTCCTTTAAAAAAACATTTTTTGCTATCGCCGGATTCCCGACGCGTACACATAGCAACACATTTTTCATATCATAAACGATGTCACCAAACCATCGTCACCCTAATTTTATAAAATCACCCTTTTTCAAAAAACTTTCCTCTGCAAATATAGGTCGTTTTCGAAAATATAAACTCTTTGATCCTGAGCCGGGATCGTGATCAACTTCTTACGTCTTACAACTGTGTGATTAACTGTCTGTGTTAGTTACTAGGATCACCTCTACTCGAGGTCCTACATTTTGGGTCGTCTCATTTTGAGAAGTCCTCTTTAAACCTCGCCTCCGAGGTTTGTGTCAAATCGTCTCAATATAGAGACCTAAATTCCTCAGGCATTTCGCCGAATACACCAAGAGTCTAAAGCACCTGAGTCCCTAAGCCAAGTGACTGCAAACACACGCGAGTCAAGGGTCTTATTTCCGTGTCGCTCAATTACGGGCATTCCACGAGTCTTTAAGCCCTTCTGGTAGATCCATTCTCATTAATACCATCCCTTACAGTCATGTCAGGAGATTCAAGCACAAACGCAAGATACCAAAGTGGGAACAACGCTGAACAGTCTAGGGATAACACCGTAGAAACCCTAACTAACCTGATTCGGGATTTACAAGCCACCATTATCACGGTGAACGCATCCGTAAACAACATAGACTCTTGCCTAGGCCATTTGGAAGATAGGGCCTCAGATGAACACCACAACCGGGTCCTCAATGAGTTCCTTTTAAATTCCACCCCGCTAGGTGGGACGCGCGTCAGCATCATCCCTAGTGATCCCGTTGCCCTACCTCAAAATGACACCCTCCAATCCGCTATGAATCGCATAGATTTCCTCGAAAGTCAAATGCGCCTAAACCAAGGCAACAATGTCAACCTCGAAA
Organism: Agrostemma githago; assembly: GCA_958450325.1. Taxonomy (NCBI): domain Eukaryota; kingdom Viridiplantae; phylum Streptophyta; class Magnoliopsida; order Caryophyllales; family Caryophyllaceae; genus Agrostemma; species Agrostemma githago. The sequence goes on along the minus strand of OY288259.1, from coordinate 47,053,956 downwards.
ACCATAGGAAGTTTGAAATGGTGAACGATGAGCTACCAGAAAACATTTCCTCGGCCGACATACCGAAATTCAAAGGAACGGAGGACCCCCTCAACTACATCCGGGCCTTTAAGGATTACATGACCATTAAAGGGGTCAAGCCCAGCCTTTTCGCTAGGATATTCCCATCCTCTTTAGGGGACACACCCCGATCTTGGTTTTATTTGCTCGATCCAAAAAGATATCCACCTGGGACGATATTTCCATAGAATTCGCAAAACAATATGCGGATAATTCCGAAACGCAAGTCACCATTAGAAGCCTCGAAGTCCTTTCACAAAACGAGAAGGAAGGCTTCTCCGAATTTCTGACTATGTGGTGAAAGGTCAGCACCCAATTAGTGAACCGCCTTGACGAGGCCACCTTAGTAGAAAAATTTGTCGAATGCTAGTTAAGGCAACCAACGAACGTGGACCACTCGTTTTTAAAAGCTTTTTCTAAAAACGTTATTCATCACCTGAGTTCTTTAATAAGAATTTAGTAACACCCGTAGAGCACCGTCGTTAGACCACGTACACCACAAGTATCGAAGTAACTAATTAATAGTAGTCTTGATAAAAGCATTACGTCATCATTTTCAAAACTGGTTCCCCCAAGAGCCATGTTCCTTTAAAAAAACATTTTTTGCTATCGCCGGATTCCCGACGCGTACACATAGCAACACATTTTTCATATCATAAACGATGTCACCAAACCATCGTCACCCTAATTTTATAAAATCACCCTTTTTCAAAAAACTTTCCTCTGCAAATATAGGTCGTTTTCGAAAATATAAACTCTTTGATCCTGAGCCGGGATCGTGATCAACTTCTTACGTCTTACAACTGTGTGATTAACTGTCTGTGTTAGTTACTAGGATCACCTCTACTCGAGGTCCTACATTTTGGGTCGTCTCATTTTGAGAAGTCCTCTTTAAACCTCGCCTCCGAGGTTTGTGTCAAATCGTCTCAATATAGAGACCTAAATTCCTCAGGCATTTCGCCGAATACACCAAGAGTCTAAAGCACCTGAGTCCCTAAGCCAAGTGACTGCAAACACACGCGAGTCAAGGGTCTTATTTCCGTGTCGCTCAATTACGGGCATTCCACGAGTCTTTAAGCCCTTCTGGTAGATCCATTCTCATTAATACCATCCCTTACAGTCATGTCAGGAGATTCAAGCACAAACGCAAGATACCAAAGTGGGAACAACGCTGAACAGTCTAGGGATAACACCGTAGAAACCCTAACTAACCTGATTCGGGATTTACAAGCCACCATTATCACGGTGAACGCATCCGTAAACAACATAGACTCTTGCCTAGGCCATTTGGAAGATAGGGCCTCAGATGAACACCACAACCGGGTCCTCAATGAGTTCCTTTTAAATTCCACCCCGCTAGGTGGGACGCGCGTCAGCATCATCCCTAGTGATCCCGTTGCCCTACCTCAAAATGACACCCTCCAATCCGCTATGAATCGCATAGATTTCCTCGAAAGTCAAATGCGCCTAAACCAAGGCAACAATGTCAACCTCGAAAACCATAGGAAGTTTGAAATGGTGAACGATGAGCTACCAGAAAACATTTCCTCGGCCGACATACCGAAATTCAAAGGAACGGAGGACCCCCTCAACTACATCCGGGCCTTTAAGGATTACATGACCATTAAAGGGGTCAAGCCCAGCCTTTTCGCTAGGATATTCCCATCCTCTTTAGGGGACACACCCCGATCTTGGTTTTATTTGCTCGATCCAAAAAGATATCCACCTGGGACGATATTTCCATAGAATTCGCAAAACAATATGCGGATAATTCCGAAACGCAAGTCACCATTAGAAGCCTCGAAGTCCTTTCACAAAACGAGAAGGAAGGCTTCTCCGAATTTCTGACTATGTGGTGAAAGGTCAGCACCCAATTAGTGAACCGCCTTGACGAGGCCACCTTAGTAGGGAAATTTGTCGAATGCTAGTTAAGGCAACCAACGAACGTGGACCACTCGTTTTTAAAAGCTTTTTCTAAAAACGTTATTCATCACCTGAGTTCTTTAATAAGAATTTAGTAACACCCGTAGAGCACCATCGTTAGACCACGTACACCACAAGTATCGAAGTAACTAATTAATAGTAGTCTTGATAAAAGCATTACGTCATCATTTTCAAAACTGGTTCCCCCAAGAGCCATGTTCCTTTAAAAAAACATTTTTTGCTATCGCCGGATTCCCGACGCGTACACATAGCAACACATTTTTCATATCATAAACGATGTCACCAAACCATCGTCACCCTAATTTTATAAAATCACCCTTTTTCAAAAAACTTTCCTCTGCAAATATAGGTCGTTTTCGAAAATATAAACTCTTTGATCCTGAGCCGGGATCATGATCAACTTCTTACGTCTTACAACTGTGTGATTAATTGTCTGTGTTAGTTACTAGGATCACCTCTACTCGAGGTCCTACATTTTGGGTCGTCTCATTTTGAGAAGTCCTCTTTAAACCTCGCCTCCGAAGTTTGTGTCAAATCGTCTCAATATAGAGACCTAAATTCCTCAGGCATTTCGCCGAATACACCAAGAGTCTAAAGCACCTGAGTCCCTAAGCCAAGTGACTGCAAACACACGCGAGTCAAGGGTCTTATTTCCGTGTCGCTCAATTCCGGGCATTCCACGAGTCTTTAAGCCCTTCTGGTAGATCCATTCTCATTAATACCATTCCTTACAGTCATGTCAGGAGATTCAAGCACAAACGCAAGATACCAAAGTGGGAACAACGCCGAACAGTCTAGGGATAACACCGTAGAAACCCTAACTAACCTGATTCGGGATTTACAAGCCACCATTATCACGGTGAACGCATCCGTAAACAACATAGACTCTTGCCTAGGCCATTTGGAAGATAGGGCCTCAGATGAACACCACAACCGGGTCCTCAATGAGTTCCTTTTAAATTCCACCCCGCTAGGTGGGACGCGCGTCAGCATCATCCCTAGTGATCCCGTTGCCCTACCTCAAAATGACACCCTCCAATCCGCTATGAATCGCATAGATTTCCTCGAAAGTCAAATGCGCCTAAACCAAGGCAACAATGTCAACCTCGAAAACCATAGGAAGTTTGAAATGGTGAACGATGAGCTACCAGAAAACATTTCCTCGGCCGACATACCGAAATTCAAAGGAACAGAGGACCCCCTTAACTACATCCGGGCCTTTAAGGATTACATGGCCATTAAAGGGGTCAAGCCCAGCCTTTTCGCTATGATATTCCCATCCTCTTTAGGGGACACACCCCGATCTTGGTTTTATTTGCTCGATCCAAAAAGATATCCACCTGGGACGATATTTCCATAGAATTCGCAAAACAATATGCGGATAATTCCGAAACGCAAGTCACCATTAGAAGCCTCGAAGTCCTTTCACAAAACGAGAAGGAAGGCTTCTCCGAATTTCTGACTATGTGGTGAAAGGTCAGCACCCAATTAGTGAACCGCCTTGACGAGGCCACCTTAGTAGAGAAATTTGTCGAATGCTAGTTAAGGCAACCAACGAACGTGGACCACTCGTTTTTAAAAGCTTTTTCTAAAAACGTTATTCATCACCTGAGTTCTTTAATAAGAATTTAGTAACACCCGTAGAGCACCGTCGTTAAACCACGTACACCACAAGTATCGAAGTAACTATTTAATAGTAGTCTTCATAAAAGCATTACGTAATCATTTTCAAAACTGGTTCCCCCAAGAGCCATGTTCCTTTAAAAAAAAACATTTTTGCTATCGCCGGATTCCCGACGCGTACACATAGCAACACATTTTTCATATCATAAATGATGTCACCAAACCATCGTCACCCTAATTTTATAAAATCACCCTTTTTCAAAAAAACTTTCCTTTGCAAATATAGGTCGTTTTCGAAAAAATAAACTCTTTGATCCTGAGCCGGGATCGTGATCAACTTCTTACGTCTTACAACTGTGTGATTAACTGTCTGTGTTAGTTACTAGGATCACCTCTACTCGAGGTCCTACATTTTGGGTCGTCTCATTTTGAGAAGTCCTCTTTAAACCTCGCCTCCGAGGTTTGTGTCAAATCGTCTCAATATAGAGACCTAAATTCCTCAGGCATTTCGCCGAATACACCAAGAGTCTAAAGCACCTGAGTCCCTAAGCCAAGTGACTGCAAACACACGCGAGTCAAGGGTCTTATTTCCGTGTCGCTCAATTACGGGCATTCCACGAGTCTTTAAGCCCTTCTGGTAGATCCATTCTCATTAATACCATCCCTTACAGTCATGTCAGGAGATTCAAGCACAAACGCAAGATACCAAAGTGGGAACAACGCCGAACAGTCTAGGGATAACACCGTAGAAACCCTAACTAACCTGATTCGGGATTTACAAGCCACCATTATCACGGTGAACGCATCCGTAAACAACATAGACTCTTGCCTAGGCCATTTGGAAGATAGGGCCTCAGATGAACACCACAACCGGGTCCTCAATGAGTTCCTTTTAAATTCCACCCCGCTAGGTGGGACGCGCGTCAGCATCATCCCTAGTGATCCCGTTGCCCTACCTCAAAATGACACCCTCCAATCCGCTATGAATCGCATAGATTTCCTCGAAAGTCAAATGCGCCTAAACCAAGGCAACAATGTCAACCTCGAAAACCATAGGAAGTTTGAAATGGTGAACGATGAGCTACCAGAAAACATTTCCTCGGCCGACATACCGAAATTCAAAGGAACGGAGGACCCCCTCAACTACATCCGGGCCTTTAAGGATTACATGACCATTAAAGGGGTCAAGCCCAGCCTTTTCGCTAGGATATTCCCATCCTCTTTAGGGGACACACCCCGATCTTGGTTTTATTTGCTCGATCCAAAAAGATATCCACCTGGGACGATATTTCCATAGAATTCGCAAAACAATATGCGGATAATTCCGAAACGCAAGTCACCATTAGAAGCCTCGAAGTCCTTTCACAAAACGAGAAGGAAGGCTTCTCCGAATTTCTGACTATGTGGTGAAAGGTCAGCACCCAATTAGTGAACCGCCTTGACGAGGCCACCTTAGTAGGGAAATTTGTCGAATGCTAGTTAAGGCAACCAACGAACGTGGACCACTCGTTTTTAAAAGCTTTTTCTAAAAACGTTATTCATCACCTGAGTTCTTTAATAAGAATTTAGTAACACCCGTAGAGCACCATCGTTAGACCACGTACACCACAAGTATCGAAGTAACTAATTAATAGTAGTCTTGATAAAAGCATTACGTCATCATTTTCAAAACTGGTTCCCCCAAGAGCCATGTTCCTTTAAAAAAACATTTTTTGCTATCGCCGGATTCCCGACGCGTACACATAGCAACACATTTTTCATATCATAAACGATGTCACCAAACCATCGTCACCCTAATTTTATAAAATCACCCTTTTTCAAAAAACTTTCCTCTGCAAATATAGGTCGTTTTCGAAAATATAAACTCTTTGATCCTGAGCCGGGATCATGATCAACTTCTTACGTCTTACAACTGTGTGATTAATTGTCTGTGTTAGTTACTAGGATCACCTCTACTCGAGGTCCTACATTTTGGGTCGTCTCATTTTGAGAAGTCCTCTTTAAACCTCGCCTCCGAAGTTTGTGTCAAATCGTCTCAATATAGAGACCTAAATTCCTCAGGCATTTCGCCGAATACACCAAGAGTCTAAAGCACCTGAGTCCCTAAGCCAAGTGACTGCAAACACACGCGAGTCAAGGGTCTTATTTCCGTGTCGCTCAATTCCGGGCATTCCACGAGTCTTTAAGCCCTTCTGGTAGATCCATTCTCATTAATACCATTCCTTACAGTCATGTCAGGAGATTCAAGCACAAACGCAAGATACCAAAGTGGGAACAACGCCGAACAGTCTAGGGATAACACCGTAGAAACCCTAACTAACCTGATTCGGGATTTACAAGCCACCATTATCACGGTGAACGCATCCGTAAACAACATAGACTCTTGCCTAGGCCATTTGGAAGATAGGGCCTCAGATGAACACCACAACCGGGTCCTCAATGAGTTCCTTTTAAATTCCACCCCGCTAGGTGGGACGCGCGTCAGCATCATCCCTAGTGATCCCGTTGCCCTACCTCAAAATGACACCCTCCAATCCGCTATGAATCGCATAGATTTCCTCGAAAGTCAAATGCGCCTAAACCAAGGCAACAATGTCAACCTCGAAAACCATAGGAAGTTTGAAATGGTGAACGATGAGCTACCAGAAAACATTTCCTCGGCCGACATACCGAAATTCAAAGGAACAGAGGACCCCCTTAACTACATCCGGGCCTTTAAGGATTACATGGCCATTAAAGGGGTCAAGCCCAGCCTTTTCGCTATGATATTCCCATCCTCTTTAGGGGACACACCCCGATCTTGGTTTTATTTGCTCGATCCAAAAAGATATCCACCTGGGACGATATTTCCATAGAATTCGCAAAACAATATGCGGATAATTCCGAAACGCAAGTCACCATTAGAAGCCTCGAAGTCCTTTCACAAAACGAGAAGGAAGGCTTCTCCGAATTTCTGACTATGTGGTGAAAGGTCAGCACCCAATTAGTGAACCGCCTTGACGAGGCCACCTTAGTAGAGAAATTTGTCGAATGCTAGTTAAGGCAACCAACGAACGTGGACCACTCGTTTTTAAAAGCTTTTTCTAAAAACGTTATTCATCACCTGAGTTCTTTAATAAGAATTTAGTAACACCCGTAGAGCACCGTCGTTAGACCACGTACACCACAAGTATCGAAGTAACTATTTAATAGTAGTCTTGATAAAAGCATTACGTAATCATTTTCAAAACTGGTTCCCCCAAGAGCCATGTTCCTTTAAAAAAAAACATTTTTGCTATCGCCGGATTCCCGACGCGTACACATAGCAACACATTTTTCATATCATAAATGATGTCACCAAACCATCGTCACCCTAATTTTATAAAATCACCCTTTTTCAAAAAAACTTTCCTTTGCAAATATAGGTCGTTTTCGAAAAAATAAACTCTTTGATCCTGAGCCGGGATCGTGATCAACTTCTTACGTCTTACAACTGTGTGATTAACTGTCTGTGTTAGTTACTAGGATCACCTCTACTCGAGGTCCTACATTTTGGGTCGTCTCATTTTGAGAAGTCCTCTTTAAACCTCGCCTCCGAGGTTTGTGTCAAATCGTCTCAATATAGAGACCTAAATTCCTCAGGCATTTCGCCGAATACACCAAGAGTCTAAAGCACCTGAGTCCCTAAGCCAAGTGACTGCAAACACACGCGAGTCAAGGGTCTTATTTCCGTGTCGCTCAATTACGGGCATTCCACGAGTCTTTAAGCCCTTCTGGTAGATCCATTCTCATTAATACCATCCCTTACAGTCATGTCAGGAGATTCAAGCACAAACGCAAGATACCAAAGTGGGAACAACGCCGAACAGTCTAGGGATAACACCGTAGAAACCCTAACTAACCTGATTCGGGATTTACAAGCCACCATTATCACGGTGAACGCATCCGTAAACAACATAGACTCTTGCCTAGGCCATTTGGAAGATAGGGCCTCAGATGAACACCACAACCGGGTCCTCAATGAGTTCCTTTTAAATTCCACCCCGCTAGGTGGGACGCGCGTCAGCATCATCCCTAGTGATCCCGTTGCCCTACCTCAAAATGACACCCTCCAATCCGCTATGAATCGCATAGATTTCCTCGAAAGTCAAATGCGCCTAAACCAAGGCAACAATGTCAACCTCGAAAACCATAGGAAGTTTGAAATGGTGAACGATGAGCTACCAGAAAACATTTCCTCGGCCGACATACCGAAATTCAAAGGAACGGAGGACCCCCTCAACTACATCCGGGCCTTTAAGGATTACATGGCCATTAAAGGGGTCAAGCCCAGCCTTTTCGCTAGGATATTACCATCCTCTTTAGGGGACACACCCCGATCTTGGTTTTATTTGCTCGATCCAAAAAGATATCCACCTGGGACGATATTTCCATAGAATTCGCAAAAAAATATGCGGATAATTCCGAAACGCAAGTCACCATTAGAAGCCTCGAAGTCCTTTCACAAAACGAGAAGGAAGGCTTCTCCGAATTTCTGACTTTGTGGTGAAAGGTCAGCACCCAATTAGTGAACCGCCTTGACGAGGCCACCTTAGTAGAGAAATTTGTCGAATGCTAGTTAAGGCAACCAACGAACGTGGACCACTCGTTTTTAAAAGCTTTTTCTAAAAACGTTATTCATCACCTGAGTTCTTTAATAAGAATTTAGTAACACCCGTAGAGCACCGTCGTTAGACCACGTACACCACAAGTATCGAAGTAACTAATTAATAGTAGTCTTGATAAAAGCATTACGTAATCATTTTCAAAACTGGTTCCCCCAAGAGCCATGTTCCTTTAAAAAAAACATTTTTGCTATCGCCGGATTCCCGACGCGTACACATAGCAACACATTTTTCATATCATAAATGATGTCACCAAACCATCGTCACCCTAATTTTATAAAATCACCCTTTTTCAAAAAAACTTTCCTTTGCAAATATAGGTCGTTTTCGAAAAAATAAACTCTTTGATCCTGAGCCGGGATCGTGATCAACTTCTTACGTCTTACAACTGTGTGATTAACTGTCTGTGTTAGTTACTAGGATCACCTCTACTCGAGGTCCTACATTTTGGGTCGTCTCATTTTGAGAAGTCCTCTTTAAACCTCGCCTCCGAGGTATGTGTCAAATCGTCTCAATATAGAGACCTAAATTCCTCAGGCATTTCGCCGAATACACCAAGAGTCTAAAGCACCTGAGTCCCTAAGACAAGTGACTGCAAACACACGCGAGTCAAGGGTCTTATTTCCGTGTCGCTCAATTACGGGCATTCCACGAGTCTTTAAGCCCTTCTGGTAGATCCATTCTCATTAATACCATCCCTTACAGTCATGTCAGGAGATTCAAGCACAAACGCAAGATACCAAAGTGGGAACAACGCCGAACAGTCTAGGGATAACACCGTAGAAACCCTAACTAACCTGATTCGGGATTTACAAGCCACCATTATCACGGTGAACGCATCCGTAAACAACATAGACTCTTGCCTAGGCCATTTGGAAGATAGGGCCTCAGATGAACACCACAACCGGGTCCTCAATGAGTTCCTTTTAAATTCCACCCCGCTAGGTGGGACGCGCGTCAGCATCATCCCTAGTGATCCCGTTGCCCTACCTCAAAATGACACCCTCCAATCCGCTATGAATCGCATAGATTTCCTCGAAAGTCAAATGCGCCTAAACCAAGGCAACAATATCAACCTCGAAAACCATAGGAAGTTTGAAATGGTGAACGATGAGCTACCAGAAAACATTTCCTCGGCCGACATACCGAAATTCAAAGGAACGGAGGACCCCCTCAACTACATCCGGGCCTTTAAGGATTACATGGCCATTAAAGGGGTCAAGCCCAGCCTTTTCGCTAGGATATTCCCATCCTCTTTAGGGGACACACCCCGATCTTGGTTTTATTTGCTCGATCCAAAAAGATATCCACCTGGGACGATATTTCCATAGAATTCGCAAAACAATATGCGGATAATTCCGAAACGCAAGTCACCATTAGAAGCCTCGAAGTCCTTTCACAAAACGAGAAGGAAGGCTTCTCCGAATTTCTGACTATGTGGTGAAAGGTCAGCACCCAATTAGTGAACCGCCTTGACGAGGCCACCTTAGTAGAGAAATTTGTCGAATGCTAGTTAAGGCAACCAACGAACGTGGACCACTCGTTTTTAAAAGCTTTTTCTAAAAACGTTATTCATCACCTGAGTTCTTTAATAAGAATTTAGTAACACCCGTAGAGCACCGTCGTTAGACCACGTACACCACAAGTATCGAAGTAACTATTTAATAGTAGTCTTCATAAAAGCATTACGTAATCATTTTCAAAACTGGTTCCCCCAAGAGCCATGTTCCTTTAAAAAAAAACATTTTTGCTATCGCCGGATTCCCGACGCGTACACATAGCAACACATTTTTCATATCATAAATGATGTCACCAAACCATCGTCACCCTAATTTTATAAAATCACCCTTTTTCAAAAAAACTTTCCTTTGCAAATATAGGTCGTTTTCGAAAAAATAAACTCTTTGATCCTGAGCCGGGATCGTGATCAACTTCTTACGTCTTACAACTGTGTGATTAACTGTCTGTGTTAGTTACTAGGATCACCTCTACTCGAGGTCCTACATTTTGGGTCGTCTCATTTTGAGAAGTCCTCTTTAAACCTCGCCTCCGAGGTTTGTGTCAAATCGTCTCAATATAGAGACCTAAATTCCTCAGGCATTTCGCCGAATACACCAAGAGTCTAAAGCACCTGAGTCCCTAAGCCAAGTGACTGCAAACACACGCGAGTCAAGGGTCTTATTTCCGTGTCGCTCAATTACGGGCATTCCACGAGTCTTTAAGCCCTTCTGGTAGATCCATTCTCATTAATACCATCCCTTACAGTCATGTCAGGAGATTCAAGCACAAACGCAAGATACCAAAGTGGGAACAACGCCGAACAGTCTAGGGATAACACCGTAGAAACCCTAACTAACCTGATTCGGGATTTACAAGCCACCATTATCACGGTGAACGCATCCGTAAACAACATAGACTCTTGCCTAGGCCATTTGGAAGATAGGGCCTCAGATGAACACCACAACCGGGTCCTCAATGAGTTCCTTTTAAATTCCACCCTGCTAGGTGGGACGCGCGTCAGCATCATCCCTAGTGATCCCGTTGCCCTACCTCAAAATGACACCCTCCAATCCGCTATGAATCGCATAGATTTCCTCGAAAGTCAAATGCGCCTAAACCAAGGCAACAATATCAACCTCGAAAACCATAGGAAGTTTGAAATGGTGAACGATGAGCTACCAGAAAACATTTCCTCGGCCGACATACCGAAATTCAAAGGAACGGAGGACCCCCTCAACTACATCCGGGCCTTTAAGGATTACATGGCCATTAAAGGGGTCAAGCCCAGCCTTTTCGCTAGGATATTCCCATCCTCTTTAGGGGACACACCCCGATCTTGGTTTTATTTGCTCGATCCAAAAAGATATCCACCTGGGACGATATTTCCATAGAATTCGCAAAACAATATGCGGATAATTCCGAAACGCAAGTCACCATTAGAAGCCTCGAAGTCCTTTCACAAAACGAGAAGGAAGGCTTCTCCGAATTTCTGACTATGTGGTGAAAGGTCAGCACCCAATTAGTGAACCGCCTTGACGAGGCCACCTTAGTAGAGAAATTTGTCGAATGCTAGTTAAGGCAACCAACGAACGTGGACCACTCGTTTTTAAAAGCTTTTTCTAAAAACGTTATTCATCACCTGAGTTCTTTAATAAGAATTTAGTAACACCCGTAGAGCACCGTCGTTAGACCACGTACACCACAAGTATCGAAGTAACTATTTAATAGTAGTCTTCATAAAAGCATTACGTAATCATTTTCAAAACTGGTTCCCCCAAGAGCCATGTTCCTTTAAAAAAAAACATTTTTGCTATCGCCGGATTCCCGACGCGTACACATAGCAACACATTTTTCATATCATAAATGATGTCACCAAACCATCGTCACCCTAATTTTATAAAATCACCCTTTTTCAAAAAAACTTTCCTTTGCAAATATAGGTCGTTTTCGAAAAAATAAACTCTTTGATCCTGAGCCGGGATCGTGATCAACTTCTTACGTCTTACAACTGTGTGATTAACTGTCTGTGTTAGTTACTAGGATCACCTCTACTCGAGGTCCTACATTTTGGGTCGTCTCATTTTGAGAAGTCCTCTTTAAACCTCGCCTCCGAGGTTTGTGTCAAATCGTCTCAATATAGAGACCTAAATTCCTCAGGCATTTCGCCGAATACACCAAGAGTCTAAAGCACCTGAGTCCCTAAGCCAAGTGACTGCAAACACACGCGAGTCAAGGGTCTTATTTCCGTGTCGCTCAATTACGGGCATTCCACGAGTCTTTAAGCCCTTCTGGTAGATCCATTCTCATTAATACCATCCCTTACAGTCATGTCAGGAGATTCAAGCACAAACGCAAGATACCAAAGTGGGAACAACGCCGAACAGTCTAGGGATAACACCGTAGAAACCCTAACTAACCTGATTCGGGATTTACAAGCCACCATTATCACGGTGAACGCATCCGTAAACAACATAGACTCTTGCCTAGGCCATTTGGAAGATAGGGCCTCAGATGAACCCCACAACCGGGTCCTCAATGAGTTCCTTTTAAATTCCACCCCGCTAGGTGGGACGCGCGTCAGCATCATCCCTAGTGATCCGGTTGCCCTACCTCAAAATGACACCCTCCAATCCGCTATGAATCGCATAGATTTCCTCGAAAGTCAAATGCGCCTAAACCAAGGCAACAATGTCAACCTCGAAAACCATAGGAAGTTTGAAATGGTGAACGATGAGCTACCAGAAAACATTTCCTCGGCCGACATACCGAAATTCAAAGGAACGGAGGACCCCCTCAACTACATCCGGGCCTTTAAGGATTACATGGCCATTAAAGGGGTCAAGCCCAGCCTTTTCGCTAGGATATTACCATCCTCTTTAGGGGACACACCCCGATCTTGGTTTTATTTGCTCGATCCAAAAAGATATCCACCTGGGACGATATTTCCATAGAATTCGCAAAAAAATATGCGGATAATTCCGAAACGCAAGTCACCATTAGAAGCCTCGAAGTCCTTTCACAAAACGAGAAGGAAGGCTTCTCCGAATTTCTGACTTTGTGGTGAAAGGTCAGCACCCAATTAGTGAACCGCCTTGACGAGGCCACCTTAGTAGAGAAATTTGTCGAATGCTAGTTAAGGCAACCAACGAACGTGGACCACTCGTTTTTAAAAGCTTTTTCTAAAAACGTTATTCATCACCTGAGTTCTTTAATAAGAATTTAGTAACACCCGTAGAGCACCGTCGTTAGACCACGTACACCACAAGTATCGAAGTAACTAATTAATAGTAGTCTTGATAAAAGCATTACGTAATCATTTTCAAAACTGGTTCCCCCAAGAGCCATGTTCCTTTAAAAAAAACATTTTTGCTATCGCCGGATTCCCGACGCGTACACATAGCAACACATTTTTCATATCATAAATGATGTCACCAAACCATCGTCACCCTAATTTTATAAAATCACCCTTTTTCAAAAAAACTTTCCTTTGCAAATATAGGTCGTTTTCGAAAAAATAAACTCTTTGATCCTGAGCCGGGATCGTGATCAACTTCTTACGTCTTACAACTGTGTGATTAACTGTCTGTGTTAGTTACTAGGATCACCTCTACTCGAGGTCCTACATTTTGGGTCGTCTCATTTTGAGAAGTCCTCTTTAAACCTCGCCTCCGAGGTTTGTGTCAAATCGTCTCAATATAGAGACCTAAATTCCTCAGGCATTTCGCCGAATACACCAAGAGTCTAAAGCACCTGAGTCCCTAAGCCAAGTGACTGCAAACACACGCGAGTCAAGGGTCTTATTTCCGTGTCGCTCAATTACGGGCATTCCACGAGTCTTTAAGCCCTTCTGGTAGATCCATTCTCATTAATACCATCCCTTACAGTCATGTCAGGAGATTCAAGCACAAACGCAAGATACCAAAGTGGGAACAACGCCGAACAGTCTAGGGATAACACCGTAGAAACCCTAACTAACCTGATTCGGGATTTACAAGCCACCATTATCACGGTGAACGCATCCGTAAACAACATAGACTCTTGCCTAGGCCATTTGGAAGATAGGGCCTCAGATGAACACCACAACCGGGTCCTCAATGAGTTCCTTTTAAATTCCACCCTGCTAGGTGGGACGCGCGTCAGCATCATCCCTAGTGATCCCGTTGCCCTACCTCAAAATGACACCCTCCAATCCGCTATGAATCGCATAGATTTCCTCGAAAGTCAAATGCGCCTAAACCAAGGCAACAATATCAACCTCGAAAACCATAGGAAGTTTGAAATGGTGAACGATGAGCTACCAGAAAACATTTCCTCGGCCGACATACCGAAATTCAAAGGAACGGAGGACCCCCTCAACTACATCCGGGCCTTTAAGGATTACATGGCCATTAAAGGGGTCAAGCCCAGCCTTTTCGCTAGGATATTCCCATCCTCTTTAGGGGACACACCCCGATCTTGGTTTTATTTGCTCGATCCAAAAAGATATCCACCTGGGACGATATTTCCATAGAATTCGCAAAACAATATGCGGATAATTCCGAAACGCAAGTCACCATTAGAAGCCTCGAAGTCCTTTCACAAAACGAGAAGGAAGGCTTCTCCGAATTTCTGACTATGTGGTGAAAGGTCAGCACCCAATTAGTGAACCGCCTTGACGAGGCCACCTTAGTAGAGAAATTTGTCGAATGCTAGTTAAGGCAACCAACGAACGTGGACCACTCGTTTTTAAAAGCTTTTTCTAAAAACGTTATTCATCACCTGAGTTCTTTAATAAGAATTTAGTAACACCCGTAGAGCACCGTCGTTAGACCACGTACACCACAAGTATCGAAGTAACTATTTAATAGTAGTCTTCATAAAAGCATTACGTAATCATTTTCAAAACTGGTTCCCCCAAGAGCCATGTTCCTTTAAAAAAAAACATTTTTGCTATCGCCGGATTCCCGACGCGTACACATAGCAACACATTTTTCATATCATAAATGATGTCACCAAACCATCGTCACCCTAATTTTATAAAATCACCCTTTTTCAAAAAAACTTTCCTTTGCAAATATAGGTCGTTTTCGAAAAAATAAACTCTTTGATCCTGAGCCGGGATCGTGATCAACTTCTTACGTCTTACAACTGTGTGATTAACTGTCTGTGTTAGTTACTAGGATCACCTCTACTCGAGGTCCTACATTTTGGGTCGTCTCATTTTGAGAAGTCCTCTTTAAACCTCGCCTCCGAGGTTTGTGTCAAATCGTCTCAATATAGAGACCTAAATTCCTCAGGCATTTCGCCGAATACACCAAGAGTCTAAAGCACCTGAGTCCCTAAGCCAAGTGACTGCAAACACACGCGAGTCAAGGGTCTTATTTCCGTGTCGCTCAATTACGGGCATTCCACGAGTCTTTAAGCCCTTCTGGTAGATCCATTCTCATTAATACCATCCCTTACAGTCATGTCAGGAGATTCAAGCACAAACGCAAGATACCAAAGTGGGAACAACGCCGAACAGTCTAGGGATAACACCGTAGAAACCCTAACTAACCTGATTCGGGATTTACAAGCCACCATTATCACGGTGAACGCATCCGTAAACAACATAGACTCTTGCCTAGGCCATTTGGAAGATAGGGCCTCAGATGAACACCACAACCGGGTCCTCAATGAGTTCCTTTTAAATTCCACCCCGCTAGGTGGGACGCGCGTCAGCATCATCCCTAGTGATCCGGTTGCCCTACCTCAAAATGACACCCTCCAATCCGCTATGAATCGCATAGATTTCCTCGAAAGTCAAATGCGCCTAAACCAAGGCAACAATGTCAACCTCGAAAACCATAGGAAGTTTGAAATGGTGAACGATGAGCTACCAGAAAACATTTCCTCGGCCGACATACCGAAATTCAAAGGAACGGAGGACCCCCTCAACTACATCCGGGCCTTTAAGGATTACATGGCCATTAAAGGGGTCAAGCCCAGCCTTTTCGCTAGGATATTACCATCCTCTTTAGGGGACACACCCCGATCTTGGTTTTATTTGCTCGATCCAAAAAGATATCCACCTGGGACGATATTTCCATAGAATTCGCAAAAAAATATGCGGATAATTCCGAAACGCAAGTCACCATTAGAAGCCTCGAAGTCCTTTCACAAAACGAGAAGGAAGGCTTCTCCGAATTTCTGACTTTGTGGTGAAAGGTCAGCACCCAATTAGTGAACCGCCTTGACGAGGCCACCTTAGTAGAGAAATTTGTCGAATGCTAGTTAAGGCAACCAACGAACGTGGACCACTCGTTTTTAAAAGCTTTTTCTAAAAACGTTATTCATCACCTGAGTTCTTTAATAAGAATTTAGTAACACCCGTAGAGCACCGTCGTTAGACCACGTACACCACAAGTATCGAAGTAACTAATTAATAGTAGTCTTGATAAAAGCATTACGTAATCATTTTCAAAACTGGTTCCCCCAAGAGCCATGTTCCTTTAAAAAAAACATTTTTGCTATCGCCGGATTCCCGACGCGTACACATAGCAACACATTTTTCATATCATAAATGATGTCACCAAACCATCGTCACCCTAATTTTATAAAATCACCCTTTTTCAAAAAAACTTTCCTTTGCAAATATAGGTCGTTTTCGAAAAAATAAACTCTTTGATCCTGAGCCGGGATCGTGATCAACTTCTTACGTCTTACAACTGTGTGATTAACTGTCTGTGTTAGTTACTAGGATCACCTCTACTCGAGGTCCTACATTTTGGGTCGTCTCATTTTGAGAAGTCCTCTTTAAACCTCGCCTCCGAGGTATGTGTCAAATCGTCTCAATATAGAGACCTAAATTCCTCAGGCATTTCGCCGAATACACCAAGAGTCTAAAGCACCAGAGTCCCTAAGCCAAGTGACTGCAAACACACGCGAGTCAAGGGTCTTATTTCCGTGTCGCTCAATTACGGGCATTCCACGAGTCTTTAAGCCCTTCTGGTAGATCCATTCTCATTAATACCATCCCTTACAGTCATGTCAGGAGATTCAAGCACAAACGCAAGATACCAAAGTGGGAACAACGCCGAACAGTCTAGGGATAACACCGTAGAAACCCTAACTAACCTGATTCGGGATTTACAAGCCACCATTATCACGGTGAACGCATCCGTAAACAACATAGACTCTTGCCTAGGCCATTTGGAAGATAGGGCCTCAGATGAACACCACAACCGGGTCCTCAATGAGTTCCTTTTAAATTCCACCCCGCTAGGTGGGACGCGCGTCAGCATCATCCCTAGTGATCCCGTTGCCCTACCTCAAAATGACACCCTCCAATCCGCTATGAATCGCATAGATTTCCTCGAAAGTCAAATGCGCCTAAACCAAGGCTACAATGTCAACCTCGAAAACCATAGGAAGTTTGAAATGGTGAACGATGAGCTACAAGAAAACTTTTCCTCGGCCGACATACCGAAATTCAAAGGAACGGAGGACCCCCTCAACTACATCCGGGCCTTTAAGGATTACATGGCCATTAAAGGGGTCAAGCCCAGCCTTTTCGCTAGGATATTACCATCCTCTTTAGGGGACACACCCCGATCTTGGTTTTATTTGCTCGATCCAAAAAGATATCCACCTGGGACGATATTTCCATAGAATTCGCAAAACAATATGCGGATAATTCCGAAACGCAAGTCACCATTAGAAGCCTCGAAGTCCTTTCACAAAACAAGAAGGAAGGCTTCTCCGAATTTCTGACTATGTGGTGAAAGGTCAGCACCCAATTAGTGAACCGCCTTGACGAGGCCACCTTAGTAGAGAAATTTGTCGAATGCTAGTTAAGGCAACCAACGAACGTGGACCACTCGTTTTTAAAAGCTTTTTCTAAAAACGTTATTCATCACCTGAGTTCTTTAATAAGAATTTAGTAACACCCGTAGAGCACCGTCGTTAGACCACGTACACCACAAGTATCGAAGTAACTAATTAATAGTAGTCTTGATAAAAGCATTACGTAATCATTTTCAAAACTTGTTCCCCCAAGAGCCATGTTCCTTTAAAAAGAAACATTTTTGCTATCGCCGGATTCCCGACGCGTACACATAGCAACACATTTTTCATATCATAAATGATGTCACCAAACCATCGTCACCCTAATTTTATAAAATCACCCTTTTTCAAAAAAACTTTCCTTTGCAAATATAGGTCGTTTTCGAAAAAATAAACTCTTTGATCCTGAGCCGGGATCTTGATCAACTTCTTACGTCTTACAACTGTGTGATTAACTGTCTGTGTTAGTTACTAGGATCACCTCTACTCGAGGTCCTACATTTTGGGTCGTCTCATTTTGAGAAGTCCTCTTTAAACCTCGCCTCCGAGGTATGTGTCAAATCGTCTCAATATAGAGACCTAAATTCCTCAGGCATTTCGCCGAATACACCAAGAGTCTAAAGCACCTGAGTCCCTAAGCCAAGTGACTGCAAACACACGCAAGTCAAGGGTCTTATTTCCGTGTCGCTCAATTACGGGCATTCCACGAGTCTTTAAGCCCTTCTGGTAGATCCATTCTCATTAATACCATCCCTTACAGTCATGTCAGGAGATTCAAGCACAAACGCAAGATACCAAAGTGGGAACAACGCCGAACAGTCTAGGGATAACACCGTAGAAACCCTAACTAACCTGATTCGGGATTTACAAGCCACCATTATCACGGTGAACGCATCCGTAAACAACATAGACTCTTGCCTAGGCCATTTGGAAGATAGGGCCTCAGATGAACACCACAACCGGGTCCTCAATGAGTTCCTTTTAAATTCCACCCCGCTAGGTGGGACGCGCGTCAGCATCATCCCTAGTGATCCCGTTGCCCTACCTCAAAATGACACCCTCCAATCCGCTATGAATCGCATAGATTTCCTCGAAAGTCAAATGCGCCTAAACCAAGGCAACAATGTCAACCTCGAAAACCATAGGAAGTTTGAAATGGTGAACGATGAGCTACCAGAAAACATTTCCTCGGCCGACATACCGAAATTCAAAGGAACGGAGGACCCCCTCAACTACATCCGGGCCTTTAAGGATTACATGGCCATTAAAGGGGTCAAGCCCAGCCTTTTCGCTAGGATATTCCCATCCTCTTTAGGGGACACACCCCGATCTTGGTTTTATTTGCTCGATCCAAAAAGATATCCACCTGGGACGATATTTCCATAGAATTCGCAAAACAATATGCGGATAATTCCGAAACGCAAGTCACCATTAGAAGCCTCGAAGTCCTTTCACAAAACGAGAAGGAAGGCTTCTCCGAATTTCTGACTATGTGGTGAAAGGTCAGCACCCAATTAGTGAACCGCCTTGACGAGGCCACCTTAGTAGAGAAATTTGTCGAATGCTAGTTAAGGCAACCAACGAACGTGGACCACTCGTTTTTAAAAGCTTTTTCTAAAAACGTTATTCATCACCTGAGTTTTTTAATAAGAATTTAGTAACACCCGTAGAGCACCGTCGTTAGACCACGTACACCACAAGTATCGAAGTAACTAATTAATAGTAGTCTTGATAAAAGCATTACGTAATCATTTTCAAAACTGGTTCCCCCAAGAGCCATGTTCCTTTAAAAAAAAACATTTTTGCTATCGCCGGATTCCCGACGCGTACACATAGCAACACATTTTTCATATCATAAATGATGTCACCAAACCATCGTCACCCTAATTTTATAAAATCACCCTTTTTCAAAAAAACTTTCCTTTGCAAATATAGGTCGTTTTCGAAAAAATAAACTCTTTGATCCTGAGCCGGGATCTTGATCAACTTCTTACGTCTTACAACTGTGTGATTAACTGTCTGTGTTAGTTACTAGGATCACCTCTACTCGAGGTCCTACATTTTGGGTCGTCTCATTTTGAGAAGTCCTCTTTAAACCTCGCCTCCGAGGTATGTGTCAAATCGTCTCAATATAGAGACCTAAATTCCTCAGGCATTTCGCCGAATACACCAAGAGTCTAAAGCACCTGAGTCCCTAAGCCAAGTGACTGCAAACACACGCAAGTCAAGGGTCTTATTTCCGTGTCGCTCAATTACGGGCATTCCACGAGTCTTTAAGCCCTTCTGGTAGATCCATTCTCATTAATACCATCCCTTACAGTCATGTCAGGAGATTCAAGCACAAACGCAAGATACCAAAGTGGGAACAACGCCGAACAGTCTAGGGATAACACCGTAGAAACCCTAACTAACCTGATTCGGGATTTACAAGCCACCATTATCACGGTGAACGCATCCGTAAACAACATAGACTCTTGCCTAGGCCATTTGGAAGATAGGGCCTCAGATGAACACCACAACCGGGTCCTCAATGAGTTCCTTTTAAATTCCACCCCGCTAGGTGGGACGCGCGTCAGCATCATCCCTAGTGATCCCGTTGCCCTACCTCAAAATGACACCCTCCAATCCGCTATGAATCGCATAGATTTCCTCGAAAGTCAAATGCGCCTAAACCAAGGCAACAATGTCAACCTCGAAAACCATAGGAAGTTTGAAATGGTGAACGATGAGCTACCAGAAAACATTTCCTCGGCCGACATACCGAAATTCAAAGGAACGGAGGACCCCCTCAACTACATCCGGGCCTTTAAGGATTACATGGCCATTAAAGGGGTCAAGCCCAGCCTTTTCGCTAGGATATTCCCATCCTCTTTAGGGGACACACCCCGATCTTGGTTTTATTTGCTCGATCCAAAAAGATATCCACCTGGGACGATATTTCCATAGAATTCGCAAAACAATATGCGGATAATTCCGAAACGCAAGTCACCATTAGAAGCCTCGAAGTCCTTTCACAAAACGAGAAGGAAGGCTTCTCCGAATTTCTGACTATGTGGTGAAAGGTCAGCACCCAATTAGTGAACCGCCTTGACGAGGCCACCTTAGTAGAGAAATTTGTCGAATGCTAGTTAAGGCAACCAACGAACGTGGACCACTCGTTTTTAAAAGCTTTTTCTAAAAACGTTATTCATCACCTGAGTTCTTTAATAAGAATTTAGTAACACCCGTAGAGCACCGTCGTTAGACCACGTACACCACAAGTATCGAAGTAACTAATTAATAGTAGTCTTGATAAAAGCATTACGTAATCATTTTCAAAACTGGTTCCCCCCAAGAGCCATGTTCCTTTAAAAAAAACATTTTTGCTATCGCCGGATTCCCGACGCGTACACATAGCAACACACTTTTCATATCATAAACGATGTCACCAAACCATCGTCACCCTAATTTTATAAAATCACCCTTTTTCAAAAAACTTTCCTCTGCAAATATAGGTCGTTTTCGAAAAAATAAACTCTTTGATCCTGAGCCGGGATCGTGATCAACTTCTTACGTCGTACAACTGTGTGATTAACTGTCTGTGTTAATTACTAGGATCACCTCTACTCGAGGTCTTACATTTTGGGTCGTCTCATTTTGAGAAGTCCTCTTTAAACCTCGCCTTCGAGGTTTGTGTCAAATCGTCTCAATATAGAGACTTAAATTCCTCAGGCGTTTCGCCGAATACACCAAGAGTCTAAAGCACCTGAGTCCCTAAGCCAAGTGACTGCAAACACACGCGAGTCAAGGGTCTTATTTCCGTGTCGCTCAATTACGGGCATTCCACGAGTCTTTAAGCCGTCTGGTAGATCCATTCTCATTAATACCATCCCTTCCAGTCATGTCAGGAGATTCAAGCACAAACGCAAGATACCAAAGTGAGAACAACGCCGAACAGTCTAGGGATAACACCGTAGAAACCCTAACTAACCTGATTCGGGATTTACAAGCCACCATTATCACGGTGAACGCATCCGTAAACAACATAGACTCTTGCCTAGGCCATTTGGAAGATAGGGCCTCAGATGAACACCACAACCGGGTCCTCAATGAGTTCCTTTTAAATTCCACCCCGCTAGGTGGGACGCGCGTCAGCATCATCCCTAGTGATCCCGTTGCCCTACCTCAAAATGACACCCTCCAATCCGCTATGAATCGCATAGATTTCCTCGAAAGTCAAATGCGCCTAAACCAAGGCTACAATGTCAACCTCGAAAACCATAGGAAGTTTGAAATGGTGAACGATGAGCTACAAGAAAACTTTTCCTCGGCCGACATACCGAAATTCAAAGGAACGGAGGACCCCCTCAACTACATCCGGGCCTTTAAGGATTACATGGCCATTAAAGGGGTCAAGCCCAGCCTTTTCGCTAGGATATTACCATCCTCTTTAGGGGACACACCCCGATCTTGGTTTTATTTGCTCGATCCAAAAAGATATCCACCTGGGACGATATTTCCATAGAATTCGCAAAACAATATGCGGATAATTCCGAAACGCAAGTCACCATTAGAAGCCTCGAAGTCCTTTCACAAAACAAGAAGGAAGGCTTCTCCGAATTTCTGACTATGTGGTGAAAGGTCAGCACCCAATTAGTGAACCGCCTTGACGAGGCCACCTTAGTAGAGAAATTTGTCGAATGCTAGTTAAGGCAACCAACGAACGTGGACCACTCGTTTTTAAAAGCTTTTTCTAAAAACGTTATTCATCACCTGAGTTCTTTAATAAGAATTTAGTAACACCCGTAGAGCACCGTCGTTAGACCACGTACACCACAAGTATCGAAGTAACTAATTAATAGTAGTCTTGATAAAAGCATTACGTAATCATTTTCAAAACTTGTTCCCCCAAGAGCCATGTTCCTTTAAAAAGAAACATTTTTGCTATCGCCGGATTCCCGACGCGTACACATAGCAACACATTTTTCATATCATAAATGATGTCACCAAACCATCGTCACCCTAATTTTATAAAATCACCCTTTTTCAAAAAAACTTTCCTTTGCAAATATAGGTCGTTTTCGAAAAAATAAACTCTTTGATCCTGAGCCGGGATCTTGATCAACTTCTTACGTCTTACAACTGTGTGATTAACTGTCTGTGTTAGTTACTAGGATCACCTCTACTCGAGGTCCTACATTTTGGGTCGTCTCATTTTGAGAAGTCCTCTTTAAACCTCGCCTCCGAGGTATGTGTCAAATCGTCTCAATATAGAGACCTAAATTCCTCAGGCATTTCGCCGAATACACCAAGAGTCTAAAGCACCTGAGTCCCTAAGCCAAGTGACTGCAAACACACGCAAGTCAAGGGTCTTATTTCCGTGTCGCTCAATTACGGGCATTCCACGAGTCTTTAAGCCCTTCTGGTAGATCCATTCTCATTAATACCATCCCTTACAGTCATGTCAGGAGATTCAAGCACAAACGCAAGATACCAAAGTGGGAACAACGCCGAACAGTCTAGGGATAACACCGTAGAAACCCTAACTAACCTGATTCGGGATTTACAAGCCACCATTATCACGGTGAACGCATCCGTAAACAACATAGACTCTTGCCTAGGCCATTTGGAAGATAGGGCCTCAGATGAACACCACAACCGGGTCCTCAATGAGTTCCTTTTAAATTCCACCCCGCTAGGTGGGACGCGCGTCAGCATCATCCCTAGTGATCCCGTTGCCCTACCTCAAAATGACACCCTCCAATCCGCTATGAATCGCATAGATTTCCTCGAAAGTCAAATGCGCCTAAACCAAGGCAACAATGTCAACCTCGAAAACCATAGGAAGTTTGAAATGGTGAACGATGAGCTACCAGAAAACATTTCCTCGGCCGACATACCGAAATTCAAAGGAACGGAGGACCCCCTCAACTACATCCGGGCCTTTAAGGATTACATGGCCATTAAAGGGGTCAAGCCCAGCCTTTTCGCTAGGATATTCCCATCCTCTTTAGGGGACACACCCCGATCTTGGTTTTATTTGCTCGATCCAAAAAGATATCCACCTGGGACGATATTTCCATAGAATTCGCAAAACAATATGCGGATAATTCCGAAACGCAAGTCACCATTAGAAGCCTCGAAGTCCTTTCACAAAACGAGAAGGAAGGCTTCTCCGAATTTCTGACTATGTGGTGAAAGGTCAGCACCCAATTAGTGAACCGCCTTGACGAGGCCACCTTAGTAGAGAAATTTGTCGAATGCTAGTTAAGGCAACCAACGAACGTGGACCACTCGTTTTTAAAAGCTTTTTCTAAAAACGTTATTCATCACCTGAGTTCTTTAATAAGAATTTAGTAACACCCGTAGAGCACCGTCGTTAGACCACGTACACCACAAGTATCGAAGTAACTAATTAATAGTAGTCTTGATAAAAGCATTACGTAATCATTTTCAAAACTGGTTCCCCCCAAGAGCCATGTTCCTTTAAAAAAAACATTTTTGCTATCGCCGGATTCCCGACGCGTACACATAGCAACACACTTTTCATATCATAAACGATGTCACCAAACCATCGTCACCCTAATTTTATAAAATCACCCTTTTTCAAAAAACTTTCCTCTGCAAATATAGGTCGTTTTCGAAAAAATAAACTCTTTGATCCTGAGCCGGGATCGTGATCAACTTCTTACGTCGTACAACTGTGTGATTAACTGTCTGTGTTAATTACTAGGATCACCTCTACTCGAGGTCTTACATTTTGGGTCGTCTCATTTTGAGAAGTCCTCTTTAAACCTCGCCTTCGAGGTTTGTGTCAAATCGTCTCAATATAGAGACTTAAATTCCTCAGGCGTTTCGCCGAATACACCAAGAGTCTAAAGCACCTGAGTCCCTAAGCCAAGTGACTGCAAACACACGCGAGTCAAGGGTCTTATTTCCGTGTCGCTCAATTACGGGCATTCCACGAGTCTTTAAGCCGTCTGGTAGATCCATTCTCATTAATACCATCCCTTCCAGTCATGTCAGGAGATTCAAGCACAAACGCAAGATACCAAAGTGAGAACAACGCCGAACAGTCTAGGGATAACACCGTAGAAACCCTAACTAACCTGATTCGGGATTTACAAGCCACCATTATCACGGTGAACGCATCCGTAAACAACATAGACTCTTGCCTAGGCCATTTGGAAGATAGGGCCTCAGATGAACACCACAACCGGGTCCTCAATGAGTTCCTTTTAAATTCCACCCCGCTAGGTGGGACGCGCGTCAGCATCATCCCTAGTGATCCCGTTGCCCTACCTCAAAATGACACCCTCCAATCCGCTATGAATCGCATAGATTTCCTCGAAAGTCAAATGCGCCTAAACCAAGGCTACAATGTCAACCTCGAAAACCATAGGAAGTTTGAAATGGTGAACGATGAGCTACAAGAAAACTTTTCCTCGGCCGACATACCGAAATTCAAAGGAACGGAGGACCCCCTCAACTACATCCGGGCCTTTAAGGATTACATGGCCATTAAAGGGGTCAAGCCCAGCCTTTTCGCTAGGATATTACCATCCTCTTTAGGGGACACACCCCGATCTTGGTTTTATTTGCTCGATCCAAAAAGATATCCACCTGGGACGATATTTCCATAGAATTCGCAAAACAATATGCGGATAATTCCGAAACGCAAGTCACCATTAGAAGCCTCGAAGTCCTTTCACAAAACAAGAAGGAAGGCTTCTCCGAATTTCTGACTATGTGGTGAAAGGTCAGCACCCAATTAGTGAACCGCCTTGACGAGGCCACCTTAGTAGAGAAATTTGTCGAATGCTAGTTAAGGCAACCAACGAACGTGGACCACTCGTTTTTAAAAGCTTTTTCTAAAAACGTTATTCATCACCTGAGTTCTTTAATAAGAATTTAGTAACACCCGTAGAGCACCGTCGTTAGACCACGTACACCACAAGTATCGAAGTAACTAATTAATAGTAGTCTTGATAAAAGCATTACGTAATCATTTTCAAAACTTGTTCCCCCAAGAGCCATGTTCCTTTAAAAAGAAACATTTTTGCTATCGCCGGATTCCCGACGCGTACACATAGCAACACATTTTTCATATCATAAACGATGTCACCAAACCATCGTCACCCTAATTTTATAAAATCACCCTTTTTCAAAAAACTTTCCTCTGCAAATATAGGTCGTTTTCGAAAAAATAAACTCTTTGATCCTGAGCCGGGATCGTGATCAACTTCTTACGTCTTACAACTGTGTGATTAACTGTCTGTGTTAGTTACTAGGTTCACCTCTACTCGAGGTCCTACATTTTGGGTCGTCTCATTTTGAGAAGTCCTCTTTAAACCTCGCCTCCGAGGTTTGTGTCAAATCGTCTCAATATAGAGACCTAAATTCCTCAGGCATTTCGCCGAATACACCAAGAGTCTAAAGCACCTGAGTCCCTAAGCCAAGTGACTGCAAACACACGCAAGTCAAGGGTCTTATTTCCGTG
This sequence comes from Agrostemma githago, assembly GCA_958450325.1. Lineage (NCBI taxonomy): Eukaryota > Viridiplantae > Streptophyta > Magnoliopsida > Caryophyllales > Caryophyllaceae > Agrostemma > Agrostemma githago. The sequence continues at coordinate 47,027,904 of OY288259.1, read as the reverse complement.
TCGCTCAATTACGGGCATTCCACGAGTCTTTAAGCCGTCAGGTAGATCCATTCTCATTAATACCATCCCTTCCAGTCATGTCAGGAGATTCAAGCACAAACGCAAGATACCAAAGTGGGAACAACGCCGAACAGTCTAGGGAAACACCTTAGAATCCCTAACTAACCTGATTCGGGATTTACAAGCCACCATTATCACGGTGAACGCATCCGTAAACAACATAGACTCTTGCCTAGGCCATTTGGAAGATAGGGCCTCAGATGAACACCACAACCGGGTCCTCAATGAGTTCCTTTTAAATTCCACCCCGCTAGGTGGGACGCGCGTCAGCATCATCCCTAGTGATCCCGTTGCCCTACCTCAAAATGACACCCTCCAATCCGCTATGAATCGCATAGATTTCCTCGAAAGTCAAATGCGCCTAAACCAAGGCAACAATGTCAACCTCGAAAACCATAGGAAGTTTGAAATGGTGAACGATGAGCTACCAGAAAACATTTCCTCGGCCGACATACCGAAATTCAAAGGAACGGAGGACCCCCTCAACTACATCCGGGCCTTTAAGGATTACATGGCCATTAAAGGGGTCAAGCCCAGCCTTTTCGCTAGGATATTCCCATCCTCTTTAGGGGACACACCCCGATCTTGGTTTTATTTGCTCGATCCAAAAAGATATCCACCTGGGACGATATTTCCATAGAATTCGCAAAACAATATGCGGATAATTCCGAAACGCAAGTCACCATTAGAAGCCTCGAAGTCCTTTCACAAAACAAGAAGGAAGGCTTCTCCGAATTTCTGACTGTGGTGAAAGGTCAGCACCCAATTAGTGAACCGCCTTGACGAGGCCACCTTAGTAGAGAAATTTGTCGAATGCTAGTTAAGGCAACCAACGAACGTGGACCACTCGTTTTGAAAAGCTTTTTCTAAAAACGTTATTCATCACCTGAGTTCTTTAATAAGAATTTAGTAACACCCGTAGAGCACCGTCGTTAGACCACGTACACCACAAGTATCGAAGTAACTAATTAATAGTAGTCTTGATAAAAGCATTACGTCATCATTTTCAAAACTGGTTCCCCCAAGAGCCATGTTCCTTTAAAAAAAAACATTTTTTGCTATCGCCGGATTCCCGACGCGTACACATAGCAACACATCTTTCATATCATAAACGATGTCACCAAACCATCGTCACCCTAATTTTATAAAATCACTCTTTTTAAAAAACTTTCCTCTGCAAATATAGGTCGTTTTCGAAAAAATAAACTCTTTGATCCTGAGCCGGGATCGTGATCAACTTCTTACGTCGTACAACTGTGTGATTAACTGTCTGTGTTAGTTACTTGGATCACCCCTACTCGAGGTCCTACAATTTGGGTCGTCTCATTTTGAGAAGTCCTCTTTAAACCTCGCCTCCGAGGTTTGTGTCAAATTGTCTCAATATAGAGACCTAAGTTCCTCAGGCGTTTCGCCGAATACACCAAGAGTCTAAAGCACCTGAGTCCCTAAGCCAAGTGACTGCAAACACACGCGAGTCAAGGGTCTTATTTCCGTGTCGCTCAATTACGGGCATTCCACGAGTCTTTAAGTCGTCTGGTAGATCCATTCTCATTAATACAATCCCTTCCAGTCATGTCAGGAGATTCAAGCACAAACGCAAGATACCAAAGTGGGAACAACGCCGAACAGTCTAGGGATAACACCTTAGAATCCCTAACTAACCTGATTCGGGATTTACAAGCCACCATTATCACGGTGAACACATCCGTAAACAACATAGACTCTTGCCTAGGCCATTTGGAAGATAGGGCCTCAGATGAACACCACAACCGGGTCCTCAATGAGTTCCATTTAAATTCCACCCCGCTAGGTGGGACGCGCGTCAACATCATCCCTAGTGATCCCGTTGCCCTACCTCAAAATGACACCCTCCAATCCGCTATGAATCGCATAGATTTCCTCGAAAGTCAAATGCGCCTAAACCAAGGCAACAATGTCAACCTCGAAAACCATAGGAAGTTTGAAATGGTGAACGATGAGCTACCAGAAAACTTTTCCTCGGCCGACATACCGAAATTCAAAGGAACGGAGGACCCCCTCAACTACATCCGGGCCTTTAAGGATTACATGGCCATTAAAGGGGTCAAGCCCAGCCTTTTCGCTAGGATATTCCCATCCTCTTTAGGGGACACACCCCGATCTTGGTTTTATTTGCTCGATCCCAAAAAGATATCTACCTGGGACGATATTTCTGTAGAATTCGCAAAACAATATGCGGATAATTCCGAAACGCAAGTCACCATTAGAAGCCTCGAAGTACTTTCACAAAACGAGAAGGAAGGCTTCTCCGAATTTCTGACTATGTGGTGAAAGGTCAGCACCCAATTAGTGAACCGCCTTGACGATGCCACCTTAGTAGAGAAATTTTTCGAATGCTAGTTAAGGCAACCAACGAACGTGGACCACTCGTTTTTAAAAGCTTTTTCTAAAAACGTTATTCATCACCTGAGTTCTTTAATAAGAATTTAGTAACACCCGTAGAGCACCGTCGTTAGACCAGGTACACCACAAGTATCGAAGTAACTAATTAATAGTAGTCTTGATAAAAGCATTACGTCATCATTTTCAAAACTGGTTCCCCCAAGAGCCATGTTCCTTTAAAAATAAACATTTTTTGCTATCGCCGGATTCCCGACGCGTACACATAGCGACACATTTTTCATATCATAAACGATGTCACCAAACCATCGTCACCCTAATTTTATAAAATCACCCTTTTTCAAAAAACTTTCCTCTGCAAATATAGGTCGTTTTCGAAAAAATAAACTCTTTGATCCTGAGCCGGGATCGTGATCAACTTCTTACGTCGTACAACTGTGTGATTAACTGTCTGTGTTAGTTACTAGGATCACCCCTACTCGAGGTCCTAAATTTTTGGTCGTCTCATTTTGAGAAGTCCTCTTTAAACCTCGCCTCCGAGGTTTGTGTCAAATCGTCTCAATATAGAGACCTAAGTTCCTCAGGCGTTTCGCCGAATACACCAAGAGTCTAAAGCACCTGAGTCCCTAAGCCAAGTGACTGCAAACACACGCGAGTCAAGGGTCTTATTTCCGTGTCGCTCAATTACGGGCATTCCACGAGTCTTTAAGTCGTCTGGTAGATCCATTCTCATTAATACAATCCCTTCCAGTCATGTCAGGAGATTCAAGCACAAACGCAAGATACCAAAGTGGAAAAAACGCCGAACAGTCTAGGGATAACACCTTAGAATCCCTAACTAACCTGATTCGGGATTTACAAGCCACCATTATCACGGTGAACACATCCGTAAACAACATAGACTCTTGCCTATGCCATTTGGAAGATAGGGCCTCAGATGAACACCACAACCGGGTCCTCAATGAGTTCCATTTAAATTCCACCCCGCTAGGTGGGACGCGCGTCAACATCATCCCTAGTGATCCCGTTGCCCTACCTCAAAATGACACCCTCCAATCCGCTATGAATCGCATAGATTTCCTCGAAAGTCAAATGCGCCTAAACCAAGGCAACAATGTCAACCTCGAAAACCATAGGAAGTTTGAAATGGTGAACGATGAGCTACCAGAAAACTTTTCCTCGGCCGACATACCGAAATTCAAAGGAACGGAGGACCCCCTCAACTACATCCGGGCCTTTAAGGATTACATGGCCATTAAAGGGGTCAAGCCCAGCCTTTTCGCTAGGATATTCCCATCCTCTTTAGGGGACACACCCCGATCTTGGTTTTATTTGCTCGATCCCAAAAAGATATCTACCTGGGACGATATTTCTGTAGAATTCGCAAAACAATATGCGGATAATTCCGAAACGCAAGTCACCATTAGAAGCCTCGAAGTCCTTTCACAAAACGAGAAGGAAGGCTTCTCCGAATTTCTGACTATGTGGTGAAAGGTCAGCACCCAATTAGTGAACCGCCTTGACGAGGCCACCTTAGTAGAGAAATTTGTCGAATGCTAGTTAAGGCAACCAACGAACGTGGACCACTCGTTTTTAAAAGCTTTTTCTAAAAACGTTATTCATCACCTGAGTTCTTTAATAAGAATTTAGTAACACCCGTAGAGCACCGTCGTTAGACCAGGTACACCACAAGTATCGAAGTAACTAATTAATAGTAGTCTTGATAAAAGCATTACGTCATCATTTTCAAAACTGGTTCCCCCAAGAGCCATGTTCCTTTAAAAATAAACATTTTTTGCTATCGCCGGATTCCCGACGCGTACACATAGCGACACATTTTTCATATCATAAACGATGTCACCAAACCATCGTCACCCTAATTTTATAAAATCACCCTTTTTCAAAAAACTTTCCTCTGCAAATATAGGTCGTTTTCGAAAAAATAAACTCTTTGATCCTGAGCCGGGATCGTGATCAACTTCTTACGTCGTACAACTGTGTGATTAACTGTCTGTGTTAGTTACTAGGATCACCCCTACTCGAGGTCCTAAATTTTTGGTCGTCTCATTTTGAGAAGTCCTCTTTAAACCTCGCCTCCGAGGTTTGTGTCAAATCGTCTCAATATAGAGACCTAAGTTCCTCAGGCGTTTCGCCGAATACACCAAGAGTCTAAAGCACCTGAGTCCCTAAGCCAAATGACTGCAAACACACGCGAGTCAAGGGTCTTATTTCCGTGTCGCTCAATTACGGGCATTCCACGAGTCTTTAAGCCGTCTGGTAGATCCATTCTCATTAATACAATCCCTTCCAGTCATGTCAGGAGATTCAAGCACAAACGCAAGATACCAAAGTGGGAACAACGCCGAACAGTCTAGGGATAACACCTTAGAATCCCTAACTAACCTGATTCGGGATTTAAAAGCCACCATTATCACGGTGAACACATCCGTAAACAACATAGACTCTTGCCTATGCCATTTGGAAGATAGGGCCTCAGATGAACACCACAACCGGGTCCTCAATGAGTTCCATTTAAATTCCACCCCGCTAGGTGGGACGCGCGTCAACATCATCCCTAGTGATCCCGTTGCCCTACCTCAAAATGACACCCTCCAATCCGCTATGAATCGCATAGATTTCCTCGAAAGTCAAATGCGCCTAAACCAAGGCAACAATGTCAACCTCGAAAACCATAGGAAGTTTGAAATGGTGAACGATGAGCTACCAGAAAACTTTTCCTCGGCCGACATACCGAAATTCAAAGGAACGGAGGACCCCCTCAACTACATCCGGGCCTTTAAGGATTACATGGCCATTAAAGGGGTCAAGCCCAGCCTTTTCGCTAGGATATTCCCATCCTCTTTAGGGGACACACCCCGATCTTGGTTTTATTTGCTCGATCCCAAAAAGATATCTACCTGGGACGATATTTCTGTAGAATTCGCAAAACAATATGCGGATAATTCCGAAACGCAAGTCACCATTAGAAGCCTCGAAGTCCTTTCACAAAACGAGAAGGAAGGCTTCTCCGAATTTCTGACTATGTGGTGAAAGGTCAGCACCCAATTAGTGAACCGCCTTGACGAGGCCACCTTAGTAGAGAAATTTGTCGAATGCTAGTTAAGGCAACCAACGAACGTGGACCACTCGTTTTTAAAAGCTTTTTCTAAAAACGTTATTCATCACCTGAGTTCTTTAATAAGAATTTAGTAACACCCGTAGAGCACCGTCGTTAGACCAGGTACACCACAAGTATCGAAGTAACTAATTAATAGTAGTCTTGATAAAAGCATTACGTCATCATTTTCAAAACTGGTTCCCCCAAGAGCCATGTTCCTTTAAAAATAAACATTTTTTGCTATCGCCGGATTCCCGACGCGTACACATAGCGACACATTTTTCATATCATAAACGATGTCACCAAACCATCGTCACCCTAATTTTATAAAATCACCCTTTTTCAAAAAACTTTCCTCTGCAAATATAGGTCGTTTTCGAAAAAATAAACTCTTTGATCCTGAGCCGGGATCGTGATCAACTTCTTACGTCGTACAACTGTGTGATTAACTGTCTGTGTTAGTTACTAGGATCACCCCTACTCGAGGTCCTAAATTTTTGGTCGTCTCATTTTGAGAAGTCCTCTTTAAACCTCGCCTCCGAGGTTTGTGTCAAATCGTCTCAATATAGAGACCTAAGTTCCTCAGGCGTTTCGCCGAATACACCAAGAGTCTAAAGCACCTGAGTCCCTAAGCCAAATGACTGCAAACACACGCGAGTCAAGGGTCTTATTTCCGTGTCGCTCAATTACGGGCATTCCACGAGTCTTTAAGCCGTCTGGTAGATCCATTCTCATTAATACAATCCCTTCCAGTCATGTCAGGAGATTCAAGCACAAACGCAAGATACCAAAGTGGGAACAACGCCGAACAGTCTAGGGATAACACCTTAGAATCCCTAACTAACCTGATTCGGGATTTAAAAGCCACCATTATCACGGTGAACACATCCGTAAACAACATAGACTCTTGCCTATGCCATTTGGAAGATAGGGCCTCAGATGAACACCACAACCGGGTCCTCAATGAGTTCCATTTAAATTCCACCCCGCTAGGTGGGACGCGCGTCAACATCATCCCTAGTGATCCCGTTGCCCTACCTCAAAATGACACCCTCCAATCCGCTATGAATCGCATAGATTTCCTCGAAAGTCAAATGCGCCTAAACCAAGGCAACAATGTCAACCTCGAAAACCATAGGAAGTTTGAAATGGTGAACGATGAGCTACCAGAAAACTTTTCCTCGGCCGACATACCGAAATTCAAAGGAACGGAGGACCCCCTCAACTACATCCGGGCCTTTAAGGATTACATGGCCATTAAAGGGGTCAAGCCCAGCCTTTTCGCTAGGATATTCCCATCCTCTTTAGGGGACACACCCCGATCTTGGTTTTATTTGCTCGATCCCAAAAAGATATCTACCTGGGACGATATTTCTGTAGAATTCGCAAAACAATATGCGGATAATTCCGAAACGCAAGTCACCATTAGAAGCCTCGAAGTCCTTTCACAAAACGAGAAGGAAGGCTTCTCCGAATTTCTGACTATGTGGTGAAAGGTCAGCACCCAATTAGTGAACCGCCTTGACGAGGCCACCTTAGTAGAGAAATTTGTCGAATGCTAGTTAAGGCAACCAACGAACGTGGACCACTCGTTTTTAAAAGCTTTTTCTAAAAACGTTATTCATCACCTGAGTTCTTTAATAAGAATTTAGTAACACCCGTAGAGCACCGTCGTTAGACCAGGTACACCACAAGTATCGAAGTAACTAATTAATAGTAGTCTTGATAAAAGCATTACGTCATCATTTTCAAAACTGGTTCCCCCAAGAGCCATGTTCCTTTAAAAATAAACATTTTTTGCTATCGCCGGATTCCCGACGCGTACACATAGCGACACATTTTTCATATCATAAACGATGTCACCAAACCATCGTCACCCTAATTTTATAAAATCACCCTTTTTCAAAAAACTTTCCTTTGCAAATATAGGTCGTTTTCGAAAAAATAAACTCTTTGATCCTGAGCCGGGATCGTGATCAACTTCTTACGTCGTACAACTGTGTGATTAACTGTCTGTGTTAGTTACTAGGATCACCCCTACTCGAGGTCCTAAATTTTTGGTCGTCTCATTTTGAGAAGTCCTCTTTAAACCTCGCCTCCGAGGTTTGTGTCAAATCGTCTCAATATAGAGACCTAAATTCGTCAGGCGTTTCGCCGAATACACCAAGAGTCTAAAGCCCTTGAGTCCCTAAGCCAAGTGAATGCAAACACACGCGAGTCAAGGGTCTTATTTCCGTGTCGCTCAATTACGGGCATTCCACGAGTCTTTAAGCCGTCTGGTAGATCCATTCTCATTAATACCACCCCTTCCAGTCATGTCAGGAGATTCAAGCACAAACGCAAGATACCAAAGTGGGAACAACGCCGAACAAAATAGGGATAACACCGTAGAAACCCTAACTAACCTGATTCAGAATTTCCAAGCCACCATTATCACGGTGAACGCATCCGTAAACAACATAGACTCTCGCCTAGGCCATTTGGAAGATAGGGCCTCAGATGAACACCACAACCGGGTCCTCAATGAGGTCCTTTTAAATTCCAACCCGCTAGGTGTGGGGCCCGTCAGCATCATCCCTAGTGATCCCGTTGCCCTACCTCAAGATGACACCCTCCAATCCGCTATGAATCACATAGATTTCCTCGAAAGTCAAATGCGCCTAAACCAAGGCAACAATGTCCACCTCGAAAACCATAGGAAGTTTGAAATGGTGAACGATGAGCTACCATAAAAGTTTTCCTCAGCCGACATACCGAAATTCAAAGGAATGGAGGACCCTCTCAACTACATCCGGGCCTTTAAGGATTACATGGCCATTAAAGGGGTGAAGCCCAGCCTTTTCGCTAGGACATTCCCATCCTCTTTAGGGGACACACCCCGATCTTGGTTATATTTGCTCGATCCCAAAAAGATATCCACCTGGGACGCTATTTCCATAGAATTCGCAAAACAATATGCGGATAATTCCGAAACGCAAGTCACCATTAGAATCCTCGAAGTCCTTTCCCAAAACTAGAAGGAAGGCTTCTCCGAATTTCTGACAAGGTGGAGAAAGGTCACCACCCAATTAGTGAACCGCCTTGACGAGGCCACCTTAGTAGAAAAATTAGTCGAATGCTAGTTAAGGAAACCAACGAACGTGGACCAATCGTTTTTAAAAGATTTTTCTAAAAAAAATTATTCTTCACCTGAGTTCTTTAATAAGAATTTAGTTACAGCCTTAGAGCGCCGTCGTTAGACCACGTACACCACAAGTATCGAACTAACTATCTAATAGTAGTCTCAATAAAAGCATCACGTCATCATTTTCAAAACTGGTTCCCCCAAGAGCCATGTTCTTTTAATAAAAAACATTTTTGCTATCGCCGGATTCCCGACCCGTACACATAGCAACACATTTTTCACATCATAAACGATGTCACCTCACCATCGTCACCCTAATTTTATAAAATCACCCTTTTTCAAAAAACTTTCCTCTGCAAATATAGGTCGTTTTCGAAAAAAAAAACTCTTCGATCCTGAGCCGGGATCGTGATCAACTTCTTACGTCGTACAACTGTGTGATTAACTGTCTGTGTTAGTTACTAGGATCCTCTCTACTCGAGGTCTTACATTTTGGGTCGTCTCATTTTGAGAAGTCCTCTTTAAACCTCGCCTCCGAGGTTTGTGTCAAATCGTCTCAATATAGAGACCAAAATTCGTCAGGCGTTTCACCGAATACACCAAGAGTCTAAAGCACCTGAGTCCCTAAGCCAAATGACTGCAAACACACGCGAGTCAAGGGTCTTATTTCCGTGTCGCTCAATTACGGGCATTCCACGAGTCTTTAAGCCGTCTGGTAGATCCATTCTCATTAATACCACCCCTTCCAGTCATGTCAGGAGATTCAAGCACAAACGCAAGATACCAAAGTGGGAACAACGCCGAACAATCTAGGGATAACACCGTAGAAACCCTAACTAACCTGATTCAGAATTTACATGCCACCATTATCACGGTTAGCGCATCCGTAAACAATATAGACTCTCGCGTAGGCCATTTGGAAGATAGGGCCTCAGATGAACACCACAACCGGGTCCTCAATGAGGTCCTTTTAAATTCCACCCCGCTAGGTGGGGGGGCCCGTCAGCATCATCCCTAGTGATCCCGTTGCCCTACCTCAAGATGACACCCTCCAATCCGCTAAGAATCACATAGATTTCCTCAAAAGTCAAATGCGCCTAAACCAAGGCAACAATGTCCACCTCGAAAACCATAGGAAGTTTGAAATGGTGAACGATGAGCTACCAGAAAACTTTTCCTCAGCCGACATACCGAAATTCAAAGGAACGGAGGACCCCCTCAACTACATCCGGGCCTTTAAGGATTACATGGCCATTAAAGGGGTCAAGCCCAGCCTTTTCGCTAGGACATTCCCATCCTCTTTAGGGGACACACCCCGATCTTGGTTATATTTGCTCGATCCCAAAAAGATATCCACCTGGGACGCTATTTCCATAGAATTCGATAAACAATATGCGGATAATTCCGAAACGCAAGTCACCATTAGAATCCTCGAAGTCCTTTCCCAAAACTAGAAGGAAGGCTTCTCCGAATTACAGACAAGGTGGAGAAAGGTCATCACCCAATTAGTGAACCGCCTTGACGAGGCCACCTTAGTAGAGAAATTAGTCGAATGCTAGTTAAGGCAAACAACGAACGTGGACCAATCGTTTTTAAAAGCTTTTTCAAAAAAAGTTATTCATCACCTGAGTTCTTTAATAAGAATTTAGTTACAGCCTTAGAGCGCCGTCGTTAGACCACGTACACCACAAGTATCGAACTAACTAATTAATAGTAGTCTCGATAAAAGCATCACGTCATCATTTTCAAAACTGGTTCCCCCAAGAGCCATGTTCTTTTAATAAAAAAACATTTTTGCAATCGCCGGATTCCCGACGCGTACACATAGCAACACATTTTTAACATCATAAACGATGTCACCACACCATCGTCACCCTATTTTTATAAAATCACCCTTTTTCAAAAAACTTTCCTCTGCAAATATAGGTCGTTTTCGAAAAAAAAACTCTTTGATCCTGAGCGGGGATCGTGATCAACTTCATACGTCGTACAACTGTGTGATTAACTGTCTGTGTTAGTTACTAGGATCACCTCTACTCGAGGTCTTACATTTTGGGTCGTCTCATTTTGAGAAGTCCTCTTTAAACCTCGCCTCCGAGGTTTGTGTCAAATCGTCTCAATATAGAGACCTAAATTCGTCAGGCGTTTCGCCGAATACACCAAGAGTCTAAAGCACCTGAGTCCCTAAGCCAAATGACTGCAAACACACGCGAGTCAAGGGTCTTATTTCCGTGTCGCTCAGTTACGGGCATTCGACGAGTCTTTAAGCCGTCTGGTAGATCCATTCTCATTAATACCACCCCTTCCAGTCATGTCAGGAGATTCAAGCACAAACGCAAGATACCAAAGTGGGAACAACGCCGAACAATCTAGGGATAACACCGTAGAAACCCTAACTAACCTGATTCAGAATTTACAAGCCACCATTATCACGGTGAACACATCCGTAAACAACATAGACTCTCGCCTAGGCCATTTGGAAGATAGGGCCTCAGATGAACACCACAACCGGGTCCTCAATGAGGTCCTTTTAAATTCCACCCCACTAGGTGGGGGGCTCGTCAGCATCATCCCTAGTGATCCCGTTGCCCTACCTCAAGATGACACCCTCCAATCCGTTATGAATCGCATAGATTTCCTCGAAAGTCAAATGCGCCTAAACCAAGGCAACAATGTCCACCTCGAAAACCATAGGAAGTTTGAAATGGTGAACGATGAGCTACCAGAAAACTTTTCCTCGGCCGACATACCGAAATTCAAAGGAACGGAGGACCCCCTCAACTACATCCGGGCCTTTAAGGATTACATGGCCATTAAAGGGGTCAAGCCCAGCCTTTTCGCTAGGATATTCCCATCCTCTTTAGGGGACACACCCCGATCTTGGTTTTATTTGCTCGATCCCAAAAAGATATCTACCTGGGACGATATTTCTGTAGAATTCGCAAAACAATATGCGGATAATTCCGAAACGCAAGTCACCATTAGAAGCCTCGAAGTCCTTTCATAAAACGAGAAGGAAGGCTTCTCCGAATTTCTGACTATGTGGTGAAAGGTCAGCACCCAATTAGTGAACCGCCTTGACGAGGCCACCTTAGTAGAGAAATTTGTCGAATGCTAGTTAAGGCAACCAACGAACGTGGACCACTCGTTTTTAAAAGCTTTTTCTAAAAACGTTATTCATCACCTGAGTTCTTTAATAAGAATTTAGTAACACCCGTAGAGCACCGTCGTTAGACCAGGTACACCACAAGTATCGAAGTAACTAATTAATAGTAGTCTTGATAAAACCATTACGTCATCATTTTCAAAACTGGTTCCCCCAAGAGCCATGTTCCTTTAAAAATAAACATTTTTTGCTATCGCCGGATTCCCGACGCGTACACATAGCGACACATTTTTCATATCATAAACGATGTCACCAAACCATCGTCACCCTAATTTTATAAAATCACCCTTTTTCAAAAAACTTTCCTCTGCAAATATTGGTCGTTTTCGAAAAAATAAACTCTTTGATCCTGAGCCGGGATCGTGATCAACTTCTTACGTCGTACAACTGTGTGATTAACTGTCTGTGTTAGTTACTAGGATCACCCCTACTCGAGGTCCTAAATTTTTGGTCGTCTCATTTTGAGAAGTCCTCTTTAAACCTCGCCTCCGAGGTTTGTGTCAAATCGTCTCAATATAGAGACCTAAATTCGTCAGGCGTTTCGCCGAATACACCAAGAGTCTAAAGCCCTTGAGTCCCTAAGCCAAGTGACTGCAAACACACGCGAGTCAAGGGTCTTATTTCCGTGTCGCTCAATTACGGGCATTCCACGAGTCTTTAAGCCGTCTGGTAGATTCATTCTCATTAATACCACCCCTTCCAGTCATGTCAGGAGATTCAAGCACAAACGCAAGATACCAAAGTGGGAACAACGCCGAACAATCTAGGGATAACACCGTCGAAACCCTAACTAACCTGATTCAGAATTTACAAGCCACCATTATCACGGTGAACGCATCCGTAAACAACATAGACTCTCGCCTAGGCCATTTGGAAGATAGGGCCTCAGATGAACACCACAACCGGGTTCTCAATGAGGTCCTTTTAAATTCCAACCCGCTAGGTGGGGGGCCCGTCAGCATCATCCCTAGTGATCCCGTTGCCCTACCTCAACATGACACCCTCCAATCCGCTATGAATCACATAGATTTCCTCGAAAGTCAAATGCGCCTAAACCAAGGCAACAATGTCCACCTCGAAAACCATAGGAAGTTTGAAATGGTGAACGATGAGCTACCAGAAAACTTTTCCTCGGCCGACATACCGAAATTCAAAGGAACGGAGGACCCCCTCAACTACATCCGGGCCTTTAAGGATTACATGGCCATTAAAGGGGTCAAGCCCAGCCTTTTCGCTAGGATATTCCCATCCTCTTTAGGGGACACACCCCGATCTTGGTTTTATTTGCTCGATCCCAAAAAGATATCTACCTGGGACGATATTTCTGTAGAATTCGCAAAACAATATGCGGATAATTCCGAAACGCAAGTCACCATTAGAAGCCTCGAAGTCCTTTCATAAAACGAGAAGGAAGGCTTCTCCGAATTTCTGACTATGTGGTGAAAGGTCAGCACCCAATTAGTGAACCGCCTTGACGAGGCCACCTTAGTAGAGAAATTTGTCGAATGCTAGTTAAGGCAACCAACGAACGTGGACCACTCGTTTTTAAAAGCTTTTTCTAAAAACGTTATTCATCACCTGAGTTCTTTAATAAGAATTTAGTAACACCCGTAGAGCACCGTCGTTAGACCAGGTACACCACAAGTATCGAAGTAACTAATTAATAGTAGTCTTGATAAAACCATTACGTCATCATTTTCAAAACTGGTTCCCCCAAGAGCCATGTTCCTTTAAAAATAAACATTTTTTGCTATCGCCGGATTCCCGACGCGTACACATAGCGACACATTTTTCATATCATAAACGATGTCACCAAACCATCGTCACCCTAATTTTATAAAATCACCCTTTTTCAAAAAACTTTCCTCTGCAAATATTGGTCGTTTTCGAAAAAATAAACTCTTTGATCCTGAGCCGGGATCGTGATCAACTTCTTACGTCGTACAACTGTGTGATTAACTGTCTGTGTTAGTTACTAGGATCACCCCTACTCGAGGTCCTAAATTTTTGGTCGTCTCATTTTGAGAAGTCCTCTTTAAACCTCGCCTCCGAGGTTTGTGTCAAATCGTCTCAATATAGAGACCTAAATTCGTCAGGCGTTTCGCCGAATACACCAAGAGTCTAAAGCCCTTGAGTCCCTAAGCCAAGTGACTGCAAACACACGCGAGTCAAGGGTCTTATTTCCGTGTCGCTCAATTACGGGCATTCCACGAGTCTTTAAGCCGTCTGGTAGATTCATTCTCATTAATACCACCCCTTCCAGTCATGTCAGGAGATTCAAGCACAAACGCAAGATACCAAAGTGGGAACAACGCCGAACAATCTAGGGATAACACCGTCGAAACCCTAACTAACCTGATTCAGAATTTACAAGCCACCATTATCACGGTGAACGCATCCGTAAACAACATAGACTCTCGCCTAGGCCATTTGGAAGATAGGGCCTCAGATGAACACCACAACCGGGTTCTCAATGAGGTCCTTTTAAATTCCAACCCGCTAGGTGGGGGGCCCGTCAGCATCATCCCTAGTGATCCCGTTGCCCTACCTCAACATGACACCCTCCAATCCGCTATGAATCACATAGATTTCCTCGAAAGTCAAATGCGCCTAAACCAAGGCAACAATGTCCACCTCGAAAACCATAGGAAGTTTGAAATGGTGAACGATGAGCTACCATAAAAGTTTTCCTCAGCCGACATACCGAAATTCAAAGGAATGGAGGACCCTCTCAACTACATCCGGGCCTTTAAGGATTACATGGCCATTAAAGGGGTGAAGCCCAGCCTTTTCGCTAGGACATTCCCATCCTCTTTAGGGGACACACCCCGATCTTGGTTATATTTGCTCGATCCCAAAAAGATATCCACCTGGGACGCTATTTCCATAGAATTCGCAAAACAATATGCGGATAATTCCGAAATGCAAGTCACCATTAGAATCCTCGAAGTCCTTTCCCAAAACTAGAAGGAAGGCTTCTCCGAATTTCTGACAAGGTGGAGAAAGGTCACCACCCAATTAGTGAACCGCCTTGACGAGGCCACCTTAGTAAAGAAATTAGTCGAATGCTAGTTAAGGAAACCAACGAACGTGGACCAATCGTTTTTAAAAGATTTTTCTAAAAAAATTTATTCATCACCTGAGTTCTTTAATAAGAATTTAGTTACAGCCTTAGAGCGCCGTGGTTAGACCACGTACACCACAAGTATCGAACTAACTATCTAATAGTAGTCTCAATAAAAGCATCACGTCATCATTTTCAAAACTGGTTCCCCCAAGAGCCATGTTCTTTTAATAAAAAACATTTTTGCTATCGCCGGATTCCCGACGCGTACACATAGCAACACATTTTTCACATCATAAACGATGTCACCTCACCATCGTCACCCTAATTTTATAAAATCACCCTTTTTCAAAAAACTTTCCTCTGCAAATATAGGTCGTTTTCGAAAAAAAAACTCTTTGATCCTGAGCCGGGATCGTGATCAACTTCTTACGTCGTACAACTTTGTGATTAACTGTCTGTGTTAGTTACTAGGATCCTCTCTACTCGAGGTCTTACATTTTGGGTCGTCTCATTTTGAGAAGTCCTCTTTAAACCTCGCCTCCGAGGTTTGTGTCAAATCGTCTCAATATAGAGACCTAAATTCGTCAGGCGTTTCGCCGAATACACCAAGAGTCTAAAGCACCTGAGTCCCTATGCCAAATGACTGCAAACACACGCGAGTCAAGGGTCTTATTTCCGTGTCGCTCAATTACGGGCATTCCACGAGTCTTTAAGCCGTCTGGTAGATCCATTCTCATTAATACCACCCCTTCCAGTCATGTCAGGAGATTCAAGCACAAACGCAAGATACCAAAGTGGGAACAACGCCGAACAATCTAGGGATAACACCGTAGAAACCCTAACTAACCTTATTCAGAATTTACATGCCACCATTATCACGGTGAGCGCATCCGTAAACAACATAGACTCTCGCCTAGGCCATTTGGAAGATAGGGCCTCAGATGAACACCACAACCGGGTCCTCAATGAGGTCCTTTTAAATTCCACCCCGCTAGGTGGGGGGGGCCCGTCAGCATCATCCCTAGTGATCCCGTTGCCCTACCTCAAGATGACACCCTCCAATCCGCTATGAATCGCATAGATTTCCTCAAAAGTCAAATGCGCCTAAACCAAGGCAACAATGTCCACCTCGAAAACCATAGGAAGTTTGAAATGGTGAACGATGAGCTACCAGAAAACTTTTCCTCAGCCGACATACCGAAATTCAAAGGAACGGAGGACCCCCTCAACTACATCCGGGCCTTTAAGGATTACATGACCATTAAAGGGGTCAAGCCCAGCCTTTTCGCTAGGACATTCCCATCCTCTTTAGGGGACACACCCCGATCTTGGTTATATTTGCTCGATCCCAAAAAGATATCCACCTGGGACGCTATTTCCATAGAATTCGATAAACAATATGCGGATAATTCCGAAACGCAAGTCACCATTAGAATCCTCGAAGTCCTTTCCCAAAACTAGAAGGAAGGCTTCTCCGAATTACAGACAAGGTGGAGAAAGGTCATCACCCAATTAGTGAACCGCCTTGACGAGGCCACCTTAGTAGAGAAATTAGTCGAATGCTAGTTAAGGCAACCAACGAACGTGGACCAATCGTTTTTAAAAGCTTTTTCAAAAAAAGTTATTCATCACCTGAGTTCTTTAATAAGAATTTAGTTACAGCCTTAGAGCGCCGTCGTTAGACCACGTACACCACAAGTATCGAACTAACTAATTAATAGTAGTCTCGATAAAAGCATCACGTCATCATTTTCAAAACTGGTTCCCCCAAGAGCCATGTTCTTTTAATAAAAAACATTTTTGCAATCGCCGGATTCCCGACGCGTACACATAGCACCACATTTTTAACATCATAAACGATGTCACCACACCATCGTCACCCTATTTTTATAAAATCACCCTTTTTCAAAAAACTTTCCTCTGCAAATATAGGTCGTTTTCGAAAAAAAAACTCTTTGATCCTGAGCGGGGATCGTGATCAACTTCTTACGTCGTACAACTGTGTGATTAACTGTCTGTGTTAGTTACTAGGATCACCTCTACTCGAGGTCTTACATTTTGGGTCGTCTCATTTTGAGAAGTCCTCTTTAAACCTCGCCTCCGAGGTTTGTGTCAAATCGTCTCAATATAGAGACCTAAATTCGTCAGGCGTTTCGCCGAATACACCAAGAGTCTAAAGCACCTGAGTCCCTAAGCCAAATGACTGCAAACACACGCGAGTCAAGGGTCTTATTTCCGTGTCGCTCAATTACGGGCATTCCACGAGTCTTTAAGTCGTCTGGTAGATCCATTCTCATTAATACCACCCCTTCCAGTCATGTCAGGAGATTCAAGCACAAACGCAAGATACCAAAGTGGGAACAACGCCGAACAATCTAGGGATAACACCGTAGAAACCCTAACTAACCTGATTCAGAATTTACATGCCACCATTATCACGGTGAGCGCATCCGTAAACAACATAGACTCTCGCCTAGGCCATTTGGAAGATAGGGCCTCAGATGAACACCACAACCGGGTCCTCAATGAGGTCCTTTTAAATTCCACCACGCTAGGTGGGGGGGCCCGTCAGCATCATCCCTAGTGATCCCGTTGCCCTACCTCAAGATGACACCCTCCAATCCGCTATGAATCGCATAGATTTCCTCAAAAGTCAAATGCGCCTAAACCAAGGCAACAATGTCCACCTCGAAAACCATAGGAAGTTTGAAATGGTGAACGATGAGCTACCAGAAAACTTTTCCTCAGCCGACATACCGAAATTCAAAGGAACGGAGGACCCCCTCAACTACATCCGGGCCTTTAAGGATTACATGGCCATTAAAGGGGTCAAGCCCAGCCTTTTCGCTAGGACATTCCCATCCTCTTTAGGGGACACACCCCGATCTTGGTTATATTTGCTCGATCCCAAAAAGATATCCACCTGGGACGCTATTTCCATAGAATTCGATAAACAATATGCGGATAATTCCGAAACGCAAGTCACCATTAGAATCCTCGAAGTCCTTTCCCAAAACTAGAAGGAAGGCTTCTCCGAATTACAGACAAGGTGGAGAAAGGTCATCACCCAATTAGTGAACCGCCTTGACGAGGCCACCTTAGTAGAGAAATTAGTCGAATGCTAGTTAAGGCAACCAACGAACGTGGACCAATCGTTTTTAAAAGCTTTTTCAAAAAAAGTTATTCATCACCTGAGTTCTTTAATAAGAATTTAGTTACAGCCTTAGAGCGCCGTCGTTAGACCACGTACACCACAAGTATCGAACTAACTAATTAATAGTAGTCTCGATAAAAGCATCACGTCATCATTTTCAAAACTGGTTCCCCCAAGAGCCATGTTCTTTTAATAAAAAACATTTTTGCAATCGCCGGATTCCCGACACGTACACATAGCACCACATTTTTAACATCATAAACGATGTCACAACACCATCGTCACCCTATTTTTATAAAATCACCCTTTTTCAAAAAACTTTCCTCTGCAAATATAGGTCATTTTCGAAAAAAAAACTCTTTGATCCTGAGCGGGGATCGTGATCAACTTCTTACGTCGTACAACTGTGTGATTAACTGTCTGTGTTAGTTACTAGGATCACCTCTACTCGAGGTCTTACATTTTGGGTCGTCTCATTTTGAGAAGTCCTCTTTAAACCTCGCCTCCGAGGTTTGTGTCAAATCGTCTCAATATAGAGACCTAAATTCGTCAGGCGTTTCGCCGAATACACCAAGAGTCTAAAGCACCTGAGTCCCTAAGCCAAATGACTGCAAACACACGCGAGTCAAGGGTCTTATTTCCGTGTCGCTCAGTTACGGGCATTCCACAAGTCTTTAAGCCGTCTGGTAGATCCATTCTCATTAATACCACCCCTTCCAGTCATGTCAGGAGATTCAAGCACAAACGCAAGATACCAAAGTGGGAACAACGCCGAACAATCTAGGGATAACACCGTAGAAACCCTAACTAACCTGATTCAGAATTTACAAGCCACCATTATCACGGTGAACACATCCGTAAACAACATAGACTCTCGCCTAGGCCATTTGGAAGATAGGGCCTCAGATGAACACCACAACCGGGTCCTCAATGAGGTCCTTTTAAATTCCACCCCGCTAGGTGGGGGGCCCGTCAGCATCATCCCTAGTGATCCCGTTGCCCTACCTCAAGATGACACCCTCCAATCCGCTATGAATCGCATAGATTTCCTCGAAAGTCAAATGCGCCTAAACCAAGGCAACAATGTCCACCTCGAAAACCATAGGAAGTTTGAAATGGTGAACGATGTGCTACCAGAAAACTTTTCCTCAGCCGACATACCGAAATTCAAAGGAACGGAGGACCCCCTCAACTACATCCGGGCCTTTAAGGATTACATGGCCATTAAAGGGGTGAAGCCCAGCCTTTTCGCTAGGACATTTCCATCCTCTTTAGGGGACACACCCCGATCTTGGTTATATTTGCTCGATCCCAAAAAGATATCCACCTGGGACGCTATTTCCATAGAATTCGCAAAACAATATGCGGATAATTCCGAAATGCAAGTCACCATTAGAATCCTCGAAGTCCTTTCCCAAAACTAGAAGGAAGGCTTCTCCGAATTTCTGACAAGGTGGAGAAAGGTCATCACCCAATTAGTGAACCGCCTTGACGAGGCCACCTTAGTAGAGAAATTAGTCAAATGCTAGTTAAGGCAACCAACGAACGTGGACCAATCGTTTTTAAAAGCTTTTTCTAAAAAAGTTATTCATCACCTGAGTTCTTTAATAAGAATTTAGTTATAGCCTTAGAGCGCCGTCGTTAGACCACGTACACCACAAGTATCGAACTAACTAATTAATAGTAGTCTCGATAAAAGCATCACGTCATCATTTTCAAAACTGGTTCCCCCAGGAGCCATGTTCTTTTAATAAAAAAACATTTTTGCTATCGCCGGATTCCCGACGCGTACACATAGTAACACATTTTTCACATCATAAACGATGTCACCGCACCATCGTCACCCTAATTTTATAAAATCACCCTTTTTCAAAAAACTTTCCTCTGCAAATATAGGTCGTTTTCGAAAAAAAAAACTCTTTGATCCTGAACCGGGATCGTGATCAACTTCTTACGTCGTACAACTGTGTGATTAACTGTCTGTGTTAGTTACTAGGATCACCTCTACTCGAGGTCTTACATTTTGGGTCGTCTCATTTTGAGAAGTCCTCTTTAAACCTCGCCTCCGAGGTTTGTGTCAAATCGTCTCAATATAGAGACCTAAATTCGTCAGGCGTTTCGCCGAATACACCAAGAGTCTAAAGCACCTGAGTCCCTAAGCCAAATGACTGCAAACACACGCAAGTCAAGGGTCTTATTTCCGTGTCGCTCAATTACGGGCATTCCACGAGTCTTTAAGCCGTCTGGTAGATCCATTCTCATTAATACCACCCCTTCCAGTCATGTCAGGAGATTCAAGCACAAACGCAAGATACCAAAGTGGAAACAACGCCGAACAATCTAGGGATAACACCGTAGAAACCCTAACTAACCTGATTGAGAATTTACAAGCCACCATTATCACGGTGAACACATCCGTAAACAACATAGACTCTCGCCTAGGCCATTTGGAAGATAGGGCCTCAGATGAACACCACAACCGGGTCCTCAATGAGGTCCTTTTAAATTCCACCCCGCTAGGTGGGGGGCCCGTCAGCATCATCCCTAGTGATCTCGTTGCCCTACCTCAAGATGACACCCTCCAATCCGCTATGAATCGCATAGATTTCCTCGAAAGTCAAATGCGCCTAAACCAAGGCAACAATGTCCACCTCGAAAACCATAGGAAGTTTGAAATGGTGAACGATGAGCTACCAGAAAAATTTTCCTCAGCCGACATACCGAAATTCAAAGGAACGGAGGACCCCCTCAACTACATCCGGGCCTTTAAGGATTACATGGCCATTAAAGGGGTGAAGCCCAGCCTTTTTGCTAGGACATTCCCATCCTCTTTGGGGGACACACCCCGATCTTGGTTATATTTGCTCGATCCCAAAAAGATATCCACCTGGGACGCTATTTCCATAGAATTCGCAAAACAATATGCGGATAATTCCGAAATGCAAGTCACCATTAGAATCCTCGAAGTCCTTTCCCAAAACTAGAAGGAAGGCTTCTCCGAATTTCTGACAAGGTGGAGAAAGGTCATCACCCAATTAGTGAACCGCCTTGACGAGGCCACCTTAGTAGAGAAATTAGTCAAATGCTAGTTAAGGCAACCAACGAACGTGGACCAATCGTTTTTAAAAGCTTTTTCTAAAAAAGTTATTCATCACCTGAGTTCTTTAATAAGAATTTAGTTATAGCCTTAGAGCGCCGTCGTTAGACCACGTACACCACAAGTATCGAACTAACTAATTAATAGTAGTCTCGATAAAAGCATCACGTCATCATTTTCAAAACTGGTTCCCCCAGGAGCCATGTTCTTTTAATAAAAAAACATTTTTGCTATCGCCGGATTCCCGACGCGTACACATAGTAACACATTTTTCACATCATAAACGATGTCACCGCACCATCGTCACCCTAATTTTATAAAATCACCCTTTTTCAAAAAACTTTCCTCTGCAAATATAGGTCGTTTTCGAAAAAAAAAACTCTTTGATCCTGAACCGGGATCGTGATCAACTTCTTACGTCGTACAACTGTGTGATTAACTGTCTGTGTTAGTTACTAGGATCACCTCTACTCGAGGTCTTACATTTTGGGTCGTCTCATTTTGAGAAGTCCTCTTTAAACCTCGCCTCCGAGGTTTGTGTCAAATCGTCTCAATATAGAGACCTAAATTCGTCAGGCGTTTCGCCGAATACACCAAGAGTCTAAAGCACCTGAGTCCCTAAGCCAAATGACTGCAAACACACGCAAGTCAAGGGTCTTATTTCCGTGTCGCTCAATTACGGGCATTCCACGAGTCTTTAAGCCGTCTGGTAGATCCATTCTCATTAATACCACCCCTTCCAGTCATGTCAGGAGATTCAAGCACAAACGCAAGATACCAAAGTGGAAACAACGCCGAACAATCTAGGGATAACACCGTAGAAACCCTAACTAACCTGATTGAGAATTTACAAGCCACCATTATCACGGTGAACACATCCGTAAACAACATAGACTCTCGCCTAGGCCATTTGGAAGATAGGGCCTCAGATGAACACCACAACCGGGTCCTCAATGAGGTCCTTTTAAATTCCACCCCGCTAGGTGGGGGGCCCGTCAGCATCATCCCTAGTGATCCCGTTGCCCTACCTCAAGATGACACCCTCCAATCCGCTATGAATCGCATAGATTTCCTCGAAAGTCAAATGCGCCTAAACCAAGGCAACAATGTCCACCTCGAAAACCATAGGAAGTTTGAAATGGTGAACGATGAGCTACCAGAAAAATTTTCCTCAGCCGACATACCGAAATTCAAAGGAACGGAGGACCCCCTCAACTACATCCGGGCCTTTAAGGATTACATGGCCATTAAAGGGGTGAAGCCCAGCCTTTTTGCTAGGACATTCCCATCCTCTTTGGGGGACACACCCCGATCTTGGTTATATTTGCTCGATCCCAAAAAGATATCCACCTGGGACGCTATTTCCATAGAATTCGCAAAACAATATGCGGATAATTCCGAAATGCAAGTCACCATTAGAATCCTCGAAGTCCTTTCCCAAAACTAGAAGGAAGGCTTCTCCGAATTTCTGACAAGGTGGAGAAAGGTCATCACCCAATTAGTGAACCGCCTTGACGAGGCCACCTTAGTAGAGAAATTAGTCAAATGCTAGTTAAGGCAACCAACGAACGTGGACCAATCGTTTTTAAAAGCTTTTTCTAAAAAAGTTATTCATCACCTGAGTTCTTTAATAAGAATTTAGTTATAGCCTTAGAGCGCCGTCGTTAGACCACGTACACCACAAGTATCGAACTAACTAATTAATAGTAGTCTCGATAAAAGCATCACGTCATCATTTTGAAAACTGGTTCCCCCAGGAGCCATGTTCTTTTAATAAAAAACATTTTTGCTATCGCCGGATTCCCGACGCGTACACATAGTAACACATTTTTCACATCATAAACGATGTCACCTCACCATCGTCACCCTAATTTTATAAAATCACCCTTTTTCAAAAAACTTTCCTCTGCAAATATAGGTCGTTTTCGAAAAAAAAAAAAACTCTTTGATCCTGAACCGGGATCGTGATCAACTTCTTACGTCGTACAACTGTGTGATTAACTGTCTGTGTTAGTTACTAGGATCACCTCTACTCGAGGTCTTACATTTTGGGTCGTCTCATTTTGAGAAGTCCTCTTTAAACCTCGCCTCCGAGGTTTGTGTCAAATCGTCTCAATATAGAGACCTAAATTCGTCAGGCGTTTCGCCGAATACACCAAGAGTCTAAAGCACCTGAGTCCCTAAGCCAAATGACTGCAAACACACGCGAGTCAAGGGTCTTATTTCCGTGTCGCTCAATTACGGGCATTCCACGAGTCTTTAAGCCGTCTGGTAGATCCATTCTCATTAATACCACCCCTTCCAGTCATGTCAGGAGATTCAAGCACAAACGCAAGATACCAAAGTGGGAACAACGCCGAACAATCTAGGGATAACACCGTAGAAACCCTAACTAACCTGATTCAGAATTTACAAGCCACCATTATCACGGTGAACACATCCGTAAACAACATAGACTCTCGCCTAGGCCATTTGGAAGATAGGGCCTCAGATGAACACCACAACCGGGTCCTCAATGAGGTCCTTTTAAATTCCACCCCGCTAGGTGGGGGGCCCGTCAGCATCATCCCTAGTGATCCCGTTGCCCTACCTCAAGATGACACCCTCCAATCCGCTATGAATCGCATAGATTTCCTCGAAAGTCAAATGCGCCTAAACCAAGGCAACAATGTCCACCTCGAAAACCATAGGAAGTTTGAAATGGGGAACGATGAGCTACCAGAAAAAATTTTCCTCAGCCGACATACCGAAATTCAAAGGAACGGAGGACCCCCTCAACTACATCCGGGCCTTTAAGGATTACATGGCCATTAAAGGGGTGAAGCCCAGCCTTTTCGCTAGGACATTCCCATCCTTTTTGGGGGACACACCCCGATCTTGGTTATATTTGCTCGATCCCAAAATGATATCCACCTGGGACGCTATTTCCATAGAATTCGCAAAACAATATGCGGATAATTCCGAAATGCAAGTCACCATTAGAATCCTCGAAGTCCTTTCCCAAAACTAGAAGGAAGGCTTCTCCGAATTTCTGACAAGGTGGAGAAAGGTCATCACCCAATTAGTGAACCGCCTTGACGAGGCCACCTTAGTAGAGAAATTAGTCGAATGCTAGTTAAGGCAACCAACGAACGTGGACTTATCGTTTTTAAAAGCTTTTTCTAAAAAAGTTATTCATCACCTGAGTTCTTTAATAAGAATTTAGTTACAGCCTTAGAGCGTCGTCGTTAGACCACGTACACCACAAGTATCGAACTAACTAATTAATAGTAGTCTCGATAAAAGCATCACGTCATCATTTTCAAAACTGGTTCCCCCAGGAGCCATGTTCTTTTAATAAAAAACATTTTTGCTATCGCCGGATTCCCGACGCGTACACATAGTAACACATTTTTCACATCATAAACGATGTCACCTCACCATCGTCACCCTAATTTTACAAAATCACCCTTTTTCAAAAAACTTTCCTCTGCAAATATAGGTCGTATTCGAAAAAAAAAAACTCTTTGATCCTGAGCCGGGATCGTGATCAACTTCTTACGTCGTACAACTGTGTGATTAACTGTCTGTGTTAGTTACTAGGATCACCTCTACTCGAGGTCTTACATTTTGGGTCGTCTCATTTTGAGAAGTCCTCTTTAAACCTCGCCTCCGAGGTTTGTGTCAAATCGTCTCAATATAGAGACCTAAATTCGTCAGGCGTTTCGCCGAATACACCAAGAGTCTAAAGCACCTGAGTCCCTAAGCCAAATGACTGCAAACACACGCGAGTCAAGGGTCTTATTTCCGTGTCGCTCAATTACGGGCATTCCACGAGTCTTTAAGCCGTCTGGTAGATCCATTCTCATTAATACCACCCCTTCCAGTCATGTCAGGAGATTCAAGCACAAACGCAAGATACCAAAGTGGGAACAACGCCGAACAATCTAGGGATAACACCGTAGAAACCCTAACTAACCTGATTCAGAATTTACAAGCCACCATTATCACGGTGAACACATCCGTAAACAACATAGACTCTCGCCTAGGCCATTTGGAAGATAGGGCCTCAGATGAACACCACAACCGGGTCCTCAATGAGGTCCTTTTAAATTCCACCCCGCTAGGTGGGGGGCCCGTCAGCATCATCCCTAGTGATCCCGTTGCCCTACCTCAAGATGACACCCTCCAATCCGCTATGAATCGCATAGATTTCCTCGAAAGTCAAATGCGCCTAAACCAAGGCAACAATGTCCACCTCGAAAACCATAGGAAGTTTGAAATGGGGAACGATGAGCTACCAGAAAAAATTTTCCTCAGCCGACATACCGAAATTCAAAGGAACGGAGGACCCCCTCAACTACATCCGGGCCTTTAAGGATTACATGGCCATTAAAGGGGTGAAGCCCAGCCTTTTCGCTAGGACATTCCCATCCTTTTTGGGGGACACACCCCGATCTTGGTTATATTTGCTCGATCCCAAAATGATATCCACCTGGGACGCTATTTCCATAGAATTCGCAAAACAATATGCGGATAATTCCGAAATGCAAGTCACCATTAGAATCCTCGAAGTCCTTTCCCAAAACTAGAAGGAAGGCTTCTCCGAATTTCTGACAAGGTGGAGAAAGGTCATCACCCAATTAGTGAACCGCCTTGACGAGGCCACCTTAGTAGAGAAATTAGTCGAATGCTAGTTAAGGCAACCAACGAACGTGGACTTATCGTTTTTAAAAGCTTTTTCTAAAAAAGTTATTCATCACCTGAGTTCTTTAATAAGAATTTAGTTACAGCCTTAGAGCGTCGTCGTTAGACCACGTACACCACAAGTATCGAACTAACTAATTAATAGTAGTCTCGATAAAAGCATCACGTCATCATTTTCAAAACTGGTTCCCCCAGGAGCCATGTTCTTTTAATAAAAAACATTTTTGCTATCGCCGGATTCCCGACGCGTACACATAGTAACACATTTTTCACATCATAAACGATGTCACCTCACCATCGTCACCCTAATTTTACAAAATCACCCTTTTTCAAAAAACTTTCCTCTGCAAATATAGGTCGTATTCGAAAAAAAAAAACTCTTTGATCCTGAGCCGGGATCGTGATCAACTTCTTACGTCGTACAACTGTGTGATTAACTGTCTGTGTTAGTTACTAGGATCACCTCTACTCGAGGTCTTACATTTTGGGTCGTCTCATTTTGAGAAGTCCTCTTTAAACCTCGCCTCCGAGGTTTGTGTCAAATCGTCTCAATATAGAGACCTAAATTCCTCAGGTGTTTCGCCGAATACACCAAGAATCTAAAGCACCTGAGTCCCTAAGCCAAGTGACTGCAAACACACGCGAGCCAAGGGTCTTATTTTCGTGTCGCTCAGTTACGTGCATTCCACGAGTCTTTAAGCCGTCTGGTAGATCCATTCTCATTAATACCACCCCTTCCAGTCATGTCAGGAGATTCAAGCACAAACGCAAGATACCAAAGTGGGAACAACGCCGAACAATCTAGGGATAACACCGTAGAAACCCTAACTAACCTGATTCAGACTTTACAAGCCACCATTATCACGGTGAACACATCCGTAAACAACATAGACTCTCGCCTAGGCCATTTGGAAGATAGGGTCTGAGATGAACACCACAACCGGGTCCTCGATGAGGTCCTTTTAAATTCCACCCCGCTAGGTGGGGGGCCCGTCAGCATCATCCCTAGTGATCCCGTTGCCCTACCTCAAGATGACACCCTCCAATCCGCTATGAATCGCATAGATTTCCTCGAAAGTCAAATGCGCCTAAACCAAGGCAACAATGTCCACCTCGAAAACCATAGGAAGTTTGAAATGGTGAACGATGAGCTACCAGAAAACTTTTCCTCAGCCGACATACCGAAATTCAAAGGAACGGAGGACCCCCTCAACTACATCCGGGCCTTTAAGGATTACATGGCCATTAAAGGGGTGAAGCCCAGCCTTTTCGCTAGGACATTCCCATCCTCTTTGGGGGACACACCCCGATCTTGGTTATATTTGCTCGATCCCAAAAAGATATCCACCTGGGACGCTATTTCCATAGAATTCGCAAAACAATATGCGGATAATTCCGAAATGCAAGTCACCATTAGAATCCTCGAAGTCCTTTCCCAAAACTAGAAGGAAGGCTTCTCCGAATTTCTGACAAGGTGGAGAAAGGTCATCACCCAATTAGTGAACCGCCTTGACGAGGCCACCTTAGTAGAGTAATTAGTCAAATGCTAGTTAAGGCAACCAACGAACGTGGACCAATCGTTTTTAAAAGCTTTTTCTAAAAAAGTTATTCATCACCTGAGTTCTTTAATAAGAATTTAGTTATAGCCTTAGAGCGCCGTCGTTAGACCACGTACACCACAAGTATCGAACTAACTAATTAATAGTAGTCTCGATAAAAGCATCACGTCATCATTTTGAAAACTGGTTCCCCCAGGAGCCATGTTCTTTTAATAAAAAACATTTTTGCTATCGTCGGATTCCCGACGCGTACACATAGTAACACATTTTTCACATCATAAACGATGTCACCTCACCATCGTCACCCTAATTTTATAAAATCACCCTTTTTCAAAAAACTTTCCTCTGCAAATATAGGTCGTTTTCGAAAAAAAAAAAAAACTCTTTGATCCTGAACCGGGATCGTGATCAACTTCTTACGTCGTACAACTGTGTGATTAACTGTCTGTGTTAGTTACTAGGATCACCTCTACTCGAGGTCTTACATTTTGGGTCGTCTCATTTTGAGAAGTCCTCTTTAAACCTCGCCTCCGAGGTTTGTGTCAAATCGTCTCAATATAGAGACCTAAATTCGTCAGGCGTTTCGCCGAATACACCAAGAGTCTAAAGCACCTGAGTCCCTAAGCCAAATGACTGCAAACACACGCGAGTCAAGGGTCTTATTTCCGTGTCGCTCAATTACGGGCATTCCACGAGTCTTTAAGCCGTCTGGTAGATCCATTCTCATTAATACCACCCCTTCCAGTCATGTCAGGAGATTCAAGCACAAACGCAAGATACCAAAGTGGGAACAACGCCGAACAATCTAGGGATAACACCGTAGAAACCCTAACTAACCTGATTCAGAATTTACAAGCCACCATTATCACGGTGAACACATCCGTAAACAACATAGACTCTCGCTTAGGCCATTTGGAAGATAGGGCCTCAGATGAACACCACAACCGGGTCCTCAATGAGGTCCTTTTAAATTCCACCCCGCTAGGTGGGGGGCCCGTCAGCATCATCCCTAGTGATCCCGTTGCCCTACCTCAAGATGACACCCTCCAATCCGCTATGAATCGCATAGATTTCCTCGAAAGTCAAATGCGCCTAAACCAAGGCAACAATGTCCACCTCGAAAACCATAGGAAGTTTGAAATGGGGAACGATGAGCTACCAGAAAACTTTTCCTCAGCCGACATACCGAAATTCAAAGGAACGGAGGACCCCCTCAACTACATCCGGGCCTTTAAGGATTACATGGCCATTAAAGGGGTGAAGCCCAGCCTTTTCGCTAGGACATTCCCATCCTTTTTGGGGGACACACCCCGATCTTGGTTATATTTGCTCGATCCCAAAATGATATCCACCTGGGACGCTATTTCCATAGAATTCGCAAAACAATATGCGGATAATTCCGAAATGCAAGTCACCATTAGAATCCTCGAAGTCCTTTCCCAAAACTAGAAGGAAGGCTTCTCCGAATTTCTGACAAGGTGGAGAAAGGTCATCACCCAATTAGTGAACCGCCTTGACGAGGCCACCTTAGTAGAGAAATTAGTCGAATGCTAGTTAAGGCAACCAACGAACGTGGACTTATCGTTTTTAAAAGCTTTTTCTAAAAAAGTTATTCATCACCTGAGTTCTTTAATAAGAATTTAGTTACAGCCTTAGAGCGCCGTCGTTAGACCACGTACACCACAAGTATCGAACTAACTAATTAATAGTAGTCTCGATAAAAGCATCACGTCATCATTTTCAAAACTGGTTCCCCCAGGAGCCATGTTCTTTTAATAAAAAACATTTTTGCTATCGCCGGATTCCCGACGCGTACACATAGTAACACATTTTTCACATCATAAACGATGTCACCTCACCATCGTCACCCTAATTTTACAAAATCACCCTTTTTCAAAAAACTTTCCTCTGCAAATATAGGTCGTATTCGAAAAAAAAAAACTCTTTGATCCTGAGCCGGGATCGTGATCAACTTCTTACGTCGTACAACTGTGTGATTAACTGTCTGTGTTAGTTACTAGGATCACCTCTACTCGAGGTCTTACATTTTGGGTCGTCTCATTTTGAGAAGTCCTCTTTAAACCTCGCCTCCGAGGTTTGTGTCAAATCGTCTCAATATAGAGACCTAAATTCCTCAGGTGTTTCGCCGAATACACCAAGAATCTAAAGCACCTGAGTCCCTAAGCCAAGTGACTGCAAACACACGCGAGCCAAGGGTCTTATTTTCGTGTCGCTCAGTTACGTGCATTCCACGAGTCTTTAAGCCGTCTGGTAGATCCATTCTCATTAATACCACCCCTTCCAGTCATGTCAGGAGATTCAAGCACAAACGCAAGATACCAAAGTGGGAACAACGCCGAACAATCTAGGGATAACACCGTAGAAACCCTAACTAACCTGATTCAGACTTTACAAGCCACCATTATCTCGGTGAACACATCCGTAAACAACATAGACTCTCGCCTAGGCCATTTGGAAGATAGGGTCTGAGATGAACACCACAACCGGGTCCTCGATGAGGTCCTTTTAAATTCCACCCCGCTAGGTGGGGGGCCCGTCAGCATCATCCCTAGTGATCCCGTTGCCCTACCTCAAGATGACACCCTCCAATCCGCTATGAATCGCATAGATTTCCTCGAAAGTCAAATGCGCCTAAACCAAGGCAACAATGTCCACCTCGAAAACCATAGGAAGTTTGAAATGGTGAACGATGAGCTACCAGAAAACTTTTCCTCAGCCGACATACCGAAATTCAAAGGAACGGAGGACCCCCTCAACTACATCCGGGCCTTTAAGGATTACATGGCCATTAAAGGGGTGAAGCCCAGCCTTTTCGCAAGGACATTCCCATCCTCTTTGGGGGACACACCCCGATCTTGGTTATATTTGCTCGATCCCAAAAAGATATCCACCTGGGACGCTATTTCCATAGAATTCGCAAAACAATATGCGGATAATTCCGAAATGCAAGTCACCATTAGAATCCTCGAAGTCCTTTCCCAAAACTAGAAGGAAGGCTTCTCCGAATTTCTGACAAGGTGGAGAAAGGTCATCACCCAATTAGTGAACCGCCTTGACGAGGCCACCTTAGTAGAGAAATTAGTCAAATGCTAGTTAAGGCAACCAACGAACGTGGACCAATCGTTTTTAAAAGCATATTCTAAAAAAGTTATTCATCACCTGAGTTCTTTAATAAGAATTTAGTTATAGCCTTAGAGCGCCGTCGTTAGACCACGTACACCACAAGTATCGAACTAACTAATTAATAGTAGTCTCGATAAAAGCATCACGTCATCATTTTCAAAACTGGTTCCCCCAGGAGCCATGTTCTTTTAATAAAAAACATTTTTTCTATCGCCGGATTCCCGACGCGTACACATAGTAACACATTTTTCACATCATAAACGATGTCACCTCACCATCGTCACCCTAATTTTATAAAATCACCCTTTTTCAAAAAACTTTCCTCTGCAAATATAGGTCGTTTTCGAAAAAAAAAACTATTTGATCCTGAACCGGGATCTTGATCAACTTCTTACGTCGTACAACTGTGTGATTAACTGTCTGTGTTAGTTACTAGGATCACCTCTACTCGAGGTCTTACATTTTGGGTCGTCTCATTTTGAGAAGTCCTCTTTAAACCTCGCCTCCGAGGTTTGTGTCAAATCGTCTCAATATAGAGACCTAAATTCGTCAGGCGTTTCGCCGAATACACCAAGAGTCTAAAGCACCTGAGTCCCTAAGCCAAATGACTGCAAACACACGCGAGTCAAGGGTCTTATTTCCGTGTCGCTCAATTACGGGCATTCCACGAGTCTTTAAGCCGTCTGGTAGATCCATTCTCATTAATACCACCCCTTCCAGTCATGTCAGGAGATTCAAGCACAAACGCAAGATACCAAAGTGGGAACAACGCCGAACAATCTAGGGATAACACCGTAGAAACCCTAACTAACCTGATTCAGAATTTACAAGCCACCATTATCACGGTCAACACATCCGTAAACAACATAGACTCTCGCCTAGGCCATTTGGAAGATAGGGCCTCAGATGAACACCACAACCGGGTCCTCAATGAGGTCCTTTTAAATTCCACCCCGCTAGGTGGGGGGCCCGTCAGCATCATCCCTAGTGATCCCGTTGCCCTACCTCAAGATGACACCCTCCAATCCGCTATGAATCGCATAGATTTCCTCGAAAGTCAAATGCGCCTAAACCAAGGCAACAATGTCCACCTCGAAAACCATAGGAAGTTTGAAATGGGGAACGATGAGCTACCAGAAAACTTTTCCTCAGCCGACATACCGAAATTCAAAGGAACGGAGGACCCCCTCAACTACATCCGGGCCTTTAAGGATTACATGGCCATTAAAGGGGTGAAGCCCAGCCTTTTCGCTAGGACATTCCCATCCTTTTTGGGGGACACACCCCGATCTTGGTTATATTTGCTCGATCCCAAAATGATATCCACCTGGGACGCTATTTCCATAGAATTCGCAAAACAATATGCGGATAATTCCGAAATGCAAGTCACCATTAGAATCCTCGAAGTCCTTTCCCAAAACTAGAAGGAAGGCTTCTCCGAATTTCTGACAAGGTGGAGAAAGGTCATCACCCAATTAGTGAACCGCCTTGACGAGGCCACCTTAGTAGAGAAATTAGTCGAATGCTAGTTAAGGCAACCAACGAACGTGGACTTATCGTTTTTAAAAGCTTTTTCTAAAAAAGTTATTCATCACCTGAGTTCTTTAATAAGAATTTAGTTACAGCCTTAGAGCGCCGTCGTTAGACCACGTACACCACAAGTATCGAACTAACTAATTAATAGTAGTCTCGATAAAAGCATCACGTCATCATTTTCAAAACTGGTTCCCCCAGGAGCCATGTTCTTTTAATAAAAAACATTTTTGCTATCGCCGGATTCCCGACGCGTACACATAGTAACACATTTTTCACATCATAAACGATGTCACCTCACCATCGTCACCCTAATTTTACAAAATCACCCTTTTTCAAAAAACTTTCCTCTGCAAATATAGGTCGTATTCGAAAAAAAAAACTCTTTGATCCTGAGCCGGGATCGTGATCAACTTCTTACGTCGTACAACTGTGTGATTAACTGTCTGTGTTAGTTACTAGGATCACCTCTACTCGAGGTCTTACATTTTGGGTCGTCTCATTTTGAGAAGTCCTCTTTAAACCTCGCCTCCGAGGTTTGTGTCAAATCGTCTCAATATAGAGACCTAAATTCCTCAGGTGTTTCGCCGAATACACCAAGAATCTAAAGCACCTGAGTCCCTAAGCCAAGTGACTGCAAACACACGCGAGCCAAGGGTCTTATTTTCGTGTCGCTCAGTTACGTGCATTCCACGAGTCTTTAAGCCGTCTGGTAGATCCATTCTCATTAATACCACCCCTTCCAGTCATGTCAGGAGATTCAAGCACAAACGCAAGATACCAAAGTGGGAACAACGCCGAACAATCTAGGGATAACACCGTAGAAACCCTAACTAACCTGATTCAGACTTTACAAGCCACCATTATCACGGTGAACACATCCGTAAACAACATAGACTCTCGCCTAGGCCATTTGGAAGATAGGGTCTGAGATGAACACCACAACCGGGTCCTCGATGAGGTCCTTTTAAATTCCACCCCGCTAGGTGGGGGGCCCGTCAGCATCATCCCTAGTGATCCCGTTGCCCTACCTCAAGATGGCACCCTCCAATCCGCTATGAATCGCATAGATTTCCTCGAAAGTCAAATGCGCCTAAACCAAGGCAACAATGTCCACCTCGAAAACCATAGGAAGTTTGAAATGGTGAACGATGAGCTACCAGAAAACTTTTCCTCAGCCGACATACCGAAATTCAAAGGAACGGAGGACCCCCTCAACTACATCCGGGCCTTTAAGGATTACATGGCCATTAAAGGGGTGAAGCCCAACCTTTTCGCTAGGACATTCCCATCCTCTTTGGGGGACACACCCCGATCTTGGTTATATTTGCTCGATCCCAAAAAGATATCCACCTGGGACGCTATTTCCATAGAATTCGCAAAATAATATGCTGATAATTCCGAAACGCAAGTCACCATTAGAATCCTCGAAGTCCTTTCCCAAAACTAGAAGGAAGGCTTCTCCGAATTTCTGACAAGGTGGAGAAAGGTCATCACCCAATTAGTGAACCGCCTTGACGAGGCCACCTTAGTAGAGTAATTAGTCAAATGCTAGTTAAGGCAACCAACGAACGTGGACCAATCGTTTTTAAAAGCTTTTTCTAAAAAAGTTATTCATCACCTGAGTTCTTTAATAAGAATTTAGTTATAGCCTTAGAGCGCCGTCGTTAGACCACGTACACCACAAGTATCGAACTAACTAATTAATAGTAGTCTCGATAAAAGCATCACGTCATCATTTTCAAAACAGGTTCCCCCAGGAGCCATGTTCTTTTAATAAAAAACATTTTTGCTATCGCCGGATTCCCGACGCGTACACATAGTAACACATTTTTCACATCATAAACGATGTCACCTCACCATCGTCACCCTAATTTTATAAAATCACCCTTTTTCAAAAAACTTTCCTCTGCAAATATAGGTCGTTTTCGAAAAAAAAAAAACTCTTTGATCCTGAACCGGGATCGTGATCAACTTCTTACGTCGTACAACTGTGTGATTAACTGTCTGTGTTAGTTACTAGTATCACCTCTACTCGAGGTCTTACATTTTGGGTCGTCTCATTTTGAGAAGTCCTCTTTAAACCTCGCCTCCGAGGTTTGTGTCAAATCGTCTCAATATAGAGACCTAAATTCGTCAGGCGTTTCGCCGAATACACCAAGAGTCTAAAGCACCTGAGTCCCTAAGCCAAATGACTGCAAACACACGCGAGTCAAGGGTCTTATTTCCGTGTCGCTCAATTACGGGCATTCCACGAGTCTTTAAGCCGTCTGGTAGATCCATTCTCATTAATACCACCCCTTCCAGTCATGTCAGGAGATTCAAGCACAAACGCAAGATACCAAAGTGGGAACAACGCCGAACAATCTAGGGATAACACCGTAGAAACCCTAACTAACCTGATTCAGAATTTACAAGCCACCATTATCACGGTGAACACATCCGTAAACAACATAGACTCTCGCCTAGGCCATTTGGAAGATAGGGCCTCAGATGAACACCACAACCGGGTCCTCAATGAGGTCCTTTTAAATTCCACCCCGCTAGGTGGGGGGGCCGTCAGCATCATCCCTAGTGATCCCGTTGCCCTACCTCAAGATGACACCCTCCAATCCGCTATGAATCGCATAGATTTCCTCGAAAGTCAAATGCGCCTAAACCAAGGCAACAATGTCCACCTCGAAAACCATAGGAAGTTTGAAATGGTGAACGATGAGCTACCAGAAAACTTTTCCTCAGCCAACATACCGAAATTCAAAGGAACGGAGGACCCCCTCAACTACATCTGGGCCTTTAAGGATTACATGGCCATTAAAGGGGTGAAGCCCAGCCTTTTCGCTAGGACATTCCCATCCTCTTTAGGGGACACACCCCGATCTTGGTTATATTTGCTCGATCCCAAAAAGATATCCACCTGGGACGCTATTTCCATAGAATTCGCAAAACAATATGCGGATAATTCCGAAATGCAAGTCACCATTAGAATCCTCGAAGTCCTTTCCCAAAACTAGAAGGAAGGCTTCTCCGAATTTCTGACAAGGTGGAGAAAGGTCATCACCCAATTAGTGAACCGCCTTGACGAGGCCACCTTAGTAGAGAAATTAGTCGAATGCTAGTTAAGGCAACCAACGAACGTGGACCAATCGTTTTTAAAACTTTTTCTAAAAAAGTTATTCATCACCTGAGTTCTTTAATAAGAATTTAGTTACAGCCTTAGAGTGCCGTCGTTAGACCACGTACACCACAAGTATCGAACTAACTAATTAATAGTAGTCTCGATAAAAGCATCACGTCATCATTTTCAAAAATGGTTCCCCCAAGAGCCATGTTTATTTAATAAAAAACATTTTTGCTATCGCCGGATTCCCGACACGTACACATAGCAACACATTTTTCACATCATAAACGATGTCACCACACCATCGTCACCCTAATTTTATAAAATCACCCTTTTTCAAAAAACTTTCCTCTGCAAATATAGGTCGTTTTAGAAAAAAAAAACTCTTTGATCCTAAGCCGGGATCGTGATCAACTTCTTACGTCGTACAACTGTGTGATTAACTGTCTGTGTTAGTTACTAGGATCACCTCTACTCGAGGTCTTACATTTTGGGTCGTCTCATTTTGAGAAGTCCTCTTTAAACCTCGCCTCCGAGGTTTGTGTCAAATCGTCTCAATATAGAGACCTAAATTCGTCAGGCGTTTCGCCGAATACACCAAGAGTCTAAAGCACCTGAGTCCCTAAGCCAAATGACTGCAAACACACGCGAGTCAAGGGTCTTATTTCCATGTCGCTCAATTACGGGCATTCCACGAGTCTTTAAGCCGTCTGGTAGATCCATTCTCATTAATACCACCCCTTCCAGTCATGTCAGGAGATTCAAGCACAAACGCAAGATACCAAAGTGGGAACAACGCCGAACAATCTAGGGATAACACCGTTGAAACCCTTACTAACCTGATTCAGAATTTACAAGCCACCATTATCACGGTGAACGCATCCGTAAACAACATAGACTCTCGCCTAGGCCATTTGGAAGATAGGGCCTCAGATGAACACCACAACCGGGTCCTCAATGAGGTCCTTTTAAATTCCACCCCGCTAGGTGGGGGGCCCGTTAGCATCATCCCTAGTGATCCCGTTGCCCTACCTCAAGATGACACCCTCCAATCCGCTATGAATCGCATAGATTTCCTCGAAAGTCAAATGCGCCTAAACCAAGGCAACAATGTCCACCTCGAAAACCATAGGAAGTTTGAAATGGTGAACGATGAGCTACTAGAAAACTTTTCCTCAGCCGACATACCGAAATTCAAAGTAACGGAGGACCCCCTCAACTACATCCGGGCCTTTAAGGATTACATGGCCATTAAAGGGGTGAAGCCCAGCCTTTTCGCTAGGACATTCCCATCCTCTTTAAGGGACACACCCCGATCTTGGTTATATTTGCTCGATCCCAAAAAGATATCCACCTGGGACGCTATTTCCATAGAATTCGCAAAACAATATGCGGATAATTCCGAAATGCAAGTCACCATTAGAATCCTCGAAGTCCTTTCCCAAAACTAGAAGGAAGGCTTCTCCAAATTTCTGACAAGGTGGAGAAAGGTCATCACCCAATTAGTGAACCGCCTTGACGAGGCCACCTTAGTAGAGAAATTAGTCAAATGCTAGTTAAGGCAACCAACGAACGTGGACCAATCGTTTTTAAAAGCTTTTTCTAAAAAAGTTATTCATCACCTGAGTTCTTTAATAAGAATTTAGTTACAGCCTTAGAGCGCCGTCGTTAGACCACGTACACCACAAGTATCGAACTAACTAATTAATAGTAGTCTCGATAAAAGCATCACGTCATCATTTTCAAAACTGGTTCCCCCAGGAGCCGTGTTATTTTAATAAAAAACATTTTTGCTATCGCCGGATTCCCGACGCGTACACATAGTAACACATTTTTCACATCATAAACGATGTCACCTCACCATCGTCACCCTAATTTTATAAAATCACCCTTTTTCAAAAAACTTTCCTCTGCAAATATAGGTTGTTTTTGAAAAAAAAAACTCTTTGATCCTGAACCGGGATCGTGATCAACTTCTTACGTCGTACAACTGTGTGATTAATTGTCTGTGTTAGTTACTAGGATCACCTCTACTCGAGGTCTTACATTTTGGGTCGTCTCATTTTGAGAAGTCCTCTTTAAACCTCGCCTCCGAGGTTTGTGTCAAATCATCTCAATATAGAGACCTAAATTCGTCAGGCGTTTCGCCGAATACACCAAGAGTCTAAAGCACCTGAGTCCCTAAGCCAAATGACTGCAAACACACGCGAGTCAAGGGTCTTATTTCCGTGTCGCTCAATTACGGGCATTCCACGAGTCTTTAAGCCGTCTGGTAGATCCATTCTTATTAATACCACCCCTTCCAGTCATGTCAGGAGATTCAAGCACAAACGCAAGATACCAAAGTGGGAACAACGCCGAACAATCTAGGGATAACACCGTAGAAACCCTAACTAACCTGATTCAGAATTTACAAGCCACCATTATCACGGTGAACACATCCGTAAACAACATAGACTCTCGCCTAGGCCATTTGGAAGATAGGGCCTCAGATGAACACCACAACCGGGTCCTCAATGAGGTCCTTTAAAATTCCACCCCGCTAGGTGGGGGGCCCGTCAGCATCATCCCTAGTGATCCCGTTGCCCTACCTCAAGATGACACCCTCCAATCCGCTATGAATCGCATAGATTTCCTCGAAAGTCAAATGCGCCTAAACCAAGGCAACAATGTCCACCTCGAAAACCATAGGAAGTTTTAAATGGTGAACGATGAGCTACTAGAAAACTTTTCCTCAGCCGACATACCGAAATTCAAAGGAACGGAGGACCCCCTCAACTACATCCGGGCCTTTAAGGATTACATGGCCATTAAAGGGGTCAAGCCCAGCCTTTTCGCTAGGACATTCCCATCCTCTTTAGGGGACACACCCCGATCTTGGTTATATTTGCTCGATCCCAAAAAGATATCCACCTGGGACGCTATTTCCATAGAATTCGCAAAACAATATGCGGATAATTCCGAAATGCAAGTCACCATTAGAATCCTCGAAGTCCTTTCCCAAAACTAGAAGGAAGGCTTCTCCGAATTTCTGACAAGGTGGAGAAAGGTCACCACCCAATTAGTGAACCGCCTTGACGAGGCCACCTTAGTAGAGAAATTAGTCGAATGCTAGTTAAGGCAACCAACGAACGTGGACCAATCGTTTTTAAAAGCTTTTTCTAAAAAAGTTATTCATTACCTGAGTTCTTTAATAAGAATTTAGTTACAGCCTTAGAGCACCGTCGTTAGACCACGTACACCACAAGTATCGAACTAACTAATTAATAGTAGTCTCGATAAAAGCATCACGTCATCATTTTCAAAACTGGTTCCCCCAGGAGCCATGTTCTTTTAATAAAAAACATTTTTGCTATCGCCGGATTCCCGACGCGTACACATAGTAACACATTTTTCACATCATAAACGATGTCACCTCACCATCGTCACCCTAATTTTATAAAATCACCCTTTTTCAAAAAACTTTCCTCTGCAAATATATGTCGTATTCGAAAAAAAAACTCTTTGATCCTGAGCCGGGATCGTGACCAACTTCTTACGTCGTACAACTGTGTGATTAACTGTCTGTGTTAGTTACTAGGATCACCTCTACTCGAGGTCTTACATTTTGGGTCGTCTCATTTTGAGAAGTCCTCTTTAAACCTCGCCTCCGAGGTTTGTGTCAAATCGTCTCAATATAGAGACCTAAATTCGTCAGGCGTTTCGCCGAATACACCAAGAGTCTAAAGCACCTGAGTCCCTAAGCCAAATGACTGCAAACACACGCGAGTCAAGGGTCTTATTTCCGTGTCGCACAATTACGGGCATTCCACGAGTCTTTAAGCCGTCTGGTAGATCCATTCTCATTAATACCACCCCTTCCAGTCATGTCAGGAGATTCAAGCACAAACGCAAGATACCAAAGTGGGAACAACGCCGAACAATCTAGGGATAACACCGTAGAAACCCTAACTAACCTGATTCAGAATTTACAAGCCACCATTATCACGGTGAACACATCCGTAAACAACATAGACTCTCGCCTAGGCCATTTGGAAGATAGGGCCTCAGATGAACACCACAACCGGGTCCTCAATGAGGTCCTTTTAAATTCCACCCCGCTAGGTGGGGGGCCCGTCAGCATCATCCCTAGTGATCCCGTTGCCCTACCTCAAGATGACACCCTCCAATCCGCTATGAATCGCATAGATTTCCTCGAAAGTCAAATGCGCCTAAACCAAGGCAACAATGTCCACCTCGAAAACCATAGGAAGTTTGAAATGGTGAACGATGAGCTACTAGAAAACTTTTCCTTAGCCGACATACCGAAATTCAAAGGAACGGAGGACCCCCTCAACTACATCCGGGCCTTTAAGGATTACATGGCCATTAAAGGGGTGAAGCCCAGCCTTTTCGCTAGGACATTCCCATCCTCTTTGGGGGACACACCCCGATCTTGGTTATATTTGCTCGATCCCAAAAAGATATCCACCTGGGACGCTATTTCCATAGAATTCGCAAAACAATATGCGGATAATTCCGAAATGCAAGTCACCATTAGAATCCTCGAAGTCCTTTCCCAAAACTAGAAGGAAGGCTTCTCCGAATTTCTGACAAGGTGGAGAAAGGTCATCACCCAATTAGTGAACCGCCTTGACGAGGCCACCTTAGTAGAGAAATTAGTCGAATGCTAGTTAAGGCAACCAACGAACGTGGACCAATCGTTTTTAAAAGCTTTTTCTAAAAAAGTTATTCATCACCTGAGTTCTTTAATAAGAATTTAGTTACAGCCTTAGAGCGCCGTCGTTAGACCACGTACACCACAAGTATCGAACTAACTAATTAATCGTAGTCTCGATAAAAGCATCACGTCATCATTTTCAAAACTGGTTCCCCCAGGAGCCATGTTCTTTTAATAAAAAACATTTTTGCTATCGCCGGATTCCCGACGCGTAAACATAGTAACACATTTTTCACATCATAAACGATGTCACCTCACCATCGTCACCCTAATTTTATAAAATCACCCTTTTTCAAAAAACTTTCCTCTGCAAATATATGTCGTATTCGAAAAAAAAAACTCTTTGATCCTGAGCCGGGATCGTGATGAACTTCTTACGTCGTACAACTGTGTGATTAACTGTCTGTGTTAGTTACTAGGATCACCTCTACTCGAGGTCTTACATTTTGGGTCGTCTCATTTTGAGAAGTCCTCTTTAAACATCGCCTCCGAGGTTTGTGTCAAATCGTCTCAATATAGAGACCTAAATTCGTCAGGCATTTCGCCGAATACACCAAGAGTCTAAAGCACCTGAGTCCCTAAGCCAAATGACTGCAAACACACGCGAGTCAAGGGTCTTATTTCCATGTCGCTCAATTACGGGCATTCCACGAGTCTTTAAGCCGTCTGGTAGATCCATTCTCATTAATACCACCCCTTCCAGTCATGTCAGGAGATTCAAGCACAAACGCAAGATACCAAAGTGGGAACAACGCCGAACAATCTAGGGATAACACCGTAGAAACCCTTACTAACCTGATTCAGAATTTACAAGCCACCATTATCACGGTGAACGCATCCGTAAACAACATAGACTCTCGCCTAGGCCATTTGGAATATAGGGCCTCAGATGAACACCACAACCGGGTCCTCAATGAGGTCCTTTTAAATTCCACCCCGCTAGGTGGGGGGCCCGTTAGCATCATCCCTAGTGATCCCGTTGCCCTACCTCATGATGACACCCTCCAATCCGCTATGAATCGCATAGATTTCCTCAAAAGTCAAATGCGCCTAAACCAAGGCAACAATGTCCACCTCGAAAACCATAGGAAGTTTTAAATGGTGAACGATGAGCTACTAGAAAACTTTTCCTCAGCCGACATACCGAAATTCAAAGTAACGGAGGACCCCCTCAACTACACCCGGGCCTTTAAGGATTACATGGCCATTAAAGGGGTGAAGCCCAGCCTTTTCGCTAGGACATTCCCATCCTCTTTAAGGGACACACCCCGATCTTGGTTATATTTGCTCGATCCCAAAAAGATATCCACCTGGGACGCTATTTCCATAGAATTCGCAAAACAATATGCGGATAATTCCGAAATGCAAGTCACCATTAGAATCCTCGAAGTCCTTTCCCAAAACTAGAAGGAAGGCTTCTCCAAATTTCTGACAAGGTGGAGAAAGGTCATCACCCAATTAGTGAACCGCCTTGACGAGGCCACCTTAGTAGAGAAATTAGTCAAATGCTAGTTAAGGCAACCAACGAACGTGGACCAATCGTTTTTAAAAGCTTTTTCTAAAAAAGTTATTCATCACCTGAGTTCTTTAATAAGAATTTAGTTACAGCCTTAGAGCGCCGTCGTTTGACCACGTACACCACAAGTATCGAACTAACTAATTAATAGTACTCTCGATAAAAGCATCACGTCATCATTTTCAAAACTGGTTCCCCCAGGAGCCGTGTTCTTTTAATAAAAAACATTTTTGCTATCGCCGGATTCCCGACGCGTACACATAGTAACACATTTTTCACATCATAAACGATGTCACCTCACCATCGTCACCCTAATTTTATAAAATCACCCTTTTTCAAAAAACTTTCCTCTGCAAATATAGGTTGTTTTCGAAAAAAAAAACTCTTTGATCCTGAACCGGGATCGTGATCAACTTCTTACGTCGTACAACT
The DNA here is from genome assembly GCA_958450325.1 of Agrostemma githago. Taxonomy (NCBI): domain Eukaryota; kingdom Viridiplantae; phylum Streptophyta; class Magnoliopsida; order Caryophyllales; family Caryophyllaceae; genus Agrostemma; species Agrostemma githago. Next base: position 46,986,031 of record OY288259.1, on the reverse strand, counting down.
GTGTGATTAATTGTCTGTGTTAGTTACTAGGATCACCTCTACTCGAGGTCTTACATTTTGGGTCGTCTCATTTTGAGAAGTCCTCTTTAAACCTCGCCTCCGAGGTTTGTGTCAAATCGTCTCAATATAGAGACCTAAATTCGTCAGGCGTTTCGCCGAATACACCAAGAGTCTAAAGCACCTGAGTCCCTAAGCCAAATGACTGCAAACACACGCGAGTCAAGGGTCTTATTTCCATGTCGCTCAATTACGGGCATTCCACGAGTCTTTAAGCAATCTGGTAGATCCATTCTCATTAATACCACCCCTTCCAGTCATGTCAGGAGATTCAAGCACAAACGCAAGATACCAAAGTGGGAACAACGCCGAACAATCTAGGGATAACACCGTAGAAACCCTAACTAACCTGATTCAGAATTTACAAGCCACCATTATCACGGTGAACACATCCATAAACAACATAGACTCTCGCCTAAGCCATTTGGAAGATAGGGCCTCAGATGAACACCACAACCGGGTCCTCAATGAGGTCCTTTTAAATTCCACCCCGCTAGGTGGGGGGCCCGTCAGCATCATCCCTAGTGATCCCGTTGCCCTACCTCAAGATGACACCCTCCAATACGCTATGAATCGCATAGATTTCCTCGAAAGTCAAATGCGCCTAAAACAAGGCAACAATGTCCACCTCGAAAACCATAGGAAGTTTGAAATGGTGAACGATGAGCTACTAGAAAACTTTTCCTCAGCCGACATACCGAAATTCAAAGGAACGGAGGACCCCCTCAACTACATCCGGGCCTTTAAGGATTACATGGCCATTAAAGGGGTGAAGCCCAGCCTTTTCGCTAGGACATTCCCATCCTCTTTGGGGGACACACCCCGATCTTGGTTATATTTGCTCGATCCCAAAAAGATATCCACCTGGGACGCTATTTCCATAGAATTCGCAAAACAATATGCGGATAATTCCGAAATGCAAGTCACCATTAGAATCCTCGAAGTCCTTTCCCAAAACTAGAAGGAAGGCTTCTCCGAATTTCTGACAAGGTGGTGAAAGGTCATCACCCAATTAGTGAACCGCCTTGACGAGGCCACCTTAGTAGAGAAATTAGTCGAATGCTAGTTAAGGCAACCAACGAACGTGGACCAATCGTTTTTAAAAGCTTTTTCTAAAAAAGTTATTCATCACCTGAGTTCTTTAATAAGAATTTAGTTACAGCCTTAGAGCGCCGTCGTTAGACCACGTACACCACAAGTATCGAACTAACTAATTAATCGTAGTCTCGATAAAAGCATCACGTCATCATTTTCAAAACTGGTTCCCCCAGGAGCCATGTTCTTTTAATAAAAAACATTTTTGCTATCGCCGGATTCCCGACGCGTACAAATAGTAACACATTTTTCACATCATAAACGATGTCACCTCACCATCGTCACCCTAATTTTATAAAATCACCCTTTTTCAAAAAACTTTCCTCTGCAAATATATGTCGTATTCGAAAAAAAAAACTCTTTGATCCTGAGCCGGGATCGTGATGAACTTCTTACGTCGTACAACTGTGTGATTAACTGTCTGTGTTAGTTACTAGGATCACCTCTACTCGAGGTCTTACATTTTGGGTCGTCTCATTTTGAGAAGTCCTCTTTAAACATCGCCTCCGAGGTTTGTGTCAAATCGTCTCAATATAGAGACCTAAATTCGTCAGGCGTTTCGCCGAATACACCAAGAGTCTAAAGCACCTGAGTCCCTAAGCCAAATGACTGCAAACACACGCGAGTCAAGGGTCTTATTTCCATGTCGCTCAATTACGGGCATTCCACGAGTCTTTAAGCCGTCTGGTAGATCCATTCTCATTAATACCACCCCTTCCAGTCATGTCAGGAGATTCAAGCACAAACGCAAGATACCAAAGTGGGAACAACGCCGAACAATCTAGGGATAACACCGTAGAAACCCTTACTAACCTGATTCAGAATTTACAAGCCACCATTATCACGGTGAACGCATCCGTAAACAACATAGACTCTCGCCTAGGCCATTTGGAATATAGGGCCTCAGATGAACACCACAACCGGGTCCTCAATGAGGTCCTTTTAAATTCCACCCCGCTAGGTGGGGGGCCCGTTAGCATCATCCCTAGTGATCCCGTTGCCCTACCTCATGATGACACCCTCCAATCCGCTATGAATCGCATAGATTTCCTCAAAAGTCAAATGCGCCTAAACCAAGGCAACAATGTCCACCTCGAAAACCATAGGAAGTTTTAAATGGTGAACGATGAGCTACTAGAAAACTTTTCCTCAGCCGACATACCGAAATTCAAAGTAACGGAGGACCCCCTCAACTACACCCGGGCCTTTAAGGATTACATGGCCATTAAAGGGGTGAAGCCCAGCCTTTTCGCTAGGACATTCCCATCCTCTTTAAGGGACACACCCCGATCTTGGTTATATTTGCTCGATCCCAAAAAGATATCCACCTGGGACGCTATTTCCATAGAATTCGCAAAACAATATGCGGATAATTCCGAAATGCAAGTCACCATTAGAATCCTCGAAGTCCTTTCCCAAAACTAGAAGGAAGGCTTCTCCAAATTTCTGACAAGGTGGAGAAAGGTCATCACCCAATTAGTGAACCGCCTTGACGAGGCCACCTTAGTAGAGAAATTAGTCAAATGCTAGTTAAGGCAACCAACGAACGTGGACCAATCGTTTTTAAAAGCTTTTTCTAAAAAAGTTATTCATCACCTGAGTTCTTTAATAAGAATTTAGTTACAGCCTTAGAGCGCCGTCGTTTGACCACGTACACCACAAGTATCGAACTAACTAATTAATAGTACTCTCGATAAAAGCATCACGTCATCATTTTCAAAACTGGTTCCCCCAGGAGCCGTGTTCTTTTAATAAAAAACATTTTTGCTATCGCCGGATTCCCGACGCGTACACATAGTAACACATTTTTCACATCATAAACGATGTCACCTCACCATCGTCACCCTAATTTTATAAAATCACCCTTTTTCAAAAAACTTTCCTCTGCAAATATAGGTTGTTTTCGAAAAAAAAAACTCTTTGATCCTGAACCGGGATCGTGATCAACTTCTTACGTCGTACAACTGTGTGATTAATTGTCTGTGTTAGTTACTAGGATCACCTCTACTCGAGGTCTTACATTTTGGGTCGTCTCATTTTGAGAAGTCCTCTTTAAACCTCGCCTCCGAGGTTTGTGTCAAATCGTCTCAATATAGAGACCTAAATTCGTCAGGCGTTTCGCCGAATACACCAAGAGTCTAAAGCACCTGAGTCCCTAAGCCAAATGACTGCAAACACACGCGAGTCAAGGGTCTTATTTCCATGTCGCTCAATTACGGGCATTCCACGAGTCTTTAAGCAATCTGGTAGATCCATTCTCATTAATACCACCCCTTCCAGTCATGTCAGGAGATTCAAGCACAAACGCAAGATACCAAAGTGGGAACAACGCCGAACAATCTAGGGATAACACCGTAGAAACCCTAACTAACCTGATTCAGAATTTACAAGCCACCATTATCACGGTGAACACATCCATAAACAACATAGACTCTCGCCTAAGCCATTTGGAAGATAGGGCCTCAGATGAACACCACAACCGGGTCCTCAATGAGGTCCTTTTAAATTCCACCCCGCTAGGTGGGGGGCCCGTCAGCATCATCCCTAGTGATCCCGTTGCCCTACCTCAAGATGACACCCTCCAATCCGCTATGAATCGCATAGATTTCCACGAAAGTCAAATGCGCCTAAAACAAGGCAACAATGTCCACCTCGAAAACCATAGGAAGTTTGAAATGGTGAACGATGAGCTACTAGAAAACTTTTCCTCAGCCGACATACCGAAATTCAAAGGAACGGAGGACCCCCTCAACTACATCCGGGCCTTTAAGGATTACATGGCCATTAAAGGGGTCAAGCCCAGCCTTTTCGCTAGGACATTCCCATCCTCTTTAGGGGACACACCCCGATCTTGGTTATATTTGCTCGATCCCAAAAAGATATCCACCTGGGACGCTATTTCCATAGAATTCGCAAAACAATATGCGGATAATTCCGAAATGCAAGTCACCATTAGAATCCTTGAAGTCCTTTCCCAAAACTAGAAGGAAGGCTTCTCCGAATTTCTGACAAGGTGGAGAAAGGTCATCACCCAATTAGTGAACCGCCTTGACGAGGCCACCTTAGTAGAGAAATTAGTCGAATGCTAGTTAAGGCAACCAACGAACGTGGACCAATCGTTTTTAAAAGCTTTTTCTAAAAAAGTTATTCATCACCTGAGTTCTTTAATAAGAATTTAGTTACAGCCTTAGAGCGCAGTCGTTTGACCACGTACACCACAAGTATCGAACTAACTAATTAATAGTAGTCTCGATAAAAGCATCACGTCATCATTTTCAAAACTGGTTCCCCCAGGAGCCGTGTTCTTTTAATAAAAAACATTTTTGCTATCGCCGGATTCCCGACGCGTACACATAGTAACACATTTTTCACATCATAAACGATGTCACCTCACCATCGTCACCCTAATTTTATAAAATCACCCTTTTTCAAAAAACTTTCCTCTGCAAATATAGGTTGTTTTCGAAAAAAAAAAACTCTTTGATCCTGAACCGGGATCGTGATCAACTTCTTACGTCGTACAACTGTGTGATTAATTGTCTGTGTTAGTTACTAGGATCACCTCTACTCGAGGTCTTACATTTTGGGTCGTCTCATTTTGAGAAGTCCTCTTTAAACCTCGCCTCCGAGGTTTGTGTCAAATCGTCTCAATATAGAGACCTAAATTCGTCAGGCGTTTCGCCGAATACACCAAGAGTCTAAAGCACCTGAGTCCCTAAGCCAAATGACTGCAAACACACGCGAGTCAAGGGTCTTATTTCCATGTCGCTCAATTACGGGCATTCCACGAGTCTTTAAGCAATCTGGTAGATCCATTCTCATTAATACCACCCCTTCCAGTCATGTCAGGAGATTCAAGCACAAACGCAAGATACCAAAGTGGGAACAACGCCGAACAATCTAGGGATAACACCGTAGAAACCCTATCTAACCTGATTCAGAATTTACAAGCCACCATTATCACGGTGAACACATCCGTAAACAACATAGACTCTCGCGTAAGCCATTTGGAAGATAGGGCCTCAGATGAACACCACAACCGGGTCCTCAATGAGGTCCTTTTAAATTCCACCCCGCTAGGTGGGGGGCCCGTCAGCATCATCCCTAGTGATCCCGTTGCCCTACCTCAAGATGACACCCTCCAATCCGCTATGAATCGCATAGATTTCCTCGAAAGTCAAATGCGCCTAAAACAAGGCAACAATGTCCACCTCGAAAACCATAGGAAGTTTGAAATGGTGAACGATGAGCTACCAGAAAACTTTTCCTCAGCCGACATACCGAAATTCAAAGGAACGGAGGACCCCCTCAACTACATCCGGGCCTTTAAGGATTACATGGCCATTAAAGGGGTCAAGCCCGGCCTTTTCGCTAGGACATTCCCATCCTCTTTAGGGGACACACCCCGATCTTGGTTATATTTGCTCGATCCCAAAAAGATATCCACCTGGGACGCTATTTCCATAGAATTCGCAAAACAATATGCGGATAATTCCGAAATGCAAGTCACCATTAGAATCCTCGAAGTCCTTTCCCAAAACTAGAAGGAAGGCTTCTCCGAATTTCTGACAAGGTGGAGAAAGGTCATCACCCAATTAGTGAATCGCCTTGACGAGGCCACCTTAGTAGAGAAATTAGTCGAATGCTAGTTAAGGCAACCAACGAACGTGGACCAATCGTTTTTAAAAGCTTTTTCTAAAAAAGTTATTCATCACCTGAGTTCTTTAATAAGAATTTAGTTACAGCCTTAGAGCGCCGTCGTTAGACCACGTACACCACAAGTATCGAACTAACTAATTAATAGTAGTCTCGATAAAAGCATCATGTCATCATTTTCAAAACTGGTTCCCCCAGGAGCCATGTTCTTTTAATAAAAAACATTTTTGCTATCGCCGGATTCCCGACGCGTACACATAGTAACACATTTTTCACATCATAAACGATGTCACCTCACCATCGTCACCCTAATTTTATAAAATCACCCTTTTTCAAAAAACTTTCCTCTGCAAATATATGTCGTATTCGAAAAAAAAAACTCTTTGATCCTGAGCCGGGATCGTGATGAACTTCTTACGTCGTACAACTGTGTGATTAACTGTCTGTGTTAGTTACTAGGATCACCTCTACTCGAGGTCTTACATTTTGGGTCGTCTCATTTTGAGAAGTCCACTTTAAACCTCGCCTCCGAGGTTTGTGTCAAATCGTCTCAATATAGAGACCTAAATTCGTCAGGCGTTTCGCCGAATACACCAAGAGTCTAAAGCAACTGAGTCCCTAAGCCAAATGACTGCAAACACACGCGAGTCAAGGGTCTTATTTCCATGTCGCTCAATTACGGGCATTCCACGAGTCTTTAAGCCGTCTGGTAGATCCATTCTCATTAATACCACCCCTTCCAGTCATGTCAGGAGATTCAAGCACAAACGCAAGATACCAAAGTGGGAACAACGCCGAACAATCTAGGGATAACACCGTAGAAACCCTAACTAACCTGATTCAGAATTTACAAGCCACCATTATCACGGTGAACGCATCCGTAAACAACATAGACTCTCGCCTAGGCCATTTGGAAGATAGGGCCTCAGATGAACACCACAACCGGGTCCTCAATGAGGTCCTTTTAAATTCCACCCCGCTAGGTGGGGGGCCCGTTAGCATCATCCCTAGTGATCCCGTTGCCCTACCTCAAGATGACACCCTCCAATCCGCTATGAATCGCATAGATTTCCTCGAAAGTCAAATGCGCCTAAACCAAGGCAACAATGTCCACCTCGAAAACCATAGGAAGTTTGAAATGGTGAACGATGAGCTACTAGAAAACTTTTCCTCAGCCGACATACCGAAATTCAAAGTAACGGAGGACCCCCTCAACTACATCCGGGCCTTTAGGGATTACATGGCCATTAAAGGGGTGAAGCCCAGCCTTTTCGCTAGGACATTCCCATCCTCTTTAAGGGACACACCCCGATCTTGGTTATATTTGCTCGATCCCAAAAAGATATCCACCTGGGACGCTATTTCCATAGAATTCGCAAAACAATATGCGGATAATTCCGAAATGCAAGTCACCATTAGAATCCTCGAAGTCCTTTCCCAAAACTAGAAGGAAGGCTTCTCCAAATTTCTGACAAGGTGGAGAAAGGTCATCACCCAATTAGTGAACCGCCTTGACGAGGCCACCTTAGTAGAGAAATTAGTCAAATGCTAGTTAAGGCAACCAACGAACGTGGACCAATCGTTTTTAAAAGCTTTTTCTAAAAAAGTTATTCATCACCTGAGTTCTTTAATAAGAATTTAGTTACAGCCTTAGAGCGCCGTCGTTAGACCACGTACACCACAAGTATCGAACTAACTAATTAATAGTAGTCTCGATAAAAGCATCACGTCATCATTTTCAAAACTGGTTCCCCCAGGAGCCATGTTCTTTTAATAAAAAACATTTTTGCTATCGCCGGATTCCCGACGCGTACACATAGTAACACATTTTTCACATCATAAACGATGTCACCTCACCATCGTCACCCTAATTTTATAAAATCACCCTTTTTCAAAAAACTTTCCTCTGCAAATATATGTCGTATTCGAAAAAAAAAACTCTTTGATCCTGAGCCGGGATCGTGATGAACTTCTTACGTCGTACAACTGTGTGATTAACTGTCTGTGTTAGTTACTAGGATCACCTCTACTCGAGGTCTTACATTTTGGGTCGTCTCATTTTGAGAAGTCCTCTTTAAACCTCGCCTCCGAGGTTTGTGTCAAATCGTCTCAATATAGAGACCTAAATTCGTCAGGCGTTTCGCCGAATACACCAAGAGTCTAAAGCACCTGAGTCCCTAAGCCAAATGACTGCAAACACACGCGAGTCAAGGGTCTTATTTCCATGTCGCTCAATTACGGGCATTCCACGAGTCTTTAAGCCGTCTGGTAGATCCATTCTCATTAATACCACCCCTTCCAGTCATGTCAGGAGATTCAAGCACAAACGCAAGATACCAAAGTGGGAACAACGCCGAACAATCTAGGGATAACACCGTAGAAACCCTTACTAACCTGATTCAGAATTTACAAGCCACCATTATCACGGTGAACCCATCCGTAAACAACATAGACTCTCGCCTAGGCCATTTGGAAGATAGGGCCTCAGATGAACACCACAACCGGGTCCTCAATGAGGTCCTTTTAAATTCCACCCCGCTAGGTGGGGGGCCCGTTAGCATCATCCCTAGTGATCCCGTTGCCCTACCTCAAGATGACACCCTCCAATCCGCTATGAATCGCATAGATTTCCTCGAAAGTCAAATGCGCCTAAACCAAGGCAACAATGTCCACCTCGAAAACCATAGGAAGTTTGAAATGGTGAACGATGAGCTACTAGAAAACTTTTCCTCAGCCGACATACCGAAATTCAAAGTAACGGAGGACCCCCTCAACTACATCCGGGCCTTTAGGGATTACATGGCCATTAAAGGGGTGAAGCCCAGCCTTTTCGCTAGGACATTCCCATCCTCTTTAAGGGACACACCCCGATCTTGGTTATATTTGCTCGATCCCAAAAAGATATCCACCTGGGACGCTATTTCCATAGAATTCGCAAAACAATATGCGGATAATTCCGAAATGCAAGTCACCATTAGAATCCTCGAAGTCCTTTCCCAAAACTAGAAGGAAGGCTTCTCCAAATTTCTGACAAGGTGGAGAAAGGTCATCACCCAATTAGTGAACCGCCTTGACGAGGCCACCTTAGAAGAGAAATTAGTCAAATGCTAGTTAAGGCAACCAACGAACGTGGACCAATCGTTTTTAAAAGCTTTTTCTAAAAAAGTTATTCATCACCTGAGTTCTTTAATAAGAATTTAGTTACAGCCTTAGAGCGCCGTCGTTTGACCACGTACACCACAAGTATCGAACTAACTAATTAATAGTAGTCTCGATAAAAGCATCACGTCATCATTTTCAAAACTGGTTCCCCCAGGAGCCGTGTTCTTTTAATAAAAAACATTTTTGCTATCGCCGGATTCCCGACGCGTACACATAGTAACACATTTTTCACATCATAAACGATGTCACCTCACCATCGTCACCCTTTTATAAAATCACCCTTTTTCAAAAAACTTTCCTCTGCAAATATAGGTTGTTTTCGAAAAAAAAAACTCTTTGATCCTGAACCGGGATCGTGATCAACTTCTTACGTCGTACAACTGTGTGATTAATTGTCTGTGTTAGTTACTAGGATCACCTCTACTCGAGGTCTTACATTTTGGGTCGTCTCATTTTGAGAAGTCCTCTTTAAACCTCGCCTCCGAGGTTTGTGTCAAATCGTCTCAATATAGAGACCTAAATTCGTCAGGCGTTTCGCCGAATACACCAAGAGTCTAAAGCACCTGAGTCCCTAAGCCAAATGACTGCAAACACACGCGAGTCAAGGGTCTTATTTCCATGTCGCTCAATTACGGGCATTCCACGAGTCTTTAAGCAATCTGGTAGATCCATTCTCATTAATACCACCCCTTCCAGTCATGTCAGGAGATTCAAGCACAAACGCAAGATACCAAAGTGGGAACAACGCCGAACAATCTAGGGATAACACCGTAGAAACCCTAACTAACCTGATTCAGAATTTACAAGCCACCATTATCACGGTGAACACATCCGTAAACAACATAGACTCTCGCCTAGGCCATTTGGAAGATAGGGCCTCAGATGAACACCACAACCGGGTCCTCAATGAGGTCCTTTTAAATTCCACCCCGCTAGGTGAGGGGCCCGTCAGCATCATCCCTAGTGATCCCGTTGCCCTACCTCAAGATGACACCCTCCAATCCGCTATGAATCGCATAGATTTCCTCGAAAGTCAAATGCGCCTAAAACAAGGCAACAATGTCCACCTCGAAAACCATAGGAAGTTTGAAATGGTGAACGATGAGCTACTAGAAAACTTTTCCTCAGCCGACATACCGAAATTCAAAGGAACGGAGGACCCCCTCAACTACATCCGGGCCTTTAAGGATTACATGGCCATTAAAGGGGTCAAGCCCAGCCTTTTCGCTAGGACATTCCCATCCTCTTTAGGGGACACACCCCGATCTTGGTTATATTTGCTCGATCCCAAAAAGATATCCACCTGGGACGCTATTTCCATAGAATTCGCAAAACAATATGCGGATAATTCCGAAATGCAAGTCACCATTAGAATCCTCGAAGTCCTTTCCCAAAACTAGAAGGAAGGCTTCTCCGAATTTCTGACAAGGTGGAGAAAGGTCATCACCCAATTAGTGAACCGCCTTGACGAGGCCACCTTAGTAGAGAAATTAGTCGAATGCTAGTTAAGGCAACCAACGAACGTGGACCAATTGTTTTTAAAAGCTTTTTCTAAAAAAGTTATTCATCACCTGAGTTCTTTAATAAGAATTTAGTTACAGCCTTAGAGCGCCGTCGTTAGACCACGTACACCACAAGTATCGAACTAACTAATTAATAGTAGTCTCGATAAAAGCATCACGTCATCATTTTCAAAACTGGTTCCCCCAGGAGCCATGTTCTTTTAATAAAAAACATTTTTGCTATCGCCGGATTCCCGACGCGTACACATAGTAACACATTTTTCACATCATAAACGATGTCACCTCACCATCGTCACCCTAATTTTATAAAATCACCCTTTTTCAAAAAACTTTCCTCTGCAAATATATGTCGTATTCGAAAAAAAAACCTCTTTGATCCTGAGCCGGGATCGTGATGAACTTCTTACGTCGTACAACTGTGTGATTAACTGTCTGTGTTAGTTACTAGGATCACCTCTACTCGAGGTCTTACATTTTGGGTCGTCTCATTTTGAGAAGTCCTCTTTAAACCTCGCCTCCGAGGTTTGTGTCAAATCGTCTCAATATAGAGACCTAAATTCGTCAGGCGTTTCGCCGAATACACCAAGAGTCTAAAGCACCTGAGTCCCTAAGCCAAATGACTGCAAACACACGCGAGTCAAGGGTCTTATTTCCATGTCGCTCAATTACGGGCATTCCACGAGTCTTTAAGCCGTCTGGTAGATCCATTCTCATTAATACCACCCCTTCCAGTCATGTCAGGAGATTCAAGCACAAACGCAAGATACCAAAGTGGGAACAACGCCGAACAATCTAGGGATAACACCGTAGAAACCCTTACTAACCTGATTCAGAATTTACAAGCCACCATTATCACGGTGAACGCATCCGTAAACAACATAGACTCTCGCCTAGGCCATTTGGAAGATAGGGCCTCAGATGAACACCACAACCGGGTCCTCAATGAGGTCCTTTTAAATTCCACCCCGCTAGGTGGGGGGCCCGTTAGCATCATCCCTAGTGATCCCGTTGCCCTACCTCAAGATGACACCCTCCAATCCGCTATGAATCGCATAGATTTCCTCGAAAGTCAAATGCGCCTAAAACAAGGCAACAATGTCCACCTCGAAAACCATAGGAAGTTTGAAATGGTGAACGATGAGCTACTAGAAAACTTTTCCTCAGCCGACATACCGAAATTCAAAGGAACGGAGGACCCCCTCAACTACATCCGGGCCTTTAAGGATTACATGGCCATTAAAGGGGTCAAGCCCAGCCTTTTCGCTAGGACATTCCCATCCTCTTTAGGGGACACACCCCGATCTTGGTTATATTTGCTCGATCCCAAAAAGATATCCACCTGGGACGCTATTTCCATAGAATTCGCAAAACAATATGCGGATAATTCCGAAATGCAAGTCACCATTAGAATCCTCGAAGTCCTTTCCCAAAACTAGAAGGAAGGCTTCTCCGAATTTCTGACAAGGTGGAGAAAGGTCATCACCCAATTAGTGAACCGCCTTGACGAGGCCACCTTAGTAGAGAAATTAGTCGAATGCTAGTTAAGGCAACCAACGAACGTGGACCAATTGTTTTTAAAAGCTTTTTCTAAAAAAGTTATTCATCACCTGAGTTCTTTAATAAGAATTTAGTTACAGCCTTAGAGCGCCGTCGTTAGACCACGTACACCACAAGTATCGAACTAACTAATTAATAGTAGTCTCGATAAAAGCATCACGTCATCATTTTCAAAACTGGTTCCCCCAGGAGCCATGTTCTTTTAATAAAAAACATTTTTGCTATCGCCGGATTCCCGACGCGTACACATAGTAACACATTTTTCACATCATAAACGATGTCACCTCACCATCGTCACCCTAATTTTATAAAATCACCCTTTTTCAAAAAACTTTCCTCTGCAAATATATGTCGTATTCGAAAAAAAAACCTCTTTGATCCTGAGCCGGGATCGTGATGAACTTCTTACGTCGTACAACTGTGTGATTAACTGTCTGTGTTAGTTACTAGGATCACCTCTACTCGAGGTCTTACATTTTGGGTCGTCTCATTTTGAGAAGTCCTCTTTAAACCTCGCCTCCGAGGTTTGTGTCAAATCGTCTCAATATAGAGACCTAAATTCGTCAGGCGTTTCGCCGAATACACCAAGAGTCTAAAGCACCTGAGTCCCTAAGCCAAATGACTGCAAACACACGCGAGTCAAGGGTCTTATTTCCATGTCGCTCAATTACGGGCATTCCACGAGTCTTTAAGCCGTCTGGTAGATCCATTCTCATTAATACCACCCCTTCCAGTCATGTCAGGAGATTCAAGCACAAACGCAAGATACCAAAGTGGGAACAACGCCGAACAATCTAGGGATAACACCGTAGAAACCCTTACTAACCTGATTCAGAATTTACAAGCCACCATTATCACGGTGAACGCATCCGTAAACAACATAGACTCTCGCCTAGGCCATTTGGAAGATAGGGCCTCAGATGAACACCACAACCGGGTCCTCAATGAGGTCCTTTTAAATTCCACCCCGCTAGGTGGGGGGCCCGTTAGCATCATCCCTAGTGATCCCGTTGCCCTACCTCAAGATGACACCCTCCAATCCGCTATGAATCGCATAGATTTCCTCGAAAGTCAAATGCGCCTAAACCAAGGCAACAATGTCCACCTCGAAAACCATAGGAAGTTTGAAATGGTGAACGATGAGCTACTAGAAAACTTTTCCTCAGCCGACATACCGAAATTCAAAGTAACGGAGGACCCCCTCAACTACATCCGGGCCTTTAAGGATTACATGGCTATTAAAGGGGTGAAGCCCAGCCTTTTCGCTAGGACATTCCCGTCCTCTTTAAGGGACACACCCCGATCTTGGTTATATTTGCTCGATCCCAAAAAGATATCCACCTGGGACGCTATTTCCATAGAATTCGCAAAACAATATGCGGATAATTCCGAAATGCAAGTCACCATTAGAATCCTCGAAGTCCTTTCCCAAAACTAGAAGGAAGGCTTCTCCAAATTTCTGACAAGGTGGAGAAAGGTCATCACCCAATTAGTGAACCGCCTTGACGAGGCCACCTTAGTAGAGAAATTAGTCAAATGCTAGTTAAGGCAACCAACGAACGTGGACCAATCGTTTTTAAAAGCTTTTTCTAAAAAAGTTATTCATCACCTGAGTTCTTTAATAAGAATTTAGTTACAGCCTTAGAGCGCCGTCGTTAGACCACGTACACCACAAGTATCGAACTAACTAATTAATAGTAGTCTCGATAAAAGCATCACGTCATCATTTTCAAAACTGGTTCCCCCAGGAGCCATGTTCTTTTAATAAAAAACATTTTTGCTATCGCCGGATTCCCGACGCGTACACATAGTAACACATTTTTCACATCATAAACGATGTCACCTCACCATCGTCACCCTAATTTTATAAAATCACCCTTTTTCAAAAAACTTTCCTCTGCAAATATATGTCGTATTCGAAAAAAAAAAACTCTTTGATCCTGAGCCGGGATCGTGATGAACTTCTTACGTCGTACAACTGTGTGATTAACTGTCTGTGTTAGTTACTAGGATCACCTCTACTCGAGGTCTTACATTTTGGGCCGTCTCATTTTGAGAAGTCCTCTTTAAACCTCGCCTCCGAGGTTTGTGTCAAATCGTCTCAATATAGAGACCTAAATTCGTCAGGCGTTTCGCCGAATACACCAAGAGTCTAAAGCACCTGAGTCCCTAAGCCAAATGACTGCAAACACACGCGAGTCAAGGGTCTTATTTCCGTGTCGCACAATTACGGGCATTCCACGAGTCTTTAAGCCGTCTGGTAGATCCATTCTCATTAATACCACCCCTTCCAGTCATGTCAGGAGATTCAAGCACAAACGCAAGATACCAATGTGGGAACAACGCCGAACAATCTAGGGATAACACCGTAGAAACCCTAACTAACCTGATTCAGAATTTACAAGCCACCATTATCACGGTGAACACATCCGTAAACAACATAGACTCTCGCCTAGGCCATTTGGAAGATAGGGCCTCAGATGAACACCACAACCGGGTCCTCAATGAGGTCCTTTTAAATTCCACCCCGCTAGGTGGGGGGCCCGTCAGCATCATCCCTAGTGATCCCGTTGCCCTACCTCAAGATGACACCCTCCAATCCGCTATGAATCGCATAGATTTCCTCGAAAGTCAAATGCGCCTAAAACAAGGCAACAATGTCCACCTCGAAAACCATAGGAAGTTTGAAATGGTGAACGATGAGCTACTAGAAAACTTTTCCTCAGCCGACATACCGAAATTCAAAGGAACGGAGGACACCCTCAACTACATCCGGGCCTTTAAGGATTACATGGCCATTAAAGGGGTCAAGCCCAGCCTTTTCGCTAGGACATTCCCATCCTCTTTAGGGGACACACCCCGATCTTGGTTATATTTGCTCGATCCCAAAAAGATATCCACCTGGGACGCTATTTCCATAGAATTCGCAAAACAATATGCGGATAATTCCGAAATGCAAGTCACCATTAGAATCCTCGAAGTCCTTTCCCAAAACTAGAAGGAAGGCTTCTCCGAATTTCTGACAAGGTGGAGAAAGGTCATCACCCAATTAGTGAACCGCCTTGACGAGGCCACCTTAGTAGAGAAATTATTCGAATGCTAGTTAAGGCAACCAACGAACGTGGACCAATCGTTTTTAAAAGCTTTTTCTAAAAAAGTTATTCATCACCTGAGTTCTTTAATAAGAATTTAGTTACAGCCTTAGAGCGCCGTCGTTAGACCACGTACACCACAAGTATCGAACTAACTAATTAATAGTAGTCTCGATAAAAGCATCACGTCATCATTTTCAAAATTGGTTCCCCCAGGAGCCATGTTCTTTTAATAAAAAACATTTTTGCTATCGCCGGATTCCCGACGCGTACACATAGTAACACATTTTTCACATCATAAACGATGTCACCTCACCATCGTCACCCTAATTTTATAAAATCACCCTTTTTCAAAAAACTTTCCTCTGCAAATATAGGTCGTATTCGAAAAAAAAAACTCTTTGATCCTTAGCCGGGATCGTGATGAACTTCTTACGTCGTACAACTGTGTGATTAACTGTCTGTGTTAGTTACTAGGATCACCTCTACTCGAGGTATTACATTTTGGGTCGTCTCATTTTGAGAAGTCCTCTTTAAACCTCGCCTCCGAGGTTTGTGTCAAATCGTCTCAATATAGAGACCTAAATTCCTCAGGTGTTTCGCCGAATACACCAAGAATCTAAAGCACCTGAGTCCCTAAGCCAAGTGACTGCAAACACACGCGAGCCAAGGGTCTTATTTCCGTGTCGCTCAGTTACGTGCATTCCACGAGTCTTTAAGCCGTCTGGTAGATCCATTCTCATTAATACCACCCCTTCCAGTCATGTCAGGAGATTCAAGCACAAACGCAAGATACCAAAGTGGGAACAACGCCGAACAATCTAGGGATAACACCGTAGAAACCCTAACTAACCTGATTCAGAATTTACAAGCCACCATTATCACGGTGAACACATCCGTAAACAACATAGACTCTCGCCTAGGCCATTTGGAAGATAGGGCCTCAGATGAACACCACAACCGGGTCCTCAATGAGGTCCTTTTAAATTCCACCCCGCTAGGTGGGGGGCCCGTCAGCATCATCCCTAGTGATCCCGTTGCCCTACCTCAAGATGACACCCTCCAATCCTCTATGAATCGCATAGATTTCCTCGAAAGTCAAATGCGCCTAAACCAAGGCAACAATGTCCACCTCGAAAACCATAGGAAGTTTGAAATGGTGAACGATGAGCTACTAGAAAACTTTTCCTCAGCCGACATACCGAAATTCAAAGGAACGGAGGACCCCCTCAACTACATCTGGGCCTTTAAGGATTACATGGCCATTAAAGGGGTGAAGCCCAGCCTTTTCGCTAGGACATTCCCATCCTCTTTGGGGGACACACCCCGATCTTGGTTATATTTGCTCGATCCCAAAAAGATATCCACCTGGGACGCTATTTCCATAGAATTCGCAAAACAATATGCGGATAATTCCGAAATGCAAGTCACCATTAGAATCCTCGAAGTCCTTTCCCAAAACTAGAAGGAAGGCTTCTCCGAATTTCTGACAAGGTGGAGAAAGGTCATCACCCAATTAGTGAACCGCCTTGACGAGGCCACCTTAGTAGAGAAATTAGTCGAATGCTAGTTAAGGCAACCAACGAACGTGGACCAATCGTTTTAAAAGCTTTTTCTAAAAAAGTTATTCATCACCTGAGTTCTTTAATAAGAATTTAGTTACAGCCTTAGAGCGCCGTCGTTAGACCACGTACACCACAAGTATCGAACTAACTAATTAATAGTAGTCTCGATAAAAGCATCACGTCATCATTTTCAAAACTGGTTCCCCCAGGAGCCATGTTCTTTTAATAAAAAACATTTTTGCTATCGCCGGATTCCCGACGCGTACACATAGTAACACATTTTTCACATCATAAACGATGTCACCTCACCATCGTCACCCTAATTTTATAAAATCACCCTTTTTCAAAAAACTTTCCTCTGCAAATATAGGTCGTATTCGAAAAAAAAAACTCTTTGATCCTGAGCCGGGATCGTGTTGAACTTCTTACGTCGTACAACTGTGTGATTAACTGTCTGTGTTAGTTACTAGGATCACCTCTACTCGAGGTCTTACATTTTGGGTCGTCTCATTTTGAGAAGTCCTCTTTAAACCTCGCCTCCGAGGTTTGTGTCAAATCGTCTCAATATAGAGACCTAAATTCGTCAGGCGTTTCGCCGAATACACCAAGAGTCTAAAGCACCTGAGTCCCTAAGCCAAATGACTGCAAACACACGCGAGTCAAGGGTCTTATTTCCGTGTCGCACAATTACGGGCATTCCACGAGTCTTTAAGCCGTCTGGTAGATCCATTCTCATTAATACCACCCCTTCCAGTCATGTCAGGAGATTCAAGCACAAACGCAAGATACCAAAGTGGGAACAACGCCGAACAATCTAGGGATAACACCGTAGAAACCCTAACTAACCTGATTCAGAATTTACAAGCCACCATTATCACGGTGAACACATCCGTAAACAACATAGACTCTCGCCTAGGCCATTTGGAAGATAGGGCCTCAGATGAACACCACAACCGGGTCCTCAATGAGGTCCTTTTAAATTCCACCCCGCTAGGTGGGGGGCCCGTCAGCATCATCCCTAGTGATCCCGTTGCCCTACCTCAAGATGACACCCTCCAATCCGCTATGAATCGCATAGATTTCCTCGAAAGTCAAATGCGCCTAAACCAAGGCAACAATGTTTACCTCGAAAACCATAGGAAGTTTGAAATGGTGAACGATGAGCTACTTGAAAACTTTTCCTCAACCGACATACCGAAATTCAAAGGAACGGAGGACCCCCTCAACTACATCCGGGCCTTTAAGGATTACATGGCCATTAAAGGGGTGAAGCCCAGCCTTTTCGCTAGGACATTCCCATCTTCTTTGGGGGACACACCCCGATCTTGGTTATATTTGCTCGATCCCAAAAAGATATCCACCTGGGACGCTATTTCCATAGAATTCGCTAAATAATATGCTGATAATTCCGAAACGCAAGTCACCATTAGAATCCTCGAAGTCCTT
Organism: Agrostemma githago; assembly: GCA_958450325.1. Taxonomy (NCBI): domain Eukaryota; kingdom Viridiplantae; phylum Streptophyta; class Magnoliopsida; order Caryophyllales; family Caryophyllaceae; genus Agrostemma; species Agrostemma githago. The sequence goes on along the minus strand of OY288259.1, from coordinate 46,967,878 downwards.
TCCCAAAACTAGAAGGAAGGCTTCTCCGAATTTCTGACAAGGTGGAGAAAGGTCATCACCCAATTAGTGAACCGCCTTGACGAGGCCACCTTAGTAGAGAAATTAGTCGAATGCTAGTTAAGGCAACCAACGAACGTGGACCAATCGTTTTTAAAACTTTTTCTAAAAAAGTTATTCATCACCTGAGTTCTTTAATAAGAATTTAGTTACAGCCTTAGAGTGCCGTCGTTAGACCACGTACACCACAAGTATCGAACTAACTAATTAATAGTAGTCTCGATAAAAGCATCACGTCATCATTTTCAAAACTGGTTCCCCCAGGAGCCATGTTCTTTTAATAAAAAACATTTTTGCTATCGCCGGATTCCCGACGCGTACACATAGTAACACATTTTTCACATCATAAACGATGTCACCTCACCATCGTCACCCTAATTTTATAAAATCACCCTTTTTCAAAAAACTTTCCTCTGCAAATATAGGTCGTATTCGAAAAAAAAAACTCTTTGATCCTGAGCCGGGATCGTGATGAACTTCTTACGTCGTACAACTATGTGATTAACTGTCTGTGTTAGTTACTAGGATCACCTCTACTCGAGGTCTTACATTTTGGGTCGTCTCATTTTGAGAAGTCCTCTTTAAACCTCGCCTCCGAGGTTTGTGTCAAATCGTCTCAATATAGAGACCTAAATTCGTCAGGCGTTTCGCCGAATACACCAAGAGTCTAAAGCACCTGAGTCCCTAAGCCAAATGACTGCAAACACACGCGAGTCAAGGGTCTTATTTCCGTGTCGCACAATTACGGGCATTCCACGAGTCTTTAAGCCGTCTGGTAGATCCATTCTCATTAATACCACCCCTTCCAGTCATGTCAGGAGATTCAAGCACAAACGCAAGATACCAAAGTGGGAACAACGCCGAACAATCTAGGGATACCACCGTAGAAACCCTAACTAACCTGATTCAGAATTTACAAGCCACCATTATCACGGTGAACACATCCGTAAACAACATAGACTCTCGCCTAGGCCATTTGGAAGATAGGGCCTCAGATGAACACCACAACCGGGTCCTCAATGAGGTCCTTTTAAATTCCACCCCGCTAGGTGGGGGGCCCGTCAGCATCATCCCTAGTGATCCCGTTGCCCTACCTCAAGATGACACCCTCCAATCCGCTATGAATCGCATAGATTTCCTCGAATGTCAAATGCGCCTAAACCAAGGCAACAATGTCCACCTCGAAAACCATAGGAAGTTTGAAATGGTGAACGATGAGCTACTAGAAAACTTTTCCTCAGCCGACATACCGAAATTCAAAGGAACGGAGGACCCCCTCAACTACATCCGGGCCTTTAAGGATTACATGGCCATTAAAGGGGTGAAGCCCAGCCTATTTGCTAGGACATTCCCATCCTCTTTGGGGGACACACCCCGATCTTGGTTATATTTGCTCGATCCCAAAAAGATATCCACCTGGGACGCTATTTCCATAGAATTCGCAAAATAATATGCTGATAATTCCGAAACGCAAGTCACCATTAGAATCCTCGAAGTCCTTTCCCAAAACTAGAAGGAAGGCTTCTCCGAATTTCTGACAAGGTGGAGAAAGGTCATCACCCAATTAGTGAACCGCCTTGACGAGGCCACCTTAGTAGAGAAATTAGTCGAATGCTAGTTAAGGCAACCAACGAACGTGGACCAATCGTTTTTAAAACTTTTTCTAAAAAAGTTATTCATCACCTGAGTTCTTTAATAAGAATTTAGTTACAGCCTTAGAGTGCCGTCGTTAGACCACGTACACCACAAGTATCGAACTAACTAATTAATAGTAGTCTCGATAAAAGCATCACGTCATCATTTTCAAAACTGGTTCCCCCAGGAGCCATGTTCTTTTAATAAAAAACATTTTTGCTATCGCCGGATTCCCGACGCGTACACATAGTAACACATTTTTCACATCATAAACGATGTCACCTCACCATCGTCACCCTAATTTTATAAAATCACCCTTTTTCAAAAAACTTTCCTCTGCAAATATAGGTCGTATTCGAAAAAAAAAATCTTTGATCCTGAGCCGGGATCGTGATGAACTTCTTACGTCGTACAACTATGTGATTAACTGTCTGTGTTAGTTACTAGGATCACCTCTACTCGAGGTCTTACATTTTGGGTCGTCTCATTTTGAGAAGTCCTCTTTAAACCTCGCCTCCGAGGTTTGTGTCAAATCGTCTCAATATAGAGACCTAAATTCGTCAGGCGTTTCGCCGAATACACCAAGAGTCTAAAGCACCTGAGTCCCTAAGCCAAATGACTGCAAACACACGCGAGTCAAGGGTCTTATTTCCGTGTCGCACAATTACGGGCATTCCACGAGTCTTTAAGCCGTCTGGTAGATCCATTCTCATTAATACCACCCCTTCCAGTCATGTCAGGAGATTCAAGCACAAACGCAAGATACCAAAGTGGGAACAACGCCGGACAATCTAGGGATACCACCATAGAAACCCTAACTAACCTGATTCAGAATTTACAAGCCACCATTATCACGGTGAACACATCCGTAAACAACATAGACTCTCGCCTAGGCCATTTGGAAGATAGGGCCTCAGATGAACACCACAACCGGGTCCTCAATGAGGTCCTTTTAAATTCCACCCCGCTAGGTGGGGGGCCCGTCAGCATCATCCCTAGTGATCCCGTTGCCCTACCTCAAGATGACACCCTCCAATCCTCTATGAATCGCATAGATTTCCTCGAAAGTCAAATGCGCCTAAACCAAGGCAACAATGTCCACCTCGAAAACCATAGGAAGTTTGAAATGGTGAACGATGAGCTACTAGAAAACTTTTCCTCAGCCGACATACCGAAATTCAAAGGAACGGAGGACCCCCTCAACTACATCTGGGCCTTTAAGGATTACATGGCCATTAAAGGGGTGAAGCCCAGCCTTTTCGCTAGGACATTCCCATCCTCTTTGGGGGACACACCCCGATCTTGGTTATATTTGCTCGATCCCAAAAAGATATCCACCTGGGACGCTATTTCCATAGAATTCGCAAAACAATATGCGGATAATTCCGAAATGCAAGTCACCATTAGAATCCTCGAAGTCCTTTCCCAAAACTAGAAGGAAGGCTTCTCCGAATTTCTGACAAGGTGGAGAAAGGTCATCACCCAATTAGTGAACCGCCTTGACGAGGCCACCTTAGTAGAGAAATTAGTCGAATGCTAGTTAAGGCAACCAACGAACGTGGACCAATCGTTTTTAAAAGCTTTTTCTAAAAAAGTTATTCATCACCTGAGTTCTTTAATAAGAATTTAGTTACAGCCTTAGAGCGCCGTCGTTAGACCACGTACACCACAAGTATCGAACTAACTAATTAATAGTAGTCTCGATAAAAGCATCACGTCATCATTTTCAAAACTGGTTCCCCAAGGAGCCATGTTCTTTTAATAAAAAACATTTTTGCTATCGCCGGATTCCCGACGCGTACACATAGTAACACATTTTTCACATCATAAACGATGTCACCTCACCATCGTCACCCTAATTTTATAAATCACCCTTTTTCAAAAAACTTTCCTCTGCAAATATAGGTCGTATTCGAAAAAAAAAACTCTTTGATCCTGAGCCGGGATCGTGATGAACTTCTTACGTCGTACAACTGTGTGATTAACTGTCTGTGTTAGTTACTAGGATCACCTCTACTCGAGGTCTTACATTTTGGGTCGTCTCATTTTGAGAAGTCCTCTTTAAACCTCGCCTCCGAGGTTTGTGTCAAATCGTCTCAATATAGAGACCTAAATTCCTCAGGTGTTTCGCCGAATACACCAAGAATCTAAAGCACCTGAGTCCCTAAGCCAAGTGACTGCAAACACACGCGAGCCAAGGGTCTTATTTCCGTGTTGCTCAGTTACGTGCATTCCACGAGTCTTTAAGCCGTCTGGTAGATCCATTCTCATTAATACCACCCCTTCCAGTCATGTCAGGAGATTCAAGCACAAACGCAAGATACCAAAGTGGGAACAACGCCGAACAATCTAGCGATAACACCGTAGAAACCCTAACTAACCTGATTCAGAATTTACAAGCCACCATTATCACGGTGAACACATCCGTAAACAACATAGACTCTCGCCTAGGCCATTTGGAAGATAGGGCCTCAGATGAACACCACAACCGGGTCCTCAATGAGGTCCTTTTAAATTCCACCCCGCTAGGTGGGGGGCCCGTCAGCATCATCCCTAGTGATCCCGTTGCCCTACCTCAAGATGACACCCTCCAATCCGCTATGAATCGCATAGATTTCCTCGAAAGTGAAATGCGCCTAAACCAAGGCAACAATGTCCACCTCGAAAACCATAGGAAGTTTGAAATGGTGAACGATGAGCTACCAGAAAACTTTTCCTCAGCCGACATACCGAAATTCAAAGGAACGGAGGACCCCCTCAACTACATCCGGGCCTTTAAGGATTACATGGCCATTAAAGGGGTGAAGCCCAGCCTTTTCGCTAGGACATTCCCATCCTCTTTAGGGGACACACCCCGATCTTGGTTATATTTGCTCGATCCCAAAAAGATATCCACCTGGGACGCTATTTTCATAGAATTCGCAAAACAATATGCGGATAATTCCGAAACGCAAGTCACCATTAGAATCCTCGAAGTCCTTTCCCAAAACTAGAAGGAAGGCTTCTCCGAATTTCTGACAAGGTGGAGAAAGGTCATCACCCAATTAGTGAACCGCCTTGACGAGGCCACCTTAGTAGAGAAATTAGTCGAATGCTAGTTAAGGAAACCAACGAACGTGGACCAATCGTTTTTAAAACTTTTTCTAAAAAAGTTATTCATCACCTGAGTTCTTTAATAAGAATTTAGTTACAGCCTTAGAGTGCCGTCGTTAGACCACGTACACCACAAGTATCGAACTAACTAATTAATAGTAGTCTCGATAAAAGCATCACGTCATCATTTTCAAAACTGGTTCCCCCAGGAGCCATGTTCTTTTAATAAAAAACATTTTTGCTATCGCCGGATTCCCGACGCGTACACATAGTAACACATTTTTCACATCATAAACGATGTCACCTCACCATCGTCACCCTAATTTTATAAAATCACCCTTTTTCAAAAAACATTCCTCTGCAAATATAGGTCGTATTCGAAAAAAAAAACTCTTTGATCCTGAGCCGGGATCGTGATGAACTTCTTACGTCGTACAACTGTGTGATTAACTGTCTGTGTTAGTTACTAGGATCACCTCTACTCGAGGTCTTACATTTTGGGTCGTCTCATTTTGAGAAGTCCTCTTTAAACCTCGCCTCCGAGGTTTGTGTCAAATCGTCTCAATATAGAGACCTAAATTCGTCAGGCGTTTCGCCGAATACACCAAGAGTCTAAAGCACCTGAGTCCCTAAGCCAAATGACTGCAAACACACGCGAGTCAAGGGTCTTATTTCCGTGTCGCACAATTACGGGCATTCCACGAGTCTTTAAGCCGTCTGGTAGATCCATTCTCATTAACACCACCCCTTCCAGTCATGTCAGGAGATTCAAGCACAAACGCAAGATACCAAAGTGGGGACAACGCCGAACAATCTAGGGATAACACCGTAGAAACCCTAACTAACCTGATTCAGAATTTACAAGCCACCATTATCACAGTGAACACATCCGTAAACAACATAGACTCTCGCCTAGGCCATTTGGAAGATAGGGCCTCAGATGAACACCACAACCGGGTCCTCAATGAGGTCCTTTTAAATTCCACCCCGCTAGGTGGGGGGCCCGTCAGCATCATCCCTAGTGATCCCGTTGCCCTACCTCAAGATGACACCCTCCAATCCGCTATGAATCGCATAGATTTCCTCGAAAGTCAAATGCGCCTAAACCAAGGCAACAATATCCACCTCGAAAACCATAGGAAGTTTGAAATAGTGAACGATGAGCTACTAGAAAATTTTTCCTCAGCCGACATACCAAAATTCAAAGGAACGGAGGACCCCCTCAACTACATCCGGGCCTTTAAGGATTACATGGCCATTAAAGGGGTGAATCCCAGCCTTTTCGCTAGGACATTCCCATCCTCTTTGGGGGACAGACCCCGATCTTGGTTATATTTGCTCGATCCCAAAAAGATATCCACCTGGGACGCTATTTCCATAGAATTCGCAAAACAATATGCGGATAATTCCGAAAATGCAAGTCACCATTAGAATCCTCGAAGTCCTTTCCCAAAACTAGAAGGAAGGCTTCTCCGAATTTCTGACAAGGTGGAGAAAGGTCATCACCCAATTAGTGAACCGCCTTGACGAGGCCACCTTAGTAGAGAAATTAGTCGAATGCTAGTTAAGGCAACCAACGAACGTGGACCAATCGTTTTTAAAAGATTTTTCTAAAAAAGTTATTCATCACCTGAGTTCTTTAATAAGAATTTAGTTACAGCCTTAGAGCGCCGTCGTTAGACCACGTACACCACAAGTATCGAACTAACTAATTAATAGTAGTCTCGATAAAAGCATCACGTCATCATTTTCAAAACTGGTTCCCCCAGGAGCCATGTTCTTTTAATAAAAAACATTTTTGCTATCGCCGGATTCCCGACGCGTACACATAGTAACACATTTTTCACATCATAAACGATGTCACCTCACCATCGTCACCCTAATTTTATAAATCACCCTTTTTCAAAAAACTTTCCTCTGCAAATATAGGTCGTATTCGAAAAAAAAACTCTTTGATCCTGAGCCGGGATCGTGATGAACTTCTTACGTCGTACAACTGTGTGATTAACTGTCTGTGTTAGTTACTAGGATCACCTCTACTCGAGGTCTTACATTTTGGGTCGTCTCATTTTGAGAAGTCCTCTTTAAACCTCGCCTCCGAGGTTTGTGTCAAATCGTCTCAATATAGAGACCTAAATTCCTCAGGTGTTTCGCCGAATACACCAAGAATCTAAAGCACCTGAGTCCCTAAGCCAAGTGACTGAAAACACACGCGAGCCAAGGGTCTTATTTCCGTGTCGCTCAGTTACGTGCATTCCACGAGTCTTTAAGCCGTCTGGTAGATCCATTCTCATTAATACCACCCCTTCCAGTCATGTCAGGAGATTCAAGCACAAACGCAAGATACCAAAGTGGAAACAACGCCGAACAATCTAGGGATAACACCGTAGAAACCCTAACTAACCTGATTCAGAATTTACAAGCCACCATTATCATGGTGAACACATCCGTAAACAACATAGACTCTCGCCTAGGCCATTTGGAAGATAGAGCCTCAGATGAACACCACAACCGGGTCCTCAATGAGGTCCTTTTAAATTCCACCCCGCTAGGTGGGGGGCCCGTCAGCATCATCCCTAGTGATCCCGTTGCCCTACCTCAAGATGACACCCTCCAATCCGCTATGAATCGCATAGATTTCCTCGATAGTCAAATGCGCCTAAACCAAGGCAACAATGTCCACCTCGAAAACCATAGGAAGTTTGAAATGGTGAACGATGAGCTACCAGAAAACTTTTCCTCAGCCGACATACCGAAATTCAAAGGAACGGAGGACCCCCTCAACTACATCCGGGCATTTAAGGATTACATGGCCATTAAAGGGGTGAAGCCCAGCCTTTTCGCTAGGACATTCCCATCCTCTTTAGGGGACACACCCCGATCTTGGTTATATTTGCTCGATCCCAAAAAGATATCCACCTGGGACGCTATTTTCATAGAATTCGCAAAACAATATGCGGATAATTCCGAAACGCAAGTCACCATTAGAATCCTCGAAGTCCTTTCCCAAAACTAGAAGGAAGGCTTCTCCGAATTTCTGACAAGGTGGAGAAAGGTCATCACCCAATTAGTGAACCGCCTTGACGAGGCCACCTTAGTAGAGAAATTAGTCGAATGCTAGTTAAGGCAACCAACGAACGTGGACCAATCGTTTTTAAAACTTTCTAAAAAAGTTATTCATCACCTGAGTTCTTTAATAAGAATTTAGTTACAGCCTTAGAGTGCTGTCGTTAGACCACGTACACCACAAGTATCGAACTAACTAATTAATAGTAGTCTCGATAAAAGCATCACGTCATCATTTTCAAAACTGGTTCCCCCAGGAGCCATGTTCTTTTAATAAAAAACATTTTTGCTATCGCCGGATTCCCGACGCGTACACATAGTAACACATTTTTCACATCATAAACGATGTCACCTCACCATCGTCACCCTAATTTTATAAAATCACCCTTTTTCAAAAAACATTCCTCTCCAAATATAGGTCGTTTTCGAAAAAAAAAAATCTTTGATCCTGAGCCGGGATCGTGATCAATTTCTTACGTCGTACAACTGTGTGATTAACTGTCTGTGTTAGTTACTAGGATCACCTCTACTCGAGGTCTTACATTTTGGGTCGTCTCATTTTGAGAAGTCCTCTTTAAACCTCGCCTCCGAGGTTTGTGTCAAATCGTCTCAATATAGAGACCTAAATTCGTCAGGCGTTTCGCCGAATACACCAAGAGTCTAAAGCACCTGAGTCCCTAAGCTAAATGACTGCAAACTCACGCGAGTCAAGGATCTTATTTCCATGTCGCTCAATTACGGGCATTCCACGAGTCTTTAAGCCGTCTGGTAGATCCATTCTCGTTAATACCACCCCTTCGAGTCTTGTCAGGAGATTCAAGCACAAACGCAAGATACCAAAGTGGGAACAACGCCGAACAATCTAGGGATAACACCGAAGAAACCCTAACTAACCTGATTCAGAATTTACAAGCCACCATTATCACGGTGAACGCATCCGTAAACAACATAGACTCTCGCCTAGGCCATTTGGAAGATAGGGCCTCAGATGAACACCACAACCGGGTCCTCAATGAGGTCCTTATAAATTCCACCCCGCTAGGTGGGGGGCCCGTCAGCATCATTCCTAGTGATCCCGTTGCCCTACCTCAAGATGACACCCTCCAATCCGCTATGAATCGCATAGATTTCCTCGAAAGTCAAATGCGCCTAAACCAAGGCAACAATGTCCACCTCGAAAACCATAGGAAGTTTGAAATGGTGAACGATGAGCTACCAGAAAACTTTTCCTCAGCCGACATACCGAAATTCAAAGGAACGGAGGACCCCCTCAACTACATCCGGGCCTTTAAGGATTACATGGCCATAAAAGGGGTCAAGCCCAGCCTTTTCGCTAGGACATTCCCATCCTCTTTAGGGGACACACCCCGATCTTGGTTATATTTGATCGATCCCAAAAAGATATCCACCTGGGACGCTATTTCCATAGAATTCGCAAAACAATATGCGGATAATTCCGAAACGCAAGTCACCATTAGAATCCTCGAAGTCCTTTCCCAAAACTAGAAGGAAGGCTTCTCCGAATTTCTGACAAGGTGGAGAAAGGTCATCACCCAATTAGTGAACCGCCTTGACGAGGCCACCTTAGTAGAGAAATTAGTCGAATGCTAGTTAAGGCAACCAACGAACGTGGACCACTCGTTTTTAAAAGCTTTTTCTAAAAAAGTTATTCACCTGAGTTCTGTAATAAGAATTTAGTTACAGCCTTAGAGCGCCGTCGTTAGACCACGTACACCACAAGTATCTAACTAACTAATTAATAGTAGTCTCGATAAAAGCATCACGTCATCATTTTCAAAACTGGTTCCCCCAAGAGCCATGTTCCTTTAAAAATAACATTTTTGCTACCGCCGGATTCCCGACGCGTACACGTAGCAACACATTTTTCACATCATAAACGATGTCACCACACCATCGTCACCCTAATTTTATAAAATCACCCTTTTTCAAAAAACTTTCCTCTGCAAATATAGGTCGTTTTCGAAAAAAAAAAAACTCTTTGATCCTGAGCCGGGATCGTGATCAATTTCTTACGTCGTACAACTGTGTGATTAACTGTCTGTGTTAGTTACTAGGATCACCTCTACTCGAGGTCTTACATTTTGGGTCGTCTCATTTTGAGAAGTCCTCTTTAAACCTCGCCTCCGAGGTTTGTGTCAAATCGTCTCAATATAGAGACCTAAATTCGTCAGGCGTTTCGCCGAATACACCAAGAGTCTAAAGCACCTGAGTCCCTAAGCCAAATGACTGCAAACTCACGCGAGTCAAGGATCTTATTTCCGTGTCGCTCAATTACGGGTATTCCACGAGTCTTTAAGCCGTCTGGTAGATCTATTCTCATTAATACCACCCCTTCCAGTCTTGTCAGGAGATTCAAGCACAAACGCAAGATACCAAAGTGGGAACAACGCCGAACAATCTAGGGATAACACCGAAGAAACCCTAACTAACCTGATTCAGAATTTACAAGCCACCATTATCACGGTGAACGCATCCGTAAACAACATAGACTCTCTCCTATGCCATTTGGAAGATAGGGCCTCAGATGAACACCACAACCGGGTCCTCAATGAGGTCCTTTTAAATTCCACCCTGCTAGGTGGGGGGCCCGTCAGCATCATCCCTAGTGATCCCGTTGCCCTACCTCAAGATGACACCCTCCAATCCGCTATGAATCGCATAGATTTCCTCGAAAGTCAAATGCGCCTAAACCAAGGCAACAATGTCCACCTCGAAAACCATAGGAAGTTTGAAATGGTGAATGATGAGCTACCAGAAAACTTTTCCTCAGCCGACATACAGAAATTCAATGGAACGGAGGACCCCCTCAACTACATCCGGGCCTTTAAGGATTACATGGCCATTAAAGGGGTCAAGCCCAGCCTTTTCGCTAGGACATTCCCATCCTCTTTAGGGGACACACCCCGATCTTGGTTATATTTGATCGATCCTAAAAAGATATCCACCTGGGACGCTATTTCCATAGAATTCACAAAACAATATGCGGATAATTCCGAAACGCAAGTCACCATTAGAATCCTCGAAGTCCTTTCCCAAAACTAGAAGGAAGGCTTCTCCGAATTTCTGACAAGGTGGAGAAAGGTCATCACCCAATTAGTGAACCGCCTTGACGAGGCCACCTTAGTAGAGAAATTAGTCGAATGCTAGTTAAGGCAACCAATGAACGTGGACCACTCGTTTTTAAAAGCTTTTTTTAAAATAGTTATTCACCTGAGTTCTTTAATACGAATTTAGTTAAAGCCTTAGAGCGCCGTCGTTAGACCACGTACACCACTAGTATCTAACTAACTAATTAATAGTAGTCTCGATAAAAGCATCACGTCATCATTTTCAAAACTGGTTCCCCCAAGAGCCATGTTCCTTTAAAAATAACATTTTTGCTACCGCCGGATTCCCGACGCGTACACATAGCAACACATTTTTCACATCATAAACGATGTCACCACACCATCGTCACCCTAATTTTATAAAATCAGCTTTTTTCAAAAAACTTTCCTCTGCAAATATAGGTCGTTTTCGAAAAAAAAAACTCTTTGATCCCGAGCCGGGATCGTGATCAATTTCTTATGTCGTACAACTGTGTGATTAACTGTCTGTGCTAGTTACTAGGATCACCTCTACTCGAGGTCATACATTTTGGGTGGTCTCATTTTGAGAAGTCCTCTTTAAACCTCGCCTCCGAGGTTTGTGTCAAATCGTCTCAATATAGAGACCTAAATTCGTCAGGCGTTTCGCCGAATACACCAAGAGTCTAAAGCACCTGAGTCCCTAAGCCAAATGACTGCAAACTCACGCGAGTCAAGGATCTTATTTCCGTGTCGCTCAATTACGGGTATTCCACGAGTCTTTAAGCCGTCTGGTAGATCCATTCTCATTAATACCACCCCTTCCAGTCTTGTCAGGAGATTCAAGCACAAACGCAAGATACCAAAGTGGGAACAACGCCGAACAATCTAGGGATAACACCGAAGAAACCCTAACTAACCTGATTCAGAATTTACAAGCCACCATTATCACGGTGAACTCATCCGTAAACAACATAGACTCTCGCCTAGGCCATTTGGAAGATAGGGCCTCAGATGAACACCACAACCGGGTCCTCAATGAGGTCCTTATAAATTCCACCCCGCTAGGTGGGGGGCCCGTCAGCATCATCCCTAGTGATCCCGTTGCCCTACCTCAAGATGACACCCTCCAATCCGCTATGAATCGCATAGATTTCCTCGAAAGTCAAATGCGCCTAAACCAAGGCAACAATGTCCACCTCGAAAACCATAGGAAGTTTGAAATGGTGAACGATGAGCTACCAGAAAACTTTTCCTTAGCCGACATACCGAAATTCAAAGGAACGGAGGACCCCCTCAACTACATCCGGGCCTTTAAGGATTACATGGCCATTAAAGGGGTCAAGCCCAGCCTTTTCGCTAGGACATTCCCATCCTCTTTAGTGGACACACCCCGATCTTGGTTATATTTGATCGATCCCAAAAAGATATCCACTTGGGATGCTATTTCCATAGAATTCGCAAAACAATATGCGGATAATTCCGAAACGCAAGTCACCATTAGAATCCTCGAAGTCCTTTCCCAAAACTAGAAGGAAGGCTTCTCCGAATTTCTGACAAGGTGGAGAAAGGTCATCACCCAATTAGTGAACCGCCTTGACGAGGCCACCTTAGTAGAGAAATTAGTCGAATGCTAGTTAAGGCAACCAACGAACGTGACCACTCGTTTTTAAAAGCTTTTTCTAAAAAAGTTATTCACCTGAGTTCTTTAATAAGAATTTAGTTACAGCCTTAGAGCGCCGTCGTTAGACCACGTACACAACAAGTATCTAACTAACTAATTAATAGTAGTCTCGACAAAAGCATCACGTCATCATTTTCAAAACTGGTTCCCCCAAGAGCCATGTTCCTTTAAAAATAACATTTTTGCTACCGCCGGATTCCCGACGCGTACACATAGCAACACATTTTTCACATCATAAACGATGTCACCACACCATCGTCACCCTAATTTTATAAAATCACCCTTTTTCAAAAAACTTTCCTCTGCAAATATAGGTCGTTTTCAAAAAAAAAAATCTCCGATCCTGAGCTGGGATCGTGATGAACTTCTTACATCGTACAACTGTGTGATTAACTGTCTGTGTTAGTTACTAGGGTCACCTCTACTCGAGGTCTTACATTTTGGGTCGTCTCATTTTGAGAAGTCCTCTTTAAACCTCGCCTCCGAGGTTTTTGTCAAATCGTCTCAATATAGAGACCTAAATTCGTCTGGCGTTTCGTCGAATACACCAAGAGTCTAAAGCACCTGAGTCCCTAAGCCAAATGACTGCAAACACACGCGAGTCAAGGGTCTTATTTCCGTGTCGCTCAATTACGGTCATTCCACGAGACTTTAAGCCGTCTGGTAGATCCATTCTCATTAATACCACCCCTTCCAGTCATGTCAGCAGATTCAAGCACAAACGCAAGATACCAAAGTGGGAACAACGCCGAACAATCTAGGGATAACACCGTAGAAACCCTAACAAACCTGATTAAGAATTTACAAGCCACCATTATCATGGTGAACGCATCCGTAAACAACATAGACTCTCGCCTAGGCCATTTGGAAGATAGGGCCTCAGATGAACACCACAACCGGGTCCTCAATGAGGTCCTTTTAAATTCCACCCCGCTAGGTGGGGCACCCGTCAGCATCATCCCTAGTGATCCCGTTGCCCTACCACAAGATGACACTCTCCAATCCGCTATGAATCGCATAGATTTCCTCGAAAGTCAAATGCGCCTAAACCAAGGCAACAATGTCCACCTCGAAAACAATAGGAAGTTTGATATGGTGAACGATCAGCTACCAGAAAATTTTTCCACAGCCGACATTCCGAAATTCAAAGGAACAGAGGGCCCCCTCAACTACATCCGGGCCTTTAAGGATTACATGGCCATTTAAGGTGTCAAGCCCAGCCTTTTCGCTAGGATAACCCATCCTCTTTAGGGGACACACCCTGATCTTGGTTTTATTTGCTCGATCCAAAAAAGATATCCACCTGGGACGATATTTCCATAGAATTCGCAAAACAATATGCGGATAATTCCGAAACGCAAGTCACCATTAGAATCCTCGAAGTCCTTTCCCAAAACTAGAAGGAAGGCTTCTCCGAATTTCTGACAAGGTGGAGAAAGGTCATCACCCAATTAGTGAACCGCCTTGACGAGGCCACCTTAGTAGAGAAATTATTCGAATGCTAGTTAAGGCAACCAACGAACGTGGACCACTCGTTTTTAAAAGCTTTTTCTAAAAAAGTTATTCATCACCTGAGTTCTTTAATAAGAATTTAGTTACAGCCTTAGAGCGCCGTCGTTAGACCACGTACACCACAAGTATCGAACTAACTAGTTAATAGTAGTCTCGATAAAAGCATCACGTCATCATTTTCAAAACTGGTTCCCCCAAGAGCCATGTTCCTTTAAAAAAAACATTTTTGCTATCGCCAAATTCCCGACGCACACATATAGCGACACATTTTTCACATCATAAACGATGTCACCACACCATCGTCACCCTAATTTTATAAATCACCTTTTTTCAAAAAACTTTCCTCTGCAAATCTAGGTCGTTTTAGAAAAAAAAAACTCTTTGATCCTGAGCCGGGATCGTCATCAACTTCTTACGTCATACAACTGTGTCATTAATTGTCTGTGTTAGTTACTAGGATCACCTCTACTCGAGATCTTACATTTTGGGTTGTCTCATTTTGAGAAGTCCTCTTTAAACCTCGCCTCCGAGGTTTGTGTCAAATCGTCTCAATATAGAGACCTAAATTCGTCAGCCATTTCGCCGAATACACCAAGAGACTAAAGCACCTGAGGCCCTAAGCCAAATGACTGCAAACACAGGCGAGTCAAGGGTCTTATTTCCGTGTCGCTCAATTACGGGCATTCCACGAGTCTTTAAGCCATCAGGTAGATCCATTCTCAATAATACCACCCCTTCCAGTCATGTCAGGAGATTCAAGCACAAACGCAAGATACCAAAGTGGGAACAACGCCGAACTGTCTAGGGATAACACCATAGAGACCCTAACTAACCTGATTCGGGATTTACAAGCCACCATTATCATGGTGAACGCATCCGTAAACAACATAGACTCTCGCCTAGGCCATTTGGAAGATAGGGCCTCAGATGAACACCACAACCGAGTCCTCAATGAGGTCCTTTTAAATTCCACCCCGCTAGATGGGACGCGCATCAGCATCATCCCTAGTGATCCCGTTGCCCTACCTCAACATGACACCCTCCAATCCGCTATGAATCGCATAGATTTACTCGAAAGTCAAATGCGCCTAAACCAAGGCAACAATGTCAACCTCGAAAACCATAGGAAGTTTGAAATGGTGAACGATGAGCTACCAGAAAACTTTTCCACGGCCGACATACCGAAATTCAAAGGAACGGAGGACCCCCTCAACTACATCCGGGCCTTTAAGGATTACATGGCCATTAAAGGGGTCAAGTCCAGCCTTTTCGCTAGGACATTCCCATCCTCTTTAGGGGACACACCCCGATCTTGGTTATATTTGATCGATCCCAAAAAGATATCCACCTGGGACGCTATTTCCATAGAATTCGCAAATCAATATGCGGATAATTCCGAAACGCAAGTCACCATTAGAATCCTCGAAGTCCTTTCCCAAAACTAGAAGGAAGGCTTCTCCGAATTTCTGACAAGGTGGAGAAAGGTCATCACCCAATTAGTGAACCGCCTTGACGAGGCCACCTTAGTAGAAAAATTAGTCGAATGCTAGTTAAGGCAACCAACGAACGTGGACCACTCGTTTTTAAAAGCTTTTTCTAAAAAAGTTATTCACCTGAGTTCTTTAATAAGAATTTAGTTACAGCCTTAGAGCGCCGTCGTTAGACCACGTACACCACAAGTATCTAACTAGCTAATTAATAGTAGTCTCGATAAAAGCATCACGTCATCATTTTCAAAACTGGTTCCCCCAAGAGCCATGTTCCTTTAAAAATAACATTTTTGCTATCGCCGGATTCCCGACGCGTACACATAGCAACACATTTTTCACATCATAAACGATGTCACCACACCATCGTCACCCTAATTTTATAAAATCACCCTTTTTCAAAAAACTTTCCTCTGCAAATATAGGTCGTTTTCGAAAAAAAACTCTTCGATCCTGAGCCGGGATCGTGATCAACTTCTTACATCGTACAACTGTGTGATTAACTGTCTGTGCTAGTTACTAGGATCACCTCTACTCGAGGTCTTACATTTTGGGTCGTCTCATTTTGAGAAGTCCTATTTAAACCTCGCCTCCGAGGTTTGTGTCAAATCGTCTCAATATAGAGACCTAAATTCGTCAGGCGTTTCGCCGAATACACCAAGAGTCTAAAGCACCTGAGTCCCTAAGCCAAATGACTGCAAACACACGCGAGTCAAGGGTCTTATTTCCGTGTCGCTCAATTACGGGCATTCCACGAGTCTTTAAGCCGTCTGGTAGATCCATTCTCATTAATACCACCCCTTCCAGTCATGTCAGGAGATTCATGCACAAACGCAAGATACCAAAGTGGGAACAACGCCGAACAATCTAGGGATAACACCGTAGAAACCCTAACTAACCTGATTCAGAATTTACAAGCCACCATTATCACGGTGAACGCATCCGTAAACAACATTGACTCTCGCCTAGGCCATTTGGAAGATAGGGCCTCAGATGAACACCACAACCGGGTCCTCAATGAGGTCCTTTTAAATTCCACCCCGCTAGGTGGGGCACCCGTCAGCATCATCCCTAGTGATCCCGTTGCCCTACCACAAGATGACACCCTCCAATCCGCTTTGAATCGCATAGATTTCCTCGAAAGTCAAATGCGCCTAAACCAAGGCAACAATGTCCACCTCGAAAACCATAGGAAGTTTGATATGGTGAACGATCAGCTACCATAAAACTTTTCCTCAGCCGACATTCCGAAATTCAAAGGAACAGAGGGCCCCCTCAACTACATCCGGGCCTTTAAGGATTACATGGCCATTTAAGGTGTCAAGCCCAGCCTTTTCGCTAGGATAACCCATCCTCTTTAGGGGACACACCCCGATCTTGATTTTATTTGCTCGATCCAAAAAAGATATCCACCTGGGACAATATTTCCATAGAATTCGCAAAACAATATGCGGATAATTCCGAAACGAAAATCACCATTAGAATCCTCGAAGTCCTTTCCCAAAACGAGAAGGAAGGCTTCTCCGAATTTCTCACTAGGTGGAGAAAGGTCAGCACCCAATTAGTGAACCGCCTTGACGAGGCCACCTTAGTAGAGAAATTATTCGAATGCTAGTTAAGGCAACCAACGAACGTGGACCACTCGTTTTTAAAAGCTTTTTCTAAAAAAGTTATTCATCACCTGAGTTCTTTAATAAGAATTTAGTTACAGCCTTAGAGCGCCGTCGTTAGACCACGTACACCACAAGTATCGAACTAACTAGTTAATAGTAGTCTCGATAAAAGCATCACGTCATCATTTTCAAAACTGGTTCCCCGAAGAGCCATGTTCCTTTAAAAAAAACATTTTTGCTATCGCCAAATTCCCGACGCACACACATAGCGACACATTTTTCACATCATAAACTATGTCACCACACCATCGTCACCCTAATTTTATAAAATCACCTTTTTTCAAAAAACTTTCCTCTGCAAATATAGGTCGTTTTAGAAAAAAAAAAACTCTTTGATCCTGAGCCAGGATCGTCATCAACTTCTTACGTCATACAACTGTGTCATTAATTGTCTGTGTTAGTTACTAGGATCACCTCTACTCGAGATCTTACATTTTGGGTTGTCTCATTTTGAGAAGTCCTCTTTAAACCTCGCCTCCGAGGTTTGTGTCAAATCGTCTCAATATAGAGACCTAAATTCGTCAGCCGTTTCGCCGAATACACCAAGAGACTAAAGCACCTGAGGCCCTAAGCCAAATGACTGCAAACACAGGCGAGTCAAGGGTCTTATTTCCGTGTCGCTCAATTACGGGCATTCCACGAGTCTTTAAGCCATCTGGTAGATCCATTCTCAATAATACCACCCCTTCCAGTCATGTCAGGAGATTCAAGCACAAACGCAAGATACCAAAGTGGGAACAACGCCGAACTGTCTAGGGATAACACCATAGAGACCCTAACTAACCTGATTCGGGATTTACAAGCCACCATTATCATAGTGAACGCATCCGTAAACAACATAGACTCTCGCCTAGGCCATTTGGAAGATAGGGCCTCAGATGAACACCACAACTGAGTCCTCAATGAGGTCCTTTTAAATTCCACCCCGCTAGATGGGACGCGCATCAGCATCATCCCTAGTGATCCCGTTGCCCTACCTCAACATGACACCCTCCAATCTGCTATGAATCGCATAGATTTACTCGAAAGTCAAATGCGCCTAAACCAAGGCAACAATGTCAACCTCGAAAACCATAGGAAGTTTGAAATGGTGAACGATGAGCTACCAGAAAACTTTTCCACGGCCGACATACCGAAATTCAAAGGAACGGAGGACCCCCTCAACTACATCCGGGCCTTTAAGGATTACATGGCCATTAAAGGGGTCAAGCCCAGCCTTTTCGCTAGGACATTCCCATCCTCTTTAGGGGACACACCCCGATCTTGGTTATATTTGATCGATCCCAAAAAGATATCCACCTGGGACGCTATTTCCATAGAATTCGCAAAACAATATGCGGATAATTCCGAAACGCAAGTCACCATTAGAATCCTCGAAGTCCTTTCCCAAAACTAGAAGGAAGGCTTCTCCGAATTTCTGACAAGGTGGAGAAAGGTCATCACCCAATTAGTGAACCGCCTTGACGAGGCCACCTTAGTAGAAAAATTAGTCGAATGCTAGTTAAGGCAACCAACGAACGTGGACCACTCGTTTTTAAAAGCTTTTTCTAAAAAAGTTATTCACCTGAGTTCTTTAATAAGAATTTAGTTACAGCCTTAGAGCGCCGTCGTTAGACCACGTACACCACAAGTATCTAACTAACTAATTAATAGTAGTCTCGATAAAAGCATCACGTCATCATTTTCAAAACTGGTTCCCCCAAGAGCCATGTTCCTTTAAATATAACATTTTTGCTATCGCCGGATTCCCGACGCGTACACATAGCAACACATTTTTCACATCATAAACGATGTCACCACACCATCGTCACCCTAATTTTATAAAATCACCCTTTTTCAAAAAACTTTCCTCTGCAAATATAGGTCGTTTTCGAAAAAAAACTCTTCGATCCTGAGCCGGGATCGTGATCAACTTCTTACATCGTACAACTGTGTGATTAACTGTCTGTGCTAGTTACTAGGATCACCTCTACTCGAGGTCTTACATTTTGGGTCGTCTCATTTTGAGAAGTCCTCTTTAAACCTCGCCTCCGAGGTTTGTGTCAAATCGTCTCAATATAGAGACCTAAATTCGTCAGGCGTTTCGCCGAATACACCAAGAGTCTAAAGCACCTGAGTCCCTAAGCCAAATGACTGCAAACACACGCGAGTCAAGGGTCTTATTTCCGTGTCGCTCAATTACGGGCATTCCACGAGTCTTTAAGCCGTCTGGTAGATCCATTCTCATTAATACCACCCCTTCCAGTCATGTCAGGAGATTCATGCACAAACGCAAGATACCAAAGTGGGAACAACGCCGAACAATCTAGGGATAACACCGTAGAAACCCTAACTAACCTGATTCAGAATTTACAAGCCACCATTATCACGGTGAACGCATCCGTAAACAACATTGACTCTCGCCTAGGCCATTTGGAAGATAGGGCCTCAGATGAACACCACAACCGGGTCCTCAATGAGGTCCTTTTAAATTCCACCCCGCTAGGTGGGGCACCCGTCAGCATCATCCCTAGTGATCCCGTTGCCCTACCACAAGATGACACCCTCCAATCCGCTTTGAATCGCATAGATTTCCTCGAAAGTCAAATGCGCCTAAACCAAGGCAACAATGTCCACCTCGAAAACCATAGGAAGTTTGATATGGTGAACGATCAGCTACCATAAAACTTTACCTCAGCCGACATTCCGAAATTCAAAGGAACAGAGGGCCCCCTCAACTACATCCGGGCCTTTAAGGATTACATGGCCATTTAAGGTGTCAAGCCCAGCCTTTTCGCTAGGATAACCCATCCTCTTTAGGGGACACACCCCGATCTTGGTTTTATTTGCTCGATCCAAAAAAGATATCCACCTGGGACGATATTTCCATAGAATTCGCAAAACAATATGCGGATAATTCCGAAACGAAAATCACCATTAGAATCCTCGAAGTCCTTTCCCAAAACGAGAAGGAAGGCTTCTCCGAATTTCTCACTAGGTGGAGAAAGGTCAGCACCCAATTAGTGAACCGCCTTGACGAGGCCACCTTAGTAGAGAAATTATTCGAATGCTAGTTAAGGCAACAAACGAACGTGGACCACTCGTTTTTAAAAGCTTTTTCTAAAAAAGTTATTCATCACCTGAGTTCTTTAATAAGAATTTAGTTACAGCCTTAGAGCGCCGTCGTTAGACCACGTACACCACAAGTATCGAACTAACTAGTTAATAGTAGTCTCGATAAAAGCATCACGTCATCATTTTCAAAACTGGTTCCTCGAAGAGCCATGTTCCTTTAAAAAAAACATTTTTGCTATCGCCAAATTCCCGACGCACACACATAGCGACACATTTTTCACATCATAAACTATGTCACCACACCATCGTCACCCTAATTTTATAAAATCACCTTTTTTCAAAAAACTTTCCTCTGCAAATATAGGTCGTTTTAGAAAAAAAAAACTCTTTGATCCTGAGCCGGGATCGTCATCAACTTCTTACGTCATACAACTGTGTCATTAATTGTCTGTGTTAGTTACTAGGATCAGCTCTACTCGAGATCTTACATTTTGGGTTGTCTCATTTTGAGAAGTCCTCTTTAAACCTCGCCTCCGAGGTTTGTGTCAAATCGTCTCAATATAGAGACCTAAATTCGTCAGCCGTTTCGCCGAATACACCAAGAGACTAAAGCACCTGAGGCCCTAAGCCAAATGACTGCAAACACAGGCGAGTCAAGGGTCTTATTTCCGTGTCGCTCAATTACGGGCATTCCACGAGTCTTTAAGCCATCTGGTAGATCCATTCTCAATAATACCACCCCTTCCAGTCATGTCAGGAGATTCAAGCACAAACGCAAGATACCAAAGTGGGAACAACGCCGAACTGTCTATGGATAACACCATAGAGACCCTAACTAACCTGATTCGGGATTTACAAGCCACCATTATCATGGTGAACGCATCCGTAAACAACATAGACTCTCGCCTAGGCCATTTGGAAGATAGGGCCTCAGATGAACACCACAACCGAGTCCTCAATGAGGTCCTTTTAAATTCCACCCCGCTAGATGGGACGCGCATCAGCATCATCCCTAGTGATCCCGTTGCCCTACCTCAACATGACACCCTTCAATCCGCTATGAATCGCATAGATTTACTCGAAAGTCAAATGCGCCTAAACCAAGGCAACAATGTCAACCTCGAAAACCATAGGAAGTTTGAAATGGTGAACGATGAGCTACCAGAAAACTTTTCCACGGCCGACATACCGAAATTCAAAGGAACGGAGGACCCCCTCAACTACATCCGGGCCTTTAAGGATTACATGGCCATTAAAGGGGTCAAGCCCAGCCTTTTCGCTAGGACATTCCCATCCTCTTTAGGGGACACACCCCGATCTTGGTTATATTTGATCGATCCCAAAAAGATATCCACCTGGGACGCTATTTCCATAGAATTCGCAAAACAATATGCGGATAATTCCGAAACGCAAGTCACCATTAGAATCCTCGAAGTCCTTTCCCAAAACTAGAAGGAAGGCTTCTCCGAATTTCTGACAAGGTGGAGAAAGGTCATCACCCAATTAGTGAACCGCCTTGACGAGGCCACCTTAGTAGAAAAATTAGTCGAATGCTAGTTAAGGCAACCAACGAACGTGGACCACTCGTTTTTAAAAGCTTTTTCTAAAAAAGTTATTCACCTGAGTTCTTTAATAAGAATTTAGTTACAGCCTTAGAGCGCCGTCGTTAGACCACGTACACCACAAGTATCTAACTAACTAATTAATAGTAGTCTCGATAAAAGCATCACGTCATCATTTTCAAAACTGGTTCCCCCAAGAGCCATGTTCCTTTAAATATAACATTTTTGCTATCGCCGGATTCCCAACGCGTACACATAGCAACACATTTTTCACATCATAAACGATGTCACCACACCATCGTCACCCTAATTTTATAAAATCACCCTTTTTCAAAAAACTTTCCTCTGCAAATATAGGTCGTTTTCGAAAAAAAACTCTTCGATCCTGAGCCGGGATCGTGATCAACTTCTTACATCGTACAACTGTGTGATTAACTGTCTGTGCTAGTTACTAGGATCACCTCTACTCGAGGTCTTACATTTTGGGTCGTCTCATTTTGAGAAGTCCTCTTTAAACCTCGCCTCCGAGGTTTGTGTCAAATCGTCTCAATATAGAGACCTAAATTCGTCAGGCGTTTCGCCGAATACACCAAGAGTCTAAAGCACCTGAGTCCCTAAGCCAAATGACTGCAAACACACGCGAGTCAAGGGTCTTATTTCCGTGTCGCTCAATTACGGGCATTCCACGAGTCTTTAAGCCGTCTGGTAGATCCATTCTCATTAATACCACCCCTTCCAGTCATGTCAGGAGATTCATGCACAAACGCAAGATACCAAAGTGGGAACAACGCCGAACAATCTAGGGATAACACCGTAGAAACCCTAACTAACCTGATTCAGAATTTACAAGCCACCATTATCACGGTGAACGCATCCGTAAACAACATTGACTCTCGCCTAGGCCATTTGGAAGATAGGGCCTCAGATGAACACCACAACCGGGTCCTCAATGAGGTCCTTTTAAATTCCACCCCGCTAGGTGGGGCACCCGTCAGCATCATCCCTAGTGATCCCGTTGCCCTACCACAAGATGACACCCTCCAATCCGCTTTGAATCGCATAGATTTCCTCGAAAGTCAAATGCGCCTAAACCAAGGCAACAATGTCCACCTCGAAAACCATAGGAAGTTTGATATGGTGAACGATCAGCTACCATAAAACTTTTCCTCAGCCGACATTCCGAAATTCAAAGGAACAGAGGGCCCCCTCAACTACATCCGGGCCTTTAAGGATTACATGGCCATTTAAGGTGTCAAGCCCAGCCTTTTCGCTAGGATAACCCATCCTCTTTAGGGGACACACCCCGATCTTGGTTTTATTTGCTCGATCCAAAAAAGATATCCACCTGGGACGATATTTCCATTGAATTCGCAAAACAATATGCGGATAATTCCGAAACGAAAATCACCATTAGAATCCTCGAAGTCCTTTCCCAAAACGAGAAGGAAGGCTTCTCCGAATTTCTCACTAGGTGGAGAAAGGTCAGCACCCAATTAGTGAACCGCCTTGACGAGGCCACCTTAGTAGAGAAATTATTCGAATGCTAGTTAAGGCAACCAACGAACGTGGACCACTCGTTTTTAAAAGCTTTTTCTAAAAAAGTTATTCATCACCTGAGTTCTTTAATAAGAATTTAGTTACAGCCTTAGAGCGCCGTCGTTAGACCACGTACACCACAAGTATCGAACTAACTAGTTAATAGTAGTCTCGATAAAAGCATCACGTCATCATTTTCAAAACTGGTTCCCCGAAGAGCCATGTTCCTTTAAAAAAAACATTTTTGCTATCGCCAAATTCCCGACGCACACACATAGCGACACATTTTTCACATCATAAACTATGTCACCACACCATCGTCACCCTAATTTTATAAAATCACCTTTTTTCAAAAAACTTTCCTCTGCAAATATAGGTCGTTTTAGAAAAAAAAAACTCTTTGATCCTGAGCCGGGATCGTCATCAACTTCTTACGTCATACAACTGTGTCATTAATTGTCTGTGTTAGTTACTAGGATCACCTCTACTCGAGATCTTACATTTTGGGTTGTCTCATTTTGAGAAGTCCTCTTTAAACCTCGCCTCCGAGGTTTGTGTCAAATCGTCTCAATATAGAGACCTAAATTCGTCAGCCGTTTCGCCGAATACACCAAGAGACTAAAGCACCTGAGGCCCTAAGCCAAATGATTGCAAACACAGGCGAGTAAAGGGTCTTATTTCCGTGTCGCTCAATTACGGGCATTCCACGAGTCTTTAAGCCATCTGGTAGATCCATTCTCAATAATACCACCCCTTCCAGTCATGTCAGGAGATTCAAGCACAAACGCAAGATACCAAAGTGGGAACAACGCCGAACTGTCTAGGGATAACACCATAGAGACCCTAACTAACCTGATTCGGGATTTACAAGCCACCATTATCATGGTGAACGCATCCGTAAACAGCATAGACTCTCGCCTAGGCCATTTGGAAGATAGGGCCTCAGATGAACACCACAACCGGGTCCTCAATGAGGTCCTTTTAAATTCCACCCCGCTAGGTGGGGCACCCGTCAGCATCATCCCTAGTGATCCCGTTGCCCTACCACAAGATGACACCCTCCAATCCGCTATGAATCGCATAGATTTCCTCGAAAGTCAAATGCTCCTAAACCAAGGCAACAATGTCAACCTCGAAAACCATAGGAAGTTTGAAATGGTGAACGATGAGCTACCAAAAAACTTTTCCTCGGCCGACATACTGAAATTCAAAGGAACGGAGGACCCCCTCAACTACATCCGGGCCTTTAAGGATTACATGGCCATTAAAGGGGTCAAGCCCAGCCTTTTCGCTAGGATATTCCCATCCTTTTCAGGGGACACACCCCGATCTTGGTTTTATTTCCTCGATCCCAAAAAGATATCCACCTGGGACGATATTTCCATAGAATTCGCAAAACAATATGTGGATAATTCTGAAACGCAGGTCACCATTAGAAGCCTCGAAGTCGTTTCACAAAACGAGAAGTAAGGCTTCTCCGAATTTCTGACTATGTGGTGAAAGGTCAGCACCCAATTAGGGAACCGCCTTGACGAGGCCACCTTAGTAGAGAAATTGGTGGAATGCTAGTTAAGGCAACCAACGAACGTGGACCACTCGTTTTTAAAAGCTTTTTCTAAAAACGTTATTCATCACCCGAGTTCTTTAATAAGAATTTAGTAACACTCGTAGAGCACCGTTGTTAGACCACGTACACCACAACTGTCGAACTAACTAATTAATAGTAGTCTCGATAAAAGCATTACGTCATCATTTTCAAAACTGGTTCCCCCAAGAGCCATGTTCCTTTAAAAAAAACATTTTTGCTATCGCCGGATTCCCGACGCGTACACATAGCAACACATTTTTCATATCATAAACGATGTCACCAAACCATCGTCACCCTAATTTTATAAAATCACCCTTTTTCAAAAAACTTTCCTCTGCAAATATAGGTCATTTTCGAAAAAATAAACTCTTTGATCCTGAGCCGGGATCGTGATCAACTTCTTACGTCGTACAACTGTGTGATTAACTGTCTGTGTTAGTTACTAGGATCACCTCTACTCGAGGTCTTACATTTTGGGTCGTCTCATTTTGAGAAGTCCTCTTTAAACCTCGCCTCCGAGGTTTGTGTCAAATCGTCTCAATATAGAGACCTAAATTCCTCAGGCGTTTCGCCGAATACACCAAGAGTCTAAAGCACCTGAGTCCCTAAGCCAAGTGACTGCAAACATACGCGAGTCAAGGTTCTTATTTCCGTGTCGCTCAATTACGGGCATTCCACGAGTCTTTAAGCCGTCTGGTAGATCCATTTTCATTAATACCATCCCTTCCAGTCATGTCAGGAGATTCAAGCACAAACGCAAGATACCAAAGTGGGAACAACGCCAAACAGTCTAGGGATAACACCGTAGAAACCCTAACTAACCTGATTCGGGATTTACAAGCCACCATTATCACGGTGAACGCATGCGTAAACAACATAGACTCTCGCCTAGGCCATTTGGAAGATAGGGCCTCAGATGAACACCACAACCGGGTCCTCAATGAGTTCCTTTTAAATTCCACCCCGCTAGGTGGGGCGCCCGTCAGCATCATTGATGAGAGGGATTTGTCGTGGAATCCCAACCGTCAATAATATAACCGGCTATTCCTACGGTAGATAGGGCAAGTCGGGTCGAATCCACGGGGACGGTAATGTATAGCCTAGACTAGGTCGGCCCAAATACTAGACTAAGTCAACGAGCTAAGCTAAACTAGAGAATGATAGAAGGGGAGAAAGCTAAACTAAGACTAAGGTGCCGGAGAAAACAACTAAGGAAAACGGGCTAGGATTAGGTCGGGGTCAAAAGGGTAACGGAATGGTCAAGGGTGGACTAGAGTGAAGGAGGTAATAGGGTAATCTAGGTTGGTCCGGGCTCTCGCAACATAGACTCACCTAGAGGTTCCACCTAAAACCCATCTTGGCGACACAAACGACAAACGGAGTACTAGCATGCTATAGGCCTAGGTCGCATCCGGGCTCTCGCAACTTAGACCGACCTAGGGGTCATCCTCACCGGGCTCTCGCAACTTAATGAGGGAACCGAACCCACAAACAAACTAATACCCACAAGAGAAAAGCAAGAAAAACAAGCATTCGCTCATACTTAGTCAATCAAGCATTTCAACAAACATGTGATGTGCATCATACAAGAGGAAACCCAAATCTTCCACCAACATCTCCAACAATCCCTTAATCACCCAATTAACACCCTAATCACCTTACTAACCCTAGCAAGAACACTACTCTAACATAATCCAACTACAACTAACACTAACAAGGAGAATCATCATAAGAAACAAAACAAACATCTATAAACTAGTGAAAACAATAAACAACAATCAAAGATTAAAACTTGGATGATTAAAACAAGATAAAGAGTAAAAGGAGAAGAGGATTATACCAAACTAGAGGAAGAAGAAAGAACCAAAC
This sequence comes from Agrostemma githago, assembly GCA_958450325.1. Taxonomy (NCBI): domain Eukaryota; kingdom Viridiplantae; phylum Streptophyta; class Magnoliopsida; order Caryophyllales; family Caryophyllaceae; genus Agrostemma; species Agrostemma githago. The sequence continues at coordinate 46,940,976 of OY288259.1, read as the reverse complement.
TTGCATTAATGAAGAAAACCCAAAACAAACACCGAAGGTTATCAATCTTGAATGGATCTTGAAGAATTCCCTTAATACAAGTACTAATCTAAGATTAATTACTAATTACCGACTAATCTACACTAATCTAATCTAATCTAACCTAAAGTAGTCTAGGGTTTAAGAATGTAACATAAGATAGTGTCTTAATACAAGAGGGGGGTATATATAGGGTTTAAGAATGAAAGGAGAAGAAAGGAAAGCAATGCGTGCAGCAGCAGGCCCGTCCCGGCCGAGACAGGGTGGTCCCGGTCGGGACGAGGTCGGTCCCGGTCGGGACGCCACCTTCCCGATCGGGATGGGCCCTGGTCAGTAGCCTCCTTGTTTGTGCACCTCATCCCGAACGGGATGAGCCTTGTAAGCCTCCATTATGATCTTTTTGGTCCCTCCTTGGCTCTCATGGACTCCTCACCGATTCTCGGGATCGCGTCTCGGAGGCTCGGGATTGGGTCCCAAGGTCTCGGGGTCGACTCCAAGGCATCGAGTGATCGTTCCTTTACTCCGTTGGCTCCAAAATGTGTATGTATCGAGTCAAAATCGCTCCAACTCTTCCAAATCGGTCTCGGGAACCTGAAACGAACTAAAGGAAGCATAAGAAGCCCCTAAACCGCTCCCAAGGAGCGATTCTACAAGGAAAATGGGACCAAAACACTACGAAATAGGCACTACAAATGACACTTATCACCTCCCCCACACTTAACCCTTACTCGCCCTCGAGTAATCACATACTACTACTAAACTATCCGAGTGGGTATTAGCGCACCCTACGCCCCTTCAACTCACGCTAGTGCACTTAGAGGAAAAGTGTACTCCACAAGGCAAGTTGGGTCTTGCGACAAAATTGTGGATGCAACCGGACACCAAACACATAAACAAACAAACATACAAACAAACACATAATCGGTTGCACCCAAAACAAAAGAAATACCGCTTCCCTCTAAAAGAGGTGAAAGAAGCACCGGTTTAGGACTCGAGGTAAGTGACAACGTTCCAAAGCTAGCAATACCAACCAAGGTGAACTAAACCCTAATAGTATGACGATCAAGCAATAAAAACGTTGGTAACTTACCTAGGTCCTCCTAGCTTTCTAAAAACGTACTACGGGACGATCGGCGGAGTGGAAAAGTGAAGAACCACGGTGTTAGTCGACACTGTAGGTAAGTGAGATCCCGCCCCCTTTAGCGTGAGCCAAGAGGGTCGTCCCGTGTCCAAGACCGCCTAACTAGTCCAAGTAAAAAGGGTGGAAAACATGCAAAATGAGGAAGACCGACTAATGCCGCTATCATCCTTCCTCGGGACTCGGTCCATTGGTAGGCTCTTCACGGCAAAAGTCGGAAAAAGGCTTATTTTTGTGAGGATTTCTTTTTGTGAGATGGGTTTTCTTTTGGCATTTTCTTTCTTTTCGACGTTTTGATTTGTTTTGCCATGCCATTCTTTTTCTTCTTTTCTATTTTCTTTTTGGCTTTTGTGCCTTTTCTTTTTCTTCGTTTCTTTTCTTTCTTTCATTTTTTCTCTTTCTTTTCTTTTCTTTGCCCTTTTTTGGCAAGATTTGGCTTTTTGGCATTTCTCGACAATCAAGAAAAAGAGAATCAACAAATTGCATTTTATTTGTGTGGAATGTGTAGGAGGTAGGTGAATGGGTAAGTCGGGACGGGCCAAGACCCTTCAAACCCACAAAAAGTGGAGAACTTGGACTAATCAAACGATTCCGGACATGGTCACCTAAGGGACGGGACTCGGTAACCAAGGCCTTTTCACACCGTGGGTGGTCATAATGGTCAAAAGTGCAAATCCCGTAGTAAATCCCTAGTAAGCTAGGTGGACTCAAGGTAAAGGACCAACGAAATCATTGATTTAGGGTCATTCTACTAGATTAATGTCCAAAACTCGATTTATACAACTAGGAAGGGAAAATAGACACTCACACTCTAGCCTCTAAACCGGGTTTTCGAAAACCGTTTACACACGCGACACACATAAAACAAAGACACAACGAAAATGAAAGAAAAAGAGACAAAACAAGGAGAAACAACACATAAACAAAACAAACACCACCCCGATCTTCAAACAAGTCTCCAAATCCACCACAATCTTTACAAAGCTCCTCCCGAGCACACATCATCAAAAATCTCTTCCAAACTCACAAGAAGCAAAGAGGGAAAAAGGGATGAAGAGATGTTACCGGAAGTCTTGAAAGCTCACCAAAGCTAGCGGTGATTAAGCGACCTATAAGGGAAAGGGAGGCAAAACACGAACACAAAACCAATATACGACACACTGACACAAAAGGAAAACACACAAAAGAAAAATCTTTTTGATTTTTGTGAAAAAATTTCAAATTTTTGAGGATTTTAAAGATTTTTTTGAAAAACTAAGAAAATAAAACTAACTATACTAGAATATCGTTCCCCCACACTTAAATCGAGCCATGTCCTCATGCTCGATCGTAGGGTGCGGAGAGACAAAAGAAAAAGAAAAGAAACTACGAAAATAAAGCTAAAAATCAAAAATAAAGTGAAGAAAAGGGTAGAAGGTGTCCGGCCGGGGTGTAATCAAGTCACCAAGGGCCGAGACGAGAAAAAGATATGGAAGGGGGAAGAAATAAAAGAAGGAAATAAAAGGAAATGGGAGGGGAGGGCTAGGTGTAATCAAGTCACCTAGCCCGGATTCCGCCTAAATCCGACTAAATCCTCAAAAAGAAAGAGTGAAAAACTTGTAAAATTTGAAAATGACTCTCGATGTAGTCACGTCATCGAGAGTCGGGAGCAACATATACCAAGGCCATGAAGGCCACCATGACACAAATGATAAAGGAAGGGGAGTAAACAAAGGAAAACAAGCAATAAAAGACGGAAAACAAATGATAGTTGTCGTACCAATAGGATAGCAACTCACTCGCTTCATCGTCTCGTAGATCAATAAAGGCGCTTGCTTGTCTTCATCATTGCTTTTCCGCTTCATTCTCGATAAAACGCATGGTAGAGGTAGTAATGGTGTGAGGGGAGTGGGATTTGATGTGGATCTCGGTGTGTAAAGTGAGGTGTACGGGTCATATGATAGGAACAAGGAGGAGTAGGGAGGTTGGGAGGGGGTATAATGGATGGGTGGAGTCAAGGGGACCATCCCGGTCGGGATGGATGGTCCCGATCGGGTTGATAAACCCTTCCCGATCGGGAAGCTCTCGTCCCGGTCGGGAATGCACTCCAGTGAGTCCGATTTTTGGCACCTTCATCCCGATCGGGATGGCTCCTTCCCGGTCGGGATTCATCATCCTTCCCGGTCGGGAATCCCTCTTCCCGGTCGGGATGAGTCTTCTACGCTTCCCCAAGCCCAAAAGCTTATCATAAGCTTCAAAAACCGACTTCCTCCCTCGCAAACCAAACTCCATCATCAACCACTCCTTTCTAGGAGTCACCTTCACTTCACCTATCACAATAAACTCAAAGTACACATCAAATTCACTCCCTCACATCGCTCATCAAAATACCAAATCAATTACAAGAATCCCACAAAAACAAAGGAGTCCTAGAAACAAAAAATCACAAATACAAGCACAAGAATTCTAAAGAAGAGAGGAGGGGAATATACAACATGACGGTTTTTTTAGGAACTCCGTCAAACCTAGGATGGTGGACTCTTCTTCAACCGTAGCCCTCAAGGGCATGGAGGAGCAAGTCGAACGCGCTACCGACATCGTAGTGAAGGCCCAAGAAGCGCTCGAGCTTAACCGACCTCCACGGCCTCCAAGGAGGAGGCAAGAAGTAGGAATCCCAATACCCGAAATCATCTTCAAAGTAGTCTCTGGGGTCTCTCCATCCTACGAGCTTCACCGATCTCTTCTTCCCTAAGTATTGCCTCCAATCACAAGCAAGCTCCATCTCCAAGAAACAAGGCACAAAAAGCGGTTTTGGCCTCACTTCCTCGTTGCACACCCCCACACTTTCCTCAAGTTGTGGTTCCCCATCTTCATCACTCGGCCCCACATCATCTTGGAGAGGAGAATCGAAACTTCTACCGGTGGTTTCAATCTCTTCCAAGTCATCTCTCGGTGTACTAGCAAGGGGCTCTTGATGCTTGTCCAAATTATCGCACAAGGGCAACTCGAGGCTAACAATTTCACCCAACAACTCAACAAACTCCACCAAACCATCCCACTCACTATCCTCCTCCAATTCTTCACCAACGATGCCTTCACCAAGAGTCATCTCCTCATTCGTCTCTTTTTGGGTAGACGATTGAGGTTCTTCAAAGCAAATCTCTCTTTCAAAGGGAACTACATCAGTGGCTTCGTTATTAGGTTGCTCCTCTCTCTCAAGTGGGCACCCTCCATCTAAATGTGATGCTCGGGATAAAGACATTACGGTTTGAACCGCTAATGCATTTAAATGAGCATTCCTCGCCTCGTTTCCCCTTCGAATTTGGGCCAATAATTCCACTTGTTGTTTTCGCAATTGAATGGCCGTTTCTTGAAGGCTCCTTTGCATTTGAAGCATCGATTGATGTAACTCTATGTTTGAAGATTGGTGGTCATTGGGGTCTTGTAAAGCTTCTTGATAATCTTGATGATGCCCAAGGGGTGGGGCATCATATTGTTGGTAGCAAGGTTGGGCTGATTGGTAGTATTGTGGGTCATAGGGTTCATATTGTGGTTGGGGTGGAGGGTAATATTGTGGGTCTTGGGGGTATTGGCTTCCATAAGGTGAATCTTGATTGAACATGGTGGGTTCACAATCATAGCTCGAGTAATAGTCACCATGGTCGTAGGAGTGATAATCATTCACTTGTTGGTAGCCATTTCCATAATCTTGAAGATCATACCCGTCTTGATTACCCCAAGAAGCTTGATTATGGTAGGGGGACGTCATGTCATAGCTTTGGTTTATGGAAGAAGAGTGGTAGCTCATATCGGCTCCCGAGTGTGTGGAGTTTAGATCAAACCCCATGCTCGCTCGAAAATCGTAGCTCGTACCCGGTTGGAAACCACTCATTCTAGCAACCGTCCGTTTAAGCGGCTCTGAGTTGCAAGAAGAAGATAATCACCACCTCTAAGCACAAACTGTAGACTAAGAACAAACATGAGAAGTCTAGTGCTTTTTGGGCACTAGACAAGAGAGAAATAAACCTCACACACACAAGAAGCAAAGTAACAAAAAGAAAAAGAAAAACAAAGACTAAGTCATGTAACTAGGAAAACAAAGTCCAAACAAGCACCGTCCCTGGCAACGGCGCCAAATTGATGAGAGGGATTTGTCGTGGAATCCCAACCGTCAATAATATAACCGGCTATTCCTACGGTAGATAGGGCAAGTCGGGTCGAATCCACGGGGACGGTAATGTATAGCCTAGACTAGGTCGGCCCAAATACTAGACTAAGTCAACGAGCTAAGCTAAACTAGAGAATGATAGAAGGGGATAAAGCTAAACTAAGACTAAGGTTCCGGAGAAAACAACTAAGGAAAACGGGCTAGGATTAGGTCGGGGTCAAAGGGGTAACAGAATGGTCAAGGGAGGACTAGAGTGAAGGAGGTAGTAGGGTAATCTAGGTTGGTCCGGGCTCTCGGAACTTAGACTCACCTAGAGGTCCACCTAAAACCCATCTTGGCGAGACAAACGACAAACGGAGTACTAGCATGCTACAAGCCTAGGTCGCATCCGGGCTCTCGCAACTTAGACCGACCTAGGGGTCATCCTCACCGGGCTCTCGCAACTTAATGAGGGAACTGATAAGTGTAGCTTGTAGTGCCTATTTGTTGTGTTTTGGTCCTTTCTTCCTTGTGGAATCGCTCCTTTGGAGCGATTCATGGGCTTCTTATGCTTCCTTTAGTTCGTTTCAGGTTCCCGAGGCAGAATTGGAAGAGTTGGAGCGATTCCGACTCAATACATGCACATTTTGGAGCCAACGACATAAAGGAACGATGACTCGAGACCTTGGAATCGACCCCGAGACCTTGGGGCCCATTCCCGAGCCTCCGAGACCCGAGCCTCCGAGACCCGATCCCGAGTTCCGAGAATCGGTGGGAAGCCCATGAGAGGCAAGGAAGGACCAAAGAGTGTTTAAGGAAGGTATACAAGACCCATCCCGTTCGGGATGGCCTCATCCCGTTCGGGATGGCCTCATCCCGTTCGGGATGGCCTCATCCCGTTCGGGATGGGGTGCTACATTAGGATGGCTGCTGTGAGCCCATCCCGGTCGGGACCAAATCGTCCCGATCGGGATGACAGAGCCGTCCCGATCGGGATGATCCGTCCCGGTCGGGAAGCTACAGAGGCAGCACAGGCCTCTTCTTTTCTTCTCCTTCATTCTTGTACCCATATATATACTCCCTTCTTGTAATTTTAAGAGATCTTATCTTACCCTACATTAGTTTAAGCCTTCAAAAACCCTAGATTTACTCTCACTCATTAGTTCTAATCTCTCCTTAATCCTTAGTTAATCATTGTAATTAATCTTGTATTAAGAAGATTCTTGAAGATTATTCCAAGATTAACAACCTTGGGGTTCTATTTGGGTTTCTTATTTATACAAGTTCTCATCTTTTCCTCATCTAGTATTGGTATAATCATCTCTACTCTTGTTTTTAGTTTATTTAATCTTGTTTGAGTCTTTTCATATTGTTATTGTTATTACTCTTGTTATTCATTATGGATGCTTGTTTAGTGGTATTGATTTCCTTTATGATTGTTAGTTTGTTCTTTATTATGAGTGAGTAGTCTTCTTGTGGGGTTAGTAGGGGGATTAGGGGTAGATTATGGATGATTAGGGTTGATTAAAGGGAAAAGGTTGTATCTTTGTTGTTAGTCACATTGTAGGCACTCTATGTGTTTGTTGATATGCTTGTGTGAGTTGTAGTGGCCATGCTTCCCATGCATGTATTCATCTTCTCATTGATTGTTTATTTTGTGGAAATGTTGAGAATAGTCATAGTCACGAGAGTGCCGACTAGAGTCTAAGTTGCGAGAGCCCGGACTCACCTTGACATCGGTCTAAGTTGCGAGAGCCCGGGACCCTAGCGATTAGGAGACACCTTTACCCTTGATCACCCCAATTACCCTTCTACCTCTATGAACCCGACCTACCCCACTTCTTTCCATATTTGATACATCGTCTTAGTTAGTCATCGTTTACTCTAGTTTATCTATTAGTTCAATCATTAGTCTAGTTCTTACTCCTCCTCCTTAATAGTTTTCCATTTATCGCTTCTTTGTGTTCGTTCGGTAATCTAGTCTCGTCGTAGGCCGACCTAGTCTAAACCATGATATACCGTCCTCGTGGATACGATCCCGACTTACCCTAGCTACCCACTAGGTTAGTCGGTGTTATATTGATCGGCTAGGGACGTGACGAATCCCTTCCCATCAGGAACCGAACCCACAAACAAACTAATACCCACAAGAGAAAAGCAAGAAAAACAAGCATTCGCTCATACTTAGTCAATCAAGCATTTCAACAAACATGTGATGTGCATCATACAAGAGGAAACCCAAATCTTCCACCAACATCTCCAACAATCCCTTAATCACCCAATTAACACCCTAATCACCTTACTAACCCTAGCAAGAACACTACTCTAACATAATCAAACTACAACTAACACTAACAAGGAGAATCATCATAAGAAACAAAACAAACATCTATAAACTAGTGAAAACAATAAACAACAATCAAAGATTAAAACTTGGATGATTAAAACAAGATAAAGAGTAAAAGGAGAAGAGGATTATACCAAACAAGAGGAAGAAAAAGGAACAAAACTTGCATTAATGAAGAAAACCCAAAACAAACACCCAAGGTTGTCAATCTTGAATGGATCTTGAAGAATTCCCTTAATACAAGTACTAATCTAAGATTAATTACTAATTACCGACTAATCTACACTAATCTAATCTAATCTAACCTAAAGTAGTCTAGGGTTTAAGAATGTAACATAAGATACTGTCTTAATACAAGAGAGGGGGTATATATAGAGTTTAAGAATGAAAGGAGAAGAAAGGAAAGCAATGCGTGCAGCAGCAGGCCCGTCCCGGCCGAGACGGGGTGGTCCCGGTCGGGACGAGGTCGGTCCCGGTCGGGACGCCACCTTCCCGATCGGGATGGGCCCTAGTCAGTAGCCTCCTTGTTTGTGCACCTCATCCCGAACGGGATGAGCCTTGTAGGCCTCCATTATGATCTTTTTGGTCACTCCTTGGCTCTCATGGACTTCTCACCGATTCTCGGGACTCGGGATCGGGTCTCGGAGGCTCGGGATTGGGTCCCAAGGTCTCGGGGTTGACTCCAAGGCATCGAGTGATCGTTCCTTTACTCCGTTGGCTCCAAAATGTGTATGTATCGAGTCGGAATATCTCCAACTCTTCCAAATCGGTCTCGGGAACCTGAAACGAACTAAAGGAAGCATAAGAAGCCCCTAAACCGCTCCCAAGAAGCGATTCTACAAGGAAAATGGGACCAAAACACTACGAAATAGGCACTACAAATGACACTTATCAATCATCCCTAGTGATCCCGTTGCCCTACCTCAAGATGACACCCTCCAATCCGCTATGAATCACATAGATTTCCTCGAAAGTCAAATGCGCCTAAACCAAGGCAACAATCTCCACCTCGAAAACCATAGGAAGTTTGAAATGGTGAACGATGAGCTACCAGAAAACTTTTCCTCAGCCGACATACCGAAATTCAAAGGAACGGAGGACCCCCTCAACTACATCCGGGCCTTTATGGGTTACATGGCCATTAAAGGGGTCAAGCCCAGCCTTTTCGCTAGGATATTCCCATCCTCTTTAGGGGACACACCCCGATCTTGGTTTTATTTGCTCGATCCCAAAAAGATATCCACTTGGGACGATATTTCCATAGAATTCGCAAAACAATATGCGGATAATTCCGAAACGCAAGTCACCATTAGAAGCCTCGAAGTCCTTTCACAAAACGAGAAGGAAGGCTTCTCCGAATATCTTACTATGTGGTGAAAGGTCAGCACCCAATTAGTGAACCGCCTTGACGAGGCCACCTTAGTAGAGAAATTTGTCGAATGCTAGTTAAGGCAACCAACGAACGTGGACCACTCGTTTTTAAAAGCTTTTTCTAAAAACGTTATTCATCACCTGAGTTCTTTAATAAGAATTTAGTTACACCCGTAGAGCACCGTCGTTAGACCACGTACACCACAAGTATCGAACTAACTAATTAATAGTAGTCTCGATAAAAGCATCACGTCATCATTTTCAAAACTGTTTCCCCCAAGAGCCATGTTTCTTTAACAAAAAACATTTTTGCTATCGCCGGATTCCCGACGCGTACACATAGCAACACATTTTTCACATCATAAACGATGTCACCACACCATCGTCACCCTAATTTTATAAAATCACCCTTTTTCAAAAAACTTTCCTCTGCAAATATAGTTCGTTTTCGAAAAAAAAAACTCTTTGATCCTGAGCCGGGATCGTGATCAACTTCTTACGTCGTACAACTGTGTGATTAACTGTCTGTGTTAGTTACTAGGATCACCTCTACTCGAGGTCTTACATTTTGGGTCGTCTCACTTTGAGAAGTCCTCTTTAAACCTCGCCTCCGAGATTTGTGTCAAATCGTCTCAATATAGAGACCTGAATTCGTCAGGCGTTTCGCACCAAGAGTCTAAAGCACCTGAGTCCCTAAGCCAAATGACTGCAAACACACGCGAGTCAAGGGTCTTATTTCCGTGTCGCTCAATTACAGGCATTCCACGAGTCTTTAAGCCGTCTGGTAGATCCATTCTCATTAATACCACCCCTTCCAGTCATGTCAGGAGATTCAAGCACAAACGCAAGATATCAAAGTGGGAACAACGCCGAACAATCTAAGGATAACACCGTAGAAACCCTAACTAACCTGATTCAGAATTTACAAGCCACCATTATCACGGTGAACGCATCCGTAAACAACATAGACTCTCGCCTAGGCCATTTGGAAGATAAGGCCTCAGATGAACACCACAACCTGGTCCTCAATGAGGTCCTGTTAAATTCCACCCCGCTAGGTGAGGGGCCCGTCAGCATCATCCTTAGTGATCCCGTTGCCCTACCTCAAGATGACACCCTCCAATCCGCTATGAATCACATAGATTTCCTCGAAAGTCAAATGCGCCTAAACCAAGGCAACAATGTCCACCTCGAAAACCATAGGAAGATTGAAATGGTGAACGATGAGCTACCAGAAAACGTTTCCTCAGCCGAAATACTGAAATTCAAAGGAACGGAGGACCCCCTCAACTACATCCGGGCCTTTAAGGATTACATGGCCATTAAAGGGGTCAAGCCCAGCCTTTTCGCTAGGATATTCCCATCCTCTTTAGGGGACACACCCCGATCTTGGTTTTATTTGCTCGATCCCAAAAAGATATCCACTTGGGACGATATTTCCATAGAATTCGCAAAACAATATGCGGATAATTCCGAAACGCAAGTCACCATTAGAAGCCTCGAAGTCCTTTCACAAAACGAGAAGGAAGGCTTCTCCGAATTTCTTACTATGTGGTGAAAGGTCAGCACCCAATTAGTGAACCGCCTTGACGAGGCCACCTTAGTAGAGAAATTTGTCGAATGCTAGTTAAGGCAACCAACGAACGTGGACCACTCGTTTTTAAAAGCTTTTTCTAAAAACGTTATTCATCACCTGAGTTCTTTAATAAGAATTTAGTTACACCCGTAGAGCACCGTCGTTAGACCACGTACACCACAAGTATCGAACTAACTAATTAATAGTAGTCTCGATAAAAGCATCACGTCATCATTTTCAAAACTGTTTCCCCCAAGAGCCATGTTTCTTTAAAAAAAAACATTTTTGCTATCGCCGGATTCCCGACGCGTACACATAGCAACACATTTTTCACATCATAAACGATGTCACCACACCATCGTCACCCTAATTTTATAAAATCACCCTTTTTCAAAAAACTTTCCTCTGCAAATATAGTTCGTTTTCGAAAAAAAAAACTCTTTGATCCTGAGCCGGGATCGTGATCAACTTCTTACGTCGTACAACTGTGTGATTAACTGTCTGTGTTAGTTACTAGGATCACCTCTACTCGAGGTCTTACATTTTGGGTCGTCTCACTTTGAGAAGTCCTCTTTAAACCTCGCCTCCGAGATTTGTGTCAAATCGTCTCAATATAGAGACCTGAATTCGTCAGGCGTTTCGCCGAATACACCAAGAGTCTAAAGCACCTAAGTCCCTAAGCCAAATGACTGCAAACACACGCGAGTCAAGGGTCTTATTTCCGTGTCGCTCAATTACGGGCATTCCACGAGTCTTTAAGCCGTCTGGTAGATCCATTCTCATTAATACCACCCCTTCCAGTCATGTCAGGAGATTCAAGCACAAACGCAAGATATCAAAGTAGGAACAACGCCGAACAATCTAAGGATAACACCGTAGAAACCCTAACTAACCTGATTCAGAATTTACAAGCCACCATTATCACGGTGAACGCATCCGTAAACAACATAGACTCTCGCCTAGGCCATTTGGAAGATAAGGCCTCAGATGAACACCACAACCTGGTCCTCAATGAGGTCCTGTTAAATTCCACCCCGCTAGGTGAGGGGCCCGTCAGCATCATCCCTAGTGATCCCGTTGCCCTACCTCAAGATGACACCCTCCAATCCGCTATGAATCACATAGATTTCCTCGAAAGTCAAATGCGCCTAAACCAAGGCAACAATGTCCACCTCGAAAACCATAGGAAGTTTGAAATGGTGAACGATGAGCTACCAGAAAACTTTTCCTCAGCCGACATACCGAAATTCAAAGGAACGGAGGACCCCCTCAACTACATCCGGGCCTTTATGGGTTACATGGCCATTAAAGGGGTCAAGCCCAGCCTTTTCGCTAGGATATTCCCATCCTCTTTAGGGGACACACCCCGATCTTGGTTTTATTTGCTCGATCGCAAAAAGATATCCACTTGGGACGATATTTCCATAGAATTCGCAAAACAATATGCGGATAATTCCGAAACGCAAGTCACCATTAGAAGCCTCGAAGTCCTTTCACAAAACGAGAAGGAAGGCTTCTCCGAATTTCTTACTATGTGGTGAAAGGTCAGCACCCAATTAGTGAACCGCCTTGACGAGGCCACCTTAGTAGAGAAATTTGTCGAATGCTAGTTAAGGCAACCAACGAACGTGGACCACTCGTTTTTAAAAGCTTTTTCTAAAAACGTTATTCATCACCTGAGTTCTTTAATAAGAATTTAGTTACACCCCTAGAGCACCGTCGTTAGACCACGTACACCACAAGTATCGAACTAACTAATTAATAGTAGTCTCGATAAAAGCATCACGTCATCATTTTCAAAACTGTTTCCCCCAAGAGCCATGTTCCTTTAACAAAAAACATTTTTGCTATCGCCGGATTCCCGACGCGTACACATAGCAACACATTTTTCACATCATAAACGATGTCACCACACCATCGTCACCCTAATTTTATAAAATCACCCTTTTTCAAAAAACATTCCTCTGCAAATATAGGTCGTTTTCGAAAAAAAAAACTCTTTGATCCTGAGCCGGGATCGTGATCAACTTCTTACATCGTACAACTATGTGATTAACTGTCTGTGTTAGTTACTAGGATCACCTCTACTCGAGGTCTTACATTTTGGGTCGTCTCACTTTGAGAAGTCCTCTTTAAACCTCGCCTCCGAGGTTTGTGTCAAATCGTCTCAATATAGAGACCTGAATTCGTCAGGCGTTTCGCCGAATACACCAAGAGTCTAAAGCACCTGAGTCCCTAAGCCAAATGACTGCAAACACACGCGAGTCAAGGGTCTTATTTCCGTGTCGCTCAATTACGGGCATTCCACGAGTCTTTAAGCCGTCTGGTAGATCCATTCTCATTAATACCACCCCTTCCAGTCATGTCAGGAGATTCAAGCACAAACGCAAGATATCAAAGTGGGAACAACGCCGAACAATCTAAGGATAACACCGTAGAAACCCTAACTAACCTGATTCAGAATTTACAAGCCACCATTATCACGGTGAACGCATCCGTTAACAACATAGACTCTCGCCTAGGCCATTTGGAAGATAAGGCCTCAGATGAACACCACAACCGGGTCCTCAATGAGGTCCTTTTAAATTCCACCCCGCTAGGTGAGGGGCCCGTCAGCATCATCCCTAGTGATCCCGTTGCCCTACCTCAAGATGACACCCTCCAATCCGCTATGAATCACATAGATTTCCTCGAAAGTCAAATGCGCCTAAACCAAGGCAACAATCTCCACCTCGAAAACCATAGGAAGTTTGAAATGGTGAACGATGAGCTACCAGAAAACTTTTCCTCAGCCGACATACCGAAATTCAAAGGAACGGAGGACCCCCTCAACTACATCCGGGCCTTTAAGGGTTACATGGCCATTAAAGGGGTCAAGCCCAGCCTTTTCGCTAGGATATTCCCATCCTCTTTAGGGGACACACCCCGATCTTGGTTTTATTTGCTCGATCGCAAAAAGATATCCACTTGGGACGATATTTCCATAGAATTCGCAAAACAATATGCGGATAATTCCGAAACGCAAGTCACCATTAGAAGCCTCGAAGTCCTTTCACAAAACGAGAAGGAAGGCTTCTCCGAATTTCTTACTATGTGGTGAAAGGTCAGCACCCAATTAGTGAACCGCCTTGACGAGGCCACCTTAGTAGAGAAATTTGTCGAATGCTAGTTAAGGCAACCAACGAACGTGGACCACTCGTTTTTAAAAGCTTTTTCTAAAAACGTTATTCATCACCTGAGTTCTTTAATAAGAATTTAGTTACACCCCTAGAGCACCGTCGTTAGACCACGTACACCACAAGTATCGAACTAACTAATTAATAGTAGTCTCGATAAAAGCATCACGTCATCATTTTCAAAACTGTTTCCCCCAAGAGCCATGTTCCTTTAACAAAAAACATTTTTGCTATCGCCGGATTCCCGACGCGTACACATAGCAACACATTTTTCACATCATAAACGATGTCACCACACCATCGTCACCCTAATTTTATAAAATCACCCTTTTTCAAAAAACATTCCTCTGCAAATATAGGTCGTTTTCGAAAAAAAAAACTCTTTGATCCTGAGCCGGGATCGTGATCAACTTCTTACATCGTACAACTGTGTGATTAACTGTCTGTGTTAGTTACTAGGATCACCTCTACTCGAGGTCTTACATTTTGGGTCGTCTCACTTTGAGAAGTCCTCTTTAAACCTCGCCTCCGAGGTTTGTGTCAAATCGTCTCAATATAGAGACCTGAATTCGTCAGGCGTTTCGCCGAATACACCAAGAGTCTAAAGCACCTGAGTCCCTAAGCCAAATGACTGCAAACACACGCGAGTCAAGGGTCTTATTTCCGTGTCGCTCAATTACGGGCATTCCACGAGTCTTTAAGCCGTCTGGTAGATCCATTCTCATTAATACCACCCCTTCCAGTCATGTCAGGAGATTCAAGCACAAACGCAAGATATCAAAGTGGGAACAACGCCGAACAATCTAAGGATAACACCGTAGAAACCCTAACTAACCTGATTCAGAATTTACAAGCCACCATTATCACGGTGAACGCATCCGTTAACAACATAGACTCTCGCCTAGGCCATTTGGAAGATAAGGCCTCAGATGAACACCACAACCGGGTCCTCAATGAGGTCCTTTTAAATTCCACCCCGCTAGGTGAGGGGCCCGTCAGCATCATCCCTAGTGATCCCGTTGCCCTACCTCAAGATGACACCCTCCAATCCGCTATGAATCACATAGATTTCCTCGAAAGTCAAATGCGCCTAAACCAAGGCAACAATGTCCACCTCGAAAACCATAGGAAGTTTGAAATGGTGAACGATGAGCTACCAGAAAACTTTTCCTCAGCCGACATACCGAAATTCAAAGGAACGGAGGACCCCCTCAACTACATCCGGGCCTTTAAGGGTTACATGGCCATTAAAGGGGTCAAGCCCAGCCTTTTCGCTAGGATATTCCCATCCTCTTTAGGGGACACACCCCGATCTTGGTTTTATTTGCTCGATCGCAAAAAGATATCCACTTGGGACGATATTTCCATAGAATTCGCAAAACAATATGCGGATAATTCCGAAACGCAAGTCACCATTAGAAGCCTCGAAGTCCTTTCACAAAACGAGAAGGAAGGCTTCTCCGAATTTCTTACTATGTGGTGAAAGGTCAGCACCCAATTAGTGAACCGCCTTGACGAGGCCACCTTAGTAGAGAAATTTGTCGAATGCTAGTTAAGGCAACCAACGAACGTGGACCACTCGTTTTTAAAAGCTTTTTCTAAAAACGTTATTCATCACCTGAGTTCTTTAATAAGAATTTAGTTACACCCCTAGAGCACCGTCGTTAGACCACGTACACCACAAGTATCGAACTAACTAATTAATAGTAGTCTCGATAAAAGCATCACGTCATCATTTTCAAAACTGTTTCCCCCAAGAGCCATGTTCCTTTAACAAAAAACATTTTTGCTATCGCCGGATTCCCGACGCGTACACATAGCAACACATTTTTCACATCATAAACGATGTCACCACACCATCGTCACCCTAATTTTATAAAATCACCCTTTTTCAAAAAACATTCCTCTGCAAATATAGGTCGTTTTCGAAAAAAAAAACTCTTTGATCCTGAGCCGGGATCGTGATCAACTTCTTACATCGTACAACTGTGTGATTAACTGTCTGTGTTAGTTACTAGGATCACCTCTACTCGAGGTCTTACATTTTGGGTCGTCTCACTTTGAGAAGTCCTCTTTAAACCTCGCCTCCGAGGTTTGTGTCAAATCGTCTCAATATAGAGACCTGAATTCGTCAGGCGTTTCGCCGAATACACCAAGAGTCTAAAGCACCTGAGTCCCTAAGCCAAATGACTGCAAACACACGCGAGTCAAGGGTCTTATTTCCGTGTCGCTCAATTACGGGCATTCCACGAGTCTTTAAGCCGTCTGGTAGATCCATTCTCATTAATACGACCCCTTCCAGTCATGTCAGGAGATTCAAGCACAAACGCAAGATATCAAAGTGGGAACAACGCCGAACAATCTAAGGATAACACCGTAGAAACCCTAACTAACCTGATTCAGAATTTACAAGCCACCATTATCACGGTGAACGCATCCGTTAACAACATAGACTCTCGCCTAGGCCATTTGGAAGATAAGGCCTCAGATGAACACCACAACCGGGTCCTCAATGAGGTCCTTTTAAATTCCACCCCGCTAGGTGAGGGGCCCGTCAGCATCATCCCTAGTGATCCCGTTGCCCTACCTCAAGATGACACCCTCCAATCCGCTATGAATCACATAGATTTCCTCGAAAGTCAAATGCGCCTAAACCAAGGCAACAATGTCCACCTCGAAAACCATAGGAAGTTTGAAATGGTGAACGATGAGCTACCAGAAAACTTTTCCTCAGCCGACATACCGAAATTCAAAGGAACGGAGGACCCCCTCAACTACATCCGGGCCTTTAAGGGTTACATGGCCATTAAAGGGGTCAAGCCCAGCCTTTTCGCTAGGATATTCCCATCCTCTTTAGGGGACACACCCCGATCTTGGTTATATTTGCTCGATCCCAAAAAGATATCCACCTGGGACGATATTTCCATAGAATTCGCAAAACAATATGCGGATAATTCTGAAATGCAAGTCACCATTAGAATCCTCGAAGTCCTTTCCCAAAACTAGAAGGAAGGCTTCTCCGAATTTCTGACTAGGTGGAGAAAGGTCATCACCCAATTAGTGAACCGCCTTGACGTGGCCACCTTAGTAGAGAAATTTGTCGAATGCTAGTTAAGGCAACCAACGAACGTGGACCACTCGTTTTTAAAAGCTTTTTCTAAAAAAGTTATTCATCACCTGAGTTCTTTAATAAGAATTTAGTTACAGCCTTAGAGCGCCGTCGTTAGACCACGTACACCACAAGTATCTAACTAACTAATTAATAGTAGTCTCGATAAAAGCATCACGTCATCATTTTCAATATTGGTTCCCCCAAGAGCCATGTTCCTTTAAAAATAACATTTTTGCTATCGCCGGATTCCCGACGCGTACACATAGCAACACATTTTTCACATCATAAACGATGTCACCACACAATCGTCACCCTAATTTTATAAAATCACCCTTTTTCAAAAAACTTTCCTCTGCAAATATAGGTCGTTTTCGAAAAAAAAAACTCTTTGATCCTGAGCCGGGATCGTGATCAACTTCCTACGTCGTACAACTGTGTGATTAACTGTCTGTGTTAGTTACTAGGATCACCTCTACTCGAGGTCTTACATTTTGGGTCGTCTCACTTTGAGAAGTCCTCTTTAAACCTCGCCTCCGAGGTTTGTGTCAAATCGTCTCAATATAGAGACCTGAATTCGTCAGGCGTTTCGCCGAATACACCAAGAGTCTAAAGCACCTGAGTCCCTAAGCCAAATGACTGCAAACACACGCGAGTCAAGGGTCTTATTTCCGTGTAGCTCAATTACGGGCATTCCACGAGTCTTTAAGCCGTCTGGTAGATCCATTCTCATTAATACCACCCCTTCCAGTCATGTCAGGAGATTCAAGCACAAACGCAAGATATCAAAGTGGGAACAACGCCGAACAATCTAAGGATAACACCGTAGAAACCCTAACTAACCTGATTCAGAATTTACAAGCCACCATTATCACGGTGAACGCATCCGTTAACAACATAGACTCTCGCCTAGGCCATTTGGAAGATAAGGCCTCAGATGAACACCACAACCGGGTCCTCAATGAGGTCCTTTTAAATTCCACCCCGCTAGGTGAGGGGCCCGTCAGCATCATCCCTATTGATCCCGTTGCCCTACCTCAAGATGACACCCTCCAATCCGCTATGAATCACATAGATTTCCTCGAAAGTCAAATGCGCCTAAACCAAGGCAACAATGTCCACCTCGAAAACCATAGGAAGTTTGAAATGGTGAACGATGAGCTACCAGAAAACTTTTCCTCAGCCGACATACCGAAATTCAAAGGAACGGAGGACCCCCTCAACTACATCCGGGCCTTTAAGGATTACATGGCCATTAAAGGGGTCAAGCCTAGCCTTTTCGCTAGGATATTCCCATCCTCTTTAGGGGACACACCCCGATCTTGGTTTTATTTGCTCGATCGCAAAAAGATATCCACTTGGGACGATATTTCCATAGAATTCGCAAAACAATATGCGGATAATTCCGAAACGCAAGTCACCATTAGAAGCCTCGAAGTCCTTTCACAAAACGAGAAGGAAGGCTTCTCCGAATTTCTTACTATGTGGTGAAAGGTCAGCACCCAATTAGTGAACCGCCTTGACGAGGCCACCTTAGTAGAGAAATTAGTCGAATGCTAGTTAAGGCAACCAACGAACGTGGACCACTCGTTTTTAAAAGCTTTTTCTAAAAACGTTATTCATCACCTGAGTTCTTTAATAAGAATTTAGTTACACCCGTAGAGCACCGTCGTTAGACCACGTACACCACAAGTATCGAACTAACTAATTAATAGTAGTCTCGATAAAAGCATCACGTCATCATTTTCAAAACTGTTTCCCCCAAGAGCCATGTTCCTTTAACAAAAACATTTTTGCTATTGCCGGATTCCCGACGCGTACACATAGCAACACATTTTTCACATCATAAACGATGTCACCACACCATCGTCACCCTAATTTTATAAAATCACCATTTTTCAAAAAACTTTCCTCTGCAAATATAGGTCGTTTTCGAAAAAAAAAACTCTCTGATCCTGAGCCGGGATCGTGACCAACTTCTTACGTCGTACAACTGTAAGATTAACTGTTTGTGTTAGTTACTAGGATCACCTCTACTCGAGGTCTTACATTTTGGATCGTCTCACTTTGAGAAGTCCTCTTTAAACCTCGCCTCCGAGGTTTGTGTCAAATCGTCTCAATATAGAGACCTGAATTCGTCAGGCGTTTCGCCGAATACACCAAGAGTCTAAAGCACCTGAGTCCCTAAGCCAAATGACTGCAAACACACGCGAGTCAAGGGTCTTATTTCCGTGTCGCTCAATTACGGGCATTCCACGAGTCTTTAAGCCGTCTGGTAGATCCATTCTCATTAATACCACCCCTTCCAGTCATGTCAGGAGATTCAAGCACAAACGCAAGATATCAAAGAGGGAACAACGCCGAACAATCTAAGGATAACACCGTAGAAACCCTAACTAACCTGATTCAGAATTTACAAGCCACCATTATCACGGTGAACGCATCCGTAAACAACATAGACTCTCGCCTAGGCCATTTGGAAGATAAGGCCTCAGATGAACACCACAACCGGGTCCTCAATGAGGTCCTTTTAAATTCCACCCCGCTAGGTGAGGGGCCCGTCAGCATCATCCCTAGTGATCCCGTTGCCCTACCTTAAGATGACACCCTCCAATCCGCTATGAATCACATAGATTTCCTCGAAAGTCAAATGCGCCTAAACCAAGGCAACAATGTCCACCTCGAAAACCATAGGAAGTTTGAAATGGTGAACGATGAGCTACCAGAAAACTTTTCCTCAGCCGACATACCGAAATTCAAAGGAACGGAGGACCCCCTCAACTACATCCGGGCCTTTAAGGATTACATGGCCATTAAAGGGGTCAAGCCTAGCCTTTTCGCTAGGATATTCCCATCCTCTTTAGGGGACACACCCCGATCTTGGTTTTATTTGCTCGATCGCAAAAAGATATCCACTTGGGACGATATTTCCATAGAATTCGCAAAACAATATGCGGATAATTCCGAAACGCAAGTCACCATTAGAAGCCTCGAAGTCCTTTCACAAAACGAGAAGGAAGGCTTCTCCGAATTTCTTACTATGTGGTGAAAGGTCAGCACCCAATTAGTGAACCGCCTTGACGAGGCCACCTTAGTAGAGAAATTAGTCGAATGCTAGTTAAGGCAACCAACGAACGTGGACCACTCGTTTTTAAAAGCTTTTTCTAAAAACGTTATTCATCACCTGAGTTCTTTAATAAGAATTTAGTTACACCCGTAGAGCACCGTCGTTAGACCACGTACACCACAAGTATCGAACTAACTAATTAATAGTAGTCTCGATAAAAGCATCACGTCATCATTTTCAAAACTGTTTCCCCCAAGAGCCATGTTCCTTTAACAAAAACATTTTTGCTATTGCCGGATTCCCGACGCGTACACATAGCAACACATTTTTCACATCATAAACGATGTCACCACACCATCGTCACCCTAATTTTATAAAATCACCATTTTTCAAAAAACTTTCCTCTGCAAATATAGGTCGTTTTCGAAAAAAAAAAACTCTCTGATCCTGAGCCGGGATCGTGACCAACTTCTTACGTCGTACAACTGTAAGATTAACTGTTTGTGTTAGTTACTAGGATCACCTCTACTCGAGGTCTTACATTTTGGATCGTCTCACTTTGAGAAGTCCTCTTTAAACCTCGCCTCCGAGGTTTGTGTCAAATCGTCTCAATATAGAGACCTGAATTCGTCAGGCGTTTCGCCGAATACACCAAGAGTCTAAAGCACCTGAGTCCCTAAGCCAAATGACTGCAAACACACGCGAGTCAAGGGTCTTATTTCCGTGTCGCTCAATTACGGGCATTCCACGAGTCTTTAAGCCGTCTGGTAGATCCATTCTCATTAATACCACCCCTTCCAGTCATGTCAGGAGATTCAAGCACAAACGCAAGATATCAAAGAGGGAACAACGCCGAACAATCTAAGGATAACACCGTAGAAACCCTAACTAACCTGATTCAGAATTTACAAGCCACCATTATCACGGTGAACGCATCCGTAAACAACATAGACTCTCGCCTAGGCCATTTGGAAGATAAGGCCTCAGATGAACACCACAACCGGGTCCTCAATGAGGTCCTTTTAAATTCCACCCCGCTAGGTGAGGGGCCCGTCAGCATCATCCCTAGTGATCCCGTTGCCCTACCTTAAGATGACACCCTCCAATCCGCTATGAATCACATAGATTTCCTCGAAAGTCAAATGCGCCTAAACCAAGGCAACAATGTCCACCTCGAAAACCATAGGAAGTTTGAAATGGTGAACGATGAGCTACCAGAAAACTTTTCCTCAGCCGACATACCGAAATTCAAAGGAACGGAGGACCCCCTCAACTACATCCGGGCCTTTAAGGATTACATGGCCATTAAAGGGGTCAAGCCCAGCCTTTTCGCTAGGATATTCCCATCCTCTTTAGGGGACACACCCCGATCTTGGTTTTATTTGCTCGATCGCAAAAAGATATCCACTTGGGACGATATTTCCATAGAATTCGCAAAACAATATGCGGATAATTCCGAAACGCAAGTCACCATTAGAAGCCTCGAAGTCCTTTCACAAAACGAGAAGGAAGGCTTCTCCGAATTTCTGACTATGTGGTGAAAGGTCAGCACCCAATTAGTGAACCGCCTTGACGAGGCCACCTTAGTAGAGAAATTTGTCGAATGCTAGTTAAGGCGACCAACGAACGTGGACCACTCGTTTTTAAAAGCTTTTTCTAAAAACGTTATTCATCACCTGAATTCTTTAATAAGAATTTAGTTACACCCGTAGAGCACCGTCGTTAGACCACGTACACCAAAAGTATCGAACTAACTAATTAATAGTAGTCTCGATAAAAGCATCACGTCATCATTTTCAAAACTGGTTCCCCCAAGAGCCATGTTCTCTTAATAAAAAACATTTTTGCTATCGCCGGATTCCCTACGCGTACACATAGCAACACATTTTTCACATCATAAACGATGTCCCCACACCATCGTCACCCTAATTTTATAAAATCACCCTTTTTCAAAAAACTTTCCTCTGCAAATATAGGTCGTTTTCGAAAAAAAAAACTCTTTCATCCTGAGCGGGGATCGTGATCAACTTCTTACGTCGTACAACTGTGTGATTAACTGTCTGTGTTAGTTACTAGGATCACCTCTACTAGAGGTCTTACATTTTGGGTCGTCTCACTTTGAGAAGTCCTCTTTAAACCTCGCCTCCGAGGTTGTGTCAAATCGTCTCAATATAGAGACCTGAATTCGTCAGGCGTTTCGCCGAATACACCAAGAGTCTAAAGCACCTGAGTCCCTAAGCCAAATGACTGCAAACACACGCGAGTCAAGGGTCTTATTTCCGTGTCGCTCAATTACGGGCATTCCAAGAGTCTTTAAGCCGTCTGGTAGATCCATTCTCATTAATACCACCCCTTCCAGTCATGTCAGGAGATTCAAGCACAAACGCAAGATATCAAAGAGGGAACAACGCCGAACAATCTAAGGATAACACCGTAGAAACCCTAACTAACCTGATTCTGAATTTACATGCCACCATTATCCCGGTGAACGCATCCGTAAACAACATAGACTCTCGCCTAGGCCATTTGGAAGATAAGGCCTCAGATGAACACCACAACCGGGTCCTCAATGAGGTCCTTTTAAATTCCACCCCGCTAGGTGAGGGGCCCGTCAGCATCATCCCTAGTGATCCCGTTGCCCTACCTCAAGATGACACCCTCCAATCCGCTATGAATCACATAGATTTCCTCGAAAGTCAAATGCGCCTAAACCAAGGCAACAATGTCCACCTCGAAAACCATAGGAAGTTTGAAATGGTGAACGAAGAGCTACCAGAAAACTTTTCCTCAGCCGACATACCGAAATTCAAAGGAACGGAGGACCCCCTCAACTACATCCGGGCCTTTAAGGATTACATGGCCATTAAAGGGGTCAAGCCCAGCCTTTTCGCTAGGATATTCCCATCCTCTTTAGGGGACACACCCCAATCTTTGTTTTATTTGCTCGATCCCAAAAAGATATCAACTTGGGACGATATTTCCATAGAATTCGCAAAATAATATGCGGATAATTCCGAAACGCATGTGACCATTAGAAGCCTCGAAGTCCTTTCACAAAACGAGAAGGAAGGCTTCTCCGAATTTCTGACTATGTGGTGAAAGGTCAGCACCCAATTAGTGAACCGCCTTGACGAGGCCACCTTAGTAGAGAAATTTGTCGAATGCTAGTTAAGGCAACCAACGAACGTGGACCACTCGTTTTTAAAAGCTTTTTCTAAAAACGTTATTCATCACCTGAGTTCTTTAATAAGAATTTAGTTACACCCGTAGAGCACCGTTGTTAGACCACGGTACACCACAAGTATCAAACTAACTAATTAATAGTAGTCACGATAAAAGCATCACGTCATCATTTTCAAAACTGGTTCCCTCAAGAGCCATGTTCTCTTAATAAAAAACATTTTTGCTATCGCCGGATTCCCTACGCGTACACATAGCAACACATTTTTCACATCATAAACGATGTCACCACACCATCGTCACCCTAATTTTATAAAATCACCCTTTTTCAAAAAACTTTCCTCTGCAAATATAGGTCGTTTTCGAAAAAATAAAACTCTTTGATCCTGAGCCGAGATCGTGATCAACTTCTTACGTCGTACAACTGTGTGATTAACTGTCTGTGTTAGTTACTAGGATCACCTCTACTCGAGGTCTTACATTTTGGGTCGTCTCACTTTGAGAAGTCCTCTTTAAACCTCGCCTCCGAGGTTTGTGTCAAATCGTCTCAATATAGAGACCTGAATTCGTCAGGCGTTTCGCCGAATACACCAAGAGTCTAAAGCACCTGAGTCCCTAAGCCAAATGACTGCAAACACACGCGAGTCAAGGGTCTTATTTCCGTGTCGCTCAATTACGGGCATTCCACGAGTCTTTAAGCCGTCTGGTAGATCCATTCTCATTAATACCACCCCTTCCAGTCATGTCAAGAGATTCAAGCACAAACGCAAGATATCAAAGAGGGAACAACGCCGAACAATCTAAGGATAACACCGTAGAAACCCTAACTAACCTGATTCAGAATTTACAAGCCACCATTATCACGGTGAACGCATCCGTAAACAACATTGACTCTCGCCTAGGCCATTTGGAAGATAAGGCCTCAGATGAACACCACAACCGGGTCCTCAATGAGGTCCTTTTAAATTCCACCCCGCTAGGTGAGGGGCCCGTCAGCATCATCCCTAGTGATCCCGTTGCCCTACCTTAAGATGACACCCTCCAATCCGCTATGAATCACATAGATTTCCTCGAAAGTCAAATGCGCCTAAACCAAGGCAACAATGTCCACCTCGAAAACCATAGGAAGTTTGAAATGGTGAACGATGAGCTACCAGAAAACTTTTCCTCAGCCGACATACCGAAATTCAAAGGAACGGAGGACCCCCTCAACTACATCCGGGCCTTTAAGGATTACATGGCCATTAAAGGGGTCAAGCCCAGCCTTTTCGCTAGGATATTCCCATCCTCTTTAGGGGACACACCCCGATCTTGGTTTTATTTGCTCGATCGCAAAAAGATATCCACTTGGGACGATATTTCCATAGAATTCGCAAAACAATATGCGGATAATTCCGAAACGCAAGTCACCATTAGAAGCCTCGAAGTCCTTTCACAAAACGAGAAGGAAGGCTTCTCCGAATTTCTGACTATGTGGTGAAAGGTCAGCACCCAATTAGTGAACCGCCTTGACGAGGCCACCTTAGTAGAGAAATTTGTCGAATGCTAGTTAAGGCGACCAACGAACGTGGACCACTCGTTTTTAAAAGCTTTTTCTAAAAACGTTATTCATCACCTGAATTCTTTAATAAGAATTTAGTTACACCCGTAGAGCACCGTCGTTAGACCACGTACACCAAAAGTATCGAACTAACTAATTAATAGTAGTCTCGATAAAAGCATCACGTCATCATTTTCAAAACTGGTTCCCCCAAGAGCCATGTTCTCTTAATAAAAAACATTTTTGCTATCGCCGGATTCCCTACGCGTACACATAGCAACACATTTTTCACATCATAAACGATGTCCCCACACCATCGTCACCCTAATTTTATAAAATCACCCTTTTTCAAAAAACTTTCCTCTGCAAATATAGGTCGTTTTCGAAAAAAAAAACTCTTTGATCCTGAGCCGGGATCGTGATCAACTTCTTACGTCGTACAACTGTGTGATTAACTGTCTGTGTTAGTTACTAGGATCACCTCTACTCGAGGTCTTACATTTTGGGTCGTCTCACTTTGAGAAGTCCTCTTTAAACCTCGCCTCCGAGGTTGTGTCAAATCGTCTCAATATAGAGACCTGAATTCGTCAGGCGTTTCGCCGAATACACCAAGAGTCTAAAGCACCTGAGTCCCTAAGCCAAATGACTGCAAACACACGCGAGTCAAGGGTCTTATTTCCGTGTCGCTCAATTACGGGCATTCCAAGAGTCTTTAAGCCGTCTGGTAGATCCATTCTCATTAATACCACCCCTTCCAGTCATGTCAGGAGATTCAAGCACAAACGCAAGATATCAAAGAGGGAACAACGCCGAACAATCTAAGGATAACACCGTAGAAACCCTAACTAACCTGATTCTGAATTTACATGCCACCATTATCCCGGTGAACGCATCCGTAAACAACATAGACTCTCGCCTAGGCCATTTGGAAGATAAGGCCTCAGATGAACACCACAACCGGGTCCTCAATGAGGTCCTTTTAAATTCCACCCCGCTAGGTGAGGGGCCCGTCAGCATCATCCCTAGTGATCCCGTTGCCCTACCTCAAGATGACACCCTCCAATCCGCTATGAATCACATAGATTTCCTCGAAAGTCAAATGCGCCTAAACCAAGGCAACAATGTCCACCTCGAAAACCATAGGAAGTTTGAAATGGTGAACGATGAGCTACCAGAAAACTTTTCCTCAGCCGACATACCGAAATTCAAAGGAACGGAGGACCCCCTCAACTACATCCGGGCCTTTAAGGATTACATGGCCATTAAAGGGGTCAAGCCCAGCCTTTTCGCTAGGATATTCCCATCCTCTTTAGGGGACACACCCCAATCTTTGTTTTATTTGCTCGATCCCAAAAAGATATCAACTTGGGACGATATTTCCATAGAATTCGCAAAACAATATGCGGATAATTCCGAAACGCATGTGACCATTAGAAGCCTCGAAGTCCTTTCACAAAACGAGAAGGAAGGCTTCTCCGAATTTCTGACTATGTGGTGAAAGGTCAGCACCCAATTAGTGAACCGCCTTGACGAGGCCACCTTAGTAGAGAAATTTGTCGAATGCTAGTTAAGGCAACCAACGAACGTGGACCACTCGTTTTTAAAAGCTTTTTCTAAAAACGTTATTCATCACCTGAGTTCTTTAATAAGAATTTAGTTACACCCGTAGAGCACCGTTGTTAGACCACGGTACACCACAAGTATCAAACTAACTAATTAATAGTAGTCATGATAAAAGCATCACGTCATCATTTTCAAAACTGGTTCCCTCAAGAGCCATGTTCTCTTAATAAAAAACATTTTTGCTATCGCCGGATTCCCTACGCGTACACATAGCAACACATTTTTCACATCATAAACGATGTCACCACACCATCGTCACCCTAATTTTATAAAATCACCCTTTTTCAAAAAACTTTCCTCTGCAAATATAGGTCGTTTTCGAAAAAATAAAACTCTTTGATCCTGAGCCGAGATCGTGATCAACTTCTTACGTCGTACAACTGTGTGATTAACTGTCTGTGTTAGTTACTAGGATCACCTCTACTCGAGGTCTTACATTTTGGGTCGTCTCACTTTGAGAAGTCCTCTTTAAACCTCGCCTCCGAGGTTTGTGTCAAATCGTCTCAATATAGAGACCTGAATTCGTCAGGCGTTTCGCCGAATACACCAAGAGTCTAAAGCACCTGAGTCCCTAAGCCAAATGACTGCAAACACACGCGAGTCAAGGGTCTTATTTCCGTGTCGCTCAATTACGGGCATTCCACGAGTCTTTAAGCCGTCTGGTAGATCCATTCTCATTAATACCACCCCTTCCAGTCATATCAGGAGATTCAAGCACAAACGCAAGATATCAAAGAGGGAACAACGCCGAACAATTCTAAGGATAACACCGTAGAAACCCTAACTAACCTGATTCAGAATTTACAAGCCACCATTATCCCGGTGAACGCATCCGTAAACAACATAGACTCTCGCCTAGGCCATTTGGAAGATAAGGCCTCAGATGAACACCACAACCGGGTCCTCAATGAGGTCCTTTTAAATTCCACCCCGCTAGGTGAGGGGCCCGTCAGCATCATCCCTAGTGATCCCGTTGCCGTACCTCAAGATGACACCCTCCAATCCGCTATGAATCACATAGATTTCCTCGAAAGTCAAATGCGCCTAAACCAAGGCAACAATGTCCACCTCGAAAACCATAGGAAGTTTGAAATGGTGAACGATGAGCTACCAGAAAACTTTTCCTCAACCGACATACCGAAATTCAAAGGAACGGAGGACCCCCTCAACTACATCCGGGCCTTTAAGGATTACATGGCCATTAAAGGGGTCAAGCCCAGCCTTTTCGCTAGGATATTCCCATCCTCTTTAGGGGACACACCCCGATCTTGGTTTTATTTGCTCGATCCCAAAAAGATATCCACTTGGGACGATATTTCCATAGAATTCGCAAAACAATAGGCGGATAATTCCGAAACACAAGTGAACATTAGAAGCCTCGAAGTCCTTTCACAAAACGAGAAGGAAGGCTTCTCCGAATTTCTGACTATGTGGTGAAAGGTTAGCACCCAATTAGTGAACCGCCTTGACGAGGCCACCTTAGTAGAGAAATTTGTCGAATGCTAGTTAAGGCAACCAACGAACGTGGACCACTCGTTTTTAAAAGCTTTTTCTAAAAACGTTATTCATCACCTGAGTTCTTTAATAAGAATTTAGTTACACCAGTAGAGCACCGTCGTTAGACCACGTACACCACAAGTATCGAACTAACTAATTAATAGTAGTCTCGATAAAAGCATCACGTCATCATTTTCAAAACTGTTTCCCCCAAGAGCCATGTTCCTTTAACAAAAAACATTTTTGCTATCGCCGGATTCCCGACGCGTACACATAGCAACACATTTTTCACATCATAAACGATGTCACCACACCATCGTCACCCTAATTTTATAAAATCACCCTTTTTCAAAAAACTTTCCTCTGCAAATATAGGTCGTTTTCGAAAAAAAAAAACTCTTTGATCCTGAGCCGGGATCGTGATCAACTTCTTACGTCCTACAACTGTGTGATTAACTGTCTGTGTTAGTTACTAGGATCACCTCTACTCGAGGTCTTACATTTTGGGTCATCTCATTTTGAGAAGTCCTCTTTAAACCTCGCCTTCGAGGTTTGTGTCAAATCGTCTCAATATAGAGACCTAAATTCGTCAGGCGTTTCGCCGAATACATCAAGAGTCTAAAGCACCTGATTCCCTAAGCCAAATGACTGCAAACACACGCGAGTCAATGGTCTTATTTCCGTGTCGCTCAATTACGGGCATTCCACGAGTCTTTAAGCCGTCTGGTAGATCCATTCTCATTAATACTACCCCTTCCAGTCATGTCAGGAGATTCAAGCACAAACGCAAGATACCAAAGTGGGAACAACGCCGAACAATCTAGGGATAACACCGTAGAAACCCTAACTAACCTGATTCAGAATTTACAAGCCACCATTATCACGGTGAACGCATCCGCAAACAACATAGACTCTCGCCTAGGCCATTTGGAAGATAAGGCCTCAGATGAACACCACAATCGGGTCCTCAATGAGGTCCTTTTAAATTCCACCCCGCTAGGTAAGGGGCCCGTCAGCATCATCCCTAGTGATCCCGTTGCGCAACCTCAAGATGACACCCTCCCATCCGCTATGAATCACATAGATTTCCTCGAAAGTCAAATGCGCCTAAACCAAGGCAACAATGTCCACCTCGAAAACCATAGGAAGTTTGAAATGGTGAACGATGAGCTACCAGAAAACTTTTCCTCAGCCGACATACCGAAATTCAAAGGAACGGAGGACCCCCTCAACTACATCCGGGCCTTTAAGGATTACATGGCCATTAAAGGGGTCAAGCCCAGCCTTTTCGCTAGGATATTCCCATCCTCTTTAGGGGACACACCCCAATCTTTGTTTTATTTGCTCGATCCCAAAAAGATATCAACTTGGGACGATATTTCCATAGAATTCGCAAAACAATATGCGGATAATTCCGAAACGCATGTGACCATTAGAAGCCTCGAAGTCCTTTCACAAAACGAGAAGGAAGGCTTCTCCGAATTTCTGACTATGTGGTGAAAGGTCAGCACCCAATTAGTGAACCGCCTTGACGAGGCCACCTTAGTAGAGAAATTTGTCGAATGCTAGTTAAGGCAACCAACGAACGTGGACCACTCGTTTTTAAAAGCTTTTTCTAAAAACGTTATTCATCACCTGAGTTCTTTAATAAGAATTTAGTTACACCCGTAGAGCACCGTTGTTAGACCACGGTACACCACAAGTATCAAACTAACTAATTAATAGTAGTCATGATAAAAGCATCACGTCATCATTTTCAAAACTGGTTCCCTCAAGAGCCATGTTCTCTTAATAAAAAACATTTTTGCTATCGCCGGATTCCCTACGCGTACACATAGCAACACATTTTTCACATCATAAACGATGTCACCACACCATCGTCACCCTAATTTTATAAAATCACCCTTTTTCAAAAAACTTTCCTCTGCAAATATAGGTCGTTTTCGAAAAAATAAAACTCTTTGATCCTGAGCCGAGATCGTGATCAACTTCTTACGTCGTACAACTGTGTGATTAACTGTCTGTGTTAGTTACTAGGATCACCTCTACTCGAGGTCTTACATTTTGGGTCGTCTCACTTTGAGAAGTCCTCTTTAAACCTCGCCTCCGAGGTTTGTGTCAAATCGTCTCAATATAGAGACCTGAATTCGTCAGGCGTTTCGCCGAATACACCAAGAGTCTAAAGCACCTGAGTCCCTAAGCCAAATGACTGCAAACACACGCGAGTCAAGGGTCTTATTTCCGTGTCGCTCAATTACGGGCATTCCACGAGTCTTTAAGCCGTCTGGTAGATCCATTCTCATTAATACCACCCCTTCCAGTCATATCAGGAGATTCAAGCACAAACGCAAGATATCAAAGAGGGAACAACGCCGAACAATTCTAAGGATAACACCGTAGAAACCCTAACTAACCTGATTCAGAATTTACAAGCCACCATTATCCCGGTGAACGCATCCGTAAACAACATAGACTCTCGCCTAGGCCATTTGGAAGATAAGGCCTCAGATGAACACCACAACCGGGTCCTCAATGAGGTCCTTTTAAATTCCACCCCGCTAGGTGAGGGGCCCGTCAGCATCATCCCTAGTGATCCCGTTGCCGTACCTCAAGATGACACCCTCCAATCCGCTATGAATCACATAGATTTCCTCGAAAGTCAAATGCGCCTAAACCAAGGCAACAATGTCCACCTCGAAAACCATAGGAAGTTTGAAATGGTGAACGATGAGCTACCAGAAAACTTTTCCTCAACCGACATACCGAAATTCAAAGGAACGGAGGACCCCCTCAACTACATCCGGGCCTTTAAGGATTACATGGCCATTAAAGGGGTCAAGCCCAGCCTTTTCGCTAGGATATTCCCATCCTCTTTAGGGGACACACCCCGATCTTGGTTTTATTTGCTCGATCCCAAAAAGATATCCACTTGGGACGATATTTCCATAGAATTCGCAAAACAATAGGCGGATAATTCCGAAACACAAGTGAACATTAGAAGCCTCGAAGTCCTTTCACAAAACGAGAAGGAAGGCTTCTCCGAATTTCTGACTATGTGGTGAAAGGTTAGCACCCAATTAGTGAACCGCCTTGACGAGGCCACCTTAGTAGAGAAATTTGTCGAATGCTAGTTAAGGCAACCAACGAACGTGGACCACTCGTTTTTAAAAGCTTTTTCTAAAAACGTTATTCATCACCTGAGTTCTTTAATAAGAATTTAGTTACACCAGTAGAGCACCGTCGTTAGACCACGTACACCACAAGTATCGAACTAACTAATTAATAGTAGTCTCGATAAAAGCATCACGTCATCATTTTCAAAACTGTTTCCCCCAAGAGCCATGTTCCTTTAACAAAAAACATTTTTGCTATCGCCGGATTCCCGACGCGTACACATAGCAACACATTTTTCACATCATAAACGATGTCACCACACCATCGTCACCCTAATTTTATAAAATCACCCTTTTTCAAAAAACTTTCCTCTGCAAATATAGGTCGTTTTCGAAAAAAAAAAACTCTTTGATCCTGAGCCGGGATCGTGATCAACTTCTTACGTCCTACAACTGTGTGATTAACTGTCTGTGTTAGTTACTAGGATCACCTCTACTCGAGGTCTTACATTTTGGGTCATCTCATTTTGAGAAGTCCTCTTTAAACCTCGCCTTCGAGGTTTGTGTCAAATCGTCTCAATATAGAGACCTAAATTCGTCAGGCGTTTCGCCGAATACATCAAGAGTCTAAAGCACCTGATTCCCTAAGCCAAATGACTGCAAACACACGCGAGTCAATGGTCTTATTTCCGTGTCGCTCAATTACGGGCATTCCACGAGTCTTTAAGCCGTCTGGTAGATCCATTCTCATTAATACTACCCCTTCCAGTCATGTCAGGAGATTCAAGCACAAACGCAAGATACCAAAGTGGGAACAACGCCGAACAATCTAGGGATAACACCGTAGAAACCCTAACTAACCTGATTCAGAATTTACAAGCCACCATTATCACGGTGAACGCATCCGCAAACAACATAGACTCTCGCCTAGGCCATTTGGAAGATAAGGCCTCAGATGAACACCACAATCGGGTCCTCAATGAGGTCCTTTTAAATTCCACCCCGCTAGGTAAGGGGCCCGTCAGCATCATCCCTAGTGATCCCGTTGCGCAACCTCAAGATGACACCCTCCCATCCGCTATGAATCACATAGATTTCCTCGAAAGTCAAATGCGCCTAAACCAAGGCAACAATGTCCACCTCGAAAACCATAGGAAGTTTGAAATGGTGAACGATGAGCTACCAGAAAACTTTTCCTCAGCCGACATACCGAAATTCAAAGGAACGGAGGACCCCCTCAACTACATCCGGGCCTTTAAGGATTACATGGCCATTAAAGGGGTCAAGCCCAGCCTTTTCGCTAGGATATTCCCATCCTCTTTAGGGGACACACCCCAATCTTTGTTTTATTTGCTCGATCCCAAAAAGATATCAACTTGGGACGATATTTCCATAGAATTCGCAAAACAATATGCGGATAATTCCGAAACGCATGTGACCATTAGAAGCCTCGAAGTCCTTTCACAAAACGAGAAGGAAGGCTTCTCCGAATTTCTGACTATGTGGTGAAAGGTCAGCACCCAATTAGTGAACCGCCTTGACGAGGCCACCTTAGTAGAGAAATTTGTCGAATGCTAGTTAAGGCAACCAACGAACGTGGACCACTCGTTTTTAAAAGCTTTTTCTAAAAACGTTATTCATCACCTGAGTTCTTTAATAAGAATTTAGTTACACCCGTAGAGCACCGTTGTTAGACCACGGTACACCACAAGTATCAAACTAACTAATTAATAGTAGTCATGATAAAAGCATCACGTCATCATTTTCAAAACTGGTTCCCTCAAGAGCCATGTTCTCTTAATAAAAAACATTTTTGCTATCGCCGGATTCCCTACGCGTACACATAGCAACACATTTTTCACATCATAAACGATGTCACCACACCATCGTCACCCTAATTTTATAAAATCACCCTTTTTCAAAAAACTTTCCTCTGCAAATATAGGTCGTTTTCGAAAAAATAAAACTCTTTGATCCTGAGCCGAGATCGTGATCAACTTCTTACGTCGTACAACTGTGTGATTAACTGTCTGTGTTAGTTACTAGGATCACCTCTACTCGAGGTCTTACATTTTGGGTCGTCTCACTTTGAGAAGTCCTCTTTAAACCTCGCCTCCGAGGTTTGTGTCAAATCGTCTCAATATAGAGACCTGAATTCGTCAGGCGTTTCGCCGAATACACCAAGAGTCTAAAGCACCTGAGTCCCTAAGCCAAATGACTGCAAACACACGCGAGTCAAGGGTCTTATTTCCGTGTCGCTCAATTACGGGCATTCCACGAGTCTTTAAGCCGTCTGGTAGATCCATTCTCATTAATACCACCCCTTCCAGTCATATCAGGAGATTCAAGCACAAACGCAAGATATCAAAGAGGGAACAACGCCGAACAATTCTAAGGATAACACCGTAGAAACCCTAACTAACCTGATTCAGAATTTACAAGCCACCATTATCCCGGTGAACGCATCCGTAAACAACATAGACTCTCGCCTAGGCCATTTGGAAGATAAGGCCTCAGATGAACACCACAACCGGGTCCTCAATGAGGTCCTTTTAAATTCCACCCCGCTAGGTGAGGGGCCCGTCAGCATCATCCCTAGTGATCCCGTTGCCGTACCTCAAGATGACACCCTCCAATCCGCTATGAATCACATAGATTTCCTCGAAAGTCAAATGCGCCTAAACCAAGGCAACAATGTCCACCTCGAAAACCATAGGAAGTTTGAAATGGTGAACGATGAGCTACCAGAAAACTTTTCCTCAACCGACATACCGAAATTCAAAGGAACGGAGGACCCCCTCAACTACATCCGGGCCTTTAAGGATTACATGGCCATTAAAGGGGTCAAGCCCAGCCTTTTCGCTAGGATATTCCCATCCTCTTTAGGGGACACACCCCGATCTTGGTTTTATTTGCTCGATCCCAAAAAGATATCCACTTGGGACGATATTTCCATAGAATTCGCAAAACAATAGGCGGATAATTCCGAAACACAAGTGAACATTAGAAGCCTCGAAGTCCTTTCACAAAACGAGAAGGAAGGCTTCTCCGAATTTCTGACTATGTGGTGAAAGGTCAGCACCCAATTAGTGAACCGCCTTGACGAGGCCACCTTAGTAGAGAAATTTGTCGAATGCTAGTTAAGGCAACCAACGAACGTGGACCACTCGTTTTTAAAAGCTTTTTCTAAAAACGTTATTCATCACCTGAGTTCTTTAATAAGAATTTAGTTACACCAGTAGAGCACCGTCGTTAGACCACGTACACCACAAGTATCGAACTAACTAATTAATAGTAGTCTCGATAAAAGCATCACGTCATCATTTTCAAAACTGTTTCCCCCAAGAGCCATGTTCCTTTAACAAAAAACATTTTTGCTATCGCCGGATTCCCGACGCGTACACATAGCAACACATTTTTCACATCATAAACGATGTCACCACACCATCGTCACCCTAATTTTATAAAATCACCCTTTTTCAAAAAACTTTCCTCTGCAAATATAGGTCGTTTTCGAAAAAAAAAAACTCTTTGATCCTGAGCCGGGATCGTGATCAACTTCTTACGTCCTACAACTGTGTGATTAACTGTCTGTGTTAGTTACTAGGATCACCTCTACTCGAGGTCTTACATTTTGGGTCATCTCATTTTGAGAAGTCCTCTTTAAACCTCGCCTTCGAGGTTTGTGTCAAATCGTCTCAATATAGAGACCTAAATTCGTCAGGCGTTTCGCCGAATACATCAAGAGTCTAAAGCACCTGATTCCCTAAGCCAAATGACTGCAAACACACGCGAGTCAATGGTCTTATTTCCGTGTCGCTCAATTACGGGCATTCCACGAGTCTTTAAGCCGTCTGGTAGATCCATTCTCATTAATACTACCCCTTCCAGTCATGTCAGGAGATTCAAGCACAAACGCAAGATACCAAAGTGGGAACAACGCCGAACAATCTAGGGATAACACCGTAGAAACCCTAACTAACCTGATTCAGAATTTACAAGCCACCATTATCACGGTGAACGCATCCGCAAACAACATAGACTCTCGCCTAGGCCATTTGGAAGATAAGGCCTCAGATGAACACCACAATCGGGTCCTCAATGAGGTCCTTTTAAATTCCACCCCGCTAGGTAAGGGGCCCGTCAGCATCATCCCTAGTGATCCCGTTGCGCAACCTCAAGATGACACCCTCCCATCCGCTATGAATCACATAGATTTCCTCGAAAGTCAAATGCGCCTAAACCAAGGCAACAATGTCCACCTCGAAAACCATAGGAAGTTTGAAATGGTGAACGATGAGCTACCAGAAAACTTTTCCTCAGCCGACATACCGAAATTCAAAGGAACGGAGGACCCCCTCAACTACATCCGGGCCTTTAAGGATTACATGGCCATTAAAGGGGTCAAGCCCAGCCTTTTCGCTAGGATATTCCCATCCTCTTTAGGGGACACACCCCAATCTTTGTTTTATTTGCTCGATCCCAAAAAGATATCAACTTGGGACGATATTTCCATAGAATTCGCAAAACAATATGCGGATAATTCCGAAACGCATGTGACCATTAGAAGCCTCGAAGTCCTTTCACAAAACGAGAAGGAAGGCTTCTCCGAATTTCTGACTATGTGGTGAAAGGTCAGCACCCAATTAGTGAACCGCCTTGACGAGGCCACCTTAGTAGAGAAATTTGTCGAATGCTAGTTAAGGCAACCAACGAACGTGGACCACTCGTTTTTAAAAGCTTTTTCTAAAAACGTTATTCATCACCTGAGTTCTTTAATAAGAATTTAGTTACACCCGTAGAGCACCGTTGTTAGACCACGGTACACCACAAGTATCAAACTAACTAATTAATAGTAGTCATGATAAAAGCATCACGTCATCATTTTCAAAACTGGTTCCCTCAAGAGCCATGTTCTCTTAATAAAAAACATTTTTGCTATCGCCGGATTCCCTACGCGTACACATAGCAACACATTTTTCACATCATAAACGATGTCACCACACCATCGTCACCCTAATTTTATAAAATCACCCTTTTTCAAAAAACTTTCCTCTGCAAATATAGGTCGTTTTCGAAAAAATAAAACTCTTTGATCCTGAGCCGAGATCGTGATCAACTTCTTACGTCGTACAACTGTGTGATTAACTGTCTGTGTTAGTTACTAGGATCACCTCTACTCGAGGTCTTACATTTTGGGTCGTCTCACTTTGAGAAGTCCTCTTTAAACCTCGCCTCCGAGGTTTGTGTCAAATCGTCTCAATATAGAGACCTGAATTCGTCAGGCGTTTCGCCGAATACACCAAGAGTCTAAAGCACCTGAGTCCCTAAGCCAAATGACTGCAAACACACGCGAGTCAAGGGTCTTATTTCCGTGTCGCTCAATTACGGGCATTCCACGAGTCTTTAAGCCGTCTGGTAGATCCATTCTCATTAATACCACCCCTTCCAGTCATATCAGGAGATTCAAGCACAAACGCAAGATATCAAAGAGGGAACAACGCCGAACAATTCTAAGGATAACACCGTAGAAACCCTAACTAACCTGATTCAGAATTTACAAGCCACCATTATCCCGGTGAACGCATCCGTAAACAACATAGACTCTCGCCTAGGCCATTTGGAAGATAAGGCCTCAGATGAACACCACAACCGGGTCCTCAATGAGGTCCTTTTAAATTCCACCCCGCTAGGTGAGGGGCCCGTCAGCATCATCCCTAGTGATCCCGTTGCCGTACCTCAAGATGACACCCTCCAATCCGCTATGAATCACATAGATTTCCTCGAAAGTCAAATGCGCCTAAACCAAGGCAACAATGTCCACCTCGAAAACCATAGGAAGTTTGAAATGGTGAACGATGAGCTACCAGAAAACTTTTCCTCAACCGACATACCGAAATTCAAAGGAACGGAGGACCCCCTCAACTACATCCGGGCCTTTAAGGATTACATGGCCATTAAAGGGGTCAAGCCCAGCCTTTTCGCTAGGATATTCCCATCCTCTTTAGGGGACACACCCCGATCTTGGTTTTATTTGCTCGATCCCAAAAAGATATCCACTTGGGACGATATTTCCATAGAATTCGCAAAACAATAGGCGGATAATTCCGAAACACAAGTGAACATTAGAAGCCTCGAAGTCCTTTCACAAAACGAGAAGGAAGGCTTCTCCGAATTTCTGACTATGTGGTGAAAGGTCAGCACCCAATTAGTGAACCGCCTTGACGAGGCCACCTTAGTAGAGAAATTTGTCGAATGCTAGTTAAGGCAACCAACGAACGTGGACCACTCGTTTTTAAAAGCTTTTTCTAAAAACGTTATTCATCACCTGAGTTCTTTAATAAGAATTTAGTTACACCAGTAGAGCACCGTCGTTAGACCACGTACACCACAAGTATCGAACTAACTAATTAATAGTAGTCTCGATAAAAGCATCACGTCATCATTTTCAAAACTGTTTCCCCCAAGAGCCATGTTCCTTTAACAAAAAACATTTTTGCTATCGCCGGATTCCCGACGCGTACACATAGCAACACATTTTTCACATCATAAACGATGTCACCACACCATCGTCACCCTAATTTTATAAAATCACCCTTTTTCAAAAAACTTTCCTCTGCAAATATAGGTCGTTTTCGAAAAAAAAAAACTCTTTGATCCTGAGCCGGGATCGTGATCAACTTCTTACGTCCTACAACTGTGTGATTAACTGTCTGTGTTAGTTACTAGGATCACCTCTACTCGAGGTCTTACATTTTGGGTCATCTCATTTTGAGAAGTCCTCTTTAAACCTCGCCTTCGAGGTTTGTGTCAAATCGTCTCAATATAGAGACCTAAATTCGTCAGGCGTTTCGCCGAATACATCAAGAGTCTAAAGCACCTGATTCCCTAAGCCAAATGACTGCAAACACACGCGAGTCAATGGTCTTATTTCCGTGTCGCTCAATTACGGGCATTCCACGAGTCTTTAAGCCGTCTGGTAGATCCATTCTCATTAATACTACCCCTTCCAGTCATGTCAGGAGATTCAAGCACAAACGCAAGATACCAAAGTGGGAACAACGCCGAACAATCTAGGGATAACACCGTAGAAACCCTAACTAACCTGATTCAGAATTTACAAGCCACCATTATCACGGTGAACGCATCCGCAAACAACATAGACTCTCGCCTAGGCCATTTGGAAGATAAGGCCTCAGATGAACACCACAATCGGGTCCTCAATGAGGTCCTTTTAAATTCCACCCCGCTAGGTAAGGGGCCCGTCAGCATCATCCCTAGTGATCCCGTTGCGCAACCTCAAGATGACACCCTCCCATCCGCTATGAATCACATAGATTTCCTCGAAAGCCAAATGCGCCTAAACCAAGGCAACAATGTCCACCTCGAAAACCATAGGAAGTTTGAAATGGTGAACGATGAGCTACCAGAAAACTTTTCCTCAGCCGACATACCGAAATTCAAAGGAACGGAGGACCCCCTCAACTACATCCGGGCCTTTAAGGATTACATGGCCATTAAAGGGGTCAAGCCCAGCCTTTTCGCTAGGATATTCCCATCCTCTTTAGGGGACACACCCCGATCTTGGTTTTATTTGCTCGATCCTAAAAAGATATCCACTTGGGACGATATTTCCATAGAATTCGCAAAACAATATGCGGATAATTCCGAAACGCAAGTCACCATTAGAAGCCTCGAAGTCCTTTCACAAAACGAGAAGGAAGGCTTCTCCGAATTTCTTACTATGTGGTGAAAGGTCAGCACCCAATTAGTGAACCGCCTTGACGAGGCCACCTTAGTAGAGAAATTTGTCGAATGCTAGTTAAGGCAACCAACGAACGTGGACCACTCATTTTTAAAAGCTTTTTCTAAAAACGTTATTCATCACCTGAGTTCTTTAATAAGAATTTAGTTACACCCGTAGAGCACCGTCGTTAGACCACGTACACCACAAGTATCGAACTAACTAATTAATTGTAGTCTCGATAAAAGCATCACGTCATCATTTTCAAAATTGGTTCCCCCAAGAGCCATGTTCTCTTAATAAAAAACATTTTTGCTATCGCCGGATTCCCGACGCGTACACATAGCAACACATTTTTCACATCATAAACGATGTCACCACACCATCGTCACCCTAATTTTATAAAATCACCCTTTTTCAAAAAACTTTCCTCTGCAAATATAGGTCGTTTTCGAAAAAAAAACTCTTTGATCCTGAGCCGGGATCGTGATCAACTTCTTACGTCCTACAACTGTGTGATTAACTGTCTGTGTTAGTTACTAGGATCACCTCTACTCGAGGTCTTACATTTTGGGTCATCTCATTTTGAGAAGTCCTCTTTAAACCTCGCCTTCGAGGTCAGTGTCAAATCGTCTCAATATAGAGACCTAAATTCGTCAGGCGTTTCGCCGACTACATCAAGAGTCTAAAGCACCTGATTCCCTAAGCCAAATGACTGCAAACACACGCGAGTCAATGGTCTTATTTCCGTGTCGCTCAATTACGGGCATTCCACGAGTATTTAAGCCGTCTGGTAGATCCATTCTCATTAATACCACCCCTTCCAGTCATGTCAGGAGATTCAAGCACAAACGCAAGATACCAAAGTGGGAACAACGCCGAACAATCTAGGGATAACACCGTAGAAACCCTAACTCACCTGATTCAGAATTTACAAGCCACCATTATCACGGTGAACACATCCGTAAACAACATAGACTCTCGCCTAGGCCATTTGGAAGATAGGGCCTCAGATGAACACCACAACCGGGTCCTCAATGAGGTCCTTTTAAATTCCACCCCGCTAGGTGGGGGACCCGTCAGCATCATCCCTAATGATCCCGTTGCCCTACCTCAAGATGACACCCTCCAATCCGCTATGAATCACATAGATTTCCTCGAAAGTCAAATGCGCCTAAACCAAGGCAACAATGTCCACCTCGAAAACCATAGGAAGTTTGAAATGGTGAACGATGAGCTACCAGAAAACTTTTCCTCAGCCGACATACCGAAATTCAAAGGAGCGGAGGACCCCCTCAACTACATCCTGGCCTTTAAGGATTACATGGCCATTAAAGGGGTCAAGCCCAGCCTTTTCGCTAGGATATTCCCATCCTCTTTAGGGGACACACCCCGATCTTGGTTATATTTGCTCGATCCCAAAAAGATATCCACCTGGGACGATATTTCCATAGAATTCGCAAAACAATATGCGGATAATTCTGAAATGCAAGTCACCATTAGAATCCTCGAAGTCCTTTCCCAAAACTAGAAGGAAGGCTTCTCCGAATTTCTGACTAGGTGGAGAAAGGTCATCACCCAATTAGTGAACCGCCTTGACGTGGCCACCTTAGTAGAGAAATTAGTCGAATGCTAGTTAAGGCAACCAACGAACGTGGACCACTCGTTTTTAAAAGCTTTTTCTAAAAAAGTTATTCATCACCTGAGTTCTTTAATAAGAATTTAGTTACAGCCTTAGAGCGCCGTCGTTAGACCACGTACACCACAAGTATCTAACTAACTAATTAATAGTAGTCTCGATAAAAGCATCACGTCATCATTTTCAATATTGGTTCCCCCAAGAGCCATGTTCCTTTAAAAATAACATTTTTGCTATCGCCGGATTCCCGACGCGTACACATAGCAACACATTTTTCACATCATAAACGATGTCACCACACCATCGTCACCCTAATTTTATAAAATCACCCTTTTTCAAAAAACTTTCCTCTGCAAATATAGGTCGTTTTCGAAAAAAAAACTCTCTGATCCTGAGCCGGGATCGTGACCAACTTCTTACGTCGTACAACTGTGTGATTAACTGTCTGTGTTAGTTACTAGGATCACCTCTACTCGAGGTCTTACATTTTGGGTCGTCTCATTTTGAGAAGTCCTCTTTAAACCTCGCCTCCGAGGTTTGTGTCAAATCGTCTCAATATAGAGACCTTAATTCGTCAGGCGTTTCGCCGAATACACCAAGAGTCTAAAGCACATGAGTCCCTAAGCCAAATGACTGCAAACACACGCGAGTCAAGGGTCTTATTTCCGTGTCGCTCAATTACGGGCATTCCACGAGTATTTAAGCCGTCTGGTAGATCCATTCTCATTAATACCACCCCTTCCAGTCATGTCAGGAGATTCAAGCACAAACGCAAGATACCAAAGTGGGAACAACGCCGAACAATCTAGGGATAACACCGTAGAAACCCTAACTCACCTGATTCAGAATTTACAAGCCACCATTATCACGGTGAACACATCCGTAAACAACATAGACTCTCGCCTAGGCCATTTGGAAGATAGGGCCTCAGATGAACACCACAATCGGGTCCTCAATGAGGTCCTTTTAAATTCCACCCCGCTAGGTGGGGGACCCGTCAGCATCATCCCTAATGATCCCGTTGCCCTACCTCAAGATGACACCCTCCAATCCGCTATGAATCACATAGATTTCCTCGAAAGTCAAATGCGCCTAAACCAAGGCAACAATGTCCACCTCGAAAACCATAGGAAGTTTGAAATGGTGAACGATGAGCTACCAGAAAACTTTTCCTCAGCCGACATACCGAAATTCAAAGGAACGGAGGACCCCCTCAACTACATCCGGGCCTTTAAGGATTACATGGCCATTAAAGGGGTCAAGCCCAGCCTTTTCGCTAGGATATTCCCATCCTCTTTAGGGGACACACCCCGATCTTGGTTTTATTTGCTCGATCGCAAAAAGATATCCACTTGGGACGATATTTCCATAGAATTCGCAAAACAATATGCGGATAATTCCGAAACGCAAGTCACCATTAGAAGCCTCGAAGTCCTTTCACAAAACGAGAAGGAAGGCTTCTCCGAATTTCTGACTATGTGGTGAAAGGTCAGCACCCAATTAGTGAACCGCCTTGACGAGGCCACCTTAGTAGAGAAATTTGTCGAATGCTAGTTAAGGCGACCAACGAACGTGGACCACTCGTTTTTAAAAGCTTTTTCTAAAAACGTTATTCATCACCTGAATTCTTTAATAAGAATTTAGTTACACCCGTAGAGCACCGTCGTTAGACCACGTACACCAAAAGTATCGAACTAACTAATTAATAGTAGTCTCGATAAAAGCATCACGTCATCATTTTCAAAACTGGTTCCCCCAAGAGCCATGTTCTCTTAATAAAAAACATTTTTGCTATCGCCGGATTCCCTACGCGTACACATAGCAACACATTTTTCACATCATAAACGATGTCCCCACACCATCGTCACCCTAATTTTATAAAATCACCCTTTTTCAAAAAACTTTCCTCTGC
Organism: Agrostemma githago; assembly: GCA_958450325.1. Classification (NCBI taxonomy): domain Eukaryota; kingdom Viridiplantae; phylum Streptophyta; class Magnoliopsida; order Caryophyllales; family Caryophyllaceae; genus Agrostemma; species Agrostemma githago. The sequence goes on along the minus strand of OY288259.1, from coordinate 46,898,800 downwards.
AAATATAGGTCGTTTTCGAAAAAAAAACTCTCTGATCCTGAGCCGGGATCGTGACCAACTTCTTACGTCGTACAACTGTGTGATTAACTGTCTGTGTTAGTTACTAGGATCACCTCTACTCGAGGTCTTACATTTTGGGTCGTCTCATTTTGAGAAGTCCTCTTTAAACCTCGCCTCCGAGGTTTGTGTCAAATCGTCTCAATATAGAGACCTGAATTCGTCAGGCGTTTCGCCGAATACACCAAGAGTCTAAAGCACCTGAGTCCCTAAGCCAAATGACTGCAAACACACGCGAGTCAAGGGTCTTATTTCCGTGTCGCTCAATTACGGGCATTCCACGAGTATTTAAGCCGTCTGGTAGATCCATTCTCATTAATACCACCCCTTCCAGTCATGTCAGGAGATTCAAGCACAAACGCAAGATACCAAAGTGGGAACAACGCCGAACAATCTAGGGATAACACCGTAGAAACCCTAACTCACCTGATTCAGAATTTACAAGCCACCATTATCACGGTGAACACATCCGTAAACAACATAGACTCTCGCCTAGGCCATTTGGAAGATAGGGCCTCAGATGAACACCACAATCGGGTCCTCAATGAGGTCCTTTTAAATTCCACCCCGCTAGGTGGGGGACCCGTCAGCATCATCCCTAATGATCCCGTTGCCCTACCTCAAGATGACACCCTCCAATCCGCTATGAATCACATAGATTTCCTCGAAAGTCAAATGCGCCTAAACCAAGGCAACAATGTCCACCTCGAAAACCATAGGAAGTTTGAAATGGTGAACGATGAGCTACCAGAAAACTTTTCCTCAGCCGACATACCGAAATTCAAAGGAACGGAGGACCCCCTCAACTACATCCGGGCCTTTAAGGATTACATGGCCATTAAAGGGGTCAAGCCCAGCCTTTTCGCTAGGATATTCCCATCCTCTTTAGGGGACACACCCCGATCTTGCTTATATTTGCTCGATCCCAAAAAGATATCCACCTGGGACGATATTTCCATAGAATTCGCAAAACAATATGCGGATAATTCTGAAATGCAAGTCACCATTAGAATCCTCGAAGTCCTTTCCCAAAACTAGAAGGAAGGCTTCTCCGAATTTCTGACTAGGTGGAGAAAGGTCATCACCCAATTAGTGAACCGCCTTGACGTGGCCACCTTAGTAGAGAAATTAGTCGAATGCTAGTTAAGGCAACCAACGAACGTGGACCACTCGTTTTTAAAAGCTTTTTCTAAAAAAGTTATTCATCACCTGAGTTCTTTAATAAGAATTTAGTTACAGCCTTAGAGCGCCGTCGTTAGACCACGTACACCACAAGTATCTAACTAACTAATTAATAGTAGTCTCGATAAAAGCATCACGTCATCATTTTCAAAACTGGTTCCCCCAAGAGCCATGTTCCTTTAAAAATAACATTTTTGCTATCGCCGGATTCCCGACGCGTACACATAGCAACACATTTTTCACATCATAAACGATGTCACCACACCATCGTCACCCTAATTTTATAAAATCACCCTTTTTCAAAAAACTTTCCTCTGCAAATATAGGTCGTTTTCGAAAAAAAAAACTCTCTGATCCTGAGCCGGGATCGTGACCAACTTCTTACGTCGTACAACTGTGTGATTAACTGTCTGTGTTAGTTACTAGGATCACCTCTACTCGAGGTCTTACATTTTGGGTCGTCTCATTTTGAGAAGTCCTCTTTAAACCTCGCCTCCGAGGTTTGTGTCAAATCGTCTCAATATAGAGACCTTAATTCGTCAGGCGTTTCGCCGAATACACCAAGAGTCTAAAGCACCTGAGTCCCTAAGCCAAATGACTGCAAACACACGCGAGTCAAGGGTCTTATTTCCGTGTCGCTCAATTACGGGCATTCCACGAGTATTTAAGCCGTCTGGTAGATCCATTCTCATTAATACCACCCCTTCCAGTCATGTCAGGAGATTCAAGCACAAACGCAAGATACCAAAGTGGGAACAACGCCGAACAATCTAGGGATAACACCGTAGAAACCCTAACTCACCTGATTCAGAATTTACAAGCCACCATTATCACGGTGAACACATCCGTAAACAACATAGACTCTCGCCTAGGCCATTTGGAAGATAGGGCCTCAGATGAACACCACAATCGGGTCCTCAATGAGGTCCTTTTAAATTCCACCCCGCTAGGTGGGGGACCCGTCAGCATCATCCCTAATGATCCCGTTGCCCTACCTCAAGATGACACCCTCCAATCCGCTATGAATCACATAGATTTCCTCGAAAGTCAAATGCGCCTAAACCAAGGCAACAATGTCCACCTCGAAAACCATAGGAAGTTTGAAATGGTGAACGATGAGCTACCAGAAAACTTTTCCTCAGCCGACATACCGAAATTCAAAGGAACGGAGGACCCCCTCAACTACATCCGGGCCTTTAAGGATTACATGGCCATTAAAAGGGTCAAGCCCAGCCTTTTCGCTAGGATATTCCCATCCTCTTTAGGGGACACACCCCGATCTTGGTTATATTTGCTCGATCCCAAAAAGATATCCACCTGGGACGATATTTCCATAGAATTCGCAAAACAATATGCGGATAATTCTGAAATGCAAGTCACCATTAGAATCCTCGAAGTCCTTTCCCAAAACTAGAAGGAAGGCTTCTCCGAATTTCTGACTAGGTGGAGAAAGGTCATCACCCAATTAGTGAACCGCCTTGACGTGGCCACCTTAGTAGAGAAATTAGTCGAATGCTAGTTAAGGCAACCAACGAACGTGGACCACTCGTTTTTAAAAGCTTTTTCTAAAAAAGTTATTCATCACCTGAGTTCTTTAATAAGAATTTAGTTACAGCCTTAGAGCGCCGTCGTTAGACCACGTACACCACAAGTATCTAACTAACTAATTAATAGTAGTCTCGATAAAAGCATCACGTCATCATTTTCAAAACTGGTTCCCCCAAGAGCCATGTTCCTTTAAAAATAACATTTTTGCTATCGCCGGATTCCCGACGCGTACACATAGCAACACATTTTTCACATCATAAACGATGTCACCACACCATCGTCACCCTAATTTTATAAAATCACCCTTTTTCAAAAAACTTTCCTCTGCAAATATAGGTCGTTTTCGAAAAAAAAAACTCTCTGATCCTGAGCCGGGATCGTGACCAACTTCTTACGTCGTACAACTGTGTGATTAACTGTCTGTGTTAGTTACTAGGATCACCTCTACTCGAGGTCTTACATTTTGGGTCGTCTCATTTTGAGAAGTCCTCTTTAAACCTCGCCTCCGAGGTTTGTGTCAAATCGTCTCAATATAGAGACCTTAATTCGTCAGGCGTTTCGCCGAATACACCAAGAGTCTAAAGCACCTGAGTCCCTAAGCCAAATGACTGCAAACACACGCGAGTCAAGGGTCTTATTTCCGTGTCGCTCAATTACGGGCATTCCACGAGTATTTAAGCCGTCTGGTAGATCCATTCTCATTAATACCACCCCTTCCAGTCATGTCAGGAGATTCAAGCACAAACGCAAGATACCAAAGTGGGAACAACGCCGAACAATCTAGGGATAACACCGTAGAAACCCTAACTCACCTGATTCAGAATTTACAAGCCACCATTATCACGGTGAACACATCCGTAAACAACATAGACTCTCGCCTAGGCCATTTGGAAGATAGGGCCTCAGATGAACACCACAATCGGGTCCTCAATGAGGTCCTTTTAAATTCCACCCCGCTAGGTGGGGGACCCGTCAGCATCATCCCTAATGATCCCGTTGCCCTACCTCAAGATGACACCCTCCAATCCGCTATGAATCACATAGATTTCCTCGAAAGTCAAATGCGCCTAAACCAAGGCAACAATGTCCACCTCGAAAACCATAGGAAGTTTGAAATGGTGAACGATGAGCTACCAGAAAACTTTTCCTCAGCCGACATACCGAAATTCAAAGGAACGGAGGACCCCCTCAACTACATCCGGGCCTTTAAGGATTACATGGCCATTAAAAGGGTCAAGCCCAGCCTTTTCGCTAGGATATTCCCATCCTCTTTAGGGGACACACCCCGATCTTGGTTATATTTGCTCGATCCCAAAAAGATATCCACCTGGGACGATATTTCCATAGAATTCGCAAAACAATATGCGGATAATTCTGAAATGCAAGTCACCATTAGAATCCTCGAAGTCCTTTCCCAAAACTAGAAGGAAGGCTTCTCCGAATTTCTGACTAGGTGGAGAAAGGTCATCACCCAATTAGTGAACCGCCTTGACGTGGCCACCTTAGTAGAGAAATTAGTCGAATGCTAGTTAAGGCAACCAACGAACGTGGACCACTCGTTTTTAAAAGCTTTTTCTAAAAAAGTTATTCATCACCTGAGTTCTTTAATAAGAATTTAGTTACAGCCTTAGAGCGCCGTCGTTAGACCACGTACACCACAAGTATCTAACTAACTAATTAATAGTAGTCTCGATAAAAGCATCACGTCATCATTTTCAAAACTGGTTCCCCCAAGTGCCATGTTCCTTTAAAAATAACATTTTTGCTATCGCCGGATTCCCGACGCGTACACATAGCAACACATTTTTCACATCATAAACGATGTCACCACACCATCGTCACCCTAATTTTATAAAATCACCCTTTTTCAAAAAACTTTCCTCTGCAAATATAGGTCGTTTTCGAAAAAAAAAACTCTCTGATCCTGAGCCGGGATCGTGACCAACTTCTTACGTCGTACAACTGTGTGATTAACTGTCTGTGTTAGTTACTAGGATCACCTCTACTCGAGGTCTTACATTTTGGGTCGTCTCATTTTGAGAAGTCCTCTTTAAACCTCGCCTCCGAGGTTTGTGTCAAATCGTCTCAATATAGAGACCTTAATTCGTCAGGCGTTTCGCCGAATACACCAAGAGTCTAAAGCACCTGAGTCCCTAAGCCAAATGACTGCAAACACACGCGAGTCAAGGGTCTTATTTCCGTGTCGCTCAATTACGGGCATTCCACGAGTATTTAAGCCGTCTGGTAGATCCATTCTCATTAATACCACCCCTTCCAGTCATGTCAGGAGATTCAAGCACAAACGCAAGATACCAAAGTGGGAACAACGCCGAACAATCTAGGGATAACACCGTAGAAACCCTAACTCACCTGATTCAGAATTTACAAGCCACCATTATCACGGTGAACACATCCGTAAACAACATAGACTCTCGCCTAGGCCATTTGGAAGATAGGGCCTCAGATGAACACCACAATCGGGTCCTCAATGAGGTCCTTTTAAATTCCACCCCGCTAGGTGGGGGACCCGTCAGCATCATCCCTAATGATCCGGTTGCCCTACCTCAAGATGACACCCTCCAATCCGCTATGAATCACATAGATTTCCTCGAAAGTCAAATGCGCCTAAACCAAGGCAACAATGTCCACCTCGAAAACCATAGGAAGTTTGAAATGGTGAACGATGAGCTACCAGAAAACTTTTCCTCAGCCGACATACCGAAATTCAAAGGAACGGAGGACCCCCTCAACTACATCCGGGCCTTTAAGGATTACATGGCCATTAAAAGGGTCAAGCCCAGCCTTTTCGCTAGGATATTCCCATCCTCTTTAGGGGACACACCCCGATCTTGGTTATATTTGCTCGATCCCAAAAAGATATCCACCTGGGACGATATTTCCATAGAATTCGCAAAACAATATGCGGATAATTCTGAAATGCAAGTCACCATTAGAATCCTCGAAGTCCTTTCCCAAAACTAGAAGGAAGGCTTCTCCGAATTTCTGACTAGGTGGAGAAAGGTCATCACCCAATTAGTGAACCGCCTTGACGTGGCCACCTTAGTAGAGAAATTAGTCGAATGCTAGTTAAGGCAACCAACGAATGTGGACCACTCGTTTTTAAAAGCTTTTTCTAAAAAAGTTATTCATCACCTGAGTTCTTTAATAAGAATTTAGTTACAGCCTTAGAGCGCCGTCGTTAGACCACGTACACCACAAGTATCTAACTAACTAATTAATAGTAGTCTCGATAAAAGCATCACGTCATCATTTTCAAAACTGGTTCCCCCAAGAGCCATGTTCCTTTAAAAATAACATTTTTGCTATCGCCGGATTCCCGACGCGTACACATAGCAACACATTTTTCACATCATAAACGATGTCACCACACCATCGTCACCCTAATTTTATAAAATCACCCTTTTTCAAAAAACTTTCCTCTGCAAATATAGGTCGTTTTCGAAAAAAAAAACTCTCTGATCCTGAGCCGGGATCGTGACCAACTTCTTACGTCGTACAACTGTGTGATTAACTGTCTGTGTTAGTTACTAGGATCACCTCTACTCGAGGTCTTACATTTTGGGTCGTCTCATTTTGAGAAGTCCTCTTTAAACCTCGCCTCCGAGGTTTGTGTCAAATCGTCTCAATATAGAGACCTTAATTCGTCAGGCGTTTCGCCGAATACACCAAGAGTCTAAAGCACCTGAGTCCCTAAGCCAAATGACTGCAAACACACGCGAGTCAAGGGTCTTATTTCCGTGTCGCTCAATTACGGGCATTCCACGAGTATTTAAGCCGTCTGGTAGATCCATTCTCATTAATACCACCCCTTCCAGTCATGTCAGGAGATTCAAGCACAAACGCAAGATACCAAAGTGGGAACAACGCCGAACAATCTAGGGATAACACCGTAGAAACCCTAACTCACCTGATTCAGAATTTACAAGCCACCATTATCACGGTGAACACATCCGTAAACAACATAGACTCTCGCCTAGGCCATTTGGAAGATAGGGCCTCAGATGAACACCACAATCGGGTCCTCAATGAGGTCCTTTTAAATTCCACCCCGCTAGGTGGGGGACCCGTCAGCATCATCCCTAATGATCCCGTTGCCCTACCTCAAGATGACACCCTCCAATCCGCTATGAATCACATAGATTTCCTCGAAAGTCAAATGCGCCTAAACCAAGGCAACAATGTCCACCTCGAAAACCATAGGAAGTTTGAAATGGTGAACGATGAGCTACCAGAAAACTTTTCCTCAGCCGACATACCGAAATTCAAAGGAACGGAGGACCCCCTCAACTACATCCGGGCCTTTAAGGATTACATGGCCATTAAAAGGGTCAAGCCCAGCCTTTTCGCTAGGATATTCCCATCCTCTTTAGGGGACACACCCCGATCTTGGTTATATTTGCTCGATCCCAAAAAGATATCCACCTGGGACGATATTTCCATAGAATTCGCAAAACAATATGCGGATAATTCTGAAATGCAAGTCACCATTAGAATCCTCGAAGTCCTTTCCCAAAACTAGAAGGAAGGCTTCTCCGAATTTCTGACTAGGTGGAGAAAGGTCATCACCCAATTAGTGAACCGCCTTGACGTGGCCACCTTAGTAGAGAAATTAGTCGAATGCTAGTTAAGGCAACCAACGAATGTGGACCACTCGTTTTTAAAAGCTTTTTCTAAAAAAGTTATTCATCACCTGAGTTCTTTAATAAGAATTTAGTTACAGCCTTAGAGCGCCGTCGTTAGACCACGTACACCACAAGTATCTAACTAACTAATTAATAGTAGTCTCGATAAAAGCATCACGTCATCATTTTCAAAACTGGTTCCCCCAAGAGCCATGTTCCTTTAAAAATAACATTTTTGCTATCGCCGGATTCCCGACGCGTACACATAGCAACACATTTTTCACATCATAAACGATGTCACAACACCATCGTCACCCTAATTTTATAAAATAACCCTTTTTCAAAAAACTTTCCTCTGCAAATATAGGTCGTTTTCGAAAAAAAAAAAACTCTCTGATCCTGAGCCGGGATCGTGACCAACTTCTTACGTCGTACAACTGTGTGATTAACTGTCTGTGTTAGTTACTAGGATCACCTCTACTCGAGGTCTTACATTTTGGGTCGTCTCATTTTGAGAAGTCCTCTTTAAACCTCGCCTCCGAGGTTTGTGTCAAATCGTCTCAATATAGAGACCTTAATTCGTCAGGCGTTACGCCGAATACACCAAGAGTCTAAAGCACCTGAGTCCCTAAGCCAAATGACTGCAAACACACGCGAGTCAAGGGTCTTATTTCCGTGTCGCTCAATTACGGGCATTCCACGAGTATTTAAGCCGTCTGGTAGATCCATTCTCATTAATACCACCCCTTCCAGTCATGTCAGGAGATTCAAGCACAAACGCAAGATACCAAAGTGGGAACAACGCCGAACAATCTAGGGATAACACCGTAGAAACCCTAACTCACCTGATTCAGAATTTACAAGCCACCATTATCACGGTGAACACATCCGTAAACAACATAGACTCTCGCCTAGGCCATTTGGAAGATAGGGCCTCAGATGAACACCACAATCGGGTCCTCAATGAGGTCCTTTTAAATTCCACCCCGCTAGGTGGGGGACCCGTCAGCATCATCCCTAATGATCCCGTTGCCCTACCTCAAGATGACACCCTCCAATCCGCTATGAATCACATAGATTTCCTCGAAAGTCAAATGCGCCTAAACCAAGGCAACAATGTCCACCTCGAAAACCATAGGAAGTTTGAAATGGTGAACGATGAGCTACCAGAAAACTTTTCCTCAGCCGACATACCGAAATTCAAAGGAACGGAGGACCCCCTCAACTACATCCGGGCCTTTAAGGATTACATGGCCATTAAAAGGGTCAAGCCCAGCCTTTTCGCTAGGATATTCCCATCCTCTTTAGGGGACACACCCCGATCTTGGTTATATTTGCTCGATCCCAAAAAGATATCCACCTGGGACGATATTTCCATAGAATTCGCAAAACAATATGCGGATAATTCTGAAATGCAAGTCACCATTAGAATCCTCGAAGTCCTTTCCCAAAACTAGAAGGAAGGCTTCTCCGAATTTCTGACTAGGTGGAGAAAGGTCATCACCCAATTAGTGAACCGCCTTGACGTGGCCACCTTAGTAGAGAAATTAGTCGAATGCTAGTTAAGGCAACCAACGAACGTGGACCACTCGTTTTTAAAAGCTTTTTCTAAAAAAGTTATTCATCACCTGAGTTCTTTAATAAGAATTTAGTTACAGCCTTAGAGCGCCGTCGTTAGACCACGTACACCACAAGTATCTAACTAACTAATTAATAGTAGTCTCGATAAAAGCATCACGTCATCATTTTCAAAACTGGTTCCCCCAAGAGCCATGTTCCTTTAAAAATAACATTTTTGCTATCGCCGGATTCCCGACGCGTACACATAGCAACACATTTTTCACATCATAAACGATGTCACCACACCATCGTCACCCTAATTTTATAAAATCACCCTTTTTCAAAAAACTTTCCTCTGCAAATATAGGTCGTTTTCGAAAAAAAAAACTCTCTGATCCTGAGCCGGGATCGTGACCAACTTCTTACGTCGTACAACTGTGTGATTAACTGTCTGTGTTAGTTACTAGGATCACCTCTACTCGAGGTCTTACATTTTGGGTCGTCTCATTTTGAGAAGTCCTCTTTAAACCTCGCCTCCGAGGTTTGTGTCAAATCGTCTCAATATAGAGACCTTAATTCGTCAGGCGTTTCGCCGAATACACCAAGAGTCTAAAGCACCTGAGTCCCTAAGCCAAATGACTGCAAACACACGCGAGTCAAGGGTCTTATTTCCGTGTCGCTCAATTACGGGCATTCCACGAGTATTTAAGCCGTCTGGTAGATCCATTCTCATTAATACCACCCCTTCCAGTCATGTCAGGAGATTCAAGCACAAACGCAAGATACCAAAGTGGGAACAACGCCGAACAATCTAGGGATAACACCGTAGAAACCCTAACTCACCTGATTCAGAATTTACAAGCCACCATTATCACGGTGAACACATCCGTAAACAACATAGACTCTCGCCTAGGCCATTTGGAAGATAGGGCCTCAGATGAACACCACAATCGGGTCCTCAATGAGGTCCTTTTAAATTCCACCCCGCTAGGTGGGGGACCCGTCAGCATCATCCCTAATGATCCCGTTGCCCTACCTCAAGATGACACCCTCCAATCCGCTATGAATCACATAGATTTCCTCGAAAGTCAAATGCGCCTAAACCAAGGCAACAATGTCCACCTCGAAAACCATAGGAAGTTTGAAATGGTGAACGATGAGCTACCAGAAAACTTTTCCTCAGCCGACATACCGAAATTCAAAGGAACGGAGGACCCCCTCAACTACATCCGGGCCTTTAAGGATTACATGGCCATTAAAAGGGTCAAGCCCAGCCTTTTCGCTAGGATATTCCCATCCTCTTTAGGGGACACACCCCGATCTTGGTTATATTTGCTCGATCCCAAAAAGATATCCACCTGGGACGATATTTCCATAGAATTCGCAAAACAATATGCGGATAATTCTGAAATGCAAGTCACCATTAGAATCCTCGAAGTCCTTTCCCAAAACTAGAAGGAAGGCTTCTCCGAATTTCTGACTAGGTGGAGAAAGGTCATCACCCAATTAGTGAACCGCCTTGACGTGGCCACCTTAGTAGAGAAATTAGTCGAATGCTAGTTAAGGCAACCAACGAACGTGGACCACTCGTTTTTAAAAGCTTTTTCTAAAAAAGTTATTCATCACCTGAGTTCTTTAATAAGAATTTAGTTACAGCCTTAGAGCGCCGTCGTTAGACCACGTACACCACAAGTATCTAACTAACTAATTAATAGTAGTCTCGATAAAAGCATCACGTCATCATTTTCAAAACTGGTTCCCCCAAGAGCCATGTTCCTTTAAAAATAACATTTTTGCTATCGCCGGATTCCCGACGCGTACACATAGCAACACATTTTTCACATCATAAACGATGTCACAACACCATCGTCACCCTAATTTTATAAAATAACCCTTTTTCAAAAAACTTTCCTCTGCAAATATAGGTCGTTTTCGAAAAAAAAAAAACTCTCTGATCCTGAGCCGGGATCGTGACCAACTTCTTACGTCGTACAACTGTGTGATTAACTGTCTGTGTTAGTTACTAGGATCACCTCTACTCGAGGTCTTACATTTTGGGTCGTCTCATTTTGAGAAGTCCTCTTTAAACCTCGCCTCCGAGGTTTGTGTCAAATCGTCTCAATATAGAGACCTTAATTCGTCAGGCGTTACGCCGAATACACCAAGAGTCTAAAGCACCTGAGTCCCTAAGCCAAATGACTGCAAACACACGCGAGTCAAGGGTCTTATTTCCGTGTCGCTCAATTACGGGCATTCCACGAGTATTTAAGCCGTCTGGTAGATCCATTCTCATTAATACCACCCCTTCCAGTCATGTCAGGAGATTCAAGCACAAACGCAAGATACCAAAGTGGGAACAACGCCGAACAATCTAGGGATAACACCGTAGAAACCCTAACTCACCTGATTCAGAATTTACAAGCCACCATTATCACGGTGAACACATCCGTAAACAACATAGACTCTCGCCTAGGCCATTTGGAAGATAGGGCCTCAGATGAACACCACAATCGGGTCCTCAATGAGGTCCTTTTAAATTCCACCCCGCTAGGTGGGGGACCCGTCAGCATCATCCCTAATGATCCCGTTGCCCTACCTCAAGATGACACCCTCCAATCTGCTATGAATCACATAGATTTCCTCGAAAGTCAAATGCGCCTAAACCAAGGCAACAATGTCCACCTCGAAAACCATAGGAAGTTTGAAATGGTGAACGATGAGCTACCAGAATACTTTTCCTCAGCCGACATACCGAAATTCAAAGGAACGGAGGACCCCCTCAACTACATCCGGGCCTTTAAGGATTACATGGCCATTAAAGGGGTCAAGCCCAGCCTTTTCGCTAGGATATTCCCATCCTCTTTAGGGGACACACCCCGATCTTGGTTATATTTGCTCGATCCCAAAAAGATATCCACCTGGGACGATATTTCCATAGAATTCGCAAAACAATATGCGGATAATTCTGAAATGCAAGTCACCATTAGAATCCTCGAAGTCCTTTCCCAAAACTAGAAGGAAGGCTTCTCCGAATTTCTGACTAGGTGGAGAAAGGTCATCACCCAATTAGTGAACCGCCTTGACGTGGCCACCTTAGTAGAGAAATTAGTCGAATGCTAGTTAAGGCAACCAACGAACGTGGACCACTCGTTTTTAAAAGCTTTTTCTAAAAAAGTTATTCATCACCTGAGTTCTTTAATAAGAATTTAGTTACAGCCTTAGAGCGCCGTCGTTAGACCACGTACACCACAAGTATCTAACTAACTAATTAATAGTAGTCTCGATAAAAGCATCACGTCATCATTTTCAAAACTGGTTCCCCCAAGAGCCATGTTCCTTTAAAAATAACATTTTTGCTATCGCCGGATTCCCGACGCGTACACATAGCAACACATTTTTCACATCATAAACGATGTCACCACACCATCGTCACCCTAATTTTATAAAATCACCCTTTTTCAAAAAACTTTCCTCTGCAAATATAGGTCGTTTTCGAAAAAAAAAAACTCTCTGATCCTGAGCCGGGATCGTGACCAACTTCTTACGTCGTACAACTGTGTGATTAACTGTCTGTGTTAGTTACTAGGATCACCTCTACTCGAGGTCTTACATTTTGGGTCGTCTCATTTTGAGAAGTCCTCTTTAAACCTCGCCTCCGAGGTTTGTGTCAAATCGTCTCAATATAGAGACCTTAATTCGTCAGGCGTTACGCCGAATACACCAAGAGTCTAAAGCACCTGAGTCCCTAAGCCAAATGACTGCAAACACACGCGAGTCAAGGGTCTTATTTCCGTGTCGCTCAATTACGGGCATTCCACGAGTATTTAAGCCGTCTGGTAGATCCATTCTCATTAATACCACCCCTTCCAGTCATGTCAGGAGATTCAAGCACAAACGCAAGATACCAAAGTGGGAACAACGCCGAACAATCTAGGGATAACACCGTAGAAACCCTAACTCACCTGATTCAGAATTTACAAGCCACCATTATCACGGTGAACACATCCGTAAACAACATAGACTCTCGCCTAGGCCATTTGGAAGATAGGGCCTCAGATGAACACCACAATCGGGTCCTCAATGAGGTCCTTTTAAATTCCACCCCGCTAGGTGGGGGACCCGTCAGCATCATCCCTAATGATCCCGTTGCCCTACCTCAAGATGACACCCTCCAATCCGCTATGAATCACATAGATTTCCTCGAAAGTCAAATGCGCCTAAACCAAGGCAACAATGTCCACCTCGAAAACCATAGGAAGTTTGAAATGGTGAACGATGAGCTACCAGAAAACTTTTCCTCAGCCGACATACCGAAATTCAAAGGAACGGAGGACCCCCTCAACTACATCCGGGCCTTTAAGGATTACATGGCCATTAAAGGGGTCAAGCCCAGCCTTTTCGCTAGGATATTCCCATCCTCTTTAGGGGACACACCCCGATCTTGGTTATATTTGCTCGATCCCAAAAAGATATCCACCTGGGACGATATTTCCATAGAATTCGCAAAACAATATGCGGATAATTCTGAAATGCAAGTCACCATTAGAATCCTCGAAGTCCTTTCCCAAAACTAGAAGGAAGGCTTCTCCGAATTTCTGACTAGGTGGAGAAAGGTCATCACCCAATTAGTGAACCGCCTTGACGTGGCCACCTTAGTAGAGAAATTAGTCGAATGCTAGTTAAGGCAACCAACGAACGTGGACCACTCGTTTTTAAAAGCTTTTTCTAAAAAAGTTATTCATCACCTGAGTTCTTTAATAAGAATTTAGTTACAGCCTTAGAGCGCCGTCGTTAGACCACGTACACCACAAGTATCTAACTAACTAATTAATAGTAGTCTCGATAAAAGCATCACGTCATCATTTTCAAAACTGGTTCCCCCAAGAGCCATGTTCCTTTAAAAATAACATTTTTGCTATCGCCGGATTCCCGACGCGTACACATAGCAACACATTTTTCACATCATAAACGATGTCACCACACCATCGTCACCCTAATTTTATAAAATCACCCTTTTTCAAAAAACTTTCCTCTGCAAATATAGGTCGTTTTCGAAAAAAAAAAACTCTCTGATCCTGAGCCGGGATCGTGACCAACTTCTTACGTCGTACAACTGTGTGATTAACTGTCTGTGTTAGTTACTAGGATCACCTCTACTCGAGGTCTTACATTTTGGGTCGTCTCATTTTGAGAAGTCCTCTTTAAACCTCGCCTCCGAGGTTTGTGTCAAATCGTCTCAATATAGAGACCTTAATTCGTCAGGCGTTTCGCCGAATACACCAAGAGTCTAAAGCACCTGAGTCCCTAAGCCAAATGACTGCAAACACACGCGAGTCAAGGGTCTTATTTCCTTGTCGCTCAATTACGGGCATTCCACGAGTATTTAAGCCGTCTGGTAGATCCATTCTCATTAATACCACCCCTTCCAGTCATGTCAGGAGATTCAAGCACAAACGCAAGATACCAAAGTGGGAACAACGCCGAACAATCTAGGGATAACACCGTAGAAACCCTAACTCACCTGATTCAGAATTTACAAGCCACCATTATCACGGTGAACACATCCGTAAACAACATAGACTCTCGCCTAGGCCATTTGGAAGATAGGGCCTCAGATGAACACCACAATCGGGTCCTCAATGAGGTCCTTTTAAATTCCACCCCGCTAGGTGGGGGACCCGTCAGCATCATCCCTAATGATCCCGTTGCCCTACCTCAAGATGACACCCTCCAATCCGCTATGAATCACATAGATTTCATCGAAAGTCAAATGCGCCTAAACCAAGGCAACAATGTCCACCTCGAAAACCATAGGAAGTTTGAAATGGTGAACGATGAGCTACCAGAAAACTTTTCCTCAGCCGACATACCGAAATTCAAAGGAACGGAGGACCCCCTCAACTACATCCGGGCCTTTAAGGATTACATGGCCATTAAAAGGGTCAAGCCCAGCCTTTTCGCTAGGATATTCCCATCCTCTTTAGGGGACACACCCCGATCTTGGTTATATTTGCTCGATCCCAAAAAGATATCCACCTGGGACGATATTTCCATAGAATTCGCAAAACAATATGCGGATAATTCTGAAATGCAAGTCACCATTAGAATCCTCGAAGTCCTTTCCCAAAACTAGAAGGAAGGCTTCTCCGAATTTCTGACTAGGTGGAGAAAGGTCATCACCCAATTAGTGAACCGCCTTGACGTGGCCACCTTAGTAGAGAAATTAGTCGAATGCTAGTTAAGGCAACCAACGAACGTGGACCACTCGTTTTTAAAAGCTTTTTCTAAAAAAGTTATTCATCACCTGAGTTCTTTAATAAGAATTTAGTTACAGCCTTAGAGCGCCGTCGTTAGACCACGTACACCACAAGTATCTAACTAACTAATTAATAGTAGTCTCGATAAAAGCATCACGTCATCATTTTCAAAACTGGTTCCCCCAAGAGCCATGTTCCTTTAAAAATAACATTTTTGCTATCGCCGGATTCCCGACGCGTACACATAGCAACACATTTTTCACATCATAAACGATGTCACCACACCATCGTCACCCTAATTTTATAAAATCACCCTTTTTCAAAAAACTTTCCTCTGCAAATATAGGTCGTTTTCGAAAAAAAAAACTCTCTGATCCTGAGCCGG
Source organism: Agrostemma githago (assembly GCA_958450325.1). Classification (NCBI taxonomy): domain Eukaryota; kingdom Viridiplantae; phylum Streptophyta; class Magnoliopsida; order Caryophyllales; family Caryophyllaceae; genus Agrostemma; species Agrostemma githago. Next base: position 46,883,168 of record OY288259.1, on the reverse strand, counting down.
GATCGTGACCAACTTCTTACGTCGTACAACTGTGTGATTAACTGTCTGTGTTAGTTACTAGGATCACCTCTACTCGAGGTCTTACATTTTGGGTCGTCTCATTTTGAGAAGTCCTCTTTAAACCTCGCCTCCGAGGTTTGTGTCAAATCGTCTCAATATAGAGACCTTAATTCGTCAGGCGTTTCGCCGAATACACCAAGAGTCTAAAGCACCTGAGTCCCTAAGCCAAATGACTGCAAACACACGCGAGTCAAGGGTCTTATTTCCGTGTCGCTCAATTACGGGCATTCCACGAGTATTTAAGCCGTCTGGTAGATCCATTCTCATTAATACCACCCCTTCCAGTCATGTCAGGAGATTCAAGCACAAACGCAAGATACCAAAGTGGGAACAACGCCGAACAATCTAGGGATAACACCGTAGAAACCCTAACTCACCTGATTCAGAATTTACAAGCCACCATTATCACGGTGAACACATTCGTAAACAACATAGACTCTCGCCTAGGCCATTTGGAAGATAGGGCCTCAGATGAACACCACAATCGGGTCCTCAATGAGGTCCTTTTAAATTCCACCCCGCTAGGTGGGGGACCCGTCAGCATCATCCCTAATGATCCCGTTGCCCTACCTCAAGATGACACCCTCCAATCCGCTATGAATCACATAGATTTCCTCGAAAGTCAAATGCGCCTAAACCAAGGCAACAATGTCCACCTCGAAAACCATAGGAAGTTTGAAATGGTGAACGATGAGCTACCAGAAAACTTTTCCTCAGCCGACATACCGAAATTCAAAGGAACGGAGGACCCCCTCAACTACATCCGGGCCTTTAAGGATTACATGGCCATTAAAGGGGTCAAGCCCAGCCTTTTCGCTAGGATATTCCCATCCTCTTTAGGGGACACACCCCGATCTTGGTTATATTTGCTCGATCCCAAAAAGATATCCACCTGGGACGATATTTCCATAGAATTCGCAAAACAATATGCGGATAATTCTGAAATGCAAGTCACCATTAGAATCCTCGAAGTCCTTTCCCAAAACTAGAAGGAAGGCTTCTCCGAATTTCTGACTAGGTGGAGAAAGGTCATCACCCAATTAGTGAACCGCCTTGACGTGGCCACCTTAGTAGAGAAATTAGTCGAATGCTAGTTAAGGCAACCAACGAACGTGGACCACTCGTTTTTAAAAGCTTTTTCTAAAAAAGTTATTCATCACCTGAGTTCTTTAATAAGAATTTAGTTACAGCCTTAGAGCGCCGTCGTTAGACCACGTACACCACAAGTATCTAACTAACTAATTAATAGTAGTCTCGATAAAAGCATCACGTCATCATTTTCAAAACTGGTTCCCCCAAGAGCCATGTTCCTTTAAAAATAACATTTTTGCTATCGCCGGATTCCCGACGCGTACACATAGCAATACATTTTTCACATCATAAACGATGTCACCACACCATCGTCACCCTAATTTTATAAAATCACCCTTTTTCAAAAAACTTTCCTCTGCAAATATAGGTCGTTTTCGAAAAAAAAAAACTCTCTGATCCTGAGCCGGGATCGTGACCAACTTCTTACGTCGTACAACTGTGTGATTAACTGTCTGTGTTAGTTACTAGGATCACCTCTACTCGAGGTCTTACATTTTGGGTCGTCTCATTTTGAGAAGTCCTCTTTAAACCTCGCCTCCGAGGTTTGTGTCAAATCGTCTCAATATAGAGACCTTAATTCGTCAGGCGTTTCGCCGAATACACCAAGAGTCTAAAGCACCTGAGTCCCTAAGCCAAATGACTGCAAACACACGCGAGTCAAGGGTCTTATTTCCGTGTCGCTCAATTACGGGCATTCCACGAGTATTTAAGCCGTCTGGTAGATCCATTCTCATTAATACCACCCCTTCCAGTCATGTCAGGAGATTCAAGCACAAACGCAAGATACCAAAGTGGGAACAACGCCGAACAATCTAGGGATAACACCGTAGAAACCCTAACTCACCTGATTCAGAATTTACAAGCCACCATTATCACGGTGAACACATCCGTAAACAACATAGACTCTCGCCTAGGCCATTTGGAAGATAGGGCCTCAGATGAACACCACAATCGGGTCCTCAATGAGGTCCTTTTAAATTCCACCCCGCTAGGTGGGGGACCCGTCAGCATCATCCCTAATGATCCCGTTGCCCTACCTCAAGATGACACCCTCCAATCCGCTATGAATCACATAGATTTCCTCGAAAGTCAAATGCGCCTAAACCAAGGCAACAATGTCCACCTCGAAAACCATAGGAAGTTTGAAATGGTGAACGATGAGCTACCAGAAAACTTTTCCTCAGCCGACATACCGAAATTCAAAGGAACGGAGGACCCCCTCAACTACATCCGGGCCTTTAAGGATTAAATGGCCATTAAAGGGGTCAAGCCCAGCCTTTTCGCTAGGATATTCCCATCCTCTTTAGGGGACACACCCCGATCTTGGTTATATTTGCTCGATCCCAAAAAGATATCCACCTGGGACGATATTTCCATAGAATTCGCAAAACAATATGCGGATAATTCTGAAATGCAAGTCACCATTAGAATCCTCGAAGTCCTTTCCCAAAACTAGAAGGAAGGCTTCTCCGAATTTCTGACTAGGTGGAGAAAGGTCATCACCCAATTAGTGAACCGCCTTGACGTGGCCACCTTAGTAGAGAAATTAGTCGAATGCTAGTTAAGGCAACCAACGAACGTGGACCACTCGTTTTTAAAAGCTTTTTCTAAAAAAGTTATTCATCACCTGAGTTCTTTAATAAGAATTTAGTTACAGCCTTAGAGCGCCGTCGTTAGACCACGTACACCACAAGTATCTAACTAACTAATTAATAGTAGTCTCGATAAAAGCATCACGTCATCATTTTCAAAACTGGTTCCCCCAAGAGCCATGTTCCTTTAAAAATAACATTTTTGCTATCGCCGGATTCCCGACGCGTACACATAGCAACACATTTTTCACATCATAAACGATGTCACCACACCATCGTCACCCTAATTTTATAAAATCACCCTTTTTCAAAAAACTTTCCTCTGCAAATATAGGTCGTTTTCGAAAAAAAAAACTCTCTGATCCTGAGCCGGGATCGTGACCAACTTCTTACGTCGTACAACTGTGTGATTAACTGTCTGTGTTAGTTACTAGGATCACCTCTACTCGAGGTCTTACATTTTGGGTCGTCTCATTTTGAGAAGTCCTCTTTAAACCTCGCCTCCGAGGTTTGTGTCAAATCGTCTCAATATAGAGACCTTAATTCGTCAGGCGTTTCGCCGAATACACCAAGAGTCTAAAGCACCTGAGTCCCTAAGCCAAATGACTGCAAACACACGCGAGTCAAGGGTCTTATTTCCGTGTCGCTCAATTACGGGCATTCCACGAGTATTTAAGCCGTCTGGTAGATCCATTCTCATTAATACCACCCCTTCCAGTCATGTCAGGAGATTCAAGCACAAACGCAAGATACCAAAGTGGGAACAACGCCGAACAATCTAGGGATAACACCGTAGAAACCCTAACTCACCTGATTCAGAATTTACAAGCCACCATTATCACGGTGAACACATTCGTAAACAACATAGACTCTCGCCTAGGCCATTTGGAAGATAGGGCCTCAGATGAACACCACAATCGGGTCCTCAATGAGGTCCTTTTAAATTCCACCCCGCTAGGTGGGGGACCCGTCAGCATCATCCCTAATGATCCCGTTGCCCTACCTCAAGATGACACCCTCCAATCCGCTATGAATCACATAGATTTCCTCGAAAGTCAAATGCGCCTAAACCAAGGCAACAATGTCCACCTCGAAAACCATAGGAAGTTTGAAATGGTGAACGATGAGCTACCAGAAAACTTTTCCTCAGCCGACATACCGAAATTCAAAGGAACGGAAAACCCCCTCAACTACATCCGGGCCTTTAAGGATTACATGGCCATTAAAGGGGTCAAGCCCAGCCTTTTCGCTAGGATATTCCCATCCTCTTTAGGGGACACACCCCGATCTTGGTTATATTTGCTCGATCCCAAAAAGATATCCACCTGGGACGATATTTCCATAGAATTCGCAAAACAATATGCGGATAATTCTGAAATGCAAGTCACCATTAGAATCCTCGAAGTCCTTTCCCAAAACTAGAAGGAAGGCTTCTCCGAATTTCTGACTAGGTGGAGAAAGGTCATCACCCAATTAGTGAACCGCCTTGACGTGGCCACCTTAGTAGAGAAATTAGTCGAATGCTAGTTAAGGCAACCAACGAACGTGGACCACTCGTTTTTAAAAGCTTTTTCTAAAAAAGTTATTCATCACCTGAGTTCTTTAATAAGAATTTAGTTACAGCCTTAGAGCGCCGTCGTTAGACCACGTACACCACAAGTATCTAACTAACTAATTAATAGTAGTCTCGATAAAAGCATCACGTCATCATTTTCAAAACTGGTTCCCCCAAGAGCCATGTTCCTTTAAAAATAACATTTTTGCTATCGCCGGATTCCCGACGCGTACACATAGCAACACATTTTTCACATCATAAACGATGTCACCACACCATCGTCACCCTAATTTTATAAAATCACCCTTTTTCAAAAAACTTTCCTCTGCAAATATAGGTCGTTTTCGAAAAAAAAAAACTCTCTGATCCTGAGCCGGGATCGTGACCAACTTCTTACGTCGTACAACTGTGTGATTAACTGTCTGTGTTAGTTACTAGGATCACCTCTACTCGAGGTCTTACATTTTGGGTCGTCTCATTTTGAGAAGTCCTCTTTAAACCTCGCCTCCGAGGTTTGTGTCAAATCGTCTCAATATAGAGACCTTAATTCGTCAGGCGTTTCGCCGAATACACCAAGAGTCTAAAGCACCTGAGTCCCTAAGCCAAATGACTGCAAACACACGCGAGTCAAGGGTCTTATTTCCGTGTCGCTCAATTACGGGCATTCCACGAGTATTTAAGCCGTCTGGTAGATCCATTCTCATTAATACCACCCCTTCCAGTCATGTCAGGAGATTCAAGCACAAACGCAAGATACCAAAGTGGGAACAACGCCGAACAATCTAGGGATAACACCGTAGAAACCCTAACTCACCTGATTCAGAATTTACAAGCCACCATTATCACGGTGAACACATCCGTAAACAACATAGACTCTCGCCTAGGCCATTTGGAAGATAGGGCCTCAGATGAACACCACAATCGGGTCCTCAATGAGGTCCTTTTAAATTCCACCCCGCTAGGTGGGGGACCCGTCAGCATCATCCCTAATGATCCCGTTGCCCTACCTCAAGATGACACCCTCCAATCCGCTATGAATCACATAGATTTCCTCGAAAGTCAAATGCGCCTAAACCAAGGCAACAATGTCCACCTCGAAAACCATAGGAAGTTTGAAATGGTGAACGATGAGCTACCAGAAAACTTTTCCTCAGCCGACATACAGAAATTCAAAGGAACGGAGGACCCCCTCAACTACATCCGGGCCTTTAAGGATTACATGGCCATTAAAGGGGTCAAGCCCAGCCTTTTCGCTAGGATATTCCCATCCTCTTTAGGGGACACACCCCGATCTTGGTTATATTTGCTCGATCCCAAAAAGATATCCACCTGGGACGATATTTCCATAGAATTCGCAAAACAATATGCGGATAATTCTGAAATGCAAGTCACCATTAGAATCCTCGAAGTCCTTTCCCAAAACTAGAAGGAAGGCTTCTCCGAATTTCTGACTAGGTGGAGAAAGGTCATCACCCAATTAGTGAACCGCCTTGACGTGGCCACCTTAGTAGAGAAATTAGTCGAATGCTAGTTAAGGCAACCAACGAACGTGGACCACTCGTTTTTAAAAGCTTTTTCTAAAAAAGTAATTCATCACCTGAGTTCTTTAATAAGAATTTAGTTACAGCCTTAGAGCGCCGTCGTTAGACCACGTACACCACAAGTATCTAACTAACTAATTAATAGTAGTCTCGATAAAAGCATCACGTCATCATTTTCAAAACTGGTTCCCCCAAGAGCCATGTTCCTTTAAAAATAACATTTTTGCTATCGCCGGATTCCCGACGCGTACACATAGCAACACATTTTACACATCATAAACGATGTCACCACACCATCGTCACCCTAATTTTATAAAATCACCCTTTTTCAAAAAACTTTCCTCTGCAAATATAGGTCGTTTTCGAAAAAAAAAAACTCTCTGATCCTGAGCCGGGATCGTGACCAACTTCTTACGTCGTACAACTGTGTGATTAACTGTCTGTGTTAGTTACTAGGATCACCTCTACTCGAGGTCTTACATTTTGGGTCGTCTCATTTTGAGAAGTCCTCTTTAAACCTCGCCTTCGAGGTTTGTGTCAAATCGTCTCAATATAGAGACCTTAATTCGTCAGGCGTTTCGCCGAATACACCAAGAGTCTAAAGCACCTGAGTCCCTAAGCCAAATGACTGCAAACACACGCGAGTCAAGGGTCTTATTTCCGTGTCGCTCAATTACGGGCATTCCACGAGTATTTAAGCCGTCTGGTAGATCCATTCTCATTAATACCACCCCTTCCAGTCATGTCAGGAGATTCAAGCACAAACGCAAGATACCAAAGTGGGAACAACGCCGAACAATCTAGGGATAACACCGTAGAAACCCTAACTAACCTGATTCAGAATTTACAAGCCACCATTATCACGGTGAACGCATCCGTAAACAACATAGACTCTCACCTAGGCCATTTGGAAGATAGGGCCTCAGATAAACACCACAACCGGGTCCTCAATGAGGTCCTTTTAAATTCCACCCCGCTAGGTGGGGGGCCCGTCAGCATCATCCCTAGTGATCTAAGGCAAAAATGTCCACCTCGAAAACCATAGGAAGTTTGAAATGGTGAATGATGAGCTATCAGAAAACTTTTTGATGCGTGCTATTTATATATGATTATTCCATCTTTTAGGCACGCATTTCCATGCATATCGAGTAGCCTTGTCTACTATTTTCCCCCGAATTTGATACTTTGTGGTCATACTGCATCTTATGCAGGTTTGAACCCATGGACACATAAACAAGGCAAAAATCGTGCTTAAAGATGAAATCTTTTGCGAAATAAGAAAAGAGAACGATCGTTTCCAAACGGGTCTAATTAAAACGTGAATATCTTGAGTTCTACAACTCCAATTGAGCTGATTCCAGCTTCGTTGGAAATCTCTTTCTCTTAGCTTTCCAACGGTATATTACACGCTTGATTTGAAGTAACGAATAAATGGCAAGCGTTTGAAGTTGAGCGTGCAGTGCAGAGAACAGGTCAATAATAGTCGAACGACTATCCATAATAGTCGACCGACTATTCTCGAGACTGGACGAAGACCGAGACTTTCTTAATTTGGTTTTTAGGGTTAATAAGACTTTTGGGCTTTTGTTTTAACTTAGTATTTAAGAAACATTTAGACTAGATTTTAGAGACTACTACTTCTTCTCTTTTAGACTTCTCCATACTTTTACTCCTTATACTTTTACTTAGATCTCTTCTTCTTATTCTCTTAGAATTATTTCTACTCTAATTTCTTCCTTTAAAACTCAACTATTGTAAGACTTCAAGATTCGAATCGCTTTCATATTTGGTAATTTTATTAATCTTTCTTCCTTCTTCTTTGTTCTTTATTGATTCTTCTTCTTCATATTTAATTATTATTTTATACTTGTCGTAAATTTATTATTATTCGTGATGTTTAATCTAGTAAATTCTTTTATTAATCTTGTTGTTCTTATTTTGATTATGAGTAGCTAATTTCTCTCGCTAGGATTTAGGGGATCTGCGAATTGAATGTGGTCGCTAAATAATTTATAGATCTGTCAATAATATTGTGTCTGAGTTGTCAATTGTAGCATTTAATTGAGATTAATTGATTAAGTCGACGTAATTGATTAATTGAATTCGGTAAACTTGAACCTAAGATCGGAAGCCTAGTAAAAGTTAGACCTGCTACAACACATTAGTTTGCCCTAATAAGATCGGAAGCCTTTAGACGCATGCTAGGGTGAATAGCGGACCAGAAGGACCTTTTCAATACCCCTTAGACAAATATCTGCGACAGACCTGTGATTTAGACCGTGACCATATGAGATTCGTAGTGAACCGACAATCCTAGTTTTTTCTCCATATATTTATTCATCTTAAATTCATCTTATTTTATTTTAGTTATTTCTTCCCTTTTAATTCTCTTTCCTTACTACTTTTAGTTTAGTTAACCCAATTACAAACCCCCCGATTTCGTTACTCAGATAGACTTTAATTGCGAGTAGAATTTATTTGTCTCCTTGTGGATACGATCCTGACTTCCCTAGCTATATTTTTAGTTAGACCTAAGTTGGTTATCTTTGATAGGTATACGACTAGCTTATCAAATTTTGGCGCCGTTGCCGGGGAGACGGTTAATTTTACTTGTTGTTTTAGTTTATCTTTTGTCTCAGGGAACTTTTAGTTTCTTGGGACGATTATTATTATTATTATTTATTATTATTATTATTATTATTATTATTATTATTATTATTATTATTATTATTATTATTATTATTATTATTATTATTATTATTATTATTATTATTATTATTAAAAAATTTCTCTCTTAGTTTTATTTTTCTTAGTTTTATTTTTTTTTTTTAATCAATTTTTTATTTTATTTTATGGTTATCATGTAAGTGTGTGGGAGGCGAGTCATATGATTTATGAGGGTGTGAATGACGCGACACGGGCTTATATTGAGGAAAACTGTGAAGGCATGTTTAAATACATGTCTTATGTGAAACGATGGGCGCTACTCCAATATTTAATCCGAAACAGTTTGGAGTCAGAGATAAAGAGGAAGGCTGAGATATCGGAGCTTATGGCGATGATGCAACAACTTATAGATATGGTAACTTTCAAGAAAAACGAGCATGATACTCCATGTGAGTTAGATACTAAAGTTAATTTCTCACATTCCACTGATTATGTTATGACTGAATCTGTTGCATCTATTAGACAGGACATATGCCCATTTGAGGAAGATGATGATGATGATAATGTTCAATCTAACCCCGTTTCCCAAATCCCCATGATTTCTAACTTGATGCAGGAAGATGACTTGCATTCCTTGGATACTTGTGAACCACCTTACCCTCCTACAGAACAATTTTCACACCTTTTAGTTAAACCCACTTCTCATTTTGTGAATGTTGTTGTGACAAACAACGATTGTGAGATGGAAAGTGTTATATTTGAGGAAAATGTGTGTATTGATGCTTTGAATGATATTTTTTATGAGGATAAAATTGAGGATTTTGGTTCATGTGAATTTGAGAGTTTGTCATTTGATGTCAACTTTGAGGTTTTGGAAAGAGATTTGAACAAAGGAGAAGCCCGTGATCGTGAGAGAAAAGATCAAACAGACGAGAGTCGGGAAAAGAGTACACTTTTGAAGGATACTTTGAGTGAAGAGGGTTTCATTATTGAGGATACTTGGGATTGCGAATCTGGTTTCTTTGAGAAACCTATTTTAGAGAAATTTGAGTTTTCCCCTTATTTTGAAGATGAATCTCCTTCACCCATTGATTATTTTGATCTAGATTCCTTTACACCTTTGCTTGAACCTATGATTATGGATGAGGATTGTGTGACTCTTTTAGAAGAGATTGTTTTGGCTTTTGGTCTCTCGTTTGATGGTTGTTTGCTTAAGAACATTGAAGATGGCGATCATAACAACTTTTCCGAAGAAGGTGAAAAATATATGTTTGAAGCTTTGAGTAGTTTTGAGTTATTTGACTCTTCTCTTGTGCAATTTGAGTCAAATGATAAGACTTGGGATAATTTTGAGATATTTGGTATTTATGTCTTTTCTCATAAACTGCTCACTACTCTACTTACTTATCATACTAATTATTGGTCATGCTTGTTAATGTTGATTCCTTATGACCACTTTGCTGCTGATTAGTCTAGCTTGTTTGACAAGCTAATGCGATCATTGACCTATTTTTTAGGCGATTCACGTAAGTTACTAGGATGTGTTCTATATATTTTCTTTGCTTCTCTTGTATTTTTTTTTGTTTTTTTTTTGTTTTTTTTTTGGTGTAGGTACCGTTTTGCGACGGAGACATCGACAATTCCGATTATGAAGAGGATGCTTCGATGCGGTTTGGGGATGTCTCCTTTATATGTATCTTGTAAGTAGTTTCATTTTTCTTTATTTCAATTATTTTTGCACTTTCATCGTCTTTCATATCTTTCCCCGTTTATTTTTTTTGTGCCTCTTATTGTTTATTATTGTACACAATGAGGGCATTGTGTGATTTGGTTTGGGGAGGGTATGCATCTGTTGTTTTCATCCATCTGCATATTTCTTGCATTTCCGCATGCATAAAAAAAATTAAAAAAATCAAAAATATGTTTTTGCATCTAGTCGAGTCTTAGTCGAGTCGGAATGCTATGTAGCGATGATGATAATGCTTCTATGTCTTCATTTAGTTGCTTATGCTAGTGCGCCGTTAGAATTTTTGTATATAATTACATGCGGCATTCTTGCATGTTTGATTAACGGTACTGAACGAATAAACTTGACTTATTGTTGGCAAACTACTCAGATTTGTAAGGAATTAGAGCCTAAAACTGATGACATTCATGATCAGTTTCCTTTAGGTTGAGAGTAGTACTTCTTATGAGACGTGTAATATCAAACTGCATAAGCATGACATTCGTCTCTTAGGTACTTGTACGTTTTTGACTTGTGGTTTTGACATGTGCGAAAAAAAGGCAAATCCTTTCTTTTAATTAATCCCCATGAGCCTCACATAGCCAAATTGACCTGTTTGACCCGTTTTTCAACTACATGCTATATATTGCCTACCCTAGTCAAGCTAGTAGATTAGTTGAACGGAATTGTTTTTTCCGGGTTGATTGTGGTACCGTGATGATTGGAAAAAAAGGGAATTGAAAAAACAAAAAGTTGAAAAGAAAAAAATCAATAAGAAAAAAAATCTTGAATGAAAAAAAAAAAGAAAGGAAAGAAGAAAAGAAAAAAAAAATGAAGTGAAACTAAAAGAAGAATGTGTTTTTGCTATGAAAAAAGAATTGATCTCTCTAATTTCATAGTTATTGGTGAGAAGCGATTTTTATAAGGCGCTTGTTATTATGCCTAATTTCTTCGACTAGAGTTTGGTGAGAACGGAATGAATTTTATGTTGATTGTAGTTGTACTAGCTTGGCTTTTACCTCCTCATATCCATATCGTTTTGCCCCTTCTTACCCGATTAGCCTCACTTTATACTATATGTAAGTCCTTGGCACTTGTCATTACCCGATAGAATGCGTATGTACGGTTATTAGAGATTGATTTCATGTTAGATTGCGTGCATGTTCTTTTAGGTCGCAGTTTAGGTTAGTGCTTTGTCTTTCCGTTTTTACATAAACTCACAATATCACCCGTTTTGTGTGATGAGCGATCCGCGAGAGTCCGACATAGACGAGTCTTGCAAGGTTGAAGGTTCAGTATTGTTGTCATTGGTCAAGCTTGTTGTATGTGGTTGTTTACATTAATTTTAATCGTTGCGCATTAGTTTGGGTAACTTTGGAGCATATTCCGCTATGAGTTATATACATTCCATTAGGAGTGAGTGCATCGTTTTGTGCTTGCTTGAGGACAAGCAAGGGTTCGGTTTGGGGACGTTTGATGCGTGCTATTTATATATGATTATTCCATCTTTTAGGCACGCATTTCCATGCATATCGAGTAGCATTGTCTACTATTTTCCCCCGAATTTGATACTTTATGGTCATACTGCATCTTATGCAGGTTTGAACCCGTGGACACATAAACAAGGCAAAAATCGTGCTTAAAGATGAAATCTTTTGCGAAATAAGAAAAGAGAACGATCGTTTCCAAACGGGTCTACTTAAAACGTGAATATCTTGAGTTCTACAACTCCAATTGAGCTGATTCTAGTTTCGTTGGAAAGCTCTTTCTCTTAGCATTCCAACGGTATATTACACGCTTGATTTGAAGAAGTAACGAATAAATGGCAAGCGTTTGAATTTGAGCGCGCAGTGATGAGAACAGGTCAATAATAGTCGAACGACTATCCATAATAGTCGACCGACTATTCTCGAGACTGGACGAAGACCGAGACTTTCCTAATTTGGTTTTTAGGGTTAATAAGACCTTTGCGCTTTTGTTTTAACTTAGTATTTAAGAAACAATTAGACTAGATTTTAGAGACTACTACTTCTTCTCTTTTAGACTTCTCCATACTTTTACTCCTTATACTTTTACTTAGATCTCTTCTTCTTATTCTCTTAGAATTATTTCTACTCTAATTTCTTCCTTTAAAACTCAACTATTGTAAGACTTCAAGATTCGAATCGCCTTCATTCCTTTGGTAATTTTATTAATCTTTCTTCCTTCTTCTTTGTTCTTGATTGATTCTTCTTCTTCATATTTAATTATTGTTTTATACTTGTCGTAAATTTATTATTATTCGTGATGTTTAATCTAGTAAATTCTTTTATTAATCTTGTTGTTCTTAATTTGATTATGAGTAGCTAATTTCTCTCGCTAGGATTTAGGGGATCTGCGAATTGAATGTGGTCGCTAAATAATTTATAGATCTGTCAATAATATTGTGTCTGAGTTGTCAATTGTAGCATTTAATTGAGATTAATTGATTAAGCCGAAGTAATTGATTAATTGAATTCGGTAAACTTGAACCTAAGATCAAAAGTCTGGTAAAAGTTAGACCTGCTACAACACATTAGTTTGCCCTAATAAGATCGGAAGCCTTTAGACGCATGCTAGGGTGAATAGCGGACCAGAAGGACCTTTTCAATACCCCTTAGACCAATATCTGCGACAGACCTGTGATTTAGACCGTGACCATATGAGATTCGTAGTGAACCGACAATCCTAGTTTTTTCTCCATATATTTATTCATCTTAAATTCATCTTATTTTATTTTAGTTATTTCTTCCCTTTTAATTCTCTTTCCTTACTACTTTTAGTTTAGTTAACCCAATTACAAACCCCCCGATTTCGTTACTCAAATAGACTTTAATTGCGAGTAGAATTTATTTGTCTCCTTGTGGATACGATCCTGACTTTCCTAGCTATATTTTTAGTTAGACCTAAGTTGGTTATCTTTGATAGGTATACGACTAGCTCATCAAATTTTGGCGCCGTTGCCGGGGAGACGGTTAATTTTACTTGTTGTTTTAGTTTATCTTTTGTCTCAGGGAACTTTTAGTTTCTTGGGACGATTATTATTATTATTTATTATTATTATTATTATTAAAAAATTTCTCTCTTAGTTTTATTTTTTTATTTTTTATTTTTTTAATCATTTTTTTTATTTTTATTTTATTTTGTTTTATTTTTTTTTTCATCATCATGACTATTTTCTACTTCCCTCAATTTGAACATGAATCACTGCATACTTATTTTGATAGACTTGACTCTTTTATTACTCAAAATGGTTATCATGTGAGTGTGTGGGAGGCGAGTCATATGATTTATGAGGGTGTGGATGACGCGACACGGGCTTATATTGAGGAAAACTGTGAAGGCATGTTTAAATACATGTCTTATGTGAAACGATGGGCGCTACTCCAATATTTAATCCGAAACAGTTTGGAATCAGAGATAAAGAGGAAGGCTGAGATATCGGAGCTTAAGGCGATGATGGAACAACTTATAGATATGGTAACTTTCAAGAAAAACGAGCATGATACTCCATGTGAGTTAGATACTAAAGTTAATTTCTCACATTCCACTGATTATGTTATGACTGAATCTGTTGCATCTATTTGACAGGACATATGCCCATTTGAGGAAGATGATGATGATGATGATAATGTTCAATCTAACCTCGTTCCCCAAATCCCCATGATTTCTAACTTGATGCAGAAAGATGACTTGCATTCCTTGGATACTTGTGAACCACCTTACCCTCCTACAGAACAATTTTCACACCTTTTAGTTAAACCCACTTCTCATTTTGTGAATGTTGTTGTGACAAACAACGATTGTGAGATGGAAAGTGTTATATTTGAGGAAAATGTGTGTATTGATGCTTTGAATGATATTTTTTATGAGGATAAAATTGAGGATTTTGGTTCATGTGAATTTGAGAGTTTGTCATTTGATGTCAACTTTGAGGTTTTGGAAAGAGATTTGAACAAAGGAGAAGCCCGTGATCGTGAGAGAAAAGATCAAACAGACGAGAGTCGGGAAAAGAGTACACTTTTGAAGGATACTTTGAGTGAAGAGGGTTTCATTATTGAGGATACTTGGGATTGCGAATCTGGTTTCTTTGAGAAACCTATTTTAGAGAAATTTGAGTTTTCCCCTTATTTTGAAGATGAATCTCCTTCACCCATTGATTATTTTGATCTAGATTCCTTTACACCTTTGCTTGAACCTATGATTATGGATGAGGATTGTGAGACTCTTTTAGAAGAGATTGTTTTGGCTTTTGGTCTCTCGTTTGATGGTTGTTTGCTTAAGAACATTGAAGATGGCGATCATAACAACTTTTCCGAAGAAGGTGAAAAATATATGTTTGAAGCTTTGAGTAGTTTTGAGTTATTTGACTCTTCTCTTGTGCAATTTGAGTCAAATGATAAGACTTGGGATAATTTTGAGATATTTGGTATTTATGTCTTTTCTCATAAACTGCTCACTACTCTACTTACTTATCATACTAATTATTGGTCATGCTTGTTAATGTTGATTCCTTATGACCACTTTGCTGCTGATTAGTCTAGCTTGTTTGACAAGCTAATGCGATCATTGACCTATTTTTTAGGCGATTCACGTAAGTTACTAGGATGTGTTCTATATATTTTCTTTGCTTCTCTTGTATTTTTTTTTGTTTTTTTTTGTTTTTTTTTTTGGTGTAGGTACCGTTTTGCGACGGAGACATCGACAATTCCGATTATGAAGAGGATGCTTCGATGCGGTTTGGGGATGTCTCCTTTATATGTATCTTGTAAGTAGTTTCATTTTTCTTTATTTCAATTATTTTTGCACTTTCATCGTCTTTCATATCTTTCCCCGTTTATTTTTTTTGTGCCTCTTATTGTTTATTATTGTACACAATGAGGGCATTGTGTGATTTGGTTTGGGGAGGGTATGCATCTGTTGTTTTCATCCATCTGCATATTTCTTGCATTTCCTCATGCATAAAAAAAATTAAAAAAATCAAAAATATGTTTTTGCATCTAGTCGAGTCTTAGTCGAGTCGGAATGCTATGTAGCGATGATGATAATGCTTCTATGTCTTCATTTAGTTGCTTATGCTAGTGCGCCGTTAGAATTTTTGTATATAATTACATGCGGCATTCTTGCATGTTTGATTAACGGTACTGAACGAATAAACTTGACTTATTGTTGGCAAACTACTCAGATTTGTAAGGAATTAGAGCCTAAAACTGATGACATTCATGATCAGTTTCCTTTAGGTTGAGAGTAGTACTCCTTATGAGACATGTAATATCAAACTGCATAAGCTGACATTCGTCTCTTAGGTACTTGTACGTTTTTCACTTGTGGTTTTGACATGTGCGAAAAAAAGGCAAATCCTTTCTTTTAATTAATCCCCATGAGCCTCACATAGCCAAATTGACCTGTTTGACCCGTTTTTCAACTACATGCTATATATTGCCTACCCTAGTCAAGCTAGTAGATTAGTTGAACGGAATTGTTTTTTCCGGGTTGATTGTGGTACCGTGATGATTGGAAAAAAAGGGAATTGAAAAAACAAAAAGTTGAAAAGAAAAAAATCAATAAGAAAAAAAATCTTGAATGAAAAAAAAAAGAAAGGAAAGAAGAAAAGAAAAAAAATGAAGTGAAACTAGAAGAAGAATGTGTTTTTGCTATGAAAAAAGAATTGATCTCTCTAATTTCATAGTTATTGGTGAGAAGCGATTTTTATAAGGCGCTTGTTATTATGCCTAATTTCTTCGACTAGAGTTTGGTGAGAACGGAATGAATTTTATGTTGATTGTAGTTGTACTAGCTTGGCTTTTACCTCCTCATATCCATATCGTTTTGCCCCTTCTTACCCGATTAGCCTCACTTTATACTATATGTAAGTCCTTGGTACTTGTCATTACCCGATAGAATGCGTATGTACGGTTATTAGAGATTGATTTCATGTTAGATTGCGTGCATGTTCTTGTAGGTCGCAGTTTAGGTGAGTGCTTTGTCTTTCCGTTTTTACATAAACTCACAATATCACCCGTTTTGTGTGATGAGCGATCCGCGAGAGTCCGACATAGACGAGTCTTGCAAGGTTGAAGGTTCATTATTGTTGTCATTGGTCAAGCTTGTTGTATGTGGTTGTTTACATTAATTTTAATCGTTGCGCATTAGTTTGGGTAACTTTGGAGCATATTCCGCTATGAGTTATATACATTCCATTAGGATTGAGTGCATCGTTTTGTGCTTGCTTGAGGACAAGCAAGGGTTCGGTTTGGGGAGGTTTGATGCGTGCTATTTATATATGATTGTTCCATCTTTTAGGCACGCATTTCCATGCATATCGAGTAGCATTGTCTACTATTTTCCCCCGAATTTGATACTTTATGGTCATACTGCATCTTATGCAGGTTTGAACCCGTGGACACATAAACAAGGCAAAAATCGTGCTTAAAGATGAAATCTTTTGCGAAATAAGAAAAGAGAACGATCGTTTCCAAACGGGTCTACTTAAAACATGAATATCTTAAGTTCTACAACTCCAATTGATCTGATTCTAGTTTCGTTGGAAAGCCCTTTCTCTTAGCTTTCCAAAGGTATATTACACGCTTGATTTGAAGAAGTAAAGAATAAATGGCAAGCGTTTGAAGTTGAACGCGCAGTGATGAGAACAGGTCAATAATAGTCGAACGACTATCCATAATAGTCGACCGACTATTCTCGAGACTGGACGAAGACCGAGACTTTCCTAATTTGGTTTTTAGGGTTATCAAGACTTTTGCGCTTTTGTTTTAACTTAGTATTTAAGAAACAATTAGACTAGATTTTAGAGACTACTACTTCTTCTCTTTTAGACTTCTCCATACTTTTACTCCTTATACTTTTACTTAGATCTCTTCTTCTTATTCTCTTAGAATTATTTCTACTCTAATTTCTTCCTTTAAAACTCAACTATTGTAAGACTTCAAGATTCGAATCGCCTTCATTCCTTTGGTAATTTTATTAATCTTTCTTCCTTCTTCTTTGTTCTTGATTGATTCTTCTTCTTCATATTTAATTATTGTTTTATACTTGTCGTAAATTTATTATTATTCGTGATGTTTAATCTAGTAAATTCTTTTATTAATCTTGTTGTTCTTAATTTGATTATGAGTAGCTAATTTCTCTCGCTAGGATTTAGGGGATCTGCGAATTGAATGTGGTCGCTAAATAATTTATAGATCTGTCAATAATATTGTGTCTGAGTTATCAATTGTAGCATTTAATTGAGATTAATTTATTAAGCCGACGTAATTGATTAATTGAATTCGGTAAACTTGAACCTAAGATCGGAAGCCTGGTAAAAGTTAGACCTGCTACAACACATTAGTTTGCCCTAATAAGATCGGAAGCCTTTAAACGCATGCTAGGGTGAATAGCGGACCAGAAGGACCTTTTCAATACCCCTTAGACCAATATCTGCGACAGACCTGTGATTTAGACCGTGACCATATGAGATTCGTAGTGAACCGACAATCCTAGTTTTTTCTCCATATATTTATTCATCTTAAATTCATCTTATTTTATTTTAGTTATTTCTTCCCTTTTAATTACCTTTCCTTACTACTTTTAGTTTAGTTAACCCAATTACAAACCCCCCGATTTCGTTACTCAGATAGACTTTAATTGCGAGTAGAATTTATTTGTCTCCTTGTGGATACGATCCTGACTTCCCTAGCTATATTTTTAGTTAGACCTAAGTTGGTTATCTTTGATAGGTATACGACTAGCTCATCAAATTTTGGCGCCGTTGCCGGGGAGACGGTTAATTTTACTTGTTGTTTTAGTTTATCTTTTGTCTTAGAGAACTTTTAGTTTCTTGGGACGATTATTATTATTATTTATTATTATTATTATTATTAAAAAATTTCTCTCTTAGTTTTATTTTTCTTAGTTTTATTTTTATTTTTTATTCTTTTAATCATTTTTTTTTTGTTTTTTTTTTTTCATCATCATGACTATTTTCTACTTCCCTCAATTTGAACATGAATCACTGCATACTTATTTTGATAGACTTGACTCTTTTATTACTCAAAATGGTTATCATGTGAGTGTGTGGGAGGCGAGTCATATGATTTATGAGGGTGTGGATGACGCGACACGGGCTTATATTGAGGAAAACTGTGAAGGCATGTTTAAATACATGTCTTATGTGAAACGATGGGCGCTACTCCAATATTTAATCAGAAACAGTTTGGAGTCAGAGATAAAGAGGAAGGCTGAGATATCGGAGCTTAAGGCGATGATGCAACAACTTATAGATATGGTAACTTTCAAGAAAAACGAGCATGATACTCCATGTGAGTTAGATACTAAAGTTAATTTCTCACATTCCACTGATTATGTTATGACTGAATCTGTTGCATCTATTAGACAGGACATATGCCCATTTGAGGAAGATGATGATGATGATAATGTTCAATCTAACCTCGTTCCCCAAATCCCCATGATTTCTAACTTGATGCAGTAAGATGACTTGCATTTCTTGGATACTTGTGAACCACCTTACCCTCCTACAGAACAATTTTCACACCTTTTAGTTAAACCCACTTCTCATTTTGTGAATGTTGTTGTGACAAACAACGATTGTGAGATGGAAAGTGTTATATTTGAGGAAAATGTGTGTATTGATGCTTTGAATGATATTTTTTATGAGGATAACATTGAGGATTTTGGTTCATGTGAATTTGAGAGTTTGTCATTTGATGTCAACTTTGAGGTTTTGGAAAGAGATTTGAACAAAGGAGAAGCCCGTGATCGTGAGAGAAAAGATCAAACAGACGAGAGTCGGGAAAAGAGTACACTTTTGAAGGATACTTTGAGTGAAGAGAGTTTCATTATTGAGGATACTTGGGATTGCGAATCTGGTTTCTTTGAGAAACCTATTTTAGAGAAATTTGAGTTTTCCCCTTATTTTGATGATGAATCTCCTTCACCCATTGATTATTTTGATCTAGATTCCTTTACACCTTTTCTTGAACCTATGATTATGGATGAGGATTGTGTGACTCTTTTAGAAGAGATTGTTTTGGCTTTTGGTCTCTCGTTTGATGGTTGTTTGCTTAAGAACATTGAAGATGGCGATCATAACAACTTTTCCGAAGAAGGTGAAAAATATATGTTTGAAGCTTTGAGTAGTTTTGAGTTATTTGACTCTTCTCTTGTGCAAATTGAGTCAAATGATAAGACTTGGGATAATTTTGAGATATTTGGTATTTATGTCTTTTCTCATAAACTGCTCACTACTCTTCTTACTTATCATACTTATTATTGGTCATGCTTGTTAATGTTGATTCCTTATGACCACTTTGCTGCTGATTAGTCTAGCTTGTTTGACAAGCTAATGCGATCATTGACCTATTTTTTAGGCGATTCACGTAAGTTACTAGGATGTGTTCTATATATTTTCTTTGCTTCTCTTGTATTTTTTTTTTGTTTTTTTTTGTTTTTTTTTTTTTTTGGTGTAGGTACCGTTTTGCGACGGAGACATCGACAATTCCGATTATGAAGAGGATGCTTCGATGCGGTTTGGGGATGTCTCCTTTATATGTATCTTGTAAGTAGTTTCATTTTTCTTTATTTCAATTATTTTTGCACTTTCATCGTCTTTCATATCTTTCCCCGTTTATTTTTTTTGTGCCTCTTATTGTTTATTATTGTACACAATGAGGGCATTGTGTGATTTGGTTTGGGGAGGGTATGCATCTGTTGTTTTCAACCATCTGCATATTTCTTGCATTTCCGCATGCATAAAAAAATCAAAAAAAATCAAAAATATGTTTTTGCATCTAGTCGAGTCTTAGTCGAGTCGGAATGCTATGTAGCGATGATGATAATGCTTCTATGTCTTCATTTAGTTGCTTATGCTAGTGCGCCGTTAGAATTTTTGTATATAATTACATGCGGCATTCTTGCATCTTTGATTAACGGTACTGAAAGAATAAACTTGACTTAATGCTTCTATGTCTTCATGTCACCACACCATCGTCACCCTAATTTTATAAAATCACCCTTTTTCAAAAAACTTTCCTCTGCAAATATAGGTCGTTTTCGAAAAAAAACTCTTTGATCCTGAGCCGGGATCGTGATCAACTTCTTACATCGTACAACTGTGTGATTAACTGTCTGTGTTAGTTACTAGGATCACCTCTACTCGAGGTCTTACATTTTGGGTCGTCTCATTTTGAGAAGTCCTCTTTAAACCTCGCCTCCGAGGTTTGTGGTCAAATCGTCTCAATATAGAGACCTAAATTCGTCATGCGTTTCGCTGAATACACCAAGAGTCTAAAGCACCTGAGTTCCTAAGCCAAGTGACTGCAAACACACGCGAGTCAAGGGTCTTATTTCCGTGTCGCTCAATTACGGGCATTCCACGAGTCTTTAAGCCGTCTGGTAGATCCATTCTCATTAATACCATCCCTTCCAGTCATGTAAGGAGATTCAAGCACAAACACAAGATACCAAAGTGGGAACAACGCCGAACAGTCTAGGGATAACACCGTAGAAACCCTAACTAACCTGATTCGGGATTTACAAGCCACCATTATCACGGTGAACGCATCCGTAAACAACATAGACTCTCGCCTAGGCCATTTGGAAGATAGGGCCTCAGATGAACACCACAACCGGGTCCTCAATGAGGTCCTTTTAAATTCCACCCCGCTAGGTGGGGGGCCCGTCAGCATCATCCCTAGTGATCCCGTTGCCCTACCTCAAGATGACACCCTCCAATCCGCTATGAATCACATAGATTTCCTCGAAAGTCAAATGCGCCTAAACCAAGGCAACAATGTCCACCTCGAAAACCATAGGAAGTTTGAAATGGTGAACGATGAGCTACGAGAAAACTTTTCCTCAGGCGACATACCGAAATTCAAAGGAACGGAGGACCCCCTCAACTACATCCGGGCCTTTAAGGACTACATGGCCATTAAAGGGGTCAAGCCCAGCCTTTTCGCTAGGATATTCCTATCCTCTTTAGGGGACACACCCCGATCTTGGTTATATTTGCTCGATCCCAAAAAGATATCCACCTGGGACGATATTTCCATAGAATTCTCAAAACAGTATGCGGATAATTCCGAAACGCAAGTCACCATTAGAATCCTCGAAGTCCTTTTTTAAAATTAGAAGGAAGGCTTCTCCGAATTTCTGAATAGGTGGAGAAAGGTCATCACCCAATTAGTGAACCGCCTTGACGAGGCCACCTTAGTAGAGAAATTAGTCGAATGCTAGTTAAGGCAACCAACGAACGTGGACCACTCGTTTTTAAAAGCTTTTTCTAAAAAAGTTATTCATCACCTGAGTTCCTTAATAAGAATTTAGTTATAGCCTTATAGCGCCGTCGTTAGACCACGTACACCACAAGTATCTAACTAACTGATTAATAGTAGTCTCGATAAAAGCATCACGTCATCATTTTCAAAACTGGTTCCCCCAAGAGCCATGTTCCTTTAAAAATAACATTTTTGCTATCGCCGGATTCCCGACGCGTACACATAGCAACACATTTTTCACATCATAAACGATGTCACCACACCATTGTCACCCTAATTTTATAAAATCACCCTTTTTCAAAAAACTTTCCTCTGCAAATATAGGTCGTTTTCGAAAAAAAACTCTTTGATCCTGAGCCGGGATCGTGATCAACTTCTTATGTCATACAACTGTGTGATTAACTGTCTGTGTTAGTTACTAGAATCACGTCTACTCGAGGTCTTACATTTTGGGTCGTCTCATTTTGAGAAGTCCTCTTTAAACCTCGCCTCCAAGGTTTGTGTCAAATCGTCTCAATATAGAGACCTAAATTCGTCATGCGTTTCGCCGAATACACCAAGAGTCTAAAGCACCTGAGTCCCTAAGCCAAATGACTGCAAACACACGCGAGTCAAGGGTCTTATTTCCGTGTCGCTCAATTACGGGCATTCCACGAGTCTTTAAGCCGTCTGGTAGATCCATTCTCATTAATACCACCCCTTCCAGTCATGTCAGGAGATTCAAGCACAAACGCAAGATACCAAATTGGTAACAACGCCGAACAATCTAGGGATAACACCGTATAAACCCTAACTAACCTGATTCGGGATTTACAAGCCACCATTATCACGGTGAACGCATCCGTAAACAACATAGACTCTCGCCTAGGCCATTTGGAAGATAGGGCCTCAGATGAACACCACAACCGGGTCCTCAATGAGGTCCTTTTAAATTCCACCCCGCTAGGTGGGGGGCCCGTCAGCATCATCCCTAGTGATCCCGTTGCCCTACCTCAAGATGACACCCTCCAATCCGCTATGAATCACATAGATTTCCTCGAAAGTCAAATGCGCCTAAACCAAGGCAACAATGTCCACCTCGAAAACCATAGGAAGTTTGAAATGGTGAACGATGAGCTACGAGAAAACTTTTCCTCAGGCGACATACCGAAATTCAAAGGAACGGAGGACCCCCTCAACTACATCCGGGCCTTTAAGGACTACATGGTCATTAAAGGGGTCAAGCCCAGCCTTTTCGCTAGGATATTCCTATCCTCTTTAGGGGACACACCCCGATCTTGGTTATATTTGCTCGATCCCAAAAAGATATCCACCTGGGACGATATTTCCATAGAATTCGCAAAACAGTATGCGTATAATTCCGAAACGCAAGTCACCATTAGAATCCTCGAAGTCCTTTTTTAAAACTAGAAGGAAGGCTTCTCCGAATTTCTGACTAGGTGGAGAAAGGTCATCACCCAATTAGTGAACCGCCTTGACGAGGCCACCTTAGTAGAGAAATTAGTCGAATGCTAGTTAAGGCAACCAACGAACGTGGACCACTCGTTTTTAAAAGCTTTTTCTAAAAAAGTTATTCATCACCTGAGTTCCTTAATAAGAATTTAGTTACAGCCTTATAGCGCCGTCGTTAGACCACGTACACCACAAGTATCTAACTAACTGATTAATAGTAGTCTCCATAAAAGCATCACGTCATCATTTTCAAAACTGGTTCCCCCAAGAGCCATGTTCCTTTAAAAATAACATTTTTGCTATCGCCGGATTCCCGACGCGTACACATAGCAACACATTTTTCACATCATAAACGATGTCACCACACCATTGTCACCCTAATTTTATAAAATCACCCTTTTTCAAAAAACTTTCCTCTGCAAATATAGGTCGTTTTCGAAAAAAAACTCTTTGATCCTGAGCCGGGATCGTGATCAACTTCTTACGTCATACAACTGTGTGATTAACTGTCTGTGTTAGTTACTAGAATCACCTCTACTCGAGGTCTTACATTTTGGGTCGTCTCATTTTGAGAAGTCCTCTTTAAACCTCGCCTCCAAGGTTTGTGTCAAATCGTCTCAATATAGAGACCTAAATTCGTCATGCGTTTCGCCGAATACACCAAGAGTCTAAAGCACCTGAGTCCCTAAGCCAAATGACTGCAAACACACGCGAGTCAAGGGTCTTATTTCCGTGTCGCTCAATTACGGGCATTCCACGAGTCTTTAAGCCGTCTGGTAGATCCATTCTCATTAATACCACCCCTTCCAGTCATGTCAGGAGATTCAAGCACAAACGCAAGATACCAAAGTGGTAACAATGCCGAACAATCTAGGGATAACACCGTATAAACCCTAACTAACCTGATTCGGGATTTACAAGCCACCATTATCACGGTGAACGCATCCGTAAACAACATAGACTCTCGCCTAGGCCATTTGGAAGATAGGGCCTCAGATGAACACCACAACCGGGTCCTCAATGAGGTCCTTTTAAATTCCACCCCGCTAGGTGGGGGGCCCGTCAGCATCATCCCTAGTGATCCCGTTGCCCTACCTCAAGATGACACCCTCCAATCCGCTATGAATCACATAGATTTCCTCGAAAGTCAAATGCGCCTAAACCAAAGCAACAATGTCCACCTCGAAAACCATAGGAAGTTTGAAATGGTGAACGATGAGCTACGAGAAAACTTTTCCTCAGGCGACGTACCGAAATTCAAAGGAACGGAGGACCCCCTCAACTACATCCGGGCCTTTAAGGACTACATGGTCATTAAAGGGGTCAAGCCCAGCCTTTTCGCTAGGATATTCCTATCCTCTTTAGGGGACACACCCCGATCTTGGTTTTATTTGCTCGATCCCAAAAAGATATCCACCTGGGACGATATTTCCATAGAATTCGCAAAACAGTATGCAGATATTTCCGAAACGCAAGTCACCATTAGAATCCTCGAAGTCCTTTCCCAAAACTAGAAGGAAGGCTTCTCCGAATTTCTGACTAGGTGGAGAAAGGTCATCACCCAATTAGTGAACCGCCATGACGAGGCCACCTTAGTAGAAAAATTAGTCGAATGCTAGTTAAGGCAACTAACGAACGTGGACCACTCGTTTTTAAAAGCTTTTTCTAAAAAAGTTATTCATCACCTTAGTTCTTTAATAAGAATTTAGTTACAGCCTTAGAGCGCCGTTGTTAGACCACGTACACCACAAGTATCTAACTAACTAATTAATAGTAGTCTCGATAAAAGCATCACGTCATCATTTTCAAAACTGGTTCCCCCAAGAGCCATGTTCCTTTAAAAATAATTTTTTTGCTATCGCCGGATTCCCGACGCGTACACATAGCAACACATTTTTCACATCATAAACGATGTCACCACACCATCGTCACCCTAATTTTATAAAATCACCCTTTTTCAAATAACTTTCCTCTGCAAATATAGGTCGTTTTCGAAAAAAAACTCTTTGATCCTGAGCCGGGATCGTGATCAACTTCTTACATCGTACAACTGTGTGATTAACTGTCTGTGTTAGTTACTAGTATCACCTCTACTCGAGGTCTTACATTTTGGGTCGCCTCATTTTGAGAAGTCCTCTTTAAACCTCGCCTCCGAGGTTTGTGTCAAATCGTCTCAATATAGAGACCTAAATTCGTCATGCGTTTCGCCGAATACACCAAGAGTCTAAAGCATCTGAGTCCCTAAGCCAAATGACTGCAAACACACGCGAGTCAAGGGTCTTATTTCCGTGTCGCTCAATTACGGGCATTCCACGAGTCTTTAAGCCGTCTGGTAGATCCATTCTCATTAATACCACCCCTTCCAGTCATGTCAGGAGATTCAAGCACAAACGCAAGATACCAAAGTGGTAACAACGCCGAACAATCTAGGGATAACACCGTATAAACCCTAACTAACCTGATTCGGGATATACAAGCCACCATTATCACGGTGAACGCATCCGTAAACAACATAGACTCTCGCCTAGGCCATTTGGAAGATAGGGCCTCAGATGAACACCACAACCGGGTCCTCAATGAGGTCCTTTTAAATTCCACCCCGCTAGGTGGGGGGCCCGTCAGCATCATCCCTAGTGATCCCGTTGCCCTAACTCAAGATGACACCCTCCAATCCGCAATGAATCACATAGATTTCCTCGAAAGTCAAATGCGCCTAAACCAAGGCAACAATGTCCACCTCGAAAACCATAGGAAGTTTGAAATGGTGAACGATGAGCTACCAGAAAACTTTTCCTCAACCGACATACCGAAATTCAAAGGAACGGAGGACCCCCTCAACTACATCCGGGCATTTAAGGATTACATGGCCATTAAAGGGGTCAAACCCAGCCTTTTCGCTAGGATATTCCCATCCTCTTTAGGGGACACACCCCGATCTTGGTTATATTTGCTCGATCCCAAAAAGATATCCACCTGGGACGATATTTCCATAGAATTCGCAAAACAGTATGCAGATAATTCCGAAACGCAAGTCACCATTAGAATACTCGAAGTCCTTTCCCAAAACTAGAAGGAAGGCTTCTCCGAATTTCTGACTAGGTGGAGAAAGGTCATCACCCAATTACTGAACCGCCTTGACAAGGCCACCTTAGTAGAAAAATTAGTCGAATGCTAGTTAAGGCAACTAACGAACGTGGACCACTCGTTTTTAAAAGCTTTTTCTAAAAAAGTTATTCATCACCTTAGTTCTTTAATAAGAATTTAGTTACAGCCTTAGAGCGCCGTTGTTAGACCACGTACACCACAAGTATCTAACTAACTAATTAATAGTAGTCTCGATAAAAGCATCACGTCATCATTTTCAAAACTAGTTCCCCCAAGAGCCATGTTCCTTTAAAAATAATTTTTTTGCTATCGCCGGATTCCCGACGCGTACACATAGCAACACATTTTTCACATCATAAACGATGTCACCACACCATCGTCACCCTAATTTTATAAAATCACCCTTTTTCAAATAACTTTCCTCTGCAAATATAGGTCGTTTTCGAAAAAAAACTCTTTGATCCTGAGCCGGGATCGTGATCAACTTCTTACATCGTACAACTGTGTGATTAACTGTCTGTGTTAGTTACTAGTATCACCTCTACTCGAGGTCTTACATTTTGGGTCGCCTCATTTTGAGAAGTCCTCTTTAAACCTCGCCTCCGAGGTTTGTGTCAAATCGTCTCAATATAGAGACCTAAATTCGTCATGCGTTTCGCCGAATACACCAAGAGTCTAAAGCATCTGAGTCCCTAAGCCAAATGACTGCAAACACACGCGAGTCAAGGGTCTTATTTCCGTGTCGCTCAATTACGGGCATTCCACGAGTCTTTAAGCCGTCTGGTAGATCCATTCTCATTAATACCACCCCTTCCAGTCATGTCAGGAGATTCAAGCACAAACGCAAGATACCAAAGTGGTAACAACGCCGAACAATCTAGGGATAACACCGTATAAACCCTAACTAACCTAATTCGGGATATACAAGCCACCATTATCACGGTGAACGCATCCGTAAACAACATAGACTCTCGCCTAGGCCATTTGGAAGATAGGGCCTCAGATGAACACCACAACCGGGTCCTCAATGAGGTCCTTTTAAATTCCACCCCGCTAGGTGGGGGGCCCGTCAGCATCATCCCTAGTGATCCCGTTGCCCTAACTCAAGATGACACCCTCCAATTCGCAATGAATCACATAGATTTCCTCGAAAGTCAAATGCGCCTAAACCAAGGCAACAATGTCCACCTCGAAAACCATAGGAAGTTTGAAATGGTGAACAATGAGCTACCAGAAAACTTTTCCTCAGCCGACATACCGAAATTCAAAGGAACGGAGGACCCCCTCAACTACATCCGGGCATTTAAGGATTACATGGCCATTAAAGGGGTCAAACCCAGCCTTTTCGCTAGGATATTCCCATCCTCTTTAGGGGACACACCCCGATCTTGGTTATATTTGCTCGATCCCAAAAAGATATCCACCTGGGACGATATTTCCATAGAATTCGCAAAACAGTATGCAGATATTTCCGAAACGCAAGTCACCATTAGAATCCTCGAAGTCCTTTCCCAAAACTAGAAGGAAGGCTTCTCCGAATTTCTGACTAGGTGGAGAAAGGTCATCACCCAATTAGTGAACCGCCTTGACGAGGCCACCTTAGTAGAAAAATTAGTCGAATGCTAGTTAAGGCAACTAACGAACGTGGACCACTCGTTTTTAAAAGCTTTTTCTAAAAAAGTTATTCATCACCTTAGTTCTTTAATAAGAATTTAGTTACAACCTTAGAGCGCCGTTGTTAGACCACGTACACCACAAGTATCTAACTAACTAATTAATAGTAGTCTCGATAAAAGCATCACGTCATCATTTTCAAAACTAGTTCCCCCAAGAGCCATGTTCCTTTAAAAATAATTTTTTTGCTATCGCCGGATTCCCGACGCGTACACATAGCAACACATTTTTCACATCATAAACGATGTCACCACACCATCGTCACCCTAATTTTATAAAATCACCCTTTTTCAAATAACTTTCCTCTGCAAATATAGGTCGTTTTCGAAAAAAAACTCTTTGATCCTGAGCCGGGATCGTGATCAACTTCTTACATCGTACAACTGTGTGATTAACTGTCTGTGTTAGTTACTAGTATCACCTCTACTCGAGGTCTTACATTTTGGGTCGCCTCATTTTGAGAAGTCCTCTTTAAACCTCGCCTCCGAGGTTTGTGTCAAATCGTCTCAATATAGAGACCTAAATTCGTCATGCGTTTCGCCGAATACACCAAGAGTCTAAAGCATCTGAGTCCCTAAGCCAAATGACTGCAAACACACGCGAGTCAAGGGTCTTATTTCCGTGTCGCTCAATTACGGGCATTCCACGAGTCTTTAAGCCGTCTGGTAGATCCATTCTCATTAATACCACCCCTTCCAGTCATGTCAGGAGATTCAAGCACAAACGCAAGATACCAAAGTGGTAACAACGCCGAACAATCTAGGGATAACACCGTATAAACCCTAACTAACCTAATTCGGGATATACAAGCCACCATTATCACGGTGAACGCATCCGTAAACAACATAGACTCTCGCCTAGGCCATTTGGAAGATAGGGCCTCAGATGAACACCACAACCGGGTCCTCAATGAGGTCCTTTTAAATTCCACCCCGCTAGGTGGGGGGCCCGTCAGCATCATCCCTAGTGATCCCGTTGCCCTAACTCAAGATGACACCCTCCAATCCGCAATGAATCACATAGATTTCCTCGAAAGTCAAATGCGCCTAAACCAAGGCAACAATGTCCACCTCGAAAACCATAGGAAGTTTGAAATGGTGAACGATGAGCTACCAGAAAACTTTTCCTCAGCCGACATACCGAAATTCAAAGGAACGGAGGACCCCCTCAACTACATCCGGGCATTTAAGGATTACATGGCCATTAAAGGGGTCAAACCCAGCCTTTTCGCTAGGATATTCCCATCCTCTTTAGGGGACACGCCCCGATCTTGGTTATATTTGCTCGATCCCAAAAAGATATCCACCTGGGACGATATTTCCATAGAATTCGCAAAACAGTATGCAGATATTTCCGAAACGCAAGTCACCATTAGAATCCTCGAAGTCCTTTCCCAAAACTAGAAGGAAGGCTTCTCCGAATTTCTGACTAGGTGGAGAAAGGTCATCACCCAATTAGTGAACCGCCTTGACGAGGCCACCTTAGTAGAAAAATTAGTCGAATGCTAGTTAAGGCAACTAACGAACGTGGACCACTCGTTTTTAAAAGCTTTTTCTAAAAAAGTTATTCATCACCTTAGTTCTTTAATAAGAATTTAGTTACAGCCTTAGAGCGCCGTTGTTAGACCACGTACACCACAAGTATCTAACTAACTAATTAATAGTAGTCTCGATAAAAGCATCACGTCATCATTTTCAAAACTAGTTCCCCCAAGAGCCATGTTCCTTTAAAAATAATTTTTTTGCTATCGCCGGATTCCCGACGCGTACACATAGCAACACATTTTTCACATCATAAACGATGTCACCACACCATCGTCACCCTAATTTTATAAAATCACCCTTTTTCAAATAACTTTCCTCTGCAAATATAGGTCGTTTTCGAAAAAAAACTCTTTGATCCTGAGCCGGGATCGTGATCAACTTCTTACATCGTACAACTGTGTGATTAACTGTCTGTGTTAGTTACTAGTATCACCTCTACTCGAGGTCTTACATTTTGGGTCGCCTCATTTTGAGAAGTCCTCTTTAAACCTCGCCTCCGAGGTTTGTGTCAAATCGTCTCAATATAGAGACCTAAATTCGTCATGCGTTTCGCCGAATACACCAAGAGTCTAAAGCATCTGAGTCCCTAAGCCAAATGACTGCAAACACACGCGAGTCAAGGGTCTTATTTCCGTGTCGCTCAATTACGGGCATTCCACGAGTCTTTAAGCCGTCTGGTAGATCCATTCTCATTAATACCACCCCTTCCAGTCATGTCAGGAGATTCAAGCACAAACGCAAGATACCAAAGTGGTAACAACGCCGAACAATCTAGGGATAACACCGTATAAACCCTAACTAACCTAATTCGGGATATACAAGCCACCATTATCACGGTGAACGCATCCGTAAACAACATAGACTCTCGCCTAGGCCATTTGGAAGATAGGGCCTCAGATGAACACCACAACCGGGTCCTCAATGAGGTCCTTTTAAATTCCACCCCGCTAGGTGGGGGGCCCGTCAGCATCATCCCTAGTGATCCCGTTGCCCTAACTCAAGATGACACCCTCCAATCCGCAATGAATCACATAGATTTCCTCGAAAGTCAAATGCGCCTAAACCAAGGCAACAATGTCCACCTCGAAAACCATAGGAAGTTTGAAATGGTGAACGATGAGCTACCAGAAAACTTTTCCTCAGCCGACATACCGAAATTCAAAGGAACGGAGGACCCCCTCAACTACATCCGGGCATTTAAGGATTACATGGCCATTAAAGGGGTCAAACCCAGCCTTTTCGCTAGGATATTCCCATCCTCTTTAGGGGACACACCCCGATCTTGGTTATATTTGCTCGATCCCAAAAAGATATCCACCTGGGACGATATTTCCATAGAATTCGCAAAACGGTATGCAGATATTTCCGAAACGCAAGTCACCATTAGAATCCTCGAAGTCCTTTCCCAAAACTAGAAGGAAGGCTTCTCCGAATTTCTGACTAGGTGGAGAAAGGTCATCACCCAATTAGTGAACCGCCTTGACGAGGCCACCTTAGTAGAAAAATTAGTCGAATGCTAGTTAAGGCAACTAACGAACGTGGACCACACGTTTTTAAAAGCTTTTTCTAAAAAAGTTATTCATCACCTGAGTTCTTTAATAAGAATTTAGTTACAGCCTTAGAGCGCCGTTGTTAGACCACGTACACCACAAGTATCTAACTAACTAATTAATAGTAGTCTCGATAAAAGCATCACGTCATCATTTTCAAAACTGGTTCCCCCAAGAGCCATGTTCCTTTAAAAATAATTTTTTTGCTATCGCCGGATTCCCGACGCGTACACATAGCAACACATTTTTCACATCATAAACGATGTCACCACACCATCGTCACCCTAATTTTATAAAATCACCCTTTTTCAAAAAACATTCCTCTGCAAATATAGGTCGTTTTCGAAAAAAAACTCTTTGATCCTGAGCCGGGATCGTGATCAACTTCTTACATCGTACAACTGTGTGATTAACTGTCTGTGTTAGTTACTAGTATCACCTCTACTCGAGGTCTTACATTTTGGGTCGCCTCATTTTGAGAAGTCCTCTTTAAACCTCGCCTCCGAGGTTTGTGTCAAATCGTCTCAATATAGAGACCTAAATTCGTCATGCGTTTCGCCGAATACACCAAGAGTCTAAAGCACCTGAGTCCCTAAGCCAAATGACTGCAAACACACGCGAGTCAAGGGTCTTATTTCCGTATCGCTCAATTACGGGCATTCCACGAGTCTTTAAGCCGTCTGGTAGATCCATTCTCATTAATACCACCCCTTCCAGTCATGTCAGGAGATTCAAGCACAAAAGCAAGATACCAAAGTGAGAACAACGCCGAACAATCTAGAGATAACACTGTAGAAACCCTAACTAACCTGATTCGGGATATACAAGCCACCATTATCACGGTGAACGCATCCGTAAACAACATAGACTCTCGCCTAGGCCATTTGGAAGATAGGGCCTCAGATGAACACCACAACCGGGTCCTCAATGAGGTCCTTTTAAATTCCACCCCGCTGGGTGGGGGGCCCGTCAGCATCATTCCTAGTGATCCCGTTTCCCTACCTCAAGATGACACCCTCCAATCCGCTATAAATCACATAGATTTCCTCGAAAGTCAAATGCGCCTAAACCAAGGCAACAATGTCCACCTCGAAAACCATAGGATGTTTGAAATGGTGAACGATGAGCTACCAGAAAACTTTTCCTCAGCCGACATACCGAAATTCCAAGGAACGGAGGACCCCCTCAACTACATCCGGGCCTTTAAGGACTACATGGCCATTAAAGGGGTCAAGCCCAGCCTTTTCGCTAGGATATTCCCATCCTCTATAGGGGACACACCCCGATCTTGGTTATATTTGCTCGATCCCAAAAAGATATCCACCTGGGACGATATTTCCATAGAATTCGCAAAACAGTATGCGGGTAATTCCAAAACGCAAGTCACCATTAGAATCCTCGAAGTCCTTTCCCAAAACTAGAAGGAAGGCTTCTCCGAATTTCTGACTAGGTGGAGAAAGGTCATCACCCAATTAGTGAACCGCCTTGAAGAGGCCACCTTAGTAGAGAAATTAGTCAAATGCTAGTTAAGGCAACCAACGAACGTGGACCACTCGTTTTTAAAAGCTTTTTCTAAAAAAGTTATTCATCACCTGAGTTCTTTAATAAGAATTTAGTTACAGCCTTAGAGCGCCGTCGTTAGACCACGTACACCACAAGTATCTAACTAACTGATTAATAGTAGTCTCGATAAAAGCATCACGTCGTCATTTTCAAAACTGGTTCCCCCAAGAGCCATGTTCCTTTAAAAATAACATTTTTGCTATCGCCGGATTCCCGACGCGTACACATTGCAACACATTTTTCACATCATAAACGATGTCACCACACCATTGTCACCCTAATTTTATAAAATCACCCTTTTTCAAAAAAACTTTCCTCTGCAAATATAGGTCGTTTTCGAAAAAAAACTCTTTGATCCTTAGCCGGGATCGTGATCAACTTCTTACGTCATACAACTGTGTGATTAACTGTCTGTGTTAGTTACTAGAATCACCTCTACTCGAGGTCTTACATTTTGGGTCGTCTCATTTTGAGAAGTCCTCTTTAAACCTCGCCTCCGAGGTTTGTGTCAAATCGTCTCAATATAGAGACCTAAATTCGTCATGCGTTTCGCCGAATACACCAAGAGTCTAAAGCACCTGAGTCCCTAAGCCAAATGACTGCAAACACACGCGAGTCAAGGGTCTTATTTCCGTGTCGCTCAATTACGGGCATTCCACGAGTCTTTAAGCCGTCTGGTAGATCCATTCTCATTAATACCACCCCTTCCAGTCATGTCAGGAGATTCAAGCACAAAAGCAAGATACCAAAGTGAGAACAACGCCGAACAATCTAGAGATAACACTGTAGAAACCCTAACTAACCTGATTCGGGATATACAAGCCACCATTATCACGGTGAACGCATCCGTAAACAACATAGACTCTCGCCTAGGCCATTTGGAAGATAGGGCCTCAGATGAACACCACAACCGGGTCCTCAATGAGGTCCTTTTAAATTCCACCCCGCTGGGTGGGGGGCCCGTCAGCATCATTCCTAGTGATCCCGTTGCCCTACCTCAAGATGACACCCTCCAATCCGCTATGAATCACATAGATTTCCTCGAAAGTCAAATGCGCCTAAACCAAGGCAACAATGTCCACCTCGAAAACCATAGGAAGTTTGAAATGGTGAACGATGAGCTACCAGAAAACTTTTCCTCAGCCGACATACCGAAATTCAAAGGAACGGAGGACCCCCTCAACTACATCCGGGCATTTAAGGATTACATGGCCATTAAAGGGGTCAAACCCAGCCTTTTCGCTAGGATATTCCCATCCTCTTTAGGGGACACACCCCGATCTTGGTTATATTTGCTCGATCCCAAAAAGATATCCACCTGGGACGATATTTCCATAGAATTCGCAAAACAGTATGCAGATATTTCCGAAACGCAAGTCACCATTAGAATCCTCGAAGTCCTTTCCCAAAACTAGAAGGAAGGCTTCTCCGAATTTCTGACTAGGTGGAGAAAGGTCATCACCCAATTAGTGAACCGCCTTGACGAGGCCACCTTAGTAGAAAAATTAGTCGAATGCTAGTTAAGGCAACTAACGAACGTGGACCACACGTTTTTAAAAGCTTTTTCTAAAAAAGTTATTCATCACCTGAGTTCTTTAATAAGAATTTAGTTACAGCCTTAGAGCGCCGTTGTTAGACCACGTACACCACAAGTATCTAACTAACTAATTAATAGTAGTCTCGATAAAAGCATCACGTCATCATTTTCAAAACTGGTTCCCCCAAGAGCCATGTTCCTTTAAAAATAATTTTTTTGCTATCGTCGGATTCCCGACGCGTACACATAGCAACACATTTTTCACATCATAAACGATGTCA
The DNA here is from genome assembly GCA_958450325.1 of Agrostemma githago. Taxonomy (NCBI): domain Eukaryota; kingdom Viridiplantae; phylum Streptophyta; class Magnoliopsida; order Caryophyllales; family Caryophyllaceae; genus Agrostemma; species Agrostemma githago. The sequence continues at coordinate 46,848,917 of OY288259.1, read as the reverse complement.
CCACACCATCGTCACCCTAATTTTATAAAATCACCCTTTTTCAAAAAACATTCCTCTGCAAATATAGGTCGTTTTCGAAAAAAAACTCTTTGATCCTGAGCCGGGATCGTGATCAACTTCTTACATCGTACAACTGTGTGATTAACTGTCTGTGTTAGTTACTAGTATCACCTCTACTCGAGGTCTTACATTTTGGGTCGCCTCATTTTGAGAAGTCCTCTTTAAACCTCGCCTCCGAGGTTTGTGTCAAATCGTCTCAATATAGAGACCTAAATTCGTCATGCGTTTCGCCGAATACACCAAGAGTCTAAAGCACCTGAGTCCCTAAGCCAAATGACTGCAAACACACGCGAGTCAAGGGTCTTATTTCCGTATCGCTCAATTACGGGCATTCCACGAGTCTTTAAGCCGTCTGGTAGATCCATTCTCATTAATACCACCCCTTCCAGTCATGTCAGGAGATTCAAGCACAAAAGCAAGATACCAAAGTGAGAACAACGCCGAACAATCTAGAGATAACACTGTAGAAACCCTAACTAACCTGATTTGGGATATACAAGCCACCATTATCACGGTGAACGCATCCGTAAACAACATAGACTCTCGCCTAGGCCATTTGGAAGATAGGGCCTCAGATGAACACCACAACCGGGTCCTCAATGAGGTCCTTTTAAATTCCACCCCGCTGGGTGGGGGGCCCGTCAGCATCATTCCTAGTGATCCCGTTGCCCTACTTCAAGATGACACCCTCCAATCCGCTATAAATCACATAGATTTCCTCGAAAGTCAAATGCGCCTAAACCAAGGCAACAATGTCCACCTCGAAAACCATAGGATGTTTGAAATGGTGAACGATGAGCTACCAGAAAACTTTTCCTCAGCCGACATACCGAAATTCCAAGGAACGGAGGACCCCCTCAACTACATCCGGGCCTTTAAGGACTACATGGCCATTAAAGGGGTCAAGCCCAGCCTTTTCGCTAGGATATTCCCATCCTCTATAGGGGACACACCCCGATCTTGGTTATATTTGCTCGATCCCAAAAAGATATCCACCTGGGACGATATTTCCATAGAATTCGCAAAACAGTATGCGGGTAATTCCAAAACGCAAGTCACCATTAGAATCCTCGAAGTCCTTTCCCAAAACTAGAAGGAAGGCTTCTCCGAATTTCTGACTAGGTGGAGAAAGGTCATCACCCAATTAGTGAACCGCCTTGAAGAGGCCACCTTAGTAGAGAAATTAGTCAAATGCTAGTTAAGGCAACCAACGAACGTGGACCACTCGTTTTTAAAAGCTTTTTCTAAAAAAGTTATTCATCACCTGAGTTCTTTAATAAGAATTTAGTTACAGCCTTAGAGCGCCGTCGTTAGACCACGTACACCACAAGTATCTAACTAACTGATTAATAGTAGTCTCGATAAAAGCATCACGTCGTCATTTTCAAAACTGGTTCCCCCAAGAGCCATGTTCCTTTAAAAATAACATTTTTGCTATCGCCGGATTCCCGACGCGTACACATTGCAACACATTTTTCACATCATAAACGATGTCACCACACCATTGTCACCCTAATTTTATAAAATCACCCTTTTTCAAAAAAACTTTCCTCTGCAAATATAGGTCGTTTTCGAAAAAAAAACTCTTTGATCCTTAGCCGGGATCGTGATCAACTTCTTACGTCATACAACTGTGTGATTAACTGTCTGTGTTAGTTACTAGAATCACCTCTACTCGAGGTCTTACATTTTGGGTCGTCTCATTTTGAGAAGTCCTCTTTAAACCTCGCCTCCGAGGTTTGTGTCAAATCGTCTCAATATAGAGACCTAAATTCGTCATGCGTTTCGCCGAATACACCAAGAGTCTAAAGCACCTGAGTCCCTAAGCCAAATGACTGCAAACACACGCGAGTCAAGGGTCTTATTTCCGTGTCGCTCAATTACGGGCATTCCACGAGTCTTTAAGCCGTCTGGTAGATCCATTCTCATTAATACCACCCCTTCCAGTCATGTCAGGAGATTCAAGCACAAAAGCAAGATACCAAAGTGAGAACAACGCCGAACAATCTAGAGATAACACTGTAGAAACCCTAACTAACCTGATTCGGGATATACAAGCCACCATTATCACGGTGAACGCATCCGTAAATAACATAGACTCTCGCCTAGGCCATTTGGAAGATAGGGCCTCAGATGAACACCACAACCGGGTCCTCAATGAGGTCCTTTTAAATTCCACCCCGCTGGGTGGGGGGCCCGTCAGCATCATTCCTAGTGATCCCGTTGCCCTACCTCAAGATGACACCCTCCAATCCGCTATGAATCACATAGATTTCCTCGAAAGTCAAATGCGCCTAAACCAAGGCAACAATGTCCACCTCGAAAACCATAGGATGTTTTAAATGGTGAACGATGAGCTACCAGAAAACTTTTCCTCAGCCGACATACCGAAATTCAAAGGAACGGAGGACCCCCTCAACTACATCCGGGCCTTTAAGGACTACATGGCCATTAAAGGGGTCAAGCCCAGCCTTTTCGCTAGGATATTCCCATCCTCTATAGGGGACACACCCCGATCTTGGTTATATTTGCTAGATCCCAAAAAGATATCCACCTGGGACGATATTTCCATTGAATTCACAAAACAGTATGCGGGTAATTCCGAAACGCAAGTCACCATTAGAATCCTCGAAGTCCTTTCCCAAAACTAGAAGGAAGGCTTCTCCGAATTTCTGACTAGGTGGAGAAAGGTCATCACCCAATTAGTGAACCGCCTTGACGAGGCCACCTTAGTAGAAAAATTAGTCGAATGCTAGTTAAGGCAACCAGCGAACGTGGACCACTCGTTTTTAAAAGCTTTTTCTAAAAAAGTTATTCATCAACTGAGTTCTTTAATAAGAATTTAGTTACAGCCTTAGAGCGCCGTCGTTAGACCACGTACACCACAAGTATCTAACTAACTAATTAATAGTAGTCTCGATAAAAGCATCACGTCATCATTTTCAAAACTGGTTCCCCCAAGAGCCATGTTCCTTTAAAAATAACATTTTTGCTATCGCCGGATTCCCGACGCGTACACATAGCAACACATTTTTCACATCATAAACGATGTCACCACACCATCGTCACCCTAATTTTATAAAATCACCCTTTTTCAAAAAACTACCTCTGCAAATATAGGTCGTTTTCGAAAAAAAACTCTTTGATCCTGAGCCGGGATCGTGATCAACTTCTTACATCGTACAACTGTGTGATTAACTGTCTGTGTTAGTTACTAGGATCACCTGTACTCGAGGTCTTACATTTTGGGTCGCCTTATTTTGAGAAGTCCTCTTTAAACCTCGCCTCCGAGGTTTGTGTCAAATCGTCTCAATATAGAGACCTAAATTCGTCATGCGTTTCGCCGAATACACCAAGAGTCTAAAGCACCTGAGTCCCTAAGCCAAATGACTGCAAACACACGCGACTCAAGGGTCTTATTTCCGTGTCGCTCAATTACGGGCATTCCACGAGTCTTTAAGCCGTCTGGTAGATCCATTCTCATTAATACCACCCCTTCCAGTCATGTCAGGAGATTCAAGCACAAACGCAAGATACCAAAGTGAGAACAACGCCGAACAATCTAGAGATAACACCGTATAAACCCTAACTAACCTGATTCGGGATATACAAGCCACCATTATCACGGTGAACGCATCCGTAAACAACATAGACTCTCGCCTAGGCCATTTGGAAGATAGGGCCTCAGATGAACACCACAACCGGGTCCTCAATGAGGTCCTTTTAAATTCCACCCCGCTGGGTGGGGGGCCCGTCAGCATCATTCCTAGTGATCCCGTTGCCCTACCTCAAGATGACACCCTCCAATCCGCTATGAATCACATAGATTTCCTCGAAAGTCAAATGCGCCTAAACCAAGGCAACAATGTCTACCTCGAAAACCATAGGATGTTTGAAATGGTGAACGATGAGCTACCAGAAAACTTTTCCTCAGCCGACATACCAAAATTCAAAGGAACGGAGGACCCCCTCAACTACATCCGGGCCTTTAAGGACTACATGGCCATTAAAGGGGTCAAGCCAAGCCTTTTCGCTAGGATATTCCCATCCTCTATAGGGGACACACCCCGATCTTGGTTATATTTGCTCGATCCCAAAAAGATATCCACCTGGGACGATATTTCCATAGAATTCGCAAAACAGTATGCGGGTAATTCCGAAACGCAAGTCACCATTAGAATCCTCGAAGTCCTTTCCCAAAACTAGAAGGAAGGCTTCTCCGAATTTCTGACTAGGTGGAGAAAGGTCATCACCCAATTAGTGAACCGCCTTGACGAGGCCACCTTAGTAGAAAAATTAGTCGAATGCTAGTTAAGGCAACCAGCGAACGTGGACCACTCGTTTTTAAAAGCTTTTTCTAAAAAAGTTATTCATCAACTGAGTTCTTTAATAAGAATTTAGTTACAGCCTTAGAGCGCCGTCGTTAGACCACGTACACCACAAGTATCTAACTAACTAATTAATAGTAGTCTCGATAAAAGCATCACGTCATCATTTTCAAAACTGGTTCCCCCAAGAGCCATGTTCCTTTAAAAATAACATTTTTGCTATCGCCGGATTCCCGACGCGTACACATAGCAACACATTTTTCACATCATAAACGATGTCACCACACCATCGTCACCCTAATTTTATAAAATCACCCTTTTTCAAAAATCTTTCCTCTGCAAATATAGGTCGTTTTCGAAAAAAAACTCTTTGATCCTGAGCCGGGATCGTGATCAACTTCTTCCATCGTACAACTGTGTGATTAATTTTCTGTGTTAGTTACTAGGATCACCTCTACTCGAGGTCTTACATTTTGGGTCGCCTCATTTTGAGAAGTCCTCTTTAAACCTCGCCTCCGAGGTTTGTGTCAAATCGTCTCAATATAGAGACCTAAATTCGTCATGCGTTTCGCCGAATACACCAAGAGTCTAAAGCACCTGAGTCCCTAAGCCAAATGACTGCAAACACACGCGAGTCAAGGGTCTTATTTCCGTGTCGCTCAATTACGGGCATTCCACGAGTCTTTAAGCCGTCTGGTAGATCCATTCTCATTAATACCACCCCTTCCAGTCATGTCAGGAGATTCAAGCACAAAAGCAAGATACCAAAGTGAGAACAACGCCGAACAATCTAGAGATAACACTGTAGAAACCCTAACTAACCTGATTCGGGATATACAAGCCACCATTATCACGGTCAACGCATCCGTAAACAACATAGACTCTCGCCTAGGCCATTTGGAAGATAGGGCCTCAGATGAACACCACAACCGGGTCCTCAATGAGGTCCTTTTAAATTCCACCCCGCTGGGTGGGGGGCCCGTCAGCATCATTCCTAGTGATCCCGTTGCCCTACCTCAAGATGACACCCTCCAATCCGCTATGAATCACATAGATTTCCTCGAAAGTCAAATACGCCTAAACCAAGGCAACAATGTCCACCTCGAAAACCATAGGATGTTTGAAATGGTGAACGATGAGCTACCAGAAAACTTTTCCTCAGCCGACATACCGAAATTCAAAGGAACGGAGGACCCCCTCAACTACATCCGGGCCTTTAAGGACTACATGGCCATTAAAGGGGTCAAGCCCAGCCTTTTCGCTAGGATATTCCCATCCTCTATAGGGGACACACCCCGATCTTGGTTATATTTGCTCGATCCCAAAAAGATATCCACCTGGGACGATATTTCCATAGAATTCGCAAAACAGTATGCGGGTAATTCCGAAACGCAAGTCACCATTAGAATCCTCGAAGTCCTTTCCCAAAACTAGAAGGAAGGCTTCTCCGAATTTCTGACTAGGTGGAGAAAGGTCATCACCCAATTAGTGAACCGCCTTGACGAGGCCACCTTAGTAGAAAAATTAGTCGAATGCTAGTTAAGGCAACCAGCGAACGTGGACCACTCGTTTTTAAAAGCTTTTTCTAAAAAAGTTATTCATCAACTGAGTTCTTTAATAAGAATTTAGTTACAGCCTTAGAGCGCCGTCGTTAGACCACGTACACCACAAGTATCTAACTAACTAATTAATAGTAGTCTCGATAAAAGCATCACGTCATCATTTTCAAAACTGGTTCCCCCAAGAGCCATGTTCCTTTAAAAATAACATTTTTGCTATCGCCGGATTCCCGACGCGTACACATAGCAACACATTTTTAACATCATAAACGATGTCACCACACCATCGTCACCCTAATTTTATAAAATCACCCTTTTTCAAAAAACTACCTCTGCAAATATAGGTCGTTTTCGAAAAAAAACTCTTTGATCCTGAGCCGGGATCGTTATCAACTTCTTACATCGTACAACTGTGTGATTAACTGTCTGTGTTAGTTACTAGGATCACCTCTACTCGAGGTCTTACATTTTGGGTCGCCTTATTTTGAGAAGTCCTCTTTAAACCTCGCCTCCGAGGTTTGTGTCAAATCGTCTCAATATAGAGACCTAAATTCGTCATGCGTTTCGCCGAATACACCAAGAGTCTAAAGCACCTGAGTCCCTAAGCCAAATGACTGCAAACACACGCGAGTCAAGGGTCTTATTTCCGTGTCGCTCAATTACGGGCATTCCACGAGTCTTTAAGCCGTCTGGTAGATCCATTCTCATTAATACCACCCCTTCCAGTCATGTCAGGAGATTCAAGCACAAAAGCAAGATACCAAAGTGAGAACAACGCCGAACAATCTAGAGATAACACTGTAGAAACCCTAACTAACCTGATTCGGGATATACAAGCCACCATTATCACGGTGAACGCATCCGTAAACAACATAGACTCTCGCCTAGGCCATTTGGAAGATAGGGCCTCAGATGAACACCACAACCGGGTCCTCAATGAGGTCCTTTTAAATTCCACCCCGCTGGGTGGGGGGCCCGTCAGCATCATTCCTAGTGATCCCGTTGCCCTACCTCAAGATGACACCCTCCAATCCGCTATGAATCACATAGATTTCCTCGAAAGTCAAATGCGCCTAAACCAAGGCAACAATGTCCACCTCGAAAACCATAGGATGTTTGAAATGGTGAACGATGAGCTACCAGAAAACTTTTCCTCAGCCGACATACCGAAATTCAAAGGAACGGAGGACCCCCTCAACTACATCCGGGCCTTTAAGGACTACATGGCCATTAAAGGGGTCAAGCCCAGCCTTTTCGCTAGGATATTCCCATCCTCTATAGGGGACACACCCCGATCTTGGTTATATTTGCTCGATCCCAAAAAGATATCCAACTGGGACGATATTTCCATAGAATTCGCAAAACAGTATGCGGGTAATTCCGAAACGCAAGTCACCATTAGAATCCTCGAAGTCCTTTCCCAAAACTAGAAGGAAGGCTTCTCCGAATTTCTGACTAGGTGGAGAAAGGTCATCACCCAATTAGTGAACCGCCTTGACGAGGCCACCTTAGTAGAAAAATTAGTCAAATGCTAGTTAAGGCAACCAGCGAACGTGGACCACTCGTTTTTAAAAGCTTTTTCTAAAAAAGTTATTCATCAACTGAGTTCTTTAATAAGAATTTAGTTACAGCCTTAGAGCGCCGTCGTTAGACCACGTACACCACAAGTATCTAACTAACTAATTAATAGTAGTCTCGATAAAAGCATCACGTCATCATTTTCAAAACTGGTTCCCCCAAGAGCCATGTTCCTTTAAAAATAACATTTTTGCTATCGCCGGATTCCCGACGCGTACACATAGCAACACATTTTTAACATCATAAACGATGTCACCACACCATCGTCACCCTAATTTTATAAAATCACCCTTTTTCAAAAAACTACCTCTGCAAATATAGGTCGTTTTCGAAAAAAAACTCTTTGATCCTGAGCCGGGATCGTTATCAACTTCTTACATCGTACAACTGTGTGATTAACTGTCTGTGTTAGTTACTAGGATCACCTCTACTCGAGGTCTTACATTTTGGGTCGCCTTATTTTGAGAAGTCCTCTTTAAACCTCGCCTCCGAGGTTTGTGTCAAATCGTCTCAATATAGAGACCTAAATTCGTCATGCGTTTCGCCGAATACACCAAGAGTCTAAAGCACCTGAGTCCCTAAGCCAAATGACTGCAAACACACGCGAGTCAAGGGTCTTATTTCCGTGTCGCTCAATTACGGGCATTCCACGAGTCTTTAAGCCGTCTGGTAGATCCATTCTCATTAATACCACCCCTTCCAGTCATGTCAGGAGATTCAAGCACAAAAGCAAGATACCAAAGTGAGAACAACGCCGAACAATCTAGAGATAACACTGTAGAAACCCTAACTAACCTGATTCGGGATATACAAGCCACCATTATCACGGTGAACGCATCCGTAAACAACATAGACTCTCGCCTAGGCCATTTGGAAGATAGGGCCTCAGATGAACACCACAACCGGGTCCTCAATGAGGTCCTTTTAAATTCCACCCCGCTGGGTGGGGGGCCCGTCAGCATCATTCCTAGTGATCCCGTTGCCCTACCTCAAGATGACACCCTCCAATCCGCTATGAATCACATAGATTTCCTCGAAAGTCAAATGCGCCTAAACCAAGGCAACAATGTCCACCTCGAAAACCATAGGATGTTTGAAATGGTGAACGATGAGCTACCAGAAAACTTTTCCTCAGCCGACATACCGAAATTCAAAGGAACGGAGGACCCCCTCAACTACATCCGGGCCTTTAAGGACTACATGGCCATTAAAGGGGTCAAGCCCAGCCTTTTCGCTAGGATATTCCCATCCTCTATAGGGGACACACCCCGATCTTGGTTATATTTGCTCGATCCCAAAAAGATATCCACCTGGGACGATATTTCCATTGAATTCGCAAAACAGTATGCGGGTAATTCCGAAACGCAAGTCACCATTAGAATCCTCGAAGTCCTTTCCCAAAACTAGAAGGAAGGCTTCTCCGAATTTCTGACTAGGTGGAGAAAGGTCATCACCCAATTAGTGAACCGCCTTGACGAGGCCACCTTAGTAGAAAAATTAGTCGAATGCTAGTTAAGGCAACCAGCGAACGTGGACCACTCGTTTTTAAAAGCTTTTTCTAAAAAAGTTATTCATCAACTGAGTTCTTTAATAAGAATTTAGTTACAGCCTTAGAGCGCCGTCGTTAGACCACGTACACCACAAGTATCTAACTAACTAATTAATAGTAGTCTCGATAAAAGCATCACGTCATCATTTTCAAAACTGGTTCCCCCAAGAGCCATGTTCCTTTAAAAATAACATTTTTGCTATCGCCAGATTCCCGACGCGTACACATAGCAACACATTTTTCACATCATAAACGATGTCACCACACCATCGTCACCCTAATTTTATAAAATCACCCTTTTTCAAAAAACTACCTCTGCAAATATAGGTCGTTTTCGAAAAAAAACTCTTTGATCCTGAGCCGGGATCGTGATCAACTTCTTACATCGTACAACTGTGTGATTAACTGTCTGTGTTAGTTACTAGGATCACCTGTACTCGAGGTCTTACATTTTGGGTCGCCTTATTTTGAGAAGTCCTCTTTAAACCTCGCCTCCGAGGTTTGTGTCAAATCGTCTCAATTTAGAGACCTAAATTCGTCATGCGTTTCGCCGAATACACCAAGAGTCTAAAGCACCTGAGTCCCTAAGCCAAATGACTGCAAACACACGCGAGTCAAGGGTCTTATTTCCGTGTCGCTCAATTACGGGCATTCCACGAGTCTTTAAGCCGTTTGGTAGATCCATTCTCATTAATACCACCCCTTCCAGTCATGTCAGGAGATTCAAGCACAAAAGCAAGATACCAAAGTGAGAACAACGCCGAACAATCTAGAGATAACACTGTAGAAACCCTAACTAACCTGATTCGGGATATACAAGCCACCATTATCACGGTGAACGCATCCGTAAACAACATAGACTCTCGCCTAGGCCATTTGGAAGATAGGGCCTCAGATGAACACCACAACCGGGTCCTCAATGAGGTCCTTTTAAATTCCACCCCGCTGGGTGGGGGGCCCGTCAGCATCATTCCTAGTGATCCCGTTGCCCTACCTCAAGATGACACCCTCCAATCCGCTATGAATCACATAGATTTCCTCGAAAGTCAAATGCGCCTAAACCAAGACAACAATGTCCACCTCGAAAACCATAGGATGTTTGAAATGGTGAACGATGAGCTACCAGAAAACTTTTCCTCAGCCGACATACCGAAATTCAAAGGAACGGAGGACCCCCTCAACTACATCCGGGCCTTTAAGGACTACATGGCCATTAAAGGGGTCAAGCCCAGCCTTTTCGCTAGGATATTCCCATCCTCTATAGGGGACACACCCCGATCTTGGTTATATTTGCTCGATCCCAAAAAGATATCCACCTGGGACGATATTTCCATAGAATTCGCAAAACAGTATGCGGGTAATTCCGAAACGCAAGTCACCATTAGAATCCTCGAAGTCCTTTCCCAAAACTAGAAGGAAGGCTTCTCCGAATTTCTGACTAGGTGGAGAAAGGTCATCACCCAATTAGTGAACCGCCTTGAAGAGGCCACCTTAGTAGAGAAATTAGTCAAATGCTAGTTAAGGCAACCAACGAACGTGGACCACTCGTTTTTAAAAGCTTTTTCTAAAAAAGTTATTCATCACCTGAGTTCTTTAATAAGAATTTAGTTACAGCCTTAGAGCGCCGTCGTTAGACCACGTACACCGCAAGTATCTAACTAACTAATTAATAGTAGTCTCGATAAAAGCATCACGTCATCATTTTCAAAACTGGTTCCCCCAAGAGCCATGTTCCTTTAAAAATAACATTTTTGCTATCGCCGGATTCCCGACGCGTACACATAGCCACACATTTTTCACATCATAAACGATGTCACCTGAGCCGGGATCGTGATCAACTTCTTACATTGTACAACTGTGTGATTAACTGTCTGTGTTAGTTACTAGGATCAACTCTACTCGAGGTCTTACATTTTGGGTCGCCTCATTTTGAGAAGTCCTCTTTAAACCTCGCCTCCGAGGTTTGTGTCAAATCGTCTCAATATAGAGACCTAAATTCGTCATGCGTTTCGCCGAATACACCAAGAGTCTAAAGCACCTGAGTCCCTAAGCCAAATGACTGCAAACACACGCGAGTCAAGGGTCTTATTTCCGTGTCGCTCAATTACGGGCATTCCACGAGTCTTTAAGCCGTCTGGTAGATCCATTCTCATTAATACCACCCCTTCCAGTCATGTCAGGAGATTCAAGCACAAAAGCAAGATACCAAAGTGAGAACAACGCCGAACAATCTAGAGATAACACTGTAGAAACCCTAACTAACCTGATTCGGGATATACAAGCCATCATTATCACGGTGAACGCATCCGTAAACAACATAGACTCTCGCCTAGGCCATTTGGAAGATAGGGCCTCAGATGAACACCACAACCGGGTCCTCAATGAGGTCCTTTTAAATTCCACCCCGCTGGGTGGGGGGCCCATCAGCATCATTCCTAGTGATCCCGTTGCCCTACCTCAAGATGACACCCTCCAATCCGCTATGAATCACATAGATTTCCTCGAAAGTCAAATGCGCCTAAACCAAGGCAACAATGTCCACCTCGAAAACCATAGGATGTTTGAAATGGTGAACGATGAGCTACCAGAAAACTTTTCCTCAGCCGACATACCGAAATTCAAAGGAACGGAGGACCCCCTCAACTACATCCGGGCCTTTAAGGACTACATGGCCATTAAAGGGGTCAAGCCCAGCCTTTTCGCTAGGATATTCCCATCCTCTATAGGGGACACACCCCGATCTTGGTTATATTTGCTCGATCCCAAAAAGATATCCACCTGGGACGATATTTCCATAGAATTCGCAAAACAGTATGCGGGTAATTCCGAAACGCAAGTCACCATTAGAATCCTCGAAGTCCTTTCCCAAAACTAGAAGGAAGGCTTCTCCGAATTTCTGACTAGGTGGAGAAAGGTCATCACCCAATTAGTGAACCGCCTTGAAGAGGCCACCTTAGTAGAGAAATTAGTCAAATGCTAGTTAAGGCAACCAACGAACGTGGACCACTCGTTTTTAAAAGCTTTTTCTAAAAAAGTTATTCATCACCTGAGTTCTTTAAGAAGAATTTAGTTACAGCCTTAGAGCGCCGTCGTTAGACCACGTACACCACAAGTATCTAACTAACTAATTAATAGTAGTCTCGATAAAAGCATCACGTCATCATTTTCAAAACTGGTTCCCCCAAGAGCCATGTTCCTTTAAAAATAACATTTTTGCTATCGCCGGATTCCCGACGCGTACACATAGCCACACATTTTTCACATCATAAACGATGTCACCTGAGCCGGGATCGTGATCAACTTCTTACATCGTACAACTGTGTGATTAACTGTCTGTGTTAGTTACTAGGATCACCTCTACTCGAGGTCTTACATTTTGGGTCGCCACATTTTGAGAAGTCCTATTTAAACCTCGCCTCCGAGGTTTGTGTCAAATCGTCTCAATATAGAGACCTAAATTCGTCATGCGTTTCGCCGAATACACCAAGAGTCTAAAGCACCTGAGTCCCTAAGCCAAATGACTGCAAACACACGCGAGTCAAGGGTCTTATTTCCGTGTCGCTCAATTACGGGCATTCCACGAGTCTTTAAGCCGTCTGGTAGATCCATTCTCATTAATACCACCCCTTCCAGTCATATCAGGAGATTCAAGCACAAAAGCAAGATACCAAAGTGAGAACAACGCCGAACAATCTAGAGATAACACTGTAGAAACCCTAACTAACCTGATTCGGGATATACAAGCCATCATTATCACGGTGAACGCATCCGTAAACAACATAGACTCTCGCCTAGGCCATTTGAAAGATATGGCCTCAGATGAACACCACAACCGGGTCCTCAATGAGGTCCTTTTAAATTCCACCCCGCTGGGTGGGGGGCCCATCAGCATCATTCCTAGTGATCCCGTTGCCCTACCTCAAGATGACACCCTCCAATCCGCTATGAATCACATAGATTTCCTCGAAAGTCAAATGCGCCTAAACCAAGGCAACAATGTCCACCTCGAAAACCATAGGATGTTTGAAATGGTGAACGATGAGCTACCAGAAAACTTTTCCTCAGCCGACATACCGAAATTCAAATGATCGGAGGACCCCCTCAACTACATCCGGGCCTTTAAGGACTACATAGCCATTAAAGGGGTCAAGCCCAGCCTTTTCGCTAGGATATTCCCATCCTCTATAGGGGACACACCCCGATCTTGGTTATATTTGCTCGATCCCAAAAAGATATCCACCTGGGACGATATTTCCATAGAATTCGCAAAACAGTATGCGGGTAATTCCGAAACGCAAGTCACCATTAGAATCCTCGAAGTCCTTTCCCAAAACTAGAAGGAAGGCTTCTCCGAATTTCTGACTAGGTGGAGAAAGGTCATCACCCAATTAGTGAACCGCCTTGAAGAGGCCACCTTAGTAGAGAAATTAGTCAAATGCTAGTTAAGGCAACCAACGAACGTGGACCACTCGTTTTTAAAAGCTTTTTCTAAAAAAGTTATTCATCACCTGAGTTCTTTAATAAGAATTTAGTTACAGCCTTAGAGCGCCGTCGTTAGACCACGTACACCACAGGTATCTAACTAACTAATTAATAGTAGTCTCGATAAAAGCATCACGTCATCATTTTCAAAACTGGTTCCCCCAAGAGCCATGTTCCTTTAAAAATAACATTTTTGCTATCGCCGGATTCCCGACGCGTACACATAGCCACACATTTTTCACATCATAAACGATGTCACCTGAGCCGGGATCGTGATCAACTTCTTACATCGTACAACTGTGTGATTAACTGTCTGTGTTAGTTACTAGGATCACCTCTACTCGAGGTCTTACATTTTGGGTCGCCTCATTTTGAGAAGTCCTCTTTAAACCTCGCCTCCGAGGTTTGTGTCAAATCGTCTCAATATAGAGACCTAAATTCGTCATGCGTTTCGCCGAATACACCTAGAGTCTAAAGCACCTGAGTCCCTAAGCCAAATGACTGCAAACACACGCGAGTCAAGGGTCTTATTTCCGTGTCGCTCAATTACGGGCATTCCACGAGTCTTTAAGCCGTCTGGTAGATCCATTCTCATTAATACCACCCCTTCCAGTCATATCAGGAGATTCAAGCACAAAAGCAAGATACCAAAGTGAGAACAACGCCGAACAATCTAGAGATAACACTGTAGAAACCCTAACTAACCTGATTCGGGATATACAAGCCATCATTATCACGGTGAACGCATCCGTAAACAACATAGACTCTCGCCTAGGCCATTTGGAAGATAGTGCCTCAGATGAACACCACAACCGGGTCCTCAATGAGGTCCTTTTAAATTCCACCCCGCTGGGTGGGGGGCCCGTCAGCATCATTCCTAGTGATCCCGTTGCCCTACCTCAAGATGACACCCTCCAATCCGCTATGAATCACATAGATTTCCTCGAAAGTCAAATGCGCCTAAACCAAGGCAACAATGTCCACCTCGAAAACCATAGGATGTTTGAAATGGTGAACGATGAGCTACCAGAAAACTTTTCCTCAGCCAACATACCGAAATTCAAAGGAACGGAGGACCCCCTCAACTACATCCGGGCCTTTAAGGACTACATGGCCATTAAAGGGGTCAAGCCCAGCCTTTTCGCTAGGATATTCCCATCCTCTATAGGGGACACACCCCGATCTTGGTTATATTTGCTCGATCCCAAAAAGATATCCACCTGGGACGATATTTCCATAGAATTCGCAAAATAGTATGCGGGTAATTCCGAAACGCAAGTCACCATTAGAATCCTCGAAGTCCTTTCCCAAAACTAGAAGGAAGGCTTCTCCGAATTTCTGACTAGGTGGAGAAAGGTCATCACCCAATTAGTGAACCGCCTTGAAGAGGCCACCTTAGTAGAGAAATTAGTCAAATGCTAGTTAAGGCAACCAACGAACGTGGACCACTCGTTTTTAAAAGCTTTTTCTAAAAAAGTTATTCATCACCTGAGTTATTTAATAAGAATATAGTTACAGCCTTAGAGCGCCGTCGTTAGACCACGTACACCACAAGTATCTAACTAACTAATTAATAGTAGTCTCGATAAAAGCATCACGTCATCATTTTCAAAACTGGTTCCCCCAAGAGCCATGTTCCTTTAAAAATAACATTTTTGCTATCGCCGGATTCCCGACGCGTACACATAGCCACACATTTTTCACATCATAAACGATGTCACCTGAGCCGGGATCGTGATCAACTTCTTACATCGTACAACTGTGTGATTAACTGTCTGTGTTAGTTACTAGGATCACCTCTACTCGAGGTCTTACATTTTGGGTCGCCTCATTTTGAGAAGTCCTCTTTAAACCTCGCCTCCGAGGTTTGTGTCAAATCATCTCAATATAGAGACCTAAATTCGTCATGCGTTTCGCCGAATACACCAAGAGTCTAAAGCACCTGAGTCCCTAAGCCAAATGACTGCAAACACACGCGAGTCAAGGGTCTTATTTCCGTGTCGCTCAATTACGGGCATTCCACGAGTCTTTAAGCCGTCTGGTAGATCCATTCTCATTAATACCACCCCTTCCAGTCATGTCAGGAGATTCAAGCACAAAAGCAAGATACCAAAGTGAGAACAACGCCGAACAATCTAGAGATAACACTGTAGAAACCCTAACTAACCTGATTCGGGATATACAAGCCACCATTATCACGGTGAACGCATCCGTAAACAACATAGACTCTCGCCTAGGCCATTTGGAAGATAGGGCCTCAGATGAACACCACAACCGGATCCTCAATGAGGTCCTTTTAAATTCCACCCCGCTGGGTGGGGGGCCCGTCAGCATCATTCCTAGTGATCCCGTTGCCCTACCTCAAGATGACACCCTCCAATCCGCTATGAATCACATAGATTTCCTCGAAAGTCAAATGCGCCTAAACCAAGGCAACAATGTCCACCTCGAAAACCATAGGATGTTTGAAATGGTGAACGATGAGCTACCAGAAAACTTTTCCTCAGCCGACATACCGAAATTCAAAGGAACGGAGGACCCCCTCAACTACATCCGGGCCTTTAAGGACTACATGGCCATTAAAGGTGTCAAGCCCAGCCTTTTCGCTAGGATATTCCCATCCTCTATAGGGGACACACCCCGATCTTGGTTATATTTGCTCGATCCCAAAAAGATATCCACCTGGGACGATATTTCCATAGAATTCGCAAAACAGTATGCGGGTAATTCCGAAACGCAAGTCACCATTAGAATCCTCGAAGTCCTTTCCCAAAACTAGAAGGAAGGCTTCTCCGAATTTCTGACTAGGTGGAGAAAGGTCATCACCCAATTAGTGAACCGCCTTGAAGAGGCCACCTTAGTAGAGAAATTAGTCAAATGCTAGTTAAGGCAACCAACGAACGTGGACCACTCGTTTTTAAAAGCTTTTTCTAAAAAAAGTTATTCATCACCTGAGTTCTTTAATAAGAATTTAGTTACAGCCTTAGAGCGCCGTCGTTAGACCAAGTACACCACAAGTATCTAACTAACTAATTAATAGTAGTCTCGATAAAAGCATCACGTCATCATTTTCAAAACTGGTTCCCCCAAGAGCCATGTTCCTTTAAAAATAACATTTTTGCTATCGCCGGATTCCCGACGCGTACACATAGCCACACATTTTTCACATCATAAACGATGTCACCTGAGCCGGGATCGTGATCAACTTCTTACATCGTACAACTGTGTGATTAACTGTCTGTGTTAGTTACTAGGATCACCTCTACTCGAGGTCTTACATTTTGGGTCGCCTCATTTTGAGAAGTCCTCTTTAAACCTCGCCTCCGAGGTTTTTGTCAAATCGTCTCAATATAGAGACCTAAATTCGTCATGCGTTTCGCCGAATACACCAAGAGTCTAAAGCACCTGAGTCCCTAAGCCAAATGACTGCAAACACACGCGAGTCAAGGGTCTTATTTCCGTGTCGCTCAATTACGGGCATTCCACGAGTCTTTAAGCCGTCTGGTAGATCCATTCTCATTAATACCACCCCTTCCAGTCATGTCAGGAGATTCAAGCACAAAAGCAAGATACCAAAGTGAGAACAACGCCAAACAATCTAGAGATAACACTGTAGAAACCCTAACTAACCTGATTCGGGATATACAAGCCACCATTATCACGGTGAACGCATCCGTAAACAACATAGACTCTCGCCTAGGCCATTTGGAAGATAGGGCCTCAGATGAACACCACAACCGGATCCTCAATGAGGTCCTTTTAAATTCCACCCCGCTGGGTGGGGGGCCCGTCAGCATCATTCCTAGTGATCCCGTTGCCCTACCTCAAGATGACACCCTCCAATCCGCTATGAATCACATAGATTTCCTCGAAAGTCAAATGCGCCTAAACCAAGGCAACAATGTCCACCTCGAAAACCATAGGATGTTTGAAATGGTGAACGATGAGCTACCAGAAAACTTTTCCTCAGCCGACATACCGAAATTCAAAGGAACGGAGGACCCCCTCAACTACATCCGGGCCTTTAAGGACTACATGGCCATTAAAGGTGTCAAGCCCAGCCTTTTCGCTAGGATATTCCCATCCTCTATAGGGGACACACCCCGATCTTGGTTATATTTGCTCGATCCCAAAAAGATATCCACCTGGGACGATATTTCCATAGAATTCGCAAAACAGTATGCGGGTAATTCCGAAACGCAAGTCACCATTAGAATCCTCGAAGTCCTTTCCCAAAACTAGAAGGAAGGCTTCTCCGAATTTCTGACTAGGTGGAGAAAGGTCATCACCCAATTAGTGAACCGCCTTGAAGAGGCCACCTTAGTAGAGAAATTAGTCAAATGCTAGTTAAGGCAACCAACGAACGTGGACCACTCGTTTTTAAAAGCTTTTTCTAAAAAAAGTTATTCATCACCTGAGTTCTTTAATAAGAATTTAGTTACAGCCTTAGAGCGCCGTCGTTAGACCACGTACACCACAAGTATCTAACTAACTAATTAATAGTAGTCTCGATAAAAGCATCACGTCATCATTTTCAAAACTGGTTCCCCCAAGAGCCATGTTCCTTTAAAAATAACATTTTTGCTATCGCCGGATTCCCGACGCGTACACATAGCCACACATTTTTCACATCATAAACGATGTCACCTGAGCCGGGATCGTGATCAACTTCTTACATCGTACAACTGTGTGATTAACTGTCTGTGTTAGTTACTAGGATCACCTCTACTCGAGGTCTTACATTTTGGGTCGCCTCATTTTGAGAAGTCCTCTTTAAACCTCGCCTCCGAGGTTTTTGTCAAATCGTCTCAATATAGAGACCTAAATTCGTCATGCGTTTCGCCGAATACACCAAGAGTCTAAAGCACCTGAGTCCCTAAGCCAAATGACTGCAAACACACGCGAGTCAAGGGTCTTATTTCCGTGTCGCTCAATTACGGGCATTCAACAAGTCTTTAAGCCGTCTGGTAGATCCATTCTCATTAATACCACCCCTTCCAGTCATGTCAGGAGATTCAAGCACAAAAGCAAGATACCAAAGTGAGAACAACGCCGAACAATCTAGAGATAACACTGTAGAAACCCTAACTAACCTGATTCGGGATATACAAGCCACCATTATCACGGTGAACGCATTCGTAAACAACATAGACTCTCGCCTAGGCCATTTGGAAGATAGGGCCTCAGATGAACACCACAACCGGGTCCTCAATGAGGTCCTTTTAAATTCCACCCCGCTGGGTGGGGGGCCCGTCAGCATCATTCCTAGTGATCCCGTTGCCCTACCTCAAGATGACACCCTCCAATCCGCTATGAATCACATAGATTTCCTCGAAAGTCAAATGCGCCTAAACCAAGGCAACAATGTCCACCTCGAAAACCATAGGATGTTTGAAATGGTGAACGATGAGCTACCAGAAAACTTTTCCTCAGCCGACATACCGAAATTCAAAGGAACGGAGGACCCCCTCAACTACATCCGGGCCTTTAAGGACTACATGGCCATTAAAGGGGTCAAGCCCAGCCTTTTCGCTAGGATATTCCCATCCTCTATAGGGGACACACCCCGATCTTGGTTATATTTGCTCGATCCCAAAAAGATATCCACCTGGGACGATATTTCCATAGAATTCGTAAAACAGTATGCGGGTAATTCCGAAACGCAAGTCACCATTAGAATCCTCGAAGTCCTTTCCCAAAACTAGAAGGAAGGCTTCTCCGAATTTCTGACTAGGTGGAGAAAGGTCATCACCCAATTAGTGAACCGCCTTGAAGAGGCCACCTTAGTAGAGAAATTAGTCAAATGCTAGTTAAGGCAACCAACGAACGTGGACCACTCGTTTTAAAAAGCTTTTTCTAAAAAAGTTATTCATCACCTGAGTTCTTTAATAAGAATTTAGTTACAGCCTTAGAGCGCCGTCGTTAGACCACGTACACCACAAGTATCTAACTAACTAATTAATAGTAGTCTCGATAAAAGCATCACGTCATCATTTTCAAAACTGGTTCCCCCAAGAGCCATGTTCCTTTAAAAATAACATTTTTGCTATCGCCGGATTCCCGACGCGTACACATAGCCACACATTTTTCACATCATAAACGATGTCACCTGAGCCGGGATCGTGATCAACTTCTTACATCGTACAACTGTGTGATTAACTGTCTGTGTTAGTTACTAGGATCACCTCTACTCGAGGTCTTACATTTTGGGTCGCCTCATTTTGAGAAGTCCTCTTTAAACCTCGCCTCCGAGGTTTTTGTCAAATCGTCTCAATATAGAGACCTAAATTCGTCATGCGTTTCGCCGAATACACCAAGAGTCTAAAGCACCTGAGTCCCTAAGCCAAATGACTGCAAACACACGCGAGTCAAGGGTCTTATTTCCGTGTCGCTCAATTACGGGCATTCCACGAGTCTTTAAGCCGTCTGGTAGATCCATTCTCATTAATACCACCCCTTCCAGTCATGTCAGGAGATTCAAGCACAAAAGCAAGATACCAAAGTGAGAACAACGCCGAACAATCTAGAGATAACACTGTAGAAACCCTAACTAACCTGATTCGGGATATACAAGCCACCATTATCACGGTGAACGCATTCGTAAACAACATAGACTCTCGCCTAGGCCATTTGGAAGATAGGGCCTCAGATGAACACCACAACCGGGTCCTCAATGAGGTCCTTTTAAATTCCACCCCGCTGGGTGGGGGGCCCGTCAGCATCATCCCTAGTGATCCCGTTGCCCTACCTCAAGATGACACCCTCCAATCCGCTATGAATCACATAGATTTCCTCGAAAGTCAAATGCGCCTAAACCAAGGCAACAATGTCCACCTCGAAAACCATAGGATGTTTGAAATGGTGAACGATGAGCTACCAGAAAACTTTTCCTCAGCCGACATACCGAAATTCAAAGGAACGGAGGACCCCCTCAACTACATCCGGGCCTTTAAGGACTACATGGCCATTAAAGGTGTCAAGCCCAGCCTTTTCGCTAGGATATTCCCATCCTCTATAGGGGACACACCCCGATCTTGGTTATATTTGCTCGATCCCAAAAAGATATCCACCTGGGACGATATTTCCATAGAATTCGCAAAACAGTATGCGGGTAATTCCGAAATGCAAGTCACCATTAGAATCCTCGAAGTCCTTTCCCAAAACTAGAAGGAAGGCTTCTCCGAATTTCTGACTAGGTGGAGAAAGGTCATCACCCAATTAGTGAACCGCCTTGAAGAGGCCACCTTAGTAGAGAAATTAGTCAAATGCTAGTTAAGGCAACCAACGAACGTGGACCACTCGTTTTTAAAAGCTTTTTCTAAAAAAAGTTATTCATCACCTGAGTTCTTTAATAAGAATTTAGTTACAGCCTTAGAGCGCCGTCGTTAGACCACGTACACCACAAGTATCTAACTAACTAATTAATAGTAGTCTCGATAAAAGCATCACGTCATCATTTTCAAAACTGGTTCCCCCAAGAGCCATGTTCCTTTAAAAATAACATTTTTGCTATCGCCGGATTCCCGACGCGTACACATAGCCACACATTTTTCACATCATAAACGATGTCACCTGAGCCGGGATCGTGATCAACTTCTTACATCGTACAACTGTGTGATTAACTGTCTGTGTTAGTTACTAGGATCACCTCTACTCGAGGTCTTACATTTTGGGTCGCCTCATTTTGAGAAGTCCTCTTTAAACCTCGCCTCCGAGGTTTTTGTCAAATCGTCTCAATATAGAGACCTAAATTCGTCATGCGTTTCGCCGAATACACCAAGAGTCTAAAGCACCTGAGTCCCTAAGCCAAATGACTGCAAACACACGCGAGTCAAGGGTCTTATTTCCGTGTCGCTCAATTACGGGCATTCCACGAGTCTTTAAGCCGTCTGGTAGATCCATTCTCATTAATACCACCCCTTCCAGTCATGTCAGGAGATTCAAGCACAAAAGCAAGATACCAAAGTGAGAACAACGCTGAACAATCTAGAGATAACACTGTAGAAACCCTAACTAACCTGATTCGGGATATACAAGCCACCATTATCACGGTGAACGCATTCGTAAACAACATAGACTCTCGCCTAGGCCATTTGGAAGATAGGGCCTCAGATGAACACCACAACCGGGTCCTCAATGAGGTCCTTTTAAATTCCACCCCGCTGGGTGGGGGGCCCGTCAGCATCATTCCTAGTGATCCCGTTGCCCTACCTCAAGATGACACCCTCCAATCCGCTATGAATCACATAGATTTCCTCGAAAGTCAAATGCGCCTAAACCAAGGCAACAATGTCCACCTCGAAAACCATAGGATGTTTGAAATGGTGAACGATGAGCTACCAGAAAACTTTTCCTCAGCCGACATACCGAAATTCAAAGGAACGGAGGACCCCCTCAACTACATCCGGGCCTTTAAGGACTACATGGCCATTAAAGGGGTCAAGCCCAGCCTTTTCGCTAGGATATTCCCATCCTCTATAGGGGACACACCCCGATCTTGGTTATATTTGCTCGATCCCAAAAAGATATCCACCTGGGACGATATTTCCATAGAATTCGTAAAACAGTATGCGGGTAATTCCGAAACGCAAGTCACCATTAGAATCCTCGAAGTCCTTTCCCAAAACTAGAAGGAAGGCTTCTCCGAATTTCTGACTAGGTGGAGAAAGGTCATCACCCAATTAGTGAACCGCCTTGAAGAGGCCACCTTAGTAGAGAAATTAGTCAAATGCTAGTTAAGGCAACCAACGAACGTGGACCACTCGTTTTTAAAAGCTTTTTCTAAAAAAGTTATTCATCACCTGAGTTCTTTAATAAGAATTTAGTTACAGCCTTAGAGCGCCGTCGTTAGACCACGTACACCACAAGTATCTAACTAACTAATTAATAGTAGTCTCGATAAAAGCATCACGTCATCATTTTCAAAACTGGTTCCCCCAAGAGCCATGTTCCTTTAAAAATAACATTTTTGCTATCGCCGGATTCCCGACGCGTACACATAGCCACACATTTTTCACATCATAAACGATGTCACCTGAGCCGGGATCGTGATCAACTTCTTACATCGTACAACTGTGTGATTAACTGTCTGTGTTAGTTACTAGGATCACCTCTACTCGAGGTCTTACATTTTGGGTCGCCTCATTTTGAGAAGTCCTCCTTAAACCTCGCCTCCGAGGTTTGTGTCAAATCATCTCAATATAGAGACCTAAATTCGTCATGCGTTTTGCCGAATACACCAAGAGTCTAAAGCACCTGAGTCCCTAAGCCAAATGACTGCAAACACACGCGAGTCAAGGGTCTTATTTCCGTGTCGCTCAATTACGGGCATTCCACGAGTCTTTAAGCCGTCTGGTAGATCCATTCTCATTAATACCACCCCTTCCAGTCATGTCAGGAGATTCAAGCACAAAAGCAAGATACCAAAGTGAGAACAACGCCGAACAATCTAGAGATAACACTGTAGAAACCCTAACTAACCTGATTCGGGATATACAAGCCACCATTATCACGGTGAACGCATCCGTAAACAACATAGACTCTCGCCTAGGCCATTTGGAAGATAGGGCCTCAGATGAACACCACCACCGGGTCCTCAATGAGGTCCTTTTAAATTCCACCCCGCTGGGTGGGGGGCCCGTCAGCATCATTCCTAGTGATCCCGTTGCCCTACCTCAAGATGACACCCTCCAATCCGCTATGAATCACATAGATTTCCTCGAAAGTCAAATGCGCCTAAACCAAGGCAACAATGTCCACCTCGAAAACCATAGGATGTTTGAAATGGTGAACGATGAGCTACCAGAAAACTTTTCCTCAGCCGACATACCGAAATTCAAAGGAACGGAGGACCCCCTCAACTACATCCGGGCCTTTAAGGACTACATGGCCATTAAAGGGGTCAAGCCCAGCCTTTCGCTAGAATATTCCCATCCTCTATAGGGGACACACCCCGATCTTGGTTATATTTGCTCGATCCCAAAAAGATATCCACCTGGGACGATATTTCCATAGAATTCGCAAAACAGTATGCGGGTAATTCCGAAACACAAGTCACCATTAGAATCCTCGAAGTCCTTTCCCAAAACTAGAAGGAAGGCTTCTCCGAATTTCTGACTAGGTGGAGAAAGGACATCACCCAATTAGTGAACCGCCTTGAAGAGGCCACCTTAGTAGAGAAATTAGTCAAATGCTAGTTAAGGCAACCAACGAACGTGGACCACTCGTTTTTAAAAGCTTTTTCTAAAAAAGTTATTCATCACCTGAGTTCTTTAATAAGAATTTAGTTACAGCCTTAGAGCGCCGTCGTTAGACCACGTACACCACAAGTATCTAACTAACTAATTAATAGTAGTCTCGATAAAAGCATCACGTCATCATTTTCAAAACTGGTTCCCCCAAGAGCCATGTTCCTTTAAAAATAACATTTTTGCTATCGCCGGATTCCCGACGCGTACACATAGCCACACATTTTTCACATCATAAACGATGTCACCTGAGCCGGGATCGTGATCAACTTCTTACATCGTACAACTGTGTGATTAACTGTCTGTGTTAGTTACTAGGATCACCTCTACTCGAGGTCTTACATTTTGGGTCGCCTCATTTTGAGAAGTCCTCTTTAAACCTCGCCTCCGAGGTTTGTGTCAAATCGTCTCAATATAGAGACCTAAATTCGTCATGCGTTTCGCCGAATACACCAAGAGTCTAAAGCACCTGAGTCCCTAAGCCAAATGACTGCAAACACACGCGAGTCAAGGGTCTTATTTCCGTGTCGCTCAATTACGGGCATTCCACGAGTCTTTAAGTCGTCTGGTAGATCCATTCTCATTAATACCACCCCTTCCAGTCATGTCAGGAGATTCAAGCACAAAAGCAAGATACCAAAGTGAGAACAACGCCGAACAATCTAGAGATAACACTGTAGAAACCCTAACTAACCTGATTCGGGATATACAAGCCACCATTATCACGGCGAACGCATCCGTAAACAACATAGACTCTCGCCTAGGCCATTTGGAAGATAGGGCCTCAGATGAACACCACAACCGGGTCCTCAATGAGGTCCTTTTAAATTCCACCCCGCTGGGTGGGGGGCCCGTCAGCATCATTCCTAGTGATCCCGTTGCCCTACCTCAAGATGACACCCTCCAATCCGCTATGAATCACATAGATTTCCTCGAAAGTCAAATGCGCCTAAACCAAGGCAACAATGTCCACCTCGAAAACCATAGGATGTTTGAAATGGTGAACGATGAGCTACCAGAAAACTTTTCCTCAGCCGACATACCGAAATTCAAAGGAACGGAGGACCCCCTCAACTACATCCGGGCCTTTAAGGACTACATGGCCATTAAAGGGGTCAAGCCCAGCCTTTCGCAAGGATATTCCCATCCTCTATAGAGGAC
Source organism: Agrostemma githago (assembly GCA_958450325.1). NCBI lineage: Eukaryota > Viridiplantae > Streptophyta > Magnoliopsida > Caryophyllales > Caryophyllaceae > Agrostemma > Agrostemma githago. The sequence goes on along the minus strand of OY288259.1, from coordinate 46,823,953 downwards.
ACACCCCGATCTTGGTTATATTTGCTCGATCCCAAAAAGATATCCACCTGGGACGATATTTCCATAGAATTCGCAAAACAGTATGCGGGTAATTCCGAAACACAAGTCACCATTAGAATCCTCGAAGTCCTTTCCGAAAACTAGAAGGAAGGCTTCTCCGAATTTCTGACTAGGTGGAGAAAGGTCATCCCCCAATTAGTGAACCGCCTTGAAGAGGCCACCTTAGTAGAGAAATTAGTCAAATGCTAGTTAAGGCAACCAACGAACGTGGACCACTCGTTTTTAAAAGCTTTTTCTAAAAAAGTTATTCATCACCTGAGTTCTTTAATAAGAATTTAGTTACAGCCTTAGAGCGCCGTTGTTAGACCACGTACACCACAAGTATCTAACTAACTAATTAATAGTAGTCTCGATAAAAGCATCACGTCATCATTTTCAAAACTGGTTCCCCCAAGAGCCATGTTCCTTTAAAAATAACATTTTTGCTATCGCCGGATTCCCGACGCGTACACATAGCCACACATTTTTCACATCATAAACGATGTCACCTGAGCCGGGATCGTGATCAACTTCTTACATTGTACAACTGTGTGATTAACTGTCTGTGTTAGTTACTAGGATCACCTCTACTCGAGGTCTTACATTTTGGGTCGCCTCATTTTGAGAAGTCCTCTTTAAACCTCGACTCCGAGGTTTGTGTCAAATCGTCTCAATATAGAGACCTAAATTCGTCATGCGTTTCGCCGAATACACCAAGAGTCTAAAGCACCTGAGTCCCTAAGCCAAATGACTGCAAACACACGCGAGTCAAGGGTCTTATTTCCGTGTCGCTCAATTACGGGCATTCCACGAGTCTTTAAGTCGTCTGGTAGATCCATTCTCATTAATACCACCCCTTCCAGTCATGTCAGGAGATTCAAGCACAAAAGCAAGATACCAAAGTGAGAACAACGCCGAACAATCTAGAGATAACACTGTAGAAACCCTAACTAACCTGATTCGGGATATACAAGCCACCATTATCACGGTGAACGCATCCGTAAACAACATAGACTCTCGCCTAGGCCATTTGGAAGATAGGGCCTCAGATGAACACCAAAACCGGGTCCTCAATGAGGTCCTTTTAAATTCCACCCCGCTGGGTGGGGGGCCCGTCAGCATCATTCCTAGTGATCCCGTTGCCCTACCTCAAGATGACACCCTCCAATCCGCTATGAATCACATAGATTTCCTCGAAAGTCAAATGCGCCTAAACCAAGGCAACAATGTCCACCTCGAAAACCATAGGATGTTTGAAATGGTGAACGATGAGCTACCAGAAAACTTTTCCTCAGCCGACATACCGAAATTCAAAGGAACGGAGGACCCCCTCAACTACATCCGGGCCTTTAAGGACTACATGGCCATTAAAGGGGTCAAGCCCAGCCTTTTCGCTAGGATATTCCCATCCTCTATAGGGGACACACCCCGATCTTGGTTATATTTGCTCGATCCCAAAAAGATATCCACCTGGGACGATATTTCCATAGAATTCGCAAAACAGTATGCGGGTAATTCCGAAACACAAGTCACCATTAGAATCCTCGAAGTCCTTTCCCAAAACTAGAAGGAAGGCTTCTCCGAATTTCTGACTAGGTGGAGAAAGGTCATCACCCAATTAGTGAACCGCCTTGAAGAGGCCACCTTAGTAGAGAAATTAGTCAAATGCTAGTTAAGGCAACCAACGAACGTGGACCACTCGTTTTAAAAAGCTTTTTCTAAAAAAGTTATTCATCACCTGAGTTCTTTAATAAGAATTTAGTTACAGCCTTAGAGCGCCGTCGTTAGACCACGTACACCACAAGTATCTAACTAACTAATTAATAGTAGTCTCGATAAAAGCATCACGTCATCATTTTCAAAACTGGTTCCCCCAAGAGCCATGTTCCTTTAAAAATAACATTTTTGCTATCGCCGGATTCCCGACGCGTACACATAGCCACACATTTTTCACATCATAAACGATGTCACCTGAGCCGGGATCGTGATCAACTTCTTACATCGTACAACAGTGTGATTAACTGTCTGTGTTAGTTACTAGGATCACCTCTACTCGAGGTCTTACATTTTGGGTCGCCTCATTTTGAGAAGTCCTCTTTAAACCTCGCCTCCGAGGTTTGTGTCAAATCGTCTCAATATAGAGACCTAAATTCGTCATGCGTTTCGCCGAATACACCAAGAGTCTAAAGCACCTGAGTCCCTAAGCCAAATGACTGCAAACACACGCGAGTCAAGGGTCTTATTTCCGTGTCGCTCAATTACGGGCATTCCACGAGTCTTTAAGCCGTCTGGTAGATCCATTCTCATTAATACCACCCCTTCCAGTCATGTCAGGAGATTCAAGCACAAAAGCAAGATACCAAAGTGAGAACAACGCCGAACAATCTAGAGATAACACTGTAGAAACCCTAACTAACCTGATTCGGGATATACAAGCCACCATTATCACGGTGAACGCATCCGTAAACAACATAGACTCTCGCCTAGGCCATTTGGAAGATAGGGCCTCAGATGAACACCACAACCGGGTCCTCAATGAGGTCCTTTTAAATTCCACCCCGCTGGGTGGGGGGCCCGTCAGCATCATTCCTAGTGATCCCGTTGCCCTACCTCAAGATGACACCCTCCAATCCGCTATGAATCACATAGATTTCCTCGAAAGTCAAATGCGCCTAAACCAAGGCAACAATGTCCACCTCGAAAACCATAGGATGTTTGAAATGGTGAACGATGAGCTACCAGAAAACTTTTCCTCAGCCGACATACCGAAATTCAAAGGAACGGAGGACCCCCTCAACTACATCCGGGCCTTTAAGGACTACATGGCCATTAAAGGGGTCAAGCCCAGCCTTTTCGCTAGGATATTCCCATCCTCTATAGGGGACACACCCCGATCTTGGTTATATTTGCTCGATCCCAAAAAGATATCCACCTGGGACGATATTTCCATAGAATTCGTAAAACAGTATGCGGGTAATTCCGAAACGCAAGTCACCATTAGAATCCTCGAAGTCCTTTCCCAAAACTAGAAGGAAGGCTTCTCCGAATTTCTGACTAGGTGGAGAAAGGTCATCACCCAATTAGTGAACCGCCTTGAAGAGGCCACCTTAGTAGAGAAATTAGTCAAATGCTAGTTAAGGCAACCAACGAACGTGGACCACTCGTTTTAAAAAGCTTTTTCTAAAAAAGTTATTCATCACCTGAGTTCTTTAATAAGAATTTAGTTACAGCCTTAGAGCGCCGTCGTTAGACCACGTACACCACAAGTATCTAACTAACTAATTAATAGTAGTCTCGATAAAAGCATCACGTCATCATTTTCAAAACTGGTTCCCCCAAGAGCCATGTTCCTTTAAAAATAACATTTTTGCTATCGCCGGATTCCCGACGCGTACACATAGCCACACATTTTTCACATCATAAACGATGTCACCTGAGCCGGGATCGTGATCAACTTCTTACATCGTACAACAGTGTGATTAACTGTCTGTGTTAGTTACTAGGATCACCTCTACTCGAGGTCTTACATTTTGGGTCGCCTCATTTTGAGAAGTCCTCTTTAAACCTCGCCTCCGAGGTTTGTGTCAAATCGTCTCAATATAGAGACCTAAATTCGTCATGCGTTTCGCCGAATACACCAAGAGTCTAAAGCACCTGAGTCCCTAAGCCAAATGACTGCAAACACACGCGAGTCAAGGGTCTTATTTCCGTGTCGCTCAATTACGGGCATTCCACGAGTCTTTAAGCCGTCTGGTAGATCCATTCTCATTAATACCACCCCTTCCAGTCATGTCAGGAGATTCAAGCACAAAAGCAAGATACCAAAGTGAGAACAACGCCGAACAATCTAGAGATAACACTGTAGAAACCCTAACTAACCTGATTCGGGATATACAAGCCACCATTATCACGGTGAACGCATCCGTAAACAACATAGACTCTCGCCTAGGCCATTTGGAAGATAGGGCCTCAGATGAACACCACAACCGGGTCCTCAATGAGGTCCTTTTAAATTCCACCCCGCTGGGTGGGGGGCCCGTCAGCATCATTCCTAGTGATCCCGTTGCCCTACCTCAAGATGACACCCTCCAATCCGCTATGAATCACATAGATTTCCTCGAAAGTCAAATGCGCCTAAACCAAGGCAACAATGTCCACCTCGAAAACCATAGGATGTTTGAAATGGTGAACGATGAGCTACCAGAAAACTTTTCCTCAGCCGACATACCGAAATTCAAAGGAACGGAGGACCCCCTCAACTACATCCGGGCCTTTAAGGACTACATGGCCATTAAAGGGGTCAAGCCCAGCCTTTTCGCTAGGATATTCCCATCCTCTATAGGGGACACACCCCGATCTTGGTTATATTTGCTCGATCCCAAAAAGATATCCACCTGGGACGATATTTCCATAGAATTCGTAAAACAGTATGCGGGTAATTCCGAAACGCAAGTCACCATTAGAATCCTCGAAGTCCTTTCCCAAAACTAGAAGGAAGGCTTCTCCGAATTTCTGACTAGGTGGAGAAAGGTCATCACCCAATTAGTGAACCGCCTTGAAGAGGCCACCTTAGTAGAGAAATTAGTCAAATGCTAGTTAAGGCAACCAACGAACGTGGACCACTCGTTTTAAAAAGCTTTTTCTAAAAAAGTTATTCATCACCTGAGTTCTTTAATAAGAATTTAGTTACAGCCTTAGAGCGCCGTCGTTAGACCACGTACACCACAAGTATCTAACTAACTAATTAATAGTAGTCTCGATAAAAGCATCACGTCATCATTTTCAAAACTGGTTCCCCCAAGAGCCATGTTCCTTTAAAAATAACATTTTTGCTATCGCCGGATTCCCGACGCGTACACATAGCCACACATTTTTCACATCATAAACGATGTCACCTGAGCCGGGATCGTGATCAACTTCTTACATCGTACAACTGTGTGATTAACTGTCTGTGTTAGTTACTAGGATCACCTCTACTCGAGGTCTTACATTTTGGGTCGCCTCATTTTGAGAAGTCCTCTTTAAACCTCGCCTCCGAGGTTTGTGTCAAATCGTCTCAATATAGAGACCTAAATTCGTCATGCGTTTCGCCGAATACACCAAGAGTCTAAAGCACCTGAGTCCCTAAGCCAAATGACTGCAAACACACGCGAGTCAAGGGTCTTATTTCCGTGTCGCTCAATTACGGGCATTCCACGAGTCTTTAAGCCGTCTGGTAGATCCATTCTCATTAATACCGCCCCTTCCAGTCATGTCAGGAGATTCAAGCACAAAAGCAAGATACCAAAGTGAGAACAACGCCGAACAATCTAGAGATAACACTGTAGAAACCCTAACTAACCTGATTCGGGATATACAAGCCACCATTATCACGGTGAACGCATCCGTAAACAACATAGACTCTCGCCTATGCCATTTGGAAGATAGGGCCTCAGATGAACACCACAACCGGGTCCTCAATGAGGTCCTTTTAAATTCCACCCCGCTGGGTGGGGGGCCCGTCAGCATCATTCCTAGTGATCCCGTTGCCCTATCTCAAGATGACACCCTCCAATCCGCTATGAATCACATAGATTTCCTCGAAAGTCAAATGCGCCTAAACCAAGGCAACAATGTCCACCTCGAAAACCATAGGATGTTTGAAATGGTGAACGATGAGCTACCAGAAAACTTTTCCTCAGCCGACATACCGAAATTCAAAGGAACGGAGGACCCCCTCAACTACATCCGGGCCTTTAAGGACTACATGGCCATTAAAGGGGTCAAGCTCAGCCTTTTCGCTAGGATATTCCCATCCTCTATAGGGGACACACCTCGATCTTGGTTATATTTGCTCGATCCCAAAAAGATATCCACCTGGGACGATATTTCCATAGAATTCGCAAAACAGTATGCGGGTAATTCCGAAACGCAAGTCACCATTAGAATCCTCGAAGTCCTTTCCCAAAACTAGAAGGAAGGCTTCTCCGAATTTCTGACTAGGTGGAGAAAGGTCATCACCCAATTAGTGAACCGCCTTGAAGAGGCCACCTTAGTAGAGAAATTAGTCAAATGCTAGTTAAGGCAACCAACGAACGTGGACCACTCGTTTTTAAAAGCTTTTTCTAAAAAAGTTATTCATCACCTGAGTTCTTTAATAAGAATTTAGTTACAGCCTTAGAGCGCCGTCGTTAGACCACGTACACCACAAGTATCTAACTAACTAATTAATAGTAGTCTCGATAAAAGCATCACGTCATCATTTTCAAAACTGGTTCCCCCAAGAGCCATGTTCCTTTAAAAATAACATTTTTGCTATCGCCGGATTCCCGACGCGTACACATAGCCACACATTTTTCACATCATAAACGATGTCACCTGAGCCGGGATCGTGATCAACTTCTTACATCGTACAACTGTGTGATTAACTGTCTGTGTTAGTTACTAGGATCACCTCTACTCGAGGTCTTACATTTTGGGTCGCCTCATTTTGAGAAGTCCTCTTTAAACCTCGCCTCCGAGGTTTGTGTCAAATCGTCTCAATATAGAGACCTAAATTCGTCATGCGTTTCGCCGAATACACCAAGAGTCTAAAGCACCTGAGTCCCTAAGCCAAATGACTGCAAACACACGCGAGTCAAGGGTCTTATTTCCGTGTCGCTCAATTACGGGCATTCCACGAGTCTTTAAGCCGTCTGGTAGATCCATTCTCATTAATACCGCCCCTTCCAGTCATGTCAGGAGATTCAAGCACAAAAGCAAGATACCAAAGTGAGAACAACGCCGAACAATCTAGAGATAACACTGTAGAAACCCTAACTAACCTGATTCGGGATATACAAGCCACCATTACCACGGTGAACGCATCCGTAAACAACATAGACTCTCGCCTATGCCATTTGGAAGATAGGGCCTCAGATGAACACCACAACCGGGTCCTCAATGAGGTCCTTTTAAATTCCACCCCGTTGGGTGGGGGGCCCGTCAGCATCATCCCTAGTGATCCCGTTGCCCTACCTCAAGATGACACCCTCCAATCCGCTATGAATCACATAGATTTCCTCGAAAGTCAAATGCGCCTAAACCAAGGCAACAATGTCCACCTCGAAAACCATAGGATGTTTGAAATGGTGAACGATGAGCTACCAGAAAACTTTTCCTCAGCCGACATACCGAAATTCAAAGGAACGGAGGACCCCCTCAACTACATCCGGGCCTTTAAGGACTACATGGCCATTAAAGGGGTCAAGCCCAGCCTTTTCGCTAGGATATTCACATCCTCTTTAGGGGACACACCCCGATCTTGGTTATATTTGCTCGATCCCAAAATGATATCCACCTGGGACGATATTTCCATAGAATTCGCAAAATAGTATGCGGATAATTCCGAAACGCAAGACACCATTAGAATCCTCGAAGTCCTTTCCCAGAACTAGAAGGAAGGCTTCTCCGAATTTCTGACTAGGTGGAGAAAGGTCATCACCCAATTAGTGAACCGCCTTGAAGAGGCCACCTTAGTAGAGAAATTAGTCGAATGCTAGTTAAGGCAACCAACAAACGTGGACCACTCGTTTTTAAAAGCTTTTTCTAAAAAAGTTATTCATCACCTGAGTTCTTTAATAAGAATTTAGTTACAGCCTTAGAGCGCCGTCGTTAGACCACGTACACCACAAGTATCTAACTAACTAATTAATAGTAGTCTCGATAAAAGCATCACGTCATCATTTTCAAAACTGGTTCCCCCAAGAGCCATGTTCCTTTAAAAATAATATTTTTGCTATCGCCGGATTCCCGACGCGTACACATAGCAACACATTTTTCACATCATAAACGATGTCACCACACCATTGTCACCCTAATTTTATAAAATCACCCTTTTTCAAAAAACTTTCCTCTGCAAATATAGGTCGTTTTCGAAAAAAAACTCTTTGATCCTGAGCCGGGATCGTGATCAACTTCTTATGTCATACAACTGTGTGATTAACTGTCTGTATTAGTTACTAGGATCACCTCTACTCGAGGTCTTACATTTTGGGTCGTCTCATTTTGAGAAGTCCTCTTTAAACCTCGCCTCCGAAGTTTTTGTCAAATCGTCTCAATATAGAGACCTAAATTCGTCATGCGTTTCGCCGAATACACCAAGAGTCTAAAGCACTTGAGTCCCTAAGCCAAATGACTGCAAACACACGCGAGTCAAGGGTCTTATTTCCGTGTCGCTCAATTACGGGCATTCCACGAGTCTTTAAGCCGTCTGGTAGATCCATTCTCATTAATACCATCCCTTCCAGTCATGTCAGGAGATTCAAGCACAAACGCAAGATACCAAAGTGGGAACAACGCCAAACAGTCTAGGGATAACACCGTAGAAACCCTAACTAACCTGATTCGGAATTTACAAGCCACCATTATCACGGTGAACGCATCCGTAAACAACATAGACTCTCGCCTAGGCCATTTGGAAGATAGGGCCTCAGATGAACACCACAACCGGGTCCTCAATGAGGTCCTTTTAAATTCCACCCCGCTAGGTGGGGCGCCCGTCAGCATCATCCCTAGTGATCCCGTTGCCCTACCTCAAGATGACACCCTCCAATCCGCTATGAATCACATAGATTTCCTCGAAAGTCAAATGCGCCTAAACCAAGGCAACAATGTCCACCTCGAAAACCATAGGATGTTTGAAATGGTGAACGATGAGCTACCAGAAAACTTTTCCTCAGCCGACATACCGAAATTCAAAGGAACGGAGGACTCCCTCAACTACATCCGGGCCTTTAAGGATTACATGCCCATTAAAGGGGTCAAGCCCAGCCTTTTCGCTAGGATATTACCATCCTCTTTAGGGGAAACACCCCGATCTTGGTTATATTTGCTCGATCCCAAAAAGATATCCACCTGGGACGATATTTCCATAGAATTCGCAAAACAATATGCAGATAATTCCGAAACGCAAGTCACCATTAGAATCCTCGAAGTCCTTTCCGAAAACTAGAAGGAAGGCTTCTCCGAATTTCTGACTAGGTGGAGAAAGGTCATCACCCAATTAGTGAACCACCTTGACGAGGCCACCTTAGTAGAGAAATTAGTCGAATACTAGTTAAGGCAACTAACGAACGTGGACCACTCGTTTTTAAAAGCTTTTTCTAAAAAGGTTATTCATCGCCTGAGTTCTTTAATAAGAATTTAGTTACAGCCTTAGAGCGTCGTCGTTAGACCACCTACACCACAAGTATCTAACTAACTAATCTATAGTAGTCTCGATAAAAGCATCACGTCATCATTTTCAAAAATGGTTCCCCCAAGAGCCATGTTCCTTTAAAAAAAACATTTTTGCTATCGCTGGATTCACGACGCGTACACATAGCAACACATTTTTCACATCATAAACGATGTCACCACACCATCGTCACCCTAATTTTATAAAATCACCCTTTTTCAAAAAACTTTCCTCTGCAATTATAAGTCGTTTTCGAAAAAAAAAACTCTTTGATCCTGAGCTGGGATCGTGATCAACTTCTTACATCGTACAACTGTGTGATTAACTGTCTGTGTTAGTTACTAGGATGACCTCTACTCGAGGTCTTACATTTTGGGTCGTCTCATTTTGAGAAGTCCTCTTTAAACCTCGCGTCCGAGGTTTCTGTCAAATCGTCTCAATATAGAGACCTAAATTCCTCAGGCGTTTCGCTGAATACACCAAGAGTCAAAAGCACCTGAGTCCCTAAGCCAAGTGACTGCAAACACACGCGAGTCAAGGGTCTTATTTCCGTGTCGCTCAGTTACGGGCATTCCACGAGTCTTTAAGCCGTCTGGTAGATCCATTCTCATTAATACCATCCCTTCCAGTCATGTCAGGAGATTCAAGCACAAACACAAAATACCAAATGTGGGAACAACGCCGAACAGTCTAGGGATAACACCGTAGAAACCCTAACTAACCTGATTCGGGATTTACAAGCCACCATTATCACGGTGAACGCATCCGTAAACAACATAGACTCTCTCCTAGGCCATTTGGAAGATAGCGCCTCAGATGAACACCACAACCGGGTCCTCAGTGAGTTCCTTTTAAATTCCACCCCGCTAGGTGGGGCGCCCGTCACCATCATCCCTAGTGATCCCGTTGCCCTACCTCAAAATGACACCCTCCAATCCGCTATGAATCACATAGATTTCCTCGAAAGTCAAATGCGACTAAACCAAGGCAACAATGTCCACCTCGAAAACCATAGGAAGTTTGAAATGGTGAACGATGAGCTACAAGAAAACTTTTCCTCAGCCGACATACCGAAATTCAAAGGAACGGAGGACCCCCTCAACTACATCCGGGCCTTTAAGGATTACATGGCCATTAAAGCGGTCAAGACCAGCCTTTTCGCTAGGATATTCCCATCCTCTTTAGAGGAAACACCCCGATCTTGGTTATATTTGCTCGATCCCAAAAAGATATCCACCTGGGATGATATTTCCATAGAATTCGCAAAACAATATGCGGATAATTCCGAAACGCAAGTCACCATTAGAATCCTCGAAGTCCTTTCCCAAAACTAGAAGGAAGGCTTCTCCGAATTTCTGACTAGGTGGAGAAAGGTCATCACCAAATTAGTGAACCGCCTTGACGAGGCCACCTTAGTAGAGAAATTAGTCGAATGCTAGTTAAGGCAACCAACGAACGTGGACCACTCGTTTTTAAAAGCTTTTTCTAAAAAAGTTATTCATCACCTGAGTTCTTTAATAAGAATTTAGTTACAGCCTTAGAGCGCCGTCGTTAGACCACGTACACCACAAGTATCTAACTAACTAATCTATAGTAGTCTCGATAAAAGCATCACGTCATCATTTTCAAAACTGGTTCCCCCAAGAGCCATGTTCCTTTAAAAAAAACATTTTTGTTATCGCCGGATTCCCGACGCGTACACATAGCAACACATTTTTCACATCATAAACGATGTCACCACACCATCGTCACCCTAATTTTATAAAATCACCCTTTTTCAAAAAACATTCCTCTGCAAATATAGGTCGTTTTCGAAAAAAAAACTCTTTGATCCTGAGCCGGGATCGTGATCAACTTCTTACGTCGTACAACTGTGTGATTAACTGTCTGTGTTACTTACTAGGATCACCTCTACTCGAGGTCTTACATTTTGGGTCGTCTCATTTTGAGAAGTCCTCTTTAAACCTCGCCTCCGAGGTTTGTGTCAAATCGTCTCAATATAGAGACCTAAATTCCTCAGGCGTTTCGCCGAATACACCAAGAGTCAAAAGCACATGAGTCCCTAAGCCAAGTGACTGCAAACACACGCGAGTCAAGGGTCTTATTTCCGTGTCGCTCAGTTACGGGCATTCCACGAGTCTTTAAGCCGTCTGGTAGATCCATTCTCATTAATACCATCCCTTCCAGTCATGTCAGGAGATTCAAGCACAAAACAAGATACCAAAGTGGGAACAACGCCGAACAGTCTAGGGATAACACCGTAGAAACCCTAACTAATCTGATTCGGGATTTACAAGCCACCATTATCACGGTGAACGCATCCGTAAACAACATAGACTCTCCCCTAGGCCATTTGGGAGATAGCGCCTCAGATGAACACCACAACCGGGTCCTCAGTGAGTTCCTTTTAAATTCCACCCCGCTAGGTGGGGCGCCCGTCACCATCATCCCTAGTGATCCCGTTGCCCTACCTCAAAATGACACCCTCCAATACGCTATGAATCACATAGATTTCCTCGAAAGTCAAATGCGCCTAAACCAAGGCAACAATGTCCACCTCGAAAACCATAGGAAGTTTGAAATGGTGAACGATGAGCTACAAGAAAACCTTTTCTCAGCCAACATACCGAAATTCAAAGGAACGGAGGACCCCCTCAACTACATCCGGGCCTTTAAGGATTACATGGCCATTAAAGGGGTCAAGCCCAGCCTTTTCGCTAGGATATTCTCATCCTCTTTAGGGGAAACACCCCGATCTTGGTTATATTTGTTCGATCCCAAAAAGATATCCACCTGGGACGATATTTCCATAGAATTCGCAAAACAATATGCGGATAATTCAGAAACGCAAGTCACCATTCGAATCCTCGAAGTCCTTTCCGAAAACTAGAAGGAAGGCTTCTCCGAATTTCTGACTAGGTGGAGAAAGGTCATCACCCAATTAGTGAACCGCCTTGACGAGGCCACCTTAGTAGAGAAATTAGTCGAATACTAGTTAAGGCAACCAACGAACGTGGACCACTCGTTTTTAAAAGCTTTTTCTAAAAAAGTTATTCATCGCCTGAGTTCTTTAATAAGCATTTAGTTACAGCCTTAGAGCGTCGTCGTTAGACCACGTACACCACAAGTATCTAACTAACTAATCTATAGTAGTCTCGATAAAAGCATCACGTCATCATTTTCAAAAATGGTTCCCCCAAGAGCCATGTTCCTTTAAAAAAAACATTTTTGCTATCGCTGGATTCACGACGCGTACACATAGCAACACATTTTTCACATCATAAACGATGTCGCCACACCATCGTCACCCTAATTTTATAAAATCACCTTTTTTCAAAAAACTTTCCTCTGCAAATATAAGTCGTTTTCGAAAAAAAAAACTCTTTGATCCTGAGCTGGGATCGTGATCAACTTCTTACATCATACAACTGTGTGATTAACTGTCTGTGTTAGTTAGTAGGATCACCTCTACTCGAGGTCTTACATTTTGGGTCGTCTCATTTTGAGAAGTCCTCTTTAAACCTCGCCTCCGAGGTTTGTGTCAAATCGTCTCAATATAGAGACCTAAATTCCTCAGGCGTTTCGCCGAATACACCCAGAGTCAAAAGCACCTGAGTCCCTAAGCCAAGTGACTGCAAACACACGCGAGTCAAGGGTCTTATTTCCGTGTCGCTCAGTTACGGGCATTCCACGAGTCTTTAAGCCGTCTGGTAGATCCATTCTCATTAATACCATCCCTTCCAGTCATGTCAGGAGATTCAAGCACAAACACAAGATACCAAAGTGGGAACAACGCCGAACAGTCTAGGGATAACACCGTAGAAACCCTAACTAATCTGATTCGGGATTTACAAGCCACAATTATCACGGTGAACGTATCCGTAAACAACATAGTCTCTCCCTAGGCCATTTGGGAGATAGCGCCTCAGATGAACACCACAACCGGGTCCTCAGTGAGTTCCTTTTAAATTCCACCCCGCTAGGTGGGGCGCCCGTCACCATCATCCCTAGTGATCCCGTAGCCCTACCTCAAAATAACACCCTCCAATCCGCTATGAATCACATAGATTTCCTCGAAAGTCAAATGCGCCTAAACCAAGGCAACAATGTCCACCTCGAAAACCATAGGAAGTTTGAAATGGTGAACGATGAGCTACAAGAAAACTTTTCCTCAGCCGACATACCGAAATTCAAAGGAACGGAGGACCCCCTCAACTACATCCGGGCCTTTAAGGATTACATGGCCATTAAAGGGGTCAAGCCCAGCTTTTTCGCTAGGATATTCTCATCCTCTTTAGGGGAAACACCCCGATCTTGGTTATATTTGCTCGATCCCAAAAAGATATCCACCTGGGACGATATTTCCATAGAATTCGCAAAACAATATGCGGATAATTCAGAAACGCAAGTCACCATTCGAATCCTCGAAGTCCTTTCCGAAAACTAGAAGGAAGGATTCTCCGAATTTCTGACTAGGTGGAGAAAGGTCATCACCCAATTAGTGAACCGCCTTGACGAGGCCACCTTAGTAGAGAAATTAGTCGAATACTAGTTAAGGCAACCAACGAACGTGGACCACTCGTTTTTAAAAGCTTTTTCTAAAAAAGTTATTCATCGCCTGAGTTCTTTAATAAGAATTTAGTTACAGCCTTAGAGCGTCGTCGTTAGACCACGTACACCACAAGTATCTAACTAACTAATCTATAGTAGTCTCGATAAAAGCATCACGTCATCTTTTTCAAAAATGGTTCCCCCAAGAGCCATGTTCCTTTAAAAAAACATTTTTGCTATCGCTGGATTCACGACGCGTACACATAGCAACACATTTTTCACATCATAAACGATGTCACCACACCATCGTCACCCTAATTTTATAAAATCACCTTTTTTCAAAAAACTTTCCTCTGCAAATATAAGTCGTTTTCGAAAAAAAAAACTCTTTGATCCTGAGCCGGGATCGTGATCAACTTCTTACATCGTACAACTGTGTGATTAACTGTCTGTGTTAGTTACTAGGATCACCTCTACTCGAGGTCTTACATTTTGGGTCGTCTCATTTTGAGAAGTCCTCTTTAAACCTCGCCTCCGAGGTTTGTGTCAAATCGTCTCAATATAGAGACCTAACTTCCTCAGGCGTTTCGCCGAATACACCAAGAGTCAAAAGCACCTGAGTCCCTAAGCCAAGTGACTGCAAACACACGCGAGTCAAGGGTCTTATTTCCGTGTCGCTCAGTTACGGGCATTCCACGAGTCTTTAAGCCGTCTGGTAGATCCATTCTCATTAATACCATCCCTTCCAGTCATGTCAGGAGATTCAAGCACAAACGCAAGATACCAAAGTGGGAAAAACGCCGAACAGTCTAGGGATGACACCGTAGAAACCCTAACTAACCTGATTCGGGATTTAAAAGCCACCATTACCACGGTGAACGCATCCGTAAACAACATAGACTCTCGCCTAGGCCACTTGGAAGATAGCGCCTCAGATGAACACCACAACCGGGTCCTCAGTGAGTTCCTTTTAAATTCCACCCCGCTAGGTGGGGCGCCCGTCAGCATCATCCCTAGTGATCCCGCTGCCCTACCTCAAAATGACACCCTCCAATCCGCTATGAATCGCATAGATTTCCTCGAAAGTCAAATGCGCCTAAACCAAGGCAACAATGTCCACCTCGAAAACCATAGGAAGTTTGAAATGGTGAACGATGAGCTACAAGAAAACTTTTCCTCAGCCGACATACCGAAATTCAAAGGAACGGAGGACCCCCTCAACTACATCCGGGCCTTTAAGGATTACGTGGCCATTAAAGGGGTCAAGCCCGCCTTTTCGCTAGGATATTCCCATCCTCTTTAGGGAAAACACCCCGATCTTGGTTATATTTGCTCGATCCCAAAAAGATATCCACCTGGGACGATATTTCCATAGAATTCGCAAAACAATATGCGGATAATTCCGAAACGCAAGTCACCGTTAGAATCCTCGAAGTCCTTTCCCAAAACTAGAAGGAAGGCTTCTCCGAATTTCTGACTAGGTGGAGAAAGATCATCACCCAATTAGTGAACCGCCTTGACGAGGCCACCTTAGTAGAGAAATTAGTCGAATGCTAGTTAAGGCAACCAACGAACGTGGACCACTCGTTTTTAAAAGCTTTTTCTAAAAAAGTTATTCATCGCCTGAGTTCTTTAATAAGAATTTAGTTACAGCCTTAGAGCGTCGTCGTTAGACCACGTACACCACAAGTATCTAACTAACTAATCTACAGTAGACTCGATAAAAGCATCACGTCATTATTTTCAAAACTGGTTCCCCCAAGAGCAATGTTCCTTTAAAAAAAAACATTTTTGCTATCGCCGGATTCCCGACGCGTACACATAGCAACACATTTTTCACATCATAAACGATGTCATTACACCATCGTCACCCTAATTTTATAAAATCACCCTTTTTCAAAATCTTTCCTCTTCAAATATAGGTCGTTTTCGAAAAAAAAAACTCTTTGATCCTGAGCTGGGATCGTGATCAACTTCTTACATCGTACAACTGTGTGATTAACTGTCTGTGTTAGTTACTAGGATCACCTCTACTCGAGGTCTTACATTTTGGGTCGTCTCATTTTGAGAAGTCCTCTTTAAACCTCGCCTCCGAGGTTTGTGTCAAATCGTCTCAATATAGAGACCTAAATTCGTCAGGCGTTTCGCCGAATACACCAAGAGTCTAAAGCACATGAGTCCCTAAGCCAAGTGATTGCAA
Organism: Agrostemma githago; assembly: GCA_958450325.1. Lineage (NCBI taxonomy): Eukaryota > Viridiplantae > Streptophyta > Magnoliopsida > Caryophyllales > Caryophyllaceae > Agrostemma > Agrostemma githago. Next base: position 46,807,967 of record OY288259.1, on the reverse strand, counting down.
ACACACGCGAGTCAAGGGTCTTATTTCCGTGTCGCTCAGTTACGCGCATTCCACGAGTCTTTAAGCGGTCTGGTAGATCCATTCTCATTAATACCATCCCTTCCAGTCATGTCAGGAGATTCAAGCACAAACGCAAGATACCAAAGTGGGAAAAACGCCGAACAGTCTAGGGATGACACCGTAGAAACCCTAACTAACCTGATTCGGGATTTAAAAGCCACCATTACCACGGTGAACGCATCCGTAAACAACATAGACTCTCGCCTAGGCCACTTGGAAGATAGCGCCTCAGATGAACACCACAACCGGGTCCTCAGTGAGTTCCTTTTAAATTCCACCCCGCTAGGTGGGGCGCCCGTCAGCATCATCCCTAGTGATCCCGCTGCCCTACCTCAAAATGACACCCTCCAATCCGCTATGAATCGCATAGATTTCCTCGAAAGTCAAATGCGCCTAAACCAAGGCAACAATGTCCACCTCGAAAACCATAGGAAGTTTGAAATGGTGAACGATGAGCTACAAGAAAACTTTTCCTCAGCCGACATACCGAAATTCAAAGGAACGGAGGACCCCCTCAACTACATCCGGGCCTTTAAGGATTACGTGGCCATTAAAGGGGTCAAGCCCGCCTTTTCGCTAGGATATTCCCATCCTCTTTAGGGAAAACACCCCGATCTTGGTTATATTTGCTCGATCCCAAAAAGATATCCACCTGGGACGATATTTCCATAGAATTCGCAAAACAATATGCGGATAATTCCGAAACGCAAGTCACCGTTAGAATCCTCGAAGTCCTTTCCCAAAACTAGAAGGAAGGCTTCTCCGAATTTCTGACTAGGTGGAGAAAGATCATCACCCAATTAGTGAACCGCCTTGACGAGGCCACCTTAGTAGAGAAATTAGTCGAATGCTAGTTAAGGCAACCAACGAACGTGGACCACTCGTTTTTAAAAGCTTTTTCTAAAAAAGTTATTCATCGCCTGAGTTCTTTAATAAGAATTTAGTTACAGCCTTAGAGCGTCGTCGTTAGACCACGTACACCACAAGTATCTAACTAACTAATCTACAGTAGACTCGATAAAAGCATCACGTCATTATTTTCAAAACTGGTTCCCCCAAGAGCAATGTTCCTTTAAAAAAAAACATTTTTGCTATTGCCGGATTCCCGACGCGTACACATAGCAACACATTTTTCACATCATAAACGATGTCATTACACCATCGTCACCCTAATTTTATAAAATCACCCTTTTTCAAAATCTTTCCTCTTCAAATATAGGTCGTTTTCGAAAAAAAAAACTCTTTGATCCTGAGCTGGGATCGTGATCAACTTCTTACATCGTACAACTGTGTGATTAACTGTCTGTGTTAGTTACTAGGATCACCTCTACTCGAGGTCTTACATTTTGGGTCGTCTCATTTTGAGAAGTCCTCTTTAAACCTCGCCTCCGAGGTTTGTGTCAAATCGTCTCAATATAGGGACCTAAATTCATCAGGCGTTTCGCCGAATACACCAAGAGTCTAAAGCACATGAGTCCCTAAGCCAAGTGATTGCAAACACACGCGAGTCAAGGGTCTTATTTCCGTGTCGCTCAGTTACGCGCATTCCACGAGTCTTTAAGCGGTCTGGTAGATCCATTCTCATTAATACCATCCCTTCCAGTCATGTCAAGAGATTCAAGCACAAACGCAAGATACCAAAGTGGGAAAAACGCCGAACAGTCTAGGGATGACACCGTAGAAACCCTAACTAACCTGATTCGGGATTTAAAAGCCACCATTACCACGGTGAACGCATCCGTAAACAACATAGACTCTCGCCTAGGCCACTTGGAAGATAGCGCCTCAGATGAACACCACAACCGGGTCCTCAGTGAGTTCCTTTTAAATTCCACCCCGCTAGGTGGGGCGCCCGTCAGCATCATCCCTAGTGATCCCGCTGCCCTACCTCAAAATGACACCCTCCAATCCGCTATGAATCGCATAGATTTCCTCGAAAGTCAAATGCGCCTAAACCAAGGCAACAATGTCCACCTCGAAAACCATAGGAAGTTTGAAATGGTGAACGATGAGCTACAAGAAAACTTTTCCTCAGCCGACATACCGAAATTCAAAGGAACGGAGGACCCCCTCAACTACATCCGGGCCTTTAAGGATTACGTGGCCATTAAAGGGGTCAAGCCCGCCTTTTCGCTAGGATATTCCCATCCTCTTTAGGGAAAACACCCCGATCTTGGTTATATTTGCTCGATCCCAAAAAGATATCCACCTGGGACGATATTTCCATAGAATTCGCAAAACAATATGCGGATAATTCCGAAACGCAAGTCACCGTTAGAATCCTCGAAGTCCTTTCCCAAAACTAGAAGGAAGGCTTCTCCGAATTTCTGACTAGGTGGAGAAAGATCATCACCCAATTAGTGAACCGCCTTGACGAGGCCACCTTAGTAGAGAAATTAGTCGAATGCTAGTTAAGGCAACCAACGAACGTGGACCACTCGTTTTTAAAAGCTTTTTCTAAAAAAGTTATTCATCGCCTGAGTTCTTTAATAAGAATTTAGTTACAGCCTTAGAGCGTCGTCGTTAGACCACGTACACCACAAGTATCTAACTAACTAATCTACAGTAGACTCGATAAAAGCATCACGTCATTATTTTCAAAACTGGTTCCCCCAAGAGCAATGTTCCTTTAAAAAAAAACATTTTTGCTATCGCCGGATTCCCGACGCGTACACATAGCAACACATTTTTCACATCATAAACGATGTCATTACACCATCGTCACCCTAATTTTATAAAATCACCCTTTTTCAAAATCTTTCCTCTTCAAATATAGGTCGTTTTCGAAAAAAAAAACTCTTTGATCCTGAGCTGGGATCGTGATCAACTTCTTACATCGTACAACTGTGTGATTAACTGTCTGTGTTAGTTACTAGGATCACCTCTACTCGAGGTCTTACATTTTGGGTCGTCTCATTTTGAGAAGTCCTCTTTAAACCTCGCCTCCGAGGTTTGTGTCAAATCGTCTCAATATAGAGACCTAAATTCATCAGGCGTTTCGCCGAATACACCAAGAGTCTAAAGCACATGAGTCCCTAAGCCAAGTGATTGCAAACACACGCGAGTCAAGGGTCTTATTTCCGTGTCGCTCAGTTACGCGCATTCCACGAGTCTTTAAGCGGTCTGGTAGATCCATTCTCATTAATACCATCCCTTCCAGTCATGTCAAGAGATTCAAGCACAAACGCAAGATACCAAAGTGGGAAAAACGCCGAACAGTCTAGGGATGACACCGTAGAAACCCTAACTAACCTGATTCGGGATTTAAAAGCCACCATTACCACGGTGAACGCATCCGTAAACAACATAGACTCTCGCCTAGGCCACTTGGAAGATAGCGCCTCAGATGAACACCACAACCGGGTCCTCAGTGAGTTCCTTTTAAATTCCACCCTGCTAGGTGGGGCGCCCGTCAGCATCATCCCTAGTGATCCCGCTGCCCTACCTCAAAATGACACCCTCCAATCCGCTATGAATCGCATAGATTTCCTCGAAAGTCAAATGCGCCTAAACCAAGGCAACAATGTCCACCTCGAAAACCATAGGAAGTTTGAAATGGTGAACGATGAGTTACAAGAAAACTTTTCCTCAGACGACATACCGAAATTCAAAGGAACGGAGGACCCCCTCAACTACATCCGGGCCTTTAAGGATTACGTGGCCATTAAAGGGGTCAAGCCCGCCTTTTCGCTAGGATATTCCCATCCTCTTTAGGGGAAACACCCCGATCTTGGTTATATTTGCTCGATCCCAAAAAGATATCCACCTGGGACAATATTTCCATAGAATTCGCAAAACAATATGCGGATAATTCCGAAACGCAAGTCACCGTTAGAATCCTCGAAGTCCTTTCCCAAAACTAGAAGGAAGGCTTCTCCGAATTTCTGACTAGGTGGAGAAAGATCATCACCCAATTAGTGAACCGCCTTGACGAGGCCACCTTAGTAGAGAAATTAGTCGAATGCTAGTTAAGGCAACCAACGAACGTAGACCACTCGTTTTTAAAAGCTTTTTCTAAAAAAGTTATTCATCGCCTGAGTTCTTTAATAAGAATTTAGTTACAGCCTTAGAGCGTCGTCGTTAGACCACGTACACCACAAGTATCTAACTAACTAATCTACAGTAGTCTCGATAAAAGCATCACGTCATTATTTTCAAAACTGGTTCCCCCAAGAGCAATGTTCCTTTAAAAAAAACATTTTTGCTATCGCCGGATTCCCGACGCGTACACATAGCAACACATTTTTCACATCATAAACGATGTCATTACACCATCGTCACCCTAATTTTATAAAATCACCCTTTTTCAAAATCTCTCCTCTTCAAATATAGGTCGTTTTCGAAAAAAAAAACTCTTTGATCCTGAGCTGGGATCGTGATCAACTTCTTACATCGTACAACTGTGTGATTAACTGTCTGTGTTAGTTACTAGGATCACCTCTACTCGAGGTCTTACATTTTGGGTCGTCTCATTTTGAGAAGTCCTCTTTAAACCTCGCCTCCGAGGTTTGTGTCAAATCGTCTCAATATAGAGACCTAAATTCATCAGGCGTTTCGCCGAATACACCAAGAGTCTAAAGCACATGAGTCCCTAAGCCAAGTGATTGCAAACACACGCGAGTCAAGGGTCTTATTTCCGTGTCGCTCAGTTACGCGCATTCCACGAGTCTTTAAGCGGTCTGGTAGATCCATTCTCATTAATACCATCCCTTCCAGTCATGTCAGGAGATTCAAGCACAAACGCAAGATACCAAAGTGGGAAAAACGCCGAACAGTCTAGGGATGACACCGTAGAAACCCTAACTAACCTGATTCGGGATTTAAAAGCCACCATTACCACGGTGAACGCATCCGTAAACAACATAGACTCTCGCCTAGGCCACTTGGAAGATAGCGCCTCAGATGAACACCACAACCGGGTCCTCAGTGAGTTCCTTTTAAATTCCACCCCGCTAGGTGGGGCGCCCGTCAGCATCATCCCTAGTGATCCCGCTGCCCTACCTCAAAATGACACCCTCCAATCCGCTATGAATCGCATAGATTTCCTCGAAAGTCAAATGCGCCTAAACCAAGGCAACAATGTCCACCTCGAAAACCATAGGTAGTTTGAAATGGTGAACAATGAGCTACAAGAAAACTTTTCCTCAGCCGACATACCGAAATTCAAAGGAACGGAGGACCCCCTCAACTACATCCGGGCCTTTAAGGATTACGTGGCCATTAAAGGGGTCAAGCCCGCCTTTTCGCTAGGATATTCCCATCCTCTTTAGGGGAAACACCCCGATCTTGGTTATATTTGCTCGATCCCAAAAAGATATCCACCTGGGACGATATTTCCATAGAATTCGCAAAACAATATGCGGATAATTCCGACACGCAAGTCACCGTTAGAATCCTCGAAGTCCTTTCCCAAAACTAGAAGGAAGGCTTCTCCGAATTTCTGACTAGGTGGAGAAAGATCATCACCCAATTAGTGAACCGCCTTGACGAGGCCACCTTAGTAGAGAAATTAGTCGAATGCTAGTTAAGGCAACCAACGAACGTGGACCACTCGTTTTTAAAAGCTTTTTCTAAAAAAGTTATTCATCGCCTGAGTTCTTTAATAAGAATTTAGTTACAGCCTTAGAGCGTCGTCGTTTGACCACGTACACCACAAGTATCTAACTAACTAATCTACAGTAGTCTCGATAAAAGCATCACGTCATTATTTTCAAAACTGGTTCCCCCAAGAGCAATGTTCCTTTAAAAAAACATTTTTGCTATCGCCGGATTCCCGACGCGTACACATAGCAACACATTTTTCACATCATAAACGATGTCATTACACCATCGTCACCCTAATTTTATAAAATCACCCTTTTTCAAAATCTCTCCTCTTCAAATATAGGTCGTTTTCGAAAAAAAAAACTCTTTGATCCTGAGCTGGGATCGTGATCAACTTCTTACATCGTACAACTGTGTGATTAACTGTCTGTGTTAGTTACTAGGATCACCTCTACTCGAGGTCTTACATTTTGGGTCGTCTCATTTTGAGAAGTCCTCTTTAAACCTCGCCTCCGAGGTTTGTGTCAAATCGTCTCAATATAGAGACCTAAATTCATCAGGCGTTTCGCCGAATACACCAAGAGTCTAAAGCACATGAGTCCCTAAGCCAAGTGATTGCAAACACACGCGAGTCAAGGGTCTTATTTCCGTGTCGCTCAGTTACGCGCATTCCACGAGTCTTTAAGCGGTCTGGTAGATCCATTCTCATTAATACCATCCCTTCCAGTCATGTCAGGAGATTCAAGCACAAACGCAAGATACCAAAGTGGGAAAAAACGCCGAACAGTCTAGGGATGACACCGTAGAAACCCTAACTAACCTGATTCGGGATTTAAAAGCCACCATTACCACGGTGAACGCATCCGTAAACAACATAGACTCTCGCCTAGGCCACTTGGAAGATAGCGCCTCAGATGAACACCACAACCGGGTCCTCAGTGAGTTCCTTTTAAATTCCACCCCGCTAGGTGGGGCGCCCGTCAGCATCATCCCTAGTGATCCCGCTGCCCTACCTCAAAATGACACCCTCCAATCCGCTATGAATCGCATAGATTTCCTCGAAAGTCAAATGCGCCTAAACCAAGGCAACAATGTCCACCTCGAAAACCATAGGAAGTTTGAAATGGTGAACAATGAGCTACAAGAAAACTTTTCCTCAGCCGACATACCGAAATTCAAAGGAACGGAGGACCCCCTCAACTACATCCGGGCCTTTAAGGATTACGTGGCCATTAAAGGGGTCAAGCCCGCCTTTTCGCTAGGATATTCCCATCCTCTTTAGGGGAAACACCCCGATCTTGGTTATATTTGCTCGATCCCAAAAAGATATCCACCAGGGACGATATTTCCATAGAATTCGCAAAACAATATGCGGATAATTCCGAAACGCAAGTCACCGTTAGAATCCTCGAAGTCCTTTCCCAAAACTAGAAGGAAGGCTTCTCCGAATTTCTGACTAGGTGGAGAAAGATCATCACCCAATTAGTGAACCGCCTTGACGAGGCCACCTTAGTAGAGAAATTAGTCGAATGCTAGTTAAGGCAACCAACGAACGTGGACCACTCGTTTTTAAAAGCTTTTTCTAAAAAAGTTATTCATCGCCTGAGTTCTTTAATAAGAATTTAGTTACAGCCTTAGAGCGTCGTCGTTAGACCACGTACACCACAAGTATCTAACTAACTAATCTACAGTAGTCTCGATAAAAGCATCACGTCATTATTTTCAAAACTGGTTCCCCCAAGAGCAATGTTCCTTTAAAAAAAACATTTTTGCTATCGCCGGATTCCCGACGCGTACACATAGCAACACATTTTTCACATCATAAACGATGTCATTACACCATCGTCACCCTAATTTTATAAAATCACCCTTTTTCAAAATCTTTCCTCTTCAAATATAGGTCGTTTTCGAAAAAAAAAACTCTTTGATCCTGAGCTGGGATCGTGATCAACTTCTTACATCGTACAACTGTGTGATTAACTGTCTGTGTTAGTTACTAGGATCACCTCTACTCGAGGTCTTACATTTTGGGTCGTCTCATTTTGAGAAGTCCTCTTTAAACCTCGCCTCCGAGGTTTGTGTCAAATCGTCTCAATATAGAGACCTAAATTCCTCAGGCGTTTCGCCGAATACACCAAGAGTCAAAACCACCTGAGTCCCTAACCCAAGTGACTGCAAACACACGCGAGTCAAGGGTCTTATTTCCGTGTCGCTCAGTTACGGGCATTCCACGAGTCTTTAAGCCGTCTGGTAGATCCATTCTCATTAATACCATCCCTTCCAGTCATGTCAGGAGATTCAAGCACAAACACAAGATACCAAAGTGGGAACAACGCCGAACAGTCTAGGGATAACACCGTAGAAACCCTAACTTACCTGATTCGGGATTTACAAGCCAACATTATCACGGTGAACGCATCCGTAAACAACATAGACTTTCGCCTAAGCCATTTGGAAGATAGGGCCTCAGATGAACACCACAACCAGGTCCTCAATGAGTTCCTTTTAAAATCCACCCCGCTAGGTGGGGCGCCCGTCAGCATCATCCCTAGTGATCCCGTTGCCCTACCTCAAAATGACACCCTCCAATCCGCTATGAATCGCATAGATTTCCTCGAAAGTCAAATTCGCCTAAACCAAGGCAACAATGTCCACCTCGAAAAGCATAGGAAGTTTCAAATGGTGAACGATGAGCTACTAGAAAACTTTTCCTCAGCCGACATACCGAAATTCAAAGGAACGTAGGACCCCCTCAACTACATCCGGGCCTTTAAGGATTACATGGCCATTAAAAGGGTCAAGCCCAGCCTTTTCGCTAGGATATTCCCATCCTCTTTAGGGGACACACCCCGATCTTGGTTATATTTGCTCGATCCCCAAAAGATATCCACCTGGAACGATATTTCCATAGAATTCGCAAAACAATATGCGGATAATTCCGAAATGCAAGTCACCATTAGAATCCTCGAAGTCCTTTCCCAAAACTAGAAGGAAGGCTTCTCCGAATTTTTGACTAGGTGGAGAAAGGTCATCACCCATTTAGTGAACCGCCTTGACGAGGCCACCTTAGTAGAGAAATTAGTCGAATGCTAGTTAAGGCAACCAACGAACGTGGACCACTCGTTTTTAAAAGCATTTTCTAAAAAAGTTATTCATCACCTAAGTTCTTTAATAAGAATTTAGTTACAGCCTTAGAGCGTCGTCGTTAGACCACGTACACCACAAGTATCGAACTAACTAATTAATAGTAGTCTCGATAAAAGCATCACGTCATCATTTCCAAAACTATTTCCCCCAAGAGCCATGTTCCTTTAAAAAAAACATTTTTGCTATCGCCGGATTCCCGACGCGTACACATAGCAACATATTTTTCACATCATAAACGATGTCACCACACCATCGTCACCCTAATTTTCTAAAATCACCCTTTTTCAAAAAACTTTCCACTGCAAATATAGGTCGTTTTCGAAAAAAAAAAAACTCTTTGATCCTTAGCCAGGATCGTGATCAACTTCTTACATCGTACAACTGTGTGATTAACTGTCTGTGTTAGTTACTAGGATCACCTCTACTCGAGGTCTTACATTTTGGGTCGTCTCATTTTGAGAAGTCCTCTTTAAACCTCGCCTCCGAGGTTTGTGTCAAATCGTCTCAATATAGAGACCTAAATTCGTCAGGCGTTTCGCCGAATACACCAAGAGTCTAAAGCACATGAGTCCCTAAGCCAAGTGATTGCAAACACACGCGAGTCAAGGGTCTTATTTCCGTATCGCTCAGTTACGCGCATTCCACGAGTCTTTAAGCGGTCTAGTAGATCCATTCTCATTAATACCATCCCTTCCAGTCATGTCAGGAGATTCAAGCACAAACGCAAGATACCAAAGTGGGAAAAACGCCGAACAGTCTAGGGATGACACCGTAGAAACCCTAACTAACCTGATTCGGGATTTAAAAGCCACCATTACCACGGTGAACGCATCCGTAAACAACATAGACTCTCGCCTAGGCCACTTGGAAGATAGCGCCTCAGATGAACACCACAACCGGGTCCTCAGTGAGTTCCTTTTAAATTCCACCCCGCTAGGTGGGGCGCCCGTCAGCATCATCCCTAGTGATCCCGCTGCCCTACCTCAAAATGACACCCTCCAATCCGCTATGAATCGCATAGATTTCCTCGAAAGTCAAATGCGCCTAAACCAAGGCAACAATGTCCACCTCGAAAACCATAGGAAGTTTGAAATGGTGAACGATGAGCTACAAGAAAACTTTTCCTCAGCCGACATACCGAAATTCAAAGGAACGGAGGACCCCCTCAACTACATCCGGGCCTTTAAGGATTACGTGGCCATTAAAGGGGTCAAGCCCGCCTTTTCGCTAGGATATTCCCATCCTCTTTAGGGGAAACACCCCGATCTTGGTTATATTTGCTCGATCCCAAAAAGATATCCACCTGGGACGATATTTCCATAGAATTCGCAAAACAATATGTGGATAATTCCGACACGCAAGTCACCGTTAGAATCCTCGAAGTCCTTTCCCAAAACTAGAAGGAAGGCTTCTCCGAATTTCTGACTAGGTGGAGAAAGATCATCACCCAATTAGTGAACCGCCTTGACGAGGCCACCTTAGTAGAGAAATTAGTCGAATGCTAGTTAAGGCAACCAACGAACGTGGACCACTCGTTTTTAAAAGCTTTTTCTAAAAAAGTTATTCATCGCCTGAGTTATTTAATAAGAATTTAGTTACAGCCTTAGAGCGTCGTCGTTAGACCACGTACACCACAAGTATCTAACTAACTAATCTACAGTAGTCTCGATAAAAGCATCACGTCATTATTTTCAAAACTGGTTCCCCCAAGAGCAATGTTCCTTTAAAAAAACATTTTTGCTATCGCCGGATTCCCGACGCGTACACATAGCAACACATTTTTCACATCATAAACGATGTCATTACACCATCGTCACCCTAATTTTCTAAAATCACCCTTTTTCAAAAAACTTTCCACTGCAAATATAGGTCGTTTTCGAAAAAAAAAACTCTTTGATCCTTAGCCAGGATCGTGATCAACTTCTTACATCGTACAACTGTGTGATAAACTGTCTGTGTTAGTTACTAGGATCACCTCTACTCGAGGTCTTACATTTTGGGTCGTCTCATTTTGAGAAGTCCTCTTTAAACCTCGCCTCCGAGGTTTGTGTCAAATCGTCTCAATATAGAGACCTAAATTCGTCAGGCGTTTCGCCGAATACACCAAGAGTCTAAAGCACATGAGTCCCTAAGCCAAGTGATTGCAAACACACGCGAGTCAAGGGTCTTATTTCCGTGTCGCTCAGTTACGCGCATTCCACGAGTCTTTAAGCGGTCTGGTAGATCCATTCTCATTAATACCATCCCTTCCAGTCATGTCAGGAGATTCAAGCACAAACGCAAGATACCAAAGTGGGAAAAACGCCGAACAGTCTAGGGATGACACCGTAGAAACCCTAACTAACCTGATTCGGGATTTAAAAGCCACCATTACCACGGTGAACGCATCCGTAAACAACATAGACTCTCGCCTAGGCTACTTGGAAGATAGCGCCTCAGATGAACACCACAACCGGGTCCTCAGTGAGTTCCTTTTAAATTCCACCCCGCTAGGTGGGGCGCCCGTCAGAATCATCCCTAGTGATCCCGCTGCCCTACCTCAAAATGACACCCTCCAATCCGCTATGAATCGCATAGATTTCCTCGAAAGTCAAATGCGCCTAAACCAAGGCAACAATGTCCACCTCGAAAACCATAGGAAGTTTGAAATGGTGAACGATGAGCTACAAGAAAACTTTTCCTCAGCCGACATACCGAAATTCAAAGGAACGGAGGACCCCCTCAACTACATCCGGGCCTTTAAGGATTACGTGGCCATTAAAGGGGTCAAGCCCGCCTTTTCGCTAGGATATTCCCATCCTCTTTAGGGGAAACACCCCGATCTTGGTTATATTTGCTCGATCCCAAAAAGATATCCACCTGGGACGATATTTCCATAGAATTCGCAAAACAATATGCGGATAATTCCGAAACGCAAGTCACCGTTAGAATCCTCGAAGTCCTTTCCCAAAACTAGAAGGAAGGCTTCTCTGAATTTCTGACTAGGTGGAGAAAGATCATCACCCAATTAGTAAACCGCCTTGACGTCACAAACCTTTTTCATACCAAAAGACTTTTTTTTTTAGTTTTAAAGAGTAAAAAAAAGTCTTTTTTCCTTATTTTTCGGATCAAAAAGAAACTTTGGGATTGCTGAATTATAGACAAAATAAAGATGAGGCCACCTTAGTAGAGAAATTAGTCGAATGCTAGTTAAGGCAACCAACGAACGTGGACCACTCGTTCTTAAAAGCTTTTTCTAAAAAAGTTATTCATCGCCTGAGTTCTTTAATAAGAATTTAGTTACAGCCTTAGAGCGTCGTCGTTAGACCACGTACACCACAAGTATCTAACTAACTAATCTACAGTAGTCTCGATAAAAGCATCACGTCATTATTTTCAAAACTGGTTCCCCCAAGAGCAATGTTCCTTTAAAAAAAACATTTTTGCTATCGCCGGATTCCCGACGCGTACACATAGCAACACATTTTTCACATCATAAACGATGTCATTACACCATCGTCACCCTAATTTTATAAAATCACCCTTTTTCAAAATCTTTCCTCTTCAAATATAGGTCGTTTTCGAAAAAAAAAACTCTTTGATCCTGAGCTGGGATCGTGATCAACTTCTTACATCGTACAACTGTGTGATTAACTGTCTGTGTTAGTTACTAGGATCACCTCTACTCGAGGTCTTACATTTTGGGTCGTCTCATTTTGAGAAGTCCTCTTTAAACCTCGCCTCCGAGGTTTGTGTCAAATCGTCTCAATATAGAGACCTAAATTCCTCAGGCGTTTCGCCGAATACACCAAGAGTCAAAACCACCTGAGTCCCTAACCCAAGTGACTGCAAACACACGCGAGTCAAGGGTCTTATTTCCGTGTCGCTCAGTTACGGGCATTCCACGAGTCTTTAAGCCGTCTGGTAGATCCATTCTCATTAATACCATCCCTTCCAGTCATGTCAGGAGATTCAAGCACAAACACAAGATACCAAAGTGGGAACAACGCCGAACAGTCTAGGGATAACACCGTAGAAACCCTAACTTACCTGATTCGGGATTTACAAGCCAACATTATCACGGTGAACGCATCCGTAAACAACATAGACTCTCGCCTAAGCCATTTGGAAGATAGGGCCTCAGATGAACACCACAACCAGGTCCTCAATGAGTTCCTTTTAAAATCCACCCCGCTAGGTGGGGCGCCCGTCAGCATCATCCCTAGTGATCCCGTTGCCCTACCTCAAAATGACACCCTCCAATCCGCTATGAATCGCATAGATTTCCTCGAAAGTCAAATGCGCCTAAACCAAGGCAACAATGTCCACCTCGAAAAGCATAGGAAGTTTCAAATGGTGAACGATGAGCTACTAGAAAACTTTTCCTCAGCCGACATACCGAAATTCAAAGGAACGTAGGACCCCCTCAACTACATCCGGGCCTTTAAGGATTACATGGCCATTAAAAGGGTCAAGCCCAGCCTTTTCGCTAGGATATTCCCATCCTCTTTAGGGGACACACCCCGATCTTGGTTATATTTGCTCGATCCCAAAAAGATATCCACCTGGAACGATATTTCCATAGAATTCGCAAAACAATATGCGGATAATTCCGAAACGCAAGTCACCATTAGAATCGTCGAAGTCCTTTCCCAAAACTAGAAGGAAGGCTTCTCCGAATTTTTGACTAGGTGGAGAAAGGTCATCACCCATTTAGTGAACCGCCTTGACGAGGCCACCTTAGTAGAGAAATTAGTCGAATGCTAGTTAAGGCAACCAACGAACGTGGACCACTCGTTTTTAAAAGCATTTTCTAAAAAAGTTATTCATCCCCTGAGTTCTTTAATAAGAATTTAGTTACAGCCTTAGAGCGTCGTCGTTAGACCACGTACACCACAAGTATCTAACTAACTAATCTACAGTAGTCTCGATAAAAGCATCACGTCATTATTTTCAAAACTGGTTCCCCCAAGAGCAATGTTCCTTTAAAAAAAACATTTTTGCTATCGCCGGATTCCCGACGCGTACACATAGCAACACATTTTTCACATCATAAACGATGTCATTACACCATCGTCACCCTAATTTTCTAAAATCACCCTTTTTCAAAAAACTTTCCACTGCAAATATAGGTCGTTTTCGAAAAAAAAAAACTCTTTGATCCTTAGCCAGGATCGTGATCAACTTCTTACATCGTACAACTGTGTGATTAACTGTCTGTGTTAGTTACTAGGATCACCTCTACTCGAGGTCTTACATTTTGGGTCGTCTCATTTTGAGAAGTCCTCTTTAAACCTCGCCTCCGAGGTTTGTGTCAAATCGTCTCAATATAGAGACCTAAATTCGTCAGGCGTTTCGCCGAATACACCAAGAGTCTAAAGCACATGAGTCCCTAAGCCAAGTGATTGCAAACACACGCGAGTCAAGGGTCTTATTTCCGTGTCGCTCAGTTACGCGCATTCCACGAGTCTTTAAGCGGTCTGGTAGATCCATTCTCATTAATACCATCCCTTCCAGTCATGTCAGGAGATTCAAGCACAAACGCAAGATACCAAAGTGGGAAAAACGCCGAACAGTCTAGGGATGACACCGTAGAAACCCTAACTAACCTGATTCGGGATTTAAAAGCCACCATTACCACGGTGAACGCATCCGTAAACAACATAGACTCTCGCCTAGGCCACTTGGAAGATAGCGCCTCAGATGAACACCACAACCGGGTCCTCAGTGAGTTCCTTTTAAATTCCACCCCGCTAGGTGGGGCGCCCGTCAGCATCATCCCTAGTGATCCCGCTGCCCTACCTCAAAATGACACCCTCCAATCCGCTATGAATCGCATAGATTTCCTCGAAAGTCAAATGCGCCTAAACCAAGGCAACAATGTCCACCTCGAAAACCATAGGAAGTTTGAAATGGTGAACGATGAGCTACAAGAAAACTTTTCCTCAGCCGACATACCGAAATTCAAAGGAACGGAGGACCCCCTCAACTACATCCGGGCCTTTAAGGATTACGTGGCCATTAAAGGGGTCAAGCCCGCCTTTTCGCTAGGATACTCCCATCCTCTTTAGGGGAAACACCCCGATCTTGGTTATATTTGCTCGATCCCAAAAAGATATCCACCTGGGACGATATTTCCATAGAATTCGCAAAACAATATGCGGATAATTCCGAAACGCAAGTCACCGTTAGAATCCTCGAAGTCCTTTCCCAAAACTAGAAGGAAGGCTTCTCCGAATTTCTGACTAGGTGGAGAAAGATCATCACCCAATTAGTGAACCGCCTTGACGAGGCCACCTTAGTAGAGAAATTAGTCGAATGCTAGTTAAGGAAACCAACGAACGTGGACCACTCGTTCTTAAAAGCTTTTTCTAAAAAAGTTATTCATCGCCTGAGTTCTTTAATAAGAATTTAGTTACAGCCTTAGAGCGTCGTCGTTAGACCACGTACACCACAAGTATCTAACTAACTAATCTACAGTAGTCTCGATAAAAGCATCACGTCATTATTTTCAAAACTGGTTCCCCCAAGAGCAATGTTCCTTTAAAAAAAACATTTTTGCTATCGCCGGATTCCCGACGCGTACACATAGCAACATATTTTTCACATCATAAACGATGTCATTACACCATCGTCACCCTAATTTTATAAAATCACCCTTTTTCAAAATCTTTCCTCTTCAAATATAGGTCGTTTTCGAAAAAAAAAACTCTTTGATCCTGAGCTGGGATCGTGATCAACTTCTTACATCGTACAACTGTGTGATTAACTGTCTGTGTTAGTTACTAGGATCACCTCTACTCGAGGTCTTACATTTTGGGTCATCTCATTTTGAGAAGTCCTCTTTAAACCTCGCCTCCGACGTTTGTGTCAAATCGTCTCAATATAGAGACCTAAATTCCTCAGGCGTTTCGCCGAATACACCAAGAGTCAAAACCACCTGAGTCCCTAACCCAAGTGACTGCAAACACACGCGAGTCAAGGGTCTTATTTCCGTGTCGCTCAGTTACGGGCATTCCACGAGTCTTTAAGCCGTCTGGTAGATCCATTCTCATTAATACCATCCCTTCCAGTCATGTCAGGAGATTCAAGCACAAACACAAGATACCAAAGTGGGAACAACGCCGAACAGTCTAGGGATAACACCGTAGAAACCCTAACTTACCTGATTCGGGATTTACAAGCCAACATTATCACGGTGAACGCATCCGTAAACAACATAGACTCTCGCCTAAGCCATTTGGAAGATAGGGCCTCAGATGAACACCACAACCAGGTCCTCAATGAGTTCCTTTTAAAATCCACCCCGCTAGGTGGGGCGCCCGTCAGCATCATCCCTAGTGATCCCGTTGCCCTACCTCAAAATGACACCCTCCAATCCGCTATGAATCGCATAGATTTCCTCGAAAGTCAAATGCGCCTAAACCAAGGCAACAATGTCCACCTCGAAAAGCATAGGAAGTTTCAAATGGTGAACGATGAGCTACTAGAAAACTTTTCCTCAGCCGACATACCGAAATTCAAAGGAACGTAGGACCCCCTCAACTACATCCGGGCCTTTAAGGATTACATGGCCATTAAAAGGGTCAAGCCCAGCCTTTTCGCTAGGATATTCCCATCCTCTTTAGGGGACACACCCCGATCTTGGTTATATTTGCTCGATCCCAAAAAGATATCCACCTGCAACGATATTTCCATAGAATTCGCAAAACAATATGCGGATAATTCCGAAACGCAAGTCACCATTAGAATCGTCGAAGTCCTTTCCCAAAACTAGAAGGAAGGCTTCTCCGAATTTTTGACTAGGTGGAGAAAGGTCATCACCCATTTAGTGAACCGCCTTGACGAGGCCACCTTAGTAGAGAAATTAGTCGAATGCTAGTTAAGGCAACCAACGAACGTGGACCACTCGTTTTTAAAAGCATTTTCTAAAAAAGTTATTCATCCCCTGAGTTCTTTAATAAGAATTTAGTTACAGCCTTAGAGCGTCGTCGTTAGACCACGTACACCACAAGTATCTAACTAACTAATCTACAGTAGTCTCGATAAAAGCATCACGTCATTATTTTCAAAACTGGTTCCCCCAAGAGCAATGTTCCTTTAAAAAAAACATTTTTGCTATCGCCGGATTCCCGACGCGTTCACATAGCAACACATTTTTCACATCATAAACGATGTCATTACACCATCGTCACCCTAATTTTCTAAAATCACCCTTTTTCAAAAAACTTTCCACTGCAAATATAGGTCGTTTTCGAAAAAAAAAAACTCTTTGATCCTTAGCCAGGATCGTGATCAACTTCTTACATCGTACAACTGTGTGATTAACTGTCTGTGTTAGTTACTAGGATCACCTCTACTCGAGGTCTTACATTTTGGGTCGTCTCATTTTGAGAAGTCCTCTTTAAACCTCGCCTCCGAGGTTTGTGTCAAATCGTCTCAATATAGAGACCTAAATTCGTCAGGCGTTTCGCCGAATACACCAAGAGTCTAAAGCACATGAGTCCCTAAGCCAAGTGATTGCAAACACACGCGAGTCAAGGGTCTTATTTCCGTGTCGCTCAGTTACGCGCATTCCACGAGTCTTTAAGCGGTCTGGTAGATCCATTCTCATTAATACCATCCCTTCCAGTCATGTCAGGAGATTCAAGCACAAACGCAAGATACCAAAGTGGGAAAAACGCCGAACAGTCTAGGGATGACACCGTAGAAACCCTAACTAACCTGATTCGGGATTTAAAAGCCACCATTACCACGGTGAACGCATCCGTAAACAACATAGACTCTCGCCTAGGCCACTTGGAAGATAGCGCCTCAGATGAACACCACAACCGGGTCCTCAGTGAGTTCCTTTTAAATTCCACCCCGCTAGGTGGGGCGCCCGTCAGCATCATCCCTAGTGATCCCGCTGCCCTACCTCAAAATGACACCCTCCAATCCGCTATGAATCGCATAGATTTCCTCGAAAGTCAAATGCGCCTAAACCAAGGCAACAATGTCCACCTCGAAAACCATAGGAAGTTTGAAATGGTGAACGATGAGCTACAAGAAAACTTTTCCTCAGCCGACATACCGAAATTCAAAGGAACGGAGGACCCCCTCAACTACATCCGGGCCTTTAAGGATTACGTGGCCATTAAAGGGGTCAAGCCCGCCTTTTCGCTAGGATACTCCCATCCTCTTTAGGGGAAACACCCCGATCTTGGTTATATTTGCTCGATCCCAAAAAGATATCCACCTGGGACGATATTTCCATAGAATTCGCAAAACAATATGCGGATAATTCCGAAACGCAAGTCACCGTTAGAATCCTCGAAGTCCTTTCCCAAAACTAGAAGGAAGGCTTCTCCGAATTTCTGACTAGGTGGAGAAAGATCATCACCCAATTAGTGAACCGCCTTGACGAGGCCACCTTAGTAGAGAAATTAGTCGAATGCTAGTTAAGGAAACCAACGAACGTGGACCACTCGTTCTTAAAAGCTTTTTCTAAAAAAGTTATTCATCGCCTGAGTTCTTTAATAAGAATTTAGTTACAGCCTTAGAGCGTCGTCGTTAGACCACGTACACCACAAGTATCTAACTAACTAATCTACAGTAGTCTCGATAAAAGCATCACGTCATTATTTTCAAAACTGGTTCCCCCAAGAGCAATGTTCCTTTAAAAAAAACATTTTTGCTATCGCCGGATTCCCGACGCGTACACATAGCAACATATTTTTCACATCATAAACGATGTCATTACACCATCGTCACCCTAATTTTATAAAATCACCCTTTTTCAAAATCTTTCCTCTTCAAATATAGGTCGTTTTCGAAAAAAAAAACTCTTTGATCCTGAGCTGGGATCGTGATCAACTTCTTACATCGTACAACTGTGTGATTAACTGTCTGTGTTAGTTACTAGGATCACCTCTACTCGAGGTCTTACATTTTGGGTCATCTCATTTTGAGAAGTCCTCTTTAAACCTCGCCTCCGAGGTTTGTGTCAAATCGTCTCAATATAGAGACCTAAATTCCTCAGGCGTTTCGCCGAATACACCAAGAGTCAAAACCACCTGAGTCCCTAACCCAAGTGACTGCAAACACACGCGAGTCAAGGGTCTTATTTCCGTGTCGCTCAGTTACGGGCATTCCACGAGTCTTTAAGCCGTCTGGTAGATCCATTCTCATTAATACCATCCCTTCCAGTCATGTCAGGAGATTCAAGCACAAACACAAGATACCAAAGTGGGAACAACGCCGAACAGTCTAGGGATAACACCGTAGAAACCCTAACTTACCTGATTCGGGATTTACAAGCCAACATTATCACGGTGAACGCATCCGTAAACAACATAGACTCTCGCCTAAGCCATTTGGAAGATAGGGCCTCAGATGAACACCACAACCAGGTCCTCAATGAGTTCCTTTTAAAATCCACCCCGCTAGGTGGGGCGCCCGTCAGCATCATCCCTAGTGATCCCGTTGCCCTACCTCAAAATGACACCCTCCAATCCGCTATGAATCGCATAGATTTCCTCGAAAGTCAAATGCGCCTAAACCAAGGCAACAATGTCCACCTCGAAAAGCATAGGAAGTTTCAAATGGTGAACGATGAGCTACTAGAAAACTTTTCCTCAGCCGACATACCGAAATTCAAAGGAACGTAGGACCCCCTCAACTACATCCGGGCCTTTAAGGATTACATGGCCATTAAAAGGGTCAAGCCCAGCCTTTTCGCTAGGATATTCCCATCCTCTTTAGGGGACACACCCCGATCTTGGTTATATTTGCTCGATCCCAAAAAGATATCCACCTGGAACGATATTTCCATAGAATTCGCAAAACAATATGCGGATAATTCCGAAACGCAAGTCACCATTAGAATCGTCGAAGTCCTTTCCCAAAACTAGAAGGAAGGCTTCTCCGAATTTTTGACTAGGTGGAGAAAGGTCATCACCCATTTAGTGAACCGCCTTGACGAGGCCACCTTAGTAGAGAAATTAGTCGAATGCTAGTTAAGGCAACCAACGAACGTGGACCACTCGTTTTTAAAAGCATTTTCTAAAAAAGTTATTCATCACCTGAGTTCTTTAATAAGAATTTAGTTACAGCCTTAGAGCGCCGTCGTTAGACCACGTACACCACAAGTATCGAACTAACTAATTAATAGTAGTCTCGATAAAAGCATCACGTCATCATTTCCAAAACTATTTCCCCCAAGAGCCATGTTCCTTTAAAAAAACATTTTTGCTATCGCCGGATTCCCGACGCGTACACATAGCAACACATTTTTCACATCATAAACGATGTCACCACACCATCGTGACCCTAATTTTCTAAAATCACCCTTTTTCAAAAAACTTTCCACTGCAAATATAGGTCGTTTTCGAAAAAAAAAAACTCTTTGATCCTTAGCCAGGATCGTGATCAACTTCTTACATCGTACAACTGTGTGATTAACTGTCTGTGTTAGTTACTAGGATCACCTCTACTCGAGGTCTTACATTTTGGGTCGTCTCATTTTGAGAAGTCCTCTTTAAACCTCGCCTCCGAGGTTTGTGTCAAATCGTCTCAATATAGAGACCTAAATTCATCAGGCGTTTCGCCGAATACACCAAGAGTCTAAAGCACCTGAGTCCCTAAGCTAAGTGACTGCAAACACACGCGAGTCAAGGGTCTTATTTCCGTGTCGCTCAATTACGGGCATTCCACGAGTCTTTAAGCCGTCTGGTAGATCCATTCTCATTAATACCACCCCTTCCAGTCATTTCAGGAGATTCAAGCACAAACGCAAGATACCAAAGTGGGAACAACGCCGAACAGTCTAGGGATAACTCCGTAGAAAACCTAACTAACCTAATTCGGGATTTACAAGCCACCATTATCACGGTTAACGCATCCGTAAACAACATAGACTCTCGCCTAGGCCATTTGGAAGATAGGGCCTCAGATGAACACCACAACCGGGTCCTCAATGAGTTCCTTTTAAATTCCACCCCGCTAGGTGGGGCGCCCGTCAGCATCATCCCTAGTGATCCCGTTGCCCTACCTCAAAATGACATCCTCCAATCCGCTATGAATCGCATAGATTTCCTCGAAAGTCAAATGCGCCTAAACCAAGGCAACAATGTCCACCTCGAAAAGCATAGGAAGTTTCAAATGGTGAACGATGAGCTACCAGAAAACTTTTCCTCAGCCGACATACCGAAATTCAAAGGAACGTAGGACCCCCTCAACTACATCCGGGCCTTTAAGGATTACATGGCCATTAAAAGGGTCAAGCCCAGCCTTTTCGCTAGGATATTCCCATCCTCTTTAGGGGACACACCCCGATCTTGGTTATATTTGCTCGATCCCAAAAAGATATCCACCTGGAACGATATTTCCATAGAATTCGCAAAACAATATGCGGATAATTCCGAAACGCAAGTCACCATTAGAATCCTCGAAGTCCTTTCCCAAAACTAGAAGGAAGGCTTCTCCGAATTTTTGACTAGGTGGAGAAAGGTCATCACCCATTTAGTGAACCGCCTTGACGAGGCCACCTTAGTAGAGAAATTAGTCGAATGCTAGTTAAGGCAACCAACGAACGTGGACCACTCGTTTTTAAAAGCATTTTCTAAAAAAGTTATTCATCACCTGAGTTCTTTAATAAGAATTTAGTTACAGCCTTAGAGCGTCGTCGTTAGACCACGTACACCACAAGTATCGAACTAACTAATTAATAGTAGTCTCGATAAAAGCATCACGTCATCATTTCCAAAACTATTTCCCCCAAGAGCCATGTTCCTTTAAAAAAAACATTTTTGCTATCGCCGGATTCCCGATGCGTACACATAGCAACACATTTTTCACATCATAAACGATGTCACCACACCATCGTCACCCTAATTTTTTAAAATCACCCTTTTTCAAAAAACTTTCCACTGCAAATATAGGTCGTTTTCGAAAAAAAAAAAACTCTTTGATCCTTAGCCAGGATCGTGATCAACTTCTTACATCGTACAACTGTGTGATTAACTGTCTGTGTTAGTTACTAGGATCACCTCTACTCGAGGTCTTACATTTTGGGTCGTCTCATTTTGAGAAGTCCTCTTTAAACCTCGCCTCCGAGGTTTGTGTCAAATCGTCTCAATATAGAGACCTAAATTCATCAGGCGTTTCGCCGAATACACCAAGAGTCTAAAGCACCTGAGTCCCTAAGCTAAGTGACTGCAAACACACGCGAGTCAAGGGTCTTATTTCCGTGTCGCTCAATTACGGGCATTCCACGAGTCTTTAAGCCGTCTGGTAGATCCATTCTCATTAATACCACCCCTTCCAGTCATTCCAGGAGATTCAAGCACAAACGCAAGATACCAAAGTGGGAACAACGCCGAACAGTCTAGGGATAACTCCGTAGAAAACCTAACTAACCTAATTCGGGATTTACAAACCACCATTATCACGGTTAACGCATCCGTAAACAACATAGACTCTCGCCTAGGCCATTTGGAAGATAGGGCCTCAGATGAACACCACAACCGGGTCCTCAATGAGTTCCTTTTAAATTCCACCCCGCTAGGTGGGGCGCCCGTCAGCATCATCCCTAGTGATCTCGTTGCCCTACCTCAAAATGACATCCTCCAATCCGCTATGAATCGCATAGATTTCCTCGAAAGTCAAATGCGCCTAAACCAAGGCAACAATGTCCACCTCGAAAAGCATAGGAAGTTTCAAATGGTGAACGATGAGCTACCAGAAAACTTTTCCTCAGCCGACATACCGAAATTCAAAGGAACGTAGGACCCCCTCAACTACATCCGGGCCTTTAAGGATTACATGGCCATTAAAAGGGTCAAGCCCAGCCTTTTCGCTAGGATATTCCCATCCTCTTTAGGGGACACACCCCGATCTTGGTTATATTTGCTCGATCCCAAAAAGATATCCACCTGGAACGATATTTCCATAGAATTCGCAAAACAATATGCGGATAATTCCGAAACGCAAGTCACCATTAGAATCCTCGAAGTCCTTTCCCAAAACTAGAAGGAAGGCTTCTCCGAATTTTTGACTAGGTGGAGAAAGGTCATCACCCATTTAGTGAACCGCCTTGACGAGGCCACCTTAGTAGAGAAATTAGTCGAATGCTAGTAAAGGCAACCAACGAACGTGGACCACTCGTTTTTAAAAGCATTTTCTAAAAAAGTTATTCATCACCAGAGTTCTTTAATAAGAATTTAGTTACAGCCTTAGAGCGCCGTCGTTAGACCACGTACACCACAAGTATCGAACTAACTAATTAATAGTAGTCTCGATAAAAGCATCACGTCATCATTTCCAAAACTATTTCCCCCAAGAGCCATGTTCCTTTAAAAAAACATTTTTGCTATCGCCGGATTCCCGACGCGTACACATAGCAACACATTTTTCACATCATAAACGATGTCACCACACCATCGTCACCCTAATTTTCTAAAATCACCCTTTTTCAAAAAACTTTCCACTGCAAATATAGGTCGTTTTCGAAAAAAAAAAAACTCTTTGATCCTTAGCCAGGATCGTGATCAAGTTCTTACATCGTACAACTGTGTGATTAACTGTCTGTGTTAGTTACTAGGATCACCTCTACTCGAGGTCTTACATTTTGGGTCGTCTCATTTTGAGAAGTCCTCTTTAAACCTCGCCTCCGAGGTTTGTGTCAAATCGTCTCAATATAGAGACCTAAATTCATCAGGCGTTTCGCCGAATACACCAAGAGTCTAAAGCACGTGAGTCCCTAAGCTAAGTGACTGCAAACACACGCGAGTCAAGGGTCTTATTTCCGTGTCGCTCAATTACGGGCATTCCACGAGTCTTTAAGCCGTCTGGTAGATCCATTCTCATTAATACCACCCCTTCCAGTCATTCCAGGAGATTCAAGCACAAACGCAAGATACCAAAGTGGGAACAACGCCGAACAGTCTAGGGATAACTCCGTAGAAAACCTAACTAACCTAATTCGGGATTTACAAACCACCATTATCACGGTTAACGCATCCGTAAACAACATAGACTCTCGCCTAGGCCATTTGGAAGATAGGGCCTCAGATGAACACCACAACCGGGTCCTCAATGAGTTCCTTTTAAATTCCACCCCGCTAGGTGGGGCGCCCGTCAGCATCATCCCTAGTGATCTCGTTGCCCTACCTCAAAATGACATCCTCCAATCCGCTATGAATCGCATAGATTTCCTCGAAAGTCAAATGCGCCTAAACCAAGGCAACAATGTCCACCTCGAAAAGCATAGGAAGTTTCAAATGGTGAACGATGAGCTACCAGAAAACTTTTCCTCAGCCGACATACCGAAATTCAAAGGAACGTAGGACCCCCTCAACTACATCCGGGCCTTTAAGGATTACATGGCCATTAAAAGGGTCAAGCCCAGCCTTTTCGCTAGGATATTCCCATCCTCTTTAGGGGACACACCCCGATCTTGGTTATATTTGCTCGATCCCAAAAAGATATCCACCTGGAACGATATTTCCATAGAATTCGCAAAACAATATGCGGATAATTCCGAAACGCAAGTCACCATTAGAATCCTCGAAGTCCTTTCCCAAAACTAGAAGGAAGGCTTCTCCGAATTTTTGACTAGGTGGAGAAAGGTCATCACCCATTTAGTGAACCGCCTTGACGAGGCCACCTTAGTAGAGAAATTAGTCGAATGCTAGTAAAGGCAACCAACGAACGTGGACCACTCGTTTTTAAAAGCATTTTCTAAAAAAGTTATTCATCACCAGAGTTCTTTAATAAGAATTTAGTTACAGCCTTAGAGCGCCGTCGTTAGACCACGTACACCACAAGTATCGAACTAACTAATTAATAGTAGTCTCGATAAAAGCATCACGTCATCATTTCCAAAACTATTTCCCCCAAGAGCCATGTTCCTTTAAAAAAACATTTTTGCTATCGCCGGATTCCCGACGCGTACACATAGCAACACATTTTTCACATTATAAACGATGTCACCACACCATCGTCACCCTAATTTTCTAAAATCACCCTTTTTCAAAAAACTTTCCACTGCAAATATAGGTCGTTTTCGAAAAAAAAAAAACTCTTTGATCCTTAGCCAGGATCGTGATCAAGTTCTTACATCGTACAACTGTGTGATTAACTGTCTGTGTTAGTTACTAGGATCACCTCTACTCGAGGTCTTACATTTTGGGTCGTCTCATTTTGAGAAGTCCTCTTTAAACCTCGCCTCCGAGGTTTGTGTCAAATCGTCTCAATATAGAGACCTAAATTCATCAGGCGTTTCGCCGAATACACCAAGAGTCTAAAGCACGTGAGTCCCTAAGCTAAGTGACTGCAAACACACGCGAGTCAAGGGTCTTATTTCCGTGTCGCTCAATTACGGGCATTCCACGAGTCTTTAAGCCGTCTGGTAGATCCATTCTCATTAATACCACCCCTTCCAGTCATTTCAGGAGATTCAAGCACAAATGCAAGATACCAAAGTGGGAAAACGCCGAACAGTCTAGGGATAACTCCGTAGAAAACCTAACTAACCTAATTCGGGATTTACAAGCCACCATTATCACGGTGAACGCATCCGTAAACAACATAGACTCTCGCCTAGGCCATTTGGAAGATAGGGCCTCAGATGAACACCACAACCGGATCCTCAATGAGTTCCTTTTAAATTCCACCCCGCTAGGTGGGGCGCCCGTCAGCATCATCCCTAGTGATCCCGTTGCCCTACCTCAAAATGACATCCTCCAATCCGCTATGAATCGCATAGATTTCCTCGAAAGTGAAATGCGCCTAAACCAAGGCAACAATGTCCACCTCGAAAACCATAGGAATTTTGAAATGGTGAACGACCAGCTACCAGAAAACGTTTCCTCAGCCGACATACCGAAATTCAAAGAAACAGAGGATCCCCTCAACTACATCCGGGCCTTTAAGGATTACATGGCCATTAAAGGGGTCAAGCCCAGCCTTTTCGCTAGAATATTCCCATCCTCTTTAGGGGACACACCCCGATCTTGGTTTTATTTGCTCTATCCCAAAAAGATATCCACTTGGGACGATATTTCCATAGAATTCGCATAACAATATGCGGATAATTCCGAAACGCAAGTCACCATTAGAAGCCTAGAAGTCCTTTCCCAAAACGAGAAGGAAGGCTTCTCCGAATTTCTGACTATTTGGTGAAAGGTCAGCACCCAATTAGTGAACCGCCTTGACGAGGCCACCTTAGTAGAGAAATTTGTCGAATGCTAGTTAAGGCAACCAACGAATGTGGACCACTCGTTTTTAAAAGCTTTTTCTAAAAACGTTATTCATCACCTGAGTTCTTTAATAAGAATTTAATTACACCCGTAGAGCACCGTTGTTAGACCACGTACACCAGAAGTATCGAACTAACTAATTAATAGTAGTCTCGATAAAAGCATCACGTCATCATTTTCAAAACTGGTTCCCCCAAGAGCCATGTTCCTTTAAAAAAAACATTTTTGCTATCGCTGGATTCCCGACGCGTACACATTGTAACACATTTTTCACATCATAAACGATGTCACCACACCATCGTCACCCTAATTTTATAAAATCACCCTTTTTCAAAAAAGATTCCTCTGCAAATATAGGTCGTTTTCGAAAAAAATACTCTTTGATCCTGAGCCGGGATCGTGATCAAATTCTTACGTCGTACAACTGTGTGATTAACTGTCTGTGTTAGTTACTAGGATCACCTCTACTCGAGGTCTTACATTTTGGGTCGTCTCATTTTGAGAAGTCCTCTTTAAACCTCACCTCCGAGGTTTGTGTCAAATCGTCTCAATATAGAGACCTAAATTCGTCAGGCGTTTCGCCGAATACACCAAGAGTCTAAAGCACCAGAGTCTCTAAGCCAAATGACTGCAAACACACGCGAGTCAAGGGTCTTATTTCCGTGTCGCTCAATTACGGGCATTCCACGAGTCTTTAAGCCGTCTGGTAGATCCATTCTCATTAAGACCATCCCTTCCAGTCATGTCAGGAGATTCAAGCACAAACGCAAGATACCAAAGTGGGAACAACGCCGAACAGTCTAGGGATAACACCGTAGAAACCCTAACTAACCTGATTCGGGATTTACAAGCCACCATTATCACGGTGAACGCATCCGTAAACAACATAGACTCTCGCCTAGGCCATTTGGAAGATAGGTCCTCAGATGAACACCACAACCGGGTCCTCAATGAGTTCCTTTTAAATTCCACCCCGCTAGGTGGGGCGCCCGTCAGCATCATCCCTAGTGATCCCGTTGCCCTACCTCAAAATGACATCCACCAATCCGCTATGAATCGCATAGATTTCCTCGAAAGTCAAATGAGCATAAACCAAGGCAACAATGTCCACCTCGAAAACCATAGGAAGTTTGAAATGGTAAACGATGAGCTACCAGAAAACTTTTCCTCAGCCGACATACCGAAATTCAAAGGAACGGAGGACCCCCTCAACTACATCCGGGCCTTTAAAGATTACATGGCCATTAAAGGTGTCAAGCCAAGCCTTTTCGCTAGGATATTCCCATCCTCTTTAGGGGACGCACCCCGATCTTGGTTATATTTGCTCGATCCCAAAAAGATATCCACCTGGGATGATATTTCCATAGAATTTGCAAAACAATATGCGGATAATTCCGAAACGCAAGTCACCATTAGAAGCCTCGAAGTCCTTTCCCAAAACGAGAAGGAAGGCTTCTCCGAATTTCTGACTATTTGGTGAAAGGTCAGCACCCAATTAGTGAACCGCCTTGACGAGGCCACCTTAGTAGAGAAATTTGTCGAATGCTAGTTAAGGCAACCAACGAACGTGGACCACTCGTTTTTAAAAGCTTTTTCTAAAAACGTTATTCATCACCTGAGTTCTTTAATAAGAATTTAGTTACACCCGTAGAGCACCAATGTTAGACCACGTACACCACAAGTATCGAACTAACTAATTAATAGTAGTCTCGATAAAAGCATCACGTCATCATTTTCAAAACTGGTTCCCCCAAGAGCCATGTTCCTTTAAAAAAAACATTTTTGCTATCGCCGGATTCCCGACGCGTACACATAGTAACACATTTTTCACATCATAAACGATGTCACCACACCATCGTCACCCTAATTTTATAAAATCACCCTTTTTCAAAAAACATTCCTCTGCAAATATAGGTCGTTTTCGAAAAAAAAAACTCTTCGATCCCGAGCCGGGATCGTGATCAACTTCTTACGTCGTACAACTGTGTGATTAACTATCTGTGTTAGTTACTAGGATCACCTCTACTCGAGGTCTTACATTTTGGGTCGTCTCATTTTGAGAAGTCCTCTTTAAACCTCGCCTGCGAGGTTTGTGTCAAATCGTCTCAATATAGAGACCTAAATTCATCAGGCGTTTCGCCGAATACACCAAGAGTCTAAAGCACCTGAGTCCCTAAGCCAAGTGACTGCAAACACACGCGAGTCAAGGGTCTTATTTCCGTGTCGCTCAATTACGGGCATTCCACGAGTCTTTAAGCCGTCTGGTAGATCCATTCTCATTAATACCACCCCTTCCAGTCATTTCAGGAGATTCAAGCACAAACGCAAGATACCAAAGTGGGAACAACGCCGAACAGTCTAGAGATAACACCGTAGAAACCCTAACTAACCTGATTTGGGATTTACAAGCCACCATTATCACGGTGAACGCATCCGTAAACAACATAGACTCTCGCCTAGGCCATTTGGAAGATAGGGACTCAGATGAACACCACAACCGGGTCCTCAATGAGTTCCTTTTAAATTCCACCCCGCTAGGTGGGGCGCCCGTCAGCATCATCCCTAGTGATCCCATTGCCCTACCTCAAAATGACACCCTCCAATCCGCTATGAATCGCATAGATTTCCTCGAAAGTCAAATGAGCATAAACCAAGGCAACAATGTCCACCTCGAAAACCATAGGAAGTTTGAAATGGTAAACGATGAGCTACCAGAAAACTTTTCCTCAGCCGACATACCGAAATTCAAAGGAACGGAGGACCCCCTCAACTACATCCGGGCCTTTAAAGATTACATGGCCATTAAAGGAGTCAAGCCAAGCCTTTTCGCTAGGATATTCCCATCCTCTTTAGGGGACACACCCCGATCTTGGATATATTTGCTCGATCCCAAAAAGATATCCACCTGGGATGATATTTCCATAGAATTTGCAAAACAATATGCGGATAATTCCGAAACGCAAGTCACCATAAGAAGCCTCGAAGTCCTTTCCCAAAACGAGAAGGAAGGCTTCTCCGAATTTCTGACTATTTGGTGAAAGGTCAGCACCCAATTAGTGAACCGCCTTGACGAGGCCACCTTAGTAGAGAAATTTGTCGAATGCTAGTTAAGGCAACCAACGAACGTGGACCACTCGTTTTTAAAAGCTTTTTCTAAAAACGTTATTCATCACCTGAGTTCTTTAATAAGAATTTAGTTACACCCGTAGTGCACCGTTGTTAGACCACGTACACCACAAGTATCGAACTAACTAATTAATAGTAGTCTCGATAAAAGCATCACGTCATCATTTTCAAAACTGGTTCCCCCAAGAGCCATGTTCCTTTAAAAAAAACATTTTTGCTATCGCCGGATTCCCGACGCGTACACATAGTAACACATTTTTCACATCATAAACGATGTCACCACACCATCGTCACCCTAATTTTATAAAATCACCCTTTTTCAAAAAACATTCCTCTGCAAATATAGGTCGTTTTCGAAAAAAAAAACTCTTCGATCCTGAGCCGGGATCGTGATCAACTTCTTACGTCGTACAACTGTGTGATTAACTATCTGTGTTAGTTACTAGGATCACCTCTACTCGAGGTCTTACATTTTGGGTCGTCTCATTTTGAGAAGTCCTCTTTAAACCTCGCCTCCGAGGTTTGTGTCAAATCGTCTCAATATAGAGACCTAAATTCATCAGGCGTTTCGCCGAATACACCAAGAGTCTAAAGCACCTGAGTCCCTAAGCCAAGTGACTGCAAACACACGCGAGTCAAGGGTCTTATTTTCGTGTCGCTCAATTACGGGCATTCCACGAGTCTTTAAGCCGTCTGGTAGATCCATTCTCATTAATACCACCCCTTCCAGTCATTTCAGGAGATTCAAGCACAAACGCAAGATACCAAAGTGGGAACAACGCCGAACAATCTAGAGATAACACTGTAGAAACCCTAACTAACCTGATTCGGGATTTACAAGCCACCATTATCACGGTGAACGCATCCGTAAACAACATAGACTCTCGCCTAGGCCATTTGGAAGATAGGGACTCAGATGAACACCACAACCGGGTCCTCAATGAGTTCCTTTTAAATTCCACCCCGCTATGTGGGGCGCCCGTCAGCATCATCCCTAGTGATCCCATTGCCCTACCTCAAAATGACACCCTCCAATCCGCTATGAATCGCATAGATTTCCTCGAAAGTCAAATGAGCATAAACCAAGGCAACAATGTCCACCTCGAAAACCATAGGAAGTTTGAAATGGTAAACGATGAGCTACCAGAAAACTTTTCCTCAGCCGACATACCGAAATTCAAAGGAACGGAGGACCCCCTCAACTACATCCGGGCCTTTAAAGATTACATGGCCATTAAAGGAGTCAAGCCAAGCCTTTTCGCTAGGATATTCCCATCCTCTTTAGGGGACACACCCCGATCTTGGATATATTTGCTCGATCCCAAAAAGATATCCACCTGGGATGATATTTCCATAGAATTTGCAAAACAATATGCGGATAATTCCGAAACGCAAGTCACCATTAGAAGCCTCGAAGTCCTTTCCCAAAACGAGAAGGAAGGCTTCTCCGAATTTCTGACTATTTGGTGAAAGGTCAGCACCCAATTAGTGAACCGCCTTGACGAGGCCACCTTAGTAGAGAAATTTGTCGAATGCTAGTTAAGGCAACCAACGAACGTGGACCACTCGTTTTTAAAAGCTTTTTCTAAAAACGTTATTCATCACCTGAGTTCTTTAATAAGAATTTAGTTACACCCGTAGAGCACCGTTGTTAGACCACGTACACCACAAGTATCGAACTAACTAATTAATAGTAGTCTCGATAAAAGCATCACGTCATCATTTTCAAAACTGGTTCCCCCAAGAGCCATGTTCCTTTAAAAAAAACATTTTTGCTATCGCCGGATTCCCGACGCGTACACATAGTAACACATTTTTCACATCATAAACGATGTCACCACACCATCGTCACCCTAATTTTATAAAATCACCCTTTTTCAAAAAACATTCCTCTGCAAATATAGGTCGTTTTCGAAAAAAAAAACTCTTCGATCCTGAGCCGGGATCGTGATCAACTTCTTACGTCGTACAACTGTGTGATTAACTATCTGTGTTAGTTACTAGGATCACCTCTACTCGAGGTCTTACATTTTGGGTCGTCTCATTTTGAGAAGTCCTCTTTAAACCTCGCCTCCGAGGTTTGTGTCAAATCGTCTCAATATAGAGACCTAAATTCATCAGGCGTTTCGCCGAATACACCAAGAGTCTAAAGCACCTGAGTCCCTAAGCCAAGTGACTGCAAACACACGCGAGTCAAGGGTCTTATTTCCGTGTCGCTCAATTACGGGCATTCCACGAGTCTTTAAGCCATCTGGTAGATCCATTCTCATTAATACCACCCCTTCCAGTCATTTCAGGAGATTCAAGCACAAACGCAAGATACCAAAGTGGGAACAACGCCGAACAGTCTAGAGATAACACCGTAGAAACCCTAACTAACCTGATTCGGGATTTACAAGCCACCATTATCACGGTGAACGCATCCGTAAACAACATAGACTCTCGCCTAGGCCATTTGGAAGATAGGGACTCAGATGAACACCACAACCGGGTCCTCAATGAGTTCCTTTTAAATTCCACCCCGCTAGGTGGGGCGCCCGTCAGCATCATCCCTAGTGATCCCATTGCCCTACCTCAAAATGACACCCTCCAATCCGCTATGAATCGCATAGATTTCCTCGAAAGTCAAATGAGCATAAACCAAGGCAACAATGTCCACCTCGAAAACCATAGGAAGTTTGAAATGGTAAACGATGAGCTACCAGAAAACTTTTCCTCAGCCGACATACCGAAATTCAAAGGAACGGAGGACCCCCTCAACTACATCCGGGCCTTTAAAGATTACATGGCCATTAAAGGAGTCAAGCCAAGCCTTTTCGCTAGGATATTCCCATCCTCTTTAGGGGACACACCCCGATCTTGGATATATTTGCTCGATCCCAAAAAGATATCCACCTGGGATGATATTTCCATAGAATTTGCAAAACAATATGCGGATAATTCCGAAACACAAGTCACCATTAGAAGCCTCGAAGTCCTTTCCCAAAACGAGAAGGAAGGCTTCTCCGAATTTCTGAATATTTGGTGAAAGGTCAGCACCCAATTAGTGAACCGCCTTGACGAGGCCACCTTAGTAGAGAAATTTGTCGAATGCTAGTTAAGGCAACCAACGAACGTGGACCACTCGTTTTTAAAAGCTTTTTCTAAAAACGTTATTCATCACCTGAGTTCTTTAATAAGAATTTAGTTACACCCGTAGAGCACCGTTGTTAGACCACGTACACCACAAGTATCGAACTAACTAATTAATAGTAGTCTCGATAAAAGCATCACGTCATTATTTTCAAAACTGGTTCCCCCAAGAGCCATGTTCCTTTAAAAAAAACATTTTTGCTATCGCCGGATTCCCGACGCGTACACATAGTAACACATTTTTCACATCATAAACGATGTCACCACACCATCGTCACCCTAATTTTATAAAATCACCCTTTTTCAAAAAACATTCCTCTGCAAATATAGGTCGTTTTCGAAAAAAAAAAACTCTTCGATCCTAAGCCGGGATCGTGATCAACTTCTTACGTCGTACAACTGTGTGATTAACTGTCTGTGTTAGTTACTAGGATCACCTCTAATCGAGGTCTTACATTTTGGGTCGTCTCATTTTGAGAAGTCCTCTTTAAACCTCGCCTCCGAGGTTTGTGTCAAATCGTCTCAATATAGAGACCTAAATTCATCAGGCGTTTCGCCGAATACACCAAGAGTCTAAAGCACCTGAGTCCCTAAGCCAAGTGACTGCAAACACACGCGAGTCAAGGGTCTTATTTCCGTGTCGCTCAATTACGGGCATTCCACGAGTCTTTAAGCCGTCTGGTAGATCCATTCTCATTAATACCACCCCTTCCAGTCATTTCAGGAGATTCAAGCACAAACGCAAGATACCAAAGTGGGAACAACGCCGAACAGTCTAGAGATAACACCGTAGAAACCCTAACTAACCTGATTCGGGATTTACAAGCCACCATTATCACGGTGAACGCATCCGTAAACAACATAGACTCTCGCCTAGGCCATTTGGAAGATAGGGACTCAGATGAACACCACAACCGGGTCCTCAATGAGTTCCTTTTAAATTCCACCCCGCTAGGTGGGGCGCCCGTCAGCATCATCCCTAGTGATCCCATTGCCCTACCTCAAAATGACACCCTCCAATCCGCTATGAATCGCATAGATTTCCTCGAAAGTCAAATGAGCCTAAACCAAGGCAACAATGTCCACCTCGAAAACCATAGGAAGTTTGAAATGGTAAACGATGAGCTACCAGAAAACTTTTCCTCAGCCGACATACCGAAATTCAAAGGAACGGAGGACCCCCTCAACTACATCCGGGCCTTTAAAGATTACATGGCCATTAAAGGAGTCAAGCCAAGCCTTTTCGCTAGGATATTCCCATCCTCTTTAGGGGACACACCCCGATCTTGGATATATTTGCTCGATCCCAAAAAGATATCCACCTGGGATGATATTTCCATAGAATTTGCAAAACAATATGCGGATAATTCCGAAACGCAAGTCACCATTAGAAGCCTCGAAGTCCTTTCCCAAAACGAGAAGGAAGGCTTCTCCGAATTTCTGACTATTTGGTGAAAGGTCAGCACCCAATTAGTGAACCGCCTTGACGAGGCCACCTTAGTAGAGAAATTTGTCGAATGCTAGTTAAGGCAACCAACGAACGTGGACCACTCGTTTTTAAAAGCTTTTTCTAAAAACGTTATTCATCACCTGAGTTCTTTAATAAGAATTTAGTTACACCCGTAGAGCACCGTTGTTAGACCACGTACACCACAAGTA
The DNA here is from genome assembly GCA_958450325.1 of Agrostemma githago. Taxonomy (NCBI): domain Eukaryota; kingdom Viridiplantae; phylum Streptophyta; class Magnoliopsida; order Caryophyllales; family Caryophyllaceae; genus Agrostemma; species Agrostemma githago. The sequence continues at coordinate 46,774,080 of OY288259.1, read as the reverse complement.
TCGAACTAACTAATTAATAGTAGTCTCGATAAAAGCATCACGTCATCATTTTCAAAACTGGTTCCCCCAAGAGCCATGTTCCTTTAAAAAAAACATTTTTGCTATCGCCGGATTCCCGACGCGTACACATAGTAACACATTTTTCACATCATAAACGATGTCACCACACCATCGTCACCCTAATTTTATAAAATCACCCTTTTTCAAAAAACATTCCTCTGCAAATATAGGTCGTTTTCGAAAAAAAAAACTCTTCGATCCTGAGCCGGGATCGTGATCAACTTCTTACGTCGTACAACTGTGTGATTAACTATCTGTGTTAGTTACTAGGATCACCTCTACTCGAGGTCTTACATTTTGGGTCGTCTCATTTTGAGAAGTCCTCTTTAAACCTCGCCTCCGAGGTTTGTGTCAAATCGTCTCAATATAGAGACCTAAATTCATCAGGCGTTTCGCCGAATACACCAAGAGTCTAAAGCACCTGAGTCCCTAAGCCAAGTGACTGCAAACACACGCGAGTCAAGGGTCTTATTTCCGTGTCGCTCAATTACGGGCATTCCACGAGTCTTTAAGCCATCTGGTAGATCCATTCTCATTAATACCACCCCTTCCAGTCATTTCAGGAGATTCAAGCACAAACGCAAGATACCAAAGTGGGAACAACGCCGAACAGTCTAGAGATAACACCGTAGAAACCCTAACTAACCTGATTCGGGATTTACAAGCCACCATTATCACGGTGAACGCATCCGTAAACAACATAGACTCTCGCCTAGGCCATTTGGAAGATAGGGACTCAGATGAACACCACAACCGGGTCCTCAATGAGTTCCTTTTAAATTCCACCCCGCTAGGTGGGGCGCCCGTCAGCATCATCCCTAGTGATCCCATTGCCCTACCTCAAAATGACACCCTCCAATCCGCTATGAATCGCATAGATTTCCTCGAAAGTCAAATGAGCATAAACCAAGGCAACAATGTCCACCTCGAAAACCATAGGAAGTTTGAAATGGTAAACGATGAGCTACCAGAAAACTTTTCCTCAGCCGACATACCGAAATTCAAAGGAACGGAGGACCCCCTCAACTACATCCGGGCCTTTAAAGATTACATGGCCATTAAAGGAGTCAAGCCAAGCCTTTTCGCTAGGATATTCCCATCCTCTTTAGGGGACACACCCCGATCTTGGATATATTTGCTCGATCCCAAAAAGATATCCACCTGGGATGATATTTCCATAGAATTTGCAAAACAATATGCGGATAATTCCGAAACACAAGTCACCATTAGAAGCCTCGAAGTCCTTTCCCAAAACGAGAAGGAAGGCTTCTCCGAATTTCTGACTATTTGGTGAAAGGTCAGCACCCAATTAGTGAACCGCCTTGACGAGGCCACCTTAGTAGAGAAATTTGTCGAATGCTAGTTAAGGCAACCAACGAACGTGGACCACTCGTTTTTAAAAGCTTTTTCTAAAAACGTTATTCATCACCTGAGTTCTTTAATAAGAATTTAGTTACACCCGTAGAGCACCGTTGTTAGACCACGTACACCACAAGTATCGAACTAACTAATTAATAGTAGTCTCGATAAAAGCATCACGTCATTATTTTCAAAACTGGTTCCCCCAAGAGCCATGTTCCTTTAAAAAAAACATTTTTGCTATCGCCGGATTCCCGACGCGTACACATAGTAACACATTTTTCACATCATAAACGATGTCACCACACCATCGTCACCCTAATTTTATAAAATCACCCTTTTTCAAAAAACATTCCTCTGCAAATATAGGTCGTTTTCGAAAAAAAAAAACTCTTCGATCCTAAGCCGGGATCGTGATCAACTTCTTACGTCGTACAACTGTGTGATTAACTGTCTGTGTTAGTTACTAGGATCACCTCTAATCGAGGTCTTACATTTTGGGTCGTCTCATTTTGAGAAGTCCTCTTTAAACCTCGCCTCCGAGGTTTGTGTCAAATCGTCTCAATATAGAGACCTAAATTCATCAGGCGTTTCGCCGAATACACCAAGAGTCTAAAGCACCTGAGTCCCTAAGCCAAGTGACTGCAAACACACGCGAGTCAAGGGTCTTATTTCCGTGTCGCTCAATTACGGGCATTCCACGAGTCTTTAAGCCGTCTGGTAGATCCATTCTCATTAATACCACCCCTTCCAGTCATTTCAGGAGATTCAAGCACAAACGCAAGATACCAAAGTGGGAACAACGCCGAACAGTCTAGAGATAACACCGTAGAAACCCTAACTAACCTGATTCGGGATTTACAAGCCACCATTATCACGGTGAACGCATCCGTAAACAACATAGACTCTCGCCTAGGCCATTTGGAAGATAGGGACTCAGATGAACACCACAACCGGGTCCTCAATGAGTTCCTTTTAAATTCCACCCCGCTAGGTGGGGCGCCCGTCAGCATCATCCCTAGTGATCCCATTGCCCTACCTCAAAATGACACCCTCCAATCCGCTATGAATCGCATAGATTTCCTCGAAAGTCAAATGAGCATAAACCAAGGAAACAATGTCCACCTCGAAAACCATAGGAAGTTTTAAATGGTAAACGATGAGCTACCAGAAAACTTTTCCTCAGCCGACATACCGAAATTCAAAGGAACGGAGGACCCCCCTCAACTACGTCCGGGCCTTTAAGGGTTACATGGCCATTAAAGGGGTCAAGCCAAGCCTTTTCGCTAGGATATTCCCATCCTCTTTAGGGGACACACCCCGATCTTGGTTATATTTGCTCGATCCCAAAAAGATATCCACCTGGGATGATATTTCCATAGAATTTGCAAAACAATATGCGGATAATTCCGAAACGCAAGTCACCATTAGAAGCCTCGAAGTCCTTTCCCAAAACGAGAAGGAAGGCTTCTCCGAATTTCTGACTATTTGGTGAAAGGTCAGCACGCAATTAGTGAACCGCCATGACGAGGCCACCTTAGTAGAGAAATTTGTCGAATGCTAGTTAAGGCAACCAACGAACGTGGACCACTCGTTTTTAAAAGCTTTTTCTAAAAACGTTATTCATCACCTGAGTTCTTTAATAAGAATTTAGTTACACCCGTAGAGCACCGTTGTTAGACCACGTACACCACAAGTATCGAACTAACTAATTAATAGTAGTCTCGATAAAAGCATCACGCCATCATTTTCAAAACTGGTTCCCCCAAGAGCCATGTTCCTTTAAAAAAAACATTTTTGCTATCGCCGGATTCCCGACGCGTACACATTGTAACACATTTTTCACATCATAAACGATGTCACCACACCATCGTCACCCTAATTTTATAAAATCACCCTTTTTCAAAAAACATTCCTCTGCAAATATAGGTCGTTTTCGAAAAAAAATACTCTTTGATCCTGAGCCGGGATCGTGATCAAATTCTTACGTCGTACAACTGTGTGATTAACTGTCTGTGTTAGTTACTAGGATCACCTCTACTCGAGGTCTTACATTTTGGGTCGTCTCATTTTGAGAAGTCCTCTTTAAACCTCGCCTCCGAGGTTTGTGTCAAATCGTCTCAATATAGAGACCTAAATTCATCAGGCGTTTCGCCGAATACACCAAGAGTCTAAAGCACCTGAGTCCCTAAGCCAAGTGACTGCAAACACACGCGAGTCAAGGGTCTTATTTCCGTGTCGCTCAATTACGGGCATTCCACGAGTCTTTAAGCCGTCTGGTAGATCCATTCTCATTAATACCACCCCTTCCAGTCATTTCAGGAGATTCAAGCACAAACGCAAGATACCAAAGTGGGAACAACGCCGAACAGTCTAGAGATAACACCGTAGAAACCCTAACTAACCTGATTCGGGATTTACAAGCCACCATTATCACGGTGAACGCATCCGTAAACAACATAGACTCTCGCCTAGGCCATTTGGAAGATAGGGACTCAGATGAACACCACAACCGGGTCCTCAATGAGTTCCTTTTAAATTCCACCCCGCTAGGTGGGGCGCCCGTCAGCATCATCCCTAGTGATCCCATTGCCCTACCTCAAAATGACACCCTCCAATCCGCTATGAATCGCATAGATTTCCTCGAAAGTCAAATGAGCATAAACCAAGGCAACAATGTCCACCTCGAAAACCATAGGAAGTTTGAAATGGTAAACGATGAGCTACCAGAAAACTTTTCCTCAGCCGACATACAGAAATTCAAAGGAACGGAGGACCCCCTCAACTACATCCGGGCCTTTAAAGATTACATGGCCATTAAAGGAGTCAAGCCAAGCCTTTTCGCTAGGATATTCCCATCCTCTTTGGGGGACACACCCCGATCTTGGTTATATTTGCTCGATCCCAAAAAGATATCCACCTGGGATGATATTTCCATAGAATTTGCAAAACAATATGCGGATAATTCCGAAACGCAAGTCACCATTAGAAGCCTCGAAGTCCTTTCCCAAAACGAGAAGGAAGGCTTCTCCGAATTTCTGACTATTTGGTGAAAGGTCAGCACCCAATTAGTGAACCGCCTTGACGAGGCCACCTTAGTAGAGAAATTTGTCGAATGCTAGTTAAGGCAACCAACGAACGTGGACCACTCGTTTTTAAAAGCTTTTTCTAAAAACGTTATTCATCACCTGAGTTCTTTAATAAGAATTTAGTTACACCCGTAGAGCACCGTTGTTAGACCACGTACACCACAAGTATCGAACTAACTAATTAATAGTAGTCTCGATAAAAGCATCACGTCATCATTTTCAAAACTGGTTCCCCCAAGAGCCATGTTCCATTAAAAAAAAACATTTTTGCTATCGCCGGATTCCCGACGCGTACACATAGTAACACATTTTTCACATCATAAACGATGTCACCACACCATCGTCACCCTAATTTTATAAAATCACCCTTTTTCAAAAAACATTCCTCTGCAAATATAGGTCGTTTTCGAAAAAAAAAACTCTTCGATCCTGAGCCGGGATCGTGATCAACTTCTTACGTCGTACAACTGTGTGATTAACTATCTGTGTTAGTTACTAGGATCACCTCTACTCGAGGTCTTACATTTTGGGTCGTCTCAATTTGAGAAGTCCTCTTTAAACCTCGCCTCCGAGGTTTGTGTCAAATCGTCTCAATATAGAGACCTAAATTCATCAGGCGTTTCGCCGAATACACCAAGAGTCTAAAGCACCTGAGTCCCTAAGCCAAGTGACTGCAAACACACGCGAGTCAAGGGTCTTATTTCCGTGTCGCTCAATTACGGGCATTCCACGAGTCTTTAAGCCGTCTGGTAGATCCATTCTCATTAATACCACCCCTTCCAGTCATTTCAAGAGATTCAAGCACAAACGCAAGATACCAAAGTGGGAACAACGCCGAACAATCTAGAGATAACACCGTAGAAACCCTAACTAACCTGATTCGGGATTTACAAGCCACCATTATCACGGTGAACGCATCCGTAAACAACATAGACTCTCGCCTAGGCCATTTGGAAGATAGGGACTCAGATGAACACCACAACCGGGTCCTCAATGAGTTCCTTTTAAATTCCACCCCGCTAGGTGGGGCGCCCGTCAGCATCATCCCTAGTGATCCCATTGCCCTACCTCAAAATGACACCCTCCAATCCGCTATGAATCGCATAGATTTCCTCGAAAGTCAAATGAGCATAAACCAAGGCAACAATGTCCACCTCGAAAACCATAGGAAGTTTGAAATGGTAAACGATGAGCTACCAGAAAACTTTTCCTCAGCCGACATACCGAAATTCAAAGGAACGGAGGACCCCCTCAACTACATCCGGGCCTTTAAAGATTACATGGCCATTAAAGGAGTCAAGCCAAGCCTTTTCGCTAGGATATTCCCATCCTCTTTAGGGGACACACCCCGATCTTGGTTATATTTGCTCGATCCCAAAATGATATCCACCTGGGATGATATTTCCATAGAATTTGCAAAACAATATGCGGATAATTCCGAAACGCAAGTCACCATTAGAATCCTCGAAGTCCTTTCCCAAAACAAGAAGGAAGGCTTCTCCGAATTTCTGACTATTTGGTGAAAGGTCAGCACCCAATTAGTGAACCGCCTTGACGAGGCCACCTTAGTAGAGAAATTTGTCGAATGCTAGTTAAGGCAACCAACGAACGTGGACCACTCGTTTTTAAAAGCTTTTTCTAAAAACGTTATTCATCACCTGAGTTCTTTAATAAGAATTTAGTTACACCCGTAGAGCACCGTTGTTAGACCACGTACACCACAAGTATCGAACTAACTAATTAATAGTAGTCTCGATAAAAGCATCACGTCACCATTTTCAAAACTGGTTCCCCCAAGAGCCATGTTCCTTTAAAAAAAAAACATTTTTGCTATCGCCGGATTCCCGACGCGTACACATAGTAACACATTTTTCACATCATAAACGATGTCACCACACCATCGTCACCCTAATTTTATAAAATCACCCTTTTTCAAAAAACATTCCTCTGCAAATACAGGTCGTTTTCGAAAAAAAAAAACTCTTTGATCCTGAGCCGGGATCGTGATCAAATTCTTATGTCGTACAACTGTGTGATTAACTGTCTGTGTTAGTTACTAGGATCACCTCTACTCGAGGTCTTACATTTTGGGTCGTCTCATTTTGAGAAGTCCTCTTTAAACCTCGCATCCGAGGTTTGAGTCAAATCGTCTCAATATAGAGACCTAAATTCGTCAGGCGTTTCGCCGAATACACCAAGAGTCTAAAGCACCAGAGTCCCTAAGCCAAATGACTGCAAACACACGCGAGTCAAGGGTCTTATTTCCGTGTCGCTCAATTACGGGCATTCCACGAGTCTTTAAGCCGTCTGGTAGATCCATTCTCATTAATACCATCCCTTCCAGTCATGTCAGGAGATTCAAGCACAAACGCAAGATACCAAAGTGGGAACAACGCCCAACAGTCTAGGGATAACACCGTAGAAACCCTAACTAACCTGATTCGGGATTTACAAGCCACCATTATCACGGTGAACGCATCCGTAAACAACATAGACTCTCGCCTAGGCCATTTGGAAGATAGGGCCTCAGATGAACACCACAACCGGGTCCTCAATGAGTTCCTTTTAAATTCCACCCCGCTTGGTAGGGCGCCCGTCAGCATCATCCCTAGTGATCCCATTGCCCTACCTCAAAATGACACCCTCCAATCCGCTATGAATCGCATAGATTTCCTCGAAAGTCAAATGAGCCTAAACCAAGGCAACAATGTCCACCTCGAAAACCATAGGATGTTTGAAATGGTGAACGATGAGCTACCAGAAAACTTTTCCTCAGCCGACATACCGAAATTCAAAGGAACGGAGGACCCCCTCAACTCCATCCGGGCCTTTAAAGATTACATGGCCATTAAAGGGGTCAAGCAAAGCCTTTTCGCTAGGATATTCCCATCCTCTTTAGGGGACACACCCCGATCTTGGTTATATTTGCTCGATCCCAAAATGATATCCACCTGGGATGATATTTCCATAGAATTTGCAAAACAATATGCGGATAATTCCGAAACGCAAGTCACCATTAGAATCCTCGAAGTCCTTTCCCAAAACAAGAAGGAAGGCTTCTCCGAATTTCTGACTATTTGGTGAAAGGTCAGCACCCAATTAGTGAACCGCCTTGACGAGGCCACCTTAGTAGAGAAATTTGTCGAATGCTAGTTAAGGCAACCAACGAACGTGGACCACTCGTTTTTAAAAGCTTTTTCTAAAAACGTTATTCATCACCTGAGTTCTTTAATAAGAATTTAGTTACACCCGTAGAGCACCGTTGTTAGACCACGTACACCACAAGTATCGAACTAACTAATTAATAGTAGTCTCGATAAAAGCATCACGTCACCATTTTCAAAACTGGTTCCCCCAAGAGCCATGTTCCTTTAAAAAAAAAACATTTTTGCTATCGCCGGATTCCCGACGCGTACACATAGTAACACATTTTTCACATCATAAACGATGTCACCACACCATCGTCACCCTAATTTTATAAAATCACCCTTTTTCAAAAAACATTCCTCTGCAAATACAGGTCGTTTTCGAAAAAAAAAAACTCTTTGATCCTGAGCCGGGATCGTGATCAAATTCTTATGTCGTACAACTGTGTGATTAACTGTCTGTGTTAGTTACTAGGATCACCTCTACTCGAGGTCTTACATTTTGGGTCGTCTCATTTTGAGAAGTCCTCTTTAAACCTCGCCTCCGAGGTTTGAGTCAAATCGTCTCAATATAGAGACCTAAATTCGTCAGGCGTTTCGCCGAATACACCAAGAGTCTAAAGCACCAGAGTCCCTAAGCCAAATGACTGCAAACACACGCGAGTCAAGGGTCTTATTTCCGTGTCGCTCAATTACGGGCATTCCACGAGTCTTTAAGCCGTCTGGTAGATCCATTCTCATTAATACCATCCCTTCCAGTCATGTCAGGAGATTCAAGCACAAACGCAAGATACCAAAGTGGGAACAACGCCCAACAGTCTAGGGATAACACCGTAGAAACCCTAACTAACCTGATTCGGGATTTACAAGCCACCATTATCACGGTGAACGCATCCGTAAACAACATAGACTCTCGCCTAGGCCATTTGGAAGATAGGGCCTCAGATGAACACCACAACCGGGTCCTCAATGAGTTCCTTTTAAATTCCACCCCGCTTGGTAGGGCGCCCGTCAGCATCATCCCTAGTGATCCCATTGCCCTACCTCAAAATGACACCCTCCAATCCGCTATAAATCGCATAGATTTCCTCGAAAGTCAAATGAGCCTAAACCAAGGCAACAATGTCCACCTCGAAAACCATAGGAAGTTTGAAATGGTGAACGATGAGCTACCAGAAAACTTTTCCTCAGCCGACATACCGAAATTCAAAGGAACGGAGGACCCCCTCAACTCCATCCGGGCCTTTAAAGATTACATGGCCATTAAAGGGGTCAAGCAAAGCCTTTTCGCTAGGATATTCCCATCCTCTTTAGGGGACACACCCCGATCTTGGTTATATTTGCTCGATCCCAAAATGATATCCACCTGGGATGATATTTCCATAGAATTTGCAAAACAATATGCGGATAATTCCGAAACGCAAGTCACCATTAGAATCCTCGAAGTCCTTTCCCAAAACAAGAAGGAAGGCTTCTCCGAATTTCTGACTATTTGGTGAAAGGTCAGCACCCAATTAGTGAACCGCCTTGACGAGGCCACCTTAGTAGAGAAATTTGTCGAATGCTAGTTAAGGCAACCAACGAACGTGGACCACTCGTTTTTAAAAGCTTTTTCTAAAAACGTTATTCATCACCTGAGTTCTTTAATAAGAATTTAGTTACACCCGTAGAGCACCATTGTTAGACCACGTACACCACAAGTATCGAACTAACTAATTAATAGTAGTCTCGATAAAAGCATCACGTCACCATTTTCAAAACTGGTTCCCCCAAGAGCCATGTTCCTTTAAAAAAAAACATTTTTGCTATCGCCGGATTCCCGACGCGTACACATAGTAACACATTTTTCACATCATAAACGATGTCACCACACCATCGTCACCCTAATTTTATAAAATCACCCTTTTTCAAAAAACATTCCTCTGCAAATACAGGTCGTTTTCGAAAAAAAAAAACTCTTTGATCCTGAGCCGGGATCGTGATCAAATTCTTATGTTGTACAACTGTGTGATTAACTGTCTGTGTTAGTTACTAGGATCACCTCTACTCGAGGTCTTACATTTTGGGTCGTCTCATTTTGAGAAGTCCTATTTAAACCTCGCCTCCGAGGTTTGTGTAAAATCGTCTCAATATAGAGACCTAAATTCGTCAGGCGTTTCGCCGAATACACCAAGAGTCTAAAGCACCAGAGTCCCTAAGCCAAATGACTGCAAACACACGCGAGTCAAGGGTCTTATTTCCGTGTCGCTCAATTATGGGCATTCCACGAGTCTTTAAGCCGTCTGGTAGATCCATTCTCATTAATACCATCCCTTCCAGTCATGTCAGGAGATTCAAGCACAAACGCAAGATACCAAAGTGGGAACAACGGCGAACAGTCTAGGGATAACACCGTAGAAACCCTAACTAACCTGATTCGGGATTTACAAGCCACCATTATCACGGTGAACGCATCCGTAAACAACATAGACTCTCGCCTAGGCCATTTGGAAGATAGGGCCTCAGATGAACACCACAACCGGGTCCTCAATGAGTTCCTTTTAAATTCCACCCCGCTTGGTGGGGCGCCCGTCAGCATCATCCCTAGTGATCCCATTGCCTTACCTCAAAATGACACCCTCCAATCCGCTATGAATCGCATAGATTTCCTCGAAAGTCAAATGAGCCTAAACCAAGGCAACAATGTCCACCTCGAAAACCATAGGAAGTTTGAAATGGTGAACGATGAGCTACCAGAAAACTTTTCCTCAGCCGACATACCGAAATTCAAAGGAACGGAGGACCCCCTCAACTACATCCGGGCCTTTAAAGATTACATGGCCATTAAAGGGGTCAAGCAAAGCCTTTTCGCTAGGATATTCCCATCCTCTTTAGGGGACACACCCCGATCTTGGTTATATTTGCTCGATCCCAAAAAGATATCCACCTGGGATGATATTTCCATAGAATTTGCAAAACAATATGCGGATAATTCCGAAACGCAAGTCACCATTAGAAGCCTCGAAGTCCTTTCCCAAAACGAGAAGGAAGGCTTCTCCGAACTTCTGACTATTTGGTGAAAGGTCAGCACCCAATTAGTGAACCGCCTTGACGAGGCCACCTTAGTAGAGAAATTAGTCGAATGCTAGTTAAGGCAACCAACGAACGTGGACCACTCGTTTTTAAAAGCTTTTTCTAAAAACGTTATTCATCACCTGAGTTCTTTAATAAGAATTTAGTTACACCCGTAGAGCACCGTTGTTAGACCACGTACACCACAAGTATCGAACTAACTAATTAATAGTAGTCTCGATAAAAGCATCACGTCACCATTTTCAAAACTGGTTCCCCCAAGAGCCATGTTCCTTTAAAAAAAAACATTTTTGCTATCGCCGGATTCCCGACGCGTACACATAGTAACACATTTTTCACATCATAAACGATGTCACCACACCATCGTCACCCTAATTTTATAAAATCACCCTTTTTCAAAAAACATTCCTCTTTAAATACAGGTCGTTTTCGAAAAAAAAAAACTCTTTGATCCTGAGCCGGGATCGTGATCAAATTCTTATGTCGTACAACTGTGTGATTAACTGTCTGTGTTAGTTACTAGGATCACCTCTACTCGAGGTCTTACATTTTGGGTCGTCTCATTTTGAGAAGTCCTCTTTAAACCTCGCCTCCGAGGTTTGTGTAAAATCGTCTCAATATAGAGACCTAAATTCGTCAGGCGTTTCGCCGAATACACCAAGAGTCTAAAGCACCAGAGTCCCTAAGCCAAATGACTGCAAACACACGCGAGTCAAGGGTCTTATTTCCGTGTCGCTCAATTATGGGCATTCCACGAGTCTTTAAGCCGTCTGGTAGATCCATTCTCATTAATACCATCCCTTCCAGTCATGTCAGGAGATTCAAGCACAAACGCAAGATACCAAAGTGGGAACAACGCCGAACAGTCTAGGGATAACACCGTAGAAACCCTAACTAACCTGATTCGGGATTTACAAGCCACCATTATCACGGTGAACGCATCCGTAAACAACATAGACTCTCGCCTAGGCCATTTGGAAGATAGGGCCTCAGATGAACACCACAACCGGGTCCTCAATGAGTTCCTTTTAAATTCCACCCCGCTTGGTGGGGCGCCCGTCAGCATCATCCCTAGTGATCCCATTGCCCTACCTCAAAATGACACCCTCCAATCCGCTATGAATCGCATAGATTTCCTCGAAAGTCAAATGAGCCTAAACCAAGGCAACAATGTCCACCTCGAAAACCATAGGAAGTTTGAAATGGTGAACGATGAGCTACCAGAAAACTTTTCCTCAGCCGACATACCGAAATTCAAAGGAACGGAGGACCCCCTCAACTACATCCGGGCCTTTAAAGATTACATGGCCATTAAAGGGGTCAAGCAAAGCCTTTTCGCTAGGATATTCCCATCCTCTTTAGGGGACACACCCCGATCTTGGTTATATTTGCTCGATCCCAAAAAGATATCCACCTGGGATGATATTTCCATAGAATTTGCAAAACAATATGCGGATAATTCCGAAACGCAAGTCACCATTAGAAGCCTCGAAGTCCTTTCCCAAAACGAGAAGGAAGGCTTCTCCGAATTTCTGACTATTTGGTGAAAGGTCAGCACCCAATTAGTGAACCGCCTTGACGAGGCCACCTTAGTTGAGAAATTAGTCGAATGCTAGTTAAGGCAACCAACGAACGTGGACCACTCGTTTTTAAAAGCTTCTTCTAAAAACGTTATTCATCACCTGAGTTCTTTAATAAGAATTTAGTTACACCCGTAGAGCACCGTCGTTAGACCACGTACACCACAAGTATCGAACTAACTAATTAATAGTAGTCTCGATAAAAGCATCACGTCATCATTTTCAAAACTGGTTCCCCCAAGAGCCATGTTCCTTTAAAAAAAAAACATTTTTGCTATCGCCGGATTCCCGACGCGTACACATAGTAACACATTTTTCACATCATAAACGATGTCACCACACCATCGTCACCCTAATTTTATAAAATCACCCTTTTTCAAAAAACATTCCTCTGCAAATACAGGTCGTTTTCGAAAAAAAAAAAACTCTTTGATCCTGAGCCGGGATCGTGATCAAATTCTTATGTCGTACAACTGTGTGATTAACTGTCTGTGTTAGTTACTAGGATCACCTCTACTCGAGGTCTTACATTTTGGGTCGTCTCATTTTGAGAAGTCCTCTTTAAACCTCGCCTCCGAGGTTTGTGTCAAATCGTCTCAATATAGAGACCTAAATTCGTCAGGCGTTTCGCCGAATACACCAAGAGTCTAAAGCACCAGAGTCCCTAAGCCAAATGACTGCAAACACACGCGAGTCAAGGGTCTTATTTCCGTGTCGCTCAATTACGGGCATTCCACGAGTCTTTAAGCCGTCTGGTAGATCCATTCTCATTAATACCATCCCTTCCAGTCATGTCAGGAGATTCAAGCACAAACGCAAGATACCAAAGTGGGAACAACGCCGAACAGTCTAGGGATAACACCGTAGAAACCCTAACTAACCTGATTCGGGATTTACAAGCCACCATTATCACGGTGAACGCATCCGTAAACAACATAGACTCTCGCCTAGGCCATTTGGAAGATAGGGCCTCAGATGAACACCACAACCGGGTCCTCAATGAGTTCCTTTTAAATTCCACCCCGCTTGGTGGGGCGCCCGTCAGCATCATCCCTAGTGATCCCATTGCCCTACCTCAAAATGACACCCTCCAATCCGCTATGAATCGCATAGATTTCCTCGAAAGTCAAATGAGCCTAAACCAATGCAACAATGTCCACCTCGAAAACCATAGGAAGTTTGAAATGGTGAACGATGAGCTACCAGAAAACTTTTCCTCAGCCGACATACCGAAATTCAAAGGAACGGAGGACCCCCTCAACTACATCCGGGCCTTTAAAGATTACATGGCCTTTAAAGGGGTCAAGCAAAGCCTTTTCGCTAGGATATTCCCATCCTCTTTAGGGGACACACCCCGATCTTGGTTATATTTGCTCGATCCCAAAAAGATATCCACCTGGGATGATATTTCCATAGAATTTGCAAAACAATATGCGGATAATTCCGAAACGCAAGTCACCATTAGAAGCCTCGAAGTCCTTTCCCAAAACGAGAAGGAAGGCTTCTCCGAACTTCTGACTATTTGGTGAAAGGTCAGCACCCAATTAGTGAACCGCCTTGACGAGGCCACCTTAGTAGAGAAATTAGTCGAATGCTAGTTAAGGCAACCAACGAACGTGGACCACTCGTTTTTAAAAGCTTTTTCTAAAAAAGTTATTCATCACCTGAGTTCTTTAATAAGAATTTAGTTACAGCCTTAGAGCGCCGTCGTTAGACCACGTACACCACAAGTATCTAACTAACTAATTAATAGTAGTCTCGATAAAAGCATCACGTCATCATTTTCAAAACTGGTTCCCCCAAGAGCCATGTTCCTTTAAAAAAAAAACATTTTTGCTATCGCCGGATTCCCGACGCGTACACATAGTAACACATTTTTCACATCATAAACGATGTCACCACACCATCGTCACCCTAATTTTATAAAATCACCCTTTTTCAAAAAACATTCCTCTGCAAATACAGGTCGTTTTCGAAAAAAAAAAAACTCTTTGATCCTGAGCCGGGATCGTGATCAAATTCTTATGTCGTACAACTGTGTGATTAACTGTCTGTGTTAGTTACTAGGATCACCTCTACTCGAGGTCTTACATTTTGGGTCGTCTCATTTTGAGAAGTCCTCTTTAAACCTCGCCTCCGAGGTTTGTGTCAAATCGTCTCAATATAGAGACCTAAATTCGTCAGGCGTTTCGCCGAATACACCAAGAGTCTAAAGCACCAGAGTCCCTAAGCCAAATGACTGCAAACACACGCGAGTCAAGGGTCTTATTTCCGTGTCGCTCAATTACGGGCATTCCACGAGTCTTTAAGCCGTCTGGTAGATCCATTCTCATTAATACCATCCCTTCCAGTCATGTCAGGAGATTCAAGCACAAACGCAAGATACCAAAGTGGGAACAACGCCGAACAGTCTAGGGATAACACCGTAGAAACCCTAACTAACCTGATTCGGGATTTACAAGCCACCATTATCACGGTGAACGCATCCGTAAACAACATAGACTCTCGCCTAGGCCATTTGGAAGATAGGGCCTCAGATGAACACCACAACCGGGTCCTCAATGAGTTCCTTTTAAATTCCACCCCGCTTGGTGGGGCGCCCGTCAGCATCATCCCTAGTGATCCCATTGCCCTACCTCAAAATGACACCCTCCAATCCGCTATGAATCGCATAGATTTCCTCGAAAGTCAAATGAGCCTAAACCAATGCAACAATGTCCACCTCGAAAACCATAGGAAGTTTGAAATGGTGAACGATGAGCTACCAGAAAACTTTTCCTCAGCCGACATACCGAAATTCAAAGGAACGGAGGACCCCCTCAACTACATCCGGGCCTTTAAAGATTACATGGCCTTTAAAGGGGTCAAGCAAAGCCTTTTCGCTAGGATATTCCCATCCTCTTTAGGGGACACACCCCGATCTTGGTTATATTTGCTCGATCCCAAAAAGATATCCACCTGGGATGATATTTCCATAGAATTTGCAAAACAATATGCGGATAATTCCGAAACGCAAGTCACCATTAGAAGCCTCGAAGTCCTTTCCCAAAACGAGAAGGAAGGCTTCTCCGAACTTCTGACTATTTGGTGAAAGGTCAGCACCCAATTAGTGAACCGCCTTGACGAGGCCACCTTAGTAGAGAAATTAGTCGAATGCTAGTTAAGGCAACCAACGAACGTGGACCACTCGTTTTTAAAAGCTTTTTCTAAAAAAGTTATTCATCACCTGAGTTCTTTAATAAGAATTTAGTTACAGCCTTAGAGCGCCGTCGTTAGACCACGTACACCACAAGTATCTAACTAACTAATTAATAGTAGTCTCGATAAAAGCATCACGTCATCATTTTCAAAACTGGTTCCCCCAAGAGCCATGTTCCTTTAAAAAAAAAACATTTTTGCTATCGCCGGATTCCCGACGCGTACACATAGTAACACATTTTTCACATCATAAACGATGTCACCACACCATCGTCACCCTAATTTTATAAAATCACCCTTTTTCAAAAAACATTCCTCTGCAAATACAGGTCGTTTTCGAAAAAAAAAAAACTCTTTGATCCTGAGCCGGGATCGTGATCAAATTCTTATGTCGTACAACTGTGTGATTAACTGTCTGTGTTAGTTACTAGGATCACCTCTACTCGAGGTCTTACATTTTGGGTCGTCTCATTTTGAGAAGTCCTCTTTAAACCTCGCCTCCGAGGTTTGTGTCAAATCGTCTCAATATAGAGACCTAAATTCGTCAGGCGTTTCGCCGAATACACCAAGAGTCTAAAGCACCAGAGTCCCTAAGCCAAATGACTGCAAACACACGCGAGTCAAGGGTCTTATTTCCGTGTCGCTCAATTACGGGCATTCCACGAGTCTTTAAGCCGTCTGGTAGATCCATTCTCATTAATACCATCCCTTCCAGTCATGTCAGGAGATTCAAGCACAAACGCAAGATACCAAAGTGGGAACAACGCCGAACAGTCTAGGGATAACACCGTAGAAACCCTAACTAACCTGATTCGGGATTTACAAGCCACCATTATCACGGTGAACGCATCCGTAAACAACATAGACTCTCGCCTAGGCCATTTGGAAGATAGGGCCTCAGATGAACACCACAACCGGGTCCTCAATGAGTTCCTTTTAAATTCCACCCCGCTTGGTGGGGCGCCCGTCAGCATCATCCCTAGTGATCCCATTGCCCTACCTCAAAATGACACCCTCCAATCCGCTATGAATCGCATAGATTTCCTCGAAAGTCAAATGAGCCTAAACCAATGCAACAATGTCCACCTCGAAAACCATAGGAAGTTTGAAATGGTGAACGATGAGCTACCAGAAAACTTTTCCTCAGCCGACATACCGAAATTCAAAGGAACGGAGGACCCCCTCAACTACATCCGGGCCTTTAAAGATTACATGGCCTTTAAAGGGGTCAAGCAAAGCCTTTTCGCTAGGATATTCCCATCCTCTTTAGGGGACACACCCCGATCTTGGTTATATTTGCTCGATCCCAAAAAGATATCCACCTGGGATGATATTTCCATAGAATTTGCAAAACAATATGCGGATAATTCCGAAACGCAAGTCACCATTAGAAGCCTCGAAGTCCTTTCCCAAAACGAGAAGGAAGGCTTCTCCGAACTTCTGACTATTTGGTGAAAGGTCAGCACCCAATTAGTGAACCGCCTTGACGAGGCCACCTTAGTAGAGAAATTAGTCGAATGCTAGTTAAGGCAACCAACGAACGTGGACCACTCGTTTTTAAAAGCTTTTTCTAAAAAAGTTATTCATCACCTGAGTTCTTTAATAAGAATTTAGTTACAGCCTTAGAGCGCCGTCGTTAGACCACGTACACCACAAGTATCTAACTAACTAATTAATAGTAGTCTCGATAAAAGCATCACGTCATCATTTTCAAAACTGGTTCCCCCAAGAGCCATGTTCCTTTAAAAAAAAAACATTTTTGCTATCGCCGGATTCCCGACGCGTACACATAGTAACACATTTTTCACATCATAAACGATGTCACCACACCATCGTCACCCTAATTTTATAAAATCACCCTTTTTCAAAAAACATTCCTCTGCAAATACAGGTCGTTTTCGAAAAAAAAAAAACTCTTTGATCCTGAGCCGGGATCGTGATCAAATTCTTATGTCGTACAACTGTGTGATTAACTGTCTGTGTTAGTTACTAGGATCACCTCTACTCGAGGTCTTACATTTTGGGTCGTCTCATTTTGAGAAGTCCTCTTTAAACCTCGCCTCCGAGGTTTGTGTCAAATCGTCTCAATATAGAGACCTAAATTCGTCAGGCGTTTCGCCGAATACACCAAGAGTCTAAAGCACCAGAGTCCCTAAGCCAAATGACTGCAAACACACGCGAGTCAAGGGTCTTATTTCCGTGTCGCTCAATTACGGGCATTCCACGAGTCTTTAAGCCGTCTGGTAGATCCATTCTCATTAATACCATCCCTTCCAGTCATGTCAGGAGATTCAAGCACAAACGCAAGATACCAAAGTGGGAACAACGCCGAACAGTCTAGGGATAACACCGTAGAAACCCTAACTAACCTGATTCGGGATTTACAAGCCACCATTATCACGGTGAACGCATCCGTAAACAACATAGACTCTCGCCTAGGCCATTTGGAAGATAGGGCCTCAGATGAACACCACAACCGGGTCCTCAATGAGTTCCTTTTAAATTCCACCCCGCTTGGTGGGGCGCCCGTCAGCATCATCCCTAGTGATCCCATTGCCCTACCTCAAAATGACACCCTCCAATCCGCTATGAATCGCATAGATTTCCTCGAAAGTCAAATGAGCCTAAACCAATGCAACAATGTCCACCTCGAAAACCATAGGAAGTTTGAAATGGTGAACGATGAGCTACCAGAAAACTTTTCCTCAGCCGACATACCGAAATTCAAAGGAACGGAGGACCCCCTCAACTACATCCGGGCCTTTAAAGATTACATGGCCATTAAAGGGGTCAAGCAAAGCCTTTTCGCTAGGATATTCCCATCCTCTTTAGGGGACACACCCCGATCTTGGTTATATTTGCTCGATCCCAAAAAGATATCCACCAGGGATGATATTTCCATAGAATTTGCAAAACAATATGCGGATAATTCCGAAACGCAAGTCACCATTAGAAGCCTCGAAGTCCTTTCCCAAAACGAGAAGGAAGGCTTCTCCGAACTTCTGACTATTTGGTGAAAGGTCAGCACCCAATTAGTGAACCGCCTTGACGAGGCCACCTTAGTAGAGAAATTAGTCGAATGCTAGTTAAGGCAACCAACGAACGTGGACCACTCGTTTTTAAAAGCTTTTTCTAAAAAAGTTATTCATCACCTGAGTTCTTTAATAAGAATTTAGTTACAGCCTTAGAGCGCCGTCGTTAGACCACGTACACCACAAGTATCTAACTAACTAATTAATAGTAGTCTCGATAAAAGCATCACGTCATCATTTTCAAAACTGGTTCCCCCAAGAGCCATGTTCCTTTAAAAAAAAAACATTTTTGCTATCGCCGGATTCCCGACGCGTACACATAGTAACACATTTTTCACATCATAAACGATGTCACCACACCATCGTCACCCTAATTTTATAAAATCACCCTTTTTCAAAAAACATTCCTCTGCAAATACAGGTCGTTTTCGAAAAAAAAAAAACTCTTTGATCCTGAGCCGGGATCGTGATCAAATTCTTATGTCGTACAACTGTGTGATTAACTGTCTGTGTTAGTTACTAGGATCACCTCTACTCGAGGTCTTACATTTTGGGTCGTCTCATTTTGAGAAGTCCTCTTTAAACCTCGCCTCCGAGGTTTGTGTCAAATCGTCTCAATATAGAGACCTAAATTCGTCAGGCGTTTCGCCGAATACACCAAGAGTCTAAAGCACCAGAGTCCCTAAGCCAAATGACTGCAAACACACGCGAGTCAAGGGTCTTATTTCCGTGTCGCTCAATTACGGGCATTCCACGAGTCTTTAAGCCGTCTGGTAGATCCATTCTCATTAATACCATCCCTTCCAGTCATGTCAGGAGATTCAAGCACAAACGCAAGATACCAAAGTGGGAACAACGCCGAACAGTCTAGGGATAACACCGTAGAAACCCTAACTAACCTGATTCGGGATTTACAAGCCACCATTATCACGGTGAACGCATCCGTAAACAACATAGACTCTCGCCTAGGCCATTTGGAAGATAGGGCCTCAGATGAACACCACAACCGGGTCCTCAATGAGTTCCTTTTAAATTCCACCCCGCTTGGTGGGGCGCCCGTCAGCATCATCCCTAGTGATCCCATTGCCCTACCTCAAAATGACACCCTCCAATCCGCTATGAATCGCATAGATTTCCTCGAAAGTCAAATGAGCCTAAACCAATGCAACAATGTCCACCTCGAAAACCATAGGAAGTTTGAAATGGTGAACGATGAGCTACCAGAAAACTTTTCCTCAGCCGACATACCGAAATTCAAAGGAACGGAGGACCCCCTCAACTACATCCGGGCCTTTAAAGATTACATGGCCATTAAAGGGGTCAAGCAAAGCCTTTTCGCTAGGATATTCCCATCCTCTTTAGGGGACACACCCCGATCTTGGTTATATTTGCTCGATCCCAAAAAGATATCCACCAGGGATGATATTTCCATAGAATTTGCAAAACAATATGCGGATAATTCCGAAACGCAAGTCACCATTAGAAGCCTCGAAGTCCTTTCCCAAAACGAGAAGGAAGGCTTCTCCGAACTTCTGACTATTTGGTGAAAGGTCAGCACCCAATTAGTGAACCGCCTTGACGAGGCCACCTTAGTAGAGAAATTAGTCGAATGCTAGTTAAGGCAACCAACGAACGTGGACCACTCGTTTTTAAAAGCTTTTTCTAAAAACGTTATTCATCACCTGAGTTCTTTAATAAGAATTTAGTTACACCCGTAGAGCACCGTTGTTAGACCACGTACACCACAAGTATCGAACTAACTAATTAATAGTAGTCTCGATAAAAGCATCACGTCACCATTTTCAAAACTGGTTCCCCCAAGAGCCATGTTCCTTTAAAAAAAAACATTTTTGCTATCGCCGGATTCCCGACGCGTACACATAGTAACACATTTTTCACATCATAAACGATGTCACCACACCATCGTCACCCTAATTTTATAAAATCACCCTTTTTCAAAAAACATTCCTCTGTAAATACAGGTCGTTTTCGAAAAAAAAAAACTCTTTGATCCTGAGCCGGGATCGTGATCAAATTCTTATGTCGTACAACTGTGTGATTAACTGTCTGTGTTAGTTACTAGGATCACCTCTACTCGAGGTCTTACATTTTGGGTCGTCTCATTTTGAGAAGTCCTCTTTAAACCTCGCCTCCGAGGTTTGTGTAAAATCGTCTCAATATAGAGACCTAAATTCGTCAGGCGTTTCGCCGAATACACCAAGAGTCTAAAGCACCAGAGTCCCTAAGCCAAATGACTGCAAACACACGCGAGTCAAGGGTCTTATTTCCGTGTCGCTCAATTATGGGCATTCCACGAGTCTTTAAGCCGTCTGGTAGATCCATTCTCATTAATACCATCCCTTCCAGTCATGTCAGGAGATTCAAGCACAAACGCAAGATACCAAAGTGGGAACAACGCCGAACAGTCTAGGGATAACACCGTAGAAACCCTAACTAACCTGATTCGGGATTTACAAGCCACCATTATCACGGTGAACGCATCCGTAAACAACATAGACTCTCGCCTAGGCCATTTGGAAGATAGGGCCTCAGATGAACACCACAACCGGGTCCTCAATGAGTTCCTTTTAAATTCCACCCCGCTTGGTGGGGCGCCCGTCAGCATCATCCCTAGTGATCCCATTGCCCTACCTCAAAATGACACCCTCCAATCCGCTATGAATCGCATAGATTTCCTCGAAAGTCAAATGAGCCTAAACCAAGGCAACAATGTCCACCTCGAAAACCATAGGAAGTTTGAAATGGTGAACGATGAGCTACCAGAAAACTTTTCCTCAGCCGACATACCGAAATTCAAAGGAACGGAGGACCCCCTCAACTACATCCGGGCCTTTAAAGATTACATGGCCATTAAAGGGGTCAAGCAAAGCCTTTTCGCTAGGATATTCCCATCCTCTTTAGGGGACACACCCCGATCTTGGTTATATTTGCTCGATCCCAAAAAGATATCCACCTGGGATGATATTTCCATAGAATTTGCAAAACAATATGCGGATAATTCCGAAACGCAAGTCACCATTAGAAGCCTCGAAGTCCTTTCCCAAAACGAGAAGGAAGGCTTCTCCGAATTTCTGACTATTTGGTGAAAGGTCAGCACCCAATTAGTGAACCGCCTTGACGAGGCCACCTTAGTTGAGAAATTAGTCGAATGCTAGTTAAGGCAACCAACGAACGTGGACCACTCGTTTTTAAAAGCTTCTTCTAAAAACGTTATTCATCACCTGAGTTCTTTAATAAGAATTTAGTTACACCCGTAGAGCACCGTCGTTAGACCACGTACACCACAAGTATCGAACTAACTAATTAATAGTAGTCTCGATAAAAGCATCACGTCATCATTTTCAAAACTGGTTCCCCCAAGAGCCATGTTCCTTTAAAAAAAACATTTTTGCTATCGCCGGATTCCCGACGCGTACACATAGTAACACATTTTTCACATCATAAACGATGTCACCACACCATCGTCACCCTAATTTTATAAAATCACCCTTTTTCAAAAAACATTCCTCTGCAAATACAGGTCGTTTTCGAAAAAAAAAAAACTCTTTGATCCTGAGCCGGGATCGTGATCAAATTCTTATGTCGTACAACTGTGTGATTAACTGTCTGTGTTAGTTACTAGGATCACCTCTACTCGAGTCTTACATTTTGGGTCGTCTCATTTTGAGAAGTCCTCTTTAAACCTCGCCTCCGAGGTTTGTGTCAAATCGTCTTAATATAGAGACCTAAATTCGTCAGGCGTTTCGCCGAATACACCAAGAGTCTAAAGCACCAGAGTCCCTAAGCCAAATGACTGCAAACACACGCGAGTCAAGGGTCTTATTTCCGTGTCGCTCAATTATGGGCATTCCACGAGTCTTTAAGCCGTCTGGTAGATCCATTCTCATTAATACCATCCCTTCCAGTCATGTCAGGAGATTCAAGCACAAACGCAAGATACCAAAGTGGGAACAACGCCGAACAGTCTAGGGATAACACCGTAGAAACCCTAACTAACCTGATTCGGGATTTACAAGCCACCATTATCACGGTGAACGCATCCGTAAACAACATAGACTCTCGCCTAGGCCATTTGGAAGATAGGGCCTCAGATGAACACCACAACCGGGTCCTCAATGAGTTCCTTTTAAATTCCACCCCGCTTGGTGGGGCGCCCGTCAGCATCATCCCTAGTGATCCCATTGCCCTACCTCAAAATGACACCCTCCAATCCGCTATGAATCGCATAGATTTCCTCGAAAGTCAAATGAGCCTAAACCAAGGCAACAATGTCCACCTCGAAAACCATAGGAAGTTTGAAATGGTGAACGATGAGCTACCAGAAAACTTTTCCTCAGCCGACATACCGAAATTCAAAGGAACGGAGGACCCCCTCAACTACATCCGGGCCTTTAAAGATTACATGGCCATTAAAGGGGTCAAGCAAAGCCTTTTCGCTAGGATATTCCCATCCTCTTTAGGGGACACACCCCGATCTTGGTTATATTTGCTCGATCCCAAAAAGATATCCACCTGGGATGATATTTCCATAGAATTTGCAAAACAATATGCGGATAATTCCGAAACGCAAGTCACCATTAGAAGCCTCGAAGTCCTTTCCCAAAACGAGAAGGAAGGCTTCTCCGAATTTCTGACTATTTGGTGAAAGGTCAGCACCCAATTAGTGAACCGCCTTGACGAGGCCACCTTAGTTGAGAAATTAGTCGAATGCTAGTTAAGGCAACCAACGAACGTGGACCACTCGTTTTTAAAAGCTTCTTCTAAAAACGTTATTCATCACCTGAGTTCTTTAATAAGAATTTAGTTACACCCGTAGAGCACCGTCGTTAGACCACGTACACCACAAGTATCGAACTAACTAATTAATAGTAGTCTCGATAAAAGCATCACGTCATCATTTTCAAAACTGGTTCCCCCAAGAGCCATGTTCCTTTAAAAAAAACATTTTTGCTATCGCCGGATTCCCGACGCGTACACATAGTAACACATTTTTCACATCATAAACGATGTCACCACACCATCGTCACCCTAATTTTATAAAATCACCCTTTTTCAAAAAACATTCCTCTGCAAATACAGGTCGTTTTCGAAAAAAAAAAAACTCTTTGATCCTGAGCCGGGATCGTGATCAAATTCTTATGTCGTACAACTGTGTGATTAACTGTCTGTGTTAGTTACTAGGATCACCTCTACTCGAGTCTTACATTTTGGGTCGTCTCATTTTGAGAAGTCCTCTTTAAACCTCGCCTCCGAGGTTTGTGTCAAATCGTCTTAATATAGAGACCTAAATTCGTCAGGCGTTTCGCCGAATACACCAAGAGTCTAAAGCACCAGAGTCCCTAAGCCAAATGACTGCAAACACACGCGAGTCAAGGGTCTTATTTCCGTGTCGCTCAATTATGGGCATTCCACGAGTCTTTAAGCCGTCTGGTAGATCCATTCTCATTAATACCATCCCTTCCAGTCATGTCAGGAGATTCAAGCACAAACGCAAGATACCAAAGTGGGAACAACGCCGAACAGTCTAGGGATAACACCGTAGAAACCCTAACTAACCTGATTCGGGATTTACAAGCCACCATTATCACGGTGAACGCATCCGTAAACAACATAGACTCTCGCCTAGGCCATTTGGAAGATAGGGCCTCAGATGAACACCACAACCGGGTCCTCAATGAGTTCCTTTTAAATTCCACCCCGCTTGGTGGGGCGCCCGTCAGCATCATCCCTAGTGATCCCATTGCCCTACCTCAAAATGACACCCTCCAATCCGCTATGAATCGCATAGATTTCCTCGAAAGTCAAATGAGCCTAAACCAAGGCAACAATGTCCACCTCGAAAACCATAGGAAGTTTGAAATGGTGAACGATGAGCTACCAGAAAACTTTTCCTCAGCCGACATACCGAAATTCAAAGGAACGGAGGACCCCCTCAACTACATCCGGGCCTTTAAAGATTACATGGCCATTAAAGGGGTCAAGCAAAGCCTTTTCGCTAGGATATTCCCATCCTCTTTAGGGGACACACCCCGATCTTGGTTATATTTGCTCGATCCCAAAAAGATATCCACCTGGGATGATATTTCCATAGAATTTGCAAAACAATATGCGGATAATTCCGAAACGCAAGTCACCATTAGAAGCCTCGAAGTCCTTTCCCAAAACGAGAAGGAAGGCTTCTCCGAATTTCTGACTATTTGGTGAAAGGTCAGCACCCAATTAGTGAACCGCCTTGACGAGGCCACCTTAGTAGAGAAATTAGTCGAATGCTAGTTAAGGCAACCAACGAACGTGGACCACTCATTTTTAAAAGCTTCTTCTAAAAACGTTATTCATCACCTGAGTTCTTTAATAAGAATTTAGTTACACCCGTAGAGCACCGTCGTTAGACCACGTACACCACAAGTATCGAACTAACTAATTAATAGTAGTCTCGATAAAAGCATCACGTCATCATTTTCAAAACTGGTTCCCCCAAGAGCCATGTTCCTTTAAAAAAAACATTTTTGCTATCGCCGGATTCCCGACGCGTACACATAGTAACACATTTTTCACATCATAAACGATGTCACCACACCATCGTCACCCTAATTTTATAAAATCACCCTTTTTCAAAAAACATTCCTCTGCAAATACAGGTCGTTTTCGAAAAAAAAAAACTCTTTGATCCTGAGCCGGGATCGTGATCAAATTCTTATGTCGTACAACTGTGTGATTAACTGTCTGTGTTAGTTACTAGGATCACCTCTACTCGAGGTCTTACATTTTGGGTCGTCTCATTTTGAGAAGTCCTCTTTAAACCTCGCCTCCGAGGTTTGTGTCAAATCGTCTCAATATAGAGACCTAAATTCGTCAGGCGTTTCGCCGAATACACCAAGAGTCTAAAGCACCAGAGTCCCTAAGCCAAATGACTGCAAACACACGCGAGTCAAGGGTCTTATTTCCGTGTCGCTCAATTATGGGCATTCCACGAGTCTTTAAGCCGTCTGGTAGATCCATTCTCATTAATACCATCCCTTCCAGTCATGTCAGGAGATTCAAGCACAAACGCAAGATACCAAAGTGGGAACAACGCCGAACAGTCTAGGGATAACACCGTAGAAACCCTAACTAACCTGATTCAGGATTTACAAGCCACCATTATCACGGTGAACGCATCCGTAAACAACATAGACTCTCGCCTAGGCCATTTGGAAGATAGGGCCTCAGATGAACACCACAACCGGGTCCTCAATGAGTTCCTTTTAAATTCCACCCCGCTTGGTGGGGCGCCCGTCAGCATCATCCCTAGTGATCCCATTGCCCTACCTCAAAATGACACCCTCCAATCCGCTATGAATCGCATAGATTTCCTCGAAAGTCAAATGAGCCTAAACCAAGGCAACAATGTCCACCTCGAAAACCATAGGAAGTTTGAAATGGTGAACGATGAGCTACCAGAAAACTTTTCCTCAGCCGACATACCGAAATTCAAAGGAACGAAGGACCCCCTCAACTACATCCGGGCCTTTAAAGATTACATGGCCATTAAAGGGGTCAACCAAAGCCTTTTCGCTAGGATATTCCCATCCTCTTTAGGGGACACACCCTGATCTTGGTTATATTTGCTCGATCCCAAAAAGATATCCACCTGGGATGATATTTCCATAGAATTTGCAAAACAATATGCGGATAATTCCGAAACGCAAGTCACCATTAGAAGCCTCGAAGTCCTTTCCCAAAACGAGAAGGAAGGCTTCTCCGAATTTCTGACTATTTGGTGAAAGGTCAGCACCCAATTAGTGAACCGCCTTGACGAGGCCACCTTAGTAGAGAAATTAGTCGAATGCTAGTTAAGGCAACCAACGAACATGGACCACTCGTTTTTAAAAGCTTCTTCTAAAAACGTTATTCATCACCTGAGTTCTTTAATAAGAATTTAGTTACACCCGTAGAGCACCGTCGTTAGACCACGTACACCACAAGTATCGAACTAACTAATTAATAGTAGTCTCGATAAAAGCATCACGTCATCATTTTCAAAACTGGTTCCCCCAAGAGCAATGTTCCTTTAAAAAAAACATTTTTGCTATCGCCGGATTTCCGACGCGTACACATAGTAACACATTTTTCACATCATAAACGATGTCACCACACCATCGTCACCCTAATTTTATAAAATCACCCTTTTTCAAAAAACATTCCTCTGCAAATATAGGTCGTTTTCGAAAAAAAAAACTCTTTGATCCTGAGCCGGGATCGTGATCAAATTCTTACGTCGTACAACTGCGTGATTAACTGTCTGTGTTAGTTATTAGGATCACCTCTACTCGAGGTCTTACATTTTGGGTCGTCTCATTTTAAGAAGTCCTCTTTAAACCTCGCCTCCGAGGTTTGTGTCAAATCGTCTCAATATAGAGACCTAAATTCGTCAGGCATTTCGCCGAATACACTAAGAGTCTAAAGCACCAGAGTCCCTATGCCAATTGACTGCAAACACACGCGAGTCAAGGGTCTTATTTCCGTGTCGCTCAATTACGGGCATTCCACGAGTCTTTAAGCCGTCTGGTAGATCCATTCTCATTAATACCATCCCTTCTAGTCATGTCAGGAGATTCAAGCACAAACGCAAGATACCAAAGTGGGAACAACGCCGAACAGTCTAGGGATAACTCCATAGAAACCCTAACTAACCTGATTCGGGATTTACAAGCCACCATTATCACGGTGAACGCATCCGTAAACAACATAGACTCTCGCCTAGGCCATTTGGAAGATAGGGCCTCAGATGAACAACACAACCGGGTCCTCAATGAGTTCCTTTTAAATTCCACCCCGCTAGGTGGGGCGCCCGTCAGCATCATCCCTTGTGATCCCATTGCCCTACCTCAAAATGACACCCTCCAATCCGCTATGAATCGCATAGATTTCCTCGAAAGTCAAATGAGCCTAAACCAAGGCAACAATGTCCACCTTGAAAACCATAGGAAGTTTGAAATGGTGAACGATGAGCTACCAGAAAACTTTTGCTCAGCCGACATACCAAAATTCAAAGGAACGGAGAACCCCCTCAACTACATCCGGGCCTTTAAATATTACATGGCCATTAAAGGGGTCAAGCAAAGCCTTTTCGCTAGGATATTCCCATCCTCTTTAGGGGACACACCCCGATCTTGGTTATATTTGCTCGATCCCAAAAAGATATCCACCTGGGATGATATTTCCATAGAATTTGCAAAACAATATGCGGATAATTCCGAAACGCAAGTCACCATTAGAAGCCTCGAAGTCCTTTCCCAAAACGAGAAGGAAGGCTTCTCCGAATTTCTGACAATTTGGTGAAAGGTCAGCACCCAATTAGTGAACCGCCTTGACGAGGCCACCTTAGTAGAGAAATTTGTCGAATGCTAGTTAAGGCAACCAACGAACGTGGACCACTCATTTTTAAAAGCTTTTTCTAAAAACGTTATTCATCACCTGAGTTCTTTAATAAGAATTTAGTTACACCCGTAGAGCAACGTCGTTAGACCACGTACACCACAAGTATCGAACTAACTAATTAATAGTAGTCTCGATAAAAGCATCACGTCATCATTTTCAAAACTGGTTCTCCCAAGAGCCATGTTCCTTTAAAAAAACATTTTTGCTATCGCCGGATTCCCGACGCGTACACATAGTAACACATTTTTCACATCATAAACGATGTCACCACACCATCGTCACCCTAATTTTATAAAATCACCCTTTTTCAAAAAACATTCCTCTGCAAATATAGGTCGTTTTCGAAAAAAAAAACTCTTTGATCCTGAGCCGGGATCGTGATCAAATTCTTACGTCATACAACTGTGTGATTAACTGTCTGTGTTAGTTACTAGGATCACCTCTACTCGAGGTCTTACATTTTGGGTCGTCTCATTTTGAGAAGTCCTCTTTAAACCTCGCCTCCGAGGTTTGTGTCAAATCGTCTCAATATAGAGACCTAAATTCGTCAGGCGTTTCGCCGAATACACCAAGAGTCTAAAGCACCAGAGTCCCTAAGCCAAATGACTGCAAACACACGCGAGTCAAGGGTCTTATTTCCGTGTCGCTCAATTACGGGCATTCCACGAGTCTTTAAGCCGTCTGGTAGATCCATTCTCATTAATACCATCCCTTCCAGTCATGTCAGGAGATTCAAGCACAAACGCAAGATACCAAAGTGGGAACAACGCCGAACAGTCTAGGGATAATACCGTAGAAACCCTAACTAACCTGATTCGGGATTTACAAGCCACCATTATCACGGTGAACGCATCCGTAAACAACATAGACTCTCGCCTAGGCCATTTGGAAGATAGGGCCTTAGATGAACACCACAACCGGGTCCTCAATGAGTTCCTTTTAAAATCCACCCCGCTTGGTGGGGCGCCCGTCAGCATCATCCCTAGTGATCCCATTGCCCTACCTCAAAATGACACCCTCCAATCCGCTATGAATCGCATAGATTTCCTCGAAAGTCAAATGAGCCTAAACCAAGGCAACAATGTCCACCTCGAAAACCATAGGAAGTTTGAAATGGTGAACGATGAGCTACCAGAAAACTTTTCCTCAGCCGACATACCGAAATTCAAAGGAACGGAGGACCCCCTCAACTACATCCGGGCCTTTAAAGATTACATCGCCATTAAAGGGGTCAAACAAAGCCTTTTCGCTAGGATATTCCCATCCTCTTTAGGGGACACACCCCGATCTTGGTTATATTTGCTCGATCCCAAAAAGATATCCACCTGGGATAATATTTCCATAGAATTTGCAAAACAATATGCGGATAATTCTGAAACGCAAGTCACCATTAGAAGCCTCGAAGTCCTTTCCCAAAACGAGAAGGAAGGCTTCTCCGAATTTCTGACTATTTGGTGAAAGGTCAGCACCCAATTAGTGAACCGCCTTGACGAGGCCACCTTAGTAGAGAAATTTGTCGAATGCTAGTTAAGGCAACCAACGAACGTGGACCACTCGTTTTTAAAAGCTTTTTCTAAAAACGTTATTCATCACCTGAGTTCTTTAATAAGAATTTAGTTACACCCGTAGAGCACCGTCGTTAGACCACGTACACCACAAGTATCGAACTAACTAATTAATAGTAGTCTCGATAAAAGCATCACGTCATCATTTTCAAAACTGGTTCCCCCAAGAGCCATGTTCCTTTAAAAAAAACATTTTTTCTATCGCCGGATTCCCGACGCGTACACATAGTAACACATTTTTCACATCATAAACGATGTCACCACACCATCGTCACCCTAATTTTATAAAATCACCCTTTTTCAAAAAACATTCCTCTGCAAATATAGGTCGTTTTCGAAAAAAAAAACTCTTTGATTCTGAGCCGGGATCGTGATCAAATTCTTACGTCGTACAACTGTGTGATTAACTGTCTGTGTTAGTTACTAAGATCACCTCTACTCGAGGTCTTACATTTTGGGTCGTCTCATTTTGAGAAGTCCTCTTTAAACCTCGCCTCCGAGGTTTGTGTCAAATCGTCTCAATATAGAGACCTAAATTCGTCAGGCATTTCACCGAATACACTAAGAGTCTAAAGCACCAGAGTCCCTAAGCCAAATGACTGCAAACACACACGAGTCAAGGGTCTTATTTCCGTGTCGTTCAATTACGGGCATTCCACGAGTCTTTAAGCCGTCTGGTAGATCCATTCTCATTAATACCATCCCTTCTAGTCATGTCAGGAGATTCAAGCACAAACGCAAGATACCAAAGTGGGAACAACGCCGAACAGTCTAGGGATAACTCCATAGAAACCCTAACTAACCTGATTCGGGATTTACAAGCCACCATTATCACGGTGAACGCATCCGTAAACAACATAGACTCTCGCCTAGGCCATTTGGAAGATAGGGCCTCAGATGAACACCACAACCGGGTCCTCAATGAGTTCCTTTTAAATTCCACCCCGCTAGGTGGGGCGCCCGTCAGCATCATCCCTTGTGATCCCATTGCCCTACCTCAAAATGACACCCTCCAATCCGCTATGAATCGCATAGATTTCCTCGAAAGTCAAATGAGCCTAAACCAAGGCAACAATGTCCACCTCGAAAACCATAGGAAGTTTGAAATGGTGAACGATGAGCTACCAGAAAACTTTTGCTCAGCCGACATACCAAAATTCAAAGGAACGGAGGACCCCCTCAACTACATCCGGGCCTTTAAATATTACATGGCCATTAAAGGGGTCAAGCAAAGCCTTTTCGCTAGGATATTCCCATCCTCTTTAGGGGACACACCCCGATCATGGTTATATTTGCTCGATCCCAAAAAGATATCCACCTGGGATGATATTTCCATAGAATTTGCAAAACAATATGCGGATAATTCCGAAACGCAAGTCACCATTAGAAGCCTCGAAGTCCTTTCCCAAAACGAGAAGGAAGGCTTCTCCGAATTTCTGACAATTTGGTGAAAGGTCAGCACCCAATTAGTGAACCGCCTTGACGAGGCCACCTTAGTAGAGAAATTTGTCGAATGCTAGTTAAGGCAACCAACGAACGTGGACCACTCATTTTTAAAAGCTTTTTCTAAAAACGCTATTCATCACCTGAGTTCTTTAATAAGAATTTAGTTACACCCGTAGAGCAACGTCGTTAGACCACGTACACCACAAGTATCGAACTAACTAATTAATAGTAGTCTCGATAAAAGCATCACGTCATCATTTTCAAAACTGGTTCTCCCAAGAGCCATGTTCCTTTAAAAAAACATTTTTGCTATCGCCGGATTCCCGACGCGTACACATAGTAACACATTTTTCACATCATAAACGATGTCACCACACCATCGTCACCCTAATTTTATAAAATCACCCTTTTTCAAAAAACATTCCTCTGCAAATATAGGTCGTTTTCGAAAAAAAAAACTCTTTGATCCTGAGCCGGGATCGTGATCAAATTCTTACGTCATACAACTGTGTGATTAACTGTCTGTGTTAGTTACTAGGATCACCTCTACTCGAGGTCTTACATTTTGGGTCGTCTCATTTTGAGAAGTCCTCTTTAAACCTCGCCTCCGAGGTTTGTGTCAAATCGTCTCAATATAGAGACCTAAATTCGTCAGGCGTTTCGCCGAATACACCAAGAGTCTAAAGCACCAGAGTCCCTAAGCCAAATGACTGCAAACACACGCGAGTCAAGGGTCTTATTTCCGTGTCGCTCAATTACGGGCATTCCACGAGTCTTTAAGCCGTCTGGTAGATCCATTCTCATTAATACCATCCCTTCCAGTCATGTCAGGAGATTCAAGCACAAACGCAAGATACCAAAGTGGGAACAACGCCGAACAGTCTAGGGATAATACCGTAGAAACCCTAACTAACCTGATTCGGGATTTACAAGCCACCATTATCACGGTGAACGCATCCGTAAACAACATAGACTCTCGCCTAGGCCATTTGGAAGATAAGGCCTTAGATGAACACCACAACCGGGTCCTCAATGAGTTCCTTTTAAAATCCACCCCGCTTGGTGGGGCGCCCGTCAGCATCATCCCTAGTGATCCCATTGCCCTACCCCAAAATGACACCCTCCAATCCGCTATGAATCGCATAGATTTCCTCGAAAGTCAAATGAGCCTAAACCAAGGCAACAATGTCCACCTCGAAAACCATAGGAAGTTTGAAATGGTGAACGATGAGCTACCAGAAAACTTTTCCTCAGCCGACATACCGAAATTCAAAGGAACGGAGGACCCCCTCAACTACATCCGGGCCTTTAAAGATTACATGGCCATTAAAGGGGTCAAACAAAGCCTTTTCGCTAGGATATTCCCATCCTCTTTAGGGGACACACCCCGATCTTGGTTATATTTGCTCGATCCCAAAAAGATATCCACCTGGGATAATATTTCCATAGAATTTGCAAAACAATATGCGGATAATTCCGAAACGCAAGTCACCATTAGAAGCCTCGAAGTCCTTTCCCAAAACGAGAAGGAAGGCTTCTCCGAATTTCTGACTATTTGGTGAAAGGTCAGCACCCAATTAGTGAACCGCCTTGACGAGGCCACCTTAGTAGAGAAATTTGTCGAATGCTAGTTAAGGCAACCAACGAACGTGGACCACTCGTTTTTAAAAGCTTTTTCTAAAAACGTTATTCATCACCTGAGTTCTTTAATAAGAATTTAGTTACACCCGTAGAGCACCGTCGTTAGACCACGTACACCACAAGTATCGAACTAACTAATTAATAGTAGTCTCGATAAAAGCATCACGTCATCATTTTCAAAACTGGTTCCCCCAAGAGCCATGTTCCTTTAAAAAAAACATTTTTGCTATCGCCGGATTCCCGACGCGTACACATAGTAACACATTTTTCACATCATAAACGATGTCACCACACCATCGTCACCCTAATTTTATAAAATCACCCTTTTTCAAAAAACATTCCTCTGCAAATATAGGTCGTTTTCGAAAAAAAAAACTCTTTGATCCTGAGCCGGGATCGTGATCAAATTCTTACGTCGTACAACTGTGTGATTAACTGTCTGTGTTAGTTACTAAGATCACCTCTACTCGAGGTCTTACATTTTGGGTCGTCTCATTTTGAGAAGTCCTCTTTAAACCTCGCCTCTGAGGTTTGTGTCAAATCGTCTCAATATAGAGACCTAAATTCGTCAGGCATTTCGCCGAATACACTAAGAGTCTAAAGCACCAGAGTCCCTAAGCCAAATGACTGCAAACACACACGAGTCAAGGGTCTTATTTCCGTGTCGTTCAATTACGGGCATTCCACGAGTCTTTAAGCCGTCTGGTAGATCCATTCTCATTAATACCATCCCTTCTAGTCATGTCAGGAGATTCAAGCACAAACGCAAGATACCAAAGTGGGAACAACGCCGAACAGTCTAGGGATAACTCCATAGAAACCCTAACTAACCTGATTCGGGATTTACAAGCCACCATTATGACGGTGAACGCATCCGTTTTTTAAAAAACATAGACTCTCGCCTAGGCCATTTGGAAGATAGGGCCTCAGATGAACACCACAACCGGGTCCTCAATGAGTTCCTTTTAAATTCCACCCCTCTAGGTGGGGCGCCCGTCAGCATCATCCCTTGTGATCCCATTGCCCTACCTCAAAATGACACCCTCCAATCCGCTATGAATCGCATAGATTTCCTCGAAAGTCAAATGAGCCTAAACCAAGGCAACAATGTCCACCTCGAAAACCATAGTAAGTTTGAAATGGTGAACGATGAGCTACCAGAAAACTTTTGCTCAGCCGACATACCAAAATTCAAAGAAACGGAGGACCCCCTCAACTACATCCGGGCCTTTAAAGATTACATGGCCATTAAAGGGGTCAAGCAAAGCCTTTTCGCTAGGATATTCCCATCCTCTTTAGGGGACACACCCCGATCTTGGTTATATTTGCTCGATCCCAAAAAGATATCCACCTGGGATGATATTTCCATAGAATTTGCAAAACAATATGCGGATAATTCCGAAACGCAAGTCACCATTAGAAGCCTCGAAGTCCTTTCCCAAAACGAGAAGGAAGGCTTCTCCGAATTTCTGACTATTTGGTGAAAGGTCAGCACCCAATTAGTGAACCGCCTTGACGAGGCCACCTTAGTAGAGAAATTTGTCGAATGCTAGTTAAGGCAACCAACGAACGTGGACCACTCATTTTTAAAAGCTTTTTCTAAAAACGTTATTCATCACCTGAGTTCTTTAATAAGAATTTAGTTACACCCGTAGAGCAACGTCTTTAGACCACGTACACCACAAGTATCGAACTAACTAATTAATAGTAGTCTCGATAAAAGCATCACGTCATCATTTTCAAAACTGGTTCCCCCAAGAGCCATGTTCCTTTAAAAAAACATTTTTGCTATCGCCGGATTCCCGACGCGTACACATAGTAACACATTTTTCACATCATAAACGATGTCACCACACCATCGTCACCCTAATTTTATAAAATCACCCTTTTTCAAAAAACATTCCTCTGCAAATATAGGTCGTTTTCGAAAAAAAAAAACTCTTTGATCCTGAGCCGGGATCGTGATCAAATTCTTACGTCGTACAACTGTGTGATTAACTGTCTGTGTTAGTTACTAGGATCACCTCTACTCGAGGTCTTACATTTTGGGTCGTCTCATTTTAAGAAGTCCTCTTTAAAACTCGCCTCCGAGGTTTGTGTCAAATCGTCTCAATATAGAGACCTAAATTCTTCAGGCGTTTCGCCGAATACACTAAGAGTCTAAAGCACCAGAGTCCCTAAGCCAAATGACTGCAAACACACGCGAGTCAAGGGTCTTATTTCCGTGTCGCTCAATTACGGGCATTCCACGAGTCTTTAAGCCGTCTGGTGGATCTATTCTCATTAATACCATCCCTTCTAGTCATGTCAGGAGATTCAAGCACAAACGCAAGATACCAAATTGGGAACAACGCCGAACAGTCTAGGGATAACACCATAGAAACCCTAACTAACCTGATTCGGGATTTACAAGCCACCATTATCACGGTGAACGCATCCGTAAACAACATAGACTCTCGCCTAGGCCATTTGGAAGATAGGGCCTCAGATGAACACCACAACCGGATCCTCAATGAGTTCCTTTTAAATTCCACCCCGCTAGGTGGGGCGCCCGTCAACATCATCCCTTGTGATCCCATTGCCCTACCTCAAAATGACACCCACCAATCCGCTATGAATTGCATAGATTTCCTCGAAAGTCAAATGAGCCTAAACCAAGGCAACAATGTCCACCTCGAAAACCATAGGAAGTTTGCAATAGTGAACGATGAGCTACCAGAAAACTTTTGCTCAGCCGACATACCGAAATTCAAAGGAACGGAGGACCCCCTCAACTACATCCGGGCCTTTAAAGATTACATGGCCATTAAAGGGGTCAAGCAAAGCATTTTCGCTAGGATATTCCCATCCTCTTTAGGGGAAACACCCCGATCTTGGTTATATTTGCTCGATCCCAAAAAGATATCCACCTGGGATGATATTTCCATAGAATTTGCAAAACAATATGCGGATAATTCCGAAACGTAAGTCACCATTAGAAGCCTCGAAGTCCTTTCCCAAAACGAGAAGGAAGGCTTCTCCGAATTTCTGACTATTTGGTGAAAGGTAAGCACCCAATTAGTGAACCGCCTTGACGAGGCCAACTTAGTAGAGAAATTTGTCGAATGCTAGTTAAGGCAACCAACGAACGTGGACCACTCGTTTTTAAAAGCTTTTTCTAAAAACATTATTCATCACCTGAGTTCTTTAATAAGAATTTAGTTACACCCGTAGAGCACCGTCGTTAGACCACGTACACCACAAGTATCGAACTAACTAATTAATAGTAGTCTCGATAAAAGCATCACGTCATCATTTTCAAAACTGGTTCCCCCAAGAGCCATGTTCCTTTAAAAAAAACATTTTTGCTATCGCCGGATTCCCGACGCGTACACATAGTAACACATTTTTCACATCATAAACGATGTCACCACACCATCGTCACCCTAATTTTATAAAATCACCCTTTTTCAAAAAACATTCCTCTGCAAATATAGGTCGTTTTCGAAAAAAAAAACTCTTTGATCCTGAGCCGGGATCGTGATCAAATTCTTACGTCGTACAACTGTGTGATTAACTGTCTGTGTTAGTTACTAAGATCACCTCTACTCGAGGTCTTACATTTTGGGTCGTCTCATTTTGAGAAGTCCTCTTTAAACCTCGCCTCTGAGGTTTGTGTCAAATCGTCTCAATATAGAGACCTAAATTCGTCAGGCATTTCGCCGAATACACTAAGAGTCTAAAGCACCAGAGTCCCTAA
The DNA here is from genome assembly GCA_958450325.1 of Agrostemma githago. NCBI lineage: Eukaryota > Viridiplantae > Streptophyta > Magnoliopsida > Caryophyllales > Caryophyllaceae > Agrostemma > Agrostemma githago. Next base: position 46,737,712 of record OY288259.1, on the reverse strand, counting down.
GCCAAATGACTGCAAACACACACGAGTCAAGGGTCTTATTTCCGTGTCGTTCAATTACGGGCATTCCACGAGTCTTTAAGCCGTCTGGTAGATCCATTCTCATTAATACCATCCCTTCTAGTCATGTCAGGAGATTCAAGCACAAACGCAAGATACCAAAGTGGGAACAACGCCGAACAGTCTAGGGATAACTCCATAGAAACCCTAACTAACCTGATTCGGGATTTACAAGCCACCATTATGACGGTGAACGCATCCGTTTTTTAAAAAACATAGACTCTCGCCTAGGCCATTTGGAAGATAGGGCCTCAGATGAACACCACAACCGGGTCCTCAATGAGTTCCTTTTAAATTCCACCCCTCTAGGTGGGGCGCCCGTCAGCATCATCCCTTGTGATCCCATTGCCCTACCTCAAAATGACACCCTCCAATCCGCTATGAATCGCATAGATTTCCTCGAAAGTCAAATGAGCCTAAACCAAGGCAACAATGTCCACCTCGAAAACCATAGTAAGTTTGAAATGGTGAACGATGAGCTACCAGAAAACTTTTGCTCAGCCGACATACCAAAATTCAAAGAAACGGAGGACCCCCTCAACTACATCCGGGCCTTTAAAGATTACATGGCCATTAAAGGGGTCAAGCAAAGCCTTTTCGCTAGGATATTCCCATCCTCTTTAGGGGACACACCCCGATCTTGGTTATATTTGCTCGATCCCAAAAAGATATCCACCTGGGATGATATTTCCATAGAATTTGCAAAACAATATGCGGATAATTCCGAAACGCAAGTCACCATTAGAAGCCTCGAAGTCCTTTCCCAAAACGAGAAGGAAGGCTTCTCCGAATTTCTGACTATTTGGTGAAAGGTCAGCACCCAATTAGTGAACCGCCTTGACGAGGCCACCTTAGTAGAGAAATTTGTCGAATGCTAGTTAAGGCAACCAACGAACGTGGACCACTCATTTTTAAAAGCTTTTTCTAAAAACGTTATTCATCACCTGAGTTCTTTAATAAGAATTTAGTTACACCCGTAGAGCAACGTCTTTAGACCACGTACACCACAAGTATCGAACTAACTAATTAATAGTAGTCTCGATAAAAGCATCACGTCATCATTTTCAAAACTGGTTCCCCCAAGAGCCATGTTCCTTTAAAAAAACATTTTTGCTATCGCCGGATTCCCGACGCGTACACATAGTAACACATTTTTCACATCATAAACGATGTCACCACACCATCGTCACCCTAATTTTATAAAATCACCCTTTTTCAAAAAACATTCCTCTGCAAATATAGGTCGTTTTCGAAAAAAAAAAACTCTTTGATCCTGAGCCGGGATCGTGATCAAATTCTTACGTCGTACAACTGTGTGATTAACTGTCTGTGTTAGTTACTAGGATCACCTCAACTCGAGGTCTTACAATTTGGGTCGTCTCATTTTAAGAAGTCCTCTTTAAAACTCGCCTCCGAGGTTTGTGTCAAATCGTCTCAATATAGAGACCTAAATTCTTCAGGCGTTTCGCCGAATACACTAAGAGTCTAAAGCACCAGAGTCCCTAAGCCAAATGACTGCAAACACACGCGAGTCAAGGGTCTTATTTCCGTGTCGCTCAATTACGGGCATTCCACGAGTCTTTAAGCCGTCTGGTGGATCTATTCTCATTAATACCATCCCTTCTAGTCATGTCAGGAGATTCAAGCACAAACGCAAGATACCAAATTGGGAACAACGCCGAACAGTCTAGGGATAACACCATAGAAACCCTAACTAACCTGATTCGGGATTTACAAGCCACCATTATCACGGTGAACGCATCCGTAAACAACATAGACTCTCGCCTAGGCCATTTGGAAGATAGGGCCTCAGATGAACACCACAACCGGATCCTCAATGAGTTCCTTTTAAATTCCACCCCGCTAGGTGGGGCGCCCGTCAACATCATCCCTTGTGATCCCATTGCCCTACCTCAAAATGACACCCACCAATCCGCTATGAATTGCATAGATTTCCTCGAAAGTCAAATGAGCCTAAACCAAGGCAACAATGTCCACCTCGAAAACCATAGGAAGTTTGCAATAGTGAACGATGAGCTACCAGAAAACTTTTGCTCAGCCGACATACCGAAATTCAAAGGAACGGAGGACCCCCTCAACTACATCCGGGCCTTTAAAGATTACATGGCCATTAAAGGGGTCAAGCAAAGCATTTTCGCTAGGATATTCCCATCCTCTTTAGGGGAAACACCCCGATCTTGGTTATATTTGCTCGATCCCAAAAAGATATCCACCTGGGATGATATTTCCATAGAATTTGCAAAACAATATGCGGATAATTCCGAAACGTAAGTCACCATTAGAAGCCTCGAAGTCCTTTCCCAAAACGAGAAGGAAGGCTTCTCCGAATTTCTGACTATTTGGTGAAAGGTCAGCACCAAATTAGTGAACCGCCTTGACGAGGCCACCTTAGTAGAGAAATTTGTCGAATGCTAGTTAAGGCAACCAACGAACGTGGACCACTCATTTTTAAAAGCTTTTTCTAAAAATGTTATTCATCACCTGAGTTCTTTAATAAGAATTTAGTTACACCCGTAGAGCAACGTCTTTAGACCACGTACACCACAAGTATCGAACTACCTAATTAATAGTAGTCTCGATAAAAGCATCACGTCATCATTTTCAAAACTGGTTCCCCCAAGAGCCATGTTCCTTTAAAAAAAACATTTTTGCTATCGCCGGATTCCCGACGCGTACACATAGTAACACATTTTTCACATCATAAACGATGTCACCACACCATCGTCACCCTAATTTTATAAAATCACCCTTTTTCAAAAAACATTCCTCTGCAAATATAGGTCGTTTTCGAAAAAAAAAACTCTTTGATCCTGAGCCGGGATCGTGATCAAATTCTTACGTCGTACAACTGTGTGATTAACTGTCTGTGTTAGTTACTAGGATCACCTCTACTCGAGGTCTTACATTTTGGGTCGTCTCATTTTGAGAAGTCCTCTTTAAACCTCGCCTCCGAGGTTTGTGTCAAATCGTCTCAATATAGAGACCTAAATTCGTCAGGCGTTTCGCCGAATACACTAAGAGTCTAAAGCACCAGAGTCCCTAAGCCAAATGACTGCAAACACACGCGAGTCAAGGGTCTTATTTCCATGTCGCTCAATTACGGGCATTCCACGAGTCTTTAAGCCGTCTGGTGGATCTATTCTCATTAATACCATCCCTTCTAGTCATGTCAGGAGATTCATGCACAAACGCAAGATACCAAATTGGGAACAACGCCGAACAGTCTAGGGATAACACCATAGAAACCCTAACTAACCTGATTCGGGATTTACAAGCCACCATTATCACGGTGAACGCATCCGTAAACAACATAGACTCTCGCCTAGGCCATTTGGAAGATAGGGCCTCAGATGAACACCACAACCGGGTCCTCAATGAGTTCCTTTTAAATTCCACCCCGCTAGGTGGGGCGCCCGTCAGCATCATCCCTTGTGATCCCATTGCCCTACCTCAAAATGACACCCTCCAATCCGCTATGAATTGCATAGATTTCCTCGAAAGTCAAATGAGCCTAAACCAAGGCAACAATGTCCACCTCGAAAACCATAGGAAGTTTGAAATAGTAAACGATGAGCTACCAGAAAACTTTTGCTCAGCCGACATACCGAAATTCAAAGGAACGGAGGACCCCCTCAACTACATCCGGGCCTTTAAAGATTACATGGCCATTAAAGGGGTCAAGCAAAGCATTTTCGCTAGGATATTCCCATCCTCTTTAGGGGAAACACTCCGATCTTGGTTATATTTGCTCGATCCCAAAAAGATATCCACCTGGGATGATATTTCCATAGAATTTGCAAAACAATATGCGGATAATTCCGAAACGCAAGTCACCATTAGAAGCCTCGAAGTCCTTTCCCAAAACGAGAAGGAAGGCTTCTCTGAATTTCTGACTATTTGGTGAAAGGTCAGCACCCAATTAGTGAACCGCCTTGACGATGCCACCTTAGTAGAGAAATTTGTCGAATGCTAGTTAAGGCAACCAACGAACGTGGACCACTCGTTTTTAAAAGCTTTTTCTAAAAACGTTATTCATCACCTGAGTTCTTTAATAAGAATTTAGTTACACCCGTAGAGCACCGTCGTTAGACCACGTACACCACAAGTATCGAACTAACTAATTAATAGTAGTCTCGATAAAAGCATCACGTCATCATTTTCAAAACTGGTTCCCCCAAGAGCCATGTTCCTTTAAAAAAACATTTTTGCTATTGCCGGATTCCCGACGCGTACACATAGTAACACATTTTTCACATCATAAACGATGTCACCACACCATCGTCACCCTAATTTTATAAAATCACCCTTTTTCAAAAAACATTCCTCTGCTAATATAGGTCGTTTTCGAAAAAAAAAAAAAACTCTTTGATCCTGAGCCGGGATCGTGATCAAATTCTTACGTCGTACAACTGTGTGATTAACTGTCTGTGTTAGTTACTAGGATCACCTCTACTCGAGGTCTTACATTTTAGGTCGTCTCATTTTGAGAAGTCCTCTTTAAACCTCGCCTCCGAGGTTTGTGTCAAATCGTCTCAATATAGAGACCTAAATTCGTCAGGCGTTTCGCCGAATACACTAAGAGTCTAAAGCACCAGAGTACCTAAGCCAAATGACTGCAAAAACACGCGAGTCAAGGGTCTTATTTCCGTGTCGCTCAATTACGGGCATTCCACGAGTCTTTAAGCCGTCTGGTGGATCTATTCTCATTAATACCATCCCTTCTAGTCATGTCAGGAGATTCAAGCACAAACGCAAGATACCAAATTGAGAACAACGCCGAACAGTCTAGGGATAACACCATAGAAACCCTAACTAACCTGATTCGGGATTTACAAGCCACCATTATCACGGTGAACGCATCCGTAAACAACATAGACTCTCGCCTAGGCCATTTGGAAGATAGGGCCTCAGATGAACACCACAACCGGGTCCTTAATGAGTTCCTTTTAAATTCCACCCCGCTAGGTGGGGCGCCCGTCAGCATCATCCCTTGTGATCCATTGCCCTACCTCAAAATGACACCCTCCAATCCACTATGAATCGCATAGATTTCCTCGAAAGTCAAATGCGCCTAAACCAAGGCAACAATGTCCACCTCGAAAACCATAGGAAGTTTGAAATGGTGAACGATGAGCTACAAGAAAACTTTTCCTCAGCCGACATACCGAAATTCAAAGGAACGGAGGACCCCCTCAACTACATCCGGGCCTTTAAGGATTACATGGCCATTAAAGGGGTCAAGCCCAGCCTTTTCGCTAGGATATTCCCATCCTCTTTAGGGGACACACCCCGATCTTGGTTATATTTGCTCGATCCCAAAAAGATATCCACCTGGGACGATATTTCCATAGAATTCGCATAACAATATGCGGATAATTCCGAAACGCAAGTCACCATTAGAAGCCTCGAAGTCCTTTCCCAAAACGAGAAGGAAGGCTTCTCCGAATTTCTGACTATTTGGTGAAAGGTCAGCACCCAATTAGTGAACCGCCTTGACGAGGCCAACTTAGTAGAGAAATTTGTCGAATGCTAGTTAAGGCAACCAACGAACGTGGACCACTCGTTTTTAAAAGCTTTTTCTAAAAACGTTATTCATCACCTGAGTTCTTTAATAAGAATTTAGTTACACCCGTAGAGCACCGTCGTTAGACCACGTACACCACAAGTATCGAACTAACTAATTAATAGTAGTCTCGATAAAAGCATCACGTCATCATTTTCAAAACTGGTTCCCCCAAGAGCCATGTTCCTTTAAAAAAAACATTTTTGCTATCGCCGGATTCCCGACGCGTACACATAGTAACACATTTTCACATCATAAACGATGTCACCACACCATCGTCACCCTAATTTTATAAAATCACCATTTTTCAAAAAACATTCCTCTGCAAATATAGGTCGTTTTCGAAAAAAAAACTCTTTGATCATGAGCCGGGATCGTGATCAAATTCTTACGTCGTACAACTGTGTGATTAACAGTCTGTGTTAGTTACTAGGATCACCTCTACTCGAGGTCTTACATTTTGGGTCGTCTCATTTTGAGAAGTCCTCTTTAAACCTCGCCTCCGAGGTTTGTGTCAAATCGTCTCAATATAGAGACCTAAATTCGTCAGGCGTTTCGCCGAATACACTAAGAGTCTAAAGCACCAGAGTCCCTAAGCCAAATGACTGCAAACACACGCGAGTCAAGGGTCTTATTTCCGTGTCGTTCAATTACGGGCATTCCACGAGTCTTTAAGCCGTCTGGTGGATCCATTCTCATTAATACCATCCCTTCTAGTCATGTCAGGAGATTCAAGCACAAACGCAAGATACCAAAGTGGGAACAACGCCGAACAGTCTAGGGATAACTCCATAGAAACCCTAACTAACCTGATTCGGGATTTACAAGCCACCATTATCACGGTGAACGCATCCGTAAAAAACATAGACTCGCCTAGGCCATTTGGAAGATAGGGCCTCAGATGAACACCACAACCGGGTCCTCAATGAGTTCCTTTTAAATTCCACCCCTCTAGGTGGGGCGCCCGTCAGCATCATCCCTTGTGATCCCATTGCCCTACCTCAAAATGACACCCTCCAATCCGCTATGAATCGCATAGATTTCCTCGAAAGTCAAATGAGCCTAAACCAAGGCAACATTGTCCACCTCGAAAACCATAGGAAGTTTGAAATGGTGAACGATGAGCTACCAGAAAACTTTTGCTCAGCCGACATACCAAAATTCAAAGGAACGGAGGACCCCCTCAACTACATCCGGACCTTTAAAGATTACATGGCCATTAAAGGGGTCAAGCAAAGCCTTTTCGCTAGGATATTCCCATCCTCTTTAGGGGACACACCCCGATCTTGGTTATATTTGCTCGATCCCAAAAAGATATCCACCTGGGATGATATTTCCATAGAATTTGCAAAACAATATGCGGATAATTCCGAAACGCAAGTCACCATTAGAAGCCTCGAAGTCCTTTCCCAAAACGAGAAGGAAGGCTTCTCCGAATTTCTGACTATTTGGTGAAAGGTCAGCACCCAATTAGTGAACCGCCTTGACGAGGCCACCTTAGTAGAGAAATTTGTCGAATGCTAGTTAAGGCAACCAACGAACGTGGACCACTCATTTTTAAAAGCTTTTTCTAAAAACGTTATTCATCACCTGAGTTCTTTAATAAGAATTTAGTTACACCCGTAGAGCAACGTCTTTAGACCACGTACACCACAAGTATCGAACTAACTAATTAATAGTAGTCTCGATAAAAGCATCACGTCATCATTTTCAAAACTGGTTCCCCCAAGAGCCATGTTCCTTTAAAAAAACATTTTTGCTATCGCCGGATTCCCGACGCGTACACATAGTAACACATTTTTCACATCATAAACGATGTCACCACACCATCGTCACCCTAATTTTATAAAATCTCCATTTTTCAAAAAACATTCCTCTGCAAATATAGGTCGTTTTCGAAAAAAAAAACTCTTTGATCCTGAGCCGGGATCGTGATCAAATTCTTACGTCGTACAACTGTGTGATTAACTGTCTGTGTTAGTTACTAGGATCACCTCTACTCGAGGTCTTACATTTTGGGTCGTCTCATTTTGAGAAGTCCTCTTTAAACCTCGCCTCCGAGGTTTGTGTCAAATCGTCTCAATATAGAGACCTAAATTCGTCAGGCGTTTCGCCGAATACACTAAGAGTCTAAAGCACCAGAGTTCCTAAGCCAAATGACTGCAAACACACGCGAGTCAAGGGTCTTATTTCCGTGTCGCTCAATTACGGGCATTCCACGAGTCTTTAAGCCGTCTGGTGGATCTATTCTCATTAATACCATCCCTTCTAGTCATGTCAGGAGATTCAAGCACAAATGCAAGATACCAAATAGGGAACAACGCCGAACAGTCTAGGGATAACACCATAGAAACCCTAACTAACCTGATTCGGGATTTACAAGCCACCATTATCACGGTGAACGCATCCGTAAACAACATAGACTCTCGCCTAGGCCATTTGGAAGATAGGGCCTCAGATGAACACCACAACCGGGTCCTCAATGAGTTCCTTTTAAATTCCACCCCGCTAGGTGGGGCGCCCGTCAGCATCATCCCTTGTGATCCATTGCCCTACCTCAAAATGACACCCTCCAATCCGCTATGAATCGCATAGATTTCCTCGAAAGTCAAATGCGCCTAAACCAAGGCAACAATGTCCACCTCGAAAACCATAGGAAGTTTGAAATGGTGAACGATGAGCTACAAGAAAACTTTTCCTCAGCCGACATACCGAAATTCAAAGGAACGGAGGACCCCCTCAACTACATCCGGGCCTTTAAAGATTACATGGCCATTAAAGGGGTCAAGCCCAGCCTTTTCGCTAGGATATTCCCATCCTCTTTAGGGGACACACCCCGATCTTGGTTATATTTGCTCGATCCCAAAAAGATATCCACCTGGGACGATATTTCCATAGAATCCGCAAAACAATATGCGGATAATTCCGAAACGCAAGTCACCATTAGAAGCCTCAATGTCCTTTCCCAAAACGAGAAGGAAGGCTTCTCCGAATTTCTGACTATTTGGTGAAAGGTCAGCACCCAATTAGTGAACCGCCTTGACGAGGCCAACTTAGTAGAGAAATTTGTCGAATGCTAGTTAAGGCAACCAACGAACGTGGACCACTCGTTTTTAAAAGCTTTTTCTAAAAACGTTATTCATCACCTGAGTTCTTTAATAAGAATTTAGTTACACCCGTAGAGCACCGTCGTTAGACCACGTACACCACAAGTATCGAACTAACTAATTAATAGTAGTCTCGATAAAAGCATCACGTCATCATTTTCAAAACTGGTTCCCCCAAGAGCCATGTTCCTTTAAAAAAAACATTTTTGCTATCGCCGGATTCCCGACGCGTACACATAGTAACACATTTTTCACATCATAAACGATGTCACCACACCATCGTCACCCTAATTTTATAAAATCACCATTTTTCAAAAAACTTTCCTCTGCAAATATAGGTCGTTTTCGAAAAAAAAAACTCTTTGATCCTGAGCCGGGATCGTGATCAAATTCTTACGTCGTACAACTGTGTGATTAACTGTCTGTGTTAGTTACTAGGATCACCTCTACTCGAGGTCTTACATTTTGGGTCGTCTCATTTTGAGAAGTCCTCTTTAAACCTCGCCTCCGAGGTTTGTGTCAAATCGTCTCAATATAGAGACCTAAATTCGTCAGGCGTTTCGCCGAATACACTAAGAGTCTAAAGCACCAGAGTCCCTAAGCCAAATGACTGGAAACACACGCGAGTCAAGGGTCTTATTTCCGTGTCGTTCAATTACGGGCATTCCACGAGTCTTTAAGCCGTCTGGTGGATCTATTCTCATTAATACCATCCCTTCTAGTCATGTCAGGAGATTCAAGCACAAACGCAAGATACCAAATTGGGAACAACGCCGAACAGTCTAGGGATAACACCATAGAAACCCTAACTAACCTGATTCGGGATTTACAAGCCACCATTATCACGGTGAACGCATCCGTAAACAACATAGACTCTCGCCTAGGCCATTTGGAAGATAGGGCCTCAGATGAACACCACAACCGGGTCCTCAATGAGTTCCTTTTAAATTCCACCCCGCTAGGTGGGGCGCCCGTCAGCATCATCCCTTGTGATCCATTGCCCTACCTCAAAATGACACCCTCCAATCCGCTATGAATCGCATAGATTTCCTCGAAAGTCAAATGCGCCTAAACCAAGGCAACAATGTCCACCTCGAAAACCATAGGAAGTTTGAAATGGTGAACGATGAGCTACAAGAAAACTTTTCCTCAGCCGACATACCGAAATTCAAAGGAACGGAGGACCCCTCAACTACATCCGGGCCTTTAAGGATTACATGGCCATTAAAGGGGTCAAGCCCAGCCTTTTCGCTAGGATATTCCCATCCTCTTTAGGGGACACACCCCGATCTTGGTTATATTTGCTCGATCCCAAAAAGATATCCACCTGGGACGATATTTCCATAGAATTCGCAAAACAATATGCGGATAATTCCGAAACGCAAGTCACCATTAGAAGCCTCGAAGTCCTTTCCCAAAACGAGAAGGAAGGCTTCTCCGAATTTCTGACTATTTGGTGAAAGGTAAGCACCCAATTAGTGAACCGCCTTGACGAGGCCAACTTAGTAGAGAAATTTGTCGAATGCTAGTTAAGGCAACCAACGAACGTGGACCACTCGTTTTTAAAAGCTTTTTCTAAAAACGTTATTCATCACCTGAGTTCTTTAATAAGAATTTAGTTACACCCGTAGAGCACCGTCGTTAGACCACGTACACCACAAGTATCGAACTAACTAATTAATAGTAGTCTCGATAAAAGCATCACGTCATCATTTTCAAAACTGGTTCCCCCAATAGCCATGTTCCTTTAAAAAAATCATTTTTGCTATCGTCGGATTCCCGACGCGTACACATAGCAACACATTTTTCACATCATAAACGATGTCACCACACCATCGTCACCCTAATTTTATAAAATCACCATTTTTCAAAAAAATTTCCTCTGCAAATATAGGTCGTTTTCGAAAAAAAAACTCTTTGATCCTGAGCCGGGATCGTGATCAAATTCTTACGTCGTACAACTGTGTGATTAACTGTCTGTGTTAGTTACTAGGATCACCTCTACTCGAGGTCTTACATTTTGGGTCGTCTCATTTTGAGAAGTCCTCTTTAAACCTCGCCTCCGAGGTTTGTGTCAAATCGTCTCAATATAGAGACCTAAATTCGTCAGGCGTTTCGCCGAATACACTAAGAGTCTAAAGCACCAGAGTCCCTAAGCCAAATGACTGCAAACACACGCGAGTCAAGGGTCTTATTTCCGTGTCGCTCAATTACGGGCATTCCACGAGTCTTTAAGCCGTCTGGTGGATCTATTCTCATTAATACCATCCCTTCTAGTCATGTCAGGAGATTCAAGCACAAACGCAAGATACCAAATTGGGAACAACGCCGAACAGTCTAGGGATAACACCATAGAAACCCTAACTAACCTGATTCGGGATTTACAAGCCACCATTATCACGGTGAACGCATCCGTAAACAACATAGACTCTCGCCTAGGCCATTTGGAACATAGGGCCTCAGATGAACACCACAACCGGGTCCTCAATGAGTTCCTTTTAAATTCCACCCCGCTAGGTGGGGCGCCCGTCAGCATCATCCCTTGTGATCCGTTGCCCTACCTCAAAATGACACCCTCCAATCCGCTATGAATCGCATAGATTTCCTCGAAAGTCAAATGCGCCTAAACCAAGGCAACAATGTCCACCTCGAAAACCATAGGAAGTTTGAAATGGTGAACGATGAGCTACGAGAAAACTTTTCCTCAGCCGACATACCGAAATTCAAAGGAACGGAGGACCCCTCAACTACATCCGGGCCTTTAAGGATTACATGGCCATTAAAGGGGTCAAGCCCAGCCTTTTCGCTAGGATATTCCCATCCTCTTTAGGGGACACACCCCGATCTTGGTTATATTTGCTCGATCCCAAAAAGATATCCACCTGGGACGATATTTCCATAGAATTCGCATAACAATATGCGGATAATTCCGAAACGCAAGTCACCATTAGAAGCCTCGAAGTCCTTTCCCAAAACGAGAAGGAAGGCTTCTCCGAATTTCTGACTATTTGGTGAAAGGTCAGCACCCAATTAGTGAACCGCCTTGACGAGGCCAACTTAGTAGAGAAATTTGTCGAATGCTAGTTAAGGCAACCAACGAACGTGGACCACTCGTTTTTAAAAGCTTTTTCTAAAAACGTTATTCATCACCTGAGTTCTTTAATAAGAATTTAGTTACACCCGTAGAGCACCGTCGTTAGACCACGTACACCACAAGTATCGAACTAACTAATTAATAGTAGTCTCGATAAAAGCATCACGTCATCATTTTCAAAACTGGTTCCCCCAAGAGCCATGTTCCTTTAAAAAAAACATTTTTGCTATCGCCGGATTCCCGACGCGTACACATAGTAACACATTTTTCACATCATAAACGATGTCACCACACCATCGTCACCCTAATTTTATAAAATCTCCATTTTTCAAAAAACATTCCTCTGCAAATATAGGTCGTTTTCGAAAAAAAAAAACTCTTTGATCCTGAGCCGGGATCGTGATCAAATTCTTACGTCGTACAACTGTGTGATTAACTGTCTGTGTTAGTTACTAGGATCACCTCTACTCGAGGTCTTACATTTTGGGTCGTCTCATTTTGAGAAGTCCTCTTTAAACCTCGCCTCCGAGGTTTGTGTCAAATCGTCTCAATATAGAGACCTAAATTCGTCAGGCGTTTCGCCGAATACACTAAGAGTCTAAAGCACCAGAGTCCCTAAGCCAAATGACTGCAAACACACGCGAGTCAAGGGTCTTATTTCCGTGTCGCTCAATTACGGGCATTCCACGAGTCTTTAAGCCGTCTGGTGGATCTATTCTCATTAATACCATCCCTTCTAGTCATGTCAGGAGATTCAAGCACAAACGCAAGATACCAAATTGGGAACAACAGCGAACAGTCTAGGGATAACACCATAGAAACCCTAACTAACCTGATTCGGGATTTACAAGCCACCATTATCACGGTGAACGCATCCGTAAACAACATAGACTCTCGCCTAGGCCATTTGGAAGATAGGGCCTCAGATGAACACCACAACCGGGTCCTCAATGAGTTCCTTTTAAATTCCACCCCGCTAGGTGGGGCGCCCGTCAGCATCATCCCTTGTGATCCATTGCCCTACCTCAAAATGACACCCTCCAATCCGCTATGAATCGCATAGATTTCCTCGAAAGTCAAATGCGCCTAAACCAAGGCAACAATGTCCACCTCGAAAACCATAGGAAGTTTGAAATGGTGAACGATGAGCTACAAGAAAACTTTTCCTCAGCCGACATACCGAAATTCAAAGAAAAGGAGGACCCCTCAACTACATCCGGGCCTTTAAGGATTACATGGCCATTAAAGGGGTCAAGCCCAGCCTTTTCGCTAGGATATTCCCATCCTCTTTAGGGGACACACCCCGATCTTGGTTATATTTGCTCGATCCCAAAAAGATATCCACCTGGGACGATATTTCCATAGAATTCGCAAAACAATATGCGGATAATTCCGAAACGCAAGTCACCATTAGAAGCCTCGAAGTCCTTTCCCAAAACGAGAAGGAAGGCTTCTCCGAATTTCTGACTATTTGGTGAAAGGTAAGCACCCAATTAGTGAACCGCCTTGACGAGGCCAACTTAGTAGAGAAATTTGTCGAATGCTAGTTAAGGCAACGAACGAACGTGGACCACTCGTTTTTAAAAGCTTTTTCTAAAAACGTTATTCATCACCTGAGTTCTTTAATAAGAATTTAGTTACACCCGTAGAGCACCGTCGTTAGACCACGTACACCACAAGTATCGAACTAACTAATTAATAGTAGTCTCGATAAAAGCATCACGTCATCATTTTCAAAACTGGTTCCCCCAAGAGCCATGTTCCTTTAAAAAAAACATTTTTGCTATCGCCGGATTCCCGACGCGTACACATAGTAACACATTTTTCACATCATAAACGATGTCACCGCACCATCGTCACCCTAATTTTATAAAATCACCATTTTTCAAAAAACTTTCCTCTGCAAATATAGGTCATTTTCGAAAAAAAAACTCTTTGATCCTGAGCCGGGATCCTGATCAAATTCTTACGTCGTACAACTGTGTGATTAACTGTCTGTGTTAGTTACTAGGATCACCTCTACTCGAGGTCTTACATTTTGGGTCGTCTCATTTTGAGAAGTCCTCTTTAAATCTCGCCTCCGAGGTTTGTGTCAAATCGTCTCAATATAGAGACCTAAATTCGTCAGGCGTTTCGCCGAATACACTAAGAGTCTAAAGCACCAGAGTCCCTAAGCCAAATGACTGCAAACACACGCGAGTCAAGGGTCTTATTTCCGTGTCGCTCAATTACGGGCATTCCACGAGTCTTTAAGCCGTCTGGTGGATCTATTCTCATTAATACCATCCCTTCTAGTCATGTCAGGAGATTCAAGCACAAACGCAAGATACCAAATTGGGAACAACGCCGAACAGTCTAGGGATAACACCATTGAAACCCTAACTAACATGATTCGGGATTTACAAGCCACCATTATCACGGTGAACGCATCCGTAAACAACATAGACTCTCGCCTAGGCCATTTGGAAGATAGGGCCTCAGATGAACACCACAACCGGGTCCTCAATGAGTTCCTTTTAAATTCCACCCCGCTAGGTGGGGCGCCCGTCAGCATCATCCCTAGTGATCCATTGCCCTACCTCAAAATGACACCCTCTAATCCGCTATGAATCGCATAGATTTCCTCGAAAGTCAAATGCGCCTAAACCAAGGCAACAATGTCCACCTCGAAAACCATAGAAAGTTTGAAACGGTGAACGATGAGCTACAAGAAAACTTTTCCTCAGCCGACATACCGAAATTCAAAGGAACGGAGGACCCCCTCAACTACATCCGGGCCTTTAAGGATTACATGGCCATTAAAGGGGTCAAGCCCAGCCTTTTCGCTAGGATATTCCCATCCTCTTTAGGGGACACACCCCGATCTTGGTTATATTTGCTCGATCCCAAAAAGATATCCACCTGGGACGATATTTCCATAGATTTCGCAAAACAATATGCGGATAATTCCGAAACGCAAGTCACCATAAGAAGCCTCGAAGTCCTTTCCCAAAACGAGAAGGAAGGCTTCTCCGAATTTCTGACTATTTGGTGAAAGGTCAGCACCCAATTAGTGAACCGCCTTGACGAGGCCAACTTAGTAGAGAAATTTGTCGAATGCTAGTTAAGGCAACCAACGAACGTGGACCACTCGTTTTTAAAAGCTTTTTCTAAAAACGTTATTCATCACCTGAGTTCTTTAATAAGAATTTAGTTACACCCGTAGAGCACCGTCGTTAGACCACGTACACCACAAGTATCGAACTAACTAATTAATAGTAGTCTCGATAAAAGCATCACGTCATCATTTTCAAAACTGGTTCCCCCAAGAGCCATGTTCCTTTAAAAAAAACATTTTTGCTATCGTCGGATTCCCGACGCGTACACATAGCAACACATTTTTCACATCATAAACGATGTCACCACACCATTGTCACCCTAATTTTATAAAATCACCCTTTTTCAAAAAACATTCCGCTGCAAATATAGGTCGTTTTCGAAAAAAAAAACTCTTTGATCCTGAGCCGGGATCGTGATCAACTTCTTACGTCGTACAACTGTGTGATTAACTGTCTGTGTTAGTTACTAGGATCACCTCTACTCGAGGTCTTACATTTTGGGTCGTCTCATTTTGAGAAGTCGTCTTTAAACCTCGCCTCCGAGGTTTGTGTCAAATCGTCTGAATATAGAGACCTAAATTCGTCAGGCGTTTCGCCGAATACACCAAGAGTACATAGCACCTGAGTCCCTAAGCCAAATGGCTGCAAACACACGCGAGTCAAGGGTCTTATTTCCGTGTCGCTCAATTACGGGCATTCCACGAGTCTTTAAGCCGTCTGGTAGATCCATTCTCATTAATACCATCCCTTCCAGTCATGTCAGGAGATTCAAGCACAAACGCAAGATACCAAAGTGGGAACAACGCCGAACAGTCTACGGATAACACCGTAGAAACCCTAACTAACCTGATTCGGGATTTACAAGCCACCATTATCACGGTGAACGCATCCGTAAACAACATAGACTCTCGCCTAGGCCATTTGGAAGATAGCGCCTCAGATGAACACCACAACCGGGTCCTCAATGAGTTCCTTTTAAATTCCACCCAGCTAGGTGGGGCGCCCGTCAGCATCATCCCTAGTGATCCCGTTGCCCTACCTCAAAATGACACCCTCCAATCCGCTATGAATCGCATAGATTTCCTCGAAAGTCAAATGCGCCTAAACCAAGGCAACAATGTCCACCTCGAAAACCATAGGAAGTTTGAAATGGTGAACGATGAGCTACAAGAAAACTTTTCCTCAACCGACATACCGAAATTCAAAGGAACGGAGGACCCCCTCAACTACATCCGGGCCTTTAAGGATTACATGGCCATTAAAGGGGTCAAGCCCAGCCTTTTCGCTAGGATATTCCCATCCTCTTTAGGGGACACACCCCGATCTTGGTTATATTTGCTTGATCCCAAAAAGATATCCACCTGGGACGATATTTCCATAGAATTCGCAAAACAATATGCGGATAATTCCGAAACGCAAGTCACCATTAGAAGCCTCGAAGTCCTTTCCCAAAACGAGAAGGAAGGCTTCTCCGAATTTCTGACTATTTGGTGAAAGGTCAGCACCCAATTAGTGAACCGCCTTGACGAGGCCAACTTAGTAGAGAAATTTGTCGAATGCTAGTTAAGGCAACCAACGAACGTGGACCACTCGTTTTTAAAAGCTTTTTCTAAAAACGTTATTCATCACCTGAGTTCTTTAATAAGAATTTAGTTACACCCGTAGAGCACCGTCGTTAGACCACGTACACCACAAGTATCGAACTAACTAATTAATAGTAGTCTCGATAAAAGCATCACGTCATCATTTTCAAAACTGGTTCCCCCAAGAGCCATGTTCCTTTAAAAAAAACATTTTTGCTATCGTCGGATTCCCGACGCGTACACATAGCAACACATTTTTCACATCATAAACGATGTCACCACACCATCGTCACCCTAATTTTATAAAATCACCCTTTTTCAAAAAACATTCCGCTTCAAATATAGGTCGTTTTCGAAAAAAAAACTCTTTGATCCTGAGCCGGGATCGTGATCAACTTCTTACGTCGTACAACTGTGTGATTAACTGTCTGTGTTAGTTACTAGGATCACCTCTACTCGAGGTCTTACATTTTGGGTCGTCTCATTTTGAGAAGTCGTCTTTAAAACTCGCCGCCGAGGTTTGTGTCAAATCGTCTTAATATAGAGACCTAAATTCGTCAGGCGTTTCGCCGAATACACCAAGAGTACATAGCACCTGAGTCCCTAAGCCAAATGACTGCAAACACACGCGAGTCAAGGGTCTTATTTCAGTGTCGCTCAATTACGGGCATTCCACGAGTCTTTAAGCCGTCTGGTAGATCCATTCTCATTAATACCATCCCTTCCAGTCATGTCAGGAGATTCAAGCACAAACGCAAGATACCAAAGTGGGAACAACGCCGAACAGTCTACGGATAACACCGTAGAAACCCTAACTAACCTGATTCGGGATTTACAAGCCACCATTATCACGGTGAACGCATTATGTAAACAACATAGACTCTCGCCTAGGCCATTTGGAAGATAGCGCCTCAGATGAACACCACAACCGGGTCCTCAATGAGTTCCTTTTAAATTCCACCCAGCTAGGTGGGGCGCCCGTCAGCATCATCCCTAGTGATCCCGTTGCCCTACCTCAAAATGACACCCTCCAATCCGCTATGAATCGCATAGATTTCCTCGAAAGTCAAATGCGCCTAAACCAAGGCAACAATGTCCACCTCGAAAACCATAGGAAGTTTGAAATGGTGAACGATGAGCTACAAGAAAACTTTTCCTCAGCCGACATACCGAAATTCAAAGGAACGGAGGACCCCCTCAACTACATCCGGGCCTTTGAGGATTACATGGCCATTAAAGGGGTCAAGCCCAGCCTTTTCGCTAGGATATTCCCATCCTCTTTAGGGGACACACCCCGATCTTGGTTATATTTGCTCGATCCCAAAAAGATATCCACCTGGGACGATATTTCCATAGAATTCGCAAAACAATATGCGGATAATTCCGAAACGCAAGTCACCATTAGAAGCCTCGAAGTCCTTTCCCAAAACGAGAAGGAAGGCTTCTCCGAATTTCTGACTATTTGGTGAAAGGTCAGCACCCAATTAGTGAACCGCCTTGACGAGGCCAACTTAGTAGAGAAATTTGTCGAATGCTAGTTAAGGCAACCAACGAACGTGGACCACTCGTTTTTAAAAGCTTTTTCTAAAAACGTTATTCATCACCTGAGTTCTTTAATAAGAATTTAGTTACACCCGTAGAGCTCCGTCGTTAGACCACGTACACCACAAGTATCGAACTAACTAATTAATAGTAGTCTCGATAAAAGCATCACGTCATCATTTTCAAAACTGGTTCCCCCAAGAGCCATGTTCCTTTAAAAAAAAACATTTTTGCTATCGTCGGATTCCCGATGAGTACACATAGCAACACATTTTTCACATCATAAACGATGTCACCACACCATCGTCACCCTAATTTTATAAAATCACCCTTTTTCAAAAAACATTCCTCCGCAAATATAGGTCGTTTTCGAAAAAAAAACTATTTGATCCTGAGCCGGGATCGTGATCAACTTCTTACATCGTACAACTGTATGATTAACTGTCTTTGTTAGTTACTAGGATCACCTCTACTCGAGGTCTTACATTTTGGGTCGTCTCATTTTAAGAAGTCCTCTTTAAATTTCGCCTCCGAGGTTTGTGTCAAATCGTCTCAATATAAAGACCTAAATTCGTCAGGCGTTTCGACGAATACACCAAGAGTACATGGCACCTGAGTCCCTAAGCCAAATGACTGCAAACACACGCGAGTCAAGGGTCTTATTTCCGTGTCGCTCAATTACGGGCATTCCACGAGTCTTTAAGCCGTCTGGTAGATCCATTCTCATTAATACCATCCCTTCCAGTCATGTCAGGAGATTCAAGCACAAACGCAAGATACCAAAGTGGGAACAACGCCGAACAGTCTAGGGATAACTCCGTAGAAACCCTAACTAACCTGATTCGGGATTTACAAGCCACCATTATCACGGTGAACGCATCCGTAAACAGCATAGACTCTCGCCTAGGCCATTTGGAAGATAGGGCCTCAGATGAACACCACAACCGGGTCCTCAATGAGGTCCTTTTAAATTCCACCCCGCTAGGTGGGGCGCCCGTCAGCATCATCTCTAGTGATCCCGTTGCCCTACCTCAAGATGACTGATAAGTGTCATTTGTAGTGCCTATTTCTTAGTGTTTTGGTCCCATTTTCCTTGTATAATCGCTCCTTGGGAGCGGTTTAGGGGCTTCTTATGCTTCCTTTAGTTCGTTTCAGGTTCCCGAGACCGATTTGGAAGAGTTGGGGCAATTCCGACTCAATACATACACATTTTGGAGCCAACGAGATAAAGGAAGGATGACTCGAGACCTTCGAATCGACCCCGAGACCTTGGGACCCAATCCCCAGCCCCCGAGACCCGATCCCGAGTCCCGAGAATCGACGAGAAGCCCATGAGAGGCAAGGAGGGACCAAAGAGCTCTTAAGGGAGGCCTACAAAGACCCATCCCGTTCGGGATGGCCTCATCCCGTTCGGGATGGCCTCATCCCGTCCGGGATGAAGGAGGAACGAAGTGCAGCTACTGGGGGCTGTTCCGGATCGGGAACATAAAATCCCGATCGGGAATTCCCATAATCCCGATCGGGAATTTCTTTCCCGACCGGGAAAAGCTCCAGCTCGCCCGCCTTCAATTCTTTTCTTCTCCTTTTCATTTGTAACCCTATATATACTCTTACCTTGTTATGTTAAGCTTAGGCACTCTTATATCCACTAAACCCTAGGCTAATTTAGGTTAGATTAGATTAGATTACTGTAGATTAGTCGGTAATTAGTAGTTAATCTTAGATTAGTACTTGTATTAAGGAATTTCTTGAAGAATCCACTCAAGCTTGACAACCTTGGTGGAATTATTTGGGTTTTCTTCATTAATGCAAGTTTTGTTCTTTCTCCTTCTCTAGTATGGTAAAATCTTCTTCCTTTTTACTCTTAATCTTGTTTAGTTGTTCAAGTTTGAATCTTTAGTTGATCTTTAGTTGTTATTACTAGTTTGTTTCTGTTTGTTTGTTTTCTTATGTTGATTCCTCTCATGCTTGTTAGTTTTAGTTTGATTATGTTAGAGTAGTGTTCTTGCTAGGGTTAGTAAGATGATTAGGGTGTTAATTGGGTGATTAAGGGTTTGCTAGAGATGTGGGTGGAAGATTTGGGTTTCCTCTTGTTTGATGCACATCACATGTTTGTTGAATTGCTTGAATGACTAAGTATGTACGAATGCTTGTTTTCTTGCCTTTCTTTCGTGGGTATTAGTTTGTTTGTGGGTTCGGTCCCCTCATTAAGTTGCGAGAGCCTGGTGAGGACGACCCCTAGGCCGGTCTAAGTTGCGAGAGCCCGGATTCGACCTAGGACCATAGCGCGCTAGAATCTCGTTTGTGTTGTGTATCGCCGAGATGGGTTTTAGGTGGAACCTCTAGGTGAATCTAAGATGCGAGAGCCCGGACCAACCTAGATTACCCTACTACCTCCTTCACTCTAGTCCTCCCTTGACCATTCCGTTACCCCTTTGACCCCGACCTAATCCTAGCCCGTTCTCCTTAGTCGTTCCTCTTAGTTATAGCCTAGTCTTCTCCCCTTCTTCTCATTCTCTAGTTTAGCTCGTTGACTTAGTCTCGTATTTGGGCCGACCTAGTCTAGACGCCTCTTACCGTCCCCGTGGATTCGACCCGACTTACCCTAGATACCCACTAGGATTAGCCGGTTATATTATTGACGATTGGGACGTGACGAATCCCTACCATCAATTTGGCGTCGTTGCCGGGGACGGTGCTAGTTTGGACTTTGTTATCCTATTTGCTTGACTTAGTCTTTGTGTTTGTGTTTTCTTTTTCTTTTTGGTTACTTTGCTTCTTGTGTGTGTGCGGTTTATTTCTCTCTTGTCTAGTGCCCAAAAACCACTAGACTTCTCACGTTTGTTCTTAGTCTACAGTTTGTGCTTAGAGGTGGTGACTATCTTCTTCTTGCAACTTAGAGCCGCTTTAACGGACGGTTGCTAGAATGAGTAGTTTCCAACCGGGTATGAGCTACGATTTTCGAGCAAGCATGGGGTTTGATCTAAACTCCCCACACATAGAAGCCGATATGAGCTACCCCTCTTCTTCCATGAACCAAGGGTATGACATGACGCCCCCCTACCATAATCAAGCTTCTTGGGGTAATCAAGATGGGTATGACCTTCAAGATTATGGAAATGGCTACCAACAAGTGAATGACTATCACTCCTACGATCATGGTGGCTATTACTCGAGTTATGATTGTGACCCCACCATGTACACTCAAGATTCACCTTGTGGAAGCCAATACCCCCAAGACCCACAATATTGCCCTCCACCCCAACCACAATATGAACCCTATGACCCACAATACTACCAACCACCCCAACCTTGCTACCAACAATATGATGCCCCACTCCATGGGTATCATCAAGATTTTCAAGGAGCTTTACAAGACTCCAATGACCAACAATCGCTAAACTTGGAGTTGCATCAATCGATTCTTCAAATGAAAAAGGACAAACAAGAAATGGCCATCCAAACGAAGAAGAATTATGAATTCTTGGCCAAGCTCCAAAGGGAAATTGAAGAACTTCAATCGTCTACCCAAAAAGAGACGAATGAGGAGATAAGTCTTGGTGAAGGCAACATTGGTGAGGAATTGGTGGAGGATAGTGAGTGGGATGGTTTGGTGGAGTTTGTAGAGTTGTTGGGTGAAATTGTTAGCCTCGAGTTGCCCTTGTGCGATAATTTGGACAAGCATCAAGAGCCCCTTGCTAGTACACCGAGAGATGACTTGGAAGAGATTGAAACCGCCGGTAGAAGTTTCGATCCTCTCCTCCAAGATGATGTGGGGCCGAGTGATGAAGATGGGGAACCACAACTTGAGGCAAGTGTGGGGGTGTGCATTGAGTAGATGACGCCAAAACCGCTTTTTGTGCCTTGTTTCTTGGAGATGAAGCTTGCTTGTGATTGGAGGCAATGCTTAGGGAGGAAGAGATCGGTTGAGCTCGTAGGATGGAGAGACCCCAGAGACAACTATGAAGATGATGTCGGGTCTTGGGAATCCTACTTCTTGCCTCCTCCTTGGAGGTCGTGGAGGTCGGTTAAGCTCGAGCGCTTCTTGGGCCTTCACTATGATGTCGATAGCGCGTTCGACTTGCTCCTCCATGCCCTTGAGGGCTACGGTTGAAGAACGGAGTCCACCATCCTAGGTTTGACGGAGTTCCTAAAAGAACCGTCATGTTGTATATTCCCCTCCTCTCTTCTTTAGAGTACTCGTGCTTGTAATTGTGTTTTATCTCTTGATTTTGGTAGTTTTGTGATATTCTTGTGTTTGATTTGGTATTTTGACGAGCGATGTGAGGGAGTGAATTTGATGAGTACTTTGAGTTTATTATGTTAGGTGAAGTGAAGGTGACTCCTATAAAGGAGTGGTTGATGATGGAGTTTGGTTTGCGAGCGAGGAAGTCGGTTTTTGAAGCTTATGATAAGCTTTTGGGCTTGGGGAAGCAAAGAAGACTCATCCCGACCGGGAAGAGGGCTTCCCGACCGGGAAGGATGAAGAATCCCGACCGGGAAGGAGCCATCCCGATCGGGATGAAGGTGCTAAAAATCGGATTCACTGGAGTGCGTTCCCGACCGGGACGAGGGCTTCCCGATCGGGAAGTGTTTATCAACCCGATCGGGACCATCCATCCCGACCGGGATGGACCCCTTTGTCTCCACCCATCCATTATACCCCCTCCCAACCTCCCTACTCCTCCTTACTCCTATCTTTTGACCCGTGCACCTCACCTTTCACCGAATCCACATCAATTTCCACTCCCCTCACACCTTACTACCCCTACCATGCGTTTTATCGAGAATGAAGCGGAAAAGCAATGATGAAGACAAGCAAGCGCCTTTAGTGATCTATGAGACGATGGAGAGAGTGAGTTGCTAACCTATGGTACGGCAACTATCCTTTCTTTTCCGTTTTTGTTGTTGCTTGTTTTCCTTTGCTTATCCCCTTCCCATATCTTTTGTGTCATGGTGGCCTTCAAGGCCTTGGTATATGTCGTTCCCGACTCTCGATGACGTGACTACATCGAGAGTCATTTCAAAATCCAAAATTTTTACAAGTTTTTCACTTTCTTTTTGAGGATTTAGTCGGATTTAGGCGGAATCCGGGCTAGGTGACTTGATTACACCTAGCCCTCCCCTCCCATTTCCTTTTATTTCCTTCTTTTTCTTTCTTCCCCCATCCATATCTTTTTCTTGTCTCGGCCCATGGTGACTTGACTACACCCCGGCCGGACACCTTCTACCCTTTTCTCCACTTTTCTTTTTGATTTTTAGCTTTATTTTCGTAATTTCTTTTCTTTTTCTTTTGTCTCTCCGCACCCTACGATCGAGCATGAGGACATGGCTCGATTTAAGTGTGGGGGAGCGATATTCTAGTATAGTTTAGTCTATTTTCTTAGTTTTTCCGAAAAAATCTTAAAAAACCATAAAAATTTGAAATTTTTTCATAAAAATCAAAAAGATTTTCTCTTTTGTGTTTTCATTTCGTATCTTTGTGTCGTATATTTGTTTGTGTGCGTGTTTTGCCTCCCTTTCTCCTTTTAGGTTGCTTAACCACCGTTAATTTTGAAAAGCTTTGAAGACATCCGGTAACATCTTCTATCCCTTTTTCCCCTCTTTATTTCTTGTGAAGTTTGGAGAAAGTTGTGTTGATGTGTGCTCGGGAGGAGCTTTGTAAAGATTGTGGTGGATTTGGAGACTTGTTTGAAGATCGGGGTGGTGTTTGTTTTGTTTTTGTGTTGTTTCTCTTTCTTTTGTTTTGTTTTGTTTCGTCTCTTTTTGTTTCACTTTCGTTGTGTCTTTGTTTTGTGTTTTGTTGTGTGTCTTGTGTGTAAACGTTTTCGAAAACCCGGTTTAGAGGCTAGTGTGTGAGTGTCTAACTTTACCTTCCTAGTAGTATAAATCGAGTCTTGGACTTTAATCTAGTAGAATGACCCTAAATCAATGAATTCGTTGGTCCTTTACCTTGAGTCCACCTAGCTTACTAGGGATTTACTGCGGGATTTGCACTTTTGACCATTATGACCACCCACGGTGTGAAAAGGCCTTGGTTACCGAGTCTCGTCCCCTAGGTGACCGTGTTTAGGATTGTTTGGTTAGTCCAAGTTTTCTCCACTTTTTGTGGGTTTGAAAGGGAATGCGCAACCCCGACTTACCCATTCACCTACCTCCTACACATTCCACACAAATAAAATGCAAATTGTTGATTCTCCCTTTCTTGTCATACAAAGGAAATGCCAAATCTTGCCAAAAAGGGCAAAGAAAAGAAAAGAAAGAAAAATGAAAGAAAGAAAAGAAATGAAGAAAATGAAAAGGCACAAAAGCCAAAAAGAAAATAGAAAAGAAGAAAAAGAATGGCATGACGACAAACAAATCAAAATATCGAAAAGAAAGAAAATGCCAAAAGAAAACCCGTCTCACAAAAAGAAATCCCCACAAAAATAAGCCTTTTTCCGACTTTTGCCGTGAAGAGCCTACCAAAGGACCGAGTCCCGAGGAAGGATGATAGCGGCATTAGTCGGTCTTCCCTCATTTTGCATATTTCCACCTTTTTACTTGGACTAGCTAGGCGGTTTTGGACACGAGACAACCCTCTTGGCTCACGCTAAAGGGGGCGGGGTCTCACTTACCTACAGTGTCGACTAACACCGTGGATCATCACTTCCCACTCCGCCGATCGTCCCGTAGTACGTTTTTAGAAAGTTAAGAGGACCTAGGTAAGTTACCAACGTTTTTATTGCTTTATCGTCATACTATTAGGGTTTAGTTCACCTTGGTTTGTATGGCTAGCTTGGGAACGTTGTCACTTACCTCGAGTCCTAAACCGGTGTTTCATTCACTGCTTTTTGAGGGAAGCGGTATTTCTTTTGTTTTGGGTGCAACCGATTATGTGTTTGTTTGTGTGTTTGTTTGTTTGTGTGTTTTGTGTCCGGTTGCATCCACAGTTTTGTCGCAAGACCCAACTTGCCTTGCGGAGTGCATTTGTCCTCTAAGTGCACTCGCGTGAGTTGAAGGGGCGTAGGGTGCGCTAATACCCACTCGGTTAGTTTAGTAGTATTATGTGCTTACTCGAGGGCGAGTAAGGGTTAAGTGTGGGGGAGTTGATAAGTGTCATTTGTAGTGCCTATTTCTTAGTGTTTTGGTCCCATTTTCCTTGTATAATCGCTCCCTGGGAGAGGTTTAGGGGCTTCTTATGCTTCCTTTAGTTCGTTTCAGGTTCCCGAGACCGATTTGGAAGAGTTGGGGCAATTCCGACTCAATACATACACATTTTGGAACCAACGAGATAAAGGAAGGATGACTCGAGACCTTGGAATCGACCCCGAGACCTTGGGATCCAATCCCGAGCCCCCGAGACCCGATCCCGAGTCCCGAGAATCGACGAGAAGCCCATGAGAGGCAAGGAGGGACCAAAGAGCTCTTAAGGGAGGCCTACAAAGACCCATCCCGTTCGGGATGGCCTCATCCCGTCCGGGATGAAGGAGGAACGAAGTGCAGCTACTGGGGGCTGTTCCAGATCGGGAACATAAAATCCCGATCGGGAATTCCCATAATCCCGATCGGGAATTTCTTTCCCGACCGGGAAAAGCTCCAGCTCGCCCGCCTTCAATTCTTTTCTTCTCCTTTTCATTTGTAACCCTATATATACTCTTCCCTTGTTATGTTAAGCTTAGGCACTCTTATATCCACTAAACCCTAGGCTACTTTAGGTTATATTAGATTAGATTAGTGTAGATTAGTCGGTAATTAGTAGTTAATCTTAGATTAGTACTTGTTTTAAGGGATTTCTTGAAGAATCCACTCAAGCTTGACAACCTTGGTGAAATTATTTGGGTTTTCTTCATTAATGCAAGTTTTGTTCTTTCTCCTTCTCTAGTATGGTATAATCTTCTTCCTTTCTACTCTTAATCTTGGTTAGTTGTTCAAGTTTGAATCTTTAGTTGTTATTACTAGTTTGTTTAAGTTTTCTTATGTTGATTCCTCTCATGCTTGTTAGTTTTAGTTTGATTATGTTAGAGTAGTGTTCTTGCTAGGGTTAGTAAGGTGATTAGGGTATTAATTGGGTGATTAAGGGTTTTCTAGAGATGTGGGTGGAAGATTTGGGTTTCCTCTTGTTTGATGCACATCACATGTTTGTTGAATTGCTTGAATGACTAAGTATGTACGAATGCTTGTTTTCTTGCCTTTCTTTCGTGGGTATTAGTTTGTTTGTGGGTTCGGTCCCCTCATTAAGTTGCGAGAGCCCGGTGAGGACGACCCCTAGGCCGGTCTAAGTTGCGAGAGCCCGGATTCGACCTAGGACCATAGCGCGCTAGAATCTCGTTTGTGTTGTGTATCGCCGAGATGGGTTTTAGGTGGAACCTCTAGGTGAATCTAAGATGCGAGAGCCCGGACCAACCTAGATTACCCTACTACCTCCTTCACTCTAGTCCTCCCTTGACCATTCCGTTACCCCTTTGACCCCGACCTAATCCTAGCCCGTTCTCCTTAGTCGTTCCTCTTAGTTATAGCCTAGTCTTCTCCCCTTCTTCTCATTCTCTAGTTTAGCTCGTTGACTTAGTCTCGTATTTGGGCCGACCTAGTCTAGACGCCTCTTACCGTCCCCGTGGATTCGACCCGACTTACCCTAGCTACCCACTAGGATTAGCCGGTTATATTATTGACGATTGGGACGTGACGAATCCCTACCATCAATTTGGCACCGTTGCCGGGGACGGTGCTAGTTTGGACTTTGTTATCCTATTTGCTTGATTTAGTCTTTGTGTTTGTGTTTTCTTTTTCTTTTTGGTTACTTTGCTTCTTGTGTGTGTGCGGTTTTTTTCTCTCTTGTCTAGTGCCCAAAAGCACTAGACTTCTCACGTTTGTTCTTAGTCTACAGTTTGTGCTTAGAGGTGGTGACTATCTTCTTCTTGCAACTTAGAGCCGCTTTAACGGACGGTTGCTAGAATGAGTAGTTTCCAACCGGGTATGAGTTACGATTTTCGAGCAAGCATGGGGTTTGATCTAAACTCCCTACACATGGAAGCCGATATGAGCTACCCCTCTTCTTCCATGAACCAAGGGTATGACATGACGCCCCCCTACCATAATCAAGCTTCTTGGGGTAATCAAGACGGGTATGACCTTCAAGATTATGGAAATGGCTACCAACAAGTGAATGACTATCACTCCTACGATCATGGTGGCTATTACTCGAGTTATGATTGTGACCCCACCATGTACACTCAAGATTCACCTTGTGGAAGCCAATACCCCCAAGACCCACAATATTGCCCTCCACCCCAACCACAATATGAACCCTATGACCCACAATACTACCAACCACCCCAACCTTGCTACCAACAATATGATGCCCCACTCCATGGGTATCATCAAGATTTTCAAGGAGCTTTACAAGACTCCAATGACCACCAATCGCTAAACTTGGAGTTGCATCAATCGATTTTTCAAATGAAAAAGGACCAACAAGAAATGGCCATCCAAACGAAGAAGAATTATGAATTCTTGGCCAAGCTCCAAAGGGAAATTGAAGAACTTCAATCGTCTACCCAAAAAGAGACGAATGAGGAGATAACTCTTGGTTAAGGCAACATTGGTGAGGAATTGGTGGAGGATAGTGAGTGGGATGGTTTGGTGGAGTTTGTAGAGTTGTTGGGTGAAATTGTTAGCCTCGAGTTGCCCTTGTGCGATAATTTGGACAAGCATCAAGAGCCCCTTGCGAGTACACCGAGAGATGACTTGGAAGAGATTGAAACCGCCGGTAGAAGTTTCAATCCTCTCCTCCAAGATGATGTGGGGCCGAGTGATGAAGATGGGGAACCACAACTTGAGGCAAGTTTTAAATGGTGAACGATGAGCTACCAGAAAACTTTTCCTCAGCCGACATACCAAAATTAAAAGGAACGAAGGACCCCCTCAACTACATCCGGGCCTTTAAAGATTACATGGCCATTAAAGGGGTCAAGCCCAGCCTTTTCGCTAGGATATTCCCATCCTCTTTAGGGGACACACCCCGATCTTGGTTATATTTGCTCGATCCCAAAAAGATATCCACCTGGGACGATATTTCCGTAGAATTCGCAAAACAATATGCGGATAATTCCGAAACGCAAGTCACCATTAGAATCCTCGAACTCCTTTCACAAAACTAGAAGGAAGGCTTCTCCGAATTTCTGACTAGGTGGAGAAAGGTCATCACCCAATTAGTGAACCGCCTTGACGAGGCCACCTTAGTAGAGAAATTAGTCGAATGCTAGTTAAGGCAACCAACGAACGTGGACCACTCGTTTTTAAAAGCTTTTTCTAAAAAAATTATTCATCACCTGGGTTCTTTAATAAGAATTTAGTTACAGCCTTAGAGCGTCGTCGTTAGACCACATACACCACAAGTATCTAACTAACTAATTAATAGTAGTCTCGATAAAAGCATCACGTCATCATTTTCAAAACTGGTTCCCCCAAGAGCCATGTTCCTTTAAAAAAACATTTTTGCTATCGCCGGATTCCTGACGCGTACACATAGCAACACATTTTTCACATCATAAACGATGTCACCACACCATCGTCACCCTAATTTTATAAAATCACCCTTTTTCAAAAAACTTTCCTCTGCAAATATAGGTCGTTTTCGAAAAAAAAAACTCTTTGATCTTGAGCCGGGATCGTGATCAACTTCTTACATCGTACAACTGTGTGATTAACTGTCTGTGTTAGTTACTAGGATCACCTCTACTCGAGGTCTTACATTTTGGGTCGTCTCATTTCGAGAAGTCCTCTTTAAACCTCGCCTCCGAGGTTTGTGTCAAATCGTCTCAATATAGAGACCTAAATTCGTCAGGCGTTTCGCCGAATACACCAAGAGTCTAAAGCACATGAGTCCCAAAGCCAAGTGACTGCAAACACACGCGAGTCAAGGGTCTTATTTCCGTGTCGCTCAGTTACGCGCATTCCACGAGTCTTTAAGCCGTCTGGTAGATCCATTCTCATTAATACCATCCCTTCCAGTCATGTCAGAAGATTCAAGCACAAACGCAAGATACCAAAGTGGGAACAACGCCGAACAGTCTAGGGATAACTCCGTAGAAACCCTAACTAACCTGATTCGGGATTTACAAGCCACCATTATCACGGTGAACGCATCCATAAACAGCATAGACTCTCGCCTAGGCCATTTGGAAGATAGGGCCTCAGATGAACACCACAACCGGGTCCTCAATGAGGTCCTTTTAAATTCCACCCCGCTAGGTGGGGCACTCGTCAGCATCATCCCAAGTGATCCCGTTGCCCTACCTCAAGATGACACCCTCAAATCCGCTATGAATCGCATAGATTTCCTCGAAAGTCAAATGCGCCTAAACCAAGGCAACAATGTCCACCTCGAAAACCATAGGAAGTTTGAAATGGTGAACGATGAGCTACCAGAAAACTTTTCCTTACCCGACATACCAAAATTCAAAGGAACGGAGGACCCCCTCAACTACATCCGGGCCTTTAAAGATTACATGGCCATTAAAGGGGTCAAGCCCAGCCTTTTCGCTAGGATATTCCCATCCTCTTTAGGGGACACACCCCGATCTTGGTTATATTTGCTCTATCCCAAAAAGATATCCACCTGGGACGATATTTCCATAGAATTCGCAAAACAATATGCGGATAATTCCGAAACGCAAGTCACCATTAGAATCCTCGAACTCCTTTCCCAAAACTAGAAGGACGGCTTCTCCGAATTTCTGACTAGGTGGAGAAAGGTCATCACCCAATTAGTGAACCGCCTTGACGAGGCCACCTTAGTAGAGAAATTAGTCGAATGCTAGTTAAGGCAACCAACGAACGTGGACCACTCGTTTTTAAAAGCTTTTTCTAAAAAAGTTATTCATCACCTGACTTCTTTAATAAGAATTTAGTTACAGCCTTAGAGCGCCGTCGTTAGACCATGTACACCACAAGTATCTAACTAACTAATTAATAGTAGTCTCGATAAAAGCATCACGTCATCATTTTCAAAACTGGTTCCCCCAAGAGCCATGTTCCTTTAAAAAAAATATTTTTGCTATCGCCGGATTCCTGACGCGTACACATAGCAACACATTTTTCACATCATAAACGATGTCACCACACCATCGTCACCCTAATTTTATAAAATCACCCTTTTTCAAAAAACTTTCCTCTGCAAATATTGGTCGTTTTCGAAAAAAAAAACTCTTTGATCCTGAGCCGGGATCGTGATCAACTTCTTACATCGTACAACTGTGTGATTAACTGTCTGTGTTAGTTACTAGGATCACCTCTACTCGAGGTTTTACATTTTGGGTCGTCTCATTTTGAGAAGTCCTCTTTAAACCTCGCCTCCGAGGTTTGTGTCAAATCGTCTCAATATAGAGACCTAAATTCGTCAGGCGTTTCGCCGAATACACCAAGAGTCTAAAGCACATGAGTCCCTAAGCCAAGTGACTGCAAACACACGCAAGCCAAAGGTCTTATTTCCGTGTCGCTCAGTTACGCGCATTCCACGAGTCTTTAAGCCGTCTGGTAGATCCATTCTCATTAATACCATCCCTTCCAGTCATGTCAGGAGATTCAAGCACAAACGCAAGATACCAAAGTGGGAACAACGCCGAACAGTCTAGGGATAACACCGTAGAAACCCTAACTAACCTGATTCGGGTTTTACAAGCCACCATTATCACGGTGAACGCATCCGTAAACAGCATAGACTCTCGCCTAGGCCATTTGGAAGATAGGGCCTCAGATGAACACCACAACCGGGTCCTCAATGAGGTCCTTTGAAATTCCACCCCGCTAGGTGGGGCGCCGGTCAGCATCATCCCTAGTGATCCCGTTGCCCTACCTCAAGATGACACCCTCCAATCCACTATGAATCGCATAGATTTCCTCGAAAGTCAAATGCGCCTAAACCAAGGCAACAATGTCCACCTCGAAAACCATAGGAAGTTTGAAATGGTGAACGATGAGCTTCAAGAAAACTTTTCCTCAGTCGACATACCGAAATTCAAAGGAACGGAGGACCCCCTCAACAACATCCGGGCCTTTAAGGATTACATGGCCATTAAAGGGGTCAAGCCCAGCCTTTTCGCTAGGATATTCCCATCCTCTTTAGGGGAAACACCCCGATCTTGGTTATATTTGCTCGATCCCAAAAAGATATCCACCTGGGACGATATTTCCGTAGAAATCGCAAAACAATATGCGGATAATTCCGAAACGCAAGTCACCATTAGAATCCTCGAAGTCCTTTCCCAAAACTAGAAGGAACGCTTCTCCGAATTTCTGACTAGGTGGAGAAAGGTCATCACCCAATTAGTGAACCGCCTTGACGAGGCCACCTTAGTAGAGAAATTAGTCGAATGCTAGTTAAGGTAACCAACGAACGTGGACCACTCGTTTTTAAAAGCTTTTTCTAAAAAAGTTATTCATCGCCTGAGTTCTTTAATAAGAATTTAGTTACAGCCTTAGTGGGCCGTCGTTAGACCACGTACACCACAAGTATCTAACTAACTAATTAATAGTAGTCTCGATAAAAGCATATCGTCATCATTTTCAAAACTGGTTCCCTCAAGAGCCATGTTTTTTTTAAAAAAACATTTTTGCTATCGCCGGATTCCTGACGCGTACACATAGCAACACATTTTTTACATCATAAACGATGCCACCACACCATCGTCACCCTAATTTTATAAAATCACCCTTTTTCAAAAAACTTTCCTCTGCAAATATAGGTCGTTTTCGAAAAAAAACTCTTTGATCCTGAGCCGGGATCGTGATCAACTTCTTACATCGTACAACTGTGTGATTAACTGTCTGTGTTAGTTACTAGGATCACCTCTACTCGAGGTCTTACATTTTGGGTCGTCTCATTTTGAGAAGTCCTCTTTAAACCTCGCCTCCGAGGTTTGTGTCAAATCGCCTCAATATAGAGACCTAAATTCGTAAGGCGTTTCGCCGAATACACCAAGAGTCTAAAGCACATGAGTCCCAAAGCCAAGTGACTGCAAACACACGCGAGTCAAGGGTCTTATTTCCGTGTCGCTCAGTTACGCGCATTCCATGAGTCTTTAAGCCGTCTGGTAGATCCATTTTCATTAATACCATCCCTTCCAGTCATGTCAGGAGATTCAAGGACAAACACAAGATACCAAAGTGGGAACAACGCCGTACAGTCTAGGGATAACTCCATAGAAACCCTAACTAACCTGATTCGGGATTTACAAGCCACCATTATCACAGTGAACGCATCCGTAAACAGCAAAGACTCTCGCCTAGGCCATTTGGAAGATAGGGCCTCAGATGAACACCAAAACCGGGTCCTCAATGAGGTCCTTTTAAATTCCACCCCACTAGGTGGGGCGCTTTTCAGCATCATCCCTAGTGATCCCGTTGCCCTACCTCAAGATGACACCCTCCAATACACTATGAATCGCATAGATCTCCTCGAAAGTCAAATGCGCCTAAACCAAGGCAACAATGTCCACCTCGAAAACCATAGGAAGTTTGAAATGGTGAACGATGAGCTACCAGAAAAATTTTCCTCAGCCGACATACTGAAATTCAAAGGAACGGAGGACCCCCTCAACTACATCCGGGCTTTTAAGGATTACATGGCCATTAAAGGGGTCAAGCCCAGCCTTTACGCTAGGATATTCCCATCCTCTTTAGGGGACACACCCCGATCTTGGTTATATTTGCTCGATCCCAAAAAGATATCCACCTGGGACGATATTTCCATAGAATTCGCAAAATAATATGCGGATAATTCCGAAACGCAAGTCACCATTAGAATCCTCGAAGTCCTTTCCCAAAACTAGAAGGAAGGCTTCTCCGAATTTCTGACAAGGTGGAGAAATGTCATCACCCAATTAGTGAACCGCCTTGACGAGGCCACCTTAGTAGAGAAATTAGTCGAATGCTAGTCAAGGCAACCAACGAACGTGGACCACTCGTTTTTAAAAGCTTTTTCTTATAAAGTTATTCATCACCTGAGTTCTTTAATAAGAATTTAGTTACAGCCTTAGAGCGCCGTCGTTAGACCACGTACACCACAATTATCTAATTAACTAATTAATAGTTGTCTCGATAAAAGCATCACGTCATCATTTTCAAAAATGGTTCCCCCAAGAGCCATGTTCCTTTAAAAAAACATTTTTGCTATCGCCGGATTCCCGACGCGTACAAATAGCAACACATTTTTCACATCATAAACGATGTCACCACACCATCGTCACCCTAATTTTATAAAATCACCCATTTTCGAAAAACTTTCCTCTGCAAATATAGGTCGTTTTCGAAAAAAAAAACTCTTTGATCCTGAGCCGGGATCGTGATCAACTTCTTACATCGTACAACTGTGTGATTAACTGTCTTTGTTAGTTACTAGGATCACCTCTACTCGAGGTCTTACATTTTGGGTCGTCTCATTTTGAGAAGTCCTCTTTAAACCTCGCCTCCGAGGTTTGTGTCAAATCGTCTCAATATAGAGACCTAAATTCGTCAGGCGTTTCGCCGAATAGACCAAGAGTCTAAAGCATCTGAGTCCCTAAGCCAAGTGACTGCAAACACACGCGAGTCAAGGTCTTATTTCCGTGTCGCTCATTTACGAGCATTCCACGAGTCTTTAAGTCGTCTGGTAGATCCATTCTCATTAATACCATCCCTTCCAGTCATGTCAGGAGATTCAAGCACAAACGCAAGATACCAAAGTGGGAACAACGCCGTACAGTCTAGGGATAACACCGTAGAAACCCTAACTAACCTGATTCGGGATTTACAAGCCACCATTATCACGGTGAACGCATCCATAAATAGCAAAGACTCTCGCCGAGGCCATTTGGAAGATAGGGCCTCAGATGAACACCACAACCGGGTCCTCAATGAGGTCCTTTTAAATTCCACCCCGCTTGGTGGGGCGCCCGTCAGCATCATCCCTAGTGATCCCGTTGCCCTACCTCAAGATGACACCCTCAAATCCGCTATGAATCGCATAGATTTCCTCGAAAGTCAAATGCGCCTAAACCAAGGCAACAATGTCCACCTCGAAAACCATAGGAAGTTTGAAATGGTGAACGATGAGCTACCAGAAAACTTTTCCTTAGCCGACATACCGAAATTCAAAGGAACGGAGGACCCCCTCAACTACATCCGGGCCTTTAAGGATTACATGGCCATTAAAGGGGTCAAGCCCAGCCTTTTCGCTAGGATATTCCCATCCTCTTTAGGGGACACACCCCGATCTTGGTTATATTTGCTCTATCCCAAAAAGATATCCACCTGGGACGATATTTCCATAGAATTCGCAAAACAATATGCGGATAATTCCGAAACGCAAGTCACCATTAGAATCCTCGAACTCCTTTCCCAAAACTAGAAGGACGACTTCTCCGAATTTCTGACTAGGTGGAGAAAGGTCATCACCCAATTAGTGAACCGCCTTGACGAGGCCACCTTAGTAGAGAAATTAGTCGAATGCTAGTTAAGGCAACCAGCGAACGTGGAGCACTCGTTTTTAAAAGCTTTTTCTAAAAAAGTTATTCATCACCTGAGTTCTTTAATAAGAATTTAGTTACAGCCTTAGAGCGTCGTCGTTAGACCACGTACACCACAAGTATCTAACTAACTAATTAATAGTAGTCTCGATAAAAGCATCACGTCATCATTTTCAAAAATGGTTCCCCCAAGAGCCATGTTCCTTTAAAAAAAAACATTTTTGCTATCGCCGGATTCCCGACGCGTACACATAGCAACACATTTTTCACATCATAAACGATGTCACCACACCATCGTCACCCTAATTTTATAAAATCACCCTTTCTCAAAAAACTTTCCTCTGCAAATATTGGTCGTTTTTGAAAAAAAAAACTCTTTGATCCTGAGCCGGGATCGTGATCAATTTCTTACATCGTACAACTGTGTGATTAACTGTCTGTGTTAGTTACTAGGATCACCTCTACTCGAGGTCTTACATTTTGGGTCGTCTCATTTTGAGAAGTCCTCTTTAAACCTCGCCTCCGAGGTTTGTGTCAAATCGTCTCAATATAGAGACCTAAATTCGTCAGGCGTTTCGCCGAATACACCAAGAGTCTAACGCAAATGAGTCCCTAAGCCAAGTGACTGCAAACACACGCGAGTCAAGGGTCTTATTTCCGTGTCGCTCAGTTACGGGCATTCCACGAGTCTTTAAGCCGTCTGGTAGATCCATTCTCATTAATACCATCCCTTCCAGTCATGTCAGGAGATTCAAGCACAAACGCAAGATACCAAAGTGGGAACAACGTCGAACAGTCTAGGGATAACACCGTAGAAACCCTAACTAACCTGATTCGGGATTTACAAGCCACCATTATCACAGTGAACGCATCCGTAAACAGCAAAGACTCTCGCCTAGGCCATTTGGAAGATAGGGCCTCAGATGAACACCACAACCGGGTCCTCAATGAGGTCCTTTTAAATTCCACCCCGCTAGGTAGGGCGCCCGTCAGCATCATCCCTAGTGATCTCGTTGCCCTACCTCAAGATGACACCCTCCAATCCGCTATGAATCGCATACATTTCCTCGAAAGTCAAATGCGCCTAAACCAAGGCAACAATGTCCACCTCGAAAACCATAGGAAGTTTGAAATGGTGAACGATGAGCTACCAGAAACCTTTTCCTCAGCCGACATACCGAAATTCAAAGGAACGGAGGACCCCCTCAACTACATCCGGGCCTTTAAGGATTACATGGTCATTAAAGGGGTCAAGCCCAGCCTTTTCGCTAGGATATTCCCATCCTCTTTAGGGGACACACCCCGATCTTGGTTATATTTCCTCGATCCCAAAAAGATATCCACCTGGGACGATATTTCCATAGAATTCGCAAAATAATATGCGGATAATTCCGAAACGCATGTCACCATTAGAATCCTCGAAGTCCTTTCTCAAAACTAGAAGGAAGGTTTCTCCGAATTTCTGACAAGGTGGAGAAAGGTCATCACCCAATTAGTGAACCGCCTTGACGAGGCCACCTTAGTAGAGAAATTAGTCGAATGCTAGTTAAGGCAACCAACGAACGTGGACCACTCGTTTTTAAAAGCTTTTTCTAAAAAAGTAATTCATCACCTGAGTTCTTTAATAAGAATTTAGTCACAGCCTTAGAGCGCTGTCGTTAGACCATGTACACCACAGGTATCTAACTAACTAATTAATAGTAGTCTCGATAAAAGCATCAGGTCATCATTTTCAAAATTGGTTCCCCCAAGAGCCATGTTCCTTTAAAAAAAACATTTTTGCTATCGCCGGATTCCTGACGCGTACACATAGCAACACATTTTTCACATCATAAACGATGTCACCACACCATCGTCACCCTAATTTTATAAAATCACCCGTTTTCAAAAAACTTTCTTCTGCAAATATAGGTCGTTTTCGAAAAAAAAAAAAAACTCTTTGATCCTGAGTCGGGATCGTGATCAACTTCTTACATCGTACAACTGTGTGATTAACTGTTTGTGTTAGTTACTAGGATCACCTCTACTCGAGGTCTTACATTTTGGGTCGTCTCATTTTGAAAAGTCCTCTTTAAACCTCGCCTCCGAGGTTTGTGTCAAATCGTCTCAATATAGAGACCTAAATTCGTCAGGCGTTTCGCCGAATACACCAAGAGTCTAAAGCACATGAGTCCCAAAGCCAAGTGACTGCAAACACACGCGAGTCAAGGGTCTTATTTCCGTGTCGCTCAGTTACGCGCATTCCACGAGTCTTTAAGCCGTCTGGTAGATCCATTCTCATTAATACCATCCCTTCCAGTCATGTCAGGAGGTTCAAGCACAAACGCAAGATACCAAAGTGGGAACAACGCCGAACAGTCTAGGTATAACTCCGTAGAAACCCTAACTAACCTGATTCGGGATTTACAAGCCACCATTATCACGGTGAATGCATCCATAAACAGCATAGACTCTCGCCTAGGCCATTTGGAAGATAGGGCCTCAGATGAACACCACAACCGGGTCCTCAATGAGGTCCTTTTAAATTCCACCCCGCTAGGTGGGGCGCCCGTTAGCATCATCCCTAGTGATCCGGTTGCCCTACCTCAAGATGACACCCTCAAATCCGCTATGAATCGCATAGATTTCCTCGAAAGTCAAATGCGCCTAAACCAAGGCAACAATGTCCACCTCGAAAACCATAGGAAGTTTGAAATGGTGAACGATGAGCTACCAGAAAACTTTTCCTCAGCCGACATACCAATATTCAAAGGAACGGAGGACCCCCTCAACTTCATCCGGGCCTTTAAAGATTACATGGCCATTAAAGGGGTCAAGCCCAGCCTTTTCGCTAGGATATTCCCATCCTCTTTAGGGGACACACCCCGATCTTGGTTATATTTGCTCTATCCCTAAAAGATATCCACCTGGGACGATATTTCCTTAGAATTCGCAAAACAATATGCGGATAATTCCGAAACGCAAGTCACCATTAGAATCCTCGAACTCCTTTCCCAAAACTAGAAGGACGGCTTCTCCGAATTTCTGACTAGGTGGAGAAAGGTCATCACCCAATTAGTGAACCGCCTTGACGAGGCCACCTTAGTAGAGAAATTAGTCGAATGCTAGTTAAGGCAACCAACGAACGTGGACCACTCGTTTTTAAAAGCTTTTTCTAAAAAAGTTATTCATCACCTGACTTCTTTAATAAGAATTTAGTTACAGCCTTAGAGCGCCGTCGTTAGACCATGTACACCACAAGTATCTAACTAACTAATTAATATTAGTCTCGATAAAAGCATCACGTCATCATTTTCAAAATTGGTTCCCCCAAGAGCCATGTTCCTTTAAAAAAAACATTTTTGCTATCGCCGGATTCCTGACGCGTACACATAGCAACACATTTTTCACATCATAAACGATGTCACCACACCATCGTCACCCTAATTTTATACAATCACCCTTTTTCAAAAAACTTTCCTCTGCAAATATTGGTCGTTTTCGAAAAAAAAAACTCTTTGATCCTGAGCCGGGATCGTGATCAACTTCTTACATCGTACAACTGTGTGATTAACTGTCTGTGTTAGTTACTAGGATCACCTCTAGTCGAGGTCTTACATTTTGGGTCGTCTCATTTTGAGAAGTCCTCTTTAAACCTCGCCTCCGAGGTTTGTGTCAAATCGTCTCAATATAGAGACCTAAATTCGTCAGGCGTTTCGCCGAATACACCAAGAGTCTAACGCAAATGAGTCCGTAAGCCAAGTGACTGCAAACACACGCGAGTCAAGGGTCTTATTTCCGTGTCGCTCAGTTACGGGCATTCCACGAGTCTTTAAGCCGTCTGGTAGATCCATTCTCATTAATACCATCCCTTCCAGTCATGTCAGGAGATTCAAGCACAAACGCAAGATACCAAAGTGGGAACAACGCCGAACAGTCTAGGGATAACACCGTAGAAACCCTAACTAACCTGATTCGGGATTTACAAGCCACCATTATCACAGTGAACGCATCCGTAAACAGCATAGACTCTCGCCTAGGCCATTTGGAAGATAGGGCCTCAGATGAACACCACAACCGGGTCCTCAATGAGGTCCTTTTAAATTCCACCCCGCTAGGTAGGGCGCCCGTCAGCATCATCCCTAGTGATCTCGTTGCCCTACCTCAAGATGACACCCTCCAATCCGCTATGAATCGCATACATTTCCTCGAAAGTCAAATGCGCCTAAACCAAGGCAACAATGTCCACCTCGAAAACCATAGGAAGTTTGAAATGGTGAACGATGAGCTACCAGAAAACTTTTCCTCAGCTGACATACCGAAATTCAAAGGAACGGAGGACCCCCTCAACTACATCCGGGCCTTTAAGGATTACATGGCCATTAAAGGGGTCAAGCCCAGCCTTTTCGCTAGGATATTCCCATCCTCTTTAGGGGACACACCCCGATCATGGTTATATTTCCTCGATCCCAAAAAGATATCCACCTGGGACGATATTTCCATAGAATTCGCAAAATAATATGCGGATAATTCCGAAACGCATGTCACCATTAGAATCCTCGAAGTCCTTTCTCAAAACTAGAAGGAAGGTTTCTCCGAATTTCTGACAAGGTGGAGAAAGGTCATCACCCAATTAGTGAACCGCCTTGACGAGGCCACCTTAGTAGAGAAATTAGTCGAATGCTAGTTAAGGCAACCAACGAACGTGGACCACTCGTTTTTAAAAGCTTTTTCTAAAAAAGTAATTCATCACCTGAGTTCTTTAATAAGAATTTAGTTACAGCCTTAGAGCGCTGTCGTTAGACCACGTACACCACAAGTATCTAACTAACTAATTAATAGTATTCTCGATAAAAGCATCACGTCATCATTTTCAAAAATGGTTCCCCCAAGAGCCATGTTCCTTTAAAAAAAAACATTTTTGCTATCGCCGGATTCCCGACGCGTACACATAGCAACACATTTTTCACATCATAAACGATGTCACCACACCATCGTCACCCTAATTTTATACAATCACCCTTTTTCAAAAAACTTTCCTCTGCAAATATTGGTCGTTTTCGAAAAAAAAAACTCTTTGATCCTGAGCCGGGATCGTGATCAACTTCTTACATCGTACAACTGTGTGATTAACTGTCTGTGTTAGTTACTAGGATCACCTCTACTCGAGGTCTTACATTTTGGGTCGTCTCATTTTGAGAAGTCCTCTTTAAATCTCGCCTCCGAGGTTTGTGTCAAATCGTCTCAATATAGAGACCTAAATTCGTCAGGCGTTTCGCCGAATACACCAAGAGTCTAAAGCACATGAGTCCCTAAGCCAAGTGACTGCAAACACACGCGAGTCAAGGGTCTTATTTCCGTGTCGCTCATTTACGCGCATTGCACGAGTCTTTAAGCCGTCTGGTAGATCCATTCTCATTAATACCATCCCTTCCAGTCATGTCAGGAGATTCAAGCACAAACGCAAGATACCAAAGTGGGAACAACGCCGTACAGTCTAGGGATAACACCGTAGAAACCCTTACTAACCTGATTCGGGATTTACAGCCACCATTATCACGGTGAACGCATCCGTAAACAGCATAGACTCTCGCCTAGGCCATTTGGAAGATAGGGCCTCAGATGAACACCACAACCGGGTCCTCAATGAGGTCCTTTTAAATTCCACCCCGCTAGGTGGGGCGCCGGTCAGCATCATCCCTAGTGATCCCGTTGCCCTACCTCAAGATGACACCCTCCAATCCACTATGAATCGCATAGATTTCCTCGAAAGTCAAATGCGCCTAAACCAAGGCAACAATGTCCACCTCGAAAACCATAGGAAGTTTGAAATGGTGAACGATGAGCTACCAGAAAACTTTTCCTCAGCCGACATACCAATATTCAAAGGAACGGAGGACCCCCTCAACTTCATCCGGGCCTTTAAAGATTACATGGCCATTAAAGGGGTCAAGCCCAGCCTTTTCGCTAGGATATTCCCATCCTCTTTAGGGGACACACCCCGATCTTGGTTATATTTGCTCTATCCCTAAAAGATATCCACCTGGGACGATATTTCCTTAGAATTCGCAAAACAATATGCGGATAATTCCGAAACGCAAGTCACCATTAGAATCCTCGAACTCCTTTCCCAAAACTAGAAGGACGGCTTCTCCGAATTTCTGACTAGGTGGAGAAAGGTCATCACCCAATTAGTGAACCGCCTTGACGAGGCCACCTTAGTAGAGAAATTAGTCGAATGCTAGTTAAGGCAACCAACGAACGTGGACCACTCGTTTTTAAAAGCTTTTTCTAAAAAAGTTATTCATCACCTGACTTCTTTAATAAGAATTTAGTTACAGCCTTAGAGCGCCGTCGTTAGACCATGTACACCACAAGTATCTAACTAACTAATTAATATTAGTCTCGATAAAAGCATCACGTCATCATTTTCAAAATTGGTTCCCCCAAGAGCCATGTTCCTTTAAAAAAAACATTTTTGCTATCGCCGGATTCCTGACGCGTACACATAGCAACACATTTTTCACATCATAAACGATGTCACCACACCATCGTCACCCTAATTTTATACAATCACCCTTTTTCAAAAAACTTTCCTCTGCAAATATTGGTCGTTTTCGAAAAAAAAACTCTTTGATCCTGAGCCGGGATCGTGATCAACTTCTTACATCGTACAACTGTGTGATTAACTGTCTGTGTTAGTTACTAGGATCACCTCTAGTCGAGGTCTTACATTTTGGGTCGTCTCATTTTGAGAAGTCCTCTTTAAACCTCGCCTCCGAGGTTTGTGTCAAATCGTCTCAATATAGAGACCTAAATTCGTCAGGCGTTTCGCCGAATACACCAAGAGTCTAACGCAAATGAGTCCGTAAGCCAAGTGACTGCAAACACACGCGAGTCAAGGGTCTTATTTCCGTGTCGCTCAGTTACGGGCATTCCACGAGTCTTTAAGCCGTCTGGTAGATCCATTCTCATTAATACCATCCCTTCCAGTCATGTCAGGAGATTCAAGCACAAACGCAAGATACCAAAGTGGGAACAACGCCGAACAGTCTAGGGATAACACCGTAGAAACCCTAACTAACCTGATTCGGGATTTACAAGCCACCATTATCACAGTGAACGCATCCGTAAACAGCATAGACTCTCGCCTAGGCCATTTGGAAGATAGGGCCTCAGATGAACACCACAACCGGGTCCTCAATGAGGTCCTTTTAAATTCCACCCCGCTAGGTAGGGCGCCCGTCAGCATCATCCCTAGTGATCTCGTTGCCCTACCTCAAGATGACACCCTCCAATCCGCTATGAATCGCATACATTTCCTCGAAAGTCAAATGCGCCTAAACCAAGGCAACAATGTCCACCTCGAAAACCATAGGAAGTTTGAAATGGTGAACGATGAGCTACCAGAAAACTTTTCCTCAGCTGACATACCGAAATTCAAAGGAACGGAGGACCCCCTCAACTACATCCGGGCCTTTAAGGATTACATGGCCATTAAAGGGGTCAAGCCCAGCCTTTTCGCTAGGATATTCCCATCCTCTTTAGGGGACACACCCCGATCATGGTTATATTTCCTCGATCCCAAAAAGATATCCACCTGGGACGATATTTCCATAGAATTCGCAAAATAATATGCGGATAATTCCGAAACGCATGTCACCATTAGAATCCTCGAAGTCCTTTCTCAAAACTAGAAGGAAGGTTTCTCCGAATTTCTGACAAGGTGGAGAAAGGTCATCACCCAATTAGTGAACCGCCTTGACGAGGCCACCTTAGTAGAGAAATTAGTCGAATGCTAGTTAAGGCAACCAACGAACGTGGACCACTCGTTTTTAAAAGCTTTTTCTAAAAAAGTAATTCATCACCTGAGTTCTTTAATAAGAATTTAGTTACAGCCTTAGAGCGCTGTCGTTAGACCACGTACACCACAAGTATCTAACTAACTAATTAATAGTATTCTCGATAAAAGCATCACGTCATCATTTTCAAAAATGGTTCCCCCAAGAGCCATGTTCCTTTAAAAAAAAACATTTTTGCTATCGCCGGATTCCCGACGCGTACACATAGCAACACATTTTTCACATCATAAACGATGTCACCACACCATCGTCACCCTAATTTTATAAAATCACCCTTTTTCAAAAAACTTTCCTCTGCAAATATTGGTCGTTTTCGAAAAAAAAAACTCTTTGATCCTGAGCCGGGATCGTGATCAACTTCTTACATCGTACAACTGTGTGATTAACTGTCTGTGTTAGTTACTAGGATCACCTCTACTCGAGGTCTTACATTTTGGGTCGTCTCATTTTGAGAAGTCCTCTTTAAACCTCGCCTCCGAGGTTTGTGTCAAATCGTCTCAATATAGAGACCTAAATTCGTCAGGCGTTTCGCCGAATACACCAAGAGTCTAACGCACATGAGTCCCTAAGCCAAGTGACTGCAAACACACGCGAGTCAAGGGTCTTATTTCCGTGTCGCTCAGTTACAGGCATTCCACGAGTCTTTAAGCCGTCTGGTAGATCCATTCTCATTAATACCATCCCTTCCAGTCAAGTCAGGAGATTCAAGCACAAACGCAAGATACCAAAGTGGGAACAACGCCGAACAGTCTAGGGATAACACCGTAGAAACCCTAACTAACCTGATTCGGGATTTACAAGCCACCATT
Organism: Agrostemma githago; assembly: GCA_958450325.1. Lineage (NCBI taxonomy): Eukaryota > Viridiplantae > Streptophyta > Magnoliopsida > Caryophyllales > Caryophyllaceae > Agrostemma > Agrostemma githago. The sequence continues at coordinate 46,694,513 of OY288259.1, read as the reverse complement.
ATCACGGTGAACGCATCCGTAAACAGCATAGACTCTCGCCTAGGCCATTTGGAAGATAGGGCCTCAGATGAACACCACAACCGGGTCCTCAATGAGGTCCTTTTAAATTCCACCCCGCTAGGTAGGGCGCCCGTCAGCATCATCCCTAGTGATCTCGTTGCCCTACCTCAAGATGACACCCTCCAATCCGCTATGAATCGCATACATTTCCTCGAAAGTCAAATGCGCCTAAACCAAGGCAACAATGTCCACCTCGAAAACCATAGGAAGTTTGAAATGGTGAACGATGAGCTACCAGAAAACTTTTCCTCAGCCGACATACCGAAATTCAAAGGAACGGAGGACCCCCTCAACTACATCCGGGCCTTTAAGGATTACATGGCCATTAAAGGGGTCAAGCCCAGCCTTTTCGCTAGGATATTCCCATCCTCTTTAGGGGACACACCCCGATCTTGGTTATATTTCCTCGATCCCAAAAAGATATCCACCTGGGACGATATTTCCATAGAATTCGCAAAATAATATGCGGATAATTCCGAAACGCATGTCACCATTAGAATCCTCGAAGTCCTTTCTCAAAACTAGAAGGAAGGTTTCTCCGAATTTCTGACAAGGTGGAGAAAGGTCATCACCCAATTAGTGAACCGCCTTGACGAGGCCACCTTAGTAGAGAAATTAGTCGAATGCTAGTTAAGGCAACCAACGAACGTGGACCACTCGTTTTTAAAAGCTTTTTCTAAAAAAGTAATTCATCACCTGAGTTCTTTAATAAGAATTTAGTTACAGCCTTAGAGCGCTGTCGTTAGACCACGTACACCACAAGTATCTAACTAACTAATTAGTAGTATTCTCGATAAAAGCATCACGTCATCATTTTCAAAAATGGTTCCCCCAAGAGCCATGTTCCTTTAAAAAAAAACATTTTTGCTATCGCCGGATTCCCGACGCGTACACATAGCAACACATTTTTCACATCATAAACGATGTCACCACACCATCGTCACCCTAATTTTATAAAATCACCCTTTTTCAAAAAACTTTCCTCTGCAAATATTGGTCGTTTTCGAAAAAAAAAACTCTTTGATCCTGAGCCGGGATCGTGATCAACTTCTTACATCGTACAACTGTGTGATTAACTGTCTGTGTTAGTTACTAGGATCACCTCTACTCGAGGTCTTACATTTTGGGTCGTCTCATTTTGAGAAGTCCTCTTTAAACCTCGCCTCCGAGGTTTGTGTCAAATCGTCTCAATATAGAGACCTAAATTCGTCAGGCGTTTCGCCGAATACACCAAGAGTCTAACGCACATGAGTCCCTAAGCCAAGTGACTGCAAACACACGCGAGTCAAGGGTCTTATTTCCGTGTCGCTCAGTTACAGGCATTCCACGAGTCTTTAAGCCGTCTGGTAGATCCATTCTCATTAATACCATCCCTTCCAGTCAAGTCAGGAGATTCAAGCACAAACGCAAGATACCAAAGTGGGAACAACGCCGAACAGTCTAGGGATAACACCGTAGAAACCCTAACTAACCTGATTCGGGATTTACAAGCCACCATTATCACGGTGAACGCATCCGTAAACAGCATAGACTCTCGCCTACGCCATTTGGAAGATAGGGCCTCAGATGAACACCACAACCGGGTCCTCAATGAGGTCCTTTTAAATTCCACCCCGCTAGGTAGGGCGCCCGTCAGCATCATCCCTAGTGATCTCGTTGCCCTACCTCAAGATGACACCCTCCAATCCGCTATGAATCGCATACATTTCCTCGAAAGTCAAATGCGCCTAAACCAAGGCAACAATGTCCACCTCGAAAACCATAGGAAGTTTGAAATGGTGAACGATGAGCTACCAGAAAACTTTTCCTCAGCCGACATACCGAAATTCAAAGGAACGGAGGACCCCCTCAACTACATCCGGGCCTTTAAGGATTACATGGCCATTAAAGGGGTCAAGCCCAGCCTTTTCGCTAGGATATTCCCATCCTCTTTAGGGGACACACCCCGATCTTGGTTATATTTCCTCGATCCCAAAAAGATATCCACCTGGGACGATATTTCCATAGAATTCGCAAAATAATATGCGGATAATTCCGAAACGCATGTCACCATTAGAATCCTCGAAGTCCTTTCTCAAAACTAGAAGGAAGGTTTCTCCGAATTTCTGACAAGGTGGAGAAAGGTCATCACCCAATTAGTGAACCGCCTTGACGAGGCCACCTTAGTAGAGAAATTAGTCGAATGCTAGTTAAGGCAACCAACGAACGTGGACCACTCGTTTTTAAAAGCTTTTTCTAAAAAAGTAATTCATCACCTGAGTTCTTTAATAAGAATTTAGTTACAGCCTTAGAGCGCTGTCGTTAGACCACGTACACCACAAGTATCTAACTAACTAATTAATAGTATTCTCGATAAAAGCATCACGTCATCATTTTCAAAAATGGTTCCCCCAAGAGCCATGTTCCTTTAAAAAAAAACATTTTTGCTATCGCCGGATTCCCGACGCGTACACATAGCAACACATTTTTCACATCATAAACGATGTCACCACACCATCGTCACCCTAATTTTATAAAATCACCCTTTTTCAAAAAACTTTCCTCTGCAAATATTGGTCGTTTTCGAAAAAAAAAACTCTTTGATCCTGAGCCGGGATCGTGATCAACTTCTTACATCGTACAACTGTGTGATTAACTGTCTGTGTTAGTTACTAGGATCACCTCTACTCGAGGTCTTACATTTTGGGTCGTCTCATTTTGAGAAGTCCTCTTTAAACCTCGCCTCCGAGGTTTGTGTCAAATCGTCTCAATATAGAGACCTAAATTCGTCAGGCGTTTCGCCGAATACACCAAGAGTCTAACGCACATGAGTCCCTAAGCCAAGTGACTGCAAACACACGCGAGTCAAGGGTCTTATTTCCGTGTCGCTCAGTTACAGGCATTCCACGAGTCTTTAAGCCGTCTGGTAGATCCATTCTCATTAATACCATCCCTTCCAGTCAAGTCAGGAGATTCAAGCACAAACGCAAGATACCAAAGTGGGAACAACGCCGAACAGTCTAGGGATAACACCGTAGAAACCCTAACTAACCTGATTCGGGATTTACAAGCCACCATTATCACGGTGAACGCATCCGTAAACAGCATAGACTCTCGCCTAGGCCATTTGGAAGATAGGGCCTCAGATGAACACCACAACCGGGTCCTCAATGAGGTCCTTTTAAATTCCACCCCACTAGGTAGGGCGCCCGTCAGCATCATCCCTAGTGATCTCGTTGCCCTACCTCAAGATGACACCCTCCAATCCGCTATGAATCGCATACATTTCCTCGAAAGTCAAATGCGCCTAAACCAAGGCAACAATGTCCACCTCGAAAACCATAGGAAGTTTGAAATGGTGAACGATGAGCTACCAGAAAACTTTTCCTCAGCCGACATACCGAAATTCAAAGGAACGGAGGACCCCCTCAACTACATCCGGGCCTTTAAGGATTACATGGCCATTAAAGGGGTCAAGCCCAGCCTTTTCGCTAGGATATTCCCATCCTCTTTAGGGGACACACCCCGATCTTGGTTATATTTCCTCGATCCCAAAAAGATATCCACCTGGGACGATATTTCCATAGAATTCGCAAAATAATATGCGGATAATTCCGAAACGCATGTCACCATTAGAATCCTCGAAGTCCTTTCTCAAAACTAGAAGGAAGGTTTCTCCGAATTTCTGACAAGGTGGAGAAAGGTCATCACCCAATTAGTGAACCGCCTTGACGAGGCCACCTTAGTAGAGAAATTAGTCGAATGCTAGTTAAGGCAACCAACGAACGTGGACCACTCGTTTTTAAAAGCTTTTTCTAAAAAAGTAATTCATCACCTGAGTTCTTTAATAAGAATTTAGTTACAGCCTTAGAGCGCTGTCGTTAGACCACGTACACCACAAGTATCTAACTAACTAATTAATAGTATTCTCGATAAAAGCATCACGTCATCATTTTCAAAAATGGTTCCCCCAAGAGCCATGTTCCTTTAAAAAAAAACATTTTTGCTATCGCCGGATTCCCGACGCGTACACATAGCAACACATTTTTCACATCATAAACGATGTCACCACACCATCGTCACCCTAATTTTATAAAATCACCCTTTTTCAAAAAACTTTCCTCTGCAAATATTGGTCGTTTTCGAAAAAAAAAACTCTTTGATCCTGAGCCGGGATCGTGATCAACTTCTTACATCGTACAACTGTGTGATTAACTGTCTGTGTTAGTTACTAGGATCACCTCTACTCGAGGTCTTACATTTTGGGTCGTCTCATTTTGAGAAGTCCTCTTTAAACCTCGCCTCCGAGGTTTGTGTCAAATCGTCTCAATATAGAGACCTAAATTCGTCAGGCGTTTCGCCGAATACACCAAGAGTCTAACGCACATGAGTCCCTAAGCCAAGTGACTGCAAACACACGCGAGTCAAGGGTCTTATTTCCGTGTCGCTCAGTTACAGGCATTCCACGAGTCTTTAAGCCGTCTGGTAGATCCATTCTCATTAATACCATCCCTTCCAGTCAAGTCAGGAGATTCAAGCACAAACGCAAGATACCAAAGTGGGAACAACGCCGAACAGTCTAGGGATAACACCGTAAAAACCCTAACTAACCTGATTCGGGATTTACAAGCCACCATTATCACGGTGAACGCATCCGTAAACAGCATAGACTCTCGCCTAGGCCATTTGGAAGATAGGGCCTCAGATGAACACCACAACCGGGTCCTCAATGAGGTCCTTTTAAATTCCACCCCGCTAGGTAGGGCGCCCGTCAGCATCATCCCTAGTGATCTCGTTGCCCTACCTCAAGATGACACCCTCCAATCCGCTATGAATCGCATACATTTCCTCGAAAGTCAAATGCGCCTAAACCAAGGCAACAATGTCCACCTCGAAAACCATAGGAAGTTTGAAATGGTGAACGATGAGCTACCAGAAAACTTTTCCTCAGCCGACATACCGAAATTCAAAGGAACGGAGGACCCCCTCAACTACATCCGGGCCTTTAAGGACTACATGGCCATTAAAGGGGTCAAGCCCAGCCTTTTCGCTAGGATATTCCCATCCTCTTTAGGGGACACACCCCGATCTTGGTTATATTTCCTCGATCCCAAAAAGATATCCACCTGGGACGATATTTCCATAGAATTCGCAAAATAATATGCGGATAATTCCGAAACGCATGTCACCATTAGAATCCTCGAAGTCCTTTCTCAAAACTAGAAGGAAGGTTTCTCCGAATTTCTGACAAGGTGGAGAAAGGTCATCACCCAATTAGTGAACCGCCTTGACGAGGCCACCTTAGTAGAGAAATTAGTCGAATGCTAGTTAAGGCAACCAACGAACGTGGACCACTCGTTTTTAAAAGCTTTTTCTAAAAAAGTAATTCATCACCTGAGTTCTTTAATAAGAATTTAGTTACAGCCTTAGAGCGCTGTCGTTAGACCACGTACACCACAAGTATCTAACTAACTAATTAATAGTATTCTCGATAAAAGCATCACGTCATCATTTTCAAAAATGGTTCCCCCAAGAGCCATGTTCCTTTAAAAAAAAACATTTTTGCTATCGCCGGATTCCCGACGCGTACACATAGCAACACATTTTTCACATCATAAACGATGTCACCACACCATCGTCACCCTAATTTTATAAAATCACCCTTTTTCAAAAAACTTTCCTCTGCAAATATTGGTCGTTTTCGAAAAAAAAACTCTTTGATCCTGAGCCGGGATCGTGATCAACTTCTTACATCGTACAACTGTGTGATTAAATGTCTGTGTTAGTTACTAGGATCACCTCTACTCGAGGTCTTACATTTTGGGTCGTCTCATTTTGATAAGTCCTCTTTAAACCTCGCCTCCGAGGTTTGTGTCAAATCGTCTCAATATAGAGACCTAACTTCGTCAGGCGTTTCGCCGAATACACCAAGAGTCTAACGCACATGACTCCCTAAGCCAAGTGACTGCAAACACACGCGAGTCAAGGGTCTTATTTCCGTGTCGCTCAGTTACAGGCATTCCACGAGTCTTTAAGCCGTCTGGTAGATCCATTCTCATTAATACCATCCCTTCCAGTCAAGTCAGGAGATTCAAGCACAAACGCAAGATACCAAAGTGGGAACAACGCCGAACAGTCTAGGGATAACACCGTAGAAACCCTAACTAACCTGATTCGGGATTTACAAGCCACCATTATCACGGTGAACGCATCCGTAAACAGCATAGACTCTCGCCTAGGCCATTTGGAAGATAGGGCCTCAGATGAACACCACAACCGGGTCCTCAATGAGGTCCTTTTAAATTCTACCCCGCTAGGTAGGGCGCCCGTCAGCATCATCCCTAGTGATCTCGTTGCCCTACCTCAAGATGACACCCTCCAATCCGCTATGAATCGCATACATTTCCTCGAAAGTCAAATGCGCCTAAACCAAGGCAACAATGTCCACCTCGAAAACCATAGGAAGTTTGAAATGGTGAACGATGAGCTACCAGAAAACTTTTCCTCAGCCGACATACCGAAATTCAAAGGAACGGAGGACCCCCTCAACTACATCCGGGCCTTTAAGGATTACATGGCCATTAAAGGGGTCAAGCCCAGCCTTTTCGCTAGGATATTCCCATCCTCTTTAGGGGACACACCCCGATCTTGGTTATATTTCCTCGATCCCAAAAAGATATCCACCTGGGACGATATTTCCATAGAATTCGCAAAATAATATGCGGATAATTCCGAAACGCATGTCACCATTAGAATACTCGAAGTCCTTTCTCAAAACTAGAAGGAAGGTTTCTCCGAATTTCTGACAAGGTGGAGAAAGGTCATCACCCAATTAGTGAACCGCCTTGACGAGGCCACCTTAGTAGAGAAATTAGTCGAATGCTAGTTAAGGCAACCAACGAACGTGGACCACTCGTTTTTAAAAGCTTTTTCTAAAAAAGTAATTCATCACCTGAGTTCTTTAATAAGAATTTAGTTACAGCCTTAGAGCGCTGTCGTTAGACCAAGTACACCACAAGTATCTAACTAACTAATTAATAGTATTCTCGATAAAAGCATCACGTCATCATTTTCAAAAATGGTTCCCCCAAGAGCCATGTTCCTTTAAAAAAAAACATTTTTGCTATCGCCGGATTCCCGATGCGTACACATAGCAACACATTTTTCACATCATAAACGATGTCACCACACCATCGTCACCCTAATTTTATAAAATCACCCTTTTTCAAAAAACTTTCCTCTGCAAATATTGGTCGTTTTCGAAAAAAAAAACTCTTTGATCCTGAGCCGGGATCGTGATCAACTTCTTACATCGTACAACTGTGTGATTAACTGTCTGTGTTAGTTACTAGGATCACCTCTACTCGAGGTCTTACATTTTGGGTCGTCTCATTTTGAGAAGTCCTCTTTAAACCTCGCCTCCGAGGTTTGTGTCAAATCGTCTCAATATAGAGACCTAAATTCGTCAGGCGTTTCGCCGAATACACCAAGAGTCTAACGCAAATGAGTCCCTAAGCCAAGTGACTGCAAACACACGCGAGTCAAGGGTCTTATTTCCGTGTCGCTCAGTTACGGGCATTCCACGAGTCTTTAAGCCGTCTGGTAGATCCATTCTCATTAATACCATCCCTTCCAGTCATGTCAGGAGATTCAAGCACAAACGCAAGATACCAAAGTGGGAACAACGCCGAACAGTCTAGGGATAACACCGTAGAAACCCTAACTAACCTGATTCGGGATTTACAAGCCACCATTATCACAGTGAACGCATCCGTAAACAGCATAGACTCTCGCCTAGGCCATTTGGAAGATAGAGCCTCAGATGAACACCACAACCGGGTCCTCAATGAGGTCCTTTTAAATTCCACCCCGCTAGGTAGGGCGCCCGTCAGCATCATCCCTAGTGATCTCGTTGCCCTACCTCAAGATGACACCCTCCAATCCGCTATGAATCGCATACATTTCCTCGAAAGTCAAATGCGCCTAAACCAAGGCAACAATGTCCACCTCGAAAACCATAGGAAGTTTGAAATGGTGAACGATGAGCTACCAGAAAACTTTTCCTCAGCCGACATACCGAAATTCAAAGGAACGGAGGACCCCCTCAACTACATCCGGGCCTTTAAGGACTACATGGCCATTAAAGGGGTCAAGCCCAGCCTTTTCGCTAGGATATTCCCATCCTCTTTAGGGGACACACCCCGATCTTGGTTATATTTCCTCGATCCCAAAAAGATATCCACCTGGGACGATATTTCCATAGAATTCGCAAAATAATATGCGGATAATTCCGAAACGCATGTCACCATTAGAATCCTCGAAGTCCTTTCTCAAAACTAGAAGGAAGGTTTCTCCGAATTTCTGACAAGGTGGAGAAAGGTCATCACCCAATTAGTGAACCGCCTTGACGAGGCCACCTTAGTAGAGAAATTAGTCGAATGCTAGTTAAGGCAACCAACGAACGTGGACCACTCGTTTTTAAAAGCTTTTTCTAAAAAAGTAATTCATCACCTGAGTTCTTTAATAAGAATTTAGTTACAGCCTTAGAGCGCTGTCGTTAGACCACGTACACCACAAGTATCTAACTAACTAATTAATAGTATTCTCGATAAAAGCATCACGTCATCATTTTCAAAAATGGTTCCCCCAAGAGCCATGTTCCTTTAAAAAAAAACATTTTTGCTATCGCCGGATTCCCGACGCGTACACATAGCAACACATTTTTCACATCATAAACGATGTCACCACACCATCGTCACCCTAATTTTATAAAATCACCCTTTTTCAAAAAACTTTCCTCTGCAAATATTGGTCGTTTTCGAAAAAAAAACTCTTTGATCCTGAGCCGGGATCGTGATCAACTTCTTACATCGTACAACTGTGTGATTAAATGTCTGTGTTAGTTACTAGGATCACCTCTACTCGAGGTCTTACATTTTGGGTCGTCTCATTTTGATAAGTCCTCTTTAAACCTCGCCTCCGAGGTTTGTGTCAAATCGTCTCAATATAAAGACCTAAATTCGTCAGGCGTTTCGCCGAATACACCAAGAGTCTAACGCACATGACTCCCTAAGCCAAGTGACTGCAAACACACGCGAGTCAAGGGTCTTATTTCCGTGTCGCTCAGTTACAGGCATTCCACGAGTCTTTAAGCCGTCTGGTAGATCCATTCTCATTAATACCATCCCTTCCAGTCATGTCAGGAGATTCAAGCACAAACGCAAGATACCAAAGTGGGAACAACGCCGAACAGTCTAGGGATAACACCGTAGAAACCCTAACTAACCTGATTCGGGATTTACAAGCCACCATTATCACGGTGAACGCATCCGTAAACAGCATAGACTCTCGCCTAGGCCATTTGGAAGATAGAGCCTCAGATGAACACCACAACCGGGTCCTCAATGAGGTCCTTTTAAATTCCACCCCGCTAGGTAGGGCGCCCGTCAGCATCATCCCTAGTGATCTCGTTGCCCTACCTCAAGATGACACCCTCCAATCCGCTATGAATCGCATACATTTCCTCGAAAGTCAAATGCGCCTAAACCAAGGCAACAATGTCCACCTCGAAAACCATAGGAAGTTTGAAATGGTGAACGATGAGCTACCAGAAAACTTTTCCTCAGCCGACATACCGAAATTCAAAGGAACGGAGGACCCCCTCAACTACATCCGGGCCTTTAAGGACTACATGGCCATTAAAGGGGTCAAGCCCAGCCTTTTCGCTAGGATATTCCCATCCTCTTTAGGGGACACACCCCGATCTTGGTTATATTTCCTCGATCCCAAAAAGATATCCACCTGGGACGATATTTCCATAGAATTCGCAAAATAATATGCGGATAATTCCGAAACGCATGTCACCATTAGAATCCTCGAAGTCCTTTCTCAAAACTAGAAGGAAGGTTTCTCCGAATTTCTGACAAGGTGGAGAAAGGTCATCACCCAATTAGTGAACCGCCTTGACGAGGCCACCTTAGTAGAGAAATTAGTCGAATGCTAGTTAAGGCAACCAACGAACGTGGACCACTCGTTTTTAAAAGCTTTTTCTAAAAAAGTAATTCATCACCTGAGTTCTTTAATAAGAATTTAGTTACAGCCTTAGAGCGCTGTCGTTAGACCACGTACACCACAAGTATCTAACTAACTAATTAATAGTATTCTCGATAAAAGCATCACGTCATCATTTTCAAAAATGGTTCCCCCAAGAGCCATGTTCCTTTAAAAAAAAACATTTTTGCTATCGCCGGATTCCCGACGCGTACACATAGCAACACATTTTTCACATCATAAACGATGTCACCACACCATCGTCACCCTAATTTTATAAAATCACCCTTTTTCAAAAAACTTTCCTCTGCAAATATTGGTCGTTTTCGAAAAAAAAACTCTTTGATCCTGAGCCGGGATCGTGATCAACTTCTTACATCGTACAACTGTGTGATTAAATGTCTGTGTTAGTTACTAGGATCACCTCTACTCGAGGTCTTACATTTTGGGTCGTCTCATTTTGATAAGTCCTCTTTAAACCTCGCCTCCGAGGTTTGTGTCAAATCGTCTCAATATAAAGACCTAAATTCGTCAGGCGTTTCGCCGAATACACCAAGAGTCTAACGCACATGACTCCCTAAGCCAAGTGACTGCAAACACACGCGAGTCAAGGGTCTTATTTCCGTGTCGCTCAGTTACAGGCATTCCACGAGTCTTTAAGCCGTCTGGTAGATCCATTCTCATTAATACCATCCCTTCCAGTCATGTCAGGAGATTCAAGCACAAACGCAAGATACCAAAGTGGGAACAACGCCGAACAGTCTAGGGATAACACCGTAGAAACCCTAACTAACCTGATTCGGGATTTACAAGCCACCATTATCACGGTGAACGCATCCGTAAACAGCATAGACTCTCGCCTAGGCCATTTGGAAGATAGAGCCTCAGATGAACACCACAACCGGGTCCTCAATGAGGTCCTTTTAAATTCCACCCCGCTAGGTAGGGCGCCCGTCAGCATCATCCCTAGTGATCTCGTTGCCCTACCTCAAGATGACACCCTCCAATCCGCTATGAATCGCATACATTTCCTCGAAAGTCAAATGCGCCTAAACCAAGGCAACAATGTCCACCTCGAAAACCATAGGAAGTTTGAAATGGTGAACGATGAGCTACCAGAAAACTTTTCCTCAGCCGACATACCGAAATTCAAAGGAACGGAGGACCCCCTCAACTACATCCGGGCCTTTAAGGACTACATGGCCATTAAAGGGGTCAAGCCCAGCCTTTTCGCTAGGATATTCCCATCCTCTTTAGGGGACACACCCCGATCTTGGTTATATTTCCTCGATCCCAAAAAGATATCCACCTGGGACGATATTTCCATAGAATTCGCAAAATAATATGCGGATAATTCCGAAACGCATGTCACCATTAGAATCCTCGAAGTCCTTTCTCAAAACTAGAAGGAAGGTTTCTCCGAATTTCTGACAAGGTGGAGAAAGGTCATCACCCAATTAGTGAACCGCCTTGACGAGGCCACCTTAGTAGAGAAATTAGTCGAATGCTAGTTAAGGCAACCAACGAACGTGGACCACTCGTTTTTAAAAGCTTTTTCTAAAAAAGTAATTCATCACCTGAGTTCTTTAATAAGAATTTAGTTACAGCCTTAGAGCGCTGTCGTTAGACCACGTACACCACAAGTATCTAACTAACTAATTAATAGTATTCTCGATAAAAGCATCACGTCATCATTTTCAAAAATGGTTCCCCCAAGAGCCATGTTCCTTTAAAAAAAAACATTTTTGCTATCGCCGGATTCCCGACGCGTACACATAGCAACACATTTTTCACATCATAAACGATGTCACCACACCATCGTCACCCTAATTTTATAAAATCACCCTTTTTCAAAAAACTTTCCTCTGCAAATATTGGTCGTTTTCGAAAAAAAAACTCTTTGATCCTGAGCCGGGATCGTGATCAACTTCTTACATCGTACAACTGTGTGATTAAATGTCTGTGTTAGTTACTAGGATCACCTCTACTCGAGGTCTTACATTTTGGGTCGTCTCATTTTGATAAGTCCTCTTTAAACCTCGCCTCCGAGGTTTGTGTCAAATCGTCTCAATATAGAGACCTAAATTCGTCAGGCGTTTCGCCGAATACACCAAGAGTCTAACGCACATGACTCCCTAAGCCAAGTGACTGCAAACACACGCGAGTCAAGGGTCTTATTTCCGTGTCGCTCAGTTACAGGCATTCCACGAGTCTTTAAGCCGTCTGGTAGATCCATTCTCATTAATACCATCCCTTCCAGTCAAGTCAGGAGATTCAAGCACAAACGCAAGATACCAAAGTGGGAACAACGCCGAACAGTCTAGGGATAACACCGTAGAAACCCTAACTAACCTGATTCGGGATTTACAAGCCACCATTATCACGGTGAACGCATCCGTAAACAGCATAGACTCTCGCCTAGGCCATTTGGAAGATAGGGCCTCAGATGAACACCACAACCGGGTCCTCAATGAGGTCCTTTTAAATTCTACCCCGCTAGGTAGGGCGCCCGTCAGCATCATCCCTAGTGATCTCGTTGCCCTACCTCAAGATGACACCCTCCAATCCGCTATGAATCGCATACATTTCCTCGAAAGTCAAATGCGCCTAAACCAAGGCAACAATGTCCACCTCGAAAACCATAGGAAGTTTGAAATGGTGAACGATGAGCTACCAGAAAACTTTTCCTCAGCCGACATACCGAAATTCAAAGGAACGGAGGACCCCCTCAACTACATCCGGGCCTTTAAGGATTACATGGCCATTAAAGGGGTCAAGCCCAGCCTTTTCGCTAGGATATTCCCATCCTCTTTAGGGGACACACCCCGATCTTGGTTATATTTCCTCGATCCCAAAAAGATATCCACCTGGGACGATATTTCCATAGAATTCGCAAAATAATATGCGGATAATTCCGAAACGCATGTCACCATTAGAATACTCGAAGTCCTTTCTCAAAACTAGAAGGAAGGTTTCTCCGAATTTCTGACAAGGTGGAGAAAGGTCATCACCCAATTAGTGAACCGCCTTGACGAGGCCACCTTAGTAGAGAAATTAGTCGAATGCTAGTTAAGGCAACCAACGAACGTGGACCACTCGTTTTTAAAAGCTTTTTCTAAAAAAGTAATTCATCACCTGAGTTCTTTAATAAGAATTTAGTTACAGCCTTAGAGCGCTGTCGTTAGACCAAGTACACCACAAGTATCTAACTAACTAATTAATAGTATTCTCGATAAAAGCATCACGTCATCATTTTCAAAAATGGTTCCCCCAAGAGCCATGTTCCTTTAAAAAAAAACATTTTTGCTATCGCCGGATTCCCGATGCGTACACATAGCAACACATTTTTCACATCATAAACGATGTCACCACACCATCGTCACCCTAATTTTATAAAATCACCCTTTTTCAAAAAACTTTCCTCTGCAAATATTGGTCGTTTTCGAAAAAAAAAACTCTTTGATCCTGAGCCGGGATCGTGATCAACTTCTTACATCGTACAACTGTGTGATTAACTGTCTGTGTTAGTTACTAGGATCACCTCTACTCGAGGTCTTACATTTTGGGTCGTCTCATTTTGAGAAGTCCTCTTTAAACCTCGCCTCCGAGGTTTGTGTCAAATCGTCTCAATATAGAGACCTAAATTCGTCAGGCGTTTCGCCGAATCCACCAAGAGTCTAACGCAAATGAGTCCCTAAGCCAAGTGACTGCAAACACACGCGAGTCAAGGGTCTTATTTCCGTGTCGCTCAGTTACGGGCATTCCACGAGTCTTTAAGCCGTCTGGTAGATCCATTCTCATTAATACCATCCCTTCCAGTCATGTCAGGAGATTCAAGCACAAACGCAAGATACCAAAGTGGGAACAACGCCGAACAGTCTAGGGATAACACCGTAGAAACCCTAACTAACCTGATTCGGGATTTACAAGCCACCATTATCACAGTGAACGCATCCGTAAACAGCATAGACTCTCGCCTAGGCCATTTGGAAGATAGAGCCTCAGATGAACACCACAACCGGGTCCTCAATGAGGTCCTTTTAAATTCCACCCCGCTAGGTAGGGCGCCCGTCAGCATCATCCCTAGTGATCTCGTTGCCCTACCTCAAGATGACACCCTCCAATCCGCTATGAATCGCATACATTTCCTCGAAAGTCAAATGCGCCTAAACCAAGGCAACAATGTCCACCTCGAAAACCATAGGAAGTTTGAAATGGTGAACGATGAGCTACCAGAAAACTTTTCCTCAGCCGACATACCGAAATTCAAAGGAACGGAGGACCCCCTCAACTACATCCGGGCCTTTAAGGATTACATGGCCATTAAAGGGGTCAAGCCCAGCCTTTTCGCTAGGATATTCCCATCCTCTTTAGGGGACACACCCCGATCTTGGTTATATTTCCTCGATCCCAAAAAGATATCCACCTGGGACGATATTTCCATAGAATTCGCAAAATAATATGCGGATAATTCCGAAACGCATGTCACCATTAGAATCCTCGAAGTCCTTTCTCAAAACTAGAAGGAAGGTTTCTCCGAATTTCTGACAAGGTGGAGAAAGGTCATCACCCAATTAGTGAACCGCCTTGACGAGGCCACCTTAGTAGAGAAATTAGTCGAATGCTAGTTAAGGCAACCAACGAACGTGGACCACTCGTTTTTAAAAGCTTTTTCTAAAAAAGTAATTCATCACCTGAGTTCTTTAATAAGAATTTAGTTACAGCCTTAGAGCGCTGTCGTTAGACCAAGTACACCACAAGTATCTAACTAACTAATTAATAGTATTCTCGATAAAAGCATCACGTCATCATTTTCAAAAATGGTTCCCCCAAGAGCCATGTTCCTTTAAAAAAAAACATTTTTGCTATCGCCGGATTCCCGACGCGTACACATAGCAACACATTTTTCACATCATAAACGATGTCACCACACCATCGTCACCCTAATTTTATAAAATCACCCTTTTTCAAAAAACTTTCCTCTGCAAATATTGGTCGTTTTCGAAAAAAAAAACTCTTTGATCCTGAGCCGGGATCGTGATCAACTTCTTACATCGTACAACTGTGTGATTAACTGTCTGTGTTAGTTACTAGGATCACCTCTACTCGAGGTCTTACATTTTGGGTCGTCTCATTTTGAGAAGTCCTCTTTAAACCTCGCCTCCGAGGTTTGTGTCAAATCGTCTCAATATAGAGACCTAAATTCGTCAGGCGTTTCGCCGAATACACCAAGAGTCTAACGCAAATGAGTCCCTAAGCCAAGTGACTGCAAACACACGCGAGTCAAGGGTCTTATTTCCGTGTCGCTCAGTTACGGGCATTCCACGAGTCTTTAAGCCGTCTGGTAGATCCATTCTCATTAATACCATCCCTTCCAGTCATGTCAGGAGATTCAAGCACAAACGCAAGATACCAAAGTGGGAACAACGCCGAACAGTCTAGGGATAACACCGTAGAAACCCTAACTAACCTGATTCGGGATTTACAAGCCACCATTATCACAGTGAACGCATCCGTAAACAGCAAAGACTCTCGCCTAGGCCATTTGGAAGATAGGGCCTCAGATGAACACCACAACCGGGTCCTCAATGAGGTCCTTTTAAATTCCACCCCGCTAGGTAGGGCGCCCGTCAGCATCATCCCTAGTGATCCCGTTGCCCTACCTCAAGATGACACCCTCCAATCCGCTATGAATCGCATAGATTTCCTCGAAAGTCAAATGCGCCTAAACCAAGGCAACAATGTCCACCTCCAAAACCATAGGAAGTTTGAAATGGTGAACGATGAGCTACCAGAAAACTTTTCTTCAGCCAACATACCGAAATTCAAAGGAACGGAGGACCCCCTCAACTACATCCGGGCCTTTAAGGATTACATGGCCATTAAAGGGGTCAAGCCCAGCCTTTTCGCTAGGATATTCCCATCCTCTTTAGGGGACACACCCCGATCTTGGTTATATTTGCTCGATCCCAAAAAGATATCCACCTGGGACGATATTTCCATAGAATTCGCAAAATAATATGCGGATAATTCCGAAACGCATGTCACCATTAGAATCCTCGAAGTCCTTTCTCAAAACTAGAAGGAAGGTTTCTCCGAATTTCTGACAAGGTGGAGAATGATCATCACCCAATTAGTGAACCGCCTTGACGAGGCCACCTTAGTAGAGAAATTAGTCGAATGCTAGTTAAGGCAACCAACGAACGTGGACCACTCGTTTTTAAAAGCTTTTTCTAAAAAAGTTATTCATCACCTGAGTTCTTTAATAAGAATTTAGTTACAGCCTTAGAGCGCCGTCGTTAGACCAAGTACACCACAAGTATCTAACTAACTAATTAATAGTAGTCTCGATAAAAGCATCACGTCATCATTTTCAAAATTGGTTCCCCCAAGAGCCATGTTCCTTTAAAAAAAACATTTTTGCTATCGCCGGATTCCTGACGCGTACACATAGCAACACATTTTTCACATCATAAACGATGTCACCACACCATCGTCACCCTAATTTTATAAAATCACCCTTTTTCAAAAAACTTTCCTCTGCAAATATTGGTCGTTTTCGAAAAAAAAAAACTATTTGATCCTGAGCCGGAATCGTGATCAACTTCTTACATCATACAACTGTGTGATTAACTGTCTGTTTTAGTTACTAGGATCACCTCTACTCGAGGTCTTACATTTTGGGTCGTCTCATTTTGAGAAGTCCTCTTTAAACCTCGCCTCCGAGGTTTGTGTCAAATCGTCTCAATATAGAGACCTAAATTCGTCAGGCGTTTCGCCGAATACACCAAGAGTCTAACGCACATGAGTCCCTAAGCCAAGTGACTGCAAACACACGCGAGTCAAGGGTCTTATTTCCGTGTCGCTCAGTTACGGGCATTCCACGAGTCTTTAAGCCGTCTGGTAGATCCATTCTCATTAATACCATCCCTTCCAGTCATGTCAGGGGATTCAAGCACAAACGCAAAATACCAAAGTGGGAACAACGCCGAACAGTCTAGGGATAACACCGTAGAAACCCTAACTAACCTGATTCGGGATTTACAAGCCACCATTATCACGGTGAACGCATCCGTAAACAGCATAGACTCTCGCCTAGGCCATTTGGAAGATAGGGCCTCAGATGAACACCACAACCGGGTCCTCAATGAGGTCCTTTTAAATTCCACCTCGCTAGGTAGGGCGCCCGTCAGCATCATCCCTAGTGATCCCGTTGCCCTACCTCAAGATGACACCCTCCAATCCGCTATGAATCGCATAGATTTCCTCGAAAGTCAAATGCGCCTAAACCAAGGCAACAATGTCCACCTCGAAAACAGTAGGAAGTTTGAAATGGTGAACGATGAGCTACCAGAAAACTTTTCCTCAGCCGACATACCGAAATTCAAAGGAACGGAGGACCCCCTCAACTACATCCGGGCCTTTAAGGATTACATGGCCATTAAAGGGGTCAAGCCCAGCCTTTTCGCTAGGATATTCCCATCCTCTTTAGGGGACACACCCCGATCTTGGTTATATTTCCTCGATCCCAAAAAGATATCCACCTGGGACGATATTTCCATAGAATTCGCAAAATAATATGCGGATAATTCCGAAACGCATGTCACCATTAGAATCCTCGAAGTCCTTTCTCAAAACTAGAAGGAAGGTTTCTCCGAATTTCTGACAAGGTGGAGAAAGGTCATCACCCAATTAGTGAACCGCCTTGACGAGGCCACCTTAGTAGAGAAATTAGTCGAATGCTAGTTAAGGCAACCAACGAACGTGGACCACTCGTTTTTAAAAGCTTTTTCTAAAAAAGTAATTCATCACCTGAGTTCTTTAATAAGAATTTAGTTACAGCCTTAGAGCGCTGTCGTTAGACCACGTACACCACAAGTATCTAACTAACTAATTAATAGTATTCTCGATAAAAGCATCACGTCATCATTTTCAAAAATGGTTCCCCCAAGAGCCATGTTCCTTTAAAAAAAAACATTTTTGCTATCGCCGGATTCCCGACGCGTACACATAGCAACACATTTTTCACATCATAAACGATGTCACCACACCATCGTCACCCTAATTTTATAAAATCACCCTTTTTCAAAAAACTTTCCTCTGCAAATATTGGTCGTTTTCGAAAAAAAAAACTCTTTGATCCTGAGCCGGGATCGTGATCAACTTCTTACATCGTACAACTGTGTGATTAAATGTCTGTGTTAGTTACTAGGATCACCTCTACTCGAGGTCTTACATTTTGGGTCGTCTCATTTTGATAAGTCCTCTTTAAACCTCGCCTCCGAGGTTTGTGTCAAATCATCTCAATATAGAGACCTAAATTCGTCAGGCGTTTCGCCGAATACACCAAGAGTCTAACACACATGAGTCCCTAAGCCAAGAGACTGCAAACACACGCGAGTCAAGGGTCTTATTTCCGTGTCGCTCAGTTACGGGCATTCCACGAGTCTTTAAGCCGTCTGGTAGATCCATTCTCATTAATACCATACCTTCCAGCCATGTCAGGAGATTCAAGCACAAACGCAAGATACCAAAGTGGGAACAACGCCGAACAGTCTAGGGATAACACGGTAGAAACCCTAACTAACCTGATTCGGGATTTACAAGCCACCATTATCACGGTGAACGCATCCGTAAACAGCATAGACTCTCGCCTAGGCCATTTGGAAGATAGGGCCTCAGATGAACACCACAACCGGGTCCTCAATGAGGTCCTTTTAAATTCCACCCCGCTAGGTAGGGCGCCCGTCGGCATCATCCCTAGTGATCCCGTTGCCCTACCTCAAGATGACACCCTCCAATCCGCTATGAATCGCATACATTTCCTCGAAAGTCAAATGCGCCTAAACCAAGGCATCAATGTCCACCTCGAAAACCATAGGAAGTTTGAAATGGTGAACGATGAGCTACCAGAAAACTTTTCCTCAGCCGACATACCGAAATTCAAAGGAACGGAGGACCCCCTCAACTACATCCGGGCCTTTAAGGATTACATGGCCATTAAAGGGGTCAAGCCCAGCCTTTTCGCTAGGATATTCCCATCCTCTTTAGGGGACACACCCCGATCTTGGTTATATTTCCTCGATCCCAAAAAGATATCCACCTGGGACGATATTTCCATAGAATTCGCAAAATAATATGCGGATAATTCCGAAACGCATGTCACCATTAGAATCCTCGAAGTCCTTTCTCAAAACTAGAAGGAAGGTTTCTCCGAATTTCTGACAAGGTGGAGAAAGGTCATCACCCAATTAGTGAACCGCCTTGACGAGGCCACCTTAGTAGAGAAATTAGTCGAATGCTAGTTAAGGCAACCAACGAACGTGGACCACTCGTTTTTAAAAGCTTTTTCTAAAAAAGTAATTCATCACCTGAGTTCTTTAATAAGAATTTAGTTACAGCCTTAGAGCGCTGTCGTTAGACCACGTACACCACAAGTATCTAACTAACTAATTAATAGTATTCTCGATAAAAGCATCACGTCATCATTTTCAAAAATGGTTCCCCCAAGAGCCATGTTCCTTTAAAAAAAAACATTTTTGCTATCGCCGGATTCCCGACGCGTACACATAGCAACACATTTTTCACATCATAAACGATGTCACCACACCATCGTCACCCTAATTTTATAAAATCACCCTTTTTCAAAAAACTTTCCTCTGCAAATATTGGTCGTTTTCGAAAAAAAAAACTCTTTGATCCTGAGCCGGGATCGTGATCAACTTCTTACATCGTACAACTGTGTGATTAAATGTCTGTGTTAGTTACTAGGATCACCTCTACTCGAGGTCTTACATTTTGGGTCGTCTCATTTTGATAAGTCCTCTTTAAACCTCGCCTCCGAGGTTTGTGTCAAATCATCTCAATATAGAGACCTAAATTCGTCAGGCGTTTCGCCGAATACACCAAGAGTCTAACACACATGAGTCCCTAAGCCAAGAGACTGCAAACACACGCGAGTCAAGGGTCTTATTTCCGTGTCGCTCAGTTACGGGCATTCCACGAGTCTTTAAGCCGTCTGGTAGATCCATTCTCATTAATACCATACCTTCCAGCCATGTCAGGAGATTCAAGCACAAACGCAAGATACCAAAGTGGGAACAACGCCGAACAGTCTAGGGATAACACGGTAGAAACCCTAACTAACCTGATTCGGGATTTACAAGCCACCATTATCACGGTGAACGCATCCGTAAACAGCATAGACTCTCGCCTAGGCCATTTGGAAGATAGGGCCTCAGATGAACACCACAACCGGGTCCTCAATGAGGTCCTTTTAAATTCCACCCCGCTAGGTAGGGCGCCCGTCGGCATCATCCCTAGTGATCCCGTTGCCCTACCTCAAGATGACACCCTCCAATCCGCTATGAATCGCATACATTTCCTCGAAAGTCAAATGCGCCTAAACCAAGGCATCAATGTCCACCTCGAAAACCATAGGAAGTTTGAAATGGTGAACGATGAGCTACCAGAAAACTTTTCCTCAGCCGACATACCGAAATTCAAAGGAACGGAGGACCCCCTCAACTACATCCGGGCCTTTAAGGATTACATGGCCATTAAAGGGGTCAAGCCCAGCCTTTTCGCTAGGATATTCCCATCCTCTTTAGGGGACACACCCCGATCTTGGTTATATTTCCTCGATCCCAAAAAGATATCCACCTGGGACGATATTTCCATAGAATTCGCAAAATAATATGCGGATAATTCCGAAACGCATGTCACCATTAGAATCCTCGAAGTCCTTTCTCAAAACTAGAAGGAAGGTTTCTCCGAATTTCTGACAAGGTGGAGAAAGGTCATCACCCAATTAGTGAACCGCCTTGACGAGGCCACCTTAGTAGAGAAATTAGTCGAATGCTAGTTAAGGCAACCAACGAACGTGGACCACTCGTTTTTAAAAGCTTTTTCTAAAAAAGTAATTCATCACCTGAGTTCTTTAATAAGAATTTAGTTACAGCCTTAGAGCGCTGTCGTTAGACCACGTACACCACAAGTATCTAACTAACTAATTAATAGTATTCTCGATAAAAGCATCACGTCATCATTTTCAAAAATGGTTCCCCCAAGAGCCATGTTCCTTTAAAAAAAAACATTTTTGCTATCGCCGGATTCCCGACGCGTACACATAGCAACACATTTTTCACATCATAAACGATGTCACCACACCATCGTCACCCTAATTTTATAAAATCACCCTTTTTCAAAAAACTTTCCTCTGCAAATATTGGTCGTTTTCGAAAAAAAAAACTCTTTGATCCTGAGCCGGGATCGTGATCAACTTCTTACATCGTACAACTGTGTGATTAAATGTCTGTGTTAGTTACTAGGATCACCTCTACTCGAGGTCTTACATTTTGGGTCGTCTCATTTTGATAAGTCCTCTTTAAACCTCGCCTCCGAGGTTTGTGTCAAATCATCTCAATATAGAGACCTAAATTCGTCAGGCGTTTCGCCGAATACACCAAGAGTCTAACGCACATGAGTCCCTAAGCCAAGTGACTGCAAACACACGCGAGTCAAGGGTCTTATTTCCGTGTCGCTCAGTTACGGGCATTCCACGAGTCTTTAAGCCGTCTGGTAGATCCATTCTCATTAATACCATACCTTCCAGCCATGTCAGGAGATTCAAGCACAAACGCAAGATACCAAAGTGGGAACAACGCCGAACAGTCTAGGGATAACACCGTAGAAACCCTAACTAACCTGATTCGGGATTTACAAGCCACCATTATCACGGTGAACGCATCCGTAAACAGCATAGACTCTCGCCTAGGCCATTTGGAAGATAGGGCCTCAGATGAACACCACAACCGGGTCCTCAATGAGGTCCTTTTAAATTCCACCCCGCTAGGTAGGGCGCCCGTCGGCATCATCCCTAGTGATCCCGTTGCCCTACCTCAAGATGACACCCTCCAATCCGCTATGAATCGCATACATTTCCTCGAAAGTCAAATGCGCCTAAACCAAGGCATCAATGTCCACCTCGAAAACCATAGGAAGTTTGAAATGGTGAACGATGAGCTACCAGAAAACTTTTCCTCAGCCGACATACCGAAATTCAAAGGAACGGAGGACCCCCTCAACTACATCCGGGCCTTTAAGGATTACATGGCCATTAAAGGGGTCAAGCCCAGCCTTTTCGCTAGGATATTCCCATCCTCTTTAGGGGACACACCCCGATCTTGGTTATATTTCCTCGATCCCAAAAAGATATCCACCTGGGACGATATTTCCATAGAATTCGCAAAATAATATGCGGATAATTCCGAAACGCATGTCACCATTAGAATCCTCGAAGTCCTTTCTCAAAACTAGAAGGAAGGTTTCTCCGAATTTCTGACAAGGTGGAGAAAGGTCATCACCCAATTAGTGAACCGCCTTGACGAGGCCACCTTAGTAGAGAAATTAGTCGAATGCTAGTTAAGGCAACCAACGAACGTGGACCACTCGTTTTTAAAAGCTTTTTCTAAAAAAGTAATTCATCACCTGAGTTCTTTAATAAGAATTTAGTTACAGCCTTAGAGCGCTGTCGTTAGACCACGTACACCACAAGTATCTAACTAACTAATTAATAGTATTCTCGATAAAAGCATCACGTCATCATTTTCAAAAATGGTTCCCCCAAGAGCCATGTTCCTTTAAAAAAAACATTTTTGCTATCGCCGGATTCCCGACGCGTACACATAGCAACACATTTTTCACATCATAAACGATGTCACCACACCATCGTCACCCTAATTTTATAAAATCACCCTTTTTCAAAAAACTTTCCTCTGCAAATATTGGTCGTTTTCGAAAAAAAAAACTCTTTGATCCTGAGCCGGGATCGTGATCAACTTCTTACATCGTACAACTGTGTGATTAAATGTCTGTGTTAGTTACTAGGATCACCTCTACTCGAGGTCTTACATTTTGGGTCGTCTCATTTTGATAAGTCCTCTTTAAACCTCGCCTCCGAGGTTTGTGTCAAATCATCTCAATATAGAGACCTAAATTCGTCAGGCGTTTCGCCGAATACACCAAGAGTCTAACGCACATGAGTCCCTAAGCCAAGTGACTGCAAACACACGCGAGTCAAGGGTCTTATTTCCGTGTCGCTCAGTTACGGGCATTCCACGAGTCTTTAAGCCGTCTGGTAGATCCATTCTCATTAATACCATACCTTCCAGCCATGTCAGGAGATTCAAGCACAAACGCAAGATACCAAAGTGGGAACAACGCCGAACAGTCTAGGGATAACACCGTAGAAACCCTAACTAACCTGATTCGGGATTTACAAGCCACCATTATCACGGTGAACGCATCCGTAAACAGCATAGACTCTCGCCTAGGCCATTTGGAAGATAGGGCCTCAGATGAACACCACAACCGGGTCCTCAATGAGGTCCTTTTAAATTCCACCCCGCTAGGTAGGGCGCCCGTCAGCATCATCCCTAGTGATCCCGTTGCCCTACCTCAAGATGACACCCTCCAATCCGCTATGAATCGCATAGATTTCCTCGAAAGTCAAATGCGCCTAAACCAAGGCAACAATGTCCACCTCCAAAACCATAGGAAGTTTGAAATGGTGAACGATGAGCTACCAGAAAACTTTTCTTCAGCCAACATACCGAAATTCAAAGGAACGGAGGACCCCCTCAACTACATCCGGGCCTTTAAGGATTACATGGCCATTAAAGGGGTCAAGCCCAGCCTTTTCGCTAGGATATTCCCATCCTCTTTAGGGGACACACCCCGATCTTGGTTATATTTGCTCGATCCCAAAAAGATATCCACCTGGGACGATATTTCCATAGAATTCGCAAAATAATATGCGGATAATTCCGAAACGCATGTCACCATTAGAATCCTCGAAGTCCTTTCTCAAAACTAGAAGGAAGGTTTCTCCGAATTTCTGACAAGGTGGAGAAAGATCATCACCCAATTAGTGAACCGCCTTGACGAGGCCACCTTAGTAGAGAAATTAGTCGAATGCTAGTTAAGGCAACCAACGAACGTGGACCACTCGTTTTTAAAAGCTTTTTCTAAAAAAGTTATTCATCACCTGAGTTCTTTAATAAGAATTTAGTTACAGCCTTAGAGCGCCGTCGTTAGACCAAGTACACCACAAGTATCTAACTAACTAATTAATAGTAGTCTCGATAAAAGCATCACGTCATCATTTTCAAAATTGGTTCCCCCAAGAGCCATGTTCCTTTAAAAAAAACATTTTTGCTATCGCCGGATTCCTGACGCGTACACATAGCAACACATTTTTCACATCATAAACGATGTCACCACACCATCGTCACCCTAATTTTATAAAATCACCCTTTTTCAAAAAACTTTCCTCTGCAAATATTGGTCGTTTTCGAAAAAAAAAACTATTTGATCCTGAGCCGGAATCGTGATCAACTTCTTACATCATACAACTGTGTGATTAACTGTCTGTTTTAGTTACTAGGATCACCTCTACTCGAGGTCTTACATTTTGGGTCGTCTCATTTTGAGAAGTCCTCTTTAAACCTCGCCTCCGAGGTTTGTGTCAAATCGTCTCAATATAGAGACCTAAATTCGTCAGGCGTTTCGCCGAATACACCAAGAGTCTAACGAACATGAGTCCCTAAGCCAAGTGACTGCAAACACACGCGAGTCAAGGGTCTTATTTCCGTGTCGCTCAGTTACGGGCATTCCACGAGTCTTTAAGCCGTCTGGTAGATCCATTCTCATTAATACCATCCCTTCCAGTCATGTCAGGAGATTCAAGCACAAACGCAAAATACCAAAGTGGGAACAACGCCGAACAGTCTAGGGATAACACCGTAGAAACCCTAACTAACCTGATTCGGGATTTACAAGCCACCATTATCACGGTGAACGCATCCGTAAACAGCATAGACTCTCGCCTAGGCCATTTGGAAGATAGGGCCTCAGATGAACACCACAACCGGGTCCTCAATGAGGTGCTTTTAAATTCCACCCCGCTAGGTAGGGCGCCCGTCAGCATCATCCCTAGTGATCCCGTTGCCCTACCTCAAGATGACACCCTCCAATCCGCTATGAATCACATAGATTTCCTCGAAAGTCAAATGCGCCTAAACCAAGGCAACAATGTCCACCTCGAAAACCATAGGAAGTTTGAAATGGTGAACGATGAGCTACCAGAAAACTTTTCCTCAGCCGACATACCGAAATTCAAAGGAACGGAGGACCCCCTCAACTACATCCGGGCCTTTAAAGATTACATGGCCATTAAAGGGGTCAAGCCCAGCCTTTTCGCTAGGATATTCCCATCCTCTTTAGGGGACACACCCCGATCTTGGTTATATTTGCTCGATCCCAAAAAGATATCCACCTGGGACGATATTTCCATAGAATTCGCAAAGTAATATGCGGATAATTCCGAAACGCATGTCACCATTAGAATCCTCGAAGTCCTTTCTCAAAACTAGAAGGAAGGTTTCTCCGAATTTCTGACAAGGTGGAGAAAGGTCATCACCCAATTAGTGAACCGCCTTGACGAGGCCACTTTAGTAGAGAAATTAGTCGAATGGTAGTTAAGGCAACCAACGAACGTGGACCACTCGTTTTTAAAAGCTTTTTCTAAAAAAGTAATTCATCACCTGAGTTCTTTAATAAGAATTTAGTTACAGCCTTAGAGCGCTGTCGTTAGACCACGTACACCACAAGTATCTAACTAACTAATTAATAGTATTCTCGATAAAAGCATCACGTCATCATTTTCAAAAATGGTTCCCCCAAGAGCCATGTTCCTTTAAAAAAAAACATTTTTGCTATCGCCGGATTCCCGACGCGTACACATAGCAACACATTTTTCACATCATAAACGATGTCACCACACCATCGTCACCCTAATTTTATAAAATCACCCTTTTTCAAAAAACTTTCCTCTGCAAATATTGGTCGTTTTCGAAAAAAAAAACTCTTTGATCCTGAGCCGGGATCGTGATCAACTTCTTACATCGTACAACTGTGTGATTAAATGTCTGTGTTAGTTACTAGGATCACCTCTACTCGAGGTCTTACATTTTGGGTCGTCTCATTTTGATAAGTCCTCTTTAAACCTCGCCTCCGAGGTTTGTGTCAAATCATCTCAATATAGAGACCTAAATTCGTCAGGCGTTTCGCCGAATACACCAAGAGTCTAACGCACATGAGTCCCTAAGCCAAGTGACTGCAAACACACGCGAGTCAAGGGTCTTATTTCCGTGTCGCTCAGTTACGTGCATTCCACGAGTCTTTAAGCCGTCTGGTAGATCCATTCTCATTAATACCATACCTTCCAGCCATGTCAGGAGATTCAAGCACAAACGCAAGATACCAAAGTGGGAACAACGCCGAACAGTCTAGGGATAAAACCGTAGAAACCCTAACTAACCTGATTCGGGATTTACAAGCCACCATTATCACGGTGAACGCATCCGTAAACAGCATTGACTCTCGCCTAGGCCATTTGGAAGATAGGGCCTCAGATGAACACCACAACCGGGTCCTCAATGAGGTCCTTTTAAATTCCACCCCGCTAGGTAGGGCGCCCGTCAGCATCATCCCTAGTGATCCCGTTGCCCTACCTCAAGATGACACCCTCCAATCCGCTATGAATCGCATAGATTTCCTCGAAAGTCAAATGCGCCTAAACCAAGGCAACAATGTCCACCTCCAAAACCATAGGAAGTTTGAAATGGTGAACGATGAGCTACCAGAAAACTTTTCTTCAGCCAACATACCGAAATTCAAAGGAACGGAGGACCCCCTCAACTACATCCGGGCCTTTAAGGATTACATGGCCATTAAAGGGGTCAAGCCCAGCCTTTTCGCTAGGATATTCCCATCCTCTTTAGGGGACACACCCCGATCTTGGTTATATTTGCTCGATCCCAAAAAGATATCCACCTGGGACGATATTTCCATAGAATTCGCAAAATAATATGCGGATAATTCCGAAACGCATGTCACCATTAGAATCCTCGAAGTCCTTTCTCAAAACTAGAAGGAAGGTTTCTCCGAATTTCTGACAAGGTGGAGAAAGATCATCACCCAATTAGTGAACCGCCTTGACGAGGCCACCTTAGTAGAGAAATTAGTCGAATGCTAGTTAAGGCAACCAACGAACGTGGACCACTCGTTTTTAAAAGCTTTTTCTAAAAAAGTAATTCATCACCTGAGTTCTTTAATAAGAATTTAGTTACAGCCTTAGAGCGCCGTCGTTAGACCAAGTACACCACAAGTATCTAACTAACTAATTAATAGTAGTCTCGATAAAAGCATCACGTCATCATTTTCAAAATTGGTTCCCCCAAGAGCCATGTTCCTTTAAAAAAAAACATTTTTGCTATCGCCGGATTCCTGACGCGTACACATAGCAACACATTTTTCACATCATAAACGATGTCACCACACCATCGTCACCCTAATTTTATAAAATCACCCTTTTTCAAAAAACTTTCCTCTGCAAATATTGGTCGTTTTCGAAAAAAAAAACTATTTGATCCTGAGCCGGAATCGTGATCAACTTCTTACATCATACAACTTTGTGATTAACTGTCTGTTTTAGTTACTAGGATCACCTCTACTCGAGGTCTTACATTTTGGGTCGTCTCATTTTGAGAAGTCCTCTTTAAACCTCGCCTCCGAGGTTTGTGTCAAATCGTCTCAATATAGAGACCTAAATTCGTCAGGCGTTTCGCCGAATACACCAAGAGTCTAACGCACATGAGTCCCTAAGCCAAGTGACTGCAAACACACGCGAGTCAAGGGTCTTATTTCCGTGTCGCTCAGTTACGGGCATTCCACGAGTCTTTAAGCCGTCTGGTAGAACCATTCTCATTAATACCATCCCTTCCAGTCATGTCAGGAGATTCAAGCACAAACGCAAAATACCAAAGTGGGAACAACGCCGAACAGTCTAGGGATAACACCGTAGAAACCCTAACTAACCTGATTCGGGATTTACAAGCCACCATTATCACGGTGAACGCATCCGTAAACAGCATAGACTCTCGCCTAGGCCATTTGGAAGATAGGGCCTCAGATGAACACCACAACCGGGTCCTCAATGAGGTGCTTTTAAATTCCACCCCGCTAGGTAGGGCGCCCGTCAGCATCATCCCTAGTGATCCCGTTGCCCTACCTCAAGATGACACCCTCCAATCCGCTATGAATCACATAGATTTCCTCGAAAGTCAAATGCGCCTAAACCAAGGCAACAATGTCCACCTCGAAAACCATAGGAAGTTTGAAATGGTGAACGATGAGCTACCAGAAAACTTTCCTCAGCCGACATACCGAAATTCAAAGGAACGGAGGACCCCCTCAACTACATCCGGGCCTTTAAGGATTACATGGCCATTAAAGGGGTCAAGCCCAGCCTTTTCGCTAGGATATTCCCATCCTCTTTAGGGGACACACCCCGATCTTAGTTATATTTGCTCGATCCCAAAAAGATATCCACCTGGGACGATATTTCCATAGAATTCGCAAAGTAATATGCGGATAATTCCGAAACGCATGTCACCATTAGAATCCTCGAAGTCCTTTCTCAAAACTAGAAGGAAGGTTTCTCCGAATTTCTGACAAGGTGGAGAAAGGTCATCACCCAATTAGTGAACCGCCTTGACGAGGCCACTTTAGTAGAGAAATTAGTCGAATGGTAGTTAAGGCAACCAACGAACGTGGACCACTCGTTTTTAAAAGCTTTTTCTAAAAAAGTAATTCATCACCTGAGTTCTTTAATAAGAATTTAGTTACAGCCTAAGAGCGCCGTCGTTAGACCACGTACACCACAAGTATCTAACTAACTAATTAATAGTAGTCTCGATAAAAGCATCACGTCATCATTTTCAAAAATGGTTCCCCCAAGAGCCATGTTCCTTTAAAAAAAAACATTTTTGCTATCGCCGGATTCCCGACGCGTACACATAGCAACACATTTTTCACATCATAAACGATATCACCACACCATCGTCACCCTAATTTTATAAAATCACCCTTTTTCAAAAAACTTTCCTCTGCAAATATTGGTCGTTTTCGAAAAAAAAAACTCTTTGATCCTGAGCCGGGATCGTGATCAACTTCTTACATCATACAACTGTGTGATTAACTGTCTGTTTTAGTTACTAGGATCACCTCTACTCGAGGTCTTACATTTTGGGTCGTCTCATTTTGAGAAGTCCTCTTTAAACCTCGCCTCCGAGGTTTGTGTCAAATCGTCTCAATATAGAGACCTAAATTCGTCAGGCGTTTCGCCGAATACACCAAGAGTCTAACGCACATGAGTCCCTAAGCCAAGTGACTGCAAACACACGCGAGTCAAGGGTCTTATTTCCGTGTCGCTCAGTTACGGGCATTCCACGAGTCTTTAAGCCGTCTGGTAGATCCATTCTCATTAATACCATCCCTTCCAGTCATGTCAGGAGATTCAAGCACAAACGCAAGATACCAAAGTGGGAACAACGCCGAACAGTCTAGGGATAACACCGTAGAAACCCTAACTAACCTGATTCGGGATTTACAAGCCACCATTATCACGGTGAACGCATCCGTAAACAGCATAGACTCTCGCCTAGGCCATTTGGAAGATAGGGCCTCAGATGAACACCACAACCGGGTCCTCAATGAGGTCCTTTTAAATTCCACCCCGCTAGGTAGGGCGCCCGTCAGCATCATCCCTAGTGATCCCGTTGCCCTACCTCAAGATGACACCCTCTAATCCGCTATGAATCGCACAGATTTCCTCGAAAGTCAAATGCGCCTAAACCAAGGCAACAATGTCCACCTCGAAAACCATAGGAAGTTTGAAATGGTGAACGATGAGCTACCAGAAAACGTTTCCTCAGCCAACATACCGAAATTCAAAGGAACGGAGGACCCCCTCAACTACATCCGGGCCTTTAAGGATTACATGGCCATTAAAGGGGTCAAGCCTAGCCTTTTCGCTAGGATATTCCCATCCTCTTTAGGGGACACACCCCGATCTTGGTTATATTTGCTCGATCCCAAAAAGATATCCACCTGGGACGATATTTCCATAGAATTCGCAAAATAATATGCGGATAATTCCGAAACGCATGTCACCATTAGAATCCTCGAAGTCCTTTCTCAAAACTAGAAGGAAGGTTTCTCCGAATTTCTGACAAGGTGGAGAAAGGTCATCACCCAATTAGTGAACCGCCTTGACGAGGCCACCTTAGTAGAGAAATTAGTCGAATGCTAGTTAAGGCAACCAACGAACGTGGACCACTCGTTTTTAAAAGCTTTTTCTAAAAAAGTAATTCATCACCTGAGTTCTTTAATAAGAATTTAGTTACAGCCTAAGAGCGTCGTCGTTAGACCACGTACACCACAAGTATCTAACTAACTAATTAATAGTAGTCTCGATAAAAGCATCACGTCATCATTTGCAAAAATGGTTCCCCCAAGAGCCATGTTCCTTTAAAAAAAAACATTTTTGCTATCGCCGGATTCCCGACGCGTACACATAGCAACACATTTTTCACATCATAAACGATGTCACCACACCATCGTCACCCTAATTTTATAAAATCACCCTTTTTCAAAAAACTTTCCTCTGCAAATATTGGTTGTTTTCGAAAAAAAAAAACTCTTTGATCCTGAGCCGGGATCGTGATTAACTTCTTACATCATACAACTGTGTGATTAACTGTCTGTTTTAGTTACTAGGATCACCTCTACTCGAGGTCTTACATTTTGGGTCGCCTCATTTTGAGAAGTCCTCTTTAAACCTCGCCTCCGAGGTTTGTGTCAAATCGTCTCAATATAGAGACCTAAATTCGTCAGGCGTTTCGCCGAATACACCAAAAGTCTAACGCACATGAGTCCCTAAGCCAAGTGACTGCAAACACACGCGAGTCAAGGGTCTTATTTCCGTGTCGCTCAGTTACGGGCATTCCACGAGTCTTTAAGCCGTCTGGTAGATCCATTCTCATTAATACCAT
Source organism: Agrostemma githago (assembly GCA_958450325.1). Taxonomy (NCBI): domain Eukaryota; kingdom Viridiplantae; phylum Streptophyta; class Magnoliopsida; order Caryophyllales; family Caryophyllaceae; genus Agrostemma; species Agrostemma githago. The sequence continues at coordinate 46,663,467 of OY288259.1, read as the reverse complement.
ACCTTCCAGTCATGTCAGGAGATTCAAGCACAAACGCAAGATACCAAAGTGGGAACAACGCCGAACAGTCTAGGGATAACACCGTAGAAACCCTAACTAACCTGATTCGGGATTTACAAGCCACCATTATCACGGTGAACGCATCCGTAAACAGCATAGACTCTCGCCTAGGCCATTTGGAAGATAGGGCCTCAGATGAACACCACAACCGGGTCCTCAATGAGGTCCTTTTAAATTCCACCCCGCTAGGTAGGGCGCCCGTCAGCATCATCCCTAGTGATCCCGTTGCCCTACCTCAAGATGACACCCTCCAATCCGCTATGAATCGCATAGATTTCCTCGAAAGTCAAATGCGCCTAAACCAAGGCAACAATGTCCACCTCGAAAACCATAGGAAGTTTGAAATGGTGAACGATGAGCTACCAGAAAACTTTTCCTCAGCCGACATACCGAAATTCAAAGGAACGGAGGACCCCCTCAACTACATCCGGGCCTTTAAGGATTACATGGCCATTAAAGGGGTCAAGCCCAGCCTTTTCGCTAGGATATTCCCATCCTCTTTAGGGGACACACCCCGATCTTGGTTATATTTGCTCGATCCCAAAAAGATATCCACCTGGGACGATATTTCCATAGAATTCGCAAAGTAATATGCGGATAATTCCGAAACGCATGTCACCATTAGAATCCTCGAAGTCCTTTCTCAAAACTAGAAGGAAGGTTTCTCCGAATTTCTGACAAGGTGGAGAAAGGTCATCACCCAATTAGTGAACCGCCTTGACGAGGCCACTTTAGTAGAGAAATTAGTCGAATGGTAGTTAAGGCAACCAACGAACGTGGACCACTCGTTTTTAAAAGCTTTTTCTAAAAAAGTAATTCATCACCTGAGTTCTTTAATAAGAATTTAGTTACAGCCTAAGAGCGCCGTCGTTAGACCACGTACACCACAAGTATCTAACTAACTAATTAATAGTAGTCTCGATAAAAGCATCACGTCATCATTTTCAAAAATGGTTCCCCCAAGAGCCATGTTCCTTTAAAAAAAAACATTTTTGCTATCGCCGGATTCCCGACGCGTACACATAGCAACACATTTTTCACATCATAAACGATATCACCACACCATCGTCACCCTAATTTTATAAAATCACCCTTTTTCAAAAAACTTTCCTCTGCAAATATTGGTCGTTTTCGAAAAAAAAAACTCTTTGATCCTGAGCCGGGATCGTGATCAACTTCTTACATCATACAACTGTGTGATTAACTGTCTGTTTTAGTTACTAGGATCACCTCTACTCGAGGTCTTACATTTTGGGTCGTCTCATTTTGAGAAGTCCTCTTTAAACCTCGCCTCCGAGGTTTGTGTCAAATCGTCTCAATATAGAGACCTAAATTCGTCAGGCGTTTCGCCGAATACACCAAGAGTCTAACGCACATGAGTCCCTAAGCCAAGTGACTGCAAACACACGCGAGTCAAGGGTCTTATTTCCGTGTCGCTCAGTTACGGGCATTCCACGAGTCTTTAAGCCGTCTGGTAGATCCATTCTCATTAATACCATCCCTTCCAGTCATGTCAGGAGATTCAAGCACAAACGCAAGATACCAAAGTGGGAACAACACCGAACAGTCTAGGGATAACACCGTAGAAACCCTAACTAACCTGATTCGGGATTTACAAGCCACCATTATCACGGTGAACGCATCCGTAAACAGCATAGACTCTCGCCTAGGCCATTTGGAAGATAGGGCCTCAGATGAACACCACAACCGGGTCCTCAATGAGGTCCTTTTAAATTCCACCCCGCTAGGTAGGGCGCCCGTCAGCATCATCCCTAGTGATCCCGTTGCCCTACCTCAAGATGACACCCTCCAATCCGCTATGAATCGCACAGATTTCCTCGAAAGTCAAATGCGCCTAAACCAAGGCAACAATGTCCACCTCGAAAACCATAGGAAGTTTGAAATGGTGAACGATGAGCTACCAGAAAACGTTTCCTCAGCCAACATACCGAAATTCAAAGGAACGGAGGACCCCCTCAACTACATCCGGGCCTTTAAGGATTACATGGCCATTAAAGGGGTCAAGCCCAGCCTTTTCGCTAGGATATTCCCATCCTCTTTAGGGGACACACCCCGATCTTGGTTATATTTGCTCGATCCCAAAAAGATATCCACCTGGGACGATATTTCCATAGAATTCGCAAAATAATATGCGGATAATTCCGAAACGCATGTCACCATTAGAATCCTCGAAGTCCTTTCTCAAAACTAGAAGGAAGGTTTCTCCGAATTTCTGACAAGGTGGAGAAAGGTCATCACCCAATTAGTGAACCGCCTTGACGAGGCCACCTTAGTAGAGAAATTAGTCGAATGCTAGTTAAGGCAACCAACGAACGTGGACCACTCGTTTTTAAAAGCTTTTTCTAAAAAAGTAATTCATCACCTGAGTTCTTTAATAAGAATTTAGTTACAGCCTAAGAGCGTCGTCGTTAGACCACGTACACCACAAGTATCTAACTAACTAATTAATAGTAGTCTCGATAAAAGCATCACGTCATCATTTTCAAAAATGGTTCCCCCAAGAGCCATGTTCCTTTAAAAAAAAACATTTTTGCTATCGCCGGATTCCCGACGCGTACACATAGCAACACATTTTTCACATCATAAACGATGTCACCACACCATCGTCACCCTAATTTTATAAAATCACCCTTTTTCAAAAAACTTTCCTCTGCAAATATTGGTTGTTTTCGAAAAAAAAAACTCTTTGATCCTGAGCCGGGATCGTGATCAACTTCTTACATCATACAACTGTGTGATTAACTGTCTGTTTTAGTTACTAGGATCACCTCTACTCGAGGTCTTACATTTTGGGTCGCCTCATTTTGAGAAGTCCTCTTTAAACCTCGCCTCCGAGGTTTGTGTCAAATCGTCTCAATATAGAGACCTAAATTCGTCAGGCGTTTCGCCGAATACACCAAGAGTCTAACGCACATGAGTCCCTAAGCCAAGTGACTGCAAACACACGCGAGTCAAGGGTCTTATTTCCGTGTCGCTCAGTTACGGGCATTCCACGAGTCTTTAAGCCGTCTGGTAGATCCATTCTCATTAATACCATACCTTCCAGTCATGTCAGGAGATTCAAGCACAAACGCAAGATACCAAAGTGGGAACAACGCCGAACAGTCTAGGGATAACACCGTAGAAACCCTAACTAACCTGATTCGGGATTTACAAGCCACCATTATCACGGTGAACGCATCCGTAAACAGCATAGACTCTCGCCTAGGCCATTTGGAAGATAGGGCCTCAGATGAACACCACAACCGGGTCCTCAATGAGGTCCTTTTAAATTCCACCCCGCTAGGTAGGGCGCCCGTCAGCATCATCCCTAGTGATCCCGTTGCCCTACCTCAAGATGACACCCTCCAATCCGCTATGAATCGCATAGATTTCCTCGAAAGTCAAATGCGCCTAAACCAAGGCAACAATGTCCACCTCGAAAACCATAGGAAGTTTGAAATGGTGAACGATGAGCTACCAGAAAACTTTTCCTCAGCCGACATACCGAAATTCAAAGGAACGGAGGACCCCCTCAACTACATCCGGGCCTTTAAGGATTACATGGCCATTAAAGGGGTCAAGCCCAGCCTTTTTGCTAGGATATTCCCATCCTCTTTAGGGGACACACCCCGATCTTGGTTATATTTGCTCGATCCCAAAACGATATCCACCTGGGACGATATTTCCATAGAATTCGCAAAATAATATGCGGATAATTCCGAAACTTATGTCACCATTAGAATCCTCGAAGTCCTTTCTCAAAACTAGAAGGAAGGTTTCTCCGAATTTCTGACAAGGTGGAGAAAGGTCATCACCCAATTAGTGAACCGCCTTGACGAGGCCACCTTAGTATAGAAATTAGTCGAATGCTAGTTAAGGCAACCAACGAACGTGGACCACTCGTTTTTAAAAGCTTTTTCTAAAAAAGTTATTCATCACCTGAGTTCTTTAATAAGAATTTAGTTACAGCCTTAGAGCGCCGTCGTTAGACCAAGTACACCACAAGTATCTAACTAACTAATTAATAGTAGTCTCGATAAAAGCATCACGTCATCATTTTCAAAATTGGTTCCCCCAAGAGCCATGTTCCTTTAAAAAAAAACATTTTTGCTATCGCCGGATTCCCGACGCGTACACATAGCAACACATTTTTCACATCATAAACGATGTCACCACACCATCGTCACCCTAATTTTATAAAATCACCCTTTTTCAAAAAACTTTCCTCTGCAAATATTGGTCGTTTTCGAAAAAAAAAACTCTTTGATCCTGAGCCGGGATCGTGATCAACTTCTTACATCATACAACTGTGTGATTAACTGTCTGTTTTAGTTACTAGGATCACCTCTACTCGAGGTCTTACATTTTGGGTCGCCTCATTTTGAGAAGTCCTCTTTAAACCTCGCCTCCGAGGTTTGTGTCAAATCGTCTCAATATAGAGACCTAAATTCGTCAGGCGTTTCGCCGAATACACCAAGAGTCTAACGCACATGAGTCCCTAAGCCAAGTGACTGCAAACACACGCGAGTCAAGGGTCTTATTTCCGTGTCGCTCAGTTACGGGCATTCCACGAGTCTTTAAGCCGTCTGGTAGATCCATTCTCATTAATACCATACCTTCCAGTCATGTCAGGAGATTCAAGCACAAACGCAAGATACCAAAGTGGGAACAACGCCGAACAGTCTAGGGATAACACCGTAGAAACCCTAACTAACCTGATTCGGGATTTACAAGCCACCCTTATCACGGTGAACGCATCCGTAAACAGCATAGACTCTCGCCTAGGCCATTTGGAAGATAGGGCCTCAGATGAACACCACAACCGGGTCCTCAATGAGGTCCTTTTAAATTCCACCCCGCTAGGTGGGGCGCCGGTCAGCATCATCCCTAGTGATCCCGTTGCCCTACCTCAAGATGACACCCTCCAATCCACTATGAATCGCACAGATTTCCTCGAAAGTCAAATGCGCCTAAACCAAGGCAACAATGTCCACCTCGAAAACCATAGGAAGTTTGAAATGGTGAACGATGAGCTACCAGAAAACTTTTCCTCAACCGACATACCGAAATTCAATGGAACGGAGGACCCCCTCAACAACATCCGGGCCTTTAAGGATTACATGGCCATTAAAGGGGTCAAGCCCAGCCTTTTCGCTAGGATATTCCCATCCTCTTTAGGGGACACACCCCGATCTTGGTTATATTTGCTCGATCCCAAAACGATATCCACCTGGGACGATATTTCCATAGAATTCGCAAAATAATATGCGGATAATTCCGAAATGCAAGTAACCATTAGAATCCTCGAAGTCCTTTCCCAAAACTAGAAGGAAGGTTTCACCGAATTTCTGACAAGGTGGAGAAAGGTCATCACCCAATAAGTGAACCGCCTTGACGAGGCCACCTTAGTAGAGAAATTAGTCGAATGCTAGTTAAGGCAACCAACGAACGTGGACCACTCGTTTTTAAAAGCTTTTTCTAAAAAAGTTATTCATCACCTGAGTTCTTTAATAAGAATTTAGTTACAGCCTTAGAGCGCCGTCGTTAGACCACGTACACCACAAGTATCTAACTAACTAATTAATAGTAGTCTCGATAAAAGCATCACGTCATCATTTTCAAAAATGGTTCCCCCAAGAGCCATGTTCCTTTAAAAAAAAAACATTTTTGCTATCGCCGGATTCCCGACGCGTACACATAGCAACACATTTTTCACATCATAAACGATGACACCACACCATCGTCACCCTAATTTTATAAAATCACCCTTTTTCAAAAAACTTTCCTCTGCAAATATTGGTCATTTTCGAAAAAAAAAACTCTTTGATCCTGAGCCGGGATCGTGATCAATTTCTTACATCGTACAACTGTGTGATTAACTGTCTGTGTTAGTTACTAGGATCACCTCTACTCGAGGTCTTACATTTTGGGTCGTCTCATTTTGAGAAGTCCTCTTTAAACCTCGCCTCCGAGGTTTGTGTCAAATCGTCTCAATATAGAGACCTAAATTCGTCAGGCGTTTCGCCGAATACACCAAGAGTCTAACGCATATGAGTCCCTAAGCCAAGTGACTGCAAACACACGCGAGTCAAGGGTATTATTTCCGTGTCGCTCAGTTACGGGCATTCCACGAGTCTTTAAGCCGTCTGGTAGATCCATTCTCATTAATACCATCCCTTCCAGTCATGTCAGGAGATTCAAGCACAAACGCAAGATACCAAAGTAGGAACAACGCCGAACAGTCTAGGGATAACACCGTAGAAACCCTAACTAACCTGATTCGGGATTTACAAGCCACCCTTATCACGGTGAACGAATCCGTAAACAGCATAGACTCTCGCCTAGGCCATTTGGAAGATAGGGCCTCAGATGAACACCACAACCGGGTCCTCAATGAGGTCCTTTTAAATTCCACCCCGCTAGGTGGGGCGCCGGTCAGCATCATCCCTAGTGATCCCGTTGCCCTACCTCAAGATGACACCCTCCAATCCACTATGAATCCCACAGATTTCCTCGAAAGTCAAATGCGCCTAAACCAAGGCAACAATGTCCACCTCGAAAACCATAGGAAGTTTGAAATGGTGAACGATGAGCTACCAGAAAACTTTTCCTCAACCGACATACCGAAATTCAATGGAACGGAGGACCCCCTCAATAACATCCGGGCCTTTAAGGATTACATGGCCATTAAAGGGGTCAAGCCCAGCCTTTTCGCTAGGATATTCCCATCCTCTTTAGGGGACACACCCCGATCTTGGTTATATTTGCTCGATCCCAAAAAGATATCCACCTGGGACGATATTTCCATAGAATTCGCAAAATAATATGCGGATAATTCCGAAATGCAAGTAACCATTAGAATCCTCGAAGTCCTTTCCCAAAACTAGAAGGAAGGTTTCACCGAATTTCTGACAAGGTGGAGAAAGGTCATCACCCAATAAGTGAACCGCCTTGACGAGGCCACCTTAGTAGAGAAATTAGTCGAATGCTAGTTAAGGCAACCAACGAACGTGGACCACTCGTTTTTAAAAGCTTTTTCTAAAAAAGTTATTCATCACCTGAGTTCTTTAATAAGAATTTAGTTACAGCCTTAGAGCGCCGTCGTTAGACCACGTACACCACAAGTATCTAACTAACTAATTAATAGTAGTCTCGATAAAAGCATCACGTCATCATTTTCAAAAATGGTTCCCCCATGAGCCATGTTCCTTTAAAAAAAAACATTTTTGCTATCGCCGGATTCCCGACGCGTACACATAGCAACACATTTTTCACATCATAAAAGATGTCACCACACCATCGTCACCCTAATTTTATAAAATCACCCTTTTTCAAAAAACTTTCCTCTGCAAATATTGGTCATTTTCGAAAAAAAAAACTCTTTGATCCTGAGCCGGGATCGTGATCAATTTCTTACATCGTACAACTGTGTGATTAACTGTCTGTGTTAGTTACTAGGATCACCTCTACTCGAGGTCTTACATTTTGGGTCGTCTCATTTTGAGAAGTCCTCTTTAAACCTCGCCTCCGAGGTTTGTGTCAAATCGTCTCAATATAGAGACCTAAATTCGTCAGGCGTTTCGCCGAATACACCAAGAGTCTAACGCATATGAGTCCCTAAGCCAAGTGACTGCAAACACACGCGAGTCAAGGGTCTTATTTCCGTGTCGCTCAGTTACGGGCATTCCACGAGTCTTTAAGCCGTCTGGTAGATCCATTCTCATTAATACCATCCCTTCCAGTCATGTCAGGAGATTCAAGCACAAACGCAAGATACCAAAGCGGGAACAACGCCGAACAGTCTAGGGATAACACCGTAGAAACCCTAACTAACCTGATTCGGGATTTACAAGCCACCATTATCACGGTGAACGCATCCGTAAATAGCATAGACTCTCGCCTAGGCCATTTGGAAGATAGGGCCTCAGATGAACACCACAACCGGGTCCTCAATGAGGTCCTTTTAAATTCCACCCCGTTAGGTAGGGCGCCCGTCAGCATCATCCCTAGTGATCCCATTGCCATACCTCAAGATGACACCCTCCAATCCGCTATGAATCGCATAGATTTCCTCGAAAGTCAAATGCGCCTAAACCAAGGCAACAATGTCCACCCCGAAAACCATAGGAAGTTTGAAATGGTGAACGATGAGCTACCAGAAAACTTTTCCTCAGCCGACATACCGAAATTCAAAGGAACGGAGGACCCCCTCAACTACATCCGGGCCTTTAAGGATTACATGGCCATTAAAGGGGTCAAGCCCAGCCTTTTCGCTAGGATATTCCCATCCTCTTTAGGGGACACACCCCGATCTTGGTTATATTTGCTCGATCCCAAAAAGATATCCACCTGGGACGATATTTCCATAGAATTCGCAAAATAATATGCGGATAATTCCGAAACGCATGTCACCATTAGAATCCTCGAAGTCCTTTCTCAAAACTAGATGGAAGGTTTCTCCGAATTTCTGACAAGGTGGAGAAAGGTCATCACCCAATTTGTGAACCGCCTTGACGAGGCCACCTTAGTAGAGAAATTAGTCGAATGCTAGTTAAGGCAACCAACGAACGTGGACCACTCGTTTTTAAAAGCTTTTTCTAAAAAAGTAATTCATCACCTGAGTTCTTTAATAAGAATTTAGTTACAGCCTTAGAGCGCCGTCGTTAGACCACGTACACCACAAGTATCTAACTAACTAATTAATAGTAGTCTCGATAAAAGCATCACGTCATCATTTTCAAAATTGGTTCCCCCAAGAGCCATGTTCCTTTAAAAAAAACATTTTTGCTATCGCCGGATTCCCGACGCGTACACATAGCAACACATTTTTCACATCATAAACGATGACACCACACCATCGTCACCCTAATTTTATAAAATCACCCTTTTTCAAAAAACTTTCCTCTGCAAATATTGGTCATTTTCGAAAAAAAAAACTCTTTGATCCTGAGCCGGGATCGTGATCAATTTCTTACATCGTACAACTGTGTGATTAACTGTCTGTGTTAGTTACTAGGATCACCTCTACTCGAGGTCTTACATTTTGGGTCGTCTCATTTTGAGAAGTCTTCTTTAAACCTCGCCTCCGAGGTTTGTGTCAAATCGTCTCAATATAGAGACCTAAATTCGTCAGGCGTTTCGCCGAATACACCAAGAGTCTAACGCATATGAGTCCCTAAGCCAAGTGACTGCAAACACACGCGAGTCAAGGGTATTATTTCCATGTCGCTCAGTTACGGGCATTCCACGAGTCTTTAAGCCGTCTGGTAGATCCATTCTCATTAATACCATCCCTTCCAGTCATGTCAGGAGATTCAAGCACAAACGCAAGATACCAAAGTAGGAACAACGCCGAACAGTCTAGGGATAACACCGTAGAAACCCTAACTAACCTGATTCGGGATTTACAAGCCACTCTTATCACGGTGAACGAATCCGTAAACAGCATAGACTCTCGCCTAGGCCATTTGGAAGATAGGGCCTCAGATGAACACCACAACCGGGTCCTCAATGAGGTCCTTTTAAATTCCACCCCGCTAGGTGGGGCGCCGGTCAGCATCATCCCTAGTGATCCCGTTGCCCTACCTCAAGATGACACCCTCCAATCCACTATGAATCGCATAGATTTCCTCGAAAGTCAAATGTGCCTAAACCAAGGCAACAATGTCCACCTCGAAAACCATAGGAAGTTTGAAATGGTGAACGATGAGCTACCAGAAAACTTTTCCTCAACCGACATACCGAAATTCAATGGAACGGAGGACCCCCTCAATAACATCCGGGCCTTTAAGGATTACATGGCCATTAAAGGGGTCAAGCCCAGCCTTTTCGCTAGGATATTCCCATCCTCTTTAGGGGACACACCCCGATCTTGGTTATATTTGCTCGATCCCAAAAAGATATCCACCTGGGACGATATTTCCATAGAATTCGCAAAATAATATGCGGATAATTCCGAAATGCAAGTAACCATTAGAATCCTCGAAGTCCTTTCCCAAAACTAGAAGGAAGGTTTCACCGAATTTCTGACAAGGTGGAGAAAGGTCATCACCCAATAAGTGAACCGCCTTGACGAGGCCACCTTAGTAGAGAAATTAGTCGAATGCTAGTTAAGGCAACCAACGAACGTGGACCACTCGTTTTTAAAAGCTTTTTCTAAAAAAGTTATTCATCACCTGAGTTCTTTAATAAGAATTTAGTTACAGCCTTAGAGCGCCGTCGTTAGACCACGTACACCACAAGTATCTAACTAACTAATTAATAGTAGTCTCGATAAAAGCATCACGTCATCATTTTCAAAAATGGTTCCCCCATGAGCCATGTTCCTTTAAAAAAAAACATTTTTGCTATCGCCGGATTCCCGACGCGTACACATAGCAACACATTTTTCACATCATAAAAGATGTCACCACACCATCGTCACCCTAATTTTATAAAATCACCCTTTTTCAAAAAACTTTCCTCTGCAAATATTGGTCATTTTCGAAAAAAAAAACTCTTTGATCCTGAGCCGGGATCGTGATCAATTTCTTACATCGTACAACTGTGTGATTAACTGTCTGTGTTAGTTACTAGGATCACCTCTACTCGAGGTCTTACATTTTGGGTCGTCTCATTTTGAGAAGTCCTCTTTAAACCTCGCCTCCGAGGTTTGTGTCAAATCGTCTCAATATAGAGACCTAAATTCGTCAGGCGTTTCGCCGAATACACCAAGAGTCTAACGCATATGAGTCCCTAAGCCAAGTGACTGCAAACACACGCGAGTCAAGGGTCTTATTTCCGTGTTGCTCAGTTACGGGCATTCCACGAGTCTTTAAGCCGTCTGGTAGATCCATTCTCATTAATACCATCCCTTCCAGTCATGTCAGGAGATTCAAGCACAAACGCAAGATACCAAAGTGGGAACAACGCCGAACAGTCTAGGGATAACACCGTAGAAACCCTAACTAACCTGATTCGGGATTTACAAGCCACCCTTATCACGGTGAACGCATCCGTAAACAGCATAGACTCTCGCCTAGGCCATTTGGAAGATAGGGCCTCAGATGAACACCACAACCGGGTCCTCAATGAGGTCCTTTTAAATTCCACCCCGCTAGGTGGGGCGCCGGTCAGCATCATCCCTAGTGATCCCGTTGCCCTACCTCAAGATGACACCCTCCAATCCACTATGAATCGCATAGATTTCCTCGAAAGTCAAATGCGCCTAAACCAAGGCAACAATGTCCACCTCGAAAACCATAGGAAGTTTGAAATGGTGAACGATGAGCTACTAGAAAACTTTTCCTCAACCGACATACCGAAATTCAATGGAACGGAGGACCCCCTCAACAACATCCGGGCCTTTAAGGATTACATGGCCATTAAAGGGGTCAAGCCCAGCCTTTTCGCTAGGATATTCCCATCCTCTTTAGGGGACACACCCCGATCTTGGTTATATTTGCACGATCCCAAAAAGATATCCACCTGGGACGATATTTCCATAGAATTCGCAAAATGATATGCGGATAATTCCGAAATGCAAGTAACCATTAGAATCCTCGAAGTCCTTTCCCAAAACTAGAAGGAAGGTTTCACCGAATTTCTGACAAGGTGGAGAAAGGTCATCACCCAATAAGTGAACCGCCTTGACGAGGCCACCTTAGTAGAGAAATTAGTCGAATGCTAGTTAAGGCAACCAACGAACGTGGACCACTCGTTTTTAAAAGCTTTTTCTAAAAAAGTTATTCATCACCTGAGTTCTTTAATAAGAATTTAGTTACAGCCTTAGTGCGTCGTCATTAGACCACGTACACCACAAGTATCTAACTAACTAATTAATAGTAGTCTCGATAAAAGCATCACGTCATCATTTTAAAAAATGGTTCCCCCAAGAGCCATGTTCCTTTAAAAAAAAACATTTTTGCTATCGCCGGATTCCCGACGCGTACACATAGCAACACATTTTTCACATCATAAACGATGTCACCACACCATCGTCACCCTAATTTTATAAAATCACCCTTTTTCAAAAAACTTTCCTCTGCAAATATAGGTCGCTTTCGAAAAAAAAAAAAACTCTTTGATCCTGAGCCGGGATCGTGATCAACTTCTTACATCGTACAACTGTGTGATTAACTGTCTGTGTTAGTTACTAGGATCACCTCTACTCGAGGTCTTACATTTTGGGTCGTCTCATTTTTAGAAGTCCTCTTTAAACCTCGCCTCCGAGGTTTGTGTCAAATCGTCTCAATATAGAGACCTAAATTCGTCAGGCGTTTCGCCGAATGCACCAAGAGTCTAAAGCACATGAGTCCCAAAGCCAAGTGACTGCAAACACACGCGAGTCAAGGGTCTTATTTCCGTGTCTCTCAGTTACGCGCATTCCACGAGTCTTTAAGCCGTCTGGTAGATCCATTCTAATTAATACCATCCCTTCAAGTCATGTCAGGAGATTCAAGCACAAACGCAAGATACCAAAGCGGGAACAACGCCGAACAGTCTAGGGATAACACCGTAGAAACCCTAACTAACCTGATTCGGGATTTACAAGCCACCATTATCACGGTGAACGCATCCGTAAATAGCATAGACTCTCGCCTAGGCCATTTGGAAGATAGGGCCTCAGATGAACACCACAACCGGGTCCTCAATGAGGTCCTTTTAAATTCCACCCCGTTAGGTAGGGCGCCCGTCAGCATCATCCCTAGTGATCCCATTGCCATACCTCAAGATGACACCCTCCAATCCGCTATGAATCGCATAGATTTCCTCGAAAGTCAAATGCGCCTAAACCAAGGCAACAATGTCCACCCCGAAAACCATAGGAAGTTTGAAATGGTGAACGATGAGCTACCAGAAAACTTTTCCTCAGCCGACATACCGAAATTCAAAGGAACGGAGGACCCCCTCAACTACATCCGGGCCTTTAAGGATTACATGGCCATTAAAGGGGTCAAGCCCAGCCTTTTCGCTAGGATATTCCCATCCTCTTTAGGGGACACACCCCGATCTTGGTTATATTTGCTCGATCCCAAAAAGATATCCACCTGGGACGATATTTCCATAGAATTCGCAAAATAATATGCGGATAATTCCGAAACGCATGTCACCATTAGAATCCTCGAAGTCCTTTCTCAAAACTAGATGGAAGGTTTCTCCGAATTTCTGACAAGGTGGAGAAAGGTCATCACCCAATTAGTGAACCGCCTTGACGAGGCCACCTTAGTAGAGAAATTAGTCGAATGCTAGTTAAGGCAACCAACGAACGTGGACCACTCGTTTTTAAAAGCTTTTTCTAAAAAAGTAATTCATCACCTGAGTTCTTTAATAAGAATTTAGTTACAGCCTTAGAGCGCCGTCGTTAGACCACGTACACCACAAGTATCTAACTAACTAATTAATAGTAGTCTCGATAAAAGCATCACGTCATCATTTTCAAAAATGGTTCCCCCAAGAGCCATGTTCCTTTAAAAAAAAAACATTTTTGCTATCGCCGGATTCCCGACGCGTACACATAGCAACACATTTTTCACATCATAAACGATGTCACCACACCATCGTCACCCTAATTTTATAAAATCACCCTTTTTCAAAAAACTTTCCTCTGCAAATATTGGTCGTTTTCGAAAAAAAAACTCTTTGATCCTGAGCCGGGATCGTGATCAATTTCTTACATCGTACAACTGTGTGATTAACTGTCTGTGTTAGTTACTAGGATCACCTCTACTCGAGGTCTTACATTTTGGGTCGTCTCATTTTGAGAAGTCCTCTATAAACCTCGCCTCCGAGGTTTGTGTCAAATCGTCTCAATATAGAGACCTAAATTCGTCAGGCGTTTCGCCGAATACACCAAGAGTCTAACGCATATGAGTCCCCAAGCCAAGTGACTGCAAACACACGCGAGTCAAGGGTCTTATTTCCGTGTCGCTCAGTTACGGGCATTCCACGAGTCTTTAAGCCGTCTGGTAGATCCATTCTCATTAATACCATCCCTTCCAGTCATGTCAGGAGATTCAAGCACAAACGCAAGATACCAAAGTGGGAACAACGCCGAACAGTCTAGGGATAACACCGTAGAAACCCTAACTAACCTGATTCGGGATTTACAAGCCACCATTATCACGGTGAACGCATCCGTAAACAGCATAGACTCTCGCCTAGGCCATTTGGAAGATAGGGCCTCAGATGAACACCACAACCGGGTCCTCAATGAGGTCCTTTTAAATTCCACCCCGCTAGGTAGGGCGCCCGTCAGCATCATCCCTAGTGATCTCGTTGCCCTACCTCAAGATGACACCCTCCAATCCGCTATGAATCGCATAGATTTCCTTGAAAGTCAAATGCGCCTAAACCAAGGCAACAATGTCCACCTCGAAAACCATAGGAAGTTTGAAATGGTGAACGATGAGCTACCAGAAAACTTTTCCTCAGCCGACATACCGAAATTCAAAGGAACGGAGGACCCCCTCAACTACATCCGGGCCTTTAAGGATTACATGGCCATTAAAGGGGTCAAGCCCAGCCTTTTCGCTAGGATATTCCCATCCTCTTTAGGGGACACACCCCGATCTTGGTTATATTTGCTCGATCCCAAAAAGATATCCACCTGGGACAATATTTCCATAGAATTCGCAAAATAATATGCGGATAATTCCGAAACGCATGTCACCATTAGAATCCTCGAAGTCCTTTCTCAAAACTAGAAGGAAGGTTTCTCCGAATTTCTGACAAGGTGGAGAAAGGTCATCACCCAATTAGTGAACCGCCTTGACGAGGCCACCTTAGTAGAGAAATTAGTCGAATGCTAGTTAAGGCAACCAACGAACGTGGACCACTCGTTTTTAAAAGCTTTTTCTAAAAAAGTTATTCATCACCTGAGTTCTTTAATAAGAATTTAGTTACAGCCTTAGAGCGCCGTCGTTAGACCATGTACACCACAAGTATCTAACTAACTAATTAATAGTAGTCTCGATAAAAGCATCACGTCATCATTTTCAAAATTGGTTCCCCCAAGAGCCATGTTCCTTTAAAAAAAACATTTTTGCTATCGCCGGATTCCCGACGCGTACACATAGCAACACATTTTTCACATCATAAACGATGTCACCACACCATCGTCACCCTAATTTTATAAAATCACCCTTTTTCAAAAAAATTTCCTCTGCAAATATTGGTCGTTTTCGAAAAAAAAAACTCTTTGATCCTGAGCCGGGATCGTGATCAACTTCTTACATTGTACAACTCTGTGATTAACTGTCTGTGTTAGTTACTAGGATCACCTCTACTCGAGGTCTTACATTTTGGGTCGTCTCATTTTTAGAAGTCCTCTTTAAACCTCGCCTCCGAGGTTTGTGTCAAATCGTCTCAATATAGAGACCTAAATTCGTCAGGCGTTTCGCCGAATGCACCAAGAGTCTAAAGCACATGAGTCCCAAAGCCAAGTGACTGCAAACACACGCGAGTCAAGGGTCTTATTTCCGTGTCGCTCAGTTACGGGCATTCCACGAGTCTTTAAGCCGTCTGGTAGATCCATTCTCATTAATACCATCCCTTCCAGTCATGTCAGGAGATTCAAGCACAAACGCAAGATACCAAAGTGGGAACAACGCCGAACAGTCTAGGGATAACACCGTAGAAACCCTAACTAACCTGATTCGGGATTTACAAGCCACCATTATCACGGTGAACGCATCCGTAAACAGCATAGACTCTCGCCTAGGCCATTTGGAAGATAGGGCCTCAGATGAACACCACAACCGGGTCCTCAATGAGGTCCTTTTAAATTCCACCCCGCTAGGTAGGGCGCCCGTCAGCATCATCCCTAGTGATCTCGTTGCCCTACCTCAAGATGACACCCTCCAATCCGCTATGAATCGCATAGATTTCCTTGAAAGTCAAATGCGCCTAAACCAAGGCAACAATGTCCACCTCGAAAACCATAGGAAGTTTGAAATGGTGAACGATGAGCTACCAGAAAACTTTTCCTCAGCCGACATACCGAAATTCAAAGGAACGGAGGACCCCCTCAACTACATCCGGGCCTTTAAGGATTACATGGCCATTAAAGGGGTCAAGCCCAGCCTTTTCGCTAGGATATTCCCATCCTCTTTAGGGGACACACCCCGATCTTGGTTATATTTGCTCGATCCCAAAAAGATATCCACCTGGGACAATATTTCCATAGAATTCGCAAAATAATATGCGGATAATTCCGAAACGCATGTCACCATTAGAATCCTCGAAGTCCTTTCTCAAAACTAGAAGGAAGGTTTCTCCGAATTTCTGACAAGGTGGAGAAAGGTCATCACCCAATTAGTGAACCGCCTTGACGAGGCCACCTTAGTAGAGAAATTAGTCGAATGCTAGTTAAGGCAACCAACGAACGTGGACCACTCGTTTTTAAAAGCTTTTTCTAAAAAAGTTATTCATCACCTGAGTTCTTTAATAAGAATTTAGTTACAGCCTTAGAGCGCCGTCGTTAGACCATGTACACCACAAGTATCTAACTAACTAATTAATAGTAGTCTCGATAAAAGCATCACGTCATCATTTTCAAAATTGGTTCCCCCAAGAGCCATGTTCCTTTAAAAAAAACATTTTTGCTATCGCCGGATTCCCGACGCGTACACATAGCAACACATTTTTCACATCATAAACGATGTCACCACACCATCGTCACCCTAATTTTATAAAATCACCCTTTTTCAAAAAATTTTCCTCTGCAAATATTGGTCGTTTTCGAAAAAAAAAACTCTTTGATCCTGAGCCGGGATCGTGATCAACTTCTTACATTGTACAACTCTGTGATTAACTGTCTGTGTTAGTTACTAGGATCACCTCTACTCGAGGTCTTACATTTTGGGTCGTCTCATTTTTAGAAGTCCTCTTTAAACCTCGCCTCCGAGGTTTGTGTCAAATCGTCTCAATATAGAGACCTAAATTCGTCAGGCGTTTCGCCGAATGCACCAAGAGTCTAAAGCACATGAGTACCAAAGCCAAGTGACTGCAAACACACGCGAGTCAAGGGTCTTATTTCCGTGTCGCTCAGTTACGGGCATTCCACGAGTCTTTAAGCTGTCTGGTAGATCCATTCTCATTAATACCATCCCTTCCAGTCATGTCAGGAGATTCAAGCACAAACGCAAGATACCAAAGTGGGAACAACGCCGAACAGTCTAGGGATAATACCGTAGAAACCCTAACTAACCTGATTCGGGATTTACAAGCCACCATTATCACGGTGAACGCATCCGTAAACAGCATAGACTCTCGCCTAGGCCATTTGGAAGATAGGGCCTCAGATGAACACCACAACCGGGTCCTCAATGAGGTCCTTTTAAATTCCACCCCGCTAGGTAGGGCGCCCGTCAGCATCATCCCTAGTGATCTCGTTGCCCTACCTCAAGATGACACCCTCCAATCCGCTATGAATCGCATAGATTTCCTCGATAGTCAAATGCGCCTAAACCAAGGCAACAATGTCCACCTCGAAAACCATAGGAAGTTTGAAATGGTGAACGATGAGCTACCAGAAAACGTTTCCTCAGCCAACATACCGAAATTCAAAGGAACGGAGGACCCCCTCAACTACATCCGGGCCTTTAAGGATTACATGGCCATTAAAGGGGTCAAGCCCAGCCTTTTCGCTAGGATATTCCCATCCTCTTTAGGGGACACACCCCGATCTTGGTTATATTTGCTCGATCCCAAAAAGATATCCACGTGGGACGATATTTCCATAGAATTCGCAAAATAATATGCGGATAATTCCGAAACGCATGTCACCATTAGAATCCTCGAAGTCCTTTCTCAAAACTAGAAGGAAGGTTTCTCCGAATTTCTGACAAGGTGGAGAAAGGTCATCACCCAATTAGTGAACCGCCTTGACGAGGCCACCTTAGTAGAGAAATTAGTCGAATGCTAGTTAAGGCAACCAACGAACGTGGACCACTCGTTTTTAAAAGCTTTTTCTAAAAAAGTAATTCATCACCTGAGTTCTTTAATAAGAATTTAGTTACAGCCTTAGAGCGCCGTCGTTAGACCATGTACACCACAAGTATCTAACTAACTAATTAATAGTAGTCTCGATAAAAGCATCACGTCATCATTTTCAAAATTGGTTCCCCCAAGAGCCATGTTCCTTTAAAAAAAACATTTTTGCTATCGCCGGATTCCCGACGCGTACACATAGCAACACATTTTTCACATCATAAACGATGTCACCACACCATCGTCACCCTAATTTTATAAAATCACCCTTTTTCAAAAAAATTTCCTCTGCAAATATTGGTCGTTTTCGAAAAAAAAAACTCTTTGATCCTGAGCCGGGATCGTGATCAACTTCTTACATTGTACAACTCTGTGATTAACTGTCTGTGTTAGTTACTAGGATCACCTCTACTCGAGGTCTTACATTTTGGGTCGTCTCATTTTTAGAAGTCCTCTTTAAACCTCGCCTCCGAGGTTTGTGTCAAATCGTCTCAATATAGAGACCTAAATTCGTCAGGCGTTTCGCCGAATGCACCAAGAGTCTAAAGCACATGAGTCCCAAAGCCAAGTGACTGCAAACACACGCGAGTCAAGGGTCTTATTTCCGTGTCGCTCAGTTACGGGCATTCCACGAGTCTTTAAGCCGTCTGGTAGATCCATTCTCATTAATACCATCCCTTCCAGTCATGTCAGGAGATTCAAGCACAAACGCAAGATACCAAAGTGGGAACAACGCCGAACAGTCTAGGGATAACACCGTAGAAACCCTAACTAACCTGATTCGGGATTTACAAGCCACCATTATCACGGTGAACGCATCCGTAAACAGCATAGACTCTCGCCTAGGCCATTTGGAAGATAGGGCCTCAGATGAACACCACAACCGGGTCCTCAATGAGGTCCTTTTAAATTCCACCCCGCTAGGTAGGGCGCCCGTCAGCATCATCCCTAGTGATCTCGTTGCCCTACCTCAAGATGACACCCTCCAATCCGCTATGAATCGCATAGATTTCCTTGAAAGTCAAATGCGCCTAAACCAAGGCAACAATGTCCACCTCGAAAACCATAGGAAGTTTGAAATGGTGAACGATGAGCTACCAGAAAACTTTTCCTCAGCCGACATACCGAAATTCAAAGGAACGGAGGACCCCCTCAACTACATCCGGGCCTTTAAGGATTACATGGCCATTAAAGGGGTCAAGCCCAGCCTTTTCGCTAGGATATTCCCATCCTCTTTAGGGGACACACCCCGATCTTGGTTATATTTGCTCGATCCCAAAAAGATATCCACCTGGGACAATATTTCCATAGAATTCGCAAAATAATATGCGGATAATTCCGAAACGCATGTCACCATTAGAATCCTCGAAGTCCTTTCTCAAAACTAGAAGGAAGGTTTCTCCGAATTTCTGACAAGGTGGAGAAAGGTCATCACCCAATTAGTGAACCGCCTTGACGAGGCCACCTTAGTAGAGAAATTAGTCGAATGCTAGTTAAGGCAACCAACGAACGTGGACCACTCGTTTTTAAAAGCTTTTTCTAAAAAAGTTATTCATCACCTGAGTTCTTTAATAAGAATTTAGTTACAGCCTTAGAGCGCCGTCGTTAGACAATGTACACCACAAGTATCTAACTAACTAATTAATAGTAGTCTCGATAAAAGCATCACGTCATCATTTTCAAAATTGGTTCCCCCAAGAGCCATGTTCCTTTAAAAAAAACATTTTTGCTATCGCCGGATTCCCGACGCGTACACATAGCAACACATTTTTCACATCATAAACGATGTCACCACACCATCGTCACCCTAATTTTATAAAATCACCCTTTTTCAAAAAAATTTCCTCTGCAAATATTGGTCGTTTTCGAAAAAAAAAACTCTTTGATCCTGAGGCGGGATCGTGATCAACTTCTTACATTGTACAACTCTGTGATTAACTGTCTGTGTTAGTTACTAGGATCACCTCTACTCGAGGTCTTACATTTTGGGTCGTCTCATTTTTAGAAGTCCTCTTTAAACCTCGCCTCCGAGGTTTGTGTCAAATCGTCTCAATATAGAGACCTAAATTCGTCAGGCGTTTCGCCGAATGCACCAAGAGTCTAAAGCACATGAGTCCCAAAGCCAAGTGACTGCAAACACACGCGAGTCAAGGGTCTTATTTCCCTGTCGCTCAGTTACGGGCATTTCACGAGTCTTTAAGCCGTCTGGTAGATCCATTCTCATTAATACCATCCCTTCCAGTCATGTCAGGAGATTCAAGCACAAACGCAAGATACCAAAGGGGGAACAACGCCGAACAGTCTAGGGATAACACCGTAGAAACCCTAACTAACCTGATTCGGGATTTACAAGCCACCCTTATCACGGTGAACGCATCCGTAAACAGCATAGACTCTCGCCTAGGTCATTTGGAAGATAGGGCCTCAGATGAACACCACAACCGGGTCCTCAATGAGGTCCTTTTAAATTCCACCCCGCTAGGTGGGGCGCCGGTCAGCATCATCCCTAGTGATCCCGTTGCCCTACCTCAAGATGACACCCTCCAATCCACTATGAATCGCATAGATTTCCTCGAAAGTCAAATGCGCCTAAACCAAGGCAACAATGTCCACCTCGAAAACCATAGGAAGTTTGAAATGGTGAACGATGAGCTACCAGAAAACTTTTCCTCAACCGACATACCGAAATTCAATGGAACGGAGGACCCCCTCAACAACATCCGGGCCTTTAAGGATTACATGGCCATTAAAGGGGTCAAGCCCAGCCTTTTCGCTAGGATATTCCCATCCTCTTTAGGGGACACACCCCGATCTTGGTTATATTTGCTCGATCCCAAAAAGATATCCACCTGGGACGATATTTCCATAGAATTCGCAAAATAATATGCGGATAATTCCGAAACGCATGTCACCATTGGATCCTCGAAGTCCTTTCTCAAAACTAGAAGGAAGGTTTCTCCGAATTTCTGACAAGGTGGAGAAAGGTCATCACCCAATTAGTGAACCGCCTTGACGAGGCCACCTTAGTAGAGAAATTAGTCGAATGCTAATTAAGGCAACCAACGAACGTGGACCACTCGTTTTTAAAAGCTTTTTCTAAAAATGTAATTCATCACCTGAGTTCTTTAATAAGAATTTAGTTACAGCCTAAGAGCGCCGTCGTTAGACCACGTACACCACAAGTATCTAACTAACTAATTAATAGTGGTCTCGATAAAAGCATCACGTCATCATTTTCAAAAATGGTTCCCCCAAGAGCCATGTTCCTTTAAAAAAAAACATTTTTGCTATCGCCGGATTCCCGACGCGTACACATAGCAACACATTTTTCACATCATAAACGATGTCACCACACCATCGTCACCCTAATTTTATAAAATCACCCTTTTTCAAAAAACTTTCCTCTGCAAATATTGGTCGTTTTCGAAAAAAAAAACTCTTTGATCCTAAGCCGGGATCGTGATCAACTTCTTACATCATACAACTGTGTGATTAACTGTCTGTTTTAGTTACTAGGATCACCTCTACTCGAGGTCTTACATTTTGGGTCATCTCATTTTGAGAAGTCCTCTTTAAACCTCGCCTCCGAGGTTTGTGTCAAATCGTCTCAATATAGAGACCTAAATTCGTCAGGCGTTTCGCCGAATACACCAAGAGTCTAACGCACATGAGTCCCTAAGCCAAGTGACTGCAAACACACGCGAGTCAAGGGTCTTATTTCCGTGTCGCTCAGTTACGGGCATTCCACGAGTCTTCACTACAAAAAACGAACCGGAATTGCGTTGGACAAATCCGACGCAAATGAACAAAATCCGACGCAAATTGAAGATTGCGTGGGATTAACCGACGCAATCGGCCGCCGTTATATTTTGACGCAAAATTGTTTTTTGCATCGGCTAATCCGACGCATGGAATTTGCGTCGGCTTTGCGTCGGCTATTACGACACGAAGAAATGGAGGTCAACACCCCTGCCAATGGGCTTTGCGTGGGATTAGCCGACGCAAAGTCAAACATTCTGTTGACTTTGCGTCGGCTAATCCCACGCAAAGCCTCTCAGTCAAATCCCAGTCAATGGGTTTGCGTGGGATTAGCCGACGCAAAGTCAACAGAATGTTTGACTTTGCGTCGGCTAATCCCACGCAAAGCCCATTGGTCAGGTCTCAGTGAATGAGTTTGCGTGGGATTAACCGACGCAAAGTCAAACATTTTGTTGACTTTGCGTCGCCTAATCCCACGCAAACCCTTTGACTGAGATCTGACCAATGAGCTTTGCGTGGGATTAGCCGACACAAAGTCAACAGAATGTTTGACTTTGCGTCGGCTAATCCCACGCAAAGCCTATTAACAAAAAAACCGTTTCTTTGTTTTCAGCTCCCCATATGTGCGAAATAAAACAAGCTGCAATTAACCAACACACTCCTACAACAAACGACAACAGCACCACATCCCAAACAAAAGTCCATCAATAACTCCAATCAAAGCTCTCGTACATGTCTTCTTCACAAAACTCCACAAAACGAAACAAACATAAACTAGTATACTGTTATAGAAAATGAAAATATTACAAAGACAACCAGCGCTAGGTTCAGAATTCTATCTAGGAGTTGGTAAAATATATACACACAATGCAACCAGAATCTAAACAAGTAACATAAGAGAGCAGAACTACCTACGAAAGGGACTCAATCTGCTCCGACCCAAAGGGATGACCATCGTTGTTGTCGTCATCGTCGCGCCTAGTCATGCGTGGTCCTCCACCGCATCCCTCGTTCCCCATGGCGAACCGTTCCCTCATGAACTGAATAAACGGGTCCTGCTCTTCGCACCTCTTCTCCAATGTCTTCAGGCGCTCTTCTTGTCTTTCGAATTTATCTTCCATACGCTCGTTGAGTGTGCGTTCCTGCGAGGTGGCGGTGGGGAGGTATGTGTCCGCAGATACCTCCTTACCACGGTTCAAGCATGGGCGAAAGAGCTCTTTCGCCACGTTACCTATCCCCCAAAACCTTTTCTTCGAGTTGTAGCCACCTGTCACATCGTGGAAGATCTTCAAGGTGTTGGGTGCTTGATCAGAGGCGCGTGCCTCCTCCACCGCTTTCTCGTAGCTCTCCTGAAACAGCAACATGAAACAGTGTTATAACTTTAGGAACACATACTATCACATCGTAATTTTCATGCCTAGTATATTTTTTAAAAACATTACTACTACTCACAACGATCTCCGGTCCTCTAGGGTCAATCCACTTGCCGTCTTTCCCCTTCTTCGTCTTCTCCAAGAGCTGGACCGGGGTTGCAGATGGGCCCTTCATATAACATTGTTAAAATTTTCAGCATTTATTTACCAATAGTATATATTGAATTATACTCAAATTTTTTACTTGTGTTATAAGCACTTACCAACTGCGCGAAGGCTGTTGCTGCACTCCTACTTCCAAGGCAGCTAGTGGGTTTGGCCACCCCGTCCACCTGCCCACCTCTCCTGTTCGACGACTTAATCGCCGATTTCTTCTTGAAGCTTGGGTCGGCAGCGTTCTTCTTCAATATCTCCCACTTCTCTTGCAGAATCCAGTCCGCCTTTTCGACCCTCGGGACAGCTCGCTGGAATAAGTCGGTTATCTTCTTCTTAATCCGACTCTCATAATCCGACCTGAGGTCGTACCCCAGGTCTATACGCACTCTCCTCTGTTTGTCAAAAAAAAGATTCGTTAGCGACAATTGAATGTATAAATCGTGCAACGAAAACCTTAGAAACACAGACGAGGTAATTACCGCGAAGTGCATATACATCGCTTCCCGAGCTTCCGGTGGCGCCTCCGTCCAGCTACGGTAGGCGCCAGGCGTGGACGCATACGTCATGACTACGGAATCCCGCATATAATCAGAGTACTTCTTGTCGTCCCACCTACACAAGTCAATTATGATAATGTGAAGCAAATAAATGAGTGAAAATTTAGAAAAGAGCTGGTTACAACAACTAAAACTCACCAGGTAGCGGAAGGCACTTTCTGCCGTGATAGGTACGATTTCCCAGGCGTGGCAACGTAGACCGTCGCCCCGACTTCCTGGACAGCGTCCACACCTAGGATGACAGGAGTCCTAGGCACGTCCTCCTCCATGTGGTCACCATGGCTGCTGCCTCCCGTCAGCATCTCACTGCTACCTGCCATAATCACGTCTACAAAATATGTTTGCGCAAAGTTAAACTGTAGAGTCAGTTCGTTTAGGGTAAAGCAGGAATTTCATTAAGTACCAAAATAGTCTTCAATTACAAATAAATAAATTACAACTTATGCGAATAAGATACAAACAACTACATAATTGCTAATTATCGTCACTGTCCGCG
The DNA here is from genome assembly GCA_958450325.1 of Agrostemma githago. NCBI lineage: Eukaryota > Viridiplantae > Streptophyta > Magnoliopsida > Caryophyllales > Caryophyllaceae > Agrostemma > Agrostemma githago. The sequence goes on along the minus strand of OY288259.1, from coordinate 46,639,093 downwards.
TCGGTGTGCGGTTCAATGAACCTCTCGTCCCCGTCTTCATCATCATCGTCCCAGTCAGTATTAGTACTGTTTATGTAGCAGAACAAAACAAAATTTCCCTTTTTTTAGTACTGTTTATGTAGCAGAAGTACATAGTAGAAGATTAGTAGTAGTATTAGTAGAAAATTAGTAGTAGTAGTAGTAGTAGTAGTAGTAGTAGTAGTAGTAGTAGTAGTAGTAGTTTAATAGTAGTAGTAGTTTAGTAGTAGTAGTAGTAGTAGTAGTAGTAGTAGTAGTAAATTAGTAGTAGTAGTAGTAGTAGTAGTAGTAGTAGTAGTAGTAGTAGTAGTAGTATAGTAGTAGTAGTAGTAAAAGTAGAAATAGGAAATTAGTAGTAGTAGTAGTAGTTTAGTAGTACTAGTAAAAGTAGAAGTAGTAAATTAGTAGTAGTAGTAGTAGTAGTTTAATAGTAGTAGTCGTAGTTTAGTAGTAGTAGTAGTGGTAGTAAAAGTAGAAGTAGTAAATTAGTAGTAGTAGTAGTAGTAAATTAGTAGTAGTAGTAGTAGTAGTTTAGTAGTAGTAGTAATAGTAGTAGTAGTAAATTAGTAGTAGTAGTAGTAATAGTAGTAGTAGTAAATTAGTAGTAGTAGTAGTAGTAGTAGTTTAGTAGTAGTAGTAAATTAGTAGTAGTAGTAGTAATAGTAGTAGTAGTAGTAGTAGTAAATTAGTAGTAGTAGTAGTAGTTTAGTAGTAGTAGTAGTAATAGTAGTAGTAGTAAATTAGTAGTAGTAGTAGTAGTAGTATAGTAGTAGTAGTAGTAGTAGTAAAAGTAGAAATAGGAAATTAGTAGTAGTAGTAGTAGTAGTTTAGTAGTAGTAGTAAAAGTAGAAGTAGTAAATTAGTAGTAGTAGTAGTAGTACTTTTATAGTAGTAGTAGTAGTTTAGTAGTAGTAGTAGTGGTAGTAAAAGTAGTAGTAAATTAGTAGTAGTAGTAGTAGTAGTTTAGTAGTAGTAGTAATAGTAGTAGTAGTAAATTAGTAGTAGTAGTAGTAATAGTAGTAGTAGTAAATTAGTAGTAGTAGTTTAGTAGTAGTAGTAGTAAATTAGTAGTAGTAGTAGTAATAGTAGTAGTAGTAAATTAGTAGTAGTAGTAGTTTAGTAGTAGTAGTAATAGTAGTAGTAGTAGTAAATTAGTAGTAGTAGTAGTAGTAGTAGTAGTAGTAGTAGTAGTAGTAAAAGTAGAAATAGGAAATTAGTAGTAGTAGTAGTAGTTTAGTAGTAGTAGTAAAAGTAGAAGTAGTAAATTAATAGTAGTAGTAGTAGTTTAATAGTAGTAGTAGTAGTTTAGTAGTAGTAGTAGTGGTAGTAAAAGTAGAAGTAGTAAATTAGTAGTAGTAGTAGTTTAGTAGTAGTAGTAATAGTAGTAGTAGTAAATTAGTAGTAGTAGTAGTAGTTTAGTAGTAGTAGTAATAGTAGTAGTAGTAAATTAGTAGTAGTAGTAGTTTAGCAGTAGTATAGTAGTAGTAGTAGTTTAGTATTAGTAGTAAAAGTAGAAGTAGTAAACTATTATTATTAGTAGTAGTTTAGTAGTTTAGTAGTAGTAAATTATTATTAGTAGTAGTAGTTTAGTAGTAGTAAATTATTATTATTAGTAGTGTTATTATTAGGTCACCATCACGAGCTGAGTTCCCGACATACCAACACATGTGCACGATCGTGCACCGACACCAAACCATTCAACACATACACGCAAGCGTGACACTAGGCCGAGACAACACCACCACGCAACACATACGCCGCAACAACAACTGTAACACTATATCATATGCAATCAATTTAGGGGGGTCGGTTTAACTTACTCAAAATTAATTAACTAATCAAACTAAATTAAGTACTAAGTATCATACCAATCAATTTAATTAACTTAATCAAAACAATAATCCGTTTAGGGGGGTCGGTACAACTAATCAAACTACTAATCAATTTAATTAAGTAAAAATTAACTTAATCAAAACAATTAACTTAATTAAGTACTAAGTATCATACCTGAATTGAGGGGGGTCGGTTTAGGGTTTATGGGATTCGGGGTCGCGCGTGGAGGCTCGCCGGAAAGAGGGAAGAAGTCGTCGGTTTCTGGGTTCGCCGGACGGAACAGGAAGATTTAGGGTTTCAATTTCGGTTCGCCGGAGGGGCTGGGATTCGGGTTCGCCGGAGGGTTTATGGGATTCGGGGTCGCGCGTGTAGGCTCGCCGGAAAGAGGGAACTTGTCGTCGGTTTCTGGCTTCGCCGGACGGAGCAGGAAGATTTAGGGTTCCGATTTCGGTTCGCCGGAGGGGCTGGGATTCGGGTTCGCTGGAGGGTTTATGGGATTCGGGTCGCGTGTGTAGGGTCCCCGGAAAGAGGGAAGGAGTCGGGTTCGCCGGGGTTCGCGTTTTAGGGAGAGAGCGATATTGTGTTGTCGGGTTTGGGGTTTGGGATCTGTTTAGTTGTTGCCTTTTTTTTTTATATTAAACACTTTGCGTGGGATTAGCCGACGCAACCAGACGCAGATTTCAAGTTTGCGTCGGCTAATCCGATGCAGTACAATAATTTTTTTTTATATTAAAAACCGTTGCGTGGGATTAGCCGACGCAACCAGACACAGATTTCAAGTTTGCGTCGGCTAATCCGATGCAGTACAATAATTATTTTTTTTATATTAAAACCTTTGCGTGGGATTAGCCGACGCAACCAGACACAGATTTCAAGTTTGCGTCGGCTAATCCGATGCAAAGCTATTAATTCTGTTGGCTTTTTTTTTTTTTGACGAATTCTGTATTGGATTAGCCGACGCAACCAGACGCAATATTAAACTTTGCGTCGGCTAATCCGATGCAAAGCTATTTATTCTGTTGGTTGGGGGTTTTTAGTCAACAACTTTTGCGTGGGATTAGTCGACACAACCAGACGCAGATTTCAAGTTTGCATCGGCTAATCCGATGCAAAGCTATTAATTCTGTTGGCTTTTTTTTTTTGACGAATTCTGCATTGGATTAGCCGACGCAACCAGACGCAATATTAAACTTTGCGTCGGCTAATCCGATGCAAAGCTATTTATTCTGTTGGTTGGGGGTTTTTAGTCAACAACTTTTGCGTGGGATTAGCCGACACAACCAGACGCAGATTTCAAGTTTGCGTCGGCTAATCCGATGCAAAGCTATTAATTCTGTTGACTAGATTTTTTTAATTTTGACGCACCCTGCTTCGGATTAGCCGACGCAATCAGACGCAATATTAAAATTTGCGTCGGCTAATCCGATGCAAAGCTATTAATTCTGTTGACTAAATTTTTTTAATTTTGACGCACCCTACATCGGATTAGCCGACGCAACCAGACGCAAAAACAAAATTTGCGTCGGCTAATCCGATGCAAAGCTATTAATTCTGTTGACAAAATTTTTTTATTTGACGCAGGCTGCATCGGATTAGCCGACGCAAATTTTGTTTTTGCGTCTGGTTGCGTCGGCTAATCCCACGCAAAACCTTTCACATAGTGGCGCCAACCCAAAATTATTGGCGCCTGTATCATGGAGTCGGATAGCGTCGGCTAGTCCCACGCAATGTTATTGCATCGGATTAGCCGACGCAAATCGACACAGTTATGCCAGTTGCGTCGGATTTACAATCCGACGCAACTTATCCGACGCTATTTCCGCTGTTTTTAGTAGTGCTTTAAGCCGTCTGGTAGATCCATTCTCATTAATACCATCCCTTCCAGTCATGTCAGGAGATTCAAGCACAAACGCAAGATACCAAAGTGGGAACAACGCCGAACAGTCTAGGGATAACACCGTAGAAACCCTAACTAACCTGATTCGGAATTTACAAGCCACCATTATCACGGTGAACGCATCCGTAAACAGCATAGACTCTCGCCTATGCCATTTGGAAGATAGGGCCTCAGATGAACACCACAACCGGGTCCTCAATGAGGTCCTTTTAAATTCCACCCCGCTAGGTAGGGCGCCCGTCAGCATCATCCCTAGTGATCCCGTTGCCCTACCTCAAGATGACACCCTCCAATCCGCTATGAATCGCATCGATTTCCTCGAAAGTCAAATGCGCCTAAACCAAGGCAACAATGTCCACCTCGAAAACCATAGGAAGTTTGAAATGGTGAACGATGAGCTACCAGAAAACTTTTCCTCAGCCAACATACCGAAATTCAAAGGAACGGAGGACCCCCTCAACTACATCCGGGCCTTTAAGGATTACATGGCCATTAAAGGGGTCAAGCCCAGCCTTTTCGCTAGGATATTCCCATCCTCTTTAGGGGACACACCCCGATCTTGGTTATATTTGCTCGATCCCAAAAAGATATCCACCTGGGACGATATTTCCATAGAATTCGCAAAATAATATGCGGATAATTCCGAAACGCATGTCACCATTAGAATCCTCGAAGTCCTTTCTCAAAACTAGAAGGAAGGTTTCTCCGAATTTCTAACAAGGTGGAGAAAGGTCATCACCCAATTAGTGAACCGCCTTGAAGAGGCCACCTTAGTAGAGAAATTAGTCGAATGCTAGTTAAGGCAACCAACGAACGTGGACCACTCGTTTTTAAAAGCTGTTTCTAAAAAAGTAATTCATCACCTGAGTTCTTTAATAAGAATTTAGTTACAGCCTTAGAGCGCCGTCGTTAGACCACGTACACCACAAGTATCTAACTAACTAATTAATAGTAGTCTCGATAAAAGCATCACGTCATCATTTTCAAAAATGGTTCCCCCAAGAGCCATGTTCCTTTAAAAAAAAAATTTTTGCTATCGCCGGATTCCCGATGCGTACACATAGCAACACATTTTTCACATCATAAACGATGTCACCACACCATCGTCACCCTAATTTTATAAAATCACCCTTTTTCAAAAAACTTTCCTCTGCAAATATTGGTCGTTTTCGAAAAAAAAAAACTCTTTGATCCTGAGCCGGGATCGTGATCAACTTCTTACATCGTACAACTGTGTGATTAACTGTCTGTGTTAGTTACTAGGATCACCTCTACTCGAGGTCTTACATTTTGGGTCGTCTCATTTTGAGAAGTCCTCTTTAAACCTTGCCTCCGAGGTTTGTGTCAAATCGTCTCAATATAGAGACCTAAATTCGTCAGGCGTTTCGCCGAATACACCAAGAGTCTAACGCACATGAGTCCCTAAGCCAAGTGACTGCAAACACACGCGAGTCAAGGGTCTTATTTCCGTGTCGCTCAGTTACGGGCATTCCACGAGTCTTTAAGCCGTCTGGTAGATCCATTCTCATTAATACCATCCCTTCCAGTCATGTCAGGAGATTCAAGCACAAACGCAAGATACCAAAGTGGGAACAACGCCGAACAGTCTAGGGATATCACCGTAGAAACCCTAACTAACCTGATTCGGGATTTACAAGCCACCATTATCACGGTGAACGCATCCGTAAACAGCATAGACTCTCGCCTAGGCCATTTGGAAGATAGGGCCTCAGATGAACACCACAACCGGGTCCTCAATGAGGTCCTTTTAAATTCCACCCCGCTAGGTAGGGCGCCCGTCAGCATCATCCCTAGTGATCCCGTTGCCCTACGTCAAGATGACACCCTCCAATCCGCTATGAATCGCATAGATTTCCTCGATAGTCAAATGCGCCTAAACCAAGGCAACAATGTCCACCTCGAAAACCATAGGAAGTTTGAAATGGTGAACGATGAGCTACCAGAAAACGTTTCCTCAGCCAACATACCGAAATTCAAAGGAACGGAGGACCCCCTCAACTACATCCGGGCCTTTAAGGATTACATGGCCATTAAAGGGGTCAAGCCCAGCCTTTTCGCTAGGATATTCCCATCCTCTTTAGGGGACACACCCCGATCTTGGTTATATTTGCTCGATCCCAAAAAGATATCCACGTGGGACGATATTTCCATAGAATTCGCAAAATAATATGCGGATAATTCCGAAACGCATGTCACCATTAGAATCCTCGAAGTCCTTTCTCAAAACTAGAAGGAAGGTTTCTCCGAATTTCTGACAAGGTGGAGAAAGGTCATCACCCAATTAGTGAACCGCCTTGACGAGGCCACCTTAGTAGAGAAATTAGTCGAATGCTAGTTAAGGCATCCAACGAACGTGGACCACTCGTTTTTAAAAGCTTTTTCTAAAAAAAGTAATTCATCACCTGAGTTCTTTAATAAGAATTTAGTTACAGCCTTAGAGCGCCGTCGTTAGACCACGTACACCACAAGTATCTAACTAACTAATTAATAGTAGTCTCGATAAAAGCATCACGTCATCATTTTCAAAAATGGTTCCCCTAAGAGCCATGTTCCTTTAAAAAAAACATTTTTGCTATCGCCGGATTCCCGACGCGTACACATAGCAACACATTTTTCACATCATAAACGATGTCACCACACCATCGTCACCCTAATTTTATAAAATCACCCTTTTTCAAAAAACTTTCCTCTGCAAATATAGGTCGTTTTCAAAAAAAAAAATCTTTGATCCTGAGCCGGGATCGTGATCAACTTCTTACATCGTACAACTGTGTGATTAACTGTCTGTGTTAGTTACTAGGATCACCTCTACTCGAGGTCTTACATTTTGGGTCGTCTCATTTTGAGAAGTCCTCTTTAAACCTCGCCTCCGAGGTTTGTGTCAAATCGTCTCAATATAGAGACCTAAATTCGTCAGGCGTTTCGCCGAATACACCAAGAGTCTAAAGCACATGAGTCCCTAAGCCAAGTGAATGCAAACACACGCGAGTCAAGGGTCTTATTTCCGTGTCGCTCAGTTACGCGCATTCCACGAGTCTTTAAGCCGTCTGGTAGATCCATTCTCATTAATACCATCCCTTCCAGTCATGTCAGGAGATTCAAGCACAAACGCAAGATACCAAAGTGGGAACAACGCCGAACAGTCTAGGGATAACACCGTAGAAACCCTAACTAACCTGATTCGGGATTTACAAGCCAAATGCGCCTAAACCAAGGCAACAATGTCCACCTCGAAAACCATAGGAAGTTTGAAATGGCGAACGATGAGCTACCAGAAAACTTTTCCTCAGCCGACATACCGAAATTCAAAGGAACGGAGGACTCCCTCAACTACATCCGGGCCTTTAAGGATTACATGGCCATTAAAGGGGTCAAGCCCAGCCTTTTCGCTAGGATATTCCCATCCTCTTTAGGGGACACACCCCGATCTTGGTTATATTTGCTCGATCCCAAAAAGATATCCACGTGGGACGATATTTCCATAGAATTCGCAAAATAATATGCGGATAATTCCGAAACGCATGTCACCATTAGAATCCTCGAAGTCCTTTCTCAAAACTAGAAGGAAGGTTTCTCCGAATTTCTGACAAGGTGGAGAAAGGTCATCACCCAATTAGTGAACCGCCTTGACGAGGCCACCTTAGTAGAGAAATTAGTCGAATGCTAGTTAAGGCAACCAACGAACGTGGACCACTCGTTTTTAAAAGCTTTTTCTAAAAAAGTAATTCATCACCTGAGTTCTTTAATAAGAATTTAGTTACAGCCTTAGAGCGCCGTCGTTAGACCACGTACACCACAAGTATCTAACTAACTAATTAATAGTAGTCTCGATAAAAGCATCACGTCATCATTTTCAAAAATGGTTCCCCCAAGAGCCATGTTCCTTTAAAAAAAACATTTTTGCTATCGCCGGATTCCCGATGCGTACACATAGCAACACATTTTTCACATCATAAACGATGTCACCACACCATCGTCACCCTAATTTTATAAAATCACCCTTTTTCAAAAAACTTTCCTCTGCAAATATTGGTCGTTTTCGAAAAAAAAAAACTCTTTGATCCTGAGCCGGGATCGTGATCAACTTCTTACATCGTACAACTGTGTGATTAACTGTCTGTGTTAGTTACTAGGATCACCTCTACTCGAGGTCTTACATTTTGGGTCGTCTCATTTTGAGAAGTCCTCTTTAAACCTTGCCTCCGAGGTTTGTGTCAAATCGTCTCAATATAGAGACCTAAATTCGTCAGGCGTTTCGCCGAATACACCAAGAGTCTAACGCACATGAGTCCCTAAGCCAAGTGACTGCAAACACACGCGAGTCAAGGGTCTTATTTCCGTGTCGCTCAGTTACGGGCATTCCACGAGTCTTTAAGCCGTCTGGTAGATCCATTCTCATTAATACCATCCCTTCCAGTCATGTCAGGAGATTCAAGTACAAACGCAAGATACCAAAGTGGGAACAACGCCGAACAGTCTAGGGATAACACCGTAGAAACCCTAACTAACCTGATTCGGGATTTACAAGCTACCATTATCACGGTGAACGCATCCGTAAACAGCATAGACTCTCGCCTAGGCCATTTGGAAGATAGGGCCTCAGATGAACACCACAACCGGGTCCTCAATGAGGTCCTTTTAAATTCCACCCCGCTAGGTAGGGCGCCCGTCAGCATCATCCCTAGTGATCCTGTTGCCCTACCTCAAGATGACACCCTCCAATCCGCTATGAATCGCATAGATTTCCTCGAAAGTCAAATGCGCCTAAACCAAGGCAACAATGTCCACCTCGAAAACCATAGGAAGTTTGAAATGGCGAACGATGAGCTACCAGAAAACTTTTCCTCAGCCGACATACCGAAATTCAAAGGAACGGAGGACTCCCTCAACTACATCCGGGCCTTTAAGGATTACATGGCCATTAAAGGGGTCAAGCCCAGCCTTTTCGCTAGGATATTCCCATCCTCTTTAGGGGACACACCCCGATCTTGGTTATATTTGCTCGATCCCAAAAAGATATCCACCTGGGACGATATTTCCATAGAATTCGCAAAATAATATGCGGATAATTCCGAAACGCATGTCACCATTAGAATCCTCGAAGTCCTTTCTCAAAACTAGAAGGAAGGTTTCTCCGAATTTCTGACAAGGTGGAGAAAGGTCATCACCCAATTAGTGAACCGCCTTGACGAGGCCACCTTAGTAGAGAAATTAGTCGAATGCTAGTTAAGGCAACCAACGAACGTGGACCACTCGTTTTTAAAAGCTTTTTCTAAAAAAGTAATTCATCACCTGAGTTCTTTAATAAGAATTTAGTTACAGCCTTAGAGCGCCGTCGTTAGACCACGTACACCACAAGTATCTAACTAACTAATTAATAGTAGTCTCGATAAAAGCATCACGTCATCATTTTCAAAAATGGTTCCCCCAAGAGCCATGTTCCTTTAAAAAAAACATTTTTGCTATCGCCGGATTCCCGATGCGTACACATAGCAACACATTTTTCACATCATAAACGATGTCACCACACCATCGTCACCCTAATTTTATAAAATCACCCTTTTTCAAAAAACTTTCCTCTGCAAATATTGGTCGTTTTCGAAAAAAAAAAACTCTTTGATCCTGAGCCGGGATCGTGATCAACTTCTTACATCGTACAACTGTGTGATTAACTGTCTGTGTTAGTTACTAGGATCACCTCTACTCGAGGTCTTACATTTTGGGTCGTCTCATTTTGAGAAGTCCTCTTTAAACCTTGCCTCCGAGGTTTGTGTCAAATCGTCTCAATATAGAGACCTAAATTCGTCAGGCGTTTCGCCGAATACACCAAGAGTCTAACGCACATGAGTCCCTAAGCCAAGTGACTGCAAACACACGCGAGTCAAGGGTCTTATTTCCGTGTCGCTCAGTTACGGGCATTCCACGAGTCTTTAAGCCGTCTGGTAGATCCATTCTCATTAATACCATCCCTTCCAGTCATGTCAGGAGATTCAAGTACAAACGCAAGATACCAAAGTGGGAACAACGCCGAACAGTCTAGGGATAACACCGTAGAAACCCTAACTAACCTGATTCGGGATTTACAAGCTACCATTATCACGGTGAACGCATCCGTAAACAGCATAGACTCTCGCCTAGGCCATTTGGAAGATAGGGCCTCAGATGAACACCACAACCGGGTCCTCAATGAGGTCCTTTTAAATTCCACCCCGCTAGGTAGGGCGCCCGTCAGCATCATCCCTAGTGATCCTGTTGCCCTACCTCAAGATGACACCCTCCAATCCGCTATGAATCGCATAGATTTCCTCGAAAGTCAAATGCGCCTAAACCAAGGCAACAATGTCCACCTCGAAAACCATAGGAAGTTTGAAATGGCGAACGATGAGCTACCAGAAAACTTTTCCTCAGCCGACATACCGAAATTCAAAGGAACGGAGGACTCCCTCAACTACATCCGGGCCTTTAAGGATTACATGGCCATTAAAGGGGTCAAGCCCAGCCTTTTCGCTAGGATATTCCCATCCTCTTTAGGGGACACACCCCGATCTTGGTTATATTTGCTCGATCCCAAAAAGATATCCACCTGGGACGATATTTCCATAGAATTCGCAAAATAATATGCGGATAATTCCGAAACGCATGTCACCATTAGAATCCTCGAAGTCCTTTCTCAAAACTAGAAGGAAGGTTTCTCCGAATTTCTGACAAGGTGGAGAAAGGTCATCACCCAATTAGTGAACCGCCTTGACGAGGCCACCTTAGTAGAGAAATTAGTCGAATGCTAGTTAAGGCAACCAACGAACGTGGACCACTCGTTTTTAAAAGCTTTTTCTAAAAAAGTAATTCATCACCTGAGTTCTTTAATAAGAATTTAGTTACAGCCTTAGAGCGCCGTCGTTAGACCACGTACACCACAAGTATCTAACTAACTAATTAATAGTAGTCTCGATAAAAGCATCACGTCATCATTTTCAAAAATGGTTCCCCCAAGAGCCATGTTCCTTTAAAAAAAACATTTTTGCTATCGCCGGATTCCCGATGCGTACACATAGCAACACATTTTTCACATCATAAACGATGTCACCACACCATCGTCACCCTAATTTTATAAAATCACCCTTTTTCAAAAAACTTTCCTCTGCAAATATTGGTCGTTTTCGAAAAAAAAAACTCTTTGATCCTGAGCCGGGATCGTGATCAACTTCTTACATCATACAACTGTGTGATTAACTGTCTGTTTTAGTTACTAGGATCACCTCTACTCGAGGTCTTACATTTTGGGTCATCTCATTTTGAGAAGTCCTCTTTAAACCTCGCCTCCGAGGTTTGTGTCAAATCGTCTCAATATAGAGACCTAAATTCGTCAGGCGTTTCGCCGAATACACCAAGAGTCTAACGCACATGAGTCCCTAAGCCAAGTGACTGCAAACACACGCGAGTCAAGGGTCTTATTTCCGTGTCGCTCAGTTACGGGCATTCCACGAGTCTTTAAGCCGTCTGGTAGATCCATTCTCATTAATACCATCCCTTCCAGTCATGTCAGGAGATTCAAGCAGCAACGCAAGATACCAAAGTGGGAACAACGCCGAACAGTCTAGGGATATCACCGTAGAAACCCTAACTAACCTGATTCGGGATTTACAAGCCACCATTATCACGGTGAACGCATCCGTAAACAGCATAGACTCTCGCCTAGGCCATTTGGAAGATAGGGCCTCAGATGAACACCACAACCGGGTCCTCAATGAGGTCCTTTTAAATTCCACCCCGCTAGGTAGGGCGCCCGTCAGCATCATCCCTAGTGATCCCGTTGCCCTACGTCAAGATGACACCCTCCAATCCGCTATGAATCGCATAGATTTCCTCGATAGTCAAATGCGCCTAAACCAAGGCAACAATGTCCACCTCGAAAACCATAGGAAGTTTGAAATGGTGAACGATGAGCTACCAGAAAACGTTTCCTCAGCCAACATACCGAAATTCAAAGGAACGGAGGACCCCCTCAACTACATCCGGGCCTTTAAGGATTACATGGCCATTAAAGGGGTCAAGCCCAGCCTTTTCGCTAGGATATTCCCATCCTCTTTAGGGGACACACCCCGATCTTGGTTATATTTGCTCGATCCCAAAAAGATATCCACGTGGGACGATATTTCCATAGAATTCGCAAAATAATATGCGGATAATTCCGAAACGCATGTCACCATTAGAATCCTCGAAGTCCTTTCTCAAAACTAGAAGGAAGGTTTCTCCGAATTTCTGACAAGGTGGAGAAAGGTCATCACCCAATTAGTGAACCGCCTTGACGAGGCCACCTTAGTAGAGAAATTAGTCGAATGCTAGTTAAGGCAACCAACGAACGTGGACCACTCGTTTTTAAAAGCTTTTTCTAAAAAAGTAATTCATCACCTGAGTTCTTTAATAAGAATTTAGTTACAGCCTTAGAGCGCCGTCGTTAGACCACGTACACCACAAGTATCTAACTAACTAATTAATAGTAGTCTCGATAAAAGCATCACGTCATCATTTTCAAAAATGGTTCCCCCAAGAGCCATGTTCCTTTAAAAAAAACATTTTTGCTATCGCCGGATTCCCGATGCGTACACATAGCAACACATTTTTCACATCATAAACGATGTCACCACACCATCGTCACCCTAATTTTATAAAATCACCCTTTTTCAAAAAACTTTCCTCTGCAAATACTGGTCGTTTTCGAAAAAAAAAACTCTTTGATCCTGAGCCGGGATCGTGATCAACTTCTTACATCATACAACTGTGTGATTAACTGTCTGTTTTAGTTACTAGGATCACCTCTACTCGAGGTCTTACATTTTGGGTCATCTCATTTTGAGAAGTCCTCTTTAAACCTCGCCTCCGAGGTTTGTGTCAAATCGTCTCAATATAGAGACCTAAATTCGTCAGGCGTTTCGCCGAATACACCAAGAGTCTAACGCACATGAGTCCCTAAGCCAAGTGACTGCAAACACACGCGAGTCAAGGGTCTTATTTCCGTGTCGCTCAGTTACGGGCATTCCACGAGTCTTTAAGCCGTCTGGTAGATCCATTCTCATTAATACCATCCCTTCCAGTCATGTCAGGAGATTCAAGCAGCAACGCAAGATACCAAAGTGGGAACAACGCCGAACAGTCTAGGGATATCACCGTAGAAACCCTAACTAACCTGATTCGGGATTTACAAGCCACCATTATCACGGTGAACGCATCCGTAAACAGCATAGACTCTCGCCTAGGCCATTTGGAAGATAGGGCCTCAGATGAACACCACAACCGGGTCCTCAATGAGGTCCTTTTAAATTCCACCCCGCTAGGTAGGGCGCCCGTCAGCATCATCCCTAGTGATCCCGTTGCCCTACGTCAAGATGACACCCTCCAATCCGCTATGAATCGCATAGATTTCCTCGATAGTCAAATGCGCCTAAACCAAGGCAACAATGTCCACCTCGAAAACCATAGGAAGTTTGAAATGGTGAACGATGAGCTACCAGAAAACGTTTCCTCAGCCAACATACCGAAATTCAAAGGAACGGAGGACCCCCTCAACTACATCCGGGCCTTTAAGGATTACATGGCCATTAAAGGGGTCAAGCCCAGCCTTTTCGCTAGGATATTCCCATCCTCTTTAGGGGACACACCCCGATCTTGGTTATATTTGCTCGATCCCAAAAAGATATCCACGTGGGACGATATTTCCATAGAATTCGCAAAATAATATGCGGATAATTCCGAAACGCATGTCACCATTAGAATCCTCGAAGTCCTTTCTCAAAACTAGAAGGAAGGTTTCTCCGAATTTCTGACAAGGTGGAGAAAGGTCATCACCCAATTAGTGAACCGCCTTGACGAGGCCACCTTAGTAGAGAAATTAGTCGAATGCTAGTTAAGGCAACCAACGAACGTGGACCACTCGTTTTTAAAAGCTTTTTCTAAAAAAGTAATTCATCACCTGAGTTCTTTAATAAGAATTTAGTTACAGCCTTAGAGCGCCGTCGTTAGACCACGTACACCACAAGTATCTAACTAACTAATTAATAGTAGTCTCGATAAAAGCATCACGTCATCATTTTCAAAAATGGTTCCCCCAAGAGCCATGTTCCTTTAAAAAAAACATTTTTGCTATCGCCGGATTCCCGATGCGTACACATAGCAACACATTTTTCACATCATAAACGATGTCACCACACCATCGTCACCCTAATTTTATAAAATCACCCTTTTTCAAAAAACTTTCCTCTGCAAATACTGGTCGTTTTCGAAAAAAAAAACTCTTTGATCCTGAGCCGGGATCGTGATCAACTTCTTACATCATACAACTGTGTGATTAACTGTCTGTTTTAGTTACTAGGATCACCTCTACTCGAGGTCTTACATTTTGGGTCATCTCATTTTGAGAAGTCCTCTTTAAACCTCGCCTCCAGGTTTGTGTCAAATCGTCTCAATATAGAGACCTAAATTCGTCAGGCGTTTCGCCGAATACACCAAGAGTCTAACGCACATGAGTCCCTAAGCCAAGTGACTGCAAACACACGCGAGTCAAGGGTCTTATTTCCGTGTCGCTCAGTTACGGGCATTCCACGAGTCTTTAAGCCGTCTGGTAGATCCATTCTCATTAATACCATCCCTTCCAGTCATGTCAGGAGATTCAAGCAGCAACGCAAGATACCAAAGTGGGAACAACGCCGAACAGTCTAGGGATATCACCGTAGAAACCCTAACTAACCTGATTCGGGATTTACAAGCCACCATTATCACGGTGAACGCATCCGTAAACAGCATAGACTCTCGCCTAGGCCATTTGGAAGATAGGGCCTCAGATGAACACCACAACCGGGTCCTCAATGAGGTCCTTTTAAATTCCACCCCGCTAGGTAGGGCGCCCGTCAGCATCATCCCTAGTGATCCCGTTGCCCTACGTCAAGATGACACCCTCCAATCCGCTATGAATCGCATAGATTTCCTCGATAGTCAAATGCGCCTAAACCAAGGCAACAATGTCCACCTCGAAAACCATAGGAAGTTTGAAATGGTGAACGATGAGCTACCAGAAAACGTTTCCTCAGCCAACATACCGAAATTCAAAGGAACGGAGGACCCCCTCAACTACATCCGGGCCTTTAAGGATTACATGGCCATTAAAGGGGTCAAGCCCAGCCTTTTCGCTAGGATATTCCCATCCTCTTTAGGGGACACACCCCGATCTTGGTTATATTTGCTCGATCCCAAAAAGATATCCACGTGGGACGATATTTCCATAGAATTCGCAAAATAATATGCGGATAATTCCGAAACGCATGTCACCATTAGAATCCTCGAAGTCCTTTCTCAAAACTAGAAGGAAGGTTTCTCCGAATTTCTGACAAGGTGGAGAAAGGTCATCACCCAATTAGTGAACCGCCTTGACGAGGCCACCTTAGTAGAGAAATTAGTCGAATGCTAGTTAAGGCAACCAACGAACGTGGACCACTCGTTTTTAAAAGCTTTTTCTAAAAAAGTAATTCATCACCTGAGTTCTTTAATAAGAATTTAGTTACAGCCTTAGAGCGCCGTCGTTAGACCACGTACACCACAAGTATCTAACTAACTAATTAATAGTAGTCTCGATAAAAGCATCACGTCATCATTTTCAAAAATGGTTCCCCGAAGAGCCATGTTCCTTTAAAAAAAACATTTTTGCTATCGCCGGATTCCCGACGCGTACACATAGCAACACATTTTTCACATCATAAACGATGTCACCACACCATCGTCACCCTAATTTTATAAAATCACCCTTTTTCAAAAAACTTTCCTCTGCAAATATTGGTCGTTTTCGAAAAAAAAAACTCTTTGATCCTGAGCCGGGATCGTGATCAACTTCTTACATCATACAACTGTGTGATTAACTGTCTGTTTTAGTTACTAGGATCACCTCTACTCGAGGTCTTACATTTTGGGTCATCTCATTTTGAGAAGTCCTCTTTAAACCTCGCCTCCGAGGTTTGTGTCAAATCGTCTCAATATAGAGACCTAAATTCGTCAGGCGTTTCGCCGAATACACCAAGAGTCTAACGCACATGAGTCCCTAAGCCAAGTGACTGCAAACACACGCGAGTCAAGGGTCTTATTTCCGTGTCGCTCAGTTACGGGCATTCCACGAGTCTTTAAGCCGTCTGGTAGATCCATTCTCATTAATACCATCCCTTCCAGTCATGTCAGGAGATTCAAGCAGCAACGCAAGATACCAAAGTGGGAACAACGCCGAACAGTCTAGGGATATCACCGTAGAAACCCTAACTAACCTGATTCGGGATTTACAAGCCACCATTATCACGGTGAACGCATCCGTAAACAGCATAGACTCTCGCCTAGGCCATTTGGAAGATAGGGCCTCAGATGAACACCACAACCGGGTCCTCAATGAGGTCCTTTTAAATTCCACCCCGCTAGGTAGGGCGCCCGTCAGCATCATCCCTAGTGATCCCGTTGCCCTACGTCAAGATGACACCCTCCAATCCGCTATGAATCGCATAGATTTCCTCGATAGTCAAATGCGCCTAAACCAAGGCAACAATGTCCACCTCGAAAACCATAGGAAGTTTGAAATGGTGAACGATGAGCTACCAGAAAACGTTTCCTCAGCCAACATACCGAAATTCAAAGGAACGGAGGACCCCCTCAACTACATCCGGGCCTTTAAGGATTACATGGCCATTAAAGGGGTCAAGCCCAGCCTTTTCGCTAGGATATTCCCATCCTCTTTAGGGGACACACCCCGATCTTGGTTATATTTGCTCGATCCCAAAAAGATATCCACGTGGGACGATATTTCCATAGAATTCGCAAAATAATATGCGGATAATTCCGAAACGCATGTCACCATTAGAATCCTCGAAGTCCTTTCTCAAAACTAGAAGGAAGGTTTCTCCGAATTTCTGACAAGGTGGAGAAAGGTCATCACCCAATTAGTGAACCGCCTTGACGAGGCCACCTTAGTAGAGAAATTAGTCGAATGCTAGTTAAGGCAACCAACGAACGTGGACCACTCGTTTTTAAAAGCTTTTTCTAAAAAAGTAATTCATCACCTGAGTTCTTTAATAAGAATTTAGTTACAGCCTTAGAGCGCCGTCGTTAGACCACGTACACCACAAGTATCTAACTAACTAATTAATAGTAGTCTCGATAAAAGCATCATGTCATCATTTTCAAAAATGGTTCCCCGAAGAGCCATGTTCCTTTAAAAAAAACATTTTTGCTATCGCCGGATTCCCGACGCGTACACATAGCAACACATTTTTCACATCATAAACGATGTCACCACACCATCGTCACCCTAATTTTATAAAATCACCCTTTTTCAAAAAACTTTCCTCTGCAAATATAGGTCGTTTTCAAAAAAAAAAATCTTTGATCCTGAGCCGGGATCGTGATCAACTTCTTACATCGTACAAATGTGTGATTAACTGTCTGTGTTAGTTACTAGGATCACCTCTACTCGAGGTCTTACATTTTGGGTCGTCTCATTTTGAGAAGTCCTCTTTAAACCTCGCCTCCGAGGTTTGTGTCAAATCGTCTCAATATAGAGACCTAAATTCGTCAGGCGTTTCGCCGAATACACCAAGAGTCTAAAGCACATGAGTCCCTAAGCCAAGTGAATGCAAACACACGCGAGTCAAGGGTCTTATTTCCGTGTCGCTCAGTTACGCGCATTCCACGAGTCTTTAAGCCGTCTGGTAGATCCATTCTCATTAATACCATCCCTTCCAGTCATGTCAGGAGATTCAAGCACAAACGCAAGATACCAAAGTGGGAACAACGCCGAACAGTCTAGGGATAACACCGTAGAAACCCTAACTAACCTGATTCGGGATTTACAAGCTACCATTATCACGGTGAACGCATCCGTAAACAGCATAGACTCTCGCGTAGGCCATTTGGAAGATAGGGCCTCAGATGAACACCACAACCGGGTCCTCAATGAGGTCCTTTTAAATTCCACCCCGCTAGGTAGGGCGCCCGTCAGCATCATCCCTAGTGATCCTGTTGCCCTACCTCAAGATGACACCCTCCAATCCGCTATGAATCGCATAGATTTCCTCGAAAGTCAAATGCGCCTAAACCAAGGCAACAATGTCCACCTCGAAAACCATAGGAAGTTTGAAATGGCGAAAGATGAGCTACCAGAAAACTTTTCCTCAGCCGACATACCGAAATTCAATGGAACGGAGGACTCCCTCAACTACATCCGGGCCTTTAAGGATTACATGGCCATTAAAGGGGTCAAGCCCAGCCTTTTCGCTAGGATATTCCCATCCTCTTTAGGGGACACACCCCGATCTTGGTTATATTTGCTCGATCCCAAAAAGATATCCACCTGGGACGATATTTCCATAGAATTCGCAAAATAATATGCGGATAATTCCGAAACGCATGTCACCATTAGAATCCTCGAAGTCCTTTCTCAAAACTAGAAGGAAGGTTTCTCCGAATTTCTGACAAGGTGGAGAAAGGTCATCACCCAATTAGTGAACCGCCTTGACGAGGCCACCTTAGTAGAGAAATTAGTCGAATGCTAGTTAAGGCAACCAACGAACGTGGACCACTCGTTTTTAAAAGCTTTTTCTAAAAAAGTAATTCATCACCTGAGTTCTTTAATAAGAATTTAGTTACAGCCTTAGAGCGCCGTCGTTAGACCACGTACACCACAAGTATCTAACTAACTAATTAATAGTAGTCTCGATAAAAGCATCACGTCATCATTTTCAAAAATGGTTCCCCCAAGAGCCATGTTCCTTTAAAAAAAACATTTTTGCTATCGCCGGATTCCCGACGCGTACACATAGCAACACATTTTTCACATCATAAACGATGTCACCACACCATCGTCACCCTAATTTTATAAAATCACCCTTTTTCAAAAAACTTTCCTCTGCAAATATAGGTCGTTTTCAAAAAAAAAAATCTTTGATCCTGAGCCGGGATCGTGATCAACTTCTTACATCGTACAACTGTGTGATTAACTGTCTGTGTTAGTTACTAGGATCACCTCTACTCGAGGTCTTACATTTTGGGTCGTCTCATTTTGAGAAGTCCTCTTTAAACCTCGCCTCCGAGGTTTGTGTCAAATCGTCTCAATATAGAGACCTAAATTCGTCAGGCGTTTCGCCGAATACACCAAGAGTCTAAAGCACATGAGTCCCTAAGCCAAGTGAATGCAAACACACGCGAGTCAAGGGTCTTATTTCCGTGTCGCTCAGTTACGCGCATTCCACGAGTCTTTAAGCCGTCTGGTAGATCCATTCTCATTAATACCATCCCTTCCAGTCATGTCAGGAGATTCAAGCACAAACGCAAGATACCAAAGTGGGAACAACGCCGAACAGTCTAGGGATAACACCGTAGAAACCCTAACTAACCTGATTCGGGATTTACAAGTTACCATTATCACGGTGAACGCATCCATAAACAGCATAGACTCTCGCCTAGGCCATTTGGAAGATAGGGCCTCAGATGAACACCACAACCGGGTCCTCAATGAGGTCCTTTTAAATTCCACCCCGCTAGGTAGGGCGCCCGTCAGCATCATCCCTAGTGATCCTGTTGCCCTACCTCAAGATGACACCCTCCAATCCGCTATGAATCGCATAGATTTCCTCGAAAGTCAAATGCGCCTAAACCAAGGCAACAATGTCCACCTCGAAAACCATAGGAAGTTTGAAATGGCGAACGATGAGCTACCAGAAAACTTTTCCTCAGCCGACATACCGAAATTCAAAGGAACGGAGGACTCCCTCAACTACATCCGGGCCTTTAAGGATTACATGGCCATTAAAGGGGTCAAGCCCAGCCTTTTCGCTAGGATATTCCCATCCTCTTTAGGGGACACACCCCGATCTTGGTTATATTTGCTCGATCCCAAAAAGATATCCACCTGGGACGATATTTCCATAGAATTCGCAAAATAATATGCAGATAATTCCGAAACGCATGTCACCATTAGAATCCTCGAAGTCCTTTCTCAAAACTAGAAGGAAGGTTTCTCCGAATTTCTGACAAGGTGGAGAAAGGTCATCACCCAATTAGTGAACCGCCTTGACGAGGCCACCTTAGTAGAGAAATTAGTCGAATGCTAGTTAAGGCAACCAACGAACGTGGACCACTCGTTTTTAAAAGCTTTTTCTAAAAAAGTAATTCATCACCTGAGTTCTTTAATAAGAATTTAGTTACAGCCTTAGAGCGCCGTCGTTAGACCACGTACACCACAAGTATCTAACTAACTAATTAATAGTAGTCTCGATAAAAGCATCACGTCATCATTTTCAAAAATGGTTCCCCCAAGAGCCATGTTCCTTTAAAAAAAACATTTTTGCTATCGCCGGATTCCCGATGCGTACACATAGCAACACATTTTTCACATCATAAACGATGTCACCACACCATCGTCACCCTAATTTTATAAAATCACCCTTTTTCAAAAAACTTTCCTCTGCAAATATTGGTCGTTTTCGAAAAAAAAAAACTCTTTGATCCTGAGCCGGGATCGTGATCAACTTCTTACATCGTACAACTGTGTGATTAACTGTCTGTGTTAGTTACTAGGATCACCTCTACTCGAGGTCTTACATTTTGGGTCGTCTCATTTTGAGAAGTCCTCTTTAAACCTTGCCTCCGAGGTTTGTGTCAAATCGTCTCAATATAGAGACCTAAATTCGTCAGGCGTTTCGCCGAATACACCAAGAGTCTAACGCACATGAGTCCCTAAGCCAAGTGACTGCAAACACACGCGAGTCAAGGGTCTTATTTCCGTGTCGCTCAGTTACGGGCATTCCACGAGTCTTTAAGCCGTCTGGTAGATCCATTCTCATTAATACCATCCCTTCCAGTCATGTCAGGAGATTCAAGCACAAACGCAAGATACCAAAGTGGGAACAACGCCGAACAGTCTAGGGATATCACCGTAGAAACCCTAACTAACCTGATTCGGGATTTACAAGCCACCATTATCACGGTGAACGCATCCGTAAACAGCATAGACTCTCGCCTAGGCCATTTGGAAGATAGGGCCTCAGATGAACACCACAACCGGGTCCTCAATGAGGTCCTTTTAAATTCCACCCCGCTAGGTAGGGCGCCCGTCAGCATCATCCCTAGTGATCCCGTTGCCCTACGTCAAGATGACACCCTCCAATCCGCTATGAATCGCATAGATTTCCTCGATAGTCAAATGCGCCTAAACCAAGGCAACAATGTCCACCTCGAAAACCATAGGAAGTTTGAAATGGTGAACGATGAGCTACCAGAAAACGTTTCCTCAGCCAACATACCGAAATTCAAAGGAACGGAGGACCCCCTCAACTACATCCGGGCCTTTAAGGATTACATGGCCATTAAAGGGGTCAAGCCCAGCCTTTTCGCTAGGATATTCCCATCCTCTTTAGGGGACACACCCCGATCTTGGTTATATTTGCTCGATCCCAAAAAGATATCCACGTGGGACGATATTTCCATAGAATTCGCAAAATAATATGCGGATAATTCCGAAACGCATGTCACCATTAGAATCCTCGAAGTCCTTTCTCAAAACTAGAAGGAAGGTTTCTCCGAATTTCTGATAAGGTGGAGAAAGGTCATCACCCAATTAGTGAACCGCCTTGACGAGGCCACCTTAGTAGAGAAATTAGTCGAATGCTAGTTAAGGCAACCAACGAACGTGGACCACTCGTTTTTAAAAGCTTTTTCTAAAAAAGTAATTCATCACCTGAGTTCTTTAATAAGAATTTAGTTACAGCCTTAGAGCGCCGTCGTTAGACCACGTACACCACAAGTATCTAACTAACTAATTAATAGTAGTCTCGATAAAAGCATCACGTCATCATTTTCAAAAATGGTTCCCCTAAGAGCCATGTTCCTTTAAAAAAAACATTTTTGCTATCGCTGGATTCCCGACGCGTACACATAGCAACACATTTTTCACATCATAAACGATGTCACCACACCATCGTCACCCTAATTTTATAAAATCACCCTTTTTCAAAAAACTTTCCTCTGCAAATATAGGTCGTTTTCAAAAAAAAAATCTTTGATCCTGAGCCGGGATCGTGATCAACTTCTTACATCGTACAACTGTGTGATTAACTGTCTGTGTTAGTTACTAGGATCACCTCTACTCGAGGTCTTACATTTTGGGTCGTCTCATTTTGAGAAGTCCTCTTTAAACCTCGCCTCCGAGGTTTGTGTCAAATCGTCTCAATATAGAGACCTAAATTCGTCAGGCGTTTCGCCGAATACACCAAGAGTCTAAAGCACATGAGTCCCTAAGCCAAGTGAATGCAAACACACGCGAGTCAACGGTCTTATTTCCGTGTCGCTCAGTTACACGCATTCCACGAGTCTTTAAGCCGTCTGGTAGATCCATTCTCATTAATACCATCCCTTCCAGTCATGTCAGGAGATTCAAGCACAAACGCAAGATACCAAAGTGGGAACAACGCCGAACAGTCTAGGGATAACACCGTAGAAACCCTAACTAACCTGATTCGGGATTTACAAGCTACCATTATCACGGTGAACGCATCCGTAAACAGCATAGACTCTCGCCTAGGCCATTTGGAAGATAGGGCCTCAGATGAACACCACAACCGGGTCCTCAATGAGGTCCTTTTAAATTCCACCCCGCTAGGTAGGGCGCCCGTCAGCATCATCCCTAGTGATCCTGTTGCCCTACCTCAAGATGACACCCTCCAATCCGCTATGAATCGCATAGATTTCCTCGAAAGTCAAATGCGCCTAAACCAAGGCAACAATGTCCACCTCGAAAACCATAGGAAGTTTGAAATGGTGAACGATGAGCTACCAGAAAACTTTTCCTCAGCCGACATACCGAAATTCAATGGAACGGAGGACTCCCTCAACTACATCCGGGCCTTTAAGGATTACATGGCCATTAAAGGGGTCAAGCCCAGCCTTTTCGCTAGGATATTCCCATCCTCTTTAGGGGACACACCCCGATCTTGGTTATATTTGCTCGATCCCAAAAAGATATCCACCTGGGACGATATTTCCATAGAATTCGCAAAATAATATGCGGATAATTCCGAAACGCATGTCACCATTAGAATCCTCGAAGTCCTTTCTCAAAACTAGAAGGAAGGTTTCTCCGAATTTCTGACAAGGTGGAGAAAGGTCATCACCCAATTAGTGAACCGCCTTGACGAGGCCACCTTAGTAGAGAAATTAGTCGAATGCTAGTTAAGGCAACCAACGAACGTGGACCACTCGTTTTTAAAAGCTTTTTCTAAAAAAGTTATTCATCACCTGAGTTCTTTAATAAGAATTTAGTTACAGCCTTAGAGCGCCGTCGTTAGACCACGTACACCACAAGTATCTATCTAACTAATTAATAGTAGTCTCGATAAAAGCATCATGTCATCATTTTCAAAACTGGTTCCCCCAAGAGCCATGTTCCTTTAAAAAAACATTTTTGCTATCGCCGGATTCCTGACGCGTACACATAGCAACACATTTTTCACATCATAAACGATGTCACCACACCATCGTCACCCTAATTTAATAAAATAACCCTTTTTCAAAAAACTTTCCTCTGCAAATATAGGTCGTTTTCAAAAAAAAAAACTCTTTGATCCTGAGCCGGGATCGTGATCAACTTCTTACATCGTACAACTGT
Organism: Agrostemma githago; assembly: GCA_958450325.1. Taxonomy (NCBI): domain Eukaryota; kingdom Viridiplantae; phylum Streptophyta; class Magnoliopsida; order Caryophyllales; family Caryophyllaceae; genus Agrostemma; species Agrostemma githago. Next base: position 46,615,643 of record OY288259.1, on the reverse strand, counting down.
GTGATTAACTGTCTGTGTTAGTTACTAGGATCACCTCTACTCGAGGTCTTACATTTTGGGTCGTCTCATTTTGTGAAGTCCTCTTTAAACCTCGCCTCCGAGGTTTGTGTCAAATCGTCTCAATATAGAGACCTAAATTCGTCAGGCGTTTCGCCGAATACACCAAGAGTCTAAAGCACATGAGTCCCTAAGCCAAGTGACTGCAAACACACGCGAGTCAAGGGTCTTATTTCGGTGTCGCTCAGTTACGCGCATTCCACGAGTCTTTAAGCCGTCTGGTAGATCCATTCTCATTAATACCATCCCTTCCAGTCATGTCAGGAGATTCAAGCACAAACGCAAGATACCAAAGTGGGAACAACGCCGAACAGTCTAGGGATAACACTGTAGAAACCCTAACTAACATGATTCGGGATTTACAAGCCACCATTATCACGGTGAACGCATCCGTAAACAGCATTGACTCTCGCCTAGGTCATTTGGAAGATATGGCCACAGATGAACACCACAACCGGGTCCTCAATGAGGTCCTTTTAAATTCCACCCCGCTAGGTGGGGCACCCGTCAGCATCATCCCTAGTGATCCCGTTGCCCTACCTCAAGATGACACCCTCCAATCCGCTATGAATCGCATAGATTTCCTCGAAAGTAAAATGCGCCTAAACCAAGGCAACAATGTCCACCTCGAAAACCATAGGAAGATTGAAATGGCGAACGATGAGCTACCAGAAAACTTTTCCTCAGCCGACATACCGAAATTCAAAGGAACGGAGGACCCCCTCATCTACATCCGGGCCTTTAAAGATTACATGGCCATTAAAGGGGTCAAGCCCAGCCTTTTCGCTAGGATATTCCCATCCTCTTTAGGGGACACACCCCGATCTTGGTTATATTTTCTCGATCCCTAAAAGATATCCACCTGGGTCGATATTTCCATAGAATTCGCAAAATAATATGCGGATAATTCCGAAATGCAAGTCACCATTAGAATCCTCGAAGTCCTTTCCCAAAACTAGAAGGAAGGCTTCTCCGAATCTCTGACTAGGTGGAGAAAGGTCATCACCCAATTAGTGAACCGCCTTGACGAGGCCACCTTAGTAGAGAAATTAGTCGAATGCTAGTTAAGGCAACCAACGAACGTGGACCACTCGTTTTTAAAAGCTTTTTCTAAAAAAGTTATTCATCACCTGAGTTCTTTAATAAGAATTTAGTTACAGCCTTAGAGCGCCGTCGTTAGACCACGTACACCACAAGTATCTAACTAACTAATTAATAGTAGTCTCGATAAAAGCATCATGTCATCATTTTCAAAACTGGTTCCCCCAAGAGCCATGTTCCTTTAAAAAAAACATTTTTGCTATCGCCGGATTCCTGACGCGTACACATAGCAACACATTTTTCACATCATAAACGATGTCACCACACCATCGTCACCCTAATTTTATAAAATAACCCTTTTTCAAAAAACTTTCCTCTGCAAATATAGGTCGTTTTCGAAAAAAAAAACTCTTTGATCCTGAGCCGGGATCGTGATCAACTTCTTACATCGTACAACTGTGTGATTAACTAACTGTCTGTGTTAGTTACTAGGATCACCTCTACTCGAGGTCTTACATTTTGGGTCGTCTCATTTTGTGAAGTCCTCTTTAAACCTCGCCTCCGAGGTTTGTGTCAAATCGTCTCAATATAGAGACCTAAATTCGTCAGGCGTTTCGCCGAATACACCAAGAGTCTAAACCACATGAGTCCCTAAGCCAAGTGACTGCAAACACACGCGAGTCAAGGGTCTTATTTCGGTGTCGCTCAGTTACGCGCATTCCACGAGTCTTTAAGCCGTCTGGTAGATCCATTCTCATTAATACCATCCCTTCCAGTCATGTCAGGAGATTCAAGCACAAACGCAAGATACCAAAGTGGGAACAACGCCGAACAGTCTAGGGATAACACCGTAGAAACCCTAACTAACATGATTCGGGATTTACAAGCCACCATTATCACGGTGAACGCATCCGTAAACAACATTGCCTCTCGCCTAGGTCATTTGGAAGATATGGCCACAGATGAACACCACAACCGGGTCCTCAATGAGGTCCTTTTAAATTCCACCCCGCTAGGTGGGGCACCCGTCAGCATCATCCCTAGTGATCCCGTTGCCCTACCTCAAGATGACACCCTCCAATCCACTATGAATCGCATAGATTTCCTCGAAAGTAAAATGCGCCTAAACCAAGGCAACAATGTCCACCTCGAAAACCATAGGAAGATTGAAATGGCGAACGATGAGCTACCAGAAAACTTTTCCTCAGCCGACATACCGAAATTCAAAGGAACGGAGGACCCCCTCATCTACATCCGGGCCTTTAAAGATTACATGGCCATTAAAGGGGTCAAGCCCAGCCTTTTCGCTAGGATATTCCCATCCTCTTTAGGGGACACACCCCGATCTTGGTTATATTTTCTCGATCCCTAAAAGATATCCACCTGGGTCGATATTTCCATAGAATTCGCAAAATAATATGCGGATAATTCCGAAATGCAAGTCACCATTAGAATCCTCGAAGTCCTTTCCCAAAACAAGAAGGAAGGCTTCTCCGAATCTCTGACTAGGTGGAGAAAGGTCATCACCCAATTAGTGAACCGCCTTGACGAGGCCACCTTAGTAGAGAAATTAGTCGAATGCTAGTTAAGGCAACCAACGAACGTGGACCACTCGTTTTTAAAAGCTTTTTCTAAAAAAGTTATTCATCACCTGAGTTCTTTAATAAGAATTTAGTTACAGCCTTAGAGCGCCGTCGTTAGACCACGTACACCACAAGTATCTAACTAACTAATTAATAGTAGTCTCGATAAAAGCATCATGTCATCATTTTCAAAACTGGTTCCCCCAAGAGCCATGTTCCTTTAAAAAAACATTTTTGCTATCGCCGGATTCCTGACGCGTACACATAGCAACACATTTTTCACATCATAAACGATGTCACCACACCATCGTCACCCTAATTTTATAAAATAACCCTTTTTCAAAAAACTTTCCTCTGCAAATATAGGTCGTTTTCGAAAAAAAAAACTCTTTGATCCTGAGCCGGGATCGTGAGCAACTTCTTACATCGTACAATTGTGTGATTAACTGTCTGTGTTAGTTACTAGGATCACCTCTACTCGAGGTCTTACATTTTGGGTCATCTCATTTTGTGAAGTCCTCTTTGAACCTCGCCTCCGAGGTTTGTGTCAAATCGTCTCAATATAGAGACCTAAATTCGTCAGGCGTTTCGCCGAATACACCAAGAGTCTAAAGCACATGAGTCCCTAAGCCAAGTGACTGCAAACACACGAGAGTCAAGGGTCTTATTTCGGTGTCGCTCAGTTACGCGCATTCCACGGGTCTTTAAGCCGTCTGGTAGATCCATTCTCATTAATACCATCCCTTCCAGTCATGTCAGGAGATTCAAGCACAAACGCAAGATACCAAAGTGGGAACAACGCCGAACAGTCTAGGGATAACACCGTAGAAACCCTAACTAACATGATTCGGGATTTACAAGCCACCATTATCACGGTGAACGCATCCGTAAACAGCATTGACTCTCGCCTAGGTCATTTGGAAGATATGGCCACAGATGAACACCACAACCGGGTCCTCAATGAGGTCCTTTTAAATTCCACCCCGCTAGGTGGGGCACCCGTCAGCATCATCTCTAGTGATCCCGTTGCCCTACCTCAAGATGACACCCTCCAATCCGCTATGAATCGCATAGATTTCCTCGAAAGTCAAATGCCCCTAAACCAAGGCAACAATGTCCACCTCGAAAACCATAGGAAGATTGAAATGGCGAATGATGAGCTACCAGAAAACTTTTCCTCAGCCGACATACCGAAATTCAAAGGAACGGAGGACCCCCTCATCTACATCCGGGCCTTTAAAGATTACATGGCCATTAAAGGGGTCAAGCCCAGCCTTTTCGCTAGGATATTCCCATCCTCTTTAGGGGACACACCCCGATCTTGGTTATATTTTCTCGATCCCTAAAAGATATCCACCTGGGTCGATATTTCCATAGAATTCGCAAAATAATATGCGGATAATTCCGAAATGCAAGTCACCATTAGAATCCTCGAAGTCCTTTCCCAAAACTAGAAGGAAGGCTTCTCCGAATTTCTGACTAGGTGGAGAAAGGTCATCACCCAATTAGTGAACCGCCTTGACGAGGCCACCTTAGTAGAGAAATTAGTCGAATGCTAGTTAAGGCAACCAACGAACGTGGACCACTCGTTTTTAAAAGCTTTTTCTAATAAAGTTATTCATCACCTGAGTTCTTTAATAAGAATTTAGTTACAGCCTTAGAGCGCCGTCGTTAGACCACGTACACCACAAGTATCTAACTAACTAATTAATAGTAGTCTCGATAAAAGCATCACGTCATCATTTTCAAAACTGGTTCCCCCAAGAGCCATGTTCCTTTAAAAAAAACATTTTTGCTATCGCCGGATTCCTGACGCGTACACATAGCAACACATTTTTCACATCATAAACGATGTCACCACACCATCGTCACCCTAATTTTATAAAATAACCCTTTTTCAAAAAACTTTCCTCTACAAATATAGGTCGTTTTCGAAAAAAAAACTCTTTTATCCTAAGCCGGGATCGTGATCAACTTCTTACATCGTACAACTGTGTGATTAACTGTCTGTGTTAGTTACTAGGATCACCTCTACTTGAGGTCTTACATTTTGGGTCGTCTCATTTTGTGAAGTCCTCTTTAAACCTCGCCTCCGAGGTTTGTGTCAAATTGTCTCAATATAGAGACCTAAATTCGTCAGGCGTTTCGCCGAATACACCAAGAGTCTAAAGCACATGAGTCCCTAAGCCAAGTGACTGCAAACACACAAGAGTCAAGGGTCTTATTTCCGTGTCGCTCAGTTACACGCATTCCACGGGTCTTTAAGCCGTCTGGTAGATCCATTCTCATTAATACCATCCCTTCCAGTCATGTCAGGAGATTCAAGCACAAACGCAAGATACCAAAGTGGGAACAACGCCGAACAGTCTAGGGATAACACCGTAGAAACCCTAACTAACATGATTCGGAATTTACAAGCCACCATTATCACGGTGAACGCATCCGTAAACAGCATTGACTCTCGCCTAGGTCATTTGGAAGATATGGCCACAGATGAACACCACAACCGGGTCCTCAATGAGGTCCTTTTAAATTCCACCCCGCTAGGTGGGGCACCCGTCAGCATCATCTCTAGTGATCCCGTTGCCCTACCTCAAGATGACACCCTCCAATCCGCTATGAATCGCATAGATTTCCTCGAAAGTCAAATGCCCCTAAACCAAGGCAACAATGTCCACCTCGAAAACCATAGGAAGATTGAAATGGCGAATGATGAGCTACCAGAAAACTTTTCCTCAGCCGACATACCGAAATTCAAAGGAACGGAGGACCCCCTCATCTACATCCGGGCCTTTAAAGATTACATGGCCATTAAAGGGGTCAAGCCCAGCCTTTTCGCTAGGATATTCCCATCCTCTTTAGGGGACACACCCCGATCTTGGTTATATTTTCTCGATCCCTAAAAGATATCCACCTGGGTCGATATTTCCATAGAATTCGCAAAATAATATGCGGATAATTCCGAAATGCAAGTCACCATTAGAATCCTCGAAGTCCTTTCCCAAAACTAGAAGGAAGGCTTCTCCGAATTTCTGACTAGGTGGAGAAAGGTCATCACCCAATTAGTGAACCGCCTTGACGAGGCCACCTTAGTAGAGAAATTAGTCGAATGCTAGTTAAGGCAACCAACGAACGTGGACCACTCGTTTTTAAAAGCTTTTTCTAATAAAGTTATTCATCACCTGAGTTCTTTAATAAGAATTTAGTTACAGCCTTAGAGCGCCGTCGTTAGACCACGTACACCACAAGTATCTAACTAACTAATTAATAGTAGTCTCGATAAAAGCATCACGTCATCATTTTCAAAACTGGTTCCCCCAAGAGCCATGTTCCTTTAAAAAAAACATTTTTGCTATCGCCGGATTCCTGACGCGTACACATAGCAACACATTTTTCACATCATAAACGATGTCACCACACCATCGTCACCCTAATTTTATAAAATAACCCTTTTTCAAAAAACTTTCCTCTACAAATATAGGTCGTTTTCGAAAAAAAAACTCTTTTATCCTAAGCCGGGATCGTGATCAACTTCTTACATCGTACAACTGTGTGATTAACTGTCTGTGTTAGTTACTAGGATCACCTCTACTTGAGGTCTTACATTTTGGGTCGTCTCATTTTGTGAAGTCCTCTTTAAACCTCGCCTCCGAGGTTTGTGTCAAATTGTCTCAATATAGAGACCTAAATTCGTCAGGCGTTTCGCCGAATACACCAAGAGTCTAAAGCACATGAGTCCCTAAGCCAAGTGACTGCAAACACACAAGAGTCAAGGGTCTTATTTCCGTGTCGCTCAGTTACACGCATTCCACGGGTCTTTAAGCCGTCTGGTAGATCCATTCTCATTAATACCATCCCTTCCAGTCATGTCAGGAGATTCAAGCACAAACGCAAGATACCAAAGTGGGAACAACGCCGAACAGTCTAGGGATAACACCGTAGAAACCCTAACTAACATGATTCGGAATTTACAAGCCACCATTATCACGGTGAACGCATCCGTAAACAGCATTGACTCTCGCCTAGGTCATTTGGAAGATATGGCCACAGATGAACACCACAACCGGGTCCTCAATGAGGTCCTTTTAAATTCCACCCCGCTAGGTGGGGCACCCGTCAGCATCATCCCTAGTGATCCCGTTGCCCTACCTCAAGATGACACCCTCCAATCCGCTATGAATCGCATAGATTTCCTCGAAAGTCAAATGCGCCTAAACCAAGGCAACAATGTCCACCTCGAAAACCATAGGAAGATTGAAATGGCGAACGATGAGCTACCAGAAAACTTTTCCTCAGCCGACATACCGAAATTCAAAGGAACGGAGGACCCCCTCATCTACATCCGGGCCTTTAAAGATTACATGGCCATTAAAGGGGTCAAGCCCAGCCTTTTCGCTAGGATATTCCCGTCCTCTTTAGGGGACACACCCCGATCTTGGTTATATTTTCTCGATCCCTAAAAGATATCCACCTGGGTCGATATTTCCATAGAATTCGCAAAATAATATGCGGATAATTCCGAAATGCAAGTCACCATTAGAATCCTCGAAGTCCTTTCCCAAAACTAGAAGGAAGGCTTCTCCGAATTTCTGACTAGGTGGAGAAAGGTCATCACCCAATTAGTGAACCGCCTTGACGAGGCCACCTTAGTAGAGAAATTAGTCGAATGCTAGTTAAGGCAACCAACGAACGTGGACCACTCGTTTTTAAAAGCTTTTTCTAATAAAGTTATTCATCACCTGAGTTCTTTAATAAGAATTTAGTTACAGCCTTAGAGCGCCGTCGTTAGACCACGTACACCACAAGTATCTAACTAACTAATTAATAGTAGTCTCGATAAAAGCATCACGTCATCATTTTCAAAACTGGTTCCCCCAAGAGCCATGTTCCTTTAAAAAAAACATTTTTGCTATCTCCGGATTCCTGACGCGTACACATAGCAACACATTTTTCACATCATAAACGATGTCACCACACCATCGTCACTCTAATTTTATAAAATAACCCATTTTCAAAAAACTTTCCTCTGCAAATATAGGTCGTTTTCGAAAAAAAAAACTCTTTGATCCCGAGCCAGGATCGTGATCAACTTCTTACATCGTACAACTGTGTGATTAACTGTCTGTGTTAGTTACTAGGATCACCTCTACTCGAGGTCTTACATTTTGGGTCGTCTCATTTTGTGAAGTCCTCTTTAAACCTCGCCTCCGAGGTTTGTGTCAAATCGTCTCAATATAGAGACCTAAATTCGTCAGGCGTTTCGCCGAATACACCAAGAGTCTAAAGCACATGAGTCCCTAAGCCAAGTGACTGCAAACACACGCGAGTCAAGGGTCTTATTTCGGTGTCGCTCAGTTACGCGCATTCCACGAGTCTTTAAGCCGTCTGGTAGATCCATTCTCATTAATACCATCCCTTCCAGTCATGTCAGGAGATTCAAGCACAAACGCAAGATACCAAAGTGGGAACAACGCCGAATAGTCTAGGGATAACACCGTAGAAACCCTAACTAACCTGATTCGGGATTTACAAGCCACCATCATCACGGTGAACGCATCCGTAAACAGCATAGACTCTCGCCTAGGTCATTTGGAAGATAAGGCCACAGATGAACACCACAACCGGGTCCTCAATGAGGTCCTTTTAAATTCCACCCTGCTAGGTGGGGCACCCGTCAGCATCATCCCTAGTGATCCCGTTGCCCTACCTCAAGATGACACCCTCCAATCCGCTATGAATCGCATAGATTTCCTCGAAAGTCAAATGCGCCTAAACCAAGGCAACAATGTCCACCTCGAAAACCATAGGAAGATTGAAATGGCGAACGATGAGCTACCAGAAAACTTTTCCTCAGCCGACATACCGAAATTCAAAGGAACGGAGGACCCCCTCATCTACATCCGGGCCTTTAAAGATTACATGGCCATTAAAGGGGTCAAGCCCAGCCTTTTCGCTAGGATATTCCCGTCCTCTTTAGGGGACACACCCCGATCTTGGTTATATTTTCTCGATCCCTAAAAGATATCCACCTGGGTCGATATTTCCATAGAATTCGCAAAATAATATGCGGATAATTCCGAAATGCAAGTCACCATTAGAATCCTCGAAGTCCTTTCCCAAAACTAGAAGGAAGGCTTCTCCGAATTTCTGACTAGGTGGAGAAAGGTCATCACCCAATTAGTGAACCGCCTTGACGAGGCCACCTTAGTAGAGAAATTAGTCGAATGCTAGTTAAGGCAACCAACGAACGTGGACCACTCGTTTTTAAAAGCTTTTTCTAAAAAAGTTATTCATCACCTGAGTTCTTTAATAAGAACTTAGTTACTGCCTTAGAGCGCCGTCGTTAGACCACGTACACCACAAGTATCTAACTAACTAATTAATAGTAGTCTCGATAAAAGCATCACGTCATCATTTTCAAAACTGGTTCCCCCAAGAGCCATGTTCCTTTAAAAAAAACATTTTTGCTATCTCCGGATTCCTGACGCGTACACATAGCAACACATTTTTCACATCATAAACGATGTCACCACACCATCGTCACTCTAATTTTATAAAATAACCCATTTTCAAAAAACTTTCCTCTGCAAATATAGGTCGTTTTCGAAAAAAAAAACTCTTTGATCCCGAGCCAGGATCGTGATCAACTTCTTACATCGTACAACTGTGTGATTAACTGTCTGTGTTAGTTACTAGGATCACCTCTACTCGAGGTCTTACATTTTGGGTCGTCTCATTTTGTGAAGTCCTCTTTAAACCTCGCCTCCGAGGTTTGTGTCAAATCGTCTCAATATAGAGACCTAAATTCGTCAGGCGTTTCGCCGAATACACCAAGAGTCTAAAGCACATGAGTCCCTAAGCCAAGTGACTGCAAACACACGCGAGTCAAGGGTCTTATTTCGGTGTCGCTCAGTTACGCGCATTCCACGAGTCTTTAAGCCGTCTGGTAGATCCATTCTCATTAATACCATCCCTTCCAGTCATGTCAGGAGATTCAAGCACAAACGCAAGATACCAAAGTGGGAACAACGCCGAATAGTCTAGGGATAACACCGTAGAAACCCTAACTAACCTGATTCGGGATTTACAAGCCACCATCATCACGGTGAACGCATCCGTAAACAGCATAGACTCTCGCCTAGGTCATTTGGAAGATAAGGCCACAGATGAACACCACAACCGGGTCCTCAATGAGGTCCTTTTAAATTCCACCCTGCTAGGTGGGGCACCCGTCAGCATCATCCCTAGTGATCCCGTTGCCCTACCTCAAGATGACACCCTCCAATCCGCTATGAATCGCATAGATTTCCTCGAAAGTCAAATGCGCCTAAACCAAGGCAACAATGTCCACCTCGAAAACCATAGGAAGATTGAAATGGCGAACGATGAGCTACCAGAAAACTTTTCCTCAGCCGACATACCGAAATTCAAAGGAACGGAGGACCCCCTCATCTACATCCGGGCCTTTAAAGATTACATGGCCATTAAAGGGGTCAAGCCCAGCCTTTTCGCTAGGATATTCCCGTCCTCTTTAGGGGACACACCCCGATCTTGGTTATATTTTCTCGATCCCTAAAAGATATCCACCTGGGTCGATATTTCCATAGAATTCGCAAAATAATATGCGGATAATTCCGAAATGCAAGTCACCATTAGAATCCTCGAAGTCCTTTCCCAAAACTAGAAGGAAGGCTTCTCCGAATTTCTGACTAGGTGGAGAAAGGTCATCACCCAATTAGTGAACCGCCTTGACGAGGCCACCTTAGTAGAGAAATTAGTCGAATGCTAGTTAAGGCAACCAACGAACGTGGACCACTCGTTTTTAAAAGCTTTTTCTAAAAAAGTTATTCATCACCTGAGTTCTTTAATAAGAATTTAGTTACTGCCTTAGAGCGCCGTCGTTAGACCACGTACACCACAAGTATCTAACTAACTAATTAATAGTAGTCTCGATAAAAGCATCACGTCATCATTTTCAAAACTGGTTCCCCCAAGAGCCATGTTCCTTTAAAAAAAACATTTTTGCTATCTCCGGATTCATGACGCGTACACATAGCAACACATTTTTCACATCATAAACGATGTCACCACACCATCGTCACTCTAATTTTATAAAATAACCCATTTTCAAAAAACTTTCCTCTGCAAATATAGGTCGTTTTCGAAAAAAAAAACTCTTTGATCCCGAGCCAGGATCGTGATCAACTTCTTACATCGTACAACTGTGTGATTAACTGTCTGTGTTAGTTACTAGGATCACCTCTACTCGAGGTCTTACATTTTGGGTCGTCTCATTTTGTGAAGTCCTCTTTAAACCTCGCCTCCGAGGTTTGTGTCAAATCGTCTCAATATAGAGACCTAAATTCGTCAGGCGTTTCGCCGAATACACCAAGAGTCTAAAGCACATGAGTCCCTAAGCCAAGTGACTGCAAACACACGCGAGTCAAGGGTCTTATTTCGGTGTCGCTCAGTTACGCGCATTCCACGAGTCTTTAAGCCGTCTGGTAGATCCATTCTCATTAATACCATCCCTTCCAGTCATGTCAGGAGATTCAAGCACAAACGCAAGATACCAAAGTGGGAACAACGCCGAATAGTCTAGGGATAACACCGTAGAAACCCTAACTAACCTGATTCGGGATTTACAAGCCACCATCATCACGGTGAACGCATCCGTAAACAGCATAGACTCTCGCCTAGGTCATTTGGAAGATAAGGCCACAGATGAACACCACAACCGGGTCCTCAATGAGGTCCTTTTAAATTCCACCCTGCTAGGTGGGGCACCCGTCAGCATCATCCCTAGTGATCCCGTTGCCCTACCTCAAGATGACACCCTCCAATCCGCTATGAATCGCATAGATTTCCTCGAAAGTCAAATGCGCCTAAACCAAGGCAACAATGTCCACCTCGAAAACCATAGGAAGATTGAAATGGCGAACGATGAGCTACCAGAAAACTTTTCCTCAGCCGACATACCGAAATTCAAAGGAACGGAGGACCCCCTCATCTACATCCGGGCCTTTAAAGATTACATGGCCATTAAAGGGGTCAAGCCCAGCCTTTTCGCTAGGATATTCCCATCCTCTTTAGGGGACACACCCCGATCTTGGTTATATTTTCTCAATCCCAAAAAGATATCCATCTGGGTGGATATTTCCATAGAATTCGCAATATAATATGCGGATAATTCCGAAATGCAAGTCACCATTAGAATCCTCGAAGTCCTTTCCCAAAACTAGAAGGAAGGCTTCTCCGAATTTCTGACTAGGTTGAGAAAGGTCATCACCCAATTAGTGAACCGCCTTGACGAGGCCACCTTAGTAGAGAAATTAGTCGAATGATAGTTAAGGCAACCAACGAACGTGGACCACTCGTTTTTAAAAGCTTTTTCTAAAAAAGTTATTCATCACCTGAGTTCTTTAATAAGAATTTAGTTACAGCCTTAGAGCGTCGTCGTTAGACCACGTACACCACAAGTATCTAACTAACTAATTAATAGTAGTCTCGATAAAAGCATCACGTCATCATTTTCAAAACTGGTTCCCCCAAGAGCCATGTTCCTTTAAAAAAACATTTTTGCTATCGCCGGATTCCTGACGCGTACACATAGCAACACATTTTTCACATCATAAACGATGTCACCACACCATCGTCACCCTAATTTTATAAAATAACCCTTTTTCAAAAAACTTTCCTCTGCAAATATAGGTCATTTTCGAAAAAAAAAACTCTTTGATCCTGAGCCGGGATCGTGATCAACTTCTTACATCGTACAACTGTGTGATTAATTGTCTGTGTTAGTTACTAGGATCACCTCTACTCGAGGTCTTACATTTTGTGAAGTCCTCTTTAAATCTCGCCTCCGAGGTTTGTGTCAAATCGTCTCAATATAGAGACCTAAATTCGTCAGGCGTTTCGCCGAATACACCAAGAGTCTAAAGCACATGAGTCCCTAAGCCAAGTGACTGCAAACACACAAGAGTCAAGGGTCTTATTTCCGTGTCGCTCAGTTACGCGCATTCCACGAGTCTTTAAGTCGTCTGGTAGATCCATTCTCATTAATACCATCCCTTCCAGTCATGTCAGGAGATTCAAGCACAAACGCAAGATACCAAAGTGGGAACAACGCCGAACAGTCTAGGGATAACACCGTAGAAACCCTAACTAAAATGATTCGGGATTTACAAGCCACCATTATCACGGTGAACGCATCCGTAAACAGCATAGACTCTCGCCTAGGTCATTTGGAAGATAGGGCCACAGATGAACACCACAACCGGGTCTTCAATGAGGTCCTTTTAAATTCCACCCCGCTAGATGGGGCACCCGTCAGCATCATCCCTAGTGATCCCGTTGCCCTACCTCAAGATGACACCCTCCAATCCGCTATTAATCGCATAGATTTCCTCGAAAGTCAAATGCGCCTAAACCAAGGCAACAATGTCCACCTCGAAAACCATAGGAAGTTTGAAATGGCGAACGATGAGCTACCAGAAAACTTTTCCTCAGCCGACATACCGAAATTCAAAGGAACGGAGGACCCCCTCATCTACATCCGGGCCTTTAAAGATTACATGGCCATTAAAGGGGTCAAGCCTAGCCTTTTCACTAGGATATTCCCATCCTCTTTAGGGGACACACCCCGATCTTGGTTATATTTTCTCGATCCCAAAAAGATATCCACCTGGGTCGATATTTCCAAAGAATTCGCAAAATAATATGCGGATAATTCCGAAATACAAGTCACCATTAGAATCCTCGAAGTCCTTTCCCAAAACTAGAAGGAAGGCTTCTCCGAATTTCTGACTAGGTGGAGAAAGGTCATCACCCAATTAGTGAACCGCCTTGACGAGGCCACCTTAGTAGAGAAATTAGTCGAATGCTAGTTAAGGCAACCAACGGACGTGGACCACTCGTTTTTAAAAGCTTTTTCTAAAAAAGTTATTCATCACCTGAGTTCTTTAATAAGAATTTAGTTACAGCCTTAGAGCGTCGTCGTTAGACCACGTACACCACAAGTATCTAACTAACTAATTAATGGTAGTCTTGATAAAAGCATCACGTCATCATTTTCAAAACTGGTTCCCCCAAGAGCCATGTTCCTTTAAAAAAAACATTTTTCCTATCGCCGGATTCCTGACGCGTACACATGGCAACACATTTTTCACATCATAAACGATGTCACCATACCATCGTCACTCTAATTTTATAAAATAACCCATTTTCAAAAAACTTTCCTCTGCAAATATAGGTCGTTTTCGAAAAAAAAAACTCTTTGATCCTGAGCCTGGATCATGATCAACTTCTTACATCGTACAACTGTGTGATTAACTGTCTGTGTTAGTTACTAGGATCACCTCTACTCAAGGTCTTACATTTTGGGTCGTCTCATTTTGTGAAGTCCTCTTTAAACCTCGCCTCCGAGGTTTGTGTCAAATCGTCTCAATATAGAGACCTAAATTCGTCAGGCGTTTCGCCGAATACACCTAGAGTCTAAAGCACATGAGTCCCTAAGCCAAGTGACTGCAAACACACGCGAGTCAAGGGTCTTATTTCGGTGTCGCTCAGTTACGCGCATTCCACGAGTCTTTAATCCGTCTGGTAGATCCATTCTCATTAATACCATCCCTTCCAGTCATGTCAGGAGATTCAAGCACAAACGTAAGATACCAAAGTGGGAACAACGCCGAATAGTCTATGGATAACACCGTAGAAACCCTAACTAACCTGATTCGGGATTTATAAGCCACCATTATCACGGTGAACGCATCCGTAAACAGCATAGACTCTCACCTAGGTCATTTGGAAGATAAGGCCACAGATGAACACCACAACCGGGTCCTCAATGAGGTCCTTTTAAATTCCACCCCGCTAGGTGGGGCACCCGTCAGCATCATCCCTAGTGATCCCGTTGCCCTACCTCAAGATGACACCCTCCAATCCGCTATGAATCGCATAGATTTCCTCGAAAGTCAAATGCGCCTAAGCCAAGGCAACAATGTCCACCTCGAAAACCATAGGAAGTTTGAAATGGCGAACGATGAGCTACCAGAAAACTTTTCCTCAGCCGACATACCGAAATTCAAAGGAACGGAGGACCCCCTCAACTACATCCGGGCCTTTAAAGATTACATGGCCATTAAAGGGGTCAAGCCCAGCCTTTTCGCTAGGATATTCCCATCCTCTTTAGGGGACACACCCCGATCTTGGTTATATTTTCTCGATCCCAAAAAGATATCCACCTGGGTCGATATTTCCATAGAATTCGCAAAATAATATGCGGATAATTCCGAAAGGCAAGTCACCATTAGAATCCTCGAAGTCCTTTCCCAAAACTAGAAGGAAGGCTTCTCCGAATTTCTGACTAGGTGGAGAAAGGTCATCACCCAATTAGTGAACCGCCTTGACGAGGCCACCTTAGTAGAGAAATTAGTCGAATGCTAGTTACGGCAACCAACGAACGTGGACCACTCGTTTTTAAAAGCTTTTTCTAAAAAAGTTATTCATCACCTGAGTTCTTTAATAAGAATTTAGTTACAGCCTTAGAGGGCCGTCGTTAGACCACGTACACCACAAGTATCTAACTAACTAATTAATGGTAGTCTCGATAAAAGCATCACGTCATCATTTTCAAAACTGGTTCCCCCAAGAGCCATGTTCCTTTAAAAAAAACATTTTTGCTATCGCCGGATTCCTGACGCGTACACATAGCAACACATTTTTCACATCATAAACGATGTCACCACACCATCGTCACCCTAATTTTATACAATAACCCTTTTTCAAAAAACTTTCCTCTGCAAATATAGGTCGTTTTCGAAAAAAAAAAACTCTTTGATCCTGAGCCGGGATCGTGATCAACTTCTTACATCGTACAACTGTGTGATTAACTGTCTGTGTTAGTTACTAGGATCACCTCTACTCGAGGTCTTACATTTTGGGTCGTCTCATTTTGTGAAGTCCTCTTTAAACCTCGCCTTCGAGGTTTGTGTCAAATCGTCTCAATATAGAGACCTAAATTCGTCAGGCGTTTCGCCGAATACACCAAGAGTCTAAAGCACATGAGTCCCTAAGCCAAGTGACTGCAAACACACGCGAGTCAAGGGTCTTATTTCGGTGTCGCTCAGTTACGCGCATTCCACGAGTCTTTAAGCCGTCTGGTAGATCCATTCTCATTAATACCATCCCTTCCAGTCATGTCAGGAGATTCAAGCACAAACGTAAGATACCAAAGTGGGAACAACGCCGAATAGTCTAGGGATAACACCGTAGAAACCCTAACTAACCTGATTCGGGATTTATAAGCCACCATTATCACGGTGAACGCATCCGTAAACAGCATAGACTCTCACCTAGGTCATTTGGAAGATAAGGCCACAGATGAACACCACAACCGGGTCCTCAATGAGGTCCTTTTAAATTCCACCCCGCTAGGTGGGGCACCCGTCAGCATCATCCCTAGTGATCCCGTTGCCCTACCTCAAGATGACACCCTCCAATCCGCTATGAATCGCATAGATTTCATCGAAAGTCAAATGCGCCTAAGCCAAGGCAACAATGGCCACCTCGAAAACCATAGGAAGTTTGAAATGGCGAACGATGAGCTACCAGAAAACTTTTCCTCAGCCGACATACCGAAATTCAAAGGAACGGAGGACCTCCTCAACTACATCCGGGCCTTTAAAGATTACATGGCCATTAAAGGGGTCAAGCCCAGCCTTTTCGCTAGGATATTCCCATCCTCTTTAGGGGACACACCCCGATCTTGGTTATATTTTCTCGATCCCAAAAAGATATCCACCTGGGTCGATATTTCCAAAGAATTCGCAAAATAATATGCGGATAATTCCGAAATGCAAGTCACCATTAGAATCCTCGAAGTCCTTTCCCAAAACTAGAAGGAAGGCTTCTCCGAATTTCTGACTAGGTTGAGAAAGGTCATCACCCAATTAGTGAACCGCCTTGACGAGGCCACCTTAGTAGAGAAATTAGTCGAATGCTAGTTAAGGCAACCAACGAACGTGGACCACTCGTTTTTAAAAGCTTTTGCTAAAAAAGTTATTCATCACCTGAGTTCTTTAATATGAATTTAGTTACAGCCTTAGAGCGCCGTCGTTAGACCACGTACACCACAAGTATCTAACTAACTAATTAATAGTAGTCTCGATAAAAGCATCACGTCATCATTTTCAAAACTGGTTCCCCAAGAGCCATGTTCCTTTAAAAAAAACATTTTTGCTATCGCCGGATTCCTGACGAGTACACATAGCAACACATTTTTCACATCATAAACGATGTCACCATACCATCGTCACTCTAATTTTATAAAATAACCCATTTTCAAAAAACTTTCCTCTGCAAATATAGGTCGTTTTCGAAAAAAAAAAACTCTTTGATCCTGAGCCTGGATCATGATCAACTTCTTACATCGTACAACTGTGTGATTAACTGTCTGTGTTAGTTACTAGGATCACCTCTACTCAAGGTCTTACATTTTGGGTCGTCTCATTTTGTGAAGTCCTCTTTAAACCTCGCCTCCGAGGTTTGTGTCAAATCGTCTCAATATAGAGACCTAAATTCGTCAGGCGTTTCGCCGAATACACCTAGAGTCTAAAGCACATGAGTCCCTAAGCCAAGTGACTGCAAACACACGCGAGTCAAGGGTCTTATTTCGGTGTCGCTCAGTTACGCGCATTCCACGAGTCTTTAAGCCGTCTGGTAGATCCATTCTCATTAATACCATCCCTTCCAGTCATGTCAGGAGATTCAAGCACAAACGTAAGATACCAAAGTGGGAACAACGCCGAATAGTCTAGGGATAACACCGTAGAAACCCTAACTAACCTGATTCGGGATTTATAAGCCACCATTATCACGGTGAACGCATCCGTAAACAGCATAGACTCTCACCTAGGTCATTTGGAAGATAAGGCCACAGATGAACACCACAACCGGGTCCTCAATGAGGTCCTTTTAAATTCCACCCCGCTAGGTGGGGCACCCGTCAGCATCATCCCTAGTGATCCCGTTGCCCTACCTCAAGATGACACCCTCCAATCCGCTATGAATCGCATAGATTTCCTCGAAAGTCAAATGCGCCTAAGCCAAGGCAACAATGTCCACCTCGAAAACCATAGGAAGTTTGAAATGGCGAACGATGAGCTACCAGAAAACTTTTCCTCAGCCGACATACCGAAATTCAAAGGAACGGAGGACCCCCTCAACTACATCCGGGCCTTTAAAGATTACATGGCCATTAAAGGGGTCAAGCCCAGCCTTTTCGCTAGGATATTCCCATCCTCTTTAGGGGACACACCCCGATCTTGGTTATATTTTCTCGATCCCAAAAAGATATCCACCTGGGTCGATATTTCCATAGAATTCGCAAAATAATATGCGGATAATTCCGAAAGGCAAGTCACCATTAGAATCCTCGAAGTCCTTTCCCAAAACTAGAAGGAAGGCTTCTCCGAATTTCTGACTAGGTGGAGAAAGGTCATCACCCAATTAGTGAACCGCCTTGACGAGGCCACCTTAGTAGAGAAATTAGTCGAATGCTAGTTACGGCAACCAACGAACGTGGACCACTCGTTTTTAAAAGCTTTTTCTAAAAAAGTTATTCATCACCTGAGTTCTTTAATAAGAATTTAGTTACAGCCTTAGAGGGCCGTCGTTAGACCACGTACACCACATGTATCTAACTAACTAATTAATAGTAGTCTCGATAAAAGCATCACGTCATCATTTTCAAAACCGTTTCCCCCAAGAGCCATGTTCCTTTAAAAAAAACATTTTTGCTATCGCCGGATTCCTGACGCGTACACATAGCAACACATTTTTCACATCATAAACGATGTCACCACACCATCGTCACCCTAATTTTATAAAATAACCCTTTTTCAAAAAACTTTCCTCTGCAAATATAGGTCGTTTTCGAAAAAAAAAAAACTCTTTGATCCTGAGCCGGGATCGTGATCAACTTCTTACATCGTACAACTGTGTGATTAACTGTCTGTGTTAGTTACTAGGATCACCTCTACTCGAGGTCTTACATTTTGGGTCGTCTCATTTTGTGAAGTCCTCTTTAAACCTCGCCTCCGAGGTTTGTGTCAAATCGTCTCAATATAGAGACCTAAATTCGTCAGGCGTTTCGCCGAATACACCAAGAGTCTAATGCACATGAGTCCCTAAGCCAGGTGACTGCAAACACACGCGAGTCAAGGGTCTTATTTCCGTGTCGCTCAGTTACACGCATTCCACGAGTCTTTAAGCCTTCTGGTAGATCCATTCTCATTAATACCATCCCTTCCAGTCATGTCAGGAGATTCAAGCACAAACGCAAGATACCAAAGTGGGAACAACGCCGAACAGTCTAGGGATAACACCGTAGAAACCCTAACTAACATGATTCGGGATTTACAAGCCACCATTATCACGTGAACGCATCCGTAAACAGCATAGACTCTCGCCTAGGTCATTTGGAAGATAGGGCCACAGATGATCACCACAACCGGGTCCTCAATGAGGTCCTTTTAAATTCCACCCCGCTAGGTGGGGCACCCGTCAGCATCATCCCTAGTGATCCCGTTGCCCTACCTCAAGATGACACCCTCCAATCCACTATGAATCGCATAGATTTCCTCGAAAGTCAAATGCGCCTAAACCAAGGCAACAATGTCCACCTCGAAAACAATATGAAGTTTGAAATGGCGAACGATGAGCTACCAGAAAAATTTTCCTCAGCCGACATAACGAAATTCAAAGGAACGGAGGACCCCCTCAACTACATCCGGGCCTTTAAAGATTACATGGCCATTAAAGGGGTGAAGCCCAGGCTTTTCGCTAGGATATTCCCATCCTCTTAAGGGGACACACCCCGATCTTGGTTATATTTTCTCGATCCCAAAAAGATATCCACCTGGGTCGATATTTCCATAGAATTCGCAAAATAATATGCGGATAATTCCGAAATGCAAGTCACCATTAGAATCCTCGAAGTCCTTTCCCAAAACTAGAAGGAAGGCTTCTCCGAATTTCTGACTAGGTGGAGAAAGGTCATCACCCAATTAGTGAACCGCCTTGACGAGGCCACCTTAGTAGAGAAATTAGTCGAATGCTAGTTAAGGCAACCAACGAACGTGGACCACTCGTTTTTAAAAGCTTTTTCTAAAAAAGTTATTCATCACCTGAGTTCTTTAATAAGAATTTAGTTACAGCCTTAGTGCGCCGTCGTTAGACCACGTACACCACAAGTATCTAACTAACTAATTAATAGTAGTCTCGATAAAAGCATCACGTCATCATTTTCAAAACTGGTTCCCCCAAGAGCCATGTTCCTTTAAAAAAAACATTTTTGCTATCGCCGGATTCCTGACGCGTACACATAGCAACACATTTTTCACATCATAAACGATGTCACCACACCATCGTCACCCTAATTTTATAAAATAACCCTTTTTCAAAAAACTTTCCTCTGCAAATATAGGTCGTTTTCGAAAAAAAAAACTCTTTGATCCTGAGCCGGGATCGTGATCAACTTCTTACATAGTACAACTGTGTGATTAACTGTCTGTGTTAGTTACTAGGATCACCTATACTCGAGGTCTTACATTTTGGGTCGTCTTATTTTGTGAAGTCCTCTTTAAACCTCGCCTCCGAGGTTTGTGTCAAATCGTCTCAATATAGAGACCTAAATTCGTCAGGCGTTTCGCCGAATACACCAAGAGTCTAAAGCACATGAGTCCCTAAGCCAAGTGACTGCAAACACACGCGAGTCAAGGGTCTTATTTCCGTGTCGCTCAGTTACGCGCATTCCACTAGTCTTTAAGCCGTCTGGTAGATCCATTCTCATTAATACCATCCCTTCCAGTCATGTCAGGAGATTCAAGCACAAACGCAAGATACCAAAGTGGGAACAACGCCGAACAGTCTAGGGATAACACCGTAGAAACCCTAACTAACCTGATTCGGGATTTACAAGCCACAATTATCACGGTGAACGCATCCGTAAACAGCATAGACTCTCGCCTAGGCCATTTGGAAGATAGGGCCACAGATGAACACCACAACCGGGTCCTCAATGAGTTCCTTTTAAATTCCACCCCGCTAGGTGGGGCACCCGTCAGCATCATCCCTAGTGATCCCGTTGCCCTACCTCAAGATGACACCCTCCAATCCGCTATGAATCGCATAGATTTCCTCGAAAGTCAAATGCGCCTAAACCAAGGCAACAATGTCCACCTCGAAAACCATAGGAAGTTTGAAATGGTGAACGATGAGCTACCAGAAAACTTTTCCTCAGCCGACATACCGAAATTCAAAGGAACGGAGGACCCCCTCAACTACATCCGGGCCTTTAAGGATTATAAGGCCATTAAAGGGGTCAAGCCCAGCCTTTTCGCTAGGATATTCCCATCGTCTTTAGGGGACACGCCCCGATCTTGGTTATATTTGCTCGATCCCAAAAAGATATCCACCAGGGACGATATTTCCATAGAATTCGCAAAATAATATGCGGATAATTACGAAACGCAAGTCACCATTAGAATCCTCGAAGTCCTTTCCCAAAACTAGAAGGAAGGTTTCTCCGAATTTCTGACAAGGTGGAGAAAGGTCATCACCCAATTAGTGAACCGCCTTGACGAGGCCACCTTAGTAGAGAAATTAGTCGAATGCTAGTTAAGGCAACTAACGAACGTGGACCACTCGTTTTTAAAAGCTTTTTCTAAAAAAGTTATTCATCACCTGAGTTCTTTAATAAGAATTTAGTTACAGCCTTAGAGCGCCGTCGTTAGACCACGTACACCACAAGTATCTAACTAACTAATTAATAGTAGTCTCGATAAAAGCATCACGTCATCATTTTCAAAAATGGTTCCCCCAAGAGCCATGTTCCTTTAAAAAAAAAACATTTTTGCTATCGCCGGATTCCCGACGCGTACACATAGCAACACATTTTTCACATCATAAACGATGTCACCACACCATCATCACCCTAATTTTATAAAATCACCCTTTTTCAAAAAACTTTCCTATACAAATATAGGTCATTTTCGAAAAAAAAAACTCTTTGATCCTGAGCCGGGATCGTGATCATATTCTTACATCGTACAACTGTGTGATTAACTGTCTGTGTTAGTTACTAGGATCACCTCTACTCGAGGTCTTACATTTTGGGTCGTCTCATTTTGAGAAGTCCTCTTTAAACCTCGCCTCCGAGGTTTGTGTCAAATCGTCTCAATATAGAGACCTAAATTCGTCAGGCGTTTCGCCGAATATACCAAGAGTCTAAAGCACCTGAGTCCCTTTGCCAAATAACTACAAACACACGCGAGTCAAGGGTCTTATTTCAGTGATGCTCAATTACGGGCATTCCACGAGTCTTTAAGCCGTCTGGTAGATCCATTCTCATTAATACCACTGATGGTAGGGATTTGTCACGTACCTAGCCAACAATAGAACACCGACTAACCTAGTGGGTAGCTAGGGTAAGTCGGGATCGTATCCACGAGGACGGTATATCAAGGTTTAGACTAGGTCGGCCTACAACGAGACTAGATTACCAAACAAACACAAAGAAGCGAGAAAAGGAAAAATATGATGGAGAGGATAATGAAACTAGACTAACGATTAACTAAACGATGAAAACTAATGGAATGATGACTAACTAAGACGATGGATCAAATATGGAAAGAAAGTGGGGTAGGTCGGGTCCATAGGAGTAGAAGGGTAATTGGGGTGATCAAGGGTATAGGTGACTCCTAATCGCTAGAGTCGGTCCGGGCTCTCGCAACTTAGACCGATGTCAAGGTGGGTCCGGGCTCTCGCAACTTAGACCCTAGTCCGCGCTCTCGTGACTGAACTATTCTCAACATTTCCACAAAATAAGCAATCAATGAGAAGATGAACACAAGTATGGGAAGCATGGCCACTACAACTCACACAAGCATATCAACAAACACATAGAGTGCCCACAATGTGACTAACAAAAAAGATGTAACCTTTTCCCCTTAATCAACCCTAATTAACCATAATCTACCCCTAATCCCCCTACTAACCTCACAAGATTACTACTCACTCATCATTAAGAGAAAACCAACAATCATAAGAGAAATCATTGTCACAAAACAAGCATCCATTATCATTAACAAGAACAATAACAATAAGAAAGAACTTGAATAAATAACAAAGACTAAGGATGAAAAGATTATACCAATAATAGGATGAAGAAAAGATGAAAACTTGTATTAATGAGAAACCAAAATACAATCCCAAGGTTGTCAATCTTGGAACAATCTTCAAGAATCCCTTAATCTAAGACTAATTACAATAATTAACTAAGGATTAAAGAGAGGATTAAACTAATGAGAGAAGCAATAATCTAGGGTTTAGAATGATAATGGAGGCTTAAACTAGTCTAGGGTAAGATAAGATGTCTTAAAATTACAAGAAGGGAGTATATATAAGGGTACAAGAATGAAGGAGAAGAAAAGAAGAAGTGCGGGTGAGCTGTAGCCCATCCCGACCGGGACGGATCTTCCCGATCGGGAAGGGTTCTGTCTTCCCGATCGGGAAGGATTCAACCCGACCGGGAAGGACCCACAGTGGCGCTTCTAAATGTGCATCCCTTCCCGATCGGGAAGGCCATTATCCCGACCGGGAAGGGTCTTGTATGCCTCCAATAAGAGCTCTAGGGTCCCTCCTTGTATCTCATGGGCTTCCCGTTGATTCTCGGGACTCGGGATCGGGTCTCGGAGGCTCGGGATTGGGCCCCAAGGTCTCGGGGTCGATTCCAAGGCCTCGAGTCATCGTTCCTTTATCTCGTTGGCTCCAAAATGTGTATGTATTGAGTCGGAATCACTCCAACTCTTCCAAATCGGTCTCGGGAACCTGAAACGGACTAAAGGAAGCATAAGAAGCCCATGAATCGCTCCCAAGGAGCGATTCCACAAGGAAATGGGACTAAAACAAAGCAAAATAGGCACTACAAACTACACTTATCAACTCCCCCACACTTAACCCTTACTCGCCCTCGAGTAAGCACAAACTAATACTAAACTAACCGAGTGGGTATTAGCGCACCCTACGCCCCTTCAACTCATGCGAGTGCACTTAGAGGAAAAGTGTACTCCGCAAGGCAAGTTGGGTCTTGCGACAAAACCGCGGATGCAACCGAACACAAAACACACAAACAAACAAACAAACACTTAAATGGTTGCACCCAAAACAAAAGAAATACCGCTTCCCTCTAAAAGCGGTGAAAGAAGCACCGGTTTAGGACTCGAGGTAAGTGACAACGTTCCAAAGCTAGCAATACAAACCAAGGTGAACTAAACCCTAATAGTATGACGATCAAGCAATAAAAACGTTGGTAACTTACCTAGGTCCTCCTAACTTTCTAAAAACGTACTACGGGACGATCGGCGGAGTGGAAAAGTGAAGAACCACGGTGTTAGTCGACACTGTAGGTAAGTGAGACCCCGCCCCCTTTAGCGTGAGCCAATAGGGTCGTCCTGTGTCCAAGACCGCCTAACTAGTCCAAGTAAAAAGGTGGAAAACATGCAAAATGAGGGAATACCGACTAATGCCGCTATCATCCTTCCTCGGGACTCGGTCCTTTGGTAGGCTCTTCACGGCAAAAGTCGAAAAAAGGCTTATTTTTGTGGGGATTTCTTTTTTTGTGAGACGGGTTTTCTTTTGGCATTTCCTTTCTTTTCGACGTTTTGATTTGTTTGCCATGCCATTCTTTTTCTTCTTTTTTATTTTCTTTTTGGCTTTTGTGCCTTTTCTTTTTCTTCATTTCTTTTCTTTCTTTCATTTTTCTTTCTTTTCTTTTCTTTGCCCTTTTTGGCAAGATTAGGCTTTTTGGCATTTTCATTGCATAACAAGAAAGGTAGAATTCATCAAATTGCATTTTATTGTGTGGGTATGTGTAGGAGGTATGTGGATGGGTAAGTCGGGACGGGCCAAGACCCTTCAAACCCACAAAAAGTGGAGAACTTGGACTAATCAAACGATCCTAAACACGGTCACCTAGGGGACGAGACTCGGTAACCAAGGCCTTTTCACACCGTGGGTGGTCATAATGGTCTAAAGTGCAAATCCCGCAGTAAATTCCTAGTAAGCTAGGTGGACTCAAGGTAAAGGACCAACGAACTCATTGATTTAGGGTCATTCTACTAGGCTAAAGTCCAAAACTCGATTTATACTACTAGGAAGGGAAAATGGACACTCACACACTAGCCTCTAAACCGGGTTTTCGAAAGAACGTTTACACACACAAGACACACTTAACACAACACAAAACAAAGACACGACGAAAACGAACGAAAGAAAAAGAAGCAAAAGCAACAAAACAAGAACAAAACAAAATGAACACATACACAACATAAACACCGCCCCAATCATCCAAACAAGCCACCAAATCAACCACACTTTACAAAGCTCCACCCGAGCACACAACATCACAATCTTCTTCGAACTCCGCAAGAGACAAACAAGGGAAGGGATAAAAATGTTACCGGATGTCTTGCAAGCTATCCAAAGTTAACGGCGATTTAGGCAACTTATAAGGAAAAAGGGAGGAAAACACGCACAACAAAACAAATATACGACACAAAGACATGAAAGGAAAACACACAAAAGAAAATCTTTTTGATTTTTGCGAAAAATTTTCAAAATTTTAGGGTTTTTGAAGATTTTTTCGAGAAACTAAGAAAATAAAACTAACTATACTAGAATATCGCTCCCCCACACTTAAATCGAGCCATGTCCTCATGCTCGATCGTAGGGTGCGGAGAGACAAAAGAAAAAGAAAAGAAACTACGAAAATAAAGCTAAAAAAACAAAAAAAAAAAAAAAAAAAAGGTGAAGAAAAGGTAGAAGGTGTCCGGCCGGGGTGTAGTCAAGTCACCATGGGCCGAAACAAGAAAGAGATATGGATGGGGGAAGAAAGAAAAAGGAGGAAATAAAAGGAAATGGGAGGGGAGGGCTAGGTGTAATCAAGTCACCTAGCCCGGATTCCGCCTAAATCCGACTAAATCCTCAAAAAAGAAAGTGAAAATCTTGTAAAAATTTGGATTTTGAAAATGACTCTCGATGTAGTCACATCATCGAGAGTCGTGAGTAACCATGTACCAAGGCCTCGAAGGCCACCATGACATCAAGACGCATAAGCGTACAAGGGGAAGGGAATAAACAAAGGAAAACAAGCAACAACAAAAACGGAAAAGAAAGGATAGTTGCTATACCATAGGTTAGCTACTCACTCTCTCCGTCGTCTCATAGATCAATAAAGGCACGTTCTTGTCTTCATCATTGTTTTTCCGCTTCATTTTCGATAACAACGCATGGTAGAGGTGGTAAAGGTGTGAGGGGGGTGGGATTTGATGTGGATCTCGGTGTAAAGTGAGGTGTATGGGTCATATGATAGGAACAAGGAGGAGTAGGGAGGTTGGGAGGGGGAATAAAACGGTTGGGTGGACTTGATTTGCGAAGAAGAATCACAAAGGGGGAGCAGAGGACCTTCCCGGTCGGGAAGATTGATCCCGATCGGGTTACCTCACCTGTCCCGATCGGGACGCCCTCATCCCGGTCGGGAAGGGCTCACAGGAAGCTCGAAATTTGGTGCACCCTTCCCGATCGGGAAGGCTTACCCTTCCCGGTCGGGATGGGCCTTCTTCAACTTCCATGGCCCCAAAAGCTTGCTCCAAGCTTCAAAAACCCCATCCTCGTGCCTACAACCCAAGGTATATCATCGCCAATCCTCACTAGGAGCGTTCTCACTTCACCTATCAAGCAATACTCAAACACACATCAAACTCTCTCCCTCACAACGCTCATCAATCAATCCAAATAACAAGAATTCACAAAAATCCAACTAACTACAAGAAAGAGATATATACAAAGGGACGGTTCTTGTGGAACTCCGTCAAACCAAGGATGATGCAATCTTCATTCTTTTTCAACAACCAAAACTAATTCCATCTCCATCTAGGGCACGTAAGAACAAGTCGAAGGCCCTAGAGAAGTCTTCAATCAAGCATGTCATATAACTGACCACATCCCAAGGCTCCTCATGGCCTTGCCTTGACGTTCCCGGGGCATCCCGCTCTTCCAAGTTCAAGGACTTGAACTTGTACTTTTGGTCCTTGGGGACATACCCAAACGTCCACCGGTCCTCATGCGGCCCCAAGGGAGGCTCATCTTCTTCCTTGTCATTGCACTTCAACTTGTCATCAAGCCCATGACATGGGCACTCATCCTCCTCACTCTCGAAGTCATAATCATCAAGTACATAAGAGTACTTCTTCAAGCTTTGTTCCGGTTCACCCCCTAGATCGATGTCTTTCTTGGCTTGGATCATATTGCATGATTCATCCTTAGTAGGCGTAGTGTTGCCTTGGAGGTCGAACACTATCTTTCCTCGCCTAACTCGAATGTGATCCTACCGTTCTTCACATCGATCAGGGCACCCGCGGTGTGTAGAAATGGGCGTCCAAGGATGATGGGAGTGTTGGCATCCTCCGGCATGTCAAGCACAATGAAGTCGACCGGAATGAAGTATTTCCCCACTCGTACCGGTACGTCCTCTAACATTCCTAATGGTCGATTGAATGATTTATCGGCCATTTGAAGGGTGAGGGACGTACATTTCAACTCCTTCATCCCGAGTCGGCAACAAATAGAATAGGGAATGATGCTCACACTCGCGCCCAAGTCACATAACGCATTCTTGATCAAGAAGTTGCCTATGGTGCAAGGGATCGAAAAACTACCCGGATCCTTCAACTTTGGAAGCGTGGAACCTTGGATAAGCTCGCTCACTACCCTCGTGAACGCTACGGTCTCTTCCTTGTCGACGGATCTCTTCCTAGCTAAGATTTCTCTCATAAATCTTCCATATGCCGGGATTTGGGTGAGTAATTCGGTGAACGGGACACTAACATCCAATTTCTTCACAATACTAAGGAACTTGTCGTAGTGAGTGTCCACCTTAGTCCTCATTTGCCTTGATGGGTAAGGCAACTTGATTTGGTACTTGTTTTGATCAATTGGGGTGGACTCTTCACTTGACACTTTCCCTTTACCCTTTTCTTGTGCTTGAAGTGGGGGAGGAGTGTCTTCTTGGGGTTTCTCGACTTCCCATAGAACTTTTTCCTCCATTGGATTATCAAAGTTTGTCTCTTCTTGATTTGGAGATGCCAATTCCATGTTCGGTTCTAGCGCTGGCTCTTGCACAACAGGATACGGAGGGGAGTTGTAGGATGTACCTCTCCTTGTGGTGATAGCATTTACATGCTCAAATATCGGTGTTTCACCTTGAGAAGGTAGTTGCTCCTTGTGGTGATAGAATAACACCGTAGAAACCCTAACTAACCTGATTCAGGATTTACAAGCCAACATTATCACGGTGAACGCATCCGTAAACAGCATAGACTCTCGCCGAGGCCATTTGGAAGATAGGGCCTCAGATGAACACCACAACCGGGTCCTCAATGAGGTCCTTTTAAATTCCACCCCGCTAGGTGGGGCACCCGTCAGCATCATCCCTAGTGATCCCATTGCCCTACCTCAAGATGACACCCTCCAATCCGCTATGAATCGCATAGATTTCCTCGAAAGTCAAATGCGCCTAAACCAAGGCAACAATGTCCACCTCGAAAACCATAGGAAGTTTGAAATGGTGAACGATGAGCTACCAGAAAACTTTTCCTCAGCCGACATACCGAAATTCAAAGGAACGGAGGACCCCCTCAACTACATCCGGGCCTTTAAAGATTACATGGCCATTAAAGGGGTCAAGCCCAGCCTTTTTGCTAGGATATTCCCATCCTCTTTAGGGGACACACCCCGATCTTGGTTATATTTTCTCGATCCCAAAAAGATATCCACCTGGGTCGATATTTCCATAGAATTCGCAAAATAATATGCGGATAATTCCGAAATGCAAGTCACCATTAGAATCCTCGAAGTCCTTTCCCAAAACTAGAAGGAAGGCTTCTCCGAATTTCTGACTAGGTGGAGAAAGGTCATCACCCAATTAGTGAACCGCCTTGACGAGGCCACCTTAGTAGAGAAATTAGTCGAATGCTAGTTAAGGCAACCAACGAACGTGGACCACTCGTTTTTAAAAGCTTTTTCTAAAAAAGTTATTCATCACCTGAGTTCTTTAATAAGAATTTAGTTACAGCCTTAGAGCGCCGTCGTTAGACCACGTACACCACAAGTATCTAACTAACTAATTAATAGTAGTCTCGATAAAAGCATCACGTTATCATTTTCAAAAACGGTTCCCCCAAGAGCCATGTTCCTTTAAAAAAAACATTTTTGCTATCGCCGGATTCCCGACGCGTACACATAGCAACACATTTTTCACATCATAAACGATGTCACCACACCATCGTCACCCTAATTTTATAAAATCACCCTTTTTCAAAAAACTTTCCTCCGCAAATATAGTTCGTTTTCGAAAAAAAAAAAACTCTTTGATCCTGAGCCGGGATCGTGATCAACTTCTTACGTCGTACAACTGTGTGATTAACTGTTTGTGTTAATTACTAGGATCACCTCTACTCGAGGTCTTACATTTTGGGTCGTCTCATTTTGAGAAATCCTCTTTAAACCTCGCCTCCGAGGTTTATGTCAAATCGTCTCAATATAGAGACCTAAATTCCTCAGGCGTTTCTCCGAATACACCAAGAGTCTAAAGCACCTGAGTCCCTAAGCCAAGTGACTGCAAACACACGCGAGTCAAGGGTCTTATTTCCGTGTCGCTCTGTTACGGGCATTCCACGAGTCTTTAAGCCGTCTGGTAGATCCATTCTCATTAATACCATCCCTTCCAGTCATGTCAGGAGATTCAAGCACAAACGCAAGATACCAAAGTGGGAACAACGCCGAACAGTCTAGGGATAACACCGTAGAAACCCTAACTAACCTGATTCAGGATTTACAAGCCCCCATTATCACGGTGAACGCATCCGTAAACAGCGTAGACTCTCGCCTAGGCCATTTGGAAGATAGGGCCTCAGATGAACACCACAACCTGGTCCTCAATGAGGTCCTTTTAAATTCCACCCCGCTAGGTGGGGCGCCCGTCAGCATCATCCCTAGTGATCCCGTTGCCCTACCTCAAGATGACTGTAACACCCCGAATTTTCGGACATAATTATTTATAACATTTCATATATTCGAATATCCGAAATTATTTATTTAATTCAATTCCTATAATTTTTATATTCGGACATTCTCTTTTCCAGTTTAATTGTCCGAAAACCGGATCCTTGTAACCTTTTGTCGGTTTAGCTTGGAATGTGGGCCAAGGCTAACCCATCCTTGCTTCCCATGTTTGGATTGATGATGGAGCATTGCAATTTGGGCCCAAGTAGGGTTTGCCCATGATCTTGCCTATATATAGGTGATTAGGGTGAGAGTTTCACCTCTTCTTCTCATTTGCAAACCCTAATTCTAGGTTTTCACCCTCTCCTTTCTTCTTTTCCTCCTAGCCACGCTACATACCTCCTCCTTCTCCATACTTTCGTGCCTCCTCCTCTTCATTAAAGAGTTGATCTTCATCCCTTTCGAATCCTAATCGATCCTAGCGAAATCCTTTGCATTGTTTCGTAAGTTTCACTCCCTTTCGCACTAGTTTTTCGTAATTGTTTTTAGTAGTGTTTAATTAGGGTTTTGTTTGGTGTTGGCACGTGATTGATGATGGTATAGACAAGGAGATGTGCCCGGGGGAAGACGTTTATGTCGTTGAAGGAAAGATCGTTGATTAAATCGCAAATTGGTAACTAGATGTGATTCTTTTCGTGTTTATGCATTTGAATGTGTTGTGTGATTTTAATGATTTGTAACATGAGTTAATTGATTTGTGTAGTATCTTTATTCATGTTTCAAAGAGTCTAATTAATTAGTATGTTAATTGAACGATTTATTATTATCATTAGATTTATAATTGTCGTTTGCGCTTATATTAGAATTGTTAGATCTAATCCATTGTGACATCTAAAATCCGTAAGTGAGCCGCTTGGCCTCTCCGTTTGGAGATGCTAGGGTTGTTTCATCGATGG
This sequence comes from Agrostemma githago, assembly GCA_958450325.1. Lineage (NCBI taxonomy): Eukaryota > Viridiplantae > Streptophyta > Magnoliopsida > Caryophyllales > Caryophyllaceae > Agrostemma > Agrostemma githago. Next base: position 46,584,883 of record OY288259.1, on the reverse strand, counting down.
CTTTAGGGTTCCAACCCTAAGTATTAGATGACTAGTCCTATCATCCCCCGATGTTGAGGTTAGGGTTGAGGTTAATCTAACCTTGATTGAAGATCATGTAACTTTATTGGAAAGTTACTATACAACTTCACTTAAGGTTAAGGTAACTTCAATGCGGGGTTATAGTCTCGTTGGGGCTCATTAAGTGACTCCACGAGGTTATGATCAAGGTTAATATAACCTTAGCTGAGGTTTACGTAACTTTATTGGAAAGTTACTATACAACTTCACACAAGGTTAATGTAACCTTATTGCGAGTTATAATCTCACGGAGGTTAACGTAACCTCACGAGGTTATAACAAGGTTAATGTAACCTTACTTGAAGTCAAGTAACTTCAATGGGAAGTTACGATACCCTTCACTTGAGGATTACGGAACACCGTTACGAAGCTATAATCTCACTGAGGTTAGGGTAACTTCACAAGGTTATAGTCGAGGTTATTGTAATCTTAACTTGAAGTTGACGTTATAGTAGTTATACTATGACACCACCTTCGGATTGACATTATATACATAACTTCAGTTTAGTAGACAAGGTTAATGTAGCCTTACTTTGACCTTGAATACTAATACACGTTAGATGTTCAGGGTTATAGTCCGTTAGACCTTAACCCTATTACTATTTGAAGGTTATAGTCGGTTGTGCTATAGCTTCATTATGTTATCGTTGTTTGATTACTTCTATACTCGTTCCTTTAGAAACATCAGTTACATTGTTCTACGTTTGAGTCGTGATGTTTATCACGAATGATTAATACTTGGTATAGTCTATTACACTATCTGGCGCCTGATTTTCCCTGGTATAGTCAGTGACACCATACTAGGTTTGATTACTACATAGTTCAGTCATCGTGAGGTTGCTCACGCAGTTGGCAGTCAGTTACACTGTGCAACGTACGTGATGGTTAGTGATATAGATGACGGTAGTATCAGTTACATACTATCGGAATGAACCAATACTACTCGCAAGAGGTTTAATTGGTCTATGTTCGGTGGGTCCAGATTCGTCAGTTACACGTTCTGGGTTCCCGTGTGTCGTTCGACGTACAGTTACTGCGTCGAGAGCTCTGGCCAGGTCTTAGACATATAGTCGTCAGTTACACGCTATACATAGTACCGTGGAGTATCAGTTACATACTTCACAAAACGGAGGGTCAGTTACACGCTCCGTGTCAGAGGGTCAGTTACACGCTCTGACTAGTTAGAGTATCAGTTACATACTCTAGCCGGTGTTCATTCTATGTCCTATACATCTTTGTATGAAGTCTGTTGTTACTTACTCCGACTTGTATGGATGGGTACGTAGTATCTATCTCGATCGTTATGATTATTTATGGATTGCAATAAATTATATGACCGTGTCTAATAACATGTTGGTCATGTGTATTGATATCTTCACATGTCGTTTGGTTATGTTATCTCTCATTATTATTGCTATTCATATTCAACTTGTTATAACCATGACTGGGAGAACATCTAGTTACTCCCCACTGACTGTGGACCCCCCTTTCAGGTCTTCCGAGATGCTTTTGATTGTGATGTTGTGTTGGGGAAGACTTGTGGAGAGAGACCTTTATTTAAGTTTCTTTTGATTTTCATTTTGAACACTTTTGAATAATATATTAGTTTGAATGTCGAGATAGTAATGATTCGGATTTGGTCGGGTGTTTCCGCCACCTTTTGACCCTATTATTTATACTATTTATATTATTATCTAGTTTTAAAAATCCGGGTTGTTACAATGACACCCTCCAATCCGCTATGAATCGCATAGATTTCCTCGAAAGTCAAATGCGCCTAAACCAAGGCAACAATGTCCACCTCGAAAACCATAGGAAGTTTGAAATGGTGAACGATGAGCTACCAGAAAACTTTTCCTCAGCCGACATACCAAAATTCAAAGGAACGGAGGACCCCCTCAACTACATCCGGGCCTTTAAAGATTACATGGCCATTAAAGGGGTCAAGCCCAGCCTTTTCGCTAGGATATTCCCATCCTCTTTAGGGGACACACCCCGATCTTGGTTATATTTGCTCGATCCCAAAAAGATATCCACCTGGGACGATATTTCCATAGAATTCGCAAAACAATATGCGGATAATTCCGAAACGCAAGTCACCATTAGAATCCTCGAACTCCTTTCCCAAAACTAGAAGGAAGGCTTCTCCGAATTTCTGACTAGGTGGAGAAAGGTCACCACCCAATTAGTGAACCGCCTTGACGAGGCCACCTTAGTAGAGAAATTAGTCGAAGGCTAGTTAAGCCAACCAACGAACGTGGACCACTCGTTTTTAAAAGCTTTTTCTAAAAAAGTTATTCATCACCTGAGTTCTTTAATAAGAATTTAGTTACAGCCTTAGAGGGCCGTCGTTAGACCACGTACACCACAAGTATCTAACTAACTAATTAATAGTAGACTCGATAAAAGTATCACGTCATCATTTTCAAAACGGGTTCCCCCAAGAGCCATGTTCCTTTAAAAAAAACATTTTTGCTATCGCCGGATTCCCCCGACGCGTACACATAGCGAAACATTTTTTACATCATAAACGATGTCACCACACCATCGTCACCCTAATTTTATAAAATCACCCTTTTTCAAAAAACTTTCCTCTGCAAATATAGGTCGTTTTCGAAAAAAAAAACTCTTTGATCCTGAGCCGGGATCGTGATCAACTTCTTACATCGTACAACTGTGTGATTAACTGTCTGTGTTAGTTACTAGGATCACCTCTACTCGAGGTCTTACATTTTGGGTCGTCTCATTTTGAGAAGTCCTCTTTAAACCTCGCCTCCGAGGTTTGTGTCAAATCGTCTCAATATAGAGACCTAAATTTGTCAGGCGTTTCGCCGAATACACCAAGAGTCTAAAGCACATGAGTCCCTAAGCCAAGTGACTGCAAACACACGCGAGCCAAGGGTCTTATTTTCGTGTCGCTCAGTTACGGGCATTCCACGAGTCTTTAAGCCGTCTGGTAGATCCATTCTCATTAATACCATCCCTTCCAGTCATGTCAGGAGATTCAAGCACAAACGCAAGATACCAAAGTGGGAACAACGCCGAACAGTCTAGGGATAACACCGTAGAAACCCTAACTAACCTGATTCGGGATTTACAAGCCACCATTATCACGGTGAACGCATCCGTAAACAGCATAGACTCTCGCCTAGGCCATTTGGAAGATAGGGCCTCAGATGAACACCACAACCGGGTCCTCAATGAGGTCCTTTTAAATTCCACCCCGCTAGGTGGGGCGCCCGTCAGCATCATCCCTAATGATCCCGTTGCCCTACCTCAAGATGACACCCTCCAATCCGTTATGAATCGCATAGATTTCCTCGAAAGTCAAATGCGCCTAAACCAAGGCAATAATGTCCACCTCGAAAACCATAAGAAGTTTGAAATGGTGAACGATGAGCTACCAGAAAACTTTTCCTCAGCCGACATACCGAAATTCAAAGGAACGGAGGACCCCCTCAACTACATCCGGGCCTTTAAGAATTACATGGCCATTAAAGGGGTCAAGCCCGGCCTTTTCGCTAGGATATTCCCATCCTCTTTAGGGGACACACCCCGATCTTGGTTATATTTGCTCGATCCCAAAAAGATATCCACCTGGGACGATATTTAAATAGAATTCGCAAAACAATATGCGGATAATTCCGAAACGCAAGTCACCATTAGAATCCTCGAAGTCCTTTCCCAAAACTAGAAGGAAGGCTTCTCCGAATTTCTGACTAGGTGGAGAAAGGTCATCACCCAATTAGTGAACCGCCATGACGAGGCCACCTTAGTAGAGAAATTAGTCGAATGCTAGTTAAGGCAACCAACGAACGTGGACCCCTCGTTTTTAAAAGCTTTTTCTAAAAAAGTTATTCATCACCTGAGTTCTTTAATAAGAATTTAGTTACAGCCTTAGAGCGCCGTCGTTAGACCATGTACACCACAAGTGTCTAACTAACTAATTAATAGTAGTCTCGATAAAAGCATCACGTCATCATTTTCAAAACTGGTTCCCCCAAGAGCCATGTTCCTTTAAAAAAAACATTTTGGCTGTCGCCGGATTCCCGACGCGTACACATAGCAACACATTTTTCACATCATAAACGATGTCACCACACCATCGTCACCCTAATTTTATAAAATCACCCTTTTTCAAAAAACTTTCCTCTGCAAATATAGTTCGTTTTCGAAAAAAAAAACTCTTTGATCCTGAGCCGGGATCGTGATCAACTTCTTACATCGTACAACTGTGTGATTAACTGTCTGTGTTAGTTACTAGGATCACCTCTACTCGAGGTCTTACATTTTGGGTCGTCTCATTTTGAGAAGTCCTCTTTAAATCTCGCCTCCGAGGTTTGTGTCAAATCGTCTCAATATAGAGACCTAAATTCGTCAGGTGTTTCGCCGAATACACCAAGAGTCTAAAGCACCTGAGTCCCTAAGCCAAGTGACTGCAAACACATACGAGTCAAGGGTCTTATTTCCGTGTCGCTCAATTACGGGCATTCCACGAGTCTTTAAGCCGTCTGGTAGATCCATTCTCATTAATACCATCCCTTCCAGTCATGTCAGGAGATTCAAGAACAAACGCAAGATACCAAAGTGGGAACAACGCCGAACAGTCTAGCGATAACACCGTAGAAACCCTAACTAACCTGATTCGGATTTAAATGCCACCATTATCACGGTGAACGCATCCGTAAACAGCATAGACTCTCGCCTAGGCCATTTGGAAGATAGGGCCTCAGATGAACACCGCAACCGGGTCCTCAATGAGGTCCTTTTAAATTCCACCCCGCTAGGTGGGGCGCCCGTCAGCATCATCCCTAGTGATCCCGTTGCCCTACCTCAAGATGACCCCCTCCAATCCGCTATGAATCTCATAGATTTCCTCGAAAGTCAAATGCGCCTAAACCAAGGCAACAATGTCCACCTCGAAAACCATAGGAAGTTTGAAATGGTGAACGATGAGCTACCAGAAAACTTTTCCTCAGCCGATATACTGAAATTCAAAGGAACGGAGGACCCCCTCAACTACATCCGGGACGTTAAAGGGGTCAAGCCCAGCCTTTTCGCTAGGATATTCCCATCCTCTTTAGGGGACACACCCCGATCTTGGTTATATTTGCTCGATCCCAAAAAGATATCCACCTGGGACGATATTTACATAGAATTCGGAAAACAATATGCGGATAATTCCGAAACGCAAGTCACCATTAGAATCCTCGAACTCTTTTCCCAAAACTAGAAGGAAGGCTTCTCCGAATTTCTGACTAGGTGGAGAAAGGTCATCACCCAATTAGTGAACCGCCATGACGAGGCCACCTTAGTAGAGAAATTAGTCGAATGCTAGTTAAGGCAACCAACGAACGTGGACCCCTCGTTTTTAAAAGCTTTTTCTAAAAAAGTTATTCATCACCTGAGTTCTTTAATAAGAATTTAGTTACAGCCTTAGAGCGTCGTCGTTAGACCATGTACACCACAAGTGTCTAACTAACTAATTAATAGTAGTCTCGATAAAAGCATCACGTCATCATTTTCAAAACTGGTTCCCCCAAGAGCCATGTTCCTTTAAAAAAAACATTTTGGCTATCGCCGGATTCCCGACGCGTACACATAGCAACACATTTTTCACATCATAAACGATGTCACCACACCATCGTCACCCTAATTTTATAAAATCACCCTTTTTCAAAAAACTTTCCTCTACAAATATAGGTCGTTTTCGAAAAAAAAAAACTCTTTGATCCTGAGCCGGGATCGTGATCAACTTCTTAGATCGTACAACTGTGTGATTAACTGTTTGTGTTAGTTACTAGGATCACCTCTACTCGAGGTCTTACATTTTGGGTCGTCTCATTTTGAGAAGTCCTCTTTAAATCTCGCCTCCGAGGTTTGTGTCAAATCGTCTCAATATAGAGACCTAAATTCGTCAGGTGTTTCGCCGAATACACCAAGAGTCTAAAGCACCTGAGTCCCTAAGCCAAGTGACTGCAAACACATACGAGTCAAGGGTCTTATTTCCGTGTCGCTCAATTACGGGCATTCCACGAGTCTTTAAGCCGTCTGGTAGATCCATTCTCATTAATACCATCCCTTCCAGTCATGTCAGGAGATTCAAGCACAAACGCAAGATACCAAAGTGGGAACAACGCCGAACAGTCTAGCGATAACACCGTAGAAACCCTAACTAACCTGATTCGGGATTTAAATGCCACCATTATCACGGTGAACGCATCCGTAAACAGCATAGACTCTCGCCTAGGCCATTTGGAAGATAGGGCCTCAGATGAACACCACAACCGGGTCCTCAATGAGGTCCTTTTAAATTCCACCCCGCTAGGTGGGGCGCCCGTCAGCATCATCCCTAGTGATCCCGTTGCCCTACCTCAAGATGACCCCCTCCAATCCGCTATGAATCGCATAGATTTCCTCGAAAGTCAAATGCGCCTAAACCAAGGCAACAATGTCCACCTCGAAAACCATAGGAAGTTTGAAATGGTGAATGATGAGCTACCAGAAAACTTTTCCTCAGCCGACATACTGAAATTCAAAGGAACGGAGGACCCCCTCAACTACATCCGGGCCGTTAAAGGGGTCAAGCCCAGCCTTTTCGCTAGGATATTCCCATCCTCTTTAGGGGACACACCCCGATCTTGGTTATATTTGCTCGATCCCAAAAAGATATCCACCTGGGACGATATTTCCATAGAATTCGCAAAACAATATGCGGATAATTCCGAAACGCAAGTCACCATTAGAATCCTCGAAGTCCTTTCCCAAAACTAGAAGGAAGGCTTCTCCGAATTTCTGACTAGGTGGAGAAAGGTCATCACCCAATTAGTGAACCGCCTTGACGAGGCCACCTTAGTAGAGAAATTAGTCGAATGCTAGTTAAGGCAACCAACGAACATGGACCACTCGTTTTTAAAAGCTTTTTCTAAAAAAGTTATTCATCACCTGAGTTCTTTAATAAGAATTTAGTTACAGCCTTAGAGCGCCGTCGTTAGACCACGTACACCACAAGTATCTAACTAACTAATTAATAGTAGTCTCGATAAAAGCATCACGTCATCATTTTCAAAACTGGTTCCCCCAAGAGCCATGTTCCTTTAAAAAAAACATTTTTGCTCTCGCCGGATTCCCGACGCGTACACATAGCAACACATTTTTCACATCATAAACGATGTCACCACACCATCGTCACCCTAATTTTATAAAATCACCCTTTTTCAAAAAAACTTTCCTCTGCAAATATAGGTCGTTTTCGAAAAAAAAAACTCTTTGATCCTGAGCCGGGATCGTGATCAACTTCTTACATCGTACAACTGTGTGATTAACTGTCTGTGTTAGTTACTAGGATCACCTCTTCTCGAGGTCTTACATTTTAGGTCGTCTCATTTTGAGAAGTCCTCTTTAAACCTCGCCTCCGAGGTTTGTGTCAAATCGTCTCAATATAGAGACCTAAATTCGTCAGGCGTTTCGCCGAATACACCAAGAGTCTAAAGCACCTGAGTCCCTAAGCCAAATGCCCTACCTCAAGATGACACCCTCCAATCCGCTATGAATCGCATAGATTTCCTCGAAATTCAAATGCGCCTAAACCAAGGCAACAATGTCCACCTCGAAAACCGTAGGAAGTTTGAAATGGTGAACGATGAGCTACCAGAAAACTTTTCCTCACCCGACATACCGAAATTCAAAGGAACGAAGGACCCTCTCAACTACATCCGGGCCTTTAAGGATTACATGGCAATTAAAGGGGTCAAGCCCAGCCTTTTCGCTAGGATATTCCCATTCTCTTTAGGGGACACACCCCGATCTTGGTTTTATTTTCTCGATCCCAAAAAGATATCCACCTGTGACGATATTTCCATAGAATTCGCAAAACAATATGCGGATAATTCCGAAACGCAAGTCACCATTAGAATCCTCGAAGTCCTTTCCCAAAACGAGAAGGAAGGCTTCACCGAATTTCTGACTAGGTGGAGAAAGGTCAGCACCCAATTAGTGACCCGCCTTGAGGAGGCCACCTTAGTAGAGAAATTTTCGATAACCTTAGACCCCTTTACGCCTCTCACCTTAGGTACCAAAACATCCATACCTTCAAGAAACTATCCACCTTAGGAATACGCCTAGAGGACGATATGAAAAAGGGAGTATTCTCCAAGATAATGGGGAAAGGCTATCAGGGACCAACCACTTCCACGGGAACCCGGCCTTACGGAACATCTGGAAATAACAAAGCCGAGGAAATACACCTTCTTGAACCAACCACTGGAGGGAAGACGAATTCCACCCCGAGGATATTTTCCAAGCTAGGCATCACATACGCCGAAGCCTTAAAAAGGCTAACTGAGCAAGGAAAGCTCGAGCCAATAGGCCCTACTACTGACCCACCCGCAAACAAGAGGAAAAGGGCATGGGATGGATGTTAATGAATATTGCCATTTCCATCGTGGCAATGGCCATAATAATGAATCTTGTTTTCGGCTCAAGCATACCATACAAGATATGATAGAAAACGGGAAGATTCCTCTCCCTCCGCCCAAGAAACCAAACAATATCACAAACCCCTTTAGCATTCACGCTGTGTTTGACGACACCATTAATTGTTCCCACCTCAACCCTATAGAGGAGAGTGTCCTGAATAACGAGGAAGACCCCGACAACCTGCGAGCGCCTGCCAAGACGAGTAAAATCTATGTCCGAGTAAGAGTCTAGTTCGTCTTAGGGCCTAGACCTAATAATGTAATAAATGTCTTTTTATTTTTCGCATCAAGTCAAGAGGTACGAGGGGACCTATCCTCCACCTTCCCAAAAACAATATCTCGGGCCCATAGTCCGCTTATTACTATCAATAAAAAGAAATAAACTTTTCTTCCTTTATAATGCGCCTCGACAATCGCTTGATTTAATAATGCACTTTCCTGCTTACAACTCGTTACTATGCCATTTATCGATAACAATCAAATAAACCCCAAAAGAACGAGGAGTTACAAGAACCGAGATCCCGTGTTCTCTTTTACCTATTCCATGTCGGGTATAGAAAGCCACATAATTATACCTTAAAACGAGCGTTACTGAATCCTATGACAAACCTAGATAGTCTCTTAGCTTGTGATTAAAGCCGGAAGGCAAACCCATTTCCCACAATAAATATCCCTCAAATAAAGACTGCCCAATCCCCACCATAGGTGCTAGTTCGACAAAAAAAAGAAGGTCTGAAATGGCCAAAAAGAGCCAAAGGAAAAAAATGAAACCAAGGCCAAACTAAACTGGCCCAATTCAATGATCAAGACCAAACTCAACGGTCAAAATGAAACCCTCAATCATTCAACTCAACTTTAAGTGCAAAGTCCGAACGAAAAGCAAAAAAAAAGAAAAAAAGAAAAAATGAACAGGCCAGTTAGCTAGCACCCAAATACTAGCCTCCCTACATTACAACCCTTAAGACCTTCCCGAGACACTTGTTAGGAGACAGTCCCTGAATTTTGAGGATTCAAGCTCAATAGGATAATCCCAACCGTTAGGGCCAGACATGAAAATCAGATCCCACGTAATTTACAACCCACCCGATTGAAGTCTGAGTCGCTTTTACTCAGCTTCCCCTTTCCTACCACAACTCGAAACCTTAGCCCATAGCCCTAACTCCACAAAAATCAAGCTCCGGATTTTGATCTATCGTAAACACTTACTACCTAGCTCCACATTCCGAAACCATCCAAGCCAGTCACCCTGACCCAAACACGGTATCTCGGTAATTGTCACTTTCAAGAGGTCACACCCAATCACTCCGCATTAGTTCTTTAACTAGGGTGAATACACTATAAACATCCCACATCGATAATTGGCATAACGAGTCTAAAGCAAAATCACTCACATCCATAAAGAACTACGAACATGGTTTGATTCCGTCTAAACGCGGATACGTAGGCAACCCTTCCCCGGGTACAACCAACAACAAATGATAAAATTAATTACTCGATTCACATGCAAACCGGAACCTTTCCCGTGTGCCGGTTAATGAGTGATTCCAATGACGAAGCACAAACGACGAGCCGAGGACGGGGTGAAAACCCGAAAGGGCGCCCCGGGCAAAAAGAAAAAACGAGTTGCGAGCCATCGTAAAAAAAACAAAAAAAAGTGAAAAAAAGGGACAAAACAAAAGGTGAGCCGAGGACGGAGTGAAAACCCGATAGGGCGCTCCGGGCAAAATGAAGAATCGAGTTGCGAGCCACCACAAAAAAAAAGAAAAAAAACGTGCTTCTCATTAATAAAAAAAATCAGTTAAATCAACCCTTTGTTGAGGCCCTTTACATCGAGCATCTGAAATCCGACTACCCCGGAAAATGATAACATGTCAAGCCAAACCCTACAATAAAAACTAGTACTAATACGCCACATAATATCAATTAATACAACATATTACTAAACGACTGGGCTCTACCGGTCCAACTTTTTCTTTCCCTTGCCATTCGGGTGTGCTTGCTTGGGTCTCTCACCATTAACCCTCCTAACGCAAACTTCCACCTCCCTAGCCAAAAGCGAGCCCAGCCAATCCCACTTCCCCTCCTCACTCACATTTTCAATATGGGTCTTATCGGTCTTGGCCCGTGTAGATGAAATGACATACACTAGGATCGGTAACACCGTCTTCGGTCGGGCACTTAGCGACATTTGCCCGCATAGATTCCTTATTCTCTAGTACGGTCATCTCCACAATCCTTAACCTTTCTCTCACACCCGATAACCCCAGACGTCAGGAACGACCTCCTGAAGTCGCTAAACCCCATTCCAACAACCGAAATGCTCGCGCAAGAGTGACAGGTCCACACGGACGGTACATTTCGTCCATCGGATCCACCAGACTTAGATGTCTTTTCATTTTTTTTCTTTTAGGGGGATAAGATACCCCACCTAGGCGTGTCGTAACCTTTTAATGGATGTTGTCAAGTTGCGTCTGTAAGCCTTGTACGACATTATATACAAAAAAGGTGGTCTAACTTTTTTTTCAAAGGTAGCCTAGATTTTGGCTTCGGCCTCATTATGAATATCGAAACAACTACATTTGCATTCTAGTGCACTCGGTCATAGCACGTTGACCTCTTACATTTCGTCCGTCTTGAGTCAAAATGTTTTAATCGACGTACTATATGATCCAACTCCCGGCTCAAACTAACGCACTTCAAAGATCCAAAAAACCGCTTTTGTACTCTCATGCAGCCCCAACGCATTTTAAAACGTCCTAAACTACGATGAAATCACGAATAATCAATTTAGGTTAGCATTTCACAAAACAAAAATGCAAAGACTAAACTAAAACAACTCAAATACTAAAAAGTTAAATCGAGTTCACAAACCAGGAAGGACCCCTAGAAGCTGCGCCTAGGGCTATCACAAGCCCAACAATGTTGTCGTCCAAACCTAGATCCTATAAATTTAGGAGAGGAGACCTACTACCGTCCATTCCCGACAACATATCTAGAGTAGTTGTCTCGGGAATCCCTCCAACATCCTCAGTAGCACCGGTAGCATGACCCGTAACCTCAGCCCTCAGCCTCTCTTTCCCTCTCAACTCGACGCCTAGCCTCACCCTGCACGGAGGTCTCGCTCTGAGACCGAACCAGCCGCCCCTTAAGTTGAGCAATCTCGTCGGCCCGAGATTACAGGAGCTGTCGCGCCTCAGCCGCTTCTGCCTCAAGCTCGGTCACCCGAGTCTCCAATTGCCCCACCATGTCCGGGGTATCCTGTAATTACACTTAAGCATTAGGAAAACATGCAAACAATCTAAGAGCCAACCCTAGGTACACGCACTTACTGATCGAGATCCCGAAGTGTCACGGGAAACCCTCGAGTCATAGACTCTGAAGCAGTTGGCACCCTGCCACAACCGCTGATGGCAAGCCGACGAAACCTGAATGGTGAAACCACGCAAGTTAGCCAATCAAAATTTAACCCTTAGAATCCAAAACAGAAACCGAAACTTACCCGGTATACCCGGTCACGCCACTTCATTCCAGCCTTCATCTCCTCAGCAGAACACGGGGAAAGAGGGTATGTAAAGGCTACCCCGACCACATAGACCCTGAGAAGTGTCAAGGGGAAGTCTGGGGGCTGAACAACATCAGCGAAATCGGCCAACTAAAAGAAAAGCGAGCCGTTCAAAATGAAAGCAAACACTAAACCATAGGACAAAACAAACGATAAAACTAAAACCGATATTTCAATAACCCTAATCCTGGGGGCTACTAAGTAAAAACAAGCCGTAAGAAGGAAACTTACATCCTCGATGCGCAGCTGGTTCACCATCACATTTTTCGACGAGTAGTGACTCATTGTGCTCTTAGCCTGAGCCAACCTCCATTCAATCCCCGTCGGAAACCTAACCGGACAAGCACGCACCGTCTTAGATACCAATCGAGGGAATTAGGAGTAAATTCAAACTCATAAAGCAAGCCTTAAAACCTCCTCTAGTCGAAATCGACCCCCAACAATAAACAAATCTACAATACGATTAATAAGAATGCTCGCGCTTGACAGCGTGATAAGGCGAACAAAACAAATAAATCTACAATCCCAAAGCACTCGAAGCAATCTGTGAGTCAAAAACAGGACCCAAAGCACTCGAAGCAATCTGTTATCCTAGCAAGTTCCTAAGCACACTCAATTCACATCCCAGGGGGATTATTATTCTAGCACATTCCCGGAATAATTCACTAAGCAAATGCAAGCCCAAGAACTAATGCAAAAAGCTCACACATCAACACTAGTAATTTAAAGGCAAAACAATCAATAAATCTAACGCAGCCATCAGAGAGGGATAAAACTAACGCAGCCACCCGAGAGGGAAAAAAACTAACGCAACCACCCGAGAGGGATAAAACTAACGCAGCCACCCGAGAGGGATAAAACTAACGCAGCCACCCGAGAGGGATAAAACTAACGCAACCACCCGAGAGGGATAAACTATAACGCAGCCACCCGAGAGGGATAAACTTTAACGCAGCCACCCGAGAGGGATAAATCTAACGCAGCCGCCCGGGAGGGATAAATCTAACTTAACGCAACAACCCACCAAGGATTAAATCAAAACTAAGACACCAATAAATACTTAAGCAAAAAGTCCGAAACTACTAAAACAGCAAACCCGAGACGAGATGACAAGCACAGGCCCGGGCCCCGACAGGCAACCACAGGCGAAGACGTCAGGTATGAATTCTAAGCTTTGGCTGGCGAGCCTCACCACGTAGTCCAACGGACTTAAAATGATCGGACCGGACAGCCACCAGGTCGTAATCCTCGATTGACCTGGGTGGCTATACTTTGACTTTCGCCTTGACAAGCCTTAGTCAAAGTGGGGGGTTCTGTAGACACCCAAATTTGGACATGGTGACTGTAGAGGTGCCCAACACCCGATGACGATCGGACTGCAACGCGATGTGAGTTCGCGATGTTTTAGATAGTTTTTCCATAGAACCGATCAAATAATTACTCGGAAAGATTAAATGAACATTAAGGCAGGCTTAGTCGTGTCATTACGGTCGCGTCGACAATAATTAGAGTCAATTCCGACACCGGGGCCCCGGATCGGTCCCGAAATATGCAAAGTCAAACCCGAGTCAACGCGTCGGGCCGAGCGAACCTCGGGACGCGCACCCGAAGCCCACCCGGCGCTTGACACACTAAGGTTATGGGAAAGCCTTAACCTCCAAGATAACTTAAGATATACATCTTCTCCGTTTTGGAAAGTTTTGATATCGGATCTTCAAAACTTCGACAGCCTCAGCTCACGCTCCTGAAGACTGAACTGCCTCACACCATGCGCCTGAAGACCGAGCCGCTTGACCCCGGGCGCCCATATGGGTGACGAGGACCGAAAACACCTATAAATACCCCCCTTCACCTCATTCATTCGACACACAATCACGAGTTCGTGCCTACTTCTACACAACTCGTTCTTCCCTCTCTCTCTCTCTCGCTAAGGGCTCGCACTCCGACACCCGAGGCAAACGATCCACTCGATCGTAGTTCCGATAAAAAAGCGACATCGATGCTACTTCTCATCTTTGAGCACCCCACTCAATACCGAGGAGCCTGTGATCGACTAGCTCTATTCTAGTAACGAAGTTCTGTCGGATTAGCCGCAGAAACAGTCCATAGTAACGAAGCTCTACCAGAGTAGCCGCAGGAAAGGGTCAAACGGTAACGGAGCTCTACCGGAGTCACTGGTCAAGCTAGGAGGATTTGCCTGTTGATCGAGTCGTCACTAGGTTGCCATCTAAACAAAACTTTCCATATTCGTACTTTCCATTATTATGCACTACGTCAACACAAGATGTGGGAACTAGGCCCACAAACACTCACTAAAATACGTAACGTCCTAACTTCAACCGAAAACACTAAAACACACTAAATAGACCCAAGTAATTCCGAGATCCGTTCTCAAACTATCTATGCATCGTGTCCCATTTAGTGTATACTCCGAGGGTGAAACTCCTCACTACGTGATTTACTTACATTCGCATCTACAGTTTTTCGTATGATTTATTGCTTTTATGACCTTATAATCGCATGCTAAATCACCTAACACAGAATTCAAAACGTAAAACAACTAAAGCTGAACAAAGTGATGGTCGGGTTCCGTATTAGTCCCGGTGCTCGCCTTATTAGGTTCGACGCATCTCTATTAATACCGAACCGACGCATCTTAAGCAGAATACCAGGTAAGGTATACCACGAGAACGACTAATATTCGTATTATCGCGTTAAAACTAATTTGCTAATATATATAATATTAGTACTCTCTACTCTCCTACGTGCATCTTTTCATGGCCTGCTTGTCACGTGAAATCGCATGCAAAGAATGTAAACACAATTACATTGACGAAAAAACTTACTTGTCCTTAAACAACCGACGTAGCAAAAGGTATAGGGTTAAAGCAACGGATGTTACAGTACTTTCGCCACAACAAAAGAACTAGGATATCAGCCCACCGATTGATTAGTAGAGGCCGCTATACTGCGGGCGGGATTGAGTGTTGACATCTATCGGATATTGGCTTCCCAATACGTACCCTCACCCCTTACTCAGAATCGACGGTTTCCGGATGTTCGAAACCATTGGCAATGAGAGTCATTCCAGGCATGGAGTGCTTAAGGGTACAAGTCTTTATCTTTAGGTCCCGTGCCACTCAACTTTGAGCCGGCAAGGGATCAAAGTTGACTTGAACGTTTTCCGAGTCCCCATAATTGACTCGGTGGCGACTCCACAAATCGGCAACAACTTCAGTTCACTAAAAAGGTCGCCTTACCAAACAAAACGGCCATTAAACATTTACAACCACGACTCGATCTATTTCCAAACGGAAACACGGGTGCCCCCACCCGTCTAGTACAAGTCTGGATCGTCATCTAAATCGAGGTCTGAAACATCGCCCCGTACGCGAGATCGGACCGGCCCCCGGCAGGGAGGAGGTCGCGTGGGTGGCCACCACCACACGTTGAAAACTGGGTCGATCCCGCGCAGATAAGCGCGGGGCACCGGGCGGTGCGGACGGAAGTCCACAACGGAGTGTCGTGCAGACCGTGGAACTCTTCCTGAAGCATGAAACCTTCATCTATCTTCCGAGCCTTGGTTAGAGATTCAGGCTAGGCGCAAATGAGTTGATTCTTCATTTCTCCGGGTACGAGGGATTTAGTAAGAGCATATGCTGTGGTAGGATCGTCGATTTCCCTTACCTGTTGGAAAGCGAGGTCGAACCTCTTCAGATACTCTCTTATGGATTTGCCTCTCTTTTGCTTCAACGTCATTAAGTCAAAACGGGTAAGCCTACGCCTTTTGTTTCCAGCATACTAGTTTAAAAAGACCGGCCGTCATGAGTTCTTCAAATGTATAGATGGATCCTCGGAGAAGGTCCCGGAACCATCCTTGGGCGAGCCCTACCAGGATCGTCGGGAAAATCTTACACCAGGCGACATCCTCTGCGTCATACATTCCCATGTGGCTCTCTTAGGCAGCCAAGTGTTCCTCTAGGTCTGTGGTTCCGTCGAACCTGACCGTTGGCATTTTAATTTTAGGGATTGGGAATCCTTGGACGTCTGGTTGAAGCGACATCTTCGTCGGTCTACCCAATATCCTGGATCGACCTCCCCCCGAGTGGTAGTCATAATCCTCCCATCTGCTTGGGGTCGGGAGTCTACTATTTGGGGAACGATGTCTTGGGGTATGTCTGCTTATGGCTTCATTCCGCCTCTCGGGGAATTGGCGCGGAGAACGCGATCACTTATCCTGAGGTGGCTGGCGGGGGCTCGAGCCCTGGGCTCAGGGCCTGACGGTGACTAGGCTCGATTGGTTGGCCCTGATTAAGTCTCGCCTGCATGCTTTTGCCCTGGTGCTTTCTGTCGCTTTTCGGGTGGGGTTATTCTGTAGAATACCCCGGCACGCTTCGGGCCCAGCGTGTCGCGACTGGCTCCCTCGGCTTTAAGCTCTCTTGCATGCCCTGTGACAGAAACCCTTTCTCGGCAGATGCGGTCGATTCTATGGTCTGGACTGTTCCGTTCTTTTGCTGGGGCTCTTGCTTCTGAGTGTCGACCAACAAGCGTTTCTTGGCCTGGACGTGCCCCCTAGCCGCTATATTCACCTTTCGTTTGATTCTTCTAATGGCGGTTCGCTTAGTCTCCCCGGCACCTGTAGAGTTTGGGTACTTTAGGTGCCTGGCGGTCGTCGCTAGTTCGCTTACCAGGTCCTCTAGCATGACCTGCTTATTGAGCATCGTTGAGAAGAAGTTGGTAGCCTGCGTGGTCTAGGCGGGAGTGAGCTTCAGGCTTAGGCGTTGCTCTGCCATTTGCCCCCCTACGGCCGCCGCTCCTTTGCTTGGAGCTCCTTGGAGACTGGCCTGCCCGCCTCTCCGAAGGGTGGCGGCGGGCGTAACTTCTCGTGGCGTTATGGGCATGCCGTATCATGGGACGATGATCTGCCCCATTGGATCTGTACCCATTTCGTTCTGTTCGATCTCGTGCATCCTTGGATTGCTTTTTGTTCTGAGGATTTCTAACTTGATGTTCCAATAGACGGCGTCAAATTGTTCCGGTTAGGAAACAATCAAACCCGAATTGGATTCGAATCTAACTTGGATTGAGTTCTTTCGGATTTAGCTTGACTTCCACGCCTCACTTTTCCTCTCCTCTAACTCGGACTTTCCCGGGGGATTGAGTCTGTCACCTGCACAAAGAGCGCACAGGGGCCTCGGAGGTGTCCGAGGAAACCTTCTCCGATGCCTAAGTCGGTCCGTGTATGCGCTTAAGGAACCTTGTTTGTGAGGAACAAGGTGACGTTTTTAGAGTGAGATTCTAGTGAGAGAAAATTAATTACCTCTTTATGAGAGAACACAAGGAGGTATTTATAGGTTTCCACAAGAGAGAGAGAGAGACATAGAGAAAGAAGGAATATGGGGGGGGGGCGTACTCCATACGTGCCCCTTACCTTAGGCTGGATCGAGAGGGTCTACTGCGCCCTTATCAGGGTCGGCAGGGTCACCCTAGGGTCGGAGAGGCTGAGGCTTCCTCAACTCCCTGGAGGAATGTTACGTTTTATTTTGTAGTACCGCAAGCGTACGGGTATTGTAGCATACGAGTCGATCTCAGGGAGGTGAATGATTAAGTACTAGCTAATTTTTTACTTAAGTTATCTACGTCGAATAAATCAGAATGGTGATTATATAACTATTGTCTAACAAACTAGATGTAATAAATCGAGATGAAATCAATAATTAAAAAGACCTAGGGCAGTGGTTCACCATTAACATGGATTATCGATGCAATTAAAATGTGACACTACTTTGTCAATTACCGTCTTGGGTGAGACTAGCATTCCTATTTTAATCAATACTTTAAATTCTCTCTCGAGATATAGAAAGTCTATCTAGCATGTTATAAATCCTATTTTCATGGCACGAATAACAAAACTAGATGCATTAAGAATCGATACTAACATGTCCCAATTATTCCAATTCACTATTCTCATGTGAAAGTTCAAATCTTGTTTCGGTTCTCTAAATTAAAACCCGACTCTCGTCGTAATTAGAATTGAGTAGAAATTAATCGACAAAAATGTAAACTTTTAGGCATGATTCATATGAAAACATCCAACTCTCGTTGTAATGATAATCTAGACTCAAACCTAGCAATTCAAACTAATCAATCAATTATTAAGCACAACCGAAACAAACCCAATTCAATAATTCAACAAAGCGTGATTAAAATCAAAACATCAATAACCCATATTATCGGCTCACCGAGCCCTAGATAAAAGAACTACTCACAATTCATAATCAAAATGATAATCAACAAATAAAATAAAGAGTAGGAAATTAGAGAAACTTAGTCTTGATTAATGAACAAAAGATGAACGATCGTTTCTTCAAGGTCTTGAACAATAAAACTCTAATTGCATAAATCTAATAAAATTGCATAAGTTTGATGTTTCTAGTCTAGGAATAATAAGGTTGTTCTAATAAAAATAGTAATCCCATATAAGTAGTATAGAATAAAGGGAGATCAAAAGTCACACGCGGGTAGCTATTCGCTAGTAGCAGCACATTTCGCTACTAGCGGCACTCTGGAAGCTTCACCATTTATACAAATTCTGATTATGCCTCTACTAGCGGCAGTTTTGCTCTTCGTCATCCGCTACTAGCGGCACTTAAAGACTCCCAATTCTTTCTTCTTTGTTTTTCCTTTTATTTTCTTCTCTTCTTTTCTTCATTCAATCCTCGATATAACCCGGCATTTGACACGTATACCACCACTATAATCCGGGCATAATACATGAATTTCTCGGCTCTTCAAAATAGCTAGAACCGTCATCAAAAATCACATATTCACTTAAATCATGCAAGATCATCCGAAATCATTTAAATATCACTATATCGCCCCAAATCCACTCTTAAACACTAAAAATATGACGATACGCACTCACAATTGATGCTAAAAATAGCACTTAACAAGGAAGAGTAGGAGGGCTCGGCCTGGCAGACCGGGGGTCGGGTCCCGGAACCTGGTCTTGAGGGAAAGTGGTCGAAGATCTTCAGGAGTGTGCCCCTGTGGGTCGGCCGGTCGGATCCAATCAGTGACTCCGGTGGTGGGCCTTCTGATGGCCTGGCTCAAACAGGATCAGGTCAAACCCGGGTCTAGATGTCGGGCGACCAAGAGTAGATAGCTGACCCCATCAATTTTATTTTAATTTATTTTTATATTGATTATTATATAAATACATTTCAAGTTAACTTAAAATCTCATGGATTTTTTGTTCATAAGAGTGTACTTTTATTTATATTCAAAGATGAAACAATTTACAAAATATGATTAAGAAGAAGCTAAGTTGCAAATTTAAGTGTTAATCAAAGTAGCTTATTAAGGATTACGATTATTTGGGTAATGTATTTAATATTTTAGTCCAAAGGTAAATCTACAATAAAAAAAATTTGTAAGGAATTGATAAACAAAACTTAATATTTTAGTTAAGCATAATGTATTATCTTTTACATACTAAAGCTGAAACATTTAGGAGCCTCTCATTAACCCACCTCAGCGTATGACATGGCAGTGATGTGGACAATATGTGGCGCATACGTGGCATGTATTATTTGACTTAAAACCATTTTATTTTTTAAAATTAAATTAATAAGAGAAAATTGAAACTGTCATGGCAGTTAAACGTCAATTATCCCATTGAAGATAACTGCCCCACCAACTCCTCTAATATTACCCCTCTCAACTCCTTCCCCAAACCAACTTCCTCATTTTACAACTCCCTAATTTGATTTTATCACCCGTTTCAGTGTCCAATTGTATCAAACATCACACAAAAAAATCTGCACAATCCCGCAAAACACAAAAAACAAATCCCTCATCAATCAAAATTAATCGAAATTAATCAATCGGAAGGGGTATTATCTCAATTTTTTATGTCAACCAAATTTTTAAGAAATGCTGAAATATCTCAACTTTGAAGAGGAATTTGGTTAATAATTCAGAAACGAAATTCTGAAAATCCGGCTTTTTTGGGCATCTGCAAGAGCCATCAAATCGATTATTTAGTTTCATTTATTCCTTCTCCATACCATCAAATTGAAACCACCGCAGCAAGGGCAGTTCGGAGCAGTTAAAGGGTCAGTTTCAGACACTTTTGAACTGGAGATTGAAGAACGGGAGTTACTGATTACAAAGTAACCGATTACTTAAGAAAGTGGGTTGGATATGAGGTAATTTACATCTCATCTAATTTTATAACAAAAAAGATTTAATTAGTATGATAAAAAAGAGTATTACCTGATTGATGATTTAGCCTGATTAGTAGCTTTGTTGGTTTTAATTTGTAATAATATTAGTATGTATGTGATTTTGTTTTTGTTTTTATTAGCTTACACGAAAATTTGGACAAAAATCAAAGATGAAATGCGAAAGAAACATGAAGAGCTGAAATGGGAAGTGAGATGACAGATAAGTGAGGGGCAACAATTTGAGTGTAATAAGGAGAGAAGAAGACAATGGAGGATATAGATGAAGGTGTTGAAGAAGAGACTCAGAGAACATCACGACTAATTGACTGTTCTTTCAGTAAGTTTGTTTTATTGCTGTGACGACTCTCCACTCTTTTCCCACTTCTGATGATTCTGTTCTTGGAATATATTGCTTTCACAATTTTTTTTCTTAGTTTGCTATTGCCATCTTATTTCCTATGACGGCATTGAGACATTAACTTATTTACGTCACTATTTTCAGGTTCAGTTTATAGAGGTGTGAAGACTTTATTTCAATTTTTTTGCAGATACGTCAACCACGGTTAGTCGATTACTCTTATTGTCGATATATTCAACTTAAATATTATTTGTTTGTTGGCTTTGTCGACAAGTCCTCAAATAACCAAATTTTGGACATTTTGTATGAAGTACCAAGTCTGTTTTTAGACTAAGTGTAACTAATGTATGCACCACAGTTTCTAGACATATTATTGGGCATCATTTTGAATACAAATGGAGCCCTTGATCCACTAATGTTTGTTTGACTGAGAGTGTTGTGTATAGTTCGTTGGTTTGGAGTTTTACTGTCATTTTTGATGCAGGAGCATTATTTTATTTTACATCAATTTCCATTGTCTAATTGAGTTTTGTGTATTGAAGTTCCATTGTTCTTTTTCTTTTCTTATTTGTACATAAATTTGAAAGACTAGAGTCTGGAAATAGTTTAATATCTTGACATAGCTTCTTTTTCGAAAGTTTTTGTTCTGTTGCATTTTTGTGGTGTTGTCACTTTACTATTTATTACAGTATTTGTTTTAATGATGGTGTTGTCTACCATTTCCAAAAGTTGAGTGGTAGACACTTATGAATTCTTATATGACAAATTATATCTTATGGCAGAGTGTTTTTTTTCCATATTGTAATAAAGTTAAAATAGCTACTCCTAACTCGAATTTCTATGAAAATTATAATGGTGTGATTTGTAGCTAGATTAATTACCTTATATTAGGAATTAGCTTCGTAAGAGTAAATGTAGTTTGCAAAGGCTAATGCGGAGCTAATAAGCTTGACTCCTTCAATCACTTAAACCATTAGGAATATTTTTCCTCAACGATATCTCTTCCTTATGATGACTATATTCATCTTAAGATTATAATAGGTCAAATAACTTCACGCGAATAGTTGGAATGGAGAGGTGGCAAATTAATGGGTCAATTGGGCCGGGTCTGAGTGAGGTCATTTTGAAACGGTTCGGTTCATTTTGGATTGCATGCCAGACCAGTTTTGGGCGGCATGTTGTCGGGTCACTTCGTTCGGATTGAGTCATTTATGTCGGGTGATCATTTTCAGGTAATGTGCTATCACTATCTTTCAAGACATATTACATTAATAATATACTACTCCTATTAGTTTCTTAATAACTTTTTCAATTTTTTTAATAATATTAATTGTTCATTGTGATTATTATTTATAATTGAATTTGTGTTTTTGTAAAATCGTTTTAGGTATAATTTTTTTTTATAATTCAGAAGGGGTCGTCGATTTTCTTTTTTGTGTTACTTTGTGGAAGGTAGGATGTGCTTGGATTTGTTTCATTTGTGGAGTATGTTTATTTTTATAGATGTATGGATTTTGCTTCACAGATTTCATTTTGTGGTCACATTTATGTGGATTTTCGAGGTTTTTGTTGTTCCTACGGTCGAATATGCTTCAGAGATAGGGGTTTCACACTTTGTATATGCTTCAAGTCAATCTTTAAAATAATTTTGTTGTTTCTTACTAATCTTTCAAATAATGAGTTTGTGATTTGTTACTTAGTATTATTTTTTTGAAGGTCGAAGGAGGAGTTGGTATATCCCGCGAAATAGAAACCGTCAACAAGATGGAAATCTTCACTATACTGATATAGTGGCAGGTAATCATGTGTTCTGTCTTCGTAGTTTAGGAAGATTAGCTTCCTAAGATTAGCTAAGTTGTGGCCGATTAGTTGCTTTGTGAAGTGCAATTGTGCTTAATTCATGGTTAAGTTACATTAGTTGGATTAGTTTGACAATAAAATAATTTAAATTATGTACTATCTCAACATGTTGAATGTAGATTCTATATGGTTTGCTTAATTATCAATTCAAGTTTACATAATTTTAGAAGATTAGCTTTCATAGGGTTTTTTGGTATATATTACGTTAAATTTCACTTTTAAACCGATGATTATGCTTCGTAGTTGCATTTTCATGTTTTTTTGTTGTTGTTTTCAACTGAGTTTTGGTTAATTTGTTTTGTGTGTAGGTTAGTTTCTCTTAATTTATTTTGGGTAATTAATACAAATAATCCAAACTGTCACGGATCTTCATAGTTAACTCAAAATAAACTTGATTTTGAGTACATACTTCTCAAAATGGAGTTCCTTTCACCAAGAATACCAGGTTAACACCGACGAACTTTCCCACAAACCTATTAAAGGAATTTTGGATTGTAATGGTTTAATTTATACTTCCAAATGTTTGGTTATTTGAATTTGACTGATACACTAAATTGATTTCTTGATGGAGCGGTGGAAAGTATGGGTTGAAGTGTTAAAGTTTCGAGTTTCGACTAAAAATGTTGGTTGTGCTAAGTCTAATACAGAGTATAACAACTTAAAAGTTAGATCAAGTTCAAAATTAAAAATCATTGACAAAAGCTTCACCCAAATTGATGAAGAGAAGGATCAAGATACAAGTATTTTTTTAGCCACACCTTTTTATTTATGTTCCGTAATTCACAATATGGCAAAATGAATAACCATAGCTGTGATTGAAATCGATACTCCATCATTTTCTCTCATTTTGTTTCATAAACAAAACAAAATTCAAAGAGGTATGTCTCCATGAGTTATGATGGTTGGTTACACTTAATAGTCTTTTTGTTTTTCAATCGATGTAAATCTTATTGTCACGAAGTGTTTGTTTGATACAAGCTACAAAATATATTATGAAATTTATTTGAATGGGTCGAATTAAGGTAGTTCTGGGATTTTTCCTTAAATATGAAACGAATTTTAGTTGTATTTTCTCTCATTGCATTCACAATGCATTTACTAAATTCACCATGTTGCAAGATGCAGATTACCATATTGCAGAATACGGATTGCAGAGTATTGAGACGAGATAGTTACATATTAGCTTAAAGAGGGAGATGAATGCAAAGGGCATGGTGAGGCAAGTTGAAATACGAATTATGAATAGATGAGAGAGATTTATTTGTAGAGTTTGTTTATAAGTTGAGGTTTGTAAATTGGTTTCATTATACTAATTCAAGGGCTCAAAGTAATGGAGTATAGTATACGACGAGCGATATTCTATACTCCGTATAGCACCTAATTTAAGGACTTTATTTGCAATAAGAAAATAAATAAAAATAACTTTTGGTATAGTTAAGAATGAAATTATGCAATATTTTTAATTTTGGTACTTTTTTTTTATATATATTACACTTTTTCTGTCCCGACCATTTGTTTTATTTTTTTATTATTTGTGAGGAGTATATATTATGTAAAGGTAAACAAATGATTGAGACGGAGTGAGTATAAATTATAATTGCAATAATTATTTATTTAAATTTGGTTGAGTATACGTAAGTGTGATTCGGAAACAAGTCTCGAAATCTTGCAATGATTGAAAGTTAAAATGAATTACTTAATAAATTAGAGTCTAATTATATGAAGGTAGATAACCATCATAAAATATGTAATTGAGAAAAATATCGTTAGACTAACTTTATAAACTAAGTGTTTGAAATAGTAATCATTAATCAGTTACCCCATCCTATTTTTTAAAATGCTTGGTTATACCAATATTAAAAATGAATTTACATTTAAACAAAAAAATTTCATTTCACATTTCATCAAAATATGTGAGAAAAAAATAATGTATGTAAGACGTTTTTTTTTTTAACTTTGTAAAATAAAACTATTTTTAGAGAAAGTCTCATGTGAGAGATCTTACAATAATCAAGAATTTGTACAATTTATCATGGAATAACCGCGCAATTTGCGCGGGGTCAAAACTAGTTCATAAGAAAACGTAATAGTTTTCTAAAAAACTTAATAGTTTGGTTGTTTCATCATTTAATCCACTTTCATCGTAATGATAATCACTCAAATTTAATATGAATAATTAGATTATATAGTATTAAGAAATTCATACTGAACTAGCTATTTTATATATATTTTTCTTTACTATTAATTTTTTTTATTACATGTTTTATTATATATTTTATTTTTGCATCTATGAAATATAGTTACAAGATTTTTTTTCCCCATCAAATTTTTTTACTGAGTGACTTCTGCCTCTTTCATTAAAACATTAAAAACATTAACAAAACTTTTCATTTGCCTTTTATTAAAAACCATATCATTAAATTTTTTATTAGATAAATTTATAATCTATAAACATTAGTAAAAGCTTTTTTTTATGCATTTAATGTTTTTTTTTGCCACATGACGGATGGTTTAATATTTTTTATAATTAATCTTTTTACTTAAATTTATCCTTATTAAATTTTATTTTTTTATTATAAATAATTTATTGTTATTGATAAAAATTAATGATTTAAAAAAAAAACTTAATCATTTAGAGGTTACACCTTTTCGTCTACTTTTGTCTTAACAATCAAATTTTTATATTAAGAGAAAGTTGCAAAGTGTTAATCAAAGTGGCATACTAAGGATGACAAGTATTTGAGTCTAATTAAAGGTAAATCATCAATAAAAAATTTAGTAAGGAAATGACAAACACAACTTAATATTTCACTTAAACATAATTTATTATTCTTAAGAAAGCTTAATAGTTTTCTAAAAAAAAGTAAGAAATGACAAACAGAACTTTGGTCGTAATGATCAACCAAAGTTAATATGAACAATTATATTATTTAGCATTAAAAACTTAATATTAGAACTAAAAAAATAATAGGAGTATAAAACAATGAAGGGATACAAATAATTGAGAATTTTGTTTTACATTCATCCGCTTTATTTTTTGAACATTTTCTTCAATTTTGTAAGATACGGAGTATGAATTAAGTACTGGCTTTAGATGAATTTTGTAAGATTATCCATGACAACTTCTTTTGTGGAATTATTTGACAACACTTGGTCAGAAATATATTAACAATACGATAAAAAAAGTTGAAACAGATAATCCCGTGAATTTCACGGGCCACATACCTAGTTTCTAAATAAAAAATTACGTACAAGTTACAACTAAAATGTACAAATAGAAACTAAAATATATAAATTGACTAAGCGTTGACGGATTCGGTGGTAGTTTCGTCGGAGTCGTTGTCACTATCTTTTAACTCCTCGCCTTGTTTTCTGTCTCATGGATCTATCCAATCTTTAAAGCATACGCACATTAGGAGGGTTTCGAAACCCAAACATGTACGTCTATCATCTAAAACTCTCTTAGCGGCATTGAAGCAGCGTTCGGATGCAAAAAATGAAACTTGAATGGCGAGAAAGTCCTTCGCCATAGTGGACATCATCGGCAAAAGTTTAGTGTGTTGGTGATGGGAGGGATTTGTCGGGGAATCCCAACCGTCAATAATATAACCGGCTATTCCTACGGTAGATAGGGCAAGTCGGGTCGAATCCACGGGGACGGTAATGTAAAGCCTAGACTAAGGTCGCCTAAATACGAGACTAAGTCAACGAGCTAAACTAAAGAATGATAAGAAGGGGAGAAGGCTAGACTATGACTAAGGAGAACATACTAAGAAAACGGGCTAGGATTAGGTTGGGGTCAAAGGGGTAACGGAATGGTCGAGGGATAACTAAAGCGAAGGAGGTAGTAGGGTAATCTAGGTTGGTCCGGGCTCTCGCAACTTAGACCCACCTAGAGGTTCATCCTATAACCCATCTCGGCGACACACATGACAAACGGGGTTCTAGCGCGCTATGGTGGCCTAGGTCGCATCCGGGCTCTCGCTACTTAGACCGACCTAGGGGTCGTCCTCACCGGGCTCTCGCAACTTAGCGAGGGAACCGAACCCACAACAAACTAACACCCACAAGAGAAAGGCAAGAAGAACAAGCATTCGCAACTACTTAGTCATTCAAGCATTTCAACAAACATGTGATGTGCACCAAACCAAGAGGAAACCCAAATCTTCCACCACCATCTCTAACAAACCCTTAATCACCCAATTAACACCCTAATCACCTTACTAACCCTAGCAAGAACACTACTCTAACATATCTAATCTAGAATTAACACTAACAAGAGGAATCATCAAAGAAACAAAACATACATAAACAAACTAGTAATAACGATGAACTAAGAACAATAAAATCAACTAAAGATGCAAACTTGGATGAACAAACAAGATTAAGAATAAAAAGGAAGAAAGGATTATACCAAACTAGAAGGGAAATGGAAAAGTAGAACACTTGTATAGAAGAAAACCCAAATAATTCCACCAAGGTTGTCAAGCTTGATAGATTCTTCAAGAATTCCTTAATATAAGAGCTAATCTATGATTAACAACTAATTACCGACTAATCTACACTAATCTAATCTAATCTAACTAAAGTAGTCTAGGGTTTTTCGAGAAGTGAAGAATCTCTCATATGATTACAAGAGGAAGGGTATATATAGGGTTTAAGAATGAAAGGAGAAGAAAGGAATTGAAGGCGGGCTGCAGCACCTCCGTCCCGGTCGGGAAGGGGTCGGTCCCGACCGGGAAGAGTTGCTCCCGGTCGGGAAGGACCCACAGTAGCGCCATCTTCGTTTGCTTCCTCATCCCGGACGGTATGAGGCCATACCCGTCCGGGATGAGTCTTGTAGGCCTCCAATATGAACTTTTTGGTCCCTCCTTGGTTCTCATGGGCTTCCCATCGATTCTCGGGACTCGGTATCGTGTCTCGGAGGCTCGGGATTGGGTCCCAAGGTCTCGGGGTCGACTCCAAGGCATCGAGTGATCGTTCCTTAGCTTCGTTGGCTCCAAAAAGTGTATGTATCGAGTCGGAATCGCTCCAACTCTTCATGAACGGTCTCGAGAACCTGAAACGAGCTAAAGGAAGCATAAGAAGCCCCTAAACCGCTCCCAAGGAGCGATTCTACAAGGAAAACGGGACCAAAACACTACAAAATAGGCACTACAAACCACACTTATCAGTTGGTTCCACCAAATTGTAAGGTCTAGGTCGACTACTGAGGTAGATTCGTTAGGGCCGAAGTATTGATATGTGTCGCACATATAAGACTCGGCCAGATCATTCGTCCTTGAAGCTCCTCTACTCGGAACTAATCCCAACATTATGTTGAAGATTTCGCTGAAGCCTGCATCCCTACTGCTGTTACTAGTACCTACACTTGATTGAGTGTTGTTACCGTAAATAGACTCATAAACGTTAAATAATCTAAAAAATTCGTTTCTAATCTCTGTTTTATATTCTTCTAAGTTAAAATCTATGTTCATTAATTGTTTGTAAGCGTGAACAAAGTCTATCGCACCCTGAAATTTTCATATAGGGACTAAAATGGTTGTAAATACATAGGCCATAGGAATATCAGACCAATATTTTAGCTACTTCTCCTCCATGGCGGGTAAAAACCTGTCATAAATATCTTTGCCTCGATATTTTATGAAAATATTGGCAATACTAATAATGTTACAAAGGAAATAAGGGGCAGTAGGTTTATATACATGGGAGAAGATGTTTGTCGCTTGGCTAACGGTGCATAAGAGGTCAATATACATTTCAATTTTTTCCCAATCATCATCCAAAATTGGGTCGTTGGGACAACTACGGTTCCAGCAAATTGTCAGATGATCCTTATACGCTAAACAAGCACTCAACATTGTATACATCGAATTC